>OZ014523.1:138538156-143338156 GCA_963966055.1 Lathyrus aphaca
AATGTCAAACCAACTAGAGAATATTTAGTTTGGTTTAGGTCAGTTACTATGCAACAATGGGTGTCTGATAACCCATACTTGATTGACCCCCGCTCGCAGGCCGCAGCATACGCCCAACCACCAACTCCACAACATGACTACCCCACCCAATTCCAGCCATCGACTTCAAACACCCATAGGCCATTCATCCAAACATATAACCCCTTCATGCCACAAACCCAATCACAACAACAAGAGCCTTACCAACACCACTATACCCCCGACAACCCCTTCATGTCCACACCAACCTATAGCCCCCCACCTTTGTTTCGTTCTCAAAACGAGGCAATATCCTCGTTTGGTCAAGCCTATCGTCCTCACCCAACCCAATCCAACCCAGTCCAACCTATCCGACCCAGCTTTGAAAACATGGGCACACAACTCAGTTACGGCAGCGCCTTTGGCAGCAACCTTCCACGTAATTGGGGACAAGCTGAATCATGGACTCAACAACAACCGCCTCCACCAAACACACAAATACAAGCGGAACCTCGACCACCTGGTGGTAGAGTTCGAAGACGGGGTCATCCCCGTGGATGTGGTACTGGGGGGCAGTTAGATCGGGCGGGAAATTATTTTTTGTAATGTCGTTATTGAATTATTAATAATAATTTTCTTTTACTTTATATTTCGTTTTCTCATATTCTCTAATTTTCTTTTATATCAATAATTTTCTTTAAATATAATTTTATTTCATATTATAATTTTCCTTTATATATATATTTATAAAAGAAAAAAAAAATATATATAAGTATAAGTATATATATATATATATATATATATATATATATATATATATATATATATATATATGTGTATAAGTAAATATATATACTTATATATATTTACTTATACATATATATATATATATATATATATATATATATATATATATATATATATATATATATATATATATATATATATATATATATATATATATATATATATATATATATATATATATATATATATATATATATATATATAACACAAAAATATAAAAAACCTTAAATCCAAAAATTAAAAAATCAACACATACACATGCATCAATCCATTTGGCGAATTGATACATGAAAGTACACTCATTCGCCAAATGGTATGGCGAATCCATGCAAAACTACACATGTTCTTCAATCCATTTGGCGAATTGCACCAAAATTACACATGTTCTTCAATCCATTTGGCGAATGCATTACCAAACTATGTTAGTTTGGTAATTTTTTTTAAAGTTATGTTATTTTGGAAAATTATTTAATAAAGTATGTTATATTAAAAAAAAATTCTCAAGAGTATTCACAGATATATTGGCATAATGCTTTATGTTTTCAAAATTGTGCATCCGTGATTTTTGTTCGGACACCTTAAAATTAATTGAATATCGGTATCTTGAATAAATCAAATATTATGATTCATTGACACATCATTTTATTATTTTATTTTATTTTAAAATAATTTCTTTTTATTTACAATTTATCCCAAAGATATCGGTATTCAACTTAAATTCAATGGTATCCAAGAATTTATCTTAATAAGTTTAGTTTTAACATTTTTTTGAATCAATAAAATATGTAAGATAAATTCTATTACAAATCTCATGAGTAGTTAGTTTTAACATTAATATCTTTATTATTTATATTTTTCAATTTCAAAGCATAGTCATAGTAGTCATTAATTCGTGGTGGGGGTTGTGGTTTGTTTGGGGGTTTTGTTGTTTCTTTTTGGATTTCATTTTTGTTGTTATTTCTAAGGACTTAAAGGGTGTTTTTTATTTTGTTTTATTTTTTATTTTATTTCAATATATATTACCAAATGTATTACAATTTTATTTTAGAAGTTTTTAATTTGTTTTTTTACGGTAGTGGATTTGTTGAGCACTTCCGGTGTTTTCTTCAACTTTATAATCTTTGCTTACATTTTAGACCTTAAATCCAAGAGCATTTTGAAAGAGAAGGTGGAGATCTCTTCTAGCTTAATCAGAGATCTTGGGTTCAAATTTAGCCATGAGCCCGCATCAATGTTAAATTTCTTAGAAAGAGTTTATTGTCTATTATAGTCCTACACGACTCTATGAATTAATCTCTACAGTTACACACAAAAGAAACCCGATTTATGCCAATAAAAACTCGGTGTGATATTTTTCTTAATATATTTTGCCATTAACTTTGTTTCACTGATAGTGAAATGCTATTTCGTTGATGCCCACAACCCAATTCATGAAATTTCTTAACTAGACATATTTTGCATTATCTAGAAAAGAGGTACAATTTTGCATTGTTAGCAGGTTTGCATTGTCTATTTCAAAGGTTCCATTGTTGCACTAATGTCAATGATGAGAGAAAATGGTATTTTTTATATGGTGTCTCATCTTAAGATGCTACATTTATGTAGTGGCGAACGAAAAAGTGTAATACATAAAACTATTGAGAGTGGACAAAATTTGTTTATGGAATTTGAGGAGTCCTTAAGCGTGGTCGATCAATGGATGTGTGGAAGGTGTATGATGTATGCCATGAGTCGTGCATGCCACCATCCTAGTGGTTTGGTTTGTGTTTTTCATGGGACAAGTGTAATACCTCAAAATTTTCCCTCTCATATCCTCAACATTTTGCATAGCATTTAGCATATATAAGTTCACAAGTAACCAAAAAAATATTGCATCATGTGTAGCATAGCTGAGGCATAGGTATGTGGTCAATGATTGGAGCAACTGAAGGCTATACAAAGATAATCAAAGGGCCACAAAGCTTCTCAACATTGTGAAAAGGGTCCACAACATCCCACAAGTTCTCATTTGAAGACACAAGTCATGGAAAGTTTTGATTTGATCAAGGAAGGAAAGCAGTGCAACATCTCCTAATAAAAATGGCCAAATTAGGGTTTCATTTCTACTGGGCTTCTGCATGAATTTTTGATTCAAAGTGGATTTCATTGTCTTATATATGATGACAAGTGCCTAGGGTTCAAATTTCATCCATAAATTTATTATGGAAGAGGTTCAATTGGCCAGATGATTGAAAATCAGGGATTTGGGGAAAAGTCAACCATGTTGAGGAAAAAGTCAACTCCTGATTTTTTGAGATCAAAATCATGAAATTAGGGTTACAAGGGTCCTATTATTCAAATTTGATCAAGAAATGATGGAGGAATCAAGAGAAATCAAGAAAACCAAAACTTACCATTTTTGGAAAATTAGGGTTTCCAAAAATGGCAAGTTTTGGTCATTTTTGCAGCATCTTTGAGAGAGGCCATCTCCCAAAATATGAGGGTATCAAAATTCTAATTGGAGCCAATTAAAGAGGGCATCTTGAAATTCAAATCCATAGGAGGAACTCCTTCATAGCATAAAAGATGAGTGAGATATGATTTTGGCAAGTTGGAACAATTCAAGGCCCAATGCAAGTCACGGGCAAGGCAAATGCAGGCCAGCACGCGCGCCATGCAGGACAATCCATCAAGCATGTGGTGGGCAGAATGTCAAGGCATTTTTATTTGCCAAAAAGACCTCAAATGAATTTTTGGTGAACTACAAAGTTGTTCCCCTATATGATTGCAACAACTTTCATGTTCAACAACTTTTCATTTGATCAAAGTATGAAGAGTTATCTAAGGTCAAAGTAGGGGTCCTCCACTGATCAAGTCACAAGCAAGTTGCCCAGGCATGCCAATGATCCTCAGGCCCAAGTGTGCAAATTTGTGACTGAATGTTCATGCACCAATTTGAGATGCCTAGAGGCAGTGTTACATCATTGTATCAACATCAAACATGTTCTACATATCATCGCCTTCAATTTGAGTCCAAAGATTGCATGTAGTGGTGACTTGTGCTTGAAGGTACATGCTTTTGAAGATCAATGTAAGCAACTGGTTTTCTTGTATGACAAGGTATTGCATTGTGCTCAAGATCCAGTTCAGTCCATCTGGTTTGTATCATTCAATATCACTTGGCCATGAAGCATTGCATTAGGATGTACATGATCCTATGGTTGCCTGCATACTACACTTGCCCTATACCATCATCCAAGTTCAATCCAACTGAATGAGAGTGAACTTGCTGCAAACATGATCAGAATAACTTCACTTTGTTTCATTACAACTCATCATAAGGGCCATGTTCTATTCTACATCTGATCCAGCTCAAGTCAAGCAAGCTCATCATGCACACTCATCATGCAAGCATACCTCAACTACCATGTTCATCACTGCATGAGATCACCTCAAGGATGCACTGATATACAAGCCTTTGCATCAAGTACACCATAAGTGCCATGAAGCTTGCAACACATGACTGAGCTCGAGTAGAAACTTCCAAAACACACAGCTGGCATAACCAATCTAACTAACTTGACTCACTCTCAACTGAATCAACTCAGTTAACCATGGTTTGAACCATGGTTCAAACTGTTGACCAAGGGTCAAGGACTCTATAAAAGCAAGAGCTCACTGTATTTTGAACTCTCTCACTCTCATTTGCACAAAATCACACCAAGAACCATCTGAATTTTCTCTCTGCAAGAAGAAGAAGCTTCACTGCATCCTCAATTCATCTTCATCATCACCTCCAGCATGGCTTTCATGGATGACTGAGCTTGAATCCTCAAAAATCACATACTGCAACTTTGTGATTGCACTGCATTTCTGATTGAAACTTCACAATCTTCATCTCTCAAGCACTGATCTTCATCTATCCATCATCAGCATCTTGTTTTGCTCAATTTCCGTGGTGTTCATTGCTTGAAGCTCTGAGTTCTCATCTCTGCAAGTTGCACTGCATCTTCATCAGTTTCTCAAGATCCACACATCACATAACATTTATTTCACTCTTGTTGATTAAGATCAAGATCAAGCAATTCAAGGAGCCCTATCTCTGATATTCTAGCAACATTGAGACACCTCTACAAATCAGGTATGCTCTGATACTTTGCTTGATCAAAATGCTTACATTTCAATGTTTTCATGTTGATTGAAGCTCAATAAGAGCACTGCAATATCTGGCTAGATGATAGGCATGTTAGATGCATAGATTTAGTTTTAGGTGTGGAAATGTTTGCCTTCGAATTGATTAATCCATGAACCTTAAGTCAAAAACAATGGTAGATTCGTGTTCAGTGATGAGAGGCGAGTGCAATGTGAAGGAAAATAGCGATCTAAACGCAGTGGAAAACAAAAATTTTCCTTTAGTGATCCTTACGAATGAGCATGGTCAGTGATAGAATCGTTACCTCTTTGTGGCGATTCAGATCTTTGATGCAGCGATCACAAGCGTTGATGAAGTGCAACGCCTCTACTCAGTCCACACGAACAGCTTCCGGTCACAGTGCTAGCTGCTTACGAACGGAATTATTTGAGTGAGAATCAAAAACGAAATTGCATCAAGTAAAAGCTTCATCACAAGGGTTCCTTTTATAGACTCTCTTGTGGGCTGCGGGCTAAAAGCCCAATTCACATGATCCATAATAATATTATATATTATTATAATAACTATTATTATAATAAATATATTTATTTTATTATTATTTTATAACCATTATAAAATAACAATAATTATTATTATATTATCCGAATTTCTATTTTTCACTTAAGTGCACCGTACCTTACGGTGTTCCTTTGATTTCTCTATCTCTCATCAAACTGTCCTTATGTGTGTGACCCTGTAGGATTTCGTAACGTTGGTAATTATATTAAATTATATATTTAACATAATAAACAATGAGCGGTATCTAGCAACACATCACTGCTACCCAAGTCACGAAAATGTCATGTGATCTGACAAAACCTTTTTCGTGATAATATATGTTTGTACAATTACCCTTTTGCCCCTATGTCTATATTGAACACAAGGCATACACTGTGTCATCCTTGTCCAGTTCAATATTGGGCCCTTAGACATTTCTCCTGTTATGCAGGATTGGCAAATTCCATCTAGGACACTCATGTCCCTCAGCATGCTTCGTGGAGTGCCCATTGTAACACGGTGGGAGAACTGACTTTAAGTTATGTTGCGGATAGCAAGAGTCGCCACCGACTTTTATTTTATCCAAAAGGAAAGGGTATAAAAGAACAGGAAAGACCTTAAGAGATATTTTTGGGTCCGGGGGGTAGGTTATGAAAAGGGAAGGTATTAGCACCCTTTTCATCCATGGTTATCCATGGGCTCTTAGTTACTTAGCTCACTTTTGAATTGTTTTTGAAAGTGTAGTGTGTGAATAGAAAAATTTTCATAATAGTTAATAATAATCCATGTACGGATGTGTAAAAACTTGTTTTTGAAAATTTGTTTGAAATTGTGAAGAGTTTGAAAGATTTTTGAAGTGAGCAAGTACATAAGAGGAACCTACCCTAATGTTTAAAGTCTTTCTTGTTCTTTATCCTTTCATTGGTAAGACTATCCCTACTATTAAGGATTAGGTAATCATTACCTTGGATGTAAGGGGACATGAGAGGGACATCTGTTTGTATGGAGGCAACTGTGGGGTGTAATAAGCATATAGGAGGGACTATCATCATTATTCGAAGGGACTCGATTCGTAAAGGCAACCATGAGGGACTTGATGATTTTTCTTTTAAAAGGGACTTGCTTTATACACCCCACTTGACCTTATTAGTAGGCAACCTGAGGGATAACCTTAGAAAGTGAGACGGCGATTAAAATCGACTTACGAGTGTGAGTGTTTAATTTAGTTATCTTATGATTAAAAGTGATCTAATTTATTTTAAATGACATACATATTTTTGCACTCCCTAATTACTAACCATAGCAAAAATAACTAAATAATTATAAAATTTACATCCAGGAGCATTTACATAATTATAATAATAAGCAAAATAATAAGCAAATAGATAAATAGCAAAAATAAATAGAATATAAATAAATAAGCAATAAATAATAAAAAATAAATAATAAGGGTTAGTGATAACAAAATAATAATAATAATTAAAAATAATAAACAAGGTTAGAAACATAATAATAAAAATATAATAATAAATAATAGTATGGTTAGTAAATAATAAAGATTAATGAAATATATAAAATTAATAAAGCAAAATAAATAATATGGTTAGTAATAACAATAATAAAATTAACCAAAATTATAATAATAAGAGATTAACAATTTTTAATATAAACAATTATATTTAGAAAGAAATATGAACAAACAATTATTTTAATTTTTACAAGTTATTATTATAAATTCAATTATTTCTAAACAAAAAAGTCATAAAAAATATTCACATATTATATAAAGAGAAAAATAAGTCATAAACATATTTACAAGATTTAATTTCTAATAGCATGAAATATATTTATATCTTATATGAGAAAAATAATTTATAATTATATTTATAATATTTACATGAATCATACTAAATAAATAAATAAATATACATTATAATTATAAAATTATTTAGAAAGAATAGAATTAGGTTTTATTTTAGAAAATATTTTTTAGAATAAGGTTATTTTAATTAATATACATACTATAATTTATTTACAAAAATTATAAAAAATAATTTTTAGAGAAACAAGATATATAAAGTTTGAATTACTTTTAACATTATTTTAATAATATTTACATACATATAATATTAATAATTTAAACAAAAATAGAAAAATAGAAAAAATTGTAAAAAAGAGAGGAACTTACCTGACCAGGATTTGATCCCATGTCCTCATGTTTACCAGCAACAACAATAACCACCAGGCTAGCCCCACGCAGGCAACCATGAAGGGGGAAGAATTCGTTTTGTGTCTTGCTTGAAAAATCCAGGAAAATGAAGAAACAAAAAAGCCTGGGGTAGGAATCGTACCCAGGACCTTTGGGATGTATACGCGCATGCTTGACCGCCTAGCTGGGAGAGCCCTTCTGGTCATGGATTGACAATAATACATAATATATTATGTTTGCCTTTAACCTGAAAAATTAACAAAAAAACATGCACCAGCCAAGTATCGAACCAGGGACCTCACATCAAACACGCATCAGCCTTACCACTGGACCACAAGCACGCTTGTGATAAACAAATCAAACATAATTCATAAAATATTTAATTAATATTTGAATTTTTCAAACGCGCGCCAGAGTTCCTTCTTCAACCTCCTGCCCTGCGTTTTTACCTACGAATTTAGCTACGAATTTACCTGCGAGTTCTTCATACTTCTTGACCTGCGAAAACCAAACTCATACCAAACAACACTGATTCATGAAATTAATTATAGTTTTATGATTCTTGTGATCCATAGAACATTCCTATGTTCTTAGAATTCGTTTAGGTTTAATGAATCACAAAACCCCATTTTCGACCTCTAAACCCTAACCATGGCATTTGGTCCATTAGGCTATGAAACTTCAAGCTATTTGTCCAGAATCGTTCCTTGGATCATCACAAACACAAAAGCACAAACAAAATTCATTAATAATGCATAAATAAACAGAATCGAAAATTTGAAATCCAAGGCAAAGTTTGATTCGGGTAAGGCAATATGAGATGGTATTGATGCATATGATGGGTGCTTTACAATCAGTGATGTCCAGGGAAGCTAGCCATGTCTTTATTTTACCTTCTAGTGCCTTGGATTGAAGAATCCGAATCTCACTTTTTGCTTGAATTTTGAGTTTTTGAACTTACCTATGGGCTGCTGGAATCCGTGTATGAGGCTAGGGTTATGATCAGCATATATAGGTGAATGATTCTAGGTTAAAACATTGATGGATCATGTGGAAGAATTGATTTAAAAAGATTGGGAAAGATGGTGCTTTGAATTTCAAATATTGGCTCATGAAGACTTGCTATTTTTGTATCAATCACATGATTCCATTCCTCTTTCAACTTCAATCACCAATTAAGACTTTCTAGAATCAATCACAAAAATAAATCTTCATTTTTAATATTTTATTTAAATTTAAAATGATTTTAAGTATAAAAAATCATAATAAATTAATTGAATAAAATAAAAATTATGAAAATATTATGGAAATTTCGTGCATGATGTTATTGTATGGGTTGGGTCATAATTTGGCCAGCCCATTTGGAGAAAATTGCTTTTAGGCCCTCATTTTCATCATAAACCATCACAAATTTTCCCAACTTTGCAAGGGCACATCTCCCTTAATTTTAAAGTTATGAGGGTGTTCTTGGACTTTTTGGAAAGCTTGAAGAGTCCTCTAAGCAACCCCATTGGTTTCAGGTCCATATCATTTACCAATCTCAAGTTATGCCCTTTTGAAGTTGTTGACTTTTTGTTGACTTTTGAAATGACCTATAATGTCTTAGCTCATATCTTCCAAATGAAGCATTTTTGGGCTTAACTTTCAACATCAAAGTTGTATAGAATTCAATTTACTTCAAAATGAGCTTTGGATGGAGACTTGGTGATGAAGTATGTGAAAGTTATGGCTGGTCAAAGTTCAGTTGACTTTTACTGAGGAAACCCTAATTTAGAAACTCCTGATTATTGATGATCTGGAATCTTCTTGATGAATCATGATCAACCCTTGATAAAATGATGAATTTTACTTCATATACTTGATGTTGGCAAAAAATCATGAAGTTTGACTTTGGTTTGACCACAGTTGACCTCAGTTTGACTTTTTAACTGCATTGACTGATTTTGACTTATCTGATCATTGGATTGAGCAAACTTTTGAGAAAAGTCTTGAAACTTGACATGGGGGTTCTTACACACATATAAGATGTTATGAAACTCACTTGAGGTATTGGAAGTCCATTTAGCCTGATTAAAGTCAAAACCCTAGTTTTGGATGCACTGCTTAGGAGGTGCATTGTCTGAGGGAATTGTCAACTCCTTTGACCAATTGTGAAACTTGTGAACCTTGTGAACCATCATAAAATGTCTTGTGAACATCATGGGAGATCTTGTGAAGCTTGTGAACCTTGTGAACCTCATGAAGTGGCTTTGTAGACCTCATGAACCTCAGGAAAGCTTTGTAATCATTGTGAATCTTGTGAACCTTGTGAACCTTCAGGAAGTGACTTGTAGACTTCATGAACCTCATGAAAGGTTATGGAAATGTTGAGAAACTTGTGAACCTCCAAGAAGTAACTTGTATACTTCATGAACCTCAAGAAAGGTATTGAAAGCATTGTGAATCTTGTGAACCTTGTGAACCTTCTTAGAACACAAAGTCTTGTATTGTGAGGGCAAATTTTGGGGTGCAACACCCATCAACTGTCTTTATGATCATCCAGTTACGGATAATGTTTGATCAGCAATAAAGCACCCGACTCTACATCTAGGGTCCATAGTGGTTTCAGGTCGAAGGGTGGTAATACACCATTATCACCATGAGAATAACTTATGACACTTTGCATAACATACTATGTAGTATTCTCATAGCGGGTCAATCCGGTATAAATATTACTCCTAATATTTATACCTATGTCAAGACTTGATAACTCTTTATCCATGATCCATGAGATGTGATCATCAGTCTATATTCATAATAGTCTCAATGCTTTAATGTTATCCCACTTTGCAATAAAGCTTGACTACGGATATTTTAAGAATAATGTCTTTATGTTTAATGGGATCTCATGATTAAGTCACACTTAACATTTCATTAAACAGACTAACTATTCTAGGGACTTTATTATTCTGAAAGACAAACATAATAAAGAAATGCCTTCAAATTGATTAATCCATGAACCTTAAGTCAAAAACAATGGTAGATTCGTGTTCAGTGATGAGAGGCGAGTGCAATGGTGGTGATATATTTAATTTTTATGGAGGATTAGAGAAACCCTAGGTCAGGGGTGACCGGAGAAGATGACCGGAGGTCACTTCCAGTCACCTGAACAGTAACCCTAGGCCGGAGCAAAGATTATAACGTGACCGTTAGATTAGTTGGATCCAAGCGTCCTCAGAGTGCCAGCACATAAATGATCCTTGTGCCATTCACGTGCCACCAAAGTCAACTAAAAGTCTTTAGTTTCATATTGGCACCCCCCAACGCGTATGACTTGAGCCCAATTAGTTCTTTTTTCTGCTTTTCAGACCCCCTCGGCCCAATGTCTTTTAATTCATTTTTATTTTCTTTTTTCATTTTATATCAATTTCATTTCTTATTTTTAAAAATACCAAATTACATCAAAAAATTCTAAATAAATTCATATAGGATCCCCTCAATTTTCTCTAATTTTTCATATTTTTAGATTTTATTTTTCTTCGTTTTTTAGATCAGAATTAATTTTCACATTAATTATTTTCTTATTTTCTCATATTTTGACCAATCACTTTGTACAATTTCCTTCTTTCAAACCATAAAACATAAAGACCCCATTCTTTTTGCATTATTTTAAGAGCTCACTAAAATTCCCCAAAATATTTTTCTCTGATTTGTTTGGTTATGTTTAGGTCTACTTGAGTCCATGTTTTCCACATTGATCACATAAACCCTAATTGTGTTCCAATGAGCCTTTCACCACTCAAAAATGGGAATTGTCAAGAGAATTTTTGTACACATGTTAATTTCTATGAGGGGTGTATTTTCAAAGTTTTAGCTAAAAAGGAGGAGAAAGAGTGTGTGCAGATGATGTGTTTGGAGTTGTTGTCACAACAATTGCATCTGCTATGTTTTTGTATGGTGGATGTCAGGATGTCAAGGTGGATGTTATATGCTAGTATTTGTGACTTGTGTCCTGAGTTAAATAACACAACTGTGACTTGTGTTCTGAGTAACATAAGGGAATGTGAAGTTGTTCTCTTATGCCACCATTGGTCTTCTAGATGGAGGATGTTCAACAGCCTGTGAAGAATGTTTCTGGGAATCTGAAAAGAAAGGAAGTAGAAACTAATTAGTTCAGTCAAGAGTTCAAGACTTTCTACTCCTTATTTCACTGTTGTTGTTTCCACTAGAAAAAGAGGTAGAAACTCAACCATTGGAAGAATAAGTGATTGTAGTTTTTGTTGAGTTGTGAATGTTGCTGAAGATGTCCAACAACATGTCCTGACATAATGGAAAGTTTGTTATTGTTTGTTTTGTTTTTGCTGCTGAAGTTTAATGTGTATTTTTTTTATATTTGTCTTAGCTAAAATTTTCCAAAGGGGGAGATTGTAAGTTTTGTATTTTTAAGTTGGCATTAATTTTGCAAAACAAATATAGTAGCAGTATATATGTACAGGATCTTTGCAAAGAAAAGAATACATTAAGCAAGGAGTCATTTTGTGCGCCCAAACATGTTGTGTTGAAATGTTTCAACATCTATATCAACATGTCGAAGAATATGTCAAGACAGTTCATTCGACATCATGAAATGCTGAAGATGAATTGAAGTTTCTATTTTGGTTTCAACAGAAACAAAATATTTTGAAGATTTAAATCAATCCAAGTGGTGCTGATTGTAAAAAATCTTGAAGAATCAAATGTGCATTGAAGACAAATTTTAAATATTGAATAAATATAGAGTTTCTATATTTAGAGGTATTTTAGGAAGTTGTTTATTTGAAGATATTTTTGTATATTTGTAGCAGATTTTTTCTGCATTTTTGTAGCAGTTGTTGCTGTGATTTTTTAGGCTCAAATCCAGTTGGAAATAAGTTATAAAAAGAAACCTTGTAACCTAGGTTTAACCAACCAACAAAAAATGTAATAGACATATCATTAGGGTTGTGTTTTTGTGGCAGCCGTGCGCAACAAGGTTTTATGTTGTGGTTGTTCTGTTTGTAAACCTCGAAGCTACTAAGTAAGAGGTGGATTGTTCTTAGAGGAAGCTTGTAAGAAATTCTAAGGTGTTGTTATGGAAGTGTGGCTTCTGGTTTGAATTGTTGTGTAGGTAAAGAGCCATCAATAACAACAATTGACTATTGGGACTATGAGACATCACTGAGGTGATTGGAAGTGAGGATGAGTTTCTCATATTTAGGAGTTCCTAAGTAGAAGTTGCATGGGTAGTGATTAAGTGAGAAGACTGTAAATTGTAGGTGTTTGCTGAGAAGTCTTTGAATTGATACTACAAAGTGGATTTCCTTCCTGGCTAGGTAGCCCCAAGAGTAGATGAGTTATCATCGAACTGGGTTAACAATTTGAATGTGTTTTTTTACAGCTTTCAGTTTATTTTATGCAGTATATGTGCTGAATGTCATATCAGATGTTTAAACATCCTGAAAAATGTTTGAATATGATATATCAGAATTTTAAAAGTGTTGTTGTTTGTGCCTTGCCATGTTTATATGTAACATATAAGATGTCTCAACATCATATTCGACATCTAAGTCTGTCATACCAGAATTTCAAAAATGATAGAACGTCTGTCTGGACATTTTAACTATGCATTTATGAAATACATGAAAAAAATCAAGAAATCAACCAAAACAACATAAGAAACCGAGCCAATAACTTTCTCAGCAAATCAAGGCTCCCTAAGCCAAGACTACAGACACACTTAGTAAGCAAAGGTGCATCCTTGTAAGCCAGGAAACCAGACATGCTTAGCGAGTGAAGGAGGTTCAAAAACTTCAAGGTTTTGTTTTTTCAAGGTGAAATAAGGGTTTTATGGCTAATCGAGTTTGGGTGGTTCACTTACTGAACATAAGCAATAAAGTTAGGCCTAAGGTAGCTGTCATGACTTAACCAAGAAGAAAATGGGCGAGTTAAGCGAGCTTGGACGACACACTTATCGAGCCTAGCTTTCCTAAGCCTATAAATAGGGGTGGTGGGCCTTCATATATGATATTTAATTCATTTGATTCAAGATAATTAGATCATATTAGGTGGAATTCAAGGTGGTTCCTTAGTTAAATAATTTCTCACCCATAAATCACAACGCGAGAGAATATGAGAGAAAGATCGAGAGGGGGGGGGGGGGGCAAAGCGCTGCCCAAGGAATCGTCAACATATGTTTTTCAACTACCTTCTTCCAGAGTTTGATTGTAAGGCTACGATGGGTAAGAATAACTAATTTTATCTTTTGTTTGGGTTAGATGTAGTTGGTATGTTACTTATGTTTTGATCTCGACCATGGTGTTTTATGTAATTCTTCTTAAGTTTTAATATTGATGGATTATTCGTTATTAATGCTTGTTTTGAGTTAGCTACCTAAAACATGTTTCCATGCTATAACTCGATATTCAAAAGGTACAAGGTATTACTAGATCCAAATATATCATTTATTGGATGCTAAACTCTAAACATACATTTAAGTTTAATATCCGTGGGAAGAGATGCATTCGGTGTTGAAACTTAATGTTGACTTATTAGCTAATAGGTTAAGAAATGGTTAATAGGCCCATGGAGACTATAAAATTGCACTTGACATCTGCACTACAACAATTAACACATGGCAAAAAGCATTTCTTAATGGATTACATGCCACATACTCATGATTTTCTTTTAGCTATTTATATTGATGAATTGAACCAACATATATCATTGATAGAGTATTATACTATCTATAGATATTACCTCATGATTTCCCCAGAATTTTCTTCTAGCTATTCCTATTGATGGATTAAACTAACATATGTCACTAGTAGAGTATTGTAATATCCGTAGATATTACCTCAATATTTCCTTATTTTCTGTTGATATGATTTATCTCATTTGTCGTTAGACATGTTTGAATACATTTAGGGAACACAATTCACTGTAGGGAGCTTTAGGGATTCAAATATCGACATGACCTTATTAGGGAAGTCTTGTTTGTTATATCTCACGGGGGGGGGGGGGGGGGGGGGGTATTTGTAAATACAAAGACGTTTGTGAATTTTTTTACTAATCCTCGAGACAAAAGATTAACACTTAGGTTAACAAATGTTATGTTACACGGTTCGATAGAAGGGAAACGTGCATATGTGAACTTGATTGGAGTTTATCTCCTTGTGGGATTGAAGATCAAAAGTTTTACAATATGACAAACAACTCTCATAGTCTCTTCAAGTAAAGTAGTCAAACATGAGAAAACATGTTTTGGCAATCAACATGCTTTCATATCATTTGTGTTTGACACTTTTGTCTTCCTAACACCAAAGACAATGAATCTTTTATAGAGAATGCACAAATTCATACATAATAATATCGTGTCTTCTAGAATTATGAATGTAAGTTATAAAAATATTGAATTTGCAACATAAAAAGGGCTATCCATTGTATAAATAAAAAAAAGTTATTAATTATAAATATTTAGATATTTTGTCTTGGCTGAAAAATCACCCCACTAATTTACTGAAGGTTAAATTACATATAAAGTCCTTTAAGTTATTTAATGGCAACAATGTAGTCTTTTATGTTTTTTTGCTACAAGTAGATCATTTAAGTTATTTTAAAATATCAAGTTAGTCTCTTAAGTTTTTTACTTTGGTCCATTTTTTAAAAATTTCCGTTAAAATAAATTGTAAACTCATATACCATTTGAACTGATTTTTCGCGTTGATCACAAATATGTAATTAGTTTTGCATTTGATTGTGTATTTTGATCGGATTCATTATTTTTTTTATTATGTATTTCGTCCATTTTTACCTGATTCTCATGAGCCGTAACTTATTTGATAAATATGATTACATATTCGTGATCAACGCGAAAAATCAATTCAAATGGTATGTGCGTTTTCAATTTATTAAAATAAGAGATTTTTAAAAATGAACCAAAACGTTAAAAAAAACTTAAAAAATTTAATTTTAAAATAATTTAAAGTAGAAAAAAAAAACATAAATAACAACATTATTACATTTAAATAATTTAAAAACGATACTAATATTATTATTATTTAGAGTAGTATTATTTAGAGGATCTATTTAAAGAAATCCAAGGAATGATTGGGGTAGAAATAAGAGAATCCAATAGCAAAAGATGGAAGTGGATAATGTACATTATCTAATCTAATGTGACCTCAAACAAACCACAGAAGATATTACACTTTCCCCTTCCTCCTTCCAAACACAGACACCAAACAATTTTGTTGTAATTGCAACAACAATGGGTGTCTCCTTCCTTTCAATCTCTTCTCTCCCTTCTCTCCATCCACTGCTTGGTTCTCATTATCCTAAAACAACTACAACCAGACACCAACCTCGTTTAGTAAGTGTTTGATTCAGTTCTCTTTGTCGCTTGCATTACAATGTCCTAAAACAACTATATAATATTGTTCAAATGTATATTGTTAGGTGTCCATTTATTGTGCTAAAATCAAAACAGATGTTAGTGATGAAGAACAACAGTTCCATTGGAAACGAAGAGACATTCTTAAATGCATTGGGGTCACTATTGGTTTGGTAAGACCCTTTCTTTCAAGTGGTTGATAACAAATCAATTCTTGTAAACTAGTTTAACTTCGTCGCGAGTTCGAACCCACGCCCTATAGTATGATATCCCTGCATATATCTGCACAGCTACCAACTGATTTAACGGGATGCTACTATCATTTTTAGATATGTACTTAGTGGATAAGATTGATTTGATGATGAGTTTCGGTCAGTTGTATCTGTTTGTAGGAATCGATAACAAACTCTGGATTGCTTGTTGGAACGGCTAATGCTGCTGACCTAATTGAACGCAGACAGCGTTCGGAGTTTCAATGTAAGATTCTTCTGGTTTACAATTCTATGTAACCATTAACCATGTCAACTCAATGGTTCTTTCCTTGTAGCCAAGTTCTAACTTTCTGTTCTTACAGCTGAAATTAAAGGAACTCTTTATAATGCCATTAAGGTAACAGTAAAAATAATATGGTTGTAGATTATACATTTATCAACTCCTTATTTGGATATAATCGGATTTTATATTTGATGTTTCTTCAGGGAAATCCAGATATTGTTCCATCCTTATTAACACTGGCTATAAATGATGCTTTGACTTATGATAAGGTGAGACACGCACGCACACAAACACATGCATGAACTAGTGTTGTCAAATAGAAACGGTAGCAGTGCTGCAGCGCTATAGTATAGCAGAATTTTAACGTGTTATTGTTCTGCGATACGCGATTTAGTACAAAGTGTTGTCAAATAATGGGTATAGAAAAATGCTATAGCACTATAGTGTAGCAAAGTTTGAACAAAACACCATTTTCCGCTCTCTAAGATTGACAACATTGGCATGATCAGATATCTATCGTCATCATTTGTAATAAATATTGATTGGAATCATCTTAAGTTTGTAGGCAACAAAAACGGGAGGCCCAAATGGCTCTATACGGTTCAGGTACTTCTATTTTCTTTTGAAGCTGTACTTGCTAGTATATCCTAAGTTTTTGGTTTTTCTTGCAAATTCTTCTGAAACGAAAAAATTTCGTCTTCCTTTGCCTGTATGCATTAGTTTTGCTTACTAATAATCATAATTTTTTTTTTCTGTTTTTTTGTTTCATAATTCTGTGTGAAGCTCAGAAATAAGTAGACCTGAAAATAAGGGTCTTTCTGCAGCCTTGAATTTCATAGAGGAAGTAAAAAAAGAAATAGATTCATATTCGAAAGGTGGACCGATTTCCTATGCAGATCTAATCCAGTATGCAGGTTATACATTTTTCTAAATGTCTGTTGATTGTGACAATTTTTTGTTAAACAATTTGTGATTAAGAATTGGTTATACAAGTGTAGATATATTCGAATTCCACTGATTTTATTGACATCAATTTTGTAGCACAAAGTGCAACAAAGGCTACATTTTTAGCTTCTGCAATTCGCAAATGCGGTGGAAATGTTGAGAAAGGGAATTTGCTGTACACAGCATATGGATCAAATGGACAGGTTTTTATTTTCAACTTGTTTTCTTACTCCATAATGCTTTTTACTTCTTAACTGGAGTGAGCATGCAACGCGTTCATTTTTCTTTATGTCTACCAGTGGGGTTTGTTCGACCGACAATTCGGTAGAGCTGATACTCAAGAGCCTGATCCAGAAGGGAGAATTCCAATTTGGGAGAAAGCAAGTGTTCAGGAAATGAAAGATAAGTTTTCTGCAGTTGGCCTTGGTCCTCGCCAGGTACTTTCCGTATTTTATAACTACTTTTGCTTACTATTGACATCAGTGCCGCTGTCTTTGAGGGTGGTCTATCGCTCAGGATCCGAAATTTTATCACAGTTAGGCCGTGGCTAAATAGAGCTTCATAAAATATTTGTCACAATTTAGCTGTGGGAAACCATGGCTACACATATTTTGTAACTACTTTTGCTTACTATTGACATGCCGTCTCATAAAATATCTTTCACAATTTAACTGTGGAAAACCATGGCTACCCTACCGAGGGTCTTCAAAAACTTAAGACGGCTCTGATTGACATCATTGCATGTTACTAATTATTTTCTTTCTCCATTTGGGCTAGCTTGCTGTTTTATCTGCATTCATAGGTCCTGATCAGGATGCAACAGAAGCCTTATTAGCATCTGATCCGGACGTTACTCCATGGGTACAAAAATACCAACGGAGCCGCGAAACTGTCTCGCGGACAGATTATGAGGTAACTTTGTTTATCTATGTATCTGTCTTTATCCAAATGAAGCAAAACAGTTACTGAGACTTTTGTTTGGTATCTTTTTCAGGTTGATCTGATAACAACTTTCACAAAATTGAGTACCTTGGGACAAAACATAAACTATGAAGCATACACATATCCTCGTAAGAAGATCGACATTACAAAACTCAAGTTGTAAGAATAATGTACAATGTAATCTTCATTTCCTTCCATAGGGCAGACCTTGAATTTCAAGTTTTGACTTATCTTTTTCTATCTTTTGTTTTTAACTCAAAAATATTATTTTAGTGAGATAGAACCATATCATCTCATTAAGTTGAAACTAAACCAATATTTGAGAATGGGGAAGAGTTTCACTCATGGAGAGGAAATGCTGAAGCATTTCTTAAATAAATTATTTAGAGTTGACAAACTTTGAGTAAACACATTTATACATCTAACAGCTTTCTCAAGCAATGTGGGACACCGAGCATACTTCAAACAACTTTAATATCCACTTTTACATCTAACGTGGGTCTGAAATTCTCACATCCTATTCCTTAATCCAACTCTCATATAAAGTTAGAGAATTTTTATGGCATCCCTTGGGTTTCTTAGGCACGTGTTTTCCTAAATACTCTTAGGTTTTGGAGATGTATCTTCGGATGTATTTTTTTACTTAATATTAGATTTTTTCAGAGATATATCTGCAAAATGGTTCTGCAGATATATCTCCAGAACCATTTGGAATTCTATCCTCGCCAAACTCTTCTTCTCCCCCGCTTCTTCATTTTTATCAAAACCTTTCATCTCTATCACTATCTCAAACTTCAAAAATTCAAAAATTTTATTTTTTTTCCATTGGAGTTCAACAAGGAGCATTCATAACAACGACCAACACATCCTGATTCATTCAAAGTTTGATTTATACATGTAAGTTTTGAGTTTCTGATAAAATTTCGAGTTTTTCGCATAAATGAGTTACAATGCTTTTTTTAGAGGTATAAATGTGTAGATATTAGTTGAAATATAGTCCATAGATTGTTTATATACTATTTGTTTCTTAAAAAAGACGATCAATCCATAAAAAATGCAAATGTGATTGTGAGAGGACGCCATTTTCGCGTCCTCTAAGTTGTAGAAACTTACGGAGATATATCTGCGGAAAACTGTTACGTTAGGCGTTTTCGGAGATGCATCTGTGGAAAAATGTTATGTTAATGTATTTTAGTTGCTTCCGGAGATGTATATGCGGAAATTGTTCTGTAGATATATCTCTGAAATTACCTTAGTTTTTTTTCCTTTTTGTTTTACAATTTTAATAGTATTTTTATGTTATACCTTGCAGACATTATGGCCGACAGAGCTGGCTGTTTCAGACATGGACGGGTTGCACAACACGCATCTGTCAAGCATGAGCGGAGCCAGTCTGTTCCGAAGGCATGCGTTACATCTATTCAGGCACAACCTACTACTGACATCCAGGTCACGCTTTCTGCATCTCAACCCACTCATGGTGCTCGACCTTCGCCTCAGCTTCAGGACACTTAATCTACATCACATCCCACTCCACCTTTTACTTCTTCCCGCATGCGTCGGGATTCTGCAGATGACGCATCACTTCCTCCATCCTTCAGCAGGTGTAAGATTCTACAGATGACACATCACTTTTCCATCCTCCATTAGATTTGTCCTTGCTGTCACGATAACACGACCACAATGCCATATTTTTCTGGGAGGGAGAGGTAGCATTACTCAGATTGTTGTTATTTTTTCATTGTAAATTGATTATTTGTAACATTGGTTCTTATTGACATTGATTATTTATGGAAATTTTCAGACACATGGTCCTCATAAGTTTTTGAACCATGGGCGGAAGATCTTAGCTTTGACCCAACCACATGAGTCTTGGTTTCAAGATGTTTTCACCACTTCTAGTATGAAGGACATGTGTTTGACCGGTTATAGTGTGGCCAACCACGGGCTTATGGAATTCATGGAGCGATGTTACTCCAAGACATCTTCATTTCCTTTTGGCTTGATACGTATACAAAATGAAAAGATGTTTGTTGACTATGAGAGCCATCTGGTACCTGACGAGGCTCGGGCGACCATAACGCTGAATGACCGGAGCACCATTGAGGGTTACATCAATTGATTCTTCGAGGTCTCACATCCGTACATGGTGCCCACTGCTCCAGGATCACCACTCAGACTAACTCATCAAGAGATTCTAGAGGAGAAACAGTCTCAGTTGGATCACACTTAGGATGTATTGTCTCGTTGTTGTTGCATAGTGGAGATGTCGCGGTTAGGCATTGCAGTCGATTTCTTCCCTGAGGGGTTTGGTGGTAGGTGTATACTGTAACACCCTTCTTACCCCGCAGAAAATACACGATACATAATAATTATATCAGAGTAAATCACCAAAAAAAGGTTCAACATTCTTCATAAAACTCATAACATAATATTCCTGCTCCGTAACACGGGTTCTTTCCAGATTTAATTCAAACATCACAACCAATTTTTTTATTAATTCAATTATAAAAACATGTTCCAACTTCTCAATCAAATAAAACTTGTAGTAACATCATGCATAACAAAAGAAACAAGAATATCAATGTTCACTAAAAACGCTCTGACCCGATGTTACATTATCAGAGCAATGCCCTTCTAGTTCAACAAAATTGAAAATAAACGACTCCAAGATAAACCTTCACGCACCAAGAGCTAATCCGATTATTTGCACGTTACCCACGTGGAGGCAACATTCAAATAGGCAGTGCGAGTATTCGCAATTCATTATACAAGATATAAAGTAAAAATGTAATTAAGACAATAATTAAAACAATCATCACAACGTCATTAAAATCACACATTCATCAATCATCACTTAATTCACCATCATGCAATGTCGCTTATCATGAGATGCAACGTCATATGAATCATGCATGTGGTACCGATCAACACAAATTGACACTGGGTCATCACCCTTCACAATGGAACACATCATAATTATCTCAATCCACACTATGGGATTTAAGCCAACACTAGACCGAAGTCCTAATTATGTTATGAATGCACGATGCAAAACGTCATAATAATCATCCTTAAAGGATTCGTCAAAATTGCATCATCATTCATTTAATTACTCGTCATATTAGTCACATAGCATATACACATCATAACATCACTATAAACATCTTACATCAACATATACATCATAACAATACCATTACATTCATCACCGCGTCAATCGCCAATACTTCATCATTCAAAACCTCTCATCACAACAATTTAATCGAGTGTTTCTTAAAATTCGACACTGGAAAAATATTTCATATTGCTCGTTTTATTTTACTACAATGTAGTCCATCACGTCAGCTTTCTAACACTTCGAACGAGACCTAAATCATACTTATGGATCAAAAGATACAAATTTTTTAAGATTTTGAAAAATACTGAAATTGCCAGTGGTAATCGGTTATTCAAAAGAGGTGACGCGGTCGGCTTAGAAACTAAGGATTCGCCATCATATTTTTAAGGAAAATAATGATAAACATAAATCTCAATATTAGAGAAAATTGGATAAGAAGTCGATTAAGTAAGAGGAAGGTGTTAGACACCCCTCACTTCTATTGTATCCAATAGGATCCTTTCTAAGTTTCTAAGGTATGTTTGTTCGTTTTATAAAAAAAAAATCAAAATAATAAAATAAAATCCAAAACCCTAATTTAATCCTAATTTTACTCGCTAGGGTTTTACAAACCATATGCCTATGTATCTTCGATTTGAAGTATCAGAGCATCGTAGTTCAATTCTCTCTACCCTAAACCCTAATCCTAATCCCTTACAACCACTTAGCTAAATTTTTAAATCCTAAAAAAATCCTTTAAACCTTTATTTATATATATAAAAAAAACTAATTCCATTTATAAAAACCCGTTAGTGCCCCTTAAATTAAATCCCAAAATACATAATAAAACCCCATAATTATTAAAATTCCAAAATTTTATAAAACCCTAAATGTAAGACCCCATAATTTAAATTTTAATCCCTCAAATATCTCAAAAAATTTATGATTAATAATCTCAAAATAAATTCAAATTCAAAGTAAAACGATTTTAACCCAAAATATTTACCCAAAATAATATTCTAATCCTACAATAAAATAAAATCTTCAATCCCAAGTTTACGGAAAAAAAACAAGGTTCAATCTTAAAATTAGATTAACATTTAATTAAATCCCTTGAAAATCACATTTAAATATCATTTTTTAAAATAAAACATAAAATTATCAATTAATTTAAAATACCCAAAAAAATATTGTATCCTCAAAATCCAGAATAAAGCATTTTTATTCCAATGAAACCCACAAAAGAAAATTAATTAAACAATCTTTAATGATAAAAAAATCTAAATAAGTCCAAGAAAAATAATTTTAATATTTAAAAAAAACTTGCCAGGTTACCTAATCCTTAATCCTAATTAATCTCCCTAATTAAATCATAATTCCTAATTAAATAATTAAATCAAATAATTAATTTAATTAAATCTCAGGGGTGTAATTTGTACTGAACAAACACCTTGGCTTGTAAATGGTTGTGCGAATAATATCAGGATAAAGAAACATATTAAGAATTTAGTACAAAATTCTTTTTTTAGTTTCTTTTATGTTTATTTGTTATTATTATTATTACTTTTTAATTAAGGAAGTTTGATTAGTATATAACAAATCCTTAATTGAAATTAGTGAAAATATAATTATCACTTATAAACACCCGATTAGAACAAAAGTGAATACATATATATACAAAATTGTAATTTCATATTGATATATGCAATTTAAATTAAGATCAAACTAAATAATTCCCAAAATCCAAACAAATTATACATGCCATATCAAATTAGTATTCGAGGTTCGATTTACCAACCTGATCTTCCGTGACCAATTTAAGCGGCTCTCACTCCCTTCTTTTCTTTGCGTTCTTCCTTTCTTTTTTCTTCCTTTGATCTTCCTCCTATTCATCGTGTGACCAATTTAAGCGGCTCTCACTCCCTTCTTTTCTTTGCGTTCTTCCTTTCTTTTTTCCCTTCTTTTTTTTGCGTTCTTCCTTTCTTTTTTCTTCCTTTGATCTTCCTCCTATTCATCGTGTTTTTGGTTATTGTAGTTCTTCAATGTGAAGAACAGTAATTTTAGGGTTTTCTTTTGTAAATAGTGAGTGAAGAAAATATGAGAAAAAGAGGTTCTATTTATACATAAAAAATTATGTGAGAAATAGAATGTGATTGTCTAAATTAGGAATGATTTAATCTGACCTGATTTTATTCATTCCTTAGAGCTCAATCTAATGAATCTGGATGAATTCATGTCTTGGTAAATTTTAAATTAAAAATATATTTTAAATAAAAATAATAACCTAATAGTAATAATGATGATGAAAAAAAAGATTTTATTTTATTTTATTTTTGTGATTTTTTTATTAAAAATAAAAATCTAAAAAATTGTAGTAAAGAAAAAATAAATGAAACATTAAAAAGTGGGGAAGATAGGATTCAAATTCACAATTTCTTATACTTATAGCTCTTATACCCTTTTTTGTAATAATAAAAACTTAAATAAAACCAAAACAACCAAATAAATAATAAAAATAATTCCAGATTAATGGTGTGTTATCATAGGTCTTAGAAGCCAAGAGAGGTGTGAGACAAGGAGATCCCTTGTCTCCTCTTCTCTTTGTTATGGTAATGGAGTATTTTAACAGGATAGTTGTAACACCCCATTTCTACCCGACTTTAATTATTAAACCAGAGTTATAAAATTTCACCAACAAACATGGGATATCATATTTTCCAACTTTAAAACCAAATAACAACTTCATTAATATAATAGCTTTGAAAAACAATGCAGCTGATCAACATGTTTCAATTTCTAAATAACTTCAAAGAAATCAACATCAAAATACTTCAACTTGGTTCTTCAACATAAAACAACTTAAAACTAATTCATAAACTTAAACAAAATCCACAAAGACAAAACATGCGTTCATCCCCCCGAAGTGCTACGTATCAGAGCGACAAACACCAACTCGAAGCTACTAAGTACTGGACTCTTTGTTACCTGTACATTACTAATAGAGGGAAACATTCAAACAAAGGGGGTGAGATATCGAATAACATAAACATGATACGATAATCAATATGTAAATACAACAATCATATAATCACACCACTTCACACAACCAGTAACATCAACATACAACTTGCATCCAATAAAATGACATAAATAATATGCAACTCAATGCGACTCAACTTATATGCATGTGGTACCATTTGGAGTAAACTCCTAACTTAAAACATTGCCAGTTTATCGAGGCATCATCATCTTATTGCCAATCCAGGCCAACTAGAATCGAGCATATGCTCCAACTTGAAATATGCACATGTATGCAACTAGAATGACATACCACAACAACAACAAAATCAAAAAGTTAACAACATAACAACTTGAACAACTCAACAACATGAATCAACATTGGTCATAGGACCTACAACATATTAATCTTCCCCAAAATCGGGACAACACGACTTATGACGACTTCAACGCGAAAAACGACGAAATTACGGCTTAATCAATTATAATACTAAAATTATCATTTCAAATCTTCCAATCTACTATAGTTAACTTATTTCATGCCTAATTTAAGTCTAAGATCAATCCAACTCAAAACGGATGCGAAAACAGGACGAAACGCCAAAAACTGTATTTTCCCGCACTTGCCCTGCCCATACACGTATTGCACAGTTGCGTTACGCGTAATGCCTTCGTATAGGGTCCTTGTTACGCGTATTGCCTTTCCTGATACACGTAACACCAGATCTGTTACGCAAATGGCCAGAATGCCTCTAATTCCAACTCTGCTACGATTTCTCACAATCTCATTATTCTGTTCATTCTTAATTGGGTTTCTACATTGATTTTACTCTAAAAAACTCATGTATTTATTCATCTATCAAATTTTATGGTCGATTTTGCGAAGCCTAACTTCTTCTACACGAATTCTTCAACACAGTCCAACAACAGCACAGACAATCTTCAACCTAGCCTCTTCTTCATCTCCCTCTAAGACTTGTTCTTCTTCCTCTTACAATTTCTGATTATTCTATCTAATTAGGTTTCTTTTGTCTAATCCTACTAATTTACACTAATCAATCCAATTACTAACGGGCCTAAAACAACACCCCCAACTTACTACTCTTACACCACAAAACCAAGCCCACTTAATATTACCTTATTTAATGCTTATTTTATTCGACTTAATTAATCCGACTTATTCGACTTAAACAACCCAAACATAACTTAACCCGCAACATACAAATAAACTTGACAGCTTAAACGACTTAACGACACAAACGACAAAACAACACTTAACAACCTATAATCAGGAAACACACACACACACTAATATTTAATTAGATTAATTAATTAAATACGGGCATTACAACTCTCCCCCACTTAGAACATTTTCGTCCTCGAAAATATTACCTCTCTCAAACAACTCAGGATATGATTCCTGCATCTTGCTTTCCAACTCCCAGGTTATACTTTCTCTGGCAGCCCCCAACCAAACAACCTTCACTAATGCAATCTCTTTTCCTCTTAAAGTTTTCATTTCACGACCCTCAATTCGTACCGGCATAGTCTCCACCGTGAGATTATCCCGTACTTGCACATCATCCATACTAATCACATGAGAAGGATATGAAATATACTTTCGGAGTTGCGACACATGGAACACATCATGCAAATTCGACAAGTTTGGCGGTAAGGCCACTCTATAAGCAACATTTCCAACTCTTTTCGAAATCTGATATGGAGCAATAAAACAAGGAGTAAGCTTCTTAGATTTCAACGCTCCCCCAACACCTGTCACAGGCGCAACTCTTAAAAATACATGATCACCAGATTGAAATTTTAAATCTTTCCTTTGCTTATCATGATAACCTTTCTACCGACTTTGAGAAGCCTTTATCTTCTCTCGAATCAACTTCACCTTCTCGCTAGTCTCTCGAACTATCTCTGGTCCAAGCACTACACTTTCTCCAGGGTCATACCAACACATTGGAGTCCTACATATCCGACCATACAACGCCTCGAAAGGTGCCATTCTGATACTAGAATGATAACTGTTACTATACGTGAACTCAATCAATGGAAGATAAGTATCCCACAAACCTCCATGCTCAAGTACACAAGCTCTCAACAAATCCTCCAACGACTGAATCGTCCTCTCCGTTTGACCATCTGTTTTAGGATGATACGCTGAACTTAGTCTCAACTTATAACCCAACGCTTCTTGCAAACTCTTCCAAAATTCCGACGTAAATCTCGGATCTCTATCCGACACAATACACAAGGGAGCACCATGCAATTTTACAATCACTCTAACATAAATCTCAGCCAACTTCGATACTAGAAAACTGATGTTAATAGGAACAAAATGAGCCAACTTAGTAAGCCTATCAACAATCACCCAAATCGAATCATGTCCTCTTGGAGTATTAGGAAATCCCGTTACAAAATCCATAGAAATGCTATCCCATTTCCATTCTGGAATTTCCAACGGTTGCATTAAACCAACAGGCTTCTGATGTTCAACTTTCGACTTCTGACAAACCAAACAAGCATACACAAAACGCGCTACATCATTCTTCATCCCAGGCCACCCAAACAACTTCTTCAAGTCCTGATACATCTTAGTCGCTCATGGATGAATACTCAAATTACTTCTATGACTTTCCTCAAGAATCATTCTTTTCATATCAGCATCATCAGGTATACAAATCTGATCATAAAATCTCAAAACTCCATGCACATCCAACTTAAAATCATTCTTCTCAGATTCACCCGAATCAACTATTATATCTATTAGTTTCACTTCCAACTTCTGAGTTTCTCTAATATTGTCCAAAAAATCATTATTAATCTTCAGCATACCCAACATAACACTTTTCGCTATCACTTTGCAAAGTAAACTCATATCTCGAAATTGCTCAATCAACTCTAACTCCTTAACCATCATTGCTGACATATGTAACGTCTTACGACTTAAAGCATCAGCTACCACATTAGCTTACCCAAATGGTAATTCAAACCAAAATCATAGTCCTTCAACAGTTCCAACCATCTTCATTGTCTCATATTCAACTTTTTCTGATCAAACAGATACTTCAAACTCTTATGATTGCTAAATACTTCAAATCTTGAACCATAAAGACAATGCCTTCAGATCTTCAGTACACAAACAACTGCAGCAAGTTCCAAATCATGCGTAGGATAGTTATTTTCATGAACCCTCAACTGTCTCGACGCATAAGCAATTACTTTACCATTCTGCATAAGAACGCCTCCTAAACCCATCAACGAAGCATCACAATACACAATAAATGGTTCTTCTGAATTCGGTAAAGTCAAAACCAGAGCCGACATCAATCTCTTCTTCAACTCTACAAAACTTTCTTCACACTGGACTTCCCACACAAACACTTTACTCTTACAAGTCAACCGAGTCAATGGAAGTGCCAACTTCGAAAATCCTTCAATGAATCTTCGGTAATAACCAGCTAATCCCAAGAAACTTCTAATCTCAATAGCCGACTTTGGAGTTTCCCATTGCAACACAACATCTATCTTAGAAGGATCTACAATAATACCACTTCCTAAAATCACATGACCAAGAAAAATGACCTCCTTCAACCAAAATTCACACTTAGACAACTTTGCGTACAACTTCTTATCCTTCAAAACTTCCAACGCTGTTCTCAAATGCTCTGCATGCTCTTCTTCTAACTTGGAATAAACCAAAATATCATCTATAAACACAACCATAAAACGGTCCAGATAAGCATGAAAAATACGATTCATGTATTCCATGAATACACCTAGTTCATTAGTAACACCAAAAGGCATCACTGAATACTCGTAATGTCCATACCGTGTTCTGAATGCCGTCTTCTGAATATCCTCATCTTTCAATTTAATCTGATGATAGCCCGATCTGAAATTGATCTTGCTAAACACACGGGCACCAACCAACTGATCCATCAAATCATCTATTCTTGGCAACAGATACTTGTTCTTAATCGTCACTTTATTCAACTATCTATAATCCATACAAAGCCTCATACTTCCATTTTTCTTCTTAACTAGAAACACTGAAGCTCCCCACGGTGATACACTTGATCTTACAAACTTTTTCTCAAGCAACTCTTTCAACTGCTTCTTTAATTCAGCCAACTCAGATGCAGACATCCTGTATGGTGCCATAGAGACAGGCCTAGTACCAGGTATAAGATCAATCGCAAACTCAACTTGTCTTTCAGGCGGCACATCAGGAATTTCATCAGGGAAAACTTCAGGAAATTCCTTCACTACTTGCAACTTTTCAATCTTAGCTTTACCCTCTACTGACAATGACATCATCAACGTAAACATCTGGGCTTCCTCTTTCATTAACTTCTGCAACTCCCTAAACATCAACAATTCAACTTCTTCTTCCTCTGGAGTAGAAAACCTCACCGACTTATGAAAACAATTTATATGAACATAGTTATGCTCTAACTAGTTCCTACCTAGGATTACATCCATCCCAGTCAACGGAAAACACACCAAATCAACATAAAAGTCTCTATCAAAGATTGACAACGGACAACTCAAACAAACTAGAGAAGTAGTCATCGATCCCTTATTCGGAATCTCTACGACCATTTCTCCTCTCATCTCAGAAAACTTAAGACCCAACTTCTTAACATAATCAGCAGCAATAAAACAATGGGTAGCACCCGTGTCAATAATATTAATTAAAGGAATACTATTAATGAAACATGTACCTCTGACGAGCTTGTCCTTATTAGTTGTCTGAGTCCCAGCTAAAGCGAACACTTTTCCTCCAGACTTTTCTTTCTTCGACTTCTGGCACTGGCTACCAATATGCCCTTCTTCGCCATAGTTAAAAAAGATCATCTCTTTGTGCGTGCAATCATATATCGCATGCCCAACTTTCCCACAATGGAAACAACGTTTCACCTCAGCAGTGCACACATTACTCTTGTGTCCAGCTTGTCCACACTTGAAACAAACAATACCAGCAGGAGCATCTTCCTCACTAGTACTCTGACCCGCATCAACTTTCTACTTACCCTTGCCAGCTGGAGTATCATACGGCTTGCAACAGTTTTGCTTGTTCTTGCCCCTCCAATCGGTAACAATCTTGTAATGAGCATTGTTATCTTCCTCAAATATTCTGCAACTATCCACCAGATCAGCAAAAAAACGAATCTTATGATACCCCACAACCTTCTTAATCTCTGAGCGCAACCCGTTCTCAAACTTGATGCACTTCGAAAATTCAGTAGTCGATGTATCATGGTGCATGTAAAACTTCGACAACTCCATGAACTTTGCAGCATAATCTGTCACCGACATATTTCCCTACTTCAGCGCAAGAAATTCAATCTCTTTCTTACCACGCACATCTTCAGGGTAATACTTCCTCATAAACTCCCTATGAAAAACAGCCCAAGTGATCTCTTCACCTACAGCTTCAAACCTTTCTCTGGTTTCTAACCACCAATCATCAGCTTCAACTGCCAACATATGATTTCCATAACGAACCTTCTGTGCTGGAGTGCAATCCATCACACGGAAAATCCTCTCAATTTATTTCAACCAAACCAATGCAGCATCAGGGTCATACTCGCCCTTGAAGGTAGGCGGCTTATCCCTTTGAAAAGTTGCAAAGGTACGCGATTCATCAGTCCCGCCAACATTCGGCAAGTTCTGCACAGCCCGAGCCATTTCCTGCATTGCAGCAGCCATTGCAACATCTTTTCTTCCAGCCATCTCAACTTAACACTACAACACAACAAAAGTTAGAACCATATAACAATACTCGATTGTTAAATGACTACGACTCGACACTTGGTCAGACAGACCGACCTGCTCTAATACCACTAACGTAACACCCCATTTCTACTCGACTTTAATTATTAAATCAGAATTATAAAATTTCACCAACAAACATGGGATATCACATTTTCCAACTTTAAAACCAAATAACAACTTCATTAATATAATAACTTTGAATTACAATGCAGCGGATCAACATGTTTCAATTTCTAAACAACTTAAAAGAAATCAATATCAAAATACTTCAACTTAGTTCTTCAACATAAAACAACTTAAAACTAATTCATAAACTTAAACAAAATCCACAAAGACAAAACATGCGTTCATCCCCCCGAAGTGCTACGTATCAGAGCAACAAACACCAACTCGAAGCTACTAAGTATTGGACTCTTCTTTACCTGCATGTTACCAATAGAGGGCAACATTCAAACAGAAGGGGTGAGATATCAAATAACATAAACATGATACGATAATCAATATGTAAATATGACAATCATATAATCACACCACTTCACACATATGATGTTTTGTTGTTTTCTAGAGGTGATAAAGAATCAGTGAAGTTGCTCATGGAAGGATTGGATCAATTCTCAGCATCTACAGGCCTTTACATTAATCCTGCCAAGTGTAAGAGCTTCTTTGGAAATGTGGAGAATATGATTAAACTTAGTATCTTGGAGATTACTAATTTTGAAGAAGGGGTGCTCCCTTTTAGATACCTTGGTATTCCCATGACAAGCAAGAAACTCAACATCAATCATTATTTGCCTCTAATTGACAAAATCTTGGCCAAAATTACCCATTGGAGTGCTCGACTGTTATCATTGGCTGGTAGGAATCAACTCATAAACAGTGTTTTGTTCTCCCTCTCCAACTACTGACTGCAATATCTTCCCCTCCCCAAAAAGGTGCTTAGGAAAATAGATGCAGCTTATAGATCATTCTTGTGGACTGGCTCTGAAAAAAGTGTCTAGGAAATCTCCTATAGCTTGGAAATCTGTTTGTACTCAAAGGAAGAAATGAGGTCTCAATATCATTAATTGTACTTTGTGGAATTCAGTTTGTATGGCAAAGCTATTATGGAATATTTACAGGAAATCTGATAGTCTTTGGATTAGATGGCTGCATTGCTACTATATAAAACAAGCTGATATCATGACAATGGATCTGAAGCATAATGTCTCTTGGGTTGTGAGGAACATTATGAAAGCTAGGGCTAATGTGATGACTTTGAGAACTTGGCATAACAGTCAGATTCAGGATAGATTCAGCAACAAGGACATGTACAAAGAATTGAATGTAGCTGATGATGTGATATGGAGAAAAGTTTTCTTTAATAATCCTGCTAGACCTAGATCACTGAACATATTATGGATGGCTTGCCATATGAGAATGGCTTCAAAAGTCAGACTGCAGAAGATGGGAATGGTGGATGAGGATTGTTGTAGTTTCTGCAGAGATAAGGAAACTCAGGAACATATATTTTTTTGTTGTACGACCCTGAAGTGTTGGAATGGCTAAACATAGATCATAGTCCTGTGGCTTGGAAAAATGAATTGGAGTGGATTTTGAAGAAGACAAACACTAGAAGTAACATAAATTTAGTCCTAAAACGCGCTTTTGCTGAATCTGTGTATGAGATTTGGAGTTGCAGGAACTCTATTTGTTTTAAGAAGGTTGATACTTGTGAGGGTGCAGCTCAAAGGATTATTGATATTGTGGTTAACAGGTGTTGGGGTAAGCCCAAATTGAGGAAAACCATAGGGAATTTATTATTGTTGTAATGTTGCTTGAGTAGTCTACTTAGTCTTGTAGTTAGCTGGATCTTTTCGATCGCTTGGTTGTAACCTGCATTTTTTGGAATTAAAATATCTTTTTATCCAAAATAATAATAATAATATTAAAATATCTCTTTTTAATATATATTTTTTAACCAATGAATAAAAACCCTTTTTTACCACCCTAAACAAAGATTTTTTTATTTTAATAATCTAATAAGTAGTTATTAGATTTTAAAATAATTTTCTACAACAAAATACTTTTGTTTTTTAAACTCAATTTTATTTTGATAATAAAAATGACTAAAAATTATAAAATAAATCTTTATAAAGATCCCAATTAATAAAACACTTGATAATATTATTTCTAAAAAAATTTAAATAAGAAATAAAATAATCTCACCCCTTATAAATATATATAAATTTCATTAAAAAAAACCCAAAACTAGGAAATATGTTTAAAAAGTCAAAAGAGCCCCTCTTTGACTTTTTAGATCACAAAAGATAAACTCGGGTCAAAATTTAAGGTATGACAACTTTCCCTATTTAATCGGCTTCGAATCGGACGAATGATGTCGACGAGAATTCCTCCTTTCGAGGAGGAAGCGATTAAATATAAGAGGACCCCTAATTTTGACGACAACAAACCCCATGGCTCTAGAGAGGACCAAACCCTGATTCTTCAATTACTCCCATATCCCTATATATGATGTTCTTGATTACAAAAGTCAGATAGAACTTTTGTAAACCTGGTTCTATCTAAATAAAACCGCGGTAGAAGCCCAAACGATAATTGCTTTGATAAAACCCCGATAGAACCCTCTATGACAATTCTTAACTAAATTGTTTGATAAAACCCCGATGGAACCCCTTGACATCAATTCTTGACTAAATACAACCCGATGGAACCTCTTATCAATCTCTGATAGAACCCCTTATCAATCCCTGATAGAACGTCTTATCCCTTTCAACTCCTCTGGGTGATCATTGCCTGTGATTCCTATGATCCTCTAATCATATTGCTGGAATATGATTGGACTTTTAGTGATACCTCGATAACCCTAGATACAAAATCTATGAATATAACTCTTTAACTCCCGATTAAAACCCTATATTAAATCCCTTGGACAGAAACATCTGATAGACCCCTTTTGAAGAACCCCATAAATCCCTTTCATAAAAACCGATAAAAGCTTCCTCGAATTCGTTGATATAACCCCTTTGAATAAACATACGGTAGAACCCCATTGGTAAAAATCCCTGGTATAAAATTTAATATAACCCTTTGGATGAAAAATCAGGTAAAACCCTTTGATATAAATCCATTGATAAAACCCCTTTGATAAAAATCTGGTAGAATCCCTTTGACAAAACTCCGATAGAACCCCTTGAATAAAAATCCGTTGATAGAACCCTTGAGTAAATCCCTTGGAAAACCCTTTTTGATAAATCCTTTGGTGAAACCCCTTTTTATAAAACCCTTGATAAGACCCCAGTGAAACCTTTTAATAAAATTTTGGTAGAACCCCTGGAAGAAATAATCTGGTAGAATCCCTTTAAAAATCCTGATTAAAATCCCTTGATAAATCCCTTGGATAAGAATCCAGTAGAACCCCTCGATACAATTTTGATGAAATTCAATTGGTGAAAATCCCTTGATAGAACCTCTTATTTGGATAAAAATTCGGTAAAACCCCTTGATAGATTTTTTTTGTAGAATCCCTTAATGAATTCCTTGATGAGACACATGATAAAATCCCTTATAAAATCCATTGATGATACAACCTTAGTGAAAACCTTTAATAACATTCTTTGACGAAACCCCCTTGATAAGACCTTCTTGATGAAATCCCTTGATAACATTCCTTGGTTGAATTCTTTGACAAAACCCCTGACAACCCCTTGATAAAACCCCTAATGAAACCCCATTTGACTAATCTCATTGATAAACTCCCTTTGGTATTATTTCAGTAAAATCTCCTAGAGAAAGTCCAATAGGCCCTTCCTTTGATAAAAATATGTAATAGAACCCCTGATAAACCCTGTCGGTTGATGACAACCTTTTATAACCCTTTATTGAATTGATTTTCAAACCCTTATGCATGTATGTGTGGTCATGTTTATGAATGCATGTATGTGTTTGTGATGCATTATTTATGTATGATGCATTATTTGGGCTAACGCCTCTTTTTTATGCTATGATATCCCATTTTTTATAAATTTTGTAACATCCTGACTCCATAACCCTCGAATCCTTGGTAATTTGTAGTTACCTATGTATGATATCCTTGATTTTGAAGTTGTAACAACCCTTATATCCATAATTTCTGAGAATGTGTAATGTTTTTAGAGAAACTCCCGTCTTCGTCATCGTCGTGACTGCTATTTTATAAATCCTATTTTTGACTTGAAAATGTATGATCCCTTTAATGATTTCGAAATCAAACTAAAATCCATTTTCCTTTAACAAGCTTTTTATTTATACCCAATGTTTTGATGCCTTATTTCACAATTAATTAACATTTTAATCAAGAGAAAAGTTATTAAGGAACAAAGAAAGTATTAAAAAAGCTAATTACATTGATTGAAGGCCCGAAAGTGGGCAAAGAGTACATAGGGAGGTAATCCCCATAAGGAGAGATTACCTCAAAATCTAATAAGATGTAAAAATGGCAATAAAATACAAATTTATTAATATATTATTTAATTAAACACCATTTATATAATCCCTAAGTCTTCGAGATCACGATACTTCGCTTTTGAAGATGATGGGTGGAATGATTACTCCCTTATGAATTCCTGTTATGGTTGACTTGAGTGTTTTCAGTCATATGCCTTTTGGATATCCCTAATTTTTTTCTTGGACCGCTCTTTTTAGAGTCTTAGTCCACCGGGATGATATACTTTTTTTTTTTGCATAAGCTGCCCTTTCGAGGTTTTTGACTTATCAGGTTTTATTTTTTTTATAAGTCCCTAATTTTTTCCTGGATTGCTCATTGGAGTTTTCAATCCACCGGGAAACCCTAATTTTTGCCTAAGTAGCCCTTTAGGGTTTTCGACTTGGTGGACTTTTATCCTTTTTTCTAGGCATAGTATTTTTTTTACTGAATCGGCGTTCACCGGTCGTGGTAAATTTGCTCCATCCATAGTTGTTAATATTAGCGTTCCGCCAGAGAAGGCACTCTTCACAACATATGGACCTTCATAGTTTGGGGTCTATTTTCTGCATGAATCTTTATGGATGGGTAATATTTTCCTTAACACCAAGTCTCCCTTTTCGACTAGGCATGGACGAACTTTCTTGTCAAATGCCCTTTTAATTCTCCTTTGATATAGTTGACTGTGACGTACGGTAGCCATGCACTTCTCTTTTATGAGGTTCAGCTGATCATATCTGGTTTGAACCCACTTCACTTCATCCAGTTTAACTTCCATTATAATCCTCAGTGAAGGCATTTTTACTTCCATGGAAGTACCATTTCCATACCATATACCAAAGATAAGGGTATAGCTCCAGTTGATGTGTGGGTTGAGGTTCTATAACCATGTAGTGCGAATGGGAGCATCTCGTATCAATCCTTGTAAGTCTTCACCATTTTCTGGATGATCTTCCTGCTATTTTATTAGTCATTTCTACGGCGGCGTTCATCTTTGGTTGATAGGGTGAAGAGTTACGATGTTAAGTCTTGAAATTATTGCATTCATTCATCACTATGTTGTTTGGATCAAGCCCATTATCCGTGATGATCTTCTTACGAACCCCATAGCGACAAATTATTTCCTTTTTGATGAATCAGGCTATTACTTGCCTTGTCACTTTTTTATAGGAAGTCGCTTCCACCCCTTTCATGATGTAGTCGATGGCAACTAAGATGAAACATTGTCCATTAGATTCTTTCGGTTCAATCATCCCAATGATACCTATCCTTCGACTAGAAAAGGGCCATGAAGCAGTTATTACTTTCAAAGGAGTTGGTGGCACATGAACCTTGTCTGAGTAGATTTGACACTTATGGCATTTCTTGACTTGAAACAATTTGAGTCCATAGTCAACCGATAATATCTCGCTTTAAGAATTTTCTTAGCCATTGCATGTCTATTTGCATGCGTACCAAATGATCCCTCGTGTATTTCCTTGATAAGCATGACTGCTTCAAGTCCCTCTGAGCACCTGAGTAACACCATGTCATGATTCCTTTCAGTAAAGTACATCCTCATTGAGAAATAATTGGGTGGCCAATCTTCTAAGAGTCTTCTTACCCCCGTTTGACGCGTTTGCATGATACTTTTGATTCAAGAGGAACTGTTTAATGTCGAGTCCAGGTGTAACACCCCATTTTCTACCCGAGATTATATTAAAATCAGAGTTATAAAATTTTCAACATAAAATGGGATATCATATTTTCAACTTAAAACCAATCAATAAAGATGCATAACACATTCAAGGAGAACTTCAATAATCACATACTCTTCAAAATAATTCAACTTTATTAAATACTACGCGGCGGATTCAATACTCTAATCATAGCATCTTTAACCAACAAAATTAAACTTAAAATAAAGCAACAAAGTAGTCTTCAACAATTCAACTTAAAAATTCAGCATTTAAACAACTAAGTAAAACAAGACACGCATCATCCCCCCAAGTGTTACGTATCAGAGCGACAACCACCGACTCGACTAAAGGTAACCGGCTACTCCTATTGATTACCTGCACGTTGCCAACATAGGGACAACATTCAAATAGAAGGGTTGAGATATCAAAAGTTATAAACGCAATATGATAAACAATATATAAGCAAGGTACATACAAATATCACCACTTCACATCATCAATAAAGCAACAATCAACAACAACTTGAGAAATGCAACTTTAATGCGACTCGACTATGTTATGCATGTGGTACCATTCAGAGTAAAACTCCTAACTTAAAATTGCTGATTTACCGAGGCATCAATGCATAAGCCTTCAACTTTCAACTTAGTGCCAATCCAGGCCAACATGGTGTAAGAAACCGCCCCAACTTAAATTATAATATGATATGAGAATCAATATGATTATCAACAACAACACTAATACAATGTAACAGCATAGCAACATTCAACTTATCAACATTGGCCAAAGGCCTCCAACACAACAACGACAACGACAAATCAACATTGGATCTACGTCTTAAATTCACAATAATAACTTATCAACTAGCCTATTCCTAAGTCTCTGTTAAAACTATGGCAGTAACCAACTCACCAAATCTGTTATCATTTTTAAAGTAAAATTGCATAATTCACTTCTGGTAAGTTCATCTCAGTATTTGCAATTTAACTTCTTACTGCATCCTATGCTAATTAATTAATTTTTTGTACTTAGTTACTTGATTTAGTCATGGTCCTGCAATGAAATCTAAGCATAATAGCAATCCAGGCCACTCAGTCTAACAGGCACAAAACAAAATATCAAAATAAGCCATCCCCATCTGTGTGACTATCGTCACATTGTGACGAACGAAACAGGAAAGTGACGAGCGTCACCTCTCCCTGACGGTCGTCAGGCTCATGGGACGAACGTCCCAGCCTCCAAATCTCCCGCATTCTCTGTTTTCTCTATTTCCTTCGTATTCTCTTTATTCTCTACACTATTTCCAAATACCTCACAATACCAACCGTCTAATTCACTCCATACAATAACACAACAGATTCCCCCTCAACATTACTAAATAATTTGTTTACAGTTTATGCAACATTCCCCGCCAATTCATTTATCCAACCTAAACAACTTATCAACTAAACAACTTAACAACATCGATCGATCACAACTGTAAGAAATTACAATTATCACAGCAACATCAACAATTCACAATAACACACAATTTTCCCAACCTTATGTACCAATTATCATACCTGGTTATAAAAGTTGAACCCACCCTTACCTTGGATTAAACGCATTTCTAACTCGATCGAATTCCGAGAAATTGCTCTGATTGTAGTTTCTCTCCCACAACCTCTTCTCTCACGATCGTGCTATGCTTTCTTCTGCTTCCACTTATTGGTAAAAATATAACTCTCTAACTTCTATTTCTTTTTATAAAATATTATTATTCCACTAACTTAACTAATGGGCCTAAACAAAGCCCCCTCTAATTGCTAGTTTAGACACAAAATCTAGCCCACTAACCAACACATTCCAACAACAATAATATTACTTATAATATTATTTGTACGACTTTCCGACTTAATATTCCGACTTAAGGACTTAATTCACCGCAACACAAAATCGACCGAATAATCACAAATAAATAATTAAATATTTGATTAAATAAATAATTAAATATTTGGGTGTTACAACTCTCCCCCTCTTAGAATATTTTCGTCCTCAAAAATTTACCTGATTCAAACAACTCGGGATATGAGTCATGCATCTTGCTCTACAATTCCTAGGTCATGTTTTCTCCGGGATCTCCCAACCAGACAAGTTTCACTAACTCGGTCTCTTTCCCTCGAAGAGTCTTCATTTCATGATCCATGATTCACACAGGCTTCGTCTCCACTGTGAGATTATCCTGTACTTGAACATCGTCCATACTAACCACATAAGATGAATCTGAAATGTACTTCCGAAGTTGAGACACATGGAATACATCATGCAAATTTGAAAGGTTTGGTGGTAACGCCATCCGATAAGAAAATTTCCCAACTCTGTCCAAAATCTTATATGGGTCGATAAAATAAGGAGTGAGCTTCTTAGACTTCAAAGCTATCCCAACACCAGTCACAGGCATGTCTCTTAAGAACACATGTCACCAACTTGGAATTCTACATCCTTTTTTCGCTTGTTATGATAACTCTTCTGCCTACTTTGAGAAACCTTCATCTTCTCTCAAATCAAATTTACTTTCTCGATAGTTTCTCGAACTAATTCCGGTCCAAGTACTACACTTTCACCAAATTCATGCCAACACAACAGAGTTCTACACCTCCGACCATACAATGCTTCAAAAGGTGTCATTCCGGTACTAGAATGGTAACTATTATTATAAGTGAACTCGATCAACGGAAGATAAGTATCCCACGAACCTCCCTGTTCAAGAACACAAGGTATCAACAAGTCCTCCAACGACTGAATAGTCCTCTCAATTTAGCCTTATGTCTAAGGATGATATGCCGAACTCAACCTCAACTTAGAACCCAACGCTTCCTACAGACCTTTCCAAAACTCCGACGTAAACCTCAGATCTCTATCTAACACAATACACAAAGGAACACCATGCAGCTTCACAATCACTCGGATATAGATCTCTGCCAACTTCACAATTGGATATGTGATGTTAATAGGTATGAAATGAGCCGACTTCGTAAGCCTACCAATAATCACCCAAATTGAATCATACCCTCTTGAAGTAACATTCAACCTTATCACAAAATCCATAGAAATGATATCCCATTTGCATTATGGAAATTCCAACGGTTGCATTAACCATGCAGGCTTCTGATGTTAAATTTTTGACTTATGACAAGTCAAACACGCATACACAAATCATGCCACATCTTCTTTCATTCTGAACAACCAAAATATTTTCTTCAAATCTAGATACATTTTAGTAGCTCTCGGATGAATACTCAGATTACTCCTATGACTCTCTTAAAGAATCCTCTTTTTCATATCTACATCATAAAGAATACAAATTCAATCATGTAGTCTCAACACACCTCTTGCATCAATCTTAAAGTCACTCTTCTCTAATTGACCACATCTATTCATGATGTCCACTAGATTCACATCCAGCTTCTGAGCCTCTTGAATACTATCCAGAAAATCATTATTAATCTTTAACATGCGCAACATCACACTCTGCAATTTTACTTCGCAAACTAAACTCATATCTCGAAACTGCTCAATTAATTCCAACTCTTTATTCATCATTGCTGACATATGCAAGGTATTTTGGCTTAAAGCATCAGCCACAACATTAGCTCTACCCGGATGATAATTCAAACTGAAATCATAGTTTTTCAGTAATTCTAACCATCTTCTATGTCTCATATTTAACTCCTTATGGTCAAACAAATACTTTAGGATTTTGTGATCACTAAAAACTTTAAATCTGGAACCATAAAGATAATACCTCCAAATCTTCAGCACAAAAACAACTGCAGCAAGTTCCAAATCATGTGTAGGATAGTTCTTTTCATGAGTTCTCAACTATCGTGACGCATAAGCAATTAGCTTATTGTTCTGCATAAGCACACCTGCTAAACCCAACAACAAAGCATCACAATAAACCATAAACGGTTCTTCTGGATTCGGTAATGTCAAAATCGGAGCCGATGTTAATCTCTTCTTCAATTCTGTAAAACTCTCTTTGCACTTGACATCCCACACAAAGACTTTACTTTTACAAGTTAATCTAGTTAACGGAAGTGCCAACTTAGAAAATACTTCGATAAACCTTCTATAATAACCAGCTAGTCCCAAAATGCTTCTAATCTCAGTAGCCGACCATGGAGTTTCCCATTGCAACACATCATCTACCTTTGAAGGATCCACAACAATAGCACTACCTGAAATCACATGACCAAGAAAGATGACTTCTTTTATCCAAAACTCGCACTTGGACACTTCACATACAACTTCTTATCTTTCAAAACTTCCAATACGGTTCTTAAATGTTCCTTATGCTATTCTTCTGGCTTAGAGTAAATCAGAATATCATTGATGAATACGACTACAAAATGATCCAAATAAGTATGAAAAATAAGATTCATGTATTCCATGAATACTCCCGGCGCATTAGCCACACTGAAAGGCATCACCGAATACTCGTAATGTCCATACCGTTTTCGGAACGCCGTCTTCTGAATATCCTCATCTTTCACTTTGATATGATGATAACCCGATCTCAAATCCATCTTAATAAATACACTAGCATCCATTAACTGATCCATCAAATCATCTATTTTCGGAAGTGGATACTTGTTCTTGATCGTCACTTTATTCAGCTGTCTATAATCGACACAAAGTATCATAATTCCATCTTTCTTCTTTACTAGCAATACTGGAGCTAGACACGGCGATACACTTGGCCTTACAAACTTATTCTCAAGTAATTCTTCCAACTGTTTCTTTAATTCAGACAGCTCGGATGCCAACATTCTATACGGTGCCATCGAAATAGGTATAGTACCAGGTACAAGATCAATCACAAATTCAACCTCTCTCTCTAGAGGTACATCAAGAACTTCATCAGGAAAAACTTCAGGAAATTCATTCACCACTAGCAATTCCTCAATCTTAGCTTTACTCTCAACAGGCAGTGTTTCCATCAACTAAAACATTTGACTTCTTCTTTCATCAATTGTTGTATCTCTCTGTAAGATGACAATCCAACTCCTTCCTCTTCAGAAGTAGAAAACCCCACTGACTTACGATAATAGTTTATGTGAACATAGTTATACTCTAACCAGTTCATATCAAGAATTACATCCATCCCAGTCAACAGTAAACACACCAAATCAATATAAAAGTATTTATCGAAGATCGACAAAGGACACCTTAGACACATAAGAGAAGTAGTTACTGATCCCTTAGCCGGAATCTCGACTATCAATTCAGCCTTCATAGCAGACGATTCAAGACCCAATCTTTTAACACAATCAGCAACAATAAAATAGTGTGTAGCACCAGTATCAATAATAGTAATTAAAGGAGTACTATTAATGAAACATGTACCCTTGATAAGTCTGTCTTTGTTAGCTGTCTGAGTTCAGGCCAATACGAACACTTTCCCAGTTTGAGCTTTCTTTGGGTTCTAACACTGATTACTAATATGTCCTTCTTCGCCATAATTAAAACAAATCATTTCCTTGTGCTTTCAATCATCTATTGCATGCCCAGTTGTAACACGGTGGGAGAACTGACTTGGGTGTTTTTGTTTGAGAAAAACATGTGCGGATAGCAAGAGTCACCGCCGACTTTTATTTTATCCAATTTAAGAAAGAGTATAAAAGAACAAGAAAGACCCTAAAAAGATTTTGAGTTCGGGGGGTAGGTTATACAAAGGGATGGTATTAACACCATTTGTATCCATGGTTATCCATGGGCTCTTAATTACTTAGCTCACTTTACTTTTGTTTGAAAAATAGTGGAGGTGTCTTTAGAAAAATATTTCAAGAGTTTTTAACTTTGTAATGATCCTCGTATGGATGTATACAGAGCGTTTAGTTTGAAAATATTTTGAAAAGTGGGGTGTAAAAAGTATTTTGAAAGAGTGAGCAAGTAATTAAGTGCTACCTACCCTAAGTTGGTCTTTCTTGTTATTTATTTCCTTAAAAGGATAAGATTGTCCTTACTATTAAGGAGTAAGTAGTCATTACCTTGGATTTGATAAGGGACAGGCGTAGGGTCATCGTATGGTCATAGAAGGCAACATGTAGGGGTGTCTTAGTAATTCGAAGGGACTATCATCATTTTCGTAAGGTCATCGAGGGACAAGATCATTATTTCGTAGGCAACTTCGAAGGGACTATGATCTTTTATCTTTGAAGGGACTATGATGATTTATCTGAAGGGACATTTCTTTAAGACACCCCCACTTTCGAGGGACTTGACCATTATATCGAAGGCAACCGAGAGGGGAAACCCTAAGAGGTGTAGATGGCGATCATAGAACGATCGACTTACGTGGGTGAATATCAGTTTCAAATATTTATCTTACGATTAGTGATCTAAGTCTAATTTAATTTTCATTTACTCTTTGCACTCCCTAAATTACTAACCACGCATTAATGTTTGCAGAAATTTAAAAGCGGAATTTAAAGGATCCTATGTTATTACATGGCTTCGCGGCAGTTACATAATGATCGATGCGGAAATTAAAAGCGGAAATTTAAACCTAAGCTATCACAAGATAGGAGCAATTACATAATAATCGAGCGACAAAATAAATTACATAAGAATGCATCCTATATACTTTTCTAAATAAAATAAATAAGTAATTAAAGACAATTAAAATAAATTAAGTTAAGAAATTAATTGTTTTTATAAAAAAAATTAAGTTTAGAAAATTAGGATTAACAAGTTAGGGTTTAAAAAATCAGGGTTTGAAAGTTATGAAAATTAGGGTTTTAGAGGAAAAAATCAGGATTCATTAATTAATTAAATTAGTTTATAATTTTAATAATAAAAAAACTATTAAACTATATTTGTTTATGAGAAATATTTAAAAAAATATTAAGGATCACTTAAAGGTTAATGGCTTGTGATTAGTTTTAGTTGATTTAATAGTAATTGATTTTAGTGAATTAAAATAATTAATAAAACAAAGGAAAAACTAAATATAAAGGAAAAGAACCAAATCACAAAAATTTGGTAGAGGCTGGATTCGATCCCACGCCCTCTGTCTCGCAGGACCTTCTCTCAACCACTGGGCCATGCACGCGCTGGTGTCAGTGATATGAAACAAATAAAATATAAAACAAGCAAATATTTAAATTATAAAACGAACGCATGAAGCTGCTTCAACCTCCAGACTTCAAAATTTGCTACGAAGCTGCTTCGAATTAGCTACGAATTTTTCGTAGCTAATTGACATGCGTTCTCAAACATCAAAATATGCACGATTAGTCCATAATATTTATACCAATCGAATGCCCATGACCTGTACAATCCAAATATATCATCAAAACTTCTTTAAATTTCCTAAATCAAGAAGCCCCAGACTTGAGCTCGAAACCTTAATAATGGTGGATCATTGGTTCCGCATCAAAACTCCAATCAAACTGCCCAGAAAGTTTCCATACAACATAACAAATATCATTCGATAATCAACACCAATTAAAACAACAAGAACTATTAGAATCGAAAAACTGAAAATATGTGATGAACATGAATTCGATTTGGGCATTATGGCATGAGTTAGATGATGAGAACGATTGGAATAGGTTCAGGAAGCATCAAGGAACACAATGATACCTTTCAAATCTTTGGAAACCTCTTGGAATGGTGAAACCGAAAATCAATTTTTCTTGAAAAATTGGAGTTTGAAAGTGTTATTTTTTCTCTGAATTTCCGTCCCCAGTCCTCTAGTATAGTTGTGTTTATGTAGTAGTGTAATTAGTTTAAGATTTTTTGGCTTTGAGAGATGGATTTGTGATTGCTTGTGGGTGAAGAAACCAAGTTGCCAAAATTGTCAAAACAATCATATAAGATCATGATATTTTTGTCTTGTGCGAATTTGGCCATGATCAATCATCTTAATCATCAAATATTTGATCCCAAAATAATTTTGGAATTAACTATTTGATTTTTTTTATGATTTATTTCAATTAAAATTGAATTTAAATTATTAAAACTCAATATAATATAAAATAAATATAAAAATCGGAAAAATTAATCACTGGGTCATGAATAGTCTCATCTTTAAGTTTGGGTTGAAATATTATGGGCCCATTTTGAGAAATCTTGAATTTTGGCCCTTTTTGCTTCATAGACCTCTTCAAAATTAACCAACTTCAATAATGCATAACTCCCTCAATTTTTATCCCATGAAGATGTTCTAGAACTTCTTAGAAATATTAGAGTGTCCTCTAAATTCTACTTTTGGTCCCATGTCCATATCATTTTCCATTTTTAAGTTATGAGCTTTGGAAGAAGTTGACTATTTGTTGACTTTTAAAAGGACATGTAATGAAGCATTTTTGGACTTGGCTTGTGAGACACAAATTTGTAGAGAATTGAATTTCCTTCGAAATTAGCTTTGGATGGGAAATATTTGATAAATTATGTGAATGTTATGGCTGGTCAAAGTTCAGTTGACTTTTCCTGCATAAAACCTAATTTAGTAACTCCTGATTCTTGATGATTCTGAGGTTACCTTGATGAATCATGATCAAACCTTGATCAAACGCTGAATTTCACCTCATAATCTTGACGTTGACCAAAAATATTGAAGTTTGACTTTATGTTGACCACAGTTGACTTGTTGACCAAATTGTCGCTCCCGAAGATTTGCATCCCGGTACAAGCGCGAACGGTCGGCGAGAGGAGAGATGAAAATGATGTGAAAAGAGTCGCCAGCTAGGCATTTTTATCCCGAAGGAAAGGTAATGCTGCATAAACCTAGAAAGATATGGATAAGACGGTTGCGAACCAGAGAAACTGAGAAAGGGGGTTGGTTACAACCTGGGAAGGTATTAGCACCCAGATTGTCCGTCGTACTCGACGGAATCCACGCTTAAAAGATTTGTGTTTAAGGGGTAGTGTCAGTGCTATCTGTGTGCAAAAGCTGGAAAAGAATGTACAGGTGTCAGTGCAAAAGAGATGTGAAGTGAAATTCTCAGGAATGAGGCTTAAAGAATAATGTTGGAAGAGGGGGGAGAGAAAGAGACTTTTGTTCGATAACAGTTAAGTTACGCCTACGTATCCTCTCATGCAATGAGGAATTCAGAACACCATAGTTCGACTCAAAGAGACTAAAAGACAAATTGACTGATGAACTGCTTGCTTGTCTATGCTCAAGTGTATGACCTGTCTGGCTCAGGTGCTAACTGTCTTGCATTAGACGGAAGAAGTAAGTTCTCGTTTGTGAGTGAAGATGATGAGAAAAGAATCCCGGAGGAGACGATTATTGTTTGTTTTTTATGTTTTCAATCTTTTATTGCTTTTTGTGTTTTTCATAAGTCAATGAGCTTAAGCCTAAACCAAGGGTTAGTAAATTCATCACATCCTCCCTTTGATTAGGGGTAATGAGAATACCTTAAGTATGAAGTAAACACCTCAAACTTAATTACCATGATGTAGGATTAAGATCATTAACCTACTTGTGATTATTTAGATGTTTTTGGAGTTTTTGTTTAGTGTTAAGTAATGAGTTTAAGCCATAATCAAAGATTTAATGGACTCATTACACCATCCTAATAGAAGGATAATAGATGAGCACATTTAAGCTGAGGAAGATACCCCAACTTAATCCATGATTAGGGATTAACCTCATGACAAAACAAGCCTTTATTAAAGTGGATTTTAGTTAATGGTAAGATTAAGAAGTGAATTTTATGGTTTGTAAGACAACTTGAGGAGGACTTGTCCATTAACACTAGGGTTAGTCCTTCTTAACCAATTAAGGAAGAATTAGAACCCTAATGCAAGGCCCAAGTTACAAGTTATTGTCTTAGTGATTATTAAGATGGATTGATTAAGAGATTTAAACACATTAAGGGTTTAACACTTAGGATGAAAGTTATACACTCCATCCTAAGAGAAGAATGCATGCATAACCTTAATCACAAAGCCTTAAAATCTTAAAGGTTTAGTCTCTGATTATGAGAGGAGAATAGAGACTCAAGAGAAGACACAAAGGTAAAACTAAGGGGGACTAATCAAAACCCTAATTTTTATCATGCTTGGATGTTCCTATGGTTTGTGATGCTTGCAAGAGATCTTCAAAGAAGCCACCAATGGAAGAAGCAGATGAAAGGAGGAGAAGCAGAAGAAACAAGTTAACTTACTTCACTTAAGAAGATAAGTTACTTGAAGAAAGAAAGTGAAAGGATGAACATGAATGAGCAAGCTCACTCTAAAGCAAAAGCAAAATGCAGCAATGAATGCATAAAAATAAAGAGGAGAGAAATTTGAAGTGAAGGCAAATTCACTTCTCAAAGTACTTACCACCTGAAATGGTTAGCATTAAGAAAGAAATGAAATGAAAATCGAACATATGAAAGGATGAAAACCAAAACCAGAAGCATAATCATGATGTTAATGATTCTATGAGATGATGCTAAGGCATGTCAAGTGCAATCGATGATCATACAAGGGATGAGAATGCAAATGAAGCATGTAAGAAGCATGAAAACACATGAATGTTCATGGAATGGAATGAATGCATAACATGGAAAATGGATGAATAAATGATCAAGAATGATTCTAATGTGTCCTAAGATGTCTTAGAAGCTAAAGGATGCAAGAAATGTCATGGCAAGTTCATGTATGAAAGCATATGCAAGATGTATGCAAATGGACATGAGAAATTAGGGGTTTTATGCAACATGAGATGCAAAAGTCAAAAACAGAAGAAAATCATAAGATAAAAAATTGAAAATGAACTCAAAGGAACCCTAACCCCATATGATATCACACCTCAAAGGAGAAGACCTAACTCTTAACCTAATGAAAGTTATGAATTTTCTAAGTTATCTAGGGTTTTAAGGCACCTAAAGGGAAAAAATGCAAATCAAATAAAAAATGCAAGCTAAATTTGTGACAAATTTATGCTAGATACTACATGCTATATGAAGATCAATGCAAAAAGAATCATTGTCATACCATTCATAGTTAGGCAAAAACGAATTCTTGAAGTTAGGGTTCAAAAATAGGAATTTTATGAACCCTAAATTCAAGAAAAATGTCAAGATTGATTCAAAACCAAAAATAAATTTGTGTGAATGGTTTGACAATGTTTCTAAATGTCCTAAGATGCAATGTGAATTTTTTTTGGGATTTTTAGAAACCAAAATGATATTTTAATTAATTAATTTCCATTAATTAATTAAAATAAACATTTAAATATTGTAAAAATGATTTTTTAATGAAAAAAATAAAAATAAAAATGTTTTCTGGTTGAGAAAAATATTTGAAGTGAAAATGCAAAAGGAAAATATTTTTGGAATTTTCTAACTATTTTAAATTAAATGTGCAAAACAAATGGATTTAAATGAATTTAAAATGAAATAAAACAGAAGTAATCCAATCTGATGGCTCACATTCAAAGCTGAGGGATTTATGTTGACTACGCGCGTAATCCTAGGGTTGTGGTTCAATCTGGCATTTTATTAATAAAACCTAATTAATTAAAATTAATTAAAAGATTAAGGTTTTAACAATTAATCCAGGCCATCCAAACACGCGGGCAGATCAAATCCAAAGGCTCACGTTTAAACTTAAACCTAAATCCTAATTAGACATTTAATTACTTTCAGGTGGCCGGAGAAGACCTCCGGTCATCTTCTCCGGCCAGCTCTTCCCTGAGCAACTCTAAAACTTCACCCCTAGGTCATTTCTGGAGCTCTAAAGCTCCAGATCAACTCCTCTCACCTTCCTAAACACGAATCCAACCTTAAAACAAATTTATCATGGCTCATAAACAAGATGCGAAGGAAAAATCAAAAACTGAAAAAAGTTTCAGAGGTTCAGTAAATGCTCAATACGCAACCATTTTCAAAACTAAAGGTATCAGCATGATCAACACAACATAATGAACATTATAAGAACTTAGAATAATATTTCTGAAAAAAAAAAGTTTGAAGAAGCTACCTGAGCTTGAGCTTCCTCAGTTTGGAGCTTTCTGGTCACCTCTCTTGTGCAAACTCGCTCTAATGATCCTTCTGAAGAAGCTTTAAGGCTTGGAAGGAGTTTGTTTTGGCTGGTTTGTGTGATTTCACTTCAACTGGCCAAGAATCGTGTTTCGGGTTAAGGGTGCTTTGAGGCTGGTTTGATGGTTGCTTTGTGTTCAATAGATGATTTTGAGATGAATGGTGAAATTTGTTTTGAGTTTGAGTGGCTGAGTTATGAGTTTCGAAGGTTTTTGCAAAATGGAGTGTTTTTGTGTATGCTAAGTTCTTGGAGCTCTTGGCTTGTGTGTCTTATGAAAATGTATCCTTGAAGCATGCTTGTAAAGTCTGGATAGGCCAGAGAGTGGGTGGTGGACTGTGGTGATTGGTATGGGTGTTTTTTGCACAAACCCACCAACTTGTGTACTTGAGGTATGGGCTCTTGTGCAGCTGGCTTTTTGGCTTGTCTTGGTGCAGCTGAGATCAAGGAGGTCCATAGAATTGAAATTGAGGCAATTCAGCAAGTGTATGAAAGGTTATGTGCCCTTTTGCAATTTTATGAAGTTTTGGCCCCTTTTGAATTTCTTCATGTGCAAGGCATGGAAACTTGAGATTCTTTGGGCAATTCTGAGTTTTAGACAATGCACAAAGTTGGTATGATGCTTAGAAGTGTGTTTGAAGTCACAAAATATCTTGGCAAGTGGTTTTGCAAAAAATCCTCTTTGGTGCATTCTTGAAAATTATGTGATTTTTGCCAACTTTGACAAGCCATAACTTGAGTTCCATAATGAATTATAACTTGTTCTTTTACTTTTTGAAAAGGGAATGATCCAATCTACAACTTTCATGACCAACAATTTTTCATTTGAAGCATTTTTGGTTGAGAAAGAGGAGGTTGAAAAACTTTCCCAAAATGGAAAGTTTACATTACACGTCATTTCCATTTTTGGCAACTTTTGGTTTAGCTCACTTTTCTTCAACTTTGTGAACTTCCAAGCACTTCAATGATCAAATAAAGATCATATAACTTCAATTTTATTAAAAATCCACTTTGGTTCCATTGTTGGGGGCCTCAGATGCCCTGATTTTGCTATGACTTGCTCAAGACGTTACCCAATGAACAAATGACCTCCACAATGAATTTCTTCATCAAACTTGGTACACATGATCCTTATAACATATTGAGACCCTTAGAAACAAGAATGGCCAAAAAATTTGGAGTTATAGCCTCTGAAACCAAAACCCTAATTTCAGGTCATCTGTGTAGTGAAACCCTAGCTCTGCTTCCATGCTTTGCAAGTTCTTGTGATTCTTTGACTTCCTTGATCTTTGAGAGATATAAGATGATGATAAAACACACATGGACCCTCTTGGAATGATTGGATACCTTTAGAGTGGCTCAGATGGATCCTGGATTGCTCAGATCACAAACCCTAGATGCAGATGAATTTGAACTAATGCAATGAAACAAAAATGCAATATGAGATGATATGTTTAAACTAATGCCAAATATGAAAGATCACAAGCCATGGTGTGAACTTAGTGAGGTAAAATTTGGGGTGTTTACACAAATTAACTGATTTTTAAGTATCTGATCATCTGACTGACCAAACTTGTAGGGAAGACCTTGAAACATGACATGAGGATACTTTGGGTTATGTGGGATGTCATGAATTCCATTTGAGGCTTCAGAAGTCCGCTTTTCCTTGATAAACTCAAAAGCCTAGTTTTAGGATACATTTCTTAGGAATAGGCTTTGTCTGATGAAACCTGAAATCCTTTTGAGCAATTGTGAATCTTGTAACTATTAGGAGACCTCTTGAGACACATTGTCTTAAATATGGGAGGGGAAATTTTGGGGTACAACAGCTTCCCGTGTTCAATTTTCTGAAACATGGGGAGTTAGATTGGCATGTGCGCCATTTGTGACTTGAAGGTTGTAGAGGATTGAACACTAAAGCCTGAAAATTTGCACTCGCTGGTGCGCAAAGTAATATTATTGGTTGATCGTATTGCTTGAATGGGCTTAAAGATGCCATTCAGAATAACTGGAGATGGGCTTATGGATTCCATCTAAGGTTTTTGTGGATAAAAGTATCAGAATGTGTCTACGTTCAACTTTATCTGAATGTCATCATTGTGCTAAGTATCAGAATGAGATCTTTGTCTCAACCATCTCCGAACTGTCTTTGTAACATATCCGAGCTAAATACCAGCACTAGATCTTCATGTAGATCGTCTCTGAATTATCTCTGGGGGAAAAGATACCCTGCACTAAGTATCAACACTAGATCTTCCTATAGATCGTCTCTGAATTGTCTCTGGGAAAATATCTTGAGTTAAGTATCAGAAATAAATCTTTGTGTCGATTATCTCTGAACTGCTTCTGGAAAGTATCTTGTACTAAGTATCAGCACTAGATCTTCGTGTAGATCGTCTCTGAACTATCTCAAGGATAATTTCTTAAATTGAGCATCAGAATTAAATCTTCATTTCGATTATCTCTGAATTGCTTCTGGAAAGTATCATGCACTAAGTATCAACACTAGATCTTCATGTAGATCGTCTCTGAACTGTCTCAAGTACAATTTCTTGAATTAAGCATCAGAATTAAATCTTCATTTAGATTATCTCAGAATCGTTTCTAGAAAGTATCATGCACTAAGTATTAGCACTAGATCTTCGTATAGATCGTCTCTAAACTGTCTTAAGGACAATTTCTTGAATTAAGAATCAAAATTAAATCTTCGTTTCGATTATCTCTGAATTGCTTTTGGAAAGTATCATGCACTAAGTATTAGCACTAGATCTTCGTGTAGATCGTCTCTAAACTGTGTTCGGGAGTTGGTAATATTTATCTGACTATGAACTATCCTGAAAAGGAAATATTATTTTATGCAAGATTATTTTATATATGCATGTATGACATGATTTTCTTAATGTATGCATTATGGATGTGTATGCCATGATATGACGTAAATGATGTATGTAGTTAAAGCCCAGTAGTAGCTCCTTGTAACAACTGTTGGTTGGGGAAAATAAATCCAGATTTGTTGTTGAGGAGTATGAAGACATCATTCCCATCTTGTTTCTGAATATTGTAATTAGGACATTTTGATTTCCGTTTGTCGCACTTCTTATTGAAAGATTAAATTCCTAAATACCCTGACTAGGGATAAAAGAGATAGGCATTCCCCTGAGAGACTTATCCGGCCATGTGTCAATTCTTTGGAGGATATCAGGCTTGAGAGAATTCTGCTTGGGAATCTCGTAGAGCTGGAAGTACAAGAGGCTATTTGAAATTCTTTGCTGAAATAAATACGTAAAGACTACTCTGTGGGGATGCGTTTGCGAAGATCCGTTGCATATGAACTTTACTGGGATTCCTACCTCTGATCATCCTTGTAAATGTTATTATTGTAATTATATATTATTTTATATGCATTTTTGGTAAACATCAATCATATTCAAAAGCATATATACATTCAAACATAATCAACAGAAGTTTTCGCCTAAGTAAAAAGGGAAAAGTAAACCTGAATACGGAGATAGAGTTGTATCAATTTTGAAAGTGTATACTTATTCAAAGTAACCAATGGATTTAGAACTTATGATATTCTCGACTTCCCCGAGTAATTTTCTAGGAATTATCATGACTGAATCCGAAGATATGATACTGACACCATCTGATATTATTGGCACATAAAATTAATTTCCACAATGGCTTTTGCTAAAAATTCATACTACGGTGGATCATGTACACCCTGGGTGGTGGTTAAGGATCTTGCAACTAACTTTGATCTGGTTAGGTTTGAAAGGAGTGTGTAACCCCTAACTGAGGATGATTTTTCCCAAAATGGAAGTATTCGAAAAGGGCTACCTCCAGAGAAATAAAAAATGCCCCACAATAATCTGCCCCTGTCATCATGAACTTGATAATGTTACCTCTGGTAATTCATATGAGGAGACCTGCCCCTGGATATTGAAGCATTGTTGAATCTTGACTTAACTGCCCCATGTGAATAGAACAATAACATGGCATGCCCCCTTGATTGGAAGATAGTGACTATGCCCCTTGTATACATTGGCTTTGATCCAAGAAGCAACTTTTTCTTTCAGGAGGACTTTGGTTTATTGAATGTTCATCATATAAGCTTCTCTGCTATCAAACACTTAGTTATATGCAAACAATGATATTCAAAATGCAACGCTTATATCTGTCTTGAAGTTTTAAAAAAGAATTATTTTAGCAAAACAATGTTTGTAAAAACTGTGATAATAACTCAAGATTTATAATAAGCCCTAAAGGAGTCAGGATACCTTTTTGTAGCAGTACTCTTTCGAACCAACCATGCTTCAATTAGGACTTTTAAGGGTTATAACATGGCATGGTTCACGGTTTAAGAAACAAATGATAAAGGTTCAAATTTTATTTGTAGCCAACTCATCCTTCGTGATGTTCTTCAGTCCTATGTTCAGTTAACTTATGCATTGAGGCTCCAAATTAGTTTGGAATTGTAACAGTGACAACAGTTTATTTGAAAATCCAGTCATGTTTTTTTTTAGGATTTGTAGTGACCTCTTTTTCTTTTGACTTTGTTATCCCTTCCTTTTGCCTGAACTGTTTGTTTCAAGATTACAGTCAGCGGGATGTCTCAATTTTTATTTAGTCTCATTCATAGGTTTTGACTTAATGAGCTTTTCTTTTGCTAGATATTGACTGTCGGAATTAACGATTATAGGAAACCTTCATTAGTTGTGTACAAAAGGACAACTGGCATAATTGAGTTAACCGAGGAACTACCCTGCCCCAGGTTATGATTAAGGGTTTTAATTTGCGTGAGAATAAAAACTCCTACTTCATAAGCTCAAAAGGGTTTACTAGGGATTAATTTCCTTATATCCACTGTTTAGGAATCGAAACAATATTTGTACATCGTCAACATAGTCTGTTCAAAAGCACACTATATGAAATTATGGTATCGTCTTCGTCATCCTCCCTCTAAAGGCTTACAACTTTAACAAGAGTTAAATATCACAAAAGAGAGGTAAGAAGTATAGTTTTAATATAGTGAAACGAATGGATTAATTCAAGACAAACATATGCAATGCATTACTGTGAAAAAGTCTGACATAATAGTAAGTGTTTAAGTCGACAAAAGAAATTACAAATAAAAATTTAAATGTTCTTTAAGCCTCATCCTCTAAACTTGTCACTCCATATGTCTGACAACTTTGATGTTTGATGGACAATAGGAGAATTCAATCTGGTCTTCTGGCATAACCTCGAGGATTCCTTCGTCAATCAGGTCTTGAATCTTATTCTTTAATGCCCAATAGTTGTCAGTGTCATGTTCAGGACAGTTGGAGTGATATGCACACCTTGTATTGGGATTATTGCGAGGAGATGAAGTATTGGGCTTCTGAGGAGGGTCTTTCAAGGTAATTAGCTTCATCTCCAACAAGCATTGCAAAGTTTGCGACATTGGCATGTTGATCTTGATAAACTGTATTTTATGTTCCTTGTGTTGAGGCGGATTAACCCTATAAGACCTTCCTCCTTTAATTGAAGAACTATCAGTAGTAGCCTGTCTCTTTCCTTATCTTATCCTCATCTTCCTTTCAACCAAGTCAGTTTGTTTCATTAGAGGTTGACTGATGATTAGATTCCCGAATCTGTTACCTTAAAGTTTATTGACAAAGACTATCGGCTCTTCTTGCCCCTGGGCTAAGTTTTGGATAAGATCCACCTGACTATTCATTTGGATTCTCATCTATTCCATCTTATCTTGCAGTTGTTCCAACTGATCATCCTTGTTGTCTTCAGGATTCTTCTTTTTCATGTCCTTAGTGAGGAGGGCTTTCAACTCTTCTTGCCCCTTGGACAAATTCAGGATCTCCTCTTGAAATTGAGCATTCTGAGCTTGAAGATCTTTGATAGATTGTTCGAGATCCATTTCAACTGAAATAAACAGCAAGAAGATAAGAAACTTGTCGCGGAAACCTGTCTTGAAATGGTATGGTATGTAGATGCATATGTAATGTTTTCAAGGACCACGTAGGATTTAAATTTGTTAAAGGAAAACAAAAACAAAACTCTTATTAGTAGGTTTTTAAAATATAATTGCCCCTTGGGCTTACAATGAAAGAAAACAAGACAAGGTACAAAGGAAATAAACATAGTAGATTCAAGTTTCCCATGGGCGCTTCCTCTTTGTGTTGAGGTATGTGTTGAGGTTCCTCTCTTTGTGAAGTTGATTTTTTAGCTCCAACACTTTCTCTTCGCCAGCCAGACATTTTTATCCCGAATGAATGGGAAAGGTAATGTTGCACAAACCTGAGGAAGAAGGAAAGGACGAGGCCTTGCGAACCAAAGATCTGGGTTCGGGAGTCGGTTACGATCTGGGAAGGTATTAGCACCCCAGATCGTCCGTCGTACCCGACGGGATCCACGCTTGCTTGCTTGTTTCAAAGGGTAAGAAATAAGATGCTGCTGAACAAAAGTGCTAACTAGAACTGGAATGAAATGAGAAATGGAACTGGAGAAATAGAATAAAAAGGAAGAATGGGGAAAATGTAGGGAAAATAAAGAATGTGCTTGAACGGGCCCTACCCCTCTGCCTACGTACCTCATCGGGAAAATGAGGATCAGAGTCGACGTAGTTCGCCTAACTAAGGCGGGAACTTTGTTTATGTTTTTTATAGCTGGAACTGCGTATGTCTATGCTCAGGTGTGCCGCTCCCAAAGATTTGCATCCCGGTACAAGCACGAACGGTCGGCGAAAAGAACAGTGAGAACACACAGCCGTGAACTCACTGGAGATGAATAGAGTCGCCAGCTAGGCATTTTTATCCCGGAGGAAAGGCAATGCTGCATAGGCCTAGAAAGAGATGGACAAGACGGTTTGCGAACCAGAGAGACTGAGAAAGGGGGTTGGTTACAACCTGGGAAGGTATTAGCACCCAGATTGTCCGTCGTACTCGACGGGATCCACGCTTAAAAGATTTGTGTTTTAAAGGGGGAGTGTCAGTGCAATCTGTGTGTAAAATAGCTGGAAAAGAATGTACAGGTGTCAGTGTAAAAGGAATGTGAAGTGTAATATATACAGTGTCAGTGTGAGAACAAGAATGAAGTGCTCAAGAATATGAGGCTAAGAGAATAAAGCTGGAAAGAGGGGGGATATACAGAGACTTTTGTTCGATAACTGTTAAGTTATGCCTACGTATCCTCTCGTGCAATGAGGAAGTCAGAACACCGTAGTTCGACCCAAAGAGACTGAAAGATGAATTGACTGATGAACTGCTTGCTTGTCAATGCTCAAGTGTATGACCTGTCTGGCTCAGGTGCGAACTGTCTTGCATTAGACGGAAGAAGCAAGTTCTCGTTTGTGAGTGAGGATGATGAGAAAAGAATCCCGGAGGAGACGATTATTGTTTGTTTTTGCATTTTCAGTCTTTTATTGCTTTTTGAGGTTTGTCATAAGTCAATGAGCTTAGGCCTAAACCAATGGATTTAGTAAACTCATCACATCTTCCCTCTGATTAGGGGTAATGAGAGTACCTTAAGTGTGAAGTCAGATTCTCACACTTAATCACCTTTGGTGTAGGATTAAGATCATTAACCTACTTGTGATTATTTAGATGTTTTTGTGATTTTGTTTAGTGTTGAGTAATGAGGTTAAGCCATAATCAAGGATTAAACAGACTCATTACACCATCCTAAAAGAAGGATAATAGATGAGAATGTTTAAGCTGAGGAAGACTCCTCAACTTAATCCATGATTAGGGATTAAACCCATGACAAAACAAGCCTTTATTAAGTGGATTTTATTTAATGGTATGATGATGAAGTGTTTTTTATGATTTGTAAGACAACTTGAGGGGGACTTATCCATTAACACTAGGGTTAGTCCTTCTTAACCACTTAAGGAAGAATTAGAACCCTAATGCAAGGCCCAAGTTACAAGTGTGATGTCTTGATGATTATTAGATGAATTGATTAAGAGATTTAAACACCTTAAGGGTTTAATACTTAGGATTAAAGTTATACACTCCATCCTAAGAGAAGGATGCAGGCATAACCCTAAGCACAAAGTCTTAAAGCCTTTAGGGTTTAGTCCCTGATTATGAGATGAGAAGAGGAGACTCAAAGAGACACAAAGGTGAAACTATGGGGGGACTAATCAAAACCCTAATTCATTGTCATGCTTGGTTGATCCTAAGGTTTGTGAGGTTTGCAAGAACAATCTTCAAAGGAGCCACCAGGAAACAGATGAAAGGATCAAGAGAAGCAAAGTGACTTGCTTCATTCAAGAAGTCAAGTCACTTGAAGAAAGAAAGTGGGAGAAACAAGAATGAGCAAGCTCAAACTCAAACACAAATATAAATGCAGCAATGTATGCAAGGGAGATGAAAAGAAAAGTTATGAGAAGTGAAGGCAAATTCACTTCTCAAGTTTACTTACCACCTGAAATGTTAGAAAGAAAAGCAATGCAATACTAAATGAAATGAAATGACATGATGCTAAACAAAACCAGAAGCATGTTGATGATGATAATGATGTTGTGAGGTGCTGCAAACATGAGGCAAGGCATGGAGATGTTCATACAAGATCATGGATGCAAATGATGCAAGCTAAGGAGCATGAATGAACATGAAAAGTCATGAAACATACAAGGCAAATGATATGGCAAACATGCAATGCAATGATCAAAGATGCTTTATACATGTCTTAAGATGTCAAATGAATCACAAGAATGCACAAAATGCAAAGACAAGTCATGTTATGCAAGGGAATGCAAGAAGGATGCAAAAGAAAGCCCAAATTAGGGTTCATGGATCAAACATCAAACACAAACCAAAAATAGAAGCAAAACCCTAAAGTAAAAATGGAAAATGGTATCCAAAGAAACCCTAGGCCTATGATGAATCACTGCCCAAAGGGGAACTCTCAACTCTCAACCAATCTTGAGTTATGAATTTTCTAACTTATTAGGGTTTTTTAGGGTTCTTAACAAAACAAATGCCAAACAATTTGAAAATGCAAGAGCAATTCATGGCCTTTTTATCCTTGAAAATACATGCTAAACAAAAGACAATGCAAGAAGAATCAATGTCTCAACCTTCACCAATTGGCAGAAATGAATTTTTGAATCCATGATCAAAATAATGCATAAAAAATGATTTAATTCAATGAAAAATTCTTAAAATGCATCAAGATCAAAAAAGAAATTTGGTTTGAAGGTTGGACAATGTTTCTAAATGTCTTAGAACATTTCATGAATTTTTTTGTAATTTTTAAATACCTAAAAGTATTTTTAATTAATTAATTCCCATTAATCAATTAAAAATAATCTTTTAAATATTCAAAAATACTTTTTTAATGATAAAAAATAAAATAAAAATATTTTTGGGTCTTAAAAATTAATTAAACTTTAAAGAAAAAGTTTCATAATTTTTAAGATTTTTTAGCTATTTTAAATTAATTATGCAAATTAAATAGAAAGAAAATGAATTAAAAATTAAATAAAATAAAAGTCAAATGAAGGAAAGGCCAGGATGCGCTCTGGGTTTAAAAGTGTTGACTGGCGCGTGATCTAAGGGTCACAATTCAAACTAGCCTAATCCTGATTAATTAAATAATAATTCATAATTAAGACTTAATGAAAAGATCCTGGCCTTCTATTCACGCGCGGGAAATGGAATCCAATGGCTCACGTTCAAACTCAGTGCCCTAACCCTAATTAATAATTAAACACTTTCAGGTCACCGGAGACGAGCTCCGGTCGTCTTCTCCGGTGACCTCCTCCCCTGAAAACTTCAAACTTCCTAAAAACGTGACTAAAATGAAAACTAAGCACATAGAAATGAACCCCATGATCTCCTGAATCAAAACCCTAACCCCAAACAAATTTATTCTTCATCAATCACATGAATCGAAGGCAAACATTTTTAGGGCAAACCAGTTTCAGAGTCAAATTAAATGCTCAAATCATCACCATTTCAAAAAATAAGAACATCAGGATGATCAGGACAACACAATGAACAAGTTTGTAACAAGAAAAATGATTTCTGGAAAAATAATTTTCGAGCTACCTGAGATTTGAAGCTTTCAGTTTGAAGACTTTCTGGCCACTTCCTTCAATGCAAACTACTCCACTTGGTCCCCAGAAGATGTTTGAATACTCAAAAGGAGTTTAAGTTGGCTGGTTGATGAGTTTCGAAAGCTTCTGTTCAAGCTTGGTCAGAAATGGCAATGGTGAAATAGGCACTTTCAGGTCATGGTGAGGGGTTGTTTATGATCCTGAGGGTGAATGGAGAAGGTCTATGGTGTTTGTTTGGCTGTTTGTGGGCTAGGGAGGGAGATTCGAATGAATCTGCAGAATGGAGTGAGAGATGGCAATGAGGTGTTCTGGATGTTTTAGGCTTGTGCTTTGGGTGGTTTCTACTCAGTGATACATGGTGAGTTGAATGGAGGAAAAAGTTTGAGTGTTTTGTGGCTGTGGAGAGGAATTCGAAGGCTTTTGCAATGTGAAGGGATTTTGTGAATGTGTGTAATGTGTTAGTTTCAGCCTTGCCTCCCTTATGTTTTGGCCAGCATTTGGATAGTATAAACAATCGCAAGTGGCTGGGGGATGTGACATGTCCTGCTGTGATTGGGATGTCTACTTTTGCATAAAGTCCACCTTTTGTGTAAGTGAGGCATGGCTCAAAGTCTAGGCAAGTACAAGGTTGGTTCTGGTGCAGCATGGTGAGAGAGAGGTCTAGCAAAGCTCAGCACTCAAGGCTGCAAGTTGGTGAGAGGTGATCATGAGTTTTTGCAACTTGTTGCTTTTTGAACTTTCATGAGAAAAGTCAAGTTACATGAACTATAACCATGGGCATTCTTGGTTCAATTCTGATTTTATGACTTAGAGACATGTTTGTGTGTTGGTTTGAAATGGATTAGAGGCTGCAAAATGCATTGATCCATGATTTTGCAAAATTCTCACTTAGGGCATGCCTTGAAAATAAGTGATTTTAGCCAACTTTGCATTGCCATAACTTTTAATCAATGAAGAGTTTGATCATGTTCTTGTACTTTTTGAAAAGGGAAAGATGAGATCTACAACTTTCATGACCAAAGTTTTTCCATTTGAAGCCTTTTTGGATCAAGAATCAAGGCTTGAAAAATGACCTAAAATGATGCATTCTTGAAAAGTCAACTATGCCCAAAAAGTCAACATTTGCAAAAACCCTAAATTCTTGATTTCTATGAACTTCAACCTTCTTCCATGATCAAATAAAGGTCATATACACTCAAAATGATGAAGATCACCCATTGGTTGGGTCATTGGGGGCCTCAGATGCCCTGATTTTGCACTGACTTGTCTGAAAAGTCAACTCTTGATCAGATGACTTCCCCATGGAATTTCTTCATGAAAATTGATATGCATACTCCCTATACCATATAGAGATCAATGAAAACAAGAATGACCAAAAAATTTGGAGTTATGGCCTCTGAAACCAAAACCCTAATTTTCAGTCAACTGTGCAGTTCAACCTGGCTCTGCATCCACTCAAACCCTAGTTCTTGTGATTCCTCTGCAATTTTGACTTTGAGGAGATGGAATATGATATAAGAACACACATGGACCCCTTTGAGTTGATTGGTGGCCTTTGGAATGGCTCAAGATGCTTTGGGATGGCTCAGATCACAAACCCCAGGTGCAGATGCCTTAGAAACTATCCAGTGAATCAAAAATGAGATGTGAGATGATATGATTGTACTTATGCATATGAGATGACCATAAGCCATGGTGTGAATGGGTGAGGGCAAATTTGGGGTGTTTACAGCTGCCCCTATTCAAACATGAGTTAGCTGTGCAGGTTGTAAGCGACGGCTTAACAGGCAAACAAGATAACTTGTGGTTGAATACCAAAGACAGTCCAAAATTTGCACTCACAGAAATGAAGAAGAAAAGGGATATAGATTGTAAAGGCAAAATAAAGTGTATTGTAAAGTGTGGGCGACGGAGGACAACCGTCGAGCAGAGGACGACTGCTGGGTAAAGAGAGATGACGGGGACGGCCGACATGCTGGTGAAGTGCAGGAAATAAAGCGATGACGGGGGCGGCCGACATGCTGGGGATAAAAAGGTAAAGCTAAGACGGGGACGGCCGACTAGCTGGGGAAAAACAAGAAATTATGATGGGGACGGCCATCAAGATAAAGTTATAAAATTCTCTGAGGATTAATGAAACGTGACGGGGACGGCCATCAAGTTCATAAAGGTAAAGTAACCAACGATGGGGACGGCCATCGGGTTTTTTTAAAAAAGGAAAAGGGACCACGACGGGGACGGCCATCAGGTTAAAGAATGAATGAAATAAACAGATGATGGGGTACGGCCATCAAAGGTGAAGGACGATCACCTAGCAGGGGACGGCTGCTCTGTTGGGTATAAAAATGATGGGGACGGCCATCAAAGGTGGAGGACGACCACCTGGCAGGGTACGGCTGCCGAAAATATCAACGATGGGGACGGCCATCGGATAGAAAAGGTCAACGATGGGGACGACCATCGGACGAGCAAGATGGAGGACGACCATCAAGAAGTGGAGGATGACCACTCAGCAGGGGACGGCTGCTCTCGAGGTTTGTCATGACATAGGACGAATGCCAGATAACCAAAATCAACAATGGGGACGGCCATTGGATAAAGTGATGAAGGACGATCATCAAAAGGTGGAGGACGACCACCTAGCAGGGGACGGCTGCTAAAAATCAACGATGGGGACGGCCATCGGATGAGCATGATGGAGGACGACCATCAAGAAGTGGAGGACGACCACTCAGCAGGGTACGGCTGCTCTCAAAGGTATCATAACACAGGACGAGTGTTAGATAAAAAGAAAATTTGTTGGCAACCTACTGGGGAGATAGTAAACACGGACGAGCGTTTACATCCAAGAAACAAAAGGTATAAGTGTTTGGTATTGTGTATAGATTAAAGATGCGGACGAGCATCCTTAAGACTATGATACGGACGAGTATCATGTAGAAACAAACTGACACATGTTCAGAGATGATGGTACGGACGAGTATCAACTGGTTAACAAAGAACACGGACGAGTGTCGCATCTGAAAGGACTCTTCTGGGGAATAATAGACACGGACGAGTATCTATATTCAAGAAGACATAAGTGTTTGTATGGATTAAAGATGCGGACGAGCATCCCTAAGACTATGATACGGACGAGTATCATGTAGAAACAAACACTGGACGCAATGTTCTGAGATGATGGTACGGACGGATACCAACTGGTTAACAAAGAACAAGGACTACCGTCGAATCTGTGGGGCTATGAGCGATGATGTATACAAGATACGGATGAGTATCTGTATAAGCGTACCATGAGTAGTGAGTATTGTATTGTATAGATGAGTGTTTTAACTGCTGGGGAGAGTGACACGGACGAGTGTCAAGAGAGGAAAGTATAATATTAACAAGTGTCTGCTATACAAAGTCTAGGCGACTGCGCTGGGGATATGACACGGACGGGTGTCAAAAAGGGTGTATATAAGGTATGTGAGTGCAAAAAGGATGTCTTTGGCTCTCTGCTGGGAGTTATGACACGGACGGGTGCCAGAACGTATCTGTAATGAGGGTGATTTGTTTGTAAAGGGTGTTCAGGCGACTTTACTGGGGAAAGATGACACGGACGGGTGCCAAAAGGTGTATATACGGGTGTTTGTGATTGTGGGGCAACTGCTTTTGCTGGGACTCTGGTGGGGGACTCTTGGGGAAAGTAATCTGTATTCACAAGCGTTCAATTCACAACATGACTTATGATTATGCTATGCATTTGATTTTTGCCGTAATGCTCCGTATTAGACGGAATGCTACGCTCTGGGGGGTGAATATGATGCGGATGCCATGATTATGCAAAGGGGCACAGATCCGGGATTCGGATCCCGTTGCTGCGAAGATCTCTGGTCGATCTGCTTGAAGCGAACATCCCAGCTGGGGATGAGATCATCGGTAGATCTAATGAGGTATCTGCTTGGGGATATATGCCACTGATTGACATATCCTTATAAATGAGAAACCCAGCTGGGGTTTGTAGAAGCTTTCTGTACTCTGTTGTGACTTCTTCGTGCATTGCTCTTCTGGACAGAGGCTGAAGCTCTGTGGGGAGATGATTCCCTGACTTCTGCATTCTGCTGAGGAAGAATGGCAACTCGGCTGGGGAATGCTGTTGATAACTCAGCTGGGGAGAGCAATAGGGAGCAACTCAGCTGGGGAGAGCAATAGGGAGCAACTCAGCTGGGGATAGAGCATCTCGGATGCTGAGATTGAGTGTATGCTGATTTGGCAGCTCCGCTGGGGGAATGGGCACCTTTGATGCTGTATGTTGAAGATAGACCGAGTTGATAATGATTCGCCTACTTGCTGAGACGTAATCTGCATGCCCCAGGTTGCGTTCTGGATACCTGCAATCCTGCAAAGGTAAGGAAACGTACAAAAGGTCCCGAGGTATCCCTTACTGGATTCCGTCATAGGAGATAAGTACTTTCGAGAGTAAGTATATTCCCTGTAAGCATGTGTTTTTATTTTTTTAGAGAAGGGCATCTGTACTTATGCAATTGTACTTTTAGAGATATCAGACAACTCCTTGCAAAACGTAAATGTAAAAGACGAATCATGACTGAAAATCTGATTTTATTAATTCATGTGTCCTGAATTGGCAAAGATACAGTCAAAGAAACATATCTCCTGAAATGAGGAGATTGTTACAAATTAAGAAATAAAGTGCTGGCGATGTTGACGACGCTTTGAGGAGCTTCCTCTTCTGCTATGACTCGTATGACAATGACGTTCTTCTCGTCTTGCTTTCTGGAGAGAGTTGATTTTGATTGAAGCTTGATCCTTTGGAGCTTACCAAGTCGTGGGTGATACAGACGAATTCAGAATGCAGTTGTTCGCTTATTCCCTTATTTTGCCTGGATCGCCCTTTCGGGTTTTCAATCTATCGGGATACCCATTTTTGCCTGAGCTGTCCAATGCGGCTTTTCAACTCAGCGGGTGTACATTTTTTCATTTATTTCCCTTACTTTTGCCCGAGTCTTTTATTCTGTTTTTGACTCGCCGGGATGCCCTGTTTTTGCCTGGACTTACATTCTGTTTTTATGTCCAGCGGGTCATTTTATGCGAAGTATTTTTTAACTGCATCTGAATTCACAGGGGACGGGAAATCTTCACCATCCATGGTGCTGAGCATCAGTGCTCCACCAGAGAAAACTTTCTTTACAACGAATGGTCCTTCATAATTTGGAGTCCATTTGCCCCTGTGGTCTGTATGAGGAGGGAGTATTCTTTTCAGCACAAGATCTCCTACTTGGTACTCTCGGTGTCTGACTTTCTGATCGAATGCTTTCTTCATTCTCTTCTGATATAGCTGTCCATGACAGATTGCAGCCAATCTTTTCTCTTCGATCAGACTCAGTTGTTCGAATCGGGCCCGAACCCATTCTGCTTCACTCAGTTTAACATCCATTAACACCCGTAACGAGGGTAGTTCAACTTCAACAGGTAGGACTGCTTCCATACCATACACAAGCTGATAAGGTGTTGCCCCAGTGGATGTTCTGATTGATGTGCGGTACCCATGCAAGGCAAACGGTAGTATTTCATGCCAGTCTTTGTATGTGACTACCATCTTCTGCACAATCTTCTTGATATTCTTGTTAGCTGCCTCAACAGCGCCGTTCATCTTTGGCCTGTAAGGAGAAGAATTGTGATGTTGAATCTTGAAGTCCCGGCACAGCTCTGCCATCATTTTGTTGTTTAAGTTGGAACCATTATCAGTAATGATTCGCTCGGGCACTCCATACCGACAGATGATATCTCTTTTCAGAAATCGGGCCACCACTTGTCTTGTAACATTTGCATATGAGGCTGCTTCAACCCACTTGGTGAAATAGTCAATGGCGACCAGGATGAATCTGTGGCCATTTGAAGCAGTTGGCTCAATCTTGCCAATCATATCAATGCCCCACATGGCAAAGGGCCATGGTGAAGACATGATGTTCAAAGGATTGGGAGGCACATGCACCTTATCTGCATAGATCTGGCATTTATGGCATTTTCTGGCGTAAGCACAACAGTCTGCATCCATTGTGATCCAGTAATAGCCTGATCTTAACAACTTCTTAGCCATGGCATGCCCCCCTGCATGGGTACCAAAAGATCCTTCGTGCACTTCATGCATCAGCAAATCTGCTTCCGTCTTGTCAACACATCTGAGGAGTACCATGTCAAAGTTCCTCTTGTATAAAGACCCATCAGTGTTCAGAAAGAAACTACCAGCGAGCCTTCTCAAAGTCTTCTTATCATTGGAAGATGCCCCAGGTGGGTATGTTTGATCCTCCAAGAAGCTTTTAATGTCGTGGAACCAAGGCTTATCATCTTTGACAACATCCGCTGCAAATACATATGCTGGTCTATCAAGTCTTGACACTGAAATCTGGGGTACAAAGTTAGCCGTTTGAACTTTGATCATGGATGAAATGGTAGCAAGAGCATCTGCAAACTGATTCTCGTCGCGAGGAATATACTCAAGCTTGACTGTTGTGAAGAAAGTCAATAACCTTCTTGTATAATCCCTGTAAGGTATCAGATGATCTTGGTGGGTGTACCATTTCCCGTTGGTTTGATTGACTACCAAAGCTGAATCTCCGAATACAGTCAATGTCTTGATCTTGAGGTCAATGGCTTCCTCAAGACCCATAATGCAAGCTTCGTATTCAGCTTCGTTGTTAGTGCAGTTGAAAATGAGTTTTGCCGAGAAAGGCATGTGAACTCCTTTGGGTGTAATGAGTACTGCACCAACACCACGGCCATTCATGTTAACAGCCCCATCAAACATCATAGTCCATTCTTCCTCCGGGTCAGGCCCTTCGGTGTGAATAGGCTCCTCGTGATCTTTTGCTTTAATGAACATGATGTCTTCATCAGGGAAGTCAAACCTCATTGGCTGGTAGTCATCAATAGGTTGCTCAGCAAGATATTCAGATAGTACACTGCCTTTGATGGCTTTCTGAGAAGTGTACTGTATGTCGTATTCTGTGAGAATCATCTGCCATCTTGCAACCCGTCCAGTAAGAGCTGGCTTCTCGAAAATGTACTTAACTGGGTCCATTTTTGAGATTAATAAGGTAGTGTGGGTCAGCATATACTGTCTCAGTCGGCGAGCAGCCCACGCTAAAGCACAGCAAGTTTTCTCGAGCAGTGAATAACGCTGTTCACAGTCGGTAAACTTTTTGCTTAGGTAGTATATTGCATACTCTTTTCGACCAGACTCGTCATGCTGGCCCAGCACACACCCCATTGATTCTTCTAGCACTGTCAAGTACATAATCAGAGGTCTTCCTTCAACTGGAGGCATAAGGATTGGAGGTTCTTGTAAATATTCCTTGATCTTGTCAAAAGCCTTCTGGCAGTCTTCATTCCACCTGACCGTTTGTTCTTTTCGTAACAGCTTGAATAAAGGTTCACAGGTTGCCGTGAGGTGAGATATGAACCGTGAGATGTAGTTCAATCGACCTAAGAACCCTCGAACTTCTTTCTCAATTTTAGGTGCAGGCATCTCTTGGATGGCTTTGACTTTATCAGGGTCCACTTCAATCCCCTTCTCGCTTACAATAAAGCCCAACAGCTTACCAGATCTCACCCCGAATGTGCATTTGTTGGGGTTCAGCTTCAATTGATACTTCCTCAGACGCTTGAACAACTTCAGCAGATTCACCAGGTGATCTTCCTCTGTGAGGGACTTGGCGATCATGTCATCCACATAACATTCTATTTCTTTGTGGATCATATCGTGGAATAATGTCACCATAGCCCGTTGATATGTGGCACCAGCATTCTTCAGTCCGAATGGCATCACTTTGTAGCAGAACGTGCCCCAGGGTGTGATGAATGTTGTCTTCTCCATGTCTTCAGGCGACATCTTGATCTGATTATATCCTGAAAATCCATCCATGAAGGAGAATACCGAGAACTGAGCCGTGTTATCCACCAATACGTCAATGTGAGGTAATGGGAAGTCATCTTTCGGGCTGGCTCTGTTCAGATCCCGGTAGTCAACACACATTCTTACTTTTCCGTCCTTCTTAGGCACAGGTACTATATTAGCCACCCACGGCGGGTAGCTAGTTACAGCAAGGAACCCGGCGTCCCATTGCTTTTGTACCTCTTCTTTGATTTTCATAGCCATGTCTGGGCGAGTTCGGCGCAGCTTCTGTTTGACTGGAGGGCATTCTTCCCTCAGAGGCAGCTTGTGCACAACAATGTCGGTATCCAACCCTGGCATATCTTGATACGACCAAGCAAACACATCAACATACTCTTGAAGCAGATCTATCAGTTGTCTCTTCACTGAGTCTTGCAGGCAGGCCCCGATTTTAACTTCTTTCACGTCTTCCTCCGTACCAAGATTGATCACTTCAACCTCCTCCTGGTGAGGGGTAATAACCTTTTCCTCTTGCCTTAACAACCTGGCTAGCTCTTCAGGAAGCTCATATTCTTCATCAACCCCTTCATCAGCTTGATTTATTGGATTGTCAAAGTCATACGATGTCATAGCCGTGCTGTTGTCGGTGCAGTCAGGAAGGCACTTTCTGCAAGAGTTAAGTTTGTTCATTTTAGTGATTGATTTTAATCTTGCTTTAGAAAAAAGTGAGATGAAGTTATCATTTTGAAAACACCGCCATTTATTTTTGTACAAAAAGAAAAATGGAAAAACAGTGAGTAGAAAAGAAAAGACTTGTTTGCAAAAAGATTGTCTGATATTTCATTAATTTGATCTTGTTTGCACAAAAGTACAGATGGCCCTGATTACAAAATGAGTCTTGTCATCTTGGGCAAGATGCAAGACTTTGATGCATGCTATAAAAATACAGGAAATAATAATTACTCTGCACGAGTAACTCTTATAATTTCCTGGGAAGACCAGTTCGAGACACTGCTCCCCGGGATCTTCGGACGAATCCAATTCTCCAGATTGCGCTCCTCTTCCAGCTCGTCTTCCAGACAGTTGATAGCATCGGGGGTGAGCATCCCCCCACTGACAAAACCAGGCTCTGCAGCAGCCTTTGTTTGATGTTGAGTTGGTCTGTAACCCAACCCGAATTTGTCCTTCTTCTCCTCCACAGCTAAGACCTTGCCCCAGCCTAGGGCAGTTCCTTCTTCAACAACCTTCCGGGCTTGTTGGTAAGATGACATTGGAGTACCAAATACAGCAGATGCTTCATTGACATTCAAGGCTTCAAAACCTTGGCTCATTGTTTCATGGATCTCTCCATCCATCTCAATGTATTTATAAGTAGCCAGATGGCTAACAAAAATGTCCTCCTCTCCACAGATTGTGACAACTTGGCCTTCCCACTCAAATTTTAACTTTTGGTGAAGGGTAGACGTTATTGCGCCGGCGGCGTGAATCCAGGGTCTACCTAACAAACAGCTGTAGGCGGGCTGAATGTCCATCACATAAAAGATAGTTTTAAAGGTCTGCGGGCCAATTGTCACAGGCAGCTCAATCTCTCCCAGAACCGATCTCTTAGAACCATCAAAGGCTCTTACCACCAGGTTGCTGGGTCTCAATGCCAATCCATCATATTCAAGCTTCACCAGAGCCTTCTTTGGTAAGACATTCAGGGAAGAACCTGTGTCCACCAGCACATGAGAAAGGACAGCTCCTTTGCATTCCATGGTTATGTGCAAGGCTTTGTTGTGATTGCGACCATCCGCTGTCAAGTCAGAATTGGTAAACCCTAGCCCATTGCTAGCAGTAACATTTCCAACCACGGTTTCCAATTGGTTGACAGTAATCTCCTCAGGCACGTAAGCTGCGTGCAGGACTTTAAGTAGTGCATTCCGATGGGCTTCGGAGCACATAAGCAGTGAGAGGATAGAGATTTTGGATGGCGTCTGATGAAGCTGATCCACAATTTTATAATCACTCTTTTTGATGATTCGCATAAACTCATCAACTTCCTGATCAAATGGAGTTTTCAGGGCTTCTTTGGCAACTGGATCTTCCTGCACCGGGCCTTTTCCTTTTGCCTTGGCAGCAGCTTCTGCTTCGGCAGTAGGTCTCTGGACTTGTGAGGCGAAGAGACGTCCGCTTCGGGTGAAGCCTCCGCCTCCCCCCACATTATCTACTTGTGGTGCAGGTGTTGATGTTTCCAGAGTGATTCTTTTTCCTTCGCAGTACACGTCAGAGCCATAGTGCCAAGGGATGGCCCTATTGCTTTCATATGGTACTGGTCCAGGCACCGTGACAGTGACTGGACTGATTGCTGCTGCTGAAGGGACTGTAATTGTTTGTGGATCATAAAAGATTGTAACTGGTGCTCTGGTGGGAGCAGCACCTTCTGAATGGTAGGCGGAATTATTCACAGGATCGTAGAATATGGTAACAGTAGAGACATCTTCATGATTGATTGCTGGTGTTGTAGGAGGTACTGTTGGAAGAACTGTTGTTGTTGTTGATGGAGATTCGAAATGGAATGAAGCTGAAGTTGTAGCAGGAGGAACTGTTGAAAACTGATCATTTGGAAGGATAGGTGAAGCATTTGTTGATGGTGCTGATGAATTGTCGGGAACAATAGTTGCTGCAGTTGTAGGAGGGTCTGAAACCGTTGTTGATGAAGTTGTCGGATTTTTCGGAAATGATGTAGTGATCTGTAGCAAGCCACTCTGAATAAGGCTGTCAATGCCATTCCTCAGGTCCTCACACCCATTCCATGAAATATTGCAATAGGGACACCCTAGTTCGCACCCCGGAAATATTTGGTTTTCGCGGAGTTGAGCTTTGATTTCCACCAATGGTGTCCTGATCTGATCCACACTAGTTATCAAATAAGACGGTTGGTCTTCTTCAATAGCGTTAATTCGGGGACCACCATGGTTTGGCATTGGGTTTTTACTGACATTGGGCGGAGGTGCAAAATTCAGAGCCTTGGAGTCTACCAAGTCTTGTACCTTCATATGCAGAGCCCTGCATTTTTCTGTACTGTGACCAGGTGCGTTTGAATGAAAAGCACACCTAGCATTGGAGTCATAGTTTCTTGGTAGACTGTTGGGATCCGGAGGTGCCAACGTTCTTAGCTCAACTAGGTTGAGTTTCAGAAGTTGTGGCAGCAAGGCAGCATACGGCATTGGGATCGGGTCGATCACTCGGTTAGCTTGGGATGTCCTCTGTTGGAACGGCCTCTGTTGATTGTTGTTGTTAGAGTTGTTGTTGTAGTTTCTTGGAGGATATTGATTCTGCTGATACTGAGGTTGTTGTTGGAAGTTTTGTTGCGGAGGTTGATAGACTGGCTGAGGATGAGCTGGAGCAGGGATAGTGACTGCTGCTATTGACCTCTGAGCATATTGGGGCCTACCCCTGTTGATGTGGATGACATTGGTTTCGCCAGTTCTTCTCGGGCCTGCAAAAGGCTTTCTTGTGCTACTGGACGAGCTGGCACCATTATCGGAGATCTTACCCATTTTTAACAGGCTTTCAATTCTTTCCCCAGCTATGACAACATCTGCGAAGCTGGTGGAAGAGAAAGCAGCCAACCTGTCAATATACGTTCCCTGAAGAGTATTCATAAACATGTCTGCCATTTCCCTTTCAGACATAGGGGGTTGAACAGCAGCAGCCAGTTGCCTCCACCTTTGGGCATACTCTCGGAAACTTTCCCTTGACGACTGTGACATTCCCATTAGGAGAGTCCTGTTGGGTGCCATGTCTAAGTTGTATTGATACTGTCGGATGAAGGCTTCTGCCAGGTCCTTCCAGCATCTCACAGTTGCCCTTGTCAAATGGGAATACCATTCCCTTGATGCTCCAGTCAAGCTGTCTTCGAAGTAGAACATCCAAAGTTTCTCATCCATTGTATAGGCCTTCAGCCTTCCCAGAAATGATTGCAAATGAGTCCGGGGGCATGAAGTCCCATTATACTTTTCGAAACAAGGGGGTTTGAACTTATGGGGGATCCTGACCCCTTCTACCAAACCCATGTCCATGACGTCGAACCCCAAAGAATTTTGAGACTCTAAGGACCTCAACTTCTCAGCTATTTCTTCCAACCGTCTATCATAAGTTTCCTCTCCAGCACCCATTACTGTAAATTGGTCCTCCTGAGGATCTTCTTGAAGTACCCTGGCTGCAGTAGCTGTTCCTTGAATGTTTGTAGGAATGTTGATCTCAGGATGCAAATGTGGGCCAAACACAGGGGGATTAACATGGGGTTGCACCCTTTCATTGTTACTTGTGCCAGCAGTCCCCACATGGGGCTCCTCTTGATTCCTCCCTTCTACCAAAGTTCTGAGCCTCTCCTGGCTTTGAGCTAAGTTGTTCATCACTTCCATGAATTGTGTTATCTGGGTTCTCATCTCCAACCTTTCGTTGGCCATCTGGTTTCTGACCTCCGTAAGGTCTTGTTGCATTTGATCCATCTGAATTCCCGGAAGGTTGTTTCTAGTTGGGTACCTGTGTGGCCTGTTGAGGGGAAATACCCGGCGGCGAGCAATAATTCCTGAGCATCACAACAGAGGTTAGCAACAACAAAACAAAAAAACCTACAAAACAAACAAAAGAGGTTAGCATGCAATGCAGTTATGCTTATTTGTTCTCAAGGTATCCGGTTTGGCCTTCAGTTTTGACCCTTCCAGACCCTTGAAGATGATGCTGTTGGAGTTGCTTTTGATGTGAATCCAGATAGAAACCAACACAGATATATTACAAAAGTGAAATAATACAATTTGTTCATTTTTACAACACAAGCCCTCAAAGGGGCCAAAATACATCACAAAAAGCAAAAGTACACGGAATAGGAACAACAACAAGCAAATGATCAAACTCCAAGGCCAAACTCATCCTCACGAACTTCCTTGAGAAGTGCTTCGGTCACAGGATCAGCCAGATGCTCCGTGAGACTTCTGATGAGAAGGTTTCTTGTTGCGACAGCTGCAGTCAACTTCTTATTCTGACTTTGGTCCTTTGACCTCTTCAATCCTGCTTTGATTTTCAGCTCTGATATTTCCTCCTGGGCTGCTGCCAGGGCTTTTTCCATCTGCTCCATCTTGTCCTGAACTCTCTTGTCTTCTAGGGTACGGGCCTCAGTGATCCGGACCCACCTGGCCTGACTCTCTTTCAAATACAAGTCTGTCCTTGCTCTCTGGAACTGGGCTTCCTTACAAGCATTCTTCAGAATCTGTTCACCAGCCTTAGACTTGTTGATATACTCTCCGGACTTCTCAATTTTAGTCAAGTGTTCTACCCTCAATTTCTCCAATCTTTCAATCTCCCTCCCACCTTCACTCCTCTCCCGGAGGGTCTTCTGCAAAGCCTGAGTTAACTTCTCATTTCTTTCCTTCAAGCTCTCAAACTCCTCCAAACTGATAGTGGCAGGGGGTGGTGCTGAAGATGACTCAGGCATGTCTTCTATGGTAAAGGGCATTCCAGAGAACTGGGCCCTAGCATGGGACCACTCATAATATTGGACTGATGCCACATTATTGCACTTCCCCAGAATGGTGATTCCCTTGGTTTGAACATGATCCCAGGCCCAGGCAGCCTGCCTAACAACAGCCAAACTAATCTTGTTCTCACAGTAGAGGGTCTCAACCAAATCTTGTACCCTAGGAGTGTGGACCAGTGCATAGCCCAATTGTCTCCTGAACAGCAGAGGGTTGTAGTTGATACTTCCCTTGACTCCTATCAAAGGCACATTGGGAAAGTGCCCACAGCTGGTGATCATATCTCTGCCCTTGGTGCTCTGAGTACACCATCTGATATCTGCTGAAGTTAGGACAGTGAGTCTCTTAGCCCAGTTGCTTTGCTGATGAGGATTTAGAAATGCATCTGTCCTGGGTAGATGCCTGAGAAGCCAAGCATGGAATAATGGAGCACAAATCCTTACTAATCTTCCCCTCTGCTTCTCATTTCTCTGATGCACTGAGTAATAGAGATCACCCAGTAAAGTTGGCACTGGGTTCTTCAGGATGAACAAGTGGATTGCATTCTTACTGATGAATCGAGGCTCATCTGCAAACAGCACAATTCCATATACACTTAAGGCCAACAGAGCACAAACAGCTTTCCACTCCCCCAAGGAGGCCTTCAAACTAGCTTGAGAAATCAGGAAGTCAAGATGAAAACCAAGGGTTCCAGCTTTGGAGGTCATATGCTGTTCAATCAAAACAGACTCCAGATACAGAGCTTTTGCTACCTCTCCATTGCTAGGAAAGACCATTTCAGGGTTGAATGGGACTTCTCTTTTGATGGGTAGACCAGTCAATGATGAGTATTCTTCCAGAAGAGGCCCCAACTGAAAGTCTTGAAAGGTGAAACATCTCAATGGAGGATCATAAAACTGAATGCAGGTGTGGATGAGGCTCCTCTGAGATGGGTCCAGATCCATGACCATGTCCAGTATATCTCCATAACTCTCCCTGAACAAGGGTATGTGATCTGGAGTGATCAGGGTTTGGATCCTCCTGATGTCTGATAAGTCTGGTTGGAAGAAATGATAGGTGATGTTGCTTTTCTTTGGAGCCATAATGCTGAGGACTGAGTAGGATAAGTGCTGATGAAGATGCTGAGGAGTGGGCCACTGGCTGGCTAGTGCAAGTAACTGAAGTATATGGCTGACAGACTGAAGCAAATGCTGGTGGAGATAAGTCAAAACTGCAGATGGGGTCAAAACCAAAACCAGATGAATATGGATACCCTGAAACACAAATAAGCAAATGTCAATATGATGCAATGACTATGTATGCAAAATGAAATGCAAGGGTTTGTGACTGAGCTGGATCTGATTAACTGCCTTGGTGTAGATCCATGTGTGTTCAAGAAATCCAGGTGGAGGTCTATAAATCCCGTAACCAAGGTGGGGGACTCAAATAAAGAGCCACATGTCCAGGGTTTTAGAATCACAAGAACTGTCCAACATGGAGTATTCTTAACAAAGTCAAAGTAACAGGGTATTCTGAGGTCAAGGTACCTGCAAACCTGTAAACAGCCCAGCCCCCTCACAGGTGGTGATCTAGAACAAGGATCCTCAGACTTGGATCAGTTATGAGAAGTGTAAACACTTCTAACCCGGAGGTACAGTGTTTACAATAACCATAACAATTCCTCCTCTAATTCACCTCAGTTTCTGAAGGTCAATACTAAAAGGTCATCCAGACTTAGCAGGCTTCCCAGATAGCCCTAATATTGCAGGAAATCTGCAACACAGAGTTCTCAAGAAGAAACCCATATCTGAACCGTGTTTCATATTCCCGCACCAGACCGAAATGGAATGGGAAAGAATATGATTCACTCTAGCCTAGGTGTCACTCAGGTCCCGGGTATAGGACCTTAACTCTCAATGAAACACCCACCCACCAAAGGAAAACCAGATCCAGCCAGCAGTACAGTATGATGTATGAAAAACTGTAAAGAAAGCAATAAATAAAGCTGTACAGAAAGCAGTAAATAAAGCAAATATACAAACACAAATAGCACATAACACCCCAGTAAACACAAATCAATCAAGCGCTAGGAGGAACCCGCAAAAAGAACCAGAAGCCCTGGTTGCAGTATAAGGTTCCCCAGCAGAGTCGCCAAGCTGTCGCTCCCAAAGATTTGCATCCCGGTACAAGCGCGAACGGTCGGCGAAAAGAACAGTGAGAACACACAGCCGTGAACTCACTGGAGATGAATAGAGTCGCCAGCTAGGCATTTTTATCCCGGAGGAAAGGCAATGCTGCATAGGCCTAGAAAGAGATGGACAAGACGGTTTGCGAACCAGAGAGACTGAGAAAGGGGGTTGGTTACAACCTGGGAAGGTATTAGCACCCAGATTGTCCGTCGTACTCGACGGGATCCACGCTTAAAAGATTTGTGTTTTAAAGGGGGAGTGTCAGTGCAATCTGTGTGTAAAATAGCTGGAAAAGAATGTACAGGTGTCAGTGTAAAAGGAATGTGAAGTGTAATATATACAGTGTCAGTGTGAGAACAAGAATGAAGTGCTCAAGAATATGAGGCTAAGAGAATAAAGCTGGAAAGAGGGGGGATATACAGAGACTTTTGTTCGATAACTGTTAAGTTATGCCTACGTATCCTCTCGTGCAATGAGGAAGTCAGAACACCGTAGTTCGACCCAAAGAGACTGAAAGATGAATTGACTGATGAACTGCTTGCTTGTCAATGCTCAAGTGTATGACCTGTCTGGCTCAGGTGCGAACTGTCTTGCATTAGACGGAAGAAGCAAGTTCTCGTTTGTGAGTGAGGATGATGAGAAAAGAATCCCGGAGGAGACGATTATTGTTTGTTTTTGCATTTTCAGTCTTTTATTGCTTTTTGAGGTTTGTCATAAGTCAATGAGCTTAGGCCTAAACCAATGGATTTAGTAAACTCATCACATCTTCCCTCTGATTAGGGGTAATGAGAGTACCTTAAGTGTGAAGTCAGATTCTCACACTTAATCACCTTTGGTGTAGGATTAAGATCATTAACCTACTTGTGATTATTTAGATGTTTTTGTGATTTTGTTTAGTGTTGAGTAATGAGGTTAAGCCATAATCAAGGATTAAACAGACTCATTACACCATCCTAAAAGAAGGATAATAGATGAGAATGTTTAAGCTGAGGAAGACTCCTCAACTTAATCCATGATTAGGGATTAAACCCATGACAAAACAAGCCTTTATTAAGTGGATTTTATTTAATGGTATGATGATGAAGTGTTTTTTATGATTTGTAAGACAACTTGAGGGGGACTTGTCCATTAACACTAGGGTTAGTCCTTCTTAACCACTTAAGGAAGAATTAGAACCCTAATGCAAGGCCCAAGTTACAAGTGTGATGTCTTGATGATTATTAGATGAATTGATTAAGAGATTTAAACACCTTAAGGGTTTAATACTTAGGATTAAAGTTATACACTCCATCCTAAGAGAAGGATGCAGGCATAACCCTAAGCACAAAGTCTTAAAGCCTTTAGGGTTTAGTCCCTGATTATGAGATGAGAAGAGGAGACTCAAAGAGACACAAAGGTGAAACTATGGGGGGACTAATCAAAACCCTAATTCATTGTCATGCTTGGTTGATCCTAAGGTTTGTGAGGTTTGCAAGAACAATCTTCAAAGGAGCCACCAGGAAACAGATGAAAGGATCAAGAGAAGCAAAGTGACTTGCTTCATTCAAGAAGTCAAGTCACTTGAAGAAAGAAAGTGGGAGAAACAAGAATGAGCAAGCTCAAACTCAAACACAAATATAAATGCAGCAATGTATGCAAGGGAGATGAAAAGAAAAGTTATGAGAAGTGAAGGCAAATTCACTTCTCAAGTTTACTTACCACCTGAAATGTTAGAAAGAAAAGCAATGCAATGCTAAATGAAATGAAATGACATGATGCTAAACAAAACCAGAAGCATGTTGATGATGATAATGATGTTGTGAGGTGCTGCAAACATGAGGCAAGGCATGGAGATGTTCATACAAGATCATGGATGCAAATGATGCAAGCTAAGGAGCATGAATGAACATGAAAAGTCATGAAACATACAAGGCAAATGATATGGCAAACATGCAATGCAATGATCAAAGATGCTTTATACATGTCTTAAGATGTCAAATGAATCACAAGAATGCACAAAATGCAAAGACAAGTCATGTTATGCAAGGGAATGCAAGAAGGATGCAAAAGAAAGCCCAAATTAGGGTTCATGGATCAAACATCAAACACAAACCAAAAATAGAAGCAAAACCCTAAAGTAAAAATGGAAAATGGTATCCAAAGAAACCCTAGGCCTATGATGAATCACTGCCCAAAGGGGAACTCTCAACTCTCAACCAATCTTGAGTTATGAATTTTCTAACTTATTAGGGTTTTTTAGGGTTCTTAACAAAACAAATGCCAAACAATTTGAAAATGCAAGAGCAATTCATGGCCTTTTTATCCTTGAAAATACATGCTAAACAAAAGACAATGCAAGAAGAATCAATGTCTCAACCTTCACCAATTGGCAGAAATGAATTTTTGAATCCATGATCAAAATAATGCATAAAAAATGATTTAATTCAATGAAAAATTCTTAAAATGCATCAAGATCAAAAAAGAAATTTGGTTTGAAGGTTGGACAATGTTTCTAAATGTCTTAGAACATTTCATGAATTTTTTTGTAATTTTTAAATACCTAAAAGTATTTTTAATTAATTAATTCCCATTAATCAATTAAAAATAATCTTTTAAATATTCAAAAATACTTTTTTAATGATAAAAAATAAAATAAAAATATTTTTGGGTCTTAAAAATTAATTAAACTTTAAAGAAAAAGTTTCATAATTTTTAAGATTTTTTAGCTATTTTAAATTAATTATGCAAATTAAATAGAAAGAAAATGAATTAAAAATTAAATAAAATAAAAGTCAAATGAAGGAAAGGCCAGGATGCGCTCTGGGTTTAAAAGTGTTGACTGGCGCGTGATCTAAGGGTCACAATTCAAACTAGCCTAATCCTGATTAATTAAATAATAATTCATAATTAAGACTTAATGAAAAGATCCTGGCCTTCTATTCACGCGCGGGAAATGGAATCCAATGGCTCACGTTCAAACTCAGTGCCCTAACCCTAATTAATAATTAAACACTTTCAGGTCACCGGAGACGAGCTCCGGTCGTCTTCTCCGGTGACCTCCTCCCCTGAAAACTTCAAACTTCCTAAAAACGTGACTAAAATGAAAACTAAGCACATAGAAATGAACCCCATGATCTCCTGAATCAAAACCCTAACCTCAAACAAATTTATTCTTCATCAATCACATGAATCGAAGGCAAACATTTTTAGGGCAAACCAGTTTCAGAGTCAAATTAAATGCTCAAATCATCACCATTTCAAAAAATAAGAACATCAGGATGATCAGGACAACACAATGAACAAGTTTGTAACAAGAAAAATGATTTCTGGAAAAATAATTTTCGAGCTACCTGAGATTTGAAGCTTTCAGTTTGAAGACTTTCTGGCCACTTCCTTCAATGCAAACTACTCCACTTGGTCCCCAGAAGATGTTTGAATACTCAAAAGGAGTTTAAGTTGGCTGGTTGATGAGTTTCGAAAGCTTCTGTTCAAGCTTGGTCAGAAATGGCAATGGTGAAATAGGCACTTTCAGGTCATGGTGAGGGGTTGTTTATGATCCTGAGGGTGAATGGAGAAGGTCTATGGTGTTTGTTTGGCTGTTTGTGGGCTAGGGAGGGAGATTCGAATGAATCTGCAGAATGGAGTGAGAGATGGCAATGAGGTGTTCTGGATGTTTTAGGCTTGTGCTTTGGGTGGTTTCTACTCAGTGATACATGGTGAGTTGAATGGAGGAAAAAGTTTGAGTGTTTTGTGGCTGTGGAGAGGAATTCGAAGGCTTTTGCAATGTGAAGGGATTTTGTGAATGTGTGTAATGTGTTAGTTTCAGCCTTGCCTCCCTTATGTTTTGGCCAGCATTTGGATAGTATAAACAATTGCAAGTGGCTGGGGGATGTGACATGTCCTGCTGTGATTGGGATGTCTACTTTTGCATAAAGTCCACCTTTTGTGTAAGTGAGGCATGGCTCAAAGTCTAGGCAAGTACAAGGTTGGTTCTGGTGCAGCATGGTGAGAGAGAGGTCTAGCAAAGCTCAGCACTCAAGGCTGCAAGTTGGTGAGAGGTGATCATGAGTTTTTGCAACTTGTTGCTTTTTGAACTTTCATGAGAAAAGTCAAGTTACATGAACTATAACCATGGGCATTCTTGGTTCAATTCTGATTTTATGACTTAGAGACATGTTTGTGTGTTGGTTTGAAATGGATTAGAGGCTGCAAAATGCATTGATCCATGATTTTGCAAAATTCTCACTTAGGGCATGCCTTGAAAATAAGTGATTTTAGCCAACTTTGCATTGCCATAACTTTTAATCCATGAAGAGTTTGATCATGTTCTTGTACTTTTTGAAAAGGGAAAGATGAGATCTACAACTTTCATGACCAAAGTTTTTCCATTTGAAGCCTTTTTGGATCAAGAATCAAGGCTTGAAAAATGACCTAAAATGATGCATTCTTGAAAAGTCAACTATGCCCAAAAAGTCAACATTTGCAAAAACCCTAAATTCTTGATTTCTATGAACTTCAACCTTCTTCCATGATCAAATAAAGGTCATATACACTCAAAATGATGAAGATCACCCATTGGTTGGGTCATTGGGGGCCTCAGATGCCCTGATTTTGCACTGACTTGTCTGAAAAGTCAACTCTTGATCAGATGACTTCCCCATGGAATTTCTTCATGAAAATTGATATGCATACTCACTATACCATATAGAGATCAATGAAAACAAGAATGACCAAAAAATTTGGAGTTATGGCCTCTGAAACCAAAACCCTAATTTTCAGTCAACTGTGCAGTTCAACCTGGCTCTGCATCCACTCAAACCCTAGTTCTTGTGATTCCTCTGCAATTTTGACTTTGAGGAGATGGAATATGATATAAGAACACACATGGACCCCTTTGAGTTGATTGGTGGCCTTTGGAATGGCTCAAGATGCTTTGGGATGACTCAGATCACAAACCCCAGGTGCAGATGCCTTAGAAACTATCCAGTGAATCAAAAATGAGATGTGAGATGATATGATTGTACTTATGCATATGAGATGACCATAAGCCATGGTGTGAATGGGTGAGGGCAAATTTGGGGTGTTTACAAGGTGTTGCAGGCTCATCTGGTACGAGTGCGTTTACCGTCTTGCATGCGAGACAAGTCATCGCGAGTTCGCGTTCAGAATGAATGAGATGAGAAAGAAGTTCCAGCAGGAAAGCCGCTTATTGTTTGTTTTTTGTCTTTTATGAGAAGTGTTTTGAATTTGTTTGTGAACATTCTCATACTAAGACCTATCCATCGTGGTAAATACTTATACCTCGCCCCAAAACAGGACGCGTATAAGTACTCCGCAACAAAGTCTCATGGCGTGCAAGAATGTTCGATTTTTATTAAGTATTTTTATTATTTTCTTTATGAGATGAGAAAGAATGACTCAAGTTGCAAAAGGCAAAAACTAAGGGGACTAAGACACAACCCTAAGTCATTTATTATATATAAAAGGGGTCTTAATGGTTTATGGGGTTTTCTAAACCTAAAGAGAAAAGAATAGAATGCAACTTATTTCCTAGAGAAGTTAAGTTGATTCTACAAAAGAGGGGGAAATCCTACCAAACACAAGTATGAAAAGTAAAGGAAATTAAATGCATAAAGGAAGTAAAAGAATAAGTTGAAGGAAACTTACCTCAATCTTCCCCTCTACAAAACAAAGATTAGTGTTGCATTTTTTTAATAAATAATAAAGCAAACATACCCTAATTAAATCCTAATGACTCTCTTAATTCAATAAAAATTCTATTTTAATTCTAGAGGAACTAAAAAATGCTTAAGACAAAAATACAACACCTACTACAACCCCTAATACACAAACAACCATGAAAACAATGCATAATACAAGGAATTTTTTACAGCCAGCATGCAACATGAAAAGGTAGGTGTAAAAGGTCAAATACAACATGCAAACATAACAAACAACATGTATTTTATAGCACCTATATGCAAAAACAGCTATGAAATGCAAAATCCAGATTTGGTTATTTTCATTTTTTATGCACAAACTCAAAGAAACATGCACCAACTTCATCATGAACATGCATTTGAACATGGATCATCATACATAATTGAAATAACATGAACTTTTTTAGGATTATTCAAGAATGCATCACATGGTTGATTATGCAACAAGTAATGCAAAAATGTGGCACATGAACATGGCATATGAACATGATGATTATTGATTATGAACATGCAATATGATAGCTCAAACATAATGTCAAACTCAATGCAAAATTCAGAATTGAATTGATGTGAATGATATGATCAAGCATGCAATCAAATGCAACCAAATGCACATACATACATGATTATGCAAAATGCAACATATCTTGATACCATGAAATGCCAAATGACTCAATGCAATGTGAAACATGTAAAAACATAATGCAACATGATTATTCACATGCCAAATGATGCACAAACATGGAAACAAAATGCAAGAACTCAAGCTATACACAAAGGAACACAAAAATGCATAATACGCAACATGAACGGAAACGCGTCGAAACGACTCGAAATGGGGGAATGAGCTACTGGAAATGGACCCAAAAATTCCCTAAAATCAATACCTAAACATGTATGAACATTAGAGGCACTAGGGATAAGGACTAAGCTACCAAATAAGCAAAGAATCCAAAATCTAACAGCGTTAACCGGTTAACCAAATGGTTAACCGGTTAACGGACCTAAAACTGCCCTGTTTTGTGGCCAATACGCACCCGTTAACCGGTTAACCAAATGGTTAACCAGTTAACACTGAACCAGAATGTGAAAAAAGTTAAGAAATAAGTGCTTTTGGCCACAAACTCACTTCTAATGATCCCTAACATACCTAGGAACATGCTAACACGAATTTCTACTCAATTAGGGCTTATTTATACATGCTAAAACCTATAACTATCCACACCTTAACTCTTAATCCATCACAATTCATAAATCGCAAGCAACACATATCGGAAACGAAATCGATCACAAGCAAAGCGAAAAAGCAATTAAAGAATGCCGAAATGGAGAGATGAAGAGAATAACTTAAAGAAGAAGTGATTTAGATCACCAACCTATGAAGCGGAGAAGTGCTTCGGTGGATGTTGCAAGAATCGGAGCTTGATCAAAGAGAAAACCACGAAAACCGTGAAACCGCAAAATAAATGCGTTCTTGATGCTTGAATCTTCGTGCACTTCCGATAATCCGAAATCCTCACCAAAAATCTCTAGCTTCTTCTTTCACAATCCACAAAATCAATGGAGGTTGGAGGCTAAGCTTCAAGATCTTCAAGTTTCAATGTGAAACTTGAAGAGCTTATTCAAAAAGCTTTAGTGAAAAAGGAAAATGGAGGAAAAGTGAGAGAGAAAAAGTGATTGTGCTTGGGAGAATGAAAATTGTGAGAGATTTTTTTTTGGTTTGGATGAAAAATGGATTAAATATGGTTTAGGTTTGGGGACCAAAAATTAGGCTTGGGATCCAAAATTATGGTTTGGTAATGAGGTTAGGATTTAGCAATGGAGCTAGGGTTGGTAGTTAGTTAGGGTTAGGGTTGGAGAAGGAATATTTAATATTCCATGGAATATTCCTTGGAACACTCTAGAATATGGTAGAACATGGTAGAAGTTTCTAAGGGGAATGGAGTGGAATTGAAATGGAAAAACAAGAGGGAAAGAATGAAAGGAAGTGTGGAAGGAAAGTGGAAGGAAAAGTGAAGGGAAATGTAAAACCAACCACTTTTCAATTGATTTTTCTTTGATTTTGTATGATTCCTCCATCATTTCTTGACCAAATTTGAACCATAAGATCATTGTAACCCTAATTTCATGATTTCGATCTTGAAAGTCAGGAATCGACCCTTTTTACCTAGCTCGGTTGCCTTTTCCCTGATTCCTCGATTTTCAGTCACCTGACCAGTCGAACATCTTCCAAAATGAATTTGTGGATGAGATTTGAACCCTAGGCATTTGAAATCATATATAAGACAAAGGAATCCTCCTTGAATCAAAACTTCATGTCGAAGCCCAATAGAAGTGAAACCCTAATTTGGCCCTTTTCATCAGGAAATATTGCACTGCTCGCCTCCTTTGATCAACTCAAATCTTTCCATAGCTTGCGGCTTCAAATGAAGACTTGTTGAATATTGTGAACCCTTTGCACAAGGTTGAGAAGATTTGTGGCCTTGTGATTGCCTTTGTATAGCCTTCAGTTGCTCCATCCTTTGACCACATGTCTATGCCTCAGCTATGCTATACATGACGCAATATTTATGGTTATTTTATGAATCTATATATGCAAAATGCTATGTGAAATGTTGAGGATATGAGAGGGAAAATTTTGAGGTATTACACAAAGGTATCCCTTTCCTCCTTCAGTTGGATCAAAGATTTTTGTAGCTCTTCCAGATCAGTAGGCATGTTAGGATGACGAATGGTGTAGGGAACATCTCCTTCAACAATAGGCTCAACAATCACCGGTTGAGCAGCAGGATATGGCATCATAAGAGTTTGAGCACAAGTCTGCACCCATCTGAGGTAAGGTTCCATAGGGATGGAGTGTTTTGGTTCCAGAGTGTTATTGTTGATTTTGTTCACCTTGGTCCAAACTTGTATAAATCTTTGACGGTAACCTTGAAGATCATTGTTATAATCAAACACAATGCCTTGAATAATCATATCATGAGGACCATTACTCCGAGCATAACCAAACTGACTTAGTGCTAAAGAAGGATTGTAGGTAATGCCCCATATTATGCCAAGGAGTGGCACATTAGGGAACTCTCCACAACGGTCAATGATATTAATATTCTCCATAGATCGGGAACACCAATGAATATCTAAATGAGAGAGTGACATTATCCTTCTAGACCACCTCAAACCTTATTCATTCTTCATCATAGATCGAGGAAGGAGTGAAATAAACCACCTTAATAGTAGAGGTATGCAACACATAAGAGTTCCTTGTGCCTTCGTAGTACGAGTGTGAAGAGAGTGCAAGATATCTCAAAGCAAGGTAGCCATCGGATTGTGAGTCAGAAATATGTTGATGGCGTGTACATCTATGAATTGGTCTGGATTAGGGAACAATACCAAACCATAAATCAACAAGGCTAATATCTCCTCAAAAGCATCGTAACTCATAGCATCCAAGAACACATGAGCTTTCTCTATCTACTTTGGCAAGAATACCCTTAACTCCACTTCTTGTTTCTAGGACAATGTATGATTTCTTCAAATGTAGGGTTGTAGCAATGACTTCAGGTTTAGGCTCCTTTTCTAAGCCTGTGAAAGGTTTCTGATCAATGATAGGCACACCAAGTAGCTTGGAGAATTCTTCCATTGTGGGCACCAACTGATAATCTGGAAATGTGAAGCTATGATGTTTAGGATCAAAGAACTGGAACAAGACACTCAGTATATCTTCATCAAACCCTGAGGTAACCAAGTCAAGTAGATGACCATAGTTCTTGATGAGTTGGGAGCTTTCAGGAACTTTTGAGACCAACTACTTAAGCTTGGAAGGTATCCTTACAAAGTTGACCTGGATAGTATTCCTACGAGTGGAAGCCATAACCTGCAACAAAAAACAAAGATAAATCCTTTGGTCCTTGAAATGGTTAGTGGGAATGCTATGCTTATGATGTCATGATGTTATGTTCATACACAAATAAGTGGCACACACAAAAAAGTCACATAATGACATTAGGTTTAAAGGCTTGCATGAAGTCCATAGGTAAGTGCCCTCCCCATTGAAGTTTAGTTGGTTCATCCTGTCCTAGTAAAAGTAATCGGGTTCTAAGGGATCTTAATATCACCGATCCTTCTCAAGGGTTGTTGTTCAGTAGGCAATCGACTTTCCAACCAAAACTCCCCAAGATTAGAATCTCAATGAGCGTAGCATCGAGTATCAACCAACTTTAGACTTCACCAAAGTTGGTTATCTTACTACTTTTTAATGGCTAAAATGGGTCAATTAGGGCTCTTAAGGGTAGTTGGTGTTAATGACAATATATGGCAGCCTCATATTATCCTCAACTTACTTAAGGAACATAAGCACCAACCAAGAAGTCACACTAACTGTAGCCACCAGATCAACCATATCGGTATATGCCATATAGTTTCCTTGGTCTATTGCTACTTACCTAAGGTACACTAGATCCGAGTTAGGATCTTTCTCACAGTAACCCCATAACAATCCCTTAAAGATAAAACAAACAAATCGAGCAAGTAAAGTGATATAATCCTAAGGTAACCCCTATTTTACTTAGTACTCCCCATCAGAGTCGACAGTTCTGTAACACGGTGGGAGAACTGACTTGGGTGTTTTTGTTTGACAAAAACATGTGCGGATAGCAAGAGTCGCCACCGACTTTTATTTTATCCAATTTAGGAAAGAGTATAAAAGAACAGGAAAGACCCTAAAAAGATTTTGAGTTCGGGGGATAGGTTATACAAAGGGAAGGTATTAGCACCCTTTGTATCCATGGTTATCCATGGGCTCTTAACTACTTAGCTCACTTTACTTTTGTTTGAAAAATAGTGGAGGTGTCTTTTGAAAAATATTTCAAGTGTTTTTAACTTTGTAATGATCCTCGTATGGATGTATACAAAGCATTTAGTTTGAAAATATTTTGAAAATTGGGGTGTAAAGAGTGTTTTGAAATAGTGAGCAAGTAATTAAGTGCTACCTACCCTAAGTTGGTCTTTCTTGTTATTTATTTCCTTAAAAGGGTAAGATTGTCCTTACTATTAAGGAGTAAGTAGTCATTACCTTGGATTTGATAAGGAACGGGCGTAGGGTCATCATATGGTCATAGAAGGCAACATGTAGGGGTGTCTTAGTAATTTGAAGGGACTATCATAATTTTCGTAAGGTCGTCAAGGGACAAGATCATTATTTCGTAGGCAACTTCGAAGAGACTATGATCTTTTATCTTTGAAAGGACTATGATGATTTATCTGAAGGGACATTTCTTTAAGACACCCCCACTTTCGAGGGACTTGACCATTATATCAAAGGTAACCGAGAGGGGAAACCCTAGGAGGTGTAGATGGCGATCATAGAACGGCCGACTTACGTGTGTGAATATCAGTTTCAAATATTTATCTTACGATTAGTGATCTAAGTCCAATTTAATTTTCATTTACTCTTTGCACTCCCTAAATTATTAACCACGCATTAATGTTTGCAGGAATTTAAAAGCGGAATTTAAAGGATTCTACGCTATTATATGGCTTCGGGACTGTTAGATAATGATCGATGCGGAAATTAAAAGCGGAAATTTAAACCTAAGTTGTTACAAGATAGGAGCAATTACATAATAATCAAGCGACAAAATAAGTTACATAAGAATGCATCCTATACACTTTTATAAATAAAATAAATAAGTAATTAAAGACAATTAAAATAAATTAAGTTAAGAAATTAATTGTTATTATAAAAAAATTAGGTTTAGAAAATTAGGATTAACAAGTTAGGGTTTAAAAAATCAGGGTTTGAAAGTTATGAAAATTAGGGCTGACTAATTAAGGTTTTAGAGAAAACAAATCAGGATTAATTAATTAATTAAATTAGTTTACAATTTTAATGATAATAAAAAAAAACTATTAAACTATATTTGTTTATGAGAAATATTTTTAAAAAAAATATTAAGGATCACTTAAAGGTTAATGGCTTGTGATTAGTTTTAGCTGATTTAATAGTAATAGTAATTGATTTTAGTGAATTAAAATAATTAATAAAACAAAAGAAAAACTAAAAATAAAGGAAAAGAACCAGATCACAAAAATTTGGTAGAGGCTAGATTCGATCCCACGCCCTCTGCCTCTCAGCACCTTCTCTCAACCACTAGGCCTTGCGCGCATTGGTGTTAGTGATAGGAAACAAATAAAATATAAAACAAGTCAAATATTTAAGCTATAAAACGCACGCGTGAAGCTTCTTCAACCTCCAGACTTACAAATTTGCTACGAATTAGCTACAAATTTTTTGTAGCTAATTGACCTGCGTTCTCAAACATCAAAATATGCACGATTAGTCCATAATATTTATACCAATCAAATTCCCATGACCTTCACAATCCAAATATATCATCAAACATTCTTTAAATGTCCTAAATCAAGAAGCCCCAAACTTGAGCTCGAAACCCTAATAATGGTGGATCATTGGTTCCGCATCAAAACTCCAATCAAACTTCCCAGAAAGTTTCCATACAACAAACAAACATCATTAGAAAATCAACATCAATTAAAACAACAAGAATTATTAGAATCGAAAAATTGAAAATATGTGATGAACATGAATTCGGTTTGGGCATTATGGCATGAGTTGGATGATGAGAACGATTGGAATAGGTTCAGGAAGCATCAAGGAACACCATGAGACCTTTCAAATCTTTGGAAACCTCTTGGAATTGTGAAACCGAAAATCAAATTTTTCTTAAAAAATTGGAGTTTGAAAGTGTTCTTTTTTCTCTAAATTTTCGTCCCCAGTCCTCTAGTATTGTTGTGTTTATGTAGTAGTGTAATTAGATTTAGATTTTTTGGCTTTGAGAGATGGATTTGTGATTGCTTGTGGGTGAAGAAACCTAGTTGCCAAAATTGTCAAAAAAATCATATAAGATCATGATATTTTTGTCTTGTATGAATTTGGTCATGATCAATCATCTTAATCATCAAATATTTGATCCCAGAATAATTTTAGAATCAAATATTTGATTTTTTATGATTTATTTCAATTAAAATTGAATTTAAATGAGTACATTTCAATATAATATAAAATAAATAACAAAAATCAGAAAAATTAATCATTGGGTCGTGAATAGTCTCATCTTTAAGTTTGGGTTGAAATATTATGGGCCCATTTGGAGAAATCTTGAATTTTGGCCCTTTTTGCTTCATACACCTCTTCAAAATTAACCAACTTCAACAATGAATAACTCCCTCAATTTTTATCCCATGAAGATGTTATAGGACTTTTTAGAAAGCTTAGAGTGTCCTCTAACTTCTAATTTTAGTCCCATGTCCATATCATTTTCCATTTTTAAGTTATGAGCTTTGGAAGAAGTTGACTCTTTGTTGACTTTTAAAAGGACCTGTAATGTCTTGGCTCATACCTCTCAAATGAAGCATTTTTGGACTTGGCTTGTGATACACAAAGTTGTCGAGAATTGAGTTTCCTTCAAAATGAACATTGGATGGGAAATATTTGATGAAGTATGTGAAAGTTATGGCTGGTCAAAGTTCAGTTGACTTTTCCTACACAAACCTTAATTTAGTAACTCCTGATTCTTGATGATTCTGAGGTTTCCTTGATGAATCATGATCAACCCTTGATCAAATGATGAATTTCACCTCATAATATTGATGTTGACCAAAAATCTTGAAGTTTGACTTTATGTTAACCACAATTGAATTGTTGACCAAATTAACTGATTTTTAAGTATTTGAGCATCTGACTGACCAAACTTTTAGGGAAGACCTTGAAACTTGAAATGAGGATAATTTGGGTATGTGGGATGTCATGAAGTCTATTTGAGGCTTTGGAAGTCCACTTTTCCTTTATAAACTCAAAACCCTAGTTTTAAGATACATTACTTAGGAGGAGGCTTTGTCTGATAAAACCTGAAATCCTTTTGAGCAATTGTGAATCTTGTAACTATTAGGAGACCTCTTGAGACACATTGTCTTAAATATGGGAGGGAAAATTTTTGGGTGCAACACTAGTCTTACCACAATGGAAACACCTTTTTACCTCAGCAGTGCACACATTGTGACCAGCCTGTCCACACTTGAAACAAACTATACCAGCAGGAGCACCTCCATCACTCGTCCTCTGAACTGGAGAAACCCTCTGTTTTACCCTTTCTAGTTGGAGCATAATAAGGCTTTCCACCTATATGTTGTTGTTTACCTCTCCTGTCACTAACAATCTTGTAATGAGCATTATTATCCTCTTCATAAATCCTACAACTATCAACCAATTCAGAAAAGACACGGATCTTCTGATACCCAACAACTTTCTTGATTTTAGAGCGCAAACCATTTTAAAACTTGATGCACTTTGAAAATTCAACACCATCTCCAGTATAATGAGGATGGAACTTAGACAATTCCACAAACTTCGCAGCGTAATCAGTAACAGACATGTTTCCTTGCTTCAGCTCAAGGAATTCAATCTCCTTCATGCCACAGACATCCTCCAGATAATACTTTCTCATAAATTCCCTATGGAACACATCCCAAAGTGATTACTTCACCTATAGTACATAGCCTCTCACAAGTCTATAGCCACCAGTCATCAGCCTCGACTTCCAGCATGTGAGTACCATACTGAACCTTCTACGCTTGAGTACAGTCCATAACACGGAAGATTCTCTCAATCTCCTTCAACCATCCCAACCCTGCATTTGGATCATGCTTTCCTTTAAAGACATGCAGATTCTCCCTCTGAAAATTCGCCAAGCTACGTGATCCAACATCCTAACCAACATTCGGAAAATTCTGCACAGCTCGAGCCATTGCTTGCATTGCATCAGCCATTGTAGTGTCATTTCTTCCAGCCATCTCAACTTAGTACTATAACACCAACGAAAGTTAGAACTAAATAACAATACTCGATTGTTAAACAACTACGAATTGACACTTGGCCATACAGACCGACCTACTCTGATCCCACTAATGTAACACCCCATTTTCTACCCGAGATTATATTAAAATCGGAGTTATAAAATTTTCAACATAAAACGGGATATCACATTTTCAACTTAAAACCAATTAAGAAAGATACATAACGTGTTCAAGGAGAACTTCAACAATCATATCCTCTTCAAAATTATTCAAATTTATTAAATAGTACGCAGCGATTCAATACTCTAATCATAACATATTTAACCAACAAAATTCAACTCAAAATAAAGCAACAAAGTAGTCTTTGACAATTCAACTTAAAAAATCAGCATTTAAAACAACTAAGTAAAACAAGACACACAATATCTGTAACACCCCAAATCTACTCGGCAGAAAATCATAAATCAGAGTTATCAAAATTCAACATATAATAGGGTGCCACATTTTCAACTTAATAAAAAACAACAACATTTAATCGCATAATCATCATGGATACATAACACATATAGACCGGGAGACAATAACAACTTCATCAACTTTTATAAACCAAAACATCTTTATTATTAAACAACATGCTCATAATTTTCAACTTCATTGTCATGACATCACAACTTTATTTAACTAGAAAATTACTTATAGTAACTTATTCTTTTATTCAACTTCAACTTTTGAATACAACAACAACAACAAAGAAAACTACAATGAGATAACAAGCCTCAACCCCCCGAGTGATAAGTACCAGAGTGACGACCGACTCAAACTATTGAAGATAACAATCTTCCTTCAAGCTAACCTGAATGTTACCAACCAAGGGTAACATTCAACACAAAAAGGGGTGAGATATCAAACCATATAATCAAGAGTATGATAATTAATATGCTATATAGAATCATACAATTTTCATACTATCCCACAACAACATATTACCAATCACCCCAAACAATCAACATATTTTATCAGCTTAATACTGTAGCGGTAAAATCATGAGTGTAAGCTATCGATTAACTTAACTCAATATACACAGAGTCGCCACCGCGCTTTCATTTATTTCCAAATGGAAAAAGGCAAAAGAACGAACAAAACCTTAATGAATCTTAAAAGCTAAAAAGCTAAAAGAATCAAACAGAGAATGGGTACGGGGATTGGTTACAAATCGGGAAGGTTTTAAGCACTCGACTTGTCCGTGGTACTCCACGGGAACCCTTTGAAATGTTTACTGCATTTTAGTCTGAAATTGGTTTGCTTGAAAAAAGATTGAAGACATGAGAAGAAGAATGTTTTTTAAGATTTTGGTGTTTGAAGAGACGAATGTCTCATGCCTACGTACCCACAAAGTGCAATGCGAGATCAAAACCCCGTAGTTCGTGGTACAAATTGTGAAAAGGCAAATGAGTTGAATTGATTTTAAAATGTAAAGATAAGTCATCATCCTTTAGAGAATAATTCCGCTAGAAAGGATGAATCATATCTAAACATAAAAAAGGTTAAAGAAAACGTGCACGAGGACACAAAAACAATTGAATGAGTTGTGAATGTTTTAAAGTTTTGTGAAGAAAGTTTCGATATGCTTATGTGGTTTAGCATTTATTAAGAAAATGAAATGAAAAAAGTAAAACCACATGACCAAAGTCAAGGTTTGATTGAGAAAATGTTTGAAGTTTGAAAAACAAAGAAAGTTTTGAAAAGAGGAAGGAGATTTGAAAATTTAAGAAGATAGGAAGAGATGAAGGGACTATCCTAAAACTTGAAAATAAAAGCTAAGGGAAGAAATGATCAAACCAAATGGAAAGCATCTTTGAAACAATTGGATTTCCATCTTCAAAGGCCAATGAAATAATTTGAGGCCGAGGTTTCTAATCCATTCCAACTTGAGCAAGGGGGAAGATCTTAAAGTCTAAGTCCATTCTCCGTAGCAAGGGATAGTAACCATAGTCCAAAATTAGAGGTCACAAGTCTTTTAAGTGTTTAATCCTTTATTAGTGTTTTGATATCCAAATGGACAAAGGAGAAATAACAAGCAACAATATAAACAATAAGCAAATGATATATGATATAATATGATAAAGCATAATAAGAGAGATTGGGAACAAGAGATTGAAATAAAAAGGATAAGGTGCGAGAGATTAAAATTAAATGTTAGTATATTCACATTATTATAATATTTACAATATAAAGTGGTATGATGAACTTAATCAAGCACAACCACGAAAATAAAATAAAATTGAGGCAACCGGATCCAAGTGGATCGCATTCCGAATCGGGACAACTTTAGGTCTATGTTAAGCAATCGCCGAGTAATTTACGGAGTAATTACCCTACAAATGAGGCCGGCCACCACTAATTAAAGTGGAAAATCTTCGTGTTAATACATGTTAGAGAAACGATATTATGAATCGTTCTCCGAAAACATGCCACACTAAAAGAAAAGGTAATGGTCTAATCTTAATCGGGATTTCTCATTGTGTTTATCGAAGGCAACCTATCACGATTCCAAAGTATGGAGAATGATCCAAATGATCATTCATCCATAGATTTGAAACAATGAAGATTAAACATCTTCGAAAACCAATAATCGCGAATCGGAGATCTCATCGACCAAAAAAATAAAAAGAGATGAAGAAAAATGGATCTAAAAGAATAAATCCATAAAAAGAAATAGAAATATTTTTAAATTCTTTTCTAAAATTTCTTTTCTCTAAATTGTTTCTAAGATTCTTTTTCTAAACTTTTTCTAAAATGTTTCTAAACATTTTTTTTCTAAATCAATTTCCTAAACTTTATTCTATAAAACCCTTATAAACAAAAGTTGAAGCAAACATTAAACAAAAGAAAAATTAAAGAATTAAAAAAAGAAAGAGAAAGAGGGAGGGGGGAAGGATACGCAACATGGTAAGGTGGTGGTAGCAGTTTATGGCCTTAGGCCCAAAACGCAAATGCTATAAAACAAAAAAAAACAAAAAAAAAACTCATAAAGCACAAATGGAAAAAAGAAAACGCAGAGGACATAGTATCCTCCTCTTCTTCATTGCAGAAACAGGGCACGACACTGTTATTCCTTCAAATCATGAAAAACGAGACGGCAACAAAGGTATCATCCGCGGCTCACCTTCAACAATCAACACGAAAACAACAAATCTCTCCTCTCCTTCTCAAATCGCAAGCTCTTTTTCTTCTTCTCACCGTTCTCCCTCTCTCCTAACAAACAAGAACGAACAAAAATCGCGGCCGATTCTCCCTCTCACATCGCAAGCTCTCTCTTCTTCTTTTCTTTTTCGGTTCTTCCTCTTGCTCTTTGTTGATTCAAATCTGGATATATGAAGCTATTTGATGAATGAAACTGAATTTGTTTGTGAATTTGAAATTGAAAAATTGAATGTGGTGTTTTGGATTTGTGCAGGGGTTTGGGATGGCTGTTCAAGCTTGAGATTGAAGGAGAGAATGAGTTGGTTTTATAGAGGATTGAGTGAAATTTTGAACTGAAAAATGAATTCCATTTCGTTGCCGTTTTGGGTTTGATTGAGATGTGTTTTGTGTTGTAAGTTTCTCGTGTCCCGCGTGCTAGCTTACTGAGTCTTTTCTTTGCGTTTTATTTGCCTTCAAATGCGTTTTGGTTGACTCAACGTGATGTTTGCTGTGGATTTTTTCGTGCGTATTTCGGCTTGTGTTGGCTGGGCAGGTGCAGTCCGCGTGCGGCGTGAATTGATGCTGTTGTTGTTTTGTTATTTGAAATCACTGTGTTTGCAGGCTTGGCTTCAAGTGGCTTGGCTGGTAGTTGTTGATTGTCTGAGGGGAAGGCTGGTAGCTTGGGAGGATTTTACTTGTGGCTGTTTTGGTCGTGCGAAGGAAATGCTGGCGTGGAGTTTCGTGCGTGTGGCTGGGATGTGGGCAAGGCTATAGGTGATGTGAGACGGCTTGTGGCTTTTGCTGTGTTAGCTTGGCGAAGCTGTGATAACTTGGATGCGCGTGTGGCTGAGATGTGAGCATACGGAAGCTGTGAATGTGATGTGATAAGGTTGTAGTTTGTTGGGCCTGCAGCTGAAGGCTGGTGCTTATAGTTTAAGCTTGCTGAGTTTTGGATTGTGAGAGCTGATGTGAGGTGTGCGGTGCTAGCGTGGAAATGGATTGGTGAAATGATTTAGCTGGCTGTGGGAGTATGTGAATCATTGGGACTTCATGATGATGGGCCAATAGGCCTCTAAATTTTTCCAATTTAATTTGTTCTCAAAAAAAATGAAAAATGGCTAAGAATATTGGACTTGATAATAAAATAAAAAAAAGTATTTAGAATAAAAAATTGGATATTTGGTAAAAAATAATATTTGAAAAAAAATGGGAATGAATGGAAGTTGGTTAAAAAAAATGGTAATTCGAAATAATCGAACTAAAAAAATGGTTTATGGATCGAATTGTTAAAAACATAGAAGTGGATATGGAATTGGATAACGAGTGAAAATGATAATGGGTTTGAATGATATCTGGACATTGGAAAAATTGAAATATGGACAATGGTTTAGAAATAAATGGATAGAAAAATAATTGGAAAATAGAAGTATGGCAAAAGTAAAAAAAATGGTAACTAAAAAGAAACGTGTCTGAATCGGACAATGGATGAAATAATGATTTTTAAGCCCACAACCAATTCCTGATTTTTTTTCACAATCCTCTGATAAGAATGAATACAGTCAATCTTGAACCACTGAACAACTTGCCACTTCAGCCACCATCACTGAAATTGTCTGAAAATTTTCCTGATGATTTGAATTCATGCTGAGAAACATAAATTCTCAGACAAACCACTGATAGACTGATGAACATGAGGATTCAAAACAAACTACTCACAGAATATTGCCTGATAACTGATGACTTCGCACATAACACATTCCTGAACTTTGCATACGCACTGTCTGAAAAATGAACCACTGGCACAAGTAGCTTACAAATGAACAATCTATTTGATAGTTTGACCAAGATTAGGTCAAACGTCCATCTGAATCAAATCGTGACTGATCAACTGCATCTGAATTGGAATCACAGCCCTGTCTTTGAAATCCTGCAACACAGAAGAAGAAGAAGAAACATTTGCAACATATTTTTTGATATTTTGGTTAGAAGTTAGTGAATATGAACAGATAACGGAAATTAAACATGGTGATCCTCTGCAAGGCATAGACCTGCACCTGAAAAAGGATAAACGAACAGTGCGTGATCTTGTTTGTATGCAAATGCAGATGAGATGCAAAAAATCTTAGGGTCAAAAATTAGGGTCTGACAAATACACACATCAACATAATCGATTTTTAACTATAAAATTAGCATAGACACCTTCATCAACTTCGACGAACATATACAACATATTCAACTTCTTTAATATTAGCATAATCGACTTTATAAACATAAACATATAAACAAATTATGCAACAAAATCATATAATCAACTTATCCAACATAATCATATAATTAACTTAGCAACATAATCAACTTATCCAACATGGTATGCATCCGCTCCAACTTATAAATGCAATGTATGCGATGAGACCAACATCGCAACACATAAATAACGAACCACACAAAACAACATACCACACACAACGTAGCAACTTAAATTCAACACGATTCAACCTTGGCCATAGGCCTACAACTTTCAACGCTGGTCATACGACCTACAACTTTAATAATCAACGTTGGTCATTCGACCTTCAATTTAGCAATGCCCATATAGCGGAGCAAATCAACATACACAACAGTACTAGAAAAATACCCACGTTCAATACAACTCAACAAAATACACTAACTAAAATGACCTACTAATTATTACAAACTACCTCGACAATTTTCGTTACATTCCGGACAACTAATTTGTCTGTGTAATTCAGCTAATTCGACTAAATCAGCACTATTTTTAATATTTTGTTATCACCACGAGTAATGTACAACCTCTGCCAATTAAAGCCTACTATTATAGACACTTTTACTCCCCAAAATATTTAGTCATCAGCGTCCAACTATTCTGGAAAATGCCAACACCTGCTAAATTTTATTTTTTGCTTAAACCCACTACTACCATTCCTAAATTCTGCTAAACTGCTACTATTGATATTCTTACTTCTGTCTCTTCCAATGATCTGCTAAAATATGCTACTGTTATACTTCACCTCTTACAAACCAATTAACATTATTATTTAATTATACTAAACATTTATGTGCATTTTATTAAGAATAAAAGATAAATGGTCCTTTAATTATGTTCTTATTATAAAGTTAGTATCACATTATTATATAAATATTCCTTTAAAAAAAACTAAGTGACTTTTATATTCCTTTAAAAGACTAAGTGAAGTGCCAAATATTATAGTCATGGCAAGCGCCATGGCCCGTGTCGTAGTTGTACGGCCTGTGTAACGCCTTAATTTTTATAAGTTAATTTTATAAAATAATATGGAGAGTTTGGAGTATAATTGGGATAATGATTAAAGAATTATTTTGTTTTTAAATAATAATATGATAATGTAGTGGTATATTAATATAATATTATTATTTAAATAATAAAATAATTAGTTGGAGATCTAAGGGGCAATGGTGTAATTTGAGTATGTTATGAAAAGGGAGAACACGATAGATTTCTCATTATCGTGCATTTTGACAAAGAACAGGGAGCTCTGGAGAAAAGGGAGAAGAAAGGGAAAATCAAGAATCGTAGATTCCAAGGTCAAGAGTTCGGAAAAGCTTCATCCAATTTCGAGGTAAGGGTGGAGAAATGGTTTATATGGGTGATTTAACATGGAAGGGTAATTGGGAGGTCCTTACTCATTTAGGGTTTATGAGTTATAATTGAATTGGATGAATTTGTGATGTTAGATGAATATTATAATGGGGGATTATGTGTGTGAATCTTGACATTAAATTATGATTGAATGTGATGAATCCTTGATGCAATTGTGAATAGTATGATGATTGTTGGTATATGTTTGGGTCTTAATGTTAAATTGCTTGGATATATGTGTATGGTGTGAATTGGGTTATGGGATAATGTTAGACGGTTGGAGAAGACGAAGAGAAACATGATTCTCCTAATTTGATCTGTAAATGTTAAGATAGATGATGGGTTGATATTAGAGGTATAAGTGATGATAAACTTGACAATTGGATTGTTTTGAGTGCTAGAAACAAATTAAAATGAACTGGAATTGGATTGGTGTCGATAGGGGAAGGAAAAACGATTTTTGCATAAAACCTGATTTTTGACGCAGAGCCTCTGACACAGGTTGTGTTACACGACACGGGTGGTCGTGTCAGGCCCCTGATTAATGGTTTTGGAGAGGTTTGGGCTCAGAGGGTGTGACACGGGCCGTGTCACACGACACGGGCGGCCGTGTCACCCTTCTGGACTTTGGAAAATGTTGTTTTTGTGAGCCACGCCTCAGGCCACCTGACACGGGCCATGTCAGGGGACACGGGGGGCGTGTCAGGCCTCTGTATTTTGGGATTTTGCGACATTTTAAGTCAGATTTGACCCGTTCTTTCCATTAAGGTTCATATCATTAGTCTAAGGCTGTGAGAATAAAGTTTAGTAAGAACCATAGGACCTGACAACTAAATGTAGAGAATGAATCTTACATGAGTAAGTGAATAATATAAACTTGATAATGATGAATTGGTTGGGGTTGACTATGACAGTGTATAATATATGCTTTGTGTAAATTATGTGATGAAATGCTTGTTGTTTAATGAGGATCATGAGGATCGTGTTGTTATGACTATATTCATATGTGGTTTTAAAATGTATGTTGTAATCGAGTTTATGAATACGCAAACATGTTGGGGGAGTAATCATGTCTCGGGTGGAGCGTAAGTGATTGTTTGGATTTATTGGGAATCAATGGGTGGGGGATGATTGTTTCTCAGTAGGAGCGTAAGCGATGCATCCGGTCCGAATCGATGGACATTTGATGAAGTTGGTACCGCATTTGTATTGTGTCATTGAGTCACTTGCATTGATATGAATGAATGATTGATGTTGTGTGATATACTTGGCGTGTGCGAATTACCTCTTCATATATGTTATTTGCACCTTTATATTATGAACTTGTTTCTCACCCCCTTTGTTTATTTTGTGGCGTCTGTGCTTCTTTGGAAGTACAGATAACTCAGGTACCTGAGAAGTGCTTGGTGTTGCTTGTTCAAGTCCTAGGAGCTCTGATACGTAACGGGAATGGGGATTTTTATCACTTTGTTTTATTTTATTTTATTTTTTTCAAGACTTTGTTATAGTTACGTATCGAATTAATGAACTAGAAGAATAGTTTTACGTTTTTGAATTAATGCGTTGTCGAGCACATTGATGTTGAAATTATTAATTCTGCTGCTTATGTTATGCAACATTTGTTTAATTTTGATGAGTAATCACTCGCTTTGTTATGTGACTCTGATTTTTAATGAGAACTTATGTTAATTTTGAAATTGGGAAAAATGGGTGTTACAATTGGTATCAGAGCAGGTCGGTCCAACCGGCCAGATTGAGTTAGTCCTTAGAATAGGAGATAGTTGTGTGTCCTAACCTGAGATGTTTGTTGTATTAGTATGGCAGGAAGGAATGATGTTGTTCTTTCTACGGCTATGCAAGCCATGGCGCAAATGGTTGAGAACATTGTTCAGGTAGCTCAAGTGGGAGGTAACGCCCAGTCTCGTGCATTGGGTCAATTCCGGAGCAACAAGCCGCCTAAGTATGAAGGTGGAATCCTGGATCCAGAGGCTGCGTAGAAGTGGTTGAAAGCTATTGAGAAGATCTTCAGGACCATGGGGTGTACTGATGATCATAAGGTGAGGTTTGGTCCTCACATGTTATAAGGCGAAGCTGAAGTCTCGTGGGACAACAGTCGCCAAAGGTTGGAAGCTGCAGGAACTGCAATTACCTAGGCAGTGTTTCACAGAGAGTTCTTGGAGAAGTATTTCCCGGAATATGTCTGCAGTGCTAAAGAGATAGAATTCCTGGAGCTGAAACAAGGTAACATGACGGTAGCGGAGTATGCTGCCAAGTTCGAAGAGTTGGTGCAATATTGTGTGCACTATGTAACACCCCACATTTGCCCTCTCTTGTTTAGCATCATCATCATATCATAATCATCATAAGCATGTCATATCCTTAGCATATTGCATAGAAAAATGAAGCATAGTACCCGCATGTTCCAGCATAAGGCATATGATCAATCATCAGGGAAATTCAAAGCTCACAAGGCATGTTACAAGTTTGATATCATGGTCAAAGCCTTAAAAGGGATTGAGGATCAAAATCAGGTCAGAACGGTTGGTGTTGGGTTATTCCTGAGGTTTCCCACCAAAAGGAGGGAAAATTCAAAATTCACTGGCGTTAACCGGTTAACGCTTTGGTTAACCGGTTAACGACTGCGAATTTTGAATTCCAGCAGCAAATTCAGCATGTGTTTTGGCTCCAAATTTCCAATTTTCTGATTTTTTATTCATTTGAATTGTGGAGAAGGATCTAGATCATTAATCCAAGCCTAATTCCATTGCTAAATCCTAATCACTTTACCAAACCATTTTTTTGGATCCCAAGCCTAAATTTTGGGCCCCAAACCTAAACCATATTTAATCCATTTCTCTCCAAACCAAGAGAAAGCTCTCTCATTTTTTCACTTCTCATTCTGATTTTTCACTCTTCTCTCTCACTTTTCTCTCATTTTCTCTCCCACATTTTCCAAATTCACTAAGAGTTCCTCTTTGAAGATCACATAACCTTGCCTTAAGGTGTGTAGATCTTGGAACTAGACCTCCATCCATAGCTCATTTGCATCATTTTGCTGGTTTAATTGGTGATTCAGATCTGGTTTGGGAATTAGAAGTGCTTTTGGATCCAAAATTATGCATCAAGACCCTTTGCTTGCATTTATTTTGCATGGAGTGTGAAGCTTAGCACCGGATCTTCAAAGTTTTCCGCGAGATCTCTCATTTCCAGCTCAAACAACAATTACCAAAGCATACCTCAGCTTTGTAGGTTGGTTAATTTCAGATCTAGCTCTGTTTTAGCTTATTTGCATGCTTGTGCTTTAGATCCACCATGTGCTTGCGTATTTGCTTGTGTTGCTTGAATTGATTGGTTGATTTGTAGCCAGATATATGTGTTAATGTTCATGAGCTTGATGATGCTAAATAATGTGAATTGATCCATTTATTTCATGCATAATTGTTTGCTGGTCTGGTGTGTGATTATTTGGATAAGCTGGTTTTGAGCTGATTTTCTGCAGGAATTGTTGTTGTTTTGACAATGTTAACCGGTTAACGCTTTGGTTAACCGGTTAACGCATCCTTTTTTTGTGCTGTTTTCTGCAGGTTTGAACTGGTTAACCGGTTAACACTTTGGTTAACCAGTTAACACTGAAGCAGAATGCCATTTTTGAGCTATTTTGGGCTTGTTTGATCCCCTTACTTGTTTTGAATGCCATGGATCATTATATGATCATTGAATATGATTGTTTAGGGTGATTTGATTGTTGGTTGATGCATGATTCCATGTTCTCGACACATAAATGCTTGTGTGCGCAATTTGACATGTTGTATGATCTTTGTTGATGTGAGCTTTGAGCATGCCATTTCCATGATTATATTGATGAACATATGCTGGATTTTTGCTAACACTTGCAGGGGCTCACGGTAAGAGAAGTGTGGATGTTCATCCATATTTCAACTCTTCATCTTTCCTTTTTAAGTTGCTTTCTCTTTGTGTTTTGATGTGCCTTATGCCATCATGTGAGGCAACTCTTTTCTTCCCCCTTTAGGAGAAACTTATCTCCTTTAGAGGAGTAAGTTGCTTGCTAGCTCTTTCCTCCTCTTCTTCTTGCTCCTCTTTGGTTCTTCTTTTCTCTTAAGATAGTTGAAACCTCACTAACGTTAGGACCACTTTTTGCATGCTAATATTAGGATTAGTCTTTCCCCATTAGATTTTTACCTTTTGCTCCTTTGGTTCTTTCTCTTCTCATCTCAAAAACAAAACCTAAAAAAAAATAATTAATAAAGAAAGAAGTGACTTCTTGTGTAATAGTCTTATTCCATGGTGTCGCTCCCACCAAATGACACCGGGTCAAATAGGGTACAGACGCGAGCGGTCGGCGAAAGGAGGAAATGAAGATGAACTGAAAAGAGTCGCCAGCTAGGCATTTTTATCCCGAAGGAAAGGTAATGCTGCATAAACCTAAGAAAAGATGGATAAGACGGTCGCGAACCAGAGAAACTGAGAAAGGGGGTTGGTTACAACCTGGGAAGGTATTAGCACCCAGATTGTCCGTCGTACTCGACGGGATCCATGCTTGAGTTTGTGTTTAAAGGGGTAGTGTCAGTGTTATTTTGTATGCAAAAGCTGGAAAAGAATATAAGTGTCAGTGCAAGGAAGTGTGAAGTGAATAAAAGGAGTGTCAGTGTAAGGAAAGAGGAATGAGAAGCTCAAGACTATGAGGCTTAATGGATAATGCTGAAAGGGGGGGAACATATAGAGACTTTTGTTCCATAATTGTTAAGTTAGCCTACGTATCCTCTCGTGCAATGAGGAAGTCAGAACACCGTAGTTCGACTCAAAGAGACTGAAAGATAAATTGACTGATGAACTTCTTGCTTGCCTATGCTCAAGTGTATGACCTGTCTAGCTCAGGTGCAAACTGTCTTGCATTAGACGGAAGAAGCGAGTTCTCGTTTGTGAGTGAATGAGATGAGAAGAGAATCCCGGAGGAGACGATTATTGTTTGTTTTTTGGGTTTTCAATATTTTATTGCTTTTGGAGTTTGTCATAGGAAAATGAGCTTAAGCCTAATCCAAGGGTTAGTAAACTCATCACATCCTCCCTCTGATTAGGGGTAATGAGAATACCTTAAGTATGAAGTAAGCACCTCACACTTAATCACCATGATGTAGGATTAAGATCATTAACCTACTTGTATTTATTTAGATGTTTTTGGAGTTTTTTGTTTAGTGTTAAGTAATGAGTTTAAGCCATAATCAATGATTTAATGGACCCATTACACCATCCTAATAGAAGGATAATAGATGAGAACATTTAAGCTGAGGAAGGTTCCTCAACTTAATCCATGATTAGGGATTAACCTCATGACAAAACAAAGTCTTTATTAAAGTGGATTTTAGTTAATGGTAAGATTAAGAAGTGGATTTTATGGTTTGTAAGACAACTTGAGGGGGACTTGTCCATTAACACTAGGGTTAGTCCTTCTTAACCAATTAAGGAAGAATTAGAACCCTAATGCAAGGCCCAAGTTACAAGTTTGATGTCTTAGTGATTATTAAATGGATTGATTAAAGGATTTAAACACATTAAGGGTTTAACACTTAGGATTAAAGTTATACACTCCATCCTAATAGAAGGATGCAGGCATAACCCTAATCACAAAGTTTTAAAACCTTAAGGGTTTAGTCCTTGATTAAAAGATGAGAAGAGAAGACACAAAGATGACACAAAGGTAAAACTAATGGAGGACTAATCAAACCCTAATTGTTATCATGCTTGGGTATTCCTAGGGTTTATGAGGCTTACAAGAGATCTTCAAAGAAAAGCCACCAAGGAAGAAGAAAGATGGAAGGAGGAGAAGCAGAAAGAAGCAAGACAACTTACTTCACTTAAGAAGACAAGTTGCTTGAAGAAAGAAAGTGAGGAGGAAACATGAATGAGAAAGCTCACCCTAATACAAAAGAAAAATGCAGCAATGAATTCATAAGAGAGATGAGAAAAGATTATGAGAAGTGAAGGCAAATTCACTTCTCAAACACTTACCACCTGAAAAGTTAGTAAAAGGAAATGAAATGAAATGAAAATGGGATGAAATGCCAAGATGAAAACCAAAACCAGAAGTATGTTCATGATGATAATGATGCAAAGAGATGACATAAATGTATACCATGAGATGAAGATGATCATACAAAGGATGGGAATGCAAATGAGACATGAAAGGAGACATGAAAGATCATGAATGCATATGACATCAAATGAGAGCAAAAGCATGGCAAATGGATGATCCAATGATCAAACATGATTTCAATATGTCCTAAGATGTCTTATGAATCATGTGGATGCACAAAATGTCATGGCAAGTTCATGTATGCAAGCATATGAAGGGTGAATGCAAATGAAGACAAAAATTAGGGTTTACATACAATATACAATGCAAAATTCAAAATCAGAAGCAAATGACATGATAAAAAAATGAAAATGGAATCAAAGGTACCCTAAACCCATATGATATCACACCCCAAAGGAGGAGACCTAACTCTTAACCTTAAGGAAATTATGATTTTCCTAAGTTATCTAGGGTTTTAAGGGACCTCACAAGGGAAAATGCAAAACAAATAAAAAGTGAAGGATAAATTCATGCCAATTTTATCCTAGAAACTACATGATATGTGGAATGCAATGCGAAAAGAACCATTATCAAACTCTTCATGGTTGGTTTAATACCTCAAAATTTGCCCTCTCATTCCCCAACGTTTTGCATAGCATGTAGCATACATAAATTCATAAAATAACCAAAAAAAACATTGCATCATAACCATCACCACAGGGGCATAGGTTTGTGATCAGTGAACAAAGCAACTGAAGGCTATACAAAGGCAATCAAAGGACCACAAAGCTTCTCAACCTTGTGCAAATGGTCCACAATATCCCACAAGTATTCACTTGAAGCCACAAGTCCTATACGAAGGTGTTTTGATCAAGGGAGGCAAGCAATGCAACATTTCCCAGCAAAAAGGAATCAGATGAGGGTTTCTAATGAACTGGGCTTATCAATGAGACTTTGGTCCAAGCATGGTTTCATGGTTCTCTACATGATGTCAAGTACCTATGGTTCAAATTTCACCATTGGATTCATTTTGGAAGGTCCTCAATTGTTCAGTTGATTGAAAATCAGAAAATTGGAGAAAAGTCAATCAGGATGAATAAAAGGTCAACTCTTGAATTTTTGGGATCAAAATCATGAAATTATGATCACAAGGCTCTTAGGGACCAATTTGAATCAAGAGAGAATGGAAAAAATCAAGAAAACTAAAACTTACCATTTTTGGAAAGTTTGGGTTTCCAAAAATGGCAAGTTTTGGTCACTTTTGTAGCCACTTCAAGAGAGGTTTTTTCACAAAAAAAAAGAGTCCTATGAAAAGTATACCTTGAGAAAATGAAAGAGGACATCCTAAGCTTCAAAACCATATGTGGAACTCCTTCATAGGATCAAAATTGAGAAAGATATGGCCGTTCAAAGTTTAAAAAAAAAACAAGGCAATACAGCAGGATGAATCGATTCATCCGTGTTATGAATCGATTCATAACAGTTAAAAAACTATTATGAATGATAAATCCATGTATGAATCGATTCATAATGCGTTTTTTTTCTAAAATTAGCTTTCTCTTCAGTATGTATCGATGCATAACCTTATGAATCGATTCATGATGCTGTTTTTTGCCATTTTGCTGCAGTTTTTGATGCAAAACAAGGGGGAATGCTATGCTATCTTTGGGGTTGAACGTGGAAATGATTGGTGCACATTCTATAGCTCATTTAGATTCACTTTGGTCTCAATTCAAGCTTCACCATTGCTGCTACATTAAAGTGGTCTTCACCACAAGTATTCATGAGTTAGTATACTAAAGAAAGTTCTAGAAGAGCCAGCTCACCCTCTTCTACCACATTCTAGAGTTTTCCACAATCTTCCAAGGAGTTCTAGAATTCTCTAGAATCCCAACTAACTCCTAACCTAAGCCAACTCCTAAGCTACCTCCAAGCCCAAACCTCATGCCAAACCAATGCATTATATAAATCCATCTCCTCCCAAAGCTAAGGGTAATCAACAATAATCACCACAAATCACTCTCTCCCTCATTCTTCACTCAATCACCATTTTCACAATCCCAAATTCATCACTTTCTCTCCCACTTTTCCACCATTTTCACTATAGCTTTTCAACAAAAGTTCTTCAAGTTTCACATTGAAACTTGAAGGTCTTAAAGCTTAGCCTCCATCCTCCATTGAATTGAGCATTGTGGAAGAAGAAACTACTGGTTTTTGGTGAAGATTGCGACTTAACGAAAGTGATTAATCGAGAAGCGACAAGACCGAATCGCATTTATTTTGCATTCGCGGGTTCTCCGGTTTTCTTCTCCATTTGCACTCCGATTCATTGCAACAATTACCGGAACACTCCTCCGTTTCGTAGGTTGGTGATTTAACCATTATGCCTTAATTTATCCTCTTCATCTCGCCTTAACGGCATTCTTCGCATGATTTTCGATTATGTTTGCTTTGTACCGTTCATTTTTGTTTTCGTTGCTTTCTTGCTTGCAATTTGCATTTGGATTATTAGGAATTAGATTTATAGTCTAATCTAGGCCCTAGTAGGTGTAAAGAATCCCTTGTAAATAGGAAAAACGGTTCTCGTCGTAGGAATTTAGATTTTAGCTTATGTGATAGCTTAGTCTTAATTCTTCATGCCTATCACCCCCATACATGTTTAGGTACTGATTTTAGGGAATTTTTAGGTCCATTTCCAGTAGCTAATTCCCCCATTTCGAGTCGTTTCGACACGATTCCGTTCATGTTGCGTGTTATGCATTTTTGTGTTTCTTTGTGCATAGTTTAAGTTCTTGCATTTTGTCACCATGTTCATGCACCATTAGGCATATAATAATCATGTTGCATTCTGTTTTTACATGTTTGTAATGCCTCAAATCATTTTTTTTATTCCATTGTGTTGATGTATGTTGCATTTTGCATAATCATATGTATGTGCATTTGGTTGCATTTTGTTGCATATTTTCCATATCAATTCAATTCTGAATTTTGCATTGAGTTTAGCATGTTTGTTGAGCTATCATGTTGCATGTTCATAATCAATAATCCTCATGTGCATATACCATGTTCATGTACCATTCTTTTGCATTACTTGTTGCATAATCAACCATGTGATGCATTCTTGCATAATCTTCAAAATGTTCATGTTCTTGCATTTTTATATGATGATCCATGTTCAAATGTATGTTCATGATGGATTTAGTGCATTATTCATTGAGTTTGTGCATTAAAATATGAAAATAATCAATTCTGGATTTTGCATTACATAGCTGTTTTTTGCATAAGTGTTGTAAAATACATGCTGTTTGTTATAAATTCATGCTGTTTGGGACTTTTAACACCTGTTTTTGCATGCATATAGGTGCTGTAAAATGTGTGTTGTTTGTTTGTAGTGCATGCTGTATTTTACCTTTTACACCTACTTTTTTCATGTTGCATGATAGCTGTAGTATGCTGTTTGTGTTATGCTTTATTTTCATAGTTGTTTGTGTGTTTGAGTGCTGTAAATAGTTGCTGAATTTTGGTTTAGCATAGTGTAGGCACCCTTAAACTATAGATTGAGTTTATTTTAGATCCAAGAGACTTAGGATTTAATTGTTGTGTGTTTGCTTTATTATTTTTGTAATAAAATGCACACTAATCATTTGTTTTGTAGTGGGGAAGATTGAGGTAAATTTCCTTCACCCAATCCTTTATTTTTATGCATTTCTTTTATGCATTTTAAATTCATTTTTCCTTCCACATTTGTCTTTGGTAGGATCCCCCTTTGTTAGGACCAACTTACCTTCCTTAGGAAGTAAGTTGCATCCTATTTCTTCTTTTTTTCTTTCCTTTTGCTCTTTAGGAATAGAAAACCTCATTAACCATAGGATCTCCCTTGTAAATAAATCAATAAAAATTAGGGTGTGTCTCAGTTCCCATTAGATTTTTCCTTTTCCAACTTGAGTCATTCTTTCTCACCTCATAAAGAAAAACAATAAAACACTTAATAAAAACCGAACAATCTTGTACGACATGAGACTTTGTTGCGGAGTGTTTATACGCGTCCTGTTTCGGGGCGAGGTGTAAATACTCACCGCGATGGATAGGTCTTAGTACAAGACAGTTCACAAACAAATTCAAAAACAAACACTTCTCTTAAAAGACAAAAACAAATAACAAGCGACTATCCTGCGGGAACTTCTTTTCTCATCTCATTCATTCACAACGCGAACTCGCGACGACTTGTCTCATTTGCAAGACGGTAAACGCACTCGTACCAGACGAGCCTGCAACACCTGAGCATAGACATACACAGTTCCAGCTGTAAAAATCACAAACAAATAGTTCCCGCCTTAGTTAGGCGAACTACGTCGACTCTGATCCTCATTATCCCGATGAGGTACGTAGGCAGCGGGGTAGGGCCCGTTCGAGCACATTCTTTATTTTCCCTACATTTCCCCTTTTATTCTCATTTTCTTATTTCAGTTCATTTCTCATTTTCCATTCCTGTTAGCGGTTTTGTTTAGCAACATTCTTATTTCTCACCCTTTGAAACAAAGCAAGCAAGCGTGGATCCCGTCGGGTACGACGGACGATCTGGGGTGCTAATACCTTCCCAGTTCGTAACCGACTCCCGAACTCAGATCTTTGGTTCGCAAGGCCTTGTCCTTTCCTTCTTCCTCAGGTTTGTGCAACATTACCTTTCCTATTCTTTCGGGATAAAAATGTCTGGCTGGCGACTCTAACCTTTCCGCGCCACTTTCGCGTTTGTACTAGGATGAAAATCCCGGGAGCGACAGCTGGCGACTCTGCTGGGGACTAACCTGATTCTTCTGGTTTCCCTTGTAGAGTCAATCCTAGCGCCTATTTGGTTTTGTTCCTTTGTGTGTTTATATGCTTATTGCTGAGTGCTTTAGTTTAGCTTTACTGTTTTATTTACTGTTTTTACTTTACAGCTTTACTTTATCGCATTTATTTACTGCTTTCAGTATTTTATTTTCCATGCATCATATTATACTGGACTGTCTGGCTGTGCTGGTTTTCATTTTTTCTGCGGGATGGGAGTTACTGTGAGATAAGCCAACTACCCGGCTTGAGTGCACTATAGGATTAGCGTGGACACGTTGTGCTCGCATGGTTACATGATGAGTGGTGATGTGTTCCACACCCAGATTTCGACTGTCTCGGGACTATTCTGTGTGGGGGTTCTTCTCCACTTCAGGGTACAACCTTGATAGTTATGTGCATCTGGTGACCGATCTTCGAGGACCTTAATGGAAACACCCCTCTCCAGTGATGACAGTGGCAGACCACATTTGTTGGCAAACCCACTCGCATCCGAGGGTCCATTGGGAACTCGCATAGGATGGCCTGGTTCTCTCACAAGAATTCAGTTAAAGCAAAATTGTTCGTATGACGATAGTATTGTACCCTTCGGGATGAATGTACTATTGTTTCTCGATTCAGTGCTTGAAGCTGGAGACTTGTGAGGGATGCTTGTTTTTCCGGACTCAACTGAGACCTCCCTGAGTAGTACATAATGCCAAACCGATTCTCTGATTTGGTCATGAGCCATTTCTCGGAAATGGTGAACGTATTATTGCTATTCGGCTTTGAGAGTCCGTGATCTTGACCCGAGTAGCACACCCGTGAGATTGGGAGGGGTTTACAGGTTTGCAGGAACCCTAAGACCTTCAGCATACCCACTTTGCCTTTGGTTCAGTTTTGTGATCTGGATTTCTGTTCTTAAGATATGGATCCCGGATCAGAGGGATAATTACTATGATATCTGGATTTTGAGACCTGGCACCGACACCTGATTATATGATTGGCACATCACAGACACTTCACTGATCACATGCCTTGTCTTGCATAAACATCATATCATCATTAATCATTTGTGTTTCTTTTATTCTCAGGGTCTACATTTTCATCCCGGTTCCTGGCCATATCATCGTTTCAGAATGGAAGACGTCAAAAAGAGAACTGTGCACTACAAATTCTTCGATACCAAGATGGACCTGATCAACCAATTGGTGTCTCTGATTACCCCGGGTCATTTGGGCTACTTCAAGGAAAAGTATGGTGATATTCTGGATCTGGTATTCAACTTGGATAGTTCTCAGAGAAGCGCCATTCACACTTTGTTGCAGTATTACGATCCACGGCTTAGGTGTTTCACATTTCATGACTTTCAGTTGGGTCCTTTGCTGGAAGAATATGCTGAGATTATGGGAGTTTCAATCAAGGATCAGCTTCCTTTTAACTTGGAGATGACAAGACCAACTCACGATGACATTGCTAAGGCTCTTTATTTGAGCCCATCAGAGGTGTCTTCTAATCTGGTTTCCACCAAAGCAGGAGTACTTGGTTTTCCCTTAGAGTTTCTGGTCAGGAGAGCTGAAGAATGTGCCGTGGAAAAGCAGTGGGATTCAGTTTGTGCCATCTTGGCGTTATCTGTATATGGGATAGTTTTATTTGCCGATATGGACAAGTTTGTGGACATGAATGCTATTCATTTGTTTGTGTTGAAGAATCTGGTGCCCACCCTCCTAGGTGATTTGTATTATTCTGTGCATTATAAGAATGAGAAGAAGCGATGAGGTCTTGTTAGATGTTGTGCTCCTTTATTCTACAAATGGGTTATGAGACACTTGCCTACTACTGAGAGTTTTGCTGATCCTAATTCTACTTGGGCTCAGAAGCTGAGTACTTTGTCTGCTGGAGATATCAGGTGGTTTACTTTGAGGTTGAAAGGAAGGAATTTCATTACCAGTTGTGGTAATTACCCTAATGTGCCTTTGTTAGGAGTGTCGGGAGGTATCAACTATAATCCCATCCTCTTAAGAAGACAGTTAGGGTATGCGCTCAAGGAGGTCCTGATGAGTCTGAATTATTCCAAACCTTCTATTTTCCGGTAAAAGACAATCTTCCGTTGGTCCAAAAAGCTGCAGGGTCCTGGAAGATGATCAAGAGAAAAGGTATAGCATGTCTGGGCAAGAGTAACAATCGAATGTTCCCTGAATTTGAAGCCTGGATAAAGAAGGAGGTTCAAGCGGCTCTAGTCCCTTTTTATGTACCCACTCCACCACCTACTACGGTGCCTTTGGAGGAATATCAAAAATTAGAAGCTTTGGTTAAGCAACTTAGGGTTGAAAATCAAGAGGCTCTTAATTATTGTCAAAAACTGATGATCCAGAACCGTCGATTAGAAGATAGAGCTGTACAAGCCGAGGAAATAGTCCGTCTCAAGCAGAAGGACTTTGAAGATAGAGAGCTCTACTTCCGAAAGAAAGGGTTAGCTGAGACTCACAAGACTGCCCAGCGCCGAAGAGAGAAGAAAGATCTGAGTGAAGCCAATGAAGCTGTTACGTTATGGCAGGAGAAATGGGACGACAATTTGAAGAAACAAAAGGAGTTGGACGCCAAGCACAAGCAGGAAATCAAAAGTCTTCAAGATTCTTTGGATGGGCAGAAAGAACTTCTCAGGAAGGCTTATCATCAAGAGAAGGGCCGTCTCCAGCGCTTAGCAGAAAGTCAACAAGCATTGAAGGAAGCTCAAAAGGAAATTGAAGACTTGAAGTTGAAAGCTGATGTGAAGAGGTCGAAGGCCGAGTCGAGTCAAAGCAAGGAGAATGAGGCAGCATTCCTACAGCAGATCGAGGAGTTACACGCTTCTTCTGATACAAGGGACCTCCTCATCCAGAAACTCGTCCAGGAGCCCGGTCATCCAGATGTAGTTCAGCTGTTCCAGAACGTCAAACGCCTTAGCTGGAGATTGAAAGATATAGAGTTCCCTAGGGTTTAATTTCATGTTATTGTACTTGGATTACCCATAGGCTTGTTGTGGGATTCCTTATATTTGATGTACTTTTGTTGTTATTGTGATTGGCACCCCTCAGGGACTTTGTATTTTCAAACTCCAGTTTATATGATTGATTTGTTCTGAATTTCTTGTTTGTTGCACCGACACGGGGTAATGAGCACCAATTCTCCACATCCGTCATTATATTTGAATATTACTTGGGTCTTCTTCCCAATTCTTATTTTCTTAATTCCAGGACCAGATACGGGAAAAGTCTCGGGAATAAAAGGAACACACTGCATTGCATACGCATCATTTGCATTTTGTCTTTGTCTTTGCAGGTTTTTCTACGGGATGTTTAATTTATCTGTGTTCAACAAGCAAATATTGCGAGGGCCGCCAAGACCTGGTACCTTCGACAAGATATCCCTCATCGGTACGCGACTCGTAGCAATCAAAGAACAATAATGGACGCCATGCAGACAGAGCTCAATGAAGTCCGTACCAAGATGGCAGAATTTATGACCCTGATGCAAGGGATGGCCCAGGGGCAACAAGAACTGAGAAATGCAATTCAAGGGTTAACTCCTCCTAATACTAATGCTCAGGCAACCACTTCCGGCGGGCTAGGGGCTCCTCCCAACACTAACAACGGCCCAGGTGGACCTCATGTTCCAGATCCAGCTATGGCAACGTTCGTTCCTGTGCACGACAGGCAGGAGGACCAATTCCAGTATTTCAATAATGATATGGGTTTCGGCGGTGATGGAAATCTTAATGACTTCTTGGTGCTTGCGGAGAAGGTCAAGGCCCTCGAGTGCAAAGACACTTTGGGGATTGACGTGTTAGACATGGGTTTAGTACCTGGGTGGTTATTCCACACAAGTTTAGACCACCAGAATTCGATAAATACAACGGCAGCTCTTGCCCGAAAACTCACCTACGGGCCTTCTACCGGAAGATCGCGGCCCACAGGCGAGATGAAAAACTCTGGATGTACTACTTCCAGGATAGTCTCTCAGGAGGGTCCTTGGAGTGGTACATGAAGCTAGAGAGGAGCTCTATTAGAAGCTGGAAGGATTTGGGAAAAGCCTTCCTCAGGCAATATCAATAAAACATTGACATGGCAGCCAGCCGCACTCAGCTTCAGAGTTTGACACAGAGGAGCTCAGAGAGCTTCAAAGATTATGCACAGAGGTGGCGTGAGGTAGCCGCCCGAGTGCAACCACCTTTATTGGAGAGAGAGATGGTCGACCTTTTCCTGAATACCCTCCCAGGGAATTTCATGGAAAGGTTGGCTGGTTGTTCCTCAAGTGGTTTCTCGGACATTATCTTGACTGGAGAAAGAATTGAAAGCTGGCTCAAATAGGGGAAAATTCAGAATGGAGGCACTTCGGTGTCTGGTATCAAGAAACCCTTTGTGAAAAGGAGGGAAGGAGAAACATGTGCAGTATATGCACAGAGGGGAATGATTAATCGAGGATATTATCAGCAAGTGGCCCCTATCACTATTTCAACACCACCCATTCAACAGCAGGTCCAGCCTCCACAGCCGCAGCGCTCACAAGGGTATCAGCCAAGAGCCCCTCGTCCATACTACTCTCAGAGGCTGAAGGATAGACATATTGAAGCTCCACCAATGTCTTACTCCCAACTTTTGAAGAATCTCCTATAGCTTCAAATGATTCAGCTCTGAACCTTGCAACCTCCGAAGCCAGGCCAAATTCCTGAGGGTTATGACTTAAATGCTAGATGCGAATTTCATTCCAGAGCTCCCGGCCATAGTATTGAGAATTGTAAAGCATTGAAGCATGTTGTTCAGGACTTGTTGGATTCTAAAGCGATCAATTTTGCTCCTTCTCCTAATGTGCTTCAGAACCCCATGCCTCCTCACAGGGGTACAGTTGGGGCAATTGATGAAGGGGAGAACTTGAATTTGGTGGATGATGTAGATGACTTGCAGACTTCATTGGTTGCTATCAAGGTTTGCTTGCTGAAGAAAGGCATCTTCCCTGGATGCGAGGAAGATTGTTCGGAATGTGCTGAAGCTACCCACGGTTGTAAACGGTTGAAGGCCGAAATCCAAGGCATGATTGACGAAGGAGTGCTGCAGTTTGACAAGATTGTGAAAGAAAGTGAAGTCTCCACAGTAACTATCTTTTATGATCCATCTCAAGTTCCTTCACGGGCCAGAGCGGCACCAATAACCATTACCACTGCTGGACCCATAATATACCAAAGTGACAGAGCCGTTCCTTGGAATTATGGTGGTGAAGTGTACTACAACGGCCAGAGGCAAGAGTTGGCCATGACTAGTATAACCCCAGCTCAAGTAGAAAATGTTGGAGTAGGGGGTTTTACTCGAAGTGGAAGGTTGTTTGCGCCTGAAACACTGAGAAACAATGTGATACCACCCAGAGATACTGTCGAAGCCCAAGCTAGAGCCAGAGGGAAGCAACCAGTAGTTGTCAATGATCCAACTCCATCAACTGATCCAGACCTCACCTTTGATAAAGAAGCCGAAGAATTACTGAGGATCATCAAGAAGAGTGACTACAAGATTGTGGACCATCTGCAACAGACGCCGTCGAAGATCTCCATCTTGTCCTTGCTCATGTGTTCTGACTCTCACAGGAAAGCTCTCCTAAATATTCTGAACAAGGCATACGTGCCTCAGGATATTTCTGTAAATCAGTTAGAAACGGTGGTGTCCAGCGTTAATGCCAGTCATGGATTGGGTTTCACAGACTTGGATTTGACTTCTGACGGGCGTGCTCATAATCGGGCATTGCATATATCTCTGGAATGTAAGGGTGCAGTACTTTCCCACGTGTTGGTAGATACTGGATCATCTTTGAACGTTTTGCCCAAGAAAACACTGATGAAGTTGGACTATGATGGAGTGGTTCTAAAGCCCAGTGATCTAGTAGTTCGAGCATTTGATGGGTCGAGAAGATCGGTGTTTGGAGAGGTGGAGTTACCTTTCAAGGTAGGTCCACAGGTCTTCAATACCACGTTCTACGTGATGGATATACAACCTGCATATAGCTGTTTACTCGGAAGACCTTGGATACATTCGGCAGGTGCGGTGTCGTCTACACTCTATCAGAAGCTAAAGTTTGTGTGGGAGGGTCAAATTGTGACTGTCAGTGGGGAAGAAGATATCTTTGTTAGTCATCTAGCTTCATTCAAATATGTGGAGATGGATGGCGAAATAGTTGAGACCCCATGTCAGGCTTTTGAACCCTTGAAGTCTGAGCAAGCATCCGCAGTAGAAACTTCTCCTGAAGAACCGAAGAAAGGGGTTTCCATAGCCTCTTATAAACAAGCACTTGAATTGGTAGAATCTGGAATACGAGAAGGCTGGGGCAGTCCGGTAGAAGTGCCAGAGAAGAAAGACATGTTCGGGATTGGCTATCACCCTGGAAGATCTTTGTCTGAAACAAGTGCTAAAGGTTGTCAGAGCCCGGTCACTTTCACAAGTGCGGGAGTGGTAGACTACGAAAACATCAGTGCTGTGCAGGATGACATTGTCGATAGTGATTGTGACCTAGATGAATGGATCAAGCCTGCCGCTCCAGGAACTCAGCTTAGCAACTGGACATCGGAAAGGCTTATTTTGGTCACCTCTTTCGAAGAGTAATAATGTTTTGTTTCTATTTTTCCTGTATTAAAGCACTATGTCTTGCCCGAGGCATAGTAGCTCTTTGTAAGGGTTCATTTGTTCATTAACACAATCATAAATAAAATTGACGTTTCACATTCATTCATGTTGTTCTCTGTCTTTCATTTTTTACTTTTGTTTTTCAAAAAGAAAGAAAAGTTTTAAAATGGCAATGTTTCTCATTTTTTCAAGTTGTTGCTAAAGCCTTGCATGAATCATCATTCATGCAGGTGCTCGTCACCGGATCTTATCAATGACGACCCTGTTATGGCTGAGTATGACTTCGACAATCCAATTTATCAAGCCGATGAGGAAGGTGAAGAGGATTGCGATTTACCCGAAGAATTGGCCAGATTTCTTAAACAGGAGGAGAAGATGATTCAGCCGCACGAAGAAGATGTCGAAGTAATAAACCTGGGTACTGAAGAAGACAAGAAAGAAGTCAAGATCGGAGCTGCATTAGAAGAGTCTGTCAAGACTCGTTTGATGGCTATGCTTCGAGAATACGTTGACGTCTTCGCATGGTCCTACCAAGATATGCCTGGTTTAGACACTGACATTGTGGTACACAAGCTACCTCTCAGAGCAGATTGTCCTCCGGTAAAGCAGAAGTTGAGGCGCACGCATCCAGACATGGCAATTAAAATAAAAGAAGAAGTGCAAAAACAGTTTGATGCTGGCTTCTTGGCAGTGACCAGTTATCCTCCGTGGGTTGCTAACATCGTGCCGGTTCCCAAGAAAGATGGCAAAGTCAGGATGTGTGTGGACTACAGGGATTTGAATAGGGCTAGCCCCAAAGATGACTTCCCTCTACCTCACATAGATGTACTTGTCGATAATACTGCTCAGTTTTCCGTGTTTTCCTTCATGGACGGATTCTCAGGCTATAATCAGATCAAGATGGCTCCTGAGGACATGGAAAAGACAACTTTCATCACTCCTTGGGGCACCTTTTGTTACAAGGTCATGCCATTTGGTTTAAAGAATGCAGGAGCTACCTATCAACGGGCAATGGTGACGTTGCTTCACGACATGATTCATCATGAAATTGAGGTTTATGTTGATGACATGATAAAAAAATCCCAGACAGAGGAAGAGCACTTGGTTAACCTAGAAAAATTGTTTGACAGGCTTCGGAAGTTCAGACTGAGGTTGAATCCGAATAAGTGTACCTTCGGGGTTCGTTCTGGCAAGTTACTCGGTTTCATTGTTAGTGAACGAGGAATTGAGGTTGATCCAGTCAAGGTGAAAGCTATCCAAGAAATGCCTGAGCCGAAGACTGAAAAGCAAGTGCGTGGTTTCTTAGGGAGACTAAATTACATTTCACGGTTTATTTCTCACCTAACGGCCACGTGTGAGCCCATCTTTAAGCTTCTGAGGAAGAATCAGGCCATTAAATGGAACGAAGACTTCCAGCAAGCCTTCGACCGAATCAAAGAATACCTGTTAGAACCACCAATTCTTATGCCTCCAGTGCCAGGGAGACCTCTGATTATGTATCTTACTGTGCTTGAAGGATCGATGGGATGTGTGTTGGGTCAGCAGGACGAGTCTGGTCGAAAAGAGCATGCCATTTATTACCTTAGCAAAAAGTTTACCGATTGTGAGACGCGATACTCACTACTCGAGAAAACTTGCTGCGCTTTGGCATGGGCTTCTCGCCGACTAAGACAGTACATGCTGACTCACACTACCCTCTTAATTTCCAAGATGGATCCTGTGAAATACATTTTTGAGAAGCCGACTTTGACAGGAAGAGTGGCCCGTTGGCAGATGATACTCACGGAGTATGACATACAATACACTTCGCAAAAAGCTATCAAGGGGAGTGTGTTGTCAAAATACTTAGCCCAGCAACCGATCGATGATTATCAACCCATGAGGTTTGAGTTTCCGGATGAGGACATCATGTTCCTCAAGTCGAAAGACTATGAAGAACCACTTCCGGAGGAGGGGCCCGACCCCGAATCCAGATGGAAGTTGATGTTTGACGGGGCTGTAAACATGAATGGAAGTGGAGTGGGTGCTGTTATTATCTCGCCAGAAGGGGTTCACACACCTTTAGCCGCTCGGTTGACCTTCGAGTGCACTAACAATGAGGCAGAGTATGAAGCTTGTATCATGGGGATCGAAGAGGCAATAGACTCGCGAGTCAAGAACCTTGAGATCTTCGGAGATTCTGCTTTGGTGGTAAATCAAGTCAATGGCAAATGGCTGGTTCATCAAGCTCGTTTGATTCCTTACAGAGATTATGTCAGGAGGCTGTTAACTTTCTTTACCAAAGTCAAGCTGAGCTATGTTCCTAGAGACGAAAACCAGTTCGCCGATGCTCTCGCAACTTTGTCGTCCATGATTAAAGTTTGTCGAGAGAATTTCGTGCCTCGAATTTCGATCTCCCGGCTTGAAAGACCTGCTTATGTCTTTGCAGTTGGTGATGGTGAAGATACCAAGCCTTGGTACCACGACATCAAACAATTCCTGAAGGCTCAAGAATATCCGGCTGGGGCATCTAGTAAGGATAAGAAGACCCTTAGAAGACTGGCAGGAGGTTTCTTCTTGAATCAAGATGGTGTGTTGTACAAACGGAACTTTGACATGGTGCTGCTCAGATGCGTGGATAGACACGAAGCAGACCTATTAATGCAGGAGGTTCACGAAGGCTCCTTTGGTACCCATGCTGGAGGACATGCCATGGCCAAGAAATTATTGAGATCGGGATACTATTGGATTACCATGGAATCCGATTGTTGTAAATACTCCCGTAAATGCCATAAGTGTCAAATTTATGCCGACAAGGTCCATGTGCCTCCGAATCTGTTGAGTGTCATGTCTTCACCATGGCCGTTCGCTATGTGGGGCATCGATATGATTGGAAAAATTGAGCCAACAACTTCTAATGGTCATCGCTTCATCCTAGTCACTATTGATTATTTCACGAAGTGGGTTGAAGTGGCTTCCTACACTAATGTCACTAAACAAGTGGTCGCCCGATTTATTAAGCGAGACATCATATGCCGGTACGGAGTCCCTGAAAGGATCATTACTGATAATGGTTCTAATCTCAACAACAAGATGATGGCTGACTTGTGTCAAGACTTCAAGATAGAACACCACAACTCTTCTCCATATCGTTCGAAGATGAATGGCGCCGTCGAGGCGGCTAATAAAAACATCAAGAAGATTGTGCAGAAGATGGTTGTGACATACAAAGACTGGCATGAGATGTTACCATTCGCGTTGCATGGGTACAGGACATCAGTACGCACTTCAACTGGGGCAACTCCATTCTCATTAGTATATGGTATGGAGGCAGTCCTACCAATCGAAGTGGAAATCCCCTCGTTGAGGTTGATGATGGACATCAAGCTAGATGAAGCTGAGTGGCTCCGATCCAGATATAATCAATTGAGCCTCATCGAAGAAAAGCGTCTAGCAGCTGTATGCCATGGACAGTTGTACCAGCGACGAATGAAGCAGGCTTTTGACAAGAAGGTGCGACCACAGAGGTACACGCCAGGAGATTTAGTGCTGAAAAGGATTCTTCCTCCTCTCAATGATCACAGGGGCAAGTGGACACCCAACTATGAAGGACCGTTCGTGGTTAAAAAGGTTTTCTCAGGCGGAGCCTTAATGCTGACAACCATGGACGGAGAAGACTTCCAATCCCCTGTCAACGCGGACGTAGTAAGAAAATACTTCGTGTAAAAAGGACCCGCTGGATAAAAACAGAATAATAATCCAGGAAAAAATGGGCATCCCGGCGAGCCAAAAACAGAATAAAAGGCTCGGGCAAAAGTTAAGGAAATCTTGAAAAAAAATGTACACCCGCTGAGTTGAAAAGCCACATCGGACAACTCAGGCAAAAAAGGGTATCCCGGTGGATTGAAAACCTGAAAGGGTGATCCACGCAAAAGAGGGACTAACACGAATGACTGCGATCTGCGAGATCCATGATCCACCTACAGTTGAGGCTATCCTAAGGGTTGAAGATCAGTTCACTTACTTTTTCTCAAGAGGCAGAGCGAGCGGAGCGTCTTGAAGACATGCGAGTCATAACTGGGTTGAGATTTGATGAGTTTCACTTCTCACATTGCCAATAGGATAGTTTGTTTTTCTTTTCAGTTGTTCCCTCATTCCAGGGAACTGCTTCCTTTGTATTGCCTATTCAGGGCCACCTTTCCAAATTAATAAGAATTCAACTTCAGTCAATTGACTATTTTGCTTCTTTGTTTTTTGCTTTTTTTTTCATCTAGCATTGATTGATTGTGAAAACGTCTAGAAAATGGTAACTTGCATTGTGTTATGAACATTTGAATGCTTTCTAACTCGTGCAGGAGAATAGAAACATTTAATACAACTCTGAAAGGGTGTTGAGATACCTAGATAATGATTCATGCTACGAGCCTGGGGCAAGCAGGTCCCAAACTAACTCTCTATGTTGCAGGTACTATCGATTGTGTTCATGCAGGTACAAGTATTGGTGTTGCTAACAAAGCTGACAACTATTATCCAGGAGGGGCATTCCTTCTTATTTGAACAGAAACAAGTAGCTCATAGGGTGTTTCCAATCATCCCCAGCCATGTGGAAGTTGAAATTTCCCCCCAGCAAGGTAGCAGAGTGGGCGTCTTCCCCAAGCAGAAGCTTCCCTTCAGACAGGGTCAGTTCTCATCAGTATAAGGAGTGTTTCGATTCCCCAGCAGTTGTTTCCTCAGCAGTGTCATGCTTTTGGTTCCCAGCCAAGCCAGGGGGTCCTCACTTCCCCACCAGAGTTCAAGAAGGGTTCATCTCTAGCAGGGTCTTGGCACTCCAATCTCAAAGTCCAATTTATTTTTGGCAATGGCGGCAGTTCAGAGCCGGTATATTATTAACAGCTTTCCCCGCAGAGTTGTTTCCTCCTCATCAGGATGAACCAGATCAATGCAGTGATCATCGTTTCTCCCCAGCCAAGTTATCTGGGATACCTGCAGTCTCCTTATCAGGAGATCTCCTTGCATTTGCATATGTATAATCATCATCATATTTGCATCCTCCAAAGCGTAGCATTTCCATCGTCATGGAGCATTACGCCATAAATTCAAACATATGCATACCAGCATGGGCCAGTTTTGAGGTATATTACATAAGACCCGTTACATCTCCAATCAGATTGAAGTGTTACCCACAGAATGCAACTTCGTTTCCCAGGGTGGTTACTTCTACCACGTCTTGTTGTTATCCCCGGTTGAGTCTTGTTTCAGTACAACAGTCTCATTTTTTCGCGTCTCCGTTTAAGTACAACGGTCGCGTCTTGGGCTCTCGTTTAAGTACAACGATCCGGTTCCTTTCGAGTCTCCATTTAAGTACAATGGTCTCGTCTTTGAGTCTTGTTTCAGTACAACAGTCTCATTTTTTTCGCGTCTCCGTTTAAGTACAACGGTCGCGTCTTGGGCTCCCGTTTAAGTACAACGATCTTGTCTCCATTTAAGTACAATGGTCTCGTCTGTGAGTATTGTTTCAGTACAACAATCTCATTTTCTCGTGTCTCCGTTTCAGTACAAAGGTCACGTCTCGAGTCTTCATTTAAGTACAATGATCCCATTCCTTTCGAGTCTCCATTTAAGTACAATGGTCTCGTCTTTGAGTCTTGTTTCAGTACAACAGTCTCATTTTTTCGCGTCTCCGTTTCAGTACAACGGTCGCGTCTTGGGCTCTCGTTTAAGTACAACGATCCCGTTCCTTTCGAGTCTCCATTTAAGTACAATGGTCTCGTCTGTGAGTATTGTTTCAGTACAACAATCTCATTTTCTCGTGTCTCCGTTTCAGTACAAAGGTCACGTCTCGAGTCTTCATATAAGTACAATGATCCCGTTCCTTTCGAGTCTCCATTTAAGTACAATGGTCTCGTCTTCGAGTCTTGTTTCAGTACAACAGTCTCAATTTTTCGCGTCTCCGTTTCAGTACAACGGTCGCGTCTTGGGCTCTCGTTTAAGTACAACGATCCCGTTCCTTTCGAGTCTCCATTTAAGTACAATGGCCTCGGCTTTGAGCCTTGTTTTAGTACAACAGTCTCATTTGTTCGCGTCTCCGTTTAAGTACAACGGTCGCGTCTCGGGTTATCATTTAAGTACAATGATCCCGTTCCTTTCGAGTCTCCATTTAAGTACAATGGTCTCGTCTTTGAGTCTTGTTTCAGTACAACAGTCTCATTCTTTCACGTCTCCGTTTAAGTACAACGGTCGCGTCTCGGGCTCTCATTTAAGTACAATGATCCTGTTCCTTTTGGTCTCGTCTCAGTGCGCTGATAATGGATCGGTTGATACCATTCCCATGATAGATCGATTGATCTTATTTGAGTTCCATTCCGCTAATGGTCTCGTAAAGTCCCGTTTCGCCAACAGGCATTTTCCGTGGCTTGGTCCTGCCCAGCAGTTGCGTGCTTTCTTTGTGGCTTGGTCCTGCCCAGCAGTCACATTGACAAAATCTATTTCCGCTACCTATTCAGAGGTCAAAACAAAAAAAAACAATACCGATCAAAAATATACCCCAAAAAAAAAGAGAAAAAAAAAACGAAAAAAAAAACAAAAGGCAAATGGTATTCCTACTGACCACAGAGTTCAAACTTCCAGGTTTTATTTGAGTATTTAATCAGTCCATACCTTGAACGTCTAAAAGCTCTCGCAATTATTCGTTCAGGCCTGCAGATGATTGAATAGGGGCAGCTGTAATACCTCAAAATTTGCCCTCTCATTCCCCAACGTTTTGCATAGCATGTAGCATACATAAATTCATAAAATAACCAAAAAAAACATTGCATCATAACCATCACCACAGGGGCATAGGTTTGTGATCAGTGAACAAAGCAACTGAAGGCTATACAAAGGCAATCAAAGGACCACAAAGCTTCTCAACCTTGTGCAAATGGTCCACAATATCCCACAAGTATTCACTTGAAGCCACAAGTCCTATACGGAGGTGTTTTGATTAAGGGAGGCAAGCAATGCAACATTTCCCAGCAAAAAGGAATCAGATGAGGGTTTCTAATGAACTGGGCTTATCAATGAGACTTTGGTCCAAGCATGGTTTCATGGTTCTCTACATGATGTCAAGTACCTATGGTTCAAATTTCACCATTGGATTCATTTTGGAAGGTCCTTAATTGTTTAGTTGATTGAAAATCAGAAAATTGGAGAAAAGTCAATCAGGATGAATAAAAGGTCAACTCTTGAATTTTTGGGATCAAAATCATGAAATTATGATCACAAGGCTCTTAGGGACCAATTTGAATCAAGAGAGAATGGAAAAAATCAAGAAAACTAAAACTTACCATTTTTGGAAAGTTTGGGTTTCCAAAAATGGCAAGTTTTGGTCACTTTTGTAGCCACTTCAAGAGAGGTTTTTCCCAAAAAAAAAAGAGTCCTATGAAAAGTATACCTTGAGAAAATGAAATAGGACATCCTAAGCTTCAAAACCATATGTGGAACTCCTTCATAGGATCAAAATTGAGAAAGATATGGCCGTTCAAAGTTTGAAAAAAAAACAAGGTAATACAGCAGGATGAATCGATTCATCCGTGTTATGAATCGATTCATAACAGTTAAAAAACTATTATGAATCGATAAATCCATGTATGAATCGATTCATAATGCGTTTTTTTGCTAAAATTAGCTTTCTCTTCAGTATGTATCGATGCATAACCTTATGAATCGATTCATGATGCTGTTTTTTGCCATTTTGCTGCTGTTTTTGATGCAAAACAAGGGGGAATGCTATGCTATCTTTGGGGTTGAACGTGGAAATGATTGGTGCACATTCTATAGCTCATTTAGCTTCACTTTGGTCTCAATTCAAGCTTCACCATTGCTGCTACATCAAAGTGGTCTTCACCACAAGTATTCATGAGTTAGTATACTAAAGAAAGTTCTAGAAGAGCCAGCTCACCCTCTTCTACCACATTCTAGAGTTTTCCACAATCTTCCAAGGAGTTCTAGAATTCTCTAGAATCCCAACTAACTCCTAACCTAAGCCAACTCCTAAGCTACCTCCAAGCCCAAACCTCATGCCAAACCAATGCATTATATAAATCCATCTCCTCCCAAAGCTAAGGGTAATCAACAATAATCACCACAAATCACTCTCTCCCTCATTCTTCACTCAATCACCATTTTCACAATCCCAAATTCATCACTTTCTCTCCCACTTTTCCACCATTTTCACTATAGCTTTTCAACAAAAGTTCTTCAAGTTTCACATTGAAACTTGAAGGTCTTAAAGCTTAGCCTCCATCCTCCATTGAATTGAGCATTGTGGAAGAAGAAACTACTGGTTTTTGGTGAAGATTGCGACTTAACGGAAGTGATTAATCGAGAAGCGACAAGACCGAATCGCATTTATTTTGCATTCGCGGTTTCTCCGGTTTTCTTCTCCATTTGCACTCCGATTCATTGCAACAATTACCGGAACACTCCTCCGTTTCGTAGGTTGGTGATTTAACCATTATGCCTTAATTTATCCTCTTCATCTCGCCTTAACGGCATTCTTCGCATGATTTTCGATTATGTTTGCTTTGTACCGTTCATTTTTGTTTTCGTTGCTTTCTTGCTTGCAATTTGCATTTGGATTATTAGGAATTAGATTTATAGTCTAATCTAGGCCCTAGTAGGTGTAAAGAATCCCTTGTAAATAGGAAAAACGGATCTCGTCGTAGGAATTTAGATTTTAGCTTATTTGATAGCTTAGTCTTAATTCTTCATGCCTATCACCCCCATACATGTTTAGGTACTGATTTTAGGGAATTTTTAGGTCCATTTCCAGTAGCTAATTCCCCCATTTCGAGTCGTTTCGACACGATTCCGTTCATGTTGCGTGTTATGCATTTTTGTGTTTCTTTGTGCATAGTTTAAGTTCTTGCATTTTGTCACCATGTTCATGCACCATTAGGCATATAATAATCATGTTGCATTCTGTTTTTACATGTTTGTAATGCCTCAAATCATTTTTTTATTCCATTGTGTTGATGTATGTTGCATTTTGCATAATCATATGTATGTGCATTTGGTTGCATTTTGTTGCATATTTTCCATATCAATTCAATTCTAAATTTTGCATTGAGTTTAGCATGTTTGTTGAGCTATCATGTTGCATGTTCATAATCAATAATCCTCATGTGCATATACCATGTTCATGTACCATTCTTTTGCATTACTTGTTGCATAATCAACCATGTGATGCATTCTTGCATAATCTTCAAAATGTTCATGTTCTTGCATTTTTATATGATGATCCATGTTCAAATGTATGTTCATGATGGATTTAGTGCATTATTCATTGAGTTTGTGCATTAAAATATGAAAATAATCAATTCTGGATTTTGCATTACATAGCTGTTTTTTGCATAAGTGCTGTAAAATACATGCTGTTTGTTATAAATTCATGCTGTTTGGGACTTTTAACACCTGTTTTTGCATGCATATAGGTGCTGTAAAATGTGTGCTGTTTGTTTGTAGTGCATGCTGTATTTTACCTTTTACACCTACTTTTTTCATGTTGCATGATAGTTGTAGTATGCTGTTTGTGTTATGCTTTATTTTCATAGCTGTTTGTGTGTTTGAGTGCTGTAAATAGTTGCTGAATTTTGGTTTAGCATAGTGTAGGCACCCTTAAACTATAGATTGAGTTTAGTTTAGATCCAAGAGCCTTAGGATTTAATTGTTGTGTGTTTGCTTTATTATTTTTGTAATAAAATGCACACTAATCATTTGTTTTGTAGTGGGGAAGATTGAGGTAAATTTCCTTCACCCAATCCTTTATTTTTATGCATTTCTTTTATGCATTTTAAATTCATTTTTCCTTCCACATTTGTCTTTGGTAGGATCCCCCTTTGTTAGGACCAACTTACCTTCCTTAGGAAGTAAGTTGCATCCTATTTCTTCTTTTTTTCTTTCCTTTTGCTCTTTAGGAATAGAAAACCTCATTAACCATAGGATCTCCCTTGTAAATAAATCAATAAAAATTAGGGTGTGTCTCAGTTCCCATTAGATTTTTCCTTTTCCAACTTGAGTCATTCTTTCTCACCTCATAAAGAAAAACAATAAAACACTTAATAAAAACCGAACAATCTTGTACGACATGAGACTTTGTTGCGGAGTGTTTATACGCGTCCTGTTTCGGGGCGAGGTGTAAATACTCACCGCGATGGATAGGTCTTAGTACAAGACAGTTCACAAACAAATTCAAAAAAAAAAACACTTCTCTTAAAAGACAAAAACAAATAACAAGCGACTATCCTGCGAGAACTTCTTTTCTCATCTCATTCATTCACAACGCGAACTCGCGACGACTTGTCTCATTTGCAAGACGGTAAACGCACTCGTATCATACGAGCCTGCAACACCTGAGCATAGACATACGCAGTTCCAGCTGTAAAAAACACAAACAAATAGTTCCCGCCTTAGTTAGGCGAACTACGTCGACTCTGATCCTCATTATCCCGATGAGGTACGTAGGCAGCGGGGTAGGGCCCGTTCGAGCACATTCTTTATTTTCCCTACATTTCCCTTTTTATTCTCATTTTCTTATTTCAGTTCATTTCTCATTTTCCATTCCTGTTAGTGGTTTTGTTTAGCAGCATTCTTATTTCTCACCCTTTGAAACAAAGCAAGCAAGCGTGGATCCCGTCGGGTACGGCGGACGATCTGGGGTGCTAATACCTTCCCAGTTCGTAACCGACTCCCGAACTCAGATCTTTGGTTCGCAAGGCCTTGTCCTTTCCTTCTTCCTCAGGTTTGTGCAACATTACCTTTCCCATTCTTTCGGGATAAAAATGTCTGGCTGGCGACTCTAACCTTTCCGCGCCACTTTCGCGTTTGTACTAGGTTGAAAATCCCGGGAGCGACAGTTGGGCAGAAAATATTTTTCTAAGTTAGGGTCAAAATATTGATTTTTAAGAACCCTAAATCCAAAGAAAATGTCAAAATGGATCAAGAACCAAAAAGAAATTTGTATGAATGGTTTGATGATGTCTCTAAATGTGTCAAGATGCAATGTGATTTTTTTGGTGATTTTTAGAAACTTAAATGGTATTTTATTTAATTAATTTCCATTAATTAATTAAAATAAACATTTAAATATTTTAAAATACAAATTTTATGCAATTAATAAAATAAAAATTATTTTCAGAATGAGAAAAATATTTAGAACCCTGATGCAAAAAATAAGATTTTTTATTTGAGTTTTGCTATTTTTAATAAAATGATAAAGAAAATGCAAATAAAATGAAAATAAAATTAATTTAAATGAGAAGTCAACAAATCCTAAGGCCAGGGTTTGAAGTTGGGACGCGGGAATTGACTAGCGCGCGCATCTGAATGGCTGACATTCAAACTTCACTAATTACGCAATTAAACCCTAATCTGAACCCTAATGACTCTCAGGTGACCGGAACAGTGTTCCGGTCATCTTCTCCGGCCATCCACTCTTGCTATCTCACTCAATCCGTAAAATCAAACCATCAAACTCTTCAGAAATGATCCCCACCCCATTCTAAACAAGATTCAGCCATCAAACAACATTTATTTCCCATGAACAATGAGATTCGAAGCAAAACGGAAAATCTTTCAGAAATTTCAGAAGCTTCATACATGCTTAAAACTTAATCATTTTCAAAACCAAAAGGTGCAGTGTGATCAGTGAAGCATGGAGAACAATCTAAGAACTTAAGAAATCATTTCTGGAAAATTTGTTCTTGAGGTTACCTGAACTGAAGCTTTCGAAAATGGCACTGTCTGGCTGCTTCTTTGCTTCAAAACCCCTCCAATGATCTCCCTCAAGAGTTTGTGACGCTTGGTTGGAGTTTATGTGGCCTCTATGTGCAGTTGGCTGAAGCTCAGTTCAAGAAATGTGAAAATCGTATTTTTTATTTGAAGTGTTTCAAGGCAAAATGAAGGGTGGGAAATGATCAGTGATGATTGTGGAGTTTAATGGTGGAAAAAGTTTGGAGGTTTGTTGGTTGAGTTATGAAATTCGAAAGCTTTTGCAAGTTGGAGTGATTTTGTGTATGCTGAGTTGTGTGAGGATTCAGGTTCCAAGCTTATGTGAAATGGCTTGCCTTTGGTACACATATCAATCCTTGATAGGTCAGAGAGTTGTTGGTGGCCTATGCTGATTGGTATGGTTCAATATGCAAAAAGTCAACTTTTGTGTAAGTGAAGGCATGGGCTGGTTCAGGCATGGTACAAGGGTATGGCTCGAGTCAGCTTGCTTTAAGGAGGTCCATGGAAGTCATATTTTGTAGCTGGCACAACATGCTCATAATTTCCAACTTCATTGTCATGACATCATAACTTTATTTAACTAGAAAATTACTTATAGCAACTTATTCTTTTATTCAACTTCAACTTTTGAATACAACAACAACAACAAAGAAAACTACAATGAGATAACAAGCCTCAACCCCCCGAGTGATAAGTACCAGAGTGACGACCGACTCGAACTATTGAAGATAACAATCTTCATTCAAGCTAACCTGCATGTTACCAACCAAGGGTAACATTCAACACAAAAAGAGGTGAGATATCAAACCATATAATCAAGAGTATGATAATTAATATGCTATATAGAATCATACAATTTTCATAATATCCCACAACAACATATTACCAATCACCCCAAACAATCAACATATTTTATCAGCTTAATACTGTAGCGGTAAAATCATGAGTGTAAGCTATCGATTAACTTAACTCAATATACACAGAGTCGCCACTGCGCTTTCATTTATTTCCAAATGGAAAAAGGCAAAAGAACGAACAAAACCTTAATGAATCTTAAAAGCTAAAAAGCTAAAAGAATCAAACAGAGAATGGGTACAGGGATTGGTTACAAATCGGGAAGGTTTTAAGCACCCGACTTGTCCGTGGTACTCCACGGGAACCCTTTGAAATGTTTACTGCATTTTAGTCTGAAATTGGTTTGCTTAAAAAAAGATTGAAGAGATGAGAAGAAGAATGTTTTTTAAGATTTTGGTGTTTGAAGAGACGAATGTCTCATGCCTACGTACCCACAAAGTGCAATGCGAGATCAAAACCCCGTAGTTCGTGGTACAAATTGTGAAAAGGCAAATGAGTTGAATTGATTTTAAAATGTAAAGATAAGTCGTCATCCTTTAGCGAATAATTCTGCTAGAAAGGATGAATCATATCTAAACATAAAAAAGGTTAAAGAAAACGTGCACGAGGACACAAAAACAATTGAATGAGTTGTGAATGTTTTAAAGTTTTGAGAAGAAAGTTTCGATATGCTTATGTGGTTTAGCATTTATTAAGAAAATGAAATGAAAAAAGTAAAACCACATGACCGAAGTCAAGGTTTGATTGAGAAAATGTTTGAAGTTTGAAAAACAAAGAAAGTTTTGAAAAGAGGAAGGAGATTTGAAAATTTAAGAAGATAGGAAGAGATGAAGGGACTATCCTAAAACTTGAAAATAAAAGCTAAGGGAAGAAATGATCAAACCAAATGGCAAGCATCTTTGAAACAATTGGATTTCCATCTTCAAAGGCCAATGAAATAATTTGAGGCCGAGGTTTCTAATCCATTCCAACTTGAGCAAGGGGGAAGATCTTAAAGTCTAGGTCCATTCTCCGAAGCAAGGGATAGTAACCATAGTCCAAAATTAGAAGTCACAAGTCTTTTAAGTGTTTAATCCTTTATTAGTGTTTTGATATCCAAATGGACAAAGGAGAAATAACAAGCAACAATATAAACAATAAGCAAATGATATATGATATAATATGATAAAGCATAATAAGAGAGATAGGGAACAAGAGATTGAAATAAAAAGGATAAGGTACGAGAGATTAAAATTAAATGTTAGTATATTCACATCATTATAATATTTACAATATAAAGTGGTATGATGAACTTAATCAAGCACAACCACGAAAATAAAATAAAATTGAGGCAACCGGATCCAAGTGGATCGCATTCCGAATCGGGACAACTTTAGGTCTATGTTAAGCAATCGCCGAGTAATTTACGGAGTAATTACCCTACAAATGAGTCCGGCCACCACTAATTAAAGTGGAAAATCTTCATGTTAATACATGTTAGAGAAACGATATTATGAATCGTTCTCCGAAAACATGCCACACTAAAAGAAAAGGTAATGGTCTAATCTTAATCGGGATTTCTCATTGTGTTTATCGAAGGCAACCTATCACGATTCCAAAGTATGGAGAATGATCCAAATGATCATTCATCCATAGATTTGAAACAATGAAGATTAAACATCTTCGAAAACCAATAATCGCGAATCGGAGATCTCATCGACCAAAAAAATAAAAAGAGATGAAGAAAAATGGATCTAAAAGAATAAATCCATAAAAAGAAATAGAAATATTAAATTCTTTTCTAAAATTTCTTTTCTCTAAATTGTTTCTAAGATTCTTTTTCTAAACTTTTTCTAAAATGTTTCTAAACATTTTTTTTCTAAATCAATTTCCTAAACTTTATTCTATAAAACCCTTATAAACAAAAGTTGAAGCAAACATTAAACAAAAGAAAAATTAAAGAATTAAAAAAAGAAATAGAAAGAGGGAGGGGGGAAGGATACGCAGCATGGTAAGGTGGTGGTAGCAGTTTATGGCCTTAGGCCCAAAACGCAAATGCTATTAAACAAAAAAAACAAAAAAAAAATCATAAAGCACAAATGGAAAAAATAAAACGCAGAGGACATAGTATCCTCCTTTTCTTCATTGCAGAAACAGGGCACGACACTGTTATTCCTTCAAATCATGAAAAACGAGACGGCAACAAAGGTATCATCCGCGGCTCACCTTCAACAATCAACACGAAAACAACAAATCTCTCCTCTCCTTCTCAAATCGCAAGCTCTTTTTCTTCTTCTCACCGTTCTCCCTCTCTCCGAACAAACAAGAACGAACAAAAATCGCGGCCGATTCTCCCTCTCACATCGCAAGCTCTCTCTTCTTCTTTTCTTTTTCGGTTCTTCATCTTGCTCTTTGTTGATTCAAATCTGGATATCTGAAGTTATTTGATGAATGAAACTGAATTTGTTTGTGAATTTGAAATTGAAAAATTGAATGTGGTGTTTTGGATTTGTGCAGGGGTTTGGGATGGCTGTTCAAGCTTGAGATTGAAGGAGAGAATGAGTTGGTTTTATAGAGGATTGAGTGAAATTTTGAACTGAAAAATGAATTCCATTTCGTTGCCGTTTTGGGTTTGATTGAGATGCGTTTTGTGTTGTAAGTTTCTCGTGTCCCGCGTGCTAGCTTACTGAGTCTTTTCTTTGCGTTTTATTCGCCTTCAAATGCGTTTTGGTTGACTCAACGTGATGTTTGCTGTGGATTTTTTCGTGCGTATTTCGGCTTGTGTTGGCTGGGCAGGTGCAGTCCGCGTGCGGCGTGAATTGATGCTGTTGTTGTTTTGTTATTTGAAATCACTGTGTTTGCAGGCTTGGCTTCAAGTGGCTTGGCTGGTAGTTGTTGATTGTCTGAGGGCAAGGCTGGTAGCTTGGGAGGATTTTACTTGTGGTTGTTTTGGTCGTGCGAAGGAAATGCTGGCGTGGAGTTTCGTGTGTGTGGCTGGGATGTGGGCAAGGCTATAGGTGATGTGAGACGGCTTGTGGCTTTTGCCGTGTTAGCTTGGCGAAGCTGTGATAACTTGGATGCGCGTGTGGCTGAGATGTGAGCGTACGGAAGCTGTGAATGTGATGTGATAAGGTTGCAGTTTGTTGGGCCTGCAGTTGAAGGCTGGTGCTTGTAGTTTAAGCTTGCTGAGTTTTGGATTGTGAGAGCTGATGTGAGGTGTGCGGTGCTAGCGTGGAAATGGCTTGGTGAAATGATTTAGCTGGCTGTGGGAGTATGTGAATCATTGGGACTTCATGATGATGGGCCAATGGGCCTCTAAATTTTTCCAATTTAATTTTTTCTCAAAAAAATTGAAAAATGGCTAAGAAAATTGGACTTGATAATAAAATAAAATAAAAGTATTTAGAATAAAAAAATTGGATATTTGGTAAAAAAATAATATTTGAAAAAAAATGGGAATGAATGGAAGTTGGTTAAAAAAAATGGTAATTCGAAATAATCGAACTAAAAAAATGGTTTATGGATCGAATTGTTAAAAACATAGAAGTGGATATGGAATTGGATAACGAGTGAAAATGATAATGGGTTTGAATGATATCTGGACATTGGAAAAATTGAAATATGGACAATGGTTTAGAAATAAATGGATAGAAAAATAATTGGAAAATAGAAGTATGGCCGAAGTAAAAAAAAATGGTAACTAAAAAGAAACGTGTCTGAATCGGACAATGGATGAAATAATGATTTTTAAGCCCACAACCAATTCCTGATTTTTTTTCACAATCCTCTGATAAGAATGAATACAGTCAATCTTGAACCACTGAACAACTTGCCACTTCAGCCACCATCACTGAAATTGTCTGAAAATTTTCCTGATGATTTGAATTCATGCTGAGAAACATAAATTCTCAGACAAACCACTGATAGATTGATGAACATGAGGATTCAAAACAAACTTCTCACAGAATATTGCCTGATAACTGATGACTTCGCACATAACACAGTCCTGAACTTTGCATACGCACTGTCTGAAAAATGAACCACTGGCACAAGTAGCTTGCAATTGAACAATCTATTTGATAGTTTGACCAAGATTAGGTCAAACGTCCATATGAATCAAATCGTGACTGATCAACTGCATCTGAATTGGAATCACAGCCCTGTCTTTGAAATCCTGCAACACAGAAGAAGAAGAAACAACTGCAACATATTTTTTGATATTTTGGTTAGAAGTTAGTGAATATGAACAGATAACGGAAATTAAACATGGTGATCCTCTTCAAGGCATAGACCTGCACCTAAAAAAGGATAAACGAACAGTGCGTGATTTTGTTTGTATGCAAATGCAGATGAGATGCGAAAAATCTTAGGGTCAAAAATTAGGGTCTGACAAATACACACATCAACATAACCAATTTTTAACTATAAAATTAACATAGACACCTTCATCAACTTCGACGAACATATACAACATATTCAACTTCTTTAATATTAGTATAATCGACTTTATAAACATAAACATATAAACAAATTATGCAACAAAATCATATAATCAACTTATCCAACATAATCATATAATTAACTTAGCAACATAATCGACTTATCCAACATGGTATGCATCCGCTCCAACTTATAAATGCAATGTATGCGATGAGACCAACATCGCAACACATAAATAACGAACCACACAAAACAACATACCACACACAACGTAGCAACTTAAATTCAACACGATTCAACCTTGGCCATAGGCCTACAACTTTCAACGCTGGTCATACGACCTACAACTTTAATAATCAACGTTGGTCATTCGACCTTCAACTTAGCAATGCCCATATAGCGGAGCAAATCAACATACACAACAGTACTAGAAAAATACCCACGTTCAATACAACTCAACAAAATACACTAACTAAAATGACCTACTAATTATTACAAACTACCTCGACAATTTTCGTTACATTCCGGACAACTAATTTGTCTGTGTAATTCAGCTAATTCGACTAAATCAGCACTATTTTTAATATTTTGTTATCACCACGAGTAATGTACAACCTCTGCCAATTAAAGCCTACTATTATAGACACTTTTACTCCCCAAAATATTTAGTCATCAGCGTCCAACTATTCTGGAAAATGCCAACACCTGCTAAATTTTATTTTTTGCTTAAACCCACAACTACCATTCCTAAATTGTGCTAAACTGCTACTATTGATATTCTTACTTCTGTCTCTTCCAATGATCTGCTAAAATATGCTACTGTTATACTCCACCTCTTACAAACCAATTAACATTATTATTTAATTATACTAAACATTTATGTGCATTTTATTAAGAATAAAAGATAAATGGTCCTTTAATTATGTTCTTATTATAAAGTTAGTATCACATTATTATATAAATATTCCTTTAAACAAAACTAAGTGACTTTTATATTCCTTTAAAAGACTAAGTGAAGTGCCAAATATTATAGTCATGGCAAGCGCCATGGCCCGTGTCGTAGTTGTACGGCCTGTGTAACGCCTTAATTTTTATAAGTTAATTTTATAAAATAATATGGAGAGTTTGGAGTATAATTGGGATAATGATTAAAGAATTATTTTGTTTTTAAATAATAATATGATAATGTAGTGGTATATTAATATAATATTATTATTTAAATAATAAAATAATTAGTTGGAGATCTAAGGGGCAATGGTGTAATTTGAGTATGTTATGAAAAGGGAGAACACGATAGATTTCTCATTATCGTGCATTTTGACGAAGAACAGGGAGCTCTGGAGAAAAGGGAGAAGAAAGGGAAAATCAAGGATCGTAGATTCCAAGGTCAAGAGTTCGGAAAAGCTTCATCCAATTTCGAGGTAAGGGGGAGAAATGGTTTATATGGGTGATCTAACATGGAAGGGTAATTGGGAGGTCCTTACTCCTTTAGGGTTTATGAGTTATAATTGAATTGGATGAATTTGTGATGTTAGATGAATATTATAATGGGGGATTATGTGTGTGAATCTTGACATTAAATTATGATTGAATGTGATGAATCCTTGATGCAATTGTGAATAGTATGATGATTGTTGGTATATGTTTGGGTCTTAATGTTAAATTGCTTGGATATATGTGTATGGTGTGAATTGGGTTATGGGATAATGTTAGACGGTTGGAGAAGACGAAGAGAAACATGATTCTCCTAATTTGATCTATAAATGTTAAGATAGATGATGGGTTGATATTAGAGGTATAAGTGATGATAAACTTGACAATTGGATTGTTTTGAGTGCTAGAAACAAATTAAAATGAACTGGAATTGGATTGGTGTCGATAGGGGAAGGAAAAGCGAATTTTGCATAAAACCTGATTTTTGACGCAGAGCCTCTGACACAGGTCGTGTTATACGACACGGGTGGCCGTGTCAGGCCCCTAATTAATGGTTTTGGAGATTTTTGGAGAGGTTTGGGCTCAGAGGGTGTGACACGGGCCGTGTCACATGACACGGGCGGCCGTGTCACCCTTCTGGACTTTGGAAAATGTTGTTTTTGTGAGCCACGCCTCAGGCCACTTGACACGGGCCATGTCAGGGGACACAGGGGGCGTGTCAGGCCTCTGTATTTTGGGATTTTGCGACATTTTAAGTCAGATTTGACCCGTTCTTTCCATTAAGGTTCGTATCATTAGTCTAAGGCTGTGAGAATAAAGTTTAGTAAGAACCATAGGACCTGACAACTAAATGTAGAGAATGAATCTTAGATGAGTAAGTGAATAATATAAACTTGATAATGATGAATTGGTTGGGGTTGACTATGACAGTGTATAATATATGCTTTGTGTAAATTATGTGATGAAATGCTTGTTGTTTAATGAGGATCATGAGGATCGTGTTGTTATGACTATATTCATATGTAGTTTTAAAATGTATGTTGTAACCGAGTTTATGAATACGCAAACATGTTGGGGGGGTAATCATGTCTCGGGTGGAGCGTAAGTGATTGTTTGGATTTATTGGGAATCAATGGGTGGGGGGTGATTGTTTCTCAGTAGGAGCGTAAGCGATGCATCCGGTCCGAATCGATGGACATTTAATGAAGTCGGTACCGCATTTGTATTGTGTCATTGAGTCAGTTGCATTGATATGAATGAATGATTGATGTTGTGTGATATACTTGGCGTGTGCGAATTACCTCTTCATATATGTTATTTGCACCTTTATATTATGAACTTGTTTCTCACCCCCTTTGTTTGTTTTGTGGCGTCTGTGCTTCTTTGGAAGTACAGATAACTCAGGTACCTGAGAAGTGCTTGGTGTTGCTTGTTCAAGTCCTAGGAGCTCTAATACGTAACGGGAATGGGGATTTTTATCACTTTGTTTTATTTTATTTTATTTTTTTCAAGACTTTGTTATAGTTACGTATCGAATTAATGAACTAGAAGAATAGTTTTACGTTTTTGAATTAATGCGTTGTCGAGCACATTGATGTTGAAATTATTAATTCTGCTGCTTATGTTATGCAACATTTGTTTAATTTTGATGAGTAATCACTCGCTTTGTTATGTGACTCTTATTTTTAATGAGAACTTATGTTAATTTTGAAATTGGGAAAAATGGGTGTTACAATTGGTATCAGAGCAGGTCGGTCCAACCGGCCAGATTGAGTTAGTCCTTAGAATAGGAGATAGTTGTGTGTCCTAACCTGAGATGTTTGTTGTATTAGTATGGCAGGAAGGAATGATGTTGTTCTTTCTGCGGCTATGCAAGCCATGGCGCAGATGGTTGAGAACATTGTTCAGGTAGCTCAAGTGGGAGGTAACGCCCAGTTTCGTGCATTGGGTCAATTCCGGAGCAACAAGCCGCCTAAGTATGAAGGTGGAATCCTGGATCCAGAGGCTGCGTAGAAGTGGTTGAAATCTATTGAGAAGATCTTCAGGACCATGGGGTGTACTGATGATCATAAGGTGAGGTTTGGTCCTCACATGTTATAAGGCGAAGCTGAAGTCTGGTGGGACAACAGTCGCCAAAGGTTGGAAGCTGCAGGAACTGCAATTACCTGGGCAGTGTTTCATAGAGAGTTCTTGGAGAAGTATTTCCCGGAATATGTCTGCAGTGCTAAAGAGATAGAATTCCTAGAGCTGAAACAAGGTAACATGACGGTAGCGGAGTATGCTGCCAAGTTCGAAGAGTTGGTGCAATATTGTGTGCACTATGTAACACCCCACATTTGCCCTCTCTTGTTTAGCATCATCATCATATCATAATCATCATAAGCATGTCATATCCTTAGCATATTGCATAGAAAAATGAAGCATAGTACCCGCATGTTCCAGCTTAAGGCATATGATCAATCATCAGGGAAATTCAAAGCTCACAAGGCATGTTACAAGTTTGATATCATGGTCAAAGCCTTAAAAGGGATTGAGGATCAAAATCAGGTCAGAACGGTTGGTGTTGGGTTATTCCTGAGGTTTCCCACCAAAAGGAGGGAAAATTCAAAATTCACTGGCGTTAACCGGTTAACGCTTTGGTTAACCGGTTAACGACTGCGAATTTTGAATTCCAGCAGCAAATTCAGCATGTGTTTTGGCTCCAAATTTCCAATTTTCTGATTTTTTATTCATTTGAATTGTGGAGAAGGATATAGATCATTAATCCAAGCCTAATTCCATTGCTAAATCCTAATCACTTTACCAAACCATTTTGTTGGATCCCAAGCCTAAATTTTGGGTCCCAAACCTAAACCATATTTAATCCATTTCTCTCCAAACCAAGAGAGAGCTCTCTCATTTTTTCACTTCTCATTCTGATTTTTCACTCTTCTCTCTCACTTTTCTCTCATTTTCTCTCCCACATTTTCCAAATTCACTAAGAGTTCCTCTTTGAAGATCACATAACATTGCCTTAAGGTGTGTAGATCTTGGAACTAGACCTCCATCCATAGCTCATTTGCATCATTTTGCTGGAGTAATTGGTGATTCAGATCTGGTTTGGGAATTAGAAGTGCTTTTGGATCCAAAATTATGCATCAAGACCCTTTGCTTGCATTTATTTTGCATGGAGTGTGAAGCTTAGCACCGGATCTTCAAAGTTTTCCGCGAGATCTCTCATTTCCAGCTCAAACAACAATTACCAAAGCATACCTCAGCTTTGTAGGTTGGTTAATTTCAGATCTAGCTCTGTTTTAGCTTATTTGCATGCTTGTGCTTTAGATCCACCATGTGCTTGCGTATTTGCTTGTGTTGCTTGAATTGATTGGTTGATTTGTAGCCAGATCTATGTGTTAATGTTCATGAGCTTGATGATGCTAATTAATGTGAATTGATCCATTTATTTCATGCATAATTGATTGCTGGTCTGGTGTGTGATTATTTGGATAAGCTGGTTTTGAGCTGATTTTCTGCAGGAATTGTTGTTGTTTTGACAATGTTAACCGGTTAACGCTTTGGTTAACCGGTTAACGCATCCTTTTTTTGTGCTGTTTTCTGCAGGTTTGAACTGGTTAACCGGTTAACACTTTGGTTAACCAGTTAACACTGAAGCAGAATGCCATTTTTGAGCTATTTTGGGCTTGTTTGATCCCCTTACTTGTTTTGAATGCCATGGATCATTATATAATCATTGAATATGATTGTTTAGGGTGATTTGATTGTTGGTTGATGCATGATTCCATGTTCTCGACACGTAAATGCTTGTGTGCGCAATTTGACATGTTGTATGATCTTTGTTGATGTGAGCTTTGAGCATGCCATTTCCATGATTATATTGATGAACATATGCTGGATTTTTGCTAACACTTGCAGGGGCTCACGGTAAGAGAAGTGTGGATGTTCATCCATATTTCAACTCTTCATCTTTCCTTTTTAAGTTGTTTTCTCTTTGTGTTTTGATGTGCCTTATGCCATCATGTGAGGCAACTCTTTTCTTCCCCCTTTAGGAGAAACTTATCTCCTTTAGAGGAGTAAGTTGCTTGCTAGCTCTTTCCTCCTCTTCTTCTTGCTCCTCTTTGGTTCTTCTTTTCTCTTAAGATAGTTGAAACCTCACTAACCTTAGGACCACTTTTTGCATGCTAATATTAGGATTAGTCTTTCCCCATTAGATTTTTACCTTTTGCTCCTTTGGTTCTTTCTCTTCTCATCTCAAAAACAAAACCTAAAAAAAAAAATTAATAAAGAAAGAAGTGACTTCTTGTGTAATAGTCTTATTCCATGGTGTCGCTCCAACCAAATGACACCAGGTCAAATAGGGTACAGACGCGAGCGGTCGGCGAAAGGAGGAAATGAAGATGAACTGAAAAGAGTCGCCAGCTAGGCATTTTTATCCCGAAGGAAAGGTAATGCTGCATAAACCTAAGAAAAGATGGATAAGACGGTCGCGAACCAGAGAAACTGAGAAAGGGGGTTGGTTACAACCTGGGAAGGTATTAGCACCCAGATTGTCCATCGTACTCGACGGGATCCATGCTTGAGTTTGTGTTTAAAGGGGTAGTGTCAGTGTTATTTTGTGTGCAAAAGCTGGAAAAGAATACAAGTGTCAGTGCAAGGAAGTGTGAAGTGAATAAAAGGAGTGTCAGTGCAAGGAAAGAGGAATGAGAAGCTCAAGACTATGAGGCTTAAAGGATAATCCTGAAAGGGGGGGAACATACAGAGACTTTTGTTCCATAACTGTTAAGTTATGCCTACATATCCTCTCGTGCAATGAGGAAGTCAGAACACCGTAGTTCGACTCAAAGAGACTGAAAGATAAATTGACTGATGAACTGCTTGCTTGCCTATGCTCAAGTGTATGACCTATCTAGCTCAGGTGCAAACTGTCTTGCATTAGACGGAAGAAGCGAGTTCTCGTTTGTGAGTGAATGAGATGAGAAGAGAATCCCGGAGGAGACGATTATTGTTTGTTTTTTGGGTTTTCAATATTTTATTGCTTTTGGAGTTTGTCATAGGAAAATGAGCTTAAGCCTAATCCAAGGGTTAGTAAACTCATCACATCCTCCCTCTGATTAGGGGTAATGAGAATACCTTAAGTATGAAGTAAGCACCTCACACTTAATCACCATGATGTAGGATTAAGATCATTAACCTACTTGTATTTATTTAGATGTTTTTGGAGTTTTTTGTTTAGTGTTAAGTAATGAGTTTAAGCCATAATCAATGATTTAATGGACCCATTACACCATCCTAATAGAAGGATAATAGATGAGAACATTTAAGCTGAGGAAGGCTCCTCAACTTAATCCATGATTAGGGATTAACCTCATGACAAAACAAAGCCTTTATTAAAGTGGATTTTAGTTAATGGTAAGATTAAGAAGTGGATTTTATGGTTTGTAAGACAACTTGAGGGGGACTTGTCCATTAACACTAGGGTTAGTCCTTCTTAACCAATTAAGGAAGAATTAGAACCCTAATGCAAGGCCCAAGTTACAAGTTTGATGTCTTAGTGATTATTAAATGGATTGATTAAAGGATTTAAACACATTAAGGGTTTAACACTTAGGATTAAAGTTATACACTCCATCCTAATAGAAGGATGCAGGCATAACCCTAATCACAAAGTTTTAAAACCTTAAGGGTTTAGTCCTTGATTAAGAGATGAGAAGAGAAGACACAAAGATGACACAAAGGTAAAACTAATGGAGGACTAATCAAACCCTAATTGTTATCATGCTTGGGTATTCCTAGGGTTTATGAGGCTTACAAGAGATCTTCAAAGAAAAGCCACCAAGGAAGAAGAAAGATGGAAGGAGGAGAAGCAGAAAGAAGCAAGACAACTTACTTCACTTAAGAAGACAAGTTGCTTGAAGAAAGAAAGTGAGGAGGAAACATGAATGAGAAAGCTCACCCTAATACAAAAGTAAAATGCAGCAATGAATTCATAAGAGAGATGAGAAAAGATTATGAGAAGTGAAGGCAAATTCACTTCTCAAACACTTACCACCTGAAAAGTTAGTAAAAGGAAATGAAATGAAATGAAAATGGGATGAAATGCCAAGATGAAAACCAAAACCAGAAGTATGTTCATGATGATAATGATGCAAAGAGATGACATAAATGTATACCATGAGATGAAGATGATCATACAAAGTATGGGAATGCAAATGAGACATGAAAGGAGACATGAAAGATCATGAATGCATATGACATCAAATGAGAGCAAAAGCATGGCAAATGGATGATGCAATGATCAAACATGATTTCAATATGTCCTAAGATGTCTTATGAATCATGTGAATGCACAAAATGTCATGGCAAGTTCATGTATGCAAGCATATGAATGGTGAATGCAAATGAAGACAAAAATTAGGGTTTACATACAATATACAATGCAGAATTCAAAATCAGAAGCAAATGACATGATAAAAAAAATGAAAATGGAATCAAAGGTACCCTAAACCCATATGATATCACACCCCAAAGAAGGAGACCTAACTCTTAACCTTAAGGAAATTATGATTTTCCTAAGTTATCTAGGGTTTTAAGGGACCTCACAAGGGAAAATGCAAAACAAATCAAAAATGAAGGATAAATTCATGCCAATTTTATCCTAGAAACTACATGATATGTGGAATGCAATGCGAAAAGAACCATTATCAAACTCTTCATGGTTGGGCAGAAAATATTTTTCTAAGTTAGGGTCAAAATATTGATTTTTAAGAACCCTAAATCCAAAGAAAATGTCAAAATGGATCAAGAACCAAAAAGAAATTTGTATGAATGGTTTGATAATGTCTCTAAATGTGTCAAGATGCAATGTGATTTTTTTGGTGATTTTTAGAAACTTAAATGGTATTTTATTTAATTAATTTCCATTAATTAATTAAAATAAACATTTAAATATTTTAAAATACAAATTTTATGCAATTAATAAAATAAAAATTATTTTCAGAATGAGAAAAATATTTAGAACCCTGATGCAAAAAATAAGATTTTTTAGATGAGTTTTGCTATTTTTAATAAAATGATAAAGAAAATGCAAATAAAATGAAAATAAAATTAATTTAAATGAGAAGTCAACAAATCCTAAGGCCAGGGTTTGAAGTTGGGACGCGGGAATTGACTAGCGCGCGCATCTGAATGGCTGACATTCAAACTTCACTAATTACGCAATTAAACCCTAATCTGAACCCTAATGACTCTCAGGTGACCGGAACAGTGTTCCGGTCATCTTCTCCGGCCATCCACTCTTGATATCTCACTCAATCCGTAAAATCAAACCATCAAACTCTTCAGAAATGATCCCCACCCCATTCTAAACAAGATTCAGCCATCAAACAACATTTATTTCCCATGAACAATGAGATTCGAAGCAAAACGGAAAATCTTTCAGAAATTTCAGAAGCTTCATACATGCTTAAAACTTAATCATTTTCAAAACCAAAAGGTGCAGTGTGACCAGTGAAGCATGGAGAAAAATCTAAGAACTTAATAAATCATTTCTGGAAAATTTGTTCTTGAGGTTACCTGAACTGAAGCTTTCGAAAATGGCACTGTCTGGCTGCTTCTTTGCTTCAAAACCCCTCCAATGATCTCCCTCAAGAGTTTGTGACGCTTGGTTGGAGTTTATGTGGCCTCTATGTGCAGTTGGATGAAGCTCAGTTCAAGAAATGTGAAAATCGTATTTTTTATTTGAAGTGTTTCAAGGCAAAATGAAGGGTGGGAAATGATCAGTGATGATTGTGGAGTTGAATGGTGGAAAAAGTTTGGAGGTTTGTTGGTTGAGTTATGAAATTCGAAAGCTTTTGCAAGTTGGAGTGATTTTGTGTATGCTGAGTTGTGTGAGGATTCAGGTTCCAAGCTTATGTGAAATGGCTTGCGTTTGGTACACATATCAATCCTTGATAGGTCAGAGAGTTGTTGGTGGCCTATGCTGATTGGTATGGTTCAATATGCAAAAAGTCAACTTTTGTGTAAGTGAAGGCATGGGCTGGTTCAGGCATGGTACAAGGGTATGGCTCGAGTCAGCTTGCTTCAAGGAGGTCCATGGAAGTCATATTTTGTAGCTGGCACAACATGCTCATAATTTTCAACTTCATTGTCATGACATCACAACTTTATTTAACTAGAAAATTACTTATAGCAACTTATTCTTTTATTCAACTTCAACTTTTGAATACAACAACAACAACAACAAAGAAAACTACAATGAGATAACAAGCCTCAACCCCCCGAGTGATAAGTACCAGAGTGACGACCGACTCGAACTATTGAAGATAACAATCTTCCTTCAAGCTAACCTGCATGTTACCAACCAAGGGTAACATTCAACACAAAAAGGGGTGAGATATCAAACCATATAATCAAGAGTATGATCATTAATATGCTATATAGAATCATACAATTTTCATACTATCCCACAACAACATATTACCAATCACCCCAAACAATCAACATATTTTATCAGCTTAATACTGTAGCGGTAAAATCATGAGTGTAAGCTATCGATTAACTTAACTCAATATACACAGAGTCGCCACCGCGCTTTCATTTATTTCCAAATGGAAAAAGGCAAAAGAACGAACAAAACCTTAATGAATCTTAAAAGCTAAAAAGCTAAACGAATCAAACAGAGAATGGGTACGGGGATTGGTTACAAATCGGGAAGGTTTTAAGCACCCGACTTGTCTGTGGTACTCCAAGGGAACCCTTTGAAATGTTTACTGCATTTTAGTCTGAAATTGGTTTGCTTGAAAAAAGATTGAAGAGATGAGAAGAAGAATGTTTTTTAAGATTTTGGTGTTTGAAGAGACGAATGTCTCATGCCTACGTACCCACAAAGTGCAATGCGAGATCAAAACCCCGTAGTTCGTGGTACAAATTGTGAAAAGGCAAATGAGTTAAATTGATTTTAAAATGTAAAGATAAGTCGTCATCCTTTAGCGAATAATTCCGCTAGAAAGGATGAATCATATCTAAACATAAAAAAGGTTAAAGAAAATGTGCACGAGGACACAAAAACAATTGAATGAGTTGTGAATGTTTTAAAGTTTTGAGAAGAAAGTTTCGATATGCTTATGTGGTTTAGCATTTATTAAGAAAATGAAATGAAGAAAGTAAAACCACATGACCGAAGTCAAGGTTTGATTGAGAAAATGTTTGAAGTTTGAAAAACAAAGAAAGTTTTGAAAAGAGGAAGGAGATTTGAAAATTTAAGAAGATAGGAAGAGATGAAGGGACTATCCTAAAACTTGAAAATAAAAGCTAAGGGAAGAAATGATCAAACCAAATGGCAAGCATCTTTGAAACAATTGGATTTCCATCTTCAAAGGCCAATGAAATAATTTGAGGCCGAGGTTTCTAATCCATTCCAACTTGAGCAAGGGGAAAGATCTTAAAGTCTAAGTCCATTCTCCGAAGCAAGGGATAGTAACCATAGTCTAAAATTAGAAGTCACAAGTCTTTTAAGTGTTTAATCCTTTATTAGTGTTTTGATATCCAAATGGACAAAGGAGAAATAACAAGCAACAATATAAACAATAAGCAAATGATATATGATATAATATGATAAAGCATAATAAGAGAGATAGGGAACAAGAGATTGAAATAAAAAGGATAAGGTGCGAGAGATTAAAATTAAATGTTAGTATATTCACATTATTATAATATTTACAATATAAAGTGGTATGATGAACTTAATCAAGCACAACCACGAAAATAAAATAAAATTGAGGCAACCGGATCCAAGTGGATCACATTCCGAATCGGGACAACTTTAGGTCTATGTTAAGCAATCGCCGAGTAATTTACGGAGTAATTACCCTACAAATGAGGCCGGCCACCACTAATTAAAGTGGAAAATCTTCGTGTTAATACATGTTAGAGAAACGATATTATGAATCGTTCTCCGAAAACATGCCACACTAAAAGAAAAGGTAATGGTCTAATCTTAATCGGGATTTCTCATTGTGTTTATCGAAGGCAACCTATCACGATTCCAAAGTATGGAGAATGATCCAAATGATCATTCATCCATAGATTTGAAACAATGAAGATTAAACATCTTCGAAAACCAATAATCGCGAATCGGAGATCTCATCGACCAAAAAAATAAAAAGAGATGAAGAAAAATGGATCTAAAAGAATAAATCCATAAAAAGAAATAGAAATATTTTTAAATTCTTTTCTAAAATTTCTTTTCTCTAAATTGTTTCTAAGATTCTTTTTCTAAACTTTTTCTAAAATGTTTCTAAACATTTTTTTTCTAAATCAATTTCCTAAACTTTATTCTATAAAACCCTTATAAACAAAAGTTGAAGCAAACATTAAACAAAAGAAAAATTAAAGAATTTAAAAAAGAAAGAGAAAGAGGGAGGGGGGAAGGATACGCAGCATGGTAAGGTGGTGGTAGCAGTTTATGGCCTTAGGCCCAAAACGCAAATGCTATTAAACAAAAAAAAACAAAAAAAAAACTCATAAAGCACAAATGCAAAAAAGAAAACGCAGAGGACATAGTATCCTCCTCTTCCTCATTGCAGAAACAGGGCACGGCACTGTTATTCCTTCAAATCATGAAAAACGAGACGGCAACAAAGGTATCATCCGCGGCTCACCTTCAACAATCAACACGAAAACAACAAATCTCTCCTCTCCTTCTCAAATCGCAAGCTCTTTTTCTTCTTCTCACCGTTCTCCCTCTCTCCGAACAAACAAGAACGAACAAAAATCGCAGCCGATTCTCCCTCTCACATCGCAAGCTCTCTCTTCTTCTTTTCTTTTTCGGTTCTTCCTCTTGCTCTTTGTTGATTCAAATCTGGATATCTGAAGCTATTTGATGAATGAAACTGAATTTGTTTGTGAATTTGAAATTGAAAAATTGAATGTGGTGTTTTGGATTTGTGCAGGGGTTTGGGATGGCTGTTCAAGCTTGAGATTGAAGGAGAGAATGAGTTGGTTTTATAGAGGATTGAGTGAAATTTTGAACTGAAAAATGAATTCAATTTCGTTGCTGTTTTGGGTTTGATTGAGATGCGTTTTGTGTTGTAAGTTTCTCGTGTCCCGCGTGCTAGCTTACTGAGTCTTTTCTTTGCGTTTTATTTGCCTTCAAATGTGTTTTGGTTGACTCAACGTGATGTTTGCTGTGGATTTTTTCGTGCGTATTTCGGCTTGTGTTGGCTGGGCAGGTGCAGTCCGCGTGCGGCGTGAATTGATGCTGTTGTTGTTTTGTTATTTGAAATCACTGTGTTTGCAGGCTTGGCTTCAAGTGGCTTGGCTGGTAGTTGTTGATTGTCTGAGGGGAAGGCTGGTAGCTTGGGAGGATTTTACTTGTGGTTGTTTTGGTCGTGCGAAGGAAATGCTGGCGTGGAGTTTCGTGCGTGTGGCTGGGATGTGGGCAAGGATATAGGTGATGTGAGACGGCTTGTGGCTTTTGCTGTGTTAGCTTGGCGAAGTTGTGATAACTTGGATGCGCATGTGGCTGAGATGTGAGCGTACGGAAGCTGTGAATGTGATGTGATAAGGTTGCAGTTTGTTGGGCCTGCAGCTGAAGGCTGGTGCTTGTAGTTTAAGCTTGCTGAGTTTTGGATTGTGAGAGCTGATGTGAGGTGTGCGGTGCTAGCGTGGAAATGGCTTGGTGAAATGATTTAGCTGGCTGTGGGAGTATGTGAATCATTGGGACTTCATGATGATGGGCCAATGGGCCTCTAAATTTTTCCAATTTAATTTGTTCTCAAAAAAAGTGAAAAATGGCTAAGAATATTGGACTTGATAATAAAATAAAAAAAAGTATTTAGAATAAAAAATTGGATATTTGGTAAAAAATAATCTTTGAAAAAAAATGGGAATGAATGGAAGTTGGTTAAAAATAATGGTAATTCGAAATAATCGAACTAAAAAAATGGTTTATGGATCGAATTGTTAAAAACATAGAAGTGGATATGGAATTGGATAACGAGTGAAAATGATAATGGGTTTGAATGATATCTGGACATTGGAAAAACTGAAATATGGACAATGGTTTAGAAATAAATGGATAGAAAAATATTTGGAGAATAGAAGTATGGCCGAAGTAAAAAAAATGGTAACTAGAAAGAAACGTGTCTGAATCGGACAATGGATGAAATAATGATTTTTAAGCCCACAACCAATTCCTGATTTTTTTCACAAGCCTCTGATAAGAATGAATACAGTCAATCTTGAACCACTGAACAACTTGCCACTTCAGCCACCATCACTGAAATTGTCTGAAAATTTTCCTGATGATTTGAATTCATGCTGAGAAACATAAATTCTCAGACAAACCACTGATAGACTGATGAACATGAGGATTCAAAACAAACTTCTCACAGAATATTGCCTAATAACTGATGACTTCGCACATAACACAGTCCTGAACTTTGCATACGCACTGTTTGAAAAATGAACCACTGGCACAAGTAGCTTGCAATTGAACAATCTTTTTGATAGTTTGACCAAGATTAGGTCAAACGTCCATCTGAATCGAATCGTGACTGGTCAACTGCATCTGAATTGGAATCACAGCCCTGTCTTTGAAATCCTGCAACACAGAAGAAGAAACAACTGCAACATATTTTTTGATATTTTGGTTAGAAGTTAGTGAATATGAACAGATAACGGAAATTAAACATGGTGATCCTCTGCAAGGCATAGACCTGCACCTGAAAAATGATAAACGAACAGTGCGTGATCTTGTTTGTATGCAAATGCAGATGAGATGCGAAAAATCTTAGGGTAAAAAATTAGGGTCTGACAGATGCCCCTATTTAAGTTTCTTCAATCCAGAGAAGATGAAGATTGAAATCTTCGTTTCGACAAGATGGAAGATACTTAAATATCAAAAAACCCAATTTTTGATCCTAAGATGCCAAAAACTGGAATGAAATGAAATGAATGATGTGAAATGATATGAAGATGATATGGAAATGATATGAAGCAAATGAAACTGATGAGCAAAATATGAGATGATATGAAATGTATATGAAATGCAGAGAAAACATGTGAAAATTTATGAAATATTATGAGCAAATTTATGAGATGATATGAAATGTATCTGGAACCAAATGAAATGCAGAGAAGTCCGTGAAGGACAAGACGACACATGAAAAAGAATAAACGATGGGGATAAAGAGCCTAAGACTCTGACGGGAAAAACAACATGCTAGAGACCAAAACATGGCTCAGCCGAGGTGAAAATGTCCAAGAATGGCAATCTGGACAGAGATAATTACAACATCCAGGAATGGCACTGAATGAAGTAAGAAAAATCCCGAAAAAATACACCAGAAGCATCCAAGGATGACACTACTGAATTTAATAGGGATATCCGAGAATGGAAATCGGAAAGGGATAATCATAACATCTGAGAATAGCAATCAGATAAAAAGTGAATTACAATATCTGAGAATGGCAATCAGATAAAATGTGAGTCACAACATTCAGGAACAGAACTGAATGAAATGGGAAAATTCGGGAAAGCACATCAACTCAATGATGATTCCAACATGAAAATCCGAGAATGGCAATCGGAAGGTAAGTGATCAATAACATCTGAGAATGGCAATCAGATAAAAATATGAATCACAACATTCAGGAACAGCACTGAATGAAATGGGAAAAAAGGTCCAGGACAGTACATCAAATCAATGATGACTTCACTATGGACATCCGAGAATGGCAATCGGAAAGAAATGATCACAAAATCTGAGAATGGCAATCAGATAAAAATGTGAAGCATAACATTCAGGAACAGAACTGAATGAAATGGGAAAAAAGGTCAGGGACAGTACATCACATTACTGATGACTTCACTATGGACATTCGAGAATGGCAATCGGATAAAAGGGTGTAATATCTGAGAGAAACAACAAGCACAAGAAGGAAAAGTTATGACGAGACAGACAAATGCCGAGTAAGTTGGACTTTGATCAAAAAAATAAGAAGTAGAAAACAACAAGACTTCGAGAAATGCATATGAGGACTAAAACACTCAGTATGCAGACATTTACAAAAATGGGGACTAAACCACCCAAGAGAATGTATAATGAGGACTAAAACACTCAACTATGCAAAGGTAAATAAAACTGGGGAATAACACACCCAAGGATACGCATAATGAGGACTAAAACACTCAAATATGCAAACTTTTTCGACAATGGGGAACAACACACCCAAGGATACGCATAATGAGGACTAAAACACTCAAATATGCAAAGGCTAACAAACCTGGGGAATAAAACACCCAAGAAACCGCATAATGAGGAATAAAACACTCAAATCTGCAAAGGTTAACAACACTGGGGAATAAAACACCCAAGGAACCGCATAATGAGGACTAAAACACTCAAATATGCAAACATAGACAAGACTGGGGAATAACACACCCAAAGAGATAATATGAGAGAAAATGCTGACAACTAGTTTAGACTGTTAGAGGAGTGGAAAGAAAGAAGACTGATTCCTCAACACAGAGATCACTGCCATCCTGCTCGGAAATTAGAGATACTATTGCTGAACAAATCTCTGTCACACCAGTAAACTGTACCAAGTTGAAAATTTTTTGAGAGAAGTCATGCAAAGCTGCTTGGGGATTCTTGAAGAAAAATTGCCCCAAGTTCAATGACTGATGAAGATAAACGGATAATGGATTCATTTCTTGATTACTGTTGGAGAAAATAATCAAATCTTTGAAGTAACTATTGAGAAGAATAAACTGATCATGGCTTCAGTTCTAGAAATGAATGCTGAGAAAATAAACTGATCATGGCTTCAGCCCTTGAGAAAATAACCCAACATGTAACTTGCAGAGAATCTTCTGACTAACCAATATCTGAGAATAACTTGCACTGAGCAACAACTCTTGAACCATAAGACCTGAGAAGAACTTGCCCCTGATAAGATCACTGACCAAGTTTCTAAACTGTTTGAAAATTCCTAAATGAGGAAAGTTTATTTGCAAATAAAAAATGTTTGTACAAACTTGGTAATTTTAATGCAAAGTTCAATGCAAAGTTTGAAATCAAGAATCATTTTTGAAATGAAATTTATTGATGTAAAGTAAATGAAAACATGTCACAACACGGCGGTTGAGACAAAAATTAAAGATAAAGCAACGGTAAGAAAACAAATGATTGGTAAAGAACTTGGGAGTCAGTTTACGCAACCTTGTTGTAGTATGCTTTTCAAAAGAAACCTGGATTCAATTAGGACTTTTGAAGGTTGTAACGTGGTTTGGTTCACGGTTTATGAAACAAAGGATATAAGCTCAAAGTTATTTGTACCCAACCCAACTTCGTGATGAACTCCAGTCCTACATTCAATTAATTCAGCCTATGCATTCAAGTTCCAAGCATTTGGGATTGCACAGATGAAGATGGTTCATAAGCCAAAGGTTTTGGAGATAGCAGTCATCTCTTCCTTTTGTTATTTCTAGTGAGGACTTTAGTCGACTCAATTTGCTTTTGCTGAGGATTTTGATGACCTCTTGACAAATCTTTCTTTTTATTATCCCTAACTTTTGCCTGAACTGTGTCATTTGATCTTACAGCCAGCGGGATGCCCTCAGTTTTTTTGCCTAAGCCTCCTTCATAAGTTTTGACTTAGCGAGCTTTAATTTTTCAATAATTTTTTATATCATTTGTTTTTGAAAGATAATGACTGCATGGCTTAATGATTATGACGAACCATCATCGGCTTTTGAATTGAGAAACATCTTCAACACTTCTTGATGTGTGTGAAGGAAAGCTTGAGATTGCAACCTTTATTTGAAAGGTGTCTTGAATGATTCTCTTGTACTTGAATGTACATTTGAATTAATTGAGAACTACCCTTCCCCGGGTTAAAATTGAGGGTTTTTTTCGAATAGAAAGAAACTCTAACTTCAAGGCTCAAAGGGGTTGACAAAAGATTAACTTCCTTATTTCTCCAGTGTTTAGGATTTGAAACAATGCCTGTATATCATCAACCAAGTCTCAATTGAAAGCATACCAACAACATTTATGGGTATCTCGTTTTCATCATCCTCCCTCCAATCATTGTAAAACTTTGAGAAAAGATAAATGAACTTGAAATGTAAAGCATAAAGATGCAAATAGTAAATGAAATTGAATTAAAACAAAGCAATGCTCATTTCATTAAAATCAACATGAAAGTACAAACAAGCTTAAAAGCAAACAACTTAATATGATTGAATAAAATTGCAAACATAAAGAAACAATGGCCTAGTGATCAATCAACAACAAGGATGAGCTGTCCCATCTGATATTCTGGCCTTGAAGAAAAATTGACAATTGAATTCTTCTAGAAGATTCACTTCCCAAGCTTCGGCAAAGGATTGTTGATAACATTGGGATTAAGGTCATTAAAGTAAAGGATGTTGTTCCTGATAAGTTCCTGCACCTTAGCCTTCAGTGCAAAGAAATGTTCCAAGTCATGACCAGTTCCACCTTGATGAAATTCACAGCGAAGATCCGATCTATAACCAACCGGCAGAGTATTTGGAACAGGAGGCGGAGGCCTAGTAGTAATTAAACCTTTCTCAATCAAGGAAGGAAACAATTCAGTGTAAGACATCGGAATAGGATCAAAGTTTGGCCTATTGTGATACTGATTTTGTCCAGCAGCAGGATGAGGAGCCTGAGCTTGAGCTCAAATCTGGACTTAAGCTTGAGCTGGTCGAGCTTGACCTTGAACTTGAGTTTGAGCAGGTTGAGTTTTAACAACAGGAGCAACTGCAGCTACGTATGGTTGAACATATCATTGTTGCGGGCGATAAGGCCTCCTCTCAGTTGAAACAGCATAAACATCACCATCTCTTCTCTTGTAAGGATTCCCAAAAGATTTTCTTGCAGCATTAGGAGCTTCAGAATTGGTAATCTTACCCTTCTTGATACCTTCCTCTAGTCTTTCTCCAATAGTGACTATGTCAGAAAAACCAGATGAAACACTTCCTACCATTTTCTCCCAAAAGAACGGTTGAAGAGTGTCCATGAACAAACCAGTTAATTCCTTTTCGGGTAAAGGTGGCTCCACTTGAGCAGCTAGCTCTCTCCAACGCTGAGCATACTCTTTGAACGATTCTTTCTCTTTCTGTGACATATTTTGAAGTTGACGACGGTCAGGCGCCATGTCCAGATTGTACTTATACTGCCTTACAAAAGCATCAGATAAATCTTTCCAGCTTCGGATGTGACTCTTCTCAAGTCCCACATACCATTTCATAGAAGCACCACTCAAACTATCTTGGAAACAGTGAATAAGCAATTTGTCATCCTTAGCATGTGCAGCCATTTTGCGACAATACATCAGCAGATGAATCTTTGGACAAGTATGACCATTGTACTTCTCAAATACAGGAACCTTGAACTTATCAGGAAGAACCAAGTCAAAAACCAAACACATGTCTATCGCAGCAGAACCGAAGACATCTTTTCCTTCTAGACCTCTTACCCTCTTCTCAAGAGTCAAACATTGCTCTCTAACTTCATCCATATATCCAGGTTCACTCTGACTTTTAGCTTGTTGACCAGCAGCTTGGTACAAGAAAGGAGAATTCTGATAAGTAGTCTGAGCAGTAGCGTGCACAACAGGTTGAGGTTCAGCAAAAGTCGGAGCTGAAAAGACTGGTACAACAGATGGACCACCAATCTGAGCAGTAGCAGAAACTGGCACATAATCCGGAGGTAACCCATATTCTGGCCAAGTAGAAACCGGTTGTTGAGTAACAGGAGGATCAACAACAGCAGTAAAAACTTCAGAGATCACAGTCCTTTGAGGTGGTTCACCTCGAGCAATCAAAACTTGCATCATTTCGGTGAGCCTGGTCATACCGGCTTTCAACTCATCAATCTCCATTCGAACTTCCATGTTATGTTGTTCTTGGTGTTCCATTCTCAATCTGATAGCTCTCCATCTGTTAGCAGCTCTAGTACCGTATCTGTGGTGAGGAGTCATCTTGACGGATCAACAGACAACTGAGGAAAGAAACAACCGGGATGAGTTCCCACACAACTCGGATGAACGCAAGAATATGCGAGGATGCAATGATATGCAATGTTCACTTCCATTTTCAGAAAAACAACTCGATTATTGCAAACATTGTCAACATCGAGAATATAGTCATGGAATATCTTGGCAAAAAGGAATATTTATTCTTTCCAATATTTGCAATAATCGGAATTATCTTCCTTGAAAAATGGTTGTGATAATGATCATGATGAATATATAGATGCAGCAACCACAAACAAGATCACGCAAAGCACACAGGTTCAAAGGTTCGAATCACGAGCATGGAGTTATGGGATAAGAACACCAACCCACACAGGTATGTACTAAGGTTTGTCTTCATTGTACCTGCAAAAACCCAGAAGGGTGCTAACAGAGGTTCCCGGAGTTAACAGCCATCTTTAGAATATCATCGGTACGTTGGATTACTCCCCAACCGATAACATTCTTAAAATAGACCTCGTCTGAGTGTAGTATCGCGTGACAACCACTTTAGGTTTACACCCAGATAGTTTCCGCACTACGTTCCTAAATTGGCTCAGATTGGTTAAGGGTTCTACGGTCCTCAGTATGATCAGCTCAAGGTCGGAAAAAATGCCACGTACGATTACTCGTCATGACATTGATAGTCCAAGAGATCCTAACCGAGTGGAGATTATCGAATTCATATTGCTTTGGACTACTCCATCGCATATCGCTTCAAATATCGCCGTCCTATCATAAGTTCCGCTCAGATCCGGGTTAGAATCTATCTCACAGAGGATCACCAAACCAAAACAGAACAACCAAGTAACAAACAAATCAAACTAAAACAGTAAACAAATCAAAGTAGGCCGAATCCACTTAGAGATTGATTCCCTAGCAGAGTCGCCACTTTTCTGTAGCGGTAAAATCATGAGTGTAAGCTATCGATTAACTTAACTCAATATACACAGAGTCGCCACCGCGCTTTCATTTATTTCCAAATGGAAAAAGGCAAAAGAACGAACAAAACCTTAATGAATCTTAAAAGCTAAAAAGCTAAAAGAATCAAACAGAGAATGGGTACGGGGATTGGTTACAAATCGGGAAGGTTTTAAGCACCCGACTTGTCCGTGGTACTCCACGGGAACCCTTTGAAATGTTTACTGCATTTTAGTCTGAAATTGGTTTGCTTGAAAAAAGATTGAAGAGATGAGAAGAAGAATGTTTTTTAAGATTTTGGTGTTTGAAGAGACGAATGTCTCATGCCTACGTACCCACAAAGTGCAATGCGAGATCAAAACCCCGTAGTTCGTGGTACAAATTGTGAAAAGGCAAATGAGTTGAATTGATTTTAAAATGTAAAGATAAGTTGTCATCCTTTAGCGAATAATTCCGCTAGAAAGGATGAATCATATCTAAACATAAAAAAGGTTAAAGAAAACGTGCACGAGGACACAAAAACAATTGAATGAGTTGTGAATGTTTTAAAGTTTTGAGAAGAAAGTTTCGATATGCTTATGTGGTTTAGCATTTATTAAGAAAATGAAATGAAAAAAGTAAAACCACATGACTGAAGTCAAGGTTTGATTGAGAAAATGTTTGAAGTTTGAAAAACAAAGAAAGTTTTGAAAAGAGGAAGGAGATTTGAAAATTTAAGAAGATAGGAAGAGATGAAGGGACTATCCTAAAACTTGAAAATAAGAGCTAAGGGAAGAAATGATCAAACCAAATGGCAAGCATCTTTGAAACAATTGGATTTCCATCTTCAAAGGCCAATGAAATAATTTGAGGCCGAGGTTTCTAATCCATTCCAACTTGAGCAAGGGGGAAGATCTTAAAGTCTAAGTCCATTCTCCGAAGCAAGTGATAGTAACCATAGTCCAAAATAAGAAGTCACAAGTCTTTTAAGTGTTTAATCCTTTATTAGTGTTTTGATATCCAAATGGACAAAGGAGAAATAACAAGCAACAATATAAACAATAAGCAAATGATATATGATATAATATGATAAAGCATAATAAGAGAGATAGGGAACAAGAGATTGAAATAAAAAGGATAAGGTGCGAGAGATTAAAATTAAATGTTAGTATATTCACATTATTATAATATTTACAATATAAAGTGGTATGATGAACTTAATCAAGCACAACCACGAAAATAAAATAAAATTGAGGCAACCGGATCCAAGTGGATCGCATTCCGAATCGGGACAACTTTAGGTCTATGTTAAGCAATCGCCGAGTAATTTACGGAGTAATTACCCTACAAATAAGGCCGGCCACCACTAATTAAAGTGGAAAATCTTCGTGTTAATACATGTTAGAGAAACGATATTATGAATCGTTCTCCGAAAACATGCCACACTAAAAGAAAAGGTAATGGTCTAATCTTAATCGGGATTTCTCATTGTGTTTATCGAAGGCAACCTATCACGATTCCAAAGTATGGAGAATGATCCAAATGATCATTCATCCATAGATTTGAAACAATGAAGATTAAACATCTTCGAAAACCAATAATCGCGAATCGGAGATCTCATCGACCAAAAAAATAAAAAGAGATGAAGAAAAATGGATCTAAAAGAATAAATCCATAAAAAGAAATAGAAATATTTTTAAATTCTTTTCTAAAATTTCTTTTCTCTAAATTGTTTCTAAGATTCTTTTTCTAAACTTTTTCTAAAATGTTTCTAAACATTTTTTTTCTAAATCAATTTCCTAAACTTTATTCTATAAAACCCTTATAAACAAAAGTTGAAGCAAACATTAAACAAAAGAAAAATTAAAGAATTAAAAAAAGAAATAGAAAGAGGGAGGGGGGAAGGATACGCAGCATGGTAAGGTGGTGGTAGCAGTTTATGGCCTTAGGCCCAAAACGCAAATGCTATTAAACAAAAAAAACAAAAAAAAACTCATAAAGCACAAATGGAAAAAAGAAAACGCAGAGGACATAGTATCCTCCTCTTCTTCATTGCAGAAACAGGGCACGGCACTGTTATTCCTTCAAATCATGAAAAACGAGACGGCAACAAAGGTATCATCCGCGGCTCACCTTCAAAAATCAACACGAAAACAACAAATCTCTCCTCTCCTTCTCAAATCGCAAGCTCTTTTTCTTCTTCTCACCGTTCTCCCTCTCTCCGAACAAACAAGAACGAACAAAAATCGCGGCCGATTCTCCCTCTCACATTGCAATCTCTCTCTTCTTCTTTTCTTTTTTGGTTCTTCCTCTTGCTCTTTGTTGATTCAAATCCGGATATCTGAAGCTATTTGATGAATGAAACTGAATTTGTTTGTGAATTTGAAATTGAAAAATTGAATGTGGTGTTTTGGATTTGTGCAGGGGTTTGGGATGGCTGTTCAAGCTTGAAATTGAAGGAGAGAATGAGTTGGTTTTATAGAGGATTGAGTGAAATTTTGAACTGAAAAATGAATTCCATTTCGTTGCCGTTTTGGATTTGATTGAGATGCGTTTTATGTTGTAAGTTTCTCGTGTCCCGCGTGCTAGCTTACTGAGTCTTTTCTTTGCGTTTTATTCGCCTTCAAATGCGTTTTGGTTGACTCAACGTGATGTTTGTTGTGGATTTTTTCGTGCGTATTTCGGCTTGTGTTGGCTGGGCAGGTGCAGTCCGCGTGCGGCGTGAATTGATGCTGTTGTTGTTTTGTTATTTGAAATCACTGTGTTTGCAGGCTTGGCTTCAAGTGGCTTGGCTGGTAGTTGTTGATTGTCTGAGGGGAAGGCTGGTAGCTTGGGAGGATTTTACTTGTGGCTGTTTTGGTCGTGCGAAGGAAATGCTGGCGTAGAGTTTCGTGCGTGTGGCTGGGATGTGGGCAAGGCTATAGGTGATGTGAGACGGCTTGTGGCTTTTGCTGTGTTAGCTTGGCGAAGCTGTGATAACTTGGATGCGCGTGTGGCTGAGATGTGAGCGTACGGAAGTTGTGAATGTGATGTGATAAGGTTGCAGTTTGTTGGGCCTGCAGCTGAAGGCTGGTGCTTGTAGTTTAAGCTTGCTGAGTTTTGGATTGTGAGAGCTGATGTGAGGTGTGCGGTGCTAGCGTGGAAATGGCTTGGTGAAATGATTTAGCTGGTTGTGGGAGTATGTGAATCATTGGGACTTCATGATGATGGGCCAATGGGCCTCTAAATTTTTCCAATTTAATTTGTTCTCAAAAAAAGTGAAAAATGGCTAAGAATATTGGACTTGATAATAAAATTAAAAAAAAAGTATTTAGAATAAAAAATTGGATATTTGGTAAAAAATAATATTTGAAAAAAAATGGGAATGAATGGAAGTTGGTTAAAAAAAATGGTAATTCGAAATAATCGAACTAAAAAAATGGTTTATGGATCGAATTGTTAAAAACATAGAAGTGGATATGGAATTGGATAACGAGTGAAAATGATAATGGGTTTGAATGATATTTGGACATTGGAAAAATTGAAATATGGACAATGGTTTAGAAATAAATGGATAGAAAAATAATTGGAAAATAGAAGTATCGCCGAAGTAAAAAAAATGGTAACTAAAAAGAAACGTGTCTGAATCGGACAATGGATGAAATAATGATTTTTAAGCCCACAACCAATTCCTGATTTTTTTTCACAATCCTCTGATAAGAATGAATACAGTCAATCTTGAACCACTGAACAACTTGCCACTTCAGCCACCATCACTGAAATTGTCTGAAAATTTTCCTGATGATTTGAATTCATGCTGAGAAACATAAATTCTCAGACAAACAACTGATAGACTGATGAACATGAGGATTCAAAACAAACTTCTCGCAGAATATTGCCTGATAACTGATGACTTCGCACATAACACAGTCCTGAACTTTGCATACGCACTGTCTGAAAAATGAACCACTGGCACAAGTAGCTTGCAATTGAACAATCTATTTGATAGTTTGACCAAGATTAGGTCAAACGTCCATCTGAATCAAATCGTGACTGATCAACTGCATCTGAATTGGAATCACAGCCCTGTCTTTGAAATCCTGCAACACAGAAGAAGAAGAAACAACTGCAACATATTTTTTGATATTTTGGTTAGAAGTTAGTGAATATGAACAAATAACAAAAATTAAACATGGTGATCCTCTGCAAGGCATAGACCTGCACCTGAAAAAGGATAAACGAACAATGCGTGATCTTGTTTGTATGCAAATGCAGATGAGATGCGAAAAATCTTAGGGTCAAAAATTAGGGTCTGACAAATACACACATCAACATAACCAATTTTTAACTATAAAATTAGCATAGACACCTTCATCAACTTTGACGAACATATACAACATATTCAACTTCTTTAATATTAGCATAATCGACTTTATAAACATAAACATATAAACAAATTATGCAACAAAATCATATAATCAACTTATCCAACATAATCATATAATTAACTTAGCAACATAATCGACTTATCCAACATGGTATGCATCCGCTCCAACTTATAAATGCAATGTATGCGATGAGACCAACATCGCAACACATAAATAACGAACCACACAAAACAACATACCACACACAACGTAGCAACTTAAATTCAACACGATTCAACCTTGGCCATAGGCCTACAACTTTCAACGCTGGTCATACGACCTACAACTTTAATAATCAACGTTGGTCATTCGACCTTCAACTTAGCAATGCCCATATAGCGGAGCAAATCAACATACACAACAGTACTAGAAAAATACCCACGTTCAATACAACTCAACAAAATACACTAACTAAAATGACCTACTAATTATTACAAACTACCTCGACAATTTTCGTTACATTCCGGACAACTAATTTGTCTGTGTAATTCAGCTAATTCGACTAAATCAGCACTATTTTTAATATTTTGTTATCACCACGAGTAATGTACAACCTCTGCCAATTAAAGCCTACTATTATAGACACTTTTACTCCCCAAAATATTTAGTCATCAGCGTCCAACTATTCTGGAAAATGCCAACACCTGCTAAATTTTATTTTTTGCTTAAACCCACTACTACCATTCCTAAATTCTGCTAAACTGCTACTATTGATATTCTTACTTCTGTCTCTTCCAATGATCTGCTAAAATATGCTACTATTATACTCCACCTCTTACAAACCAATTAACATTATTATTTAATTATACTAAACATTTATGTGCATTTTATTAAGAATAAAAGATAAATGGTCCTTTAATTATGTTCTTATTATAAAGTTAGTATCACATTATTATATAAATATTCCTTTAAAAAAAACTAAGTGACTTTTATATTCCTTTAAAAGACTAAGTGAAGTGCCAAATATTATAGTCATGGCAAGCGCCATGGCCCGTGTCGTAGTTGTATGGCCTGTGTAATGCCTTAATTTTTATAAGTTAATTTTATAAAATAATATGGAGAGTTTGGAGTATAATTGGGATAATGATTAAAGAATTATTTTGTTTTTAAATAATAATATGATAATGTAGTGGTATATTAATATAATATTATTATTTAAATAATAAAATAATTAGTTGGAGATCTAAGGGGCAATGGTGTAATTTGAGTATGTTATGAAAAGGGAGAACACGATAGATTTCTCATTATCGTGCATTTTGACGAAGAACAGGGAGCTCTAGAGAAAAGGGAGAAGAAAGGGAAAATCTAGGATCGTAGATTCCAAGGTCAAGAGTTCGGAAAAGCTTCATCCAATTTCGAGGTAAGGGGGGAGAAATGGTTTATATGGGTGATCTAACATGGAAGGGTAATTGGGAGGTCCTTACTCCTTTAGGGTTTATGAGTTATAATTGAATTGGATGAATTTGTGATGTTAGATGAATATTATAATGGGGGATTATGTGTGTGAATCTTGACATTAAATTATGATTGAATGTGATGAATCCTTGATGCAATTGTGAATAGTATGATGATTGTTGGTATATGTTTGGGTCTTAATGTTAAATTGCTTGGATATATGTGTATGGTGTGAATTGGGTTATGGGATAATGTTAGACGGTTGGAGAAGACGAAGAGAAACATGATTCTCCTAATTTGATCTGTAAATGTTAAGATAGATGATGGGTTGATATTAGAGGTATAAGTGATGATAAACTTGGCAATTGGATTGTTTTGAGTGCTAGAAACAAATTAAAATGAACTGGAATTGGATTGGTGTCGATAGGGGAAGGAAAAGCGATTTTTGCATAAAACCTGATTTTTGACGCAGAGCCTCTGACACAGGTCGTGTTACACGACACGGGTGGCCGTGTCAGGCCCCTGATTAATGGTTTTGGAGATTTTTGGAGAGGTTTGGGCTCAGAGGGTGTGACACGGGCCGTGTCACACGACACGGGCGGCCGTGTCACCCTTCTGGACTTTGGAAAATGTTGTTTTTGTGAGCCACGCCTCAGGCCACCTGACACGGGCCATGTCAGGGGACACGGGGGGCGTGTCAGGCCTCTGTATTTTGGGATTTTGCGACATTTTAAGTCAGATTTGACCCGTTCTTTCCATTAAGGTTCGTATCATTAGTCTAAGGCTGTGAGAATAAAGTTTAGTAAGAACCATAGGACCTGACAACTAAATGTAGAGAATGAATCTTAGATGAGTAAGTGAATAATATAAACTTGATAATGATGAATTGGTTGGGGTTGACTATGACAGTGTATAATATATGCTTTGTGTAAATTATGTGATGAAATGCTTGTTGTTTAATGAGGATCATGAGGTTTTAAAATGTATGTTGTAATCGAGTTTATGAATACGCAAACATGTTGGGGGAGTAATCATGTCTCGGGTGGAGCGTAAGTGATTGTTTGGATTTATTGGGAATCAATGGGTGGGGGATGATTGTTTCTCAGTAGGAGCGTAAGCGATGCATCCGGTCCGAATCGATGGACATTTGATGAAGTCGGTACCGCATTTGTATTGTGTCATTGAGTCACTTGCATTGATATGAATGAATGATTGATGTTGTGTGATATACTTGGCGTGTGCGAATTACCTCTTCATATATGTTATTTGCACCTTTATATTATGAACTTGTTTCTCACCCCCTTTGATTGTTTTGTGGCGTCTGTGCTTCTTTGGAAGTACAGATAACTCAGGTACCTGAGAAGTGCTTGGTGTTACTTGTTCAAGTCCTAGGAGCTCTGATACGTAACGGGAATGGGGATTTTTATCACTTTGTTTTATTTTATTTTATTTTTTTCAAGACTTTGTTATAGTTACGTATCGAATTAATGAACTAGAAGAATAGTTTTACGTTTTTGAATTAATGCGTTGTCGAGCACATTGATGTTGAAATTATTAATTCTGCTGCTTATGTTATGCAACATTTGTTTAATTTTGATGAGTAATCACTCGCTTTGTTATGTGACTCTGATTTTTAATGAGAATTTATGTTAATTTTGAAATTGGGAAAAAGGGGTGTTACAATTGGTATCAGAGCAGGTCGGTCCAACCGGCCAGATTGAGTTAGTCCTTAGAATAGGAGATAGGTGTGTGTCCTAACCTGAGATGTTTGTTGTATTAGTATGGCAGGAAGGAATGATGTTGTTCTTGCTGCGGCTATGCAAGCCATGGCGCAGATGGTTGAGAACATTGTTCAGGTAGCTCAAGTGGGAGGTAACGCCCAGTCTCGTGCATTGGGTCAATTCCGGAACAACAAGCCGCCTAAGTATGAAGGTGGAATCCTGGATCCAGAGGCTGCGCAGAAGTGGTTGAAAGCTATTGAGAAGATCTTTAGGACCATGGGGTCTACTGATGATCATAAGGTGAGGTTTGGTCCTCACATGTTATAAGGCGAAGCTGAAGTCTGGTGGGACAACAGTCGCCAAAGGTTGGAAGCTGCAGGAACTGCAATTACCTGGGCAGTGTGTCACAGAGAGTTCTTGGAGAAGTATTTCCCGGAATATGTCTGCAGTGCTAAAGAGATAGAATTCCTGGAGCTGAAACAAGGTAACATGACGGTAGCGGAGTATGCTGCCAAGTTCGAAGAGTTGGTGCAATATTGTGTGCACTATGTAACACCCCACATTTGCCCTCTCTTGTTTAGCATCATCATCATATCATAATCATCATAAGCATGTCATATCCTTAGCATATTGCATAGAAAAATGAAGCATAGTACCCGCATGTTCCAGCATAAGGCATATGATCAATCATCAGGGAAATTCAAAGCTCACAAGGCATGTTACAAGTTTGATATCATGGTCAAAGCCTTAAAAGGGATTGAGGATCAAAATCAGGTCAGAACGGTTGGTGTTGGGTTATTCCTGAGGTTTCCCACCAAAAGGAGGGAAAATTCAAAATTCACTGGCGTTAACCGGTTAACGCTTTGGTTAACCGGTTAACGACTGCGAATTTTGAATTCCAGCAGCAAATTCAGCATGTGTTTTGGCTCCAAATTTCCAATTTTCTGATTTTTTATTCATTTGAATTGTGGAGAAGGATCTAGATCATTAATCCAAGCCTAATTCCATTGCTAAATCCTAATCACTTTACCAAACCATTTTTTTGGATCCCAAACCTAAATTTTGGGCCCCAAACCTAAACCATATTTAATCCATTTCTCTCCAAACCAAGAGAGAGCTCTCTCATTTTTTCACTTCTCATTCTGATTTTTCACTCTTCTCTCTCACTTTTCTCTCATTTTCTCTCCCACATTTTCCAAATTCACTAAGAGTTCCTTTTTGAAGATCACATAACCTTGCCTTAAGGTGTGTAGATCTTGGAACTAGACCTCCATACATAGCTCATTTGCATCATTTTGCTGGTTTAATTGGTGATTCAGATCTGGTTTGGGAATTAGAAGTGCTTTTGGATCCAAAATTATGCATCAAGACCCTTTGCTTGCATTTATTTTGCATGGAGTGTGAAGCTTAGCACCGGATCTTCAAAGTTTTCCGCGAGATCTCTCATTTCCAGCTCAAACAACAATTACCAAAGCATACCTCAGTGTAAACACCCCAAATTTGCCCTCACCCATTCACACCATGGCTTGTGATCTCCTCATATGCATAAACTCAACCATGGCATCTCATACCACATTTTTTTGATTCATTGCATTGGCTCAAAGTCATCTGCATCTAGGGTTTGTGATCTGAGCAATCCAAGAGCTTCTTGAGCCACTCCAAAGGTCATCAATCACTTCAAAAGGGGTCCATGTATGTTCAAGCATCATATTATATCCCCTCAAAGTCAAGAATGTCAAAGAATCACAAGAACTGAGATTGGCATGGAAGCAGAGCCAGGTTTAACTACACAGATGACCTAGAATTAGGGTTTTGGTTTCAAAGGCCATAACTCCAATTTTTTTGGTCAGACTTGTTTCTATTGGTCTCTATATGGTATAGGGATCATGCATATCAATTTTCATGAAGAAATTCCATGGGGAAGGCATCTAACCAAGGGTTGACTTTCTAAGCAAGTCAGTGCAAAATCAGGGCATCTGAGGCCCCCAATGACCCAACCAAAGGGTGTTCTTCATCATTTTGATTGTATATGATCTTTATTTGATCATGGAAGATGTTGTAAGTTCACAAAATTGAAGAATCTCAAGTCATTTGCAAAGTTGACTTTTTGGGAAAGTTGACTTTTATTGAAAATTGCCATTTTGGGAAACTTTTTCAACCCTTGCTTTTTGATTCAAAAATGCTTCAAATGAAAAAACTTTGGTCATAAAAGTTGTAGAATGGATCATTCCCTTTTCAAAAAGTACAAGAACATGACCTAATTCATTTTGGATCAAAAGTTATGGCTTGTCAAAGTTGGCTAAAATCACAAAAATTGAAGTTTTCTTCCAAAGAGGTATTTTGCAAAATGGTTTGATCAAATGTTCTAAAGGCCTCAAATGTGTACCATTTCTTCACAACATGATCATATGACATCTAAAATTCAGAATGGGCCAAGGGATCACTCATTTTCATGACTTATGGAGCAAGAATTTTCAAAAGAAACCAAAGTGAAGCAAGTTGCAAAAACTCACTCAAGTTTGGATCCACTTGCTTGCTGACTTCATAATCAATCCTAGGGCTCTCCACACTTCTTGCTGCGCAGGACACCCCATTTGTCCTTGGCTAGCTAGTAGCCCATGCCTCTCTTACACAAGTTTGACACTTTGGCAACTTGAGCCATACCAATCACAGCAGTACACATCAACTCATCTGACCAATCCCATTTGTTTATACAAACCAAAAGCAAGACATTTCACACAACACACAAGCCTGAAAGCACCAAGAACACAGCTCTCTCATTTTCCACCCCATTTGCAAAACTCTTCGAAACACTCTCCACAAGCTGCAAACACACAAACCAACTTCACAAACAAACTCAGCATGCTCCACTGATCAAAAACCACCCATCACCATAGCCTGAAACTCACTGAAACCAAAATACGATTCCTGCCCCTCTTTGAGCAGAATTTCAGCTATCTTTCAAACCAACCATTGTAAACTTCAAACAAGCATTGAAAGCTTCTCAGGAGGTCCATTGGAGGTGATTGGAAGCAAGAAACCAGCCAGAAAATGCCAGAAATCAAAGCTTCGATTCAGGTAGCCATGGAAATTCATTTTTCCAGAACTCCTTTCTCTTGTTTCTAAGTTGATCTGCATGCTTCCCTGAGTTCACTGAACATTTTATTTTTGAAAATGATTGAGTTTTGAGGTTGTATGCTTGATCTGAAAGTTTGCCCGAAAAAATGTTCTTGCTTGTTTCTCTTGATTCAGTGAAAATAAATGTTGTTTGAGTTAGGGTTTATGCTTAGGGTTGTTCATAGATTGATTCTGGAGATTTAGAGCCTTTGAAATGGCCTGGAGAGTGAGATTGAGTTTTTGGTTGATCGGAGAAGATGACCGGAACACTGTTCCGGTCACCTGATTTTGTTTAGGGTTCAGATTAGGGCACTAATCATAATTATTGAATTTTGAATAATGGTCGTCCAGATGCGCGCCAAGTCCACTCCCGCGCGTGTGAATTTGAATGTCAGCCATTGATTGTGTTGACTTTTCCTTTTTTCAGTTTAATTTCATTTTATTTTCATTTAAAATCATTTGTTTTGTTCAATTTATTAAAAATAGTAAAACATTTTCAAAAATTCTGAAATTTTTTATACAAGCTTTTATTAATATTCAGAAACCAAAAACATTTTTATTTTTATTTTTTGCATTAAAAATTATTTTTAAATCATTTAAAAGTTTATTTTTAATTAATTAATGAGAATTAATTAATTAAAAATACTTTTAGGTATTTAAAAATCACACAAAAATTCATGAAACCTTTAAAATCATTTAGAAACATTGTCCAACCTTCAAACCAAATTTCATTTTTGATCTTGGTGTCTTTTGACAATTTCCCATGGAATTAATTTCATTTCAAGGCATTATTTTGATCCTAACTTTGAAAATTCATTTCTGCCTAGTCTTTAAGAGTTGGACTTTGATTCTTTTTGCATTGCATCTTGTATAGCATGCAGTTTATAGGATTAAATTGGCATGATTTGATCTTGCATTTTCAATTTGTTTGACATTTTTCTTGACAAGGTGCCTTAAAACCCTAGAAATCTTAAGAAATTCATAACCCTCATTGGGTTAAGAGTTAGAACCCCTCCTTTGGGCAGTGAGTATGTATAGGTTTAGGGTTCCTTTGAATGCATTTTCAATTTTTTATCATGATGTTTGCTTCTGGTTTTGATTTTTGTTTGTTGCATTGATCATTAACCCTAATTTGGGCTTTCTTTTGCATTCATCTTGCATTTGCTTGCATACCATGACTTGCCATGACATCTTGTGCATCCATTTGATTCATAATACATCTTAGGACATATTAGAATCATGTTTGATCATTGCATCTTTCATTTGCCATTTTGTATGTCATTTGCATCCCATAACTTTTCATGTATGTTCATGGTTCTAAGCCTGCTTCATTTGCATCCATATGTTTGTAGGATCATCCTCATGCCTTGTTTCATGTTTGTATCATCTCATAGCATCATTAACATCACACTCATGCTTCTGTTTTTGGTTTGCATCATATCATTTCATCTCATTTTGCATTGCATTGCATTTCTTTCATTAACTTTTCAGGTGGTAAGTTGCTTTGAGAAATGAATTTGCCTTCACTTCTCACAATCTCTTTCCATCTCTCTCATATTTCATTTGCTGCATTTTGTATGTGTTTGAGTTTGAGCTTGCTCATTCTTGTTCTTCTTAATTTCTTTCTTCAAGTGACTTGTCTTCTTAAATGAAGCAAGTTGCTTTGCTTCTCTTTGCTCCTTTCATCTGCTTCCTGGTGGTTCCTTTGAAGATCTTTCTTGTAAACCTCACAAACCTTAGGAGCAACCAAGCATGACAATAATTAGGGTTTTGATTAGTCCCCCACTTAGTTTTACCTTTGTGTCTCATTGAGTCTTCTCTTCTCACCTCACAATCAGGGACTAAACCACAAAGGCTTTAAGGCTTTGTGATTAAGCTTGTACCTGCATCCTTCTATTAGGATGGAGTGTATAACTTTAATCCTAAGTTTTAAACCCTTAATGTGTTTAAATCCTTTAATCAATTCATCTAATAATCATCAAGACATCAAGCTTGTAACTTGGGCCTTGCATTAGGGTTCTAATTCTTCCTTTATTGGTTAAGAAGGACTAACCCTAGTGTTAATGGACAAGTCCCCCTCAAGTTGTCTTACAAATCATAAAATTCACTTCATCATCTTATCATTATCTAAAACCCACTTAATAAAGGTTTTGTTTTGTCATGAGTTTAATCCCTAATCATGGATTAAGTTGAGGAGCTTTCCTCAGCTTAAACATTCTCATCTATTATCCTTCTATTAGGATGGTGTAATGAGTCTGTTTAATCCCTGATTATGGCTTAACCTCATTACTTAACACTAAACAAAAACACCAAAAACATCTAAATAATCACAAGTAGGTTAATGATCTTAATCCTACACCATGGTGATTAAGTGTGAGAGGCTGACTTCACACTTAAGGTATTCCCATTACCCCTAATCAGAGGGAAGATGTGATGAGTTTACTAAATCCATTGGTTTAGGCTTAAGCTCATTAACTTATGACAAACTTTCAAAAGCAATAAAAGACTGAAAACACAAAAACAAACAATAATCGTCTCCTCCGGGATTCTTTTCTCATCTCATTCACTCATAAACGAGAACTTGCTTCTTCCGTTTAATGCAAGACAGTTTGCACCTGAGCCAGACAGGTCATACACTTGAGCATAGACAAGTAAGCAGTTCACAAGTCAATTCATCTTTCAGTCTCTTTGGGTCGAACTACGGTGTTCTGACTTCCTCATTGCACAAGAGGATACGTAGGCATAACTTAACAGTTATCGAACAAAAGTCTCTGTATATTCCCCTCCTTTTCCAGCTTTATTCTTTTAGCCTCATGATCTTGAGTATCTTATTCCGGTTCTTACACTGACACTGTACATTTATACACTTCACTTTTCTTTTACACAGACACCTGTACATCCTTTTCCAGCTCTTTTATACACAGATTGCACTGACACTACCCCTTTAAAACACAAATCTTTTAAGCGTGGATCCCGTCGAGTACGACGGACAATCTGGGTGCTAATACCTTCCCAGGTTGTAACCAACCCCCTTTCTCAGTCTCTCTGGTTCGCAACCGTCTTATCCATATCTTTTCTAGGTCTATGCAGCATTACCTTTCCTCCGGGATAAAAATGCCTAGCTGGCGACTCTTTCTTTTCCTGTGAGTTCACTCCTGTGTGTTCTCACACCCTCTTTTCGCCGACCGTTCGCGTCTGTACCTTATTTTGAGTTAAGTCTCATCTTTTGGGAGCGACAGCTTGGCGACTCTGCTGGGGACCCTTATACTGTAACCAGGGCTTCTGGTTCTTTTTGTGGGTTCCTCCTAGCGCTTGTTTGATTTGTGTTTAATGGGGTGTTATGTGCTATTTGTGTTTGTATATTTATTTTGTTTATTGCTTTATGTGCAGTTGTTTTATTGCTTTCTTTACAGCTTTATATACATCATACTGTCATACTGTTCTGGCTGGATCTGGTTTTGTTGCTTTGGTGGGTGGGGTTCTATTGAGAGTTAAGGTCCTATACCTGGGACCTGAGTGACACCTAGGCTAGAGTGGTTCATGTTCTTTCCCATTCCATTTCGGTCTGGTGCGGGAATATGAAACACGGTTCAGATATGGGTTTCTTCTTGAGAACTCTGTGCTACAGATTTCCTGTAGTGCTAGGGCTATCTGGGAAGCCTGCTAAGTCTGGATGACCTTTAGTATTGACCTTCAGAAACTGAGGTGAATTAGAGGAGGATCTTTTATGGTTATTGTAAACAATGTACCTCCGGGTTAGAAGTGTTTACACTTCTCATAAGTGATCCAAGTCTGAGGATCCTTGTTTTAGAACACCACCTGTGAGGGGGTTGGGCTGTTTACAGGTTTGCAGGTACCCTTGACCTCAGCATACCCTGTTACTTTGTTTGATTAAGAGTACTCCATTTTGGGACAGTTCTTGTGATTTTAACCCAGGACATGTGACTCTTTATTTGAGTCCCCCACCTTGGTTACTGGACTTATGGACCTCCATCTGGACTTCTTAGACATACATGGACTTATATCAAAGCAGCAATCAGATCCAGCTTGATCACAAACCCTTGCATATCATTTGCATACATCATCATTGCATCATTTAACATTTGCTTATTTGTTTTTTCAGGGTATCCACATCATATATCTTGGCTTGGTTTTGACCCCTTTTATCTGATTAGACCCCTGTTCACCAGCTATCTGCTTCAGCCACATTCATCAGCTACCTGCTTCAGTCACCTTCATCACCAGCATCAGCTTATCAGTGGCCCATCTTCTAGTATCAGTCATCATCATCAGCATCTGTTTCAGCTCTTCTTCAGCAACATGGCACCCAAGAAGAGCAATATCTCATACCATTTCTTTGAGCCTGAGCTGACTGGCATCAGGAAGATCCAGGCCCTTATTACTCCAGACCATATACCACTATTCAGAGAACATTTTGGAGGCATCCTTGATGTGGTTATGGATTTGGACCCTTCTCAGAGGAGCTTGATTCACACTTGTCTACAGTTCTATGATCCTCCTTTGAGATGCTTCACCTTCCAGGATTTTTCAGTTGGGACCCTTGTTGGAAGAGTATTCATCACTGATTGGTGTACCTGTCAGGGGTGGTGTCCCCTTCAACCCTGAGATGGCTTTTCCCAGTAATGAAGAAGTGGCAAAGGCATTGTATCTGGAACCTTGTCTGATTGAGCAGAACATGACAACCAAGGCAGGAATCTCTGGTATACATTTGGATTTCTTGACTTCTCAGGCCATCCTGAAGGCCTCCTTGGGAGAATGGAAGGCAGTCTGTGCTTTGTTAGCCCTCAACATATATGGGGTTATACTTTTTGCAGACAAGCCTAAGTTTATTAGCAAGAATGCCATTCACCTTTTCATTCTGAGGAACCCAGTGCCCACCTTACTGGGAGATTTCTACTACTCTGTTCACCAAAGGAATGAAAAGCAAAGAGGAAGATTGGTAAGGTGTTGTGCTCCCCTGTTCCATACCTGGTTGCTCAAACCCTTGCCCAAGACTGATGCATTCTTGAATCCTCACCAGCAGAAGAACTGGGCTAGAAGACTCATTGCTTTGACCTCAGATGACATCAGGTGGTGCACTCAGAGCACCAAGGGCAGGGACATCATTACTAGTTGTGGGCAGTTCCCTAATGTACCTCTGATGGGAGTGAAGGGGTGCATCAACTACAACCCTCTGCTATTCAAAAGACAATTGGGATATGCATTGGTCCACCCTCCTAGAGCACAAGACTTGGCTGAAACCCTTTATTGTGAGGTTAAGTCTAATCTAGCTATTGTCAGGCAAGCATCCTGGGCTTGGGACAATGTCCAGACCAAAGGGATGGCCATTCTTGGGAGATGCAACAATGTAGCCTCAGCTCAGTACTATGAGTGGTCTCATGCCAGGGCTCGGATTTCTGGGATGCCCTTCACCATTGAGGATGCACCTAGACCATCCACGGCACCACCTCCAGCCACTGTCAGCTTAGAGGAGTTTGAGAAACTGAAAGAGAGAAATGAGAATCTGACTCAGGCTCTACAGAAGACCCTCTGGGAGAGGAGTGATGGTCGTCTGGACATCGAAAGGTTGGAAAAGCTTAAAGTGGAGCATCTAGCCAGGATTGAGAAGTCAGAGGACTACATCAAGAAGTCAAGGGCAGGAGAGCAGATTTTGAAGAATGCCTGTAAGGAGGCTCAGTTTCAGAAGGCCAGGACTGATCTCTATCTGAAAGAGAGTCAAGCTAGGTGGGTCAGGATCACTGAAGCTCGCACTCAGGAGGATAAGAGAACTCAGGACAAGATTGAGCAGTTGGAGGCAAATGCAAGGGAGCAACAAGAAGCCCTGCTAGCAGCCCAGAAGGAGATCTCAGAGTTGAAGATCAGGGCTGGTGTGAAGAGGTCAAAAGACCAGAGCAGACACAAGAAGCTAACTACTGCTGTCACCACCAGGAATCTCCTTATCAGGAACCTCACAGAACATCCAGCTGACCCTGTGACTGAAGCACTTCTAAAGGAAGTCAGGGAGGATGAGTTTGGTCTTGGTGTCTGACTTTTGCTTGTTGTTGTTTTCATTTCATGTACTTTTCTTTTCTTATGTTGTATTTTTGACCCCTCAGGGGCATGTTTTGTAAAAAACAAACTATGTATCATTCACTTTTTGTAATATATCCATTAGTTTGTTTCATTTGAATCTCTCTCTCAAAGCAACATCAAAAGCATCTTCCTCAAGGGTCTGGAAAGGTCAAAACCAAATGCCAAGCCGGATACCTTGGAAACAAATAAGCATACTGCATTGCATACTAACCTTTTGTTTTGTTTTGTAGGCTTTTGTTTTGTTTGTTACTAACTCTGTTGTGGTTCAGGAACTATTGCTCGACGTCGGGTGTTCCCACTCAACCGTCCGCACAGATATCCTACCCGCAACAACCTTCCGGGTATACAGATGGACCAGGTACAACAGGACCTTACAGAGGTCAGGGCTCAAATGGCCAATGAGAGACTGGAAATGAGGAATCAGATGACCCAGTTTATGGAGGTGATGAATGGGTTGGCACAGAGCCAAGAAAGATTAAGGGCATTAGTAGAAAGGCAGACTCAGGAAGACCCCCATCTAGGGACTGGTGGAACGAGCAACAATGAGAGGGTTCAACCTCATGTCAACCCACCTGTGTATGGCCCTCATCTTCACCCAGAGATCAACATCCCTGCTAATGTACAAGGGAATGCTACTACAGGAAGAGTACTACAAGAAGACCCCCAAGAAGATCAATTCACTGTGATGGGAGTTAGGGATGAAGCCTATGACAGAAGGCTGGATGAAATTACTGAGAAATTAAGATCCCTGGAGTCTCAAAACTCCTTGGGTTTTGATGTCATGGACATGGGCTTAGTGGACGGGGTAAGGATTCCCCACAAGTTTAAACCTCCGTGCTTTGAGAAGTACAACGGAACCTCCTGTCCACGAACCCATTTGCAATCCTTTCTGGGGAGGCTGAAGGCATATACCATGGATGAAAAACTGTGGATGTTTTATTTCGAAGACAGTTTAACAGGAGCTTCGAGGGAATGGTACTCTCATTTGACCAGAGCAACCATCAGATGCTGGAAGGACCTGGCTGAGGCCTTCATTAGACAATACCAGTACAATTTGGATATGGATCCTAACAGGACCCTCCTGATGGGAATGTCCCAGTCATCCAGAGAAAGCTTCCGGGAATACGCCCAGAGGTGGAGACAGCTTGCTGCTGCTGTTCAGCCACCCATGTCGGAAAGGGAAATGGCCGACATGTTTATGAACACCCTTCAAGGGACATACATTGACAGGCTAGCTGCCTTTTCTTCCACCAGCTTCGCTGATGTAGTTATAGCTGGAGAAAGAATTGAGAGCCTACTAAAGATGGGTAAGATTTCCGACAATGGAGCGAGCTCGTCCAACAACCCCAGAAAGCCTTTTGTGGGCCCAAGAAGAACTGGTGAGACTAATGCTATCCATACCAGCAGGGGCAGACCCCAGTATGTTCATAGGTCAGTGGCAGCTGTCACTATTCCCGCTCCAATTCATCCACAACCAGCATACCAACCACAGCAACAACCCCACTACCAGCAACAAGCTCAGTATCCACCTCAGAGAAATTATAACAACAACAACACCAGCAACAACAATCAGCAAAGACCTTTTCAACAGAGACCATCTCAGGCCAATAGGGTGATTGATCCGATCCCTATGCCTTACGCCGCATTATTGCCACAACTCCTGAAACTCAACCTGGTTGAGCTAAGGACATTGGCACCTCCAGATCCTGCCAGTCTTCCCAGAAATTATGACGCCAGCGCTAGATGTGCTTTTCATTCCAACGCACCTGGCCACAGTACAGAGAAATGCAGAGCTTTGCACATGAAAGTACAGGATCTAGTGGATTCCAAAGCTCTAAACTTTGCACCCCCGCCAAATGTCAGCAAGAACCCTATGCCCAACCACGGAGGACCCAGAATTAATGCTATTGAGGAAGATAAGCTGTCTTTCTTGATAACCAGTGTGGGGCAGATTCGAACACCCCTGGTGGAGATTAAAGCTCAACTCCTTGAATGCCAGATATTCCCCGGGTGTGAGCTCGGGTGCGGCTATTGCAACATTTCGCTAAATGGGTGTGATAACCTGAGAAGCGGCATAGATGGACTTATCCAGAGTGGCCTACTTAAAATCACGACATCAACACCTACAAATCCAACAATCTCCTTAACAACAATTCCCGAGTCTTCTACAACTGCAACAACAATTGTTCCAAACAACTCTTCAATCTCATCAACAAATGCTTCATCTGTTACTTCAACGGACAAAATATCAACAACCATCTCTTCTACAACTTCAACATCCATCCAGTCAACAGTGCCTCCTACAACATCAACAGCAATTAATGAAAGTGTCTCGACGGTTACTTATATTATGATCCTGCCAATGTTCCTGCCTATAACTCACAAAACTCTACTCCTGTCAGAGCACCAGTTACAATATACTATGATCCACACACTATCATGGTCCCTTCTGCAGCTGCTATCAGTCCAGTCACTATCACAGTGCCTGGGCCAGTCCCTTATGAAAGCAATAAAGCCATCCCTTGGCATTACGGCTCAGATCTATACTGCGAAGGACAGAAAATCACTCTAGAATCATCAACTTCTTCACCACAGGTAGACAATGTGGGGGGAGGCGGAGGCTTCATTCGAAGCGGACGTCTCTTTGCCCCGCAAATTCCAAGACCCATTGCTGAAGCAGAAGCTGCTGCCAAGGCAAAAGGGAAGAGCATGGTGCAAGAAGAACAAGTTGCTAAAGAAGCTTTAAAGGCCCCTTTTGATCAAGAGGTTGATGAATTCATGAGAATCATCAAGAAAAGTGATTACAAGATAGTGGACCAGCTTCACCAGACACCTTCCAAAATCTCCATTTTATCATTGCTAATGTGCTCCGAGGCTCATCGGAACGCACTATTAAAAGTCTTGCACGCAGCTTATGTGCCAGAGGAGATTACCGTCAATCAGTTAGAGGTTGTGGTTGGAAATGTCAACACTAGTCATGGACTAGGATTTACCAAGACTGATTTGACAACGGAAGGTCGCAATCACAACAAGGCGTTGCACATTACCTTGGAGTGTAAAGGTGCAGTTCTTTCTCATGTATTGGTGGACACAGGGTCATCCCTCAATGTCCTACCTAAGAAAGCCCTTGTGAAGCTGGAGTATGAAGGATCGGCCTTACACCCAAGTAACTTGGTAGTGAGAGCCTTTGACGGTTCTAAGAGATCAGTTCTGGGAGAAATTGAGTTGCCTATAACGATTGGCCCACAGACTTTCAAAACGACCTTCTTCGTGATGGATATACAGCCTGCCTACAGCTGTCTATTGGGTAGACCATGGATACACACCGCTGGCGCCGTGACGTCAACCCTTCACCAGAAGTTAAAATTCGAGTGGGAGGGCCAAGTCGTTACTATTTGTGGAGAGGAAGATATCTTTGTTAGCCATCTGGCTACATACAAATACATTGAGATGGATGGGGAGATCCATGAAACTATGAGTCAAGGGTTTGAGGCCTTGAACATAAATGAAGCATCCGCTGTACCTGGAACCTCAATGACATCTTATCAGCAAGCCCGGAAGGTTGTTGAAGAGGGGATTGCCCAAGGGTGGGGCAAGTTGCTGCCCGTAGAGAAGAAGGAGGATAGATTTGGGTTGGGTTACAAACCAACTCAACAAGATCAAGCAGAGGCTGCTAAGAAGCCCAATTTTGTCAGTGGGGGGATGCTCACCCCAGATGCCGTGAACAACTTGGAAGACGATGATGAAAGCGACCGCAACCTGGAGAGTTGGATACGTCCAAAGATCCCGGGGAGCCAAGTCCTTAACTGGTCTTCCCAGGAAATTATAAGAGTTACTCCTGCAGAGTAATTATTATTTCCTGTATTTTTAAGCATGCATCAAATCTTGCATCTTGCCCAAGATGACAAGACTCATTTTGTAATCGGGCCATCTGTAATTTTGTGCAAATAGATCAATCAATGATAATCAGACATCTTTTGCAAATGAGTCTTTTTCTTTTCCGCTCACTGTTTTTCCATTTTTCTTTTTGTACAAAAAATAAATGGAAATGTTTTCAAAATGACAACTTCATTTCACTCTTTCTAAACAAGATTAAAATCAATCACTAAAATGAACAAATTTGAACCCTTGCAGAGAGTGCCTTTCAGACCGCACCGACAACAGCACGGCTATGACTTCGTGTGACTTTGACAATCCAATCAATCAAGCTGATGAAGGGGTTGAAGAAGAGTATGAGCTTCCTGAAGAGCTAGCCAGGTTGTTGAGACAAGAGGAAAAGGTTATCACTCCTCATCAGGAGGAGGTTGAAACGATTAATCTTGGTACAGATGAAGATGTGAAAGAAGTTAAAATTAGGGCCTGCTTACAAGACTTAGTGAAGAGACAACTGATTGACCTGCTTCAGGAATATGTGGATGTGTTTGCTTGGTCTTATCAGGATATGCCAGGGTTGGACACCGACATTGTTATTGATGGGCTAAAGACGTGTCTACTTATGCGTCTAGCGGTATCTTACTGCAAGTGCACAGCCTATCGAAGTAATATTTAAGATTATCGATCCACAGGGATTCTATGGTTACTTAGTGCTAGATGAACTTTCTAGTTTAGCTAAGGCGAATGGTTGTCACGATTTTTTGTTGATTTTTAATACTATTAAAGGCGGAATTAAATTTAAGTTTTAATTAAGTAATTCTAAGGCGGTCGGTATGTAATTATATTAACTTAGGTGGGTCAATCTAACCTAGGCTTATTTAAGGTGTTCACTTAATCTATTCGGTAGAGATTACCAGTTTAAATACCCTCAACTCACACTCTCGTGGTCTTATATCAGATCTTATCCCTAAAGCCCTATGCCTGCTCTCGCTAGCCCATAAGTGTTTAGAGGTAATTTTTGGAAACTAAGTAATTCTAATTTATCTTAAAGCGCTCTCGCTGTGTTTAATTTAAATGCCTAACTTTAGCTATCTGGTTAAAATCTCACACTCTCGTGGTCTTGACCTAACCTAATACTCTTTTCTTACTCTCGTAACGAAAAGGTCTATTTAATTAAAAAGTCTCAGCCAGAATTGTTAAGTGATTAATTATTTTTTTAGCCTATGGTTATATTTTACCGGTTAAGTTTGTTCTAACTACATACCGCCCTAAGGTATTTAGCTACTCATCGATGTTGAACCAGACAGAGACAGAAAATTAAATAATAAAATACTCATGGCAGGAAAATAAATAAACATTATAAATAATTAAATTGCAATATAAATAAAAAACCTGGTTAACAATATCAGAGCAGACTCTTTCTTCCACAAACCGGAAAGCTCGGAGTTGGCGAAATCAAAAATAACAAAGGCTGAAGGTTTAGAAAAAATAATAAACGTATAACAATTTCCTGATGTTGGAAATTGTTATATGGCGGGGTTGGATACAATAAAACGAAACAGAAAATAATGCAGAAATAAGAAACGGGTCATAAATCAGTTCGGCAGAGCTTCCGCAGGAAATTGAATAGAAAAATGCTCTGTACTTTCTTCATAAACTTGGTGCTATTTATAGAACTTTAAATGGGCTGGATTTTTGGACTTTAGTTGAAATGGGCCTTGCTGAATTTGGGGAGAAAATGTAGGTAGTGGCAACAAAATAGGAAACCATCTCTTCACGTAATGCCTTCACGTTGCCTTGGTCAAAAACCTAGAATAATCATTGTCACGGTCGTGACAATGCCTTTACGCTCGTGACTTGTGACTTTTAAGTGTCACGGTCGTGACACATATCTTACGGTCGTGATGCTTCATTTTGGGGTGTCACGGTCGTGACACCCTTGTAACGGTCGTGACTGCTGCAAAATATGCAGTTTTGCAGAGAGCTTCTTTTCTTCATCTTTTTATGACCGATTTTGTTCCTTTTTCTCTTGATTCATGATTTAGCTCCATATGATGATGTACCTGCAAAACGGTAAGAAAAACTCGAGAAATCGAGTGTTAAAACGATAATTATTCAATAAAACGCCAATGAAACCTAGCAATATAATCGATACGTTTTCTCGTTATCAAACTTCCCCAAACTTAAACCTTTGCTTGTCCTCAAGCAAATAGTCGGTTGAAAATCGGCGGACAAGATGTCATTCACGCATACTCCTAACAAATCATACGAGGGATCGCTTTGTTGGATAATCCGATACTTTGATAGAACACTACCGATACACTAATGGCACAAGCAACAAGCTATGTCGTCGACTTCCCGTTAAATGAGCCAATCGGCAATTACTTTACGATTTCACCTAAAGTTTTTCGATCTTATTTCGCCCGGTTTCATTCTAGCGCAATCACATTAAGCCCTTTGCCTTAGCATGCACGTAGTGGAGTAGTCGGTTAGCGACTTTGATCCTTTTTGAGCACGGGGTCTGGTACACGAGTGTGGTAACCCTACATTTTGTATCCGATTTGGAGGTTGTGGGGGATCGAGCCGTAGCACGCCCTACCGAGTTCAGAACCAGTACCTCTGAACCAACCCGCAATGGACTCCTTCTCATATTTCTCGTTTCTTATATGCGACCGTGTACTTTGGTGCAATTTCTTTTCATTTTGCATCGAGATATGAAGGATCGTTATTGATTAGGCATCAAACGCTTATATTCATCGGCTCCCCACGTGGTTTGTGTTCAGACGGTGCTGACTGCTAGTATAAACTACTTGGGGTTACTTTTGAACTGAAACTAGAAGTGTACTCGTAATGGTAATCGGAGATGGAATCGCTTAAGTAGGAAGTCAAAGTTGTCAAGATTGTATTGGTCTTGTTTAATCGTTCTCGGCTTCCTATTTACGATTTCGTAGGTAAGTCGGGTAATGCGAATGATTAAAAATTTTTCGGTTATGGCTAAATAAACGGGAAAGTTTGCAACTAAAGAAAATGTCATAAAGATTTTTGCACGCTTCATTAACTTACTAAAAGAAATACAACGGGAATGAAAATACAACGAAAATGGAAAAGTGCGAAACGGAAAAATGCGGAAATGAAAGGTACCTCTCCCACACTATATCAGACATTGTCCTCAATGTTGTGATATAAATGCGGTAAAAGTACAGTACAAACGACAAAAACTAAAAACAAACAGAAGAAAAACTAAAACTATGGCTGCTGAGGACCGCGGGGTCGGCTTCTGGTACGGGAGCGGCGTCTGGAAGGAGTCGCTTTAGGATCAGAACCGGTGCTGGTGGTCCTAGTGATGTCGATACGCAAGGCTTCTAACTCGCCAAAAATCGCGTCAAACCTCTCATTAGTAGCTGCCTGGTTTGCTGCAATAGTGCCGAGCAAAGCATCGTACTGCTCCTTATGCCTTCGCTCCAGTGCGGCATTCATCTGGTTCTGCTGATGAATCGCACGGAGGACTTCCTCAAGTGTGATGTCCTGTGCAGGAGGCTGTCGGGTAGATGTCTCTGGTATATCCTGGACATGCTCACCTGCATCCATAGCGTCCTGCATCTCATCCGCAGGGAGATCTGCCTGATCGTGGATAGGAGCGTGGTCAGCAGCATCAGGTAGAACAAAGAGCCAGTTAGCTCGGCTGGATGGGTCGATGCGGTCGCGGGACGGCAGAGTGATATGATGAAATATGGTGCCATGGACAACATGGCTATACCTGCCATCCTCTCGCTGCGCAATCAGGTGAGCGGACCTGCAATAACTCTTGGTGAGGAATTCAGCGGCTAGGTGAGGCTGATTTGCGATCACGTCACCAAGCCCCAACTGAATGGCGAGGGTGGTGACGATGCCGCCTATGAAGAACGGGGTGGAGCCTCTGTGTGCAATGGCCTGGATGTGGTAGAGCATGAAAGGGGCAGCGCTGATCGGTTCGTCATTAAGAGCACAATGCAAGAATAGAAGCTCCTTGGAGTTGAGCTTATGGTTGCTCTCTCGAGCGAAGATAGTGTTGCAGATGACTCTGTGGAAATAGCGGATGGCCGGATTGTGGATGTGCGTGGCGTTGAGGCTTTGGAAGGCTGATGCACGGGTGTTGGTTAAGTCGTGCCATAGAGTGAAAGCTTGTTCACTAAAATTATTGGGCACGCGAGGGTGAGCTTCAGTTCCGTGATGGAAGCCTAACAACTCGGCGATCCTGTCTTGCGAAAGGTTGAATTCTTGGCCATGCAATCTGAATTTTGCAAAACCGGTGAGCTGACTCAGAGAACCGGTGCCGGTGACGTAACTGAAGGAGCTTAAGAACTCCAGTGTCAGAAGTTCGAAGGTTGGCTGAGGTTGACTGCAAAGGTCCCAGAGCCCGACTTTTTGGAGTAGGTTCGTAACACTGGCAAGCATTCCGAGTTCTCTCAAACACACAATGTCGATGTAACGTGTAGGTTGCACACCGCGGTTTTGGAATCGGAGAAATCGTTCTCTCTGAGTTTCTCCAGCATCACCTTCTCTAAAAGTGATAGAATCCATTGCATGCAAGAGCTTAGAGTGAAGAATGAAGATTTTTGAAGTTTTTGTGAAAAAATGGTAGAATGAGATAAATAATGATTCGGGATAAATGATGGAGAGTAAGAATGTGGTAGGTTGTGATAATGGGGGGTTAATGAGATTAAAGTTCGTAATGGGGGGTTACGGAGGTTAAGAAGAAGATGGGAAGTTTGTTAGGGAGTTATGGAGAAGAAGGAGAAGAGGCACGAAGAGAAACAGTTCTGTTTCTCACGATTTCTGGTATAAGGGTCGTCACGGTCGTGACAGGGGTACGACGGTCGTGACACTCAAAAAGAGCGCGTCACGATCGTTATGGGGCAGTGACGACCGTGATGCTTGCTACGTTAAATAATTTCCAGAAAAACATTTTCTCACTTGTTTTACATAATTTATATTAATGTATTTTCTTCACTAACTCTCATATTAATTTATAGATACCACATAGTGCATAAGTTCAACACAGTAATTCAATAACTTGCAAGGCATGAGAGATTTGTATATATAATGAATAAATGCAAGCATAAAAGTGCATAGAATGAAAAATACATAAATTGCTAAAAATGGAGAAATTTTGGAATTAAAGATGCATTTCATAAAGTACTTGAAAATGAAATTACATAAATGGAAAAACGATAAGAAATTGTTGCGAAAAATAAATCTAACTAGAAACGAAAACAATGAGAAAATAAACTAAATCACTTATAACATTATCAAAAGCGTTTCTTCAAGTCTTCGATGGCGGAGTTCAAGTGATAGAATTGTTCGCAGGTTATGTCAGTCAAACCTATAATGTCCAATCGCATGCTCTTAATGTCTTCTTTAAATAAGTTAATGTCAGTTTGGTAAGCATTGAGAGTGTTCATGATGTTTTGTAAGTTGTTAGCATACTCTCCTTGATTCACTTCAGGGGTTTCATAAACTTCTTCAGTGTGGTCAATGTCATGGTAACCAGGAGGCGTCTCAGGGTCGGTTTCGACATCGGTCATTGTATCATCTTTTATTTTGTACGACTGAGGTGTTTCAGGAGGGGGTGGATAATCAGGTGGGTTTAACTCATAAAGCCAGTTATCCTTATTGTGAACACTTACTTTAGCATGGTTAGGCAATGTGAACAGGGTTACTACTTCGTTCCGGATTAGGTACTCAAAAGGTGGATGTCCTAAATTCCTTATGATATGTCTATTGAAGCAGAAGTTAAGATCCATAGGACGGATATTGCCTAAACGGTTGCACCTGTGCAATTGGTACCTAAGTCTTATGGCATCAGCAATCATGGTTACAAGACCTCCTACTAATATAGGTAATTCAGGTTCTTCTTGGATACGGGTGAAGGTTTGCATCATGAAAGGTACACCATTAACAGGCTGTCCATTAGTGAAACATGACATAATAAATATTTCATCTTTAGAAACTTCGGTAATGTTTTCTTCTTTTCCAAAGAATGTGTGGGCTAGGAATTTATGGAAGTAACGGAGGGCAGGATTATGGATCTCATCATTATTCATGTTATTTGGTTCAGGGTGGTAGTTTCCGGTTAAAGTTCCCCAAAAGAAATCTAGCTCAATATCCATCAATTCTACCTGTGTGGTAGTGAAAGCAAATGGTCCACTAGGGAATCCTAACAAGTCAGCTAGTTCTTTATGGTTAAAGTCATATTCTATTCCAAACAGGCGGAAACTAATAAATCCTTTCCTAAATCCAAAACCGCGCTCAGGTAGGTAAATTAAGGAGCTAAGGAACTCAAGAGTGAGCTCGCGGTAAGTCACAAACTTATGTTGGATCAATGCATTCTCCCATCCGAGTCGGTTAAACAAGTACATGATGTTATCATGTATACCTAAGGTTTCCATAGTCCGATCATCCGGGTACAGGGTCAAATCCATTTGCCTCTGTGATAACTCTTCAAATTTCATTCTTTGGTTCCTACCTCTAAATTTGGTTTCCATATGGTTAATTGGTTGGTTAGCCATGGTCAGTGCAAATATGGAGGAAACAAATCAGGAGAAGAAGGAAAGTGGAAAAGACTTTTAGAAAATCTGTAAAAAGTGATTTAAAATAACATAAGAAAATGAAATGCATAATGTAATGGCAATAATAGTAATATAAAATAAACTATAAAATGACAAAACAATTAAACAAATAGTAAAACTATAAATAATAAAAATGATAAAGAGAGTAATTTAAATAAATTGATAAGTAAATGGGTTGCCTCCCACTAAGCGCTGTTTTTATCGTCTAAAGCCTGACGTAATGCTTAAGTTTAGATTAATCAGGGGAATTAGTGGACAACTCTAAAAGCTTTAGATTATTCGCATAATCTCTATTTTCAACTTTATGATAATGTTTTAAACGTTGTCCGTTTACTATGAATGGTTCACTATTCCTACCCTTAATTTCTATTGCTCCACTCGGGAATACTTTAATTATTTCAAAGGGTCCTGACCATCTAGATTTTAATTTTCCAGGAAAGAGCCTAAGTCTTGAATTAAAGAGGAGTACTACGTCTCCCACACTAAATTCTTTCCTAGATAGGCGTTTATCATGCCATCGCTTAGTTCTTTCTTTATATATCTTAGCATTCTCATAAGCATCTAACCTTAATTCTTCTAATTCGTTAATGTCTAGGATTCGCTTTTCTCCTGCAGCATTATAGTTTATATTGAGAGTTCTAATCGCCCAATAAGCTTTGTGTTCTAGTTCTACTGGTAGGTGACAAGATTTTCCATAAACGAGTTTGAAAGGTGTAGTACCTATGGGTGTCTTGTAAGCGGTCCTATAAGCCCATAAAGCTTCATTAAGTTTAGATGACCAATCTTTCCGAGATATGGCGACAGTCTTTTCTAAGATTTGTTTAATTTCTCTGTTTGAGACTTCGACTTGTCCACTTGTTTGTGGGTGATATGGTGTAGCCACACGGTGTCTTACTCCGTACTTAGATAGTAATTTGTCAAATATTTTTGAGATGAAGTGCGAGCCACCGTCACTTATGACGAGTCTAGGCACACCAAATCTTGGAAAGATTATATTTTTGAAAAGCTTTATTACTACTCGTGTATCGTTTGTAGGAGAAGCTATGGCTTCAATCCATTTCGAAACATAATCAACAGCTACGAGTATGTAATTATTACCGAAAGATGATGGGAACGGTCCCATGAAATCTATTCCCCAAACGTCAAAGATTTCTACTTCTAATATTCCTTTTTGAGGCATTTCATCTCTTCTTGAAATATTGCCAGTGCGTTGACACCGATCGCAATTTATAACAGCGATGTGGACATCCTTCCATAGATTTGGCCAGAATAAGCCGGCTTGCAAGATTTTTGCACAAGTTTTGGAAGTGCTTGCATGTCCACCATAAGGAGATGAATGGCATTGAGCAATGACATCTTCTATTTCTTCTTCGGGAATACATCGGCGAAAGATTCCATCTGGTCCTCTTTTGAACAATAATGGTTCATCCCAATAGTAATGTTTCAGATTGTGAAAGAATTTCTTTTTCTGCTGATAGGTTAGGTTGGGTGGAAGAGCTCCTGCAGCTAGGTAGTTGACGATGTCAGCATACCATGGCAGTCCTACAGTTGTCTGGATTGTTTCCACGGATTCTGGTTCATTTATATCTAACTGAGCTAGGTCGCTTCCTAATTGTGCTATCAGCTGTTCATACGGAAAATCATCGTTAATCGGCACTTGTTCAGGTTTAATACCTTCTATTCTAGATAAATGGTCCGCTACGACGTTCTCGGTACCTTTCTTATCTTTTATTTCTAGGTCAAACTCTTGTAAGAGTAAAATCCATCTCAAGAGTCTTGGTTTAGCATCTTTCTTAGTTAATAGATATCGGATAGCAGCATGGTCTGTGTAAATGATTATTTTCGCTCCAACTAGGTAAGAACGGAATTTGTCAAGCGCAAAGACAACTGCTAACAATTCTTTTTCGGTAGTGGCGTAGTTCATCTGGGCAGAATCTAAGGTTCTACTGGCATAGTAAATCGCATGAAGTTTCTTTTCCTTTCTCTGGCCTAGAACTGCGCCTACAGCATAGTCACTCGCATCGCACATGATTTCAAAAGGTAATCTCCAGTCAGGGGGTTGCATGATTGGTGCGGTGATGAGGGATGTTTTTAGAGTTTCGAATGCTTTAAGACAATCTTCGTTGAATATGAACTCAGCGTCTTTCATTAATAAACCAGTAAGAGGTTTAGTAATTTTCGAGAAATCTTTGATGAATCGTCGGTAGAAACCGGCGTGTCCTAAAAAGCTTCGTATTTCTCGAACGGTTTTAGGGGGTTGAAGATCTTTTATTACTTCAATCTTAGCTTTATCAACTTCAATTCCCTTGTCGGATATTACATGACCTAATACGATTCCTTCGTTGACCATAAAATGACATTTCTCCCAGTTAAGCACAGGGTTTACTTTTACACATCTTTCTAATACCATTTCTAAGTTCGATAAACATCCTTCAAAACTTTGCCCACATACAGAGAAGTCGTCCATGAACACTTCCATGATGTTGTCTATAAAATCTGCAAAGATTGACATCATACATCTTTGAAAGGTTGCAGGAGCGTTGCATAATCCAAAGGGCATTCGTCTATAAGCAAACGTTCCATAAGGGCATGTGAATGTGGTCTTCTCTTGATCATCTGGATGGATAGGGATTTGGAAAAATCCTGAGTAACCGTCAAGATAACAGAAGTAAGAATGCTTGGCTAATCGTTCTAACATTTGATCTATAAAAGGTAGTGGGAAATGATCTTTTCGAGTGGCTTTGTTTAGTTTACGATAATCTATGCACACTCTATATCCCGTCACTACTCTTTGCGATATCGATTCGCCTTGAGCGTTTTTCACAACAGTGATACCTCCTTTCTTTGGCACTACATGTATTGGACTAACCCATTCACTATCAGAGATTGGATATATTATTCCGGCATCTAATAATTTCTTAACTTCTTCTTTTACTACAGTGCTAAGGGTTGGGTTAATTCTTCTTTGAGATTCTCTGGAGGTTCTGCAATCTTCTTCTAGCAGAATACGATGCATACAAACTGAAGGACATATTCCTTTGAGATCAGATATGTTATATCCTAATGCAGTCGGATATTTCTTCAAAACATCTAAAAGTTTCTTTGTTTCTATAGTTCCTAAACTGGAATTTACTATAACTGGTCTTTTACATTCAACGTCTAAGAATTCGTACCTTAGGTTATGAGGTAAAGTTTTTAATCCTAATGTAGGTTTATCTTTACTTGGCATAGGATCTGGTGTAAGCGCTAAACTTTCGCTTAGACTATCATCCTGATACGGTTTTCGCCAATTATCATCTTCGAAAATCGGAGGGATTTGAATTTTCATTATTTCAGAATAAGTGGTCTCTTTTAGTTCCATTTCTCTTACACATTCGTCAATTACGTCCAATAGATAGCATGTATCCTCTATAGCTGGTGATTGTAAGAATTGTGTTAAAATAAATTCAACTTTCTCTTCACCCACTTCAAAGGTTAGCTTTCCTCTTTTTACATCTATTATAGCTCCGGCGGTAGCTAAGAATGGTCTTCCTAGTATGATAGGTATTGTGGAGTCCTCAGAGAATTCCATGATTATAAAATCAGTAGGGATGTAGAATTGTCCTATACGTACTGGGACGTTTTCTAGTATGCCTACAGGATATTTAACAGAGCGATCGGCTAGTTGAACTGACATTTTAGTTGGTCTTAGGTCACCCATGTCTAGCCTTTTGCATATTGTTAAGGGCATAACACTGATACTGGCTCCTAAATCGCATAGAGCTTTGTCAATGACGAATTTTCCTATTACACAGGGTATAGAGAAACTTCCTGGATCTTTTAGCTTAGGAGGCATTTTATTCTGAATTATTGCGCTACACTCAGCAGTAAGTGTAACTGTTCCGTTATCCTCTATCTTTTTCTTATTGGATAATATTTCTTTTAAAAACTTAGCGTACGAGGGTATTTGAGTGATTGCTTCTGTAAACGGAATAGTAATATTCAACTGTTTCAGAAGTTCAACAAATTTCTTAAATTGACCCGTCGTCTTGGAATTTATTAATCTTTGAGGGTACGGAATTGGTGGTTTATAGGGTGGTGGAGGCACATAAGGTTGTTCTTTCTCCACTACTTCTTGATTATCATCTTCCTTTTCTTCTGGATCATTCACCACTTCAGTCGGTTTATCCGGTTTTTGGTACATGGCTGGATTGTCAAGTCTTGGATCGGTAGGTCCGTCAAGTTCCTTGCCACTTCTTAATATCACAGCGTTAGCATGTCCTTTCGGATTTGGTTGAGGTTGTCCAGGGAACACTCCAGCTGGTGCAGCAGTAGGTGCTTGTTGTTGAGCTACTTGTGAAATCTGAGTTTCCAGCATTTTGTTATGTGTAGCTAATGCATCTACTTTGCTCACTAATTGTTTAATCTGCTCATTAGTGTGAATGTTTTGGTTTAAAAAGTCCTTGTTTGTTTGAGATTGGTTAGCTATAAAGTTCTCCATCATCAACTCAAGGTTCGATTTTCTAGGGATATTAGGAGCAGTCTTTTGATATCCTGGTGATGTAGCTGGTGCTTGACCTGGTGCGTATAAAGCGTTGTTATTCTTATAGGAGAAGTTCGGATGATTCTTCCAACCTGGGTTATATGTGTTTGAGTAAGGGTTTCCTTGAGCGTAATTCACTTGATCCATGGGAGTTCCTGTCAATAGTTGACAATCAGAAACTTCGTGTCCTGAAACTCCACATAACTCACAGTTAGGTGTTACTGCAGCCACGGTGGCTGTTGGTGTTATGGCCAAGTTGTCGATCTTTTGGCTTAGTTGGTCAAACTTCGCATTGAATTGGTCCATACTACTTACTTCGTACATACCTCCCTTTGTTGGTTTCTCAGTTGCGACTCTCTCGCTTCCCCAAAGGTAATGATTTTGAGCCATACTTTCGATAAGTGCATAGGCATCATTATATTCTTTGTCCATCAATGCACCGCCCGCGGCAGCGTCAATTGTCATTCTTGTATTGTACAAGAGTCCATTATAGAAGGTATGGATGACCATCCATTCTATTAATCCATGATGTGGACAAAGTCTCAGTAGATCCTTATAGCGTTCCCAAGCTTCGAATAATGATTCACTTTCCCTTTGCTTAAATCCGTTGATCTGAGCTCTCAGCATAGCTGTCTTGCTAGGTGGAAAATATCTGTTCAAGAAAACTCTCTTAAGTTCCTCCCACGTAGTTACTGAGTTCGAAGGCAGAGATTGAAGCCAAGCTCTTGCTCTGTCTCGAAGCGAAAAAGGAAATAAACGTAGTCTAATAGCTTCTTGGGTCACTCCATTGGCTTTTACGGTATCTGCATATTGCACAAAGATCGAAAGATGAAGATTCGGATCCTCGGTAGGATTTCCGGCGAATTGATTTTGTTGCACGGCTGATATCAACGAAGGTTTTAGTTCGAAATCGTTTCGGTTGATAGCCGGCGCTGCAATGCTTGAATGCGGTTCAGCTTGCGAAGGACTGGCGTAATACTTGAGTGGATGAGTTTGTTCTTCAGCCATCTCTGCGTCCTTTGATGTTACGACTGGTTTAGGCGGATCTGATTGAAGATCTGGAATACTGTAACTTTTTTCGTAATCGAATATACGTCTTCTTACGTGTAAGAAGCGTTCCGATTCAGGGATTAGAGGTTGCAAGTCTTCGCTTTTAGAGCGAGTACTTGGCATACACTCGGAAATTAAATTAAATTAAATAGTTGATACCTTAGTCTAGACAATGCTACCTAAATGCACTAGTAACTAAATTAAGGAATCCCCGGCAACGGCGCCAAAAAACTTGATGGGCTAAAGACGTGTCTACTTATGCGTCTAGCGGTATCTTACTGCAAGTGCACAGCCTATCGAAGTAATATTTAAGATTATCGATCCACAGGGATTCTATGGTTACTTAGTGCTAGATGAACTTTCTAGTTTAGCTAAGGCGAATGGTTGTCACGATTTTTTGTTGATTTTTAATACTATTAAAGGCGGAATTAAATTTAAGTTTTAATTAAGTAATTCTAAGGCGGTCGGTATGTAATTATATTAACTTAGGTGGGTAAATCTAACCTAGGCTTATTTAAGGTGTTCACTTAATCTATTCGGTAGAGATTACCAGTTTAAATACCCTCAACTCACACTCTCGTGGTCTTATATCAGATCTTATCCCTAAAGCCCTATGCCTGCTCTCGCTAGCCCATAAGTGTTTAGAGGTAATTTTTGGAAACTAAGTAATTCTAATTTATCTTAAAGCGCTCTCGCTGTGTTTAATTTAAATGCCTAACTTTAGCTATCTGGTTAAAATCTCACACTCTCGTGGTCTTGATCTAACCTAATACTCTTTTCTTACTCTCGTAACGAAAAGGTCTATTTAATTAAAAAGTCTCAGCCAGAATTGTTAAGTGATTAATTATTTTTTTAGCCTATGGTTATATTTTACCGGTTAAGTTTGTTCTAACTACATACCGCCCTAAGGTATTTAGCTACTCATCGATGTTGAACCAGACAGAGACAGAAAATTAAATAATAAAATACTCATGGCAGGAAAATAAATAAACATTATAAATAATTAAATTGCAATATAAATAAAAAACCTGGTTAACAATATCAGAGCAGACTCCTTCTTCCACAAACCGGAAAGCTCGGAGTTGGCGAAATCAAAAATAACAAAGGCTGAAGGTTTAGAAAAAATAATAAACGTATAACAATTTCCTGATGTTGGAAACTGTTATATGGCGGGGTTGGATACAATAAAACGAAACAGAAAATAATGCAGAAATAAGAAACGGGTCGTAAATCAGTTCGGCAGAGCTTCCGCAGGAAATTGAATAGAAAAATGCTCTGTACTTTCTTCATAAACTTGGTGCTATTTATAGAACTTTAAATGGGCTGGATTTTTGGACTTTAGTTGAAATGGGCCTTGCTGAATTTGGGGAGAAAATGTAGGTAGTGGCAACAAAATAGGAAACCATCTCTTCACGTAATGCCTTCACGTTGCCTTGGTCAAACACCTAGAATAATCATTGTCACGGTCGTGACAATGCCTTTACGCTCGTGACTTGTGACTTTTAAGTGTCACGGTCGTGACACATATCTTACGGTCGTGATGCTTCATTTTGGGGTGTCACGGTCGTGACACCCTTGTAACGGTCGTGACTGCTGCAAAATATGCAGTTTTGCAGAGAGCTTCTTTTCTTCATCTTTTTATGACCGATTTTGTTCCTTTTTCTCTTGATTCATGATTTAGCTCCATATGATGATGTACCTGCAAAACGGTAAGAAAAACTCGAGAAATCGAGTGTTAAAACGATAATTATTCAATAAAACGCCAATGAAACCTAGCAATATAATCGATACATTTTCTCGTTATCAGTTATGCACAAGCTGCCTTTAAAAGAAGATTGTCCGCCGGTTAAACAGAAACTACGTAGTACTCGCCCAGACATGGCAATGAAAATCAAAGAAGAGGTACAAAAGCAGTGGGACGCCAGGTTCCTTGCTGTAACTAGCTATCCACCGTGGGTTGCTAATATAGTACCTGTGCCTAAGAAGGACGGCAAAGTAAGAATGTGTGTTGACTACCGTGACTTGAACAGAGCCAGCCCAAAAGATGATTTCCCTTTACCTCACATTGATGTATTGGTGGATAATACGGCCCAGTTCTCGGTATTCTCCTTCATGGAAGGATTTTCAGGATACAATCAGATCAAAATGTCACCTGAAGACATGGAGAAGACAACTTTTATCACACCCTGGGGCACGTTCTATTACAAGGTGATGCCATTCGGACTGAAGAATGCTGGTGCAACATATCAACGGGCTATGGTAACATTATTCCACGACATGATCCATAAAGAAATTGAATGTTATGTGGATGACATGATTGCCAAGTCCCTCACAGAAGAAGACCACCTGGTAAATCTGCTGAAGTTATTCAAGCGTCTGAGGAAGTACCAACTGAAGTTGAACCCCAACAAGTGCACCTTCGGGGTGCGATCCGGTAAGCTGCTGGGCTTTATTGTAAGCGAGAAAGGGATTGAGGTTGACCCTGATAAAGTTAAAGCCATTCAAGAAATTCCTACACCGAAAACTGAGAAAGAAGTTCGAGGGTTTCTAGGTAGATTGAACTACATTTCAAGGTTCATATCTCACCTTACAGCTACCTGTGAACCCTTGTTCAAGTTGTTGAGAAAGGAACAAACGGTCAGGTGGAACGAAGACTGCCAGAGGGCTTTTGACAAAATCAAGGAATACTTACAAGAGCCTCCAATCCTTATGCCTCCAGTTGAAGGAAGACCTCTAATCATGTACTTGACAGTATTGGAAGAGTCAATGGGGTGTGTGCTGGGCCAGCATGACGAGTCCGGTCGAAAAGAGTATGCAATATACTACCTAAGCAAAAAGTTCACCGACTGTGAACAGCGTTATTCACTGCTCGAGAAAACTTGTTGTGCTTTAGCGTGGGCTGCTCGCCGACTGAGACAGTATATGTTGACCCACACCACTTTATTGATCTCAAAGATGGATCCAGTTAAGTACATTTTTGAGAAGCCAGCACTTACCGGACGGGTTGTAAGATGGCAAATGATCCTCACAGAATATGACATCCAGTACACGTCTCAGAAAGCCATCAAGGGCAGTGTATTGTCTGAATATCTTGCTGAGCAAACTATTGATGATTACCAACCTATGAGGTTTGACTTCCCTGATGAAGACATCATGTTCATAAAAGCAAAAGATCATGAAGAGCCTATTCACACTAAAGGGCCTGACCCGGAAGAAGAATGGACTATGATGTTTGACGGGGCTGTTAATATGAATGGTCGTGGTGTTGGTGTAGTACTCATTACACCTAAAGGAGTTCACATGCCTTTCTCGGCAAAACTCACTTTCAACTGCACTAACAACGAAGCTGAATACGAAGCCTGTATTATGGGTCTTGAGGAAGCCATTCACCTCAGGATCAAGACTTTGACTGTGTTCGGAGATTCAGCTCTGGTAGTTAATCAAACCAACGGCAAATGGTACACACACCAGGATCATCTGATACCTTACAGGGATTACACAAGGAGGTTATTGACTTTCTTCACAACAGTCAAGCTTGAGTATATCCTTCGGGACGAGAATCAGTTTGCAGATGCTCTGGCTACCATTTCATCCATGATCAAAGTTCAAGCTGCCAACTTCGTACCTCAAATTTCAGTGTCCAGACTTGACAGACCAGCATATGTGTTCGCAGCAGATGTTGTCAAAGATGATAAGCCTTGGTTCCATGACATTAAGTGCTTCTTGGAGGATCAAACATACCCACCTGAGGCATCTTCCAATGATAAGAAGACATTAAGAAGGCTTGCTGGTAGTTTCTTCCTGAATACCGATGGTTCCCTGTACAAGAGAAACTTTGATATGGTACTCCTCAGATGCGTTGATAGAGCAGAAGCAGACTTGTTGATGCACGAGGTGCACGAAGGATCCTTCGGTACACATGCGGGAGGGAATGCAATGGCTAAGAAATTGCTAAGATCAGGTTATTACTGGATCACAATGGATGCAGACTGTTATGCCTATGCCAGAAAATGCCATAAATGCCAGATTTATGCAGAAAAGGTGCATGTGCCTCCCAATCCTTTGAATGTGATGTCTTCACCCTGGCCCTTTGCTATGTGGGGCATTGATATGATTGGCAAGATTGAACCGACTGCTTCAAATGGCCACAGATTCATCCTGGTTGCCATTGACTATTTCACAAAGTGGGTCGAAGCAGCTTCATATGCAAACGTTACAAAGCAAGTGGTAGCCAGATTTCTGAAGAGAGATATCATCTGTCGATACGGAGTTCCCGAGAAAATCATTACTGATAATGGTTCCAACTTAAACAACAAAATGATGGCCGAGTTATGCCGGGACTTCAAGATCCAATACCACAATTCTTCTCCTTACAGGCCAAAGATGAACGACGTTGTTGAGGCAGCTAATAAGAATATCAAGAAGATTGTGCAAAAGATGGTAGTCACCTACAAAGACTGGCATGAGATGCTACCGTTTGCCTTGCATGGGTACCGCACGTCAATCAGAACATCCACTGGGGCAACACCGTATCAGCTTGTGTATGGAATGGAGGCAGTCCTACCTGTTGAAGTCGAATTACCCTCCTTACGGGTACTGATGGATGTTAAGCTGAGCGAAGCAGAATGGGTCCGATCCCGATACGAACAATTAAGTCTGATCGAAGAGAAGAGATTGGCTGCAATCTGTCATGGGCAGTTGTATCAGAAAAGAATAAAGAGAGCCTTCGATCAGAAAGTCAGGCACCGAGAGTACCAAGTAGGAGATCTTGTGCTAAAGAGAATCCTCCCTCCTCATACAGACCACAGGGGCAAGTGGACTCCGAATTATGAAGGACCATTTGTAGTAAAGAAGGTTTTCTCGGGTGGAGCACTCATGCTCAGCACCATGGATGGTGAAGACTTCCCGTCCCCTGTGAATTCAGATGCAGTTAAAAAATACTTCGCATAAAATGACCCGCTGGACATAAAAACAGAATGTAAGTCCAGGCAAAAATAGGGCATCCCGGCGAGTCAAAAACGGAATAAAAGACTCGGGCAAAAATAAGGGAAAAAAATAAAAAATGTGTACACCCGTTGAGTTGAAAAGCTGCATTGGACAACTCAGGCAAAAATGGGTATCCCGATGGATTGAAAACCCGAAAGGGCGGTCCATGCAAAATAAGGGAATAAGCGAACAACTGCATTATGAATTCGTATGTATCACCTACGACTTGGTAAACCTCGAAAGAATCAAGCTTCACTCAGAATCAGCCTTCTTCAGAAAGCAAAACGAGAAGAACGTCAAATGTTATACGAGTCATAGCAAAAGGGAAGCTCCTTGAAGCGTCGTCAACGTTGCCAGCATTTTGTTTCTCAATTTGTAACAATCCCCTCATTTTAGGAGATATGTTTCTTTGACTGTATCTTGCCAATTCAGGGCACGTAAATTAATAAAATCAGATTTTCAGTCATGTCTCGTCTCGTACATTTTATTTTCATTTGCAAAATGTCTGATGTCTTTAAAGATACTGATTGCATAAACACAGATGTTTCTTTTCTAAAGAATGCGTGCTTGCAGGAAATATACTTATTCCCGGGAGTGTCTGAACTCTCATGGTGGGATCCAGTAAAGGAAACCTCGGGATTACTTGTGCATCCCTCTGTCTTTGCAGGATTGCAGGTATTCAAAGCACAACATGGGGCATGTAAGCTTCATCCCAGCAAGTTGGCAAATCAACACTCACTCAGTCTTAGCACCCAAAGTGTTTTCTCCCCAGCTGAGTTGCCACTTGTTATTTCTCCCCAGCCGAGTACAGAAGCCAGGGAACCATCTCCCCACAGAGTTTCAGCCTCTATCCAGAAGAGAAACGCTTGAAGGAATCACAACAGAGTGACGAAAGCTTCTACAAACCCCAGTTGGGCCCCTCATTACCAAGGATGGGTCTACCAGTGACCTATTCCCCCAAGCAGATACATCCCATATGTCAGATATACCAATGATCTCATCCCCAGCTGGGATGTGTAAACACCTCAAATTTTCCCTCACCCATTCACACCATGGCTTGTGATCACTTTCATATGCATAAACTCAATCATACCATCTCATATCACATTTTTGATTCACTGCATAGGTTCTAAGTCATCTGCATCTAGGGTTTGTGATATGAGCAATCCAAGAGCTTCTTGAGCCACTCCAAAAGTCATCAATCACTTCAAAGAGGTCTATGTGTGTTCAAGTATCATATTATACCCTCTCAAAGTCAAGAATGGCAAAGAATCACAAGAACTGAGAATGGTATGGAAGCAGAGCCAGGCTTGATTGCACAGATGACCTAGAATTAGGGTTTTGGTTTCAGAGGCCATAACTACAATTTTTTTGGTCATTCTTGTTTCTATTGGTCTCTATATGGTATAGGGAGTATGCATATCAATTTTCATGAAGAAATTCCATGGGGAAGTCATCTGATCAAGAGTTGACTTTTCAAGCAAGTCAGTGCAAAATCAGGGCATCTGAGGCCCCCAATGACCCAACCAAGGGGTGTTCTTCATCATTTTGATTGTATATGATCACTATTTGATCATGGAAGAAGTTGGAAGTTCACAAAATTGAAGAATTTCAAGTCTTTTGCAAAGTTGACTTTTTGGGCAAGTTTGACTTTTGATGAATTTGTCATTTTAGGCAACTTTTCAACCCTTACTTTTTGATTCAAAAAGGCTTCAAATGGAAAAACTTTGGTCATGAAAGTTGTAGAATAGATCTTTCCCTTTTTAAAAAGTACAAGAACATGACCTAATTCATTTTTGATCAAAAGTTATGGCTTGTCAAAGTTGGCAAAATCACTAAATTTCAAGTCATGCACCAAAGAGGCAAAGTTGCAAATTCATTTCTCAAGGCCAATTAAGTCATCAAATAGGCTTCTAATCCACACAACATGATCACACCACATCTAAAGTTCAGAATGCACCCAAGGGATCACATGTTTTATGGCCCATGGATCAAGTTTCTTCCATAAACACCAAAGTGAACCAAGTTGCAAAACTCATGATCACATCCCATCCACTTGCTGCCTAGGTTGCTGAACCATCCTAGCCTCTCCCTCACATCATGCTGCGCAGCATACCCTTGTTGTACTAGGCTAGCAAGTTGCCCATGCCCTTCTTACACAAAAGTTGACATTTTGCAAAAGCAACCATACCTATCACAAAAGGACATGTCATGTCATCTGACCAATGGGATTTGTTTATGATAATCAAATGCAAGCCAAAGCACATAACAAGCAGGGATGAAACAAGCCAGAACACCACATTCTCATTTTCACTCCATTGAGCAAAAGCATTCGAAACACACAACACAGGCCACAAACTCATAAACAAACTTCACAAACCTTCTCACCATGCTTCACTGAACCCAAACCAACCATCAAAGCAGCCTGAAACTCAAAGAATCAGAAATACGATCCTCACCTGAGCTTGAACAGAACTTGTTCAAACTTCCAAACCATCCATCACAAACCTTTTCTAAACATCAAGAGTTCATCAGGAGCATAAAAGAAGTTGATTGCACAAAGAGAAGAGGTCAGAAAGTTGCAAACTGAAAAGCTTCAAACTCAGGTAGCTTCATGAACTTTTTTTCCAGAAATGATTTTTTAAGTTCCTAAGTTGTTCTTCATGATTCACTGATCACTTTGATGTTCTTGGTTTTGAAAATGGTTGAGAAATGAGAGTTTAATCTTGTTCTGAAAGTCTTGCCCTAAAAAATGTTTTCTTTCGATTCGTGTGATTGATGAAAGATAAATGAGTTTTGTGTTAGGGTTTTGATTCAGGGGGATGTGGGGATGATTTATGTTCTTTTGGATTTCATTTTAGTGAAGTTTTGAAGGTTTTAGGAATTTTCAGGTGGGGTTCCCACCGGAGAAGACGACCGGAGGTCTTCTCCGGCCACCTGAAAATAATTAGGGTTTAATCCCTGTCATTAATGTAGTTTGAATTGTGAGCGTTGGATGAGTTGACTTGGTCCACTCCCGCGCGTGTTCAAGGGCCAGGATGCGTTTTCAGAAACCCTAATCACAATTAACTTAATTAATTAATTCATAAACTTAATTAATTTCAGTTTGAATATGGACCATGGGATTGCGCGCGCAGTCAACAGCCTCACCCCCAGTTTCCATCTGATCCGTCCATTGTGTTTACTTTTTATTTTCTTTAATTTTTATTTCATTTATTTTGTATTTCTTTCTCCATTTTATTAAAAATAGTAAAACAATCTTAAAAATTCTGAAAATTTTTGTACAAGCTTTTATTAAATTTCAGAAACCAAAAACATTTTTATTTTTATTTTTTGCATTTTAAAAATATTTTTAAATATTTAAAAGTTTATTTTTAATTAATTAATGAGAATTAATTAATTAAAAATACTTTTAGGTATTTAAAAATCACCAAAAAATTCATGGAACATTTAAAACCATTTAGAAACATTGTCCAACCCTCAAACCAAATTTCTTTTTTGATCTTGATGCATTTTGAGAATTTTTCATGGAATAAAAATCATTTTTAGGCATTATTTTGATCCAAACTTCCAAAAATCACTTCTGCCTAACCATAAGGAGTTGGACTTTGATTCTTTTTGCATTGTGTTCAACATTTCATGTAGTTTGTAAGATTAAATGGGCATGATTTGATCTTTCATTTTCCATTTGTTTGGCCTTTTTCTTGTTAAGGAACCCTAAAACCCTAGAAAACTTAAGAAAATCATAACTTGAATTAGGATAAGAGTTGAAACTTTTCCTTTGGGCAGTGAGTTAGTATAGGTTTAGGGATCCTTTGAATGCATTTTCAATTTTTTATATTGATGTTTGCTTCTGATTTTGGTTTGTGTTTGATGCTTTGATCATAAACCCTAATTTGGGCTTCCATATGCATCCATCTTGCATTTGCATTCATACTTTGACTTGCCATAGCATTTTGTACATTCTCATGATTCATTAGACATATTAAGACATATTGAAAGCATGTTTGATCATTGCATCATGTACTTGCCATGTTGTATGTCATTTGCATATCATGACTTTTCATGTTTGTTCATGTTTCTTAACTTGTTTCATTTGCATCCATGAACTTGTATGATCATCCCCATTGTGTTGTTTCATGTTTATAGCATCTCATAGCATCATTAACATCATGTATGTACTTCTGGTTTTGTTTCTCATCATGCCATTTCATTCCATCTTGCGTTGCATTGCATCTTTCTCACTGACTTTTCAGGTGGTAAGCAACTTTGAGAAGTGAATTTGCCTTCACTTCTCACAATTTCTCTTCATCTCTTTTATGCATCCTTGCTGCATTTTTGTATGTGTTTAAGTTTGAGCTTGCTCATTCTTCTTCTTCTCACTTTCTTTCCTCAAGTGACTTGTCTTCTTAAATGAAGCAAGTTACTTTGCTTTTCCTGATCCTTTCATCTGCTTCCTGGTGGTTCCATTGAAGACTTCTCTTGTAAACCTCACAAACCTTAGGAACAACCAAGCATGACAATGATTAAGGTTTTGATTATTCTCCTCTCTTAGTTTTACCTTTGTGTCTCTTTTGAGTCTCCTCTTCTCACCTCATAATCAGGGACTAAACCCTAAAGGCTTTAAGGCTTTGTGGTTAAGCTTATGCCTGTATCCTTCTATTAGGATGGAGTGTATAACTTTAATCCTAAGTGTTAAACCCTTAATGTGTTTAAATCTCTTAATCAATTCACTTAATAATCATCAAGACATCACACTTGTAACTTGGGCCTTGCATTAGGGTTCTAATTCTTCCTTAATTGGTTAAGAAGGACTAACCCTAGTGTTAATGGACAAGTCCCTCTCAAGTTGTCTTACAAACCCTAAAAAATACTTCATCATAATATCATTAAATAAAATCCACTTAACCAAAGGCTTGTTTTGTCATGAGTTTAATCCCTAATCATGGATTAAGTTGAGGAGCTTTCCTCAGCTTAAACATTCTCATCTATTATCCTTCTATTAGGATGGTGTAATGAGTCTGTTTAATCCCTGATTATGGCTTAATCTCATTACTCAACACTAAACAAAAACACCAAAAACATCTAAATAATCACAAGTAGGTTAATGATCTTAATCCTACACCAAAGGTGATTAAGTGTGATAAGCTGACTTCACACTTAAGGTATTCTCATTACCCCTAATCAGAGGGAGGATGTGATGAGTTTACTAACCCGTTGGTTTAGGCTTAAGCTCATTAACTTATGACAAACTTCAAAAGGCAATAAAAGACTGAAAACTCAAAAACAAACAATAATCATCTCCTTCGGGATTCTTTTCTCATCACCTTCACTCATAAACGAGAACTTGCTTCTTCCGTCTAATGCAAGACAGTTTGCACCTGAGCCAGACATGTCATACACTTTAGCATAGGCTAGTAAGCAGTTCACAAGTCAATTCATCTTTCAGTCTCTTTGGGTCGAACTACGGTGTTCTGACTTCCTCATTGCACGAGAGGATACGTAGGCATAACTTAACAGTTATCGAACAAAAGTCTCTGTATATTCCCCTCTTTCCAGCTTTATTCTTTTAGCCTCATGATCATGAGCATACTCTTTCCTTACACTTACACATCATTTATGCACTTCACACTTCTTTTACACTGACACTTGTACATCCTTTTCCAGCTATTTTATACACAAATTGCACTGACACTACCCCTTTAAAACACAAATCTTTTAAGCGTGGATCCCGTCGAGTACGGCGGACAATCTGGGTGCTAATACCTTCCCAGGTTGTAACCAACCCCCTTTCTCAGTCTCTCTGGTTCGCAACCGTCTTATCCATGTCTTTCTAGGTCTATGCAGCATTGCCTTTCCTCCGGGATAAAAATGCCTAGCTGGCGACTCTTTTCTTTTCCAGTGAGTTCACTGCTGTGTGTTCTCATTGTTCCTTTCGCCGACCGTTCGCGTCTGTACCTCTATTTGGGCCATTCCCATTTATCGGGAGCGACAGCTTGGCGACTCTGCTGGGGATGCCTTATACTGTAACCAGGGCTTCTTGTTCTTTTTGTGGGTTCCTCCTAGCGCTTGATTGATTTGTGTTTACTGGGGTGTTATGTGTTATCTGTGTTTGTATACTTGTTTTATTTTTGCTTTATGTACAGTTGCTTTATTATTTTCTTTATAGCTTTGCATATATCATATTGTCATACTGTGCTGGCTGGATCTATTTGTTGCTTTGGTGGGTGGGTGTTCTATTGAGAGTCAAGGTCCTATACCTGGGACCTGAGTGACACCTAGGCTATAGTGGTTCATATTCTTTCCCATTCCATCTCGGTATGGTGCGGGAATATGAAACACGGTTCAGATATGGGTTTCTTTTTTAGAACTCTTTGTTGCAGATTTCCTGCAATACTAGGGCTATCTGGGAAGCCTGCTAAGTCTGGATGACCTTTAGTATTGACCTTCAGAAACTGAGGTGAATTAGAGGAGGATCTTTTATGGTTATTGTAAACACTGTACCTCCGGGTTAGAAGTTTTTACACTTCTCATAACTGATCCAAGTCTGTGGATCCTTGTTTTAGAACACTACCTGTGAGGGGGTTGGGCTGTTTACAGGTTTGCAGGTACCCTTTGACCTCAGCATACCCTGTTACTTTGTTTGATTAAGAGTACTCCATTTTGGAACAGTTCTTGTGATTTTAACCCTGGACATGCGGCTCTTTATTTGAGTCCCCCACCTTGGTTACTGGACTTATAGACCTCCATCTGGATTTCCTGAACATACTTAGACTTGTATCAGAGCACTTGATCAGATCCAGCTCAGTCACAAACCCTTGCATATCATTTGCATACATCATCATTGCATCATTTTGACATTTGCTTATTTGTTTTTCAGGGTATCCATCCTTTATTTTTGGCTTGGTTTTGACCTCGTCATCAGCATAGACCTATCTTCATCAGCATCTACTTCAGCTATCAGCTACTTGCTTCAGCCACCTACACCAGCCAGCCAGTGGCCCATTTTCAGTGTTATCATCAGCACCTGTCTCAACTCTTCTTCAACAACATGGCACCTAAGAAGAGTAACATCTCCTACCATTTCTTTCAGCCTGAGCTAGCTGACATCAGGAAGATTCAGACCCTGATTACTCCAGACCATATACCACTTTTCAGAGAACACTATGGAGGCATACTTGATGTGGTTATGGATTTGGACCCTTCACAGAGAAGCTTGATTCATACTTGCCTGCAGTTCTATGATCCCCCCCTAAGGTGTTTCACTTTTCAGGATTTTCAGTTGGGGCCTTTATTGGAAGAGTACTCATCATTGGTTGGTATACCTGTCAGGGGTGGTGTCCCCTTCAACCCTGAGATGGCTTTTCCAAGTAATGAAGTGATAGCAAAGGCATTGCATCTCGAACCAGTTTTGATTGGGCAGCATATGACTACTAAGGCTGGAATCTCTGGCCTACATTTGGATTTCTTGATATCTCAGGCTACTTTGAAGGCTTCTTTGGGAGAGTGGAAAGCAGTCTGTGCTTTATTGGCCCTTAGCATATATGGGGTCATTTTGTTTGCAGATGAGCCTAAGTTTGTTACAAGAATGCAATCCATCTTTTCATCCTGAGGAACCTAGTGCCCACTTTATTGGGGGATTTCTACTACTCTGTGCACCAAAGGAATGAAAAGCAGAGGGGAAGATTAGTAAGGTGTTGTGCTCCTTTGTTCCATACTTGGCTTCTCAAGCATTTGCCCAAGACAGATGCATTTTTAAATCCTCATCAGCAGAGGAACTGGGCTAGGAGACTCACTGCTTTGACTTCAGCTGATATCAGGTGGTGCACTCAAAGCACAAAAGGCAGGGATATCATTACCAGTTGTGGACAGTTTCCCAATGTACCCCTGATAGGAGTTAAGGGTTGCATCAACTACAACCCTCTGTTATTCAAAAGACAACTAGGCTATGCATTGGTCCACACTCCTAAGGCACAAGACTTGGCTGAGACTCTTTACTGTGAGAACAAGCCTAATCTGGCTATTGTCAGGCAAGCAGCCTGGGCCTGGGACAATGTTCAAACTAAAGGAGTAACCATTTTGGGGAAGTGCAACAATGTGGCATCAGCACAGTACTATGAGTGGTCCCATGCCAGGGCTCAATTTTCTGGGATGCCCTTCACCATGGAGGATATGCCTGGGCCATCCTCAGCACCACCTCCTGCCACTGTCAGCTTAGAGGAGTTTGAGAGTTTGAAGGAAAGAAATGAGAAGTTGACTCAGGCTCTACAGAAGACCCTCTGGGAGAGGAGTGATGGTAGGTTGGATATTGAAAGGTTGGAAAAGTTGAAGGTGGAACATCTGGCTAGGATTGAGAAGTCAGAGGATTATATCAAGAAGTCTAGGGCTGGAGAGCAGATCTTGAAGAACGCCTGCAAGGAAGCCCAGTTTCAAAAAGCCAGTACTGATTTGTATCTGAAGGAGAGTCAAGCTAGGTGGGTCAGAATCACCGAGGCTCGTACTCTGGAAGATAAGAGGACTCAGGACAAGATTGAGCAGCTGGAAGCTAGTGCAAAAGAGCAACAGGAAGCCCTGGCAGCAGCCCAGAGGGAGATCTCAGAGCTGAAGATTAGAGCTGGAGTGAAGAGGTCAAAGGACCAGAGTCAACACAAGAAGCTAACTGCAGCTGTAACTACCATAAATCTCCTCATCAGGAACCTCACAGAACGTCCAGCTGATCCTGTGACTGAAGCACTTCTCAAGGAAGTTCAGGAGGATGAGTTTGGTCTTGGTGTCTGACTTTTGTTTGTTGTTGCTTTCATTTCATGTACTTTTATTTTCTTATGATGTATTTTGACCCCTCAGAGGGCATGTTTTGTAAAGAACGAACTATGTATCATTTGCTTTTTGTAATATATGTATCAGTTTGTTCCATCTGAGTTTACTTCAAAGCAACATCAACAGCATCTTCAAGGGTCTGGAAAGGTCAAGACCAAGTGCCAAGCCGGATACCTTGGAAACAAATAGGCATACTGCATTGCATGCTAACCTTTGTTTGTTTTGTAGGTTTTGTTTTGTTTTTGTTACTAACTCTGTTGTGGTCTCAGGAACTATTGCTCGCCGACGGGTGTTCCCACTCAACCGACCACACAGATATCCCACCCGCAACAATCTTCCGGGCATACAGATGGACCAGGTACAACAGGACCTTACAGAGGTCAGGAACCAAATGGCCAATGAAAGATTGGAAATAAGGGCTCAGATGACACAATTCATGGAGGTGATGAACAATATGGCTCAAAGCCAAGAGAGATTAAGAGCAATGGTAGAGAGGCAGAATCAGGAAGACCCCCATCTAGGGACTGCAGGGACAAGCAACAACGAGAGGGTTCAGCCTCATGTCAACCCCCCTGTATTTGGACCCCACCTTCATCCAGAGATCAACATTCCTGCCAATGTACAAGGGACTGCCACTGCAGGCAGAGTGCTGCAAGAAGACCCCCAGGAAGATCAGTTCACAGTGATGGGAGTTGGGGAAGAAGCCTATGACAGAAGGCTGGATGAAATTGCTAAAAAATTAAGGTCCTTGGAGTCTCAAAACTCTTTGGGTTTTGATGTTATGGACATGGGCTTAGTGGACGGGGTCAGGATTCCCCATAAGTTTAAGCCTCTTTGTTTTGAAAAGTACAATGGGACTTCATGCCCACGGACCCACTTACAGTCCTTTCTGGGGAGGTTGAAGGCATATACCATGGACGAGAAGCTATGGATGTTTTATTTTGAGGATAGCTTAACGGGAGCTTCAAGGGAATGGTACTCACATCTGACTAGGGCAACCATCAGGTGTTGGAAAGACTTGGCAGAAGCCTTCATTAGACAATACCAGTATAATTTGGATATGGCACCCAACAGGACCCTCCTGATGGGGATGTCACAGTCATCCAGGGAAAGCTTCCGCGAGTACGCTCAGAGATGGAGACAGCTGGCTGCTGCTGTCCAGCCACCTATGTCAGAGAGGGAGATGGCAGATATGTTTATGAACACCCTCCAAGGAACATACATTGACAGGTTGGCTGCTTTCTCTTCTACCAGCTTTGCAGATGTCGTTATAGCTGGAGAGAGAATTGAGAGCCTGTTGAAGATGGGCAAGATTTCTGACAACGGTGCCAGCTCATCCAGCAACACAAGGAAGCCTTTTGTGGGCCCAAGAAGAACTGGTGAGACCAATGTTATCCATACCAACAGGGGCAGACCCCAATATGTTCATAGGTCTGTGGCAGCAGTCACCATTCCCGCTCCAGTTCATCCACAACCAGCTTATTAACCACAACAACAAAATTATCAGCAACAAACTCAGTATCCTCCTCAGAGAAATTACAACAACACCAACAACAACAATCAGCAAAGACCGTTCCAACAGAGACCTTCTCAGGCCAATAGGGTGATCGATCCGATCCCTATGCCATATGCCACATTACTGCCACAACTCCTGAAACTCAACCTGGTTGAGCTAAGGACGTTGGCACCTCCAGATCCTGCCAGTCTACCCAGAAATTACGACTCCAACGCCAGATGTGCTTTCCATTCAAATGCACCTGGCCATAGTACAGAGAAGTGCAGAGCTTTGCACATGAAGGTACAAGACCTAGTAGACTCTAAGGCTCTAAACTTCGCACCACCACCAAATGTTAACAAGAACCCTATGCCAAACCACGGAGGTCCCAGAATCAATGCTATTGAAGAAGACAAGCCGTCTTACTTAATAACCAGTGTGGGTCAGATTCGGACACCGTTGGTAGAAATCAAAGCTCAACTCCTTGAATGTCAAATGTTCCCGGGATGTGAGCTAGGGTGCGCTTATTGCAACATTTCAGTGAATGGTTGTGATAACTTGAGAGATGGCATAGATGGTCTCATCCAGAGTGGCTTGCTTCAAATCACAACATCAATTCCTACCAATCCAGCAATCTCCTTAACATCAATCCCCGAGTCTTCTACAAATGCAACAACCATTGTTCCAAGCAACTCTTCAATTTCATCAACAAATGCTTTATCTGTTACTTCAACGGACCAGATATCAGCAAACATCCCTTCTACAACTTCAGCACCACTTCATTCAGAATCTCCTACAACTTCAGCACCACTTCATTCAGAATCTCCTACAACAACAACACCCATCCTTTCAACAATGTCTCCTACAACTTCAGCAGCAAATGTCTCAACGGTTACAATTTATTATGATCCTGAAAATGATTCTGCCTACAACTCACAAAATGCCACTCCCATCAGAGCACCAGTCACAATATACTACGATCCACAAACTATCATGGTCCCTTCTGCAGCTGCAGTCAGTCCAGTCACTATTACAGTGCCTGGACCGGTACTTTATGAAAGCAGTAATGCCATCCCCTGGCATTACGGCTCTGATCTATACTGCGAAGGACAAAAAATCACTCTTGAATCATCAACCCCTGCACCACAAATAGACAACGTGGGGGGAGGCGGAGGCTTCACTCGAAGCGGACGTCTCTTCGCTCCACAAATTCAAAGACCCACTGCCGAAGCAGAAGCTGCTGCCAAGGCAAAAGGGAAAAGCTTGGTGCAAGAAGAGCAAATTGTTAAAGAAGCTTTGAGAACACCTTTTGATCAAGAAGTTGATGAATTCATGAGAATCATCAAGAAAAGTGATTACAAAATAGTGGACCAGCTTCACCAGACGCCTTCCAAGATCTCTATTCTATCATTGCTTATGTGCTCCGAGGCTCATGGGAATGCACTACTAAATGTCTTGAACGCAGCTTATGTGCCAGAAGAGATCACCGTCAATCAGTTGGAAGCTGTGGTTGGAAATGTTAATGCTAGTCATGGACTAGGGTTCACCAACACTGATCTGACTACGGAAGGCCGCAATCATAACAAGGCTTTGCACATTACCATGGAATGTAAAGGTGCAGTTCTTTCTCATGTGCTGGTAGACACAGGATCATCCCTCAATGTCTTACCTAAAAAAGCCCTTGTGAAGCTGGAATATGACGGACTGGCATTACGTCCCAGCAACCTGGTAGTGAGAGCCTTTGACGGTTCTAAGAGATCAGTTCTGGGAGAAATTGAGTTGCCTATAACGATTGGCCCGCAAACTTTCAAAACGACCTTCTACGTGATGGATATACAGCCTGCCTACAGCTGTCTATTGGGTAGGCCATGGATTCACGCTGCTGGCGCCGTGATCTCAACCCTTCACCAGAAGTTAAAATTCGAGTGGGAGGGCCAAGTCGTTACTATCTGTGGAGAGGAGGATATTTTTGTTAGCCACCTGGCTACCTACAAATACATTGAGATGGATGGGGAGATCCACGAAACGATGAGTCAAGGGTTTGAGGCCTTGAACATAAATGAAACATCTGTTGTACCTGGAACCTCAATAACATCTTATCAACAAGCCCGGAAGGTTGTTGAGGAAGGAAATGCCCAAGGCTGGGGCAAACTGCTGCATGTGGAGAGGAAAGAGGATAGATTTGGGTTGGGTTACAAACCAACTCAACAAGATCAAGCAGAGGATGATAAAGAGCCCAACTTTGTTAGTGGGGGAATGCTTACCCCTGATGCTGTCAACAATTTGGAAGACGAGGATGAAAGCGACCGCAGCCTGGAGAGTTGGATCCGTCCAAAGGTCCCGGGGAGCAGTATCTCAAACTGGTCTTCCCAGGAAATTATAAGAGTTACTCCTGCAGAGTAATTATTATTTCCTGTATTTTTATAGCATGCATCAAAGTCTTGCATCTTGCCCAAGATGACAAGACTCATTTTGTAATCGGGCCATCTGTAATTTTTGTGCAACAAGATTAATCAATGAAATATCAGACATCTTTTTGCAAATGAGTCTTTTTCTTTTCCGCTCACTATTTTTCCATTTTTCTTTTTGTACAAAAAATAAATGGCAATGTTTTCAAAATGACAACTTTATTTCACTTTTCTAAACAAGATTAAAATCAATCACTAAAATGAACAAACTGAACCCTTGCAGAGAGTGCCTTCCAGACTGCACCGACAACAGCACGGCTATGACTTCGTATGACTTTGACAATCCAATCAATCAAGTTGATGAAGGGGTTGAAGAAGAATATGAGCTTCCTGAAGAGCTAGCCAGATTGTTGAGACAAGAGGAAAAGGTTATCACTCCTCATCAGGAGGAGGTTGAAACGATTAATCTTGGTACAGAAGAAGACGTGAAAGAAGTTAAAATCGGGGCCTGCCTGCAAGACTCAGTGAAGAGACAACTGATTGACCTGCTTCAAGAGTATGTGGACGTGTTTGCTTGGTCTTATCAAGATATGCCAGGGTTGGACACCGACATTGTTGTGCACAAGCTGCCTTTAAGGGAAGAATGCCCACCGGTTAAACAGAAACTGCGCCGTACTCGCCCAGACATGGCGATGAAAATCAAGGAAGAGGTACAAAAGCAATGGGACGCCGGGTTCCTCGCCGTGACTAGCTACCCACCGTGGGTTGCTAATATTGTGCCTGTGCCTAAGAAAGACGGCAAAGTAAGAATGTGTGTTGACTACCGGGATCTGAACAGAGCCAGCTCGAAAGATGACTTCCCATTACCTCACATTGATGTATTGGTGGATAATACGGCTCAGTTCTCGGTATTCTCCTTCATGGACAGATTTTCAGGATACAATCAGATTAAAATGTCACCTGAAGACATGGAGAAAACAACCTTCATCACACCTTGGGGCACATTCTGTTACAAGGTAATGCCATTTGGGCTGAAGAATGTCGGTGCAACATATCAACGGGCTATGGTAACATTATTCCACGATATGATCCATAAAGAAATCGAATGTTATGTGGATGACATGATTGCCAAGTCCCTTACTGAAGAAGATCACCTGGTAAATCTGCTGAAGCTGTTCAAGCGTCTAAGGAAGTACCAACTGAAGTTGAACCCCAACAAATGCACATTCGGGGTGCGATCTGGTAAGCTGCTGGGATTTATTGTAAGCAAGAAAGGGATTGAAGTTGACCCTGATAAAGTCAAAGCTATTCAAGAGATGCCTGCACCGAAGATAGAAAAGGAAGTTCGAGGGTTTCTAGGTAGATTGAACTACATCTCAAGGTTCATATCTCACCTTACAGCAACCTGTGAGCCCTTGTTCAAGCTGTTGAGAAAAGAACAAACGGTCAGGTGGAATGAAGACTGTCAGAAGGCTTTTGACAAAATCAAGGAGTACTTGCAAGAACCTCCAATCCTTATGCCTCCAGTTGAAGGAAGACCTCTGATAATGTACTTGACGGTATTAGAAGAGTCAATGGGGTGTGTGTTGGGCCAGCATGACGAGTCTGGTCGAAAAGAGTATGCAATATACTACCTAAGCAAAAAGTTTACCGACTGTGAACAACGTTATTCACTGCTCGAGAAAACTTGTTGTGCTTTAGCGTGGGCTTCTCGCCGACTGAGACAGTATATGTTGACCCACACTACTTTGTTGATCTCAAAGATGGACCCAGTTAAGTACATATTTGAGAAGCCAGCACTTACCGGACGGGTTGCAAGATGGCAAATGATTCTTACAGAGTATGACATTCATTACACATCTCAGAAAGCCATCAAGGGCAGTGTACTGTCTGAATATCTTGCTGAGCAACCTATTGATGATTACCAGCCTATGAGATTTGACTTCCCTGATGAAGACATCATGTTCATAAAAACAAAAGATCATGAAGAGCCTGTTCACACTGAAGGGCCCGACCCGGAAGAAGAATGGACAATGATGTTTGATGGGGCTGTTAACATGAATGGTCGAGGTGTTGGTGCAGTACTCATTACACCTAAAGGAGTTCACATGCCTTTCTCGGCAAAACTCACTTTCAACTGCACTAACAACGAAGCTGAATACGAAGCTTGCATTATGGGTCTTGAGGAAGCCATCGACCTCAGGAACAAGACATTGACCGTATTCGGAGATTCAACTCTGGTAATCAATCAAACCAACGGCAAATGGTACACCCACCAGGATCATCTGATACCTTACAAGGATTATACAAGGAGGTTATTGACTTTCTTTACAACGGTCAAGCTTGAGTATATCCCTCGGGACGAGAATCAGTTTGCAGATGCTCTTGCTACCATTTCGTCCATGATCAAAGTTCAAGCTGCCAACTTTGTACCTCAAATCTCAGTATCCAGACTTGACAGACCAGCATACGTGTTCGCAGCAGATGTTGTTAAGGATGATAAGCCTTGGTTCCATGACATTAAGTGCTTCTTGGAGGATCAAACATACCCACCTGGGGCATCTTCCAATGATAAGAAGACTTTGAGAAGGTTTGCTGGTAGTTTCTTTCTGAACACTGATGGTTCCCTGTACAAGAGAAACTTTGATACGGTACTCCTCAGATGCGTTGACAGAACGGAAGCAGACTTGTTAATGCATGAAGTGCATGAAGGATCCTTTGGTACCCATGCTGGAGGGCATGTCATGGCCAAGAAGTTTCTAAGATCAGGTTATTATTGGATCACAATGGATGCTGACTGTTGTGCCCACGCCAGAAAATGCCATAAATGCCAGATCTATGCGGATAAGGTGCATGTGCCTCCGAATCCTTTGAATGTGATGTCTTCCCCTTGGCCCTTTGCTATGTGGGGCATTGACATGATCGGCAAGATCGAACCGACAGCTTCGAATGGCCACAGATTCATCCTGGTTGCCATTGACTATTTCACCAAGTGGGTCGAAGCAGCTTCCTATGCCAATGTTACAAGACAAGTGGTAGCCAGGTTTCTGAAGAGAGATATCATCTGTCGATATGGAGTGCCCGAGCGAATCATTACTGATAATGGTTCCAACTTGAACAATAAGATGATGGCAGAGCTATGCAGGGACTTCAAAATTCAACATCACAATTCTTCTCCTTACAGGCCAAAGATGAACGGCATTGTTGAGGCAGCAAATAAGAATATCAAGAAGATTGTACAGAAGATGGTAGTCACTTACAAAGATTGGCATGAGATGCTACCGTTTGCCTTGCATGGGTACCGCACGTCAATCAGGACATCCACTGGGGCAACACCGTATCAGCTTGTGTATGGTATGGAAGCAGTCCTACCTGTTGAAGTTGAATTACCCTCTCTACGGGTACTGATGGATGTTGAACTGAGTGAAGCAGATTGGGTTCGGGCCCGATACGAGCAACTGAGTCTGATTGAAGAGAAAATATTGGCCGTAATCTGTCATGGGCAGTTATATCAGAAGAGAATGAAGAAAGCCTTCGATCAGAAAGTCAGGCACCGAGAGTACCAAGTAGGAGATCTTGTGCTGAAAAGAATCCTCCCTCCTCATACAGACCACAGGGGTAAGTGGACTCCGAACTATGAAGGACCATTCGTAGTGAAGAAAGTTTTCTCTGGTGGAGCACTGATGCTCAGCACCATGGATGGTGAAGACTTCCTGTCCCCTGTGAATTCAGATGCAGTTAAAAAATACTTCGCATAAAAAATGACCCGCTGGACATAAAAACAGAATGTAATTCCAGGCAAAAATAAGGCATCCCGGCGAGTCAGAAACAGAATAAAAGACTCGGGCAAAAATAAGGGAAAATAAACAAAAAATGTACACCCGCTGAGTTGAAAAGCCGCATTGGACAACTCAGGCAAAAATGGGTATCCCGGTGGATTGAAAACCCGAAAGGGCGATCCAGGCAAAACAAGGGAATAAACGAACGACTGCATTCTGAATTCGTCTGTATCGGTTACAACTTGGTAAGCTTCGAAAGGATCAAGCTTCAATCAGAATCATCCTTCTTCAGAAAGCAAGATGAGAAGAACGTCAAAAGTCATACGAGTCATAGTAAAAGAGGAAGCTCCTTAAAAGCGTCGTCAACATTGCCGCATTTTGTTTCTCAATTTGTAACAATCTCATCATTTTAGGGGATATGTTTCCTTGACTGTATCTTGCCAATTCAGGGCACATGAATTAATAAAATCAGATTTTCAGTCAAGTTTCGTCTTGTGCATTTTTATTTGCAAAAATGTCTGATGTCTTAAGAAAAACTGATTGCGTAAATACAGATGCTTATCTTCAAAAAATATGTAAATAAAATCACATGCTTGCAGGAAATATACTTACTCTCAGAAGTGTTTAAACTCCTATGATGGAATCCGGTAAGGGATACCTCGGGATTACTTGTGCATTTCCCTATCTTTGCAGGATTGCAGGTATCCGAACGCAACTTGGGGCATGTAAGCCTCATCCCAGCAAGATGGCAGATCAATGCTCGCTCAGTCTTAACACCCAAAGTGTTTTCCCCAGCCGAGTTGCCACTTGTTACTGCTCCCCATCAGAGTTTCCAGGCATCACTTCTCTAGCAGAACAGTACCAGAAGGCGCCCATATCCCCGGTTGAGTCAAGAACCCTCCTCAACAGAAGATCTTTCAGTGATCTCTCTTTCTCCCCAGCCGAGTTGCCATTTCCTCCTCAACTAAGCACAAAAGTCGGGGAACCATCTCCCCACAGAGTTTCAGCCTCTACCCAGAGGAGCAGCGCACGAAGGGATCACAACAGAGTGACGAAAGCTTCTACAAACCCCAGCTGGGTTCCTCATTATCAAAAATGGGTCTATTAGTGACGTATTCCCCCAAGCAGATACATCTCATCAGATCTACCAATGATCTCATCCCCAGTTGGGATGTCCATTTCAAGCAGATCGGCCGAAGATTTTCACAGCAACGGGATCCAAATCCCGGCTGGATATCTTTGCATAATCATAGCATTCGCATCATATTCACCCACAAAGCGTAGCATTCCGTCTAATATGGAGCATTACGGCAAAAAATCCAACATATTGCATAATCATAAGCCATGTTCTGAATCAAATACTTGTGAATAATGATGATCCATCAACATACAGAAAACTTCCCCCCAAAATCCCCAGCGGAGATTCCCCAGTAAACACAGTGGCCTCACATTCACAAACAACAGTATATACTCTCTTTGGCACCCGTCCGTGTCAATACTCCCCAGTAAAGTCGCCTGAACCCTCTGTGAAAACAGTACCACTCATATTACAGATACTTTTTGACACCCGTCTGTGTCATACCCCAGCAGAAAGCCAAAGACATCCTCTTTGCACTCACAAATACTCATATATATACATTTCCTTGACATCCGTCTATGTCATTTTCCCCAGTACAGTAACATAAACACTTTGTACATCAAATACTCGTTTATACGATACTTTTCTCCTTTCGACACTCGTCCGTGTCACTCTCCCCAACAGTTAAATACTCATGTATACACCACTCACACTTATGCGGGTACTCGTCCGTATCTTGTATACACCATATATATCCCCACAGATGCAACCCTAGTTCTTGTTCTTTGTTAACCAGTTGGTACTCGTCCGTACCATCATCTCAGAACATGCGTCAAGCGTTTGTTTCTACCTGATACTCGTCCATATCATAGTCTTAAGGATGCTCGTCCGCATCTTTAATCCATACCCCGTGTCAAACACTCTTGTTTTCTTGAACTTAGACACTCGTCTGTGTCTATTATTCCCCAGAAGAGTCTCTTCAAATTCAACGCTCGTCCGTGTTCTCTGTTAACCAGTTGATACTCGTCTGTATCATCACCTCTGAACACGTATCAGTATTTGTTTCTACCCGATACTCGTCCGTATCATAGTCTTAAGGATGCTCGTCCGCATCTTTAATCTATACACAAACATCTAAACACTTATACTTTATTTCTTGGATATAAACACTCGTCCGTGTTTACTATTCCCCAGTAGATCGCCAACAAAGCAAATTTTCCTTTTTATCTGACATTCGTCCTATGTCATGATAAACCCTGAGAGCAGCCGTCCCCTGCTAGGTGGTCGTCCTCCACCTATTGATGGTCGTCCTCCATCATGCTCATCCGATGGCCGTCCCCATCGTTGATTTTCTATCCGACATTCGTCCTATGTCGTGATATTTAGCAGTCGTCCCCTGCTAGGTGGTCTTCCTCCACCTTTTGATGATCGTCCTTCATCATTTTATCCAATGGTCGTCCCCATTGTTGATTTTGGTTATCTGGCATTCGTCCTATGTCATGATGAACCTTGAGAGAAGTCGTCCCCTGCTAGGTGGTCGTCCTCCACCTCTTGATGGTCGTCCTCCATCATGCTCATCCGATGGCCGTCCCCATCGTTGACCTTTTATCCGGCATTCGTCCTATGTCGCGATATTTTCGGCAGCCGTACCCTGCCAGGTGGTCGTCCTCCACCTTAGATGACCCTCCCTCATCTTATACCTAACAGAGCAGCCGTCCCCTGCTAGGTGATCGTCCTTCACCTTTGATGACCGTACCTCATCATCTGTTTATTTCATTTATTCTTTAACCCGATGGCCGTCCCCGTCGTGGTCCCTTTTTCTTTTTTAGCCCGATGGTCGTCCCCATCGTTGATTACTTTATGAACTTGATGGCCGTCCCCGTCATGTTTCATTAATCCCCAGAGAATTTTACAACCTTGCTTGATGGTCGTCCCCATCATAATTCTTTTCACTCCCCAGCATGTCGGCCGTCCCCGTCATCGCTTTATTTCCCGCACTTTTTCCTGCATGTCGGCCGTCCCCGTCATTGCTCTTTCCTCAGCAGTCGTCCTCTGCTTGACGGTCGTCCTCCGTCGCCCATACTTTATAATATACTTTGTTTTCTTTTACAATCTATATCCCTTTTCTTCTTCATTCTGTGAGTGCAAATTTTGGACTGTCTTTGGTATTCAACCACAAGTTATCTTGTTTGCCTGTTAAGCCGTTGCTTACATCCTGCACAGTTAACTCATGTTTGAATAGGGGCAGCTGTAAACACCCCAAATTTTCCCTCACCCATTCACACCATGGCTTGTGATCATTTTCATATGCATAAACTCAATCATACCATCTCATATCACATTTTTGATTCACTGCATAGGTTCTAAGTCATCTGCATCTAGGGTTTGTGATCTGAGCAATCCAAGAGCTTCTTGAGCCACTCCAAAAGTCATCAATCACTTCAAAGAGGTCTATGTGTGTTCAAGTATCATATTATACCCTCTCAAAGTCAAGAATGGCAAAGAATCACAAGAACTGAGAATGGTATGGAAGCAGAGCCAGGCTTGATTGCACAGATGACCTAGAATTAGGGTTTTGGTTTCAGAGGCCATAACTCCAATATTTTTGGTCATTCTTGTTTCTATTGGTCTCTATATGGTATAGGGAGTATGCATATCAATTTTCATGAAGAAATTCCATGGGGAAGTCATCTGATCAAGAGTTGACTTTTCAAGCAAGTCAGTGCAAAATCAGGGCATCTGAGGCCCCCAATGACCCAACCAAGGGGTGTTCTTCATCATTTTGATTGTATATGATCTTTATTTGATCATGGAAGAAGTTGGAAGTTCACAAAATTGAAGAATTTCAAGTCTTTTGCAAAGTTGACTTTTTGGGCAAGTTTGACTTTTGATGAATTTGTCATTTTAGGCAACTTTTCAACCCTTACTTTTTGATTCAAAAAGGATTCAAATGGAAAAACTTTGGTCATGAAAGTTGTAGAATAGATCTTTCCCTTTTCAAAAAGTACAAGAACATGACCTAATTCATTTTTGATCAAAAGTTATGGCTTGTCAAAGTTGGCAAAAATCACTAAATTTCAAGTCATGCACCAAAGAGGCAAAGTTGCAAATTCATTTCTCAAGGCCAATTAAGTCATCAAATAGGCTTCTAATCCACACAACATGATCACACCACATCTAAAGTTCAGAATGCACCCAAGGGATCACATGTTTTATGGCCCATGGATCAAGTTTCTTCCATAAACACCAAAGTGAACCAAGTTGCAAAACTCATGATCACATCCCATCCACTTGCTGCCTAGGTTGCTGAACCATCCTAGCCTCTCCCTCACATCATGCTCCGCAGCATACCCTTGTTGTACTAGGCTAGCAAGTTGCCCATGCCCTTCTTACACAAAAGTTGACATTTTGCAAAAGCAACCATACCTATCACAAAAGGACATGTCATGTCATCTGACCAATGGGATTTGTTTATGATAATCAAATGCAAGCCAAAGCACATAACAAGCAGGGCTGAAACAAGCCAGAACACCACATTCTCATTTTCACTCCATTGAGCAAAAGCATTCGAAACACACAACACAGGCCACAAACTCATAAACAAACTTCACAAACCTTCTCACCATGCTTCACTGAACCCAAACCAACCATCAAAGCAGCCTGAAACTCAAAGAATCAGAAATACGATCCTCACCTGAGCTTGAACAGAACTTGTTCAAACTTCCAAACCAGCCATCACAAACCTTTTCTAAACATCAAGAGTTCATCAGGAGCATAAAAGGAGTTGATTACACAAAGAGAAGAGGTCAGAAAGTTGCAAACTGAAAAGCTTCAAACTCAGGTAGCTTCATGAACTTTTTTTCCAGAAATGATTTTTTAAGTTCCTAAGTTGTTCTTCATGATTCACTGATCACTTTGATGTTCTTGGTTTTGAAAATGGTTGAGAAATGAGAGTTTAATCTTGTTCTGAAAGTCTTGCCCTAAAAAATGTTTTCTTTCGATTCGTGTGATTGATGAAAGATAAATGAGTTTTGTGTTAGGGTTTTGATTCAGGGGGATGTGGGGATGATTTATGTTCTTTTGGATTTCATTTTAGTGAAGTTTTGAAGGTTTTAGGAATTTTCAGGTGGGGTTCCCACCGGAGAAGACGACCGGAGGTCTTCTCCGGCCACCTGAAAATAATTAGGGTTTAATCCCTGTCATTAATGTAGTTTGAATTGTGAGCGTTGGATGAGTTGACTTGGTCCACTCCCGCGCGTGTTCAAGGGCCAGGATGCGTTTTCAGAAACCCTAATCACAATTAACTTAATTAATTAATTCATAAACTTAATTAATTTCAGTTTGAATATGGACCATGGGATTGCGCGCGCAGTCAACAGCCTCACCCCCAGTTTCCATCTGATCCGTCCATTGTGTTTACTTTTTATTTTCTTTAATTTTTATTTCATTTATTTTGTATTTCTTTCTCCATTTTATTAAAAATAGTAAAACAATCTTAAAAATTCTGAAAATTTTTGTACAAGCTTTTATTAAATTTCAGAAACCAAAAACATTTTTATTTTTATTTTTTGCATTTTAAAAATATTTTTAAATATTTAAAAGTTTATTTTTAATTAATTAATGAGAATTAATTAATTAAAAATACTTTTAGGTATTTAAAAATCACCAAAAAATTCATGGAACATTTAAAACCATTTAGAAACATTGTCCAACCCTCAAACCAAATTTCTTTTTTGATCTTGACGCATTTTGAGAATTTTTCATGGAATAAAAATCATTTTTAGGCATTATTTTGATCCAAACTTCCAAAAATCACTTCTGCCTAACCATAAGGAGTTGGACTTTGATTCTTTTTGCATTGTGTTCAGCATATCATGTAGTTTGTAAGATTAAATGGGCATGATTTGATCTTTCATTTTCCATTTGTTTGGCATTTTTCTTGTTAAGGAACCCTAAAACCCTAGAAAACTTAAGAAAATCATAACTTGAATTAGGATAAGAGTTGAAACTTTTCCTTTGGGCAGTGAGTTAGTATAGGTTTAGGGATCCTTTGAATGCATTTTCAATTTTTTATATTGATGTTTGCTTCTGATTTTGGTTTGTGTTTGATGCTTTGATCATAAACCCTAATTTGGGCTTCCATATGCATCCATCTTGCATTTACATTCATACTTTGACTTGCCATAGCATTTTGTACATTCTCATGATTCATTAGACATCTTAAAACATATTGAAAGCATGTTTGATCATTGCATCATGTACTTGCCATGTTGTATGTCATTTGCATATCATGACTTTTCATGTTTGTTCATGTTTCTTAACTTGTTTCATTTGCATCCATGAACTTGTATGATCATCCCCATTGTGTTGTTTCATGTTTATAGCATCTCATAGCATCATTAACATCATGTATGTACTTCTGGTTTTGTTTCTCATCATGCCATTTCATTCCATCTTGCGTTGCATTGCATCTTTCTCACTGACTTTTCAGGTGGTAAGCAACTTTGAGAAGTGAATTTGCCTTCACTTCTCACAATTTCTCTTCATCTCTTTTATGCATCCTTGCTGCATTTTTGTATGTGTTTAAGTTTGAGCTTGCTCATTCTTCTTATTCTCACTTTCTTTCCTCAAGTGACTTGTCTTCTTAAATGAAGCAAGTTACTTTGCTTTTCCTGATCCTTTCATCTGCTTCCTGGTGGTTCCATTGAAGACTTCTCTTGTAAACCTCACAAACCTTAGGAACAACCAAGCATGACAATGATTAGGGTTTTGATTAGTCTCCCCTCTTAGTTTTACCTTTGTGTCTCTTTTGAGTCTCCTCTTCTCACCTCATAATCAGGGACTAAACCCTAAAGGCTTTAAGGCTTTGTGGTTAAGCTTATGCCTGCATCCTTCTATTAGGATGGAGTGTATAACTTTAATCCTAAGTGTTAAACCCTTAATGTGTTTAAATCTCTTAATCAATTCACTTAATAATCATCAAGACATCACACTTGTAACTTGGGCCTTGCATTAGGGTTCTAATTCTTCCTTAATTGGTTAAGAAGGACTAACCCTAGTGTTAATGGACAAGTCCCTCTCAAGTTGTCTTACAAACCCTAAAAAATACTTCATCATCATATCATTAAATAAAATCCACTTAACCAAAGGCTTGTTTTTTCATGAGTTTAATCCCTAATCATGGATTAAGTTGAGGAGCTTTCCTCAGCTTAAACATTCTCATCTATTATCCTTCTATTAGGATGGTGTAATGAGTCTGTTTAATCCCTGATTATGGCTTAATCTCATTACTCAACACTAAACAAAAACACCAAAAACATCTAAATAATCACAAGTAGGTTAATGATCTTAATCCTACACCAAAGGTGATTAAGTGTGAGAAGCTGACTTCACACTTAAGGTATTCTCATTACCCCTAATCAGAGGGAGGATGTGATGAGTTTACTAACCCGTTGGTTTAGGCTTAAGCTCATTAACTTATGACAAACTTCAAAAGGCAATAAAAGACTGAAAACTCAAAAACAAACAATAATCGTCTCCTTCGGGATTCTTTTCTCATCACCTTCACTCATAAACGAGAACTTGCTTCTTCCGTCTAATGCAAGACAGTTTGCACCTGAGCCAGACAGGTCATACACTTGAGCATAGGCTAGTAAGCAGTTCACAAGTCAATTCATCTTTCAGTCTCTTTGGGTCGAACTACGGTGTTCTGACTTCCTCATTGCACGAGAGGATACGTAGGCATAACTTAACAGTTATCGAACAAAAGTCTCTGTATATTCCCCTCTTTCCAGCTTTATTCTTTTAGCCTCATGATCATGAGCATACTCTTTCCTTACACTGACACATCATTTATGCACTTCACACTTCTATTACACTGACACTTGTACATCCTTTTTCCAGCTATTTTATACACAAATTTCACTGACACTACCCCTTTAAAACACAAATCTTTTAAGCGTGGATCCCGTCGAGTACGGCGGACAATCTGGGTGCTAATACCTTCCCAGGTTGTAACCAACCCCCTTTCTCAGTCTCTCTGGTTCGCAACCGTCTTATCCATGTCTTTCTAGGTCTATGCGGCATTGCCTTTCCTCCGGGATAAAAATGCCTAGCTGGCGACTCTTTTCTTTTCCAGTGAGTTCACTGCTGTGTGTTCTCATTGTTCCTTTCGCCGACCGTTCGCGTCTGTACCTCTATTTGGGCCATTCCCATTTATCGGGAGCGATAGGATGTCCACTTCAAACAGATCGACCAGAGATCTTCACAGCAACGGGATCCGAATCCTGGATTAGTATCCTTGCATAATCATAGCATTCGCATCATATTCGCCCCCACAAAGCGTAGCATTCCGTCTAAAGCGGAGCATTACGGCAAAAATCAAACATACTGCATAATCATAAGCCATATTCTGAATCAAACACTTGTGGATAATGATAACCCGCCAAAGATATACCGAATGCTCCCCAGATTCCCCAGCGAAGAGTTAAAGCTAAAGCGGTTGCCTTACAATCACAAACATCAGTATATACTCCTTGTGGCACCCGTCCGTGTCACATCCCCAGTAGAAAGCCAAAGAGTCCCCTTTGCACTCACAGATACTTATATATATAACTTTCTTGACATCCGCCTGTGTCACTTTCCCCCCAACACAGTAACATAAATACTTTGTATATCAGATATTTGTTTATACTATACTTTTCTCCTTTTTGACACTCGTTCGTGTCACTCTCCCCAGCAGGTTAAAATACCCGCCTATACACTACTCATATTTATTACTCATATTTCACTCATACAGATACTCGTCTGTATCTTGTATACACCACTTATATCATCTCAGATTCGACACTGGTCCATGTTCTTTGTTAACCAGTTGGTACTCGTCCGTACCATCATCTCAGGACATGCGTCAAGCGTTTGTTTCTACCTGATACTCGCCCGTATCATAGTCTTAAGGATGCTCGTCCGCATCTTTAATCCATACACTGTGTCAAGCACTTTTGTCTTCTTGAACATAGACACTCGTCTGTGTCTACTATTCCCCAGAGGAGTCCCCTCAGATTCAACACTCGTTTGTGTTCCTTGTTAACTAGTTGATACTCGTCTGTATCATCATCTCTGAACACGTGTCAGTATTTGTTTCTACCCGACACTCGTCCGTATCGTAGTCTTAGGGATGCTCGTCCGCATCTTTAATCTATACACAGCGTCCAAACGCTTATACCTTTTGTTTCTTAGATATAAACACCCGTCCGTGTCACATCCCCAGTAGATCGCCAGCAAAGCAAAATTTCTTTTCTATCTGACATTCGTCCTGTGTCATGATAAATCCTGAGAGCATCCGTACCCTGCTAGGTGATCGTCCTTCACCTCTTGATGATCGTCCTTCATCATGCTCATCCGATGGCCGTCCCCATCGTTGACCTTTTCTATCCGACATTCGTCCTGTGTCGTGTTGTTCAGCAGTCGTCCCCTGCTAGGTGATCGTCCTTCACCTTTTGATGATCGTCCTTCATCATTTTATCCGATGGTCGTCCCCATCGTTGATCTTGTTATCTGACGTTCGTCCTACGTCGTGATAAACCTTGAGAGCAGCCGTCCCCTGCTAGGTGATCGTCCTTCACCTCTTGATGATCGTCCTTCATCATGCTCGTCCGATGGCCGTCCCCATCGTTGACCTTTTATCCGGCATTCGTCCTATGTCGTGATATTTTCGGCAGCCGTACCCTGTCAGGTGATCGTCCTTCACCTTTGATGACCGTCCCTCATCATTATTTCATTTTATTCTTTAACCCGATGGCCGTCCCCGTCGTGGTCCCTTTTCCTTTTCCTGATGATCGTCCTTCATCAGTTTAGCCCGATGGCCGTCCCCATCGTTGTTTACATTACTTTATGAACCTGATGGCCGTCCCCATCATTTTTTCATTAATCCCCAGAGAGTCGTATAGCTTCACTTGATGGTCGTCCCCATCATAATCCCTTTTATCCCCAGCATGTCGGCCGTCCCCATCATTGCTTTATTTCCCGCACTTTTCCCAGCGTGTCGGCCGTCCCCGTCATTGCTCATTCCCCAGCAGTCGTCCTATGCTCGACGGTCGTCCTCCGTCGCCCATACTTTATAATATACTTTATTTCCTTTTACAATCTATATCCCTTTTCTTCTTCATTCTGTGAGTGCAAATTTTGGACTGTCTTTGGTATTCAACCACAAGTTATCTTGTTTGCCTGTTAAGCTGTTGCTTACATCTTACACAGCTAACTCATGTTTGAATAGGGGCAGCTGTAAACACCCCAAATTTGCCCTCACCCATTCACACCATGGCTTGTGATCTCCTCATATGCATAAACTCAACCATGGCATCTCATACCACATTTTTTTGATTCATTGCATTGGCTCAAAGTCATCTGCATCTAGGGTTTGTGATCTGAGCAATCCAAGAGCTTCTTGAGCCACTCCAAAGGTCATCAATCACTTCAAAAGGGGTCCATGTATGTTCAAGCATCATATTATATCCCCTCAAAGTCAAGAATGTCAAAGAATCACAAGAACTGAGATTGGCATGGAAGCAGAGCCAGGTTTAACTGCACAGATGACCTAGAATTAGGGTTTTGGTTTCAAAGGCCATAACTCCAATTTTTTTGGTCAGCCTTGTTTCTATTGGTCTCTATATGGTATAGGGATCATGCATATCAATTTTCATGAAGAAATTCCATGGGGAAGGCATCTAACCAAGGGTTGACTTTCTAAGCAAGTCAGTGCAAAATCAGGGCATCTGAGGCCCCCAATGACCCAACCAAAGGGTGTTCTTCATCATTTTGATTGTATATGATCTTTATTTGATCATGGAAGATGTTGTAAGTTCACAAAATTGAAGAATCTCAAGTCATTTGCAAAGTTGACTTTTTGGGAAAGTTGACTTTTATTGAAAATTGCCATTTTGGGAAACTTTTTCAACCCTTGCTTTTTGATTCAAAAATGCTTCAAATGAAAAAACTTTGGTCATAAAAGTTGTATAATGGATCATTCCCTTTTCAAAAAGTACAAGAACATGACCTAATTCATTTTGGATCAAAAGTTATGGCTTGTCAAAGTTGGCTAAAATCACAAAAATTGAAGTTTTCTTCCAAAGAGGTATTTTGCAAAATGGTTTGATCAAATGTTCTAAAGGCCTCAAATGTGTACCATTTCTTCACAACATGATCATATGACATCTAAAATTCAGAATGGGCCAAGGGATCACTCATTTTCATGACTTATGGAGCAAGAATTTTCAAAAGAAACCAAAGTGAAGCAAGTTGCAAAAACTCACTCAAGTTTGGATCCACTTGCTTGCTGACTTCATAATCAATCCTAGGGCTCTCCACACTTCTTGCTGCGCAGGACACCCCATTTGTCCTTGGCTAGCTAGTAGCCCATGCCTCTCTTACACAAGTTTGACACTTTGGCAACTTGAGCCATACCAATCACAGCAGTACACATCAACTCATCTGACCAATCCCATTTGTTTATACAAACCAAAAGCAAGACATTTCACACAACACACAAGCCTGAAAGCACCAAGAACACAGCTCTCTCATTTTCCACCCCATTTGCAAAACTCTTCGAAACACTCTCCACAAGCTGCAAACACACAAACCAACTTCACAAACAAACTCAGCATGCTCCACTGATCAAAAACCACCCATCACCATAGCCTGAAACTCACTGAAACCAAAATACGATTCCTGCCCCTCTTTGAGCAGAATTTCAGCTATCTTTCAAACCAACCATTGTAAACTTCAAACAAGCATTGAAAGCTTCTCAGGAGGTCCATTGGAGGTGATTGGAAGCAAGAAACCAGCCAGAAAGTGCCAGAAATCAAAGCTTCGATTCAGGTAGCCATGGAAATTCATTTTTCCAGAACTCCTTTCTCTTGTTTCTAAGTTGATCTGCATGCTTCCCTGAGTTCACTGAACATTTTATTTTTGAAAATGATTGATTTTTGAGGTTGTATGCTTGATCTGAAAGTTTGCCCGAAAAAATGTTCTTGCTTGTTTCTCTTGATTCAGTGAAAATAAATGTTGTTTGAGTTAGGGTTTATGCTTAGGGTTGTTCATAGATTGATTCTGGAGATTTAGAGCCTTTGAAATGGCCTGGAGAGTGAGAGTGAGTTTTTGGTTGATCTGAGAAGATGACCGGAACACTGTTCCAGTCACCTGATTTTGTTTAGGGTTCAGATTAGGGCACTAATCATAATTAGTGAATTTTGAATAATGGTCGTCCAGATGCGCGCCAAGTCCACTCCCGCGCGTGTGAATTTGAATGTCAGCCATTGATTGTGTTGACTTTTCCTTTTTTCAGTTTAATTTCATTTTATTTTCATTTAAAATCATTTGTTTTGTTCAATTTATTAAAAATAGTAAAACATTTTCAAAAATTCTGAAATTTTTTATACAAGCTTTTATTAATTTTCAGAAACCAAAAACATTTTTATTTTTATTTTTTGCATTAAAAATTATTTTTAAATCATTTAAAAGTTTATTTTTAATTAATTAATGAGAATTAATTAATTAAAAATACTTTTAGGTATTTAAAAATCACAAAAAAATTCATGAAACCTTTAAAATCATTTAGAAACATTGTCCAACCTTAAAACCAAATTTCTTTTTTGATCTTGGTGTCTTTTGACAATTTCCCATGGAATTAATTTCATTTCAAGGCATTATTTTGATCCAAACTTTGAAAATTCATTTCTGCCTAGTCTTTAAGAGTTGGACTTTGATTCTTTTTGCATTGCATCTTGTATAGCATGTAGTTTATAGGATTAAATTGGCATGATTTGATCTTGCATTTTCAATTTGTTTGACATTTTTCTTGACAAGGTGCCTTAAAACCCTAGAAATCTTAAGAAATTCATAACCCTCATTGGGTTAAGAGTTAGAACCCCTCCTTTGGGCAGTGAGTATGTATAGGTTTAGGGTTCCTTTGAATGCATTTTCAATTTTTTATCATGATGTTTGCTTCTGGTTTTGATTTTTGTTTGTTGCATTGATCATAAACCCTAATTTGGGCTTTCTTTTGCATTCATCTTGCATTTGCTTGCATACCATGACTTGCCATGACATCTTGTGCATCCATTTGATTCATAATACATCTTAGGACATATTAGAATCATGTTTGATCATTTCATCTTTCATTTGCCATTTTGTATGTCATTTGCATCCCATAACTTTTCATGTATGTTCATGGTTCTAAGCCTGCTTCATTTGCATCCATATGTTTGTAGGATCATCCTCATGCCTTGTTTCATGTTTGTATCATCACATAGCATCATTAACATCACACTCATGCTTCTGGTTTTGGTTTGCATCATATCATTTCATCTCATTTTGCATTGCATTGCATTTCTTTCATTAACTTTTCAGGTGGTAAGTTGCTTTGAGAAGTGAATTTGCCTTCACTTCTCACAATCTCTTTCCATCTCTCTCATATTTCATTTGCTGCATTTTGTATGTGTTTGAGTTTGAGCTTGCTCATTCTTGTTCTTCTTACTTTCTTTCTTCAAGTGACTTGTCTTCTTAAATGAAGCAAGTTGCTTTGCTTCTCTTTGCTCCTTTCATCTGCTTCCTGGTGGTTCCTTTGAAGATCTTTCTTGTAAACCTCACAAACCTTAGGAGCAACCAAGCATGACAATAATTAGGGTTTTGATTAGTCCCCCACTTAGTTTTACCTTTGTGTCTCATTGAGTCTTCTCTTCTCACCTCACAATCAGGGACTAAACCACAAAGGCTTTAAGGCTTTGTGATTAAGCTTGTACCTGCATCCTTCTATTAGGATGGAGTGTATAACTTTAATCCTAAGTGTTAAACCCTTAATGTGTTTAAATCCTTTAATAAATTCATCTAATAATCATCAAGACATCAAGCTTGTAACTTGGGCCTTGCATTAGGGTTCTAATTCTTCCTTAATTGGTTAAGAAGGACTAACCCTAGTGTTAATGGACAAGTCCCCCTCAAGTTGTCTTACAAATCATAAAATTCACTTCATCATCTTATCATTAGCTAAAACCCACTTAATAAAGGTTTTGTTTTGTCATGAGTTTAATCCCTAATCATGGATTAAGTTGAGGAGCTTTCCTCAGCTTAAACATTATCATCTATTATCCTTCTATTAGGATGGTGTAATGAGTCTGTTTAATCCCTGATTATGGCTTAACCTCATTACTTAACACTAAACAAAAACACCAAAAACATCTAAATAATCACAAGTAGGTTAATGATCTTAATCCTACACCATGGTGATTAAGTGTGAGAGGTTGACTTCACACTTAAGTGTAAACACCCCAAATTTGCCCTCACCCATTTACACCATGGCTTGTGATCATTCTCATATGCATAAACTCAATCATAACATCTCATATCTCAGTTTTGAGTCATTGCATTGTTCCTAAGTCATCTGCACCTAGGGTTTGTGATCTGAGCAGTCCAAGAGCCTCTTGAGCCACTCCAAAGGTCAACAATCAATTTAAAGGGGTCCATGTGTGTTCAAGTATCATATTACATCCTCTCAAAGTCAAGAATGCCAAATAATCACAAGAACTTAGAATGGTGCAGAAGCAAAGCCAGGCTTGACTGCACAGATGACCTAAAATTAGGGTTTTGGTTTCAGAGGCCATAACTTCAAAATTTTTGGTCATTCTTGTTTCTATTGGTCTCTATATGGTATAGGGAGTATGCATATCAATTTTCATGAAGAAATTCCATGGGGAAGTCATCTGATCAAGAGTTGACTTTCTGGACAAGTCAGTGCAAAATCAAGGCATCTGAGGCCCCCAATGACCCAACCAAGGGGTGATCTTCATCATTTTGAGTGTATATGATCTTTATTTGATCATAGGAGAAGTTGGAAGTTCACAAAACTCAAGAATTACAAGTTTTTGCAAAGTTGACTTTTTGGGGCAAGTTTGACTTTTAAAGAATTTGTCAATTTAGGCCACTTTTCAAACCTTACTTTTTGATCCAAAAATGCTTCAAATGGAAAAACTTTGGTCATGAAAGTTGTAGATTAGATCTTTACCTTTTCAAAAAGTACAAGAACATGACTTAATTCATTTTGGATCAAAAGTTATGGTGCATCAAAGTTGGCAAAAATCACTAAATTTCAAGATATGCACCAAATGGGAAACTTGCAAAACTTTGTACCAAGGCAATTTGTAACTTCTAATTGATGTCTAATCCTTATACAAACATCACACAAGTCTTAAAGTTCAGATTGAACCAAAGGGATTACATGTTTCATGGCTTGTGAGGCAAGATCTTTTCATGAGAACTAAAAGCAAGCAAGTTGCAAAATCAATCATAACACCTCATCCACTTGCTGCCTTGGTTGCTGAACCACCCTAGCTCTCTCCTCACCCCATGCTGCGCAAGACAAGCCCTTGGTACCAAGCTAGCAAAGTATCCCATGCCCTCCTTACACAAAGTTGACATTTTGGCAAAAGCAACCATACCTATCACAAAAGGACATGTCATGTCATCTGACCAATGGGACTAGTTTATACAAACCAAATGCAAGAAAAAGATCACAACACACAAGCCTGAAACCAGCAAGAACTCAACTCTCTCATTTTTCACCCTTGAAGCAAAAGCATTCGAAACTCTCCATACAAGCCACAAACACTTAAACAAACTTCACAGACCTTCTCAACTCATCATCCTGATCACAAAGCACCCCTCACCCTTGCCTTAAACTGCCTGAATCCAAAACACGATTCTCACCTGAGCTTGAACAGAACCTGTTCAAACTCTCAAACCAGCCAACATAAACTCTTGCTAAGCATCCAGACATCATCAAGGGACCAAAGGGAGTGGTTTGCATCAAGGGAAGAGGTCAGAGAGCTGCAAAGTTGAAAGCTTCAAAACTCAGGTAGCTCAAGAACTTTTTTTCCAGAAATGAATTTTTAAGTTCTCAATAGCTTCTACATGCTTCCCTGATCATGAATATGTCATTGTTTTTGAAAATGGTGGAGAGATGAGAGTTTAATCATGTTCTGAAATTTTTGCCCTAGAAACTATTTTGATTCGATTCAGCCAGTTTAGGAATGATAAATGTTGTTTGAATGGGGGTTCTGATTCTTTTTTGAGTGGGGATCATTTTTGTTTAATTAGAATTTGTTTTAGATGCGTTTAGAGAGAGTTTGAAGTTTGGAGTGGTCGGAGAAGATGACCGGAACACTGTTCCGGTCACCTGAGAGTCATTAACGGTTGGATTAGGGCTAATTAATTAGGGTTAGTGAGTTTGAATGCTGGCCGTGGGATCTGGCGCCAAGTCAATGCGCGCGTGTTTGAGTTTGAATCTGGGCCTTCAGATTGGATTACTTTTCCTTTTTCAGTTTAAAAATTCATTTTATTTTCATATTAATTCATTTGTTTTCTATAATTTATTAAAAATAGCAAAAGCACTTTAAAAATTCTGAAATTTTTTATGCAAGTTATTATTTAATTTCAGAACACAAAAATATTTTTATTTTTATTTTTAGCATTAAAAAAGTATTTTTAAATATTTAAAAGTTTCTTTTTAATTAATTAATGAGAATTAATTAATTAAAAATACTTTTAGGTATTTAAAAATCACCAAAAAATTCATGAAACCTTTAAAAAAATTTAGAAACATTGTACAACCCTCAAACCAAATTTCTTTTTTGATCTTGATGCATTTTGAGAATTTTTCATAGAATTAAAATCATTTTGATGCATTATTTTGATCCAAACTTCAAAAAATCATTTCTGCCTAACCATGATGAGTTGGACTTTGATTCTTTTTGCATTGTGTTTAGCATATCATGTAGTTTGTGAGATTAAATGGCCATGATTTGATCTTTCATTTTCCATTTGTTTGGCATTTTTCTTGTTAAGGAACCCTAAAACCCTAGAAAACTTAGAAAAATCATATCTTGAATTAGGTTAAGAGTTGGAATCTCTCCTTTGGGCAGTGAGTTAGTATAGGATTAGGGGTCCTTTGAGGGCATTTTCAATTTTTTATAATGTTGTTTGCTTCTGATTTTGGTTTGTGTTTGATGCTTTGATCATAAACCCTAATTTGGGCTTCCATATGCATCCATCTTGCATTTGCATTCATACCTTGACTTGCCATGACATTTTATGCATCCATTTGGTTCATTAGACATCTTAAGACATATTGAAAGCATGTTTGATCATTGCATCTTGCATTTGCCATGTTGTATGCCATTTGCATTTCATAACTTTTCATGTGTGTTTATGCTCCTTAACTTGTCTCATTTGCATCCATGAGCTTGCATGATCATCCCCATGCCTTGTCACATGTTTGTATCACCCTATATCATCATTATCATCTCATATGTGCTTCTGGTTTTGGTTCACATCATACCATTTCATTTCACTTTGCATTGCATTGCATTTCTTTCACTAACTTTTCAGGTGGTAAGTGACTTTGAGAAGTGAATTTGCCTTCACTTCTCATAACTTCTCTTCATCTCTTTTATGCATCTTTGCTGCATTTTATCATGTGTTTGGGTATGAGCTTGTTCATTCTTCTTCTTCTCACTTTCTTTCTTCTAGTGACTTGACTTCTTGAATGAAGCAAGTTACTTTGCTTCTCCTGATCTTTTCATCTGCTTCCTGGTGGTTCCATTGAAGACTTCTCTTGTAAACCTCACAAACCTTAGGAACAACCAAGCATGACAATGATTAGGGTTTTGAGTAGTCTCCCCTCTTAGTTTTACCTTTGTGTCTCTTTGAGTCTTCTCTTCTCACCTCATAATTAAGGACTAAACCCTAAAGGCTTTAAGGCTTTGTGATTAAGTTTATGCCTGCATCCTTCTATTAGGATGGAGTGTATAACTTTAATCCTAAGTGTTAAACCCTTAATGTGTTTAACTCCTTTAATCAATCCACTTAATAATCATCAAGACATCATACTTGTAACTTGGGCCTTGCACTAGGGTTCTAATTCTTCCTTAATTGGTTAAGAAGGACTAACCCTAGTGTTAATGGACAAGTCCCCCTCAAGTTGTCTTGCAAACCATAAAACTCACTTCTTCATCTTATCACTAAATAAAATCCACTTAATCAAAGGCTTGTTTTGTCATGAGTTTAATCCCTAATCATGGATTAAGTTGAGGAGCTTTCCTCAGCTTAAACATTCTCATCTATTATCCTTCTATTAGGATGGTGTAATGAGTCTGTTTAATCCCTGATTATGGCTTAATCTCATTACTTAACACTAAACAAAAACACCAAAAACATCTAATTAATCACAAATAGGTTAATGATCTTAATCCTACACCAAAGGTAATTAAGTGTGAGAATCTGACTTCACACTTAAGGTATTCTCATTACCCCTAATTAGAGGGAAGATGTGATGAGTTTACTAACTCATTGGTTTAGTCTTAAGCTCATTAACTTATGACAAACTTCAAAAAGCAATAAAAGACTGAAAACACAAAAACAAACAATAATCGTCTCCTTCGGGATTCTTTTCTCATCTCACTCACTCACAAACGAGAGCTTGCTTCTTCCGTCTAATGCAAGACAGTTTGCATCTGTGCCAGACAGATCATACACTTGAGCATAGACAAGCTAGCAGCTCACAAGTTAATTCATCTTTCAGTCTCTTTGGGTCGAACTACGGTGTTCTGACTTCCTCATTGCACGAGAGGATACGTAGGCATAACTTAACAGTTATCGAATAAAAGTCTCTGTACATTCCCCCTCTTTCCAGCTTCATTCTTTAGCCTCATGATCTTGAGCATCTTATTCCTGTTCTTACACTGACACCGTATATATCACACTTTACACTTCTTTTACACTGACACCTGTACATCCTTTTCCAGCTATTTTATACACAAATTGCACTGACACTACCCCTTTAAAACACAAATCTTTTAAGCGTGGATCCCGTCGAGTACGGCGGACAATCTGGGTGCTAATACCTTCCCAGGTTGTAACCAACCCCCTTTCTCAGTCTCTCTGGTTCGCAACCGTCTTATCCATCTCTTTCTAGGTCTATGCAGCATTACCTTTCCTCCGGGATAAAAATGCCTAGCTGGCGACTCTATTCATCTCCAGTGAGTTCACTGCTGTGTGTTCTCATTGTCCCTCTCGCCGACCGTTCGCGTCTGTACCTTTATTTGGGCCATTCCCCATTTATCGGGAGCGACAGCTTGGCGACTCTGCTGGGGACCCTTATACTGCAACCAGGGCTTCTGGTTCTTTTTGTGGGTTCCTCCTAGCGCTTGATTGATTTGTGTTTACTGGGGTGTTATGTGTTATTTGTGTTTGTATATTTGTATTTATTTTTGCCTTATGTACAGTTGTTTTACTGCTTTCTTTATAGCTTTGCATTATATCATATTGTCATACTGTGCTGCTGGCTGGATCTGTTTGTTTGTTTTGATGGGTGGGGTTCTATTGAGAGTTGAGGTCATATACCTGGGACCTGAGTGACACCTAGGCTAGAGTGGTTCATATTCTTTCCCATTCCATCTCGATCTGGTGCGGGAATATGAAACACGGTTCAGATATGGGTTTCTTCTTGAGAACTCTGTGTTGCAGATTTCCTGCAATGCTAGGGCTATCTGGGAAGCCTGCTAAGTCTGGATGACCTTTAGTATTGACCTTCAGAAACTGAGGTGAATTAGAGGAGGAACTTTTATGGTTATTGTAAACACTGTACCTCCGGGTTAGAAGTGTTTACACTTCTCATAATTGATCCAAGTCTGAGGATCCTTGTTTTAGAACACCACCTGTGAGGGGGTTGGGCTGTTTACAGGTTTGCAGGTACCCTTGACCTCAGCATACCCCGTTACTTTGATTTGATTAAGAATACTCCATGTTGGAACAGTTCTTGTGATTCTAAACCCTGGACATGTGGCTCTTTATTTGAGTCCCCCACCTTGGTTACTGGACTTATAGACCTCCATCTGGATTTCTTGAACATACCTGGACCTATATCAGAGCACTTGATCAGATCCAGCTCAGTCACAAACCCTTGCATATCATTTGCATACATCCTCATTGCATCATTTTGACATTTGTTTATTTGTTTTTCAGGGTATCCATCTTCATTTTGGCTTGGTTTTTGACCCCATCATCAGTATAGACCTATCTTCATCAGCATCTGCTTCAGCTATCAGCTATCTGCTTCAGTCACCTGCACCAGCCAGTCAGTGGCCCATTTTCAGTATTATCATCAGCACCTGTCTCAACTCTTCTTCAACAACATGGCACCTAAAAAGAGTAACATCTCCTACCACTTCTTCCAGCCTGAGCTAGCTGACATCAGGAGGATTCATACCCTGGTTACTCCAGACTATATACCACTTTTCAGGGAGCACTATGGAGACATACTTGATGTGGTTATGGATTTGGACCCTTCACAGAGGAGCCTGATTCATACTTGCCTTCAGTTTTATGATTCCCCACTGAGGTGTTTCACTTTTCAGGATTTCCAGTTGGGACCTTTATTGGAAGAGTACTTATCATTGGTTGGTATACCTATCAGGGGTGGAGTCCCCTTCAACCCTGAGATGGCTTTCCCAAGTAATGAGGAGATAGCAAAGGCATTGCATCTGGAACCAGTTTTGATTGGGCAGCATATGACTACTAAGGCTGGAATCTCTGGCCTGCATCTAGATTTCTTGATCTCTCAGGCTACTTTGAAGGCTTCTTTGGGAGAGTGGAAAGCAGTCTGTGCTTTATTGGCCCTGAGCATATATGGGATCATATTATTTGCAGATGAGCCTAGATTCATTAGCAAGAATGCAATCCATCTTTTCATTCTGAGGAACCCAGTGCCCACTTTATTGGGGGATTTCTACTATTCAGTGCACCAGAGGAATGAAAAGCAGAGGGGGAGATTAGTGAGGTGTTGTGCTCCTTTGTTCCATACTTGGCTTCTCAAGCATTTGCCCAAGACGGATGCATTTTTGAATCCTCATCAGCAAAGAAACTGGGCTAGAAGACTTACTGCTCTGACTTCAGCTGATATCAGGTGGTGCACTCAAAGCACAAAGGGCAGGGATATCATTACCAGTTGTGGGAATTTTCCCAATGTACCCCTGATAGGAGTTAAGGGTTGCATTAATTACAACCCTCTGCTGTTCAAAAGACAACTGGGCTATGCATTGGTCCACACTCCTAAGGCACAAGACTTGGCTGAGACTCTTTACTGTGAGAACAAGCCTAATCTGGCTATTGTTAGGCAGGCAGCCTGGGCCTGGGACAATGTTCAAACTAAAGGAGTGACCATTCTGGGGAAGTGCAACAATGTGGCATCAGCACAATACTATGAGTGGTCCCATGCCAGGGCTCAATTTTCTGGGATGCCCTTTACCATGGAGGATATGCCTGGACCATCCTCAGCACCACCTCCTGCCACTGTCAGCTTAGAGGAGTTTGAGAGCTTGAAAGAGAGAAATGAGAAGTTGACTCAGGCTTTGCAGACCCTCTGGGAGAGGAGTGATGGTAGGTTGGATATTGAAAGGTTGGAAAAGTTGAGAGTAGAGCATCTAGCCAAAATTGAGAAGTCTGAGGATTACATCAAGAAGTCTAGGGCTGGAGAACAGATTCTGAAGAATGCTTGCAAGGAAGCCCAGTTCCAGAAAGCCAGGACTGACCTGTACCTGAAGGAGAGTCAAGCTAGGTGGGTCAGGATCACCGAAGCTCGTACTCTGGAAGATAAGAGGACTCAGGACAAGATAGAGCAACTGGAAGCTAGTGCAAAAGAGCAGCAGGAAGCCCTGGCAGCAGCCCAGAAGGAGATCTCAGAGCTGAAGATCAGAGCTGGAGTGAAGAGGTCAAAGGACCAGAGTCAACACAAGAAGCTAACTGCAATTGTTACTACCCGGAACCTCCTTATCAGGAATCTCACGGAGCGTCCAGCTGATCCTGTGACTGAAGCACTTCTCAAGGAAGTTCAGGAGGATGAGTTTGGTCTTGGTGTTTGACCATTTGCTTGTTGTTGCTTTCATTTTATGTATTTTTATTTTTGTGATGTATTTTGACCCCTCTGAGGGCACGTTTTGTAAGAGAACAAACTATGTACCATTTGCCTTTTGTAATATATGTATCAGTTTGTTCCATCCAAGTTTACTTCAAAATCAACATCAACAGCATCTTCAAGGGTCTGGAAGGGTCAAAACTGAATGCCAAGTCGGATACCTTGAAAACAAATAAGCATACTGCATTGCATGCTAACCCTTTGTTTGTTTTGTAGGTTTTTGTTTTATTGTTACTAACTCTGTTGTGATGCTCAGGAACTATTGCTCGACGCCGGGTATTTCCACTCAACCGTCCACACCGATATCCAACCCGTAACAACCTTCCGGGCATACAAATGGATCAGGTACAACAGGACCTTGCAGAGGTCAGAAACCAAATGGCAAACGAAAGATTGGAAATGAGAACTCAGATGACGCAGTTTATGGAAGTGATGAACAACATGGCTCAGAGCCAAGAAAGATTGAGAGCAATGGTGGAAAGGCAGAATTAAGAGGATCCCCATATAGGGACTGCTGGCACAAGCAACAATGAGAGGGTCCAACCTCATGTCAATCCCCCTGTATTTGGCCCCCACCTTCATCCAGAGGTCAACATTCCTGCTAATGTTCAAGGGACTGCCACTGCAGGTAGAGTGCTGCAAGAAGACCCCCAGGAGGATCAGTTCACAGTAATGGGTGCTGGGGAAGAAGCCTATGACAGAAGGCTGGACGAAATTGCTGAAAAATTAAGATCCTTGGAGTCTCAAAACTCTTTGGGTTTTGATGTTATGGACATGGGCTTAGTGGACGGGGTCAGGATTCCCCATAAGTTTAAGCCTCCTTGTTTTGAAAAGTACAACGGGACTTCCTGCCCACGGACCCACTTACAATCCTTTTTGGGAAGGTTGAAAGCCTATACCATGGACGAGAAGCTATGGATGTTTTATTTTGAGGATAGCTTAACTGGAGCGTCAAGGGAATGGTACTCCCATCTGACTAGAGCGACCATCAGGTGTTGGAAAGATTTGGCAGAGGCCTTTATCAGACAATACCAGTATAATTTGGATATGGCACCCAACAGGACCCTCCTGATGGGGATGTCACAGTCATCTAGGGAAAGCTTCCGCGAGTACGCCCAAAGGTGGAGGCAGCTGGCTGCTGTTGTCCAGCCACCTATGTCAGAGAGGGAGATGGAAGATATGTTTATGAACACCCTTCAAGGAACATACATTGACAGGCTGGCTGCTTTCTCTTCTACCAGCTTTGCAGATGTCGTTATAGCTGGAGAAAGAATCGAGAGCCTGTTAAAAATGGGCAAAATTTCTGACAATGGTGCCAGCTCATCCAGCAACACAAGGAAGCCTTTTGCAGGCCCAAGAAGAACTGGTGAAACCAATGCTATCCATACCAACAGGGGCAGACCCCAATATGTTCATAGGTCTGTGGCAGCAGTCACCATTCCCGCTCCAGCTCATCCACAACCAACTTATCAACCACCGCAACAAAATTATCATCAACAACCTCAGTACCAGCAACAAGCTCAGTATCCTCCGAGAAACTACAACAACACCAACAACAACAATCAGCCAAGACCATTCCAACAGAGACCTTCTCAAGCCAATAGGGTGATCGATCCGATCCCTATGCCATATGCTACATTACTGCCACAACTCCTGAAACTCAACCTAGTTGAGCTAAGGACGTTGGCACCTCCAGATCCTAATAGTCTACCCAGGAATTATGACTCCAACACCAGATGTGCTTTTCATTCAAATGCACCTGGCCATAGTACAGAAAAGTGCAGAGCTTTGCACATGAAGGTACAAGACTTGGTAGACTCTAAGGCTCTGAATTTTGCACCACCACCAAATGTTAATAAGAACCCTATGCCAAACCACGGAGGTCCCAGAATCAATGCTATTGAAGAAGACAAGCCGTCTTACTTGATAACCAGTGTGGGTCAGATTCGGACACCGTTGGTAGAGATCAAAGCTCAACTCCTTGAATGTCAAATGTTCCCGGGATGTGAGTTAGGGTGCCCTTATTGCAACATTTCAGTGAATGGTTGCGATAACTTGAGAGATGGCATAGATGGTCTCATCCAGAGTGGCCTGCTTCAAATCACAACATCATTTCCTACCAATCCAGCAACCTCATCAGCAACCATTCTCGTGTCTTCTACAAATACAACAACCATTGTTCCAAGTAACTCTTCAATCTCATCAACAAATGCTTCATCTGTTACTTCAACGGACCAGATATCAGCAAACATCCCTTCTACAACTTCAGCACCACTTCATTCAGAAACTCCTACAACAACAACACCCATCCTTCCAACAATGCCTCCTACAACTTCAGCAGCAAACAATGCAAATGTCTCCACGGTTACGATTTATTATGATCCTGAAAATGATTCTGCTTACAACTCACAAAGTGCTACTCCTATCAGAGCACCAGTCACAATATACTATGATCCACATACTATCATGGTCCCTTCTGCAGCTGCAATCAGTCCAGTCACTATCACAGTACCTGGGCCAATGCCTTATGAAAGCAGTAATGCCATCCCCTGGCATTACGGCTCAGATCTATACTGTGAAGGACAGAAAATCACTCTTGAATCATCAACTTCTTCACCACAAATAGACAATGTGGGGGGAGGCGGAGGCTTCACTCGAAGCGGACGTCTCTTTGCCCCACAAATTCAAAGACCCACCGCTGAAGCAGAAGCTGCTGCCAAGGCAAAAGGGAAAAGCCTGGTGCAAGAAGAGCAAATTGTTAAAGAAGCTTTGAAAACACCCTTTGATCAAGAAGTTGATGAGTTCATGAGAATCATCAAGAAAAGTGATTACAAAATAGTGGATCAGCTTCACCAAACGCCTTCCAAGATCTCAATCCTAACATTGCTCATGTGCTCCGAAGCTCATCGGAACGCACTACTAAAAGTCTTGCACGCAGCTTATGTGCCTGAAGAGATCATCGTCAATCAATTGGAAGCTGTGGTTGGAAATGTTAATGCTAGTCATGGACTAGGGTTCACCAACACTGATTTGACTACGGAAGGCCGCAATCATAACAAGGCTTTGCACATTACCATGGAGTGTAAAGGTGCAGTTCTTTCCCATGTGCTGGTAGACACAGGGTCATCCCTCAATGTCTTACCTAAAAAAGCCCTTGTGAAGCTAGAGTATGACGGATTGGCATTACGTCCCAGCAACCTGGTAGTAAGAGCCTTCGATGGTTCTAAGAGATCGGTTCTGGGCGAGATTGAGTTGCCTATAACGATTGGCCCACAAACTTTCAAAACGACCTTCTACGTGATGGATATACAGCCTGCCTACAACTGTCTATTGGGTAGGCCATGGATTCACGCCGCTGGCGCCGTGACCTCAACCCTTCACCAGAAGTTAAAATTCGAGTGGGAGGGTCAAGTCGTTACTATCTGTGGAGAGGAGGATATTTTTGTTAGCCACCTGGCTACCTATAAATACATTGAGATGGATGGGGAGATCCACGAAACAATGAGTCAAGGGTTTGAGGCCTTGAACATAAATGAAACTTCTGTTGTACCTGGAACCTCAATAACATCTTACCAACAAGCCCGGAAGGTTGTTGAAGAAGGAACTGCCCAAGGCTGGGGAAAACTGTTACCTGTGGAGAAGAAAGAGGATAGATTTGGGTTGGGTTACAAACCAACTCAACAAGATCAAGCAGAGGCTGCTAAAGAGCCCAACTTTGTTAGTGGGGGGATGCTCACCCCTGATGCTGTCAACAATTTGGAAGACGAGAATGAAGGCGACCGCAACCTGGAGAGTTGGATCCGTCCAAAGATCCCGGGGAGCAGTATCTCAAACTGGTCTTCCCAGGAAATTATAAGAGTTACTCATGCAGAGTAATTATTATTTCCTGTATTTTATAGCATGCATCAAAGTCTTGCATCTTGCCCAAGATGACAAGACTCATTTTGTAATCGGGCCATCTGTAATTTTTGTGCAACAAGATTAATCAATGAAATATCAGACATCTTTTGCAAATGAGTCTTTTTCTTTTCTGCTCACTGTTTTTCCATTTTTCTTTTTGTACAAAAAATAAATGGCAGTGTTTTCAAAATGACAACTTTATTTCACTTTTTTAAACAAGATTAAAATCAAATCACTAAAATAAACAAACTGAACCCTTGCAGAGAATGCCTTCCAGACAGCACCGACAACAGCACGACTATGACTTCGTATGACTTTGACAATCCGATCAATCAAGCTGATGAAGGGGTTGAAGAAGAATATGAGCTTCCTGAAGAGCTAGCCAGGTTGTTAAGACAAGAGGAAAAGGTTATTACTCCTCACCAGGAGGAGGTTGAGACGATCAATCTTGGTACAGATGAAGACGTGAAAGAAGTTAAAATCGGGGCCTGCTTACAAGACTCAGTGAAGAGACGACTAATTGACCTGCTTCAAGAGTATGTGGACGTGTTTGCTTGGTCTTATCAAGATATGCCAGGGTTGGACACCGACATTGTTGTGCACAAGCTGCCTTTGAGAGAAGAATGCTCGCCGGTTAAACAGAAGTTGCGCCGTACTCGCCCAGACATGGCAATGAAAATCAAAGAAGAGGTACAAAAGCAATGGGACGCCGGGTTCCTTGCTGTAACTAGCTATCCGCCGTGGGTTGCTAATATTGTACCTGTGCCTAAGAAAGACGGCAAAGTAAGAATGTGTGTTGACTACCGGGATCTGAACAGAGCTAGCCCAAAAGATGACTTCCCATTACCTCACATTGATGTATTGGTGGATAATACGGCTCAGTTCTCGGTATTCTCCTTCATGGATGGATTTTCAGGATACAATCAGATTAAAATGTCACCTGAAGACATGGAGAAGACAACCTTCATCACACCCTAGGGCACGTTCTGCTACAAGGTAATGCCATTTGGGCTCAAGAATGCCGGTGCGACGTATCAACGGGCTATGGTAACATTATTCCACGATATGATCCATAAAGAAATCGAATGTTATGTGGATGACATGATTGCCAAGTCCCTCACTGAAGAAGACCACCTGGTAAATCTGCTAAAGCTATTCAAGCGTCTGAGGAAGTACCAACTGAAGTTGAACCCCAACAAATGCACATTCGGGTGCGATCTGGTAAGCTGCTGGGATTCATTGTGAGTGAGAAAGGGATTGAAGTTGACCCTGATAAAGTCAAAGCTATTCAAGAGATGCCTGCACCGAAGACAGAGAAGGAAGTTCGAGGGTTCTTAGGTAGATTGAACTACATCTCAAGGTTCATATCTCACCTTACGACAACCTGTGAGCCCTTGTTCAAATTGTTGAGGAAAGAACAGACGGTCAGGTGGAACGAAGACTGCCAAAGGGCTTTCGACAAGATCAAGGAATACTTACAAGAGCCTCCAATCCTTATGCCTCCAGTTGAAGGAAGACCTCTGATAATGTACTTGACAGTATTGGAAGAGTCAATGGGGTGTGTGTTGGGCCAACATGACGAGTCTGGTCGAAAAGAGTATGCAATATACTACCTAAGCAAAAAGTTTACCGACTGTGAACAACGTTATTCACTGCTCGAGAAAACTTGCTGTGCTTTAGCGTGGGCTGCTCGCTGACTGAGACAGTATATGTTGACCCACACTACCTTGTTGGTCTCAAAAATGTACCCAGTTAAGTACATATTTGAGAAGCCAGCACTTACCGGACGGGTTGCAAGATGGAAAATGATCCTTACAGAGTATGACATTCAGTACACTTCTCAGAAAGCCATCAAGGGCAGTGTATTGTCTGAATATCTTGCTGAGCAACCTATTGATGATTACCAGCCTATGAGATTTGACTTCCCTGATGAAGACATCATGTTCATAAAAGCAAAAGATCATGAAGAGCCTATTCACACTGAAGGGCCTGACCCGAAAGAAGAGTGGACTATGATGTTTGATGGGGTTGTTAATATGAATGGTCGAGGTGTTGGTGCAGTACTCATTACACCTAAAGGAGTTCACATGCCTTTCTCGGCAAAGCTCACTTTCAACTGCACTAACAACGAAGTTGAATACGAAGCTTGCATTATGGGTCTTGAGGAAGCCATTGACCTCAGGATCAAAACATTGACTGTATTCGGAGATTCAGCTCTGGTAGTTAATCAGACCAACGGCAAATGGTACACCCACCAAGATCATCTGATACCTTACAGGGATTATACAAGGAGGTTATTGACTTTCTTTACAACGGTCAAGCTTGAGTATATCCCTCGGGACGAGAATCAGTTTGCAGATGCTCTGGCTACCATTTCATCCATGATCAAAGTTCAAACTGCCAACTTTGTACCTCAAATTTCAGTGTCCAGACTTGACAGACCAGCATATGTGTTCGCAGCAGATGTTGTCAAGGATGATAAGCCATGGTTCCATGACATTAAGTGTTTCTTGGAGGATCAAACATACCCACCTGGGGCATCTTCCAATGATAAGAAGACTTTGAGAAGGCTTGCTGGTAGTTTCTTTCTGAACACTGATGGTTCCCTGTACAAGAGAAACTTTGACATGGTACTCCTCAGATGCGTTGATAAGACAGAAGCCGACTTGTTAATGCATGAGGTGCACGAAGGATCCTTTGGTACCCATGCGGGATGGCATGCCATGGCTAAGAAGTTGCTGAGATCGGGCTATTATTGGATCACAATGGATGCCGACTGTTGTACCTATGCCAGGAAATGCCATAAATGCCAGATTTATGCAGATAAGGTGCATGTGCCTCCCAATCCTTTGAATGTAATGTCTTCACCTTGGCCCTTTGCTATGTGGGGCATTGACATGATTGGTAAGATTGAGCCAACTGCTTCGAATGGCCACAGATTCATCTTGGTTGCTATTGATTATTTCACCAAGTGGGTCGAAGCAGCTTCCTATGCCAATGTTACAAGACAAGTGGTAGCCAGATTTCTGAAGAGAGATATCATCTGTCGATATGGAGTTCCCGAGCGAATCATTACTGATAATGGTTCCAACTTAAACAACAAAATGATGGCAGAGCTGTGCCGGGACTTCAAGATTCAGCATCACAATTCTTCTCCTTACAGGCCAAAAATGAACGGCGCTGTTGAGGCAGCTAATAAGAATATTAAGAAGATTGTGCAGAAGATGGTAGTCACCTACAAAGACTGGCATGAAATGCTACCGTTTGCCTTGCATGGGTACCGCACGTCAATCAGAACATCCACGGGGGCAACACCGTATCAGCTTGTGTATGGTATGGAAGCAGTCCTACCTGTTGAAGTTGAATTACCCTCCCTACGGGTATTGATGGATGTTAAGCTGAATGAAGCAGAATGGGTCAGGTCCCGATACGAACAACTGAGTCTGATTGAAGAGAAAAGATTGGCTGCGATCTGTCATGGGCAGTTGTATCAGAAAAGAATGAAGAAATCCTTCGATCAGAAAGTCAGGCACCGAGAGTACCAAGTAGGAGATCTTGTGCTGAAAAGAATCCTCCCTCCTCATATAGACCGCAGGGGCAAGTGGACTCCAAATTATGAAGGACCATTTGTAGTAAAGAAGGTTTTCTCTGGTGGAGCACTGATGCTCAGCACCATGGATGGTGAAGATTTCCCGTCCCCTGTGAATTCAGATGCAGTTAAAAAATACTTCGCATAAAAAATGACCCGCTGGACACAAAAACAGAATGTAAGTCCAGGCAAAAATAGGGCATCCCGGCGAGTCAAAAACAGAATAAAAGACTTGGGCAAAAATAAGGGAAAAATAAACACAAAAAAATGAGTACACCCGCTGAGTTGAAAAGCCGCATTGGACAGCTCAGGCAAAAATGGGTATCCCGATGGATTGAAAACCCGAAAGGGCGATCCATGCAAAATAAGGGAATAAGCGAACAACTGCACTCTGAATTCGTCTGTATCACTTACAACTTGGCAAGTTTCGAAAGGATCAAGCTTCTTTCAGAATCAGCCTTCTTCAGAAAGCAAGACGAGAAGAACGTCAAAAGTCATACGAGTCATAGCAAAAGGGGAAGCTCCTTAAAGCGTCATCAACATTGCCAGCATTTTATTTCTCAATTTGTAACAATCTCCTCATTTCAGGGGATATGTTTCTTTGACTGTATCTCGCCAATTCAGGGCATATGAATTAATAAAATCAGATTTTCAGTCATGTCTCGTCTTGTACATTTTTTATTTGCAAAAAATGTCTGATGTCTTAAAGAAAAAACTGATTGCATGAATACAGATGCTTATCTTCAAAAATATAATAAAAGCCGCGTGCTCGCAGGAAATATACTTACTCTCAGAAGTATCTAAACTCCTAAAACGGAATCCAATAAAGGATACCTCGGGATTACTTGTGCGTTTCTTTATCTTTTCAGGATTGCAGGTATCCAGAACGCAGCTTAGGGCATGGAAGCTTCATCCCAGCAAGCTGGCAAATCAACGCTCAGTCTTAACACTCAAAGTGTTTTCTCCCCAGCCGAGTTGCCATTTCATCCTCATCCAAAATACAAAAGTCAGGGAGCCATCTCCCCACAGAGCTCCAGCCTCTATCCAGAAGAGCAGCGCACGAAGGAATCACAACAGAGTAGAGAAAGCTGCTACAAACCCCAGCTGGGTCCCTCATTACTGAGACAGGTCTATCAGTGACCTGAATCCCCAAGCAATGGCATCGCATCAGATCTACCAATGGTCTCATCCCTAGCTGGGATGTCCATTTCAAGCAAATTCGGCCGAAGATCTTCGTGGCGACGGGATCCAAATCCCGGTTTGGCACCTTTTGCATAATCATAGCATTCGCATCATATTCACCCACAAAGCATAGCATTCCGTCTAGTACGGAGCATTACGGCAAAAATCAAACATATAGCATAATCATAAGCCATGTTTTGAATCAAACACTTGTGAATAATGACAATCCGTCAATATACAGAATACTTTCCCCAAAATCCCCAGCGGAGATTCCCCAGCAAAATCAGTTGCCTCACATTCACAAACACCGGTATATACTCTCTTTGGCACCCGTCCGTGTCAATACTCCCCAGTAAAGTCGCCTGGGCACTCTGTGCAAATAGTACCACTCGTATTACAGATACTTTTTGACACCCGTCCGTGTCATATCCCCAGCAGAAAGCCAAAGACGTCCTCTTTGCACTCACATACACTTACATACATTCCTTGACACTCGTCCGTGTCACCTTCCCCAGCACAGTAACCTAAACACTTTGTATATCAGATACTTGTTTATACTATACTCTTCTCCTTTTGACACTCGTCCGTGTCACACTCTCCCCAGCAGTTAAACACTCATCTATACACCACTCACACTTATACTGATACTCGTCCGTATCTTACATATACCACTTATATCCCCACAGATGCAACACTAGTCCTTGTTCTTTGTTAACCAGTTGGTACTCGTCTGTACCATCATCTCAGAGCATGCGTCAAGCGTTTGTTCTACCTGATACTCGTCCGTATCATAGTCATAAGGACGTTCGTCCGCATCTTTAATCCATACACTGTGTCAAGCACTCTTGTCTTCTTGAATGTAGACACTCGTCTGTGTCTACTATTCCCCAGAAGAGTCCCTTCAGATTCAACACTCGTCCGTGTTCCTTGTTAACCAGTTGATACTCGTCCGTATCATCACCTCTGAACACGTGTCAGTATTTGTTTCTACCCGATACTCGTCCGTATCGTAGTCTTAAGGATGCTCGTCCGCATCTTTAATCTATACACAAATATTTAAACACTTAAACCTTTTATTTCTTGGATGTAAACACTCGTCCGTGTTTACTATTCCCCAGTAGATCGCCAGCAAAGCAAATTTTCTTTTTTATCTGACACTCGTCCTGTGTCATGATAAACTCTGAGAGCAGCCGTACCCTGCTAGGTGGTCGTCCTCCACCTCTTGATGGTCGTCCTCCATCATGCTCATCCGATGGCCGTCCCCATCGTTGATATTTAGCAGTCGTCCCCTGCTAGGTGGTCGTCCTCCACCTTTTGATGATCGTCCTTCATCATTTTATCCAATGGCCGTCCCCATTGTTGATTTTGGTTATCTGACATTCGTCCTATGTCATGACAAACCTTGAGAGCAGCCGTCCCCTGCTAGGTGGTCGTCCTCCACCTCTTGATGGTCGTCCTCCATCATGCTCATCCGATGGCCGTCCCCATCGTTGACCTTTATCCGGCATTCGTCCTATGTCGCGATACTTTCGGCAGCCGTACCCTGCCAGGTGGTCGTCCTCCACCTTAGATGACCGTCCCTCATCTTACCCCCAACAGAGCAGCCGTCCCCTGCTAGGTGATCGTCCTTCACCTTTGATGACCGTACCTCATCATCTGTTTATTTCATTTATTCTTTAACCCGATGGCCGTCCCCATCGTGGTCCCTTTTCTTTTTAGCCCGATGGCCGTCCCCATCGTTGGTTACTTTACTTTGTGAACTTGATGGCCGTCCCCGTCATGTTTCATTAATCCCCAGCATGTCGGCCGTCCCCGTCATTGCTTTATTTTCCGCACTTTTCCCAGCGTGCCGGCCGTCCCCGTCATTGCTCTTTACCCAGCAGTCGTCCTTTGCTCGACGGTCGTCCTCCGTCGCCCACACTTTACAATATACTTTATTTTCCTTTACAATCTATATCCCTTTTCTTCTTCATTCTGTGAGTGCAAATTTTGGACTGTCTTTGGTATTCAACCACAAGTTATCTCGCTTGCCTGTTAAGTCGTTGCTTACATCCTGCACAGCTAACCCATGTTTGAATAGGGGCAGCTGTAAACACCCCAAATTTGCCCTCACCCATTCACACCATGGCTTGTGATCATTCTCATATGCATAAACTCAATCATAACATCTCATATCTCAGTTTTGAGTCATTGCATTGTTCCTAAGTCATCTGCACCTAGGATTTGTGATCTGAGCAGTCCAAGAGCCTCTTGAGCCACTCCAAAGGTCAACAATCACTTTAAAGGGGTCCATGTGTGTTCAAGTATCATATTACATCCTATTAAAGTCAAGAATGCCAAAGAATCACAAGAACTTAGAATGGTGCAGAAGCAAAGCCAGGCTTGACTGCATAGATGACCTAAAATTAGGGTTTTGGTTTCAGAGGCCATAACTTCAAAAATTTTGGTCATTCTTGTTTCTATTGGTCTCTATATGGTATAGGGAGTATGCATATCAATTTTCATGAAGAAATTCCATGGGGAAGTCATCTGATCAAGAGTTGACTTTCTGGACAAGTCAGTGCAAAATCAAGGCATCTGAGGCCCCCAATGACCCAACCAAGGGGTGATCTTCATCATTTTGAGTGTATATGATATTTATTTGATCATAGGAGAAGTTGGAAGTTCACAAAACTCAAGAATTACAAGTTTTTGCAAAGTTGACTTTTTGGGGCAAGTTTGACTTTTAAAGAATTTGTCAATTTAGGCCACTTTTCAAACCTTACTTTTTGATCCAAAAATGCTTCAAATGGAAAAACTTTGGTCATGAAAGTTGTAGATTAGATCTTTCCCTTTTCAAAAAGTACAAGAACATGACTTAATTCATTTTGGATCAAAAGTTATGGTGCATCAAAGTTGGCAAAAATCACTAAATTTCAAGATATGCACCAAATGGGAAACTTGCAAAACTTTGTACCAAGGCAATTTGTAACTTCTAATTGATGTCTAATCCTTATACAAACATCACACAAGTCTTAAAGTTCAGATTGAACCAAAGGGATTACATGTTTCATGGCTTGTGAGGAAAGATCTTTTCATGAGAACTAAAAGCAAGCAAGTTGCAAAATCAATCATAACACCTCATCCACTTGCTGCCTTGGTTGCTGAACCACCCTAGCTCTCTCCTCACCCCATGATGCGCAAGACAAGCCCTTGGTACCAAGCTAGCAAAGTAGCCCATGCCCTCCTTACACAAAGTTGACATTTTGGCAAAAGCAACCATACCTATCACAAAAGGACATGTCATGTCATCTGACCAATGGGACTAGTTTATACAAACCAAATGCAAGAAAAAGATCACAACACACAAGCCTGAAACCAGCAAGAACTCAACTCTCTCATTTTTCACCCTTGAAGCAAAAGCATTCGAAACTCTCCATACAAGCCACAAACACTTAAACAAACTTCACAGACCTTCTCAACTCATCATCCTGATCACAAAGCACCCCTCACCCTTGCCTTAAACTGGCTGAATCCAAAACACGATTCTCACCTGAGCTTGAACAGAACCTGTTCAAACTCTCAAACCAGCCAACATAAACTCTTGCTAAGCATCCAGACATCATCAAGGGACCAAAGGGAGTGGTTTGCATCAAGGGAAGAGGTCAGAGAGCTGCAAAGTTGAAAGCTTCAAAACTCAGGTAGCTCAAGAACTTTTTTTCCAGAAATGAATTTTTAAGTTCTCAATAGCTTCTACATGCTTCCCTGGTCATGAATATGTCATTGGTTTTGAAAATGGTGGAGAGATGAGAGTTTAATCATGTTCTGAAATTTTTGCCCTAGAAACTATTTTGATTCGATTCAGCCAGTTTAGGAATGATAAATGTTGTTTGAATGGGGGTTCTGATTCGTTTTTGAGTGGGGATCATTTTTGTTTAATTAGAATTTGTTTTAGATGCGTTTAGAGAGAGTTTGAAGTTTGGAGTGGTCGGAGAAGATGACCGGAACACTGTTACGGTCACCTGAGAGTCATTAACGGTTGGATTAGGGCTAATTAATTAGGGTTAGTGAGTTTGAATGCTGGCCGTGGGATCTGGCGCCAAGTCAATGCGCGCGTGTTTGAGTTTGAATCTGGGCCTTCAGATTGACTTACTTTTCTTTTTTCAGTTTAAAAATTCATTTTATTTTCATATTAATTCATTTGTTTTCTATAATTTATTAAAAATAGCAAAAGCACTTTAAAAATTCTGAAATTTTTTATGCAAGTTATTATTTAATTTCAGAACACAAAAATATTTTTATTTTTATTTTTAGCATTAAAAAAGTATTTTTAAATATTTAAAAGTTTCTTTTTAATTAATTAATGAGAATTAATTAATTAAAAATACTTTTAGGTATTTAAAAATCACCAAAAAATTCATGAAACCTTTAAAAACATTTAGAAACATTGTACAACCCTCAAACCAAATTTCTTTTTTGATCTTGATGCATTTTGAGAATTTTTCATAGAATTAAAATCATTTTGATGCATTATTTTGATCCAAACTTCAAAAAATCATTTCTGCCTAACCATGATGAGTTGGACTTTGATTCTTTTTGCATTGTGTTTAGCATATCATGTAGTTTGTGAGATTAAATGGCCATGATTTGATCTTTCATTTTCCATTTGTTTGGCATTTTTCTTGTTAAGGAACCCTAAAACCCTAGAAAACTTAGAAAAATCATATCTTGAATTAGGTTAAGAGTTGGAATCTCTCCTTTGGGCAGTGAGTTAGTGTAGGATTAGGGGTCCTTTGAGGGCATTTTCAATTTTTTATAATGTTGTTTGCTTCTGATTTTGGTTTGTGTTTGATGCTTTGATCATAAACCCTAATTTGGGCTTCCATATGCATCCATCTTGCATTTGCATTCATACCTTGACTTGCCATGACATTTTATGCATCCATTTGGTTCATTAGACATCTTAAGACATATTGAAAGCATGTTTGATCATTGCATCTTGCATTTTCCATGTTGTATGCCATTTGCATTTCATAACTTTTCATGTGTGTTTATGCTCCTTAACTTGTCTCATTTGCATCCATGAGCTTGCATGATCATCCCCATGCCTTGTCACATGTTTGTAGCATCCTATATCATCATTATCATATCATATGTGCTTCTGGTTTTGGTTCACATCATACCATTTCATTTCACTTTGCATTGCATTGCATTTCTTTCACTAACTTTTCAGGTGGTAAGTGACTTTGAGAAGTGAATTTGCCTTCACTTCTCATAACTTCTCTTCATCTCTTTTATGCATCTTTGCTGCATTTTATCATGTGTTTGGGTATGAGCTTGTTCATTCTTATTCTTCTCACTTTCTTTCTTCTAGTGACTTGACTTCTTGAATGAAGCAAGTTACTTTGCTTCTCCTGATCTTTTCATCTGCTTCTTGGTGGTTCCATTGAAGACTTCTCTTGTAAACCTCACAAACCTTAGGAACAACCAATCATGACAATGATTAGGGTTTTGAGTAGTCTCCCCTCTTAGTTTTACCTTTGTGTCTCTTTGAGTCTTCTCTTCTCACCTCATAATTAAGGACTAAACCCTAAAGGCTTTAAGGCTTTGTGATTAAGTTTATGCCTGCATCCTTCTATTAGGATGGAGTGTATAACTTTAATCCTAAGTGTTAAACCCTTAATGTGTTTAACTTCTTTAATCAATCCACTTAATAATCATCAAGACATCATACTTGTAACTTGGGCCTTGCACTAGGGTTCTAATTCTTCCTTAATTGGTTAAGAAGGACTAACCCTAGTGTTAATGGACAAGTCCCCCTCAAGTTGTCTTGCAAACCATAAAACTCACTTCTTCATCTTATCACTAAATAAAATCCACTTAATCAAAGGCTTGTTTTGTCAGGAGTTTAATCCCTAATCATGGATTAAGTTGAGGAGCTTTCCTCAGCTTAAACATTCTCATCTATTATCCTTCTATTAGGATGGTGTAATGAGTCTGTTTAATCCCTGATTATGGCTTAATCTCATTACTTAACACTAAACAAAAACAAAAAACATCTAATTAATCACAAATAGGTTAATGATCTTAATCCTACACCAAAGGTGATTAAGTGTGAGAATCTGACTTCACACTTAAGGTATTCTCATTACCCCTAATCAGAGGGAAGATGTGATGAGTTTACTAACCCATTGGTTTAGGCTTAAGCTCATTAACTTATGACAAACTTCAAAAAGCAATAAAAGACTGAAAACACAAAAACAAACAATAATCGTCTCCTTCGGGATTCTTTTCTCATCTCATTCACTCACAAACGAGAGCTTGCTTCTTCCGTCTAATGCAAGACAGTTTGCATATGTGCCAGACAGATCATACACTTGAGCATAGACAAGCTAGCAGCTCACAAGTTAATTCATCTTTCAGTCTCTTTGGGTCGAACTACGGTGTTCTGACTTCCTCATTGCACGAGAGGATACGTAGGCATAACTTAACAGTTATCGAATAAAAGTCTCTGTACATTCCCCCTCTTTCCAGCTTCATTCTTTAGCCTCATGATCTTGAGCATCTTATTCCTGTTCTTACACTGACACCGTATATATCACACTTTACACTTCTTTTACACTGACACCTGTACATCCTTTTCCAGCTATTTTATACACAAATTGCACTGACACTACCCCTTTAAAACACAAATCTTTTAAGCGTGGATCCCGTCGAGTACGGCGGACAATCTGGGTGCTAATACCTTCCCAGGTTGTAACCAACCCCCTTTCTCAGTCTCTCTGGTTCGCAACCGTCTTATCCATCTCTTTATAGGTCTATGCAGCATTACCTTTCCTCCGGGATAAAAATGCCTAGCTGGCGACTCTATTCATCTCCAGTGAGTTCACTGCTGTGTGTTCTCATTGTCCCTCTCGCCGACCGTTCGCGTCTGTACCTTTATCTGGGCCATTCCCCATTTATCGGGAGCGACATTAAGGTATTCCCATTACCCCTAATCAGAGGGAAGATGTGATGAGTTTACTAAATCCATTGGTTTAGGCTTAAGCTCATTAACTTATGACAAACTTTCAAAAGCAATAAAAGACTGAAAACACAAAAACAAACAATAATCGTCTCCTCCGGGATTCTTTTCTCATCTCATTCACTCATAAACGAGAACTTGCTTCTTCCGTCTAATGCAAGACAATTTTCACCTGAGCCAGACAGGTCATACACTTGAGCATAGACAAGTAAGCAGTTCACAAGTCAATTCATCTTTCAGTCTCTTTGGGTCGAACTACGGTGTTCTGACTTCCTCATTGCACAAGAGGATACCTAGGCATAACTTAACAGTTATCGAACAAAAGTCTCTGTATATTCCCCTCCTTTTCCAGCTTTATTCTTTTAGCCTCATGATCTTGAGTATCTTATTCCGGTTCTTACACTGACACTGTACATTTATACACTTCACTTTTCTTTTACACAGACACCTGTACATCCTTTTCCAGCTCTTTTATACACAGATTGCACTGACACTACCCCTTTAAAACACAAATCTTTTAAGCGTGGATCCCGTCGAGTACGACGAACAATCTGGGTGCTAATACCTTCCCAGGTTGTAACCAACCCCCTTTCTCAGTCTCTCTGGTTCGCAACCTTCTTATCCATATCTTTTCTAGGTCTATGCAGTATTACCTTTCCTCCGGGATAAAAATGCCTAGCTGGCGACTCTTTCTTTTCCTGTGAGTTCACTCCTGTGTGTTCTCACACCCTCTTTTCGCCGACCGTTCGCGTCTGTACCTTATTTTGAGTTAAGTCTCATCTTTTGGGAGCGACACTCAGCTTTGTAGGTTGGTTAATTTCAGATCTAGCTCTGTTTTAGCTTATTTGCATGCTTGTGCTTTAGATCCACCATGTGCTTGCGTATTTGCTTGTGTTGCTTGAATTGATTGGTTGATTTGTAGCCAGATCTATGTGTTAATGTTCATGAGCTTGATGATGCTAATTAATGTGAATTGATCCATTTATTTCATGCATAATTGATTGCTGGTCTGGTGTGTGATTATTTGGATAAGCTGGTTTTGAGCTGATTTTCTGCAGGAATTGTTGTTGTTTTGACAATGTTAACCGGTTAACGCTTTGGTTAACCGGTTAACGCATCCTTTTTTTGTGCTGTTTTCTGCAGGTTTGAACTGGTTAACCGGTTAACACTTTGGTTAACCAGTTAACACTGAAGCAGAATGCCATTTTTGAGCTATTTTGGGCTTGTTTGATCCCCTTACTTGTTTTGAATGCCATGGATCATTATATGATCATTGAATATGATTGTTTAGGGTGATTTGATTGTTGGTTGATGCATGATTCCATGTTCTCGACACGTAAATGCTTGTGTGCGCAATTTGACATGTTGTATGATCTTTGTTGATGTGAGCTTTGAGCATGCCATTTCCATGATTATATTGATGAACATATGCTGGATTTTTGCTAACACTTGCAGGGGCTCACGGTAAGAGAAGTGTGGATGTTCATCCATATTTCAACTCTTCATCTTTCCTTTTTAAGTTGCTTTCTCTTTGTGTTTTGATGTGCCTTATGCCATCATGTGAGGCAACTCTTTTCTTCCCCCTTTAGGAGAAACTTATCTCCTTTAGAGGAGTAAGTTGCTTGCTAGCTCTTTCCTCCTCTTCTTCTTGCTCCTCTTTGGTTCTTCTTTTCTCTTAAGATAGTTGAAACCTCACTAACCTTAGGACCACTTTTTTCATGCTAATATTAGGATTAGTCTTTCCCCATTAGATTTTTACCTTTTGCTCCTTTGGTTCTTTCTCTTCTCATCTCAAAAACAAAACCAAAAAAAAAAATTAATAAAGAAAGAAGTGACTTCTTGTGTAATAGTCTTATTCCATGGTGTCGCTCCCACCAAATGACACCGGGTCAAATAGGGTACAGACACGAGCGGTCGGCGAAAGGAGGAAATGAAGATGAACTGAAAAGAGTCGCCAGCTAGGCATTTTTATCCCGAAGGAAAGGTAATGCTGCATAAACCTAAGAAAAGATGGATAAGACGGTCGCGAACCAGAGAAACTGAGAAAGGGGGTTGGTTACAACCTGGGAAGGTATTAGCACCCAGATTGTCCGTCGTACTCGACGGGATCCATGCTTGAGTTTGTGTTTAAAGGGGTAGTGTCAGTGTTATTTTGTGTGCAAAAGCTGGAAAAGAATACAAGTGTCAGTGCAAGGAAGTGTGAAGTGAATAAAAGGAGTGTCAGTGTAAGGAAAGAGGAATAAGAAGCTCAAGACTATGAGGCTTAAAGGATAATGCTGAAAGGGGGGGAACATACAGAGACTTTTGTTCCATAACTGTTAAGTTATGCCTACGTATCCTCTCGTGCAATGAGGAAGTCAGAACACCGTAGTTCGACTCAAAGAGACTGAAAGATAAATTGACTGATGAACTGCTTGCTTGCCTATGCTCAAGTGTATGACCTGTCTAGCTCAGGTGCAAACTGTCTTGCATTAGACGGAAGAAGCGAGTTCTCATTTGTGAGTGAATGAGATGAGAAGAGAATCCCGGAGGAGACGATTATTGTTTGTTTTTTGGGTTTTCAATATTTTATTGCTTTTGGAGTTTGTCATAGGAAAATGAGCTTAAGCCTAATCCAAGGGTTAGTAAACTCATCACATCCTCCCTCTGATTAGGGGTAATGAGAATACCTTAAGTATGAAGTAAGCACCTCACACTTAATCACCATGATGTAGGATTAAGATCATTAACCTACTTGTATTTATTTAGATGTTTTTGGAGTTTTTTGTTTAGTGTTAAGTAATGAGTTTAAGCCATAATCAATGATTTAATGGACCCATTACACCATCCTAATAGAAGGATAATAGATGAGAACATTTAAGCTGAGGAAGGCTCCTCAACTTAATCCATGATTAGGGATTAACCTCATGACAAAACAAAGCCTTTATTAAAGTGGATTTTAGTTAATGGTAAGATTAAGAAGTGGATTTTATGGTTTGTAAGACAACTTGAGGGGGACTTGTCCATTAACACTAGGGTTAGTCCTTCTTAACCAATTAAGGAAGAATTAGAACCCTAATGCAAGGCCCAAGTTACAAGTTTGATGTCTTAGTGATTATTAAATGGATTGATTAAAGGATTTAAACACATTAAGGGTTTAACACTTAGGATTAAAGTTATACACTCCATCCTAATAGAAGGATGCAGGCATAACCCTAATCACAAAGTTTTAAAACCTTAAGGGTTTAGTCCTTGATTAAGAGATGAGAAGAGAAGACACAAAGATGACACAAAGGTAAAACTAATGGAGGACTAATCAAACCCTAATTGTTATCATGCTTGGGTATTCCTAGGGTTTATGAGGCTTAGAAGAGATCTTCAAAGAAAAGCTACCAAGGAAGAAGAAAGATGGAAGGAGGAGAAGCAGAAAGAAGCAAGACAACTTACTTCACTTAAGAAGACAAGTTGCTTGAAGAAAGAAAGTGAGGAGGAAACATGAATGAGAAAGCTCACCCTAATACAAAAGTAAAATGCAGCAATGAATTCATAAGAGAGATGAGAAAAGATTATGAGAAGTGAAGGCAAATTCACTTCTCAAACACTTACCACCTGAAAAGTTAGTAAAAGGAAATGAAATGAAATGAAAATGGGATGAAATGCCAAGATGAAAACCAAAACCAGAAGTATGTTCATGATGATAATGATGCAAAGAGATGACATAAATGTATACCATGAGATGAAGATGATCATACAAAGGATGGGAATGCAAATGAGACATGAAAGGAGACATGAAAGATCATGAATGCATATGACATCAAATGAGAGCAAAAGCATGGCAAAAGGGATGATGCAATGATCAAACATGATTTCAATATGTCCTAAGATGTCTTATGAATCATGTGGATGCACAAAATGTCATGGCAAGTTCATGTATGCAAGCATATGAAGGGTGAATGCAAATGAAGACAAAAATTAGGGTGTACATACAATATACAATGCAAAATTCAAAATCAAAAGCAAATGACATGATAAAAAAATGAAAATGGAATCAAAGGTACCCTAAACCCATATGATATCACACCCCAAAGGAGGAGACCTAACTCTTAACCTTAAGGAAATTATGATTTTCCTAAGTTATCTAGGGTTTTAAGGGACCTCACAAGGGAAAATGCAAAACAAATCAAAAATGAAGGATAAATTCATGCCAATTTTATCCTAGAAACTACATGATATGTGGAATGCAATGCGAAAAGAACCATTATCAAACTCTTCATGGTTGGGCAGAAAATATTTTTCTAAGTTAGGGTCAAAATATTGATTTTTAAGAACCCTAAATCCAAAGAAAATGTCAAAATGGATCAAGAACCAAAAAGAAATTTGTATGAATGGTTTGATAATGTCTCTAAATGTGTCAAGATGCAATGTGATTTTTTTGGTGATTTTTAGAAACTTAAATGGTATTTTATTTAATTAATTTCCATTAATTAATTAAAATAAACATTTAAATATTTTAAAATACAAATTTTATGCAATTAATAAAATAAAAATTATTTTCAGAATGAGAAAAATATTTAGAACCCTGATGCAAAAAATAAGATTTTTTAGATGAGTTTTGTTATTTTTAATAAAATGATAAAGAAAATGCAAATAAAATGAAAATAAAATTAATTTAAATGAGAAGTCAACAAATCCTAAGGCCAGGGTTTGAAGTTGGGACGCGGGAATTGACTAGTGCGCGCATCTGAATGGCTGACATTCAAACTTCACTAATTACGCAATTAAACCCTAATCTGAACCCTAATGACTCTCAGGTGACCGGAACAGTGTTCCGGTCATCTTCTCCGGCCATCCACTCTTGCTATCTCACTCAATCCATAAAATCAAACCACCAAACTCTTCAGAAATGATCCCCACCCCATTCTAAACAAGATTCAGCCATCAAACAACATTTATTTCCCATGAACAATGAGATTCGAAGCAAAACGGAAAATCTTTCAGAAATTTCAGAAGCTTCATACATGCTTAAAACTTAATCATTTTCAAAACCAAAAGGTGCAGTGTGATCAGTGAAGCATGGAGAACAATCTAAGAACTTAAGAAATCATTTCTGGAAAATTTGTTCTTGAGGTTACCTGAACTGAAGCTTTCGAAAATGGCACTGTCTGGCTGCTTCTTTACTTCAAAACCCCTCCAATGATCTCCCTCAAGAGTTTGTGACGCTTGGTTGGAGTTTATGTGGCCTCTATGTGCAGTTGGCTGAAGCTCAGTTCAAGAAATGTGAAAATCGTATTTTTTATTTGAAGTGTTTCAAGGCAAAATGAAGGGTGGGAAATGATCAGTGATGATTGTGGAGTTGAATGGTGGAAAAAGTTTGGAGGTTTGTTGGTTGAGTTACGAAATTCGAAAGCTTTTGCAAGTTGGAGTGATTTTGTGTATGCTGAGTTGTGTGAGGATTCAGGTTCCAAGCTTATGTGAAATGTCTTGCCTTTGGTACACATATCAATCCTTGATAGGTCAGAGAGTTGTTGGTGGCCTATGCTGATTGGTATGGTTCAATATGCAAAAAGTCAACTTTTGTGTAAGTGAAGGCATGGACTGGTTCAGGCATGGTACAAGGGTATGGCTCGAGTCAGCTTGCTTCAAGGAGGTCCATGGAAGTTATATTTTGTAGCTGGCACAAGTGGCTGAAGAGGTTTGATCCATTTTGCAATTTTGGGGAAGTTTGGCCCTTTTTGAATTACTTGAAGTTCAAGGCATGGAATGCAATGTTTCAAAGCTCCAATCTGATCTTTAGAGGCCACATGAGGATGTTTTGAAGCATTTTTGTATATTTGAAGCCTTTAGAATGCCTCATTATGTCATTTTGCAAAATGCCTCTTTGGTACAAAAGTGAATTTTATGTGATTTTTTCCAACTTTGCAAGGCCATAACTTGAGTTCTATGATGAATTAGATCAAGTTTTTGTACTTTTTGAAAAGGGAATGATCCAATATACAACTTTCATGACCAAGAATTGTTCATTTGAATCATTTTTGAATCAAAAAGAGGAGGTTGAAAAACTTTCCCAAAATGGCAAGTTTGCATTACAAGTCACTTTCCCAAAATGGCAACTTTGCAAATGGCTTAAAATTCTTCAATTTTTTGAACTTCTAACTTCTTCTAAGATCAAATAAAGATCATATACACCCAAAATGATGGAGAAGACCCTTTGGTTGGGTGATTGGGGGCCTCAGATGCCCTGATTTTGCACTGACTTGCTCAATAAGTCATCTATTGATCAGATGCCTTCCCCATTGGATTTCTTCATGAAAATTGGTATGTAAGATCCTCATATCATATAGAGACCAATAGAAACAAGAATGACCAAAAAAATTGGAGTTATGGCCTCTGAAACCAAAACCCTAATTTTAGGTCATCTGTGCAGTTAAGCTTGGCTCTGCTTCCATGCCTTTCTCAGTTCTTGTGATTTTTCTGACTTTCTTGATCTTGGGAGGATATAATATGATACTTGAACATACATGGACCCTGTTGAGATGATTGGAGACTCTTGGAGTGGCTCAGATAGCTTAGGGATGGCTCAGATCACAAACCCTAGATGCAAATGACTTTGAACCAATGTAGTGAAGCAAAATACAATATGAGATGATATAATTGAACTTATGCAAATGAAAAGAATCATAAGCCATGGTGAAATGAGTGAGGGAAAATTTGGGGTGTTTATACATGGGGCATATGTATTCATTCCATCTTGGAATCGTGCATTTGTCTAGCATGATGCACAAGTCGGATCACGAAGTCATCTTCATCAAGAAAAACCCTAAAAAACACTTCTTCATTTTTAATCACCAAAACACTTAATAAATTAAACAAGTCAATGATTTTAGGCCCTTGCCCTTGGAAACAAGTCTCGGATAAATTCTCCTTGCTTGGTGTGCTTGTTATATTATTCCATCTTGGAATGTAGTAGCAAGTACACATTCCATGGAAAAGAGCTTGAGTTCATTCTCTTGTGCCACACCAATAAAAGACTTCTAAAAAACACAAACAAACAATAAGCGTCTTTCCTTCGGGAATTCTTTTCTCATCTCCTTCGCTCTGTCCGCGAACTTGCTTTTTCTTGTCATTATGCAAGACGGTTACGCACTCGTCGTCCGAGTCTGCAACACCTGAGAATTGACATAGGCAGTTCAAGCCTTAATTCACAAGCAATTCTTTCCACCCTTAGTTAGGGGAACTACGGAGTCTCTGATCCTCATGTCCAGATGTGGTACGTAGGCAACGGGGTAGGGCCCGTTCGAGCATAATCTTTATTTTCCCTACATTTTTCCTTTTCATTTCTTTTTCAGTTCCCTTTTCTTTTCTTTTCTCCAGTTCAGTTCCTTCTCTTTGTAGAAGCTTTCATTTCTTCACCCTTTGAAATAGTTTCTTTGCAAGCGTGGATCTCGTCGGGTATGACGGACGATCTGGGGTGCTAATACCTTCCCAGGTCGTAACCGACTCCCGATCTCAGTCTCTTTGGTTCGCAGGACCTTTGTCCTTCCTTTTCTTTTCTTCTAGTTTGTGCAGCATTACCATTCTCGTTCCTTCGGGATAAAAATGCATGGTTGGCGACTCTAACCTCTTTCCGTGCCACTTTCGCGTTTGTACCAGGATGGAAATCCAGGGAGCGACAGCTGGCGACTCTGCTGGGGAAACATCCTAGAGTTATCTCTGATTCCCTTGAGAGTCAATCCTAGCGCTTGCATGTTTCTGTTTCGTTGGGTGTTGATTGTTTGCTGCTGTGTGTTTATTTTACTATGTTTATTTACAACTTTATTTATTGCTTTCAATATTTATATTCATGCATCATATATTATACTGGACTGTCTGGCTGCTGGTTTCCTTTTTATGTGGGATTGGGAACTTTTACTGAGAGATGAGCTCGTAACCGGGGCTCGAGTGCACCCTAGGACTTAGTGTGGTTCCACTTTGGCTTCATGGCATCTTGCTATGTTGGTATTAGTGAGTTCCACGCCCAGAATGGCGACCTTCTTGGGAATGTATTGATATCGGAATCTTTCTGGATCATTACAGGACCTCAAAAGTTATGTGCCTCTGGGGACCGATCATTGAGGACCTTTGTGGAAACATCCCTCTCCAGTGGTGACAGTGGCAGACCACATTCTGTGGAAAACCCATTCGCACCCGAGGGCCCACTGGGAACCCGCATAGGATGGCCTGGTTCTTTTATAGGAACTCAGTCAAAGCATCTGGTCGTATGACGATAGTATTGTATCCTTCGGGATGAATGTACTATTATTTCTCGATTCCAGCGCTTGAAGCTGGGAACTTATAAAGGATGCTTGTTTTTCCCGGACTCATGCTGAGGCCTCTCTGAGTAGTACATAATGCCAAACCGATTCCCTGATTTGGTCATGAGCCATTTCTCGGAAATGGTGAACGTATTATTGCTATTCGGTTTTGAGAGTCCATGATGTTTGACCCAGAGCACACCTGTGAGATTGGGAGGGGTTTACAAGTTTGCAGGAACCCTTGACCTCATCATACCTCATTGCCAATACAGTTCTATGATTTGATATGGCCATGTGGATTTGGATATTTGATTTGGGGCTTATTTAAGACTGAGTTCTTATTCATGGGGCTTTATTTAGAGGATCTTGGTTCTTGGTCACTTGGGTCCAGTGTTTCGTATCCAGACAGTCCCAGTTGTTGATCATATGCCTGCATCACATTTGCATCGCATCATACTTGCATTAACCGTTTGTGTTTCCATTTCAGGTTAGCATTTAGTCTTTGTACCCAATTCTGGTATTCATTGCCTCTCCAGGTGACAGAAATCCAAGAGTTACCTAAGAAAAGAAATATACATTACACTTTTCCACAACCAGAGACTGGGAGTATTCAGAAGCTGATAGACTTGATGACTGATAAGGTCTTAGCAGATTTCCGGAAGAAATTTAGGAAGGTTTTGAATTAAGTAAGCAAGCCAACTGTTGATCAGAGGGATAGTCTTCATTCTTTATTGCAGTTTTATGATCCTCAATTGCGAGTCTTTGTATTTCCAGATTATATCCTGGCTCCTACCTTGGAAGAGATTGATAGCATCTTGAAGATTCATATCGGAAAGGGTATTCCTTATTATGCTTCAGGGAAGGCTCCTTCGCATGCAGACATAGCCAGTGCTTGCCACCTCAGTATGCTCAGAATCAAGATGGGTTTAGAAGCTAGTGAGGGGAAAGGATTTGCCTTGGATTTCCTAGTGACAAAGGCTCACTTATTTGCTCTTGGGAACAAGTGGGAAGGTTTCAATGCATTACTAGCTTTGATGGTTTACGGGATAAGTTTGTTCCCAGGGGAGAAGGGGTTAATTGGTATAGAGGCAATTTCCATCTTTATTCAGAAGAATCTAGTACCTACTTTGTTGGGAGATTTTTACTATAATGTTCATTACAGGAATGAGAGGAGAAAGGGATTCGTAAGCTGTTATGCACCTTTATTCGCTGATTGGTTTGTTAAACAACTTCCAAAGTCAGGACCGTTCAAAGATTTGAAGCAAGATTGGAAGTGGTCTAGAAGATTGATGGGCTTGACCTCAACCGATATAGCTTGGGGAAGTAACTGAGACTTATTAGGAAGAGAAATGATTATCAGTTGTGGAGAGTTTCCCAATGTACCGTTGCTGGGTAGGAAAGGAATGATCAATTATAATCCCGTGCTGGTTCGGAAACAGTTTGGTTACTCTTTAAAAGATCCTCCCTCTGTTGAAGAAATTTTGGAATCGCTGTATGCACCATTGGAAGGGAATGAGAAGCTAGTCACTCAGGCGTTTCAGGCTTGGGAGGTGAGGTTGAGTAAGGGAAAGAAAGAGTTTGGGAGGGTGGACACTAAGAATTATCCCTCGTTTGCTGCTTGGATACAAGGTAGGGTTGATACCTTTTTCCTTCCATTCTCAGTTGAGGTCCCACTATATCCAAAAGAGGTATCGGTACAAACCACTGTTTCTCTTGAAGATTACAAGAAATTGGAAGCTCAGTTGCATGAGGTTCGGGTAGAGAATTCTGAAATGGCTAGTTTGTATCACTGTGCCAATCATGCTAAGCAAGAAGCAGAAGAAAAGCTACAGATGATGCAGGCTACTTTAGAAGCTAAAGAAAATGAATTTGCAGGGAGAGAAGCTCATTTTCAGAGATTAGGTTTAATAGAGTCAAAGAGAGAAGCGGAGCATAAGAAGATTGTGAAGACTCTTAGAGAAGCTCGTCAATCTATTACTTGGTTACAAGGCCAAAGAGAACATGAGCAGAAGAAGTACAAAGAAAAAGAATAATTCTTTGAGGCGCAAATGGCATTCAAGAAAGAAGAGGTCGAACAAGTTCACAAGATACGGAAGGAAAATACTCAGCAATTGGTGCAGAGCCAACTAGCCCTGGAAGAAGTAATGAAGGAGATTGCAGATCTTAAGCTGAGAGCAGGCGTCAAGAAGAGCCGGACGAGGGTGGTGACTGCAGGAGAGGATCCTGGATCTTCCTTCAGCCTAGGGTTTTAGTTTATTGTTATTTGCGTTCAGATTACCTACAGGCTTGTTGTAGGAGTCTTGTTTTATCTTCTTGTCTTTTGTATTGAAGTGTAACCCTTTGGGGAATACTATTTATGTCTATGACTTTGATTGTTGGTAGTTTATTCCTGCTATGCAATGATACTTTCTAATTATCGTTTCTGAATGAGCAAAGTTGGTTGTCCTAAGCCATCGGGGTCTGAATACTCTCAAAAGAGTTTGAAAAGTCAGTTTCCAAAAAAGGGTCATCTGGAGTATTTTCTGTCAAAATACCAGAATTGGGGCATATTAATGCCTGGATGTGAAAACATGAATAGTTACATTGCATGCATATAAAATGTTTGTTGTTTTGCAGGTATTTCTCCAATGTTCTAACGTTCATGTCACTTTCAGGCACTATAGCTCCCAAGAAGGTTCAGAGACAGTCAACGGTGCACAGATACCCTATGAAGGTGAACAGAGAGAGAGAGAAATGGAGCAGATGCAAGCAGGTCTGGCTGACTTGAGGACGAGAATGGACAATTTCATGACCCTCATGGCGGGGATGGATCAAACTCAAGAGCGTTTGCACGAGATGGTAGAAAACAATCAGGCCAGGAACAATGGGACAGTAGATGGAGGCAATCGCAATGGGGCTGGCGCCCGTCATGTTGAAATCCCTGCGGTGCAACCAGGGGTCACTATTATCAATGATAGAGTGAATAATCTGCAGATGGATGGGAAGGACGAGCAATTCACTTTGCTGGATGAGGTAGAAGGCCAATGGGTTGACATGAATAGGAGATTTGAAGAAATGGCTGAGCAGATTCGTGCCATTCAATCTCAGAGTTCTCTGGGGTTTGATATCACTGATCTGGGCTTGGTGCCAGGGGTGAGGATTCCCTAGAAGTTCAAGGTCCCTAATTTTAATAAGTACAACGGCACAGCGTTCCCAAAAACTCACCTTCAGTCGTTTGTGGGAAGGATTGTTGCGCATACAGATGATGAAAAGCTGTGGATGTATTACTTCCAGGATAGTCTTGTAGTAGCTTCCTTGGAATGGTATATAAAGATGAGCGGGGTCAATATCCGAAGCTGGAAGGAGTTAGCTGATGCATTTGTGAAACAATATCAGTATAATTTGGATATGGCTCCAAATCGTACCCAGTTGCAGACAATGTCTCAGAATGCTAAAGAAGGGTTCAAAGAGTACGCCCAAAGGTGGCGTCAGCTTGCTGCTCGAGTGCAACCTCCCTTGTTGGAGAATGAAATGACAGATATGTTCATAGGAACGCTGCAAGGGGTGTTTATTGAGAGACTGGATTGAGCATGTACTTGAACCCCAGGGTACAGGGTTCGATTCCCACGGAAGGCAAAAACTCTACTAGTGAGGGGGGTAGAGAAGATCGTGAGGTGGCAGTGCCGGGATTGCCTTGCGAGGGGCCCGGGTGTAAACACCCCAAATTTTCCCTCATCCATTCACACCATGGCTTGTGATCATTTCATATGCATAAACTCAATCATAGCATCTCAATTTACATTTTTGATTCACTGCATTGGTTCAAAGTCATCTGCACCTAGGGTTTGTGATCTGAGCAATCCAAGAGCTTCTTGAGCCACTCCAAAGGTCATCAATCACTTCAAAGGGGTTCATGTATGTTCAAGCATCATATTATATCCTCTCAAAGTCAAGAATGTCAAAGAATCACAAGAACTGAGAATGGTATGGTAGCAGAGCCAGGTTGGACTGCACAGATGACCTAAAATTAGGGTTTTGGTTTCAGAGGCCATAACTCCAATTTTTTTGGTCATTCTTGTTTCTATTGGTCTCTATATGGTATAGGGAGCATGCATATCAATTTTCATGAAGAAATTCAATGGGGAGGTCATCTGATCAAGGGTTGACTTTCTAAGCAAGTCAATGCAAAATCAGGGCATCTGAGGCCCTCAATGACCCAACCAAAGGGTGTTCTTCATCATTTTGATTGTGTATGATCTTTATTTGATCATAGAAGATGTTGGAAGTTCACAAAATTGAAGAATTTCAAGTCATTTGCAAAGTTGACTTTTTGGGAAAGTTTGACTTTTAATGAAATTGCCATTTTGGGAAACTTTTTCAACCCTTGCTTTTTGATTCAAAAATGCTTCAAATGAAAAAACTTTGGTCATGAAAGTTGTAGAATGGATCATTCCCTTTTCAAAAAGTACAAGAACATGACCTAATTCATTTTGGATCAAAAGTTATGGCTTGTCAAAGTTGGCTAAAATCACAAAATTTGAAGTTTTCTACCAAAGAGACATTTTGCAAAATGGTTTGTTCAAGTGTTCTAAAGGCCTCAAATGTGTATCATTTCTTCACAACATGATCATATGACCTCTAAAATTCAGAATGGGCCAAAGAACTTTGCACTTTGATGCCTTGAAACTCTAGAAATTTCAAAGAAACCAAACTTGAACCAATTTGCAAAACCTATCACAAGTTACAAACCACTTACTGCATTGCCTCTAAACTTTCTTCATAGCATTCCTTGATTCAAGTTGAGCACAAGCAAGCCAAAAAGCAAGTTGTACCATAGCCCATACCTCAAGTACACATCAAGTTGACATTTTAGCCAAAGACCCATACCAATCACCATAGGCCACCAACAACTTTCTGACCTATCCCCTTTTGATACATGGACAAAACCCAGCCTAACACATAACACAACACATTCTGATCTTGCCCATAGCCATAGTTATCAAAATCTCTCCCATTTGCAAAAGCCTTCGAAAAACCCTCCACAAGCTGCAAACACACAAACAAACCTCACAAACACACTCAGCACACTCCACTGATCAAAAATCACCCATCACCATTGCCTGAAACTCCCTGAATCAAAGATACGATTTCCACCCTACTTTGAGCAGAACCTCTGTGATCTTCCAAACCAGCCATCACAAGCTTCTTCCAAGTATCAAGACATCATCAGGGGCCCAAAAGGAGTGAGTTTGCACCAAGAAGCAGCCCAGAAAGCCCAGAACCTGAAGGTTCCATCTCAGGTATAGCTCAAGAACTTTTTTCTCAGAACTTCATTTTCTTGTTACAAATTGAATCTATATGTTGCACTGATCATCTGGATGTATTTAGATTTGAAAATAAGTAAGGGATGGCCATTTCATGTCTCTCTGAAAGTTTGCCCGTGTTTCATATTTGTCTTCGATTCAAGCTTGTTAATGAAAATAAATGATTTTTAAAAGAGGGGTTAGGATTAGATGGGGGGCAGGATCATTTCTGTGGAAGAAATTTCATGTTTGGTGACCTATAGCAAAATCTAGGGTTTTGGTTCGCCGGAGAAGACGACCGGAAGTCTTCTCCGGCCACCTGAAGTTAATTAGCCCTAATCTATGCCATTAATTGAGGTTTGAATTTGGTGCGTTGGATGAGTTGACCTAGGCTGACTGGCGCGCGTTTGAATGGACAGGATGCACCATTAGAAACCCTAATCCATAATTAATCTAATTAATTCAGTTTAATTTAATTTAATTAGAAATTAGTTCAGTTTGAATTGTGGCCATTAGATTACGCGCGAAGTCAAACCAAATATCCCGAGAACCAATCTTGTCCCTTGGATACGCATACTTTCATTTTTATTCAGTTTTATTTTCATTTTTATTCATTTAATTTGTGCATTTTATTTAAAATAGTAAAACATTTTCAAAAATTCTGAAAATTTTTATACAACCTTTTATTAATTTTCAGAAACCAAAAACATTTTTATCTTTATTTTTTGCATTAAAAAATATTTTTAAATCATTTAAAAGTTTATTTTTAATTAATTAATGAGAATTAATTAATTAAAAATACTTTTAGGTATTTAAAAATCACAAAAAAATTCATGAAACCTTTAAAATCATTTAGAAACATTGTCCAACCCTCAAACCAAATTTCTTTTTTGATCTTAATGCATTTTGACAATTTTCCATGGAATTAATTCTATTTCAAAGCATTATTTTGATCAAATATTCAAAAATTCATTTCTGCCTAGTCTTTAAGAGTTGGACTTTGATTCTTTTTGCATTGCATCTTGCATATCATGTAGTTTATAGGATTAAATTGGCATGATTTGATCTTGCATTTTCAATTTGTTTTGCATTTTTCTTGTCAAGGTACCCTAAAACCCTAGAAATCTTAGGAAATTCATAACTTTCACTAGGTTAAGAATTGGATCCCCTCCTTTGGGCAGTGAGTTTGTATAGGTTTAGGGTTCCTTTGAGTGCATTTTCAATTTTTTATCTTGATGTTTGCTTCTGGTTTTGGTTTTTGTTTTGTGCATTGATCATAAACCCTAATTTGGGCTTCCTTTTGTATTCATCTTGCATTTGCTTGCATACCATGACTTGCCATAGCATTTTGTGCATCCATTTGATCCATTAGACATCTTAAGACATATTAGAAGCATGTTTGATCATTGCATATTTCATTTGCCATGTTGTATGTCATTTGCATTCCATAACTTTTCATGTATGTTCATGGTTCTAAGCATGTTTCTCTTGCATCCATATGTTTGTATGATCACCCCCATGCCTTGTTTCATGTTTGCATCATCTCATAGCATCATTACCATCACACACATGCTTATGATTTTGGTTTGCATCATGTCATTCCATCTCATTTTGCATTGCATTGCATTCCTTTCACTAACTTTTCAGGTGGTAAGTCACTTTGAGAAGTGAATTTGCCTTCACCTATCACAATTTATTTTCATCTCTCTTATGCATCATTGCTGCATTTTGTCTTGTGTTTGAGATTGAGCTTGCTCATTCTTCTTCTTCTTACTTTCTTTCTTCAAGTGACTTGTCTTCTTAAATGAAGCAAGTTACTTTGCTTCCTTTGCTCCTTTCATCTGCTTCCTGGTGGTTCCTCTAAAGATTTCTCCTGAAAACCTCACAAACCTTAGGAACAACCATGCATGACAATAATTAGGGTTTTGATTAGTTCCCCATTTAGACTTTACCTTTGTGTCTCATTGAGTCTTCTCTTCGCACCTCATAATCAGGGACTAAACCCTAAAGGCTTTAAGGCTTTGTGATTAAGCTTATGCCTGCATCCTTCTATTAGGATGGAGTGTATAACTTTAATCCTAAGTGTTGAACCCTTAATGTGTTTAAATCCTTTAATCAATCCACTTAATAATCATCAAGACATCAAGCTTGTAACTTGGGCCTTGCATTAGGGTTCTAATTCTTCCTTAATTGGTTAAGAAGGACTAACCCTAGTGTTAATGGACAAGTCCCCCTCAAGTTGTCTTACAAATCATAAAACTCACTTCATCATACCATTAACTAGAATCCACTTAATAAAGGCTTTGTTTTGTCATGAGTTTAATCCCTAATCACGGATTAAGTTGAGGAGCTTTCCTCAGCTTAAACATTCTCATCTATCATCCTTCTATTAGGATGGTGTAATGAGTCTGTTTAATCCCTGATTATGGCTTAATCTCATTACTTAACACCAAACAAAAACACCAAAAACATCTAAATAATCACAAGTAGGTTAATGATCTTAATCCTACACCAAAGGTGATTAAGTGTGAGAAGCTGACTTCACACTTAAGGTATTCTCATTACTCCTAATCAGAGGGAAGATGTGATGAGTTTACTAACCCATTGGTTTAGGCTTAAGCTCATTAACTTATGACAAATTTTCAAAAGCAATAATAGACTGAAAACTCAAAAACAAACAATAATCGTCTCCTCCGGGATTCTTTTCTCATCATCTTCACTCACAAACGAGAACTTGCTTCTTCCGTCTAATGCAAGACAGTTTGCATCTGTGCCAGACAGATCATACACTTGAGCATAGGCAAGCAAGCAGTTCACAAGTCAATTCACCTTTCAGTCTCTTTGGGTCGAACTACGGTGTTCTGACTTCCTCATTGCACGAGAGGATACGTAGGCATAACTTAACAGTTATCGAATAAAAGTCTCTGTATATTCCCTCTCTTTCCAGCTTTATTCTTTTAGCCTCATGATCTTGAGCGTTTCACTCTTGTTCTTACACTGACACTTCTCTTATATACTTCATATTTCTTTTACACTGACACCTGTACATCCTTTTCCAACTCTTTTATACACAGATTACACTGACACTACCCCTTTAAAACACAAATCTTTTAAGTGTGGATCCCGTCGAGTACGATGGACAATCTGGGTGCTAATACCTTCCCAGGTTGTAACCAACCCCCTTTCTCAGTCTCTCTGGTTCGCAACCGTCTTATCCATCTCTTTCTAGGTCTATGCAGCATTACCTTTCCTCCAGGATAAAAATGCCTAGCTGGCGACTCTTTTCTTTTCCTGTGAGTTCACTCCTGTGTGTTCTCACACCTCCTATCGCCGACCGTTCGTGTCTGTACCATATTTGAGCCAGTCTCATCTTTTGGGAGCGACACCGGGCTGTTACAATTGGCGTCATGTTCAGCAACAAAGTTTAATGACATCATGATAGCTGGAGAAAGGGTTGAAACTCTGCTAAAAATGGGGAAGATCCAAGACAGTAGTGTAGGTAGCTCAAGTGGTGTGAGAAAGGCTTTCAGTGGACCTCCAAGAAGAAGGGAGGGAGAAACTAATGATGTGTATGGTCGAGGTCGGGGTTGCGGATACAGAGGATCCTACGAGCAGGTGGCAGCTGTCACAATCCCCACAGGTCTTGTACAACAACAACAACAACCGCAATGCAATAATTATCATCAAAGGCCCTATCAACAAAGGCTAGCTCGTCCAGCTAACAGGGTGCTCGAAGCTATCCCAATGACGTACACATCTCTGCTCCAGAGATTGTTGGAGTTGAACTTGGTTCAGTTGAGGACATTAGCACCACCGCCACCTAGAGAACTTCCAGTGGGGTATGATGCTAGTGCAAGATGCGCATTTCATTCAGGAGCTCCCGGGAATTCAAAGGAGAAGTGCAGGGCATTACAGCATAAGGTCCAGAACTTGATTGATTCAAAGGCAATTAATTTCGCACCGCCTCCAAATGTTACATCAAACCCCATTCCAAATCATGTAGGGGCCGAGATAAACGCTATTGATGGCGGCGAGAGGTTGAACCTGATCTTGAATGTGGATGAAGTGGAGACTTCGTTGTTAGTGGTAAAAGACAGATTGTTGAAAGGTCAAGTGTTCCCAGGTTGTGATTTTGACTACAAGGGTTGCAGGAATTCTGTTAATGGTTGTGGGGATTTGAAGGTTGGGCTGCAGTGTTTGATTGATGAGGGGTCGCTACAGTTCGATAGAGTTGACCACAAAGGCGATTGTGTATCTACAGTGATAATTTACTTTGATCCTGCTGAAGTTCCTGCTCAGAGAGAACCGGTGACCATCTATGTTCCAGAAGTGAGTCCAGTAACTATCATTGTTCTGGGACCAATTCCCTATGCTGATGACAAGGACATTCCTTGGCACTATGGCTCAGACGTGTACGTAGAGGTCCAGAAGGTGGAAAGTAAAGCAGTAACAATTGACCCGACTGTTGTGAATTTCGGAGGAGTTAGAGGATTTACTCGGAGTGGGCGTCTCTTTGCTCCTCAAGTTCTTAGAGGTGATACCGGAGCTGAAGCTGCTGCAAAGGCTAAAGGTAAACAGATAGCAACTGAATAGGTAACAACTCCTACTGCCGGTCAAGGCACTTTTGAAAAGGAAGTCGAGGAGTTCATGAGAATAATTAAGAAAAGCAATTATAAGGTGGTGGAATAGTTGAATCAGACCCCGTCCAAGATATCTATTTTGTCACTATTGATGTGTTCTCAAGCTCACCGAGAAGCTTTGTTAAAAGTTTTGCAAATGGCATATGTACCATAAGAGATAATAGTCAACCAGTTGGAGGTTGTGGTAGGCAGCATAAACGCCAGCCATGGGTTGGGATTCACAGATAGAGACCTTACTTCTGAGGGACGTAATCACAACAAAGCCTTACATATCACCATGGAGTGTAAGGTTGTTGTTCTATCACCCGTCCTGGTAGATATAGGCTCTTCTCTCAATGTGCTCCCTAATAAGGCCCTCATGAAGTTGAATGTTGATGGCATTGTTTTGCGACCCAGTGATTTGATTGTGAAAGCCTTTGACGGGTCACAAAGATCCGTGTTCGGGGAAGTAGAGCTACCGGTGAAGATTGGGTCTCAGGTATTCAAGGGTACGTTCTATGTTATGGATATTCAACCCGCTTATAGTTGCTTGCTAGGACGTCCTTGTATTCATGCTGCTGACGCAGTAACATCCAAGTTGCATCAGAAGTTGAAGTACGTGGTAGACGGCCAAGTTGTTACTGTATACGGAGAAGAGGATATTTTCGTAAGCCATCTGTCAACCTTCAAGTATGTGGAAATGGACGGGGATATCCATGAGACACTTTGTCAGGCTTTTGAGACAGTCAATGCTAGTACTTTGTCTCCGGCTGCTGCAGTTCTCAGCCACGAGAAGGAAGGGACCCCTATCTACTCCTACAAGCAAGCTAAAAAGGTAGTTCAATCCGGAAATGCCCAAGGTTGGGGCAAGCTGTTAGAAGTGGAAAAGAAGGACGACAAGTTCGGTCTCGGATATCAACCTGGTCAGTCCAGCTGGTCTCAGGACAGTAAGCCCATAGCATTCACAAGCGCTGGAATGCTCGACTACAAAAATGTTTGTGCAACAAATGCAAATGGGGATAATGATTGCGACTTGGATAACTAGATTCACCCATGCGTACCTGGGAAGGAGCTCCGGAACTGGTCTGCTGAAGATTTTGTTCAAGTTACTTGGCAGTCAAAGTAATTTTCTTTGTTTCCATTTTTATCATACTGCATGTCAAATCCTGCACTCTGCCCGAGGTGTACGGATCCATTTGTAGGGCCACCATGTTTTTAATGCATTTACTTTTTCCATGAAATAAAGGACATTTTTTCAAGCAAATTGTGTTCTCTTTCTTTCACTTTTTAAATTTTTTCACAAAAAACAAATAAAATGGCAATGTTTTTCTTTCCAGTGTTTTTGTGTGTTTGCGTCCCCTTTGAACGAACAGATTCTGAAATAAGCACATCATTTGTGCAGTGTTGATCATTCGGATTCCTGTGATAACGTTCCTGCTATGACTATGCATGACTTTGACAATTCTATCTACCAAGCTGATGAAGGGGTTGAGGAAGACTGTGAACTCCCGGAAGAATTGGCTAGGTTGTTGAAACAAGAGGAAAGGGTCATTCAGCCTCATCAGGAAGAAATAAAGATCATTAACATTGGTTCTGAGGATGTAAGGAAAGAGATAAAGATTGGGGCCAGTCTGCAGGCTGAGGTAAAGAGAAAATTGATTGGTATGCTACGTGAATATATGGATATCTTCGCTGGTCGTATCAAGATATGTCAGGGTTGGATACTGACATCGTTGTGCACAAGCTGCCACTAAAGGAAGACTGTCCTCCCGTGAAACAAAAGCTGAGAAGAACTAGCCATGATATTGCTATGAAGATCAAGGAGGAAGTTCAAAAGCAGTGGGATGTCGGGTTCCTTGCTGCGACTAGTTACCCACCTTGGGTAGCTAACATTGTGCATGTACCAAAGAAAGATAGAAAGGCCCGGATGTGCGTCGATTATCGGGATCTAAACAGAGCAAGTCCAAAAGATGACTTTCCATTACCTCACATTGACGTGTTGGTGGATAACACCACTCAGTTCTCGATATTTTCTTTCATGGATGGCTTCTCCGGGTACAATCAGATCAAGATGGCACCAGAAGACATGGAGAAAATGACGTTCATTACCCCGTGGGATACATTCTGTTACAAGGTTATGCCCTTTGGATTGAAGAACACCGGGGAAACGTATCAACGAGCTATGGTAACTCTGTCCCACGACATGATACACAAGGAAATTTAATGTTATGTGGATGACATGATTGCCAAGTCCCAGGACGCAGAAGAGCATTTGGTCAATCTCAAAAAGTTGTTTGATAGATTGATAAAGTACAAATTGAGGTTGAATCCAAACAAGTGCACTTTCGGAGTGCGTTCCGGTAAATTGCTAGGTTTCATTGTTAGCCAGAGGGGGATCGAGGTAGATCCTGCAAAAGTAAAAGCAATATAAGACATGCCTGCACCGAAAACAGAAAAAGAGGTGTGTGGGTTTTTAGGGAGATTGAACTACATTTCGCGGTTTATATCTCATCTAACTGCCACATGCGAGCCAATATTCAAATTGTTAAGAAAAGAACAAACGGTCAGGTGGAATAAGGACTGTCAAAGAGCCTTTGAAAAGATAAAAGAATATTTGAAGGAGCCTCCAATTCTAATGCCTCCAGTTCCAGGACGGCCACTTATCATGTACTTGACTGTGTTAGAAGGGTTAATGGGGTGTGTTCTAGGCCAACATGACGAGTCTGGTCGAAAAGGGCATGCTATTTATTACCTTAGCAAAAAGTTTACCGACTGTGAATCCCATTACTCACTGCTCGAGAAAACTTGATGCGCTTTGGTATGGGTTGCTCGCCGACTGAGACAGTACATGTTGACCCATACCACATTACTAATCTCAAAAATGGACCATGTCAAGTATATTTTTGAGAAACCAGCATTAATTGGAAGGGTGGCAAGGTGGCAAATGATCTTAATAGAGTATGATATACAATATACTTCCCAGAAAGCCATCAAAGGAAGTGTATTGTCGGATTATCTTGCACAACAACCACTTGAATACGACTATCAGCCGATGAAGTTTGATTTCCCCGATGAGGACATTGTGTACCTCAAAGCAAGAGATTGCGAGTAACCACTTCCGGAGGAGGGGCCAGACCCTGAATCCCAATGGAAATTGATGTTTGATGGGGCAGTTAATATCAACAGACGTGGAGTTGGTGTTGTTCTTATCACTCCTGAAGGTGTTCATTTTCCCTTCGCTACCAGAATCACTTTTGGCTGCACCAACAATGAAGTGGAATATGAGGCGTGCATAATGGGAATAGAGGAGGCTATTAATCTTTGGATTAAGACTCTCGACATATTCGGAGATTCAGCCCTCATCATCAACCAGATTACCGACAAGTGGTATACACATCAAGAACACTTAATTCCTTATAGGGATTATGCCAGAAGACTGTTGACGTTCTTCACAATAGTTAAGCTTCAATACATACCACGAGATGAGAATCAATTCGCTGATGCATTGGCTACTCTTTATTCGTCCATCAAAGTCTTGTGTTGGGACTATGTGCCCAGGATTGACATTTCCAGGCTTGACACACCAGCTTATGCTTTCTCTGTAGATGTAGTGTCTGATGAGAAACCTTAGTATTTTGATATCAAGCTTTTCCTAGAAAAACAAGAATACCTAGCTGGGGCATCATCCAATGACAAGAAGACGTTGAGACGACTTGCTGTTAGCTTCTTCTTGAATACAGATGGGGTTTTGTATAAGAGGAACTTTGACATGGTTTTGCTCAGATGCGTGGATAGACACGAAGCAGGCCTGTTAATGCAAGAAGTCCACGAAGGATCTTTCGGTACTCATGCAGAAGGACATGCTATGGCTAAGAAGTTGTTGAGATCAGGGTACTATTGGCTAACAATGGATGCAGACTGTTGTTCGTACGTCCATAAGTGCCACAAGTGCCAGATTTATCAGACAAGGTGCATGTTCCTCCAAGCCCGCTCAATGTCATGTCATCTCCTTGGCCCTTTTCTATGTGGGGAATTGACATGATCGGGAAGATATAACCTACTACTTCAAACGGTCATCGTTTCATCCTGGTTGCGATTGATTACTTCACCAAATGGGTTGAAGAAGCATCTTATGCCAATGTCACTCGCCAGGTGGTAGCCAAATTTTTGAAAAGAGACATCATTTGCAGATACGGAGTGCCCGAGCGAATCATTACTGATAATGGTTCCAATTTGAACAACAAGATGGTGGCAGAACTGTGTCGGGACTTCAAGATCCAACATCACAATTCTTCTTCTTACCAGCCAAAGATGAATGGCGCGGTAGAAGCGGCTAACAAGAATATTAAGAAGATTGTGTAGAAGATGGTTGTCACTTACAAAGATTAGCATGAGATGTTACCATTCGCACTACATGGGTACCGAACGTCAGTTAGGACGTTAACTGGGGCAACTCCTTTCTCATTGGTGTATGGCATGGAGGCAGTCTTGCCTATTGAGGTAGAAATTCCTTCATTGCGTGTGATGATGGACGTAAAGCTTGATGAGGCTGAATGGGTACGTGCCCGATATGATCAGTTGTGTCTAATTGAGGAAAAGAGATTAGCGGCTATCTGTCATGGTCAGCTTTATCAAAGGAGAATGAAGCAGGCATTCGAACAACGAGTACGTACTCGAGAGTATCAAGTAGGCGAGCTTGTGCTCAAGAGGATCATTCCTCCATGTTCAGATCACAGGGGCAAGTGGACCCCAAACTACGAAGGCCCATTCATAGTGAATAAATTTTTCTCAGGTGGGGCGTTGATGCTCACTACTATGGATGGAGAAGATTTCCAGTCTCCTGTTAACTCGGACGCAGTTAAAAAATACTTCGCATAAAAAGACCCGCTGGACACAAAAACAGAATTAAAGTCCAGGCAAGAAAAGGGCATCCCGGCGAGCTAAAAATAGAATAAAAAGCTCGGGCAAAAGTTAGGGAAAATAAAGGAAAAAAAACATACACCCGCTGAGTTGAAAAGCCACATCGGACAACTCAGGCAAAAAAGGGTATCCCGGTGGATTGAAAACCCGAAAGGGTGATCCATGCAAAACAAGGGAATAAGCAAACAATTGCAATCCGGGTAATCTGAACCAAATCACCGTTTCATGCAGTCTGACAATATCAGAAGGATAGGAATCAGTCCCCTCATCTTCTTCAAAAAGCAAAGGCAAGAATAGAAAGTCTTGAAGACATGCTGGTCCTAGCAAATAGGAAACTCATTGGAATGTCGTGTACATTGCCATTAGGATAGTTTCTTTTCTCAATTTTATGGTAACTACCTCTTTCCAGGTAGTTGCTTCATGATGTAAAGCTTTGCCTATTCAGAGGCCATTCAATGAATGAATATTCAGTCATAAAGTCGTGTTGTGTTGTGTTTACTTTGTTTGCAAAAAATAAAATAAAAATCATTTTCTGATTAAGAAAAATATTTGGAATAAAAATGCAAAAGAAAATATTTTTGGGATTTTTCTAAGTATTTTAAAATAATTATGCAAGATAAATGAATAAAAATGAAATAAAATTGAAATTAAATGGAAAGTCAGCTGATCCTAAGGTCAGGATTTAAACTCAAGGGGGGAGGGTTGACTGGCGCGTGAATGGGTGGCTGAGATTCCACCTGGATAATTAATTTGGATTAATTTAATTAAACAGAAATTAGGGTTAATGAAAGGATCTGGGCCATTAAAACATGCGCGGGAAACATGATCTGAGGGCTCACATTCAAAGTTCACTAATTACACTGATTAAACCCTAATTATTTTCAGATGACCGGAACAGTGCTCCGGTCATCTTCTCCGGCGAACCAAAATGATATTTCTCTCCCTAAGCTTCTAAAATCTAATCTCTCTGCCCAAAATCAAACCCCAAGCATCATACAACAAGAATCATCCATCAAAACAAATTTATTTCACGTATTTAAGCTGAATCGAAACAAATTAGTTCTAGCTCAAAAAATTTCAGAGAGCTCATACACACATCAGGATCATCAGCACATCAGGAAGATTCATCTAAGAACTTAAAAATGCATTTCTAGAAAAAATGTTCTTGAAGTTACTTGAGCTGAAGCTTTCGAAACTAGAGCTTTCTGGCCACTTCCTTGGTGCTTTTCCAATCCAATGAACCCCTTGATGCTTCTAGAATGCTTGAAAAGAGTTTATATGGACTGCTTTGAAGGTTTCAGTTCAGAGGTGAGTGAAATTGTGTTTTTGTTTGAGGTGGTTTCAGGCCAATGTGAGGGGTGGGAAATGATCTTGGGGTTATGTGGAGATGATTGGTGAAAGAATTTTGAAGTTTTGATAGTTGGTTTATGAATTTCGAAGAGATGAAGTTTGAGAGAGAGATCTGAGCTTGGGTGTGTTTCAGGCCTGTGTGTTATGTGTTATGGCTTGCATAAAGTCCACATATCATGTCTCGATAGGTCAGAAGAGTTGGTGTGGGCTATGTTGATTGGTATGGGTGATTTTGCAAAAAAAGTCAAGAATGTGTACTTGAGGTATGGGCATGGTGCAAGCCTAAGATTTTGGGGTGTCTGGCCTCAGCATGGATCAAGGAAGGCCATAGGATTGAAACATTGCAGTTGGATCACTTGATGCTAGGGTTTCTATGTGTTTTGCAAATTTTCCCCCTTTGGTGTATCTTGTGATGCAAGGCATGAAATGTTGTGATTCCTTGGGCAATTCTGAGCAAAATGAGTCATGTGATGTTGTTATGATGTTTAGAAGTCAATTAGAGGTCACTTAGAAGCTTGGCAAGTGGTTTTGCAAAAATACCTCTTTGGCATGAATGTGAAAATTATGTGATTTTTGCCAACTTTGAAGGATCATAACTTGAGTTCCATAATGAATTAGAACATGTTCTTGTACTTTTTGAAAAGGGAAAGACCTAATCTACAACTTTCATGACCAAGAATTTTTCATTTGAAGCATTTTTGGTTGAGAGAGAGGAGGTTGAAGAACTTTCCCAAAATGGAAAGTTTCCATTACAAGTCATTTCCATTTTTGGCAACTTTTGGTTTAGATCAAATTTCTTCAATTTTGTGAACTTCCAAACACTTCAATTTGATGAAAATACCCCTTTGGTTCCATTGTTGGGGGTCTCAGATGCCCTGATTTTGCTCTGACTTGCTCAAGAAGTTACCCAGTGAACAAATGACTTCCCCAATGAATTTCTTCATCAAACTTGGTGCACATGATCCTTATAACATCTTAAGAACTTAGAAACAAGAATGGCCCAAAAATTTGCATTTGAGGCCTCTGAAACCAAAACCCTAATTTTGGTCATCTGTGTAGTGAAAACCCTAGCTCTGCTTCCATGCCTTGCTAGTTCTTGTGATTTCTTGACTTCTTTGAACTTTGAGAGACATAATATGATGATTTAACATACATGGACCCTCTTGGAATGCTTGGAGGCCTTTGGAGTAGCTCAGATGGATCCTTGGATTGCTCAGATCACAAACCCTAGATGTAGATGAACTTGAACTATGCAGGGAAACAAAAATGCAATATGAGATGGTATGCTTATATTTATGCAACAAATGAAAAATCACAAGCCATGGTGTAAAAAAGAGTGAAGGCAAATTTGGGGTGTTTACACCTACTGATTTCAACTTCGCTTTCCACTGACAACGATGCAAAAAAGCCAAACAATTGAGCTTCATCCACTAAAAGTTTCTTCAACTCTTTCGTAGATAGGAAACTCTCATCTTCATCATCATCCAAAGAAGGAAACCTTACTAACTTATGATAGCAATCTATATGAACTCGATTAAATTGCAACTAGTTCATACCCAAGATCACGTCCAAACCCTCCAACGGCAAACAAACTAAATCCATAACAAAATCTTTACCATGCATGGTCAAAGAACAACTTACACACACCAAATAAGTAGTTACCGACCCTGAAGCAGGAGTCTCAATAACCATCTCACCACCCCCAAGAAGTCAAAATCAATTTCAAACGCTTAGCGCACTCAAGAGAAATGAACGAATGAGTCGCTCCCGTATCAATAATAGTAACTAAATGCGTACTATTAATAAAGCATGCACCTTTAATCAAACGGTCTGCACTAGTAGTGTCCTTCCCTGCTAATGCAAACACCTTTCTGCCCGTCTGAGCTTGCTTCGACTTAGTACACTTAGTAATAATGTGACCCGCTTCTCCATAATTGAAGCACTTCACCATATTCCTTCTACACTCGGTAGTAGCATGTCCAAGGCCTCCATAGTTTGAATATTTCACTGTGTTCTTCCCACACTCAAAAGACTTATGGCCCAAATCGCCACACTTGTAACACTTAACGGGACCAGAACTCCCTCCACAGAATCTCTTATCAAAGTTTCCCCTATGCTTGCCCTTATCAGCGGGTGTCACATAAGGTCCACTTATAGCTTGTTGCTTCCCTTTCCTCTCATTCAAACTCTTGTAATGTGTAGAACGAGCTTTGCTATCTTCCTAAAAAATTCTACAACATTCCGTCAAATCCGAAAGCCTTCTAATTCTTTGATATCCCACAACTTGCTTAATCTCAGGACGCAAACCATTCTCATACTTAATACACTTTGAAAACTCAGTTGCGGGCATAATTCAGCATAAGACACGGGTATCTGATCAATAACCATTTCTTGCTCCTGTTGATGACGGGTTGCTAGCAATGGAGGAGCTATAGACGAAACCTGTTGAAGTATTTCTCCTGGAAACCAAGGCGTAGCAGCTGAGGAGGGTCCCTGATAAGGAAAGAAAGTGTTCACTTCTTTGGTAATGATTGGTGTAGGATCATTTAGCTCACATGTGGAGTTGGTTCCTATCTGATGCTCTTCTTGACTGCCAAGTGGTGATTGTTGGTGAAGAGACTCAAACGGTGGAGGAAAACCACCTAACGAACCTTGATTTAGTGGACATCCCAAAGAGATGGGAGAAACATGACCTTCTGTATGAAAAGCAGACACACCACTATTTTCCTTCTTTGACATATCATTCATAATTCCTGTAAGCAACTTTATCTGAGTCCTCATCAAGTTGAATTCTACTCTTAGCAATTTATGATCCTGGGACAACGCTCGAATGTCCACTATAAAATGCCCCAGTTTGGCCTTCATATCAGTCACCTCCGCTTAGAGTTATTCCATGCATATACCTTGACAATCATGATTCGAATTGGCCATTCTAGAAAGAAACCAAGTCAGGATAGGAAGTTGTCCCTGAATACCTATCAAAAATGCAAGGATTTATGCAAATGCCATGTTCGGTTATTTCCAAGGGATCTATCTGTTTTGATCCAAGTTTTAATGCAGAAAAATTCGACATAATTCTGATATGTGATCCTTAGAAGCAACTGAACATGTATGCTAAAATGCTATGATGTCATGTATGCAACTGGCATGTGATCAGCGGTCCGACGTTGGTGTGGATTAGATAACCAAGTGTTGGTGAAGAGTCATATATCATTATCTCTGTGCAGAAATTCCAGAATTCTCAACCAAGTATCATATAGGACCGGATCATATCATGGAGTAGTACTGGCAAAAGCGGGTATGTTGGAAGTTTAGGGTTCCTGCAAACCTGTAAATCCCTCTCAATCTCACGGGTATGCTACTACGGGTCAACATCACGGACTCTCAAAGCCGAGTAGCAATAATACGTTCACCATTTCCGAGAAATGGCTCATGACCAAATCAGGGAATCGGTTTGGCATTATGTACTACCCAGGGAGGCCTCAGCTGATTTCCGGAAAAACAAGCATCCCTCATAAGTTCCCGGCTTCAAGCACTGAAGTCGAGAAACAATAGTACATTCATCCCGAAGGGTACAATACCACCGTCATACGACCAGTTGCTTTAACTAGGTTCCTATGAGAGAACAAGGTCATCCTATGCGATTTCCTAGTGGGCCCTCGGGTGCGAATGGGTTTGCCACAAAATGTGGTCTGCCACTGTCACCACTGGAGAGGGTTGTTTCCACTAAGGTCCTCGATGATCGGTTCCCAGTGTTAGCAGCTCAAGTGAGAACATTCTATGGCATGCCTTGGTAGTATAGAACATATCCCAAGAGAGCCTGATCTGGGTGTGGGACTCGTGAAAACTACACGTGCTCAAAACCACGCAAGCCACACGATTGCCCACTCTAAATCCTATGTTTATACTCAAGCCGGGTATTTGGCTTATCTCACAATAATCCCATCCCGCCAAGGAAAACCAGAACAACCAGTACAGTATGCCAGTATATGCAACAATAAAGTAAAGTGCGGAAAACAGTAAATAAAGTAGCAAAGTAAAGCGATAAACTGTAAACAAAGCAGTAAAACTAAACTAAAGCACAACAGCGAATGAATAAACACCCAACGAAAACAGAAACAGATAAGCGCTAGGATTGACTCTCAAAGGGGAAACCAGAGATTATGGGTTCGGTCCCCAGCAGAGTCGCCAGCTGTCGCTCCCGGGATTTTCATCCTAGTACAAACGCGAAAGTGGCTCGGAAAAGGTTAGAGTCGCCATCCAGACATTTTTATCCCGAAGGAATGGGAAAGGTAATGTTGCACAAACCTAAGGAAGAAGGAAAAAGACGAGGCCTTGCGAACCGAAGATCTGGGTCCTGAAGTCGGTTACGAATTTGGAAGGTATTAGCACCCCAATCCGTCCGCCGTACCAGACGGGATCCACGCTTGTTAATCTGTTCAAAAGGGTGAGAAATAATATGTTGTTTGAATAAAAGAATGGCTATCTGGAATGGAATGGAATAAAAAAAGAAATGGAATTGAAAGATGGAAATAAAGGGGAAAAATGTAGGGAAAATAAAGATTGTGCTCGAATGGGTCCTACCCCACTGCCTACGTACCTCATCGGGATAAATGAGGATCAGAGACGTCGTAGTTCGTCTAACTAAGGCTGAAACTTGTTTGTGATTTTTAGGATGACGTTGCCATAGCTCTAGCTCAGGTGTTACCGGCTCTAACTCGAGGGTGTTTACCGTATCGCTGTTTAAACTGTCGAGGCAAGTCATGTTCGTCCAAAATGAGTATGAGATGAGAAAAGAAGACGTGTTGTCTTGGTTTGTTGTCTTTTAGAAGAAGTGTTTTGAGTTTGTGTTTGTTGTATGTACAACACTAAAGACTATGACACGGGAGCGAATACTTTCCAAGATCGCCCCCAATGGAATGTTTGTAAAGCATCCTAGAAGAGTGAAGGAGACCTCCACTAATCATTTCCTGTATAGCTTAAGGCTCGTGACGCATTGTACACATTTTCCTTTATTAAGTGTTTTGATTTTCTTTTAAGATGAGAAGTGAGACTCAAATTGCAAAAGGAAGAAATTCTAAGGGGAACTAGACTTACCCTAAGTTAGTTGAGTTTGAAGATAACCTACGGTTAGTGAGGTTTGAAAGATTAAATCTACCTAAGAGATATAAGACTAGAAATACAAGTACAAAAAGTTAATAGTGAACAATATGGTCCTCCTAAGTCATGGTGGATAAAAACGTGTATGAAACGTAAATGGGATGAAACGATGGATCGGGTGGGTCGATTGCGTGGTGCTGAGACGCACGACTTATGGTGTGCAACATACAAGGCTTGCTTTTGGGTGTGATGGAGTGGAACGATGGTGAACTAGGAATCCTAAAGTCACATGAAACTTTATTTATTTATTTAAAAATTCACTCGACGTTGGATCGAGTCTTTATTTATTTTTGAGATTTTGGTTTTCTATCGATTCGTTTTATCTTTTCTATCCTAATTATAGAAACTATACAAGCATACAAGTTCTAAGTTATTACATCATAAAGTACACAAAATATAATCGAGGCATAACAAAACACAGCCCAAGTCCATAAGCAAATCCTCGGAAAATACCTTGCACAAAAGGGAAATTATTAGTAAATGAAATGAACATGAATATGCATAATATGATGGAAATCAATTAAAATGACAAAAATATCAAAAGTCATGGGAAAAATGTGAAATTAATTCCCTAGGGTCTCTAATCTGATTATATCATTGTGTTAAAAAATCTCCTAAAAACTCAAAGTCTAATTATGTCAAATTGCCATCTAAATCTATCTAAGGTTCAATCACAAATTTATACAAATCACACTATGAAAACAGTGGATAAAATGGCCTAAAAAATACATCAAAAATTATTCTAGGTACTCTTATTTGTCCTATAATCATAGCAAAAAGAATGGACCAAAAATGTTACATGAGGTGGGAGAAATAAAATGTACAAAATTATGTGTTCATGTGAGAATTCAATATAAAATCAATTAAATGAAAAATCGAAATTAAATTGAAAAGTGATTAAATTCATAAAGTAAAAATTGGGAAAATTTCTAAATTGAATTAATATTCTATCCTAATTTTTGGGGAAATTTATTAAGTGTTTTAATATTTTTTGTGTATTTAAATTGAAATGGTGTTAAAACAAAAATTAAGAAAAGATAGAAAATAAAGGAGGTGGAAACAGAAATGTTTAATAGTTAATAATAAAAACTGGGCCAAAATGGGGGTGGGAATAGCGAAGTAATTAGGCCCATATGTGCAGGTGGCCTGAGGGTGTATGGTTGTTACAGTGTGTGGGATGCGTGTGATTATAAAGGGGAGGTCCAACCGGACGGTGACAAGTGTCACCGCCGGATTGAACCTGAAACCACACAAACTTATCCAGAATTTGGGGTGTTGGATTAAATGGAGTTTATGTGAGTCTTAAAATTCTAATCGGCGCATTAAAATAATTTTATGGATCTTAATCTTTTCATTAAATTTCAAAAAAACGAATATAATTATGATTAATCAATCAGATAATAATATAATAAACCCCCAATCTTTACCAAAACACGCATTAGTCCTGATTTATGAGCTTTTAATATAATTAAACAAGATTAATTTTATTAATCCAAATCAAAAGCATCAGCTTATAACAAAAAGAAATCTCTCTCTCTCTCTCTCATAAACTCCGTCTCCCTCCTCTTCTCACCATTTCAACTTCTTCCCAAACAAACCCTAGCGCCGCCGCTGTCATCCATCCCACCTAATCTCTCTCTCTCTCACCTTCACCTATTCTCACCGTCACTCTCACCTGCTCTCTTTCTCTCTCCCAAACCCTAATCCCGATTCCGCCGTCACCGCCAACTTCTTCCTCCTCTCCTTCAAACTGCGTAACCTCAACGCAAAGGAAAAATGGCAGCTCCGCGTGATTTTCAAAACTCGAATCTCAGATCTCTATCCTATTCTATAAACGAGCAAAGGAAACATGGCATAATCAAGATTCGATGAATACCTGTAACGAGAGGTGGAAATGTTCGAAGATTTACACCATCCGGTACTTGAATTTCTCATCGTTCCCCCTTTGTCTCTTTCCGAACTCAGTATTGATGCCTCAATCGATTTGTAAAAACAACGACGAGTTTCTTGAATCGCTTTCGTTGACCGTTTCTTCCGATTCCGACTCACAATAACACGTTCTTACTTCCTTCTTGCAGGCTTTTGATCTTGATAGATGGAAGCAACATCAAATGAAGGTTTTTACGATCATTGATTGTTCCAGTTGTAGTGAGGATCGTCCTTACTACAATCTGATGAAGATGTGAGATGAGGACTGAGCCATTGGTTTATTGATTGAAGATTGATGAGGAGTGAGGATGAAGATCAATGACGAATTGAAGAAATCAGGTAAATGTTCTTTTGCTCACTCTCATTGATTATAAATCACTTACGCTTCTGTTTAACATGCGTCTTTTTTGTTTTTGAAAGATTGCGGTTTCTTGGAGATTTTATGATGGTACCTGATGAAGACAGGTGAAGAGCTCACAAATGGAGAAGTAGTGGAGAGTGACTCTGTTGAATGAACGTTGGAGCTGAATGAAGAATAGAGAAAATGGAGTGAGAGATGAAGATAGAGTGAATGAGAGCAAACCCCCAATCTGCAGCAACCAAACACCTATATATGAAGATCAAGAGGAGTGTATTGGTGATTGCCCAAGGTAAAATCAGTTATAATTTCGATTACCCTTCTGTTAGCTTCCCTCTTTCAATTCGGTTAGAGCTTGATAAAAAGGGAATTTATAAGTTTTTTTGGTTAAGATATGCCCTGCACTTTTCTGTTTCTTCTTTTGAGTTTCCAGGATCTTGCTATCCTTTCTTTTTCTTTCTTGTTTCTGAGTTCTAAGTCTTTCTTCTTTTGTTCTTGTGATGTATGCTGAGTTCTGATGTATTGTTGCAGATGGACTGATGGATTGCGTATTGATGCAGGTTGTTGAAGATTGGTGAGGGTGGAAGATGTAGTTCAGAGTTGGAGAGGATTTTGAAGTTGCAGGATCAGAGAGAAGTCATTGGTGGCTGATGAAGGTTCATGAACTTTATTTGAAAGGTGATGAAGAAAAATGAGGAATCATGCAGAAGATTGATGGAGAATGAGGAAACAGGAATGAAGGAGTGAAAGAGATTATGGTGTGAAGATGAATGAAGAACCAGCTGAATCCATCACCACTCCCCCCCAAGAATAGTGAATGAATCCAAATATATATCAAAACCGAAGCTTCTGAAACATTTCTGTTTTTTTTTCCTATTAGGATTTGTTTAACTGCTTTTGTAACCTAATTCTCTTTGATTTTCCTCTTCTGAGTTTTTTCTATTTTTTCTATTGGGATTTTGCTATTCCTCTTTTCCTGCCTTGTCAAATGGAACAATATTATCTTCTTTAATCCTATTTTGAATCATTGTTCCTTTTTTAGAGCCAAATTTAATCTCTGCAAGTATAAGATCACCAACATTGATATGAGTAAACCCAAAGTGTTCAAGTTATTTTTCAGAATGCTTCCATTTGTATCCTTGATAGCAGCTTCAATACCATGAAAATTGTTGTGATAAAATGACTAATTAGAGATGAAAATGTTTGGTATGATTAGGAAAGTTGATGGATGGGCTAATTGAATTTTGTAGGAAACAAAATAACTTTCATATTTGGAATAGGTTTGCAAGTTTTATTTTGACTAGTGGATATGCATAGGAATGAACAATTAAGGATCAATAATGGAATAAAAAAGAAGAAAATGAATGTTGAGTTCAGTTTAATACGAATAAAGAAAATGATATGTTGGTATATGAACAAGAAAATTAAAGAGAAATGGCTCATTAAAATGGAATTGGGTTTCAAAATGGGCTTAATTGGTATTTAATTAATTTGTTTGAAAAAGAAAGGATATGCTTTCTTCACTTCAATGAATATAAGAATATGAGTTTAATAAAATAGATTTGGATATTGATGGGCTAGTATCCTGAATACCTAGTTATTCTTCCGACCAAAATTTACCACATCCAATCCATTCCCAACTTTAGATTCAAAACTATTTTTGTATTTAATCAATCCCTCAAATTCAACCTCCAACCTCATTAACTTGTAAGGAATGCCCAAATGAGAAGACTATGATACCATGATTGTCGTGAACCACTCTTTGAGAAAACGATATGATGAGGGGCACCTTTTCGTGCTGGGGAGAGGCCCTATTACCTAAGATACGCTCATCCTTCATGATTATGCGTGTTCAACCTTTGCTCCGACTTGGTTGAGATACGAACCACCCGAATCATCTTTGGATAAGGCCAATTCAAATTACCAAGAATCTCTTGACCCCATGCCCTAGGAGCCAATGTATTGCATGATTGTGAAGTAAGTGACCTAATGAAGGATGCATATGGATAGAGTATAAACCAGTTAAGGTAATAAATAAGAGGGCAAATTTTGGGATGTTACAACTGCCCCTATTTAATCACTGTAGACCTGAATGGATGATAGTTGTTGCTTTTAGACGTTTGAGGTATGCTGGGATTGAATACTAGAAATAACCAGAAAATTTGCACTCTGTGGCAGAAGAACAGGAAAATAAACTCAACCAAATGAACTCTGTTTGGATATAATTATGATGGGAAGAATAGTAAACAGGGGATGCCTTTTGAGGGATGTCAGATGACTACTGACTTGCCACGCTGCGGGCGGACCTTTCAACAATTTGCGATCGAATTTTAAGATTCTTTGCCACCCTGAGGATGGACTTTTGCCAATCTGCGGTTGGGCTTCAGATATTTTGCCACACTGCGGGCGGACTTTGGAAATTTGCCACACTGCGGGTGGACTTTAAGGATTTGTCACAATGCGGGTGGACTTCTGCTCACTGCAGGAGACTTTTGCCTACTGCGGGGGATTTCAAATACCTTGCCACATTGCGGGTGGACGCTGGATAACTTGCCACACTGCGGGTGGACTTTGGAAATTTTCCACACTGCGGGTAGACTTCTGCTCACTGCGAGAGACTTTTGAAATTTGCCACCCGAAAATGGACTTTGGTCAGTCTGTGGCTGGACTTCTGCTCACTGGGGGAGACTTATGAATTTGCCACCCGAAGATGGACTTTGGCCAGTCTGTGGCTGGACTTCTGCTCACTGTGGGAGACTTGTGAATTTGCCACCCGAAGATGGACTTTGGCCAGTCTATGGCTGGACTTTTGCTCACTGTGGGAGACTTGTGAATTTGCCACCCGAAGATGGACTTTGGCCAGTCTGTGGCTGGACTTTTGCTCACTGTGGGAGACTTGTGAATTTGCCACCCGAAGATGGACTTTGGCCAGTCTGTGGCTGGACTTGTGCTCGTTGTGGGAGACTTTTGCCCACTGTGGGGGACTTTGGAGATTTGCCACCCGAAGATGGACTTTGGCCAGTCTGTGGCTGGACTTTTGCTCGCTATGGGAGACTTCTGCCCACTGTGGGGGACTTTGGAGATTTGCCACCCGAAGATGGACTTTGGCCAGTCTGTGGCTGGACTTTTGCTCGCTGTGGGAGACTTTTGCCCACTATGGGGGACTTTTGAAAATTGCCACCCGAAGATGGACTTTGGCCAGTCTGTGGCTGGACTTTTACTCGTTGTGGGAGACTTTTGCCCACTGTGGGGGACTTTTGAAAATTGTCACCCGAAGATGGACTTTGGTCAGTCTGTGGCTGGACTTTTGCTCGTAGTGGGAGACTTTTGCCCACTGTGGGGGACTTTTGAAAATTGCCACCCGAAGATGGACTTTGGCCAGTCTGTGGCTGGACTTTTGCTCGCTGTGGGAGACTTTTGCCCAATGTGGGGGACTTTTGAAAATTGCCACCTGAAGATGGACTTTGGTCAGTCTGTGGCTGGACTTTTGCTCGTTGTGGGAGACTTTTACCCACTGTGGGGGACTTTTGAAAATAGCCACCCGAAGATGGACTTTGGCCAGTCTGTGGTTGGGCTTTGAAATATGCCACCCGAAGATGGACTTTGGCCAGTCTGTGGCTGGGCTTTGAAATCTGCCACCCGAAGATAGACTTTGGTCAGTCTGTGGCTGGGCTTTGAAATCTGCCACCCGAAGATGGACTTTGTCCAGTCTGTGGCTGGGCTTTGAAATCTGCCACCCGAAGATGGACTTTGGCCAGTCTGTGGATGGGCTTTGAAATCTGCCACCCGAAGATGGATTTTGGCCAGTCTGTGGCTGGGCTTTGAAATCTGCCACCCGAAGATGGACTTTGGCCAGTCTGGCTGGCTGGGCTTTGAAATCTTCCACCCGAAGATGGACTTTGGCCAGTCTGTGGTTGGGCTTTGTATATGTTGAATTGCATGGCATGTTGCCCCATGACACTTGGGATGTTATGTCTTGAGTATTGTTAATGAACTAGTGTGAATGTGAAAGAAATTCTTGACGCGTAAGTAATAAGTCCCTGCTAACTCTGTGGGGAAACACAATGATCGCGTATTCGATCCCAAGAAGTCCTGTAGGGATAACATCTCTATTGGAGAAGAGCGTGAATAATTCATTTGTCCCAAATTACCACCTTTGCCAAAAATAAATTGGACTTTAGATTTGAGGACCGTGCCGGGGATATCTCGACTATTAGGGATTACCCACTCTTATGGATCTGCTGGGGAGGAGAATGATTTATCTGAAATCTCCTAGGGGAATAGGAATTTCCTTAGATCTGTTGAGGAACCGAGATCAAGGAAACCATCTGAAGGAAAAAGCTTGGTGAATTTACTGGGGATAACTTCCATTCATCTGTTGGGGATGACAAAACCGAGACACGTCCTGCTGAGGAGGAAAGATTTCAAGTTGTCTCGTGCAGGGGATCATTTGCTTCTGTATGGATTTTACCTCAAGAGGATTTTACAAAAAGACTTAGTGTCTTTAAACTCTTAAGTATCGTAACGACTGCATGAATTAGCGTAATAACCTTGCTGAGGAGGTAACCATTGCCAATGCAGATGAGTTTGGAGCTGTCAAAAGTACTGGACGAGATAATTGGCTTGACAAGTGACCACAGTATTCTGAACTCCGGGTAAATGCTTTCGATCGTCTGTCTTTGGGAAAGAATGAATTCTCGTACTATTGGGGTGGCATGCCCTAGTACAAGTATTTGAATAGTTTTGCACTTGACTGACTAATCTTCGTTCTTGGAGAGATTTGAATCTCGAGGTGATTGCCCCAGTTTGGCTAAATTTTGAAGAAATTGTTCGACATAACTGCCCCGGATGGGTCAGCTCTTTAATTTTGAAGAGATTGCTCGACGTAACTTCCCCGGATTGGCTAGCTCTTACCATGGCTGGTCGAGAAAGTCCTTATTCAATGGAGCTTTTGCTTAAAAGTGCACCTCGACGTGACTGTCTTTCAGGAGTTTCAGACTTTTCAACTTGGCAAGCTTAAGCTTCTGGATTGATTTCCGCATGTGAACCATTTATGATGCCAAACAAATGTATGCAAGCAAAAAATGTTTGTTCTTATAATGAAAATTCTAATGCAGCACACATGTTAATCTTGAAGTTTTGAAAAGAGATCGCAAACCTTCGTGAGCGAATCACTGGTTAAGATACGACATTATTTTGAATGAAAGTATGTACATGCAATACCAACAAATGTCTTTTAGCATAACTCATAGGAGTCAGGAATGCGGTCTCGTAGTAGTACACTCTCAAATTAAACCTATTTCAGTTAGGAATTTTGAGGGTTGTATCGTGGCCTGGTTCACGGTTACAGAAACAAAGGATATAGGCTCGAAGTTTATTTGTGCCCACCCACTCTTCGTGATGTTATCCATTCCTATGTTCAGCTAATTTTCACAAGCATTCACCTTTCATAAGGGTTTCGTGTTGATTGAGGAACCATTGTTGCTATCGGTTCAAGCACCAATTAGGTTGTCGTTGTGAGTCAGTCACTCCTCCCTCTTTTCGTGTCTGTGCCACGCGACTTTGTTCTCATTTGAGGATCTTTCTTGTGTAATCCTTTTCGTCTTTCGCTTTTGCGTTATTTTGCTTATCCCTAACTTTTGCCTGGACTGATTCTTATGAATCTTTGATTATGAAGTCCAGCGGGATGCCCTAACTTTTGCCTAAGTCGCTTGGTTTCAAGTTTCGACTTAGCGGGCTATTTCATTTCTCTTTTTTTTTGCACTTTGAACAAGTCATGTGACACTATTTGCCTTGATTGCTTTGCGAGGGTTATGACTGCCTTATTCTTTGGTCGACAAAGGATAACCATTGTGGTTTTCAATCTTTGGACCTTTTGACTTGGATAACCATTGTGGTTTCGGGTCTTTGGACTTCTTGATTAGCATAATAGAATGTAATGGATCCTCAAATACACTCCTTTATGAAAGCCTGAATGCTTGGTCCGACTAGATGACATCTACCCTGCCCCTAGGTTACATGTGAGAGTTTTTTTATGCGAAAAGAAACTAAAGAAACTCCTACTTCAAGGCTCAAAGGGGTTATCAAGGTTTTATCTTCCTTATATCTCCAGTGTTTAGGGATTTGAAACAAAGCCTATACATCGTCAACAGGGCCTTACTCGAGAGCACACAATTAGAGATTTTGTGTTTTTGTTTTGGCATTCTCCTTCATAGAATTTAAGCACGAAAATTGGTATTGCGATGTACACATGCAAAATTATAAGTGAATGCGAATGAATTACTTCAAGAAAAACATGTGAGTTTTATTATTGCTAACAGCCAAAAGCAAACAAATTTCATACATGTAGACAAATGTTTAGCATATAAAAGAAACTACAAGTGGAAATGCAGTAAAGAAACTAAATATTGTCGTAGTTGAGGAGGCTTGGCTTCGTCTGGACCTGTCAGTCTTGGATACTTTCAATGATCAATGGCTCTTTCACAGATTTGTAATTTTCAACTTGCAGCCGTATACCTAACCATAGCAGTCATACTTCTTCTTCTAGCTATTCTGACTCTGACACGAGATATCTGAAGGAAAGAATGAAGCTGGGGAGTAAAGTTGCCCCATAAGGTTGCTCGGAAAGACCTGATGATCTTCTGCCTACGTATCTCCATTGACTAATGACCAATGAAGAATCAGAGCGACGTAGTTCCCCTTAATAGGGATACAAATGAACAATGAAGAAAGGCAAACACATAAATTCCATCACTGAGAGTATTTGAATACTGCTGGCTTTATTTGCTTCATGAATACCCTGGCGTCCTGGGTGATTAACTCAAAGACTTCAGCTTAACGTGGACCATCTGGTAGAACAACCGTGACACCGGTTCCGTTGTGATTAGGTATCAGATTCTGGAGTACCTTTGGATGAGGAGAAACATTGATTGCCTTGGACTCAATTAGGTCTTGTACCTTGTTCTGAAAAGCCCAACATTTCTCAATACTGTGCCCTTGGGCACCCGAATGGAATTTGCACCTGGAGTTTGAATCAAAATTCGGTGGTAAATTATCAGCAGAATGAGCCCTCATGGTACGAAGCTCAACCAGGTTTAACTTCAGCAACTCCGGAAGCAATACAACATATGGACATGGGATAAGATCAAGTCTGTTGTTCCCCGCTCTTGTTCTTTCTTGAAATGGTCTTTGTGCCTGTTGTTGCTGACCCTGAGATTGTGATTGAACATTTCGTTGTTGACATTGCATTGAGCGCCTGACATGTCTCTGCACTCTCTTACTCATACTCGGCCGAGGAACGAATGAAGGTTGTTGATGTAGCCCCTTTGAAGACTTGGCCCGATCAATGATTCTAGGAGAAGGAAAATTAACCACCTCTTTTGTATTCCTGCGTGCTTTATCTTGCGGCACTTCTAGCACGGTCAGTCCAAAAGTGATTATGCCTTCATCAATTAAGTCCTACACTTAATGTTTAAATGCCTTGCAGTTATTAACATCATGTCCGGGAGCTCCAGAATGAAAAACACAATAGGCGCGGGGATTCCAACTTTGGTGAAGTTTACCGGAAAGAGGAGTTAGCTCGCGATACTCAATACACCCCATTTTGAACAGTTGCGGGCATAATTCAGCATAAGACACGGGTATTTGATCAATAACCCTTTCTTGCTCCTGTTGATGACGGGTTGCTAGCAATGGAGGAGCTATAGACGAAACTTGTTGAAGTATTTCTCCTGGAAACCAAGGCGTAGCAGCTGAGGAGGGTCCCTGATAAGGAAAGAAATTGTTCACTTCTTTGGTAATGATTGGTGTAGGATCATTTAGCTCACATGTGGAGTTGGTTCCTATCTGATGCTCTTCCTGACTGCCAAGTGGTGATTGCTGGTGAAGAGACTCAAACGGTGGAGGAAAATCGCCTAACGAACCTTGATTTAGTGGACATCCCAAAGAGATGGGAGAAACATGACCTTCTGTTTGAAAAGCAGACACACGACTATTTTCCTTCTTTGACATAGCATTCATAATTCCTGTAAGCAGCTTTATCTGAGTCCTCATCAAGTTGAATTCTTCTAATAGCAATTTATGATCCTGGGACAACGCTCGAATGTCCACTATAAAATGCCCCAGTTGGGCCTTCATCTCAGTCACCTCCGCTCGGAGTTGTTCCATGCCTATACCTTGGCAATCATGATTCGAATTGGCCATTCTGGAAAGAAACCAAGTCAGGATAAGAAGTTGTCTGTGAATACCTGTCAAAAATGCAAGGATTTATGCAAATGCCATGTTCAGTTATTTCCAAGGGATCTATCTGTTTTGATCCAAGTTTTAATGCAGAAAAATCCGACATAATTCAGATATGTGATCCTTAGAAGCAACTGAACATGTATGCTAAAATGCTATGATGTCATGTATGCAACTGGCATGTGATCAGCGGTCCGACGCTGGTGTGGATTAGATAACCAAGTGTTGGTGAAGAGTCATATATCATTATCTCTGTGCAGAAATTCCAGAATTCTCAACCAAGTATCATATAGTATCGGATCATATCATGGAGTAATACTGGCAAAAGCGGGTATGTTGGAAGTTTAGGGTTCCTGCAAACCTGTAAACCCCTCTCAATCTCACGGGTATGCTACTACGGGTCAACATCACGGACTCTCAAAGCCGAGTAACAATAATACGTTCACCATTTCCGAGAAATGGCTCATGACCAAATCAAGGAATCGGTTTGGCATTATGTACTACCCAGGGAGGCCTCAGCTGATTTCTAGAAAAATAAGCATCCCTCATAAGTTCCTGGCTTCAAGCACTGAAGTCGAGAAACAATAGTACATTCATCCCGAAGGGTACAATACTATCGTCATACGATCAGTTGCTTTAACTAGGTTCCTATGAGAGAACAAGGTCATCCTATGCGATTTCCTAGTGGGCCCTCGGGTGCGAATGGGTTTGCCACAAAATGTGGTCTGCCACTGTCACCACTAGAGAGGGTTGTTTCCACTAAGGTCCTCGATGATCAGTTTCCAGTGTTAGCAGCTCAGGTGAGAACATTCTATGGCCTGCCTAGGCAGTATAGAACATATCCCAAGAGAGCCTGATCTGGGTGTGGGACTCGTGAAAACTACACGTGCTCAAAACCACGCAAGCCACACGACTGCCCACTATAAATCCTATGTGTATACTCAAGCCGGGTATTTGGCTATCTTACAATAATCTCATCCCACCAAGGAAACACAGAACAACTAGTACAATATGCCAGTATATGCAACAATAAAGTAAAGTGCGGAAAACGGTAAATAAAGTAGCAAAGTAAAGTGATAAACTGTAAACAAAGCAATAAAGCTAAACTAAAGCACAACAGCGAATGAATAAACACCCAACGAAAACAGAAACAGACAAGCGCTAGGATTGTCTCTCAAAGGGGAAACCAGAGATTTTGGGTTCGGTCCCCAGCAGAGTCGCCAGCTGTCGCTCCCGGGATTTTCATCCTAGTACAAACGCGAAAGTGGCGCGGAAAAGGTTAGAGTCGCCAGCCAGATATTTTTATCCTGAAGGAATGGTAAAGGTAATGTTGCATATACCTAAGGAAGAAGGAAAAGGACGAGGCCTTGTGAACCGAAGATCTGGGTCCGGAAGTCGGTTACGAATTAGGAAGGTATTAGCACTCCAATCCGTTCGCCGTACCCGATGGGATCCACGCTTGTTAATCTGTTCCAAAGGGTGTGATATAATATGTTGTTTGAATAAAAGAATGGCTATCTGGAATGGAATGGAATGAGAAAAGAAATGGAATTGAAAGATGGAAATAAAGGGGAAAAATGTAGGGAAAATAAAGATTGTGCTCGAATGGGCCCTACCCCACTGCCTACGTACCTCATCGGGATAAATGAGGATCAGAGACGCCGTAGTTCGTCTAAATAAGGCTGAAACTTGTTTGTGAATTTTAGGATGACGTTGCCATAGCTCTAGCTCAGATGTTACCGGCTCTGACTCGAGGGTGTTTACCGTATCGCTGTTTGAACTATCGAGGCAAGTCATGTTCATCCGCAATGAGTATGAGATGAGAAAAGAAGACGTGTTGTCTTGGTTTGTTGTCTTTTAGAAGAAGTGTTTTGAGTTTGTGTTTGTTGTATGTACAACACTAAAGACTATGACACGGGAGCGAATACTTTCCAAGATCGCCCCCAATGGAACATTTGTAAAGCATCCTAGAAGAGTGAAGGAGACCTCCACTAATCATTTCTCGTATAGCTTAAGGCTCGTGACGCATTGTACACATTTTCCTTTATTAAGTGTTTTGATTTTCTTTTAAGATGAGAACTGAGACTCAAATTGCAAAAGGAAGAAATTCTAAGGGGAACTAGACTTACCCTAAGTTAGTTGAGTTTGAAGATAACCTACGGTTAGTGAGGTTTGAAAGATTGAATCTACCTAAGAGATATAAGACTAGAAATACAAGTACAAAAAGTTAATAGTGAATAATATGGTCCTCCTAAGTCATGGTGGGTAAAAACGTGTATAAAATGTAAATGGGATGAAACGATGGATCGGGTGGGTCGATTGCGTGGTGCGGAGACACACGACTTATGGTGTGCAACATACAAGGCTTGTTTTTGGATGTGATGAAGTGGAACGATGGTGATCGAGGAATCCTAAAGTCACATGAAACTTTATTTATTTATTTGAAAATTCACTCGACGTTGGATCGAGTCTTTATTTATTTTTGAGATTTTGGTTTTCTATCGATTCGTTTTATCTTTTCTATTCTAATTATAGAAACTATACAAGCATACAAGTTCTAAGCTATTACATCATAAAGTACACAAAATATAATCGAGGCATAACAAAACACAGTCCAAGTCCATAAGCAAATCCTCGGAAAATACCTTGCACAAAAGGGAAATTGTTAGTAAATGAAATGAACATGAATATGCATAATATGATGGAAATGAATTAAAATGACAAAAATATCAAAAGTCATGGGAAAAATGTGAAATTAATTCCCTAGGGTCTCTAATATGATTATATCATTGTGTTAAAAATCTCCTAAAAATTCAAAGTCTAATTATGTCAAATTGCCACCTAAATCTATCTAAGGTTCAATCAAAAATTTATACAAATCACACTACCAAAATAGTGGATAAAATGGCCTAAAAAATACATCAAAAATTATTCTAGGTACTCTTATTTGTCCTCTAATCATAGCAAAACAAATGGACCAAAAATGTTACATGAGGTGGGAGAAATAAAATGTACAAAATTATGTGTTCATGTGAGAATTCAATATAAAATCAATTAAATGAAAAATCGAAATTAAATTGAAAAGTGATTAAATTCAGAAAGTAAAAATTGGGAAAACTTCTAAATTGAATTAATATTCTGTCTTAATTTTTGGGGAATTTTATTAAGTGTTTTAATATTTTTTGTGTATTTAAATTGAAATGGTGTTAAACAAAAATTAAGAAAAGATAGAAAATAAAGGGGGGTGGAAACAGAAATGTTTAATAGTTAATAATAAAAACTGGGCCAAAATGGGGGTGGGAATAGCGAAGTACTTAGGTCCATCTGTGCTGGTGGCCTGAGGGTGTATGGTTGTTACAGCGTGTGGGATGCGTGTGATTATAAAGGGGAGGTCCAACCGGACGGTGACAAGTGTCACCGCCGGATTGGACCTGAAACCACACAAACTTATCCAGAATTTGGGGCGGTGGATTAAATGGAGTTTATGTGAGTCTTAAAATTCTAATCGGCGCATTAAAATAATTTTATGGATCTTAATCTTTTCATTAAATTTCAAAAAAACGAATATAATTATGATTAATCAATCATATAATAATATAATAAACCCCCAATCTTTACCAATACACGCATTAGTCCTGATTTATGAGCTTTTAATATAATTAAACAAGATTAATTTTAATTAATCCAAATCAAAAGCATCAACTTATAACAAAAAGATCTCTCTCTCTCTCATAAACTCCGTCTCCCTCCTCTTCTCACCATTTCAGCTTCTTCCCAAACAAACCCTAGCGTCGCCGCTGCCATCCATCCCACCTAATCTCTCTCTCTCTCTCTCTCTCTCTCTCTCTCTCTCTCATCTTCACCTGTTCTCACCGTCACTCTCACCTGCTCTCTTTCTCTCTCCCAAACCCTAATCCCAATTCCGCCATCATCGCCAACTTCTTCCTCCTCTCCTTCAAACTGCGCAACCTCAACGCAAAGGAAAAATGGCAGCTCCGCGTGATTCTCAAAACTCGAATCTCAGATCTCTATCCTATTCTATAAACGAGCAAAGGAAACATGGCATAATCAAGATTCGATGAATACCTGCAACGTGAGGTGGAAATGTTCGAAGATTTACACCGTCCGGTACATGAATTTCTCGTCGTTCCCCCTTTGTCTCTTTCCGAACTCAGTATTGATGCCTCGATCGATTTGTAAAAACAACGACGAGTTTCTTGAATCGCTTTCGTTGACCGTTTCTTCTGATTCCGACTCACAACAACACGTTCTTACTTCCTTTTTGCAGGCTTTTGATCTTGATAGATGGAAGCAACATCAAATGAAGGTTGTTACGATCATTAATTGTTCCAGTTGTAGTGAGGATCGTCCTTACTACAATCTGATGAAGATGTGAGATGAGGACTGAGCCATTGGTTTATTGTTTGAAGATTGATGAGGAGTGAGGATGAAGATCAATGACGAATTGACGAAATCAGGTAAGTGTTCTTTTTCTCACTCTCATTGATTACAAATTACTTACGCTTCTATTTAACATGCGTCTTTTTTGTTTTTGAAAGATTGCGGTTTCTTGGAGATTTTATGATGGTACCTGATGAAGACAGGTGAAAAGCTCACAAATGGAGAAGTAGTGGAGAGTGACTCTGTTAAATGAAGGTTGGAGCTGAATGAAGAATAGAGAAAATGGAGTGAGAGATGAAGATAGAGTGAATGAGAGCCGACCCCCAATCTGCAGCAACCAAACACTTATATATGAAGATCAAGAGGAGTGTATTGGTGATTGCTCAAGGTAAAATCAATTATAATTTTGATTACCCTTCTGTTAGCTTCCCTCTTTCAATTCGGTTAGAGCTTGATAAAGAGGGAATTTATAAGTTCTTTCGGTTAAGATATGCCCTGCACTTTTCTGTTTCTTCTTTTGAGTTTCCAGAATCTTGCTATCCTTTCTTTTTCTTTCTTGTTTCTGAGTTCTTAGTCTTTCTTCTTTTGTTCTTGTGATGTATGGTGAGTTCTGATGTATTGTTGCAGATGGACTGATGGATTGCGTGTTGATGCAGGTTGTTGAAGATTGGTGAGGGTGGAAGATGTAGTTCAGAGTTGGAGAGGATTTTGAAGTTGCAGGATCAGAGAGAAGTCATTGGTGGCTGATGAAGGTTCATGAACTTTATTTGAAAGGTGATGAAGAAAAATGAGGAATCGTGCAGAAGATTGATGGAGAATGAGGAAACAGGAATGAAGGAGTGAAAGAGATTATGGTATGAAGATGAATGAAGAACCAGTTGAATCCATCACCCCCCCAAGAATAGTGAATGAATCCAAATATATATCAAAACCGAAGCTTCTGAAAAATTTCTGTTTTTTTTCCTATTAGGATTTGTTTAACTGCTTTTGTAACCTAATTCTCTTTGATTTTCCTCTTCTGAGTTTTTTCTATTTTTTCTATTGGGATTTTGCTATTCCTCTTTTCCTGCCTTGTCAAATGGAACAATATTATCTTCTTTAATCCTATTTTGAATCATTGTGCCTTTTTTAGAGCCAAATTTAATCTCTGCAAGTATAAGATCACCAACATTGATATGAGTAAACCCAAAGTGTTCAAGTTATTTTTCAGAATGCTTCCATTTGTATCCTTGATAGCAGATTCAATACCATGAAAATTGTTGTGATAAAATGACTAATTAGTCATGAAAATATTTGGTATGATTAGGAAAGTTGATGGATGGGCTAATTGAATTTTGTAGGAAACAAAATAACTTTCATATTTGGAATAGGTTTGCAAGTTTTATTTTGACTAGTGGATATGCATATGAATGAACAATTAAGGATCAATAATGGAATAAAAAAGAAGAAAATGAATGTTGAGTTCAGTTTAATACGAATAAAGAAAATGATATGTTGGTATATGAACAAGAAAATTAAAGAGAAATGGCTCATTAAAATGGAATTGGGTTTCAAAATGGGCTTAATTGGTATTTAATTAATTTGTTTGAAAAAGAAAGGATATGCTTTCTTCACTTCAATGAATATAAGAATATGAGTTTAATAAAATAGATTTGGATATTGATGGGCTAGTATCCTGAATACCTAGTTATTCTTCCGACCAAAATTTACCACATCCAATCCATTCCCAACTTCAGATTCAAAACTATTTTTGTATTTAATCAATCCCTCTTCAACCTCCAACCTCATTAACTTGTAAGTAATGCCCAAATGAGAAGACTACGATACCATGATTGTCGTGAACCACTCTTTGAGAAAAAGATATGATGAGGGGCACCTTTTCGTGCTGGGGAGAGGCCCTATTACCTAAGATACACTCATCCTTCATGATTATGCGTGTTCAACCTTTGCTCCGACTTGGTTGAGATACGAACCACCCGAATCATCTCTGGATAAGGCCAATTCAAATTACCAGGAATCTCTTGACCCCATGCCTTAGGAGCCAATGTATTGTATGAATGTGAAGTAAGTGACCTAATGGAGGATGCATATGGATAGAGTATAAACCAGTTAAGGTAATAAATAAGAGGACAAATTTTGGGATGTTACACACAGTCCATGACTCTGAAGATTCTTTCAATCTCTTTCAACCAATTCTGAGCACTATCGGGATCAAATCTTCCTTTGAAGACCGGCGGTTGATTCTTCCTGAACTCATCATAAGCATTCACATTCGGCGCTCCCTGCACCGCCCTAGCCATTGCTTCCAAAGCAGCAACCATCACATTGTCATTTCTACCAGCCATATTCTGATCATTCCCAAAAGCAACAACAATGGTAAACAACAGTTCAATCATCACAACAACAAGACAAACACAACTGACTCGAACACTGGCTCTGATACCACTTAATGTAACACCCCATTTCTATACCCCCAAATAAACAATTAAATCATTTAGGCACATATTAAAAATTTCATCAGAGTATATTTGAAACATGGTATAAAAGGGACATGCCACATTATACTTGAAATTAAAACATACAACACCTGCTCATTAAAGATATGCAACAAAACGGGGTAACTTGCAACAGAAGGATTTCATCCTTACACTCGTATTCATTTGATTCAATAAACAACGAAAACTCACATAACAACTTCAAACTTATATATACTTCTCATAAATATATCAACAAGTTTGATTCACCAAATATTTCATGCTTACATAAAACATTCATCACCAAAATACATATACAAAATGTATCACAAAAGGCATCAAGCCGACCCTAGCTACCTAGTACTACATATTAGAGCCGACCGACCAAAAAGATGAAGACAAGCTTCATAAAAGACCTCCAGCAACCTACTCTGCAATGCCTCGTAGAGCCTCATAAAACAACATAAGGGTGAGAAACATTATCATAATAACATTGCATATAATTATATATCTCAACATATAAAATACACATAAAACATGTTCTCACCACAATCACTTCTCATCACCTATATACATCAAAATGTATACACACACATATATATATATATATATATATATATATATATATATATATATATATATATATATATATATATATATATATATATATATATATATATATATATATATATATATATATCCACACACACACACACACACACATATATATATATATATATATATATATATATATATATATATATATATATATATATATATATATATATATATATATATATATATATATATATATATATAAACAAGCATGTTTTCATCAATACACACTTTCATCTTCACACATATATATATATATATATATATATATATATATATATATATATATATATATATATATATATATATATTCCTGTTTATTCCTTCATTTCACAATTTAGATGATAAATGCAAATCATAGAGACCGACACACGACTCTATGCAGATGCAAATGCGGTACCGACTCAATCATCATCAAGTTCACTCAGGAACTAATTGGAACCAACGCTCGTTACCTAAGTAACTCCCCGTCGGGCATACAATGTTCACCCATTGCTCACACCTCACATGGGCACACAATGTTTATGGATTGCTCACACCCTACACGGGAACACAATCCGATTGCCCACACCCCACACGGGCACACAATCAATGTGAATGAATCACCCATTGCTCACACCCCACACATGCACACAATGTTTATGGATTGCTCACACCCCACACGGGCACACAATCCGATCGCTCACACCCCACATGGGTACACGATCGTGTTGTAGTCATCGCTCACACTCCACATGAGCACACGATGCTACAACGAATTCACAATGAATCCCACAACACAAGAATGTATACATTATGCTTCACATGCAAAATGACACACAACATTCTTGAAAATGCATACATTATTCACAACATAATTATGCATTCAACTCATTCAATTAGCATACATTGACATTCAATTCAAGCAATGTATTCATTTGCCAAACGGCCACAACATCACATCAAACCCACATTTCCATAATTAATTTATTTACGTTTTATCGGAAAAGTCGGGTGAAAGTCGACTAAAATTACATTTCTTAGCATCATTAGTTTCTACACGTTTCTAGCTTCGAATCGATATAAAGAACGCCTAATACGGATAATCGAAACTAAAGTTACGAATTAAAACACAAACTCCTCAAAAACCTACAGGCTCGCTGAGCGCCCTTCTCGCTCGCTGAGCGAGAAAATCCTTGGAAAGCTGGCTGAGCGAGGACAGCTCGCTGAGCAACAACAACGTTTCCAGAATTTCTCAGCTACGCAACAGTCAACTCTAACTACCCAAAACTCAACCAAAACCCCAATAATCATGATCAACAACATGTATCTAACATCATACTTCGATTATAACAACTTCTAACCGATTAATCTACCAATTCTCACATTTTCATCAAAAACCCTAACTTTTTATATTCTCTAAACTTCATTAAAATCAAAACCCAATCATTCACATACATACATAATCATATACAAGATTAAGATAACAATGTGTATCACCCTTACCCGATTATTCCGATTCCTAGGAGTAATCTTGATGAATTTCCAACTTTTCCTTCTTTTCTCCTCTTTTCTCTTCTCTTCCTTTTCTTTCTCCTCTTTTTCTTTCTATCCCTTTTTCTTTCTATTCCTCACAACTTATATCTTTTTCTTTCTATCTTTTTATTTTTCTCTCTTACTATCTATCACTAACTATTTCTACACTTAACTCATTTTTCTTCTTTTTTCCACCAAATATCTTTTTTCTCACAAAATAATAATTCTACACCATTCTAATCTTATCATTAAATAACAAAAGTCTAAAATACACTTCAATCTAATTTTACCCGAAAATTCCCAAAACTGTAAAATCACATATCATACCAACATACCACATTAACACATTAACATATCATATTATCATGTCAATTTCACAAATAAGATAATTATCACTCAAATAAAATAAAAGACTCAACAAAATTGAGAAATATCGAATCGGGACGTTACAACTCTCGTCCTTTTTTTGGACTTTGAAATACTCGCCTTAGGGAGACCACTTTTGTGTTACCAAGTGGTAGCCTTATTGTGACCATTTTTGAAGGACTATCTGGTGCTAGCCTTGGGGAAGCTCCTCCTTCTTTAGATGCTTGCCCCTTTTTGAAGGCTCTTGAGTCCAATAAAATATTTTATAAAAAAAAAAATCCACATATTTATTTTATTTAAAAAAATTAAAAGGCTTAAGAAAATAAATTAATCATTTGTGTTTAAGCAATTAATGTTTTTGAGAATGTCACTTTCGTTTTATTTTTCAGAAAAAAAGTAAAACCCCTTTCTCTCTCTGTTCGAAGACACCGCAAAACCCTTTCTCTCTTCTCAATTTTTCGCCGCCGTCATTTCGGCAACTTTGCTTCTCGTCCTCGTTTCTCCTCCGCACACAACACCATTACATCAAATTGAAGCCCCTAATCTTGCTTGTTGTCGAGATATTTTTGCAGGATTTTAATCAGATAGTGTGCTATTATCCTTCAAACAAAAGGTAACATTTGGTGTTTGGCGGATTATGCTCGGTGTTGTTATCCGCAGTTTGCACGTTGTGATAGTATCTTAATGTGTTGTTTTTTCGGTGTTTGTTTTGCACAGGTGCACAAAATAGGTAGTGATAATAGGAATAAACAATACACCAAAATACAATAGTGAACCGCAAATTTGCTTTACAAGATAAGGTGTGTTTCTACTGCTATCAATGTAGTTTGTATATAATGCAGAGGACATTACTTTGAAGTGTGGGATAATCTTCAATCTTACTTTGAATCTTATGTTGTTTATGTATGTCAATTTGGGTATTTACTTGCATTATTTAATCTAGTTTTGTATTTTACTCCTTATAATATAGATATTACATTTTCCATATAACATTTTTCCACGAGTTTAGCAGAGATGAGGATGTTGTGTTGGATGTGTGATAAAACTACATAGGATAAAATTAGAAATGAAAATATTAGAGAGTGTTAGGGTAGCGTCTATAGTAGTGAAGATGGTGATAAATAGATTTAGGTGATTTGGGCATGTAGAGAAGATCCGTAGATTTTGAGGTAAGGAGAGTAGATCAAATGGAGAGAAGTCAAACAACTAGAGGAAAATGAAGACTTCGAAAGATTATAAGGGAAGTTATAAAGAAAGATCTCGAGATTAACAATTTGATTGAATAAAAGCATGGTTCTAAATAGAACATTATGGCGAAAGTTGATCCATGTAGTCGATTCACTTAGTGAGATAAGGCTTGGTTGCTATTGTTGTATAATGTAGATTTCAGCTTCTACTGGCCATGTTATGTTTTACAGTCTAGATTTTTCATTGCTTTACTTGCCTTATTTGTAGCATTTATCTTGAGATGAAATGGGTTTTTGTAGCATATAAAAATCTATCCTGTTATATGTTATACACTAAATGTTAAATTAGATATTGTTTGGTTGTGTACAAGTTTACACTCTAAAAATTTAACCAACTTCATAATTAGTTTATTTATTTATTTATATATTGAAGTGGTTTATATTGTTAGTGTTAGATAACAAGTGGTCTATTAATACCTTTGATTAGGTCTTGTGAAATTAATTTTGATGATGCATGATACAAGTGTTTTTTACTTGAATGTTATTGCAATACTTGAAACTCTTATAACTGGTGTTTTTAACTTGACATAATGTTCTTCATATTGATAGTGGCAACTTTCCCATCTTGACAGACCCAATAAATTCTTAACACAATGGAGAAATCACAACACAATGTAGACGAAAACTTCCCACTCTTCAAACCATCTCTTAAACCCTCCATAAACCCTTCACCTGCTGCTACTATTATCCCTCAAAACAATTTCGTTACCCATGAAAACCCTAACTCCATCACTGAAAACACTGCCACGTTCTCCGAGCTCGGACTCTCGGAATGGGCGGTAAAGACTTGCAAGGAACTCAGAATGTTAACGCCACGCCGCGTGCAGCAGTACTGCATCCCGAAGATTCTAGAAGGCCGTCATGTAATTGGAATCGATGAGACTGGTAGTGGTAAAACAGCGGCGTTTGCGCTTCCTATACTCCAGCGTCTAGCTGAGCATCCGTTTGGTGTGTTTGCCCTCGTGGTGACGCCCACTCGTGAGCTTGCATTTCAGCTAGCGGAGCAGTTTCGTGCCCTTGGTTCCTCGCTTCGCCTCCGTATTGCTTTGGTTGTCGGTGGTATGGATATGCTTAGACAGACTAAAGAGTTGGTTGCCAGGCCTCACCTTGTTATCGCCACTCCCGGAAGGATCAATGTTTTGCTCAAGGATAATCCTCAAATTGCTCCTGTTTTCTCCAGGACTAAGGTAATGATGATGATGAATTTGGTGAATGGTTTATTTCCTTAATTTGTTTGTGTTGCTGCTCTTGTTTTGATGTGCTAATGCTGTTGATTTTAGGTCGATTTTGTATAAGAAATTTAATTGACTGAGTACAAAGCTTCCCGTGATTAGAATCTCTTTCACATGTTTTAGTAATCAAAATTGGATGCATTACTTGCATGATTACCTATGAAGCTCCGACACACCATGTCGGACACGGATACGCGTACGACACGTATCTGACACGTTTTTGAAGTGTCCAACGGAAAAAGAAATTTGAATCTCAGCGGACACATATACGACACCTTATTTCAAATAAAGGACACAATCCAACTCAAAAAATTTCAGAATTAAAAAAAATAAAACTAATTTTTTTTTTCAGAATTTATTAATAAAAGTGTTTTTTTACCTTTCATATTCCACTTCCCCACTATAAAAACAACACAACTATGATTCCTTATTTTTTCATATTCCACTCTTATGTCTCTACAAGGTTTTTTTTATCTTCTATGATTGTTTTCATCTTTGCCGCACACCACTGCTTCGGTCTTCACAAGCACAAGGATTTTTCATCTTCTCCATCTTCTATTGTAAATTTCTATTTTATTTTTCTAGATGTTTCTGCATTTTTATTCTTCGCCGCGACACTGCATACATTAAATGATTGTGTATTTCTTGAAGTTGTTGATTTGTTTTTGGATGAGTCAAACTTAGAGGCTGATTTTCTCAACGTGGAGTGACTACAATATGATTTGTATAATTTTGTTTTGGTGGATTTATGTTTTTTTGGTTGATTGTAAGTATCAAGTTTAAATAAATATAAATTTTGCTTCTCATTTTAAACTCTTGATAAATAGTGATCATAAATTGCATTATTATATTACTATATAAAATATATATAGCCGTGTCAGTGTCCTATGTTTTTTACATTAGCAGGGTCCCCGTGTCCGTGTCCGGGCTTCATAGAATTGATTACATATTATGAATTTTTAATAATGCATTTTGTTAAGAGTCCCACATCGGACAATATAGGGCCTGAACTTGTGTATATAAGTGGGGACAATCCTCACTCTACCAACCGGTTTTCTAGGGTTGAGTTAAGCCTAACCACATTTCTTAACATAGTATCAGAGCCTCATTTAAGATCCGGTGGGCCACCTTCTATGGTTTTCGCTATCGGGCCACCCACCATTTATTTCCACGCTCCAGATGTCCAATCTTGGGCGTGAGGGGGTGTGTTAAGAGTCCCACATCGGACAATATAGGGCCTGAACTTGTGTATATAAGTGGGGGCAATCCTCACTCTACCAACTGGTTTTCTAGGGTTGAGTTAGGCCTAACCACATTTCTTAACACATTTCTTTGTTTTGAAACATTATAAATAGATTAAACATTGCTGTGATTATGCTTTACTTGACACTTGCTTTTGTAGTTTCTTGTCTTGGATGAAGCAGATCGAGTCCTGGATGTTGGGTTTCAGGACGAATTGAAATTTATCTTTCAGTGCTTACCAGAAAGCCGGCAAAATCTATTCTTTTCTGCAACCACAACTAGTAATTTGCAAAAGTTGCGCGATCGTTATCAAGATAAGCTGTATGCCTTTGAGGCTTATGAAGGGTTTAAGACTGTTGAAAAGCTTACTCAACAAGCTGTATTCATCCCTAAAAAGGTGAAGGATGTATATTTGTTGCATATCTTGTCTAAAATGAAAGATATGGGAGTTCGGTCTGCCATTGTCTTTGTCTCCACTTGCAGGTATCTCTCTAGATGATGATTTGTTTTAATTTTCCATATCCATATTTGTTGTTGTCTGTATAATAGTACACTACTCATTTTTTCTCTCTTGGGTTCATAACTCTTATTTTTGGGGCCATGTTGCCACTTTTAGATCGTACATTGATTAAACAACTCTACCTTTTATCAGTTTTGTAGCTAATATAAAGATGAGTTTCAATTACTTTTATCCTAAGACAATCTTAGAATCATATTCTCAATAGGTAAAATGAAATTGTTAAGCCAAAATAAATGTAAATAGGATAGGAGTACAGTTTCATTTACTTGTATCCCAAGACAAATTTAGACATTTTTTGTGCTTTTTATTCTTTTCCCCACCATCAATTACTGAGCTTTTACTCTTGCACATTGGAAAAAGTATGTACAAATAGGATAGGAGTATATTTGTTATGAGTCATGCTTGCTTACACTTGGGGGGTGCAAGTTGAGGTTAATAGTGGAAGTGTTAATGACAGTTATCCCTAAACTAGCATATTATTTTACTGAAATAATGTGTGTATATTTTATCTTGTAGATACTCTTAACAGTTCCCAAATTGCAGAGATTGTCATCGTTTAAATTTAATGCTGGAAGTGCTTGATCAAGATGCTGCAGCTCTGTATTCATTCAGATCACAGGCTCAGAGGCTTGAAGCACTTCATGATTTTAAATCAGGAAAGGTTCCTATATTACTAGCAACTGATGTTGCTGGCCGCGGTTTGGATATTCCTACAGTTGACCTTGTTATTAATTATGATGTTCCAAGGTTACTCTTCTTTTTCAAATTTTGCAATTTATATGTGTCTTTTTGCCTGCATTTGATGAAACATTTTAATTATTCACCCGCAGGATTCCACGAGATTATATCCACCGTGTTGGTCGTACTGCAAGAGCAGGTAGAGGGGGACTTGCTTTGAGCCTTGTCACCCAGGTAAACACATTTTATTATATGTGTAATAGTAAACATTTTAGTTTTTATTTTGTTTTCACTTTTACAGGATTTACAAAACTTTCACATGTTTTCAATCTGTTTCCTATTTTCAAGGATTTGTGCAGATAACACTGGAAATACAGTGAAAACAAAACATTTTCTCAAATCAAACGAAACCTTAAAGACCTCTTTCTATTGTTTGAAATTGAGTTTTCATACATTGAATGTAATTGATTTATTTATTCTTGTAATTCTTATGTTGACCGGCTGCTACGTCTGCAAGATCTGTGAATGCTATGTTTTCTTTTTGATGATTTGTTTTTATGGGTATTTTTTTTTTTCTGGGTATTTTATGGATCTCAAGTTTATATTCAATTGTTTATTAATTTTTTGGAAACAAGTTAATATGGTTAGTCCTTTAGAAACTTCTTTTAATGGTGATTTGAAATCTGAAACTAGTTGTAGCATGTGTACTGATGTTGGTTTTAAAGTCACTTCTACTTCTCATCTTAGAAATATCGATCCAAAAAATTCAACGAAGTGCTTTCACTTTTTAATTTTATATACTATTGGTATTAAATCAATTTGGTCCTACACATCCTGTTACTGCTACTTGTATGCTACTTGGTATGTTGTTATTTGATAGTTTTTTGAAGTATAATTATGACAAAGGTGTTTCATAGATTAAATGAGATCATTATAGGATTCTGATATTTGTTTTGCACTGATTTCCTTTTGTCATCAAATAAATTTGACATTTGCAGAATGATGTTGATCTCATTCGTGAAATAGAGGCCCTTATCAAAAGGCAACTTGATATGATTGAATACAAAGAAAATGAGGTGCTTTCTCTCATGAAAAAGGTATGTTTTTATAGGTGTAGTAGCTTGTTCATCTTGTGTATGAATTATTGTCTCTTCTTGATTGTGGCTTGTTAATATTATAGGTTTTTTAAAATTATTTGAATTTCCTAATGACGTGTCTACTTTGATGCATTGTAGGTTTTCAGTGCTAAAAATGTTGCAAAAATGAAGATGATAGATGATGGGTTTGAAGAGAAAGCAAAAGAGAGGAAAAAACAGAAACTGAAAATGCTAGAAGAAAAAGGATTATTAAAGCAAAGAAGTAAAAGAAAAAGAAATAAAGAATTTTCAAAGAAAGGAAATAAACATGAAAAATCGGAGGTGGATGCATCAGCAGATATCGCATCACTAAAGAAAAGGAGTAAGAAGAGACAGTAAATACCTAGAAATCAATTCTTAGAATTATAATTTCTTTAAACACAAAGGGATTTTGAAGAGTGCCTCTTATTAAAAAAAGTGGAGGTATATTTTGAAGAATTGGATAGAGAGGAGCTAAATCATCGTAGTGTTGCATATACATTCTGTATATGTAGTATAAGATTGCAGATTTTGATTTGTTGCATCAGAAGATTTGGATTAATCCTGAAACTAAATCCCTCAAATAGATTATACAAATGATGTGCAATTTTGGCTAATCATGATACTACTGGTTTTGACTCAGTAAATTATTAACACTCTTTTTCCCTTTAATTTTTTGTGGTTTTAATCGTATAATATTATGGCTACTATATAATTTTTTTGAGATCATTAGATACTGAGATAAAAGTAGGACCCATTAAAAGCACTTAATCTCTAGGTGAGGATAAGTTAACAAAGACTTGAGCCAATATGACACTACCTCCGTCCCATCCTAAATATAACACACCATTGGGAAAATTACGAGAGAAAGTTGGTTAGAATATTGAATTTATGGAATATTTTGTATAATTTATTATTAATGGAATTTTTTATCCATATATCCCACTTTTTAGAAAAAATTCCTTAAATACCCTAGTTTTTAAAAAAATTCTCAAAGTATCCAACTTTTTTGAAAATTATAGAGGAGTCGTCACATGGATTGGCGACCATGTATACCTTTAAAGAGGGATCGTCAATTGGTTTAGAGACACCATAAGGAGTCTCCATTCCAATTGTCGACTATGTGTTATCCTTGTATAGGGTCGACAATTGGTTTGGTGACAATGTGTAATTACAAATGTGTAATTACAAATTTGCTATAAATACTGATTGTGTGCTCAAGTATTTTCACATCTCTTTTCTCATCTCTTCTGGTATACACTTAATACAGATATCATGTATACGCGCCGCTAGATTAAGTTTATTTAAGTTATTGTGTTGTTTTCTGTTAACATTGTTGTAACAAAATGTTCTTAATATATTAAAATATAAGGTTACAACAAGTTATTATTGTGCAGAGCTGGATCCCACATTTGGACTTTTTTTCTTGTTGTGTCCAGACTGACGACATATAGTACACAATTTTATCATTTTATCAACCGTATCCATTTTTGTTCTTATACGCGTGCTGTTTGGACGACCTTTTTTCTTTCTCCGCATCTGATCGTTGTGCCAAACTATGTCCCCTGGTATGGAGGCCAGTATTCCTCCATTGGTAACACTGCGAAGCTTTCATTGTAGACGTTCATCACGTTAACAGTCTTGTAAGCATCAGATAGATAGTTGCACGGGTCCCGACGAGCATCCGCGCAGGCCGCAATTACATGGGAGCAAGGTACCCGAAAGGCCTGATACTTGCCACAATCACACCAGCATCTGTCTAGTCTGACAGCATATTCCAAAAAAGGCCTTCCTTCATTGTGATCAATTGTTTCCTTAACACTGAAATTTCTCCCATGACGGTCAAAGTTTGTGATTGAATGTGTGCTAGCCTTGATAGTTTCATCTTTCATAACTTTCATGATGCATTGACTGTAAACTTGACCAGACATTAACATTGCATTCCATTTTTTTCCTCTTGTTGCAAATTGAGATGCCAACCTAAAATAGGTTGATCGTACCACTGCTGTTATAGGTACGTTTCTAATTCCTTTGAAGAAAATCATAGAGGCCAAGGTATCTTACTTTCACGTTTCAAGGTATATTATCATTCTCTAGTTTTAAACGAAGGCTCTACAGAAGAACAAAAAATAATTAAAACTAGGTGTTATCTTATGATTTTATTTGGTACATTTTTATTTCCCGAAGGCACTGATTCTTCTATGCACGTTATGTATTTACCACTACTAAGAAACCTAGAAAGGACTAGGGAGTATAGTTGGGGTTCCGCATGTTTGTCCTATTTATATAGCTCATTATGTAAAAATGCAATGAAAGACACATCTACATTTTATGGATGTGCCGTTTTGCTCCAAGCATGGGGTTGGTCTCGGTTGCCATCCCTTGCCCCAGTCAACGAAAACGCTTTCTCATTCCCGTATGCTTAAAAGTAAGTTAATTGTATAATTTTAATTATTTCACATTATTATTCAACTATATTGATTATTGTTTCTAATTGTTATTTTTATGCTATTTTCTGTGTCAGATGGTCGACACGCGGTATGAATTATAATAGATGTCCAAGACACTGTATCATTCAATACCACAATCTCTTGGGTCACCTTACTCCTGTAGATGTAATGTCACTAAAATAATCAATTTATTTTTTTACCATAACATTTTCTATAATCTAACAATTTTCTCTTTTACAGTTCATTTGACGTCTATATCTAGGAATGGACCATGATCACCAAATCAGAGATGAAGACACATCAGTTTGGACTGCATGTGTGCCGATCATCAAATTCACCACTGTGGATATACACAACAGTCATCGTGTCAAACTCCAGTTCGGAATGCATCAAAACATCCCAGATCCCCCAACTGATCTTGGTCAATGGCATCTAAAAAAGTCAACGACCAATGGAACCTTAGCGATTGGAAAGACTTTGCAAAATATGAGTGTCGTAAATGGAGGAATTGTCACCAATATGTCTTGCGTGAACCGGTGATGGCAAACACATCTATACCAACTAATACTTATATGGTTTGGTATAGATCATTTGCAACTGGTTTTCTATCCGAAGATAGGTATCTACACGACCCACTCCAAACCACTTACACATAATAAGCTTCCACATCTAACCAACGAGGAAACTATCAACCTTGTTACTCACAACTTCCTACCTAACTAAATTACCGAACTACACAAACACAAACCCATTTTCTAAATATGCCAGACACCCAACCACAATACCAATAGCGTCCCCCTTACCATGTCCAACTAAATTACTTTTATCAAGACGCTCAAACATCACACCATAGCCGACCCACACAAACATCACACCACAACCGACAAACACAACCATCACAACCACCATACGACTTTCAAACACCACAACCATTTCAACTTTTCACCAACGAAGCCTTCACACCAATGTCCCCTTTCAATCGTCCAGGTCGCACACCGACGACTCATTCATCACATCCAAACTACTCTACCATGGGTCACGACCTCAATTACGACATGTCGTCCTTCAATACGCAAGACTTTGTAGAAATGGCAGAATATCTGAGGGAGTCTAATGATGTTCCGGAGACCTCAACTCCACAAACACCTGAGGTGAATCAACAACAAGGGCAACGAGTGCAGCGAGTGAGGGTACCTAGGGGATGTGGAATCGGCGGGCGGTATGCCCAACCCGGTCGTGGTCATTAAGTTATGTACTTTTAATTATAATTAATTATTAATATCATTTTATTTTTCATCTATTATTAATATCATTTTAAATTATTTATTTTTTAATTAAAATTGTAATTACACATTGTCACCAAACCGATTGGCGACCCTATACAAGGGTAACACATAGTCACCAATTGGAATGGAGACTCCTTATGGTGTCTCCAAACCAATTGGCGACCCTTCATAAGGGCTATACATGGTCGCCAATCCATGTGGCGACTCCTCTATAATTTTCAAAAAAATGGGGTACTTTGAATTTTTTTTAAAAACTAGGGTATTTGGGGAATTTTTTCCAAAAAGTGGGGTATATGGATAAACAATTCTAGTTAATATGTATGTAATTGTATTTATTATAAAATTAAGAAAAAAAATTAATGCATTTTAAAAGAAGGTCTTGTAAAAAGCTACAAGAAAAAAACTAAACACTTAACCAAGTTTTATAATTAGGGACAGAGGTAATATTAACACTTGATGATTCAATATTTATATATATATTTTAAATGATTTTACAGTGGAATAAAATTGTGTAAAAAATGTTAATAATTTTTATTTTCATAAAAATTTCAAATGAAAATTTGATTTTAATAATTAGTTTTAAAATATTATCATTTTATTGAATTTTTTTTATATCAATTTTAAAAATCAATTAATTTTAAAACCATTTCAAATAGATTTTTATAAGAATCATTTTTGAGATATAATTTATTATAATTTCGATTATCTTTTGATCTTTAATAATATATATTTGTGTTACTGAATTTTAAAATGAGTCTTTCAATTTAAATAAAATATAAAAAATTTATAATATTATAAAAAATGATTTTATAAAATCTATTTCTATTTTTAGAAATACAAAGAAAAAAAAGTTGTAATAGATGACTTAAAAAATGATCATTTGTGGTCTTTCCAATGAGTGTGAATTGTGTTATTTTGATTTAAATTTTTGTCAAACTTCAAAAATATTGGCTAATAAACTCTTACCTGTTATAATATTATTATTATAATATTATTATAACATACATATTTATCTATATATTATTATAGAGTTGAAATATCAATCTAAAATATTATGACTAATTATTACATTGGTGTAATAATAATATTTCAAGTAGTATAAATACTACCTTTGACTATGTAATATTTACACCAAAACTTACTATGAAATTCATAAGTTTTCTCTCTTCCATCTTTTTATCTCTTTGATAATTCTAGTTTAGTAACTTATATTAGTTCATAAATATTAATTAATATTCTAAAATCGTTTTTTTTCTTCTCAACACGTTATCAGCACGATCGTTTATAACGGAAGTTATTACTACACTATGTTAGACATGGAACGTGTCAAAGACATTTGCATTCCGAACAATGAGACTACCCATACAATCCTCAAAAGTAAGAAATAGTTTACTGAAATAAATCCTACTAAAGGTGTAATAAATACAATCTCAGATCCTGCTGATTTGATTGAAGGAACATGTAATGTTATGTTCATATTACAAAATGGGACAAAGTTTATCATTAAAAATGCTTTATACTCACCAAAATCAAAGAGAAATTTGTTGAGTTTTAATGACATATATCATCAAGGATATGATACTGAAACTGCAACTGAAGGTAACATGAAATACATTAAAATCACTGCCAATGTTTTGGGAAAGAAGAAAATTTTAGAAAAACTACCAAAATTGCTTTCTGGATTACATTATACTTATATACATGCAATTGAATGTAATTTGATAGTAAAACAAGATCCCAAAATGATGACATTATGACATGATCGTTTAGGTCACCCTGGTTCAACAATGATGCGTAAAATAATTGAAAGTACACATGGTCATCCATTGAAAGGTTTAAAGCTTCAAAAGGAGATAAACCATGTGAAGCTTGCTCCCTTGGAAAACTAATAACAAAGCATTCACCAGACAAAATTCAGACAAAATTACCGGCATTTCTTGAAAGAATTCAAGGAGATATATGTGGACCTATCCATCCACCATTAGGACCATTCAGGTATTTTATGGTATTGATTGATGCATCTAGTAGATGGTCATATGTATGCTTACTGTCAAGTCGTGATATGACATTTGCAAAATTTCTTGCATAAATAATTAAACTTAGAGCTCAATTTCCTGATTATATTATAAATAAAATTAGACTTGACAATGCCAGTGATTTTACATCTGAGTCGTTTAATAATTATTGCATGTCAATTAGAATTACTATTGAATACCCTGTTCCTCATGTGCATACACAAAATGGTTTAGCGGAGTCATTAATCAAACGTCTTCAATATATTGCTAGACCATTAATAATGAGAACTAAACTACCAATTACTGTTTGGGGTCATGCAATTTTACATGCTGCAACACTCATACGTTTAAGGCCAAGTGCTGATCATAAACATACCCCTTATCAACTTGCAATTGGAAAAGAACCTAATATTTCACATTTAAAGATTTTTGATTGTGCAGTATATGTCCCAATAGCTCCACCACAAAGAACTAAAGTGGAACCTCAAAGGAGATTGAGAATATACCTCGGGTATGAATCGCCATCTATTATTAGATATCTTGAACCTTTAACAAGTGATGTTTTTCAGGCAAGATTTGTTGATTTTCATTATCAATTCCCATAATTAATCAACATTCTATTGGACTTACTCAACACACCCTCTAACTTTCTAATCACACACCCATTTAGGCCAAATCAATTATTCATACTAAATCCATTTTATTCCACAAAAATAAAATAAATCAATAAATCAAATCATTCAATTAAATCAAATACTTCATTAAATTAATTAATTCAAATAATTAAATTAAATCACATAATTAAATTAAATCACGCATTTCAAATAAATCAAATAATTCAATTAATTCAAATAAATCAATTAATTAAATTAAATCACACAATTCAATTAAATAAATTAATTCAAATAAATCAATTAAATCAATTAGATTATTTATTCACAAATTCACTCAATTAATCAATTATTATAATAAATAAATAGTTACTAAAATTGGGATGTTACATTAAATGTCCCAGCTCGGATTGAGATTTCGAAAATAAATGATGTAGCAAGTACATCAAAGGCACACTTGAAACGTGGCCGACCTATGAGATCCAAAGACAAAAATCCCAGAAAAAGAAAGGGTATGGAAAAGATGAATTTGGTTGACAATGACCTTGAAAAGACACTAGATAATAATAAATCAACGATTGAAAAACGTGCTCTCGAAGAAACACAAGGTGATGAGAATGAGACCATTGATAATGAAAATGAAAACAAGAATGATCTTGAAATTTTAATTAATTATGTTGATACAGGAAATTTGTGGAACCAAAAAGGTATAAATATAGATGAAATATTTTCATTCTCCATTGCATGTGAAATTATGAATGAAAATGATGATCCTGAACCAAAAAACTATGAATGAATGTCAAAATAGACATGATAGGAGTAATCGGAAGGATGCAATAGATACTGAATTAAATTCTCTTAAAAATCGAAAAAGTACTTGGCCCCATTACAGCTATACCGAAAGATGTGAAACCGGTTGGATATAAATGGGTCTTTGTAAGAAAACGAAATGAGAAAAATGAGATTGTCAAATACAAGGCTCGCCTTGTTGCACAAGGTTTTAATCAAAGGCCAAAAATCAATTATGAGGTAACATATTCTCCTGTTATGGATGCCATTATTTTTCGTTATTTAATTAGTTTATCAGTATTTTACAAACTTAATATGTATCTTATGAATGTTGTTACTGCTTATTTGTATGGATCACTTGATACTGATATATACATGAAAATACCAGAAGGATTTAAAATTCCTGAGACATTAAAACCAAGAGAAATATATGCAATTAAGTTGGAAAGATCATTGTATGGATTAAAAAAATCAGGGCACATGTGGTATAATAAACTAAGTGATATTTGCTTAAAAAAGGCTATGAAAATAATCCTATTTGTCCTTGTGTTTTTATAAGAAAAACAATATCTGGTTTGGTAATAATTGTTGTCTATATTGATGATTTAAATATCATTGGAACTAATGGAGAAATAAAAGAATCAAGAGATTACTTAAAGAAATAATTTGAAATGAAAGATTTGGGAAAAACAAAGTTTTGTCTTGGTTTACAGATTGAGTATACTAAAAATGGTATATTGGTACATCAATCAAATTATACAGAAAGGATATTAAAAAGGTTTAACATGGATAAAACAAACCCTTTAAGTACTCTAATGATGGGTATAACACTTAACGTTAAAAATGATTCTTTTAGACCCAAGTAAGTTAATGAAGAACATATTGGCTCTGAAGTACCATACCTCAATTCTATTGGCACACTCATGTATCTTACTAACTATACAAGACCTGATATAGCTTTTGCAGTTAACTTACTAGCAAGATTTAGTTCGTGTCATACTAAAAGACATTGGAAAGGAATAAATCATATATTTCGATATCTTCGAGGTACATCTGACATTGGTTTGTTTTACTCTAACAATACAAAACTAATTTTGCTTGGTTATGCAGATGCATGATATTTGTCAGATCTACATAATGCTAAATCACAGATTGGATATATATTTACATATGGTAACACTGCAATATCATGGAGATCACAAAAGCAAACACTTGTAGCTACTTCTTCAAATCATGCTGAAGTAATTGCTCTTCATGAAGCAAGCAAAAAATGTAGATGGTTACGATCGGTAACTAGACATATCCAAGGAGCATCTGATTTACCAATTGATAATAATCCAACAATTTTGTATGAAGACAATGCTGCATGTGTTACCCAGATGAAAGAAGGTTACATCAAAAGTGATAGAACCAAACATATCCCTCCAAAGTTCTTTTCATTCACACAAGAACTCGAAAGAAACAAATAGGTTAATATTCAATATATTCGTTCCAGTGATAATATGGAAAATCTCTTCATAAAGGCATTTCCTACTTCAGTTTTCAAGAAGCATGTACAAAATATTGGAATGCGTCACCTTCGAGATCTTTAAGGAAGAACCAAAAGTGTTCTGTTAAGGGGGAGCATTTTATTGTACTCTTTTTCCCTTATTAAGATTTTTATCCCAATGGGTTTTTCCTAATAAGGTTTTTAATGAGGCAATGTATGTTCCCATAAGTTACTCCTTGATAAGACTTCAATGAAGCACCATAATAGATATTTCAAAGGGGGAGTGTTATAATATTATTAAATTGTTATAATATTATTATTATAATATTATTATTATAATATTATTATAACATACATATTTATCTATATACTTTTATAGAGTTGAAATATCTATCTAAAATAGTATGACTAATTATTACATTGGTGTAATAGTAATATTTTAAGTAGTAGAAATACCACCTTTGACTATGTAATATTTACACCAAAACTTACTATGAAATTCATAAGTTTTCTCTCTTCCATATTTTAATCTCTTTGATAATTCTAGTTTAGTAACTTATATTAATTCACATATATTAATTAATATTCTAAAATCGTTTTTTTTTCTCAACATTACCAACATTCCGCAATATTTTTTTTAACATACCAATATTTTGTTATAATGCTTGATTTCGTCTCTTACGTGTACTGAACGCACCATACTTTTATACTTATTTTCACGTTATTTATAGTAGATAAATTTTTTAAAGTAAATAGACATTCTAAAATTAAATAAAAGTCTCCGAAATTGTTTCATTAATAGAACCTACACATTGATTAAAAAATAAATATATTAAAATAATTTATATTGTGATATGATATATATTAGTTGATTATATAATCATCTCTATGTGTTAAAATAAAAGTCTTTATTACATATAGATTCAAAAAAATAATTATTAAATAATTAATATAATAATTTTACAAAATTGCATTTAATTACTATTGATTGTCATAAAGACATAGTGTGATATAATATTTTGAATATTGTATAAAAAATATTTATCTATAATATAAGAAAAGAAGATGTTTTGGTTAATACATAATTAACCTTTCTTAATCTTTCTCAAAAATTCAAATTATTGAAGGTATTAAGGATAATTTACATACTTGTTTCATTCATAGAACTTTGCCAATTATTTGTGCTTATGTGTCATTATTAGAACTCTTATCACATTTAAATTAAAAATATTTTGGAAAAAAAAAATGTAAAGTCACCATTTATTTCTAACCACCATTACTTCAATTTACTTCTAATCACTACCACCTATGTTTAATATTCTCAATGCATTAAACTTTTCTTGTTCCCTATAAAAATAACTTGCTCCCTCTGTTCCAAAATAATAGTCTTTTAAGGTAAAAAAAAATATTGTCCCAAAATAACAATCTTTCTATGTTTTTAATACAATATTAATTAGTTTTTACCAATTTTATCCTTAATAAATATTATTTACACTACTTTCAATGTATTACATCATACTATACCTTTATGACAACCAATAGTAATTAATGATATTTTTATAAAATTGTTACATTTAATCATTCAATCGTTACTTTTCTTAATCTATGTGCAACAACCTTAAAAGACTACTATCTTTCTTCTATTGTGAGACGGAGGGAGTATTATTTTGAGACGGATGAAGTAATAATTTTCTCTCTTTCTTCTTCATTTTACATAGATTTTTTTCCCAATGATAATTATTGTGACCCATCATCTAACCCCGTCACTCTTTTCTACCCCATCATCTAATTCATTTATCGATCATTCTTCTTCTTCTTCTTCTTCTTCTTCTTCTTCTTCTTCTTTTTCTTCTTCTGCTTCCAGTTATTTCTTACCGTAGAGACAATGACATCTTCATTTATTGAGGGTGGACATGATGAGGCTAAACACGAGCCATCTGATTTGATCGCAGAGAAAATGAATCCAACGACTGTAAACCCTTTGCTTCTGAATGAAACGTTCTTGAAAGCTGAAGTTTCTCTGAAAGACGAGGTATGTGTTGATATTGATAAATTGTAATTCATTTTGTGCAGAGATGAAAATAATGGAATTGATTATTGAAGTGTTGTGAAAAAGTGTTAACAATTAGTGAAATTATTATGGATGCAGATGGTGAAGGTGAACTTGAATCGACGAGAAATGGTTGATTTGATGGTGTATATCGGTTTGCTTGGTACGACTTTCACTTGCCTAAGGTCGTTTGAGGTTATCGGTTACTGTGAGGATTTGTTGTTATGCTCGGAGATCATTGAGACGTGTGTCACTGTCGCACGTGCCTCCCTTAGGTATTTTTTTTTTACTTTTATCATTGTCACTTTAATGAGTGTGTGAATTGATTGGTTACTCCAATTTCTATGTTCTTTTCGTCATACTCCAGCCAGTTCAACATGGAATGGGTTGGCAACAATGACCTAGATCATACAAAATAATTTTTTTATTGTATATATTTCCAAATTACCTTTTTTTTTTTAACTTAGTAATATAACATGTTGCGCTTTAGATTAGAAATTTAAATTGCTGAATATTTTCCATCTTTACTAGGTGTAGTGTTGGCTGGTGGTGGAATGACTAATGGTGCAGTAGCCCAAGGCTCCCAATATGAATGGGATTCTGTAACACGGTGGGAGAACTGACTTTTTAGTCATGTTATGGATAGCAAGTGTCGCCACCGACTTTTATTTTATCCAAGTGGAAAGGACATAAAAGAACAGGAAAGACCTATTTTAAAAGACTTGAGTTCGGGGGGTAAGTTATACAAAGGGAAGGTGTTAGTACCCTTTATATCCATGGTTATCCATGGGCTCTTAGTTACTTAGCTCACTTTGATTGTTTTTGAAAAGTGCAATGTGTGATTAGAAATTTTTCTAAGTACTTTGTAATGATCCTCGTATGGATGTATACAAAGCCTTGCTTTGAAAAATGTTTAAGAAGGTGAGGTGTAAAAAGTATTTTGAAATGTGAGCAAGTAATTAAGAGATACCTACCCTAGATTAAGTCATTCATGTTCTTATATGTCCTTTCAAGGGTAAGACTATCCCTATTATTAAGGAATATGTAGTCATAACCTTGGATTTATATAAGGGACGGGCGTAGGGTCATCGTATGGTCATAGAAGGCAACTTAAGGGGTGTCTTTAGCAATTCGTAGGGACTATCATCATTTATTCGAAGGGACAAGATCATTATTCCGTAGGCAACCTCAAAGGGACTTGATCTTTTAAACTGAAGGGACTATGCTGATTTATACTTGAAGGGACTTTGCTTAAGACATCCCTATATTCGAGGGCCTTGGCCATTTTATTTTAAGGCAACCAAGATGAATACCCTAGGAAGTGCAAGATGGCGATCAAAGATCGACTTACGTGTGTGAGTGTTTATTTTCAAATATTTATCTTTTTAATTAATTTTCTAAGTCATTTTATTCATTTAGGTTATACACACCCTAAAATTACTAACCATAACAATAAAAATAATGCGGAAATATAAATCTAAAATTATTACATGGCTTTGGGATAATTACAATATAATCATAAAAATAATAAGTGATAATAATAATAAAGCAAATAAATAGAGCAATAATAATAATAAAGCAAATAAATAAAGCAATAATAATAATAAAGCAATAAATATTAGAATATTAGAATTAAAAGAAAAGAATAATGAGGTAATAAAGAAAAGTTAGTATTTTTAAGGAAATTAAATAAGTTAGAAATTGTTTAGAATTTATAAGAAAAACAATAAGTTTAAATAATAATTGTAATAAGAGAATAAAGTATTTACAAAATAAAAAGTTATTATAAAAATATTTTAATTAGGGTTTAAGAAAATAAATTAGGTTTTTAGGGTTAATGGAAAAAATTAGGTTTAGTTAAAGAAATTAGGGTTTTTTAATCATAATTAAAATGCATTATTTTTTTTTACAAAATATATATATAATAATTATAAATATATTATAAAATTAATACAATTAATTAACATTAAGAAAATAATTATGAGTTTTAGAAAATATAAGATTTATAAAAATATTATTGATTTTAAATTTAATTAATTAATTAAACAAAAATAAAGAAAATAGGAAAAATAAGAAAATATGAGAAAATGACTAAAAAGATAGGACCTGGGATTTGAACCCAGGTCCCTTACCTCAACAGCATTACACAAAACCTACTGAGCCAGCACGCGCTGGTGATACTTATAGGAGAGGCAATCATTATATTTAAAACCTGCAGTAAAAAATAAATATGTGAAAAAATGTTGGAACCAAGGATTCGAACCCAGCCCTCCTGCCTCCATGCGCGTATCACTAACCAACTGAGCTAAGCAACGCATCTGAAATATAAACGCAAACAAAGTCTAATAAAATAAACAAAGTTTCAAAAATCAAAATTCGCGCCAGACTCCATCTTCTTCCTCTAGCCGTCCAGTTAGGTTATAGTGACAACCTTTTGTCACTAAAACTTATAGTGACAGTTTTTTTCCATCACTAAAGGTCCTGCACATTCAAACACCACAGATAACAAGAATAAATTGCTTTTAATGGTTCAAACAAGTTAATATGATGTCTCTAAGTCCAATTGATTCATCAATTTCAAATGAAATTGCTCTTAGCAGTGGTTCCCAATTTCAAGTTTATGGAACCCTAACAATGACATCGTGCGATTCCTGCATCAAAACTTAAAACCAAATTTCCAAAATCCAGCTACATCATCAAACAAACAATGTTATATAGTTCAAATCAATTATTTATGCATAAATCAATGTAATCGAAAAATAAAAAAAAGGTCAAGAACATGAATCCGGTTTATGCTTGTATGAGTCAATGTGATGCTTTTGATGATTGGGAAAGGTTTAGGAAGCATCCAGGAATGATTTTACACCTTAAAACCTTTGATAAGCAGCCTAAATGATAAAATCCGAATCTTACTTTTCCTTGGAATTTTTGACTTTTATTCTTGGTGTTCTTGGCTGCCAAATTCGTCCCCTTGTGTATGCTTTTGTTTATGTGTATATAGTGACTGAATTTAGGTCAAAAACTTGTGGATTTGTGGGCTTGTGAAGGTTGCTTGATCATGAAGTTTCATCACTTTCAAATATTCAAAAAATCTCATCTAACCTTTCTATTTTTGATCTAATCTGACTTTAGTTGATTTCCAATCATTCCAAATATAATCCAACTAACTTTCAATCAAAGATTTCATTCTTCATTTGACTTTTCATATTTTATATAGATTTAAATTGAATTTTAATGAATAAAATACAAATAAATATAAAATAAACTATAAAAAATCTGAAAAAATAATCATTGGGTCGTGCATGATGTTATTGTAAGGATTGGATTACAAAATTGCAAGCCCATTTGGAAAAAATTGGTTTAAGACCTCATTTGCTCAATATACCCCTAAAAAATTTCCCAACTTTTCCAAGGCACAAATCCCTCAATTTTAAGGCTATGAAGGTGTTCTTGGACATTTTGGAAAGCTTAAAGAGTCCTCTAACAAAAATCTTTGGTGTCATGTCCATATCTTTTACCATTTTCAAATTATGCCCTTTGGAAGATGTTGACGTTTTGTTGACTTTTGAAATGACCTATAATGTCTTAGATCATACCTTCTAAATGAAGCATTTTTAGGCTTGACTTATGAGACACAAAGTTGTAGAGAATTCAATTTCCTTCCAAATGAGCTTTGGATGGGAATTTTTTGATGAAGCATGTGAAAGTTATGGTTGGTCAAAGTTCAGTTGACTTTCCTTAAGAAAACCCTAATTTAGAAACTCCTGATTCTTGATGATCTGAAACTTACATGATGAATCATGATCAAACCTTGATAAAATGATGAAATTTACTTCATAATATTGATGTTGGCAAAAAATCTTGAAGTTTGACTTTAATTTGACCACAGTTGACCTCAGTTTGACTTTTTAACTGCTTTGACTGATTTTATCATATCTGATCATCTGACTAGGCAAACTTATTGGGAAAGCCTTGAAAGTTGACATGGGGATTCTTGAATACATATGGGATTTTATGAAGCTCACTTGAAGCCTTGAAACTCATTCTAACCTGAGGAAACACAAAACCCTAGCTTTGGTCACTTTGCTTAGGAGGAGGCATTGTCTGAGGAAACTTCCACACTTCTTGACCAATTGGGAGTCTTGAGGACCTTATGATCATTTAAAAGTCTTGAGAGAGATTGTCTTGATTGTGGGAGGGAAAATTTTGGGGTACAACAGCTGCCCCTTATTCAATTTTCTGGAATCTGAGGAGTTAGATTGGCATGTACGCCATTCGTGACTTGAAGATTGAAGAGGATTGAACACAAAAAACCCAAATATTTGCACTTGCTGGTGTGTAGAATGATATTGTTGGTTGACTGTAATGCTTGAATGGGCTTAAAGATGCCATTTGAACAAAGATTCTTCTGATATGCTTCTTAAACACGGAGATGACATTTTTGGGAAGAATAAATGACGGCCCAAAAATGAGGTAACCTGCAGGAAGAATAAACGACGGCCCGAGGTAACAAAATAACCATTGGGAAGAATAAATGACGACCCAAGGTAAGTTGATTTCTGGGAAGAATAAATGACGGCCCAAAAATGATATAACCTGCGGGAAGAATAAACGACGGCCCTAGGTAACAAGGTAACCATTGGGAAGAATAAACGACGGCCCAAGGTAAGTTGATTTCTGGGAAGAATAAACAACGGCCCAAAAATGAGATAACCTGCAGGAAGAATAAACGAAGGCCCGAGGTAACAAGGTAACCATTGGGAAGAATAAACGACGACCTAAGGTAAGTTGATTTCTGGGAAGAATAAATGACGGCCCAAAAATGATATAACCTACGGGAAGAATAAACGACGGCCTGAGGTAACAAGGTAACCATTGGGAAGAATAAACGACGGCCCAAGGTAAGTTGATTTTTGGGAAGAATAAACGATGGCCCAAAAATGAGATAACCTGCGGGAAGAATAAACGACGACCTGAGGTAACAAGGTAACCATTGGGAAGAATAAACGACGACCCAAGGTAAGTTGATTTCTAGGAAGAATAAACGACGACCCAAAAATGAGATAACCTGCGGGAAGAATAAACGACGGCCCGAGGTAACAAGGTAACCATTGGGAAGAATAAACGACGGCCCAAGGTAAGTTGATTTCTAGGAAGAATAAACGACGACCCAAAAATGAGATAACATGCGGGAAGAATAAACGACGACCCGAGGTAACAAGGTAACCATTGGGAAGAATAAACGACGGCCCAAGGTAAGTTGATTTCTTGGAAGAATAAATGACGACTCAAAAATTAGGTAACCTGCAGGAAGAATAAACGACGGCCCGAGGTAACAAGGTAACCATTGGGAAGAATAAACGACGGCCCAAGGTAAGTTGTTGATGAAGTTCGTCTGCTGGAGAATTTACCTGAAACACAAGGTTAGCTGGGTGCAAGTATGATGACATATATAATAATCAGCAAGATAATATTTTATGAGAATGCGTATGATATCATATGATATGATGTATGTACGAATGAATTATGTCGGGAAACTGATCAGTAGCTTCATATAACAACTGCTGGCTGGGGAAAATAAATCCCGATTTGTTGCTGAGGAGTATGAAGACTTCGTTTCCGTCTTGTTTAATAATATTGTACTTAGAACCTTCTCGTTTTTGTTCGTCGTACTTCTTATTGAAGGAATAAGTTCTTGAATATGCTGACTGAGGATAAAAGAGATGGACATAGATCCGGGAGACTTAATTCTTCGGAGGATATGAAACTGCTTGAAGACTTCGTAGAGTTGGAAGTATAAGATATTACTTGAAGAATTCTGTATGGATATCCGTAAAGATTACCCTGTAGGGATGAACCGTCGAAGCTTCGTTGAATTCCTACCTCCGTTCGTTCTTAGTAAATGCTATTATTGTTTTTTATACATTTATGGTAAACATCAATCATATTCAAAAGCATATATTCATTCAAACATAATCAATGGACGTTTTTCGCTTTAGTAAAAGGGGAAAAGTAAAGCTGAATAAAGAGGAAAAGTAAAGCTGAATCAAGAGGGAAAAGTAAAGCTGAATATAAAAATGGAATTTTTTCTTACTCTTAGAAATAGACCTATAACTAGACATGTCAAAAAAATCTTTACAAGGAAAAATAGCTATGTGTACATGACCCTATTGAGTTTCAACTTTGCTATTGCAATTATCTTCAATTATCTCATCTTCAGCTGTTGGAGAGGAAATGATTGGACTGATCGATATCTATTGCACTTGACCTAGATAACAAAACTAGTAGAGGTTGCATGGGTGATCTAACGAGACATAGTCATATGCTTTAATCCCTAACTTTTTCCTGGATTTCCCTTTCAGATTTTTAATCCACCAGAATACCCTTTTTTTTGCCCAAGCCGCCTTTTCAGGTTTTCGACTTGCCGGGTGTACATTTTTTTTAATATATATCCCAAAATTTTTCCCGAACCCTTTTGGTTCGCCGGGATGCCTTTATTTTTGCCTAGGCCAGTCAACCTAGCGGGTCTCTTTTCATGCGTAGTATTTTTTAACTATGTCTGCGTTCACAGGCTGTGGGAAATCTTCACCATCCATAGTGGTAAGCATCATGGCACCTCCGAAAAATATTCTCTTAACAACAAATGGCCCTTCATAGGTGGGAGTCCATTTGCCCCTGGGATCACCCTATGGTAATATAATACGTTTGATTACCAAATCACTAGTATGATACACCTGCGGCCTAACTTTCTTATTGAAGGCTTTGATCATCCGTTTCTGATACATCTGACCATGACAAACAACTGCTAGTCTTTTCTCATCAATCAGGTTTATCTGGTCAAGTCGAGTCTGAATCCATTCATCTTCATTCAAGCCTGCATCCTTCATAATTCTCAAAGAGGGAATCTGAACTTCAATGGGTAAAACTGCTTCCATACCATAAACAAGGGAAAATGGGGTTGCCCCTGTTGAAGTACGCATGGTGGTACGATAACCATGAATAGAAAATGGTAACATCTCATGCCAATCCTTATATGTAACTGTCATCTTTTGCAAGATATTCTTAATATTCTTGTTGGCGGCTTCCACTGCGCCATTCATCTTTGGACGACATGGAGAAGAATTGTGATGTTTAATCTTGAACTGCGTGCAGAGATCAGTAATCATAGTGTTGTTCAAATTAGTACCATTATCGGTGATAATCCTTTCGGGGATGCCATATCTGCATATAAGATTATATTTGATGAATCGAGCTACAACATTCTTGGTAACAAAAGCAAATGAAGTTGCATCTACCCATTTTGTGAAGTAATCAATAGCTAAAAGAATGAAACGATGTCCATTAGAGGCAGTAGGTTTTATTTCATCAATCATATCAATGCCCCACATGGCAAAAGGCCATGGAGCAGTTAGAACATTCAACGGAACTAGAGGCACGTGAACCTTATCAGCATAAATCTGGCATTTGTGACAAGTTTTGGAATGTTGATAGCAGTCAGCTTCCATGGTAGACATATAATAACCTGCTCTCAGAATCTTCTTAGCCATTGTATGCCCACTAGAGTGAGTACCAAAGATCCCATCATGCATGTCTTCCATAATCTATACTTCTTCTTTCTTATCCACACAGTGAAGCAAAGTTGAATCTTGATTGCGTTTGTACAAAATTCCATTACTCAGGAAGAATTTAGCAGAAAACCTCCTTAGAAACTTTTTATCATTGACAGATGCCCCTTCAGGGAACTCCTGAGCTTCAAGATACCTCTTCACTTCATGGAACCAAGGCTTTTCTTCTACTCCTTTAGTACCCACTTCATTGCAGTATGCAGGTTTGTCAAATCGATCAATGGTAATTCTCGGAGCTTCCTCTTCCCAACTAATTTCAAACATAGATGCCATGGTAGCTAATGCATCTGCCAACTGATTCTCTTCTCGTGGAATATGCCCAAAAGTAATATCTTCAAAATATGGGATCAAGGACAAAACATGCTCTTTGTAAGGGATAAGATTAGGATGCCTGGTATCCCAATCTCCTTTAACTTGACTGACTACTAAGGCTGAGTCTCCATATACATCCAGAAATTGGATCTTCATTTCAATAGAAACCTTGATACCCATGATGCACGCTTCATACTCAGCCATATTATTGGTACATTTAAAATAAAGCTTTGCAGTAATTGGTGTATAACAACCTTTGGGAGAGATAATCACAACACCAACACCATTACCAAGCGCATTAGAAGCTCCATCAAAAACCATAGTCCATCGGGATCCTTGTCCAAGTCCTTCATATTGTCTAGGTTCTTTAGTAACAATCATAATATCCTCATCTAGAAACTCAAAATTCATAGATTGGCAGTCATCCACTGCTTGATGACCCAAATGGTCAGCTACTACACTTCCTTTGATTTCTTTTTGAGTAGTATACTGTATGTCATATTCTGTCAAGATCATTTGCCATCTTGCTATTCATCCGGAGAGAGCAGGTTTCTCAAATATATACTTGATTGGATCCATTTTTGAAATCAATAAAGTGGTATGAGTCAACATATACTGTCTTAGTCGGCGAGCAGCCCATGTCAAAACGCAACAAGTTTTCTCGAGCAGTGAGTATCTTGTTTCACAGTCGATAAACCTTTTGCTAAGGTAGTATATTGCCTGCTCTTTTCGACCAGACTCATCATGTTTCCCCAACACACACCCCATTGAGTTATCCAATATTGTCAAGTACATAATCAAGGGTCTTCCTTCAACTGGTGGCATCAATATGGGAGGTTCCTGTAAGTACCTTTTAATTTCATCAAACGTTGTATGGCATTCATCCTTCCATTCCAATACTTGATTTTTCTTCAACAACTTGAAAATTGGTTCACAAATAGCAGTCAACTGGAAAATAAATCTTGAAATGTAATTCAATCGTCCCAGGAAACCTGTAACTTCTTTCTCAGTATGAGGAGCAGGTATCTATTATATAGCTTTTACCTTTGCAGGATCTACTTCAATACCTTTACCACTGACAATAAAACCCAGAAGTTTTCCAGATCTAACTCCAAAAGTACATTTGTTTGGATTTAACCTCAACTTGTATTTCTTCAACCTCTCAAACAACTTGTGCAGGTGATCAAGGTGCTCTTCTTCATTCTGATATCTGGCTATCATATCACCCACATATACCTCTATCTCATGGTGAATCATATCATGGAACAAAGCTACCATAGCACGTTGATATGTTGCCCCAGCATTCTTCAAACCAAATGGCATTACCTTATAGCAGAAAGTGCCCCATTGTGTAACAAATGTAGTCTTCTCCATATCTTCAGGTGCCATCTTGATCTGATTATACCCAGAGAAATCATCCATAAAAGAGAATACCTTATGCTGAGCAGTGTTGTCTACCAGAACATCAATATGTGGAAGTGGAAAATCATCTTTTGGGATGGCTCTATTCAAATCCCTGTAATCTACACACATACGTATTTTACCATCTTTCTTAGGCACCAACACCATGTTTGCAACCCATTGTGGATAAGAAGTAACAACTAGAAATCCTGCATTGAATTGTTTCATCACTTCTGCCTTAATCTTTTCTGACATATCAGGGCGTATACGACGAACTTTCTGCTTTATCGGACGACAATCCTCTTTCACTGGTAGACGGTGAACCACAATATCTGTATCCAACCCCGACATATCTTCATAAGACCAAGCAAAAACCTTCACATAGTCATGTAACATCTGAATCAACCTGCTCTTGATATCATCTTCTAGTTCAACACCTATCTTGATTTCTTTCCTGTTTTCCTTGGTTCCTAAGTTCACGACTTCAATTGGTTCCTCATGTGGTTGTATAGTTTTCTCTTCTTGCTGTAGTAATCTAGCCAACTCTATAGGTACTTCACAATCTTCCTCCTTTCCATCCTCAGTTTGATAGATCGGATTTTCGAAGTCATAATTGGAAATAACAGAATTGTTATCAATAGGATCCAGAGTGGATGAGTATCTGCATTTAGTGATGTGTGTGTGTGTAAGAACACATAGCTTTTTTTTTGATAAAAGGAAAAAGTAAAAGAAAGACAAAGGGAACAATATTTACGAAAGCGAGAAACGTCCATTGATTTCATTGAATGAAAATATGCAAATGAAATGACAACCCTAATAAGCATACCATTGTGCCCCGGGCAAGGCACAAGGCTTAAAAGTATTTAGTTGTTCAAAGTTACAAAAAATAAATTTAGAAAAACGAAATAACATTTACTCCTGACTAAAGGAGATAGGAATAATGTCTTCAGCTTTCCAAATGTTGAGTCCATCCCCCATGGTAGGAAAAATCCAATCGTCCAGGTTGTAACCTTCATCATAGTCTTCCATAACATTGACTTGGTCCTTTATAATTCCTCCATGAGTGATACGAGCAACACGAGCACGACGAATAACCTTCTGAGATTCTGCAGTAAAATCCAAACCAAACTTGTCAGACTTTTAAGGAATGTCAGGAAGCTGACCCCAAATAGTACAACCACCTTCTTCAACCACAACTCTAGCATCTTTGAGGGAGGCCATTGTAGGAGGCACTCTGGTAACCACATGAACTCTTTTGACAACAGGGGGAGCTTCAGTAGTAGGAACGACCCAAGGAACTACCTCAAATATCTGGCAAGGAGTCTCAATAAATTCACCCTCCATCTCAACATATTTAAAAGTATTCACATGACTGACCATGTATTCTTCTTCACCATAAACAGTGACAACCTTTCCTTTCACCGGATATTTCAACTTCTGATGTAAAGCGGAAGTCACAACACCTACCCCATGGATCCAGGGGCACCCAAGCAAACAGGAGTACGCAGGACGAATATCCATCACATATAAAGTGGAATAAAAAACTTGAGAGCCTACTTTAACTGGAAGATCCACCTCTCCATGCACCATTCTTCTTGAACCATCAAAGGCCTTCACCAACACATTACTTGGCCTTAACACTACATAATTCAAATTGAGTATGTCTAGAACCTCCTTAGGTAATACATTTAATGAAGAACCATTATCCACCAATACATGAGACAAAGTAGTGCCCCTACACTCAATGGAGACGTGCAGAGCTCTATTATGGTTTCTGCCGGCAGGAGTCAAATCAACATCATTAAAACCCAAGCCATTATCACTAGTTAGATGAGCAACACAATTTTCAAATTGGGCCACAGAGATTTTATGTGGCACATGAGCAGTCTTCAGGAATTTGATTAAAGCCTTGGCATGGGCTTCAAAACATAATAGCAGAGATAGCATGGAGATTTTGGAGGGAGTATGCCCCAACTGGTCAACAACATCATAATCACTCTTGCGGATGATCTTCAGTACTTCTTCCATCTGTTTAGAGAGATCTTCACTAACTGGTGCCTCAACTTGAATAAGTTCAATCAATGGACCTTTGCCCCGAGCCTCAATACTTGGCCCAGAGTTAGAGATATGAATTGGAGTAGCAGCAACTTTTGCGATGTCTTCTGGAGAGAAAATTCTTCCACTCCTGGTAACCTTACTAGATCCAGCAATATTGTCCACATCAAGATTAATATCAGTAGTAGGTGCATCAATCAAAGGTTTTTGTTTGACACCATGGATATAAACATCAGAACCATAATTCTAGGGTATAGCCTTGTCAAAGTCTATGGGATAGGACCAGGAGTAGTAATAATCATTGGAGCCACCTTTGGCTCAGCAGTAATCTTCACAGGACCATTAGAAGTGATCCTTACTGGACCACTGGAAGTAATCTTCACAGGAATCTTGTTAACCATAGCCACATCTTCAAATTTCACATCTTGAGCTAAACCTCCACACAGACTCTCTATAGAAGGGGTTCTTTCAAATAGTATAGTATAGTTATCTATCAGGCGTTGAATACCTGACCTCAACCTCCAACAACTATCAGGTTTATAGGCACAGTAAAAGCAATCTTCACTGCAACCCGGAAATAAACCGGCTTGCACAAGTTTCTTCTTGACAATAGCAAGAGGAGTAGTTATTTCAGCCACAGTACGAACATAAACAACCTCATCAACAACATTAACAGTCTTCTCATGTTTGGGCATGGGAGCAGTAATCACATTAGGAGTTTCCGGAGGGTCAAACTCAATTTCTCCATTCTCAATCATATCCTGGATTTTATTCTTCAACGACCAGCAACTGTTAGTATCATGGCCAAGGCTATTAGAATGGTATGCACACCTTGCATTGGGATTGTAACGAGAAGAGGAAGTATTGATATTCTGTGGTGGATCTTTCAAAGTAATCAATTCTCCTTTCAACATATGCTGCAAAGCCCGAGCCAATGACATATTGAGCTTGGTAAACTGCCTCCTAGGCTTGGGATGATTATTCTGTTGTTGCTCTTGTGGTGGAGGTGTAGGATTAGAAATCAAAACAGCTCCCATAGATTGGTTACGATCATTACGACCACGCTGGCTATATACAGCATTGGATTCTTTCTTCCCAGGAAGGGGCTTCTTGGTAATACTTGAAGAGGAAACTATCTGAATCTTTCCACTTCGTATCCCACTTTCCACACGTTCTCCAGTCATTATCAGCTCAGTGAAGCCAGATGATGAGCTTCCAATGAGATGACTATAGAAAGGACCAGTTAACGTACTCATGAACATATCAACTAATTCCCTGTCAGTCAAAGGGGGTTGAACTCTACTTGCTAGATCTCTCCATTTTTGAGCATACTCCTTGAAACTTTCTTTGGCATCCATGGACATGCTTTGGAGTTGCATGCGAGTTGGTGCTAAATTAGAATTGTATTGGTACCGCTTATAGAAAGCTTCAGCAAGATTATTCCAGTTGCGAATGTTGGTACTCTCCAGTTGATAATACCATTCTAGTTGGGATCCAGACAAACTCTCTTGAAAGAAATGTATCCATAACTTCTTATCAGGGGTATGGGGTTGAATTCTTCAGACAAACTCTCTTGAAAGAAATGCATCCATAACTTCTTATCAGGGGTATGGGGTTGAATTCTTCTGACAATGATACTCGATGTACGACTCAAATGCAACTCATGCATGTGGTACCAATCACTTGTTATCATTTTTCGGTTTTTAAATTTAAACTGGGTCCATTCCCTAGACCGATAACACACAAAAATCCCATTCCCTAAGCTTTCAAACCCATCCCCTAGGTTTGGGACAAGTCACTAGCTCCCACGGAACTAGCAAGCATTACCTCTTGACAAAATGATGCATGTGCAATTACAACAACCATATGCAATTAAGACCGTTCCCTAATCTTAATATTCATGCATATCTCAATAATTCATCACACTTGAATTATCACACAATTGCACATACAAACATATTTTCAAATCACAATATTCATTGCTCTAATATTGTCACCACACATAGCAAATAATACGCAAAGTATCAACACAATTCAATCTCAATTCGCAACCACATGATACCGATTAAATCTAGAATAATTGATTCATCAAAATAATCACCAAATTAATCTCCAAATTAATCATTAAATATATAATTAAAAATGATCATTCAAAATTATAATTAAAATTACTAATTAAATATGAGTATCACTTTCTTTTCCAATTCATGACATAAATGTTCCTAATTACTACTATTTCAGTTTCATAAGTTTCTTCATGTTTCCATTTGGGTGCCAAATATATGCGATACTGTTCCAATAATTATTACATATCACAATTTCCAATTGCTACAAGTAGTATGAATTGCTATTCTGGCATGAAGTGCATTACTACTTGTTTCTCATTAAATGAGATAAAATGATGATACATATTTATCTATATACATGTGAATAAAGCTAGTAATAATTTATTATAAATTTATCACTTTACAAATTAAGCTACCAAGTGATGTGTTATAAATATTCTGTTACTATAATATTACTACAAGACTACAAGTAATATATTTAAGTCACTTCCTCCAAACAGTGGAAAGTAGGAAAATTCACAACTACATGTGCCATGTTTCATCACCTTTTCTCCTCTATATGATATCTAATACTTAACTCACCATATCACCTCAAACTGGTAGGATCCACATAATATGGTTATAAGAAAAGGCCTATTAGTATATGCATTAATTATGGTCTTGCTGTCTCCATTTATTCGGCATAACACATTAGATAATTTCATTTTATAATAGAGTGACATACATAGCTCATGAACAAATCTTAATTAATTATCCAGCCCTAATTTCCTGCGGTTATAACTAGGATGTGTCTCACTCTATTTAGACTAACACTAAAACCTGCACACCTCATAGCAACAAGACAGGTTTCTCACAAGACATGTTTCTCACTTTTCCTTGAAGTTAATAGCAACTTAAATTAAGCAAGGTTTCATCATATATCTAACTAATCATATGAGCCATAGAAAATATCAATATTAATTAACGATACATCACCTAACTTAATAAAAGGACTAGAGGGTTTTCGACTACAGTAAAAGGCACATAATCATATTCACTTTCAGATTTTGTTTTTTGGTGACTACATAGACACACATTGTACACTATCATTTCCGCTACAATACATGTACTGAAAACCACTTTTCTATTTTCCTCTCGAGACTCAGCATATATACACACACAGTTACTATTCTCAATATCCCCCGATATCATGTTTTACTTCTAATTCACAATGGGTCTCTAAAATTATTCAATATATCAACTTCAAACACAATTAAATAATACAAATCAATTCAAGGTTTTTAGTAAAACCTAAAAATTCTAAATTTATGAAAATTAAGATTTTACTCTAACCACATTTTTACCCATTATACACTATCCAACAATTCTAATAATTTTATGAAAACTCACCCTTACCTTTGATTTTGAGTTCTTGTTCTTGATTTCTCTTCTTCTCCTCTTTTCCCTTCTAGCCTCTTTTTCCCTCTTCCAACTTCTATTCTTTCTACTCTTTCCAATTTTTTTTTAAAACCTAACTCTTCCTCATAAACATTATATTTTCTTATTGGGCTTACAATCTACTCACTCACTAATCACACACCCACTATTGGCCCAATTAGTTTTCTTACTATTCTATTTTATTTCACCAAATAAAATAAATCAATTAAATCAATTAATTTTCAATAAATAAAGTAAATCAATTAATTCACTTATATCAATTATTTCAAATAAAATAAATAATTCCATTAATTAAATTAAATCACATAATTAAATTAAATTAATTAATTCAAATAAATCCAATAAGTCAATTAGATCAAACAAGTCAAATAATTCAATTAGGCACACAATCACACAATTACGTAATTAATATAAATAAATAAATAATTACTAAAAATCGGGATGTTACAACTCTCCCCCACTTAAAAGATTTTCGTCCTCGAAAATTACCTCAAATGAACAACTCGGGATAAGACTCTCTCATCTGACTCTCAAGTTCCCAAGTTACATTCCCACCAGTTGGTCCTCCCCAAGCGACCTTCACCAAAGCAATCTCTTTACCTCGAAGCTGCTTCAACTCCTGATCTTCTATCCTCGTAGGTGAAGTCTCAACAGTCAGGTTATCTCTCACCTGTACATCATCTACTTGGACTATATGAGACGGATCCGTAATATATTTCCTCAACTGAGATACATGGAACACGTCATGGAGATTAGCAAGCGACGGCGGCAAAGCAATCCGATAGTCTACCTCTCCCATCCTCGGCAATATCTGATAAGGACCAATAAAACGCGGTGTCAACTTGCGCGACTTTAATGCCCTACCAACACCAGTTATCGGAGTAACTCGAAGAAACACATGATCTCCCTCTTGGAACTCAAGTGCTTTCCTCCTCTTGTCATGATAACTCTTTTGATGACTTTGAGAAATCTTCATCTTCTCCTGAATCATCTTAATCTTATCTGTAGTTTGTTGAACTATCTCAGGTCCAACCACCGCACTCTCTCCAGTCTCATACCAACATAATGGCGTCCTACACTTCCTACCATACAATGCTTCAAACAGTGCCATACCAATACTCGAATGAAAACTGTTATTGTAAGTAAACTCAATCAAATATAAGTAGTTATCCCAAGTTCCTCCCTTTTCCAAAACACAAGCTCTCAAAAGATCCTCAAGTGATTGAATCGTCCTCTCCGTATGACCATCAGTCTGCGGATGATAAGCAGAACTCAAACGCAACTTAGTACCCAAAGCACTTTGTAAACTCTCCCAAAATCTTGATGTGAACCTTGGATCTCTATCTGATACAATGCTAGACGGAATACCATGCAAACTGACAATCCTCTCGATATACAACTTTTCTAACTTCTCCAACGGGTAATCCATCCTTATCGGAATAAAGTGAGCATATTTCGTTAACCTGTCCACAATAACCCAAATAGCCTCAAAATTACTCGGTGTCCTAGGTAAACCAGATACAAAATCCATAGATATGCTATCCTATTTCCACTCAGGAATAGTTAATGGTTTCATTAAACCCGACGGTTTCTGATGCTCAATCTTTGACTTCTGACAAGTCAAACAAGAATACACAAACTCTGCAATATCCTTCTTCATACAAGGCCACCAAAATACTTTCCTCAAATCTTGATACATCTTAGTCGCACCCGGATGAATACTCAATCCACTACGATGACCTTCTTCAAGAATAATTTTCTTCAATTCTGCAATATCCAGAACACAAACTCGATCACGACACTTCATGATACCATTCACATCAATCCGGAAATCACCTCCTCGACCTTGATTGATCAAAGTTAATCGATCTACCAAACCCAAATCAGATTTTTGACCTTCTCGAATCTCGTTTAGAATACCACTTGTAAGCTTCAACATACCAAGATTAACTCCATAAGAAGTCTCTTCACAAACCAAACTCATGTCTCGAAATTGTTCAATCATTTCCAACTCCCTAACCATCATCATCGACATATGCAAGGATTTACGACTTAATGCATCGGCTACCACATTTGCCTTACCCGGATGATAATTTAAACCAAAATCACAATCCTTCAAAATTTCTAACCATCTCCTTTGCCTCACATTCAATTCTTTCTGATCAAAGAGATACTTCAAACTTTTATGATCACTAAAGACTTCAAATCTTGATCCAAACAAGTAGTGCCTCCAAAGCTTCAACACAAACACAACAACAGCTAATTCTAAGTCATGCGTCGGATAATTTCTCTCGTGCACTTTAAGTTGCCTTGAAGCATAAGCTACAACTTGCTAATTTTGCATTAATACACCTCCCAAACCCATCAACGAAGCATCACAATACACAACAAATGGTTCTTCCGGATTCGGCAAAATCAAAACAGGAGCTGTCGTCAACTTCCTCTTAAGCTCTTGAAAACTTTCTTCACACTTTATATCCCAAACAAAAGCTTGACCCTTTCTAGTCAACTGCGTCAATGGCAAAGATAACTTAGAGAATCCTTCAATAAATTTCCGATAATAACCTGCCAAACCAAGAAAACTTCGAATCTCCAAAACTGATTTTGGAGTTTCCCATTGCGATACAGCTTCAACCTTCGACGGATCAACTGCAATTCCTTTACTTGAAATCACATGACCAAGGAAACTTACTTCCTTCAACCAAAAATCACACTTAGAAAGTTTAGCATACAACTGCTTCTCCTTCAACACAGATAACACAATTTTCAGATGTTCGGCATGATCCTCTCAACTCTTAGAATAGATCAAAATATCATCAATGAAAACAACCACAAACTTGTCCAAATACGGATGGAAAATCCTATTCATGTACTCCATAAATACACCTGGTGCAATTGTCACACCAAATGGCATCACAGAATACTCATAATGACCATATCTTGTTCTAAAAGCGGTCTTTTGAATGTCTCTAGCTTTCACACGAATCTAATGATACCCAGATCTCAAATCAATCTTACTAAACACACTCGCACCAACCAACTGATCCATCAAATCATCAATTCTCGGAAGTGGATATTTATTCTTGATAGTCACTTTGTTCAATTGTCGGTAATCCACACAAAGCCTCATAGTTCCTTCTTTCTTCTTAACCAACAAAACAGGTGCACCCCATGGTGATACACTCGGACGAATAAACCTCTTCTCAAGTAGGTCTTCAAGTTGACTCTTCAACTCTTTCAACTCCGATGCGGACATACGATATGGAGCCATCGATACCGGACTAGTTCCAGGAACTAAGTCGATCGTAAACTCCACCTCACGTTCCGGCGGTAAATCACTTGTCTCATCAGGAAAAACTTCTGGAAAATCACAAACAATTGGCAAATCACCAACTGCTCCACTTTCCTGAATACTCAAAGTTGCCAACAACATAAACATCTCGACACCATCTTGCACTGACTCATTCACTTGCTTGGCAGACATAAATAAGTTTCCTTCGTCCTCAGGTTTAAGAAAAACAATTGACTTATCAAAACAATTAATATAGACATGGTTAAACTCCAACCAATTCATGCCAAGAATAACATTAAGTTGATCTAACTGAAGACACACTAAATCAACGCCAAAGTCTTTACCAAAAATACTCAACGGACAATTCAAACACACATATGGGGTAGTTACCGAACCCATAGCAGGAGTATCAATAACCATACTACCACCCATAACAGATAACTCAAGATTCAATCTTTTAACACAATCCAAAGAAATAAAAGAATGTGTAGCTCCAGTATCAATTATATCTATCAAAGGTATACCATTAATGAAACACGTACCTCTGATCAATCGGTCTTCACTAGCAGTCTCGGATCCAGATAGAGTAAACACTTTCCCTTTCATTTGAGCCTTATTTGGTTTGTCACACTTGGTACTAATGTGCCTTTGCTCGCCACAGTTGTAGCAAGTCACACTCGCACCACTCCTGCACTCTAAAGCCTTGTGGCCAGGCTTGCCACACTTGAAACATTTCTTCTCCACACTTGTGCACTCAGAAGCCCGATGTCCTTCCTCACCACACCTAAAACACTTCACCAGGGTGGAAACTCCTCCCCCACTCGGCTTCTTGCCATAACCAGCTTTTTGTTTCCCTTTGTAACCAGAAGTCACATACGGTTTCCCTATGAATTGGCCTTTTCCTTTCTTATCACCCATACTTTTGTAGTGAGCTGATCGAGCCCTACTATCTTCATCATAGATCCTACTTTTGTTCACCAACTCAGAATATCGCCTAATCTCTTGATAACCAATGGCTTGCTTGATTTCAGGTCTCAAACTATTCACATACTTAAGACATTTTGATCTCTCAGCATTAATAGTGTTGTAGTGAGGACAAAACTGAATCAACTCTTCAAATCTTGCTGCATACTCAGCCACAGTTAAGTTACCTTGCTTCAATTCAAGAAACTCAATTTCCTTCTTTCCACGTACATCTTCCGAAAAGTACTTCTCCAGAAATGCCTCTCTAAAAACAGTCCAAGTAATCTCAACTTCGTCTTCTCCAAATCTCCGACGAGTGTTACTCCACCAGTGCTCAGCTTCCTTCTCAAGCATATGGGTGCCAAACTGCACCTTCTGCGCATCTGAACAGTTCATCACTCGAAATATCTTTTCAATTGCATCCAACCATTCTTGTTCTTTGTCAGGTTCATACCTTCCCATGAACTTTGGTGGATTGTTCCTCTGAAACTTTCCCAAAGCACGAAACTCACCATCAGTGTTGTTCACACCATTCACATTGACTTGAGGCATCTGCCCAATCGCTCCAGCCAACAACGCCAAAGCTTCAGCAAGTGCTCTATCATTCCTACCTGTAGCCATTGTTCTAGATTCCACAACAAAATCCTCATTAGAACAACAATACCGACACTACAACACAAAATAATAACACAAATAACTTGGTCAACTGACCGACCTTGCTCTGATACCACTAATGTAACACCCTTCTAAACCCTGCGTAAAATATACATAATCAGAGTAATTCATCATGCATCTCAAGTAAGGGTGTCACATATAATTCAAAACATCATACAACACCTGTCATGCTCGATAACACTTGAAAATAAATTCATGCTTTTCAGTAAATTTTCACATTAGCATGTAGCAGCGGATATACTTCAATTATATTTAAACATAAATATAGTTCCATACTCATCACTTAGGCATAATAAGCCAATAATCTACAATATTCAAATAACTATAACAACATAAGTAGAGTACGTAAAGTATCTCTAAAAAAAACATGAATCAAATAACATCCCCAGTGTTACATAATCAGAGCACGACTCGACCCAATATAATAATTTAGAAGCTAAGCAAGCTACTCCAAACTGCTACCTCGAGCTAGAAGTCAACCTACTCCTCGGTACCTGATCGATGTCGTACAAAACATCATTCCAACAGAAGGGTGAGAATTCATATAATTATCGAAATCATAAGATAATATAAAATTCTAGGCATACAAGCATAATCACAATTATTCTCACACTCCAAAAGTTTCATCAATATAATATCACTCAAGTAGTCATATTATTCTCAAGTATATACTCACAACCAAAATTTCACCAATTTAACAAATCACATAATACACATAATCTCATATTGCAACCATAGACACAATGAGACTCGATGTATGACTCAAATGCAACTCATGCATGTGGTACCAATCACTTGTTATCATTTTTCGGTTTTTACATTTAAACTGAGTCCATTCCCTAGACCGATAACACACAAAAAGCCCATTCCCTAAGCATTCAAACCCATCCCCTAGGTTTGGGACAAGTCACTAGCTCCCACGGAACTAGCAAGCATTACCTCTTGACAAAATGATGCATGTGCAATTATAACAACCATATGCAATTAAGACCGTTCCCTAATCTTAATATTCATGCATATCTCAATAATTCATCACACTTGAATTATCACACAATTGCACATACAAACATATTTTCAAATCACAATATTCATTTCTCTAATATTGTCACCACACATAGCAAATAATACGCAAAGTATCAACACAATTCAATCTCAATTCGCAACCACATGATACCGATTAAATCTAGAATAATTGATTCATCAAAATAATCACCAAATTAATCTCCAAATTAATCATTAAAAATATAATTAAAAATGATCATTCAAAATTATAATTAAAATTACTAATTAAATATGAGTATCACTTTCTTTTCCAATTCATGACATAAATGTTCCTAATTACTACTATTTCAGTTTCATAAATTTCTTCATGTTTCCATTTGGGTGCCAAATATATGCGATACTGTTCCAATAATTATTACATATCACAATTTCCAATTGCTACAAGTAGTATGAATTGCTATTCTGGCATGAAGTGCATTACTACTTGTTCCTCATTAAATGAGATAAAATGATGATACATATTTATCTATATACATGTGAATAAAGCTAGTAATAATTTATTATAAATTTATCACTTTACAAATTAAGCTACCAAGTGATGTGTTATAAATATTCTTTTACTATAATATTACTACAAGACTACAAGTAATATATTTAAGTCACTTCCTCCAAACAGTGGAAAGTAGGAAAATTCACAACTACATGTGCCATGTTTCATCACCTTTTCTCCTCTATATGATATCTAATACTTAACTCACCATATCACCTCAAACTGGTAGGATCCACATAATATGGTTATAAGAAAAGGCCTATTAGTATATGCATTAATTATGGTCTTGCTGTCTCCATTTATTCGGCATAACACATTAGATAATTTCATTTTATAATAGAGTGACATACATAGCTCATGAACAAATCTTAATTAATTATCCAGCCCTAATTTCCTGCGGTTATAACTAGGATGTGTCTCACTCTATTTAGACTAACACTAAAACCTGCACACCTCATAGCAACAAGACAGGTTTCTCACAAGACATGTTTCTCACTTTTCCTTGAAGTTAATAGCAACTTAAATTAAGCAAGGTTTCATCATATATCTAACTAATCATATGAGCCATAGAAAATATCAATATTAATTAACGATACATCACCTAACTTAATAAAAGGACTAGAGGGTTTTCGACTACAGTAAAAGGCACATAATCATATTCACTTTCAGATTTTGTTTTTTGGTGACTACATAGACACACATTGTACACTATCATTTCCGCTACAATACCTGTACTGAAAACCACTTTTCTATTTTCCTCTCGAGACTCAGCATATATACACACACGGTTACTATTCTCAATATCCCTCGATATCATGTTTTACTTCTAATTCACAATGGGTCTCTAAAATTATTCAATATATCAACTTCAAACACAATTAAATAATACAAATCAATTCAAGGTTTTTAGTAAAACCTAAAAATTCTAAATTTATGAAAATTAAGATTTTACTCTAACCACATTTTTACCCATTATACACTATCCAACAATTCTAATAATTTTATGAAAACTCACCCTTACCTTTGATTTTGAGTTCTTGTTCTTGATTTCTCTTCTTCTCCTCTTTTCCCTTCTAGCCTCTTTTTTCCTCTTCCAACTTCTATTCTTTCTACTCTTTCCAATTTTTTTTAAAACCTAACTCTTCCTCATAAACATTATATTTTCTTATTGGGCTTACAATCTACTTACTCACTAATCACACACCCACTATTGGCCCAATTAGTTTTCTTACTATTCTATTTTATTTCACCAAATAAAATAAATCAATTAATTTTCAATAAATAAAGTAAATCAATTAATTCACTTATATCAATTATTTCAAATAAAATAAATAATTCTATTAATTAAATTAAATCACATAATTAAATTAAATTAATTAATTCAAATAAATCCAATAAGTCAATTAGATCAAACAAGTCAAATAATTCAATTATGCACACAATCACACAATTACGTAATTAATATAAATAAATAAATAATTACTAAATATCGGGATGTTACAGACAGGACCTCTGAATCTTCTACCCAGGTTGATGAGGCCCATTGATTTTCTAGTCTTCTTCTTTTTCTTAGTCAAAAGTGTCTTCAGCTCATCTTGTCCCTTGGACAAGTTCAGGATCTTTTCTTGAAATTGTGCATTTTGAGTCTGAAGATCCTTGACAGTTTGTTCGAGAGCCATTTCTGCTGAAATAAACATCGAAAAGATAAGATACCTGTTCATAAGAAACCTGTGATGCAATGATATGGTATGTAGATGCATATGCAATGTTTTCAAGGACCGCAGGATTTACATTTGTTTAAACGAAAAACAAAAACAAAATTTTATTAGTAAATATTTTAATATAAGTTTTGCCCCTTGGGCTTACAAAGAAATAACAATAAAGTACAAAAATAAATATATGGGGTTTTAAGTCTCCCATGGACGCTTCCTCTTTGCGTGGAGGTACTTGTTGAGATTTTTCTCCTCGTGAAGTTGCCTTGTTAGCTCCAGAATTCTTTCTTGACCAGCTCTGAAATGAGTCTCAAAAGTATCCTTTTGCTCCTTTAACTGAATCCAGGACTTCTGCAACTCTTCCAAATCAGTGGGCATGTCTAGATGAAGGATGGTATAAGGAACATCCCCTTCAGCAACAGGCTCCATAGAGACTGGTAGAACAACATGATATGGCATCATAAGAGTCTGAGCACGAGATCGCACCCATCTGAGATAAGGCTCCATAGGAATAGAATACTTCGGCTCCAAAGTGTTGTTATCAACCCTGTTCACCCTGTTCCAAGCTCGTAGAAACCTTTGATGGTAATCCTGAAGATCGTTGTCGTAGTCGAACATAATACCCTGAATAAGCATGTCATGAGGACCATTACTCTGAGCATAACCAAACTGACGTAGTGCTAAAGAAGGGTTGTAGGTAATGCCCCCTCTTATGCCAATGAATGGCACATTAGGGAATTCCCCACAACGGTCGATGGTAGTAACATTCTCCATAGATCGAGAGCACCAATGAATGTTTTAATGAGAAAGTGACATGATCCTCTTAGACCACCTGAACCCTTGCTCATTCTTCATCACTGATCAAGGAAGGTGAGAAATAAACCACCTAGACAATAAAGGTATGCAGCACATCAGAGTTCCTCTCGCCTTCGTAGTACGAGTGTGAAGAGAATGTAAGATATCTCCAAGTAATGTAGGCACTGGATTATGAGTCAAACATATGTTGATGACGTGTACGTCTATGAACTGGTCTGGATTAGGGAACAATACTAAGCCATAGATCAATAGGGCTAGGATCTCCTCAAAAGTATCATAACTCATACCCTTCAAGAACACTTGAGCTTTCTCCATCAATACTTTAGAGAGAATACCCTTAACTCCGCTTCTCGTATCCAGGACAATGTCTGATTTCTTCAGATGTAGGGCTGCTGCAATGACTTCAGGTTTAGGCTCCTTCTCTAAGCCTGTGAAGGGTCTCTGATCAAGGATAGGTATACCCAGTAGTTTGGAGAACTCTTCCATTGTAGGAACTAGCTGATAGTCGGGGAATGTGAAGCAATGATGTATAGGATCAAAGAACTGAAACATGACACTCATCATGTCTTCATTGAACCCTAAAGTGACTAGATCTAGTAGGTGACCATGCTTCTTGATGAATTGGGAATTTTCAGAAACTTGAGAGACTAATTCCTTAAGCTTAGGAGGTATTACTACAAAGTTGATCCGGATAGTATTCCTACGAGCAGAAGCCACGACCTGCAACAAAGAACAAAGATAAATCCTTTGGTCCTTGAAATGGTTAGTGAAAATGCTATGCTTATGATGCATGATGTCATGATGTTATGCTCAATCACAAACATGTGGCACACACAAACAAGTCACACAATAGCCCTAGGTTTGAAGGCTTGCATGAGGTTTAAAGGTAAGTACCCTCCCCTGAAGTTTAGTTGGTTCATCCTGTCCTACAAAAGTAACCATGTTCTAAGGGATCTAAATATCATTGATCCTTCCCAAGGGTGGTTGTTCAATAGGCAACTTACTTGCCAACCAAAACCCTCCAAGTTTAGGATCTCAATGAGTGTAGTATCGAGTATCAACCAACTTCAGTCTTCACCAAAGCCGACTATCTCACTACTTTCTAAAGGCCAAGATGGGATAACTAGGGTTCTAAAAGTCAGTTAGTGTATTGACAACATATGACAGCCTCATACTATCCTTAACTTACTTAAGGAACATAAGCACCAACCAAGAAGTCACACTAACTATGGCCACCAGATAAACCATATCGGTATACGCCGTACAGTTTCCTTGGTCTATTGCCATTTACCTAGGGTACACTAGATCCGGGTTATGATCTTTCACACATAAGTCCAACAGATAAATATAAAGCAAACAAGACAAATAATTTAAGTGATCTAATTCCTAAGGGTACCCCTCTTTTACTTAGTAACTCCCCAGCAGAGCCTCCAGTTCTGTAACACGGTGGGAGAACTGACTTTTTAATCATGTTGCGGATAGAAAGAGTCGCCACCGACTTTTATTTTATCCAAGTGGAAAGGACATAAAACAATAGGAAAGACCTATTTTAAAAGACTTGAGTTCGGGGGGGGGGGGGGGAGGGGTAAGTTATACAAAGGGAAGGTGTTAGCACCCTTTATATCCATGGTTATCCATGGGCTTTTAGTTACTTAGCTCACTTTGATTGTTTTTGAAAAGTGCAGTGTGTGATTAGAAATTTTTCTAAGTACTTTGTAATGATACTCGTATGGATGTATACAAAGCCTTGTTTTGAAAAATGTTTAAGAAGGTGAGGTGTAAAAAGTATTTTGAAATGTGAGCAAGTAATTAAGAGATACCTACCCTAGATTAAGTCATTCATGTTCTTATATGTCCTTTCAAGGGTAAGACTATCCCTATTATTAAGGAATAGGTAGTCATTACCTTGGATTTATATAAGGGACGGGCGTAGGGTCATCGTATGGTCATAGAAGGCAACTTAAGGGGTGTCTTTAGCAATTCGTAGGGACTATCATCATTTATTCGAAGGGACAAGATCATTATTCCGTAGGCAACCTCGAAGGGACTTGATGTTTTAAACTGAAGGGACTATGCTGATTTATACTTGAAGGGACTTTGCATAAGACATCCCTATATTCGAGGGACTTGACCATTTTATTTTAAGGCAACCAAAAGGAATACCCTAGGAAGTGCAAGATGGCGATCAAAGATCGACTTACGTGTGTGAGTGTTTATTTTCAAATATTTATCTTTTTAATTAATTTTCTAAGTCATTTTATTCATTTAGGTTATACACACCCTAAAATTACTAACCATAGCAATAAAAATAATGCGGAAATATAAATCTAAAATTATTACATGGCTTTGGGATAATTACAATATAATCATAAAAATAATAAGTGATAATAATAATAAAGCAAATAAATAGAGCAATAATAATAATAAAGCAAATAAATAAAGTAATAATAATAAAGCAATAAATATTAGAATATTAGAATTAAAAGAAAAGAATAATGAGGTAATAAAGAAAAGTTAGTATTTTTAAAGAAATTAAATAAGTTAGAAATTGTTTAGAATATATAAGAAAAACAATAAGTTTAAATAATAATTGTAATAAGAGAATAAAGTATTTACAAAATAAAAAGTTATTATAAAAATATTTTAATTAGGGTTTAAGAAAATAAATTAGGTTTTTAGGGTTAATGAAAAAAAATAGGTTTAGTTAAAGAAATTAGGGTTTTTTAATCATAATTAAAATACATTATTTTTTTATTTACAAAATATATACATAATAATTATAAATATATTATAAAATTAATACAATTAATTAACATTAAGAAAATAATTATGAGTTTTAGAAAATATAAGATTTATAAAAATATTATTGATTTTAAATTTAATAATTAATTAAACAAAAATAAAGAAAATAGGAAAAATAAGAAAATATGAGAAAATGACTAAAAAGATAGGACCTGGGATTTGAACCCAGGTCCCTTACCTCAACAACATTACACAAAACCAACTGAGCCAACACGCGCTGGTGATACTTATAGGAGAGGCAATCATTATATTTAAAACCTGCAGTAAAAAATAAATATGTGAAAAAATGTTGGAACCAAGGATTCGAACCCATCCCTCCTGCCTCCATGCGCGTATCACCAACCAACTGAGCTAAGCAACGCATCTGAAATATAAATGCAAACAAAATCTAATAAAATAAACAAAGTTTCAAAAATCAAAATTCGCGCCAGACTCCATCTTCTTCCTCGAGGCAGGATATTCAAACACCACAGATAACAAGAATAAATTGATTTTAATGGTTCAAACAAGTTAATATGATGTCTCTAAGTCCAATTGATCCATCAATTTCAAATGAAATTGCTCTTAGCAGTGGTTCCCAATTTCAAGTTTTTGAAACCCTAACAATGGCATCATGCGATTCCTGCATCAAAACTTAAAACCAAATATCCAGAATCCATCTACATTATCAACCAAACAATATTATATAGTTCAAATCAATTATTTATGCATAAATCAATGTAATTGAAAAATAAAAAAAAAGGTCAAGAACATGAATTCGATTTATGCTTGTATGAGTCAATGTGGTGCTTTTGATGATTGGGAAATGTTTAGGAAGCATCCAGGAATGATTTTAATCCTTAAAACCTTTGATAAGCAGCCTAAATGATAAAATCCGAATCTCACTTTTCCTTGGAATTTATGACTTTTATTCTTGGTGTTCTTGGCTGCCAAATTCGTCGCCTTGTGTATGCTTTTGTTTATGTGTATATAGTGACTGAATTTAGGTAAAAAACTTGTGGATTTGTGGGCTTGTGAAGGTTGCTTGATCATGAAGTTTCATCACTTTCCAATATTAAAAAAATCTCATCTAACCTTTCTATTTTTGATCTAATCTGACTTTAGTTGATTTCCAATCATTCCAAATATAATCCAACTAATTTTCAATCAAAGATTTCATTCTTCATTTGACTTTTCATATTTTATATAGATTTAAATTGAATTTTAATGAATAAAATCCAAATAAATATAAAATAAACTATACAAAATCTGAAAAAATAATCATTGGGTCATGCATGATGTCATTATAAGGATTGGATTACAAAATTGCAAGCCCATTTGGAAAAAAATGGTTTTAAGACCTCATTTGCTCAATATACCCCTAAAATATTTCCCAAATTTGCCAAAGCATAAATCCCTCAATTTTAAGGCTATAAAGGTGTTATTGGACATTTCGGAAAGCTTAAAGAGTCCTCTAACAAACCTCTTTGGTCTCATGTCCATATCGTTTACCATTTTCAAATTATGCCCTTTGGAAGATGTTGACTTTTTGTTGACTTTTGAAATGACCTATAATGTCTTAGCTCATACCTTCTAAATGAAGCATATTCAGGCTTGGCTTGTGAGATACAAAGTTGTAGAGAATTCAATTTTATTCCAAATTAGCTTTGGATGAGAATTTTTTGATGAAGCATGTGAAAGTTATGGTTGGTCAAAGTTCAGTTGACTTTCCTTAAGAAAACCCTAATTTAGAAACTCCTGATTCTTGATGATCTGAAACTTCCTTGATGAATCATGATCAACCCTTGATCAAATGATGAAATTTACTTCATAAACTTGATTTTGGCAAAAAATCTTGAAGTTTGACTTTAATTTGACCACAGTTGACCTCAGTTTGACTTTTTAAGTGCTTTGACTGATTTTTGCATATCTGATCATCTGACTAGGCAAACTTATTGGGAAAGCCTTGAAACTTGACATGGGGATTCTTGAATACATATGTGATTTTATAAATCTCACTTTAAGCATTGAAACTCATTCTAACCTGAGGAAACATAAAACCCTAGCTTTGGTCACTTTGCTTAGGAGGAGGCATTGTCTGAGGAAACTTCCACACTTCTTGACCAATTGGGAGTCTTGAGGAACTTATGATCATTTATAAGTCTTGAGAGAGATTGTCTTGATTGTGGGAGGGAAAATTTTGGGGTACAACATATTCTAACAACAAAAATGTGAGTATGATTTCAGATTTTTTGACATCTTCATATCTATATTTTTTGATATCTCAGTAACGAAAATCTGTTACAGATATTGTTGGAGGGTTTGATTTTGAAATTGGCAATGAGGATCTAAAAAAAACCATTTTTTCTATATGGTGATGTTGTCTCTATGAAAATTCCAATTGGTAAAATATGCAACTTTCTTCAACTTCCTGATAGGTAACACTTGTGGTAATGCCAATATCATCAGTAGTGTCTTATTTTTGCATTGCTTGCTATATAAGTTATGTTTTAATTCCTTCTGCTGTTTTGTAATAGAAACAATGTTGAGGAAGCTATTCAGGGATTGAATGGAACACCGATTAGGAAGCAGACCATGCATCTTTCTTGGGGTCGCAGTCCAAGAAATAATCATGTGAGTTATATTTTCTTCTTAGAACTCAGGTTATTCGTAATCACGCCGAGTTAGAGCATCTAGCTCAAGGATCTATGGTTATTGTTTGATTGAAGGAATTACTTTAAAGCTATCTCCATTTGGCTTAAACATTGACAATGTTTTTTATTTACTAAGTTAACAATTTTAAGATCCTTCTGTGATGGTCATATTGAATTTAACCATCCTAAAGTTAAGTCTGAAACAACATGTTTCCATCCCAATGTTGATCTTCAAGGAAATATATGTCTAGACATACTTAAGGTAATGTGAAAAAATATCATGAACGTTTTCATGAGAAATTGTTGTTGTCATTATTTCATTGGTATTGCATACTATTATTATGGTTTGTCATGTCTTTTTAAGACAAGTGGTCCTCATCTTATGATGTCATAACAATTCTACTATCCATTCAAAGTCTATTTGGAGATAAATATTGTAATCTTATGGGATGCATAGATAAATTTTATTCTTGAATTCTTTGTTATGTTCTTAATCCTTTCTTAATATATTGTACAACAATTTACTTATTTTACCATGTTACTCGATCAACTAACAATTTCTTGACTATATTTCCTATTAACAAACTGACTCAAGATGTCCTTAGAGTGTTAAAAGCTGATGGACAACTCTTATTCGCAAGTCTTGCCATTCTGTTATGGGTTTTGATGATAAGGTAATAATAATAGCTAGATTGTGATTGAGTGAATTAATGTTGTTGGACATGGTCTGATATTTTCCTAACTGTCCTTATAGACGACACCTGGTCTTGAAAACAAGTGTTATTGGCAGTTTTTTCAAAAATACGGGCTTTACAATCTTCTACGGTAAGTTATTGTTTTGTAAAGTCTTGTCTGTTGTACATAGTAATAAAATATAATAGAAATATGGCCAATGAGTTAAGGGACATACTTACATGTTTCTTGAAACCCAAGTCTATTGGTATTTGACGACCATTGCTATAGTTAATGTTTTTTCATTCAAAGTGAAAAGGCATTTTACCTTAATTCATATGAAAATTATTGTTGTATAATTATATTAATGTATGTAAATTCATAAAGATAATCCCTTGGTTCTTAGAGAGGATTACTGTAATGCCCTGTTTATTTAATTAATTTTTTAATTAAATATCTCCGTATTATGTTGTTTGATTTAATTGTCGAAGTTGTAGAAAAGTTGATTTAAGTTGTGTTGTGGTTAGTCGAGTTAAATTAAGTTGTAGAATTATTAGTACAATGATACTATTATTGTTAATGGGCTTACGTATGAATATAAGTAGTAAAGAGTGGGGTGTATGAATTAGGCCCAATGGGAATTATTAAACTCATAAATTATAAGTTAATTAGAAAAATAAGGGGAGTTAGGTTTTTTAGTAGGAGGGAAAACAAGAAGTTTAGAGAGGTTACGTGAAGTTGCAGAGGAAAAGAGGCAAGAGCTAGGTTTTCAATCCGAGAGTTAGAGTCGCCTTCACTCCAAGGTAAGGACGAGGTTCTGACTCTATAATTGAGTGAATGATGAAAATATATGGGATTGAGTGTTACAAAATTGTTTATGTCATTATGTTGAATTGTTATGTTGAATAACAAAATTGATTAATGTTGTTGAATTAGTCCTAGAATAATTAATTTGTATTGTTGTGTATGATTTTTTGTTATGTTGTTGTTGTACTGTGTATTGGGATGATTGGAAAATTAGTCTAAGATTGAACCAATGGAAAATACAGAGAACGAAGAAGAAGAATGTGAAAATAGAGAGAACATGGTTTTGAGGTGGGACAACCGTCCCATAATGCATGACGCCCGTCTTGGGGGGTTACGACCGTCACACTTGGGTGACGACGTCACATAGTGTGACGAGGGTCATGAATGTGTGATGAACATCACACTGACCCACTTCATAGTTTGTTTTTGCATTGTGTTTTCTGTCTGTTGCCTTGCATGCTTGATGTACCTATACTTTTGGTTCCAAGAACTTTAATTAAGAAAAGAATCCCATTAGTTTTATAAGTAGCAGTGGTAATACTAATTATGTGGCAATAATTATTTGAGTAGCAGTGTAGTGATTAATTAGCAGTAACACTAGTAATACTTAAAATGAATAATTTAGTAGCAGTAGTAATAATTAGTATGTAGCAGGTAATATTTCAATACCAGAACGTAACCAAACAACAGTGTAGAATAATCCTAATAAATTAATGAAGAGTAATTAGTAAATCAAGTAGAAGAATAATTAGCCGGTTTTGGTAGTATTGTTAGAATAAATTCGAGGAACGCTTGTGATATAAGTTGGTTAGTACATAATAGGATATAAGTTGTTGTGATATCATCGTCATTAAGTTGTGAAGTTGCTGGTATGAATTTTGTTGCATTGCCCTTATTAATGGTAATAATTAAGTTGTAGGCCTATGACCAATGTTGATTTGTTGTTGTTGTTAAGCTGTTGGCTTATGGCCAAATGTTGATTTGTAGTAGTAGTAGTAGTTGTTGTTGTTGTTAAGTTGTTGTAGTATGGTGATGTTGTTAAGTTGTGATAGTGTTTGTTGTTGCGTGGTTACATAACTATTATTGTTGCTATTCTGAAATTCTTATTGAGTCGTATACATAACATATCAAGTTGGAGCTGCTGCTCGGTAAGTTGGTATGAATTGGCAAAATTAAGTTGAAGACTTATGCCTGGTTGAGGCCTCTATTAATTGGAAGATTTTTAAGTTAGGAGTTCTGCTCCGATAGTACCACAAGCATTTTCATTTTATAAGTCACATTTTAGGTTGCATAATCAAGTTGTTGTGTTATTGACTTGTGTTGATTGATGTTGGTTGTAAGTTGTGAAGTGGGGATTTTATATAATCTGATCTAACATATTATTTATCATATATCTGATTATATTGTTTGATATCTCACCCCTTCTATTTGAATGTTGCCTCTATGTGGGTAACGTGCAGGTAATCCAGAGTGAAAGTTGTCTATCTTCATTAGTTCGAGTCAATGTCGTTGCTTTGATACGTAACACTCAGGGGGTTGAACACTTGTTGCTTTAATGTTGTTTTTATTCCGTTGCTAAATTTTTAAGTTGAACTCGAAAGATGACTTTGTGTTTGAAAGTTGTTTTAAGTTGAATAAAGTTGTTATGTCATTAAATTTGAAATTATGAATTCGCTGTTTATGGTATGAGAAGTTGGTTCAAGATGATATTGATTGGAAGTACAAGTGTTGTTGGAATTATGTTGTTGCAAATCGACGAGATATGGACTCATGATTTTTACCTGTAGGTCAAGTTGAGATGCTTTTGAAGGAGGAAAAGTCAATATGGTTGATGTTTTCTTCTTGGAGAATAGAGGCTAATGGGGCAACTAATGTTATGCCAGTGAGGTGTAATTCTTGAGGTCTCTTGAAGATAATTGCGTCTTGCTTTGAGAGTGTAGATCTGAGTTTGGAGACATTTGAGGAGTGGTGTTTTTGTCTGATAAGCACGTAACATAACTCTTAGATTATATAAGTGCATATGTATGGTGATGGTTACATGAGATGTGTGCGAATTATTGATGGTAGACTAAGGAGATGATTGAGATTAAGGATCTACTCCAAAGAAATTGACAATTTGATGTATAGACTGGTAGACTAGTATGTCTCTAGTATAATTGGATTGAAGTCAGATGATTTTCAAAGTTCGGTGAAAATCAAGGATAGTTGGAAGATCTTGGAAGCAAGAGAGAGAGAGGTAGAAATCATGTTCATCAATTTCAATTTTTATTTTCGTAATTATGGAACAACCTTCAGTAAAAGGGGCATAACTTTTCACTCGTAACTTCGATTGAAGCGGTTCTAGACTTTTCAGAAAGCTTACAAAATTCCATACTGTTTGCATATAAACTTTGCATGCTTCATATTTTAGAGGAGGGAGAAAAAATTCGTTTAAATAATTCGGTCTGATGCTGATTTTTTGTGGAAGTTGTATACGGGATTTCTTGACCAGTCCCATTGCAAGGATGATAACTTTTTACTCGTAACTTAGATTTGAGCGATTCTTGAATTTCTAGAATCTACATGAAATTATATTTATTTTGAAATATAATTTTGTGGTTGAGAGGTTTGTATTGAAGGAGATAATCGTGTTTGAAATTGGACAATTCTTGTTGGAAATAGTAAGATGAAGTCAGGCATAAAATGTTTGGTAATAGGAAGAAGGTAAGAGTATCAGAGAAGCTCATGGAAGTGCGACATATGATAGTTAAGAATTATTAGAGTATAGATAACTTTGAGGAAGGTTAAATAGTAAAGCAAATTGTGTGTTATTAACGATATGTGTCAACATGTCTCGGGAAAATTTTGGAAGTTTCTATCACTAACCTCATGATGAAATGGTACTGTTGAGAGTGTGATTGGAATGAGAATCAAGTTTGAAACTAAATAGATCATCGAGATTATGAGATCAAAAAGAAAGAAGAAGGATTTGTTGGTGTTGTTAATGATTTTAACTTGGATAAATGTTTCAATTGAAGTAGACCAATTTGTATGGTACTCGTTTTGGTAGTGATTCCGATATTAGAAGGATATTTAATAATTGTGTTGTGCGACTAGCGTGTATGGGAGAATATGTATTGGATTTTGAGTGTTTTTGTATCATTGACAAGGCTGGAAATGAGGAAATTAAGAAAACGCTTGTAAGCCTTAGAGAGATGGTGGAGCAGTATGCTTAGGTAACCTTGAGCACAAGTTAAAAGATGCTATCGTAGTTGGATAATGATGATTTATGCCACCGTTATGGTTGCCGGTTGTCTATTGACAAATTGAGGATCCGATCACCCTTAATCTCTTGTTGATAGTAGACAAAATCATGTTGGATGGAATATACATGTCTTGCCAACTGGGATTGTATGTACAATAATTTTTTTGGAGTTGAGCCAAGTGCTTAAGGATTGTTTTGATTAGTCAATGCAGATTCTTATATAGTAAGATGAGGCGGACTCGAGGAAGTTAGTATGAGGTTGTGAGTTGATCGATGAGTTGTATGGAAACTCACAGTTGTGTTCTGGATAACTTTGGTTTTGATTTGTGATGGATACATGAGACTTGAAGCATTATAGAGATGATCCAAGGAGGAAGTAAATGAAAATGTAAGACTAGGATTTGACTAAGGATGTTGGTTAGAGAATGGTATTGGCCAATATGCCTTAAAGTGTATATAGGGAGTATGAATTGTATCTTCAATACTTGTTTGGATAAGTTAGAACTGGTGTTCGTTGTGGATGTTCTGATCTGTTATAAAATCAGAAGAAAAACGTGTAGAGTATTTGAGAATTGAGTTACAAGTATTAAAATAAGTGAAGTTATATGTTAAGTTATCAAGGTGTGATTTTGATTTGTAAATATGAGTTTACTTGGTTGTTTTAATTCAGATGAGGGTTTATGGAGAATTGTGCTACTATGAGTAGGAATTGATGAATTAGTTTGTTTAATTGGTATGGTTATTGTGCCCATGTTAAGCTTAGGTTATTAATACAAAATCTGTGGTTAATGGGTGTTAAGAACTGTTTGGAAAGTGTTTAATCGCAGTAAGAGATGGATTTTATTGCAGGATTTCTGCAGAATTCGCAGTTCCCACTTAGCGAGACTTAGCGCCTTAGCACAGGGTGGTGGCCACTTAGCACGATCTGGATGTGAAAAGTTGATTTTTCTTGTTGAAATTAATTGGACACATGTATCCTTGTGTTGTTGTAATGTTGTTATGTGATTAAGATAAGTTTAGCCAATATGTTAATACAAGATGGTAAAGTTATAGCTCATGTTTTATGATGATTTGGAGTTTATGAAAGTATCTATCCAATTCAAGATTTGGAAATTGGCTGTAGTTGTAGTTGTGTTGGATATTCGGAGGTATTATTTATGGATCTAGGTTCGAAGTATTTAGTAATCATAATGTAAACACCCCAAATTTTCCCTCACTCATATCACACCATGGCTTGTGATCTTTCATGTTTGCATTAGTATAAGCATACCATCTCATATTGCATTTTTGTTTCATCTGTATGGTTCAAGTTCATCTGCATCTAGGGTTTGTGATCTGAGCAATCCAAGGAGCCATCTGAGCCACTCCAAATGCCTCCAAGCATTTCAAGAGGGTCCATGTGTGTTTTATCATCATATTATATCCCTCAAAGATCAAGGAAGTCAAGAAATCACAAGAACATGGAAAGAATGGAAGCAGAGCTAGGGTTTCACTACACAGATGACCTGAAATTAGGGTTTTGGTTTCAGAGGCCATAACTCCAAATTTTTGGGTCATTCTTGTTTCTAATAGTCTCAATATGTTATAAGGATCATGTGTACCAAGTTTGATGAAGAAATTCATTGTGAAAGTCATTTGTTCACTGGGTAACTTCTTGAGCAAGTCAGAGCAAAATCAGGGCATCTGAGGCCCCTAACAATGGAACCAAATTGGATTTTTCATCAAATTGAAGTTATATGATCTTTATTTGATCATTGAAGTGCTTAGAAGTTCACAAAATTGAAGAAATTTGAGCTAAACCAAAAGTTGCCAAAAATGGAAATGACTTGTAATGGAAACTTTCCATTTTGGGAAAGTTTTTCAATCTCCTCTTTCTCAACCAAAAATGCTTCAAATGAAAAATTGTTGGTCATGAAAGTTGTATATTGGATCATTCCCTTTTCAAAAAGTACAAGAACAAGTTCTAATTCATTATGGAACTCAAGTTATGGCCTTGCAAAGTTGGCAAAAATCCTATAATTTTCACTTTCACACCAAAGAGGATTTTGTGCAATTTCACATACCAAGCCATTTTGTGACCTCTAATCACTCTCTAAGCATCATAAAAACATAATACATTGCATTGTGACCAAAATTGCCCAAGGAATTACAAGTTTTCATGCCTTGCACTTCAAGAAATCACAAAAGGGGAAAAATCACATAACATTTGCAAAACCTATGAGATCTTTTCTTCTAAGCCATCCAGCTGCATAATCTCAATCCCATGGCTCTCCTTGATCAATGCTGAGGCCAGACATGCCCTTGAACAACCCCTGCCATAGCCCATACCTCAAGTACACATAATGTTGACATTTTGGCAACTTGCCCATACCAATCACCACAGGCCACCACCCACTTTCTGACCTATCAAACAATCTTATGTGGACCAAAAGCAAGCCAATCCATAACACACACAAGCCTGAATCAGTTCATACACGAAGTTTCACAAAAATCACCTTCAAGCAAAAGCTTTCAAAACTCTATGTCCAGCCACTCAAACTCCAAACAAACTTCATCATTCAACTCACCATCACCATTAGAGCATTTCCCAACCATTACCTAGCCCTGAAAGCCAGCCAAACACAAACACGATTTCAGGCCAGTTGAAGTGCAATCACTCAATCCAGCCATTCTAAGCTCCTTCAAAGCATTGCAACTTCATCAAGGGGTCAAGAGGAGTAGATTTTCACAAGAGAAGAGGTCCAAAAGCTCCAAACTGAGAAAGCTCAAGCTCAGGTAACCTCAAGAACTTTTTTTTACAGAAATGAAATTTTAAGTTCCTAAATGAATCTTTGTGATGTGCTGATAATGCTGATGTTTTTATTTTTAAAAATGGTTGCATATTAAGGATTTCATGACTGTCTGAAAGTTTTGCCATTTTTATGATTTTCTTCGAATCTTGAAAATGATGAATGAGAAATGTGTTTTGATGCTTGATTCGTGCTTAGGGTTGTTAGGAGATGTGATCTGGAGCTTTAGAGCTCTGGAAATGGCCTAGGGAAGAAGTTGGGTTGAGGGTCCTGTCGGAGAAGATGACCAGAGTTAGCTCCGATCACCTGAAAATAATTAGGGTTAGCAATTAGGGTTAATCAGCCAGGTTTAAATGCCAGCCCTTGGATTTAGGTTCCCGCGCGCATGAAAGGCTCAAATCACTTCACTTAAGTTTAATTATTAATTAATTGTGTTAATTAGTTAATTAAGCCAGATTCAATCCCAAACCCACATCTGCGCGCGCAGTCAATGCCAGTTCAAACCTCATCCATTGGATCAGTTGACTTCCCCTTAAATTCATTTTTATTTCATTTAAATGCATTTTTCTTTACCATTTTATTTAAAATACCTAGAAAAATTATAAAATTATTTCCTTCTGCATTTTAATTCCAAATATTTTTCTTCACCCAAAAAACATTTTTTATTTTTATTTTTTGCATTTAAAAATCATTTTAAAAATATTTAAATGTTTATTTTAATTAATTAATGGAAATTAATTAATTAAAATACCATTTAGGTTTCTAAAAATTCCAAAAAAATTCACATTGCATCTTAGGACATTTAGAAACTTTGTCAAACCATTCGTACAAATTTCTTTTTGGTTTTGATCCAACTTTGATATTTTTCTTGAATTTAGGGTTCATAAAATTCCCTTTTTGGAACCCTAACTTTGAAATTTCTTTTCTGCCTAACCAAGAAGGGTTTGACAATGATTCTTTTTGCATTGTTTTCCATATAGCATGTAGTTTCTAGGATAATTTTGCCATGAATTTATCTTGCATTTTCCATTTGATTTGCATTTTCTCTCTTAAGGTACCCAAAAACCCTAGTTAACTTAGGAAAATCACAACTTTCTTTAGGTTAAGAGTTAGACCTTCTCCTTTAGGGTGTGATATCATATGGGGTTAGGGTTTGTTTGAGCCCATTTGAAATTTTTTATCATGTGATTTGCTTCTGTTTTTGTCATTTGCATCTCATCCTTCCATGTAACCCTAATCTTGCATCCATACTTGCATCTTACATTGCATTGCATGAACATGTGAACTTGCCATGACATTATAAGCACTTGTATGCCATCTTAGACATCTTAATACATTTCTTGAACATTTCTTGGTCATTTATTCATACATTTTCCATGGTTTTCATCCATTTCATTTCATAAACATACATGTGTTTTCATACTTCAAAGCATGCTTCATTTGCATCTATTCTCTTGTATGAACATTCATAACACTTGGTATGCCTTTGCATCATCTCATAGAATCATTTTCATCATGTGATTGCTTCTGGTTTTGGCATTTGCCCATTCATATGCATCATTTCATTTCTTTTCTTTCCTTATGCTAACATTTTCAGGTGGTAAGTTAACTTGAGAAGTGAATTTGCCTTCACTTCTCATTTCTCGTCATCTTCTTCATATGCATCCTTGCTGCATTTTCATGTGTCTTAGAGTGAGTGCTCATTCATGTTCATCTCTCACTTTATTTCTCTAAGTCACTTATCTTCTTCAATGAAGTAAGTAACTTGTTCATCTGTTTCTTCCTTCTTTCTTCTGCTTCTTCCATTGGTGGCTTCCTTGAAGATATTTCTCAAGCCTTACAAACCATAGGAACATAAAAGCATGACAATAATTAGGGTTGTAATTAGTCCCCCTTTAGTTTTCACCTTGGTGTATTCTTTGTGTCTCTCTTCTCACCTCATCATTAGAGACTAAACCTTTAATGTTTTAGGACTTTGGAATTAGGGTTATGCCTGCATCCTTCTCTTAGGATGGAGTGTATAACTTTAATCCTAAGTGTTAAAACCTTAATTTGTTTAAACATCTTAATAAATCCATCTTAATAATCATCAAGATATTAACTTGTAACTTGGGCCTTACATTAGGGTTCTAATTCTTCCATTATTGGTTAAGAAGGACCAACCCTAGTGTTTAATGGACAAGTCCCCCTCAAGTTGTCTTACAAACTTAAAACTCACTTCTTAATCTCATCTCTAATTAAAATCCATTTAATAAAGGTTTGTTTTGTCATGAGGTTAATCCCTAATCATGGATTAAGTTGAGGTATCTTCCTCATCTTAAGTGTGCTCATCTATTATCCTTCTATTAGGATGGTGTAATGAGTTCACTAATCCTTGATTATGGCTTAAACTCATTACTTAACACTAAACAAAAACTCAAAAACATCTAAATAATCACAAGTAGGTTAATGATCTTAATCCTACATCATCATGGCAATTAAGTTGAGATGCTTATCTCATACTTAAGGTATTCTCATCATCCCTAATCAAAGGGAGGATATGATGAGTTTACTAACCCTTGGTTTAGGCTTAAGCTCATTAACTTATGACAAACACCAAAAAAAAATAAAAGATTGAAAACACAAAAACAAACAATAATCGTCTCCTTCGGGATTCTTTTCTCACCTCATTCACTCACAAATGAGAACTTGCTTCTTCCGTCTAATGCAAGACAGTTAGCACTCGAGCCAGACGAGTCATACACTTGAGCATAGACAAGCAAGCAGTTCACAAGTCAATTTATCTTTCAGTCTCTTTGAGTCGAACTACGGTGTTCTTACTTCCTCATTGCACGATAGAATACATAGGCATAACTTAACAGTTATCGAACAAAAGTCTCTGTGTCTCCCCCCCTTTTTCAGCATTCTCTTTTAAGTCTCAATCCTGAGCATTTCACTTCCCTTTTGCACTGACACTTGTACGTTCTTTTCCAGCTTTTGCACATAGATAACACAGACACTACCCCTTTAAACACAATCTTTTAAGCGTGGATCCCGTCGAGTACGACGGAAAATCTGGGTGCTAATACCTTCCCAGGTTGTAATCAACCCCCTTTCTCAGTTTCTCTGGTTCGCGACCGTCTTATCCATCTTTTTCTAGGTTTATGCAGCATTACCTTTCCTTCGGGATAAAAATGCCTAGCTGGTGACTCTATTCATCTTCACCTTCATTTCTCCTTTCGCCGACCGTTCGCGCTTGTACCGGGATGCAAATCTTCGGGAGCGACAACTTGACGACTCTGCTGGGGAACCTTATACTGCAACCAGGGCTTCTGGTTATTTTTGTGGGTTCCTCCTAGAGTTTGTTTGATTTGTGTTTACAGGGGTGTTATGTGCTACATGTGCTTATTTGTTTGCTTTATTTATTGTTTTATGTACAACTTTATTTATTGCTTTCTTTTACAGTTTTATGCATTTCATACTGTCATTATCATGTGCTGGATCTCTTGTCTGTCTTGGTGGGTGGGGATCATTGAGTGAGTAAGGTCCTATACCTGGGACCTGAGTGACACATAGGCTAAAGTGGCTTCATATTCTTTCCCATTCCATTTCGGTCTGGTGCGGGAATATGAAACACGGTTCAAACATGGGTTTCTTCTTGAGAACTCTGTGATATAGATATCCTGTAGTACTAGGGCTATCTGGGAAGCCTGCTAAGTCTGGATGACCTTTTTATGACCTTCAGCATCTGAGGTGAATTAGAGGAGGAGTTTTTATGGTTATTGTAAACACTGTACCTCCGGGTTAGAAGTGTTTACACTTCTCATAACTGATCCAAGTCTGAGGATCCTTATTCTAGAACATTACATGTGAGGGGGTTGGGATGTTTACAAGTTTGCATGAACCATCAGCCTCATCATACCTTGTTACTAGATTTGTTAAGGTTGTATTATTTGGACAGTTCTTGTGATTACCCTGGACTTGTGACTCTTTATTTGAGTCCCCCACCTGGTTACTGGATTTCTAAGCCTCCATCTGGACTTATGAACATACATGGACTTTTACCAAGGCAGATAAACAGATCCAGCTCTTGATCACAAACCCTTTGCATATCATTTTGAATACATCATTTCTGCATCATTTAACATTTTCTTATTTGTTTTACAGGGTATCCATCATATTATCTTTGGTTTGGTTTTGACCCCTTCTGCTACTCATACTGCTTCAGTTATCTTCTCCAGAACCTTCATCAGTTTGTCAGTAATTTCTCCTCCAGATATCTTCATCAGAGACCCATCTCCAGCATCTCATTCAGTGACCTTCATCAGTAGTTGCTCTCAGCTTCTTCATCAACATCCATCATCAGCATGGACACTTCAAGAAAGAGCAACATCACTTACCACTTCTTTGAGCCCACCCTGACTGGCATCAGGCAGATCCAGTCCCTCATTACTCCTGATCATGTCCCACTATTCAGAGAACATTATGGAGGCATATTGGACATTGTCATGGATCTAGATGCATCTCAGAGGAGCATGATCCATACTTGCTTGCAGTTTTATGATCCTCCACTCAGATGTTTCACATTTCCTGATTTTCAGTTGGGATCTCTGTTAGAAGAATTTTCCATGTTGTTAGGAGTTCCTATCAGGAGAGGGATTTCTTTCAACCCTGAGATGGTTGCTCCCAGAAATGAAGACATAGCCAGGGCATTGCATTTGGAGCCTGCCCTCATTGATCAGAGCATGACCACCAAGGTTGGGGTTCCAGGCCTTCACCTAGACTTCCTGATCTCCCAGGCCACCCTGCATGCTGCAGTAGGGGAATGGAATGTTGTCTGTGCACTTCTAGCCCTCAGTATATATGGGGTTATCTTGTTTGCAGATGAGCCATAGTTTGTGAGAAAGAATGCCATTCACCTGATCTTATTGAGGAACCCAGTTCCTACCTTGCTTGGAGACTTCTACTACTCGGTGCATTAGAGGAATGAGAAGCAAAGAGGAATACTGGTCAGATGCTGTGCTCCTCTCTATTACTCTTGGCTGCTAAGACATTTTCCAAAGACAGATACCTTCCTGAACCCCCATCAGCAAAAGAACTGGGCTAAGAGATTTATTGCCTTGACATCAGAAGACATCAGATGGTGCACTCAGAGCACCAAAGGCAAGGACATCATTACTAGCTGTGGGCAATATCCTAATGTGCCTTTGATAGGAGTGAAAGGTTGCATCAACTACAAACCTTTACTGTTTAAGAGACAATTAGGATATGCTTTGGTTCATCCTCCAAGAGGGCAAGATTTGGCTGAGACTCTCTATTGTGAAATCCAGCCCAACTCTTCTGTTGTCAGACAAGCTGCCTGGGCTTGGGATAACATTCAGACTAAAGGAACAAACATCCTTGGCAAGTGCAACAACATTGCTTCAGCACAATATTCTGATTGGTCTCGTACCAGAGCTCAGACCACCCGAATGCCATTCACTTTAGAGGATGTACCTGGACCTTCTACAGTACAACCTGTAGCTACTGTCAGTTTGGAATAGTTTGAAAAGCTGAAAGAGAGGAATACTCAGCTATCTGAAGCCTTGAAGAAGACTCTCTGGGAGAGAAATGATAGCCGTCTGGATAATGAGAGGTTGGAAAGGCTCAGGATTGAGCACTTGACCAAGATTGAGAAGACGGATGACTACATCAGGAAGGCAAGAGCAGGGGAGTTAGTACTGAAGAATGCTTGCAAAGAAGCAAAGAATCAGAAGGCTAGGGCAGAGCATTATCTAGAGGAGAGCCAGGCTAGGTGGATCAGGATCACCGAAGCCCGTGCACAAGAATATCAAAGGACTTGGGTTAAGATAGAGCAGTTGGAGGCTAGTGAAAAGAAGCATCAGGAGGCTTTATTAGTAGCTTAGAGAGAGATATCTGAATTGAAACTCCGGGAGGGGTTTGTAACACCCCAAATTTTCCCTCTTCTTTTTAAGCATCATCATCATATCATATTCATCATAAGCATATCATATTCTTGGCATCTTAGCATGGAAAGATGAGGCATAACATTTTCATGACCTAGCATTAGGCATATGATCATCTGTGGAGGGTTTTGAAGCATCACAAGCTATAACAAGAGGCCCAATGTATTTTCTCAAGTCCTATAGGGAGTCTACATTGAATTCACAAGCTTAAGATCATTCATAAAATCCCAGGAGGTTGAAGGATCATCAGGGATTTCAAGCTAGGGCAAAGCTCCTACACAGTGATCCCAAATTAGGGTTTGAGTTTCAAGCATGAAAACTTTGTGACTTTGGCCATTTCATTTGGGAAAAGTCTCTCATATGTTAAGAGGATCCCATGGATGAAATTTGGTGAGAAAATTCCTTGTGGAAGTCAGGTATCTCTTCAGTTGCTTGTAAATGAAGAAATTGGTCAACTGTGCATTCTAGAAGTCAACTGTGAGATTTCAAAAGGTCCAACCTTATTTTTCTATCCAAGGGATGTTCTTATAACCTTAGAAGAGGTTTGTCAAAGTCAAAGATCAATAATCAAGAGGTTTTGAGGTGTTTTGCATTTTTGGCATAAGATAGGTCATGAAATATGCCATTTTTAGTAACTTTTTGCCCTAATTTTCAAGTGTACATAACTTGGTGAAAAAAGCTTCAAATGGATTGCCATCAAACATGAAAGTTGAAGATTAAAGTCTCCCATTTTTAAAAAGTACAAGAGCATTTTCATAGCCTTCATGGTTTGGGAGAAAAGCCCTTCGAAAATTGCTTGATTTTTAGGGCATGGCATGAATTTCAAGTTTACCCCAAATGCAAAACCTCATGAAACTTATTTTCAAGTGTTGTTATGGACCAAATATGATCACATTGTCACAAATCATTGCCTAAGTGTTAATTTGCTCCAAAAATATCACCAATTTCGTGCATGAGATGAAGCATACCACATAAGAGGCAAAATTGCAAAATCATCAAAAAAAGCATGTTACACTCATGATCAAAGGTCAGGATTGATTCAAAACAAATCAAGGGATGGATTGAGGTCAGAATGCTCACTTGAAGGAGGGTTTGCACGTGTGAATGAGGCAGTCACACTTTTCATGCAATTTGGCCAATTCACCTCAATCACACTCTCCATGCCACTCTTGGTTCAAAAACCCTAACCAGGTGAAAATACAAAGCATATAAAAGAGAATCATGCCCTAAATTCGTGTGGAGGCTCTCATATTTTTCAGATTCACACTTTCTTGCTCAATTGCATTTCCCTTCGAAACTCTTTCCTCAAGCACTCTCTTCACAATCTATTCACACATTCTTCATCCTTGAGCCCTAAGGATCATTTTGCTCATACTCATGCAAGCTGAAAGTGAAGATTCATAGAGGTGCCATTCAAGAGCAAGAGCTTTCAGATTCCAAGATCCAGCTTCCCTCAAGCTCCATCTTGCATTTATTTTGCAAGAGGAGGTCAAAGTGAGCAGATCTGCAGCTGTAGGAGCATTATCTTGGTGATTTTGAAGTGGTACCATCTCAGGTATGCTCTGAAATTCATAGATCTAGAACCTTATTTTCTTATGTCCATTGTGATCTGTGTGATATGCTGATGATTCTGCACTAATTAGATTTGAAAATGCATGAGTAATGAGTGAGAAATCTGGATTTGAAAGTTTGATGTCAAACTTTATTTGCTTCGATTTGATGAATTCAGGAAGTGTTTGTGTATTTGAGTGTTGGATTCGTGTTTAGTTTGATTAAATGATTTGATCTGGACGTTTTGATGCATTTATGTGGAGGTTTTTTCATAGTTTGAATTTTCCGGTGCCGGAGCCCTAACTCCGGTCACCGAATTCTGCATTTTTGGTTCGTCTGAGTTTCATGAAGAAGATGACTCCATGGCCTTTGGATTGTTTGATCTGGACGCTCCACAATGAGACAGCGCATTAATGTCCACCCTCTCCCTCACGTGACATTATAACATCTGAATTAATCTTTGTGTTTCTCACCTCACCATAATGCTGTGTTCTCCTCACCCTGGCCAATCATTTTGTTTACTTTGTTTTAATGAGTTGACTAATCCTGCGCGTTTATTTGATCCAATGGTTCATGTTTTTTTCCTGAATTAATTGAATACCCATCATAATTATCATGAACTGCGCTGGATTGAGTGGGCCTTGAGTGCTATTCGTATCCCCCTGTTTTTGAGCCCAATTAAAATGAACTAAACTTGTTGCTATTTGCACCCTTGCCTCATTTATTTCTTTTTTATTTTTCATTTTAATTTCAGTTTGCTTTTGAATTTTTAAAAATAGTTTTAAGTCATTAAAAATTCTAAAACAATTCAGGGATGTTTCTTTTAGTTTTATTTAATTTTTGATTTTTTTATTTTTCATTTATTTTTAATTGTCACGTGGAAATTAATTGTTGCTTTTAATTAATTGGTTTTATTCCATTCTTGAAGCATGCTGACTTGTTCATTTTCCATCTTGACTATTATTTTGAATTTTTAAGTGATTCTTTTTGCTTTGGATTCATGATAGGATGTAGTTCATTGGTGATTTTTGTTCTGATTTTTATAATTTTGTTTAATTGATTTTGGTTTCTAACTTGTGCATGAAGCTTTCTAACCCTAATCCATGTTTGAACCCTCATTTGACTTGCTTAGATTCTGATTCTCATTCCCTCCTTTTGGCATGTTGATATGTTATGATTGAAGATCATTTGTGCAAGTTTGTGGAATTTTTGGATGCTTGTTTGAACTAATTTGAAATTTTGTTCTTCACTTGTCCCTTTTTGCTTCTTTTGAGTCTTATGTTCTCTCCTTAGCTTAGAAGGGCACTTGTGCCAACTTCTCTAGGTTGTTTAGAGCCTTATTAGGTTGTTGATACCCCTCTGGTCTTGATATGTGGTTTGTACCTTGAGAAGTTTGTTTTGTTTGCTTTTGAAGTTCTTCCACACTTATGCATGCTCACTTCACTTCTTTTGCTTCTTTCTCCTCATGATGTGAATATTTGACTATGTTCACCTCTTCTTTTCATCTCATGTGATCCTTAGGCACCTTTCTAACATGTTAGGGTTCTGGTCTTGAGCTTTGTGGTGTTTCTTTGACCATGTTTGCCTTGTATTATCTTATGTTTACTTTGTTTGGTCATGGTGATTCATAATGCTTCATGCTGAGTTGTTTTTCTTTTCTCATTCTTGTGATTTAAGTTTGCATTGGATGTTTGTGCTTATGACTTCACTTCTGGTTGTGTGATTTTGTTTTGACATTATGTTCACTTGGTGTTTCATTTATGCTTGTATCACTAACCATTTTAGGGGCATTGGTAAGTGAGAGGTGTGGATGTGATTCCCACATCTCCAATTCTTATCCCTTCTCCTTTCTTCTTTAATACTAATCTTGTGATTGTTGGGCTTAGGCCTTACTTCTCCTCCTCTTCTTCTTCTTCTTCTTCTTCTTCTTCTTCTTCTTATTCTTCTTCTTCTTCTTCTTTTCTTTCCTTCTTCTTCATTAGGATAGAATTCAAACCTCACTAACCTAGGATTTTCCATGCATGACAACATTTAGGATTCTTAGTCCCCCATTAGATTTTTCCTTTGAGATCCTTTTGGTGCTCTCTCTTCTCATCTTCAAATTTAACTTTAAGTCACTTTAATAAATAATGAGTCTTCTCATGTGACACGAGACTTTGCTATGAGATACTTGCACGCATTCCGTTTCGGGGCGAGGTGTAGGATATCCCTCGTGGTGGATAGGTCTTAGCATGAGATTACCTTACAAAGAAAAACATAAAAAACACTTCTTAACCAAAGATCACAAAAACACTTAATAAATTCCAGTAGTTCAGTGTGTCTGAGCCTTCACTTGTGGGACTAGATTTGGGGATTTCCTCCATAGATAGGTGTGCCTCTTGCGCATTCCATTTCGGGATGATGTGATACATACATATCCCATTGAGTAAGACTTAGGTACACTTACCTATGCAAACTTCAAAACAGAAAACTCATAAAAAACACAAACCAACAATAAACGTCTTTCCTTCGGGAATTATTTTCTCATCTCCTTCGCTCCGTCCACGAACTTGCTCCTACTTGTCATATTGCAATACGGTTACGCACTCGTCGTCCGAGCCTGCAACACCTGAGCATTGACATAGGCAGTTCAAGCCTTAAGACACAAGCAATCTTTTCCACCCCTAGTTAGGGGAACTACGGCGACTCTAATCCTCATTGTCCAGATGAGGTACGTAGGCAGCGGGGTAGGGCCCATTCGAGCACAATCTTTATTTTCCCTACATTTTTCCTTTTAATTTCTTTTTTCAGTTCCCTTTTTCTTTTCTTTTATCCAGTCCAGTTTCTTTTCTTCGCAGCAACTTTCATTTCTTCACCCTTTGAAATCATTTTCTTTGCAAGCGTGGATCCCGTCGGGTACGGCGGACGATCTAGGTGCTAATACCTTTCCAGGTCGTAACCGACTCCCGAATTCAGTCTCTTTGGTTCGCAGGACCCGTGTCCTTCCTCTTCTTTCTTCTGGTTTGTGCAGCATTACCATTCCCGTTCCTTCGGGATAAAAATGCCTGGCTGGCGACTCTATTCTTTTCCGCGCCACTTTCGCGTTTGTACCAGGATGGAAATCCGGGGAGCGACAGCTGGCGACTCTGCTGGGGACCTCCTAACCAGATTATCTCTGGTTCCCTTGAGAGTCTATCCTAGCGCTTGCATGTTTCTGTTTCTTTGGGTGTTGATTGTTTGTTGTTGTGTGTTGTATTTTACTGTTATTTTATTTACAGTTTTATTTATAGCTTTATTTACAGTTTTCAGTATTTATTTTCCGCATCATATATCATACTGGACTGTCTGGACTGGTTTTCTGTTTGGTGGGCTCGGGTGATACTGTTTCTGAGAGATAAGCCAAGTACTCGGCTTTAGTACACTATAAGATTAGAGTGGACATATTGTACTCACATGTGACATGATGAGTGGCGATGTGTTTCACGCCCAGACTGCGACCGTCTTGGAAATATCTTGTGTGGGGATTTCCTCCACTTCGGGATAGGACCTTGATAGTTATGTGCATCTGGGGACCGATCATTGAGAACCTTTGTGGAAACAACCTTCTCCAGTGGTGGCAGTGGCAGACCACATTTTGTGGCAAACCCATTCGCACTCGAAGGTCCACTGGGGACTCGCATAGGATGGCCTGGTTCTCTTATAGGAACTCAGTCAAAGCACCTGGTCGTATGACATTAGTACTGTATCCTACAGGCTGAATGTACTATTGTTTCTCGATTTCAGCGCTCGAAGCTGGGGACTTATAAGGGATGCTTGTTTTTCCCGGACTCAGCTGAGGCCTCCCTGCATAGTATATAATGCCAAACCGATTCCCTGATTTGGTCATGAGCCATTTCTCGAAAATGGTGAAAGTATTATTGTTATTCGGCTTTGAGAGTCCGTGATGTTTGAGCTGGAGCACACCTGTGAGATTGGGAGGGGTTTATAGGTTTGCAGGAACCCTTGACCTCATCATACCCTTGTTACCAGTTGTTGCACCCCAAAATTTGCCCTCACAATACAAGACTTTGTGTGCTAAGAGGTTCACAAGACCTTTCATGAGGTTCATGAAGTCTACAAGACACTTTATGAGGTTCACAAGGTTCACAAGACCTTTCATGAGGTTCATTAAGTCTACAAGACCTTTCATGAGGTTCACAAGGTTCACAAGACCTTTCATGAGGTTCATGAAGTCTACAAGACACTTTATGAGGTCCACAAGGTTCACAAGACCTTTCATGAGGTTCATGAAGTCTACAAGACACTTTATGAGGTTCACAAGACCTATCATGAGGTTCATGAAATTTACAAGACACTTTATGAGGTTCACAAGGTTCACAAGACCTTTCATGAGGTTCACAAGGTTCATAAGACATCTTATGAGGTTCACAAAGTTTATCATGGGTCATAAGGTTTGACAAATCCCTCAGGCAAGGCATTCTCCTAAGCAGTGTATCCAAAACTAGGGTTTTGACTTTAATCAGGCTAAATGGATTTCCAAGACTTCAAGTGAGCTTAATAACATCTTATATGTGTCTAAGAATCCCCATGACAAATTTCAGAACTTTTCTCAAAGGTTTGCTCAGTCAGATGATCAGATAAGTCAAAATCAGTCAAAGCAGTTAAAAAGTAAAACTGAGGTCAACTGTGGTCAAACCAAAGTCAAACTTCATGATTTTTTGTCAACATCAAGTATATGAAGTAAAATTCATCATTTTATCAAGGGTTGATCATGATTCATCAAGGATATTTCAGATCATCAAGAATCAGAGGTTTCTAAATTAGGGTTTCCTCAGGAAAAGTCAACTGAACTTTGACCAGCCATAACTTTCACATGCTTCATCACATTTTTCCCATCCAAAGCTCATTTTGAAGGAAATTGAATTCTCTACAACTTTGTGTCTCACAAGCCAAGCCCAAAAATGCTTCATTTGGAAGGTATGAGCTAAGACATTATAGGTCCTTTTGAAAGTCAACAAAAAGTCAACAACTTCAAAAGGGCATAACTTGAGAATGGTAAATTATATGGACATGAAACCAATGGGGTTGGTTAGAGGACTCTTCAAGCTTTCCAAAATGTCCAAGAACACCCTCATAGCATTAAAATTGAAGGATATATGCCCTTGAAAAGTTGGGAAATTTTTGGGTGGTTTATGAAGGAAATAGGGTCTTAAAACCAAATTTTTCTAAATGGGCTGAACTTTTTGTGACCCAAAGTGTTCCATGACATCATGCACGAAATTTATTTGATATTTTCATAATTTTATTTTATTTAATTTATTTATTATGATTTTTATATTAAAAAATCATTTTAAATTTAAATAAAATATCAAATGTGAATATTTAAAATATATTTTTGTTCTAGAAGGTCATAAATATAATTTGGATTGAATTGATACAACATTGATGAAGATTGGCTTGAAATAGAAAGGTCTTATTCAAGAATATTTGAAATTTAAGCTCTAATCTTTTTCAATCTTAAAAAATCAAAAAGTCCATACAAGGATCCAATCTTTTGACCTAATTCCATTGTACTATAAGTATACAAGATAACCCAATGCATAGGCCACGAATTTTCTGCCTCAAGGATAAGTTTCATAAGTTCAAAGTTCTTCAAAATTTTGAAATTCGGTTTCTAACTTTGAGTGATTTTTCAGGTGAAATAAGGACATCAATCCCTTCCTTGAACATCCCTGATCATGTAGCAATAGGCATACGCATCTCAAACCTCAAGAATTGATGAATCCGAATCAAACTTTTCATGGCTTAATGATTTTTTCGTTTTCTCATATTCGTGTATTATAAATAAGATTTGATCATTGTTTCATGTTTGGATTGAGTTGTTGATTGATTCTGGATGGTTTAATTGGAGTTTCACTGCAGGTTTAATGAGTTGCCATGGCTAGGGTTTCGGCCAAGCAATTAGGGTTTTACTCTAAACCTAATATAAATGAATTTGGAAAACATAGGATGATTGTGTAAGCCCTGGGGATCACAATGCCCTAATTAATTGAAAAAAATTATACTGTTTGCTTGCTCGTTGAATTTCGTAGGTCCTGTAGGTACTGGAAATCGCAGGAAACTTCATAGGTAAAATCGCAGCAAAAAACGTAGGGCCAGAGGAGGAAGACAAAGACCTTGGCGCCATCTGGAAGATTCAAAATTAAGTTTAATATTTTTAGAATTGTTTGTGGTTTTGTTTCACAGTTGCAGTGTTGGCTCAGTGGTAAGGGACACGCACGTATTGCTTGAGGGCAGTGGTAACGGGCTTAATATATTATGCATTATGGTGATTATGTTATCAGTTGCGCCCTCCCGGCTGGATGGTAAGTACGCCTGCGTGTTATGAGAAGGTCCTGGGTTCGAATCCCCCCCAGGCCTTTTTGTGTTATTTGCTTTGTTTTTTTCCATGATTTTTCAGGTCAAGCAACAAAACCTAATGGAGTTCTTTCCTTAACACCTACGCGCGCATGGCCCAGTGGTTAGCTTGGTTGGCTTGAGGTTGTGAAAGCTCAGGGGCTGGGTTCGAATCCCAGCCCAGGTAAGTTCCTTTTTTCTCTTTTTCTTGTTTTTTATTCAATTAGTTTATATTATAATTAAACAAATTTAAATAATAAAATAAATAGAATGCTTATATTATTTTAGAACTCATCCTTTTTTTAAATTTAAATCTTATTGGAAAAATTATTTATTTTTTTGTAAATTATGAATATTGTAAAATTTCATATAGTTATTAATTAATCCTAATTTGTTATTCTAAAAAATGTAGAAACCCTAATTTTCTAAAACCCTAAAATATTTTGTAAAAACCTAATTAACTTTTTATAAACTCTAATAATACTTTTAAACCCTAATTATTTCATGTGAATGTTAATTATGTCCATATTTTTATTATTTGATATAATTCTTGTATATAGATAATTTTGGATAATTAATTAAAACTTGATAATTTAATTTTGTAAATATAATAATATGATTATTCAATTATAATTAACCTTATTTTCATAATATGTATATATTTTATAATTTGGTTATAATTTAATTCTTGTATATAAATAATTTTTAGTATATGCTTAAAAATAATTAAAATTTGCTAATTTAATCTTGTAAATATAATTTATTTTCATAAAATGTTTATAATTAACCTAATTTTTATAATTTGTATATAATTTAAAACTTTATGATAATTAGTATATAATTGTTTATATTTTCTTCTTAATCTTAAAAAAAAATTGTTCATATAAAAAATTGATCTTTTAATTATTATGCTAATATTTTTGTTTATATTATTAATTATGTTTATTTTTTATATGATATTTATTTTATTATTACTAACCCCATTTATATATTGTGATTTATTATTATTATTTTTACTAACCCAATTATATTATTATTATTTATTTTTGCTTATTTATTTAATTTGCTTTACTTATTATTATTATGTAATTGTCTCCTTGATGTAATATTTTAATAGTAATATTTAATATGTATTTTAAATGCTATGGTTAGTAAAATAGGGAGTGAAACATGTTTGTACTTAAAATTAATTTAGATCATTAATTTAAAAGATAAATATTTAAAATTGTACACTCACACACGTAAGTCGATCTTTGATCGCCATCTCACTTTCTAGGGTTACCTCTCATGTTGCCTAAACAAAAAGGTCAAGTAGGGTGTATAAAGCAAAGTCCCTCATCTCACATCATCTAGTCCCTTAACAGATAAAAAGATCAAGTCCCTTCGAATGTTACCTTCGTAATGATCTTGTCCCTTTCGAATAAAGATGATAAGTCCCTTCGAATTGCTTATACACCCCACAGTTGCCTAAATAACAGATGTCCCTTCACTTGTCCCTCACATCCAAGGTAATGACTACCTATTCCTTAATAATAGGGATAGTCTTACCATTTAAAGGATTCAAGAACAGAAAAGACTTAAACTTAGGGTAGGTTCCTCTTAGATACTTGCTCACTCTTCAAAACAATTTCAAACACTTCACACATTTCAAACAATTTTCAAAACAAAGGTTTTATACGCATCCGTACATGGATCATTATAAAATACTTAAGAAAATTTTTATTCACACACTTCACATTTCAAAAACATTTTAAAGTGAGCTAAGTAACTAAGAGCCCATGGATAACCATGGATGTAAAGGGTGCTAACACCTTCCCTTTACATAACCTACCCCCCGGACCCAAAAATCTTTTAAAAGGTCTTTCCTGTTCTTTTATGCCTTTCCTTTGGATAAAATAAAAGTCGGTGGCGACTCTTGCTATCCGCAACATAACTAAAGTCAGTTCTCCCACCGTGTTACAGAACTGGCGACTCTGCTGGGGATTTAAATTAAAGAGGGGTACCCTTAGGAATTAGATCACTTTAAAATTGTTTGCCTTGTTTGCTTTATACTTATCTGTTGGGGTGCTCTTATGTGTGAAAGATCCTAACCCGGATCTAGTGTACCTTAGGTAAATGGCAATAGACCAAGGAAACTGTACGGCGTATACCGATATGGTTGATCTGGTGGCCATAGTTAGTGTGACTTCTTGGTTGGTGCTTATGTTCCTTAAGTCATGTTGAGGATAATATGAGGCTGCCATATGTTGTCAATACACTAAATAACTTTTAGAACCCTAGTTATCCCATCTTGGCCTTTAGAAAGTAGTGAGATAATCGGCTTTGGTGAAGACTGAAGTTGGTTGATACTCGATACTACACTCATTGAGATCTTAAACTTGGAGGGTTTTGGTTGGCAAGTAAGTTGCCTACTGAACAACCACCCTTGTGAAGGATCAATGATTTTGAGATCCCTTAGAACCTGGTTACTTTATAGGACAGGATGAACCAACTAAACTTCAGGGGAGGGTACTTACCTTTAAACCTCATGCAAGCCTTCAAACCTAAGGGCTATTGTGTGACTTGTTTGTGTGTGCCACATGTTTGTGATTGAGCATATCATCATAGCATCATCATGCATCATAAGCATAGCATTTTCACTAACCATTTCAAAGACCAAAGGATTTATCTTTGTTCTGTGTTGCAGGTCATGGCTTCTGCTCGTAGAAACACTATCAGGATCAACTTTGTAGGGATGCCTACTAAGCTTAAAGAGTTGGTTTCTCAAGTGTCTGAACACTCCCAGTTTATCAAGAGACATGGTCACCTACTGGATCTAGTCACCTCAGGGTTCAATGAAGACATGATGAGTGTCCTGTTTCAGTTCTTTGATCCTAAGCACCATTGCTTCACATTCCCCGACTATCAGCTGGTTCCTACAATGGAAGAGTTCTCTAAACTTCTGGGTATACCTGTTCTTGATCAAAGACCCTTCACAGGCTTGGAAAGAGAGCCTAAACCTGAGGTTATTGCTGCAGCTCTACATCTAAAGAAGTCTGACATTGTTCTAGAAACAAGAAGCGGAGTTAAGGGTATTCTTGCCAAGGTATTAATGGATAAAGCTCAAGTGTTCTTGAAGGCTATGAGCTATGATGCTTTTGAGGAGATCTTAGCCTTGTTGATTTATGGCTTAGTGTTGTTCCCCAATCCTGATCAGTTCATAGACGTTCATGCCATCAACATATTCCTGAGTCACAATCCAGTGCCTAAATTGCTTGGAGACATCATGCACTCTCTTCATACTCGTACTACAAAAGCAAGAGGAACTTTGATGTGTTTCATACCTTTGCTATCTAGGTGGTTTATTTCTCACCTCCCTCGCTCAGTAATGAAGAATGAACAAGGGTTCAGGTGGTCCAAGAGGATTATGTCACTCTCTCATTCAGATATTCATTGGTGCTCCAGATCTATGGAGAATGTCACTATCATTGACCGTTGTGGGGAGTTTCCTAATGTGCCACTTCTAGGCATAAGAGGAGGCATTACTTACAACCCTTCTTTAGCTTTACGACAGTTTGGTTACGCTCGAAGTGATGGTCCTCATGACATGTTGATTCAAGGTATTGTGTTTGACTAGGACAACGATCTGCAAGGTTACCGTCAAAGGTTCATACGAGCATGGGGAAAAGTGAACAAGGTTGACAGCAAGACTCTGGAGCCTAAGTATACTATTCCTATGGAATCTTATCTCAGATGGGTGCGATCTCGTGCTTAGACTCTCATGATGCCATATCCTGCTATCCTGCCAGTTACCATGGAACCTGTTGCTGAAGGAGATACTTCTTATACCATCCTTCACCCAGACATGCCTACTGACATGGAAGATTTACAGAGGTCCTGGATACAGTTGAAGGAGCAAAGGGATACCTTCGAGGCTCATTACAAAGCAAGCCAAGAAAGAATCCTAGAACTAACAAAGCAACTTCACGAGGAACGAAATCTCAACTCATACCTCAACACAAAGAGGAAACGTCCATGGGAGACTTAAAACCCCATCTCTTGTATTTATTTCATTTCATTTTTTGTAAGCCCAAGAGGCAAAACAAATTTATTACTAATAAAAGTTTACTTTCTTGATTGTTTAAGCAAATTTAAATCCTGCGGTCCTTGAAAACATTGCATATACATTCACATACCATATCATTGCATCACAGGTTTATTGTGCACAAGTTTCTTATCTTCTCGCTGTTTATTTCAGCAATGGCTCTTGAACAAACAATTAAGGATCTCCAGGCACAAAATGCACAGTTCCAAGAGCTGATCCTGAACTTGTCCAAGGGGCAGGATGAATTGAAAACACTGCTGGCTAAGAAGACTAGAAGGTCAGGAGGCCTGATCAACATGGGAAGAAGGTTCAGAGGTCCTGTCAAGACCAAAGAACAGGTGGAAGATTATGAGTCTGAAGAGTTTGAGAAAGAGGGAGGCAGTCTCCACAATACAATGGGGGACTCTGATTCTGAGGCTAACTACTATCATGAGCCTAATGAAGATAAATTCAAAATGCTGGTGGATAGAATGGATGCTATGGAACTGCAAAAGTCTTCTGGGCTGGATTTTGAAGACCTGAGTTTGATATCTGGGGTAGTCATACCCATTGGTTTCAAGGTTCCTACTTTTGTTGTTTATGATGGTGTCTCTTGTCCCAAGCTGCATCTGAGGTCTTATGTCCGGAGAATCCAACCCCATACTGCTGATAAGAAGTTGTGGATCCATTTCTTCCAAGAGAGCTTATATGGAGCTCAATTGGAATGGTACTATCAGTTGGAGAGTGTCAACATCCATGATTGGAATGATCTTGCTGAAGCCTTCTATAAGCAATATCAATACAATGCTGATTTAGCCCCTACTCGCATGCAGCTTCAGAGCATGTCTATGGGTACTAAAGAGAGCTTCAAGGAGTATGCTCAGAAGTGGAGAGATTTGGCTGGAAGAGGGCAACCCCTCTAACTGACAGGGAGTTAGTGGATATGTTCATGTGCACGTTGAATGGTCCTTTTTACAGTCATCTCATTGGAAGCTCATCATCTGGCTTCACTGAGTTGATAATGACAGGAGAGTGCGTAGAAAGTGGTATAAGGAGTGGCAAGATCCAAGTGGGTACTTCTTCATCAGGTGCTGCAAAGAAGTCTCCCAGTGGGAAGAAAGAGTCAAATGCTGTTTATGGTCAACCTGATCGTAATAGAAGACATCAGTCTGTAAGTGCAGTTCATATCTCCAATCCAACTCCTGCAACAACAGAGCAGCCACAGGGAAATCAACAGAGGACTAGAAGGCAGTTCACTAAGATCAACATGTCAATGGCCCAAGCCTTGCAACATTTGTTGAAGGCTGAACTTATCACTCTGAAAGATCCTCCTCAGAATCCTAATGTTACCTCTCCCAGGTATAATCCTAATGCACGATGTGCATATCATTCGAATTGTCAGGGACATGATACCAATAGTTGCTGGGTGTTGAAGAACAAAATCCAAGATATGATTGAGGCTGGAGAAATTGAGTTTGACCCTCCGGGTACTCCAAATGTGATTACTGCTCCCATGCCAAATCATGAGAAGACTGTCAATGCCATTGATGAGGATTCACATATTTCCTCAGTTGCAGATTTGACTACACCATTGTCTGTTATTAAGAAGAAGTTGGTGCAAGCTGGGTTCTTTCCAGGTTGTCATGAAGATTGTGTCTATTGTGCCTATAAGCCGGATAGTTGCTGGAGGTTGAAGGACAGAATTCAACGCCTCATGAATAATTACACCGGTAAGGATTACTTCCAAGGGACCTGTCAAAATCACTCATAAGGGTCCGATTAAGATTACTGCTGAAGGCCCTGTGAAGATTGTTGCTGAAGCTAGAGTGGCTCCTATGGTCATTACCACTCCTGGTCCCATTCCGTATACTTCTGATAAAGCTGTGCCTTGTGTCGCTCCCGACAAATGAAACTAATCAGATGAAGGTACAGACGCGAACGGTCGGCGAGAGGGACAGTGAGAACACACAGCCGTGAACTCACTGGAGAATGAATAGAGTCGCCAGCTAGGCATTTTTATCCCGGAGGAAAGGCAATGCTGCATAGACCTAGAAAGATATGGACAAGACGGTCGCGAACCAGAGAGACTGAGAAAGGGGGTTGGTTACAACCTGGGAAGGTATTAGCACCCAGATTGTCCGTCGTACTCGACGGGATCCACGCTTAAAAGATTTGTGTTTTAAAGGGGTAGTGTCAGTGCAATCTGTGTATACAATAGCTGGAAAAGAATGTACAGGTGTCAGTGTAAAGTGTATAAATGATGTGAAGTATGAAAGTGTCAGTGTAAGAAAGGAGAGTGAAATGCTCAAGATAATGAGGCTTAAAGAATAAGGCTGGAAAGAGGGGGAATATACAGAGACTTTTGTTCGATAACTGTTAAGTTATGCCTACGTATCCTCTCGTGCAATGAGGAAGTCAGAACACCGTAGTTAGACCCAAAGAGACTGAAAGATGAATTGACTTGTGAACTGCTTACTTGTCTATGCTCAAGTGTATGACCTGTCTGGCTCAGGTGCTTACTGTCTTGCATTAGACGGAAGAAGCAAGTTCTCGTCTATGAGTGAAGGTGATGAGAAAAGAATCCCGAAGGAGACGGTTATTGTTTGTTTTTGTGTTTTCAGTCTTCTATTGCTTTTGAAAGTTTGTCATAAGTTAATGAGCTTAAGCCTAAACCAATGGATTTAGTAAACTCATCACAATCTTCCCTCTGATTAGGGGTAATGAGAATACCTTAAGTGTGAAGTCAGATTCTCACACTTAATTACCTTTGGTGTAGGATTAAGATCATTAACCTACTTGTGATTATTTAGATGTTTTTGGTATTTTTGTTTAGTGTTGAGTAATGAGGTTAAGCCATAATCAGGGATTAAACAGACTCATTACACCATCCTAATAGAAGGATAATAGATGAGAATGTTTAAGCTGAGGAAAACTCCCCAACTTAATCCATGATTAGGGATTAAACTCATGACAAAACAAGCCTTTATTAAGTGGATTTTATTCAATGGTATGATGATGAAGTGATTTTTATGATTTGTTAAGACAACTTGAGGGGGACTTGTCCATTAACACTAGGGTTAGTCCTTCTTAACCAATTAAGGAAGAATTAGAACCCTAATGCAAGGCCCAAGTTACAAGTGTAATGTCTTGATGATTATTAAGTGAATTGATTAAGAGATTTAAACACCTTAAGGGTTTAACACTTAGGATTAAAGTTATACACTCCATCCTAAGAGAAGGATGCAGGCATAAGCTTAATCACAAAGCCTTAAAGCCTTTAGGGTTTAGTCCCTGATTATGAGATGAGAAGAGAAGACTCAAGGAGAAACACAAAGGTAAAACTATGAGGGGAGACTAATCAAAACCCTAATTCATTGTCATGCTTGGTTGTTCCTAAGGTTTGTGAGGTTTTCAAGAACAATCTTCAAAGGAGCCACCAGGAAACAGATGAACAAGATCAAGAGAAGCAAGGTGACTTGCTTCATTCAAGAAGTCAAGTCACTTGAAGAAAGAAAGGGGGAGGAACAAGAATGAGCAAACTCAATCTCAAACACATACATAAATGCAGCAATGGATGCAAGAGAGATGAAAAGAAAAGTTATGAGAAGTGAAGGCAAATTCACTTCTCAAGTTTACTTACCACCTGAAAAGTTAGAAAGAAATGCAATGCAATGCAAAATGGGATGAAATGGTATGATGCTAAACAAAACCAGAGGCATGTTGATGATGATAATGATGCTATGGAATGCTATGAACATGAGGCAAGGCATGGAGATGTTCTCACAAGTTCATGGATGCAAGTGAGGCAAGCTTAGAAGCATGGATACACATGAAAAGTTAGGAAGCATACAAAGCATATAACATGGCAAATATGTAATGCAATGATCAAACATGCTTTCTACATGTCTTATGATGTTAAATGAATCACATGAATGCTTGAAATGCCATGACAAGTCATGTTATGCAAGAGAATGCAAGAAGGATGCAAGAGAAAGCCCAAATTAGGGTTTATGAAACAATCAACAAACAAAAACCAAAACAGAAGCAAACCCTAGGGTAAAAAATGGAAAATTCCAACCAAAGAAAACCTAAACCTATACTAAACCAAAGTCAAAAGGGGAGGTCTCAACTCTTAACCAAACTCAAGTTATGATTTTTCTAAGTTATTGGGGTTTTTAGGGCTCCTAAACAAAAGAAATACCAAACAAATTGAAAATTAGGAAACAAATCATGGCCATTTAATCCTAGAAACTACATGCTAAACACAAAACAAAGCAAAAAGAACCAATGTCCAACTCTTCTTAGATAGGCAGAAATGAATTTTTGAACTTATGATCAAAATAATGCACCAAAAATGATTTAATTCAATGGAAAATTCTCAAAATGCATCAAGATCAAAAAAGAATTTTGGTTTGAAGGTTGGACAATGTTTCTAAATGTCTTAGAACATTTCATAAATTTTTTGGTGATTTTTAAATACCTAAAAGTATTTTTAATTAACTAATTTCCATTAATCAATTAAAAATAATCTTTTAAATATTTAAAAATACTTTTTTAATGATAAAAAATAAAATAAAAATATTTTGGGGTCTTAAAAATTAATAAAACTTTTAAGAAAAAGTTTCATAATTTTTAAGACATTTTTGCTATTTTTAATAAATTATGCAAATAAAATGAAAAGAAAATGAATTAAAATTAAATAAAAGGGAAAGTAATCAGAATGGAGGGATGAGATTGAGTCTGGATTTGAATCTGTTGACCACGCGCGTCATCCAAGGGTCCAGGTTGTTTCTGACTTAATTAATTAAATTATGGATTAATTACATTAAACACGTGGATTAGGGCTAATCAGAGAGATCCAGGCCACACACTCACGCGGGAGGTCAACACTTTCAACGCATCCAATGGTCCAAATTCAAATGGTCTTAATTACTGAGATTAGGGCATAATCACTTTCAGGCTGCCGGAGAAGACTTCCGGTCGTCTTCTCCGGCCAGCATCTCCCCTGAAAATCCCCAAAACCCCAAAAACCTAACTAAAATGAAATCTAAGAATTGGGAAATGATCCCCACTCACTCACGAATCAAAACCCTCTCTCAAAACAAATTTATATTTCCTAACATGGCTGAATCGAAGCAAATAAGAACTAGGGCACGCAAGTTTCAGAGAGCAATTAAATGTTCATTTCATCACCATTTCAAAAACTGAAAGCATATTCATGATCAGGAAGGCACAAAGAGCAAGTTTAGAACAAAAGAAATGATTTCTGGAAAAATATTTTTCAAGCTACCTGAGATTCGAAGCTTTCACTCTGATGACTTTCTGGCCACTTCCTTCAGTGCAATCCACTCCACTTGATCCCCAGATGATGTTTGAATGCTTTGGAGCAATTTATGCTGGCTGGTTGATGAGTTTAGACAGCTTCTGCTTCAACTCAGTTGAAAATGGCCATGGTGAAATGGGCAGCTTCAGGCCAGTGTGAGTGGTTCTATGTGATCAGAACAATGAGTGGAGAAGGTCTGTGGTGTTTGTTTGGGTGTTTGTAAGCTGTGGAAGAAGTTTCGAATGAAACTGCAAGTTGAGGTGAGAAATGGCAGTGGGGTGTTCTTGCTTGTTTCAGGCCTGGCTCTTGGTGGTTTGAGGTCTATGAAGTATGGTGAATTGATCTATGGAAATGGTTTTTATGTTTGCAAGCTGAGAAAACAAATTCGAAGCAAGATGCAAAATGGAGTGTTTTGGTGTATGTGATGGATGGGTGAGTTTCAGCCTTGCTAGATGAGTGTTATGGCCAGCATATGGAAAGTATATTTTAATCCCATAGGTCAGGGGATGTGACATGGCCTGCTGTGATAGGTAGGTAACCTTTTGCCAAAATGTCAACTTCTTTGTAAGAGAAAGTATGGCTTGATCTATAGCTAGTACAAAGCATGGCTCTGGTGCAGCAAGATGAGGTGAGAGGCTAGCAAAGTGCATTAACCAATGCAGCAAGTTGTAGGAGGAATGATCATGAGTTTTTTGCAAGTTGTGGCTTTTGGTTCACATGTGACTATTTTGCTACACAAACCATAAACATGAGGGATTCTTAGTCCAAATCTGATCTTTAGTGTCTATGTGATGTTTGCAAACTGGTTTGAAGTGAGTTAGAGGTCACAATTGGCTTTGGTTCATGACTTTGCAAAATTCTCTTTTGAAGCATATCTTGAAAATCAATGATTTTTGCCAACTTTGCCACACCATAACTTTTGATCCAAGAAGAGTTTGGTCATGTTCTTGTACTTTTTGAAAAGGGAAAGATGAGATCTACAACTTTCATGACCAAAGTTTTTCCATTTGAAGCATTTTTAGATCAAGAATCAAGGCTTGAAAAATGACCTAAAATGAGGCATTCTTGAAAAGTCAACTATGCCCAAAAAGTCAACATTTGCAAAACTTCCAAGTTCTTGACTTTTATGGACTTCAACCTTCTTCCATGATCAAATAAAGATCATATACACTCAAAATGATGAAGATCACCCATTGGTTGGGTCATTGGGGGCCTCAGATGCCCTGATTTTACACTGACTTGTCCAGAAAGTCAACCCTTGATCAGATGACTTCCCCATGGACTTTCTTCATGAAAATTGATATGCATACTCCCCATACCATATAGAGACCAATGGAAACAAGAATGACCAAAAAATTTGGAGTTATGGCCTCTGAAACCAAAACCCTAATTTTAGGTCAACTGTGCAGTCAAACCTGGCTCTGCTTCCACACAAACCCTAGTTCTTGTGATTATTTTGAAATCTTGACTTTGAGAAGATGTAATATGATACTTGAACACATATGGATCCCTTTGAAGTGATTGGTTGCCTTTGGAGTGGCTCAAGAAGCCCTGAGATTGCTCAGATCACAAACCCTAGGTGCAGATGACTTAGAAACTATGCAGTGAATCAAAAATGAAACATGAGATGATATGATTGAGCTTATGCATATGAGAGTGATCACAAGCCATGGTGAAATGGGTGAGGGTAAATTTGGGGTGTTTACAGCTGCCCCTATTCAAACATGAGTTAGCTGTGTAGGATGTAAGCGACAGCTTAACAGGCAAACAAGATAACTTGTGGTTGAATACCAAAGACAGTCCAAAATTTGCACTCACAGAATGAAGAAGAAAAAGGGATATAGATTGTAAAGAAAAATAAAGTATACTGTAAGGTGTGGGCGACGGAGGACGACCGTCGAGCAGAGGACGACTGCTGGGTAAAGGGCAATGACGGGGACGGCCGACATGCTGGGAAAAGTGCGGAAAATAAAGCAATGACGGGGACGACCGACATGCTGGGGATAAAAGGTAAAGCCAAGACGGGGACGGCCGACTAGCTGGGAAAAGTGAGAAATTATGATGGGGACGGCCATCAGGATAAAACCGTAAAATTTTCTGGGAGTTAATGAAACATGACGGGGACGGCCATCAAGTTCATAAAGCAAGGTAACCGACGATGGGGACGGCCATCGGGCTAAAAGAAAAGGAAAAGGGACCACGACGGGTACGGCCATCGGGTTAAAGGATAAATGAAATAAACAGATGATGGGGTACGGCCATCAAAGGTGAAGGACGATCACCTAGCAGGGGACGGCTGCTCTGTTGGGGAATAAAGGAAGTATGATGGGGACGGCCATCAAAGGTGGAGGACGACCACCTGGCAGGGTACGGCTGCCGAAAATATCGCGACACAGGACGAGTGCCGGATAAAAGGTCAACGATGGGGACGGCCATCGGACGAGCATGATGGAGGACGACCATCAAGAAGTGGAGGACGACCACTCAGCAGGGTTCGGCTGCTCTCGAGGTTTCTCATGACATAGGACGAATGTCAGATAACCAAAGATCAACAATGGGGACGGCCATTGGATAAAATGATGAAGGACGATCATCAAAAGGTGGAGGATGACCACCTGGCAGGGGACGGCTGCCAAAAACAACGATGGGGACGGCCATCGGATGAGTATGATGGAGGACGACCATCAAGAAGTGGAGGACGACCACTCAGCAGAGTACGGCTGCTCTCAGGGTTATCATGACACAGGACGAGTGTCAAATAAAAAGAAAATGCTTTGTTGGCGATCTACTGGGGATATAGTGAACACGGACGAGCGTTCACAACCAAGAAAGGAAAGTTTAAGTGTTTAGTATTGTGTATAGATTAAAGATGCGGACGAGCATCCTTGAGACTATGATACGGACGAGTATCATATAGAAACAAACTGACACGTGTTCAGAGATGATGATACGGACGGGTATCAACTGGTTAACAGAGAACACGGACGAGTGTTGTATCTGAAGGGACTCTTCTGGGGATAGTAGATACAGACGAGTATCTATATTCAAGAAGGCACAAGTGTTAGACACGGTGTATGGATTAAAGATGCGGACGAGCATCCTTAAGACTATGATACGGACGAGTATCATGTAGAAACAAACACTAGACGCAATGTTCTGAGATGATGGTACGGACGAGTACCAACTGGTTAACAAAGAACAAAGACTACTGTTGAATCTGTGGGGTATATAACTGGTATGCACAAGATACGGACGAGTATCTGTATGAGAGCGAGTGTTGTATAGATGGTGTTTAACTGCTGGGGAGGGTGACACGGACGAGCGTCAAAAGGAGAAAAGTGTGATATCAACAAGTATATGGGTTGCAAGAGTGTAAGCGACTGCGCTGGGGATATGACACGGACGGGTGTCAAGAAAGTGTATATTCAAGTATGTGTGAGTGCAAAGAGGGTGTCTTCGGCTTTCTGCTGGTGATATGACACGGACGGGTGTCATGAAGTATCCGTGATATGGGTGATTTGTTTGTAAAGAGTGTTCAGGCGACTTTACTGGGGAAAGATGGCACGGACGGGTGCCAAAAGGTGTATATACTGGTGTTTGATGATTTGTGAGGCAACTGCTCTTGCTGGTAACTCTGGTGGGGATTTTTCTTCTGTATGTTGATGAACTTCTATTATTCACAAGTGTTAATTCAGAACATGGCTTATGATTATGCTATGCGTTTGATTTTTGCCGTAATGCTCCGTATTAGACGGAATGCTACGCTCTGAGGGGATAATATAATGCAAATGCCATGATTATGCAAAGATATCAAAACCAGGATTCGGATCCCGTTGCTGCGAAGATCTCTGGCTGATCTGCTTGAAATGGACATCCCAGCTGGGGATGAGATCATTGGTCGATCTAATAAGATGATATTTGCTTGGGGATGAGATCATTGGTAGATCTATCCTAATAATAAATGAGAGACCCAGCTGGGGTTTGTAGAAGCTTTCTTCACTCTGTTGTGATTCCTTCATGCGTTGCTCTTCTGAATAGAGGCTGAGGATTCTGTGGGGATATGATTCCCTGATTCTTGCATTCTGCTGAGGAGGAATGATTGGTACTATGGCTGGGAGAGTTGTTGGCCACTCAGCTGGGGAGAGTAATGAGAGGCAACTCAGCTGGGGATAAAGCATTTCAGATGCTGAGATTGAGTGTATGTTGATTTGGCAACTTTGCTGGGGAAATGGGCACCTTCCAGTGCCACATGGAAGACAGACCGAGTTGATAATGATCTGCTAGCTTGCTAAGGGTGAAGCTCTCATGCCCCAAGTTGCGTTCTGGATACCTGCAATCCTGAAAAAGATAGAAAAACGCACAAGATAATCCCGAGGTATCCCTTACTGGATTCCGTCATAGGAGTTAGGATACTTCTGAGAGTAAGTATATTTCCTGCAGGCATGTTTTCATTTGAAAATAAACATATGTGTTCTTATGCAATCAATGTTCTTTTAAGATATCAGACATTTTTTTGCAAAAATAAAAATGTACAAAACGAGACATGACTGAAAATCTGATTTTATTAATTCCTATGCCCTGAATTGGCGAGATACAGTCAAAGAAACATATCTCCTGACATGAGGAGATTGCTATAAATTGAGAAACAAAAATGTTGGCAGTGTTGATGACGCTTTCAAAGGAACTTCCTCTTCTGCTATGACTCGTATGACAATGACGTTCTTCTCGCCCTGCTTTCTGAAGAAAATTGATTCTGATTGAAGCTTGATCCTTTTGAAGCTTTCCAAGTTGCAAGTGATACAGACGAATTCAGAATGCAGTTGTTCGCTTATTCCCTTATTTTGCATGGATCGCCCTTTCGGGTTTTCAATCCATCGGGATACCCATTTTTGCCTGAGTTGTCCAATTTGGCTTTTCAACTCAGCGGGTGTACATTTTTCATTTATTTCCCTTATTTTTGCCCGAGTCTTTTATTCTGTTTTTGACTCGCCGGGATGCCCTATTTTTTCCTGGACTTTCATTCTGTTTTTGCGTCCAGCGGGTCATTTTTATGCGAAGTATTTTTTAACTGCATCTGAATTCACAGGGGACGGGAAATCTTCACCATCCATGGTGCTGAGCATCAGTGCTCCACCAGAGAAAACTTTCTTTACCACGAATGGTCCTTCATAATTTGGAGTCCATTTGCCCCTGTGGTCTGTATGGGGAGGGAGGATTCTTTTCAACACAAGATCTCCCACTTGGTACTCTCGGTGCCTGACTTTCTGATCGAAGGCTTTCTTCATTCTCTTCTGATACAACTGCCCATGACAGATTGCAGCCAGTCTTTTCTCTTCAATCAGACTCAACTGTTCATATCGGGACCGGACCCATTCTGCTTCGTTCAGCTTAACATCCATCATTACCCGTAAGGAGGGTAGTTCAACTTCAACAGGTAGGACTGCTTCCATACCGTACACAAGATGATACGGTGTTGCCCCAGTGGATGTTCTGATTGACGTGCGGTACCCATGCAAGGCAAACGGTAGCATTTCATGCCAGTCTTTGTAAGTGACTACCATCTTCTGCACAATCTTCTTGATATTTTTATTTGCCGCCTCAACAGCGCCATTCATCTTTGGCCTGTAAGGAGAAGAATTGTGGTGTTGGATCTTGAAGTCCCGGCATAACTCAGCCATCATTTTGTTGTTTAAGTTGGAACCATTATCAGTAATGATTCGCTCGGGCACTCCGTACCGACAGATGATATCTCTCTTTAGGAATCGGGCTACCACTTGCCTTGTGACGTTTGCATATGAGGCTGCTTCAACCCACTTGGTAAAATAGTCGATGGCAACCAGGATGAATCGGTGGCCATTCGAAGCAGTTGGCTCAATCTTGCCAATCATATCAATGCCCCACATAGCAAAGGGCCATGGTGAAGACATGATGTTCAAAGGGTTGGGAGGCACATGCACCTTATCTGCATAGATCTGGCATTTATGGCACTTCCGGGCATAAGCACAACAGTCTGCATCCATTGTGATCCAGTAATAACCTGATCTTAACAACTTCTTGGCCATTGCATGTCCTCCAGCATGGGTACCAAAGGAGCCTTCGTGCACTTCATGCATCAGTAAATCTGCTTCCGTCTTGTCAACACATCTGAGGAGTACCATATCAAAGTTCCTTTTGTATAAAGACCCATCAGCGTTCAGAAAGAAACTACCAGCAAGCCTTCTCAAAGTCTTCTTATCATTGGAAGATGCCCCAGGTGGGTATGTTTGATCCTCCAAGAAGCACTTAATGTCATGGAACCAAGGCTTATCGTCTTTGACAACATCTGCTGCAAATACATACGCTGGCCTGTCGAGTCTGGACACTGAAATCTGAGGTACAAAGTTAGCAGTTTGAACTTTGATCATGGATGAAATGGTAGCAAGAGCATCTGCAAACTGATTCTCGTCCCGAGGGATATACTCAAGCTTGACTGTTGTGAAGAAAGTCAATAACCTTCTTGTATAATCCCTGTAAGGTATTAGATGATCCTGGTGTGTATACCATTTGCCGTTGGTTTGATTGACTACCAAAGCTGAATCCCCGAATACAGTCAACGTCTTGACCCTGAGGTCAATGGCTTCCTCAAGACCCATAATACAAGCTTCGTATTCAGCTTCGTTGTTAGTGCAGTTAAAGGTGAGTTTTGCCGAAAAAGGCATGTGAACTCCTTTGGGTGTAATGAGTACTGCACCAACACCACGACCATTCATGTTAACCGCCCCGTCAAACATCATAGTCCATTCTTCTTCCGGGTCAGGCCCTTCAGTGTGAACAGGTTCTTCATGGTCTTTTGATTTAATGAACATGATGTCTTCATCAGGGAAGTCAAACCTCATAGGCTGGTAGTCATCAATGGGTTGCTCAGCAAGATATTCAGATAGTACACTGCCCTTGATGGCTTTCTGAGAAGTGTACTGTATGTCATATTCTGTGAGAATCATTTGCCATCTTGCAACCCGTCCGGTAAGAGCTGGCTTCTCAAATATGTACTTAACTGGGTCCATCTTTGAGATCAATAAAGTAGTGTGGGTCAACATGTACTGTCTCAGTCGGCGAGCAGCCCACGCTAAAGCACAGCAAGTTTTCTCGAGCAGTGAATAACGTTGTTCACATTCGGTAAACTTTTTGCTTAGGTAGTATATTGCATACTCTTTTCGACCAGACTCGTCATGCTGGCCCAGCACACACCCCATTGACTCTTCTAATACTGTCAAGTACATTATCAGAGGTCTTCCTTCAACTGGAGGCATAAGGATTGGAGGCTCTTGTAAGTATTCCTTGATCTTGTCAAAAGCCTTCTGGCAGTCTTCGTTCCACCTGACCGTCTGTTCTTTTCTCAACAGTTTGAACAAGGGCTCACAGGTTGCCGTAAGGTGAGATATGAACCTTGAGATGTAGTTCAATCTACCTAGAAACCCTCGAACTTCTTTTTCAGATTTTGGTGCAGGCATTTCTTGAATGGCTTTGACTTTATCAGGGTCAACTTCAATCCCTTTCTCGCTTACAATAAAACCCAGCAGCTTACCCGATCGCACCCCGAATGTGCATTTGTTGGGGTTCAGCTTCAGTTGGTACTTCCTCAGTCGCTTGAACAACTTCAGCAGATTTACCAGGTGATCTTCCTCTGTAAGGGACTTGGCAATCATGTCATCCACATAACATTCTATCTCCTTATGAATCATATCGTGGAATAATGTTACCATAGCCCGTTGATATGTCGCACCGACATTCTTGAGCCCAAATGGCATTACTTTGTAGCAGAACGTGCCCCAAGGTGTGATGAATGTTGTCTTCTCCATGTCTTCAAGTGACATCTTAATCTGGTTGTATCCTGAAAATCCGTCCATGAAGGAGAATACCGAGAACTGAGCTGTGTTATCCACCAATACATCAATGTGAGGTAAAGGGAAATCATCTTTCGAGCTAGCTCTATTCAGATCCCGGTAGTCAACACACATCCTTACTTTGCCGTCTTTCTTAGGCACAGGTACAATATTAGCAACCCATGGCAGATAGCTAGTTACAGCAAGGAATCCGGCGTCCCATTGCTTTTGTACCTCTTCCTTGATTTTCATAGCCATGTCCGGACGAGTACGGCGCAGTTTCTGTTTAACCGGTGGGCATTCTTCCCTCAAAGGCAGCTTGTGCACAACAATATCGGTATCCAACCCTGGCATATCTTGGTAAGACCAAGCAAACACGTCCACATATTCTTGAAGCAGGTCAATCAACTGTTTCTTCACTGAGTCTTGTAAGCAGCCCCGATTTTGACTTCTTTCACGTCTTCATCCGTACCAAGATTAATCACTTCAACCTCCTCCTGGTGAGGAGTAATAACCTTTTCCTCTTGTCTTAACAACCTGGCTAGCTCTTCAGGAAGCTCATATTCTTCATCAACCCCTTCATCAGCTTGATTGATCGGATTGTCAAAGTCATACGAAGTCATAGCCGTGCTGTTGTCGGTGCTGTCTGGAAGGCACTCTCTGCAAGGGTTAAGTTTGTTCATTTTAGTGATCTGATTTTAGTCTTGCTTTAGAAAAGTGAAATAAAGTTGTCATTTTGAAAACACTGCCATTTATTTTTTGTACAAAAAGAAAAAAAGGAAAACAGTGAGCAGAAAAGAAAAAGACTCGTTTGCAAAAAGATGTCTGATATTTCATTAATTAATCTTGTTTGCACAAAAAGTACAGATGGCCCTATTACAAAATGAGTCTTGTCATCTTGGGCAAGATGCAAGACTTTGATGCATGCTTATAAAAATACAGGAAATAATAATTACTCTGCTCGAGTAACTCTTATAATTTCCTGGGAAGACCAGTTCGAGACACTGCTTCCCGGGATCTTTGGACGAATCCAGCTTTCCAGGTTGCGTTCCTCTTCCAGCTCGTCTTCCAGACAGTTGATAGCATCGGGGGTAAGCATCCCCCCACTGACAAAACCGGGCTTTCCAGCAGCCTTTGCTTGATGTTGAGTTGGTCTGTAACCCAACCCAAATTTGTCTTTCTTCTCCTCCACAGCTAAAACCTTGCCCCAGCCTAGGGCAGTTCCTTCCTCAACAACCTTCCGGGCTTGTTGGTATGATGACATGGAGATCCCAGATACAGCAGATGCTTCATTTACATTCAAGGCTTCAAATCCTTGGCTCATTGTTTCATGGATCTCCCCATCCATTTCAATATACTTATAAGTAGCCAGATGGCTAACAAATATATCCTCCTCCCCACAGATTGTAACAACTTGGCCTTCCCACTCAAATTTTAACTTTTGGTGAAGGGTAGACGTTATTGCGCCGGCGGCGTGAATCCAGGGTCTACCCAACAAACAGCTGTAGGCGGGCTGAATGTCCATCACATAAAAGATAGTTTTAAAGGTCTGTGGGCCAATTGTCACAGGTAGCTCGATCTCTCCCAGAACCGATCTCTTTGAACCGTCAAAGGCTCTTACCACCAGGTTGCTGGGCCTCAATGCCAATCCATCATATTCTAACTTCACCAGAGCCTTCTTTGGTAAGACATTAAGGGATGACCCCGTGTCTACCAGCACATGAGAGAGGACTGCTCCTTTGCATTCCATGGTTATGTGCAAAGCTTTGTTGTGGTTGCGGCCATCCGCTGTCAAGTCAGTATTGGTGAACCCTAGCCCATTGCTAGCAGTAACATTTCCAACCACGGTTTCCAACTGGTTGACAGTAATCTCTTCAGGCACGTAAGCTGCGTGCAAGACCTTGAGTAGTGCATTCCGATGGGCTTCGGAGCACATAAGCAATGAGAGGATAGAGATTTTGGATGGCGTTTGGTGAAGCTGATCCACAATTTTGTAATCACTCTTTTTGATGATTCTCATAAACTCATCAACTTCTTGATCGAACGGTGTCTTCAAGGCTTCTTTAACAGCTTGATCTTCCTGCACCGGGCTCTTTCCTTTTGCCTTAGCAGCAGCTTCTGCTTCGGCAGTAGGTCTTTGAATTGGTGGAGCAAAGAGACGTCCGCTTCGAGTGAAGCCTCCGCCTCCCCCCACATTATCTACTTGTGGTGCAGGTGCTGATGTTTCAAGAGTGATTCTTTTTCCTTCGCAGTACACGTCTGAGCCATAGTGCCAAGGGATGGCCCCATTGCTTTCATATGGTACTGGTCCAGGCACCGTGACAGTGACTGGACTGATTGCTGCTGCTGAAGGGACTGTAATTGTTTGTGGATCATAAAAGATTGTAACTGGTGCTCTGGTGGGAGCAGCACCTTCTGAATGGTAGGCAGAGTTGCTTTCAGGATCATAGAATATGGTGACAGTAGAGACATCTTCATGATTTGTTGCTGGTGTTGTAGGAGACAATGGTGGCAGAACGGATGTTGTTATTGTAGGAGGTTCAAAATGGAGTGATGCTGAAGTTGTAGCAGGAAAATTTGTTGAGAACTGGTCAGTTGAGATAATGGATGAAGTACTTGTTGATGAAACCGAAGAATTGTCAGGAACAATGGTTGTTGCAGTTGTAGGAGGTTCTGAAACCGTTGATGATGAGATTGCTGGATTTGTTGGAAATGATGTAGTGATCTGGAGTTGGCCACTCTGAATAAGGCCATCTATGCCATTCCTCAGATTATCGCACCCATTTACCGAGATATTACAGTAAGCACAACCCAATTCACACCCTGGGAACATCTGACATTCCAAGAGCTGAGCCTTGATTTCTACCAATGGTGTCCTGATCTGTCCCACACTGGTTATTAAATAAGACGGCTTGTCTTCTTCAATAGCGTTAATTCGGGGACCACCATGGTTTGGCATGGGGTTTTTATTGACATTGGGTGGTGGTGCGAAATTCAGAGCTTTTGAGTCCACCAGGTCTTGTACCTTCATATGCAGGGCTCTGCACTTTTCTGTGCTGTGGCCAGGTGCGTTTGAATGAAAAGCACACCTAGCATTGGAGTCATAGTTCCTGGGTAGACTGTTGGGATCTGGAGGTGCCAGCGTCCTTAGCTCAACCAAGTTGAGTTTCAGGAGTTGTGGCAGCAGGGCAGCATATGGCATTGGGATCGGATCGATCACTCTGTTAGCTTGAGAAGGCCTCTGCTGAAATGGCCTTTGTTGACTGTTGTTGTTGGTGTTGCTGTTGTTGTAATTCCTTGGAGGATACTGACTTTGTTGATGGTACTGAGGTTGCTGTTGATAGCTTTGCTGAGGAGGTTGATAGATTGGTTGAGGAGGAGCCGGAGCAGGGATAGTGACTGCTGCTACAGACCTGTGAACATACTGGGGTCTGCCCCTGTTGGTGTGGATGGCATTGGTCTCGCCAGTTCTTCTCGGGCCTGCAAAAGGCTTTCTTGTACTACTGGACGAGCTTGCACCGTTGTCTGAGATCTTTCCCATTTTTAACAAGCTTTCAATTCTCTCCCCGGCTATGACAACATCTGCAAAGCTAGTGGAAGAGAAAGCTGCCAACCTGTCAATATATGTTCCCTGAAGGGTGTTCATGAACATATCTGCCATTTCCCGTTCAGACATAGGTGGTTGAACAGCGGCAGCCAGTTGCCTCCATCTCTGGGCATATTCTCGGAAACTTTCCCTTGACGACTGTGACATTCCCATTAGGAGGGTCCTGTTGGGTGCCATGTCTAAGTTATACTGATACTGTCTGATGAAGGCCTCTGCCAGGTCCTTCCAGCATCTAATAGTTGCCCTTGTCAAGTGAGAGTACCATTCTCTTGACGCTCCAGTTAAGCTGTCTTCGAAATAGAACATCCAGAGCTTCTCATCCATAGTATAGGCCTTCAGCCTTCCCAGAAATGACTGTAAATGAGTCCGGGGGCATGAAGTCCCGTTGTATTTTTCAAAGCAAGGAGGCTTGAACTTATGGGGGATCCTGACCCCGTCTACCAAGCCCATGTCCATGACATCGAAGCCCAAAGAGTTTTGAGATTCTAAGGACCTCAACTTCTCAGCTATCTCATCCAATCTCCTATCATAAGCTTCCTCACCAGCGCCCATTACTGTGAATTGGTCCTCCTGAGGATCCTCTTGAAGTACCCTAGCTGCGGTGGTAGTCCCTTGAACATTTGCAGGAATATTGACCTCAGGATGGAGGTGTGGTCCAAATACCGGAGGGTTGACGTGAGGTTGGACTCTTTCATTGTTACTGGTACCGGCAATCCCTATATGTGGATCTTCTTGATTCTGCCTTTCCACCATGGCCCTCAATCTTTCCTGGCTCTGAGCCATGTTGTTCATAACCTCCATAAACTGAGTCATTTGATTCCTCATCTCTAGCCTTTCATTTGCCATTTGATTTCTGACCTCAGTAAGGTCCTGCTGCATCTGATCCATTTGAATTCCCGGAAGGTTGTTTCGGGTTGGATAACGGTGCGGACGGTTGAGGGGAAATACCCGGCGCCTAGCAATAGTTCCTGAACATCACAACAGAGGTTTAGCAACAACAAAACAAAAACCTACAAAACAAACAAAGGGTTAGCATGCAATGCAGTTAGGCTTATTTGTTCTCAAGGTATCCGGTTTGGCATTCAGTTTTGACCCTTCCAGACCCTTGAAGATGCTGTTGATGTTGCTTCCGAAGTAAACTTGGATGGAACAAAACTAACACAAATATATTACAGAAAGTGAAATAATACAACTTGTTCATTTTACAACACAAGCCCCCTAAGGGGTCAAAATACAGTACAAGAAAATAAAAGTACATGGAAAGAAAGCAACAACAAACAAATGGTCAAACACCAAGACCAAACTCATCCTCACGAACTTCCTTGAGAAGTGCTTCGGTCACAGGATCAGCCGGACGCTCCGTGAGATTCCTGATGAGGAGATTCCGGGTCGTAACAGCTGCTGCTAGCTTCTTGTGCTGAGTTTGTTCTTTGGACCTCTTCACCCCTGCTCTGATCTTCAATTCTGATATCTCCCTCTGGGCTGCTGCCAGGGCTTCTTGCTGTACCTTTGCATTAGCTTCAAGTTGCTCCATCTTGTCTTGAACTCTCTTGTCCTCCAGAGTACGGGCCTCGGTGATCCTGACCCACCGGGCTTGACTCTCTTTCAGATACAAGTCTGTTCTTGCTCTTTGGAACTGGGCTTCTTTACAAGCATTCTTTAGGATTTGTTCTCCAGCCTTAGACTTTTTGATATAATCCCCAGACTTCTCAATCTTAGTCAGGTGCTCTACTCTCATCTTCTCCAACCTCTCAATCTCCCTCATACCTTCACTCCTCTCCCGGAGGGTCTTCTGCAAGGCCTGAGTTAGCTTCTCATTTCTTTCCTTCAAGCTCTCAAACTCTTCCAAACTGATAGTGGCAGGGGGTGGTGCTGAAGATGACTCAGGCATGTCTTCTATGGTAAAGGGCATCCCAGAGAATTGGGCCCTGGCACGGGACCACTCATAATATTGTGCTGATGCCACATTATTGCACTTCCCCAAAATGGTTACTCCCTTAGTCTGAACATTATCCCAGGCCCAGGCAGCCTGCCTAACAACAGCCAAATTAATCTTGTTCTCACAATAAAGGGTCTCCACCAAGTCTTGTTCCTTAGGAGTGTGGACCAGTGCATAGCCCAGTTGTCTCCTGAATAACAGAGGGTTATAATTGATACTTCCCTTAACTCCTATTAGGGGCACATTGGGAAAATGCCCACAGCTGGTGATGATATCCCCGCCCTTGGTGCTTTGAGTGCACCATCTGATGTCAGCTGAAGTTAGAACAGTGAGTCTCTTAGCCCAGTTGCTCTGCTGATGAGGATTTAGGAATGCATCTGTCCTGGGTAGATGCCTGAGAAGCCAAGTATGGAATAATGGAGCACAACACCTCACTAACCTTCCCCTCTGCTTTTCATTCCTCTGATGCACTGAATAGTAAAGATCCCCCAATAAAGTAGGCACTGGGTTCTTCAAGATGAACAGATGGATTGCATTCTTGCTAATGAATCGAGGCTCATCTGCAAACAATACAATTCCATATATACTCAAGGCCAGTAAAGCACAGACAGCTTTCCACTCTCCTACAGAAGCTTTCAGGGTAGCTTGAGAAATTAAGAAGTCCAGATGAAAGCCAGGGATTCCAGCTTTAGAGGTCATATGCTGCTCAATCAAAACAGGTTCCAGATGCAAAGCTTTTGCTACTTCTCCATTAGCAGGAAAGACCATCTCAGGGTTGAAAGGAATTTCTCTCCTGATAGGCATACCAACTAATGAGGAGTACTCTTCCAATAAGGGGCCCAACTGAAAGTCTTGAAAGGTGAAACATCTCAGTGGGGGATCATAAAACTGAATGCAGGTGTGGATCAGGCTTCTCTGTGAAGGGTCCAGATCCATAACCATATCAAGTATATCTCCATAATGTTCCCTGAACAATGGTATGTGATCTGGAGTGATCAGGGTTTGAATCCTCCTGATGTCTGATAACTCTGGTTGGAAGAAATGGTAAGTGATGTTGCTCTTTTTAGGAGCCATGATGCTGAAGATTGAGTAGAGACAGGTGCTGATGATAATACTGAAGAAGTGGGCCACTGACTGGCTGGTGCAGGATATAGCTGAAACAGATGCTGGTGAAGATAGGTCAATACAGAAGATGGGGTCAAAACCAAAACCAAATGAAGATGGATACCCTGAAACAAATAAGCAAATGTCAATATGATGCAATGATTATGTATGCAAATGATATGCAAGGGTTTGTGACTGAGCTGGATCTGATCAAACTGCTCTGATATAGGTCCAAGTGTGTTCAAGAATTCCAGATGGAGGTCTATAAATCCAGTAACCAAGGTGGGGGGCTCAAATAAAGAGCCACATGTCCAGGGTTTAGAATCACTAGAACTGTCCAACATGGAGTACTCTTAACAAATCAAAGTAATAGGGTATTCTGAGGTCAAGGTACCTGCAAACCTGTAAACAGCCCATCCCCCTCACAGGTGGTGTTCTAGAACAAGGATCCTCAGACTTGGATCAGTTATGAGAAGTGTAAACACTTCCAACCCGGAGGTAAAGTGTTTACAATAACCATAACAATTCCTCCTCTAATTCACCTCAGTTTCTGAAGGTCAATACTAAAAGGTCATCCAGACTTAGCAGGCTTCCCAGATAGCCCTAGCATTGCAGGAAATCTGCAACACAGAGTTCTCAAGAAGAAACCCATATCTGAACCGTGTTTCATATTCCCGCACCAGACCGAAATGGAATGGGAAAGAATATGATTCACTCTAGCCTAGGTGTCACTCAGGTCCCAGGTATAGGACCTCAACACTCAATGAAATACCCACCCATCAAAGCAAACAACAGATCCAGCCAGCAGCATGACAGTATGATATATACAAATGCAATAAAGAAAGTAGTAAAGCAAACTGTACATAAAGCAAAATAAATACAAGCACAAATAAGCACATAACACCCCAGTAAACACAAATCAAACAAGCGCTAGGAGGAACCCACAAAAAGAACCAGAAGCCCTGGTTGCAGTATAAGGCTCCCCAGCAGAGTCGCCAAGCTGTCGCTCCCGACAAATGAAACTAATCAGATGAAGGTACAGACGCGAACGGTCGGCGAGAGGGACAGTGAGAACACACAGCCGTGAACTCACTGGAGAATGAATAGAGTCGCCAGCTAGGCATTTTTATCCCGGAGGAAAGGCAATGCTGCATAGACCTAGAAAGATATGGACAAGACGGTCGCGAACCAGAGAGACTGATAAAGGGGGTTGGTTACAACCTGGGAAGGTATTAGCACCCAGATTGTCCGTCGTACTCGACGGGATCCACGCTTAAAAGATTTGTGTTTTAAAGGGGTAGTGTCAGTGCAATCTGTGTATACAATAGCTGGAAAAGAATGTACAGGTGTCAGTGTAAAGTGTATAAATGATGTGAAGTATGAAAGTGTCAGTGTAAGAAAGGAGAGTGAAATGCTCAAGATAATGAGGCTTAAAGAATAAGGCTGGAAAGAGGGGGAATATACAGAGACTTTTGTTCGATAACTGTTAAGTTATGCCTACGTATCCTCTCGTGCAATGAGGAAGTCAGAACACCGTAGTTCGACCCAAAGAGACTGAAAGATGAATTGACTTGTGAACTGCTTACTTGTCTATGCTCAAGTGTATGACCTGTCTGGCTCAGGTGCTTACTGTCTTGCATTAGACGGAAGAAGCAAGTTCTCGTCTATGAGTGAAGGTGATGAGAAAAGAATCCCGAAGGAGACGGTTATTGTTTGTTTTTGTGTTTTCAGTCTTCTATTGCTTTTGAAAGTTTGTCATAAGTTAATGAGCTTAAGCCTAAACCAATGGATTTAGTAAACTCATCACAATCTTCCCTCTGATTAGGGGTAATGAGAATACCTTAAGTGTGAAGTCAGATTCTCACACTTAATCACCTTTAGTGTAGGATTAAGATCATTAACCTACTTGTGATTATTTAGATGTTTTTGGTATTTTTGTTTAGTGTTGAGTAATGAGGTTAAGCCATAATCAGGGATTAAACAGACTCATTACACCATCCTAATAGAAGGATAATAGATGAGAATGTTTAAGCTGAGGAAAACTCCCCAACTTAATCCATGATTAGGGATTAAACTCATGACAAAACAAGCCTTTATTAAGTGGATTTTATTCAATGGTATGATGATGAAGTGATTTTTATGATTTGTTAAGACAACTTGAGGGGGACTTGTCCATTAACACTAGGGTTAGTCCTTCTTAACCAATTAAGGAAGAATTAGAACCCTAATGCAAGGCCCAAGTTACAAGTGTAATGTCTTGATGATTATTAAGTGAATTGATTAAGAGATTTAAACACCTTAAGGGTTTAACACTTAGGATTAAAGTTATACACTCCATCCTAAGAGAAGGATGCAGGCATAAGCTTAATCACAAAGCCTTAAAGCCTTTAGGGTTTAGTCCCTGATTATGAGATGAGAAGAGAAGACTCAAGGAGAAACACAAAGGTAAAACTATGAGGGGAGACTAATCAAAACCCTAATTCATTGTCATGCTTGGTTGTTCCTAAGGTTTGTGAGGTTTTCAAGAACAATCTTCAAAGGAGCCACCAGGAAACAGATGAACAAGATCAAGAGAAGCAAGGTGACTGGCTTCATTCAAGAAGTCAAGTCACTTGAAGAAAGAAAGGGGGAGGAACAAGAATGAGCAAACTCAATCTCAAACACATACATAAATGCAGCAATGGATGCAAGAGAGATGAAAAGAAAAGTTATGAGAAGTGAAGGCAAATTCACTTCTCAAGTTTACTTACCACCTGAAAAGTTAGAAAGAAATGCAATGCAATGCAAAATGGGATGAAATGGTATGATGCTAAACAAAACCAGAGGCATGTTGATGATGATAATGATGCTATGGAATGCTATGAACATGAGGCAAGGCATGGAGATGTTCTCACAAGTTCATGGATGCAAGTGAGGCAAGCTTAGAAGCATGGATACACATGAAAAGTTAGGAAGCATACAAAGCATATAACATGGCAAATATGTAATGCAATGATCAAACATGCTTTCTACATGTCTTATGATGTTAAATGAATCACATGAATGCTTGAAATGCCATGACAAGTCATGTTATGCAAGAGAATGCAAGAAGGATGCAAGAGAAAGCCCAAATTAGGGTTTATGAAACAATCAACAAACAAAAACCAAAACAGAAGCAAACCCTAGGGTAAAAAATGGAAAATGCCAACCAAGGAAAACCTAAACCTATACTAAACCAAAGTCAAAAGGGGAGGTCTCAACTCTTAACCAAACTCAAGTTATGATTTTTCTAAGTTATTGGGGTTTTTAGGGCTCCTAAACAAAAGAAATACCAAACAAATTGAAAATGAGGAAACAAATCATGGCCATTTAATCCTAGAAACTACATGCTAAACACAAAACAAAGCAAAAAGAACCAATGTCCAACTCTTCTTAGATAGGCAGAAATGAATTTTTGAACTTATGATCAAAATAATGCACCAAAAATGATTTAATTCAATGGAAAATTCTCAAAATGCATCAAGATCAAAAAAGAAATTTGGTTTGAAGGTTGGACAATGTTTCTAAATGTCTTAGAACATTTCATAAATTTTTTGGTGATTTTTAAATACCTAAAAGTATTTTTAATTAATTAATTTCCATTAATCAATTAAAAATAATCTTTTAAATATTTAAAAATACTTTTTTAATGATAAAAAATAAAATAAAAATATTTTGGGGTCTTAAAAATTAATAAAACTTTTAAGAAAAAGTTTCATAATTTTTAAGGCATTTTTGCTATTTTTAATAAATTATGCAAATAAAATGAAAAGAAAATGAATTAAAATTAAATAAAAGGGAAAGTAATCAGAATGGAGGGATGAGATTGAGTCTGGATTTGAATCTGTTGACCACGCGCGTCATCCAAGGGTCCAGGTTGTTTCTGACTTAATTAATTAAATTATGGATTAATTACATTAAACACGTGGATTAGGGCTAATCAGAGAGATCCAGGCCACACACTCACGCGGGAGGTCAACACTTTCAACGCATCCAATGGTCCAAATTCAAATGGTCTTAATTACTGAGATTAGGGCATAATCACTTTCAGGCTGCCGGAGAAGACTTCCGGTCGTCTTCTCCGGCCAGCATCTCCCCTGAAAATCCCCAAAACCCCAAAAACCTAACTAAAATGAAATCTAAGAATTGGGAAATGATCCCCACTCACTCACGAATCAAAACCCTCTCTCAAAACAAATTTATATTTCCTAACATGGCTGAATCGAAGCAAATAAGAACTAGGGCACGCAAGTTTCAGAGAGCAATTAAATGTTCATTTCATCACCATTTCAAAAACTGAAAGCATATTCATGATCAGGAAGGCACAAAGAGCAAGTTTAGAACAAAAGAAATGATTTCTGGAAAAATATTTTTCAAGCTACCTGAGATTCGAAGCTTTCACTCTGATGACTTTCTGGCCACTTCCTTCAGTGCAATCCACTCCACTTGATCCCCAGATGATGTTTGAATGCTTTGGAGCAATTTATGCTGGCTGGTTGATGAGTTTAGACAGCTTCTGCTTCAACTCAGTTGAAAATGGCCATGGTGAAATGGGCAGCTTCAGGCCAGTGTGAGTGGTTCTATGTGATCAGAACAATGAGTGGAGAAGGTCTGTGGTGTTTGTTTGGGTGTTTGTAAGCTGTGGAAGAAGTTTCGAATGAAACTGCAAGTTGAGGTGAGAAATGGCAGTGGGGTGTTCTTGCTTGTTTCAGGCCTGGCTCTTGGTGGTTTGAGGTCTATGAAGTATGGTGAATTGATCTATGGAAATGGTTTTTATGTTTGCAAGCTGAGAAAACAAATTCGAAGCAAGATGCAAAATGGAGTGTTTTGGTGTATGTGATGGATGGGTGAGTTTCAGCCTTGCTAGATGAGTGTTATGGCCAGCATATGGAAAGTATATTTTAATCCCATAGGTCAGGGGATGTGACATGGCCTGCTGTGATAGGTAGGTCACCTTTTGCCAAAATGTCAACTTCTTTGTAAGAGAAAGTATGGCTTGATCTATAGCTAGTACAAAGCATGGCTCTGGTGCAGCAAGATGAGGTGAGAGGCTAGCAAAGTGCAGTAACCAATGCAGCAAGTTGTAGGAGGAATGATCATGAGTTTTTTGCAAGTTGTGGCTTTTGGTTCACATGTGACTATTTTGCTACACAAACCATAAACATGAGGGATTCTTAGTCCAAATCTGATCTTTAGTGTCTATGTGATGTTTGCAAACTGGTTTGAAGTGAGTTAGAGGTCACAATTGGCTTTGGTTCATGACTTTGCAAAATTCTCTTTTGAAGCATATCTTGAAAATCAATGATTTTTGCCAACTTTGCCACACCATAACTTTTGATCCAAGAAGAGTTTGGTCATGTTCTTGTACTTTTTGAAAAGGGAAAGATGAGATCTACAACTTTCATGACCAAAGTTTTTCCATTTGAAGCATTTTTAGATCAAGAATCAAGGCTTGAAAAATGACCTAAAATGAGGCATTCTTGAAAAGTCAACTATGCCCAAAAAGTCAACATTTGCAAAACTTCCAAGTTCTTGACTTTTATGGACTTCAACCTTCTTCCATGATCAAATAAAGATCATATACACTCAAAATGATGAAGATCACCCATTGGTTGGGTCATTGGGGGCCTCAGATGCCCTGATTTTACACTGACTTGTCCAGAAAGTCAACCCTTGATCAGATGACTTCCCCATGGACTTTCTTCATGAAAATTGATATGCATACTCCCCATACCATATAGAGACCAATGGAAACAAGAATGACCAAAAAATTTGGAGTTATGGCCTCTGAAACCAAAACCCTAATTTTAGGTCAACTGTGCAGTCAAACCTGGCTCTGCTTCCACACAAACCCTAGTTCTTGTGATTCTTTTGAAATCTTGACTTTGAGAAGATGTAATATGATAATTGAACACATATGGATCCCTTTGAAGTGATTGGTTGCCTTTGGAGTGGCTCAAGAAGCCCTGAGATTGCTCAGATCACAAACCCTAGGTGCAGATGACTTAGAAACTATGCAGTGAATCAAAAATGAAACATGAGATGATATGATTGAGCTTATGCATATGAGAGTGATCACAAGCCATGGTGAAATGGGTGAGGGCAAATTTGGGGTGTTTACACCTTGGCATTATGGATCTGATGTTTATATCCATGGTGTTAAGCAGGAACCCTTAGCTGATATGCCTGTTGATGTTGATAACATTGCTGGATCTAGTAAGATCACACGAAGCGGAAGAGTTTTCTCTCCTCCAGTTACCTCCAAGAATGCAGTTGCTCCAGCTGTTACCTCCACCGCTGATGCTCGGGGAAAAGGTCCTGTTATTGAACCTATACCTACTGATGTGCCAGCTGCTGATGATCTCTCTAAGCAGATGGAAGAAGTATTGAAGATCATTCGCAAGAGTGATTATGACATTGTTAATCAATTGGGGCATACTCCCTCCAAGATTTCTATGCTGTCTTTGTTGTTATGTTCCGAGGCTCATGCCAAGGACTTGATTAAATTTCTGAAGACTGCTCATGTACCAAATGAAATTTCTGTTGACCAGTTTGAAAATTGTGTTGCACACTTGACCTATGATAATGGGTTAGGTTTCTCCGATGCTGATTTGACTCCGGCCAAAAGGGATCATAACAGGGCTCTACATATCTCCATTGAATGCAGGGGCACTACCCTGTCACATGTATTAATAGAAAATGGTTCCTCTCTGAATGTGTTGCCCAAAGAAGTTCTGAATAAGTTGAGTCCTGAAGATGCTGTGCTGAAGCCCAGTAACATAGTGGTGAAGGCTTTTGATGGCTCGAGAAGAGTGGTGCATGGAGAAATTGATCTCCCAATCAAAGTTGGTTCTCAGTTTTTCAATGCTACCTTTTATGTAATGGATATTCGTCTGTCGTATTCTTGTTTGCTTGGGCGTCCCTGGATCCATGGGGCAGGTGCTGTAACCTCCACTTTACATCAGAAGCTGATATATCCAGTAGAAGGGAAGGTTGTTACTGTCTACAGAGAGGAAGGGTATATGATTAGCCATGTGAACACCTTTAAGTATCTTGAAGTGGAAGGTGAATATGTTGAAACTCCGTGTCAGACATTTGAAGTGGTTCCTTGGATTGTTAATGATTATGAAGCTACTCCTGTTGTCAAGAAAGTTCCTGTGGTCACCAGAGTACCTCCTACAATGGCCTCCCTTAAAGATGCTAGAGCTGTGGTGGATGAAGGTGGTTGTACTATTTGGGGTCAGCTTCCTGATATTCCGTACAAGTCTAACAAATTTGGTTTGGGTTTCACTGCAAAGTCCCAGAAGGCTGTTCGTCGTGCTCGTGCTGTTCGTATCACCAATCAGGGGATTATGAAAGATCAGATTAATGCTGTGGGTGACTATGATGAAGACTACAACTTGGATGCTTGGATTTTTCCTACTGTGGGTGCTGGGCTCAATAATTGGAAAGCTGAAGATGTTATTCCTATCTCCTTTAGTCAGGAGTAAATACTATTACTGTGTTGTTGCTTTTTAAGTTTGTAATTTCTTGAACAATTGAACTCTTAAGCCTTGTGCCTTACCCGGGGCACAATGGTGTGTTTGTTACGGGATGTCATTTCATTTGCATACTTCATTCAATAAAAATCAGTGGACGTTTCGTTTTCATAAATATTGTGTTCCTTGTCTTTCTTTTCTTTTCTTTTTGTTTTATCAAGTTATGTGTTCTTACACACACCCACATCACTAAAATGCAGATCCTCATCCACTCTGGATCCTGTTGATAACAATTCTACTATTGCCAATTATAATTTCGAGAATCCGATCTATCAAGCTGAAGACGGAAATGAGGACGATTGTGAAGTACCTGTAGAGCTTGCTAGGTTATTACAACAAGAAGAGAAAGATATACAACCACATGAAGAGCCAGTCGAAGTTGTGAATTTGGGAACTGAAGAAAACAGGAAAGAGGTCAAGATAGGGGCTGAATTAGAAGATAGTGTCAAGAGCAGATTGATTCAGATGCTACGTGACTATGTGGAGATCTTTGCTTGGTCCTACGAAGATATGCCAGGGTTGGATACAGACATTGTGGTTCACCGTTTACCAGTAAAAGAAGATTGTCGTCCAAAGAAGCAGAAGGTTCGTCGCATGCGTCCTGAAATGTCAGAGAAGATTAAGGCAGAGGTAATGAAACAGTTTGATACAGGGTTCTTAGCAGTGACTTCTTATCCTCAATGGGTTGCCAATGTGGTACCGGTACCTAAGAAAGATGGTAAGGTACGTATGTGTGTAGACTACAGGGATTTGAACAAGGCCAGCCCCAAAGATGACTTTCCACTTCCTCATATTGATGTTCTGGTAGACAACACTGCTCAGCATAAGGTATTCTCATTTATGGATGGTTTCTATGGTTACAATCAAATCAAGATGGCACCTGAAGATATGGAGAAGACAACATTTGTTACACAATGGGGCACCTTTTGCTATAAAGTGATGCCATTTGGTTTGAAGAATGCAGGGGCAACATATCAGCATGCTATGGTGGCTTTGTTTCATGATATGATTCATCATGAGATAGAGGTGTATGTGGATGATATGATAGCCAGATCCCAAAATGAAGAACAACATCTTGATCATCTGCATAAGTTGTTTGAGAGGTTGAAGAAATACAAGTTGAGATTGAACCCAAACAAGTGTACTTTTGGAGTTAGATCTGGTAAACTCCTGGGTTTTATAGTCAGTGGAAAAGGTATTGAAGTGGATCCTGCAAAAGTGAAAGCTATACGAGAGATGCCAGCTCCCCGTACTGAGAAGGAAGTTAGAGGTTTCTTGGGACGATTGAATTACATTGCAAGATTTATTTCCCAATTAACAGCTACCTGTGAGCCAATCTTCAAATTGTTGAAGAAAGATCAGGTAATGGAATGGAATGATGAGTGTCAGACAACATTTGATGAAATCAAGAAATATCTGCTAGAACCTCCAATTTTGATGCCACCAGTTGATGGAAGACCCTTGATTATGTACTTAACAGTGTTAGACAACTCAATGGGGTGTGTGTTGGGGCAACATGACGAGTCTGGTCGAAAAGAGCAGGCAATATACTACCTTAGCAAAAAGTTTATCGACTGTGAAACAAGATACTCACTGCTCGAGAAAACTTGCTGCGCTTTGGCATGGGCTGCTCGCTGACTAAGACAGTATATGTTGACTCATACTACCTTGTTTATTTCGAAGATGGATCCAATCAAGTACATATTTGAGAAACCTGCTCTCTTCGGAAGAATTGCAAGATGGCAAATGATCTTAACAGAATATGACATACAGTATACCACTCAGAAGGCCATTAAAGGGAGTGTTGTAGCTGATCATTTGGCCCATCAAGCAGTGGATGATTACCAGTCAATGAGTTTTGAGTTCCCTGATGAAGACATTATGATTATTACCAAAGAACCTGGACAATATGACGGACCTGAGCAAGGATCCCGATGGACCATGGTTTTTGATGGAGCCTCTAATGCACTTGGTAATGGTATTGGTGTTGTGATCAGTTCCCCTGAAGGTTGTCATACCCCGATTACTGCCAGACTTTGTTTCTATTGTACTAATAATATGGCTGAGTATGAGGCATGTATCCTGGGTATCAAAGCTGCCATTGATATGAAGATTTAGTTCCTTGATGTGTATGGAGATTCAACCCTGGTAGTAAGTCAGATTAAAGGAGATTGGGATACCAAGCATGATAATCTCATTCCATACAGAGAGCATGTGTTGTCTTTGATCCCACATTTCAAAGAGATTACTTTTGGACATATTCCACGAAGAGAGAATCAGTTGGCAGATGCCTTAGCCACCATGGCATCCATGTTTGAGATCAGCTGGGATGATGAAGCTCCCAAGATCACTATTGATAGATTTGAAAAGCCTGCATACTACAATGAGATTGGCACTGAAGAAGCAGAGGAGAAGCCTTGGTTCTATGAAGTGAAAAGATATCTTGAAGCCCAGGAGTTCCCTGAAGGGGCATCTGTCAAAGATAGGAAGTTTCTGAGGAGGTTTTCTGCTAAGTTCTTTTTGAGTAATGGCGTTCTGTATAAGCGCAATCATGATTCAACTATGCTTCGTTGTGTGGATAAGAAGGAAGCCACTGAAATTATGGAAGATATGCATGATGGGATCTTTGGCACTCATTCTAGTGGTCATACTATGGCAAAGAAGATATTGAGAGCAGGTTACTATTGGTCTACCATGGAATCTGACTGCTACCAACATTCCAGAACATGTCACAAGTGTCAAATTTATGCTGATAAAGTACACATACCTCCATCACCATTGAATGTGTTGACTGCTACCTGACCTTTTGCCATGTGGGGCATTGATATGATTGGTGAGATCAAGCCTACTGCTTCTAATGGGCATCGTTTCATCTTGGTTGCTATTGATTACTTCACGAAGTGGGTAGAGGCAGCTTCATTTGCATCTGTTACCAAGAATGTTGTGGCTCGATTCATTAAGAATAATCTCATATGTAGGTATGGAATCCCTGAAAGGATTATTACTGACAATGGCTCTAATCTGAACAACACTATGATTAATGATCTCTGCACGCAGTTCAAGATTAAGCATCACAACTCTTCTCCGTATCGTCCAAAGATGAATGGGGCAGTTGAGGCTGCTAATAAGAACATTAAGAAGATTATACAGAAGATGACTGTGACTTATAAGGATTGGCATGAGATGTTACCATTTTCTCTTCATGGTTATCATACTACAATACACACTTCAACAGGGGCAACTCCATTCTCCTTAGTATATGGTATGGAAGCAGTTCTGCCCATTGAAGTTCAGATTCCCTCCTTAAGAATTATGAAGGATGCAGGCTTGGATGAAGATGAGTGGATTCAGACCCGACTTGACCAGATAAATTTGATTGATGAGAAGAGGTTAGCAGTAGTTTGTCATGGCCAGATGTACCAGAAACGAATGATCAAAGCTTTTAACAAGAAGGTTAAGCCAAAGGTATATCAGGCTGGTGACTTGGTAATCAAGCGCATCATATTACCACAGGGTGATCCTAGGGGCAAGTGGACTCCTACATATGAAGGACCATTTGTAGTCAAGACAGTATTCTCAGGAGGTGCCATGATACTTACTACTATGGATGGTGAAGACTTCCCATAGCCTGTAAACGCAGACATAGTTAAAAAATACTACGCATAAAAAGAGACCCGCTAGGTTGACTGGCCTAGGCAAAAATAAGGGCATCCCGACGAACCAAAAGGGTTCGGGCAAAAATTAGGGATATATATATAAAAAAATGTACACCCGGCAAGTCAAAAACCTGAAAAGGCGGCTTGGGCAAAAAAGGGTATCCCGGTGGATTGAAAACCTGAAAGGGCAATCCAGGCAAAAGTTAGGGATTAAAGCGTATGACTATGTCTCGTTTAGATCACCCATGAAACTACAATCAGTTGTACTACTTACTCAAGTACGAACAGATAAAACTCAATCCAATCGTTTCCGTTTCAACAGCAGAAGATGAGATACTTGAAGATAATGGCAATAGTAGAATTGAAACTCCATAGGATTATTTCCCACATAGCTGATTTTCTTTGTTTTGTAAAATTTTTTACGACAAATTCCTCTTACTAGGATTTCTGTCTCCTTGTAAAAACTTGCCTATGTATAGGTCACTTTTGATATAAATAAAATTTCATCTTTGAATCCAGATTTACTTTTACCCTATTTACATAAGCGAAACGTCCATTGGTTATGTTTGAATGTATGTATGCTTTTGAATATGATTGATGTTTACCATAAATGCATGTATGCTTAATATGATTGATGTTTACCAGAAATGCATGTATGCTTAATATGATTGATGTTTACCAGAAATGCATGAAAATGCAGTAATAGTATTTACTAAGTACGAACGAAGGAAGAATTTCAACGAAGCTCCGCCGGTTCATCCCCACCAGACAGCTACAAATCCCCCAGTAGGGCAAATCCATCTTCATAAATACTTCAAGTCACATCTCCCCTGGAATTTATATCCATCTCTTTTATCCTCAGAAGGATAATCGGGAATTTATTCTTTCAATAGGAGTACGACGAACGAAGACGGGAGGTTATGGATACCTTATTATCGAACGAAGACGGGAGGTTATGGATACCTTACTATCGAACGAAGACGGGAGGTTATGTATACTATATTATCAAACGAGACGGGAACAAGTTCTTCATATTCTTCACTATATTATCAAACAATATGAGTTCCTCATATTCTTCAGCAACAAATCGGGATTTATTTTCCCTGGCCAGCAGTTGTTATACAAAGATATCCGGACGCTTCAAACTGCATGATGCATACATACATCATTTACATCATACCATAACATATATATCCATAAGTACATAATACATTACTTAAATGCATCATACTATACATGCATACATAATGCATAAACTAATATTATCTTGTAGAATGTTATATACATCATGATATTTGCATCGAACTAATCTTGTTTTTCAGATTAATTCTCCAGCAGACAAGCTTCATCAACAACTTGTTACCTTGGGCCGTTGTTTATCTTCCCAAAGGTTACCTCATACCTCAGGATGTTGTTTATCCTCCTGAAAGCTACCATTTCTTTTGGGCCGTTGTTTATCCTCCCAAAAGTTATGTATATGCCTCAGGACGTTGTTTATCTTCCTGAAAGCACTCATGACTATTGGGCCGTTGTTTATCCTCCCAAAAGTTATACTTATACCTCAGGACGTTGTTTATCTTCCTGAAAGCTATCATCATACCTCAGGACGTTGTTTATCCTCCTGAAAGCTATCTTGACCATGGGTCGTTGTTTATCCTCCCAAAGGTTGCTTCATACCTCAGGACGTTGTTTATCCTCCTGAAAGCAATTATTGCCTCAGGACGTTGTTTATCCTCCTGAAAGCTATCATTTCCTCGGGACATTGTTTATCCTCCTGAAAGCTATCATGACCTTGGGCCATTGTTTATCTTCCCAAAGGTTACCTCATTATCATGGGACGTCGTTTATCTTCCCGAAGGCTATCTTGAGACGTCGTTTATCTTCTCAAAAGCCATATCATGACTATTGGGCCGTTGTTTATCCTCCAAAAAGTTATACTTATACCTCAGGACATTGTTTATCCTCCTGAAAGCAATCATTACCTCAGGACGTTGTTTATCTTCCTGAAAGCTACCATTCCTTTTGGGCCGTTGTTTATCTTCCCAAAAGTTATACTTACACCTCAGGACGTTGTTTATCCTCCTGAAAGCTATCATTATATCTTCATATTTTGGACTGCTTTATCCTCCAAGAGACATATTTGAAGAACTTTTCTCCAAGTGGCATCTTTAAGCCCACTCAAGCATATACAACCAGTCATCAGTATCACTCTACGCACCGGTGAGTGCAAATTTTTGGGATTTTGTGTTCAATCCCCTTCAACCTTCCAGGTCACGACTGGCAAATATACCAATCTAACCCCTCAGGTTTTAGAAAATTGAACAGGGGCAGCTGTTGCACACCAAAATTTGCCCTCACAATACAAGACTTTGTGTGCTAAGAGGTTCACAAGGTTCACAAGACCTTTCATGAGGTTCATGAAGTCTACAAGACACTTTATGAGGTTCACAAGGTTCACAAGACCTTTCATGAGGTTCATTAAGTCTACAAGACCTTTCATGAGGTTCACAAGGTTCACAAGACCTTTCATGAGGTTCATGAAGTCTACAAGACACTTTATGAGGTCCACAAGGTTCACAAGACCTTTCATGAGGTTCATGAAGTCTACAAGACACTTTATGAGGTTCACAAGGTTCACAAGACCTTTCATGAGGTTCATGAAATTTACAAGACACTTTATGAGGTTCACAAGGTTCACAAGACCTTTCATGAGGTTCACAAGGTTCACAAGACATCTTATGAGGTTCACAAAGTTTATCATGGGTCAGAAGGTTTGACAAATCCCTCAGGCAAGGCATTCTCCTAAGCAGTGTATCCAAAACTAGGGTTTTGACTTTAATCAGGATAAATGGATTTCCAAGACTTCAAGTGAGCTTCATAACATCTTATATGTGTCTAAGAATCCCCATGACAAATTTCAGAACTTTTCTCAAAGGTTTGCTCAGTCAGATGATCAGATAAGTCAAAATCAGTCAAAGCAGTTAAAAAGTCAAACTGAGGTCAACTGTGGTCAAACCAAAGTCAAACTTTATGATTTTTTGTCAACATCAAGTATATGAAGTAAAATTAATCATTTGATCAAGGGTTGATCATGATTCATCAAGGATATTTCAGATCATCAAGAATCAGAGGTTTCTAAATTAGGGTTTCCTCAGGAAAAGTCAACTGAACTTTGACCAGCCATAACTTTCACATGATTCATCACATTTTTCCCATCCAAATCTCATTTTGAAGGAAATTGAATTCTCTACAACTTTTTGTCTCACAAGCCAAGCCCAAAAATGCTTCATTTGGAAGGTATAAGCTAAGACATTATAGGTCCTTTTGAAAGTCAACAAAAAGTCAACAACTTCAAAAGGGCATAACTTGAGAATGGTAAATGATATGGACATGAAACCAATGGGGTTGGTTAGAGGACTCTTCAAGCTTTCGAAAATGTCCAAGAACACCCTCATAGCATTAAAATTGAAGGATGTGTGCCCTTGCAAAGTTGGGAAATTTTTGGGTGGTTTATGAAGGAAATAGGGTCTTAAAACCAAATTTTTCTAAATGGGCTGAACTTTTTGTGACCCAAAGTGTTCCATGACATCATGCACGAAATTTATTTGATATTTTCATAATTTTATTTTATTTAATTTATTTATTATGATTTTTATATTAAAAAATCATTTTAAATTTAAATAAAATATCAAATGTGAAAATTTAAAATATATTTTTGTTCTAGAAGGTCATAAATATAATTTGGATTGAATTGATACAACATTGATGAAGATTGGCTTGAAATAGAAAGGTCTTATTCAAGAATATTTGAAATTTAAGCTCTAATCTTTTTCAATCTTAAAAAATCAAAAAGTCCATACAAGGATCCAATCTTTTGACCTAATTCCATTGTACTATAAGTATACAAGATAACCCAATGCATAGGCCACGAATTTTCTACCTCAAGGATAAGTTTCATAAGTTCAAAGTTCTTCAAAATTTTGAAATTCGGTTTCTAACTTTGAGTGATTTTTCAGGTGAAATAAGGACATCAATCCCTTCCTTGAACATCCCTGATCATGTAGCAATAGGCATACGCATCTCAAACCTCAAGAATTGATGAATCTGAATCAAACTTTTCATGGCTTAATGATTTTTTTCGTTTTCTCATATTCGTGTATTATAAATAATATTTGATCATTGTTTCATGTTTGGATTGAGTTGTTGATTGATTCTGGATGGTTTGATTGGAGTTTCACTGCAGGTTTAATGAGTTGCCATGGCTAGGGTTTCGGCCAAGCAATTAGGGTTTTACTCTAAACCTAATATAAATGAATTTGGAAAACATAGGATGATTGTGTAAGCCCTGGGGATCACAATGCCCTAATTAATTGAAAAAAATTATACTGTTTGCTTGCTCGTTGAATTTCGTAGGTCCTGTAGGTACTGGAAATCGCAGGAAACTTCATAGGTAAAATCGCAGCAAAAAACGTAGGGCCAGAGGAGGAAGACGAAGACCTTGGCGCCATATGGAAGATTCAAAATTAAGTTTAATATTTTTAGAATTGTTTGTGGTTTTGTTTCACAATTGCAGTGTTGGCTCAGTGGTAAGGGACGCGCGCGTATTGCTTGAGGGCCTTGGTTCGAATCCTGGGCTCATCAACTTTTTCTTATTTTTCCATTTAATTAACAGGCTTAATATATTATGCATTATGGTGATTATGTTATCAGTTGCGCCCTCCCGTCTGGATGGTAAGTACGCCTGCGTGTTATGAGAAGGTCCTGGGTTCGAATCCCCCCCAGGCCTTTTTGTGTTATTTGCTTTGTTTTTTTCCATGATTTTTCAGGTCAAGCAACAAAACCTAATGGAGTTCTTTCCTTAACACCTACGCGCGCATGGCCCAGTGATTAGCTTGGTTGGCTTGAGGTTGTGAAAGCTCAGGGGCTGGGTTCGAATCCCAGCCCAGGTAAGTTCCTTTTTTCTCTTTTTCTTGTTTTTTATTCAATTAGTTTATATTATAATTAAACAAATTTAAATAATAAAATAAATAGAATGCTTATATTATTTTAGAACTCATCCTTTTTTTTAATTTAAATATTATTGGAAAAATTTTTTTTTTTTTGTAAATTATGAATATTGTAAAATTTCATATAGTTATTAATTAATCCTAATTTGTTATTCTAAAAAATGTAGAAACCCTAATTTTCTAAAACCCTAAAATATTTTGTAAAAACCTAATTAACTTTTTATAAACTCTAATAATACTTTTAAACCCTAATTATTTCATGTGAATGTTAATTATGTCCATATTTTTATTATTTGATATAATTCTTGTATATAGATAATTTTGGATAATTAATTAAAACTTGATAATTTAATTTTTTAAATATAATAATATGATTATTCAATTATAATTAACCTTATTTTCATAATATATATATATATATATTTTATAATTTGGTTATAATTTAATTCTTGTATATAAATAATTTTTAGTATATGCTTAAAAATAATTAAAATTTGCTAATTTAATCTTGTAAATATAATTTATTTTCATAAAATGTTTATACTTAACCTAATTTTTATAATTTGTATATAATTTAAAACTTTATGATAATTAGTATATAATTGTTTATATTTTCTTCTTAATCTTAAAAAAAAAAAATTGTTCATATAAAAAATTGATCTTTTAATTATTATGCCTATATTTTTGTTTATATTATTAATTATGTTTATTTTTTATATGATATTTATTTTATTATTACTAACCCCATTTATATATTGTGATTTATTATTATTATTTTTACTAACCCAATTATATTATTATTATTTATTTTTGCTTATTTATTTAATTTGCTTTACTTATTATTATTATGTAATTGTCTCCTTGATGTAATATTTTAATAGTAATATTTAATATGTATTTTAAATGCTATGGTTAGTAAAATAGGGAGTGAAACATGTTTGTACTTAAAATTAATTTAGATCATTAATTTAAAAGATAAATATTTAAAATTGTACACTCACACACGTAAGTCGATCTTTGATCGCCATCTCACTTTCTAGGGTTACCTCTCATGTTGCCTAAACAAAAAGGTCAAGTAGGGTGTATAAAGCAAAGTCCCTCATCTCACATCATCTAGTCCCTTAACAGATAAAAAGATCAAGTCCCTTCGAATGTTACCTTCGTAATGATCTTGTCCCTTTCGAATAAAGATGATAAGTCCCTTCGAATTGCTTATACACCCCACAGTTGCCTAAATAACAGATGTCCCTTCACTTGTCCCTCACATCCAAGGTAATGAATACCTATTCCTTAATAATAGGGATAGTATTACCATTTAAAGGATTCAAGAACAGAAAAGACTTAAACTTAGGGTAGGTTCCTCTTAGATACTTGCTCACTCTTCAAAACAATTTCAAACACTTCACACATTTCAAACAATTTTCAAAACAAAGGTTTTATACGCATCCGTACATGGATCATTATAAAATACTTAAGAAATTTTTTATTCACACACTTCACATTTCAAAAACATTTTAAAGTGAGCTAAGTAACTAAGAGCCCATGGATAACCATGGATGTAAAGGGTGCTAACACCTTCCCTTTACATAACCTACCCCCCGGACCCAAAAATCTTTTAAAAGGTCTTTCCTGTTCTTTTATGCCTTTCCTTTGGATAAAATAAAAGTCGGTGGCGACTCTTGCTATCCGCAACATAACTAAAGTCAGTTCTCCCACCGTGTTACACCAGTACAGTCTTATGATCTGATATGGTTACTGTGATTCCGGAGTTCTTGAGTTTATCTGGTTCTTGATTGGGTGTATTTGAGATTATCTGAGTGCTTAAGGGTTATTATCCAGAGGATTTGGGTTTCTGATCACTTGGCTTTGACATCCAGAATCCAGATAGTCCCAGATTGATCATATGTCTTTGCATTTGCATTGCATCATTTCATCATTAATCATGTTTTGTTTTCATTCTCAGGTTCATATCCTTGCTTCCGGTTCCAGTATCCTGTTCAGAGATGGAAGATCCTCGCAAGCAGAACATTCATTTCAAGTTTTTCGACACTAAGGTTGGCCTATTAAAAACGATGGTGAAGCTGATCACGCCCAATCATGTGGAGAGGTTCAGGAAAGCTTATGGGAGTATTCTAGATGTGGTGGTAGAGTTAGATCCCTCTGAAAGAAGTGCCATTCACACCCTGCTTCAGTACTATGATCCTCAGCTTCGCTGCTTCACTTTTCCTGATTTTCAGTTAGGTCCTTTGCTGGAGGAGTATGCTTTGATCTTGGGAGTTCCTGTTCGAGACCAGATTCCGTTCAATGCTGAGATGGTTAGACCTGCACCTGAAGCAATTGCCAAGGCTCTTTATTTGAGCACTTCTGCTGTGAATGCCTTGACTATTATTAAAGGAGGTGTATCTGGGTTTTCTATGGAGGCTTTAGTGAAGAAAGTGGAAGAGCTGGCTGTTCAAGAGGAATGTGATTCTGTGTGTGCTATTTTGGCTCTCTCTATTTATGGCATCATTTTGTTTGCAGATATGGAGAAGTTCATAGACATGAATGCCATTCATCTGTTCTTGCTGAAGAATCCAATGCCTACGTTGCTCGGAGATTTGTATTACTCTGTGCACTACAAGACTGAAAAGAAAAGGGGAGGTTTAGTTCGTTGCTGCGCTCCTTTATTTCATATGTGGTTCATGAGGCACTTGCCTATTACTGGTGTGTTTAGTGACCATACCTTGGTGTGGGCTCAGAAGCTGGAGAAGCTGTTTGCTAAGGATGTCAGATGGATTACTCAGAGGCTTCAGGGTGCACGTTTCATCACCAGTTGTGGGAGTTATCTCAGTGTACCTTTGTTGGGAGTGACTGGGGGGATCAATTACAACCCGATCTTGTTGAGAAGACAGTTGAGGTATGCCTTGAGAGAGGTACCAGAAGAGTTGAAATTGACCCCTATTTTCTACTTCCTGATGAAGGACAATATGCATTTAGTGAGGAAAGCTGCTGGAGCTTGGAAGTGCATCAAAGGAGAAGGAGTGGCTAGTTTTGGGAAGTGTAACAGTCAAACTTTCCCGGAGTATGAGGCTTGGCTGAAGGATAGAGCCAGAAAGGTATTGCTGCCATTCTCATCTCCAGTCCCTCCAATTGCTGAGTCTAATGCCACTGTATCTTTAGAAGAGTTCAAGAAGTTGGGAACTCAGCTGCACGAGGTCAAGGTAGAGAATTAGTACCTACGGGGAATTCTGTTATTTTTTCCTGGTAGGCTGATTTATGTTATGCAGTTTTATTCAGCTTCCTATTTTCTATGCATGCTGTTATGGTGGTCTGAACTTGATTTCTATGCAAAGGTTTCTGAAAGTCGAGGATCAGCAGCCATCTGGTTATCTTTGTTAAATACCGGAACCGGGGCATGAATGACCTGGAGTTTGAAAGCATAAACAATTGCATTGCATCTATATCACCTTTTTTCTTGTTTTGCAGGTATGGCTATAGGTTCCTAATGTCTTTTCTGTTTCAGGCACTATAGCTCCCAGGAAGGTTCGAGAACAGTCGATTGTACACAGATATCCCACAAGAGTCAACAGAGAAAGAGTCATGGATCAAATGCAGGCCGATTTAGCTGACTTGAGACTGATGATGGACAATTTTATGACCCTTATGGCAGGAATGGGTCAGAATCAGGAACATCTACGTGAGTTGGTAGAAAATAGTCAAGCCAGGGACAACGGGGCTGCTAATGGAGGTAATCGTAACGGTGCGGGCGCCCGTCAAGTTGAAATCCCTGTGGCACAGCCAGGGGTCACCATTATCAATGATGGACTGAACAACATACAGATGGATGGTCAAGACGAACAGTTTACGTTGCTGGACGAAACGGAAGGCCAGGGGGCTGAAATGAACATGAAATTTGAAGAGATGGTTGAATAGATCAGGGCCATTCAATCTCAGAACTCCTTGGGGTTCGAAATTACTGACTTGGGCTTGGTTCTAGGGGTTAGAATCCCTTACAAGTTCAAGGTCCCGACTTTCGAGAAGTACAACGGCACAGCGTGTCCAAAGACTCACCTCCAGTCCTTTGTAGGAAGGATTGCTGCCCACACAGACGATGAGAAGCTATGGATGTACTATTTCCAGGACAGCCTGGTTGGGGCTTCCTTGGAATGGTATATGAAGCTAAGTAGGGTCAACATTAAGAGCTGGAAGGACTTGGCAGAGGCGTTCGTGAAGAAATACTAGTACAATTTGGACATGGCTCCAAATCTCACTCAACTGCAGAACATGTCTCAAAATGCTAAGGAGGGGTTTAAAGAGTATGCTCAAAGGTGGCGTCATCTCGCTGCCAGAGTACAACCACCATTGCTGGAGAATGAGATGGCTGATATGTTCATGGGAACATTGCAAGGGGTGTTTATCGAAAGGTTGTCGTCCTGTTCGGCTACCAAGTTCAATGATATAGTAATAGCAGGCGAGAGGGTCGAGACTCTGTTAAAGATGGGAAAGATTCAGGATACCAGTGCGAGCAGTTCGAGTGGCATAAGAAAAGCTTTCAATGGACCCCTGAGAAGAAGGGAAGGTGAAACCAATGCTGTGTTTGGCCGAGGACGGGGCCGAGGATATAGAAGATCATATGAGCAAGTGGCAGCTGTCACTATCCCTTCCAGTCATGTGCAGCAGGTACAGACTCAACCTCAACAACAACAACAACAACAGCCACAACGTAACAATTATCAACAAAGACCTTATCAGCCAAGACAGGCTCGTCCGGCTAATAGGGTGCTTGAAGCAATTCCCATGACATACACTGCATTGCTGCAGAGATTGCTAGACTTGAACTTGATACAACTGAGGAGATTAGCACCGCCACCACCTAGAGAGCTTCCAGTGGGGTACGATGCCAATGCTAGATGCGCTTTCCATTCAGGGGCACCCGGGCACTCAACTGAGAAGTGCAGGGCGCTACATCATAAAGTTCAAGATTTGATCGACTCCAAGGCGATTAACTTTGCACCACCGCCTAATGTTACTTCAAACCCTATTCCGAACCATGGAGGGGATAGAATAAATGCTGTTGACGGAGGTGAGAAGTTAAGTTTGATTCTGAGCATAGAAGAAGTGAAGACTCCACTGTTGGTAGTGAAGGAGAGGCTGTTAAAAGGACAAGTGTTTCCGGGATGCAATTCTGATTGTGAAAAGTGTTTGAATTCAGTGAACGGTTGTGAAGATCTGAAGATGGGGTTGCAGAATCTGATTGATGAAGGGTCATTGCAGTTTGATAAAGTTGATAATGACGGTGATCGTGTGTCCACTATAACCATTTAGTATGATCCAGCTGAGATGCCTGCTAGAAGAGAACCTGTGACTATTTATGCACCTGAAGTCAGTCCTGTTACTATCACTATTCCTGGGCCTGTTCCTTATACAGATGATAAAGCCATCCCATGGCATTACGGCTCAGATGTGTACGTGGAAGCACAAAAGGTGGAGAGTAAGTCAGTAGCTATTGACCCGATTGTAGTGAACATCGGAGGGGTTGGTGGTTTTACGAGAAGTGGTCGTCTTTTTGCTCCCCCAATTTTGAGAGGAGATCCTGAAGCTGAAGCTGCGACAAAGGCTAAAGGAAAGCAAACAGCGACTGAAGAAATGACAACTCCTGCTGCTGGACAGGGAACCTTTGAGAAAGAAGTGGAGGAATTTATGCGAATAATAAAGGAGAGTGATTATAAGGTGGTCGAACAGTTGAACCAGACGCCGTCCAAAATATCAATTCTGTCTTTGCTGATGTGTTCTCCAGCACATAGAGAAGCCTTGCTGAAAGTGTTGCAGATGTCATACGTTCCTCAAGAGATAACTGTTAATCAACTGGAAGCTGTAGTGGGCAGTGTGAATGCAAGCCACGGGTTGGGCTTCACATATAGAGGCCTTACTTCAGAGGGCCGTAACCATAACAAAGCACTGCATATTACTATGGAGTGTAAGGGTGCTGTTTTGTCTCATGTCCTAGTTGACACAGGTTCTTCTCTTAATGTACTCACAAAGAAAGCCTTAATGAAGTTGAATGTCGATGGTATCGTCCTGCGACCCAGTGATTTGATAGTGAAAGCTTTTGATGGGTCCAAAAGGTTTTTGTTCGGAGAAGTTGAGTTACCCGTGAAAATAGGGTCTCAAGTATTCAAGAGCACATTCTATGTCATGGACATTCAGCCCGCGTACAATTGCTTGTTGGGACGTCCTTGGATTCACGCTGCCGGAGCTGTGACTTCCATTTTGCATCAAAAGCTAAAGTACATGGTTGATGGCCAAGTAATTACTGTGTGCGGAGAGGAAGATATCTTTGTGAGCCACTTATCAACTTTCAAATATGTGGAGATGGACGGAGAGATCCATGAAATGCTGTGTCAGGCTTTCGAAACGGTTAATGTCAGCATTTTGGCTCCGGTAGAGAGGAACAATGAGAAAGAAGGTACTTCCATTCACTCCTACAAGCAGGCTAAGGAAGTGGTTCAGTCAGGAAGCGCCCAAGGCTGGGGAAAATTACTGGAATTAGAGAAGAAAGATGACAAGTTTGGGCTTGGTTATCAACCTGGTGGGTCTAACTGGCCTTAGAGTGGTAAAGCTATTACTTTCACAAGCGCTGGGATGCTCGACCGCAACAATATCTGTGCAACAGGCGAAGAAGAAGGCAGTGATGGCAACTGGGACAACTGGATTCATCCGTGTGCACCCGGGGAAGAGCTCAAGAACTGGTCTGCTGAAGACATCGTCAAAGTTACCTGGAAATCAGAGTAATTTATTTGTTTCCTTTTCTTATCACGCTGCATGTCAATCCTGCATTCTGCCCAAGGTGCACGGAACCATTGTAGGTCCACCATGCTTTGTATGCATTTTTATTTTACCATGAAATAAAGGACATTTTCAAGCAAATTGTGTTCTCTTTCTTTTGTTTTAAATTTTTCACAAAAAAATAAAATGGCAATGTGTTTTTCCTTTTTGTTTGTGTGTTTGCGTTTCTTTTGGAAAAAAAAACAGATTCTGAAATAAGTACATCATCTGTGCAGTGTTGATCATCCAGATTCTAGTGATACCATTCCTGCTATGACAACGTATGACTTTGATAATCCTATCTACCAAGCTGATGAAGGGGTTGAGGAAGACTGTGAACTCCCTGAAGAATTGGTCAGATTGTTGAAACAAGAGGAAAAGGTCATTCAGCCTCATCAGGAAGAAATAGAGATCATCAACATCGGAACTGAAGATGTGAAGAAAGAGATCAAGATTGGGGCCAGTCTGCAGGCCGAAGTAAAGAAAGAGTTGATTGGTATGCTGTGTGAGTATGTGGATATCTTTGCCTGGTCGTATCAAGATATGCCAGGGTTGGATACTGACATTGTTGTGCATAAGTTACCATTGAGAGAAGACTGTCCTCCTGTGAAACAGAAGCTGAGAAGAACTCGTCCTGACATGGCGATGAAGATCAAGGAGGAAGTTCAGAAACAGTGGGATGCCGAATTCCTTGCCGTAACTAGTTACCCACCTTGGGTAGCTAACATTGTGTCTGTACCAAAGAAGGATAGCAACGTCCGGATGTGCGTTGATTACCGGGATCTAAACAGAGCAAGCCCAAAAGATGACTTTCCATTACCTCACATTGATGTGCTGGTAGATAACACTGCTCAATTCTCGGTATTTTCCTTCATGGATGGCTTCTCCGGGTATAATCAGATTAAGATGGCACCGGAAGACATGGAGAAAACAACGTTCATTACCCCGTGGGGTACAATCTGCTACAAGGTGATGCACTTTGGTTTGAAGAACGTCGGGGCAACATATCAGCGGGATATGGTCACATTGTTCCACGACATGACACACAAGGAGATAGAGTGCTATGTGGACGATATGATTGCTAAGTCCCGAGACGAAGAAGAGCATCTGGTCAATCTCAAGAAGCTGTTTGATAGACTGATAAAGTATAAGCTGAGGTTGAATCCAAACAAGTTCACTTTCGGAGTGCGTTCTGGAAAACTGCTGGGTTTCATTCTTAGTCAGAAAGGAATCAAGGTGGATCCTACAAAAGTAAAAGCGATAAAAGATATGCTTGCACCGAAAACAGAAAAAGAAGAGCGCGGGTTTTTAGGGAGGTTGAACTACATTTCACGGTTCATATCTCATCTAACTGCCACGTGTGAACCAATATTCAAATTGCTGAGAAAAGAGCAAACGATCAGGTGGAATGAGGACTGTCAAAGAGCCTTTGATAAGATAAAAGAATATTTGCAGACACCTCCGATTCTGATGCCTCCAGTTCCAGGACGACCGCTTATCATGTACTTGACTGTGCTAGAAGGGTTGATGGGGTGTGTTCTAGGCCAACATGACGAGTCTGGTCAAAAAGAGTACGCTATTTATTACCTTAGCAAAAAGTTTACCAACTGTGAATCCCGTTACTCACTGCTCGAGAAAACTTGATGCGCTTTGGTATGGGCTGCTCGCCGACTGAGACAGTATATGTTGACCCATGCCGCACTTCTAATCTCAAAAATGGATCCTGTCAAGTATATCTTTGAGAAACCAGCGTTAACCGGAAGGGTTGCTAGGTGGAAAATGATCTTAACAGAGTATGACATACAATATACTTCTCAGAAATCCATCAAAGGAAGTGTATTGTCAGATTATCTTGCACAGCAACCTCTTGAAGATGACTATTTGCCAATGAAGTTTGATTTCCCTGATGAAGACATCGTGTACCTCAAAGTAAATGATTGTGAGGAACCACTTCCGGAGGAGGGGCCAGACCCTGAATCCAAATGGAAGTTGATGTTTGATGGGGCAGTCAATATCAATGGACGTGGAGTTGGTGCTGTTCTTATCACTCCTGAAGGTGTTCACTTTCCCTTCGCTGCCAGAATTACTTTTGGTTGCACCAACAATGAAGCGGAATACGAGGCGTGCATAATGGGAATAAAGGAGGCTATTAATCTTCGGATTAAGACCCTCAATATATTCGGAGATTCAGCCCTCGTTATCAATCAGGTTACCGACAAGTGGTATACGCATCAAGAACACTTAATTCCTTACATGGATTATGCCAGAAAACTATTGACGTTCTTCACAACGGTTAAGCTGCAGTACATACCACGTGATGAGAATCAATTTGCCGATGCATTGGCTACTCTTTCTTCGTCCATCAAAGTCTTGTGTTGGAATTATGTGCCCAGGATTGACATCTCCAGGCTTGATGCACCAGCTCATGCTTTCTCTGTAGACGCAGTGTCTGATGAGAAACCTTGGTACTTTGATATTAAGATCTTCCTGGAAAAGCAATAATATCCAGCTGGGGCATCATCCAACGACAAGAAGACCTTAAGACGACTTGCTACTAGCTTCTTCTTGAATACAGATGGGGTTTTGTATAAGAGGAACTTTGACATGGTCTTGCTCAGATGTGTGGATAGACACGAAGCAAGCCTGTTGATGGAAGAAGTCCACGAGGGATCTTTCGGTACTCATGCAGTAGGACATGCTATGGCTAAGAAGTTGTTGAGATCGGGGTACTATTGGATGACAATGGATGCAGACTGTTGTTCATACGCCCGTAAGTGCCACAAGTGCCAGATTTATGCAGACAAGGTGCATGTTCCTCCAAGCCCGCTCAACTTCATGTCATCTCCTTGCTCCTTTTCTATGTGGGGGCATTGACATGATTGGGAAAATAGAGCCTACTGCTTCAAATGGTCATCGCTTCATCTTGGTTGTGATCGATTACTTCACTAAGTGGGTTGAAGCAACATCTTATGCCAATGTCACTCGTCAAATGGTAGCCAGGTTTTTGAAAAGAGACATTATTTGCAGATACGGAGTGCCCGAAATAATCATTACTGACAATGGTTCTAACTTGAACAACAAGATGATGGCAGAGTTATGCCGGGACTTCCAAATTCAGCATCACAATTCTTCTCCTTACCAACCAAAGATGAATGGTGCAGTAGATGCGGCAAATAAGAATATCAAGAAGATTGTGCAAAAGATGGTTGTCACTTACAAAGATTGGCATGAGATGTTACCATTTGCGTTTCATGGGTACCGAACGTCAGTCAGGACGTCAACTGGGGCAACTCCCTTCTCATTGGTATATGGTATGGAGGCAGTCTTGCCTGTTGAAGTAGAGATTCCTTCGTTGCGTGTGATGATGGATGTGAATCTTGATGAGGCTGAGTGGGTGCGTGCTCGTTACAATCAGCTATGCCTAATTGAGGAAAAGAGATTAGCGGCTATCTGTCATGGTCAGCTTTATTAGAGGAGAATGAAGCGAGCATTCGACCAACGAGTACGTACTCGGGAGTATCAAGTAGGAGAGCTTGTGCTCATGAGGATTGTTCCTCCAGGTTCAGATCACAGGGGCAAGTGGACCCCAAATTACGAAGGACCATTCATAGTGAAGAAAGTTTTCTCAGGAGGAGCGCTTGTAAACACCCCAAATTTTCCCTCACTAAGTTCACACCATGGCTTGTGATCTTTCATCTTTGCATAAGTTCAATTATATCATCTCATACTGCATTGTTGCTTCACTACATTGGTTCAAAGTCACCTGCATCTAGGGTTTGTGATCTGAGCAAGCCAAGGGTCATCTGAGCCACTCCAAGGGTCTCCAATAATCTCAAGAGGGTCCATGTATGTTCAAGCATCATATGATATCCTCTCAAGATCAAGGAAGTCAAAGAATCACAAGAACTGGGAAAAGCATGGAAGCAGAGCCAAGCTTAACTGCACAGATGACCTAAAATTAGGGTTTTGGTTTCAGAGGCCATAACTCCAATTTTTTTGGTCATTTTTGAATTTCTTGAAGTTTAAGGCATCTGATCAAACCCTTCAAACAAATTTCTTTTTGGTTCTTGACCTATTTTGACATTTTTCTTTGGAATTAAAGTTCTTAAAAGTCAATATTTTTGTCCTAACTTAGAAAAATTCATTTTGCCTAACCTTGAAGAGTTTGATGATGGTTCTTTTTGCATTGCATTCTTTATATCATGTAGTTTCTAGGATAAAATTGGTTTGAATTTATCTTTCATTTTCAATTTGTTGTGCATTTTTCCTTTTGAAGTGCCTTAAAACCCAAGCTAACTTGAGAAAATCATAACTTCCATTAGGTTAAGAGTTAAGTCTCCCCCTTTGGGAAGTGAACTTGTGTAGGGTTGGGGTTCCTTTGATCCCATTTTCAATTTTTTATCATGTCATTTGCTTCTGGTTTTGAACTTTGTATTGCATGTTATGTATAAACCCTAATTTGTTGCTTTCATTTGCATCCATCTTCCATATGCTTGCATACATGAACTTGTCATAACATTTTATGCATTCACATGACTTCTAAGACATCTTAGGACACATTAGAATCATGTTTGATCATTGCATCATCCATTTGCCATGTTGTGCATTCATTCCATTTCATAAATTTTTATGAACTTTCATGGTTCAAAACATTCTCCATTTGCATCCTCATCCTTGTATGATCATCCACAATTCTTGACATGCGTTTGCATTGTCTCTTAGCATCATTGACATCATGATTATGTTTCTGACTTTGGTTTTCATCTTTGCATTTCATCTCATTTTCATTTCATTTCATTCCTTGTTGCTAACTTTTCAGGTGGTAAGTGTTTGAGAAGTGAATTTGCCTTCACTTCTCATAATCTCTTCTCATCTCTCTTATGCATTCATTGCTGCATTTTACTTTTGTATTAGAGTGAGCTTGCTCATTCATGCTCCTTCTTCACCTTCTTTCTTCAAGTAACTTATCTTCTTAAGTGAAGTAAGTTGACTTGCTTCTTTCTGCTTCTTTTCCTTTCATCCTGCTTCTTCCTTGGTGGCTCTCTTGAAGATCTCTTGCAAGCCTCATAAACCCTAGGAATACCCAAGCATGATCACAATTAGGGTTTGATTAGTCGCCCATTAGTTCTACCTTTGTGTCATCTTTGTGTCCTCTTTTCTCATCTCTTAATCAAGGACTAAACCTTAAAGGTTTTAAGGCTTTGTGATTAGGGTTATGCCCGTATCCTTCTATTAGGATGGAGTGTATAACCTTAATCCTAAGTGTTAAACCCTTAATATGTTTAAATCCTTTAATCAATCCACCTAATAATCACTAAGACATCAAACTTGTAACTTGGGCCTTGCATTAGGGTTCTAATTCTTCCTTAATTGGTTTAAGAAGGACTAACCCTAGTGTTAATGGACAAGTCCCCCTCAAGTTGTCTTACAAACCATAAAATCCACTTCTTAATCTTACCATTAACTAAAATCCACTCTAATAAAGGTTTTGTTTTGTCATGAGGTTAATCCCTAATCATGGATTAAGTTGAGGAGCCTTCCTCAACTTAAATGTTCTCATCTATTATCCTTCTATTAGCATGGTGTAATCAGTCCATTAAATCCTTGATTATTGCTTAAACTCATTACTTAACACTAAACAAAAACTCCAAAAACATCTAAATAATTACAAGTAGGTTAATGATCTTAATCCTACATCATGGTGACTAAGTGTGAGGTGCTTACTTCATACTTAAGGTATTCTCATTACCCCTAATCAGAGGGAGGATGTGATGAGTTTACTAACCCTTGGTTTAGGCTTAAGCTCATTTTCTTATGACAAACCCCAAAAAGCAATAAAAGATTGAAAACACAAAAACAAACAATAATCGCCTCCTCCGGGATTCTTTTCTCACCTCATTCACTCACAAACGAGAACTTTCTTCTTCCGTCTAATGCAAGACAGTTTGCACCTGAGCCAGACAGGTTATACACTTGAGCATAGACAAGCAAGCAGTTCACAAGTCAATTCATCTTTCAGTCTCTTTGAGTCGAACTACGGTGTTCTGACTTCCTCATTGCACGAGAGGATACGTAGGCATAACTTAACAGTTATCGAACAAAAGTCTCTGTATATTCCCCCTCTCTCAGCATTATTCTTTAAGTCTCATTGTCTTGAGCATTTCATTCTTTCTTTACACTGACACTCTCATATTTCACTTCACACTTCTTTTGCACTGAGATTTCTTTTATTCACTTCACACTTCTTTTGCACTGACATTTCTTTTATTCACTTCACACTTCTTTCTAGCACTGACACTTGCATTCTTTTCCAGCTTTTACACACAAACTAGTACTGACACTACCCCTTTAAACACAAATCTTTCAAGCGTGGATCCCGTCGAGTACGACGGACAATCTGGGTGCTAATACCTTCCCAGGTTGTAACTAACCCCCTTTCTCAGTTTCTCTAGTTCGCGACCGTCTTATCCATATCTGTTCTTAGGTTCATGCAACATTACCTTTCCTTCGGGATAAAAATGCCTAGCCGGTGACTCTTTTCATTCTTTCTCTTTCGCCGACCGTTCGCGTCTGTACCCCTTCTGACCAGGTGTCATTTGGTGGGAGCGACAGCTTGGCGACTCTGCTGGGGATACCTATATTGTAACCAGGGCTTCTGGTTCTTTTTGTGGGTTCCTCCTAGCGCTTGTTTGATTTGTGTTTACTGGGGTGTTATGTGCTAATTGTGTTTATGTATTTGCCTTATTTATTTCTTTATGTGCAACTTTATTTATTGCTTTCTTTACAGTTATACATATTTCATACTGTCATTATCATTGCTGGATCTGGTTTCTGTTTTGGTGGGTGGGGTTCTATTGAGAGATTAAGGTCCTATACCTGGGACCTGAGTGACACCTAGGCTAAATTGGTTCATGTTCTTTCCCATTCCATTTCGGTCTGGTGCGGGAATATGAAACACGGTTCAGATGTGGGTTTCTTCTTGAGAACTCTGTGCTACAGATCTCATGTAGTGCTAGGGCTATCTGGGAAGCCTGCTAAGTCTGGATGACCTTTATTATGACCTTCAGAAACTGAGGTGAATTAAAGGAGGATCTTTTATGGTTATTGTAAACACTGTACCTCCGGGTTAGAAGTGTTTACACTTCTCATAACTGATCCGAGTCTAAGGATCCTTGTACTAGAACACTACCTGTGAGGGGGTTGGGCTATTTACAGGTTTGCAGGAACCCTAGGCCACATCATACCCTGTTACTTGTTTTGTTTAAGAGTACTCCACTTTGGACAGTTCTTGTGATTAACCCTGGACATGTGACTCTTTATTTAAGTCCCCCACCCTGGTTACTGGATTTCTAAGCCTTCATCTAGACTTTTTGAATATACATGGGCCTTATATCAAGACAGATAATCAGATTCAGCTTGACCACAAACCCTTGCATATCATTTGCATATATCATCATTGCATCATTTAACATTTGTTTATTTGTTTTTCAGGGTATCCATATCATATCTGGTTTGGTTTTGACCCCTTCTCCTGCATAGAACTTTGCTTCATCAGTTATCTGCTTCAGCTATCTTCATCATCACCAGCATCATCCTATCAGTGGCTCATTTCCAGCATCAGTCTGTGATCTTCATCAGCACTTATCTTCAGTTTCTTCAGCAGCATTCATGACTACTCCCAGGAAGAGCAACATATCCTACCATTTCTTTGAGCCTGTGTTGACTGGTATCAGGCAGGTCCAGTCACTCATCACACTTGATTATATCCCTTTGTTTAGAGTGCATTATGGAGGAATCTTGGATATGGTTATGGACCTTGACCCTTCTCAGAGGAGCATGATTCACACATGCTTACAGTTTTATGACCCTCCTTTGAGATGTTTCACATTCCCAGACTTTCAGTTAGGGCCTCTGCTGGAAGAATTTTCTTAATTGATTGGAGTACCTATCAGGGGTGGAATCCCTTTCAACCCAGAGATACCAGCTCCCAGAAATGAAGAGGTAGCAAAGGCACTGTACCTGGAGCCTGCCTTGATTGAGCACAGTATGACAACAAAAGCTGGGATCCCTGGTTTGCACTTGGACTTCTTGACTTCTCAAGCCATCCTGAAGGCCTCATTGGGAGAATGGAGGGCAGTCTGTGCACTGTTAGCCCTCAGCATATATGGGGCTATACTATTTGCAGATGAGCCCAAATTTGTCAGCAAGAATGCCATCCATCTATTTCTTCTGAAGAACCCGGTACCCACATTGCTAGGAGATTTTTATTACTCCATTCATCAGAGGAATGAGAAACAAAGGGGGAAGTTGGTAAGATGTTGTGCTCCTTTGTTTTACACCTGGCTGCTCAGACACCTGCCTAAGTCAGATGCCTTCCTGAATCCACACCAACAAAAGAATTGGGCTAAAAGGCTCATTGCCTTGACTTAAGATGATATTAGATGGTGCACCCAGAGCACCAAAGGCAAGGACATTATCACCAGTTGTGGACAATACCCAAATGTGCCTCTGATAGGAGTGAAAGGTTGCATCAACTACAATCCTTTGCTGTTTAAGAGACAACTGGGCTATGCTTTGGTTTACCCTCCCAGAGGACAAGATTTAGCTGAGACCTTGTATTGTGAAGTGAAACCTAATTCAGCTGCTGTCAGACAAGCATCCTGGGCTTGGGACAACATCCAGACAAAGGGGGTAGCTATCCTTGGAAGGTGTAATAATGTTGCTTCAGCTCAGTACTATGACTGGTCCCGTACTAGAGCCCAGATCACCGGAATGCCTTTCACCTTGGAAGACATACCTAGACCATCCACAGTACAGCCAGCAGCAACTGTCAGCCTATAAGAATTTGAGAAGTTGAAAGAAAGGAATGAGAACTTATCTCAAGCTTTAAAGAAGACTCTTTGGGAGAGGAGTGACGGTCGTCTGGACATTGAGAGATTGGAGAAGCTTAGAGTGGAACATCTTGCCAAAATTGAGAAAACAGAGGACTACATCAGGAAAGCAAGAGTTGGGGAACAAATATTGAAGAATGCCTATAAAGAAGCCAAGATTCAGAAGGCTAGGACTGATCTCTATCTGCAAGAGAGTCAGGCTAGGTGGGTCAGGATCACTGAAGCCTGTACACAAGAAGACCAGAAAACTCAAGCCAAGATTGAACAGTTAGAGGCCAATGAGAAGAAGCAGCAGGAAGCTTTGTTGGCAGCCCAGAAGGAGATTTCGGAGTTGAAGCTCAGAGCAGGATTGAAGAGATCAAAGGACCAAGACAAGCATAAGAAGCTGACCACTGCCATTGCTACCAGGAACCTCCTCATTAGGACTATTACAGAGCGCCCAGCTGGTCCAGTGACTGAGGCCCTCCTGAAGGAGGTCAAAGAGGATGAGTTTGGACTGGATGTCTGATTCTTTGTTTGTTGTTATTTCCATTTGATGTACTTTTCCTTTTATTGTATTTTGACCCTCTATGGGCGTGTGTTGTAAAACAGACTATGTATTGTTCACCATTTGTAATATATTTCTAATGTGTTTTCATTTGGGTTTTTCTCTCGACAACATCAAACATCTTCCTCGAGGTTTGGAAAGGTCAAAACCAAGAACCAAACCGAATACCTTGGAAAACAAATAAGCATACTGCATTGCATACTAAATTTTGTTTTGTTTTGTAGGTTTTGTTATTATTTTTGTTTCTAACTTTGTTGTGACCCCAGGAAACATTGCTCGTCGCCGAGTGTCCCTGTCAACCGCGCGCACCGGTACCCGACTCGTAACAACCTTCCCGGTATTCAAATGGAACAAGTACAGCAGGATCTGACTGAGGTCAGAAATCAGATGGCTAATGAGAGAGTAGAGATGAGAAATCAGATGTCTCAATTCATGGCAGTGATGACTGGCTTAGCCCAGAGTCAAGAAAGGTTAAGAGAGCTGGTGGAAAGACAAACTCCTGAAGAGCCTCATCTGGGAACAGGGGGAACTAGCAACAATGAACGGGGCCAGACTCGCATTGACCCACCAGTATTTGGACCCCATCTGGATCCAGAGGTTAACATCCCGAGAAATGTGCAAGGTAATACTGCTGGGGGGAGAATCTTGCAAGAGGATCCCCAAGAAGAACAATTTACTGTTATGGGGGCTGGGGATGAAGTATATGACCGGAGATTAGACGAAATTGCTGAGAAATTAAGATCTTTGGAGTCACAGAATTCTTTGGGCTTCAATGTGATGGACATGGGGCTAGTGTATGGGGTGAGAATTCCCCACAAATTCAAACCCCCATGCTTTGAAAAGTACAATGGTACCTCCTGTCCACGCACTCACCTGCAGTCTTTCCTGGGAAGACTCAAAGCTTACATTATGGATGAAAAGCTGTGGATGTTCTACTTTGAAGACAGTCTGACTGGGGCTTCGAGAGAGTGGTATTCACACCTGTCTAGGGCCACCATTAGATGTTGGAAGGACTTAGCTGAAGCCTTCATCAGGAAATATCAGTACAACCTGGACATGACTCCCAACAAGACCCTTCTGATGGGAATGTCACAATCTTCTAGAGAGAGCTTCAGGGAATATTCCCAAAGGTGGAGACAACTTGCTGCTGCTGTCCAACCACCCATGTTAGAGAGGGAAATGGCTGACATGTTCATGAACACATTGCAAGGGACCTACATTGATAGACTGGCTGCTTTTTCCTCTACCAATTTTGCTGATGTGGTCATAGCTGGTGAAAGGATTGAAAGTCTATTAAAGATGGGCAAAATTTCCTACAGTGGTGCAAGTTCATCCAGCAATCCCAGAAAGCCTTTTGTGGGACCCCGAAGGGCCGGTGAGACAAATTCCATTCATGCAAGCAGGGGCAGGCCTCAGTATGTGCACCGGTCAGTAGCAGCAGTTACCATTCCATCTCCGATTCCTCAACAATTAGCATATCCTCAACAGCAACAACCACAGTATCAACAACAAGTTCATTATCCGCAACAGAGAACCTACATCAACAGCAATAACAACCAACAACAGCGTCCTTTCCAGCAAAGACCATCACAGGGAAACAGGGTAATTGACCCAATCCCAATGTCGTATGCTGCACTCTTGCCACAACTTCTAAAGCTCAACCTAGTTGAGTTAAGGACATTGGCACCTCCGGATCCCACCAATATGCCAAAGAATTATGATGCAAAAGCCAGGTGTGCATTTCACTCAAACGCACCGGGGCATAATACTGAAAAATGCAGGGCCTTACAGATGAAAGTCCAAGACCTGGTGAACTCAAAAGCTCTCAACTTTGCACCTCCTCCAAATGTCACAAGGAATCCAATGCCTAGTCACAACGGGCCTAGGATTAATGCTATTGAGGAAGGCAAACCATCCACCTTGATCACCAGTGTTGCACAAATTCGAACACCTTTGGTGGAAATCAAAGCTCAGCTTTTAGAATGCCAAGTGTTCCCCGGGTGTGAGCTCGGCTATGGGTATTGCAATATTGCAGTCAATGGGTGTGAAAGGCTGAGAAGCGGCATATATGGTCCTATTAAGGATGGTATCCTTTAGATTACGACAACAGCGACTACAACTCCAACAGTTCCTTCATCAACAATCATAGATACTCCTACAACGTCAGCAACCATTGTCCCAACGGATTCTACTACAACTCCAACAACTGCTCATTCGATCACTTCAATGGATGTAAGTTCAGTCACCATTCCTTCTACAACGACAACACCCATTATTCCATCAGTTCCTTCCGCAATCCCAACACCTCCTACAACATCAGCAACAGTTAATGAAAGTGTCTAAACGGTTACAATATACTACGATCCCGCAAATGTTCCTACCAACAATTCACATCAAAATGTTACTCTTGTCAGAGCACCAGTCACCATATACTATGATCCACACACCATTGTGGTCCCCTCTGCAACTGCTATCAGTCCGGTCACTATCAGGGTGCCTGGGCCAGTTCCTTACGAAAGCAATAATGCCATCCCTTGGCATTATGGCTCAGATCTATACTGCGAGGCGCAGAAAATCACTTTAGAATCATCAACTTCTTCACCTCAGATAGACAATGTGGGGGGAGGCGGAGGCTTCACTAGAAGTGGACGTCTCTTTGCCTCGCAAATTCCAAGACCCGTTGCTGAAGCAGAAGCTGCTGCTAAGGCAAAAGGGAAGAGCATGGTGCAAGAAGAACCAGTTGCTAGAGAAGCTTTGAAGTATCCTTTTGATCAAGAGGTTGATGAGTTCATGAGAATCATAAAGAAAAGTGATTATAAGATGGTAGACCAGCTTCACCAAACACCTTCCAAAATCTCCATACTATCATTGCTAATGTGCTCCAAGGCTCATCGGAACGCACTACTGAAGGTCCTGCACGTAGCTTATGTGCCGGAGGAGATTACCGTCAATCAGTCAACGCTAGTAATGGACTAGGATTTACCAACACTGATCTGACAATGGAAGGTCGCAATCACAACAAGGCTTTGCACATTACCTTGGAGTGTAAGGGTGCAGTTCTTTCTCACGTACTTGTGGACACAGGGTCATCCCTCAATGTCCTGCCCAAGAAAGCCCTTGTGAAGCTGGAGTATGACGGATTGGCACTACGCCCGAGTAACTTAGTAGTAAGAGCCTTTGACGGTTCTAAAAGATCAGTTCTGGGAGAGATAGAATTACCAATAATGATTGGCCCACAAGTTTTCAAAACGACCTTCTTTGTGATGGATATACAGCCTGCCTACAGCTGTCTATTGGGTAGACCATAGATACATACCGCTAGCGCCGTGATATCAACCCTTCACCAGAAGTTAAAATTCGAGTGGGAAGGCCAAGTCATTACTATTTGTGGGGAGGAGGATATTTTTGTTAGCCAGCTGGCTACTTTCAAATATATTGAAATGGATGGGGAGATCCATGAAACCATGAGTCAGGGGTTTGAGGCCTTGAATATCAATGAAACATCTGCTGTGCTCGGGACTTCCATCATATCATATCAGCAAGCCCGGAAGGTTGTTGAAGAAGGTACCGCCCAAGGCTGGGGCAAGCTGCTGCCCGTGGAAAAGAAAGAAGACCGATTCGGGTTGGGTTACAGACCAACTCGACAAGATCAACCAGAGGCTGCAAAGGAGCCCAAGTTTGTTAGCGGGGGATGCTCACCCCGGATGTCGTGAATAGCTTGGAAGATGAGTCAGAAGATGAGCGCAACCTGGAAAGCTGGATACGTCCAAGGATCCTGGGGAGCCATGTCTCAAACTGGTCTTCCCAGGAAATTATAAGAGTTACTCCTGCAGAGTAATTATTATTTCCTGTGTTTTAAGAGCATGAATCAAGTCCTGCCTCTTGCCCAAGATGTCAGGACTCATTTTGTAATTGGGCCATCTTGTATTTTGTGCAAAGATCAATTAATGAATATCAGGACATCTTTTGCAAATGAGTCTTTTCTTTTTTCGCTCACTGTTTTTCATTTTTCATTTTTTGTACAAAAATAAAATGGCAATGTTTTTCAAAATAAATAACTTCATTTTTACTTTTTTCTAAATAAGATAAAACTGATCACTAAAATGAACAAATCTAAACCCTTGTAGAAAGTTCCCTCCAGACTGCACCGACAACAACACTGCTATGACTTCGTATGACTTTGACAATCCGATTAATCAAGCTGATGAAGGGGTTGAAGAAGATTATGATCTACCTGAAGAGCTAGCCAGGTTGTTGAGACAAGAGGAGAAGGTTATCACTCCTCATCGGGAGGAGGTTGAAACGATTAATCTTGGTACGAAAGAAGACGTGAAAGAAGTTAGGATCGGGGCTTGCCTGCAAGATTCAGTGAAAAAGCAACTAATTGACATGCTTCGGGAGTATGTGGATGTTTTTGCTTGGTCTTATCAGGATATGCCAGGGTTGGACATCGACATTGTTATGCACAAGTTGCCTCTAAAAGAAGACTGCCCTCCGGTAAAACAGAAGCTGCGCCGTACTCGCCCAGATATGGCAATGAAGATAAAAGAAGAGGTACAAAAACAGTGGGATGCCGGTTTCCTGGCTGTGACTAGTTACCCGCCGTGGGTTGCTAACATTGTACCTGTGCCTAATGTCACTCCCAAAAGATGAGACCGGGCTCAAATGAGGTACAGACGCGAACGGTCGGAGAGAGGAGGGTGTGAGGACACACAGGAGTGAACTCACAGGAAATGAAAAGAGTCGCCAGCTAGGCATTTTTATCCTGAAGGAAAGGTAATGCTGCATAAACCTAGAAAGATATGGATAAGACGGTTGCGAACCAGAGAGACTGAGAAAGGGGGTTGGTTACAACCTGGGAAGGTATTAGCACCCATATTGTCCGCCGTACTCGACGGGATCCACGCTTAAAAGATTTGTGTTTTAAAGGGGTAGTGTCAGTGCGATCTGTGTATAAAAGAGCTGGAAAAGGATGTACAAGTGTCAGTGTAAAAGTAGTGTGAAGTGTATAAGTGAAGTGTCAGTGTAAGAACAAAAAGTGAGATGCTCAAGATCATGAGGCTTAAAAGAATGAAACTGAAAGGAGGGGGAATATACAGAGACTTTTGTTCGATAACTGTTAAGTTATGCCTACGTATCCTCTCGTGCAATGAGGAAGTCAGAACACCGTAGTTCGACCCAAAGAGACTGAAAAGATGAATTGACTTGTGAACTGCTTGCTTGTCAATGCTCAAGTGTATGACCTGTCTGGCTCAGGTGCAAACTGTCTCGCATTAGACGGAAGAAGCGAGTTCTCGTTTGTGAGTGAAGATGATGAGAAAAGAATCCCGGAGGAGACGATTATTGTTTGTTTTTGAGTTTTCAGTCTTTTATTGCTTTTTGAAGATTTGTCATAAGTTAATGAGCTTAAGCCTAAACCAATGGATTTAGTAAACTCATCACATCTTCCCTCTGATTAGGGGTAATGAGAATACCTTAAGTGTGAAGTCAGCTTCTCACACTTAAACACCTTTGATGTAGGATTAAGATCATTAACCTACTTGTGATTACTTAGATGTTTTTTGTTGTTTTTGTTTAGTGTTGAGTAATGAGATTAAGCCATAATCAGGGATTAAACAGACTCATTACACCATCCTAATAGAAGGATAATAGATGAGAATGTTTAAGCTGAGGAAAGCTCCTCAACTTAATCCATGATTAGGGATTAACTTCATGACAAAACAAAGCCTTTATTAGATGGATTTTAGTTAATGATAAGATGAAGAAGTGAGTTTTATGGTTTGTAAGACAACTTGAGGGGGACTTGTCCATTAACACTAGGGTTAGTCCTTCTTAACCAATTAAGGAAGAATTAGAACCCTAATGCAAGGCACAAGTTGCAAGCTTGATGTCTTGATGATTATTAAGTGAATTGATTAAAGTATTTAAACACATTAAGGGTTTAACACTTAGGATTAAAGTTATACACTCCATCCTAATAGAAGGATGCAGGCATAAACTTAATCACAAAGCCTTAAAGCCTTTAGGGTTTAGTCCTTGATTATGAGATGAGAAGAGAAGACTCAAAGATGACACAAAGGTGAAAGCTAAGTGGGGGGACTAATCAAAACCCTAATTATTGTCATGCTTGGTTGTTCCTAAGGTTTGTGAGGTTTACAAGAAAGATCTTCAGAGGAACCACCAGGAAGCAGATGAAAGGAGCAAAGAGAAGCAAAGTAACTTGCTTCATTTAAGAAGACAAGTCACTTGAGGAAAGAAAGTAAGATGAAGAAGGGAAAGCAAGCTCAATCTCAAACACAAAACAAAATGCAGCAAGGATGCATAAGAGAGATGAAAAGAAGTTGTGAGAAGTGAAGGCAAATTCACTTCTCAAAATGACTTACCACCTGAAAAGTTAGTGAAAGGAATGCAATGAAATGAAAAATGAGATGAAATGGCATGATGCAAACCAAAACCAGAAGCATGTATGTGATGATAATTATGTTATGAGATGATACAAACATGAATCAAGGCATGAGGATGATCATATGAACATATGGATGCAAGAGAAGCATGTTCAGAACCATGATCATACATGAAAGGTTATTGAAATACAAATGACATACAACATGGCAAATGAAAGATGCAATGATCAAACATGCTTCTAATATGTCTCAAGATGTCTAATGGATCAAATGGATGCACAAAATGCTATGGCAAGTCATGGTATGCAAGCAAATGCAAGATGGATGCAAAAGGAAGCCCAAATTAGGGTTTATGATCAATGCACAAAACAAAAACCAAAACCAGAAGCAAACATCATGATAAAAATTTTAAAATGCATTCAAAGGAACCCTAAACCTATACCAACTCACTTCCCAAAGGAGGGGTTCTAATTCTTAACCTAGTGAAAGTTATGAATTTCCTAAGATTTCTAGGGTTTTAGGGTACCTTGTCAAGAAAAATGTCAAACAAATTGAAAATGCAAGATCAAATCATGCCAATTTAATCCTATAAACTACATGGTATGCAATACACAATGCAAAAAGAATCAAAGTCCAACTCTCAAAGACTAGGCAGAAATGAATTTTTGAACATTGGATCAAAATAATGCATTGAAATAGAATTAATTCCATGAAAAATTGTCAAAATGCATTAAGATCAAAAAAGAAATTTGGTTTGAGGGTTGGAAAATGTTTCTAAATGATTTTAAATATTTCATGAATTTTTTGGTGATTTTTAAATACCTAAAAGTATTTTTAATTAATTAATTCTCATTAATTAATTAAAAATAAACTTTTAAATGATTTAAAAATATTTTTAAATGCAAAAAATAAAAATAAAAATATTTTTGGTCTCTTAAAATTAATAAAAGTTTATACAAAAATTTTCAGAATTTTTAAAATTGTTTTACTATTTTTAATAAAATGCACAAATTAAATGAATTAAAATGCAAATAAAATTGGATTTAAATGAAAGTCAGCGCATCCAATGGCCAGGGTTTAAACTCAGGAAGGAGGGAAAGACTTCGTGCATGATCCTAGGGCTGAGATTCAAACTGACTAAAATGAATTAATTAAATTAATTAATTGAGATTAGGGTTAAGTGGATGATCTGGGCCATTGAACACACGCGGGAATTGACCAAGTCAACCTATCCTACGCTCCAGATTCAAACTGCAATTAATTACAGGGATTAGCCCTAATTACTTTCAGGTGGCCGGAGAAGACTTCCGGTCGTCTTCTCCGGCAAGACCCTCACCTGAAAGTTGCCAAAATCCTTAAAACTTCATGAAAATGAAAACTAAAAGCCCAGAAATCATCCCCATTCGAAACTAAACCAAAACCCCCAAACAAAAACCATTTTTCATTCACCAATCAGCCAAATCGAAGCAAAACATTTCTAGGGCAAAAAGTTTCATAGCATTCATACATCCTGGTTTCTCAACCATTTTCAAAAGTAAACACATATTCATGATCAGGGGAGTGCATAAAAGCTTTTAAGAACTTAAAATGGAATTTCTGGAAAAAAAGTTTGAGATGGATACCTGAACTGAAGCTTTGGCTTCTGGTACTTTCTGGTTGGTTTCCTGCTTGCAATCAACTCCACTGGACCCCTTGAGAAGCTTTCAATGCTTGTTTGAAGTTTATAATGGATGGTTTGAGAGATGGCAGAAGTTCTGTTCAATGGCAGGTGGTGATCGTGTTTTTGATTCTTTGAGTTTCAGGCTATGGTGAGGGGTGGTTTGTGATCAGGGAAGTGTGTTGAGTTGATTTGTGAAGTTAGTTTTTGTGTTTGAGGCCTGTGTGATGAGTTTCGAATGGTTTTTCACAAGAGGTGGAAAATGAGCAAGCTGTGTTGGAGAGTGTTTCAGGCTTGTGTCTTGAGTGAAATGGCTTGCTTTTGGTTTGTATAAACTATTGTGATAGGTCAGATGAAGTGATGTGTGCTTTTGTGATAGGTATGGCTCAAGTTGCCAAAATGTCAAAGTTGTGTAAGAGAAGCATGGGCTACTTGCTAGCCAAGGAAAAAAGGTGTGTCCTGCGCAGCATGATGTGGGGAGAACCCTAGGATGGTCTGTGAAGTCAGCAAGCAAGTGGATTCACACTTGAGTGAGTTTTTGCAACTTGCCTTGCTTTTGCTTCTTTTGAAATTTCTTGCTCCATAAGCCATACAAATGAATGATCTCTTGGCCTATTATGATTTTTAGGTGTTGTATGATCATGTTGTGAAGTTTAGAAGTCCATTTGATAACTCAATTTGCCTTGACAAGTGAATTTGCAACTTTGCCTCTTTGGTAGAAACTTTGAAATTTTTTGTGATTTTTGCCAACTTTGACAAACCATAACTTTTGATCCAAAATGAATTAGGTCATGTTCTTGTACTTTTTGAAAAGGGAATGATCCATTCTACAACTTTCATGACCAAAGTTTTTTCATTTGAAGCATTTTTGAATCAAAAGGCAAGGGTTGAAAAAGTTTCCCAAAATGGCAATTTCATTAAAAAGTCAACTTTCCCAAAAAGTCAACTTTGCAAAAGACTTGAAATTCTTCAATTTTGTGAACTTCCAACTTCTTATATGATCAAATAAAGATCATATACAATAAAAATGATGAAGAACACCCTTTGGTTGGGTCATTGGGGGCCTCAGATGCCCTGATTTTGCACTGACTTGCTTGAAAAGTCAACTCTTGATCAGATGACTTCCCCATGGAATTTCTTCATGAAAATTGATATGCATGATCCCCATACCATATAGAGACCAATAGAAACAAGAATGACCAAAAAAATTGGAGTTATGGCCTTTGAAACCAAAACCCTAATTCTAGGTCATCTGTGCAGTCAAACCTGGCTCTGCTTCCATGCCATTCTCAGTTCTTGTGATTTTTTTTGACATTCTTGACTTTGAGAGGGTATAATATGATGCTTGAACATACATGGACCCCTTTGAAGTGATTGATGACCTTTGGAGTGGCTCAAATAGCTCTTGGATGGATCAGATCACAAACCCTAGATGCAGATGACTTAGAAGCAATGCAGTGAATCAAAAATGTGGTATGAGATGCTATGGTTGAGTTCATGCATATGAGGAGATCACAAGCCATGGTGTGAATGGGTGAGGGCAAATTTGGGGTGCCTACAGCTGCCCCTATTCAAACATGAGTTAGCTGTGCAGGATGTAAGCAACGGCTTAACAGGCAAACAAGATAACTTGTGGTTGAATACCAAAGACAGTCCAAAATTTGCACTCATAGAATGAAGAAGAAAAGGGATATAGATTGTAAAAGAAAATAAAGTATATTATACAGTGTGGGAGACGGAGGACGACCGTCGAGCAGAGGACGACTGCTGGGGAAGGAGCAATGACGGGGACGACCGACATGCTGGAAAAGTGCGGAAAATAAAGCAATGACGGGGACGGCCGACATGCTGGGGATAAAAGGGATCATGATGGGGACGGCCATCAAGTAAAGCTATAAAATTCTCTGGGGATCAATGAAAAATGATGGGGACGGCCATCAAATTCATAAAGTAAGGTAACCAATGATGGGGACGGCCATCAAATTCATTAAGTAAGGTAACCAACGATGGGGACGGCCATCGGGCTACACTGATGAAGGACGATCATCAGGAAAAGGAAAAGGGACCACGACGGGGACGACCATCGGGTTAAAGAATAAATGAAATAATGATGAGGGACGGTCATCAAAGGTGAAGGACGATCACCTGGCAGGGTACGGCTGCCGAAAATATCGCGACATAGGACGAATGTCGGATAAAAGGTCAACGATGGGGACGGCCATCAGACGAGCATGATGAAGGACGATCATCAAGAGGTGAAGGACGATCACCTAGCAGGGGACGGCTGCTCTCAAGGTTTATCATGACATAGGACGAATGTCAGATAACAAAATTAACTATGGGGACGGCCATCGGATAAAATGATGAAGGACGATCATCAAAAAGGTGAAGGACGATCACCTAGAAGGGGACGGCTGCTAAATATCACGACATAGGACGAATGTCGGATAGAAAAGGTCAACGATGGGGACGGCCATCAGATAAGCATGATGAAGGACGATCATCAAGAGGTGAAGGACGATCACTTAGCAGGGGACGGCTGCTCTCAAGGTTTATCATGACATAGGACGAATGTCAGATAATAGTGGAAATTACTCTACTGGGGAATAGTAAACACGGACGAGTGTTTATATCCAAGAACAAAAGGTATAAGTGTTTAGATGTTTGTGTATAGATTAAAGATGCGGACGAGCATCCTTAAGACTACGATACAGACGAGTATCGAGCAGAAACAAATACTGAGACGTGTTCAGAGATGATGATACGGACGAGTGTCAACTAGTTAACAAGGAACAAGGACGAGTGTTGAATCCGAAGGGACTCTTCTGGGGAATAGTAGACACAGACGAGTGTCTAAATTCCATAATACGTAAGTGTTTGACACGGTGTATGGATTAAAGATGCGGACGAGCATCCTTAAGACCATGATACGGACGAGTATCAGGTAGAAACAAACGCTTGACGCATGCTCTGAGATGATGGTACGGACGAGTACCAACTGGTTAACAAAGAACACGGACTAGTGTTGAATCTGCGGGGATATAGATGGTGCATATAAGATACGGACGGGTATCTGTATAAGAGTATAGATGAGTGTTTATCTGCTGGGGAGAGTGACACGGACGAGTGTCAAAAGGTGAAGAGTATGGTATAAACAAGTATCGGATATACAAAGTGTATGTATCTGTGAGTGCAAAGAGGATGCTTTGGTCTTTTATTGGGGATATGACACGGACGGGTGCCACAAGGAGTATATACTGGTGTTTGTGAATGTAAGGCAACTGCTTTAGCTTTAGCTCTCTGTTGGGGAATTTGGTGAACATCTTGTATGTTGTTGATGGATTGTCACTATTCACAAGTGTTTGATTCAAAACATGGCTTATGATTATGCAATATGTTTGATTTTTGTCGTAATGCTCCGTGTTAGACGGAATGCTACGCTTTGTGGGGTGAGTATGATGCGAATGCCATGATTATGCAAAGATACCGATCCGGGATTCAGATCCCGTCGCTATGAAGATCTCTGGTCGATCTATTTGAAGTGGACATCCCAGCTGGGGATGAGATCATTGGCAGATCTGGTGAGATGTATTTTCTTGGGGGGATAGGTCACTGGTAGACCCATTCCAATAAATGAGAGACCCAGCCGGGGTTTGTAGAAGCTCTCGTCACTCTGTTGTGATTCCTTCATGCGCTGATCTTCTGGATAGAGGCTGAAGCTCTGTGGGGAAGGTTCCCTGTCTAGCACTTGGCTTGGGAGGAAGAATGGTTGGCAACCCGGCTGGGTAGAAATAACAAATGGCAACTCAGCTGGGGAGAAAGCACCTGGGGTGCTAGGACTGAGTGAGTGTTGATTTGCCAGCTTGCTGGGATGAAGCTTACATGCCCCATGTTGCGCTTTGAATACCTGCAATTCCTGCAAAGACTAGAGACGTACAAGTAATCCCGAGGTATCCCTTACTGGATTCCGTCATAGGAGTTAGACACTCCCTAGCGTAAGTATATTCCCTACAAGCATGTATTTTTAAAAAAACATCTGTATTTATGCAATCAGTATTTTAAGGATGCCAGACATTTTTGCAAATGAAAATGAAGTGTACGGGGCGAAACATGGCTGAAAATCTAATTTTATTAATTCATGTGCCCTGAATTGGCAAGATACAGTCAAAGAAACATATCCCCTGAAATGAGGAGATTGTTATAAATTGAGAAACAAAATGCTGGCAATGTTGATGACGCTTCAAGGAGCTTCCCCTCTGCTATGACTCGTATGACATTAGACGTTCTTCTCGTCTTGCTTTCTGAAGAAGGCTGATTCTGATAGAAGTTTGATCCTTTCGAGGTTTACCAAGTTGTAGGTGATACAGACGAATTCAGAATGCAGTTGTTCGCTTATTCCCTTATTTTGCATGGATCACCCTTTCGGGTTTTCAATCCATCGGGATACCCATTTTTGCCTGAGTTGTCCAATGCGGCTTTTCAACTCAGCGGGTGTACACATTTTTTTGTTTATTTTCCCTTACTTTTGCCCGAGTCTCTTATTCTGTTTTTGACTCGCCGGGATGCCCTATTTTTGCCTGGACTTACATTCTGTTTTTTGTGTCCAGCGGGTCTTTTTATGCGAAGTATTTTTTAACTGCATCTGAATTCACAGGGGACGGGAAATCTTCACCATCCATAGTGCTGAGCATCAGTGCTCCACCTGAGAAAACTTTCTTTACTACAAATGGTCCTTCATAATTCGGAGTCCATTTGCCCCTGTGGTCTGTATGAGGAGGGAGGATTCTCTTCAGCACAAGATCTCCTACTTGGTACTCTCGGTGTCTGACTTTCTGATCGAAGGCTTTCTTCATTCTTTTCTGATACAACTGCCCATGACAGATTGCAGCCAATCTTTTCTCTTCAATCAGACTCAGTTGTTCGTATCGGGACCGGACCCACTCTGCTTCGTTTAGATTAACATCCATCAGTACCCGTAGGGAGGGTAATTCAACTTCAACAGGTAGGACTGCCTCCATACCATATACAAGCTGATACGGTGTTGCCCCAGTGGATGTTCTGATTGACGTGCGGTACCCATGCAAGGCAAATGGTAGCATCTCATGCCAGTCTTTGTATGTGACTACCATCTTCTGCACAATCTTCTTGATATTCTTATTAGCTGCCTCAACAGCGCCATTCATCTTTGGCCTGTAAGGAGAAGAATTGTGGTGTTGGATCTTGAAGTCCCGACATAATTCAACCATCATTTTGTTGTTTAAGTTGGAACCATTATCAATAATGATTCGCTCGGGAACTCCGTACCGACAGATGATATCTCTCTTCAGAAATCGGGCTACCACTTGTCTTGTAACGTTTGCATAGGAAGCTGCTTCAACCCACTTGGTAAAATAGTCAATAGCAACAAGGATGAATCTGTGGCCGTTTGAGGCAGTCGGTTCAATCTTGCCGATCATGTCAATGCCCCACATGGCAAAGGGCCAGGGTGAAGACATCACATTCAAAGGATTGGGAGGCACATGCACCTTATCCGCATAAATCTGGCATTTATGGCATTTTCTGGCATAAGCACAACAGTCGGCATCCATTGTGATCCAGTAATATCCTGATCTTAGCAATTTCTTAGCCATCGCATGTCCTCCAGCATGGGTACCAAAGGATCCTTCGTGCACCTCGTGCATTAACAAGTCTGCTTCTGTTCTGTCAACGCATCTGAGGAGTACCATATCAAAGTTTCTCTTGTACAGGGAACCATCAGTGTTCAGAAAGAAACTACCAGCAAGCCTTTTCAGAGTCTTCTTATCATTGGAAGATGCCCCAGGTGGGTATGTTTGATCCTCCAAGAAGCACTTAATGTCATGGAACCAAGGCTTATCATCTTTGACAACATCCGCTGCGAACACATATGCTGGTCTGTCAAGTCTGGATACTGAAATCCGAGGCACAAAGTTGGCAGCTTGAACTTTGATCATGGACGAAATGGTGGCAAGAGCATCTGCAAATTGATTCTCGTCTCGAGGGATATACTCAAGCTTGACTGTTGTAAAGAAAGTCGATAACCTCCTTGTATAATCCCTGTAAGGTATCAGATGATCCTGGTGGGTGTACCATTTGCCGTTGGTCTGATTAACTACCAGAGCTGAATCTCCGAATACAGTCAATGTCTTGATCCTGAGGTCAATAGCTTCCTCAAGACCCATAATACAAGCTTCGTATTCAGCTTCGTTGTTAGTGCAGTTAAAGGTGAGTTTTGCCGAGAAAGGCATGTGAACTCCTTTAGGTGTAATGAGTACTGCACCAACACCACGTCCATTCATGTTAACAGCCCCATCAAACATCATAGTCCATTCTTCTTCCGGGTCAGGCCCTTCAGTGTGAACAGGCTCTTCATGATCTTTTGCTTTTATGAACATGATGTCTTCATCAGGGAAGTCAAATCTCATTGGCTGGTAATCATTAATAGGCTGCTCAGCAAGATATTCAGACAATACACTGCCCTTGATGGATTTCTGAGAGGTGTACTGGATATCATATTCTGTGAGGATCATTTGCCATCTTGCAACCCGTCCGGTAAGTGCTGGCTTCTCAAAAATGTACTTAACTGGATCCATCTTTGAGATCAATAAAGTAATGTGGGTCAACATATACTGTCTCAGTCGGCGAGCAGCCCACGCTAAAGCACAGCAAGTTTTCTCGAGCAGTGAATAACGCTGTTCACAGTCGGTAAACTTTTTGCTTAGGTAGTATATTGCATACTCTTTTCGACCAGACTCGTCATGTTGGCCCAGCATACACCCCATTGACTCTTCTAATACTGTCAAGTACATGATTAGAGGTCTTCCTTCAACTGGAGGCATAAGGATTGGAGGCTCTTGTAAGTATTCCTTAATCTTGTCAAAAGCCTTCTGGCAATCTTCGTTCCACCTGACCGTTTGTTCTTTTCTTAGCAGTTTGAACAAGGGTTCACAGGTTGCCGTGAGGTGGGATATGAACCGTGAAATGTAGTTCAATCGTCCTAAGAACCCTCGAACTTCTTTTTCTGACTTCGGTGCTGGCATTTCTTGAATAGCTTTGACTTTATCAGGGTCAACTTCAATCCCTTTCTCACTCACAATAAATCCCAGCAGCTTACCAGATCGCACCCCGAATGTGCATTTTTTGGGGTTCAGCTTCAATTGGTACTTCCTCAGTCGTTTGAATAGTTTCAGCAGATTCACCAGGTGATCTTCTTCAGTAAGGGACTTGGCAATCATGTCATCCACATAACATTCTATTTATTTATGGATCATATCGTGGAATAATGTCACCATAGCCCGTTGATATGTTGCGCCAGCATTCTTCAGTCCGAACGGCATCACCTTGTAACAGAACGTGCCCCAGGGTGTGATGAAGGTTGTCTTCTCCATATCTTCAGGTGACATTTTGATCTGATTGTATCCTGAAAATCCGTCCATGAAGGAGAATACCGAGAACTGAGCCGTATTATCCACCAATACATCAATGTGAGGTAATGGGAAGTCATCTTTTGGGCTAGCTCTGTTCAGATCCCGGTAATCAACACACATTCTCACTTTGCCGTCTTTCTTAGGCACAGGTACTATATTAGCAACCCACGGTGGATAGCTAGTCACAGCAAGGAACCCGTCGTCCCACTGCTTTTGTACCTCTTCTTTGATTTTCATTGCCATGTCTGGGCGAGTACGGCGCAGTTTCTGTTTAACCGGCGGACAATCTTCTCTTAAAGGCAGCTTGTGCATAACAATGTCGGTGTCCAACCCTGGCATATCTTGATAAGACCAAGCAAACACATCCACATATTCCCAAAGCAGGTCAATCAGTTGTCTCTTCACTGAGTCTTGTAAGCAGGCCCCGATCTTAACCTCTTTCACATCTTCATCTGTACCAAGATTAATCGTTTCGACCTCCTCCTGATGAGGAGTGATAACCCTTTCCTCTTGTCTCAACAACCTGGCTAGCTCTTCAGGAAGCTCATACTCTTCTTCAACCCCTTCATCAACTTGATTGATTGGATTGTCAAAGTCATACGAAGTCATAGCCGTGCTGTTGTCGGTGCGGTCTGGAAGGCACTCTCTGCAAGGGTTCAGTTTGTTCATTTTAGTGATTGATTTTAATCTTGTTTAAAAAGAGTGAAATGAAGTTATCATTTTGAAAACATTGCCATTTATTTTTGTACAAAAAGAAAAACGGAAAAACAGTGAGCGGAAAAGAAAAAGACTCATTTGCAAAAAGATGTCTGATATTTCATTGATTAATCTTGTTGCACAAAATTACAGATGGCCCGATTACAAAATGAGTCTTGTCATCTTGGGCAAGATGCAAGACTTGATGCATGCTTAAAAATACAGGAAATAATAATTACTCTGCAGGAGTAACTCTTATAATTTCCTGGGAAGACCAGTTTGAGATACTGCTCCCCGGGATCTTTGGACGTATCCAAATCTCCAGGTTGCGGTCGCTTTCATCCTCGTCTTCCAAGTTGTTCACGGCATCGGGGGTGAGCATCCCCCCACTGACAAAATTGGGCTTCTTAGCAGCCTCTGCTTGATCTTGTTGAGTTGGTTTGTAACCCAACCCAAATCTATCCTCCTTCTTCTCTACGGGCATCAACTTGCCCCAGCCTTGGGCAGTCCCTTCTTCAACAACCTTTCGGGCTTGCTGATAAGATGTCATTGAGGTTCCAGGCACAGCGGATTCTTCATTTATGTTCAAGGCCTCAAACCCTTGACTCATAGTTTCGTGGATCTCCCCATCCATCTCAATGTATTTGTATGTAGCCAGATGGCTAACAAAGATATCTTCCTCTCCATAAATAATAACAATTTGGCCTTCCCATTCGAATTTTAACTTCTGGTGAAGGGTAGACGTAACTGCGCCAGTGGCATGAATCCAAGGTCTACCCAACAAACAGCTGTAGGCCGGCTGAATGTCCATCACGAAGAAGGTCGTTTTGAAAGTTTGCGGGCCAATCGTTATAGGCAACTCAATTTCTCCCAGAACTGATCTCTTAGAACCGTCAAAGGCCCTCACTACCAAGTTGCTGGGACGTAATGCCAATCCTTCATACTCCAGCTTCACAAGGGCTTTTTTAGGTAAGACATTGAGGGATGACCCCGTATCCACCAATACATGGGAAAGAACTGCACCCTTACACTCCATGGTAATGTGCAAAGCCTTGTTGTGATTGCGACCTTCCGTAGTCAAATCAGTGTTGGTAAATCCTAGTCCATGACTAGCGTTGACGTTTCCAACCACAACTTCTAACTGATTGACGGTAATCTCCTCTGGCACATAAGCTGCGTGCAAGACTTTTAGTAGTGCGTTCCGATGAGCCTCGGAGCACATCAACAATGATAAAATGGAGATTTTGGAAGGTGTCTGGTGAAGCTGGTCCACTATCTTGTAATCACTTTTCTTGATGATTCTCATGAATTCATCAACCTCTTGATCAAAAGGGGTTTTCAAAGCTTCTTTAGAAACTTGTTCTTCTTGCACCATACTCTTCCCTTTTGCTTTGGCAACAGCTTCTGCCTCGGCATTGGGTCTTGGAATTTGCGGGGCAAAGAGACGTCCGCTTCGAGTGAAGCCTCCGCCCCCCCCCCCCCACATTGTCTATTTGTGGTGAAGAAGTTGATGATTCCAAAGTGATTTTCTGTCCTTCGCAGTATAGATCGGAGCCGTAATGCCAAGGGATGGAATTACTGCTTTCATAAGGTACTGGCCCAGGCACTGTGATAGTGACTGGACTGATAGCAGCTGCAGAAGGGACCATGATAGTATGTGGATCATAGTATATTGTAACTGGTGCTCTGATAGGAGTGGCACTTTGTGAATTGTAGGCAGAATCATTTGCGGGATCATAATAAATTGTAACTGTTGAGACACTTTCGTTGTTTGCTGTTGATGTTGTAGGAGACAATGTTGACTGGATGGGTGTTGCTGTTGTAGGAGATTCTGAATGAAGGGGTGCTGAAGTTGTAGAAGGGATGTTTGTTGATATTTGGTCCGTTGAAGTGACAGATGAAGCATTTGTTGACGAGATTGGAGAGTTGTTTGGAACAATTGTTGTTGCAGTTGTAGAAGACTCGAGAATTGTTGTTAAGGAGATTGCTGGATTTGGAGGTGTTGATGTTGTGATTTGAAGCAGGCCACTCTGGATGAGACCATCTATGCCATTCCTCAAGTTATCACACCCATTTACTGAAATGTTGCAATAAGCACATCCTAGCTCACATCCGGGGAACATTTGACATTCAAGGAGTTGAGCTTTAATCTCCACCAAGGGTGTCCGAATCTGCCCCACACTGCTTATCAAGTAAGACGGATTTTCTTCTTCAATAGCATTGATTCTGGGCCCACCATGGTTGGGCATAAGGTTCTTACTGACATTTGGTGGGGGTGCAAAGTTTAGAGCTTTGGAATCCACTAAATCCTGCACTTTCATGTGCAAAGCTCTGCACTTCTCTGTACTGTGGCCAGGTGCGTTTGAGTGAAAAGCACATCTGGCGCTGGTGTCGTAATTTCTGGGCAGACTGGCAGGATCTGGAGGTGCCAATGTCCTTAGCTCAACCAGGTTGAGTTTCAGGAGTTGTGGCAATAATGTGGCATAAGGCATAGGGATCGGATCGATCACCCTATTGGCCTAAGATGGTCTCAGTTGAAATGGTCTTTGCTGATTGTTGTTACTGGTGTTGTTATAATTTCTCTGAGGTGGATATTGAGCTTGTTGCTGGTAGTGGGATTGTTGCTGTGGTTGGTATGCCGGTTGTGGATGAATTGGAGCGGGAATGGTGACAGATGCCACAGACCTATGAACATATTAGGGTCTGCCCCTGCTGGTATGGATAGCATTAGTCTCACCAGTTCTTCTTGGGCCTACAAAAGGCTTTCTTGGGTTGCTGGATGAGCTAGCACCATTGTCAGAAATTTTTCCCATCTTTAATAGGCTCTCAATTCTTTCTCCAGCTATAACTACATCCGCAAAGCTGGTAGAAGAAAAGGCAGCAAGCCTGTCAATGTATGTTCCTTGAAGGGTGTTCATAAACATGTCGGCCATCTCCCTCTCCGACATGGGTGGCTGGACAGCAGCAGCAAGCTGTCTCCACCTCTGGGCGTACTCCCGGAAGCTTTCTATGGATGATTGTGACATTCCCATCAGGAGGGTCCTGTTGGGAGCCATATCCAGGTTGTACTGGTATTGTCTAATGAAGGCTTCAGCCAAATCCTTCCAACATCTGATGGTTGCTCTGGTCAAATGAGAGTACCATTCCCTTGAAGCTCCTGTTAAGCTATCTTCGAAATAAAACATCCATAGCTTTTCATCCATGGTGTATGCCTTCAGCCTCCCCAGAAAGGATTGCAAGTGGGTTCGCGGGCAGGAAGTTCCGTTGTACTTCTCAAAGCACGGAGGTTTAAATTTGTGGGGAATCCTGACCCCGTCCACTAATCCCATGTCCATAACATCAAAACCCAGGGAGTTTTGAGACTCCAGGGATCTTAATTTTTCAGCAATTTCATCTAGCCTTCTGTCATAGGCCTCATCCCCAGCTCCCATCACTGTGAACTGATCTTCCTGGGGGTCTTCTTGGAGTACTCTGCCTGTAGTAGCATTCCCTTGTACATTAGAAGGGATGTTGATCTCTGGATGAAGGTGGGGCCCAAATACTGGTGGGTTGATATGAGGCTGAACCCTCTCATTGTTGCTTGTTCCACCAGTCCCCAGATGGGGGTCTTCCTGAGTCTGCCTCTCTACCAAAGCTCTTAATCTCTCTTGGCTCTGAGCTAAGCCATTCATCACCTCCATAAATTGTGTCATATGATTCCTCATTTCCAGTCTCTCATTGGCCATTTGGTTCCTGACCTCTGTAAGGTCTTGTTGTACCTGGTCCATCTGTATACCTGGAAGGTTATTGCGGGTAGGATATCTGTGTGGACGGTTGAGTGGGAACACCCGTCGGCGAGCAATAGTTCCTGAACCACAACAGAGTTAGTAACAAACAAAATAAAAACCTACAAAATAAAACAAAAGGTTAGTATGCAATGCAGTATGCTTATTTGTTTCCAAGGTATCCGGCTTGGCACTTGGTTTTGACCTTTCCAGACCCCTGAGAAAGATGCTTTTGATGTTGCTTGAAGAACTCGGATAAAACAAACCAACACATATATTAAAAAGTAAATGATACATAGTTTGTTTTTTACAATACATGCCCTCTGAGGGGTCAAAATACAACACAAAAAGGAAAAGTACAATGAAATGAAAGCAACAACAAACAAAAGTCAGACACCAAGACCAAACTCATCCTCCTGAACTTCCTTTAGTAGTGCTCCAGTCACAGGATCAGCCGGACGCTCTGTGAGGTTCCTGATAAGAAGATTCCTGGTAGTAACAGCTGCAGTTAGCTTCTTGTGTCGACTCTGGTCCTTTGACCTCTTCACACCAGCCCTAATCTTCAATTCTGAGATCTCTCTCTGGGCTGCTAGCAGGGCTTCCTGTTGTTCTTTTGCATTTGCCTCCAACTGCTCAATCTTGTCCTGAGTCCTTTTATCTTCCTGAGTACGAGCCTCGGTGATCCTGACCCACCTAGCTTGACTCTCTTTCAGGTACAAATCAGTCCTGGCCTTCTGGAACTGGGCCTCCTTGCAGGCATTCTTCAAAATCTGTTCTCCAGCCCTTGACTTCTTGATGTAATCCTCTGACTTCTCAATCCTGGCTAGATGCTCCAACTTTAGCTTTTCTAATCTTTCGATGTCCAAACGACCATCACTCCTCTCCCAGAGGGTCTTCTGTAGAGCCTGAGTCAAATTCTCATTCCTCTCTTTTAGCTTCTCAAACTCTTCCAGGCTGACAGTAGCTGGAGGTGGTGCTGTGGATGGCCCAGGTGCATCCTCAATGGTGAAGGGCATCCCAGAAATTTGAGCCCTGGCATGAGACCACTCATAGTACTGAGCTGAGGCCACATTGTTGCATCTCCCTAGAATAACCATTCCCTTGGTCTGGACATTGTCCCAAGCCCAGGATGCTTGTCTGACGATGGCTAGATTAGGCTTAATCTCACAATAAAGGGTCTCAGCCAAGTCTTGTGTTCTGGGAGGGTGGACCAATGCATAGCCCAATTTTCTTTTGAATAGCAGAGGGTTGTAGTTGATGCAACCCTTCACTCCTATCAGGGGTACATTGGGGAACTGCCCACAACTAGTAATGATGTCCCTGCCCTTGGTGCTCTGAGTGCACCACCTGATGTCAGCTGAGGTCAAAGCAATGAGTCTTCTAGCCCAATTCTTTGGCTGGTGAGGATTCAAGAATGCATCAGTCTTGGGCAAGTGCTTGAGCATCCAGGTATGGAACAGGGGAGCACATCACCTCACCAATCTTCCTCTTTGCTTTTCATTCCTTTGGTGAACAGAGTAGTAGAAATCTCCCAGTAAGGTGGGCACTGGGTTCCTCAGAATCAAAAGGTGAATGGCACTCTTGCTAAAAAACCTAGGCTCATCTGCAAATAATATGACCCCATATATGCTAAGGTCCAATAATGCACAGACTGCCTTCCATTCTCCCAAGGAGGCCTTCAGGATGGCCTGAGAAGTCAAGAAATCCAAATGTAAACCAGAGATTCCAGCCTTGGTAGTCATGTTTTGCCCAATCAGAGAGGGTTCCAGATACAATGCTCTTGCCAACTCTTCATTACTAGGAAAAGCCATCTCGGGGTTGAAGGGGACTCCACCCCTGATAGGTACACCAACCAATGATGAATACTCCTCTAATAAAGGCCCCAGCTGAAAATCCTGAAAGGTGAAGCACCTCATAGGGGGATCATAGAACTGCAGGCAAGTATGAATCAAGCTCCTCTGGGAAGGGTCCAAATCCATAACCATATCAAGGATGCCTCCATAATGTTCTCTGAATAGTGGTATATGGTCTGGAGTAATCAGGGCCTGAATCTTCCTGATGCCAGCTAACTCAGGCTCAAAAAAATGGTAGGAGATATTGCTCTTCTTGGGTGCCATGTTGCTGAAGAAGAGCTGAGACAGATGCTGATGATGGAGAATAATACTGCAGATGGGCCACTGACAGGCAGATGCTGGTGATAACAGGTGACTGAAGCGGGCAGCTGATGAGGACAGCTGAAGCAGATAGGTCTATGCAGATGAAGGGGTCAAAACCAAAGCCAAAATATAGTATGGATACCCTGAAAAAACAAATAAGCAAATGTTAAATGATGCAATGATGATGTATGCAAATGATATGCAAGGGTTTGTGATCAAGCTAGATCTGATTGCTGTTTTGATATAAGTCCATGTATGGTTCAAGAAATCCAGATGGAGGTTCATAAGTCCAGTAACCAAGGTGGGGGACTCAAATAAAGAGTCACGTGTCCAGGGTTAAAAATCACAAGAACTGTCCCAAAGTGGAGTACTCTTAATTAAAACAAAGTAACAGGGTTTGTTGAGGTCAAGGGTACCTGCAAACCTGTAAACAGCCCAACCCCCTCACAGGTGGTGTTCTAAAACAAGGATCCTCAGACTTGGATCAGTTATGAGAAGTGTAAACACCTCTAACCCGGAGGTACAGTGTTTACAATAACCATAAAGGATCCTCCTCTAATTCACCTCAGTTTCTGAAGGTCATAATAAAGGTCATCCAGACTTAGCAGGCTTCCCAGATAGCCCTAGCGCTACAGGAAATCTGTAGCACAGAGTTCTCAAGAAGAAACCCATATCTGAACCGTGTTTCATATTCCCGCACCAGACCGAAATGGAATGGGAAAGAACATGAACCACTCTAGCCTAGGTGTCACTCAGGTCCCAGGTATAGGACCTTAACTCTCAATAGAACCCCACCCACCAAAGCAAAACCAGATCCAGCCAGAACAGTATGACAGTATGATATATGTAAAAATAAAACAACTGTACATAAAGCAAAAACAAAATAAATATACAAGCACAAATAGCACATAACACCCCAGTAAACAAAAATCAAACAAGCGCTAGGAGGAACCCACAAAAAGAACCAGAAGCCCTGGTTACAGTATAAGGGTCCCCAGCAGAGTCGCCAAGCTGTCGCTCCCAAAAGATGAGACCAGGCTCAAATGAGGTACAGACGCGAACGGTCGGCGATAGGAGGGTGTGAGGACACACAGGAGTGAACTCACAGGAAATGAAAAGAGTCGCCAGCTAGGCATTTTTTATCCCGAAGGAAAGGTAATGTTGCATAAACCTAGAAAGATATGGATAAGACGGTTGCGAACCAGAGAGACTGAGAAAGGGGGTTGGTTACAACCTGGGAAGGTATTAACACCCAGATTGTCCGCCGTACTCGACGGGATCCACGCTTAAAATATTTGTGTTTTAAAGGGGTAGTGTCAGTGCGATCTGTGTATAAAAGAGCTGGAAAAGGATGTACAGGTGTCAGTGTAAAAGTAGTGTGAAGTGTATAAGTGAAGTGTCAGTGTAAGAACAAAAAGTGAGATGCTCAAGATCATGAGGCTTAAAAGAATGAAACTGAAAGGAGGGGGAATATACAGAGACTTTTGTCCGATAACTGTTAAGTTATGCCTACGTATCCTCTCGTGCAATGAGGAAGTCAGAACACCGTAGTTCGACCCAAAGAGACTGAAAAGATGAATTGACTTGTGAACTGCTTGCTTGTCAATGCTCAAGTGTATGACCTGTCTGGCTCAGGTGCAAACTGTCTCGCATTAGACGGAAGAAGCGAGTTCTCGTTTGTGAGTGAAGATGATGAGAAAAGAATCCTGGAGGAGACGATTATTGTTTGTTTTTGAGTTTTCAGTCTTTTATTGCTTTTTGAAGATTTGTCATAAGTTAATGAGCTTAAGCCTAAACCAATGGATTTAGTAAACTCATCACATCTTCCCTCTGATTAGGGGTAATGAGAATACCTTAAGTGTGAAGTCAGCTTCTCACACTTAAACACCTTTGATGTAGGATTAAGATCATTAACCTACTTGTGATTACTTAGATGTTTTTTGTTGTTTTTGTTTAGTGTTGAGTAATGAGATTAAGCCATAATCAGGGATTAAACAGACTCATTACACCATCCTAATAGAAGGATAATAGATGAGAATGTTTAAGCTGAGGAAAGCTCCTCAACTTAATCCATGATTAGGGATTAACTTCATGACAAAACAAAGCCTTTATTAGATGGATTTTAGTTAATGATAAGATGAAGAAGTGAGTTTTATGGTTTGTAAGACAACTTGAGGGGGACTTGTCCATTAACACTAGGGTTAGTCCTTCTTAACCAATTAAGGAAGAATTAGAACCCTAATGCAAGGCCCAAGTTGCAAGCTTGATGTCTTGATGATTATTAAGTGAATTGATTAAAGGATTTAAACACATTAAGGGTTTAACACTTAGGATTAAAGTTATACACTCCATCCTAATAGAAGGATGCAGGCATAAACTTAATCACAAAGCCTTAAAGCCTTTAGGGTTTAGTCCTTGATTATGAGATGAGAAGAGAAGACTCAAAGATGACACAAAGGTGAAAGCTAAGTGGGGGGACTAATCAAAACCCTAATTATTGTCATGCTTGGTTGTTCCTAAGGTTTGTGAGGTTTACAAGAAAGATCTTCAGAGGAACCACCAGGAAGCAGATGAAAGGAGCAAAGAGAAGCAAAGTAACTTGCTTCATTTAAGAAGACAAGTCACTTGAGGAAAGAAAGTAAGATGAAGAAGGGAAAGCAAGCTCAATCTCAACCACAAAAAAAAATGCATCAAGGATGCATAAGAGAGATGAAAAGAAGTTGTGAGAAGTGAAGGCAAATTCACTTCTCAAAATGACTTACCACCTGAAAAGTTAGTGAAAGGAATGCAATGCAATGCAAAATGAGATGAAATGGCATGATTAAAACCAAAACCAGAAGCATGTATGTGATGATAATGATGTTATGAGATGATACAAACATGAATCAAGGCATGAGGATGATCATATGAACATATGGATGCAAGAGAAGCATGTTCAGAACCACGATCATACATGAAAGGTTATTGAAATGAAAATGACATACAACATGGCAAATGAAAGATGCAATGATCAAACATGCTTCTAATATGTCTCAAGATCTCTAATGGATCAAATGGATGCACAAAATGCTATGGCAAGTCATGGTATGCAAGCAAATGCAAGATGGATGCAAAAGGAAGCCCAAATTAGGGTTTATGATCAATGCACAAAACAAAAACCAAAACCAGAAGCAAACATCATGATAAAAATTTGAAAATGCATTCAAAGGAACCCTAAACCTATACCAACTCACTGCCCAAAGGAGGGGTTCTAATTCTTAACCTAGTGAAAGTTATGAATTTCCTAAGATTTCTAGGGTTTTAGGGTACCTTGTCAAGAAAAATGTCAAACAAATTGAAAATGCAAGATCAAATCATGCCAATTTAATCCTATAAACTACATGATATGCAAGACACAATGCAAAAAGAATCAAAGTCCAACTCTCAAAGACTAGGCAGAAATGAATTTTTGAACATTGGATCAAAATAATGCATTGAAATAGAATTAATTCCATGAAAAATTGTCAAAATGCATTAAGATCAAAAAAGAAATTTGGTTTGAGGGTTGGACAATGTTTCTAAATGATTTTAAAGATTTCATGAATTTTTTGGTGATTTTTAAATACCTAAAAGTATTTTTAATTAATTAATTCTCATTAATTAATTAAAAATAAACTTTTAAATGATTTAAAAATATTTTTAAATGCAAAAAATAAAAATAAAAATATTTTTGGTCTCTTAAAATTAATAAAAGTTTATACAAAAATTTTCAGAATTTTTAAAATTGTTTTACTATTTTTAATAAAATGCACAAATTAAATGAATTAAAATGCAAATAAAATTGGATTTAAATGAAAGTCAGCGCATCCAATGGCCAGGGTTTAAACTCAGGAAGGAGGGAAAGACTTCGCGCATGATCCTAGGGCTGAGATTCAAACTGACTAAAATGAATTAATTAAATTAATTAATTGAGATTAGGGTTAAGTGGATGATCTGGGCCATTGAACACACGCGGGAATTGACCAAGTCAACCTATCCTACGCTCCAGATTCAAACTGCAATTAATTACAGGGATTAGCCCTAATTACTTTCAGGTGGCCGGAGAAGACTTCCGGTCGTCTTCTCCGGCAAGACCCTCACCTGAAAGTTGCCAAAATCCTTAAAACTTCATGAAAATGAAAACTAAAAGCCCAGAAATCATCCCCATTCGAAACTAAACCAAAACCCCCAAACAAAAACCATTTTTCATTCACCAATCAGCCAAATAGAAGCAAAACATTTCTAGGGCAAAAAGTTTCAGAGCATTCATACATCCTGGTTTCTCAACCATTTTCAAAAGTAAACACATATTCATGATCAGGGGAGTGCATAAAAGCTTTTAAGAACTTAAAATGGAATTTCTGGAAAAAAAGTTTGAGATGGATACCTGAACTGAAGCTTTGGCTTCTGGTACTTTCTGGTTGGTTTCCTGCTTGCAATCAACTCCACTGGACCCCTTGAGAAGCTTTCAATGCTTGTTTGAAGTTTATAATGGATGGTTTGAGAGATGGCAGAAGTTCTGTTCAATGGCAGGTGGTGATCGTGTTTTTGATTCTTTGAGTTTCAGGCTATGGTGAGGGGTGGTTTGTGATCAGGGAAGTGTGTTGAGTTGATTTGTGAAGTTAGTTTTTGTGTTTGAGGCCTGTGTGATGAGTTTCGAATGGTTTTTCACAAGAGGTGGAAAATGAGCAAGCTGTGTTGGAGAGTGTTTCAGGCTTGTGTCTTGAGTGAAATGGCTTGCTTTTGGTTTGTATAAACTATTGTGATAGGTCAGATGAAGTGATGTGTGCTTTTGTGATAGGTATGGCTCAAGTTGCCAAAATGTTAAAGTTGTGTAAGAGAAGCATGGGCTACTTGCTAGCCAAGGAAAAAAGGTGTGTCCTGCGCAGCATGATGTGGGGAGAACCTTAGGATGGTCTGTGAAGTCAGCAAGCAAGTGGATTCACACTTGAGTGAGTTTTTGCAACTTGCCTTGCTTTTGCTTCTTTTGAAATTTCTTGCTCCATAAGCCATACAAATGAATGATCTCTTGGCCCATTCTGATTTTTAGGTGTTGTATGATCATTTTGTGAAGTTTAGAAGTCCATTTGATAACTCAATTTGCCTTGACAAGTGAATTTGCAACTTTGCCTCTTTGGTAGAAACTTTGAAATTTTGTGATTTTTGCCAACTTTGACAAACCATAACTTTTGATCCAAAATGAATTAGGTCATGTTCTTGTATTTTTTGAAAAGGGAATGATCCATTCTACAACTTTCATGACCAAAGTTTTTTCATTTGAAGCATTTTTGAATCAAAAAGCAAGGGTTGAAAAAGTTTCCCAAAATGGCAATTTCATTAAAAAGTCAACTTTCCCAAAAAGTCAACTTTGCAAAAGACTTGAAATTCTTCAATTTTGTGAACTTCCAACTTCTTCTATGATCAAATAAAGATCATATACAATCAAAATGATGAAGAACACCCTTTGGTTGGGTCATTGGGGGCCTCAGATGCCCTGATTTTGCACTGACTTGCTTGAAAAGTCAACTCTTGATCAGATGACTTCCCCATGGAATTTCTTCATGAAAATTGATATGCATGATCCCTATACCATATAGAGACCAATAGAAACAAGAATGACCAAAAAAATTGGAGTTATGGCCTTTGAAACCAAAACCCTAATTCTAGGTCATCTGTGCAGTCAAACCTGGCTCTGCTTCCATGCCATTCTCAGTTCTTGTGATTTTTTTGACATTCTTGACTTTGAGAGGGTATAATATGATGCTTGAACATACATGGACCCCTTTGAAGTGATTGATGACCTTTGGAGTGGCTCAAATAGCTCTTGGATGTATCAGATCACAAACCCTAGATGCAGATGACTTAGAAGCAATGCAGTGAATAAAAAATGTGGTATGAGATGCTATGGTTGAGTTCATGCATATGAGGAGATCACAAGCCATGGTGTGAATGGGTGAGGGCAAATTTGGGGTGCCTACACCTAAGAAGGATGGCAAGGTGAGGATGTGTGTGGATTACCGGGATCTGAACAGAGCCAACCTGAAGGATGACTTCCCATTACCTCACATTGATGTATTGGTCGATAATACGGATCAGTTCTCGGTGTTCTCCTTCATGGATGGATTTTCAGGGTACAATCAGATCAAAATGTCACCTGAAGACATGGATAAGACAACTTTCATCACACCCTGGGGCACATTCTGTTATAAGGTGATGCCATTCGGGTTGAAGAATGCGGGTGCCACTTATCAGCGGGCTATGGTAACATTATTCCATGACATGATCCATAAAGAAATTGAATGTTATGTGGATGACATGATTTCCAAGTCCCTCACTGAAGAAGACCACCTGGTGAATCTGTTGAAGCTATTCAAGCGTCTGAGGAAGTACCAACTAAAGTTAAACCCCAACAAATGCACATTTGGGGTGCGATCCGGCAAGCTGATAGGATTTATCGTAAGTGAAAAAGGGATTGAAGTTGACCCTTACAAAGTCAAAGCCATTCAAGAAATTTCTGCACCGAAGACTGAGAAAGAAGTTCGGGGGTGCCTGGGTAGATTGAACTACATTTCAAGGTTCATATCACACCTCACCGCAACCTGTGAACCCTTATTCAAGCTGCTAAGAAAAGAACAAACGGTTAGGTGGAACGAAGATTGCCAGAAGGCTTTTGACAAAATCAAGGAATATTTACAAGAGCCTCCGATCCTTATGCCTCCAGTTGAAGGAAGACCTCTAATCATGTACTTGACAATATTAGAAGAGTCAATGGGGTGTGTGCTGGGCCAGCATGACGAGTCTGGTCGAAAAGAGTATGCAATATACTACCTAAGCAAAAAGTTTACCGACTGTGAACAACGTTATTCACTGCTTGAGAAAACATGTTGTGCTTTAGCATGGGCTGCTCGCCGACTAAGACAGTATATGTTGACCCATACCACTTTATTGATCTCCAAGATGGACCCAGTCAAGTATATATTTGAGAAGCCAGCTCTTACCGGACGAGTTGCAAGATGGCAAATGATCCTTACAGAATATGACATTCAATACACATCTCAAAAAGCCATCAAGGGCAGTGTATTGTCTGATTATCTTGTTGAGCAACCCATTGATGATTACCAGCCTATGAGATTTGACTTCCCCGATGAAGACATCATGTTCATAAAAGCAAAAAATCATGAAGAGCCTGTTCACACTGAAGGGCCTGACCCAGAGGAAGAATGGACTATGATGTTTGACGGGGCTGTTAATATGAACGGTCGCGGTGTTGGTGCAGTACTCATTACACCTAAGGGAGTTCACATGCCTTTCTCGGCAAAACTCACCTTTAACTGCACTAACAACGAAGTTGAATATGACGCTTGTATTATGGGTCTTGAGAAAGCCATTGACCTCAGGGTCAAGACTTTAAGTGTATTCGGGGATTCAGCTCTGGTAATCAATCAAACCAATGGCAAATGGTACACTCACCAGGATCATCTGATACCCTACCGAGATTATACGAGGAGGTTATTAACTTTCTTCACAATAGTCAAGCTGGAATATATCCCTCGGGATGAAAATCAATTTACAGATGCTTTGGCTACCATTTCATCCATGATCAAAGTTCAAGCTGCCAACTTTGTGCCTCGGATTTCAGTGTCCAGACTTGACAGACCGGCATATGTGTTCTCAGTAGACCTTGCTAAAGATGACAAGCCTTGGTTCCATGACATCAAATGCTTCTTGGAGAGTCAAACATACCCACCTGGGGCATCATCCAATGACAAGAAGACATTAAGAAGGCTGGCTGGTAGTTTCTTCCTGAATGCTGATGGTTCATTGTACAAGAGAAACTTTGATATGGTACTCCTCAGATGTGTTGATAAGACAGAAGCAGACTTGTTGATGCACGAGGTGCACGAAGGATCTTTTGGTACCTATGCTGGAGGGCATGCCATGGCTAAAAAGTTGCTAAGATCAGACTATTACTGGATCACAATGGATGCAGATTGTTGTGAGTATGCCAGAAAATGCCATAAATGCCAGATTTATGCAGATAAAGTGCATGTGCCTCCAAATCCTCTAAATGTGATGTCTTCACCCTGGCCCTTTTCCACGTGGGGCATTGATATGATTGGCAAGATTGAGCCGACCGCTTTGAATCGCCACAGATTCATCCTGGAAGCTATTGACTATTTTACCAAGTGGGTTGAAGCAGCCTCGTATGCAAATGTCACCAGGCAAGTGGTAGCCCGATTCTTAAAGAGAGACATCATCTGTCGGTATGGAATGCCCGAGCGAATCATTACTGATAATGGTTCCAACTTGAACAACAAAATGATGGCAGAGCTATGCCGGGACTTCAAGATCCAACACCATAATTCTTCTCCTTACAGGCCAAAGATGAATGGCGCTATGGAGGCAGCTAACAAGAATATCAAGAAGATTGTGCAGAAGATGGTGGTCACCTACAAAGACTGGCATGAAATGTTACCGTTCGCCTTGCATGGGTACCGTACGTCAATCAGAACATCCACTGGGGCAACACCGTATCAGCTTGTGTATGGTATGGAGGCAGTCCTACCTATTGAAGTTGAATTACCCTCTTTACGAGTATTGATGGATGTTAAGTTGAACGAATCAGAATGGGTCCGATCCCAATACGAACAACTAAGTCTGATCGAAGAGAAGAGATTGGCTGCAATTTGTCATGGGCAGTTGTATCAGAAAAGAATGAAGAAAGCTTTCGATCAGAAAGTCAGGCTTCAAGAATACCAAGTAGGAGATCTTGTGCTGAAAAGACTCCTCCCTCCTCATACAGACCACAGGGGCAAGTGGACTCCGAATTACGAAGGTCCATTCATAGTAAAAAAAGTCTTCTCTGGTGGAGCACTGATGCTCAGTACTATGAATGGTGAAGACTTCCTATCCCCTGTGAATTCAGATGCAGTTAAAAAATACTTCGCATAAAATGACCCGCTGGACATAAAAACAGAATGTAAGTCCAGGCAAAAATAGGGCATCCCGACGAGTCAAAAACAGAATAAAAGACTCGGACAAAAATAAGGGAAAATAAAAAAAAAAATGTACACCCGCTGAGTTGAAAAGCCGCATTGGACAACTCAGGCAAAAATGGGTATCCCGGTGGATTGAAAACCCGAAAGGGAGATCCACGCAAAATAAGGGAATAAGCGAACAACTGCACTCTGAATTCGTCTGTATCACTTACAACATGGCAAGTTTCGAAGGGTTCAAGCGTCGGTCAGAATCAGCCTTCTTCAGAAAGCAGGATGAGAAGAACGTCAATTTCATACAAGTCATAGCAAAAGGGAAGCTCACTGAAGCGTCATCAACATTGCCAGCATCTTTTGTTTCTCAATTTATAACAATCTCCTCATTTCAGGGGATCTGTTTCTTTGACTGTAACTTGCCAATTCAGGGCACACAAATTAATAAAATCAGATTTTCAGTCACATTTCGTCTCGTACATTTTATTTTCATTTGCAAAAATGTATGATATCCTTAATATAATGATTGCATAAATAAAAATGCGTCTTTTCTGAAAAATTACATGCTTACAGGAAATATATTTGCTCCCGGGAGTGTCTAAATTCCTATGATGGAATCCAGTAAGGGATACCTCGGGATACTTGTACGTTTCTTTGATTGCAGGTAGTCAAAACGCAACACGGGGCATGGAAGCTTCTCCCCAGCAAGCTGCCAAATCATTATTTACTCAACACATCTTCCAAAAAAGCACTAGAGATGCTTTCTTCCCCAGCTGAGTTGCCAAACTTCAATCGTCTCCAGCAAAATCACCAAAAAATCTCTAGGAAGGTCGTTCAGTGATAATTCCTCCTCAGCCAAGTGTTAGACATGGAACCATCTCCCCGCAGAGCTCCAGCCTCTATCCAGAAGAGCAATGTCTGAAGATATCACAACAAAGTGACGAAGGCTTCCACAGGCCCCAGCTGGGCTCCTCATCACCAAGAATAGGTCTATCAGTGACTTATTCCCCCAAACAGAATCATATATATATATATATATATATATATATATATATATATATATATATATATCATATCTACCAATGATCTCATCCCCAGCTGGGATATCACTTCAAAGTAGATCAGCCAGAGATCTTCACCGCAAAAGGATCCGAATCCCGGATCGGTATCTTTGCACAATCATAACATTCGCATCATATCTCCCCCAGAGCGTAGCATTCCGTCTAATACGGAGCATTGCGGCAAAAGTCAAACATATTGCATAAACATAAGCCATGTTTTGAATCAGTCACCTGTGAATACTAACATACCATCAACAATATACAGGATGCCACTCAAATTCCCCGGCAGAATGCCAAAGCAGTTTCTTTGCATTCCCAAAAATATGGATGCATGCTCCTTTTGGCACCTGTCCGTGTCATCTTTCCCCAGAAAGTCGCCGAAACACTTTCCACAAACAAATACTTACGCATAACAGATAATTCCCCTGACACTCGTCTGTGTCATATCCCCAGCAGAAAGCCAAGGCATCCCCTTTGCACTCACAAAAGCATATTAATACACTCTCCTGACACCCATCCGTGTCGCCTATCGCCAGCACAGTTGCCTAAAACCCTGCTTTATTATATCTTCCGACACCCGTCCGTGCCCTCCTATCCCACGAAGCGCCAGAATATCTATTTATACACTTCCTCTTATGGTACTTGTCAGTATCATACTCTCCCCGGTAAGTTGAACACTCGTCTGTATCTTGTGTACACCACTTATCTCCCCTCAGATTCAACACTCGTCTGTGTTCTTTGTTAACCAGTGATACTCGTCCGTATCATCATCTCTGAACGTGCATCAGCGTTTTTTTTTACCGATACTCGTCCGTATCATAGTCTTAAGGATGCTCGTCCGCATCTTTAATCTATACACCGTGTCAAACACTTATCCTCTTTTCGTGAATGTAGACACTCGTCCGTGTTTACCATTCCCCAGTAGAATTACTTTTCTTCTATCTGACATTCGTCCTATGTCATGAAACTTTTAGCAGCCATACCCTGCTAGGTGATCGTCCTTCACCTTTCGATGATCGTCCTTCATCATTCCCCAGCGGAGTCCCTATTATTGGACCCTTTCCTATCCGACATTCGTCCTATGTCGTGATATTTTAGCAGACGTACCCTGCTAGGTGATCGTCCTTCACCTCTTGATGATCGTCCTTCATCATGTTTATCCGATGGCCGTCACCATCGTCGATTCTTCTTATCCGACATTCGTCCTATGTCGTGATACTTTCGGCAACCATACCTTGCCAGGTGATCGTCCTTCACCTTAGATGACCGTCCCTCATCTTATCCCCAACGGAGCGGCCGTCTCCTGCTAGGTGATCGTCCTTCACCTTTGATGACCGTCCCTCATCATTTATTTCCCTCACCCGATGGTCGTCCCCGTCGTTTACCTTTAATCCCCAGAGAGTCTTGTTGCTTTACCTGATGGTCATCCCCATCATGGTATCTTCATTACCCCCAGCATGTCGGCCGTCCCCGTCATTGCTTTATCCCCAGCAGTCGTCCTCTGCCCGATGGTCGTCCTCCGTCGCCCGCACTTCATAATCATACTTTATTTCCTTTTACAAATCTATATCCCTTTTCTTCTTCATTCAGTGAGTGCAAATTTTGGACTGTCTTTGGTATTCAACCACAAGTTATCTTGTTTACCTGTTAAGCCGTTGCTTACATCCTACACAGCTAACTCATGCTTGAATAGGGGCAGCTGTAAACACCCCAAATTTTCCCTCACTAAGTTCACACCATGGCTTGTGATCTTTCATCTTTGCATAAGTTCAATCATATCATCTCATATTGCATTGTTGCTTCACTACATTGGTTCAAAGTCATCTGCATCTAGGGTTTGTGATCTGAGAAAGCCAAGGGTCATCTGAGCCACTCCAAGGGTCTCCAATCATCTCAAGAGGGTCCATGTATGTTCAAGCATCATATGATATCCTCTCAAGATCAAGGAAGTCAAAGAATCACAAGAACTGGGAAAAGCATGGAAGCAGAGCCAAGCTTAACTGCACAAATGACCTAAAATTAGGGTTTTGGTTTCAGAGGCCATAACTCCAATTTTTTTGGTCATTTTTGTTTCTATTGGTCTCTATATGCTATAAGGATCATACATACCAATTTTCATGAAGAAATTCAATGGGGAAGGCATCTGATCAATGGATGACTTCTTGAACAAGTCAGTGCAAAATCAGGGCATCTGAAGCCCCCAATCATCCAACCAAAGGGTCTTATCCATCATTTTTGGTGTATATGATCTTTATTTGATCTTAGAAGAAGTTAGAAGTTCACAAAATTGAAGAATTTCAAGCCATTTGCAAAGTTGCCATTTTGGGAAAGTGACTTGTAATGCAAACTTGCCATTTTGGGAAAGTTTTTCAACCTCCTCTTTTTGATTCAAAAATGCTTCAAATGAAAAATTCTTGGTCATGAAAGTTGTAGATTGGATCCTCCCATTTTCAAAAAGTACAAGAACTTGATCTAATTCATTCTAGAACTCAAGTTATGGTCTTGCAAAGTTGGGAAAAATCACAAAAATTCACTTATGTGCCAAAGAAGGAAACTTGCAAATTCTTGTACCAAGGCAATTTGTGACTTCTAATTGATGTCTAAACATTACACAAGCATCATACATGACTTAAAATTCAGAATGGCCCAAAGATTTCTCAAGTTCTATGCCTTAAACTTCAAGAAATTCAAAAGGGGCCAAAGTTGTATAAAATTGCAAAATGATCCAAATCTCCTCATCCACTTGAGGCAGCTCACTAAATCATTTTCCATGGACCTCCTTGAAGTTGGCTGATTCGAGCCATGCCCCTAAACCAGCCTTCCATGAGCCCATACCTCAAGTACACCAACTTTTGACATTTTGGCAACTTGCCCATACCAATCAACATAGGCCAGCACCCACTCTCTGACCTATCACATTTCATTATGTGGATCAAAACCAAGCAAAAGCACACATTTTTTGCAGCCAACACTTGAGAATACACAGCATACTCAAAAATCCCCAAATCTGCAAAAGGCTTCGAATCTTCTGATTCAACCATCAAACCTTCAAACTCTTTCCACCATTCAACTCCATAAACCTCACTGATCATTTCCCACCCTTCATTTTGCCCTAAAACACTCAGAATCAAAAATACGATTTTGACATTTCACAAACTGAACTTCTGCCAACTTCCTTTTGAGGCTATTTAAGCTCCAACCAAGCATCACAAGCTCTTGGGGGAAATCATTGGAGTGGATTTGAAGCAAAGAACTGGCCAGAAAGCTCATGTTTCGAAAGCTCAAGCTCAGGTAGCCATGGCATTTATTTTTCCAGAACTCTTATTTTATGTTATAGAATGATTCTACATGTTTCACTGATCATCATGATGTCTTTACTTTTAAGAGTAGTTGAGAAATAAGCATTTCATGAGCTTTTGAAATTTCTGTCATGTTTTCCGTTTTGCTTCAATTCATGATTTTGATGTTGAATAAATGAGTTTTGATGTTTGATTCTTGCTGGGGTTGAGGAGAGGATCATTTCTGGAGCTTTAGGGGTCTTGGGGTTGCGTATTGAGGGAGATTGAGTGAGGAGCTAGCCGGAGAAGATGACCGGAACACTATTCCGGTCACCTGAATGTAATTAGGGTTCAGATTAGGGTTAATGACATAATTAGTGAAGTTTGAATTTGGGCCATCCATTTGCGCGCGCTGGTCAATTCCCTCCCTTTCTATTTTGAATCTGGGCCACTGGATCAGTTGACTTCCCTTTTAATTCATTTTATTTTCATTTTAATTCATTTTTCTTGCACATTTTATTTAAAATAGTAAGACATTTCGAAAAAATTTCATTTTTTGCATCATACCTTAAAATATTTTTCTCATTCTGAAAATAATTTTTATTTTATTTTTTGCATAATTTTCGTATTTTAAAAATGTTTAAATGTTTATTTTAATTAGTTAATGAGAATTAATTAATTAAAATAGCATTTAAGTTTCTAAAAATCACCAAAAAAATCACACTGCATTTTGACATATTTAGAAACATTATCAAACCCTTCAAACAAATTTCTTTTTGGTTCTTGACCTATTTTGACATTTTTCTTTGGAATTAAAGTTCTTAAAAGTCAATATTTTTGTCCTAACTTAGAAAAATTCATTCTGCCTAACCTTGAAGAGTTTGATGATGGTTCTTTTTGCATTGCATTCTTTATATCATGTAGTTTCTAGGATAAAATTGGTTTGAATTTATCTTTCATTTTCAAGTTGTTGTGCATTTTTCCTTTTGAAGTGCCTTAAAACCCAAGCTAACTTGAGAAAATCATAACTTCCATTAGGTTAAGAGTTAAGTCTCCCCCTTTGGGAAGTGAACTTTTGTAGGGTTAGGGTTCCTTTGATCCCATTTTCAATTTTTTATCATGTCATTTGCTTCTGGTTTTGAACTTTGTATTGCATGTTATGTATAAACCCTAATTTGTTGCTTTCATTTGCATCCATCTTCCATATGCTTGCATACATGAACTTGTCATGACATTTTATGCATTCACATGACTTCTAAGACATCTTAGGACACATTAGAATCCTGTTTGATCATTGCATCATCCATTTGCCATGTTGTGCATTCATTCCATTTCATAAATTTTTATGAACTTTCATGGCTCAAAACATGCTCCATTTGCATCCTCATCCTTGTATGATCATCCACAACTCTTGACATGTGTTTGCATTGTCTCTTAGCATCATTGACATCATGATTATGTTTCTGACTTTGGTTTTCATCTTTGCATTTCATCTCATTTTCATTCCATTTCATTCCTTGTTGCTAACTTTTCAGGTGGTAAGTGTTTGAGAAGTGAATTTGCCTTCACTTCTCATAATCTCTTCTCATCTCTCTTATGCATTCACTGCTGCATTTTACTTTTGTATTAGAGTGAGCTTGCTCATTCATGCTCCTTCTTCACCTTCTTTCTTCAAGTAACTTATCTTCTTAAGTGAAGTAAGTTGACTTGCTTCTTTCTGCTTCTTTTCCTTTCATCCTGCTTCTTCCTTGGTGGCTCTCTTGAAGATATCTTGCAAGCCTCATAAACCCTAGGAATACCCAAGCATGATCACAATTAGGGTTTGATTAGTCCCCCATTAGTTCTACCTTTGTGTCATCTTTGTGTCCTCTTTTCTCATCTCTTAATCAAGGACTAAACCTTAAAGGTTTTAAGGCTTTGTGATTAGGGTTATGCCTGTATCCTTCTATTAGGATGGAGTGTATAACCTTAATCCTAAGTGTTAAACCCTTAATGTGTTTAAATCCTTTAATCAATCCACATAATAATCACTAAGACATCAAACTTGTAACTTGGGCCTTGCATTAGGGTTCTAATTCTTCCTTAATTGGTTTAAGAAGGACTAACCCTAGTGTTAATGGACAAGTCCCCCTCAAGTTGTCTTACAAACCATAAAATCCACTTCTTAATCTTACCATTAACTAAAATCCACTCTAATAAAGGTTTTGTTTTGTCATGAGGTTAATCCCTAATCATGGATTAAGTTGAGGAGCCTTCCTCAGCTTAAATGTTCTCATCTATTATCCTTCTATTAGGATGGTGTAATGAGTCCATTAAATCCTTGATTATGGCTTAAACTCATTACTTAACACTAAACAAAAACTCCAAAAATATCTAAATAATTACAAGTAGGTTAATGATCTTAATCCTACATCATGGTGACTAAGTGTGAGGTGCTTACTTCATACTTAAGGTATTCTCATTACCCATAATCAGAGGGAGGATGTGATGAGTTTACTAACCCTTTGTTTAGGCTTAAGCTCATTTTCTTATGACAAACCCCAAAAAGCAATAAAAGATTGAAAACACAAAAACAAACAATAATCGTCTCCTCCGGGATTCTTTTCTCACCTCATTCACTCACAAACAAGAACTTGCTTCTTCCGTCTAATGCAAGACAGTTTGCACCTGAGCCAGACAGGTCATACACTTGAGCATAGACAAGCAAGCAGCTCACAAGTCAATTCATCTTTCAGTCTCTTTGAGTCGAACTACGGTGTTCTGACTTCCTCATTGCACGAGAGGATACGTAGGCATAACTTAACAGTTATCGAACAAAAGTCTCTGTATATTCCCCCTCTCTCAGCATTATTCTTTAAGTCTCATTGTCTTGAGCATTTCATTCTTTCTTTACACTGACACTCTCATATTTCACTTCACACTTCTTTTGCACTGACTTTTCTTTTATTCACTTCACACTTCTTTTGCACTGACATTTCTTTTATTCACTTCACACTTCTTTCCAGCACTGACACTTGCATTCTTTTCCAGCTTTTACACACAAACTAGCACTGACACTACCCCTTTAAACACAAATCTTTCAAGCGTGGATCCCGTCGAGTACGACGGACAATCTGGGTGCTAATACCTTCCCAGGTTGTAACTAACCCCCTTTCTCAGTTTCTCTGGTTCGCGACCGTCTTATCCATATCTGTTCTTAGGTTCATGCAGCATTACCTTTCCTTCGGGATAAAAATGCCTAGCTGGCGACTCTTTTCATTCTTTCTCTTTCGCCGATCGTTCGCATCTGTACCCCTTCTGACCAGGTGTCATTTGGTGGGAGCGACAGCGCTGATGCTCACCACTATGGATGGAGAAGATTTCCAATCCCCTGTTAATTCGGACGTAGTTAAAAAATACTTCGCATAAATAGACCCGCTGGGCACAAAAACAGAATTAAAGTCTAGGCAAGAAAAGGGCATCCTGGAGAGCTAAAAACAGAATAAAAAACTCGGGAAAAAGTTAGGGAAAAACAAAATGTACACCCGCTGAGTTGAAAAGCCACATCGGACAGCTCAAGCAAAAAAGGGTATCCCGGTGGATTGAAAACCCGAAAGGGTGATCCACGCAAAACAAGGGAATAAGCGAACAACTGCGATCCGAGTAATCTGAACCAAATCACTGTTTCGTACAACTTGACAATATCATAAGGATAGGAATCAGTCCCCTCATCTTCTCAGAAAGCAAAGACAAGAATGGAGAGTTTTGAAGACATGCTGGTCATAGCAGAAAGGGAACTCATTGGGATGTCGTGTCCATTACCATTAGGATAGTTTATTTTCTCAATTTTATGGTAGCTACCTCTTTCCAGGTGGTTGCTTCCTGATATAAAACTTTTCCTATTCAGAGGCCTTCCAATAAAAAGAATATTCAGTCAAAAAGTTGTGTTGTGTTTACTTTTGTTTGCAAAATGTCCTGAATTTCTGGCAAAAATAGCATTGCATTTAAAACATGGTGATAATTTGAAAAATGACATGCAGGGAAACATTTGAAATCTTCTTTGAGTGTCGGATGACGAGGGATGAATAAATCATACCACGCAAGTCCCCGGGGCACATATGTGTTTTCTGTTGTTGCAGGTTTTGCAGGATGGCGTCACATTCTCCCAAACAGAATTTTCCCCAGCTAAGTCAAGGAAGGTGGGGATTCCTAGCAGTTTATTTTCCCTAGTGGAGTGTGCCCAGCAGGTAGGGGGAGGCCCATTTCCCCACAGAGTTTGACTGTCAGAACTTTTCTTCCCCAAGCATGGGATATTTGAGGAAGCATCTCCCCAGTCATGTTGGAAGATTGTCATTCCCCGCAGAGTTTCGTGATTGAGAAACATCCATCATGGAAATATTCTCCAGCACTCGTCTGTGTTCATACTTTATTGCCGCTCGTATGCATTTCTCAACGCTCGTCTGTGTTATCACTTTGGTATTGCTCGTTTGCTTTCCCCAGCAGTTGCCCATGGCTGTAATTGCTGCTGCTCGTCTGCGCTTCCCAACACTCGTCTGTGGTTGATATTTGCTTATTGCTCGTCCGCATTCCCCAGCACTCGTCTATGTTCATTATCTGTTTGAGGCTCGTCTGCATTGTTTGGATACTCGTCTGTATCATCGCTCACACTCGTGTGTTAGCTTATATATGTATATGTTGATTTGATAATTACCCTGGTACTCGTCTGTATTTCTACTCCAAATGCTCGTTTGTGTTGGGTTTATGGTATTCGTCTGTACCAGTGGCTGATATTCGTATGTATCATCGCCTAAAACACTTGTCTGTGTTTCTCAGATCATCATCTGATATTTGTTTGTATCATTGACTTATGGCACTCGCCTGTGTTTCTCTTGATGATCATCCAATACTCGTCTGTATTGAAGAGGTTTTAAGTCCTGACTGTGGGATTAAACGTCAAAAGGGTTATCGGTCCTGGCGTAATAGGTTTATCTGAAGGAGATTCGTCTGTCTCAAGTCATATGTTTTGCAAAGTGTTTGAGGACTCGTATGTCCAGTTCCTGGCGTAACAGGATTGTTCGAAGAAGACTCGTCTGTCAAAGTATTCTTATAATAACGATTTCAACTTGGAAGGAGTTCGTCTGCTTTCTCTCCACTTCAGTCACCAAAGCGTCATTTGGTTGGGTTTATTTCCCAGTTCTTGCATTCTCCATCAGAGTGCAAATTTCAGGTTTTCTTGGTATTCAACCACAATTTATCTTGAACGGTCGATAGCCCGTGCTACCGTCCTTTTCAGATTAACAGTTGCTTGAATAGGGGCAGCCGTAACACCCCAAATTTTCCCTCTTATTTTTAAGCATCATCATCATATCATATTCATCATAAGCATATCATATTCTTGGCATCTTAGCATGGAAAGATGAGGCATAACATTTTCATGACCTAACATTAGGCATATGATCATCTGTGGAGGGTTTTGAAGCATCACAAGCTATAACAAGAGGCCCAATGGATTTGCTCAAGTCCTATGGTGAGTCTACATTGCATTCACAAGCTTAAGATAATTTATAAACGCCCAGGAGGTTGAAGGATCATTAGGGATTTCAAGCTAGGGCAAAGCTCCTACACAGTGATCCCAAATTAGGGTTTGAGTTTCAAGCATGAAAACTTTGTGACTTTGGCCATTTCATTTGGGCAAAATCTCTCATATGTTAAGAGGATCCCAGGGATGAAATTTGGTGAGAAATTTCCTTGTGGAAGTCAGGTATCTCTTCAGTTGCTTGTAAATGAAGAAATTGGTCAACTGTGCATTCTAGAAGTCAACTGTGAGATTTCAAAAGGTCCAACCTTATTTTTATAGCCAAGGGATGTTCTTATAACCTTATAAGAGGTTTAGCAAAGTCAAAGATCAAGAATCAAGAGGTTTTGAGGTGTTTCGCATTTTTGGCATAAGATAGGTCATGAAATATGCCATTTTTAGTAACTTTTTGCCCTAATTTTCAATTGTACATAACTTGGTGAAAAAAGCTTCAAATGGATTGCCATCAAACATGAAAATTGAAGATTAAAGTCTCCCATTTTTAAAAAGTACAAGAGCATTTTCATAGCCTTCATGGTTTGGGAGAAAAGCCCTTCGAAAATTGCTTGATTTTTAGGGCATGGCATGAATTTCAAGTTTACCCCAAATGCAAAACCTCACGAAACTTATTTTCAAGTGTTGTTATGGACCAAATATGATCACATTGTCACAAAGCATTTCCTAAGTTTTAATTTGCTCCAAAAATATCACTAATGTCGTGCATGAGATGAAGCATACCACATAAGAGGCAAAATTGCAAAATCATCAAAAAAAGCATGTTACACTCATGATCAAAGGCCAGGATTGATTCAAAACAAATCAAGGGATAGATTGAGGTCAAAATGCTCACTTGAAGGAGGGTTTGCACGTGTGAATGAGGCAGTCACACTTTTCATGCAATTTGGCCAATACACCTCAATCACACTCTCCATGCCACTCTTGGTTCAAAATCCCTAACCAGGTGAAAATACAAAGCATATAAAAGAGAATCATGCCCTAAATTCGTGTGGAGGCTCTCATATTTTTCAGATTCACACTTTCTTTCTCAATTGCATTTCCCTTTGAAAATCTTTCCTCAAGCACTCTCTTCACAATCTCTTCACACATTCTTCATCCTTGAGCCCTAAGGATCATTTTGCTCATACTCATGCAAGCTGAAAGTGAAGATTCATAGAGGTGCCATTCAAGAGCAAGAGCTTTCGGATTCCAAGATCCAGCTTCCCTCAAGCTCCATCTTGCATTTATTTTGCAAGAGGAGGTCAAAGTGAGCAGATCTGTAGCTGTAGGAGCATTATCTTGGTGATTTTGAAGTGGTTCCATCTCAGGTATGCTCTGAAATTCATAGATCTAGAACCTGTTTTTCTTATGTGCATTGTGATCTGTGTGATATGTTGATGATTCTGCACTAATTAGATTTGAAAATGCATGAGTAATGAGTGAGAAATCTGGATTTGAAAGTTTGATGTCAAACTTTATTTGCTTCGATTTGATGAATTCAGGAAGTGTTTGTGTATTTGAGTGTTGGATTCGTGTTTAGTTTGATTAAATGTTTTGATCTGGACATTTTGATGCATTTATGTGGAGGTTTGTTCATAGTTTGAATTTTCCTGTGCCGGAGTCCTAGCTCCGGTCACCGGATTCTGCATTTTTGGTTCGTCTGAGTTTCATGAAGAAGATGACTTCATGGCCTTTGGATTGTTTGATCTGGACGCTCCACAATGAGACAGCGCATTAATGTCCACCCTCTCCCTCACGTGACTTTATAACATCTGAATTAATCTTTGTGTTTCTCACCTCACCATAATGTTGTGTTCTCTTCACCCTGGCCAATCATTTTGTTTACTTTGTTTTAATGAGTTGACTAATCCTGCGCGTTTATTTGATCCAATGGTTCATGTTTTTTTCCTGAATTAATTAAATCTCCATCATAATTATCATGAACTACGCTGGACTGAGTGGGCCTTGAGTGCTATTCGTACCCCTCTCTGTTTTTGAGCCCAATTAAAATGAACTAAACTTGTTGCTATATGCACCCTTGCCTCATTTATTTCTTTTTTATTTTTCATTTTAATTTCAGTTTGCTTTTGAATTTTTAAAAATAGTTTTAGGTCATTAAAAATTCTAAAAAAAATTCAGGGATGTTTCTTTTAGTTTTCTTTAATTTTTGATATTTTTATTTTTCATTTATTTTTAATTTTCACGTGGAAATTAATTGTTGCTTTTAATTAATTGGTTTTATTCCATTCTTGAAGCATGCTGACTTGTTCATTTTCCATCTTGATCATTATTTTGAATTTTTAAGTGATTCTATTTGCTTTGGATTCATGATAGGATGTAGTTCATTAGTGATTTTTGTTCTGATTTTTAGAATTTTGTTTAATTGATTTTGGTTTCTAACTTGTGCATGAAGCTTTCTAACCCTAATCCATGTTTGAACCCTCATTTGACTTGCTTAGATTCTGATTCTCATTCCCTCCTTTTTGCATGTTGATATGTTATGATTAAAGATCATTTGTGCAAGTTTGTGGAATTTTTGGATGCTTGTTTGAACTAATTTGAAATTTTGTTCTTCACTTGTCCCTTTTTGCTTCTTTTGAGTCTTGTGTTCTCTCCTTAGCTTAGAAGGACACTTGTGACAACTTCTCTAGGTTGTTTAGAGCCTCATTAGGTTGTTGATACCCCTCTGGTCTTGATATGTGGTTTGTTCCTTGAGAAGTTTGTTTTGTTTGCTTTTGAAGTTCTTCCACACTTATGCATGCTCACTTCACTTCTTTTGCTTCTTTCTCCTCATGATGTGAATATTTGACTATGTGCACCTCTTCTTTTCATCTCATGTGATCCTTAGGCACCTTTATAACATGTTAGGGTTCTGGTCTTGAGCTTTGTGGTGTTGCTTTGACCATGTTTGCCTTGTATTATCTTATGTTAACTTTGTTTGGCCATGGTGATTCATAATGCTTCATGCTGAGTTGTTTTTCTTTTCTCATTCTTGTGATTTAAGTTTGCATTGGATGTTTGTTCTTATGACTTCACTTTTGGTTGTGTGATTTTGGTTTGACATTATGTTCACTTGGTGTTTCATTTATGCTTGTATCACTAACCATTTTAGGGGCATTGATAAGTGAGAGGTGTGGATGTGATTCCCACATCTCCAATTTCTATCCCTTCTCCTTTCTTCTTTAATACTAATCTTGTGATTGTTGGGCTTAGGCCTTACTTCTCCTCCTCCTCTTCTTCTTCTTCTTCTTCTTCTTTTCTTTCCTTCTTCTTCATTAGGATAGAATTCAAACCTCACTAACCTAGGATTTTCCATGCATGACAACATTTAGGATTCTTAGTCCCCCATTAGATTTTTCCTTTGAGATCCTTTTGGTGCTCTCTCTTCTCATCTTCAAATTTAACTTTAAGTCACTTTAATAAATAATGAGTCTTCTCATGTGACACGAGACTTTGCTATGAGATACTTGCACGCGTTCCGTTTCGGGGCGAGGTGTAGGATATCCCTCGTGGTGGATAGGTCTTAGCATGAGATTACCTCACAAAGAAAAACATAAAAAACACTTCTTAACCAAAAATAACAAAAACACTTAATAAATTCCAGTAGGTCAGTGTGTCTGAGCCTTCACTTGTGGGACTAGATTTGGGGATTTCCTCAATAGATAGGTGTGCCTCTTGCGCATTCCATTTCGGGATGATGTGAGACGTACATATCCCATTGAGTAAGACTTAGGTACACTTACCTATGCAAACTTCAAAACAGAAAACTCATAAAAAACACAAACCAACAATAAGTGTCTTTCCTTCGGGAATTCTTTTCTCATCTCCTTCGCTCCGTCCGCGAACTTGCTCCTACTTGTCATATTGCAAGACGGTTACGCACTCGTCGTCCGAGCCTGCAACACCTGAGCATTGACATAGGCAGTTCAAGCCTTAAGACACAAGCAATCTTTTCCACCCCTAGTTAGGGGAACTACGGCGACTCCGATCCTCATTGTCCAGATGAGGTACGTAGGCAGCGGGGTAGGGCCCGTTCGAGCACAATCTTTATTTTCCCTACATTTTTCCTTTTCATTTCTTTTTTCAGTTCCCTTTTTCTTTTCTTTTATCCAGTCCAGTTTCTTTTCTTCGCAGCAACTTTCATTTATTCACCCTTTGAAATCATTTTCTTTGCAAGCGTGGATCCCGTCGGGTACGGTGGACGATCTAGGTGCTAATACCTTTCCATGTCGTAACCAACTCCCGAACTCAGTCTCTTTGGTTCGTAGGACCCGTGTCCTTCCTCTTCTTTCTTCTGGTTTGTGCAACATTACCATTCCCGTTCCTTCGGGATAAAAATGCCTGGCTGGCGACTCTATTCTTTTCCGCGCCACTTTCGCGTTTGTACCAGGATGGAAATCCGGGGAGCGATAGGGTTGAAGAGGTCAAAGGATCAGGACAAGTATAAGAAGTTAACCAATGCCATTGCTACCAGGAACCTCCTCATCAGGACTATTACAGAGCACCCAGTGGATCCAGTGACTGAGGCCCTCCCGAAGGAAGTTAGAGAGGATGACTTTAGATTAGATGTTTGACTCATTTGCTTGTACTTTTTCTTTTGTTGTTGTATTTTGACCCACCATGGGGATGTTATTGTAATCAAACTATGTATTTTCACTCTTTGTAATATATTGGTTTGTATTATTTTTGGTGGGCTTAATCTCTCAACATTGTCAGCATTTCCTCGAGGTCTGGAAAGGTCAAAACCAAAGAACCAAACCGGATACCCTTGGAAGACAAATAGGCATCCTGCATTGCATACTAACATTTTCTTTGTTTTGTAGGTTTTTGTTTTATTGTTGTTTCTCACTTTGTTGTGGTTTCAAGAAACATTGCTCGTAGAAGAGTGTTCCCTGTCAACAGAACACACTGGTACCCGACAAGAAACAACCTTCCGGGACTCCAGATGGATCAAGTTCAGCAAGACTTTAATGAAGTAAGGGCCCAGATGTCCAATGAGAGGGTTGAGATGAGGAATCAGATGACCCAATTCATGACTGTAATGATTGGTTTAGCTCAGAGCCAGGAAAGACTAAGGGAGTTGGTTGAAAGGAAGACTCATGAAGAAAACCATCCAGGTACAGGAGGTACCAGTAACAACGATCACATGCAACCTCGCACTGATCCACCAGAGTTTGGGCCTCATCTGAACCCAGAAATCAATGCCATAAGGAATACTCAAGATAACACTGCTGGAGGAAGGGTCTTTCAAGAGGATCCTCAAGAAGAGCAGTTTACAGTTGTCGGAGCTGGGGACGAAGTTTACAACCGTAGGCTGGATGAAATTGCAGATAAGCTGAGGTCTCTCGAATCCCAAAACTCCCTAGGCTTTGATGTCATGGACATGGGACTGGTGGAAGGGTTGAGAATTCCTCACAAATTCAAACCCCCGTGTTTTGAAAGATATAATGGCACGTCCTGCCCACGCACCCACCTTCAATCATTCTTGGGAAGATTAAAAGCATACACCATGGACGAGAAGCTGTGGATGTTTTATTTCGAGGATAGTTTAACAAGGGCATCCCGAGAATGGTATTCCCATTTGACCAGAGCCACGGTAAGGAACTGGAAGGACTTGGCTGAAGCTTTCATCCAACAATATTAGTATAACTTGGATATGGCTCCAAACAGGATCCTCCTAATGGGAATGTCTCAATCTTCCCGTGAAAGCTTTAGGGAGTATGCCCAAAGGTGGAGGAAACTTGCTGCTGCAGTTCAACCCCCCATGTCTGAAAGGGAAATGGAAGACATGTTCATGAATACCCTCCAAGGAACCTACATTGACAGATTGGCTACATTTTTCTTCTACCAGCTTCGCAGATGTGGTGATAGCTGGGGAAAGAATAGAGAGCCTTCTAAAGATGGGAAAGATCTCCGATAACGGTGCCAATTCAAGCAGTACAAGGAAAACATTTGCTGGGCCCCGTAGATCTGGTGAGACAAACTCTGTGCACATGGGAAGAGTGAGACCCCAATACTTGTCCAGGACAGTTGTTGCTGTTACTATCCCTACTCCACCTCCTCAGTATACTCAACAACCACAACAGTTTCCGCAACAACAACAGTTTCCACAACAGAGATCATACAACAATAATAACAATAATCAACAACAACGCCCTTTTCAACAACATCCATCTCAGGTCAACCGGGTAATTGACCCCATTCCAATGCCATATGCTACACTGCTGCCACAACTCCTAAAGCTCAATCTTGTTGTGTTGAGGACATTGGCTCCACCTGATCCTCAAAACCTTCCTAGAAACTATGATGTCAATTCTAGGTGTGCTTTTCACTTTAATGCACCTGGCCACTCTACGGAAAAATGCAGAGCTCTGCATATGAAGGTTCAGGATCTGGTAGATTCAAAGGCCCTGAACTTTGCACCTCCTCCCAATGTAATGAAAAATCTTATGCCAAGCCACAGTGGGCCAAGGATTAATGTTGTAGAGGATGGCTCTCCCATGAGTTTAATAGAAGACCTTGCATGTATTCAGACACCTCTGGCAGAGGTTAAAGCCCAGCTTTTAAAGTGCCAAGTGTTTCCAGGTTGTGAGGCCTGTTGTGAATTATGCAAACTTTCTGAGAACGGGTGTGCTAGCTTGAGGAGTGGAATTAATGGCTTGATCAAGGAAGGCATTCTGCAAATTACAACCAAAACTTCTACAACACCAGCAACCCTTTTGTCAACAACAAGTGGATCTTCTACAACTGCAGCAACCATTGTTCCAACTGATTCAGCTACAACTTCAGCAATCATTCCATCTGCCACTTCAACACACAACAATTCATTTGCACCAGTTACTACAACTTCAGCAACTACCAATAATGATGTTTCCACTGTCACAATTTATTATGACCCGACAACGGTCCCGAATTCCAACAACTTTCAACAGCCTCAACAACAGTCTCAACAAAGCTTCAATTCACCTCCACCAACATCCACCAGAGGTCCTGTTACTATTTTCTATGATCCACAGACTATTACAGTCCTAACATCTGTTGCAGTGAGCCCAGTCACTATCACGGTGCCCGGGCCAATCCCATATGATAAAGACAGTGCTAAACCATGGCATTATGGTGCTGACCTTTACTGCAACGGAGAGAAAGTCCTTCTTGATTCTCCAGTTCTCACTCCCCAAGTGGACAATGTTGGGGGAGACGGAGGCTTCACCCGAAGCGGACATCTCTTCGCATCACAAGTCCCCAGAACCAACACTGAGGCAGAGGCTATTGCCAAAGCCAAAGGGAAGAGTGTGATACCAAAAGAATCTGCACCGAAAGAAACTCATAAATCATCCTTCGATCAAGATGTAGATGAGTTTATGAGAATTATTAAAAGAAGTGACTATAAAGTTGTGGACCAGCTCCACCAGACTCCTTCAAAGATATCAATCTTATCTCTGCTGTTGTGTTCCAAAGCCCATCAGGATGCACTACTCAAAGTTCTGCACGCTGCCTACGTGCCAGAAGAGATCACTGTAAATCAGCTTGAAATAGTAGTATCAAATGTCAATACTAGCCATGGGCTCGGTTTCACTGATGCTTATTTGACTGCAGAAGGACGTCTCCACAACAAAGCTTTGCACATAACCCTGGAGTGTAAAGGAGTTGTACTATCTCATTTTCTTGTAGACACTGGGTCTTCACTCAATGTCTTACCCAAGAAAGCTCTTGTCAAGCTCGAATATGATGGGATATCTCTCCGGCCAAGTAACCTTGTGGTCAGGGCTTTTGATGGCTCCAAAAGATCCATTCTTGGAGAGATGGAGTTGCCAGTGATAATTGGTCCACAAGTCTTTAAGACCATTTTCTATGTGATGGACATACAGCCTCCTTACAGCTGTTTGCCAGGTCGACCTTGGATTCACGCTGCAGGCACAGTAACGTCGACCCTTCACCAGAAACTGAAGTATGAATGGGAAAGACAGATTATCACCATCTGTGGTGAGGAGGACATATTTGTTAGCCATATGGCAACATACAAGTATATTGAGATGGATGGTGAAATCCATGAGACAATGAGCCAAGGGTTCGAGGCCCTGAATGTCAATGAAGCTACTGAAGTATTTGCTGCATCACAGGAAGACAAGATGGGTACTTCAATTGTTTCCTATCAGCAAGCCCAGAAGGTTGTTGAAGACGGTAATGCCCAAGGCTGGGGCAAGCTGCTGCCAGTGGAAAAGAAGGAAGATAGATTCGGTTTGGGTTACAGACCATTCCGACAAGATCAATCAGAGGCTGCAAAAGAGCCCAAATTTTTCAGTGGGGGGATGCTCACCCTAGATGCTGTTAATAATCTGGAAGACGAGGCAGAAAGCGATTGCAACTTGGAGAGCTGGATACGTCCAAGGATCCCGGGGAACCAAGTCCTTAACTGGTCTTCCCAGGAAATTATAAGGGTTACTCCTTCAGAGTAATTATTATTTCCTGTCTCTTTTAGCATGCATCAAGTCCTGCATCTTGCCCAAGGTGTCAGGACTCATTTTGTAATAGGGCCATATTGTAATTTTGTGCAAATGATTAATCAATGAATATCGAACATCTTTTGCAAACGAGTCTCTTTTTTGCTCACTATCTTTTCATTTTTCACTTTTGTACAAAACCATAAAATGGCAATGTTTTCAAAATAAATAACTTCATTTTCACTTTTTTTTTAAAAAACAAGATTAAAACTGATCACTAAAACGAATCAATCTCAACCCTTGCAGAGATTATCCTCCAGATTGCACCAACAACAACACTGCTATGACTTTGTATGACTTCGACAATCCAATTAATCAAGCTGATGAAGGGGTTGAAGAAGACTATGAGTTACCTGAGGAGTTAGCCAGGTTGTTGAGGCAGGAAGAGAAAGTGATTACTCCTCATCAGGAGGAGGTTGAAACAGTTAATCTTGGTACCGAAGAAGACTTGAAAGAAGTGAAGATCGGGGCCAGTCTGCAAGATTCAGTGAATGAGAAGCTTATTGACATGCTTCGAGAATACGTCGACGTCTTTGCCTGGTCCTATCAGGACATGCCAGGTCTAGATACGGACATTGTTATGCACAAGCTGCCTTTGAAAGAAGATTGTCCTCTAGTGGGACGCCGATTTCCTTGCTGTAACTAGTTACCCGCCGTGGGTCGCTAATATTGTACCAGTGCCTAAAAAGGATGGTAAATTACGGATGTGTGTAGATTATCGGGATCTGAACAGAGCTAGCCCGAAGGATGATTTCCCATTACCTCACATTGATGTATTGGTTGACAACACAGCTCAGTTCTCGGTATTTTCCTTCAAGGATGGATTTTCCGGGTATAATCAAATCAGAATGTCACCTGAAGACATGGAAAAGACTACCTTCATTACACCTTGGGGCACATTTTGTTATAAGGTAATGCCTTTTGGACTGAAGAATGCCGGTGCGACTTATCAACGGGCTATGATAACGTTATTCCACGACATAATCCACAAAGAAATTGAATGATACGTGGATGACATGATTACCAAGTCCCTCACTGAAGAAGACCATCTGGTAAATTTGCTGAAGTTGTTCAAACGTCTGAGAAAGTATCAATTGAAGTTAAACCCTAATAAATGCAGATTCGGGGTACGTTCCGGTAAACTGCTGGGATTCATTGTAAGTGAAAAAGGAATTAAAGTTGATCCTGACAAAGTCAAAGCCATTCAGAAAATGCCTGCACCTAGGACTGAAAAGGAAGTTCGGGGGTTCCTAGGAAGCTTGAACTACATATCAAGGTTCATATCTCACCTTACGACAACCTGTGAGCCCCTGTTCAAATTGTTAAGGAAGGAGCAAACAGTCCGTTGGAACGAAGATTGTCAAAAGGCTTTTGACAAAATCAAGGAGTACCTACAAGAACCTCCAATCCTTATGCCTCCATTTTCCTTGCATGGGTATCGAACCTCAATCAGAACGTCCACTGGGGCAACACCGTATCAGCTTGTGTATGGTATGGAAGTTGTCCTGCCTGTTGAAGTTGAATCACCCTCCTTACGGGTACTGATGGATGTAAAGTTGAATGAAGCAGAATGGGTCTGTTCTCGGTACAATCACCTGAATCTGATCGAAGAAAAGAGATTAGCTGCAATCTGTCACGGGCAGCTATACCAGAAAAGGATGAAGAAAGCCTTCGATCAGAAAGTCAGGCTTCGGGAATACCAAGTGGGAGATCTTGTGCTGAAAAGACTCCTTCCTCCTCATACAGACCATAGGGGCAAGTGGACTCCAAATTACGATGGCCCATTCATAGTAAAAAAGCTTTTCTCTGGTGGAGCACTGATGCTCACTATTATAGACGGTGAAGATTTCTTGTCCCCTGTGAATTCAGATGCAGTTAAAAAATACTTTGCATAAAATGACCCGCTGGACATAAAAACAGAATGAAAGTCCAGGCAAAAATAGGGCATCCTGGCAAGTCAAAAACAGAATAAAAGACTCGGGCAAAAATAAGGGAAAATTGAAAAAATGTACACCCGCTGAGTTGAAAAGCCGCATTGGACGACTCAGGCAAAAATGGGTATCCCAGTGGATTGAAAACCCGAAAGGGCGATCCATGCAAAATCAGGGAATAAGCGAACAACGGCATTCTGAATTCGTCTGTATCATTTACAGCATGGCAAGCTTCGAAAGGTTAAAGCATCGGTCAGAATCAAACTTCTTCAGAAAGCAAGAGGAGAAGAACGTCAAGGTCATACAGGTCATATCAATGGAAGCTCACCGGAGTGTCGTCAACATTGCTAGCATTTTTTTACCTTTTTCAATTTGTAATAATCTCCTCACTCCAGGGGATTTGTTTCTTTGACTGTATCTGCCAATTCAGGGCACCCATATTAATAAAATCAGATTTTCAGTCACACCTCGTTTCGTACATTTTTGTTTCGTTTGCAAAATATCCAATATCCATGATATAATATTTGCATAAAAACAAAGAGCCATTCTTAATAAATGCTTGCAGGAATTGTATTTACTCTCAGGAATATCTAACTCCTATGACGGAATCCGGTAAGGGATACCTCGAGATACTTGTGCGTTTCTTTGTCTTAACAGGATTGCAGGTATTTAAATACATAGCATGGGGCATGCCAAGCATCACTTCCCCAACACACCTTCTCCAAGCAGTATCTGGATTGCTTTTCCCAGCGGAGTTGTCAAAGCCTCCTCATCCCCAGCCGGGATCCCCACAGATATCACTAGGAAGATCGTTCATTGATCTTTCCTCCCCCAAACAGAGTGCCAAGTCTATCAAAGACAAAAGAATCATCTCCCCGCAGAGATCCAGCCTCTCCCCAGGAGAACAATGCCTGAAATTCTCACAACAAAGTGACGGAAGCTTCCTCATCCCCAGCTGGGTTTTCTCCTTACCGAATGGATCTATCAGTGATCTATTTACCCAAGCAAAGCCATACATCTTATTAGATCTACCAATGATCTTCCCCAGCTGGGATACCCTTCCAAGCAGATCAGCTAGAGATCTTCACAACGGCGGGATCCGATCTCGGATCAGTTTCTTTTGCATAATCATAGCATTCACATCATTTTCCCCCACAGAGCGTAGCATTCCGTCTAATACGGAGCATTACGACAAAAATCAAACATTTGCATGATCACAAGTCAGGTTCAAACCAGTCACCTGCAAATATCACCAATATTCCACCAGCAATGTACATAAAAGCTCACATCCCTTGTAAGTAAAGAGCCAAAGCATCCCCTTTGCACTCTCCAACACAGATACATGCTCATATATACTCCTTCGACACTCGTCCGTGTCATATCGTTCCCCTACAGATATAAGTCAAAACATCCTCTTTGCATCCAGGAACCTATATACACTCTTGACACCCGTCCGTGTCACCTTTCCCCAGCGTGGTTGCCCAATCACTTGTTGCAAACCAAACACTTCTTCATAATACATTCTTATTGACATCCGTCCGTGTCATCCTGTCCCCACAGGTCGCCAAAGAACCTTTTACACCCTCACATGGAAATATTTGTTCATAACTTATACACTTTCTCTTCTGACACCCGTCCGTGTCAAACTTTCCCCAGCAAGTTGAACACTCGTTCGTGTCTTGATCATACTTCACAATACGTGTTCATACTTATACAGATACTCGTCCATATCTTGTATATACACTTATTCCCCACAGATTCGACACTCGTCCGTGTTCTTTCTTAACCAGTTGGTACTCGTCCGTACCATCATCTCTGAACATGCGTCATCATTTGTTTCTACCGATACTCGTTCGTATCATAGTCTTAAGGATGCTCGTCCGCATCTTTAATCTATACACAGCGTCAAAACACTTATACCTTTTATTTCTTAAGCGTAAGCACTCGTCCGTGTTTACATTGCCCCGCAAGTCGCCAACAAAACGACTTTCTTCTATCCGACATTCGTCCTATGTCGTGATGCTTTCGGCAGCTGTACCCTTCCAGGTGATCGTCCTTCACCTTTGGATGACCGTCCCTCATCCTTTCCCCAGCGAAGTCTCCATTATTGGAACTCTTTTCTATCCGACATTCGTCCTATGTCGTGATATTTAGCAGTCGTCCCCTGCTAGGTGATCGTCCTTCACCTTTTGATGATCGTCCTTCATCATTTTATCCGATGGTCGTCCCCATCGTTGATCTTGTTATCTGACATTCGTCCTATGTCATGATACAACCCCGAGAGCAGCCGTACCCTGCTAGGTGATCGTCCTTCACCTTTTGATGATCGTCCTTCATCATTTTTATCCGATGTCCATCCCCATCGTTGACCTTTTCTATCCGACATTCGTCCTATGTCGTGATAAAGAGCAGTCGCCCCCTGCTAGGTGATCGTCCTTCACCTTTGATGACTGTCCCTCATCATTATTTCATTTATTCTTTGAATCTGATGGTCGTCCCCATCATTTACTTTACTTTTCGAACATGATGGCCGTCCCCGTCATGATCCCTCTATATTCCCCAGCATGTCGGTCGTCCCCGTCATTGCTTTATCCCCAGCAGTTGTCCTCTGCTCGATGGTCGTCCTCCATCGCCCGCATTTTGATAATCATACTATACTTTATTTTACAATTTATATCCCTTTTCTTCTTCACCCCAGCGAGTGCAAATTTCAGACTGTCTTTGGTATTCAACCACAAGTTATCTTGTTTGTCTATTAAGTCAGGCGCTTACATCCTGCACAGCTAACTCATGCTTGAATAGGGGCAGCTGTAAACACCCCAAATTTGCCCTCACTCATATCACACCATGGCTTGTGATCTTTCATGTTTGCATTATTATAAGCATACCATCTCATATTGCATTTTTGTTTCACCTGCATGGTTCAAGTTCATCTGCATCTAGGGTTTGTGATCTGAGCAATCCAAGGAGCCATCTGAACCACTCCAAAGGCCTCCAAGCATTTCAAGAGGGTCCATGTGTGTTCTATCATCATATTATATCCCTCAAAGATCAAGGAAGTCAAGAAATCACAAGAACTTGGAAAGAATGGAAGCAGAGCTAGGGTTTCACAACACAGATGACCTGAAATTAGGGTTTTGGTTTCAGAGGCCATAACTCCAAATTTTTGGGTCATTGTTGTTTCTAATAGTCTCAATATGTTATAAGGATCATGTGTACCAAGTTTGATGAAGAAATTCATTGTGGAAGTCATCTGTTCACTGGGTAACTTCTTGAGCAAGTCAGAGCAAAATCAGGGCATCTGAGGCCCCCAACAATGGAACCAAAGTGGATTTTTCATAAAATTGAAGTTATATGATCTTTATTTGATCATTTAAGTGCTTGGAAGTTCACAAAATTGAAGAAATTTGAGCTAAACCAAAAGTTGCCAAAAATGGAAATGACTTGTAATGGAAACTTTCCATTTTGGGAAAGTTTTTCAACCTCCTCTTTCTCAACCAAAAATGCTTCAAATGAAAAATTGTTGGTCATGAAAGTTGTAGATTGGATCATTGCTTTTTCAAAAAGTACAAGAACAAGTTCTAATTCATTATGGAACTCAAGTTATGGCCTTGCAAAGTTGGCAAAAATCCTATAATTTTCACTTTCACACCAAAGAGGATTTTGTGCAATTTCACATACCAAGCCATTTTGTGACCTCTAATCACTCTCTAAGCATCATACAAACATAATACATTGCATTGTTACCAAAATTTCCCAAGGAATTACAAGTTTTCATGCCTTGCACTTCAAGAAATCACAAAAGGGGAAAATCACATAACATTTGCAAAACCTATGAGATCTTTGCTTCTAAGCCATCCAGTTGCATAATCTCAATACCATGGCTCTCCTTGATCAATGCTGAGGCCAGACATGCCCTTGAACAACCCCTGCCATAGCCCATACCTCAAGTACACATAATGTTGACATTTTGGCAACTTGCCCATACCAATCACCACAGGCCACCACCCACTTTTTGACCTATCAAACAATGTTATGTGGACCAAAAGCAAGCCAATCCATAACACACATAAGCCTGAATCAGTTCATACACGAAGTTTCACAAAAATCACCTTCAAGCAAAAGCTTTCGAAACTCTCTGTCCAGCCACTCAAACTCCAAACAAACTTCATCATTCAACTCACCATCACCATTAGAGCATTTCCCAACCATTACCAAGCCCTGAAAGCCAGCCAAACACAAACACGATTTCAGGCCAGTTGAAGTGCAATCACTCAATCCAGCCATTCTAAGCTCCTTCAAAACATTGCAACTTCATCAAGGGGTCAAGAGGAGTAGATTTGCACAAGAGAAGAGGTCCAAAAGCTCCAAACTGAGAAAGCTCAAGCTCAGGTAACCTCAAGAACTTTTTTCCCAGAAATGAAATTTTAAGTTCCTAAATGAATCTATGTGATGTGCTGATCATGCTGATGTTTTTATTTTAAAAAAATGGTTGCGTATTAAGGATTTCATGATTGTTTGAATGTTTTGCCATTTTTATGATTTTCTTCGAATCTTGAAAATGATGAATGAGAAATGTGTTTTGATGCTTGATTCGTGCTTAGGGTTGTTAGGATATGTGATCTGGAGCTTTAGAGCTCTGGAAATGGCCTAGGGAGGAAGTTGGGTTGAGGGTCCTGCTGGAGAAGATGACCGGAGTTAGCTCCGGTCACCTGAAAATAATTAGGGTTAGCAATTAGGGTTAATCAGCCAGGTTTAAATGTCAGCCCTTGGATTTAGGTTCCCGCGCGCATGAAAGGCTCAGATCACTTCACTTAAGTTTAATTATTAATTAATTAGGTTAATTAGTTAATTAAGCCAGATTCAATCCCAACCCCACATCTACGCGCGCAGTCAATGCCAGTTCAAACCTCATCCATTGGATTAGTTGACTTCCCCTTAAATTCATTTTTATTTCATTTAAATGCATTTTTCTTTACCATTTTATTTAAAATACCTAGAAAAATTATAAAATTATTTCCTTCTGCATTTTAATTCCAAATATTTTTCTTCACCCAAAAAACATTTTTATTTTTATTTTTTGCATTTAAAAATCATTTTAAAAATATTTAAATGTTTATTTTAATTAATTAATGGAAATTAATTAATTAAAATACCATTTAGGTTTCTAAAAATTCCAAAAAAATTCAAATTTCATCTTAGGACATTTAGAAACATTGTCAAACCATTCGTACAAATTTCTTTTTGGTTTTGATCCAACTTTGACATTTTTCTTGAATTTAGGGTTCATAAAATTCCCTTTTTGGAACCCTAACTTTGAAATTTCTTTTCTGCCTAACCAAGAAGGGTTTGACAATGATTCTTTTTACATTGTTTTCCATATAGCATATAGTTTCTAGGATAATTTTGTCATTAATTTATCTTGCAATTTCCATTTGATTTGCATTTTCTCTCTTAGGGTACCCAAAAACCCTAGTTAACTTAGGAAAATCATAACTTTATTTAGGTTAAGAGTTAGACCTTCTCCTTTAGGGTGTGATATCATATGGGGTTAGGGTTTGTTTGAGCCCATTTGCAAATTTTTATCATGTTCTTTGCTTCTTTTTTTGTCATTTGCATCTCATCCTTCCATGTAACCCTAATCTTGCATCCATACTAACATCTTACATTGCATTGCATGAACATGTGAACTTGCCATGACATTATAAGCACTTGTATGCCATCTTAGACATCTTAAGACATTTCTTGAACATTTCTTGGTCATTTATTCATACATTTTCCATGCTTGGCATCCATTTCATTTCATAAACATACATGTGTTTTCATACTTCAAAGCATGCTTCATTTGCATCCATTCTCTTGTATGAACATTCATAACACTTGGTATGCCTTTGCATCATCTCATAGAATCATTTTCATCATGTGATTGCTTCTGGTTTTGGCATTTTCCTATTCATATGCATCATTTCATTTCTTTTCTTTCCTTATGCTAACATTTTCAGGTGGTAAGTTAACTTGAGAAGTGAATTTGCCTTCACTTCTCATTTCTAGTCATCTTCTTCATATGCATCCTTGCTGTATTTTCATTTGTCTTAGAGTGAGCTTTCTCATTCATGTTCATCTCTCACTTTCTTTCTCTAAGTCACTTATCTTCTTCAATGAAGTAAGTAACTTGTTCATCTGTTTCTTCCTTCTTTCTTCTGCTTCTTCCATTGGTGGCTTCCTTGAAGATATTTCTCAAGCCTTACAAACCATAGGAACATCCAAGAATGAAAATAATTAGGGTTGTAATTAGTCCCCCTTTAGTTTTCACCTTGGTGTATTCTTTGTGTCTCTCTTCTCACCTCATCATTAGAGACTAAACCTTTAAGGTTTTAGGACTTTGGAATTAGGGTTATGCCTGCATCCTTCTCTTAGGATGGAGTGTATAACTTTAATCCTAAGTGTTAAAATCTTAATTTGTTTAAACCTCATAATAAATCCATCTTAATAATCATCAAGACATTAACTTGTAACTTGGGCCTTACACTAGGGTTCTAATTCTTCCATTATTAGTTAAGAAGGACTAACCCTAGTGTTTAATGGACAAGTCCCCCTCAAGTTGTCTTACAAACTTAAAACTAACTTCTTAATCTCATCTCTAATTAAAATACATTTAATAAAGGTTTGTTTTGTCATGAGGTTAATCCCTAATCATGGATTAAGTTGAGGTATCTTCCTCAGCTTAAGTGTGCTCATCTATTATCCTTCTATTAGGAAGGTGTAATGAGTTCACTAATCCTTGATTATGGCTTAAACTCATTACTTAACACTAAACAAAAACTCAAAAACATCTAAATAATCACAAGTAGGTTAATGATCTTAATCCTACATTATCATGGCAATTAAGTTGAGATGCTTATCTCATACTTAAGGTATTCTCATCATCCCTAATCAAAGGGAGGATATGATGAGTTTACTAACCCTTGGTTTAGGCTTAAGCTCATTAACTTATGACAAACACCAAAAACAAATAAAATATTGAAAACACAAAAACAAACAATAATCATCTCCTTTGGGATTCTTTTCTCACCTCATTCACTCACAAATGAGAACTTGCTTCTTCCGTCTAATGCAAGACAGTTAGCACTCGAGCCAGACGAGTCATACACTTGAGCATATATAAGCAAGCAGTTCACAAGTCAATTTATCTTTCAGTCTTTTTGAGTCGAACTACAGTGTTCTGACTTGCTCATTGCACGAGAGGATACGTAGGCATAACTTAACAATTATCGAACAAAAGTCTCTGTGTCTTCCCCCCCTTTTTCAACATTCTCTTTTAAGTCTCAATTCTGAGCATTTCACTTCCCTTTTGCACTGACACTTGTACGTTCTTTTCCAGCTTTTGCACACAGATAGCACATACACTACCCCTTTAAACACAATCTTTTAAGCGTGGATCCCGTCAAATACGATGGACAATCTTGGTGCTAATACCTTCCTAGGTTGTAACCAACCCCCTTTCTCAGTTCCTCTGGTTTGCGACCATCTTATCCATATTTTTCTAGGTTTATGCATCATTACATTTTCTTCGGGATAGAAATGCCTAGCTGGCGACTCTATTCATCTTCACCTTCATTTCTCCTTTCGCTGACCGTTCGCGCTTGTACCGGGATGCAAATCTTCGGGAGCGACACACAAGAATGTAGAATACCCGTCGGTCGGATTTTCCAATGAGTTAAGTCGGAAGTCTTTTCTTATGTCCGCTTTAATGGTAAAAAGGTTGATGGAAACGTGGTATATTTGATAGTTACGAGTAATCAGAGTGCACAACAAAAGCATGGTGTAGCGTAGTTTGTTCTTGTGGGTAACAACAATGTTGGTAGTTTGGTTACGTTGCTGTTGTGTTATGGACTTTTGAGTTCTTATCTTTGTTGTTGCCTCGTTACCTTTGGTGATGGTTCGAGTGCGAGTAGATAATTCCTATGATGGGGATTTAGGGGAGTGTTTGCTATGGTGATGGTAACGATCATGTTGTATTCTGGTTCATAGTAAACCTGCGTGTTCTTAACTTGGTTATTCTTTGTGTTTTGAGTTGGTCGCCGAATGCATTGAGTGAGCGTTGCATCTTGTTATTATTGTCGTTGATAAGGTGTATTGATGTGTTGTGTTTTCATGGTGTTGTCAGTCGTGGCATGAGTGTTAATTAGTTGGATGCGAGAATGTATTTGGATTAGTTGTATTGAGTAGATTTTCGAGGATGGAAATATTCCAAGTGAGGGAGAGTTGTAACACCATGTTTATTTAATTAATTATTTAATTAAATATCTCCATATTATGTTGTTTGATTTAATTGATGAAGTTGTAGAAAATTTGATTTAATTTGTGTTGTGGTTAGTTGAGCTGAATTAAGTTGATTAAGTTGTAGAATTATTAGTAGAATAATACTATTATTGTTAGTGGGCTTACATATGAATAGAAGTAGTAGAGAGGGGGGTGTATGTATTAGACCCAATGGGAATTATTAAACTAATAAAATTATAAGTTAGTTAGAAAAATAAGGGGAGTTAGGTTTGTCAGTAAGAGGAAAAACAAGAAGTTTAGAGACATCTCGTGAAGTTGCAGAGGAAAAGAGGCAAGAGCTAGGTTTTCAATCGGAGAGTTAGAGTCTCCTTCAATCCAAGGTAAGGGTGGAGTTTGACTCTATAATTGGGAGAATGATGAAAATATGTGGGATTGGGTGTTATAAAATTGATTTTGTCATTATGTTGAATTGCTATGTTGAATAAAAAAATTGATTAATGTTGTTGAATTAGTTGTAGAATAATTAATTTGTGTTGTTGTGTATGATTCTTTGTTATGTTGTTGTTGTACTGTGTACTAGGATGATTAGAAAATTAGTCTGAGATTGAACTATAGGAAAATACAGAGAACAGAGAAGAAGAATTAGAAAATAGAGAGAATAAGGTTTTGGGGTGGGACGACCATCCCATGATGCGTGATGCCATTCTTGGGGGTTACCACCGTCACACTTGGGTGCCGACCATCACATAGTGTGATGAGGGTCATGAATGTTTGACGAACGTCACACTGACCTGCTTCATAATTTGTTTCTACGTTGTTTTCTGTCTATTACCTAGCATGCTTGATGCACCTATAATTTTGGTTGTAGGAACTTTAATTAAGAAAAGAATCACGTTATATAAGTAGCAGTGGTAATACTAATTATGTAGCAAGAATTATTTGAGTAGCCGTGAGTGATTAATTAGCAGTAACACTAGTAATACTTAAAATGAATAATTTAGTAGCAGTAGTAATAATTATTATATAGCAGGTAATATTTCAATACCAGAACGTAACCAAATGATAGAGAAGAATAGTCCTAATAAATTAACGAAAAGTAGGAATATTAGTAAATCAAGTAGAAGAATAATTAGCCGATTTTGGTAGTATTGTCTGAATAAATTCGAGGAGCATTTATAATATAAGTAGGTTGGTACAAAGTAGGATATAAGTTGTTGTGATATCGTCATGATTAAGTTGTGAAGTTTCTGGTATGAATTTTGTTGCATTGCCCTTATTAATGGCAAGAATTAAGTTTTAAGCCTATGGCCAATGTTGATTTGTTGTTGTTGTTGTTGTTGTTGTTGTTGTTAAGTTAGGACTATGGCCAAATGTTGATTTGTTGTTGTTGTTGTTGTTGTTATTAAGTTGTTGTAGTATGATGATGTTTTTAAGTTATGATAGTATTTGTTGTTGCATGGTTACATAACTGTTATTGTTGTTATTCTGAAATTCCCGTTGAGTCACATACATAGCGTATCAAGTTAGAGCTGCTGCTCGGTAAATTGGTCTGGATTGGAAAAATTAAGTTGAAAGCTTATGCCTTGTTGACGCCTCTATTAATTGGCAGATTTTTAAATTGGGAGTTCTGCTCCGATGGTACCAAATGAATGTGCATTTTATAAGTCGCATTTCAGGTTGCATAATCACGTTATTGTGTTGTTGACTTGTGTTAACTGATGTTGGTTGTATGTTGTGAAGTGGTGATTTTATATAATTTGATCTAATATATTATTTATCATGTATCCGATTATATTGTTTGATATCTCACCAATTCTGTTTGAATGTTGCCTATACGTAGGTAACGTGCAGGTAATCCAGTGTGAATGTTGTCTATCTTCATTAGTTCGAGTCAGTTTTGTTTCTCTGATACATAACACTTGGGGGGGGGGGTTGAATGCTTGTTGCTTTAATGTTATTTTTATTCTGTTGCTGAATTTTTAAGTTGAACTTGAAGGATTACTTTGTGTTTGAAAGTTGTTTTAAGTTGAATAAAGATGTTATGTCATTAAAGTTGAAATTATGAATCCACTTCTTAATTTTAAAAGTTGTTTTATTTTCGAAAACTGAATTATGTTGTTATCATTTCATCTGAGTTTTCAGTGTTATGTATCTATGCGATTAAATGTCACTATTTTAAGCTGTGAATGTAGCATCCTATTGGTATGTTGAAATTTTATAACTCTGATTTTATTAATAATTTCCGAGTAGAAATGGGGTGTTACAATTACAAGTGATATTGAGATGTATTAATCATGTTATGATTCTAATCATGTTTCTCTCTTTTGGAGACTTTTCAATATCCAGTGGAACACGCTGAAAAATCCGAGAAGTTTGTAATGTCACATTTCAAAGGAGTTTTGTTCTATGGTCCTCCTGGTTGTGGTAAAACCATTTTGGCCAAATCTATTGCCCACAAATGTCAAGCAAACTTCATTAGTATCAATGGTCTTGACATGAATTCACTGATCTGTGTGTCTTTATGTTCTTCATGTGATGCTTAGGTGCCATTTAGAGGATGTTATAAGCCGGCGGACATACCAATATGAGGTAATGCAAACACTTGCAGTCGGTGCAATTGTGTTGGAAAGACCTCTAGAATCTTTATATTACGATTGTAAATGCAATTTGTGCATTTCTATCAAATGCATTAGTTAAAGTTAAAAAAAAGTTATATACTGTAAATATTACTTACTGAATGGCGATTGAGATGTAGGACAAAAAAAGTTATAGTCTGTATATATCAATAATCAAGTTTTTTTTATACTTAATCATATCTCAATGACAAATATGTATTATATACTCCCTCAGTTCCTTTTTAAGTGTCACTTTTTTTATTTTTTACATATACCAAGAAAGTTAATCAATATTGTTATTTTTCATACAATAATTCTCATTTTACCTATACTACCCCTAATTATTTATTACATTCATTTTACTTTTTCTCTCTCTGTAATAACTACTTAGGGATAATTTTGAAAAAAATACATTTAATACTACCTTGAAATTTACAAGTGAGAATTAAAAAGGAACACAAAATTATACAAAAAATGAAACTTATAAAGGAACGAAGAGAGTAATTTATTATATTAATTGTGATAAATATTTTATCATAAATTTATCATCTTAAGTGTAAATTAATTATTTAATCGTAACAAATTTTACTTTTCATTCAAAATAAAGTTTTAATGATCATAAATATATTAATTAATGTATTTAAAAACATATTTAATGAAAATAATAAATTACTAAAATAATTTTAATTAAATAATTTTATAATTTTAGTTTATAATTTAATAACATTAAATGGTAGAATTAAATATGTTTTTTTATCTTCTTTATACAACATTCATTCTTAATTTATCTATTTTTTTGTTTTGTTTTTTTTGTAAGCAAGTGATATATTGAAAAATCGAGTACAAAGGGTGTTCCACCTGAATACAAAAAGAAAGACCGAGAAAAACCTCTTCAGAACAAAAGATATTACAAACCAAATTGCTCCTAAGACATGAAGAACAAAGGGTCCTTATCAAAATCGTATAAGTTGCAATTGGGATGTGTAATTTCCCCATCATAGACCATTTCCAAATCGACGTCTTAACTCTCCAAACTATGTCAACAATATTCCAATGCACATTACCAAAAATAATATCATTCCTAACCAACCAAATATTCCAAATCACCACCAACCAAACATTACCTTCTCTTCTTTTCGCAACTTTTTCGACTTTACAAAAATCTACCCACTCCAAAAAATTACTCTTTAAATCAATGAAAACGGGATCCTTAAAATTAATCCAATCCGAAAATTCCTTCCACACCATTTTTTCTATGATACAACCAATAAAAATATGATCTAATGACTCCATGGCCGAATTACAAAAAGAACAAGAAGATATATTTGAATATATTAAAACCCCTCTTCCTACTAAAGCTTCCTTCGTTGGCAATCTATTTAAAAAAACTACGCCAACCAAAATCTTTGATTTTATAGGGAACTATCAACTTCCAAACCAAACCAAGGGCCAAATCATTCCGATTCAGAGGACCAAACGAGATTGAAGGAAGAAAAGCTACATGATAAAAGGATTTAACCGAAAACATACCATTTCCTCCGCCATCCACACCAATGTATCTCTGGATTCTCGATTAGGCTGAATGGAATTCAACAATTGATGCAATCGATCCAACTCACAAGTCGAATTTGGAGCAATTTCCGATACATGCTCCCCGACCTAATTCAGATCCCTATCCAGCTGAAAAACTTGCTCCTGAAGCACGATTGCACCACTGTTCGTCTAACATGAAACTCCAGGCTGAAAACCAGTCGTAATAATCCATGCAGTGTCTAAAACTATCACAAACTCATCTTCATGATTCAAGGAAGCACACATACTGTGGATATCAGAACCAGAAGGATTAACAGTAAGCAAACTGTTAAGCACTTCCTCCCCAGAATCAGAAAGATCAATATCTGTCATTATGGCCAAGTCATAATTGGCAGACTTGATCGAAATAGAACATGCTCGGTACTGCTCCCAATTGGTCTGAAAAATAGTAGGTTGAAGAACCCCTGCTGCTACTCGAAAACCTGAGTTTGTTTCCGAACTATTACGCCTCATACCTGAGTGACCAAGATCACCCACTCCCAGCACCCATCCCGCCAACCCCCATGGCCCCAACCGAAACTACCTTTAAATGAGATTCTGTAAAAACAGTCAGAAAGAGATGCGAGAGAACATCGCTCCCTGACCAATCCACCTTCCAAAAAGAAGAATTAAAACCATCTCCTAGAAAAACCCTACTTATATCCACCAAAAGATCTTCCGGGCGATTTTTTCCAAAAGATAGAATGTCCATAAACCACAAAGAACAAAACGTACCTCTATTAATATCCACCCGATTATGCTACATCATCAAACGAATGTCACCATATCTAGCCCTAAGAACACGAAACCAAAGATCTTCCGATCCCATAATTATTCTCCACCTCCATTTGTTTAAAAGAGCTTCGTTGAAAACATACAACCTTTTCAAATTTAAGCCACCATTTGAATACGGTAAACATAAGTCTTTCCAATTGATCCAATGAATTCTACTTTTGAAGTCCGGACTACCCCATAGGAAACTAAATTGGATTCAGATAATTTCCTTCCAAATTTTCATGGGAGCTTTGAAAAAAGAGAGATTAAATATAGACAAACTACTAAGAGCGGCTTTAATCAAGGTAATCCTACCACCAAAAGACAAAAACGACCTTTCCACGATGAGAGTCTTTTTCCAAATTTAGAGAGCAAAGGAGTTCAAGTGCTAATCCTTCTTGGATTGGAACCAATCAGAATACAAAGAAAAGAGGATTGATAAGATTCCAGAGAAAAGAGGTCGCTGCTTCAAGAAAACTATCTAGAACATTTATACCAATAATCTTACTCTTTTGAAAATTGATCCCAAGACCCGAAACCAACTCAAAAGCTCTAAGAACCTCCTTGATGGCCCAAATGTGTCTCCAACTACCATCCCCACCAAAAGAGTATCGTTCGCATATTGTAAAACAATAATAAAACACCTCCGATTAATGTTGAATCCGACGAATTCACCCATTTCAACCGCATTCACAATTAACCCCGTCAATCCCTCTGTTACTAGAATAAATAAGAACAGGGATAAAGGATCACCTTGCCTTAAACCTCTCTCCATAACAAACTCCTTAGTTGGACTATGATGACTCGATTTCGTATACGTTATTTTGATTCATTTCATGCATATTTAGTTGTATTTTTATCGAGTCTTCATCACATTTTCTATCATTTACTTATGTTTTCTTCACTTTGTATTTTCAAGACCAATATCAGCTGGATCGAAGAAAAGAACAAGAATCATGGCAAAGCAGCTGAGAAAAAGAAGAATTTAAAGCATTCTGCCTCCTTCTAGATGAATGGTGTTCGTCATTCCTTCAAAGGGAACCTAATGGCGTTCGCCATTGCCCAAAAAGCCCATATTTTCATCATCAGCCAAATGAAGTTCGCCATTGGCATATGGCGTTCGCCATGCATCATGAGAGCAATTTTCTAGAAGCAGTTCACAACAGTTTCGCTTAGTTTGAATTCAAAATCCGTAACTGTTTTGGAGCCAGATTTTTGTCTATAAATAATACCTTCCAGGTCTGCATTAGAGAGCCATCTACACCCTCTGGAAGCGCTCTCGAAATTTTTATTGAACCATATATTTACTTTCTAAAGTGATAATTGCTCACACTGAGTGATTATCACATCTTTTGTTATTTTCTCTTGTTACCCCGTTGCTGTATTTGGATCCAATTTCATATTAATACAAGTTACTTCAGTTTATTTCTTTTCACTTTCAGGTTATTGCTTTATTGTTCAATTTATTGTTCATTGCATTTTATTTACTGCCATTGTATGTTCGTATAAAAAACTTTTCATATAAAACCTAAGCACATAATTTTCATAAAAAAACCTAAGTAACATGCTTGTTTTTAAGTTCCGTAACGTAAGTATTTCAATGCTACAATTAATTATGATTGGCTAAACTTGCATGAGCCCGTAGTGTGAGGAACTTCGTCTCGACGAGACTCTATAAGATAACCGAAACCTTTTGTATGCTTGAAATTCTGGTTTTGTTGTCTAAGTAAATTTTAGATAGACTAGTCGCGACGATGAGAGGCTGCTTAACAACATTTAGTCACGATAGTGAGAAATGCACTAAGACGACTCCAACAGAGCGAAATTTTGAGGTACACATCAGATAGTAGGCACAAAACACTGGATCCTAAACACAGCGAGAGCGTTTTAGGTATTCTTTTTGGTCTTACCAGTTTTCAAAGAGCACCTATTAATTACCAAGCGAGCGAGAGAAAAATCTTGGGGTCATCAGGCATGGCTCGGTCAATAGCGCGAGAGTGTAAGATCAAGCCTTTATATCGGTATTTCCTTTAGAACAACTTCAACATCCATTACATCCCCGAAACCTATAGAGTCCCTAAGAACCCCGGAAATCACTCTACGATCTCGTTTCCCTTATTTGTTTTAAACCCCCCTTATTTTAGTATTTCTTTATCATTTTTACCTGTGACAACCTTCTGATTTAGCCTTGCACCACAATTATAGGACACTCCTTTTGACTATCATTCCCTGTGGGTTCGACAATCTTTTAAAACTACGTGATACCCTATATGCTTGCAGTATCCATTCGACCAAACATGTAAAGTCATGATCAAGTTTTTGGCGCCATTGTTGGGGACTGAATTAGTCTTTGTTGTGTCTCTTTCGTTGCACAATAACGACTAAGAGCCAGTGGAACCGATTGACGAAATCGAGCGCCATTTTCGGGGACTGAATTAGTCTTTGGCGCCATTTTCCTTTATTTTAATTTGTCAATCGTGTGCCCAACACTCGCTCCAAATGCGAAGAGCCAGTGGAACCAATTGACAAAATCGAGCGCTTTGATATTTAGGCACCGAATCAACGATTTCTGTTTAAGATATAACCTTCCAAATCCTATCATTTCTTATTTAGATTTAGTTTCCGAAACCGAAACCGAATCAGAACAAAACATGTCCCAACCACCGCAAAATCGTCCACTCAAGGATTTCGCTTTCCCATCGCAAGATGAACCGCATAGCAACATTGCTGCCCCAGAAATTGAAAGACGTGATTTCGAGTTAAAACCTTCACTATTACAGGCCGGTCAGTAGAACCAAATTTCAGGAAGTCCTACGGATGATTCTAACTTACATTTATCTATTTTCGTGCAATATGCCGACACTGTGAAAGCAAACGGAGTTAGCTCAAAAGCAAATAGACTCCGTCTTTTTCCGTTTTCTTTAAGAGATAGAGCTAGAGCTTGGCTCTAGTCTCTGCCTGCAAATTTTGTCAACTCATGGGACGATTTAAAAATAGTCTTTTTGACCCGCTATTTTTCTCCAAGTAAGAAAACTATGCTAAGGGATGAAATTAACGGATTCAAACAAAAAGACAACGAATCTGTTTTTGACGCGTGGGAAAGATATAAAGACATGATGAGACTTTGCCCGCATCACAGACTCGAAAAGTGGCTGATAACCCATACTTTCTATAATGGTCTATTGTATAACATGAAAATGAACGTAAGTGCCGCTGCTGGTGGTGCTTTAATGGATAAACCATACGAGGAAGTCATTGAACTCATAGAGAACATGGCTCAAAATCACTTCCAATGAGGAGGAGAACATGCTTCTACAGAGAAACCAAATTCAAAAAGCGGAATGTATGAAGTTAATGCAATAGACCGCATACATGCTAAAGTGGATGCATTAACCCAAAAAATCGAAAATTTGGCCATAACACAACCAACTTCTACCTTAGCTGCTATGTCTCCTAATTGTGAAGTATGTGGTACCCCTGGACACACAAATGCCAAATGTCAGTTGTTAGCCGGTGTACCCACCGATCAAGTGAACTATACCCAAGGAAACCCGTACTCAAATACCTATAATCCTAGCTGGAGGAATCACCCGAACTTTTCTTACAAAAACAACAATGCCTTACAACCACCAAGTTCAACACCTGATGTACCACCCAATTTTCATAAGGGAGGACCGTCTGCTCCACAAGCACCCAGAAAGTCAAACCTGGAGATTATGATGGAATATTTCATGAATGCCCAGATACAATATAATAAGGAATTTGCGAACCAAAACGCTCATGCGAGCAAATTGATGAGGAAAATGACTAGCAAGCTTGATGCAATGGCTACGCATAACAAAATGTTAGAAACCCAGATTTCTCAAGTAGCCCAACAACAAACAACAATACCAGCCCCGTCTAGAAATTTTCCTGGCCAACCTCAACCTAACCCGAAGGGGCAAGCAAACACCGTAACTTTGCGAAGCGGAACCGAATATGATGGACCGGTTGACTCGAGACTTAAAAAATTAGCCATGTATCAAAGTCCAAAGAAAGGAACTGAGAAGGAAAATGAACCAAAAACCAATGATGCGGATGATAAGAGTGACGAGGTTGTAGAGAAGGAAACACCTTATGTGCCTCCGCCACCATATAAGCCACCTATACCTTATCTGTAAAGATTAGCCAAAAACAAGAATGAAGGATAATTTAAGAAATTTGTAGAACTTCTAAAACAAATGAACTTTACTATACAATTCACAGAAGCCATAACCCAAATGCCTTCATATGTGAAATTCCTCAAGGAAATTCTATCTAACAAGAAAAACTCGAGGATAACGAAACTTTTATGCTTACTGCCGAATGTAGTGCTATACTTAAAAATAACATGCCACCTAAGCTTAAAGACCCAAAGAGCTTTTTGGTACCCTGTGTAATAGGAAAGTACGTTATAGACAATGGTCTATGTGACTTAGGATCCAATGTTAGTTTAATGTCACTATCTACATGAAAGAGACTCGAATTAGGAGAATTGAGACCCACCAAGATGTCCCTGCAACTTGCGGATTGTTCTGTCAAATATCTTGTAGGTATGCTGGAGAACACCCCTGTTCGAATTGGTCAATTCTTCATTCCTTCCGATTTTGTGATAATGGACATAAAGGAGGATTACAATGTCCCCATTATATTAGGAAGACCGTTTTTAGAAACAGTCGGAGCCATAATTGATGATAATAAAGGAAAGCTAACTTTTGAAGTAGGAGAAGAAAAAGTCGAGTTCATTTTAGCTCGATTCTTGAAAGCCCCAGCTATGAATGACTCGTGTTGTTCGCTACATATCATTGATGAATGCATAAAGGAATTGGAAGTGAAATCGTCGGGATTCGCCGAACCTTCTCTATTCAAAAATGAAAGTTATGACGAAACATTCATCAATGACCGTTCGAAAGAATTTCTTGCACTAACACCTGAACCACATCCAATGAACAAAACCCTCCTATATAACTAAAAACGTTAACCAAAAATCTAAGGTACGAATTCCTAGATACAAAGCTTGAAAAACTAGTCATAGTTAATGCTGTTTTGGGACAGATAGAAACTGAGAAGTTACTCAATGTTCTAAGGAAGTATCCAACTTCACTGGGATATAATATTTCTGACCTAAAAGGGATAAACCCATCCATTTGTATGCATCACATTATGATGGAAGATGATAGTAAGACTTCTAGGGAACATCAAAGAAGGATAAACCCTATTATATGCGATGTAGTCAAGAAAGAAGTACAAAAACTCTTAGAAGCCAGTATCATATACCCTATATCAGATAGCAGTTGGGTCAGTCCAGTACATGTCGTACCTAAGAAAGGATGAGTAACAGTTGTTAGCAATGAAAAAGGAGAGAATAAAATTGTTGCTGAATAAAACCGCTAACTGGAAAGGAAGTGAGAAAGGGAACTAGAAAAGAGAGAACAAAAAGAAAGAAGGAAAATGTAGGGAAAATAAGGATTTTGCTCGAACGGGCCCTACCCTGCTGCCTACGTACCTCATTGGGAAAACGAGGATCAGAGTCAACGTAGTTCGCCTAACTAAGGAAGGAACTATTTATTTGTGTTTTTTATGACTGGAACTGCTTATGTCTATGCTCAGGTGTTACAGGCTCGTCTGGTACGAGTGTGTTACCATCTTGCAAATGAGACAAGTCGTCGCAAGTTCGCGTTGAGAGTGAATGAGGTGAGAAAAGAATTCCCACGGGAAAAGACGTTTATTGTTTGTTATTTGTCTTTTAGAGAAGAGTTTTGAATTTGTTTGTGAAATATTCTCATACTAAGACTTGTTCATCATGGCAGATACCTTACACCTCGCCCCGAAATAGGACGTGTATAAGTAACCCACGACAAAGTCTCATGTCGTATGAGAACACTAAATCTTTATTAGGTGTTTTATTGTTTTTCTTTATGAGATGAGAAAGAAGGACTCAAATTTCAAAAGGTCAAAATAAGGGGACTAAAACACAAACCTAAATTTTTTATTGCATGCAAAAGGATATTCTAATGGTTTTGTGATTTTCTAATCCTAATGAGAAAGGAAACGAAGAAAATAAGAGAATTAGAGCTCAACTTACTTCCTAAGGAAGTTAAGTTGTTTCTAAAGAAAGGGAGAACCTATACAAGCAAAGCAAAAAGTACTAAGGAAAACACATTTAGAAATCATAAAGAAGATGAGGAAGTAGTATACAATAAGACTTACCTCAATCTCCCTATAAAACAAAGGTTAGCATTACAAAGCATACTAAACACATAAAGCATGGCAAAAGCTTAAACTAGCTCAAACTAGCTAAGGAAAGGGCATTAAGGACCTCCTAGGGTTAAGACCTAAAGCTAAAGGATCTTAAATGATAACAAGATTCTAAAGTCAGTAGCTAAACCCTATTAAAGTATTCTAAGGTTATAAGATCAAGCAGCTACAATCTATGTCCTAATGAGGTACTAAATCCTAAAAGGAACTTAAGATGAAGTTAGATGGAGAAGTTGAATGATTATGCAAGGTGAACTTGAATTAAGTCAAAGGTGAATGTTAAATCCAGAATCTAACACTAAATGAAAGTGTCTCAATATTCAAACCAAAATGGGAAGAAAGAGATTCAAGTTAGAAAGATTCAAACAAGAGGTTGAATGAAGAAAGACTAAGAAGAATTGAACATGTGATTTCAAAAATAGAAAAAGACTTAGAAGAAAAAAGTCAAACATGATTAATGAAACTTGAATTCTCCATACAAAAACCAGGGGCTTAATGAAAAGTCAAGGTGGAGTATAAACTAAAAAATTAACCACAAATGAATGAGAATGGATTGCATTAGGGTTAAGGGAAGAAGAAGTTTGTTTTTGAAGCTTTAAAGTACCAAATGAAACCAAATGAAGTAGAAATGCTTGTGAGATGAAGTGAAGGAATTACAATGGATGTGAGACACTTATGAGAAGTATAAGAATGATATAACATGACTATCATACTCAAAAAATTGATTTAGAAGTGTGAAGATGGAAGAAGAATGTGAATTAGGGCAAAGATGGCATACATGAACACATTGGTGACTTAAGGATCAAGTAACCTAAAAATTCAAAGTGTGATGACCTATAATGGATAAAAATGATATAAAGAAATCTAATAGGACCTTAGGGACTCACATTGATGATATCAAATGAATGGCATAAATGCCTTATCAAAATGGAATGAAGAGGATGGAGAAATAAGTACCAAAAAGTGACTTATAACACAAGGTACTTAAAAAATATAAAAGGACACGGAAAAAACATGAAAATTGACATTCAAAGTCATAAACCAGGGGCTAACATACCTCTAAAATATCTCACAAAAATTCATATTTTTACTCACTCAAATAAAGGTGCAAAGTGAATTAGGGTTTTGAAGACATAAGCACAAAGAATGGACTCAAAAGTGGATCACGCATGACCTAAAAATTAAGAGAAAACTATCTTTGGGAACCCCATTGTGTCCTCTAGATAGGGAAATATAATGAACTCAAGATCATTTTTAGTTTGGGAGAAATAAAATGGAGAAGGACTAGTGTTCATAAATGGAGAAAATAAGAGAAAATTAATTGGGAAATTAATTTTGGTCATAAAATAAAAGAAAATGGAAATTAAAAATTATGCAAAATTTGGGAAAATATCAAAGATGATGTATGGATTTATTTAGAATTTTTGGTGGAGGTTTGGTATTTTTATGAAATTGAAACTGGAATGACTTAAAATGGAGAATAAAAAGAAAAAAAAATTGTGTAAGGGGTGCAATCAGAAATGGTTTTCAGTTAAAAGTCATTGGGCTTTTAAAAATGGGGGTTTGGATATCAATGGAAAGCCCAGAACAAATGCGCTGAGCACATGAGATGTGGTGGACTTTAGTCAACTTATTCACTCAAATATGGACCTTGGGATTGATCCAACGCACACTGATGGAGTCAAAGTAAACCAATCACATGAACCAAGGGTGATGACACACGATAGCTATGGTAGGTCACGCACACAAGAAAACTCAAGATCATTTGGAAGGCACGTGAGAGACCACACTCTCATTAATGTGGTGACAAGCTGTGAGACGTGAGATTGAAAAGATCAAATGGATGTGACTTAATTTTATCAAGAGGTTAGGGTTACTATTCAGGTCACTAGAGCTGACCTCCAGTCATCTTCTCCGGTGACCCCTGTCTAGGGAAAAACGAGAAACGCCATGAAAATGACATCTAAAGACACCACTATGTTCCTCTCACTGAGTACATGAAGAATCCAGGTTCTATTTCCATTTATCCCTCACAAATAATGCAAATCGAAGCAAACAATCTACAACCTAAAATCAGGAACTAAGCATTTATCATGCATATCAACTAGCCAGATCCAAGTAAACCTCTAGTAGGCCATAAATATCACAAAACAAGCAAAAAAGCATTGAAATCAAGCATAATGAGTTGAGATGAAATCTCAGTTGCAGAGAAGTTCTAGGTTGAAGAAGGCCAGAGATGAGAATCCAAAAGCTCTTAGTATTGGTTCTTGATCCTGAATTGTATGAGATGAACACTTCCAATGCTTGAATCCTTGATGAATCGAAGAAAATGCAGAGATCGTGACTACACTAGTTCTTTAGTGTTCCAATCAATTCTTCCATGAATGATGATGAATATGACTTGGTGAAAAGTGCAAGGTATTTGATGAAGAACAATGGAAACTTCAACAAAAATACAAAAATATGCAGTGGTGGATCCTTGGAGATTCAGTTGACTTCAGACATGGAACTTGATCAGATCATGCTCATAAGGATGAATTGATGAAGATTGTGATGTGATTGGAATAGAATGGAACAAACTGAATAAAAATGCAGTGATGCCTCCAAAAACCAGAGCAAAAATGCAGAGAGAAAGCTTGAAGATGTTAGCTGATTTCACGCAAAATGGTGATGGCCCCCTAAAATTCTGTTAGATTCACTTTTTATATCCATAGTTAACTGTTATCTACTCTAGTTAACAGTTAGAACTAGAGTAGAGTTAACTCTAGGGTACCATGATCAATGTGAAGGTGCATGGGTCAATTCAGTTGAGCTCATGTTGCCTTGCTCGAGTGTGATGAGGGACATGGTTTTGTGGTGAAGCTTCATGATGTGTGGGATGAAACTGATCAATGCAATACGAACACAAGGCATAATGTTTCTTTGTACAGTTTCTCATTTGCTTGAATCCACTAATGTGCATGGAAATTAACATGTATGAACATGTACATGATAATTGGAACTTCCAAACATAAACCTTGTGATCAAAACCAAATGGAGTGATGCTTGCAAATATGATTGGACTGAACAATCTCATATTGCATTGCCTTAACATACAAGCAAACCAGATTTCAAGTATTGATTTTCAATGGGACGAAACTTCAAGAACAAGGCACCATATATTGAAGTTCTTGTGCTTAATTTGAAGAGAACATTTCATACCACACATTTGATGTTTGGGATAAACCAAAATGAGGCTTGGAAGTAACTTGAAAATGGCCTTGAACAAATGTGCATGAAACTGATTTTTTTTGCCAAGCCAACATGGTAGTCGTGTCTGGCCAAAGGCCAAAGGCATTTTCAGTTGTAACATCACCTCTTTGAGACCTCACATGTTTTAAATGGTTGACCATATGAAAATTTGCCCATTAATCTTTTAGGAAACATGGAGAGGAACAACTTTCATGTTGGAAATTTTTTCATTTAAAGTAATTTTGATGGAGAAAAATAGAAATAATTATGACACACCACCTGTTTGACAAATTGCCTGGCCTGGCACGCGCGCATGATACAAGGCATGCCTTGGTTTTGCCCTAATTTGCCCTAGTTTGCTCAAACTTTGAATGATCATAACTTCCTCAATTTTAATGTTGAGAACATGTTCTACCTATGGATTTGAAGGTTAGGGTACCCTCTTTCAAACAACACAAGTGGAATTTTCATTTGACTTGTATTTTGGGAGAAGGCCACTCTTGCACTTGGCTGCAAATTGGCCAAAACTAGCCATTTTTGGAAACCCTAATTTTCTAAAAATGGTAAGTCTTTATTTTCTTGATTTCTATGGATCCCTCCATCATTTCTTGATAAAATTTGTTCCATGGACTCCTTGTAACCTTAATTTCATGAATTTGACCTTAAAAAGTCAGAATTTGACTTTTTACTCAGCATGGTTGACTTTTCCCCAATTCCTTGATTTTCAAGTAACTGATCAATTGAAGACCCTCCAAAATGATTCAATGGATGAAATTTCAACCCTAGATACTTGATATGATGTAGAAAAAAATTAGATCAAGTTTGAACAAAAATTTCCTTGGGAAGCTCATTTAATCAGAAACCCTAATTTTAGCCCCTTTTGTTAGGAGATGTTGCACTGCTTGAATACTTTGATCAATCCACTTCTTTCTAAGACTTGGGGAACCCAATGAGACCTTATGGGATGTTGTGAAACCTTTGCACAATGTTGAGAAGCCATGTAGCCCTTTTATTTCCTTTTGGATGACTATCAATTTCTTCAGTCATTGATCACAAGCCTTATGCCTCTACTATGATTGTTATGATGCAATGTCTTAGGTCATGATATGGATTTAAGTATGCAATGTGATATGCTAAATGCCATGAAAATGAGAGGGGAAATTTTTGGGTATTACACAAGGCAATGCCTTTGAGTTTTGGAGAGACATCACTAGTTTGACCACTGGCAAATGGGAAGGACTTAAGGCCACCCCCATTCAAAACTCGACCATTCGAGTTCTTCACTGAATCCTTGCTTCCACCATCTTTGGACGTAAGAACACAAGAAATGTGAACTCTAAAGATCTATACTTTCTTCACTGTGCTCTTAACCAAACCTCTGTAGACCCTGTGCCATTATTCCTTGCCCACTTAGTGAGTGTTTCTAACAGAGTCGGAGGAGCCATTTATATAGGTAGAATAATAACCACCATTGCTGAGGCTCTCAACCTTGAATATATCATGGATGATGAGAATTGCTTTGTCAGTGTATTCGCCAACCTCGATTTCTGGAAGAGCATGCGTCTTGTCAAAGGTTAACCTAACGGCAAGTACCGCCTTCTAATTCGTGACCGTGACCACCGTAGTTTTTCTTTGCCTGCCCCTATTCATATTGATGTGTGCATGCACACTAATTGGTTGATGTCTACTGAGTAAGAGGGTAGGGTTGTTACGAGACAGGCTGCTCCACAGACCCATCCTCATCCCCGTGTTTCTGATGCACGCGATACTAGTACCGCACCACACACTGCACCTTTGTCTGATGATTTTGCAGGTATGCGAGGATTGATCGATGATATTTTATCTGAGCTCATTCAGCGGAGAGAGCGCGACGAGTAGCATGAAGAGGAGTACTACGAGTTTTAGAACAGGCAAATGGAATTCATGAACCACACAAAAATTACACTGAGAGATCTTACCTCCGAGATGGTAGGTCTGTGCAGAGATTTGCATAGCATTAGAGCCCATTACCCACCCAAGGACCCAAATGTCAGAGAGGATCATCATCAGCGCTGAGGTTGTGCCCGCCGCCACGGATTACATCCCAGGTTCTATCGCTCCTTTCTTTTCACCTTAAATTGAAACATTGAGGAAAATGTTTGACTTAAGTGTGGGGGAGGAGCTGTTTACCGCTTTTCATTTATTTCTTTATGTTATTTCATGTTTTCTAGTTTAGTTAGTTTCATGTGTTTTATTATCAATTCATATGCATGTTTAAGTCGTTATTTACCCTATGTTTGAGTCCTTACCCGATCATTTAGCCCAAAGGATCAGAATCTTGAAATTCATAAGAAAAAAAGCAAACAAAGAAAAAGAAAGAAATATGTTGAATAAGAGATCACACTAACATGTTCGATTACCATGTAAGCAAAGGGATAACAGGCTTAATGTGATTGTACAAGAATGAAAGAGAGGTGGATAAGAACAAAGTTCGTAGGTCGAGTTATAATATCATGATTTGAACCGGTATTACATAGGAAGAAACTCTTTGTCCGTTTTTGTGGAGTCGTGTGTAACACCCTTTCTACCCCATCACAAATAACATACATTTTGATCATTTATCAGAGTAAAACTCAAGAAAAGATGTCACATACTTCAAAAAATTCATGCATCAAAAGACATCACATTGAGTCCTGTCCCGTAACACGGGTTAACAAAATTAAAAAAAAAACTCATTTGTATTTCTTTTTTTGAACCAATACGCAGCGGAAAAACAAACAAAACATCATCTTTCTATTCAATAAGATTAAACTCCATAATTTAATCCGAACATCATTTTAAACAAAAATACTCAACATAGATAACCTCTTAAATTCAAGTAATTAAAACGACTCAAGCGAAACCCATCCCGATGTTACTAGACACAAATCAGGACTCCACTTCTAACTAACTCGACAATTCACTACCTCTGAGCTACACATGCACCGAGTTAACCTTGATTATCTGCAGGATGGCATAATAGACCATCACCAGAAGGCAGGCAAGGTGAGTAAAATTCACATTCAATAAAATAATATAGAAAATGAGAATTTAAAAACATCAACATTTCATTCATGACTCATTTATACACAACATCAAGTAAATCTCATCATCACACAAAATTAATGCAAATCATGCCATGTCATTTAGAATGATATGCAATATCTTAATATCCATGTGGTACCGAAACATCCTCATGGATGTACACTGGGCCATCAACCCTCCCCTAAGGGAGCACATTATAACATCATATAACTTCAATCCTCATAATGGGATTTAAGCTACCAATAGACCGAAGTCCCCTCATAATTCAATGCCATGAATACGAGACATAATATACATACACCATCCTTAAAACATCATAACATTGCATCCGCATTCACCATTAATCATAATTCTCATACCCACTTATGTCATCATACTTCTACATCATGTAATCATACCTCATAAACTCAAAGGGAATTAATTTAATTCGTCATACATCATTTCATTACTAATTCTACTCATACTTCATAACTCATAAAAATCAATAAAATCCTCATACATCATATAATCGCTAACCCTACTCATTTTATTCCTTAAAACATATCATATGACCACTCTACAACCTTATAACTGCCTATAGCAATAACCACCTTAAGAAAACCATCAATTCTAAATCAAAAGATCATTTTTCAAAACTTTCTAGGGCTTGCTAAGCGAGACATCTTGCTCGCTCAGCGCCTAGCTCTCGGGTTGTGCTCGCTAAGCGAGTTTCGCGAATTCTACAGATTTTATGCGATTTCCAGAATTCGTCATCTGCGATAAACTCAACCAAAATCTTCTTTTAACATCAACATAGCAGCATAACCACAATTAAAGTCAACATTCCTTACAATAACATCAAGTATATGATCTAACATCATTATATTCCTCAAATCATCATGCATTCATCATCAAAACACAAAATCATCAATCAAAGCCTAATACCCTACAACTATACCTCAAAACCCTAATTCTATTCCTACATTATAATACCGAATGGAAAAATACTCCCCATACCTTAGGTTCCATAATTCCTTCATTAATCCTCGCAAAACTTCAAGCCTCTTACCTTAGCTTTTCCTTCCTCAGAGCTTTTCTCTTTCTCTCCAAAATTGCGATCGTTTCTAATTGATCATTCACAAAAACCCCTTTTACTCTTTTTGTCACTCTTGCCCCTAAGACCTCAATAGACCTTCTCCAAAATTCCCACACTAATTCTTCATCAATTGACCATATTACCCTTATTCCTCTAATTCCTCTTATTTTATTTAGTTTAATCTTACATAATAAACTAAACCCACTAAACTTAATATTTCTAATATTAATATTATTTTAAGTCATCCCTAAACTCCATAAAACATCAAATAACATCAAAATTCACAAGAAAATTCATCAATTAAATTAAAATCGACTTTGGGGTGTTACATCGTGTCGTTACGATACTCTTATTTTCACTATTTAGTACTTATCTGTCTGTTTTAGACTAACAACCTTGTGCTTAATCGTTTGCGTTGTGTCTACGAGTCAAAACACCGTGCTTACCTATTTTTATTCACATTGGGAGTGTGCTTGGTGACAAGCAAAAGTCTTAGTGTGGGGGAGTTTGATGACTCGATTTCGTATAAGTTATTTTGATTCATTTCATCCATATTTAGTCGTATTTTTATCGAGTCTCCATCTCATTTTCTATCATTTACTTATGTTTTCTTCACTTTGTGTTTTCAGGACCAATATCAGCTGAATCAAAGAAAAGAACAAGAATAATGGCAAAACAGCTGAGAAAGAGAAGAATTTGAAGCATTTTTCCTCCTTCCAGATGAATGGCGTTCGCCATTCCCTCAAAGGGATCCTAATGGCATTCGCCATTGCCCCAAAAGCCCAGATTTTCATCATCAGCCAAATGGCGTTCGCCATTGGCATATGGCGTTCGCCATGCATCGTGGGAGCAGTTTTCCAGAAGCAGTTCACAACAGTTTCACTCGGTTTGAATTCAAAATCCATAACTGTTTTGGAGCCAGATTTTTGTCTATAAATAGTACCTTCCAGGCTTGCATTAGAGAGCCATCTACACCTTACGGAAGCGCTACCAAATTTTCTACTGAACCATATATTTACTTGCCATAAGGATAATTGCTTACAGTGAGTGATTATCACAACTTTTGTTATTTTCTCTTGTTACTCCTTTGCTGTATTTGGAACCAATTTCATATTAATACAAGTTACTTCAGTTTATTTATTTGTACTTTTAAGTTATTTCTTTATTGTTCAATTTATTATTTATTTCATTTTATTTACTGCCATTGTATGTTCGTATCAAAATCTTTTCATAAAAAACCTAAGAACAAAATTTACATAAAAACCTAAGTAACATGGTTGTTTTTAAGTTCTGGAACGTAAGTGTTTCAATGCTGCAATTAATCATGATTGTTTAAACTTGCATGAGCCCGTTGTTTGAGGACCATCGTCTCGACGAGACTCTGTAGGATAACCGAAATCTTTTGTATACTTGAAATTTTGGTTTTTTTGTCTAAGACAATTTTAGGTAGACTAGTCGCGACGACGAGAGGCTGCTTAACAACATTTAGTCACGACAGTGAGAAATGCACTAAGACGAGTCCAACAGAGCGAAAGTTTGAGGTACGTGTCGCTCCCCGGATTTTCATCCCGGTGCAAACGTGTACTGTCGGCGATGTTGGAGGTTGAGGTTTAATAGAGTCGCCAGTAAGGCATTTTTATCCCGAAGGAGGTAATGCTTCATAAACCTGTAAAGGTATGGATAAGACGGTTGCGAACCAAAGAGACTGAGTAAGGGGGTTGGTTACGACCTGGGAAGGTATTAGCACCCAGAACGTCCGTCGTAATCGACGAGATCCACGCTTAATTGATTGTGTTTAAAGGGGAATGGTGTGTGTGCTAAACTGTGCATAAAAAGCTAGGGAGAAAAGGATGTACAGAGTGTCAGTGCAAAAAGAAAGTGAGTGCTCAAAACTGAGGATAAGGAAAGAGAAACTGGGAGGAGGAGAGGGGGGAGACAAAGAGACTTTTGTTCGATAACTGTTAAGTTATGCCTACGTATCCTCTCGTGTAATGAGGAAGTCAGAACACCGTAGTTCGACTCATAGAGACTTGGTGTTTTGGTGTGAACTGCTTGCTTGTCTATGCTCAAGTGTATGACTCGTCTGGCTCGAGTGCTGACTGTCTTGCATTAGACGGAAGAAGAGAGTTCTCGTTTTCAGAGTGAATGTGATGAGAAAAGAATCCCGGAGGAGAAGTTTATTGTTTGTTTTTGTGTTTTCAGTTTTTTATTATTTTTTATACTTTGCATAAGATAATGAGCTTAAGCCTTAATCAAGGGTCGTAAACTCATTATATCACCCCCTGATTAGGGATAATGAGTCTACTCAAGTATGAGATGGGAATCTCAACTTAATTACCATTATGATACTGGATTAAGATCATTAACCGATTTGTGATTATTAAATGTTTTTGGATTTTGTTTTGTGTTAAGTAATGAGTTTAATCTCTAATCAGGGATTAGTGAACTCATTACACCATCCTAAAAGAAGGATGATAGATGAGAACACTTAAGATGAGGAAGATACCTCAACCTAATCCATGGTCAGGGATTAAAATCATTATATAACAAGCCTTTATTAAAGTGGATTTTAATTAAAGGTGGGATTAAGAAATGAATTTTATGTTTGTAAGACTAAACCTAAGGGGGACTTGTCCATTGAACACTAGGGTTAGTCCCTCTGAACCAACAGGCAGAGGTGTAACCCTAATATAAGGCCCAAGTTACAAGCTTAAGTCTTAATGATTATTAGGTGTTTTGATTAGGAGGTGTAAACAATTTAAAGGTTTAACACTAAGTATTAAAGTTATACACTCCATCCTAAGATAAGGATACATGCATAACCCTAATTCAGAGTCTTAAAACTTTAACTGTTTAGCCTTGATTATGAGATGAGAAGCAGAGACTCAAGGAGACTCAAAGGTAAAAACTAGGGGAGACTATGTACAACCCTAAAGTTATCATACTTGGATATTCCTATGGTTTGTGAGGCTTAGAGAAAGATCTTCAGATGGCCACCAAGGAAGAAGAAGCAGATGAAAAGAGAAGAGAAAGGAGAATAATTTACTTACTTCCTAAAGAAGTTAAGTAACTTAGGAGAAAGAAAGTGAGCAAGAGAGAGAAAGTGAGTCAAACTCACTTCAAAGACAAATAAAAATGCAAATGAAGAGATAAAAAGAGGTTGGATGTGGAGGCAAATCCACATCCTAAACAACTTACCTAAAGCCCCTGAAATGGTTAGTATGAATGCATAAGATGTGAAAAGAAAGGAGATAAGGCAAATGAAGATGCAATGATCAAGACCAGAAGTGAAAACACAATGCAAATGTGTTAAGAAATGATGCAAATACATGTACAATGTTTATGCATGATCATACAAGAGATGGGATGCAAAGGAAGGCATGTTAGAAGCTTGGAATCACATGAATACACATAAGAAGCAATGCATACAAAGCATACCAAATGGATGCAACAATGATCAACCAATGTTCATACATGTCCTAAGGTATCTAATATGACATACAAATTCATGAGATTTCATAACAAGTTCATATGATGAAGGTATGCAAAGATGAATGCAAATGAACATGGCAAATTAGGGTTTTAAGAAAGTATGAGATGCACATGTGTAAACAACCCAAATTTTCCCTCATTAACCTCACACCATTGGCCTGTGATCTTTCATTTGTTGTATAAACATAAGCATACCACATCACATTGCATATTTGTTTCATCTGCATAGTGCAAGTTCATCTGCATCTAGGGTTTGTGATCTGAGCAATCCAAGGATCCATCTGAGCCACTCCAAAGGCCTCCAAGCATTCCAAGAGGGTCCATGTGTGTTCAATCATCATATTATGTCTTTCAAAGTTCAAAGAAGTCAAGAAATCACAAGAACTGGCAAGGCATGGAAACAGAGCTAGGGTTTTCACTACACAGATGACCAAAATTAGGGTTTTGGTTTCAGAGGCCTTAACTCCAATTTTTTTGGTCATTCTTGTTTCTAATGTTCTTAAAATGTTATAAGTATCATATGTACCAAGTTTGATGAAGAAATTCATTATGGAATTCATATGTTCAATAGGTAACTTCTTGAGCAAGTCAGTGCAAAATCAGGGCATCTGAGGCCCCAACAATGGAACCAAAGGGCTATTTTCATCAAATCAAGGTTATATGATATTTATTTGATCATTGAAGTGCTTGGAAGTTCACAAAATTGAAGAAATTTGAGCTAAACCAAAAGTTACCTAAAATGGAAATGACTTGTAATGGAAACATTCCATTTTGGGAAAGTTCTTCAACCTTCTCTTTCTCAACCAAAAATGCTTCAAATAAAAAATTGTTGGCCATGAAAGTTGTAGATTGGATCATTCACTTTTCAAAAAGTACAAGAACATGTTCTAATTCATTATGGAACTCAAGTTATGGCCTTGCAAAGTTGGCAAAAATCCCATAACACTAGAAACTCACATAAGATGGCCTGGTTCTCTCATAGGAATCCTGTAAAAGAAATTTGTTCGTATGATGATAGTATTGTACCCTTCAGGATGAATGTACTATTGTTTCTCGATTCAGTTCTTGAAGCTGGGAACTTGTGAGGGATGATTTTTTCCTTGGACTCAGCTGAGACCTCCCTGAGTAGTACATAATTCCAAACCGATTCCCTGATTTGGTCATGAGACATTTCTCGGAAATGGTGAACGTATTATTGCTATTCTTCTTTGAGAGTCCATGATGTTGACCCGAGTAGCACACCCGTGATATTGAGAGGGGTTTACAGGTTTGCAGGAACCCTAAACTTCAACATACCCGCTTTGCTAGTGTTGTTTTGTGATATGATCTGGTTCTACATGGTCCTTTGGTTATGAGATCTGGGATTTCTGTTCAGAGAAACTACTATATTATTATTATGACTATCCACAGACACTTGGCTCGTTGTTTAACTTCAACACCATCAGTGACTATTCTATGATGTGATCCAATTCTACAGTTATTGGGTTCTCATTTATGGGGTTCTATACAGAGATGGTACTACTGTTGTGGTTCTATACAGATAGTTGGTTCACTGCTCAACACCAACATTAGACCATTGATCACATGCCTGCTGCATGCATGACATTATATCATTCCAGCACACATGTTTAGTTATTTCCGAGGATCACATATCTGAATCATGCCATTGGACTCTTTTGTGTCAAAACTTGAATCAAAGCGGATAGATTCCTGGGAAATAACCGAACATGGCATTTGCATACATCCTTGCATTCATAATAGGTGTTCAGAGATAGATTATTATCTCGATTTGGTTTCTCTTCAAATGGACAACTTGAATCACGATCATCAAAGTATGGATTTGGAACAACTCTGGGCGGAGGTAACCAAAATGAAGACCCAACTGGGGTAATTCAGGGCAGATGTGCAAGCTTTATTTCAGAACCAGAAATTGCTGAAAGAGGAAGTCAACCAGATGAAGACTCAGATGAGCTTGGTAATCCCAAATGCATTGTTAAGGAACAAAGACATTTTCATCCCTAGTAAGGGGAACTACGTCACTCTGATTTTCCATTAGTCAATGGAGATACGTAGGCAGGAGATCGCGTAAGATCTTTGTGAGCAACCTTATTTATTAACTTCATTTATCAACCTTTTGCCTCAAGATGTCGTTTGGCAGCATCCAACCTCAACTTCCCAAGAGAGTCCTAGGGACAGAGCATATGGGTAAAGTCCATAGCATCTTGAGAAGAAGTTTGATCACATTCTGATGTCGTACGTACAACGGGTTTCCGCAGTCGCTCAAATTCAAGCTGGTTGAGCTTATCGCATCAGGATCATCTCTGGTAAAGCTTCCTTTGGGGTTTCAATGTCGAATTCCATGTATGACTACCATTTTGGGGCACCTGGCCATCTAATTGAATATTACAAGTCTTTCCAGGGCAGAGGTAAAAACAAGGTCGCGAATTTGATTGACTCCAAGACTATTGTGTTCACTCCAGGAAAAAGTGGGAATATGGCACTAATCCAGTAATAGAATGAACAACCAGACCGCTGACTGCTGAAAGTCTCAAAGAGCAATAAGTCTAGATAGAGTCAAACCTCCTCAACAATGACCACCATTATGCGAAGGCTAGATGCAAGTACCACTCAGGGTCATTTAGGCATACAATTGACAACTGTAATGTGTTCAAGTACAAGGTGAAAAATTTGATCGACTCAAAGGTCATCATGCCAGAAAGTCTGCCCACATATTGAAGTCTCCTCATCAAATTGACATCCCAGTTTGCTTGGGCATCTTCAGAAGCAATAAGTCTAGACGGAGTATGTCTCCTCAATGACGACAATGTTCAGCTTCTTTACTGCATTTTCATTTGTAGTTTCCTTTGTTTGTTTAAACATTTGTATGCATGCATGAAACTTATTTGTTTTTTGAATGTTAATCATAATAAAGTGCACATGTTTTTTTTGAAGTAATCCATTCGTATTCACTCATGATTTTGTGTATGTACATCGCAATGCCAACTGTTGTGTTTAAACTCTATGAGGGAGGATGACAAAATGAAAACGCAAAAATCTCTAATTGTGTGCTTTTGAAAAAGACCATGTTAATGATGTACAATCATTTTTTGAAATCCTAAACACCGGAGATATAATGGAGATAGACGCTCGCTAACCCATTTGAGCCTTAAAGTAGGAGTTTTCTTTTCGCATGAAAAAACCCTTGTATTTAACCCAGGGGTAGGGTAGGCGTCAATTAGTTTGACCGAGTGTTAAAATTTCAAAAAAGGAGTGCACATCTGAGGATCCATTACCTTTCGTTGCACCAAATCTAGAGGTCCAAAGACCAAAAACCACAATGGTTATCCCAATCAAGAGGTCCAGAGACCGGAAACCACAAGGGTTATCCTTTATCAACTAAGAAGTGAGACAGTCACGACCCTTTCAAAGCAATCAAGACAACCAATGTCGTACTATTTGTTCAAAAAAAAAGAATCGTAAAAAACGAGAAACTGAAAAAGCCCGCTAAGTCGAAACTTGAAAACAAGCGACTTAGGCAAAAACTAGGGCATCCCGCTGGACTTCACAATCAAAGATTCACAAGAATCAGTCCAAGAAAAATTTAGGGATAAACAAAAGAATGTAAAAGCGAAAGACGAAAAGGATTACACAAGAAAGATCCTTAAACAAGAACAAAGTCGTGTGGTAAGACACGAAAGACAAAGGGGTGACTGTTACTCCAATAACCTGATTAGTACCTGAGTTGTTAGTGTCATTGGTTCCTCAACCATCACAAGATCCTTATGAAAGGTGAGTGCTTATGAAAGCTAGTTTGAACATAGGAATGGAGGACATCACGAAGAGGGATGGGCACAAATAAACTTTGAGCCTATATCCTTTGTTTCTATAACCGTGAACCAGACCATGATACAACCCTCAAAAGTCCTAATTAAAACAGGGTTATTTTGAGAGCGTACTACCACGAGACCACATTCCTGAATCCTATGAGTTGTTCTAAAATTCTTTGTTAGTGTTGCATGTGCATGCTTTCATAAAAAAAGTTAATGTCATGTCTTAACTAGTGATTCGCTCACAAAGGTTTGCGACATCTTTTGTCCGTAAAACTTCAAGATTAACATGTGTGTTACATTATAATTTTTGTAGATGTTTAAGAATTGGCAGAATTTTTGACCAAACAAGAAATGCTAAATTCAGTTCAGAATGTCCTATCAGATGTTGGGACATTATCAAACAGAGTATGTGAATTTATTTCAGGATGTCTCATCAGATGTTGGGACATTGTGTGAATAAATTAAGTTCAGTTTTTCAGGATGTCCCAACAGATGTTGAGACATCTCAGACCTGCTACCAGAATTAATTATTGATTAACAGATCAGAGATATTTAAGGAGAACTATCTGGGATTAATTAATGCTGGATAAAAACAGAACAAGGCGCATCTGTAGGGAGGTTTAAATTGAAGATTCAGATTAAAACAGAAGACCTAATGCACCTAGAATATAGGAGGTAACAAACCCTAAATTCAAGGTGACAGTTGCTGCACATTAGGGCTGGATCATTGTACAGAAAGCCCAAAATTCAGATACCTATTTAAACAACAGAAACTCATAGAATTGAGTACGAATTTCAGAAGACTAAATAGGGTGTCTAGTGTTTTTAATAGCAGGTTGTTTTTATGTACCACTTTATGAGCTTTTAAGCAAAAGTGCATTTGTGACTTGATTGAAACTGTTAAGTAAGATCAAGCTGTTATTGTTTGAAGGATGTCTTCAACTTCAGTAAACTTGTAAACTTGATCACTGGGTGATTGAGGGGGAGTGAGTAGGGTACTCTTATCTAAGTGAGTCTTAGGTAGAAATTGCATTGGGTAAGTATTAAGTGATAGATTAAACAGGGTGGTTTAAGTCTAGAATTAATATTACTAATAGTGGATTTCCTCCTGGCTTGGTAGCCTCCAGATGTAGGTGTGGTTATACACTGAACTGGGTTAACAAACTTCTGTGTTGTTTACTTTTCTTGCTGTTTAAGTTTTGGTTAAATCTGTCAAATGTCCTATTAAGTGTTGGGACATCTCTTAGGACATCTCATACCTGATCACAGAATTTCAATTGGCATCAGAGCAGGCACCCTGCCTGTTTATACTGGGTGAGATCTAGGGAAAACAAATTCTGTAACATGGACAGAGATATAGGGTCAGTAAATAGACCACCTATACTGGATGGTTCTAATTATGACTACTGGAAGCCAAGAATGACTGCATTCTTAAAGTCACTTGACAACAGGGCATGGAGAGCAGTAAATGTTGGATGGAAACATCCTGTTCAAGACACCAAAGATGGATCAATAGTTCTGAAACCTGAAGAAGAATGGAGTAAAGAGGAAGAAGATTCAGAACTAGGCAACTCAAAAGCCCTAAATGCTTTATTCAATGGCATTGATAGAAATATTTTCAGACTAGTGCATCATTGTGAGCTGGCCAAAGATGTGTGGGATACCCTCAAGACAACTCATGAAGGAACATCAAAAGTAAAAATGTCAAGACTTCAACTTCTCACCACCAAGTTTGAGAACTTAATAATGAAGGAAGATGAATCAATTCATGAGTTCTACTTGAACATCTTGGATATAGCCAATACTTCTGGAGCCTTGGGAGAAAAGATGACTGATGAAAAGCTTGTAAGGAAGATTCTCAGATCTTTGCCAAAAAGATTTGACATGAAAGTCACAGCAATAGAAGAAGCACAAGACATATGCTCCATGAAAGCTGAAGAACTAATTGGTTCCCTTCAAACTTTTGAAATGGGAATGAATGACACACATGCTAAAAAGAACAAAAGCATAGCCTTGGTGTCAAATACAGATGAAGAAGAAGATGATGAATCAGCAAATGACAAAAGCTTATCAGAAAACCTTGCCTTGCTTGGAAGACAATTCAAACAGATTCTCAGAGGAATGGAAGGCCAATCCAAATCCAGTGGAAGAAACACAAACTCTGAGAACAGGAGACCATATGATGCTAACAGAAAGTCAAAGTTTGCTGAAAAGACCAGTCAAGATAAAGGAGTCAAATGCCATGAATGTGAAGGATATGGACACATCAAGTTTGAATGTCCTACCTACTTAAAGAGGCAAAAGAAAGGACTCTCTGTGACCTGGTCTGATGAAGACTCAGGAGAGTCAGAAGAAGAATCAGCTAAGCATATTACTGCTCTAGCTGGACTGTGTGAATATGATAGTGATTCCAGTTGTGGAGAACTTACTTATGAAGAACTTGAGAAAGCATTCAAAGATCTATACAAAAGAAGCTCTGAAATATGCAGTGATGTTATAAAGCTAAAGAAGCAGAATGAGACTTTAGAAGATGACAAAGCAAATGATCAGGAGATCATTGAAACCTTAAAAAGTGAAGTAAGCCTTCTCAACTCTAAATTGGAACATATGTCCAAATCTGTTAGAATGTTGAACAGCAGCTCAAACACACTGGATGTTATTCTCAGCAATAATAAACATTCAGGGGACAAAAGTGGACTGGGATATGACAGAGATGAAGCAAGCTCTAGCAGAACTACTTCAAAAACTACACAGTCAAACAAGATGTCCCAACAGATGCTCCAACATCAGAACACAAAGACAAACATAATGTTCCAACAGATGTCTCAACATTCTGGAAAGAACAAAATGAAGAAAAAATATCAAAGATGGAGATGTCATCACTGTGGAAGATTTGGGCATATCAAACCTCACTGTTATAAGCTACATGGATATCCAAATCAGATGTGTCAGCAACCTTCCAAGCAGAAAGTAGTAGGTACCAAGAAAGTGCTGCATAAAAGTCAGCAATATCCTAAGCAAAAGACAGAAGTAATCAAGAAAGTTTGGAGACCAAAAGCTGACATTCAGACTGATCAAAGCCACATACACAAGAACAAGATCAACAATCAAGCTTGGATATCAGCTGAACAACACTCAGAGCAGAGGCATCAAAAGAAATCTCAACTCATCTGGTCAAAGAAAAGTACTGCATTCATAGCACATACATCATTGAAAGTATCAGCTAAAGAAGACTGGTACTTTGACAGTGGATGCTCAAGACACATGACTGGATTGAAGAATTTGCTAGTAAACTTAAAGCCACATTCATCCAGGTATGTTACCTTTGGAGATGGAGCTAAAGGAGAGATCAAGGGAGTTGGAACCTTGGATTGTCAAGATGTTCCAAGATTAGATGATGTGCTGCTTGTTAAAGGTTTAACTGCTAATCTGATCAGCATAAGTCAACTATGTGATCAAGGATACAGTGTAAACTTTACCAAATCTGAATGCATAGTGACTAACAAAGAACAAGAGGTTGTCATGAAAGGAGCCAGATCTAAAGACAACTGTTACATGTGGGAGCCACTAGACTTCAGTCCCACTTCAACTTGTTCTCTAGCTAGAGAAGAAGAAGTAAAACTATGGCACCAAAGGCTAGGTCATCTTCATTTCAGAGGCATAAAGAAGATCATATCTATGGATGCTGTAAGAGGTATCCCTAAACTGAAGATTGATGATGGCAAAATCTGTGGTGAATGTCAAATAGGCAAACAAACCAAGATGTCCCATCCAAAGCTCCAACATCTGACAACTTCCAAAGTTTTGGAATTGTTACATATGGATCTCATGGGACCTATGCAAGTTGAAAGCCTTGGTGGTAAGAGGTATGCATATGTGGTGGTTGATGACTTTTCAAGATATACATGGATAAATTTCATTAAAGAAAAGTCAGATGTCTTTGATGTATTCAAGAAATTATGTCAAAGATTACAAAGGGAAAAATCCAGCTGTGTGATCAGAATTAGAAGTGATCATGGAAAGGAATTTGAGAATCAAAAATTCTTAGATTTCTGCTCTTCAGAAGGAATCAATCATGAATACTCTTCTCCTATCACTCCTCAACAGAATGGGATTGTTGAGAGAAAAAATAGAACTATTCAAGAATCTGCAAGAGCTATGATACATGCTAAAAAGCTACCTCTGTATTTCTGGGCTGAAGCCATGAACACTGCCTGCTATATCCATAACAGAGTTACCTTGAGAAAAGGAACTTTGTCCACAATATATGAAGTCTGGAAGGGCAGAAAACCCACTGTTAAGTACTTTCATGTGTTTGGAAGTAACTGCTACATTCTGGCAGACAGGGAGCAAAGGAGAAAAATGGATCCTAAAAGTGATGAAGGGATTTTCCTTGGATACTCTACAAACAGCAGAGCATACAGAGTATTTAATTCTAGAACCAAGGTTATCATGGAGTCCATAAATGTGATAATTGATGATGCTCCTACAGATGTCCCAGAAGATGTTGGAACATCTGCTGATATCAAGATTGAAGCTGAAGAAAAGGATGATCAATATAACTGCACTCAATCTGATACAAGGACAGAAGAATCCAGTAAACCTCCCTCCATCAGAATACAGAAGGATCATCCCAAAGATTTAATAATTGGTGATCCCAACAGAGGTGTGAGCACTAGATCAAGAGAAATGATTTCAGGTTCTTGTTTTGTGTCCAAAATAGAACCTAAAAACATCAAGGAGGCTCTCACTGATGAATACTGGATTTGTGCTATGCAAGAGGAATTAGGTCAATTCACAAGGAATGAAGTGTGGAATCTTGTTCCTAGACCTGATGATATAAATGTAATTGGAACAAAATGGGTGTATAAGAACAAGTCAAATGAACAAGGAGTTGTTACAAAGAACAAAGCTAGACTTGTAGCTCAAGGATACACTCAAATTGAAGGGGTGGACTTTGATGAAACCTTTGCACCAGTAGCAAGGCTTGAATCAATAAGACTACTGTTGGGAATTGCTTGTATCTTAAAGTTCAAGCTATTTCAAATGGATGTGAAAAGTGCCTTTCTTAATGGTTATCTTAATGAAGAGGTATATGTAGAACAGCCTAAAGGATTTGTTGATCCAAGCTGTCCAAATCATGTATACAAACTCAAGAAAGCACTTTATGGTCTGAAGCAAGCTCCAAGGGCATGGTATGAAAGACTTACCACATTTCTTATCAAGCAAGGATACAGAAAAGGTGGGATTGATAAAACCCTGTTTGTTAAAGATGAAGAAGGAAATGTCATGATTGCACAAATATATGTTGATGACATTGTGTTTGGTGGGATGTCTGATAAGATGGTCAAACATTTTGTCAAGCAGATGGAATCTGAATTTGAAATGAGTCTAGTAGGTGAATTAACCTATTTTCTTGGTCTGCAAGTTAAGCAAATGGAAGACTCAATGTTCATCTCACAAAGCAAGTACTCCAAGAACATAGTGAAGAAATTTGGAATGGAAAATGCTTCTCATAAAAGAACTCCTGCTCCTACACATTTAAAGCTGACTAAAGATGAGAAGGGTGAGAATGTAGATCAAAGTTTATATAGAAGCATGATTGGAAGCTTGTTATACTTGACTGCTAGCAGACCAGACATTGCATTTGCAGTAGGAGTTTGTGCAAGATATCAAGCTGATCCAAAAGTCAGTCATCTCAATCAAGTCAAGAGAATTCTTAAATATGTTAATGGTACTTGTGACTATGGCATAATGTACTTTCATGGTTGCAAACCTATTCTCACTGGCTTCTGTGATGCTGATTGGGCAGGAAGTGCTGATGACAGAAAAAGCACTTCAGGAGGATGCTTCTTTCTAGGAAACAATCTGATTTCTTGGTTCAGTAAGAAGCAGAATTGTGTATCTTTATCTACAGCTGAAGCTGAGTACATAGCAGCAGGTAGCAGTTGTTCTCAGTTGGTTTGGATGAAGCAGATGCTCACTGAATACAATGTCCCACAGGATGTCATGACATTGTACTGTGACAACTTAAGTGCAATCAACATATCTAAAAATCCTATCCAACACAGCAGGACAAAGCATATTGATATCAGACATCATTTCATCAGAGATCTTGTAGAAGAAAAGGTGATTTCATTGGAGCATGTAGCTACAGATCTGCAGTTAGCTGATATCTTTACCAAGGCATTGGATGCTACACAATTTGAGAACTTAAGGGGCAAACTTGGAATCTGTTTATGTGATATCTAGCAGTTAATGAGATGTGCCAACATGTCATATGACATTGCATGGCATAAGTTCCAGATGGCAAAGCTAGTCTGGACTAGATCCTTGGGAATTTCATTCCTAATCATTTGGACTGTAACGGCTACTTATTTAGTAATTCCTTATAAGCAGCTATCAAGAGTCTCATCACACCATCACAAGCGAATCACATTAACTAGTAATCCTTCAGAAATCATAAACCCTAAAGCTGCTCATTCATCTTCTTCAACAATGTCTCAAAACCCTAAAACAACTGATGAAGTTCTCAACCAGGAAGACGTGGTTCATGCCACTCCTATTTCTGTGGTACCAATGCAATCAACACCATTAGACGAGCTCAGGGGAAGCGTCTCTCACACTAAAAAGGCAAGAACACCAAAAAGAGGTAAAGATCAAATCAGAAGCAAAGCTAAAGACATTCCCTCTCATGCTAAATACTCCAAATATGTTGATGATTCCATCAAGGAGATTGTCAACCAAGTGTTTTCTGAACAAAGGGTGGTGAGAGGGATCTCTGTTCCTTTGAACACTATTCCTGCACCTCAAGAAGAACCAACTCAAGATACAGAGGACACTGCTGCAGAACAAGATGTCCCAACAGATGTTGGAACATCTGAAGATAAGAAAAAGAACTCATCTGATGTTGAACAAACTGAGGATAAAACCTCAAGTGAAAGTGATAAAGAAGTTTCTGTGGAACAGGCTAAAGAATCAAATGAAGATCAAATTTCTGCTGATCAACAAGCTGATGAGGAGACTGCTCAATCCCCTCCAGTAGTCAATCTGGAGCAGGACTCTGATGCAGAAATCATAGCATCTGTCAAACCCAGCATAGCCAAAAGGCTAAGGTCCAGGAAAGGAAAGATGCAAGATGAACCTGTCATTCCTGAGAAGAAGAAGGCTAGCCCAAAGAAAGGCAAGGCTAAAGCCACTTTTGGTCCAGCAAAACCATGGAGCAAGGTTCAAACCCAGAAGAGAAAAGCTGCAACACCATCAGATTCAGATGTTGGATCAGATGTCCCAACATCTCCTCCCAAGAAGAAACCAGCACCAGCTAGAGCTTCAACTGTTGTTCCAGAAGCTCCCTTGGACAACATATCCTTCCATCATGTCTCCAGTGTCAACAGATGGAAATATGTGTACCAAAGAAGGGTTGCTTTGGAAAGAGAACTAAGCAGCAATGCACTTGAGTGCACAGAACTCATTGACCTAATCTCTGCTGCAGGACTATTCAAGACAGTCTCAGAGTTCTCTCCCTGCTATGAACTTCTTGTCAAAGAGTTCATTGTGAATCTTCAGGAGGATTGCTCAAATGGTAAGTCCTCTGAGTTTAGAAAAGTTTATGTTAGAGGTAGATGTGTGGAGTTTTCTCCCCAAATCATAAATCAGTATCTAGGAAGAGAAACAGATGGACCAAATGAGCTAGGCAAGACAGATAATCAAGTCTGTAAGGTGATAACTGCTGACCAGGTCAAGGCATGGCCTGTGAAGGGAAAGCTATCTGTAAGCATGCTTACCAGAAAGTATGCCATGCTGAACAGGATTGGTACATCTAATTGGGTGCCTACCAACCACACTTCATCAATCTCAACTGGTCTGGCCAGATTCATCTATGCTGTGGGGACTCAAACCAAGCTGGACTTTGGAGCTTTTATCTTTGATCAAACCATGAAGCATGCCAGCTCCTCTGCAACCAAGCTACCAATAGCCTTTCCATCATTGCTGTGTGGTATTGTACTCAATCAATATCCTGGGATTTTAACTGACAAGGATACTGCATGCAAGAGAGAGAGCCCCCTGGCTTTTCACTACAAGTTATTCCTCAGTCATCATGCTGCAGATGTTGAAGCACCTTCTGGGACATCTGCTGGTCCCTCAACTGCTAAGTCTTCTATCTCCAAGAAAGAATTAATTGCTGAGCTAAAGTGCACCTGCAAAGAGCTTGAAGCTAGAAAGAAGAAGCTGGAGGAAATCATTCAAATGTTGGAAAGTGAAGAAGATCAGAATGCTGCCTCTGATGAAGAAAGTGAAGCTGATGAAGAAACAGAAGCTGAGGAAGAAACTGAGAGTGATGAATCTGAGTGATCAATGTATGTGAGGCAAATGTAATGACAGCAATGTATTTCTTTGGCCCCTAATTTTGTGTCTACCAAGGGGGAGAACAACAACAAATTTGTACTGCTGTTTAATTTTTGAATGAAATCTGTTTGTTTCTGTCTGAACTGAATCAGTGTGTATTTCTGTTGAAACAAGACTGGACACATATTTGTTTGAGGGGGAGTAATCTCAAATAAAAATCAACAGAAAAGTAATGATATACTCTGATAAAAAGAACTTCTGCTGCACTCTGAAAACCAGGAAAGATGTTAGCCAAAAATTAGCCAAAGGGGGAGTTTGTAGATGTTTAAGAATTGGCAGAATTTTTGACCAAACAAGAAATGCTAAATTCAGTTCAGAATGTCCTATCAGATGTTGGGACATTATCAAACAGAGTATGTGAATTTATTTCAGGATGTCTCATCAGATGTTGGGACATTGTGTGAATAAATTAAGTTCAGTTTTTCAGGATGTCCCAACAGATGTTGAGACATCTCAGACCTGCTACCAGAATTAATTATTGATTAACAGATCAGAGATATTTAAGGAGAACTATCTGGGATTAATTAATGCTGGATAAAAACAGAACAAGGCGCATCTGTAGGGAGGTTTAAATTGAAGATTCAGATTAAAACAGAAGACCTAATGCACCTAGAATATAGGAGGTAACAAACCCTAAATTCAAGGTGACAGTTGCTGCACATTAGGGCTGGATCATTGTACAGAAAGCCCAAAATTCAGATACCTATTTAAACAACAGAAACTCATAGAATTGAGTACGAATTTCAGAAGACTAAATAGGGTGTCTAGTGTTTTTAATAGCAGGTTGTTTTTATGTACCACTTTATGAGCTTTTAAGCAAAAGTGCATTTGTGACTTGATTGAAACTGTTAAGTAAGATCAAGCTGTTATTGTTTGAAGGATGTCTTCAACTTCAGTAAACTTGTAAACTTGATCACTGGGTGATTGAGGGGGAGTGAGTAGGGTACTCTTATCTAAGTGAGTCTTAGGTAGAAATTGCATTGGGTAAGTATTAAGTGATAGATTAAACAGGGTGGTTTAAGTCTAGAATTAATATTACTAATAGTGGATTTCCTCCTGGCTTGGTAGCCTCCAGATGTAGGTGTGGTTATACACTGAACTGGGTTAACAAACTTCTGTGTTGTTTACTTTTCTTGCTGTTTAAGTTTTGGTTAAATCTGTCAAATGTCCTATTAAGTGTTGGGACATCTCTTAGGACATCTCATACCTGATCACAGAATTTCAATTTTCATTCTCAGAATAAACATTTTCTGCTTGCATACATTTGTTTTACATCATAAGAAGTTCACATATGAAACTTCAGTCCAGAAGCTTAATCTTGCTGAATTGAGAAGTCTGAAACTTCCGAAGGACAATTATATCGAGGAGCACTTTTCAAGAAACTCCATTGAGTAGGAACTTTCCCAACTAGTTGTGGTAAGAGCCAGCCAATCCGGGGAAATCACGTCGAGCAATCTCTTCAAAGTTCAGCCAAACTAGGGAAATCACTTTGAGATCAAATCTCTCAAAGAGCCATTTGTCTGAGGCATGCATTCAAAGTTCAGCCAAATTAGGGCAATCACTTCGAGATCAAATCTCTCAAAGAGCCATTAGTCTGAGGCATGCATTCAAATTTCAACCAAACTGGGGCAATCACTTCGAGATCAAATCTCTCAAAGAGACACTAGTCTGAGGCATTCATTTAAATTTCAGCCAATCCGAGGCAGTTATGTCGAGCCATCTCTGTAAGGTGCAACCAGCCTAAGGCAGTCACATCGAGTAATCTCTCCAAAGTTCAGCCAAGTCGGGGAAATCACTTCGAGAGTCAAATCTCTCTAGAGCATTTAGTATGGGTATTCACTTAAATATCATTTAATCAGGGGCAATTACTCAAAGGCTCATATTGGGTTAGGCCACCCCAATAGCGTGATAAGTACTATCTCCTAAAGACAATTAATCCGAAACACCTATCCAGAGTTCAAAATACTAGGGCAGAATATCTCACAGTGATATGAGGTCTTTCATGAGTCCTCGCGAGGCAAATTATTTCATAGACCATGTAGTCTGGGGCAGTTATTTCGAGATCCGACAAATCTCTCCAAGAGTTTGAAGACACTGAGGCATCTCGGATGCCATGATTTTTATAAAATCCTCTTGAGACATTTTCTTCTAATGTACCTTTGGTTGAGACGAGTTGAAAAGTGAAAGGAACCATTACTAGCACAGAACTTCATGAGTGGTTTCCTCAGCAGGCTTCATCAATCAGAATTCCTCAGCAAGTCTCATTAGACCATCCCTTCTCCAGCAGAGCAGCAAAAAGAAGGTAACTTCTCGAGCATAAGGGTATCATTATCTCTTATCCCCAACATGAGATGATGTATTCTCTCATCCCCAACATGAGACTTTTCTTACCTCTCATTCCTAGTGAGAGGTGATCGAAACTCTTATCTTCTGCAGGAAGTATCCTCTCTGATGTTTTCCATCATCCCTAATAGATTTGAAAATTAAAATCTTCCCCAACGAAGTAACAGAAGGTTGCTAATGTTCTTCCTAAGCAGAGAGTTTCCCTTCTACAACAGAGAACTATTTCCTACCAGAGGCTTCTTATATCCAGCAATACATGGTGGTGTCTCATTCCCTAACAGAGGCGAAGATATGTAGAATATTGATGGTTTCCTCCTTGCATAACATTGTTTGCAGTTTTCCCCAGTGAAGTTGCCAAATCACAGTCCAATCCTCATTGGCATTTCTTCCTCAAGAAGAAGGTAATGTACCTAAGGAGTTCCCCATCAGATTTCTTCCTCAGCAGAATACCAACACATCTGTTTCCCCAGCCGGCTCAAAAGGATATCACTTCCTCAACGGAGCTTTACGGGTAGCGTACCTCTCAAATCAAGTTCACCCCCAATAGGGTATTTGCTCTCCAATCTTAAAGTCCAATTTATTTTTGGCGATGGTGGAAGTTCAGATCTAGTGTGTCATTAACACTATCCCCCCGCAGAGTTGCTTTTCCCTACAGGGATTCGTTCAATCAATGTAGTGATTATTCCTTCTCCAGCGAAGCCGTCAAGGATACTTGTTACCTCCTCACTAGGAGATCTCTTTAAATTTACATTTAGTAATCACCATTACATTTGCATCATGTAAAGCGTAGCATTTCCATCATTATGGAGCATTACGCCATGGAAAATTCAAACATATGCATACGAAGCATAAGCCAGTTTTGGTACCTTGCACAAACGCCTGAAACACTATTTCTTCAAATCAGATCAAAGTATCCCCATAGAGAGTGCCAAGTCCATTCTTTAGTACTATTATTCTTACAAGTCAATGCTTGTTTTCCCCATTTGAGCTATCATCCATGTTATGATAGTCTCTTCTCAGGTTTTATCTCCCACGTGGGATAAATTTTTGTTGATTCCGCCATGCTCGGTCTCGTTTGTTTGAGTTGTCATGCATGTTATGATAGTCTCTTTTCAGGTTTTATCTCCCACGTGGGATAAAATCTTGTCGATTCCTCCATGTTCGATCTCATTTGTTCGAGTTATCATCCATGTTATGATAGTCTCTTGTTCGGGTTTTATCTCCCACTCGGGATAAATTCTTGTCGATTATGTCACGTTCGGTCTCGTTTGTTCGAGTTGTCATCCACGTTATGATAGTCTCTTTTCAGGTTTTATCTCCCAGGGTGGATAAAATCTTGTTGATTCCGCCACGTTCGGTCTCGTTTGTTCGAGTTAGCATCCACGTTATGATAGAGTCCTTCTCGGGTTTTATCTCTCACGCGGGATAAATTCTTGTCGATTCCGCCACGTTCGATCTCATTTATTCGAGTTATCATCCACGTTATGATAGTCTCTTTTCAGGTTTTATCTCCCACGCGAGATAAATTCTTGTCGATTCCGCCATACTCGGTCTCGTTTGTTCGAGTAATCATCCATGTTATGATAGTCTCTTGTTCGGGTTTTATCTCCCACGCGGGATAAATTCTTGTCAATTCTGCCACGTCCAGTCTCGTTTGTTCGAGTTATCATCCATGTTATGATAGTCTTTTTTTAGGTTATATCTCCCACGTGGGTTAAATTCTTGTCGATTCCACAACGCTCGGTCACGTTTGTTCGAACTGTCATCCATGTTATGATAGTCTCTTTTCAGGTTTTATCTCCCACGTGGGATAAAATCTTGTTGATTCCGCCACGTTCGGTCTCATTTGTTCGAGTTATCATCCACGTTATGATATTATCTTGTTCAGGTTTTATCTCCCACGTGGGATAAATTCTTGTCGATTCCTCCATGTTCGGTCTCGTTTGTTCGAGTTGTCATCCACGTTATGATAGTCTCTTTTCAGATTTTATCTTCCACGTGGGATAAAATCTTGTCGATTCTGCCACGTTCGGTCTCGTTTGTTCGAGTTATCATCCATGTTATGATAGTCTCTTGTTCAAGTTTTATCTCCCACGCGGGATAAATTCTTTTTGATTCCGCCAAGTTCGGTCTCGTTTGTTCGAGTTATCAACCACATTATGATAGTCTATTTTCAGGTTTTATCTCCCACGCGGGAAAAATTCTTGTCGATTCCGCCACGTTAGGTCTCGTCTTTTTTACTTATCATCCATGTTATGATAATCTCGTTTCGGGTTTTATCTCCCGCGCGGGATAAATTCTTGTCGATTCCGCCATGTTTGGTCTCGTTTGTTCGAGTTATCATCCATGTTATGATAGTCTCTTTTCAGGGTTTATCTCCCATGTGGGATAAAATCATGTCGATTCCGCCATGTTCGGTCTCGTTTGTTCGAGTTATCATCCACGTTATGATAGTCTCTTTCTCGGGTTTAATCTCTCATACGGGATAAATTCTTGTCGATTCTGCCACGTTCGGTCTTGTTTATTCGAGTTATCATCAACGTTATGATAGTCTCTTTTCGGGTTTTATCTCCCACAAGGATTCTTGTCGATCCCGCCATACTCGGTCTCGTTTGTTTGAGTTATCATCCATGTTATGATAGTCTCTTGTTCGGGTTTTATCTCCCAAACAGGATAAATTCTTGTCAATTCTGTCACGTTCAGTCTCGTTTGTTCGAGTTATCATCCATGTTATGATAGTCTCTTTTTTGGTTATATCTCCCACGTGGGTTAAATTCTTGTCGATTCCACCATGCTCGATCTCGTTTGTTCGAGTTGTCATCCATGTTATGATAGTCTCTTTTCAGGTTTTATCTCCCACGTGGGATAAAATCTTGTTGATTCCGCCACGTTCGGTCTCGTTTGTTCGAGTTATCATCCATGTTATGGTAGTCTCTTGTTCGGGTTTTATCTCCCACGTGGCATAAATTCTTGTCGATTCCGCCGTTCGGTCTCGTTTGTTCGAGTTGTCATCCACGTTATGATAGTCTCTTTTCAAGTTTTATCTTCCACGTGGGATAAAATCTTGTCGATTCCGCCACGTTCGGTCTCATTTGTTCGAGTTATCATCCTTGTTATGATAGTTTCTTGTTCGGGTTTTATATCCCACGCGGGGTAAATTATTTTTGATTCTGCCACGTTCGGTCTCGTTTGTTCGAGTTATCATCCATATTATGATAGTATCTTTTCAGGTTTTATCTCCCACGCGGGATAAATTCTTGTCGATTCTGCCTCGTTTGGTCTTGTTTTTTTGACTTATCATCCATGTTATGATAATCTCTTTTCTGGTTTTATCTCCCACGCGGGATAAATTCAAGTTCATTCCTCCACGTTCGGTCTCGTTTGTTCGAGTTATCATCCATGTTATGATAGTCTCTTTTCAGGTTTTATCTCCCACGTGGTATAAAATCTTGTCGATTCCGCCATGTTCGGTCTCGTTTATTCGAGTTATCATCCATGTTGTGATAATGTCTTTTCGGGTTTTATCTCCCACGCGGGATAAATTCTTGTCGATTCCTCCATACTCGGTCTCGTTTGTTCGAGTAATCATCCATGTTATGATAGTCTCTTGTTCGGGTTTTATCTCCCACATGGGATAAATTCTTGTTGATTCCTCCATGTCCGGTCTCATTTGTTTGAGTTATCATCCACGTTATGATAGTCTCTTTTCAGGTTTTATCTCCCACGTGGGATAAATTCTTGTTATTTCCTCTACGTTTGGTCTCGTTTGTTCGAGTTATCATCCATGTTATGATAGTCTTTTTTTAGGTATTATCTCCCACGTGGGATAAATAATTTTCGATTCCGCCAAGTTCGGTTTTGTTCCTTCGAGTTATCTTATAAATACGATGAGCTCGTTCCTTTTGATCGACTCTCCTCTCCAAGTCCTTCTGAGGTTGGTCTTGTTTGTTGTGGCTATCATTTGAGGATGATAGACCATTTTGAGCTTATTGATCGAAGTCAATATTTCTCCCTACAGAGTCATTCCTTTTGTCTATCTCTTGGCATGATTTATTTGTAAATCGGTTGATATTACTTCTCTTTTTGAGCCGTAAATCGGATGATATTACGTTCTCTCTTCCCTGGTTATGGATCGGTTGATACCATTTCCATGTTAGATCGTTCGATCTTATTTGAGTTGTAAATCAGTTGATATTACTTCTCTTTGAGTCGTAAACCTGATGATATTACGTTCTCACTTTCCTGGTTATGGATCAGTTGATACCATTTCCATGTTAGATCAGTTGATCTTATTTGAGTTGTAAATCGGTTGATATTACTTCTCTCTTTTTGAGTCGTAAATTGGATGATATTATGTTCTCACTTCCCTGGTCATGGATTAGTTGATACCACTGCCATGTCAGATCGGTTGATCTTGTTTGAGTTGTAAATCGCTTGATTTTACATCTCTTCCTTGTTTTAGTCTACCTTCGGCTTATTCGCATTCTTTGTAAGTCCACCTTCGGCTTAGTCTCATTCTTTGTAAGTCCACCTTCGGCTTGGTCTTACTTTTTTCGAGTTCACCTTCAGTTTGTTCTCGAATTCTTCCGTAAGTATACATTCGGCTTAGTCTTACGTTTGCGATTCCATCTTCGGCTTGTTTTCGTATCTCTGTTTGAGTCTACCTTCGGCTTAGTCTCATTCTTTGTAAGTCCACCTTCGGCTTGGTCTTACTTTTTTCGAGTTCACCTTTGGCTTGTTCTCGAATTCTTCCGTAAGTCTACCTTCGGCTTAGTCTTACGTTTACGACTCCACCTTCGGCTTGGTTTCGTATCTTTATTTGAGTCTACCTTCGGCATAGTCTCATTCTTTGTAAGTCCACCTTCGGTTTGGTCTTACTTTTCTCTAGTCCACCTTCGGCTTGGCCTCATATCACTGATCCCTTTAAAAGTTTGGGTTATTTTACTTTCCGTAGAGTGCAAATTTTTCAGTTTATTCGGGTATTCAATCCCTCCATACCTTGAACATCTGAAAGCAATTGCTATCATCCATTCAGGTTTATAGTTGATTGAATAGGGGCAGCTGTAACAACCCAAAATTTGCCCTCTTATTTATAACCATCAACTGGCTTGTCGTTTCACATTCATCTACATTTCTCCATTAGGTCATAACATCACAATTATACATTTTCATAGATCCTAAGGCATGATATCAATGTCATATGAAATTAGGTTTCATACCATATCCATATCTATTAGGTGGATTCAATGTTTTGGTTATAAGGCCATCAATAACACCTTCGTGTACTCTTGCTGTTTGATTAGGGTTTATTTCCCTAATTAAGTGATCTTCGAGGATTCCGCTCGCCAAGACTATTCACTAGTACATCTGGTCCATCATTTGGTTTTTAATTCAGAACTTCTAGGGATTAGGGTTTCATGGTGGTTGAGGTGTATACCTAATAAGACCGATTCTTCATGATTATCAAGATATTGCTTCGACGACAATTCATTAAGTATCGTTGGTTTATTTTCATAGCAGTATCTGTCCAGGGTCATTTGGTCTTGTGAGAAATTCGAAGCTATCAAGGCGTATGCGTGTACAATGATCAATGATAATCATCTGGATACAATTCACCTTTCAGTTAAGGTTTTATGCAGGGCATTGGTATTCAAAATTTTGAAACAGGTTCATCAGATGCATATTATTATCCAAAAGTTTTCAACATGGATATTGTAGTTCATCACGATCCAGGATGGAGTCAATGAGCCATTTATTCAAGAGTCAGGAATGGATTCATTTTCAGTCACATTCAATGTTAAATTCGAGAGGGTTATCAGTTCAAGACAATATGTATTTGAGATGTAGTTGTCAAGTCCAACTTAATTAATCACCTAATTACATATGTCAAGTCAAATGTCCATTTGATTTCAATAATAAATTTCCATTATTCAATAACCATTCCTTTCTAATTCCATTTCCATTTTATCATTTTTATCCATTTTCTAAACTTTTTCTAAGCCCATTTAAATTGTCAAGTCCAATATCCAAATTTCATTTTTATCCACATTAAACTAGTTGTTATCATATTCATTTTATATTCATGAAAGTCTATTGGTATAACAGAAGATAGATATAATAGATAGATATACCACTTTTTTTTATCCGTTATTTTTGAATTCATATTCATTTTTATCCATAGATAGATATAACAGGAACTGATAAGAAAAATTCACAAAAAAGACCCATTTGAAGATTACAGGAAAAAAAGTTAGAGAAAAATCAGTTACATACATAACTGAAATAACCAATTCACAACAGAAAAATATTTAGTTACAAGCTAACTGATAAAGACTTAGAAGAATTTCATAAAACAAAAGATTCAGTGAGGAAAAATCTCTACAGAAAATGAGAACAAAAAATCAACAGAAAAAACTCATAAACTGAGACTGAGATATCTGAAGGGGATCTTTCTTCTGGTTTTTTTAGAACAGGAGGAGGAAACCAAATGCAGAGAACAACCAGATTCAGTTACAAGTGGGCGGATTCATCCTTCACACTTCGAAAACTCTCTCTTGAATCTCACTCTCTCAGTTCCGATAATAGAAATCTTTAACTTATCTTCCATTCACGGTTTTCTTCTTAAAAACTTCACTCCTTCACCATCGTCAAGGAATCCCGAATGCATCTTCTTCACTCTTCATCCTCCAAAATATTTAAAGCTCAGAACTGTCATCAATCTTGAACCAGAACCTTCCACATCAGTCTTTCATCAGCTCTTCATCACCTTCAATTAATAATTCATCACCATTTATAACTTCCATCTTTAACCTGCAAGAAACCATAATCGAAAAAACCTTCAACAAACCTGAAATTCCAGAACCTGCATCACCATATCCAATCCAAAATTTATCAACAAACTTGGAAGAACCTTCAATCGCACACCTTCAACAACCATCTTCAACTTTCTTCAAACCGAACTGCTTGCACGTCGTCATCATCGTCATCTCCAACAACCTGTAGAAACCGCATTGCAACCATTCAATTCATAATACTACAAAATCATCCATTAAATTGCAATACAAACTCTAAGAGAAACTATTTCAGATTGCAAGAAGAAGAAGCTTAAATGAAGAGGAAGGAGTATAGACATTAACTACAAATTTGTTGACACCGGTTTTGCATCGGATTTCCATCGAAAATACGTACTCCGACGCATTCTAAATCCGATGGAAGGATGAATCAAGCTCGCCGGAGGTGTGGAATTTGTGTAACACCCCCTTTCTATACCTCCAAATAATACATTAAATCATTTAGGCATAGAAAAAATTTCGTCAGAGTATAATTTAAATCAAGCATAAAAAGGAGCATGCCACATTACGTGTAATTAAAAACATACAACATCTGCTCAAACAAATATGCAATAATTAGGTATCTATCCACAAAGTAAATTTCAATCCTTACACCCATATCTCAATTATAAATTGCATAGCGGAAAACTTAAATCATCAACAACTTCAACTTATATATTTATCAAAATATATCTACAAGTTAGAAGCGTACAAATATATCATGTTATACAAAAAATGTCCACAACGAATACATATACAAATGTATCCCCAAAAAGGCACAAGGCCACCTAACTACCCGGTGCTACATATCAGAGCCGACCGACCAAAAGATATGAAGACAAGCTTCACAAAAACGACTCCGGCACACCTAATTTGCAATGCCTCATAGAGCATCAGAAAACAACAGAAGGGTGAGAAGCATTATCATAATAACATTGCATATAATCCTATATCTCAACATATAACATATACATCAACATATTCTCACCACAACATATCATTCATACACAACATAAAGCATACTTATACGCATACTTATCACCATTTCATTCACATAACACAAATCATATATCAATCATGTTCACATAACACACATACATCGCAATGTATCTTCATTTACCAATCAACATGTACAATCATTCACAAATTAACAATACACATAAATCTTATATTATTTATGTCTATTCTTCATTTACATTCATTCCGCATAAACATGCGGCAAGCTATGTTTAAATCATACATATATATTCAATGTATAAATCACATACATATATACATATCAAACATGCATATATATATATATATATATATATATATATATATATATATATATATATATATATATATATATATATATATCCGCAAGTATGTCCTTCACACATACCAATCATTTCACAACATTCCAAATAAACATATGCACAATCATGTTTATTTCAGCATATACATATAATGTATAAAATGCAACTCATAGAGACCGACATACGACTCTATGCAGATGCAATGCGGTACCGACTTGACATTCAGCAAGTTCACTCAGGAACCAAATAGAATCATCGCTCATTACCTAAAGTAACTCCCCGTCGGGCATACGATGTCCCCCATTGCTCACACCCCACATGGGCATACAATGTTTCAGGATTGCTCACACCCCACACGGGCACACAATCCGATCGCTCACACCCCACATGGGCACACGATCAATGTGAACTTAATCACCCATCGCTCACACCCCACATGGGCCCATGATGTTTATGGATTGCTCACACCCCACACGGGCACACAATCTGATCGCTCACACCCCACATGGACACGATCGTGTTGTAGTCATCGCTCACACTCCACATGAGCACACGACGCTACAGCAGATTCACAAGGAACCCACAAGAATGCAGACATGATGCTTACATGCAAAATGACACAAAACATCCTTGAAAATGCATACATTATTCACAACATAATTATGCACTTAACACATACCATTAACATGCATATGCATACAATTTAAGCATAGTAATCACTTGCCCAATGGCCACAACATTATAACAAACCCACATTTCCATAATTAACTCATTTACGTTTTATCGGAAAAGTCGGGAAAAAGTCGGCTAAAAATTACATATTTTAGCATCAATAGATTCTACATGTTTTTAGCTTCAAATCGATATGTGGAACGCTTAAAACGGATACTCGAATCAAAAGTTATGAATAAAACAAAATTCCAGGTCTAGCTGAGCGAGCAATGTGCTGGAACTCTAGCTGAGCGAGGAAATGCTCGTTGAGCGAGCACTGCGAATTCTGCAGCAACTCAGCTACGCAACATTCCACTCCAAAACCCCACAAACTCATCCCAAGCTATCCAAACATGATCTAGCACACATTTTTAACCTCTTGCTTCGATTATAACAACATCTAACCGATTAATCCACCATTTCTAACAATTTCTACCAAAACCCTAACATTTTCATCTCTTTAAAACTCTCCAAAATCAACTCAAACCAAAAACCCAAGCATATACAATCATATACAATCTTATAATAACAAAGTTTATCACCCTTACCCGTTCGATTCTTCTCCGCGGACCAATCTTGAAGAAATTCTCTCTTTTCCTCTTTTCCTTCTCTTTCTCTTCTCTCCTCTTTCTTTCTCTTCTTTTCTTTCTTTTCTCTTTCTCTCTTACCAACTTTCTATTATAACTCTCTCTCAATTCTATTTCTATTTCTACTACTAACTAATTCTATTTTCTACACTTAACTCATTTTATCTCTTTTCCAACCAAAATATTATTTTCTCTCAAAATACCAATTCTAAACAATTCTAACTTATTACTAAAAGTAAAGGTCTAAAATACCCTCTTAATCAATCTTACCCGGAAACTCTCGAAACAGTAAAATCGCACTAACACACCAACACAACACATATTCATATTTTATCACATTAACATAGCACATAATCATGTTAATTCTACAAACAAATCAATTCTCAATTAAATCAATTAAAGACTCAACAAAACAAATGGGAAAATCAAATCAGGGCGTTACAACTCTCCCCTACTTTAGAAATTTTCGTCCTCGAAAACCATACCTGATCCAAACAACTCCGGATACGACTCGCGCATCCTACTCTCCAATTCCCAAGTCATGTTGCCTTCTGCAGCGCCTCCCCACGCTACTTTTACAAGCGTAATATCCTTGCCTCTTAGCTTCTTGATTTCACGGATCCGGAACATACTTCCGAAGTTGCGAAACATGGAACACATCATGCAAATTCGAAAGGTTCGGGGGCAACGCCACACGATAAGCCACAACACCAACTCTTGCAGTAATCTGATACGGACCAATAAAACGAGAAGTCAACTTCTTCGACTTCAAAGCACGACCCACACCCGTAACCGGTGTAACTCTCAAAAAACACATGGTCGCCTTCTTGAAACTCAAGATCCTTCCGTCTCTTATCATGATAACTCTTTTGCCTACTCTGAGAAGCTCTCATCTTCTCCCGAATAAACTTCACCTTTTCCGTCGTTTGTTGTACCATCTCCGGTCCAACTACCGTTCTCTCTCCGGTTTCATGCCAACACAAAGGTGTTCGACATCTCCGACCACATAAAGCCTCAAATGGTGCCATACCAATACTCGAATGAAAACTGTTATTATAGGTGAACTCAATCAACGCTAAATAACTATCCCAAACACCACCTTGTTCTAGCACACAAGCACGCAACAAATCCTCTAACGATTGAATCGTCCTCTCGGTTTGACCGCCCGTTTGCGGATGGTAAGCCGAACTCAATCTTAGCTTAGAACCCAAATCCTTTTGCAAACTTTCCCAAAACCTCGATGTAAATCTAGGATCTCTATCCTATACAATACTCTTAGGAACTCCATGTAACTTCACAATCACGGAAACATAAATCTTGGCTAGCTTCTCCAAAGAATAACTAATATCCATCAGAATAAAGTGAGCAGATTTAGTAAGCCTATAAACAATCACCCAAATCGCATTGTGACCTCTTAGAGTATTCGGCAAACCCGTAACAAAGTCCATCGATATACTATCTCATTTCCATTCCGGAATATCTAACGGTTGCATCAAACCACTCGGCTTCTGATGTTCCACCTTCGACTTCTGACAAGTCAAACACGCATACACAAAATGAGCTACATCTCTCTTCAATCCGAACCACCAAAATATCTTCTTCAAATCTTGATACATCTTATTCTCTCCCAGATGAATACTTAAATTACTCTGGTGTCCTTCCTCTAAAATCATCGTTTTCAACTCTACATCATCGGGAATACAAATACGTCCACGAAATCTCAAAACTCCAAAATTATCAACCTTAAAGTCCTCATTCTCATTCATCATCAAATCAACAAATTTCAAGTCCAACTTTTGCTTTTCACAAACGGTTGCAAGAAAATCATTTGTAACATGAAGCATACCAAGTCTCACACTCCTCGACGTCATCTCGCAAACCAAACTCAAATCTCTAAAATCTTCTAAAATCTCCCATTCTTTCACCATCGAAGCGGACATATGTAACAACTTACGACTTAACGCTTCGGCCACAACATTCTCCTTACCCTGATGGTAATTCAAACCAAAGTCATAATCCTTCAAAAGTTATAACCATCTTCGTTGCCTCATATTCAACTCTTTCTGATCAAACAAATACCTCAAACTCTTGTGATCACTAAAAACTTCAAATCTCGCACCAAACAAATAATGCCTCCAAATCTTTAGAGCAAAAACCACAGCCGCTAATTCCAAATCGTGCATAGGGTAATTCTTTTCATGCACTCTCAACTGTCTCGAAGCATAAGCCACAACCTTTCCATCTTGCATCAAAACACCACCTAGTCCAAATAAAGAAGCATCACAAAACACCACAAATGGTTCCGTAGGATTCGGCAAAACCAAAATCGGAGCCGTAGTCAACCTTCTCTTAAGCTCCATAAAACTTTCTTCACAATGAATATCCCAAATGAAAACCTTTCCTTTACACGTCAACTGCGTTAATGGAAGTGCCAACTTTGAAAATCCTTCAATAAACCTCCAATAATAACATGCCAAGCCTAAAAAGCTTTGAATCTCCGTAACCGATCTAGGAACTACCCACTTCATCACAACATCAATCTTGGATGGATCCACACTAATACCACCATCAGAAATAACATGACCAAGAAAACTCACCTTCGTCAACCAAAACTCACACTTGGATAACTTAGCATACAACTGCTTCTCTCTCAAAACTTGCAACACAATCCTTAAATGTTCTTCATGCTCTTCTTGAGACTTAGAATAAATCAAAATGTCGTCGATGAACACAACCACAAAACGATCCAAATGTTCATGAAAAATGCGATTCATATATTCCATATACACACCCGGCGCATTAGAAACTCCGAATGGCATCACGGAATACTCGTAGTGACCATACCTCGTCCTAAAAGTCGTCTTCTGAATATCCTCTTCTTTCACCTAATCTGGTGATACCCCGATCTCAAATCAATCTTACTAAACACACGTGCACCAACCAACTGATCCATCAAATCATCAATCCTCGGAAGTGGATCCTTGTTCTTAATTGTCACCTTATTCAACTGTCGATAATCAATACATAACCGCATGCTTTCGTCCTTCTTCTTTACTAACAATACCGGTGCACCCCAAGGAGAAACACTCGGCCTAACAAACCTCTTGTCCAACAAGTCATTCAATTTCTTTTTCAATTCTACTAACTCTGAAGCTGACATACGATACGGTGCCATCGAAATCGGTCTAGTACCCAGAACTAGATCAATAGAAAACTCAACTTCTCTTTCCGGTGGTACATCCACAATATCATTAGGAAATACTTCTGGAAAGTCACACACCATTGGGAACCTACTAAGCTCCACTTCATTCTCCACAGACAACAACGCAAACAAACCAAACAACTGAGCTTCGTCCACTAAAAGTTTCTTCAACTCTTTCGTGGATAGGAAACTCTCTTCTTCATCATCCAAAGGAGGAAACCTCACTAACTTATGATAGCAATCTATATGAACTCGATTAAACTGCAACCAGTTCATACCCAAGATTACATCCAAACCTTCCAATGGCAAACAAACCAAATCCAAAACAAAGTCTTTACCAAACATGGTCAAAGAACAACTTACACACACTAAAGAAGCAATTACTGATCCTGAAGCAGGAGTCTCAATAACTATCTCACCACCCCAAGAAGACATAAACAAATTCAAATGCTTAGTGCACTCAAGAGAAATAAACGAATGAGTCGCTCCCATATCAATAATAGTAACTAAAGGCGTACTATTAATAAAGCATGTATCTTTAATCAAACGGTCTGCACTAGTAGTATCCTTCCCTGCTAATGCAAACACCTTTCCGCCTGCCTGAGCTTGCTTCGGCTTAGTACACTTAGTACTAATGTGGCCAACTTCACCACAATTAAAGCATTTAACCACACTTCTTCGACACTCGGTCGTAGCATGTCCAAGACCACCACAATTAGCACACTTCACCAAATTCTTTCCACACTCAAAAGACTTGTGGCCCAAGGCGCCACAGTTGTAACACTTCACGGGACCAGAACTCCCTCCACTATATCTCTTGTCAATGCTTCCCCTATGATTGCCCTTATCAGCGGGTGTCACATAAGGTCCACTTCGAACCTGTTGCTTCCCTCTCTTCTCATTCACACTCTTATAGTGCGTAGAATGAGCTTTACTATCCTCTTCAAAGATCTTACAACATTCAGTCAAATCCGAAAACCTTCTGATCCTCTGATATCCCACAGCTTGCTTAATCTCAGGACGCAAACCATTCTCAAACTTGATACACTTAGAAAACTCGGCAGTAGCAGCAGCATAATGAGGATGAAACTGAACCAATTCCACAAATTTAGAAGTATAGTCAACCACTGACATACTACCTTGCTTCAGCTCGAGGAATTCCATCTCCTTCTTTCCTTTAACACTCTCAGGATAATACTTCCTTAAGAACTCAGTGCGAAAAACTTCCCATGTAATCTCTTCACCTTCTTCCTCTAAAGCAAGACTTCTACCTACCCACCAGTCATCGGCTTCTTCCTTCAACATGTAAGAACCAAGCCTCACCTTACTTCCCTCAGCACAAACCATCACTCAGAAGATTCTCTCAACTTCCTTCAACCAGTTTTGAGCACCATTAGGATCAAACCTCCCCTTGAAAACCGGCGGTTGATTCTTCCTGAACTCATCGTTAGCATTCACATTCGGCACTCCCTGCACCGCTCTAGCCATTGCCTCCAAAGCAGCAGCTATCGCATCATCATTCCTTCAAGCCATATTCTGATTATTCCCAAAAACAACAATAATGGTAAACAACAGGTTAACCATCACAACAAGACAAACACAACTGACTCGAACACTGGCTCTGATACCACTTAATGTAACACCCCCTTTCTATACCCCCAAATAATACATTAAATCATTTAGGCATAGATAAAATTTCGTCAGAGTATAATTTAAATCAAGCATAAAAAGGAGCATGCCACATTACGTGAAATTAAAAACATACAAAACCTGCTCAAACAGATATGCAACAATGGGGTAGCTATCCACAAAGGACATTTCAATCCTTACACCCATATCTCAATTATAAATTGCACAGCGAAAAACTTAAATCATCAACAACTTCAACTTATATATTTATCAAAATATATCTACAAGTTAGAAGCGTACAAATATATCATGTTATACAAAACATGTCCACAACGAATACATATACAAATGTATCCCGAAAAAGGCACAAGGCCACCTAACTACCCGGTGCTACATATCAGAGCCGACTGACCAAAAGATATGAAGACAAGCTTCACAAAAATGACTCTGACACACCTAATCTGCAATGCCTCGTAGAGCATCAGAAAACAACAGAAGGGTGAGAAACATTATCATAATAACATTGCATATAATCATATATCTCAACATATAACATATACATCAACATATTCTCACCACAAGATATCATTCATACACAACATAAAGCATACTTATACGCATACTTATCACCATTTCATTCACATAACACAAATCATATATCAATCATGTTCACATAACACACATACATCGCAATGTATCTTCATTTACCAATCAACATGTACGATCATTCACAAATTAACAATACACATAAATCTTATATTATTTATGTCTATTCTTCATTTACATTCATTCCGCATAAACATACGGCAAGCTATGTTTAAATCATACATATACATTCAATGTATAAATCACATACATATATACATATCAAACATGCATATATATATCCGCAAGTATGTCCTTCACACATACCAATCATTTCACAACATTCCAAATAAACATATGCACAATCATGTTTATTTCAGCATATACATACAATGTATAAAATGCAACTCATAGAGACCAACATACGACTCTATGCAGATGCAATGCGGTACCGACTCAACATTCCTTAAGTTCACTCAGGAACCAAATAGAATCATCGCTTGTTACTTGAAGTAACTCCCCGTCGGGCATACGATGTCCCCCATTGCTCACACCCCACATGGGCATACAATATTTCAGGATTGCTCACACCCCACACGGGCACACAATCCGATCGCTCACACCCCACATGGGCACACGATCAATGTGAACTTAATCACCCATCGCTCACACCCCACATGGGCACACGATGTTTATGGATTGCTCACACCCCACATAGGCACACAATCCGATCGCTCAAACCCCACATGGGCACACGATCGTGTTGTAGTCATCGCTCACACTCCACATGAGCACACGACGCTACAACAGATTCACAAGGAACCCGCAAGAATGCAAACATGATGCTTACATGCAAAATGACACAAAACATCCTTTAAAATGCATACATTATTCACAACATAATTATGCACTCAACACATACCATTAACATACATATGCATACAATTTAAGCATTGTAATCACTTGCCCAATGGCCACAACATTATAACAAACCTACATTTCCATAATTAACTCATTTACGTTTTATCGGAAAAGTCGGGAAAAAGTCGGCTAAAAATTACATATTTTAGCATCAATATATTCTACATGTTTTTAGCTTCAAATCGATATGTGGAACGCTTAAAACGGATACTCGAATCAAAAGTTATGAATAAAACAAAATTCCAAAATTACAGGTCTAGCTGAGCGAGCAATGTGCTGGAACTCTAGCTGAGCGAGGAAATGCTCGTTGAGCAAGCACTGCGAATTCTGCAACAACTCAGCTACGCAACAGTCTACTCCAAAACCCCACAAACTCATCCCAAGCTATCCAAACATGATCTAGCACACATTTCTAACCTTTTGCTTCGATTATAACAACATCTAACCGATTAATCCACCATTTCTAACAATTTCTACCAAAACCCTAACATTTTCATCTCTTTAAAACTCTCCAAAATCAACTCAAACCAAAAACCCAAGCATACACAATCATAGAATAACAAAGTTTATCACCCTTACCCGTTCGATTCTTCTCCGCGGACCAATCTTGAAGAAATTCTCTCTTTTCCCCTTTTCCTTCTCTTTCTCTTCTCTCCTCTTTCTTTCTCTTCTTTTCTTTCTTTTCTCTTTCTCTCTTACCAACTTTCTATTATAACTCTCTCAATTCTATTTCTATTTCTACTACTAACTAATTCTATTTTCTACACTTAACTCATTTTATCTCTTTTCCAACCAAAATATTATTTTCTCTCAAAATACCAATTCTAAACAATTCTAACTTATTACTAAAAGTAAAGGTCTAAAATACCCTCTTAATCAATCTTACCCGAAAACTCTTGAAACGGTAAAATCGCACTAACACACCAACACAACACATATTCACATTTTATCACATTAACATAGCACATAATCATGTTAATTCTACAAACAAATCAATTCTCAATTAAATCAATTAAAGACTCAACAAAAAAAATGGGAAAATCAAATCAGGGCATTACAATTTGCGTGTAGAATCCTTGCATAGGGAATCAGTATACAATTCGCGAGCGATCCTCTCTCGAATTCACGATGTTGTTTTTTACGCTAGAAATATCAGATCTCACGGAAGTGTATTCGCCGCCACGAATTGATTGAAGCCATGGCATCAAGATTCGTGAGTCTTATGTCGCCGTTAGGTTTTGTATTGAAAAATAATCCGGAGTGAGGGGTGAGACGAGTCGGAACAAGGAGTAATAGAGGAAGTGGACGGTTGGATTTTGAGGAAGTTACGATAGAGAGAGATAAGTAGAGGGAGCCGCGGCAGCATATGAAGAAGAATAGTGTGGTTTGGGAACTTCTATTTTCACATTTTTATGGTTAAAGATTCACGGTGGATTGGGCTTATGGTTCTTGGCCATGGATTACTATTCAGACACACCGAATTCACCATTCACACCCCCTTCTGCGGTCCTTTATATAATTGGGCCCAGGGAAATCGTATTCACACCACCAAATCACTTCTTCACCCCACCTGCAATGGATTTGAGTCATTTGGGCTTTTCTCTCCATGTATTTTTCTTTGCACCCAGCAAATTGCTATTCAGACCCCCCCTACGGTTCTCATTTGGTGGATTGGGCCTAGTGCCTGAATTCCTTTTACACACTATATTCACTTGATGCACCTCCTTGTTTGTTCCTTGTTTTTTTAGAAATTGTTAATATTTTTCTTGTAAAAAAATGGTTGATTAATTTTTTTGTTAATTGATAATTTTTGTGGATCAACATCTTGATCTATTTCTCGATAATTTTTAATCAGATTTTTGGTTGATAATTTTAATTATTGGTGAGAATTAAGCTTGGTAAGCATTCATGTTTTTTTTTATCGATTTGGATCGATTTTGATTATGGTGGATCTTCACAAAGTGATTATGGAAGATAAGCATTTATTTTGCTTACGGGAGATTAAAAGATCTTGAATGAAGATTTTGGATTTCTTTTATGTGAAGAACCGACACTTCAATCAAGTAAGAAATCTCGACTTTCTCCACTTTAATGCATCATTCTAGTTGTACGCGGCTTAGGATCATATAACGTAAGGTGCATATTGAGCCATCCCACCTGAGGAACTGGATTTATTTGTGATTTATGATGATATGTGTTAATTACGGAGCTTAGGGATTAGGTTATGGATGATAGGATTCACTTCAATCGCATGTTCCCTTAAATCCCCGATTTTGCTCGTTTCGTCGCAATTATTAAAAATAGTTTCGGGTGTGATAAAATTCTGGAAAGATTCATGAGTGATTCTTATCCTCTTAATTAACTTTTTATATTTTCTTTATTCCAGATTTGGATGGTTTTAGTAATTAATTTAGATTTTTTATTCCAATCTGTCCCAAAAGGAAGTTTTTTGACATAAGGGACCAAAAACATTTTTTTCTAAAAGGTGTGAGACCTATTTTTTGTGTGCGATTAACAACTGGAATTTGTGAAATTTTGATGCTACGTAGGCATTTTTTTCATAATTTTTGGTGTCATTTTTTTATCCACTTTGTAGAGTTGTTTTTCGGCGATCATGCCTTGTTATCTTGCCCGTTAAGTGAATTGTTTGGAACTTTGGTGCTTAATTTTATGAAATCCTTTTAGAACATGTAATATACTGAGTTAACCATGCTAGGTATTTAATTTCATGATTTTTCATGCCTTTTTGCTATTTTTTATGTCACCTAGATTATAGGTCCGATTATGTGCTTACTTGTTCCATATCCTAGATGTTAGGTAGGCATCCATGCCATTTGCTTGAGATAATTTTTAGTAACTTTTAGGAGTTGATTATAGGTCACTTTATGTCCTTAATCCCAGTTATATATAAATTTTTGAACCATATTCATTTGATTTGTTTTGGTGTTTCAAAGTGCATCCTTTGAACTTGTTTAACCTAAATTTGCTTCTCTTCTCCTCTAATTGTTAACACGACTTATGTGGTAATCATAAATGCCAATCCATGCTTTCTAATTGCATCTTATAATTTGTATAATACTGACCCATAATCATCTCATGCATATTCACATGACATTATTCCTTAACTTGCATCATTTGTAATCATATGTGATACTTGTTCCACTTCTTCTCACATCTTCTTCTCCTAGATCCATATGTTTAACCCATTGCATCCATGATGGTATGTTAACTCATATACATTCATAAGAATTCACTACTGACTTAGATACTCATTTCATGTATTAATTCATGCTTGTATGTCATATGCACTCATACTTCATCCATGAACTCTAACTTCATTCATGTGAACTTATGTGAACATTTTGTACATAGTTTGATATAGTTGATCTTGTGAGGTATCCTATCACCCTTAGGGACCTATACATTTAGCTACTGACTTTAGAAGTCATATAACTTTTAGATACCTTAACCTTTAGATTTAGGTCTTATTTTGGACCCTAGTTCCATTATAAGGTGTGTGTAAGGTTTAATTGCCTTTATGCTTTGTTTTTGTTTCCAATATGTATATTATTTTGGCACTAACCTTTGTTTTATACGGATATTGAGGTAAGCCATATATAACTTCTTCCTTTATCATTCTTATTCTTTAAAGGGATGTCTTCCTTGTACTTTCATTCAACTTTCTTGATCTAATTTCACCTTGATTTCCATTAGGGTTTAATACCTCATTAGGACATAAATTGTAGTTGTTTGATTTTATAAAATTAGAATACTTTAATAGGGTTTAGATACTTAATTTAGAAGTCCTTTTATCATTTAGGATCCTTTAGATCTATGTCTTAACTCTAGGAAGTCCTTAGTGTTTTTCCTTAGCTTATTTGAGTTAGTTTGAGCTTTTGCCATGCTTTATGTTTTCAATATGCTTTGTGAAGCTAACCTTTGTTTTGTAGGGAGTTTGAGGTAAGACTTGTTTATATAACTTCTTCCTCATCTCTTTATGCTTTCTAATTGTGGTTGCCTTAGCACTCTGTACTTTGCTTGTATAGGTTTCCCCCTTTCTTAGAAACAACTTAACTTCCTTAGGAAGTAAGTTGAGTTTTAAGTCCTTTTTCTTCGTTTCCTTTTTATCCATTAGGATTAGAAGACCACACTAACCATAGGGTCTCCCATGAAATAAACAACTTAGGGTGAGTCTTAGTTCCCCTAGTTTTGTCCTTTCTCAACTTGAGTCATTCTTTCTCATCTCATAAAGAAAATAATAATAAAACACCTAATAAAGGTTGAGCTTGCTCGTACGACATGAGATTTTGTCGTGGGTTACTTATACACGTCCTATTTCGGGGCCAGGTGTAAGGAATCTACCACGATGAACAAGTCTTAGTATGAGAATGTTTCACAAACAACAAGCTCAAAACACTTCTTTAAAATATTGTTAACCATACAACACTCTTTCATGCGGGAACTCTCTTCTCATCTCATTCACTCATAATGTGAACTAGCTATGACTTGTCTCTTTGCAAGATGGTAATTCACTCGTACTAGACGAGCCTGCAACACCTGAGCATAGGCATAAGCAGTTCAATTCATAAAAACACAAACAAAGTTCCCGCCTTAGTTAGGCGAACTACGTCGACTCTCATCCTCATTTTCCCGATGAGGTAAGTAGGCAGCGGGGTAGGGCCCGTTTGAGCACACTCTTTATTTTCCCTACATTTTTCCCTTTTCGATCTCTTTTTCCAGTTCCCTCTCTCACTTCCATTCTAGTTAGCAGTTTTATTCAGCAGCAACTTATTTCTCACCCTTTGAAACAGACAAACAAACGTGGATCCCGTCGGGTACGGCTGACGATCTGGGGTGCTAGTAGCTTCCCATGTCGTAACCGAATCCCGAACACAGATCTTTGGTTCTTAGGACCCTGTCCTTTCCTTTTCTCTTAGGTTTGTGCAGCATTACCTTTCTCATTCATTCGGGATAAAAATGTCTGGCTAGCGACTCTATCTTTTTCGCGCCACTTTCGCGTTTGTACTAGGATGAAAATCCCGGGAGCGACAAGTTGCAATGGGATGTGAGGCATCTGGGTGATGCTACTTGGGAACTCGAATCAGAAATGCAAGACGTTTACCTTCATCTTTTCAGGAAATCTTTTAAATTCGAGGATGAATTTCTATTTAAGGAGGACGAATTTCTATATTTATTTAATACTTTGGATAGTATTATTTGAGATGAATATGGTTCTAGTGTGCTCTGAGAGATATATGTTAAGATAATTAGAGAAACCGATGTGCTCGAATTGATTTAGTTAATATTATCAGACTCTAAGGTTTTATTAATTGGTGTATTTGAGACATTTTTGGATACTCTCAATTTGGACCGGTTAGTTTACTAACTAAGTGATATTTTCCTATATCACTTATTTTCCTCTCATTTCCAAACATAGAAACAAATTTGTGAGATAGAGAAAAGAATTAGAGAGAAGTTGGAGAAGGGAAAAGAAAAGGAAAACCTAGAAGATCAAGAGAAAGCTTGGATCAACTTCTTCTTTATCAAATCATCTCATTTATTCATCGTCATCAATTGTTAGAAATGGCTTCTAGGTAGAGACTCAAGTTCTAGCTGAAGGTGTGAGAAGAACACAAGAAATGGGGAGGGGTTGAATTGAGGTTTTCACTTTTGACTACATTTCGCAAAGGGTTGGATTGCGTTATGATATGCTATGAATGCATTACCGAAGCATAAACATAATGTAAAGCATAAAGAAAGAGTAAATAACACATGATATATCCTGGTTCACTTTAAAACTTCTCAAGCTAGTCCATTCCACCCGCCAAGGTGATTTCGCCTTAAACAAGGACTTAATCCACTATAACCAAACTGATTACAATACGTGGCTACCTGTTGTGACTAACTGCACAACCAAAGTCGTGACTTCCTTGCGCAACTACCTATTGTGACTAACTGCACAACAACCTATCTTGACTTCCTTGCACAACCTACAACCGCGACTAACTGCATAACAACCATTATGACTTCTTTGTGCGGCCTACAATTGTGACTAACTGCTCAACAACCATTGTGCCTAAAACCGTGACTAATTGTTGCAACACGAAAATTAACCGACGAAAAAGATGAACAGAAGAGTCGCCACCAAACTTTTTTATCCTCGAATGGAAAGGGGAACGATCGAAGAAAATCGGGGGAAAAGGAACGACAAGGTCAATGCAACCAATTTTAGGCTCAGGAGTCGGTTATGTGAAGGGAAAATATTAGAACCCCTTCATGTTACGTACTCGAAGAGATCCACACTTGATGTACTGCTTAAAGGGTGTAAATATTTGTTCCATCTGCTGCTAACTGGAAGGAAAAGAATGGGAAACGAAAGGGGAGAGAAGGAACTTAACTCGAGAGGACATTGCACCCCAGCCGTACGTACCTCATCGGGAATGAGAATCGGAGTCGACATAGTTCTAACAAAATGGGGATTATGGTCTCTAGGCGTCACTCTTATGCCTACTTATCTCATTTGGAATGAGAATTATACCGTCGTAGTTTGGCTCACTACGGGTAACCATTTTTGTTTGTTTTTATGCTTTTTATGATTGAAAGTATCAGTGTTCGCGTCCCAGTAGTTAGGGCTTTCCTGATCGCTTAGTCGAGGCTTGGGTGTTTCATGTTTACAGTAGAAAGGAATTGACATGTCGATGCGTCCGTAAAGGAGTATGAGAGGAGAAGAGAAATATGTGAGAAACTTGGTTCGTTGTATTTTAAGTAAGTGTTTTGATTTGTTTTGTTTTGTTTTCGCATGCACAGTGCTAAAGACTATAATATAAGAGCGAACACTTGATACATCGCTCCGAAATAGAACACATACCAAATGCTACTTGAGTGTGTTTAAGGCTCGTGGTGCACTGTACGCCTTTTTCCTTCTTTAAGTATTTTTTGCTTTTCTTTGAAGATGAGAGAAGTGACTCAAGGTTAAAAGAAAAAACTAAATGGGAACTAGACATTGTCGCTCCCGATAAGTGGGACTGGGCCCAGATAAAGGTACAGACGCGAACGGTCGGCGAGAGGGACAATGAGAACACACAGCCATGAACTCACTGGAGATGAATAGAGTCGCCAGCTAGGCATTTTTATCCCGGAGGAAAGGTAATGCTGCATAGACCTAGAAAGATATGGATAAGACGGTTTGCGAACCAGAGAGACTGAGAAAGGGGGTTGGTTACAACCTGGGAAGGTATTAGCACCCAGATTGTCCGTCGTACTCGACGGGATCCACGCTTAAAAGATTTGTGTCTTAAAGGGGTAGTGTCAGTGTAATCTGTGTGTAAAAGAGCTGGAAAAGAATGTACAGGTGTCAGTGTAAAGTGTATAAGTGATGTGAAGTGTATAAGAGAAGTGTCAGTGTAAAAAAGGAAGAGAAAGAGGTGAAATGCTCATGATAATGAGGCTAAGAGAAAGATGCTGGAAAGAGGGGGAATATGCAGAGACTTTTGTTCGATAACTGTTAAGTTATGCCTACGTATCCTCTCGTGCAATGAGGAAGTCAGAACACCGTAGTTCGACCCAAAGAGACTGAAAGGTGAATTGACTGGTGAACTGCTTACTTGTCTATGCTCAAGTGTATGACCTGTCTGGCTCAGGTGCAAACTGTCTTGCATTAGACGGGAGAAGCAAGTTCTCGTTTATGAGTGAAGGTGATGAGAAAAGAATCCCGGAGGAGACGATTATTGTTTGTTTTTGAGTTTTCAGTCTTTTATTGCTTTTGAAAGTTTGTCGTAAGTTAATGAGCTTAAGCCTAAACCAATGGATTTAGTAAACCCATCACATCTTCCCTCTGATTAGGGGTAATGAGAGTACCTTAAGTGTGAAGTCAGATTCTCACACTTAATCACCTTTGGTGTAGGATCAAGATCATTAACCTACTTGTGATTATTTAGATGTTTTTGGTGTTTTTGTTTAGTGTTAAGTAATGAGGTTAAGCCATAATCAAGGATTAAACAGACTCATTACACCATCCTAATAGAAGGATAATAGATGAGAATGTTTAAGCTGAGGAAGGCTCCTCAACTTAATCCATGATTAGGAATTAAACTCATGACAAAACAAGCCTTTGATTAAGTGGATTTTATTTAATGATATGATGATGAAGTGATTTTTAGGGTTTGTAAGACCACTTGAGGGGGACTTGTCCATTAACATTAGGGTTAGTCCTTCTTAACCAATTAAGGAAGAAATAGAACCCTGATGCAAGGCCCAAGTTACAAGTGTAGTGTCTTGATGATTATTATGTGAATTAATTAGAGGATTTAAACACATTAAGGGTTTAACACTTAGGATTAAAGTTATACACTCCATCCTAAGAGAAGGATGCAGGCATAAGCTTAATCACAAAGCCTTAAAGCCTTTAGGGTTTAGTCCCTGATTATGAGATGAGAAGAGAAGACTCAAAGAGACACAAAGGTGAAAACTAAGAGGGGAGACTAAACAAAACCCTAATCATTGTCATGCTTGGTTGTTCCTAAGGTTTGTGAGGTTAAACAAGAACAATCTTCAATGGAACCACCAGGAAGCAGATGAAAGGATCAAGAGAAGCAAAGTAACTTGCTTCATTCAAGAAGTCAAGTCACTTGAAGAAAGAAAGTGGGAGGAACAAGAATGAGCAAGCTCAATCCAAACACATACAAAAATGCAGCATGGATGCAAGAGAGATGAAAAGAAAAGCATGAGAAGTGAAGGCAAATTCACTTCTCAAAATCACTTACCACCTGAAAGGTTAGGAAAGAGATGCAATGTAATGCAAAATGGGATGGAATGACATGATGTAAACCAAAACCAGAAGCATATATGAGATGAGAATGATGCTATGGGATGCTGCAAACACATGTCAAGATTTGTGAAATAAGTTCAGTTTTTCAGGATGTCCCAACAGATGTTGTGACATCTCAAACAGAGTAAAAGCAAATGAACTTAATTCAGAATGTCACACCAGATGTTGGGACATTGCATCAGTTAATGAAATAAACTCAGTTTTTTCAGGATGTCCCAACAGATGTTGTGACATTATCAGACAGAGCATAAGCAAATGAACTTAATTCAGAATGTCACACCAGGTGTTGGGACATTGCATCAGTTAATGAAATAAACTCAGTTTTTGCAGGATGTCCCAACAGATGTTGTGACATTATCAGACAGAGCATAAGCAAATGAACTTAATTCAGAATGTCACACCAGATGTTGGGACATTGCATCAGTTAATGAAATAAACTCAGTTTTCTTCAGGATGTCCCAACAGATGTTGTGACATTATCAAACAGAGCATAAGCAAATGAACTTAATTCAGAATGTCACACCAGATGTTGGGACATTGCATCAGTTAATGAAATAAACTCAGTTTTTTCAGGATGTCCCAACAGATGTTGTGACATTATCAGACAGAGCATAAGCAAATGAACTTAATTCAGAATGTCACACCAGATGTTGGGACATTGTTTCAGTTAATGAAATAAAACTCAGTTTTTTCAGGATGTCCCAACAGATGTTGTGACATCATCAGTTAATGAAATAAAACTCAGTTTTTCAGGATGTCCCAACAGATGTTGGGACATCCCAGACCTGCTACCAGAATTAATGACTAACAAAACTGAATAAATTAAGGAAAGTTACCTGGAATTAATTATGGAAGAATGAAACAGAATAAGGCGCGTCTGTACTGAGCTGGAGACCTTCGAAAGTGAGATTTCAGAGCTTCCCTCTTGTGCAAATGATCTCCCTTTAACCCCTTTGAGGCTAATGGAAACCTTGAATGAGGCTGAAAGTGGCTAGTTTTTTTGTGGTTCAGTTCTGGTGTAACAGGAAATGCAGTTCTTGTGTGTTGTGTTTCAGATCATTGTAAGGGGTGGGATCTGTTCTATGGATGATTTGTGGTTTGTGTGTGAAGGAAATTTTTTTTAATGTTTGAAGGCTGTGGAGAGAGTTTTGAAGAGGAGAAGGTTCAGACCAGTTTTTTTGTGTATGCTGCAAAGTGTGTTCAGCTTGTGTATGGCTTGCTTTATGTTCCATAATGTTTGAGTAGGCTATGGAGCAGGTTTGTAGAGGTGGCTGATCACTATTCCAAAAGCATGGGAGAAATTGCAAAAAGTCATGGTTTGGTGTACTTGAAGCATGGGCTGTGTCAGAGATGGTTTCCTAACCTGTAATGCATCAGCTGAGTTCAAGGAAGGCCCTTGGATGGTTCATGAAAGGCTACTGCATTTGGATCATGAGCTAGAGGAGTTTTTGCAACTTGCCCACTTGTGACATTTCATGATTTTGGCTATGTGAATGTGAGAAGTCTTGCTGGATTTCTGATGTGGAATGCCTTATTAGGTCATGACAATGTATTAAAAACAGCTAGAGATCATACAACTCCTTTGAGAGTGATTTTGCCAAAAATCCCTCTTTGCACTTTCATGAAAAATGACTTATGGATACTTGAAAATCAAAGCATAGAAATGGGAAATTCCTTAGGCCAAACTGAATTTCAGGTCATGCATTGTTTGTATGATTCTATGATCAAATAAAGATCATACACATTCAAAATGATGGGGAAAGCTGAAATTCTGGGATCAGGTCTGAGATGTCCCAACATCTGTTGGGACATCTGTTGGGACATCCTGAAAAAACTGAACTTATTACATTAACTTACACAATGTCACAACATCTGGTGTGACATCCTGAAGTCTGAACTTCAACACTTCTTGTTTGATCAAATAAAGATCATATACACTCAAAATGATGAAGATCACCCCTTGGTTGGGTCAATGGGGGCCTCAGATGCCCTGATTTTGCACTGACTTGTACAAGAAGTCACCTCTTGATCAGATGCCTTCCCCATGGAATTTCTTCATGAAACTTGATATGCATGATCCTCATAACATATAGAGACCAATGGAAACAAGAATGACCAAAAAATTTGGAGTTATGGGCTTCTTTTCAAAAATGTCCCTTTTTGCACTTAACTTCCAATGGTGGAAGTTAAGTGTTATTTGTGACCTTTTTCAAAAATGTCCCTTTTTGCACTTAACTTCCAATGGTGGAAGTTAAGTGTTATTTGTGCAGTCAAACCCGGCTCTGCTTCCATGCCATTCTCAGTTCTTGTGACTCTCTGACATTCTTGACTTTGAGAGGATATAATATGATGCTTGAACATACATGGACCTCTTTGAAGTGATTGATGACCTTTGGAGTGGCCCAAGAAGCTCTTGGATTGCTCAGATCACAAACCCTAGGTGCAGATGACTTTGAATCAACGCAGTGAATCAAAAATGAGATATGAGATGTTATGATTGTGTTTATGCACATGAGAATGATCATAAGCCATGGTGAATGGGTGAGGGCAAATTTGGGGTGTTTACAGCTGCCCCTATTCAAACATGAGTTAGCTGTGCAGGTTGTAAGCAACGGCTTAACAGGCAAACAAGATAACTTGTGGTTGAATACCAAAGACAGTCCAAAATTTGCACTCACAGGATGAAGAAGAAAAGGGATATAGATTGTAAAGGAAAATAAAGTATATTGTAAAGCGTGGGCGACGGAGGACGACCGTCGAGCAGAGGACGGCTGCTGGGTAAAGAGCGATGACGGGGACGGCCGACATGCTGGGAAAAGTGTAGGAAATAAAACAATGACGGGGACGGCCGACATGCTGGGGATAAAAGGTAAAGCCAAGACGGGGACGGCCGACTAGCTGGGAAAAGTAAGAAATTATGATGGGGACGGCCATCAAGATAAAGTAAGATTCTCTGGGAATTAATAAAACATGACGGGGACGGCCATCAAGTTCACAAAGGTAAAGCAACCAACGATGGGGACGGCCATCGGGCTAAAAAGGAAAAGGGACCACGACGGGGACGGCCATCGGGTTTAAGAATAAATGGAATAAACAGATGATGGGGTACGGCCATCAAAGGCGAAGGACGATCACCTAGCAGGGGACGGCTGCTCTGTTGGGAATAAAAGAAATATGATGGGGACGGCCATCAAAGGTGGAGGACGACCACCTAACAGGGTACGGCTGCCAAAGATATCAACGATGGGGACGGCCATCGGATGAGCATGATGGAGGACGACCATCAAGAGGTGGAGGACGACCACCTAGCAGGGGACGGCTGCTAAAGATATCAACGATGGGGACGGCCATCGGATGAGCATGATGGAGGACGACCATCAAGAGGTGGAGGACGACCACCTAGCAGGGTACGGCTGCTCTCAGGGTTTATCATAACACAGGACGAGTGCCAGATGAAAAGGAAAATTTGCTTTATTGGCGATCTACTGGGGAAAAGTAAACACAGACGAGTGTTTACATCCAAGAAACAAAAGGTATAAGTGTTTAAATATTTGTGTATAGATTAAAGATGCGGACGAGCATCCTTAAGACTACGATACGGACGAGTATCGGGTAGAAACAAATACTGACACGTGTTCAGAGATGATGATACGGACGAGTACCAACTGGTTAACAAGGAACACGGACAAGTGTTGAATCTGAAGGGATTCTTCTGGGGAATGATAGACACAGACGAATGTCTATATTCAAGAAGACAAAGGTGTTTGATACAGTGTATGGATTAAAGATGCGGACGAGCATCCTTAAGACTATGATACGGACGAGTATCATGTAGAAACAAACGCTAGACGCATGCTCTTGAGATGATGGTACGGACGAGTACCAACTGGTTAACAAAGAACAAGGACTAATGCCGAATCTGTGGGGATATGAAAGTATATACAAGATACGGACGAGCATCTGTATGAGTGTATAAACGAGTGTATATCTGCTGGGGAAGGTGACACGGACGAGTGCCGAGAAAGAAAAGTATAATATGAACAAAAATCTGATATACCAAGTGTAGGTGACTGTGCTGGGGATATGACACGGACGGGTGCCGAGAAGGTGTATATAAGTATATGTGAGTGCAAAGGGGATGTCTTTGGCTTTCTGCTGGGGATGTGACACGGACGGGTGTCAGGAAGTATCTGTAATACGGGTGATTTTGTTGTAAGAGTGTTCAGACGACTTTACTGGGGAAAGATGGCACGGACGGGTGCCAAAAGGAGTATATACTGGTGTTTGTGATTTGTGAGGCAACTGCTTTAGCTTTAGCTCTCTGTTGGGGAATCTGGGGAGCATTTTGTATACTGTTGACGGGTTGAAAGCTTTTAACTCTGATGGGAATGAAGTGTTGGCAACCTGATGCTTGTTGGAGAGGTTTTCACTGGAGGAAAAACGACTCTGCGTGAGGTATACTTCGTTTAACTGCTTTGGACATCTGCTGAGGATCTGATCATCCTGCTCTGACTCCACTGGGGAGAATTTCTTCTTGCTCTGCCGGGGAAATCCCTTGGAAAGGAGAATCCCGATGACTCTATGGGGAAAGATCATCTTTAGACTTGGCTAGGGAAGATGCTTGATCACACAATCCTGCTGAGGAGGGAATTCTGATAATTCTAACTTTGTGGGGAAGCAAGGCCTTCAGCTGCCTGTTGGGAAAACTTCACTGTGGAAAGATAAGTCCGCTTGGGGATGAGAACGACTCAATTATCCTTGAAGTTCTGTTAGGGTTATCATCTGTTTCAACTCAGCTGGGGATGTGTCAACCCTCATGGTTGAGAAAAGATTTGGCAATGCTCTACTGAGGAGAGACTTTGCTGGAGAATCAAAATATGCCCCAAGTATAGCATAACGGCTGTGTTGGGAAGATGTGCCAATGAAATTTGGCCTTGACTGAATGCGAATAACCAGCTCCTCATGAGGGAATATTGTCGGATGAAAGAAGATCTTTATGCTCGGGGAAGAAATAAACTTCCAATGCCCTGCTGGTAAAATAAATACCAGACATTCCCTGAGAATTAACGCAGTGCTTCAAACTTCTGAGCTCAACAACTGCATACTGATCATCCAGAGTGACCAAACATCCCTTTACTCTTCAAATTTCCTCAGATTGCATCATTTATGAAAAAGATTGTCTTCAGAGGATTTTACAGAAGACTTGGCATCCAGAATTGCCCCAGTGTCTTCAAACTCTTGCAGAAATTCAACAAGTCTTGAGATAACTGCCCCAGATTACGTCTTGAAACAATTCTCGCCCCACATCAGAGCTAAAACAGAAACCATGCGGTATGAAGATGCAATGCAAATGATGTACAATGCAGACATATGCTCATAACCAAAGATATGAAACAAGGATGGTTGGGCGCTAGGGCCAGGTTGATAGATATATATTTTTTGGTTGCCAAGCAATTGGACTTTTGAAGGTGAATTACCAGACGAGAACTGGTTTATTGAAATTAGGCCAACAGACGAGAACTGATGGGCAAAGAATAAGTCGTCAGACGAGAACTGACTCCTTGGGTTCATTGTCAAACGAGAATTGACTCTGAAAAAAGAATGACTACCAGACGAGAACTGGCGTTCAATGGGTTGAATGAAAAGGTGACCAGACGAGAACTGGTTAAAAGATTCGCCTACCAGACGAGAACTGGTATTTGAAGTTGGTTTTCCAGACGAGAACTGGACTTTGAACGGTTTGCCAGATGAGAACTGGACTTTGAACGGTTTGGGGGACGAGGCCCTCTGGATGAGACTGATGTTTGTGGGGAGTTATGCTCAATGCAATTATGATGCACATGCTCTATATGCGACATGAATAACGTATGCAAATGATTTATGCCATGATTATGAAAGGCTAGAAAAACTCCCGAGGTGGGAAGAAAGGTCTTAGTGGCAAGGCTTCTGGTTGAGAAGGGTGACAAAGGCGACGGTGGGTAGCATGATTTCCCGACACTCGTCTTGAACTTGGAGATCACCGATATAACTTGCTCTGTGAAGCTAATGTTTGCCCCCGTTGGGTGAGTCTCTGAACAGACTGTCACTAATTATCCAATTTCTGGAATAGCAAACTTGGATGTTCTCTCGAAGAGAGTTGCACTTAGTGATCTCTGGAAGTGTCCTGCCCCGGCATGAGCGTGAAAGCGACCTGACTCATTCTGACTGAGCATTGGAAGATTTCATCCTTGGACAACAGAAACTTCGGGTGGCCTGCCCCTGCTTGGCAGATTCAGCTCTGATCAACTGACTTCGAATGACGTTCCTCGATCAACTGATGCTTGGGAACTCTCTTTACCCTGACAGATTCCTTGGTCAACAAAACCACTGGATAACATGCCCCTGATTCATAGGCCTGCACGATGCGCTTGATTCTGGTCATCATTGTTGAATAATCAAGTTTTCTCATGATTTCTCTTTGTATGAACTTTCCTGATGACACAGGCTGACTTGCAATTAAAACTGTTCATTTATAAATGGTAATTTTAATGCAGTACACATGCAAGTTTGGAAATCTATTTTATTTAAATGTTGTGACAGTGTGTGACGAATGGACGATTAGTCCAAACGTAGTGTTGAATTAGCAGACCTTTAGGAGTCAGTTTACGCAACCTTGTCGTAGTATGCTTTCAGAATTGAACCTGATTCAATTAGGACTTTCAAGGGTTATAACGTGGTCTGGTTCACGGTTTTAGAAAGAAGGATTTATGGCTCAAAGTTTATTTGTGACCACCCATTCTCCTTGATGTTCTCCAGTCCTATGTTCAGCTAATTCAACTTAAGCGCTCGCTTCTCACAAGGGTTTTGTAATGATTGAGGAACCAATGACGTTGATGGTTTAAGCACCAATGAGGTTTCTTGGAGTAACAGTCACCCATTCTGACTTTGTGTCTGGTCACACAACTTTGTTCTCATGGAACCTTTTTCCTTTTGATATATATATATTTTTTTTTACTCCCTAACTTTTGCCTGGACTGATTCTTTCTGAATGTTTTTTCGATTTTGAAGTCCAGCGGGATGCCCTAACTTTTGCCTAAGTCATATGTTTTCACACATTTTTCGACTTAGCGGGCTTTATTTCTTTTTTTTCTTTGATTTTGTTGAACAAATCGTGTGACACTGGCTTGTCATGACTTGCTGAAAGGGTTGACTGCCTCATTCCTTTGTTGGTGAGGGATAACCATTGTGGTTTCACGTCCCTTGACCTCTTGAGGTGTAATGAATAAAGGTAATGGATCCTCGGATGCACACTCCTTTTGAACGCTCGGTCAAATTAACTGATAACTACCCTGCCCCGGGTTAAATGTGAGGGTTTTTTCGTTCAGAAAAGAAAATCCTACTTCAAGGCTCAAAGGGGTTGACGAGGGTCTATCTCCCTTATATCTCCGGTGTTTGGGAATTGAAACAATGCCTGTACATCGTCAGCAGGTTCTACTCTAAAAGCATACTTTCAACAATTATGGGTATTCAGTTGTCATCATCCTCCCTCAAACCTGCTAAACAACAGTGAAATAAATGGGAGGTATATGGATGCAATTTTTTTTTTTTCTTTTTTTAATGCAAGTAAAGAAAAATGAGCGAATGCGACATAATTGATTCAAAAGTGCAAGATCACTACATTAACAATACCATTCAAAAATAACATTACTTAAAAGACAAGTATCTGCTAACAGGAAAGAAACTACAATGCAAATGATAAAAGGATACAATGATCACCAACTCTGATGACATACTGTTGTCTGAGCCACTGAAATCAAGATACGCTTCTTCTGAAGTCTTTGAACTCAATCAGGTGAAAAGTTGACGTGCACAACCAAGCTTCCTTTTGGAAAGGAGATGTAGCCCTTGTCGGTCAATTGTTGTACTTTGGCTTGAAAAGCTTTGCAATCTTCAGTTGAATGCCCCATTGATCCACCATGATACCCACACTGCTCATGAGGATTGTACTCTGGAGGGTACGGCTCTGGCAACGGCTTGAGAGGCTTAGGAACCACCAAAGAGCTCTGAATTAGATGTGGCAAGAGTTCACTGTATGCCATGGGAACTGGATGAAGAGGAGCAATCCTTCTTTCCAGATTGTTGCGAGGCCTAGGCTGGCTCTGAAGTTGATTCTGAGGTCTTCGACCATGAGATTGCAGATTTGGACGAGGAGGAGCCCAGGGTTTCTGACACGGTGTTCTGAGCATTGCCGAATGCCCATAAGAGTAACCAGATTCAGGAAAAGATGATCTCTGAGAAGATGTTGTTCTAGAATATTCGACATTTGCCATGACTGCACTGACGTCATTCCATTCTTCCTCTTGGGAGCTAACAACAGACTCACCTTCACTAGCTGGGATATTCGAAAAGTCCTGGATCTTTCCACTTTTGAGCAGGCTCTCAACGCGTACTCCAACTATCATCAAATCAGAGAAGCTTGTCATCCCAATGCTACTCATTCTTTCCAAGTATGGACCCTGCAAGGTGCCCACGAACAGGTGTAAACACCCCAAATTTGCCCTCACCCATTCACACCATGGCTTATGGTCATCTCATATGCATAAGTACAATCATATCATCTCTCATCTCATTTTTGATTCACTGGATAGTTTCTAAGGCATCTGCACCTGGGGTTTGTGATCTGAGCCATCCCAAAGCATCTTGAGCCATTCCAAAGGCCACCAATCAACTCAAAGGGGTCCATGTGTGTTCTTATATCATATTCCATCTCCTCAAAGTCAAAATTGCAGAGGAATCACAAGAACTAGGGTTTGAGTGGATGCAGAGCCAGGTTGAACTGCACAGTTGACTGAAAATTAGGGTTTTGGTTTCAGAGGCCATAACTCCAAATTTTTTGGTCATTCTTGTTTTCATTGATCTCTATATGGTATAGGGAGTATGCATATAAATTTTCATGAAGAAATTCCATGGGGAAGTCATCTGATCAAGAGTTGACTTTTCAGACAAGTCAGTGCAAAATCAGGGCATCTGAGGCCCCCAATGACCCAACCAATGGGCGATCTTCATCATTTTGAGTGTATATGACCTTTATTTGATCATGTAAGAAGGTTGAAGTTCATAGAAATCAAGAATTTAGGGTTTTTGCAAATGTTGACTTTTTGGGCATAGTTGACTTTTCAAGAATGCATCATTTTAGGTCATTTTTCAAGCCTTGATTCTTGATCCAAAAAGGCTTCAAATGGAAAAACTTTGGTCATGAAAGTTGTAGATCTCATCTTTCCCTTTTCAAAAAGTACAAGAACATGATCAAACTCTTCATGGATTAAAAGTTATGGCAATGCAAAGTTGGCTAAAATCACTTATTTTCAAGGCATGCCCTAAGTGAGAATTTTGCAAAATCATGGATCAATGCATTTTGCAGCCTCTAATCCATTTCAAACCAACACACAAACATGTCTCTAAGTCATAAAATCAGAATTGAACCAAGAATGCCCATGGTTATAGTTCATGTAACTTGACTTTTCTCATGAAAGTTCAAAAAGCAACAAGTTGCAAAAACTCATGATCACCTCTCACCAACTTGCAGCCTTGAGTGCTGAGCTTTGCTAGACCTCTCTCTCACCATGCTGCACCAGAACCAACCTTGTACTTGCCTAGACTTTGAGCCATGCCTCACTTACACAAAAGGTGGACTTTATGCAAAAGTAGACATCCCAATCACAGCAGGACATGTCACATCCCCCAGCCACTTGCAATTGTTTATACTATCCAAATGCTGGCCAAAACATAAGGGAGGCAAGGCTGAAACTAACACATTACACACATTCACAAAATCCCTTCACATTGCAAAAGCCTTCGAATTCCTCTCCACAGCCACAAAACACTCAAACTTTTTCCTCCATTCAACTCACCATGTATCACTGAGTAGAAACCACCCAAAGCACAAGCCTAAAACATCCAGAACACCTCATTGCCATCTCTCACTCCATTCTGCAGATTCATTCGAATCTCCCTCCCTAGCCCACAAACAGCCAAACAAACACCATAGACCTTCTCCATTCACCCTCAGGATCATAAACAACCCCTCACCATGACCTGAAAGTGCCTATTTCACCATTGCCATTTCTGACCAAGCTTGAACAGAAGCTTTCGAAACTCATCAACCAGCCAACTTAAACTCCTTTTGAGTATTCAAACATCTTCTGGGGACCAAGTGGAGTAGTTTGCATTGAAGGAAGTGTCCAGAAAGTCTTCAAACTGAAAGCTTCAAATCTCAGGTAGCTCGAAAATTATTTTTCCAGAAATCATTTTTCTTGTTACAAACTTGTTCATTGTGTTGTCCTGATCATCCTGATGTTCTTATTTTTTGAAATGGTGATGATTTGAGCATTTAATTTGACTCTGAAACTGGTTTGCCCTAAAAATGTTTGCCTTCGATTCATGTGATTGATGAAGAATAAATTTGTTTGGGGTTAGGGTTTTGATTCAGGAGATCATGGGGTTCATTTCTATGTGCTTAGTTTTCATTTTAGTCACGTTTTTAGGAAGTTTGAAGTTTTCAGGGGAGGAGGTCACCGGAGAAGACGACCGGAGCTCGTCTCCGGTGACCTGAAAGTGTTTAATTATTAATTAGGGTTAGGGCACTGAGTTTGAACGTGAGCCATTGGATTCCATTTCCCGCGCGTGAATAGAAGGCCAGGATCTTTTCATTAAGTCTTAATTATGAATTATTATTTAATTAATCAGGATTAGGCTAGTTTGAATTGTGACCCTTAGATCACGCGCCAGTCAACACTTTTAAACCCAGAGCGCATCCTGGCCTTTCCTTCATTTGACTTTTATTTTATTTAATTTTTAATTCATTTTCTTTCTATTTAATTTGCATAATTAATTTAAAATAGCTAAAAAATCTTAAAAATTATGAAACTTTTTCTTTAAAGTTTAATTAATTTTTAAGACCCAAAAATATTTTTATTTTATTTTTTATCATTAAAAAAGTATTTTTGAATATTTAAAAGATTATTTTTAATTGATTAATGGGAATTAATTAATTAAAAATACTTTTAGGTATTTAAAAATTACAAAAAAATTCATGAAATGTTCTAAGACATTTAGAAACATTGTACAACCTTCAAACCAAATTTCTTTTTTGATCTTGATGCATTTTAAGAATTTTTCATTGAATTAAATCATTTTTTATGCATTATTTTGATCATGGATTCAAAAATTCATTTCTGCCAATTGGTGAAGGTTGAGACATTGATTCTTCTTGCATTGTCTTTTGTTTAGCATGTATTTTCAAGGATAAAAAGGCCATGAATTGCTCTTGCATTTTCAAATTGTTTGGCATTTGTTTTGTTAAGAACCCTAAAAAACCCTAATAAGTTAGAAAATTCATAACTCAAGATTGGTTGAGAGTTGAGAGTTCCCCTTTGGTCAGTGATTCATCATAGGCCTAGGGTTTCTTTGGATACCATTTTCCATTTTTACTTTAGGGTTTTGCTTCTATTTTTGGTTTGTGTTTGATGTTTGATCCATGAACCCTAATTTGGGCTTTCTTTTGCATCCTTCTTGCATTCCCTTGCATAACATGACTTGTCTTTGCATTTTGTGCATTCTTGTGATTCATTTGACATCTTAAGACATGTATAAAGCATCTTTGATCATTGCATTGCATGTTTGCCATATCATTTGCCTTGTATGTTTCATGACTTTTCATGTTCATTCATGCTCCTTAGCTTGCATCATTTGCATCCATGATCTTGTATGAACATCTCCATGCCTTGCCTCATGTTTGCAGCACCTCACAACATCATTATCATCATCAACATGCTTCTGGTTTTGTTTAGCATCATGTCATTTCATTTCATTTAGCATTGCATTGCTTTTCTTTCTAACATTTCAGGTGGTAAGTAAACTTGAGAAGTGAATTTGCCTTCACTTCTCATAACTTTTCTTTTCATCTGCCTTGCATACATTGCTGCATTTATATTTGTGTTTGAGTTTGAGCTTGCTCATTCTTGTTTCTCCCACTTTCTTTCTTCAAGTGACTTGACTTCTTGAATGAAGCAAGTCACCTTGCTTCTCTTGATCCTTTCATCTGTTTCCTGGTGGCTCCTTTGAAGATTGTTCTTGCAAACCTCACAAACCTTAGGATCAACCAAGCATGACAATGAATTAGGGTTTTGATTAGTCCCCCCATAGTTTCACCTTTGTGTCTCTTTGAGTCTCCTCTTCTCATCTCATAATCAGGGACTAAACCCTAAAGGCTTTAAGACTTTGTGCTTAGGGTTATGCCTGCATCCTTCTCTTAGGATGGAGTGTATAACTTTAATCCTAAGTATTAAACCCTTAAGGTGTTTAAATCTCTTAATCAATTCATCTAATAATCATCAAGACATCACACTTGTAACTTGGGCCTTGCATTAGGGTTCTAATTCTTCCTTAAGTGGTTAAGAAGGACTAACCCTAGTGTTAATGGACAAGTCCCCCTCAAGTTGTCTTACAAATCATAAAAAACACTTCATCATCATACCATTAAATAAAATCCACTTAATAAAGGCTTGTTTTGTCATGGGTTTAATCCCTAATCATGGATTAAGTTGAGGAGTCTTCCTCAGCTTAAACATTCTCATCTATTATCCTTCTTTTAGGATGGTGTAATGAGTCTGTTTAATCCTTGATTATGGCTTAACCTCATTACTCAACACTAAACAAAATCACAAAAACATCTAAATAATCACAAGTAGGTTAATGATCTTAATCCTACACCAAAGGTGATTAAGTGTGAGAATCTGACTTCACACTTAAGGTACTCTCATTACCCCTAATCAGAGGGAAGATGTGATGAGTTTACTAAATCCATTGGTTTAGGCCTAAGCTCATTGACTTATGACAAACCTCAAAAAGCAATAAAAGACTGAAAATGCAAAAACAAACAATAATCGTCTCCTCCGGGATTCTTTTCTCATCATCCTCACTCACAAACGAGAACTTGCTTCTTCCGTCTAATGCAAGACAGTTCGCACCTGAGCCAGACAGGTCATACACTTGAGCATTGACAAGCAAGCAGTTCATCAGTCAATTCATCTTTCAGTCTCTTTGGGTCGAACTACGGTGTTCTGACTTCCTCATTGCACGAGAGGATACGTAGGCATAACTTAACAGTTATCGAACAAAAGTCTCTGTATATCCCCCCTCTTTCCAGCTTTATTCTCTTAGCCTCATATTCTTGAGCACTTCATTCTTGTTCTCACACTGACACTGTATATATTACACTTCACATTCCTTTTACACTGACACCTGTACATTCTTTTCCAGCTATTTTACACACAGATTGCACTGACACTCCCCCTTTAAAACACAAATCTTTTAAGCGTGGATCCCGTCGAGTACGACGGACAATCTGGGTGCTAATACCTTCCCAGGTTGTAACCAACCCCCTTTCTCAGTCTCTCTGGTTCGCAAACCGTCTTGTCCATCTCTTTCTAGGCCTATGCAGCATTGCCTTTCCTCCGGGATAAAAATGCCTAGCTGGCGACTCTATTCATCTCCAGTGAGTTCACGGCTGTGTGTTCTCACTGTTCTTTTCGCCGACCGTTCGCGCTTGTACCGGGATGCAAATCTTTGGGAGCGACAGCTTGGCGACTCTGCTGGGGAACCTTATACTGCAACCAGGGCTTCTGGTTCTTTTTGCGGGTTCCTCCTAGCGCTTGATTGATTTGTGTTTACTGGGGTGTTATGTGCTATTTGTGTTTGTATATTTGCTTTATTTACTGCTTTCTGTACAGCTTTATTTATTGCTTTCTTTACAGTTTTTCATACATCATACTGTACTGCTGGCTGGATCTGGTTTTCCTTTGGTGGGTGGGTGTTTCATTGAGAGTTAAGGTCCTATACCCGGGACCTGAGTGACACCTAGGCTAGAGTGAATCATATTCTTTCCCATTCCATTTCGGTCTGGTGCGGGAATATGAAACACGGTTCAGATATGGGTTTCTTCTTGAGAACTCTGTGTTGCAGATTTCCTGCAATATTAGGGCTATCTGGGAAGCCTGCTAAGTCTGGATGACCTTTTAGTATTGACCTTCAGAAACTGAGGTGAATTAGAGGAGGAATTGTTATGGTTATTGTAAACACTGTACCTCCGGGTTAGAAGTGTTTACACTTCTCATAACTGATCCAAGTCTGAGGATCCTTGTTCTAGATCACCACCTGTGAGGGGGCTGGGCTGTTTACAGGTTTGCAGGTACCTTGACCTCAGAATACCCTGTTACTTTGACTTTGTTAAGAATACTCCATGTTGGACAGTTCTTGTGATTCTAAAACCCTGGACATGTGGCTCTTTATTTGAGTCCCCCACCTTGGTTACGGGATTTATAGACCTCCACCTGGATTTCTTGAACACACATGGATCTACACCAAGGCAGTTAATCAGATCCAGCTCAGTCACAAACCCTTGCATTTCATTTTGCATACATAGTCATTGCATCATATTGACATTTGCTTATTTGTGTTTCAGGGTATCCATATTCATCTGGTTTTGGTTTTGACCCCATCTGCAGTTTTGACTTATCTCCACCAGCATTTGCTTCAGTCTGTCAGCCATATACTTCAGTTACTTGCACTAGCCAGCCAGTGGCCCACTCCTCAGCATCTTCATCAGCACTTATCCTACTCAGTCCTCAGCATTATGGCTCCAAAGAAAAGCAACATCACCTATCATTTCTTCCAACCAGACTTATCAGACATCAGGAGGATCCAAACCCTGATCACTCCAGATCACATACCCTTGTTCAGGGAGAGTTATGGAGATATACTGGACATGGTCATGGATCTGGACCCATCTCAGAGGAGCCTCATCCACACCTGCATTCAGTTTTATGATCCTCCATTGAGATGTTTCACCTTTCAAGACTTTCAGTTGGGGCCTCTTCTGGAAGAATACTCATCATTGACTGGTCTACCCATCAAAAGAGAAGTCCCATTCAACCCTGAAATGGTCTTTCCTAGCAATGGAGAGGTAGCAAAAGCTCTGTATCTGGAGTCTGTTTTGATTGAACAGCATATGACCTCCAAAGCTGGAACCCTTGGTTTTCATCTTGACTTCCTGATTTCTCAAGCTAGTTTGAAGGCCTCCTTGGGGGAGTGGAAAGCTGTTTGTGCTCTGTTGGCCTTAAGTGTATATGGAATTGTGCTGTTTGCAGATGAGCCTCGATTCATCAGTAAGAATGCAATCCACTTGTTCATCCTGAAGAACCCAGTGCCAACTTTACTGGGTGATCTCTATTACTCAGTGCATCAGAGAAATGAGAAGCAGAGGGGAAGATTAGTAAGGATTTGTGCTCCATTATTCCATGCTTGGCTTCTCAGGCATCTACCCAGGACAGATGCATTTCTAAATCCTCATCAGCAAAGCAACTGGGCTAAGAGACTCACTGTCCTAACTTCAGCAGATATCAGATGGTGTACTCAGAGCACCAAGGGCAGAGATATGATCACCAGCTGTGGGCACTTTCCCAATGTGCCTTTGATAGGAGTCAAGGGAAGTATCAACTACAACCCTCTGCTGTTCAGGAGACAATTGGGCTATGCACTGGTCCACACTCCTAGGGTACAAGATTTGGTTGAGACCCTCTACTGTGAGAACAAGATTAGTTTGGCTGTTGTTAGGCAGGCTGCCTGGGCCTGGGATCATGTTCAAACCAAGGGAATCACCATTCTGGGGAAGTGCAATAATGTGGCATCAGTCCAATATTATGAGTGGTCCCATGCTAGGGCCCAGTTCTCTGGAATGCCCTTTACCATAGAAGACATGCCTGAGTCATCTTCAGCACCACCCCCTGCCACTATCAGTTTGGAGGAGTTTGAGAGCTTGAAGGAAAGAAATGAGAAGTTAACTCAGGCTTTGCAGAAGACCCTCCGGGAGAGGAGTGAAGGTGGGAGGGAGATTGAAAGATTGGAGAAATTGAGGGTAGAACACTTGACTAAAATTGAGAAGTCCGGAGAGTATATCAACAAGTCTAAGGCTGGTGAACAGATTCTGAAGAATGCTTGTAAGGAAGCCCAGTTCCAGAGAGCAAGGACAGACTTGTATTTGAAAGAGAGTCAGGCCAGGTGGGTCCGGATCACTGAGGCCCGTACCCTAGAAGACAAGAGAGTTCAGGACAAGATGGAGCAGATGGAAAAAGCCCTGGCAGCAGCCCAGGAGGAAATATCAGAGCTGAAAATCAAAGCAGGATTGAAGAGGTCAAAGGACCAAAGTCAGAATAAGAAGTTGACTGCAGCTGTCGCAACAAGAAACCTTCTCATCATAAGTCTCACGGAGCATCCGGCTGATCCTGTGACCGAAGCACTTCTCAAGGAAGTTCGTGAGGATGAGTTTGGCCTTGGAGTTTGATCATTTGCTTGTTGTTGTTCCTATTCCGTGTACTTTTGCTTTTTGTGATGTATTTTGGCCCCTTTGAGGGCTTGTGTTGTAAAAATGAACAAATTGTATTATTTCACTTTTGTAATATATCTGTGTTGGTTTCTATCTGGATTCACATCAAAAGCAACTCCAACAGCATCATCTTCAAGGGTCTGGAAGGGTCAAAACTGAAGGCCAAACCGGATACCTTGAGAACAAATAAGCATAACTGCATTGCATGCTAACCTCTTTTGTTTGTTTTGTAGGTTTTTTTGTTTTGTTGTTGCTAACCTCTGTTGTGATGCTCAGGAATTATTGCTCGCCGCCGGGTATTTCCTCTCAACAGGCCACACAGGTACCCAACTAGAAACAACCTTCCGGGAATCCAGATGGATCAGATGCAGCAGGACCTTACGGAGGTCAGAAACCAGATGGCCAACGAAAGGTTGGAGATGAGAACTCAGATAACACAATTCATGGAAGTGATGAACAATTTAGCTCAAAGCCAGGAGAGGCTCAGAACTTTGGTGGAAGGGAGGAATCAAGATGAACCTCATGTGGGGACTGCAGGCACCAGTAACAATGAACGGGTGCAACCCCATGTTAACCCTCCTGTGTTTGGCCCACATCTACATCCTGAGATTAACACTCCTGCGAATGTTCAAGGAACAGCCACTGCAGCCAGAGTACTTCAAGAAGATCCTCAGGAGGACCAGTATACGGTAATGGGTGCCGGAGAGGAAACTTATGATAGACGATTGGAAGAAATAGCTGAGAAGTTGAGGTCCTTAGAATCTCAAAATTCTTTGGGTTTCGACGTTATGGACATGGGTTTGGTAGAAGGGGTCAGGATCCCCCATAAGTTCAAGCCTCCTTGTTTCGAAAAGTATAATGGGACTTCATGCCCCCGGACTCATTTGCAATCATTTCTGGGAAGGCTGAAGGCCTATACAATGGATGAGAAATTGTGGATGTTCTATTTCGAAGATAGCTTGACTGGAGCATCAAGAGAATGGTACTCTCACTTGACAAGGGCAACTATCAGATGCTGGAAGGACCTGGCAGAAGCCTTCATCAGACAATATCAGTATAATCTAGATATGGCACCCAACAGGACCCTCTTAATGGGAATGTCACAGTCTTCGAGGGAGAGCTTCAGAGAATATGCTCAAAGGTGGAGGCAACTGGCTGCTGCTGTTCAACCACCAATGTCTGAGAGAGAAATGGCAGACATGTTTATGAACACTCTTCAGGGAACCTATATTGACAGGTTAGCTGCTTTCTCTTCCACTAGCTTTGCGGATGTTGTTATAGCTGGGGAGAGAATTGAAAGCCTGTTAAAGATGGGAAAGATCTCAGACAACGGTGCAAGCTCGTCCAGTGGTACAAGAAAGCCTTTTACAGGCCCGAGAAGAACTGGCGAGACCAATGCCATCCACACCAACAGGGGTAGGCCCCAATATGCTCAGAGGTCAATAGCAGCAGTCACCATCCCTGCTCCAGCTCATCCACAGCCAGTCTATCAACCTCCTCAACAAAACTTCCAACAACAACCTCAGTATCAGCAGAATCAGTATCCTCCAAGGAACTTCAACAACAACTCCAACAACAACAATCAACAGAGGCCATTCCAACAAAGGCCATCCCAAGCTAACCGAGTGATCGACCCGATCCCAATGCCGTATGCTGCTTTGCTGCCACAACTTCTGAAACTCAACCTAGTTGAGCTAAGAACGTTGGCACCTCCGGATCCCAACAGTCTACCAAGGAACTATGACTCCAATGCTAGGTGTGCTTTTCACTCGAACGCACCTGGTCACAGTACAGAAAAATGCAGGGCTCTGCATATGAAGGTACAAGACTTGGTAGACTCCAAGGCTCTGAATTTTGCACCTCCGCCCAATGTCAATAAAAACCCAATGCCAAACCATGGTGTTCCTCGAATTAATGCTATTGAAGAAGACCAACCGTCTTATTTAATAACCAGTGTGGATCAGATCAGGACACCATTGGTGGAAATCAAAGCTCAACTCCGCGAAAACCAAATATTTCCGGGGTGTGAACTAGGGTGTCCCTATTGCAATATTTCATGGAATGGGTGCGAGGACCTGAGGAATGGCATTGACAGCCTTATTCAGAGTGGCTTACTCCAGATCACTACATCATTTCCGACAAATCCAGCAACTTCATCAACAACGGTTTCAGAACCTCCTACAAATGCAGCAACTATTGTTCCCGACAATTCATCAGCAACATCAACAAGTACTTCACTTGTCCTCCCAAATGATCAGTTTTCAACAGTTTCTCCTGCTACAACTTCAGCTTCATTCCATTTCGACTCTCCATCAGCTACAACAACAGTCCTTCCAACAGAACCTCCTACAACACCAGCAATCAATCATGAAGATGTCTCTACCGTCACCATATTCTACGATCCGGAAAATAATTCTGCCTACCATTCAGAAGGTGCTGCTCCCGCCAGAGCACCAGTTACAATCTTTTATGATCCACAAACAATTACAGTCCCTTCAGCAGCAGCAATCAGTCCAGTCACTGTCACGGTGCCTGGACCAGTACCATATGAAAGCAATAGGGCCATCCCTTGGCACTATGGCTCTGACGTGTACTGCGAAGGAAAAAGAATCACTCTGGAAACATCAACACCTGCACCACAAGTAGATAATGTGGGGGGAGGCGGAGGCTTCACCCGAAGCGGACGTCTCTTCGCCTCACAAGTCCAGAGACCTACTGCCGAAGCAGAAGCTGCTGCCAAGGCAAAAGGAAAAGGCCCGGTGCAGGAAGATCCAGTTGCCAAAGAAGCCCTGAAAACTCCATTTGATCAGGAAGTTGATGAGTTTATGCGAATCATCAAAAAGAGTGATTATAAAATTGTGGATCAGCTTCATCAGACGCCACCCAAAATCTCTATCCTCTCACTGCTTATGTGCTCCGAAGCCCATCGGAATGCACTACTTAAAGTCCTGCACGCAGCTTACGTGCCTGAGGAGATTACTGTCAACCAATTGGAAACCGTGGTTGGAAATGTTACTGCTAGAAATGGGCTAGGGTTTACCAATTCTGACTTGACAGCGGATGGTCGCAATCACAACAAAGCCTTGCACATAACCATGGAATGCAAAGGAGCTGTCCTTTCTCATGTGCTGGTGGACACAGGTTCTTCCCTGAATGTCTTACCAAAGAAGGCTCTGGTGAAGCTTGAATATGATGGATTGGCATTGAGACCCAGCAACCTGGTGGTAAGAGCCTTTGATGGTTCTAAGAGATCGGTTCTGGGAGAGATTGAGCTGCCTGTGACAATTGGCCCGCAGACCTTTAAAACTATCTTTTATGTGATGGACATTCAGCCCGCCTACAGCTGTTTGTTAGGTAGACCCTGGATTCACGCCGCCGGCGCAATAACGTCTACCCTTCACCAAAAGTTAAAATTTGAGTGGGAAGGCCAAGTTGTCACAATCTGTGGAGAGGAGGACATTTTTGTTAGCCATCTGGCTACTTATAAATACATTGAGATGGATGGAGAGATCCATGAAACAATGAGCCAAGGTTTTGAAGCCTTGAATGTCAATGAAGCATCTGCTGTATTTGGTACTCCAATGTCATCTTACCAACAAGCCCGGAAGGTTGTTGAAGAAGGAACTGCCCTAGGCTGGGGCAAGGTCTTAGCTGTGGAGGAGAAGAAGGACAAATTCGGGTTGGGTTACAGACCAACTCAACATCAAACAAAGGCTGCTGCAGAGCCTGGTTTTGTCAGTGGGGGGATGCTCACCCCCGATGCTATCAACTGTCTGGAAGACGAGCTGGAAGAGGAGCGCAATCTGGAGAATTGGATTCGTCCGAAGATCCCGGGAAGCAGTGTCTCGAACTGGTCTTCCCAGGAAATTATAAGAGTTACTCGTGCAGAGTAATTATTATTTCCTGTATTTTTATAGCATGCATCAAAGTCTTGCATCTTGCCCAAGATGACAAGACTCATTTTGTAATCAGGGCCATCTGTACTTTTGTGCAAACAAGATCAAATTAATGAAATATCAGACAATCTTTTTGCAAACAAGTCTTTTCTTTTCTACTCACTGTTTTTCCATTTTTCTTTTTGTACAAAAATAAATGGCGGTGTTTTCAAAATGATAACTTCATCTCACTTTTTTCTAAAGCAAGATTAAAATCAATCACTAAAATGAACAAACTTAACTCTTGCAGAAAGTGCCTTCCTGACTGCACCGACAACAGCACGGCTATGACATCGTATGACTTTGACAATCCAATCAATCAAGCTGATGAAGGGGTTGATGAAGAATATGAGCTTCCTGAAGAGCTAGCCAGGTTGTTAAGGCAAGAGGAAAAGGTTATTACCCCTCACCAGGAGGAGGTTGAAGTGATCAATCTTGGTACGGAGGAAGACGTGAAAGAAGTTAAAATCGGGGCCTGCCTGCAAGACTCAGTGAAGAGACAACTGATAGATCTGCTTCAAGAGTATGTTGATGTGTTTGCTTGGTCGTATCAAGATATGCCAGGGTTGGATACCGACATTGTTGTGCACAAGCTGCCTCTGAGGGAAGAATGCCCTCCAGTCAAACAGAAGCTGCGCCGAACTCGCCCAGACATGGCTATGAAAGTCAAAGAAGAGGTACAAAAGCAATGGGACGCCGGGTTCCTTGCTGTAACTAGCTACCCGCCGTGGGTGGCTAATATAGTACCTGTGCCTAAGAAGGACGGAAAAGTAAGAATGTGTGTTGACTACCGGGATCTGAACAGAGCCAGCCCGAAAGATGACTTCCCATTACCTCACATTGACGTATTGGTGGATAACACGGCTCAGTTCTCGGTATTCTCCTTCATGGATGGATTTTCAGGATATAATCAGATCAAGATGTCGCCTGAAGACATGGAGAAGACAACATTCATCACACCCTGGGGCACGTTCTGCTACAAAGTGATGCCATTCGGACTGAAGAATGCTGGTGCCACATATCAACGGGCTATGGTGACATTATTCCACGATATGATCCACAAAGAAATAGAATGTTATGTGGATGACATGATCGCCAAGTCCCTCACAGAGGAAGATCACCTGGTGAATCTGCTGAAGTTGTTCAAGCGTCTGAGGAAGTATCAATTGAAGCTGAACCCCAACAAATGCACATTCGGGGTGAGATCTGGTAAGCTGTTGGGCTTTATTGTAAGCGAGAAGGGGATTGAAGTGGACCCTGATAAAGTCAAAGCCATCCAAGAGATGCCTGCACCTAAAACTGAGAAAGAAGTTCGAGGGTTCTTAGGTCGATTGAACTACATCTCACGGTTCATATCTCACCTCACGGCAACCTGTGAACCTTTATTCAAGCTGTTACGAAAAGAACAAACGGTCAGGTGGAATGAAGACTGCCAGAAGGCTTTTGACAAGATCAAGGAATATTTACAAGAACCTCCAATCCTTATGCCTCCAGTTGAAGGAAGACCTCTGATTATGTACTTGACAGTGCTAGAAGAATCAATGGGGTGTGTGCTGGGCCAGCATGACGAGTCTGGTCGAAAAGAGTATGCAATATACTACCTAAGCAAAAAGTTTACCGACTGTGAACAGCGTTATTCACTGCTCGAGAAAACTTGCTGTGCTTTAGCGTGGGCTGCTCGCCGACTGAGACAGTATATGCTGACCCACACTACCTTATTAATCTCAAAAATGGACCCAGTTAAGTACATTTTCGAGAAGCCAGCTCTTACTGGACGGGTTGCAAGATGGCAGATGATTCTCACAGAATACGACATACAGTACACTTCTCAGAAAGCCATCAAAGGCAGTGTACTATCTGAATATCTTGCTGAGAAACCTATTGATGACTACCAGCCAATGAGGTTTGACTTCCCTGATGAAGACATCATGTTCATTAAAGCAAAAGATCACGAGGAGCCTATTCACACCGAAGGGCCTGACCCGGAGGAAGAATGGACTATGATGTTTGATGGGGCTGTTAACATGAATGGCCGTGGTGTTGGTGCAGTACTCATTACACCCAAAGGAGTTCACATGCCTTTCTCGGCAAAACTCATTTTCAACTGCACTAACAACGAAGCTGAATACGAAGCTTTCATTATGGGTCTTGAGGAAGCCATTGACCTCAGGATCAAGACATTGACTGTATTCGGAGATTCAGCTTTGGTAGTCAATCAAACCAACGGGAAATGGTACACCCACCAAGATCATCTGATACCTTACAGGGATTATACAAGAAGGTTATTGACTTTCTTCACAACAGTCAAGCTTGAGTATATCCCTCGCGACGAGAATCAGTTTGCAGATGCTCTTGCTACCATTTCATCCATGATCAAAGTTCAAACGGCTAACTTTGTACCCCAGATTTCAGTGTCAAGACTTGATAGACCAGCATATGTATTTGCAGCGGATGTTGTCAAAGATGATAAGCCTTGGTTCCACGACATTAAAAGCTTCTTGGAGGATCAAACATACCCACCTGGGGCATCTTCCAATGATAAGAAGACTTTGAGAAGGCTCGCTGGTAGTTTCTTTCTGAACACTGATGGGTCTTTATACAAGAGGAACTTTGACATGGTACTCCTCAGATGTGTTGACAAGACGGAAGCAGATTTGCTGATGCATGAAGTGCACGAAGGATCTTTTGGTACCCATGCAGGGGGGGCATGCCATGGCTAAGAAGTTGTTAAGATCAGGCTATTACTGGATCACAATGGATGCAGACTGTTGTGCTTACGCCAGAAAATGCCATAAATGCCAGATCTATGCAGATAAGGTGCATGTGCCTCCCAATCCTTTGAACATCATGTCTTCACCATGGCCCTTTGCCATGTGGGGCATTGATATGATTGGCAAGATTGAGCCAACTGCTTCAAATGGCCACAGATTCATCCTGGTCGCCATTGACTATTTCACCAAGTGGGTTGAAGCAGCCTCATATGCAAATGTTACAAGACAAGTGGTGGCCCGATTTCTGAAAAGAGATATCATCTGTCGGTATGGAGTGCTCGAGCGAATCATTACTGATAATGGTTCCAACTTAAACAACAAAATGATGGCAGAGCTGTGCCGGGACTTCAAGATTCAACATCACAATTCTTCTCCTTACAGGCCAAAGATGAACGGCGCTGTTGAGGCAGCTAACAAGAATATCAAGAAGATTGTGCAGAAGATGGTAGTCACATACAAAGACTGGCATGAAATACTACCGTTTGCCTTGCATGGGTACCGCACATCAATCAGAACATCCACTGGGGCAACACCTTATCAGCTTGTGTATGGTATGGAAGCAGTCCTACCTGTTGAAGTTGAACTACCCTCGTTACGGGTGTTAATGGATGTTAAACTGAGTGAAGCAGAATGGGTTCGGGCCCGATTCGAACAACTGAGTCTGATCGAAGAGAAAAGATTGGCTGCAATCTGTCATGGACAGCTATATCAGAAGAGAATGAAGAAAGCATTCGATCAGAAAGTCAGACACCGAGAGTACCAAGTAGGAGATCTTGTGCTGAAAAGAATACTCCCTCCTCATACAGACCACAGGGGCAAATGGACTCCAAATTATGAAGGACCATTCGTTGTAAAGAAAGTTTTCTCTGGTGGAGCACTGATGCTCAGCACCATGGATGGTGAAGATTTCCCGTCCCCTGTGAATTCAGATGCAGTTAAAAAATACTTCGCATAAAATGACCCGCTGGACATAAAAACAGAATGTAAGTCCAGGCAAAAACAGGGCATCCCGGCGAGTCAAAAACAGAATAAAAGACTCGGGCAAAAGTAAGGGAAATAAATGAAAAAATGTACACCCGCTGAGTTGAAAAGCCGCATTGGACAGCTCAGGCAAAAATGGGTATCCCGATGGATTGAAAACCCGAAAGGGCGATCCAGGCAAAATAAGGGAATAAGCGAACAACTGCATTCTGAATTCGTCTGTATCACCCACGACTTGGTAAGCTCCAAAGGATCAAGCTTCAATCAAAATCAACTCTCTCCAGAAAGCAAGACGAGAAGAACGTCATTGTCATACGAGTCATAGCAGAAGAGGAAGCTCCTCAAAGCGTCGTCAACATCGCCAGCACTTTATTTCTTAATTTGTAACAATCTCCTCATTTCAGGAGATATGTTTCTTTGACTGTATCTTTGCCAATTCAGGGCACATGAATTAATAAAATCATATTTTCAGTCATGATTCGTCTTTTACATTTACGTTTTGCAAGGAGTTGTCTGATATCTCTAAAAGTACAATTGCATAAGTACAGATGCCCTTCTCTAAAAAAATAAAAACACATGCTTACAGGGAATATACTTACTCTCGAAAGTACTTATCTCCTATGACGGAATCCAGTAAGGGATACCTCGGGACCTTTTGTACGTTTCCTTACCTTTGCAGGATTGCAGGTATCCAGAACGCAACCTGGGGCATGCAGATTACGTCTCAGCAAGTAGGCGAATCATTATCAACTCGGTCTATCTTCAACATACAGCATCAAAGGTGCCCATTCCCCCAGCGGAGCTGCCAAATCAGCATACACTCAATCTCAGCATCCGAGATGCTCTATCCCCAGCTGAGTTGCTCCCTATTGCTCTCCCCAGCTGAGTTGCTCCCTATTGCTCTCCCCAGCTGAGTTATCAACAGCATTCCCCAGCCGAGTTGCCATTCTTCCTCAGCAGAATGCAGAAGTCAGGGAATCATCTCCCCACAGAGCTTCATCCTCTGTCCAGAAGAGCAATGCACGAAGAAGTCACAACAGAGTACAGAAAGCTTCTACAAACCCCAGCTGGGTTTCTCATTTATAAGGATATGTCAATCAGTGGCATATATCCCCAAGCAGATACCTCATTAGATCTACCAATGATCTCATCCCCAGCTGGGATGTTCGCTTCAAGCAGATCGACCAGAGATCTTCGCAGCAACGGGATCCGAATCCCGGATCTGTGCCCCTTTGCATAATCATGGCATCCGCATCATATTCACCCCCCAGAGCGTAGCATTCCGTCTAATACGGAGCATTACGGCAAAAATCAAATGCATAGCATAATCATAAGTCATGTTGTGAATTGAACGCTTGTGAATACAGATTACTTTCCCCAAGAGTCCCCCACCAGAGTCCCAGCAAAAGCAGTTTCCCCACAATCACAAACACCCGTATATACACCTTTTGGCACCCGTCCGTGTCATCTTTCCCCAGTAAAGTCGCCTGAACACCCTTTACAAACAAATCACCCTCATTACAGATACGTTCTGGCACCCGTCCGTGTCATAACTCCCAGCAGAGAGCCAAAGACATCCTTTTTGCACTCACATACCTTATATACACCCTTTTTGACACCCGTCCGTGTCATATCCCCAGCGCAGTCGCCTAGACTTTGTATAGCAGACACTTGTTAATATTATACTTTCCTCTCTTGACACTCGTCCGTGTCACTCTCCCCAGCAGTTAAAACACTCATCTATACAATACAATACTCACTACTCATGGTACGCTTATACAGATACTCGTCCGTATCTTGTATACATCATCGCTCATAGCCCCACAGATTCGACGGTAGTCCTTGTTCTTTGTTAACCAGTTGGTATTCGTCCGTACCATCATCTCAGAACATTGCGTCCAGTGTTTGTTTCTACATGATACTCGTTCGTATCATAGTCTTAGGGATGCTCGTCCGCATCTTTAATCCATACAAACACTTATGTCTTCTTGAATATAGATACTCGTCCGTGTCTATTATTCCCCAGAAGAGTCCTTTCAGATGCGACACTCGTCCGTGTTATTTGTTAACCAGTTGATACTCGTCCGTACCATCATCTCTGAACATGTGTCAGTTTGTTTCTACATGATACTCGTCCATATCATAGTCTTAAGGATGCTCGTCCGCATCTTTAATCTATACACAATACCAAACACTTATACCTTTTGTTTCTTGGATGTAAACGCTCGTCCGTGTTTACTATCTCCCCAGTAGGTTGCCAACAAATTTTCTTTTTATCTAACACTCGTCCTGTGTTATGATACCTTTGAGAGCAGCCGTACCCTGCTGAGTGGTTGTCCTCCACTTCTTGATGGTCGTCCTCCATCATGCTCATCCGATGGCCGTCCCCATCGTTGATTTTTAGCAGCCGTCCCCTGCTAGGTGGTCGTCCTCCACCTTTTGATGATCGTCCTTCATCACTTTATCCAATGGCCGTCCCCATTGTTGATTTTGGTTATCTGGCATTCGTCCTATGTCATGACAAACCTCGAGAGCAGCCGTCCCCTGCTGAGTGGTCATCCTCCACTTCTTGATGGTCGTCCTCCATCTTGCTCGTCCGATGGCCGTCCCCATCGTTGACCTTTTCTATCCGATGGCCGTCCCCATCGTTGATATTTTCGGCAGCCGTACCCTGCCAGGTGGTCGTCCTCCACCTTTGATGGCCGTCCCCATCATTTTTATACCCAACAGAGCAGCCGTCCCCTGCTAGGTGATCGTCCTTCACCTTTGATGGCCGTACCCCATCATCTGTTTATTTCATTCATTCTTTAACCCGATGGCCGTCCCCGTCGTGGTCCCTTTTCCTTTTTTAAAAAAAACCCGATGGCCGTCCCCATCGTTGGTTACTTTACCTTTATGAACTTGATGGCCGTCCCCGTCACGTTTCATTAATCCTCAGAGAATTTTATAACTTTATCTTGATGGCCGTCCCCATCATAATTTCTTGTTTTTCCCCAGCTAGTCGGCCGTCCCCGTCTTAGCTTTACCTTTTTATCCCCAGCATGTCGGCCGTCCCCGTCATCGCTTTATTTCCTGCACTTCACCAGCATGTCGGCCGTCCCCGTCATCTCTCTTTACCCAGCAGTCGTCCTCTGCTCGACGGTTGTCCTCCGTCGCCCACACTTTACAATACACTTTATTTTGCCTTTACAATCTATATCCCTTTTCTTCTTCATTTCTGTTAGTGCAAATTTTGGACTGTCTTTGGTATTCAACCACAAGTTATCTTGTTTGCCTGTTAAGCCGTCGCTTACAACCTGCACAGCTAACTCATGTTTGAATAGGGGCAGCTGTAAACACCCCAAATTTGCCCTCACCCATTCACACCATGGCTTATGGTCATCTCATATGCATAAGTACAATCATATCATCTCACATCTCATTTTTGATTCACTGGATAGTTTCTAAGGCATTTGCACCTGGGGTTTGTGATCTGAGCCATCCCAAAGCATCTTGAGCCATTCCAAAGGCCACCAATCAACTCAAAGGGGTCCATGTGTGTTCTTATATCATATTCCATCTCCTCAAAGTCAAAATTGCAGAGGAATCACAAGAACTAGGGTTTGAGTGGATGCAGAGCCAGGTTGAACTGCACAGTTGACTGAAAATTAGGGTTTTGGTTTCAGAGGCCATAACTCCAAATTTTTTGGTCATTCTTGTTTTCATTGATCTCTATATGGTATAGGGAGTATGCATATCAATTTTCATGAAGAAATTCCATGGGGAAGTCATCTGATCAAGAGTTGACTTTTCAGACAAGTCAGTGCAAAATCAGGGCATCTGAGGCCCCCAATGACCCAACCAATGGGTGATCTTCATCATTTTGAGTGTATATGACCTTTATTTGATCATGGAAGAAGGTTGAAGTTCATAGAAATCAAGAATTTAGGGTTTTTGCAAATGTTGACTTTTTGGGCATAGTTGACTTTTCAAGAATGCATCATTTTAGGTCATTTTTCAAGCCTTGATTCTTGATCCAAAAAGGCTTCAAATGGAAAAACTTTGGTCATGAAAGTTGTAGATCTCATCTTTCCCTTTTCAAAAAGTACAAGAACATGATCAAACTCTTCATGGATTAAAAGTTATGGCAATGCAAAGTTGGCTAAAATCACTTATTTTCAAGGCATGCCCTAAGTGAGAATTTTGCAAAATCATGGATCAATGCATTTTGCAGCCTCTAATCCATTTCAAACCAACACACAAACATGTCTCTAAGTCATAAAATCAGAATTGAACCAAGAATGACCATGGTTATAGTTCATGTAACTTGACTTTTCTCATGAAAGTTCAAAAAGCAACAAGTTGCAAAAACTCATGATCACCTCTCACCAACTTGCAGCCTTGAGTGCTGAGCTTTGCTAGACCTCTCTCTCACCATGCTGCACCAGAACCAACCTTGTACTTGCCTAGACTTTGAGCCATGCCTCACTTACACAAAAGGTGGACTTTATGCAAAAGTAGACATCCCAATCACAGCAGGACATGTCACATCCCCCAACCACTTGCAATTGTTTATACTATCCAAATGCTGGCCAAAACATAAGGGAGGCAAGGCTGAAACTAACACATTACACACATTCACAAAATCCCTTCACATTGCAAAAGCCTTCGAATTCCTCTCCACAGCCACAAAACACTCAAACTTTTTCCTCCATTCAACTCACCATGTATCACTGAGTAGAAACCACCCAAAGCACAAGCCTAAAACATCCAGAACACCTCATTGCCATCTCTCACTCCATTCTGCAGATTCATTCGAATCTCCCTCCCTAGCCCACAAACAGCCAAACAAACACCATAGACCTTCTCCATTCACCCTCAGGATCATAAACAACCCCTCACCATGACCTGAAAGTGCCTATTTCACCATTGCCATTTCTGACCAAGCTTGAACAGAAGCTTTCGAAACTCATCAACCAGCCAACTTAAACTCCTTTTGAGTATTCAAACATCTTCTGGGGACCAAGTGGAGTAGTTTGCATTGAAGGAAGTGGCCAGAAAGTCTTCAAACTGAAAGCTTCAAATCTCAGGTAGCTCGAAAATTATTTTTCCAGAAATCATTTTTCTTGTTACAAACTTGTTCATTGTGTTGTCCTGATCATCCTGATGTTCTTATTTTTTGAAATGGTGATGATTTGAGCATTTAATTTGACTCTGAAACTGGTTTGCCCTAAAAATGTTTGCCTTCGATTCATGTGATTGATGAAGAATAAATTTGTTTGGGGTTAGGGTTTTGATTCAGGAGATCATGGGGTTCATTTCTATGTGCTTAGTTTTCATTTTAGTCACGTTTTTAGGAAGTTTGAAGTTTTCAGGGGAGGAGGTCACCGGAGAAGACGACCGGAGCTCGTCTCCGGTGACCTGAAAGTGTTTAATTATTAATTAGGGTTAGGGCACTGAGTTTGAACGTGAGCCATTGGATTCCATTTCCCGCGCGTGAATAGAAGGCCAGGATCTTTTCATTAAGTCTTAATTATGAATTATTATTTAATTAATCAGGATTAGGCTAGTTTGAATTGTGACCCTTAGATCACGCGCCAGTCAACACTTTTAAACCCAGAGCGCATCCTGGCCTTTCCTTCATTTGACTTTTATTTTATTTAATTTTTAATTCATTTTCTTTCTATTTAATTTGCATAATTAATTTAAAATAGCTAAAAAATCTTAAAAATTATGAAACTTTTTCTTTAAAGTTTAATTAATTTTTAAGACCCAAAAATATTTTTATTTTATTTTTTATCATTAAAAAAGTATTTTTGAATATTTAAAAGATTATTTTTAATTGATTAATGGGAATTAATTAATTAAAAATACTTTTAGGTATTTAAAAATTACAAAAAAATTCATGAAATGTTCTAAGACATTTAGAAACATTGTCCAACCTTCAAACCAAATTTCTTTTTTGATCTTGATGCATTTTAAGAATTTTTCATTGAATTAAATCATTTTTTATGCATTATTTTGATCATGGATTCAAAAATTCATTTCTGCCAATTGGTGAAGGTTGAGACATTGATTCTTCTTGCATTGTCTTTTGTTTAGCATGTATTTTCAAGGATAAAAAGGCCATGAATTTCTCTTGCATTTTCAAATTGTTTGGCATTTGTTTTGTTAAGAACCCTAAAAAGCCCTAATAAGTTAGAAAATTCATAACTCAAGATTGGTTGAGAGTTGAGAGTTCCCCTTTGGGCAGTGATTCATCATAGGCCTAGGGTTTCTTTGGATACCATTTTCCATTTTTACTTTAGGGTTTTGCTTCTATTTTTGGTTTGTGTTTGATGTTTGATCCATGAACCCTAATTTGGGCTTTCTTTTGCATCCTTCTTGCATTCCCTTGCATAACATGACTTGTCTTTGCATTTTGTGCATTCTTGTGATTCATTTGACATCTTAAGACATGTATAAAGCATCTTTGATCATTGCATTTCATGTTTGCCATATCATTTGCCTTGTATGTTTCATGACTTTTCATGTTCATTCATGCTCCTTAGCTTGCATCATTTGCATCCATGATCTTGTATGAACATCTCCATGCCTTGCCTCATGTTTGCAGCACCTCACAACATCATTATCATCATCAACATGCTTCTGGTTTTGTTTAGCATCATGTCATTTCATTTCATTTAGCATTGCATTGCTTTTCTTTCTAACATTTCAGGTGGTAAGTAAACTTGAGAAGTGAATTTGCCTTCACTTCTCATAACTTTTCTTTTCATCTCCCTTGCATACATTGCTGCATTTATATTTGTGTTTGAGTTTGAGCTTGCTCATTCTTGTTTCTCCCACTTTCTTTCTTCAAGTGACTTGACTTCTTGAATGAAGCAAGTCACCTTGCTTCTCTTGATCCTTTCATCTGTTTCCTGGTGGCTCCTTTGAAGATTGTTCTTGCAAACCTCACAAACCTTAGGATCAACCAAGCATGACAATGAATTAGGGTTTTGATTAGTCCCCCCATAGTTTCACCTTTGTGTCTCTTTGAGTCTCCTCTTCTCATCTCATAATCAGGGACTAAACCCTAAAGGCTTTAAGACTTTGTGCTTAGGGTTATGCCTGCATCCTTCTCTTAGGATGGAGTGTATAACTTTAATCCTAAGTATTAAACCCTTAAGGTGTTTAAATCTCTTAATCAATTCATCTAATAATCATCAAGACATCACACTTGTAACTTGGGCCTTGCATTAGGGTTCTAATTCTTCCTTAAGTGGTTAAGAAGGACTAACCCTAGTGTTAATGGACAAGTCCCCCTCAAGTTGTCTTACAAATCATAAAAAACACTTCATCATCATACCATTAAATAAAATCCACTTAATAAAGGCTTGTTTTGTCATGGGTTTAATCCCTAATCATGGATTAAGTTGAGGAGTCTTCCTCAGCTTAAACATTCTCATCTATTATCCTTCTTTTAGGATGGTGTAATGAGTCTGTTTAATCCTTGATTATGGCTTAACCTCATTACTCAACACTAAACAAAATCACAAAAACATCTAAATAATCACAAGTAGGTTAATGATCTTAATCCTACACCAAAGGTGATTAAGTGTGAGAATCTGACTTCACACTTAAGGTACTCTCATTACCCCTAATCAGAGGGAAGATGTGATGAGTTTACTAAATCAATTGGTTTAGGCCTAAGCTCATTGACTTATGACAAACCTCAAAAAGCAATAAAAGACTGAAAATGCAAAAACAAACAATAATCGTCTCCTCCGGGATTCTTTTCTCATCATCCTCACTCACAAACGAGAACTTGCTTCTTCCGTCTAATGCAAGACAGTTCGCACCTGAGCCAGACAGGTCATACACTTGAGCATTGACAAGCAAGCAGTTTATCAGTCAATTCATCTTTCAGTCTCTTTGGGTCGAACTACGGTGTTCTGACTTCCTCATTGCACGAGAGGATACGTAGGCATAACTTAACAGTTATCGAACAAAAGTCTCTGTATATCCCCCCTCTTTCCAGCTTTATTCTCTTAGCCTCATATTCTTGAGCACTTCATTCTTGTTCTCACACTGACACTGTATATATTACACTTCACATTCCTTTTACACTGACACCTGTACATTCTTTTCCAGCTATTTTACACACAGATTGCACTGACACTCCCCCTTTAAAACACAAATCTTTTAAGCGTGGATCCCGTCGAGTACGACGGACAATCTGGGTGCTAATACCTTCCCAGGTTGTAACCAACCCCCTTTCTCAGTCTCTCTGGTTCGCAAACCGTCTTGTCCATCTCTTTCTAGGCCTATGCAGCATTGCCTTTCCTCCGGGATAAAAATGCCTAGCTGGCGACTCTATTCATCTCCAGTGAGTTCACGGCTGTGTGTTCTCACTGTTCTTTTCGCCGACCGTTCGCGCTTGTACCGGGATGCAAATCTTTGGGAGCGACAACAGGTCAATTAATTCTTTGTCTGAAAGTGGTGGTTGCACTTGGTCTGCCAATTCTCTCCACCGCTGTGCATATTCTCTGAAAGATTCACCACTCCTCTGGGATAGGCTCTGCAAGTGCGTGCGATTGGGCGCCACGTCCATATTGTACTGGTATTGCTTTACGAAAGCTCTGGATAAATCATTCCAAGATCGGATATGACTGCTTTCCAAATCCATGTACCAACTTAAAGATGCCCCACTTAAACTGTCCTGAAAACAGTGAATCATCAACTTATCATTGCAGGCATGAGAAGTCATTTTTCTACAGAACATCACCAAATGACGCTTCGGGCAACTGACACCAGTGTATTTCTCAAACTTCGGAGTTTTGAAATCTGGAGGAATGACAAGACCAGGCACCAAACACAGGGTTAGAGCATCAAAACCAAAGGCATCAGGATCCGCTAAGGCTTTGAGTCGCCCGTCCAACACACGAAATCTTTCGGCAAGATCAATAACTTGTGGATCCTTGGTTTTCACAAGAGGGATTGCCCCTTGGAAGTCTGGCATAGGGAAGGCAAAACTCTGATAATTTGCAGTATCAGTCGAAGATGAAGGTCCACCTCGGACAGCAGATGGTTCAGGTACATTCTGATTCACGATCGGGGTCTGTGCAGGCTGAGCTTGAGTAAGGTTGTTCACTTGTGGAAGATCTTCATCAGGAGAAAGACCATACAAAGGATTGGTCATTGAAGTGAAACCAGGTGGAAACTCAACATTCTGACTGTTGCTCTCTGGCATAGCTACTGACGGCTTCCAATCTGACCCTTTACCTCTCGACACTGCTCAGTCTAGCTTCACACACTCTGTCGTCTTCTAACTGTTACCACTTGTTCAAACTGAGTAACGGGAAATCAGCTGGCTGGTCATGGACAAAAGAGGAAGGATAAGCTCTCTGGAGGAGGAAAATGCAATGCAGATGCAAATGCGAAATGCAACATGATGATGCAAAAGATGCAAAGACAAGGGATCACAGCTGGAAACTGCCTGGAATCTGGAATACTGCCAAGAATCAAGTGTTTGTAACCACAAGATCTCTGTATAGTAACCCGAAATAGTAACTGAAAACCAGAGGTCAATAACTTCAGGATCATAGTGACCGGATCCAACAATTGTACTGGTAATGAGGGTATGTTGAGGTCAAGGGTTCCTGCAAACCTGTAAACAGCCCAACCCCCTCACAGGTGGTGTTCTAGAACAAGGATCCTCAGACTTGGATCAGTTATGAGAAGTGTAAACACTTCTAACCCGGAGGTACAGTGTTTACAATAACCATAAAAAATCCTCCTCTAATTCTCCTCAGTTTCTGAAGGTCATAATAAAAGGTTATCCAGACTTAGCAGGCTTCCCAGATAGCCCTAGCATTGCAGGAAATCTGCAACACAGAGTTCTCAAGAAGAAACCCATATCTGAACCGTGTTTCATATTCCCTCACCAGATCGAGATGGAATGGGAAAGAATATGATTCACTCTAGCCTAGGTGTCACTCAGGTCCCAGGTATAGGACCTTAACTCTCAATGGAACACCCACCCACCAAAGCAAAACCAGATCCAGCCAGCAGCATGACAGTATGATATATGTAAAGCAGTAAAGAAAGCAGTAAAGCAACTGTACATAAATCAAAATAAATACAAATATACAAACACCAATAAGCACATAACACCCCAGTAAACACAAATCAATCAAGCGCTAGGAGGAACCCACAAAAAGAACCAGAAGCCCTGGTTGCAGTATAAGGGTCCCCAGCAGAGTCGCCAAGCTGTCGCTCCCGATAAGTGGGACTGGGCCCAGATAAAGGTACAGACGCGAACGGTCGGCGAGAGGGACAATGAGAACACACAGCCATGAACTCACTGGAGATTAATAGAGTCGCCAGCTAGGCATTTTTATCCCGGAGGAAAGGTAATGCTGCATAGACCTAGAAAGATATGGATAAGACGGTTTGCGAACCAGAGAGACTGAGAAAGGGGGTTGGTTACAACCTGGGAAGGTATTAGCACCCAGATTGTCCGTCGTACTCGACGGGATCCACGCTTAAAAGATTTGTGTCTTAAAGGGGTAGTGTCAGTGTAATCTGTGTGTAAAAGAGCTGGAAAAGAATGTACAGGTGTCAGTGTAAAGTGTATAAGTGATGTGAAGTGTATAAGAGAAGTGTCAGTGTAAAAAAGGAAGAGAAAGAGGTGAAATGCTCATGATAATGAGGCTAAGAGAAAGATGCTGGAAAGAGGGGGAATATGCAGAGACTTTTGTTCGATAACTGTTAAGTTATGCCTACGTATCCTCTCGTGCAATGAGGAAGTCAGAACACCGTAGTTCGACCCAAAGAGACTGAAAGGTGAATTGACTGGTGAACTGCTTACTTGTCTATGCTCAAGTGTATGACCTGTCTGGCTCAGGTGCAAACTGTCTTGCATTAGACGGGAGAAGCAAGTTCTCGTTTATGAGTGAAGGTGATGAGAAAAGAATCCCGGAGGAGACGATTATTGTTTGTTTTTGAGTTTTCAGTCTTTTATTGCTTTTGAAAGTTTGTCGTAAGTTAATGAGCTTAAGCCTAAACCAATGGATTTAGTAAACCCATCACATCTTCCCTCTGATTAGGGGTAATGAGAGTACCTTAAGTGTGAAGTCAGATTCTCACACTTAATCACCTTTGGTGTAGGATCAAGATCATTAACCTACTTGTGATTATTTAGATGTTTTTGGTGTTTTTGTTTAGTGTTAAGTAATGAGGTTAAGCCATAATCAAGGATTAAACAGACTCATTACACCATCCTAATAGAAGGATAATAGATGAGAATGTTTAAGCTGAGGAAGGCTCCTCAACTTAATCCATGATTAGGAATTAAACTCATGACAAAACAAGCCTTTGATTAAGTGGATTTTATTTAATGATATGATGATGAAGTGATTTTTAGGGTTTGTAAGACCACTTGAGGGGGACTTGTCCATTAACATTAGGGTTAGTCCTTCTTAACCAATTAAGGAAGAAATAGAACCCTGATGCAAGGCCCAAGTTACAAGTGTAGTGTCTTGATGATTATTATGTGAATTAATTAGAGGATTTAAACACATTAAGGGTTTAACACTTAGGATTAAAGTTATACACTCCATCCTAAGAGAAGGATGCAGGCATAAGCTTAATCACAAAGCCTTAAAGCCTTTAGGGTTTAGTCCCTGATTATGAGATGAGAAGAGAAGACTCAAAGAGACACAAAGGTGAAAACTAAGAGGGGAGACTAAACAAAACCCTAATCATTGTCATGCTTGGTTGTTCCTAAGGTTTGTGAGGTTAAACAAGAACAATCTTCAATGGAACCACCAGGAAGCAGATGAAAGGATCAAGAGAAGCAAAGTAACTTGCTTCATTCAAGAAGTCAAGTCACTTGAAGAAAGAAAGTGGGAGGAACAAGAATGAGCAAGCTCAATCCAAACACATACAAAAATGCAGCATGGATGCAAGAGAGATGAAAAGAAAAGCATGAGAAGTGAAGGCAAATTCACTTCTCAAAATCACTTACCACCTGAAAGGTTAGGAAAGAGATGCAATGTAATGCAAAATGGGATGGAATGACATGATGTAAACCAAAACCAGAAGCATATATGAGATGAGAATGATGCTATGGGATGCTGCAAACACATGTCAAGATTTGTGAAATAAGTTCAGTTTTTCAGGATGTCCCAACAGATGTTGTGACATCTCAAACAGAGTAAAAGCAAATGAACTTAATTCAGAATGTCACACCAGATGTTGGGACATTGCATCAGTTAATGAAATAAACTCAGTTTTTTCAGGATGTCCCAACAGATGTTGTGACATTATCAGACAGAGCATAAGCAAATGAACTTAATTCAGAATGTCACACCAGGTGTTGGGACATTGCATCAGTTAATGAAATAAACTCAGTTTTTTCAGGATGTCCCAACAGATGTTGTGACATTATCAGACAGAGCATAAGCAAATGAACTTAATTCAGAATGTCACACCAGATGTTGGGACATTGCATCAGTTAATGAAATAAACTCAGTTTTCTTCAGGATGTCCCAACAGATGTTGTGACATTATCAAACAGAGCATAAGCAAATGAACTTAATTCAGAATGTCACACCAGATGTTGGGACATTGCATCAGTTAATGAAATAAACTCAGTTTTTTCAGGATGTCCCAACAGATGTTGTGACATTATCAGACAGAGCATAAGCAAATGAACTTAATTCAGAATGTCACACCAGATGTTGGGACATTGTTTCAGTTAATGAAATAAAACTCAGTTTTTTCAGGATGTCCCAACAGATGTTGTGACATCATCAGTTAATGAAATAAAACTCAGTTTTTCAGGATGTCCCAACAGATGTTGGGACATCCCAGACCTGCTACCAGAATTAATGACTAACAAAACTGAATAAATTAAGGAAAGTTACCTGGAATTAATTATGGAAGAATGAAACAGAATAAGGCGCGTCTGTACTGAGCTGGAGACCTTCGAAAGTGAGCTTTCAGAGCTTCCCTCTTGTGCAAATGATCTCCCTTTAACCCCTTTGAGGCCAATGGAAACCTTGAATGAGGCTGAAAGTGGCTAGTTTTTTTGTGGTTCAGTTCTGGTGTAACAGGAAATGCAGTTCTTGTGTGTTGTGTTTCAGATCATTGTAAGGGGTGGGATCTGTTCTATGGATGATTTGTGGTTTGTGTGTGAAGGAAATTTTTTTTAATGTTTGAAGGCAGTGGAGAGAGTTTTGAAGAGGAGAAGGTTCAGACCAGTTTTTTTGTGTATGCTGCAAAGTGTGTTCAGCTTGTGTATGGCTTGCTTTATGTTCCATAATGTTTGAGTAGGCTATGGAGCAGGTTTGTAGAGGTGGCTGATCACTATTCCAAAAGCATGGGAGAAATTGCAAAAAGTCATGGTTTGGTGTACTTGAAGCATGGGCTGTGTCAGAGATGGTTTCCTAACCTGTACTGCATCAGCTGAGTTCAAGGAAGGCCCTTGGATGGTTCATGAAAGGCTACTGCATTTGGATCATGAGCTAGAGGAGTTTTTGCAACTTGCCCACTTGTGACATTTCATGATTTTGGCTATGTGAATGTGAGAAGTCTTGCTGGATTTCTGATGTGGAATGCCTTATTAGGTCATGACAATGTATTAAAAACAGCTAGAGATCATACAACTCCTTTGAGAGTGATTTTGCCAAAAATCCCTCTTTGCACTTTCATGAAAAATGACTTATGGATACTTGAAAATCAAAGCATAGAAATGGGAAATTCCTTAGGCCAAACTGAATTTCAGGTCATGCATTGTTTGTATGATTCTATGATCAAATAAAGATCATACACATTCAAAATGATGGGGAAAGCTGAAATTCTGGGATCAGGTCTGAGATGTCCCAACATCTGTTGGGACATCTGTTGGGACATCCTGAAAAAATGAACTTATTACATTAACTTACACAATGTCACAACATCTGGTGTGACATCCTGAAGTCTGAACTTCAACACTTCTTGTTTGATCAAATAAAGATCATATACACTCAAAATGATGAAGATCACCCCTTGGTTGGGTCAATGGGGGCCTCAGATGCCCTGATTTTGCACTGACTTGTACAAGAAGTCACCTCTTGATCAGATGCCTTCCCCATGGAATTTCTTCATGAAACTTGATATGCATGATCCTCATAACATATAGAGACCAATGGAAACAAGAATGACCAAAAAATTTGGAGTTATGGGCTTCTTTTCAAAAATGTCCCTTTTTGCACTTAACTTCCAATGGTGGAAGTTAAGTGTTATTTGTGACCTTTTTCAAAAATGTCCCTTTTTGCACTTAACTTCCAATGGTGGAAGTTAAGTGTTATTTGTGCAGTCAAACCCGGCTCTGCTTCCATGCCATTCTCAGTTCTTGTGACTCTTTGACATTCTTGACTTTGAGAGGATATAATATGATGCTTGAACATACATGGACCTCTTTGAAGTGATTGATGACCTTTGGAGTGGCCCAAGAAGCTCTTGGATTGCTCAGATCACAAACCCTAGGTGCAGATGACTTTGAATCAACGCAGTGAATCAAAAATGAGATATGAGATGTTATGATTGTGTTTATGCACATGAGAATGATCATAAGCCATGGTGAATGGGTGAGGGCAAATTTGGGGTGTTTACAGACATTACTCCTAAAGTTATCATACAATGATTGATCCTAAGGTTAAGGATGAAAGGGGGAAGTCTACCTAATGCTATCATGTAAAGGTTAGTCCTATGTTATGTTTTCTAACCTATCTAACTTGGATAAGTTAGGATATGTATCTTAATATATAACAGTAGAAGAATAAGAAAAAAGAGTGATGTGAATGAGATCATATAAGCATCAACATCGGTTGATGTTAGCTAAGACACTGAGTGGGGGTCGATTACAGACCCTCCTTCCACTTGGACTGACTCGATAACAAGAGGAGGTTGTATTCAAAAGAATCAATACATAGTACGAGCTAATGAACGACTCAACAAGAATAATAGGGGTTGATTGTGAACCATATCTTCCGTCAATTACCTTCTTGGAGGTCTTACATGGGATATGGGAATAGGATGCCTCTCAGAGGTCTTAGGAACAAATGTAAACAAGCACAATCAGAGCCTCACTTGAGGACTTTCCACACAACCCTACTTCTCATGGAATTTTAAGGCAATAAATACATGCATCTCTATTCCTACTTCTCATGGAATTTGAAAGCGTTAAAGGTTTAAAGAGGCGGAGAGGCCCTACCAAACAGATATAGATCTGTAGCAAAGCAATGAAAGTGCAATGAAAGCGAGTCACGAAAGCACATATAAAACAATATCAAATCATGTTAGAAATAAGCTTTTATTTACAAAATGAGATGATCAAGTCACCTTTGGAATGCATCCTCTATACACCTTGCACATGTGAACCCAAAGGCATTAGTAATAAAAAGGAAAGGTATACAATACAACATGAAAACCAAAGTATAAGGATTATTTATATTTGAGTTGCATTAGTCAATATCAAAAAGGCATGAAAATTTTTTAGAGGTCATGAAAAATTATGGAATTAAATGTCAAGATGAACAAAGACAATGATAATTAAATTCAAAAAGACAGAACCATGAAAAGGTTTTTAAGTGCCTCAACTAAAATCTTGATTTAAGTTATGCAAAAAAAATGCAAGTTTTAACCCCTTCACCAAAATTTATTCAAAAACAAATTAATGAAAACACCATGAATCAAAGTTGGACATCCAAATATCACATACCTAATTATCTAACACTACGCCAAAAATTAAGAATAATCTATTTGCCAAAAGTGGTTTTTGAAGGTCATGAATAAAACTAGTTCATTTTTACATGCTTTTGAGAGAAATTCCATAGAAAATTTAGAACACAAGAAAATCACATGGAAAAAATTCTAAAAATCAATAAACAAACCAAATATAACTCATGAATTTGTTTAGAATTTTTATTCTAGTAAAACTATTTTTAATGATACGATTTTATGAGTGTAAAAGTGAAGAAAATAAAAAGAGCATGCATGGCACCACCTTTCTTCAATTAATAACTTTCTAGAACTAATAAAAAATGAAAATATGATATAATATAGAGTGTGGCAGGCGCCACACCCTTGTAATACCACTATGGTGGTTGCCATACTCCATCCCCACTCAACATGTGGCGACTGCCACACCTTTTCTTATCCATGTGTGGCGTTTTCCATCATATATCTCTAGGATCATAGAAAAGCATGGTGGGCGCCATGTTATTCCCTGGTAAATGAATTAAATGTAATAACTCAATGCGATGCACGCTATTCATAACATAAATACGCAACATTCCAGTCGTCTTCTCCGAACGACTTCACCAGAGCAAAACCAAAAAGCATCAAAAATCATAAAACCACACATAAAATTAAATCCCTCACTACAAGGAATTCAAATATGCTTTCACATTTTATTTATCATGCCTCAATCAACAAAAAAAAAAGAGCATCAAAATTCAAGATCCAAACCAAAACCTGTGAAATCTTGCACAACAGTTATCACAAACAATGCCTACACTCCATAGGACTTCAATACAATTTCTCTCCATCATTTCTAACGCATAAAATTACATAAACAAAGAAATGAAGAAAACTGCACCAACCTTCAATGTACCTCACTATATTCACTTTGAAAAACCCGAAATCACTTCCTTCTTATCTTTTAGTCATCCTCCTGTGCAAAATAATTGTGCAAATCCTCTTGAATTGGTATGTAATTTGAGATTGATTATGAAGAAAGTGAAATCCGAATTTGGTAATATGACGATTACAGCTTCAAATTATTGAATGCAGAGCCATTATTGATGATTGTGGATGATGACTATTGAATAAAAAATAGAGAGAAAACCCTTGTGGTGAGAGAGAATGACAGTGACAGCAAAAAGGGTGAAAATTTGGAAAATGGTGAATTATGTTATCTCCCCTTTAACCCCTGTGATTAGGTGCTTATATTCATGTGGTTATGTGGAACTTTCTTACGTGCATGGTGGGTATCATGTGGGTTTATATGATGGGTGACAATGATTTGTGTACTGACTTGGTGATGAAATTACTTTGAAATTTCTATTTTAAATTTTTTGATCACATGGAATAAAATGAGGTAGGGTGTATGATAATCAATCTATGGATTATGATGTGGTGAGGGTATATGATGAGTTGTGTGGGGTATGTACAGTACCAACTTGCTCTCATATTTTTCTTTTTCTTTTTATTGTGAACTCCTAAATTCACAACTTGGTGATAAATGGATGAAAGTGAGCCATTCTCGACTCTTGATGATTTTATTGATATTTCCTGACCAAACTTCATCGTTTGGATATTTTGATAAAATCGGCTTGAAAAAATCGAGAGTTGACTTTTTCCCTATACAATTGACTTTTTTCCTATATGATTGATTTTCAAGTATTCGGCCAACTGAAGCCTTTTAGAATAAAGTGGATGGTCAATACTTCTTCTATAGAGGTCATATGTGATGCTTTGAGGTATAAGGGCCCTGGTGACTTGTGCGATTGAAAATGTCATATCTTCTTAGTTTGAGTAATTCTCCTTTTTTGAAGATCGATCCCATGCCTTAGAGAACCGATGATGCATGTACGATGTGTTATGACCTAACATGAAAATGAGTGAGGCATAAGCTACTTGATGTTACTAATATATAATAGGGCAAATTTTGGGGTGTTACACTAACTGCACAACAACCTGTTGTGACTTCAGGCTCCAGAATACATAGTTTTGAGTAGCACCAAAACCTTAGCCCCAAAGTAATTCACCAGAACACCTAACTCTAAGAATGCACTAACTACTAAGTTATGAGCCTCATAAAGTTCTGACCTTCACTCGGTCCTTTAGGGAAGTGGGTAATGTTTACATTTGTTTGCTTCTTACATAAGCATGAGTAAATAGCAGTTTGAGTACATCAGAAGAACCTAATACACACTAAGATAATACATTGTATTGTAGCACAAATGTATGGTCTTCTTCTTCTTCAAGTTGCTTCTTCACGGACAAAAGCCCTGAGCACTTGAATTGTTGAAGTATTCTTCTTTAAAAGCTTTGTCAGCTTTGTTGATCTCCGTTTAAACGCGAGAAGAACTTCTTCATCTTGATTCACTTAAGAACATTCTAGACAGCAACCCTTATTCTTCTTCAATCCAATAATCACTTCAGATACACAACTAGAAGCTCTTCAGATTTGGATAAATTTTGGTAAAATAAAATGTTGGAAGAATTGATTCAACATGGAGTTCAAAGCTAAAGAATTCTACGAAAGACAAAGATGTCGAAAGAGATGACCTAACAGAAAGACTAGACATCTTGACTGCTCAAAAAATCTTTGATCAAGGTGAGATTTGACCCAGCAGTGGATCAAGGTAATATTTGAAGCCTAACATAAGACTATATAAGGAGACTTAGACCTAGGGTTAAAATAGTCTTTGTAACTTTGGTATCACGTGTAACTTTGTAACCTAAATACATTGTTAAATAAGGGTTTAGGGTTTGAGAGTCCTTGTCTATCTTAGGAGTTAGAAGTCTCCTCTTTGTAGTATGGGATGCATGGTGGAAGGAATAGGTACAAGGGGCACGACTAGAAGCCTTTAGGTAATGATTGTGTATTGTTCATGGATGAAGCTTTGAATCAAGTCTAGGATAACTTAAATGTCAAGAAACCGTGACAGGTTGTGGATATCAGCAGAAGACAGAGACATCACATATGGTGATGAAGGATGTGAGAAGGAGTCTCATATCAAAGATTGTAAACGAGTAGAGTTTAGCCTTAGATAAAGATGTTCATTGAAGGTAATGATTAGGATAAAGTTGTAAATGGTAGAGTTTAACTTTAGGGTAATACTACAAGATAGTGAAGTCTTTATCCTTGATTGGTACCCTTAGAGTAGGTTTGTTAACACTGAACTGGGTCAACATATTTTGTGTTTTTTACATTCTGCAATTTACAGTTTTCTATATTGTGTTCTTGACTGAGATATCCCAACATGATTCTTAACATTTGTTGGTAATTGTGTTGCATCACTTCAAAATAAAAGTTGTGTATTTCCCTTGTTTATTATATGTGCAGTAATCATTATCTTAACATTAAGATAGGACATTGGAGTATCTGCATAACCATAATTTCAACAACATTCATGTTGTGGATTTTGAATTTGAGCTTCAATGATCATCTTCTTGTCTTCTGCGACTTTGCAAGTCTTCTACAACATATGAAGTTAAGCACACTGTGAATTAGAGATCTCTCTACATAATAAAATTGTTTTCAAAGAGTAATCAACTTGTGAGATGCATATTCAATAAAAAACTTAATGGTTTGTTCCATTGTTATCTTGTTAATCATCAACCCTATGTGATTGTATGACAACATCAACAACATGGTTCAAAGAACATCTTGACAACTTAGTTGTATGTGTGTTTGAACCTTTCAGGTTATATCAATTAACACCAACGCATAAACCAATGGTGGTATACCAAAAATAGGTTTTTACAGTTCTTTGGTTATGGCGTTCAACAACAACCATGACAACTATTACTACCAACAAGACCAACATACCACTGCTCACCAACATCACTTACCATGTGATGCTTTCCTTATCTAGCCAAGCATAATAGAGTCGTTACAACATAGTTGGATACTGAGGAATGTCGTTAATCAAGGATTAAAATAGTACTATCATGTCTGTCCTTTTCCCTTAATACACGATTAGTAGAGAGGTAGTGGAATAAAGAATTTTCGTACTTTGTACTACCCTTGATAATGGTAACATTTCCTTCTGAACTTTAGAGGCTTCTAATTGCAGATGATTGAATGAATCATGAGTTAGAAACGATGATACTTGGGTCTTCAAAGAACCCAAGTCTTCAGTCTTTGGAACTTTGTTCACACAGAACATTGTTCTTTAAAACTTCAACACTTGGATTGAAACTCGTGGTCTTTAGAACTTCAAGTCTTTAGATCTTTAGAACCTTGTTCACATAGAACATTGTCTTCAGAGTCCTTATTACTTGGTTCTTCAGAACCTTAATCTTCAGAACTCTTAATTCTTCAGAGTCTTTTTTCACCTGGTCTTCAGACATTCAGTCTTCAAAACTTCAAGTCATCAGAATCTTCATAACTTAGTGAATATGTGAGAAAACACAAGAAAGGGGGGGTTTGAATTGGTGTTTTAAAAATGAAATCTTTTTGTAGAACCCCGACAAATAAATCAAAAACAAAAGAAAGAATGAATACAATGATTTATCCTGGTTCACTTGTCAACCACAAGCTACCTCTAGTCCACCCACAAAGGTGATTTTGCCTTTAACAATGACTTAATCCACTATAACCAAACTGATTACAACACACATAAAACCTGTGAATAACTACAAACTTAGCTACAACCAGCTGATGCGACTTCCACAATGCATAACCAACTGCTATGACTAACAACTACTAAGACTCTCAACCTTAGTCTTCCTATTGCTCCTTACATTCACTCGGTCCTTTAGGGAATGCAAACAACAGTTTTCTACAAGGTTTGTTTACAATAGAGTTCTTCTAAAATAAGTAGAGTAAACATAGTTTAAGAGCTTTTTGGAACTTTGCACTACTTATGGAAAATATGCTTTGTATGTGCGTTTCAAATTTCAATAGTCTTGTGTTGTGCATGTTCCTTTGAGATACAATCCTTATATAGGCGCTTAGAAATAGATCTGTTACATCACAACTGGCCGAAGGAATGTCGTTGTTGAGGGTGAAAAATAGTACACAAAATTGTCCTCTCGTACCACTAAAGCAGGTTAGTTGAGTAGTGGAATTGATAGTGGAAATAAGTGTCTTTGTACTATTGTACTATTCCCTCTTATCCGTTAATTCTTATCTTCTGATATTCAGAGGTTTCTGGTTGATAGGTGTGTGAAGCATGAGCAGAGATAAAATAACTTTCTTGACCGTTATTTCTTTTCTTCATAACTTTAGAGGCTTCTGGTTGATAGACGTTTGAAGCATGAGCAGAGAAAAGAATAACTCTTGATCATATTCATCAGAACATCAGAGGCTTTTGGTTGATAGATGTTTGAAGTATGAGCAGATGAAAGGATGTCTCTTGATCATTAATCATTATCTTCAGAACTTCAGGGGCTTCTGGTTGAAATATGATTGAAACATGAGTTGAGAAAGGATTGTTAGGTCTTCAGAATCTCAAGTCTTCAGTCTTCGGAACTTTGTTCACTCAGAACCACATCTTCAAAACTTCAACACTTGTCCTCAAAACCCTTGTTCTTCAGAACTTCAAATCTTAAGAATCTTTTTGCACTTGGTTTTCAGATCATTCTGTCTTCAGAACTTCAAGTCATAGGAGTCTTGGTCTTCAGAACTAACATATCAGAGTCTTACTCATTCAGAGTCAGAATCCTAGAAAACATTGTAACAACAATATTGATTTTATTAAGATCTTTCTGATGAGTTGGTACATGAGCATTCTTGCTTTATTTTAGCACATAAGTGAATATCATCATGTCAGATTCTTTGGTTTGTAAGAACTACCTCAGAGTTAGAACCTGTTTGTGAAGACTTACAGAATAACAATCGTTAGAGTATCAAAATTGCTTTCACACAAATACTTTGTTGTTATTATCAAAACATAAAGATATTGATCAGAGCCAAATCTTATTCTCACAATCTCCACCTTTTTTATAATGACAAAACAATGTAGTTTGAAGAGCTAATTTTGTACGTGGTAATAAATGGGAATTGACATAAGATGAATTCAGGATTATCTTTCCTTTACCAGATACTCTCCCTTTGATTCTGACAATCCCAAAATTATATTCATGCTTGTTCATAGTTTTTCCCTGGTCCTAAGACTCATAAAATAGAAGTTTTGAGTTTCCATATCATAAGATAGAGAAGGAATATTTCCTTATATAGACTCATCAGAATCTGACTAGAACATCGATCTTCATCTCATATCTTGGTTTCTATCAGAACTTAGATGATAAATAATGGCCAAAGCCTGATATTCAAAATCATTCTTGAATGATGACATACTAAAAAAATATTGCATATTCAATGCGTTAGAATGTCGGAACTATGATTCAGAGTCTAGATATTGAGCTTCAAATAATTTCCCAATTAATACTCCCCCTTTTTGTCATAATAAAAAAGTTAAAGAACATATGTGAGCTTTGAACAAACAATGATACCATCGGAATAGAGATCAATAAGGTGCGTTCAAAAGAGAATAAGCTCAAGAAGATTTATAAAGAAATTCTGGGAAGAGTATTGATAGTGATTATCTTTAAAATTTACAATTCTCGAGGTGTCATTTCAACGAATAAATATGATCAAAAGACCATACTCATCTATTTAGTGAACACTTTGCTTTTCATTAGTTTCTGAAGAAAGCCCCTTCTAACTCGTTGAAGTATTTCTCTCAGAACTTCACAACTCCATATTTGCTTGGAGTCAGAACCTCTTGTTACAAAAAGAGTCTAAGCCAATTCTGAAGGAATTTATTCTGGATAAATGCCCACATTTAAGTTCCTTAGAATAAATAGAAATCTATCTTCAACCAAGGGTTTTGTTAAAATATCATCCCACTTATGGTCTGTATCTATAAATTTTAACATTAAAATTCACTTATAAACATAGTCTCTAATAAAATGATGTTTAATTTCAATGTACTTAGCTCTCGAATGCAAAATAGGATTTTTGCTCAAACAAATAGCAGTTGTGTTATCACAATATATAGGAATATTACCCTCATTCATCTGAAAATTCTCGAGTTGATTCTTCATCCATTGCATTTGAGTATTGCACAACGATGTTGAGATGTATTCTACTTCTGCAGTAGATAATGCTATTGTTGATTGCCTTTTGTTATCCCCAGAGATCAGATTGTTCCCCAAAAAATGTCAGTTTCCATAAGTACTTTTCCTTTCGATTCTATCTCCGACATAGTCTATATCACAATAACCAGAAAGTGTGTACTCTGAAGTCTTCTTGTAGATCAGACCCAGATTATTCTTTCCCTTGATATACCTTAGGATTCTCTTGACAATAGTCAAATGAGTTTCCCGTGGATCTGTTTGGAATCGAGCACACAAGAAAACATTGAACAAAATATTTGGTCGAGAAGCTGTTAGATACTGAAGAGAACCTATCATTCCCCGATAGAGCTTCTGACACACTTTAGAACTTGCTTCTTCTTTCTCCAGAATACATGTTGGATGCATAGAGTTTTAGCAGGTTTGTTTTCTGACATCTCAAACTTCTTTAGAAGTTCTTTTGCATATTTGCTTTGATGAATATATGTTGCATTTGGATGTTGATCAATATGGATTCCCAGGAAGAATGTGAGTTCTCCCATCAGACTCATTTAAAATTCTGCCTGCATTAACTCAGAAAATTACTTGCATATAGCAGGATTAGCATAACCAAAAATGATATCATCAACATAAATTTTCACTACATGAATATCATTCTTAAATGTCTTGCAAAAGAGTGTATTATCAACCTTCCCTCTGGTAAAATCATTTTCTAAAAGGAATGTACTAAGTCTGTCATGCCATGTTCTGGGAGCTAGTTTCAGACTGTACAAGGATTTCTTTAGTTTAAAAAGAATATTCGAATTTTTAGAATCCTCAAATCCATGGGGTTGTTGTACATACATTTCCTCATAAATGTAGCCATTTAAGAATTCACTCTTAGCATCCATCTGATAAAGGATGACGTTATGATTGACAACAAAAGAAACTAATAGGCGAACAAATTCTAACCTCGCAACTGGAGCAAAGGTATCAGTATAGTCAATATCTTCTTGTTGACTATAGCCTTGTGCAACCAGACGAGCATTGTTTCTAACTACTTCACCTTTCCTATTTAGCTTGTTTATGAACACCCATTGGGTTCCAATAACATGGATACCTTTAAGTTTCTGAATAAGATCCCATACATCGTTCCTGATGAACTGATTCAACTCTTCTTCCATAGCCATGATTCAATCATTGTCTTTAAGAGCATCTTCTGTAGATGTTGGTTCTATAACAACCACTAATCCATGAATGTTTTCATCAGAATGTATAAAAGAGGATCTGGTTCTGACTGGAGTAGATTTATCTCCCAGGATCAGTTCTTTAGAATGAGAATTTTGGGGTATGTTTTTCTTCTGTGTTGCACTCATCATTTGTTGTGGTGAAAGAGTCTAAGAACTTAATATTCAGTTCTGCAAATGTTTCAACTTGCTCTGACTTTTCAGGTCCAGGATTATCATTGAATCTAACATGAATTGATTCCTCCGTAATTCGTGTCTCTGTGTTGTATATTTTGTAGACTTTAGAGCATTCAGAATATCCTATCAGCAGACATTTATGTGCTTTGGAGTCAAACTTGCCAAGACTCTCTTTAGTGTTTAGCATATAACATATACAACCAAAGGGATTGAAATAAGAAATGTTGGGCTTTCTATTCTTCCACATTTCATAAGGAGTCTTATCCAGAATAGGTCTTATAGAGACTTAGTTCAAAATATAACATGTTGTATTTACTGCCTCATCATAGAAGTGCTTTGCCATGTTCGTTTCTTGAATCATGGTTCGAGCCATTTGTTGCAAAGTCTTATTCTTCCTTTCCACAACCCCATTTAGATGTAGAGTTTTGGGACATGATAAATCATGGAAAATTCCTTAGGAATCAAACAATTCCTCAAAGTATATGTTCTCGAACTCACCACCATGATCCCTTCTAACTTTGACAATTTTGCAACCCTTCTCGTTTTGCACTTGAGAACAAAAGGTAGAGAATATAGATTGTGACTCATCCTTGTGTTTTAATAATTTTAACCATGTCCATCGATTGCAATCATCCATAATGACTATTTCATACTTCTTTCCATTGACTGATGTAGTTTTCACTAGACCAAACAAATCAATGTGAATAAGTTCTAATGGTCTTTAGGTCGACACAACACTCTTTGCCCTGAAGGCAGTTTTAGAAAATTGTCCTTTCTAACAAGCCTCACAAAGAGCATCTAAAGAATGCTTCAGGTTTGGCAAGCCTCTGACCAAATCAAGTTTACTTAGCTAAGATATCCTTCTTAGGCTAACATGTCCTAATCAACGATGCCAAAGCCATTGCTCTTCGGAAATAGACAGAAGACAGTGAACTTTTTGAACCTGAAGATCAGAAAATCTAATCTTATTAATGTTGTTCTTCCTCTTTCTACTAAATCGGACAAAGCCATCTTTCTGACTAACAGCTTTACAACATTGTTGATTAAATACAATATCATAATCTATGTCACTAAGTTGACTTATCATCAACAGATTATACTCTAAACCATCAACTAAACTAAACATTTTTAATAGAGGGAAATTTATTACTACCTAATGTTCCAATGCCAATAATCTTACCCTTCCGGTTCCCATCGAAGATGATGTTGCCTCCAAACATAAGTTCCAGGTTTTGGAACATATGCCTTCTTCCCGTCATGTGTCATGAGCAACCACTGTCCAAGTACCATGATCTGTGTTTCAATTGTGTTGTTAAGGATATCTACAACATAAACTATTTTATCTTTAGGTACCGACATTTTAAGTCATGTGTTGTTAGCCTTCCCATAGTTTCTATAAACTTTGGGTCTTCTTGCAGAATGATAAACAAAAGGAATTCATGCATTGTGCCTATACTTGTGTTTAGGCTTCTGTTTTTGTGAAGGTTCACATTCTATCTCAAAACATTTATGTTCAGTACCAGAGGATACAAACTGATCATAAAGTGGTATAACTATCAAAGGTAAAGTCTCATCAGTTGTGATGGACTCTTTAAATCCTAAGCCTTTGTTTCCATTTCTACTAACACAATAGATCATTGAGGCCATTTTTCTTCTATCTATGTTTTTAGCTAGAAATTGTTGGAAGGCTCTATCATACTTGTTGATACAACTAGTATTAGAGACCTTATACATCAATTCTTCTTATTGAAAGGATTTTTTGTTTTTCAAAGTGGTGTTAACAATTTTCAAAGATAAAATGGTTTCATCTAAAGAAGAATTGCTTTGTTTAAGCTTATCTCTTTCTTCCAATGTAGTTACATGGATTTGCTTAAGATCCTTGTATTTACCTTGGAGTTTGTGATAGTGTTCCAACATTTCAAAGAGACATACTTCTAATTCACTACTGTAAACACCCCAAATTTGCCCTCACTAAGTTCACACCATGGCTTGTGATCTTTCATCTTTGCATAAGTTTAAGCATATCATCTCATATTGCATTTTTGTTTCACTGCATTAGTTCAAGTTCATATGCATCTAGGGTTTGTGATCTGAGCAATCCAAGGATCCATCTGAGCCATTCCAAAGTCCTCTAATCATTCCAAGAGGGTCCATGTATGTTCTATCATCATTTTATATCCCTCAAAGATCAAGGAAGTCAAAAAATCACAAGAACTTGGAAAGCATGGAAGCAGAGCTAGGGATTTACTACACAGATGACCTGAAATTAGGGTTTTGGTTTCAAAGGCCATAAATCCAAATTTTTTGGTCATTCTTGTTTCTAATAGTCTCAATATGTTATAAGGATCATGTGTACCAAGTTTTATGAAGAAATTCATTGTGGAAGTCATCTGTTCATTGGGTAACTTCTTGAGCAAGTCAGTGCAAAATCAGGGCATCTGAGACCCCTACCAATGGAACCAAAGTGGATTTTTCATAAAATTGAAGTTATATGATCTTTATTTGATCATTGAAGTGCTTGGAAGTTCACAAAATTGAAGAAAAGTGAGCTAAACCAAAAGTTGCCAAAAATGGAAATGACTTGTAATGTAAACATTCCATTTTGGGAAAGTTTTTCAACCTCCTCATTTTCAACCAAAAATGCTTCAAATGAAAAATTGTTGGTCATGAAAGTTGTAGATTGGATCATTCCCTTTTCAAAAAGTACAAGAACAAGTTCTAATTCATTATGGAACTCAAGTTATGATCCTTCGAAGTTGGCAAAAATCCTATAATTTTCAAGAATACACCAAAGAGGATTTTTTGCAAAACCACTTGCCAAGCCATTTTGTGACTTCTAATACACTTCTAAGCATCATACCAACATAGTGCATTGCCTAAAAGTCAGAATTGGCCCAAGAATCTCAAGTTTTCATGCCTTGCACATGAAGAAATCACAAAAGGGCCAAACTTTGTCAAAATTGCAAAATGATACATAACCTTGCTTCCACTTGCTGCAGCACCTCAATTTCAATTCTATGGCTCTCCTTGATCAAAGCTGAGGCCAGACATGCCCTTGTACCACCTCTGAACCAGCCCATACCTCAAGTACAAACTTTATTGACTTTGTGCAAAAACACTCATACCAATCACCATAGGCCATAACCACTTCTCTGACCTATCACAACTTGTTATGTGGATCAAACACAACTCATAACACACAATACACAAGCCAAAAGCTCCAAGAACTCAGCATTCTCAAAAATCACCCCATTTGCAAAATCCTTCGAAACACACAACACACTCACTCAAACTCTAAACTTCTTTCACCAAACAACTCAGCATCACAAGAGGACCATTTCCCACCCTTCATTGCGACCAAAAACCCCCCATAGCCAAAACACGATTTCTGACCAGCAAGAGTGAAAGCTCTCAAACCAGTCATAACAAACTTCCTCCAAGCATCAAAGCATCATCAGGAGGTCAAGGGGAGTGGTTTTGCACAAGAGAAGTGGCCAGAAAGCTCCAGATAACAAAGCTTCACTTAAGGTAACCTCAAGAACAAATTTTCCAGAAATCTCTTTTTAAGTTATAGAAATGTTCCCCATGTTCCCCTGATCACACTGCACTTGTTATTTTTGAAAATGATCAAGTATTGAGCATGTATTGAACCTCTGAAATTTCTGTGTTATTTTCTGTTTGCTTTCGATTCATGATTTTGAGTGAAAATAAATGGATTTTGTTGGCTGAATATTATTTAGAGTTGTTAGTTGAGTGTTTCTGGAGAGTTAGGGGGTCTAGGGTGGCTTGGAATGGAAGATAGGGTGAAGAGCTGGTCGGAGAAGATGACCGGAGGTCTTCTCTGGCCACCTGAAAGTAATTAAGGGGTTAATTAGGGTTAGGGCAGAGTTCGAATGTGAGCCCTTGGATATTGCGTACCCGCGTGTTTGAATGGCTGAGATGAAGTCATTAAACCCTAATTCACTTAATTAATTTAATTAATTAAAATTAACTCAGATTGAACCACAGCCCTTGGATAGCGCGCGTAGTCAACCCAATCCTCCCCAGTTCAAATGTGAACCATCAGATCAGCATACTTTTGTTTAAATTCAGTTTTTATTTCATTTTTATCATTTATTTTGCATCATTTATTTAAAATACCTAGAAATTTCCAAAAATATTTTCCTTTTGCATTTTTAATTCAAATATTTTTCTCAACCAGAAAACATTTTTATTTTTATTTTTTGCATTAAAAAACCATTTTAAAAATATTTAAATGTTTATTTTAATTAATTAATGGAAATTAATTAATTAAAATACCATTTAGGTTTCTATAAATTCCAAAAAAAACCACATTGCCTCTTAGGACATTTATAAACATTGCCAAACCATTCATACAAATTTCTTTTTGGTTTTGATTCAATCTTGACAATTTTCTTGAATTTAGGGTTCATAAAAATCCTATTTTTGAACCCTAACTTCAAGAATTCTTTTCTGCCTAACCATGAATGGTATGACATTGATTCTTTTTGCATTGATCTTCATATGGCATTTAGTGTCTAGCATATTTTTGTCATAAATATATCTTGCATTTTTTATTTGATTTGCATTTTTCCCCTTTAGGCACCTTAAAACCCTAGATAACTTAGAAAATTCACAACTTTCTTTAGGTTAAGAGTTAGACCTTCTACTTTGGGGTGTGATATCATATGGGGTTAGGGTTCCTTTGAGTTCATTTGCAATTTTTTATCTTATGTTTTGCTTCTGTTTTTGACTTTTGCTTCTCATGTTGCATTAAAACCCTAATTTCTCATGTTCATTTGCATACACCTTGCATATGCTTCCATTCATGAACTTTCCAGGACATTTTATTGCATTCACATGACATATAAGACATCATAGGACACATTAGATTCATGTTTTATCATTTCTTCATTCATTTGCCATGATGTGCATTCATTTCATTCCATGAACTTTCATGTGTTTTCATACTTCCTACATGCTTCATTTGCATTCTCATCTCTTGTATAAACATTCATAATACTTGACATGTCTTTGCATAATCTCATAGCATCATTTGCATCATGTTTATGCTTCTGGTTTTGGTTTGCATCTTTGCATACATGTCATTTTCATTTCATTCCTTTCTTTATGTTAACCATTTCAGGTGGTAAGTACTTTGAGAAGTGAATTTGCCTTCACTTCTCATTTCTCTTCTCATATCTCTTATACATCCTTGCTGCATTTTCTTTTCTTTAGAGTGAGCTTGCTCATTCTTGTTCATCATTCACTTTCTTTCTTCAAGTAACTTATCTTCTTCAATGAAGTAAGTTAACTTGTTTCTTCTGCTTCTCCTCCTTTCATCTTCTTCTTCCATTGGTGGCTTCTCTAAAGATCTCTTGCAAGCCTCACAAACCATAGGAACATCCAAGCATGACAATAATTAGGGTTTTAATTAGTCCCCCTTAGTTTTTACCTTTGTGTCTCTCTTCTCATCTCATCATCAGAGACTAAACCTTTAAGGTTTTAAGACTTTGTGATTAGGGTTATGCATGCATCCTTCTCTTAGGATGGAGTGTATAACTTTAATTTGTTTAAACCTCTTAATCAATCCATCTTAATAATCACTAAGACATTAACTTGTAACTTGGGCCTTGCATTAGGGTTCTAATTCTTCCTTTTTTGGTTAAGAAGGACTAACCCTAGTGTTAATGGACAAGTCCCCCTCAAGTTGTCTTACAAACCATAAAATTCACTTCTTAATCTTATCCTTAATTAAAATCCACTTTAATAAAGGCTTGTTTTGTCATGAGGTTAATCCCTAATCATGGATTAAGTTGAGGTATCTTCCTCAGCTTAAATGTTCTCATCTATTATCCTTCTATTAGGATGGTGTAATGGGTCCATTAAATCCTTGATTATGGCTTAAACTCATTACTTAACACTAAACAAAAATCCAAAAACATCTAAATAATCACAAGTAGGTTAATGATCTCAATCCTACATCATGGTAATTAAGTTTGAGGTGTTTACTTCATACTTAAGGTATTCTCATTATTCCTAATCAGAGGGAGGATATGATGAGTTTATTAACCCTTGATTTAGGCTTAAGCTCATTAACTTATGACAAACACAAAAATCAAATAAAAGATTGAATAACACCAAAAACAAACAATAATCGTCTCCTCCGGGATTCTTTTCTCATCATCTTCACTCACAAACGAGAACTTGCTTCTTCCGTCTAATGCAAGACAGTTAGCACCTGAGCAAGACAGGTCATACACTTGAGCATAGACAAGCAAGCAGTTCATCAGTCAATTTATCTTTCAGTCTCTTTGAGTAGAACTACGGTGTTCTGACTTCCTCATTGCACGAGAGGATACGTAGGCATAACTTAACTATTATCGAACAAAAGTCTTTATCTCTTTCCCCCTCTTCCAGCATTATTCTTTTAAGCCTCATTCCTGAGCAATTCACTTCACTTTCTTGCACTGACACTTGTATATTTCTTTTCCATCTTTTGCACACAGATAGCACATACACTGCCCCTTTAAACACAAAACTTTCAAGCGTGGATCCCGTCGAGTACGACGGACAATCTGGGTGCTAATACCTTCCCAGGTTGTAACCAACCCCCTTTCTCAGTTTCTCTGTTTCGCAACCGTCTTATCCATATCTTTCTAGGTTTATGCAGCATTACCTTTCCTTCGGGATAAAAATGCCTAGCTGGCGACTCTATTCATTTCATCTTCATTTCTCCTCTCGCCGACCGTCCACGCTTGTACCGGGATGCAAATCTTCGGGAGCGACAGCTTGGCGACTCTGCTGGGGAACCTTATATTGCAACCAGGGCTTCTATTTCTTTTTGTGGGTTCCTCCTAGAGCTTGTTTGATTTATGTTTACGGGGGTGTTATGTGCTACTTGTGCTTATTTATTTTCTTTATTTATTGCTTTATGTACAGTTTTATTTATTGCTTTCCTTTACAGTCTTATGCATTTTCATACTGTCATTATCATGTGCTGGCTCTTGTCTGTTTTGGTGGGTGGGGTTTCATTGAGTGATTAAGGTCCTATACAGGGGACCTGAGTGACACATAGGCTAGAGTGGCTTCATATTCTTTCCCATTCCATTTCGGTATTGTGCGGGAATATGAAACACAGTTCAGACATGGGTTTCTTCTTGAGAACTCTGTGCTACAGATTTCCTATAGTACTAGGGCTATCTGGGAAGCCTGCTAAGTTTGGATGAGCTCTTATGACCTTCAGCATATGAGGTGAATTAGAGGAGGATCCTTTATGGTTATTGTAAACACTGTACCTCCGGGTTAGAAGTGTTTACACTTCTCATAACTGATCCAAGTCTGAGGATCCTTGTTCTAGAACATTACATGTGAGGGAGTTGGGTTGTTTGCAGGTTTGCAGGAACCCTTGGCCTCATCTTACCCTTTGTTACTAGAATTGTTAAGGTTGTATTATTTGGACAGTTCTTGTGATTACCCTGGACTTGTGACTCTTTATTTGAGTCCCCCACCTGGTTACTGGATTTCTAAGCCTTCATCCGAACTTTTGAGCATACATGGACTTTTACCAAGACAGATAAACAGATCCAGCACTTGATCACAAACCCTTTGCATATCATTTGCATACATCATTTTTGCATCATTTAACATTTTCTTATTTGTTTTACAGGGTATCCATCCTTTCATCTTTGGTTTGGTTTTGACCCCTTCTGCTGCTCAGACTGCTTCAGTTATCCTCTCCAACACCTCCATCAGTTTGTCAGTGGTTCTTCTCTAGCCATCTTCATCAGAGACCCATCTCCAGCTTCTCAGTCAGTGACCTTCATTAGCAGTTGTTCTCAGCTCCTTCATCAGCACCCATCATCAGTATGGATACTTCAATAAAGAGCAACATCACTTACCACTTCTTTGAGCCCACCCTGACTGGCATCAGGTAGGTCCAGTCCCTCATTACACCTGATCATATCCCACTATTCAGAGAGCATTATGGGGGCATATTGGACATGGTCATGGATCTATATGGATCTCAGAGGAGCATGATCCATACTTGCTTGCAGTTTTATGATCCTCCACTCAGATGTTTCACATTCCCTGATTTCCAGTTGGGACCTTTGCTAGAAGAGTTTTCCTTGTTGTTAGGATTTCCTATCAGGAGAGGGATTCCTTTCAACCCAGAGATGGTTGCTCCCAGAAATGATGACATAGCCAGGGCATTGCATTTGGAGCCTGCCCTCATTGATCAGAACATGACAACCAAAGCTCGAGTTCCAGGCCTCCACCTAGACTTCTTGATCTCCCAGGCTACCCTGAAGGCTGCAGTAGGAGAATGGAAGGTTGTCTGTGCACTTTTAGCCCTCAGTATATATGGGGTTATTTTGTTTGCAGATGAGCCCAAGTTTGTGAGCAAGAATGCCATTCACCTGTTCTTATTGAGGAATCCAGTTCCTACCTTGCTGGGAGACTTCTACTACTCAGTACATCAGAGGAATGAAAAGCAAAGAGGAAGGTTGGTCAGATGATGTGCTCCTCTTTATTACTCTTGGCTGCTAAGACACTTGCCAAAATCAGATACCTTCTTGAACCCTCATCAGCAGAAGAACTGGGCTAAAAGATTTATTGCCTTGACATCAGATGGTGCACTCAGAGCACCAAAGGCAAGGACATCATTACTAGTTGTGGGCAGTATCCTAATGTGCCTTTGATAGGAGTAAAAGGTTGCATCAACTACAACCCTTTGTTTTTTAAGAGACAATTGGGATATGCTTTGGTTCATCCTCCCAGAGGACAAGATTTGGCTGAGACTCTCTACTGTGAAATCCAACCTAACTCTGTTGTTGTCAGACAAGCTGCCTGGGCTTGGGACAACATCCAGACCAAGGGGACAGCCATCCTTGGCAAGTGCAACAACATTGCTTCAGCACAGTATTCTAATTGGTCCCGTACCAGAGCTCAAATCACCCGGATGCCATTTACTTCAAAAGATGTACCTGGACCTTCTATAGTACAACCTGCAGCTACTGTCAGTTTGGAAGAGTTTGAAAAGCTGAAAGAGAGGAACACTCAGCTAGCTGAAGCCTTAAAGAAGACTCTCTGGGAGAGAAATGACAGTCGTCTGGATAATGAGAGATTGGAAAGGCTTAGGGTTGAGCATTTGACCAAGATTGAGAAGACGGATGACTACATCAGAAAGGCAAGAGCAGGGGAGTTAGTACTGAAGAATGCTTGCAAGGAAGCAAAGACTCAGAAGGCTAGGGCAGAGAATTATCTGGAGGAGAGCCAGGCTAGGTGGATCAGGATCACTGAAGCCCGTGCACAAGAAGATCAAAGGACTCAGGCTAAGATAGAGCAACTGGAGGCTAGTGAGAAGAAGCATCAGGAGGCTTTGTTGGCAGCTCAAAGAGAGATATCTGAATTGAAACTCCGGGCGGGGTTGAAGAGGTCAAAGGATCAGGATAAGCATAAGAAGTTGACTAGTGCCATTGCTACCAGGAACCTCCTTATCAGGACTATTACAGAGCACCCAGTAGGGCCAGTGACTGAGGCCCTCCTGAAGGACGTCAGGGAGGATGACATTGGATTGGATGTCTGATATTTTTGCTTGTACTTCTTTTCGTTTGTTGTACTTTTTCTTTTGTTGTTGTATTTTGACCCACCATGGGAATGTATTGTAATCAAACTATGTATTTTTCATCCTTTGTAATATATCAGTTTGTATTATTTTGGTGGGCTTTATCTATCAACATCATCAGCATTTCCTCGAGGTCTGGAAAGGTCATAACCAAAGAACCAAACCAGATACCCTTGGAAGACAAATAAGCATATTTGCATTGCATACTAACATTTTCTTTGTTTTGTAGGTTTTGTTTTCATTGCTGTTTCTCACTTTGTTGTGGTTTCAGGAAACATTGCTTGCAGAAGAGTGTTCCCTGTCAACAGAATACACCGATACCCGACGAGAAACAACCTTCTGGGAATTCAGATGGATCAAGTACAGCAAGACTTGAATGAAGTAAGGACCCAAATGGCAAATGAGAGGGTTGAGACGAGGAATCAGATGACCCAATTCATGACTGTGATGACTGGCCTAGCTCAGAGCCAAGAAAGACTAAGGGAGTTGGTTGAAAGGCAGACTCCTGAAGAACACCATCCTGGTACAGGAGGTACTAGTAACAACGATCACAGGCAACCTCGCACCGATCCACCAGAGTTTAGGCCTCATCTAAACCCAAAAGTTAATGTCATAAGGAATACTCAGGGTAACACTGCTGGAGGTAGGATCTTGCAAGAGGATCCTCAAGAAGAGCAGTTTACGGTTGTTGGGGTTGGGGATGAAGGTTACGACCGTAGGTTGGATGAGATTGCTGAGAAATTGAGGTCTCTTGAATCCCAGAATTCCCTAGGCTTTGATGTAATGGACATGGGACTGGTGGAAGGGGTGAGAATTCTTCACAAGTTCAAACCCCCGTGTTTTGAAAAGTATAATGGCACATCCTGTCCATGCACCCACCTTCAATCATTCTTGGGAAGGTTAAAAGAATACACCATGGAAGAAAAGCTGTGGATGTTTTACTTCGAGGATAGTCTTACTGGGGCATCCCGAGAATGGTACTCCCACTTAACTAGAGCCACAGTGAGGAACTGGAAAGACTTGGCTGAAGCTTTTATCCGCCAGTATCAATACAACTTGGACATGGCTCCAAACAGGACCCTTCTAATAGGAATGTCTCAATCTTCCCGTGAGAGCTTCAAAGAATATGCCCAAAGGTGGAGGCAACTTGCTGCTACAGTTCAACCACCCATGTCTGAAAGAGAGATGGCAGACATGTTCATGAATACCCTTAAAGGAACATACATTGACAGATTGGCTGCATTCTCTTCCACCAGTTTTGCTGACGTGGTGATAGCTGGGGAAAGAATAGAGAGCCTATTGAAGATGGGAAAGATCTCCGATAATGGTTCCAGTTCCAGCAGTACAAGAAAACCATTTGATGGGCCCCGTAGATCTGGTGAGACCAACTATGTGCACATGGGAAGAGGGAGACCCCAATACTTGCCCAGAACAGTTGTTGTTGTTACTATCCCTGCTACACTTCCTCAGTATGCTCAACAACCACAACACTTTCCGCAAAAACAACAATTTCCACAACAGAGATCTTACAACAATAACAACAACAATCAACAACAACGCCCGTTTCAACAACGACCATCTCAGGTCAACCGGGTGATTGACGCCATTCTTATGCCATATGCTACACTGCTGCCACAACTCCTAAAGCTCAATCTGGTTGATTTGAGGACATTGGCTCCACCTGATCCTCAAAACCTTCCAAGAAAATATGATTCCAATGCTAGGTGTGCTTTTCATTCCAACGCACCTGGCCATTCTACGGAAAAATGCAGAGCCCTTCATATGAAGGTTCAGGATCTGGTAGATTCAAAAGCCCTGAACTTTGCACCTCCTCCAAATGTAATGAAGAATACTATGCCAAGCCACAGTGGGCCAAGGATTAATGCTGTAGAGGATGGATCACCCCTGAGCTTGATAGAAGACATTGCATATATTCAAACACCTCTGGCAGAGGTTAAAGCCCAGCTTTTAAGATGCCAAGTGTTTCCAGGTTGTGAGGCCTGTTGCGAATCATGCAAACTTTCTGAGAATGGGTGTGCCAGCTTGAGGAGTTAAATTAATGACATGATTAAAGAAGGCATTCTGCAGATTACAACCACAGCTTCTACAACACCAGCAACCCTTTTGACAACAACAAGTGAATCTTCTACAAATGCAACAACCATCTGTCCAAGTGTTTCTTCTACAACTGCAACAACCATTATTCCAACCGATTCAGCTACAAATTCAACAATCATTCCATCTGTCACTTCAACATACAACAGTTCATTTGCACCGGCTACTACAACTTCAACAACCAATAATGATGTTTCCACTGTCACAATTTATTATGACCCGGTAGCGGTCCCGAATTCCAGCAATTTTCAACAGTCTCAACAGTCTTAACAAAGCTTCAATTCACCTTCACCTACATCCACCAGAGGTCCTGTAACAATCTTTTATGATCCACAGACCATTGTAGTCCCAACAACAGCTGCAGTAAGCCCAGTCACCATCACGGTGCCCGGGCCGATCCCATATGACAAAGACAGTGTTATACCATGGCATTATGGTGCTGATCTATACTGCAATGGAGAGAAAGTCCTTCTTGATTCTCCAATTCTCACTCCCCAAGTGGACAATGTTGGGGGAGGCGGAGGCTTCACCCGAAACGGACATCTCTTTGCATCGCAAGTCCCTAGAATCAATTCAGTGGCAGAGGCTGTTTCCAGAGCCAAAGGAAAGAGTGTGATACCGGAAGAATCTGCACCCAAAGAAACTCAGAAGTCATCCTTCGATCAAGACGTGGATGAGTTTATGAGAATCATCAAAAGAAGTGACTATAAAGTTGTGGACCAGCTCCACCAGACTCCTTCAAAGATCTCAATCCTATCATTGTTGCTGTGTTCCGAAGTCCATCGGGATGCACTTCTCAAAGTTCTGCACGCTGCCTACGTGCCAGAAGAGATCACTGTAAATTAGCTGGAAACAGTGGTATCAAATGTCAATACTAGCCATGGGCTAGGTTTTACTGATGCTGATTTAACTTCAGAAGGACGTATCCACAACAAAGCCTTGCACATAACCATGGAGTGCAAAGGAGCTGTCTTATCTCATGTGCTTGTAGACACTGGGTCCTCACTCAATGTCTTACCCAAGAAAGCCCTAGTAAAGCTAGAATATGATGGGATAGCTCTCAGGCCAAGTAATCTTGTGGTCCGGGCTTTTGATGGCTCTAAAAGGTCTGTGCTGGTAGAGGTGGAGTTGCTAGTGATAATTGGTCCACAAGTCTTCAAGACCATTTTCTATGTGATGGACATACAACCTGCTTACAACTGTTTGCTAGATCGACCCTGGATTCATGCCGCAGGTGCAGTAACGTCGACCCTTCACCAGAAACTGAAGTACGAATGGGAAGGACAGATTATCACCATCTGTGGTGAGGAAGACATATTTGTTAGCAAGCTGGCTACTTACAAATATATTGAGATGGATGGTGAAATCCATGAGACAATGAGCCAAGGGTTTGAGGCCCTAAATGTCAATGAGGCTACTGGATTACTGGCTGCATCTCAGGAGGACAAGATGGGTACTTCAATCATCTCTTATCAGCAATCCCGGAAGGTTGTTGAAGAAGGTATTGCTCAAGGCTGGGGCAAGCCGCTGCCAGTAGAAAAGAAGGAAGATAGGTTCGGATTGGGTTACAGACCAATCCGATAAGATCAATCAGAGGCTGCCAAGGAGCCCAAATTTGTCAGGGGGGGGGGGGAAGCTCACCCCAGATGCTGTTAATAATCTGGAAGACGAGGAGGAAAGCGACCGCAACCTGGAGAACTGGATACGTCCAAGGACCCCGGGGAACCAAGTCCTTAACTGGTCTTCCCAGGAAATTATAAGGGTTACTCCTGCAGAGTAATTATTATTTCCTGTCTTTTTAGCATGCATCAAGTCCTGCATCTTGCCCAAGGTTTCAAGACTCATTTTGTAATAGGGTCATATTGTAATTTTGTGCAAATGATTAATCAATGAATATCGGACATCTTTTGCAAACGAGTCTCTTTTTCGCTCACTGTCTTTTTCATTTTTCACTTTTGTACAAAACAATAAAATGGCAATGTTTTCAAAATAAACAACTTCATTTTCACTTTTCTAAATAAGATTAAAACTGGTCACTAAAACGAACCAATCTCAACCCTTGTAGAGATTATCCTCAAAATTGCACCGACAACAGCACTGCTATGACTTTGTATAACTTCGACAATCCGATTAATCAAGCTGATGAATGGGTTGAAGAAGACTATGAGTTATCGAAAGAGTTAGCCAGGTTGTTGAGGCAAGAAGAGAAGGTGATTACTCCTCATCAGGAGGAGGTTGAAACAGTTAATCTTGGTACCGAAGAAGACTTGAAGGAAGTGAAGATTGGTGCCAGTCTGCAAGATTCAGTGAAGGAACAACTTATTGACATGCTTCGAGAGTACGTCGACGTCTTTTCTTGGTCCTATCAAGACATGCCAGGTCTGGATACCGACATTGTTATGCACAAGCTGCCTTTGAAAGAAGATTGTCCTCCAGTAAAATAGAAGATACGCCGCACTCATCTGGATATGGCAATGAAGATTAAAGAAGAAGTACAAAAACAGTGGGACGCCGGTTTCCTTGCTGTGACTAGTTACCCACCGTGGGTTGCTAATATTGTACCAATGTCTAAGAAGGATGGAAAAGTACGAATGTGTGTGGATTACCGGGATCTGAACAGAGCTAGCCCAAAGGATGATTTCCCTTTACCTCACATTGATGTATTGGTTGACAACACAGCTCAGTTCTTGGTATTTTCCTTCATGGATGGATTTTCCGGGTATAATCAGATCAGGATGTCACCCGAAGACATGGAGAAGACTACCTTCATCACACCTTGGGCCACTTTCTGTTATAAGGTAATGCCTTTTTTATTGAAGAACGTCGGGGCAACCTATCAACGGGCTATGGTAACGTTATTCCACGACATGATCCATAAAGAAATTGAATGCTACGTGGATGACATGATTGCCAAGTCCCTCACTGAAGAAGATCATCTGGTAAATCTGCTGAAGTTGTTCAAGCGTCTGAGAAAGTATCATCTGAAGTTAAAACCCAACAAATGCACATTCGGGGTACATTCCGGTAAGCTGATGGGATTCATCGTAAGTGAAAAAGGAATTGAAGTTGATCCTGACAAAGTCAAAGCCATTCAGGAGATGCCTGCACCTAGGACTGAAAAAGAAGTTCGGGGGTTCTTAGGTAGATTGAACTACATATCAAGGTTCATATCTCATCTCACTGCAACCTGTGAACCCCTGTTCAAATTGTTAAGAAAAGAACAAACAGTCAAGTGGAACGAAGATTGTCAGAAGGCTTTTGAAAAAATCAAGGAGTACCTGCAAGAACCTCCAATTCTTATGCCTCCAGTTAAAGGAAAACCTCTAATAATGTACCTGACAGTATTAGAAGGATCAATGGGGTGTGTGTTGGGCTAGCATGACGAGTCTGGTCGAAAAAAGTATGCAATATACTACCTAAGCAAAAAGTTTACCGACTTTGAACAATGTTATTCACTGCTCGAAAAAACTTGTTGTGCTTTAGCGTGGGCTGCTCGCCAACTAAGACAGTATATGTTAACTCATACTACCTTGTTGATCTCAAATATGGATCCAGTCAAGTACATATTTGAGAAGCCAACACTTAACGGAAGGGTTGCAAGATGGCAAATGATTCTGACAGAGTATGACATTTAGTATACATCTCAAAAGGCCATCAAAGGCAGTGTACTGTCTGACTATCTAGTTGAGCAACCCATTGATGATTACCAGCAAATGAGATTTGACTTCCCTGATGAAGACATCATGTTCCTAAAAGCAAAAGATCATGAAGAGCCTGTTCACACTGAAGGGCCAGACCCAGAAGAAGAATGGAAAATGATGTTTGATGGGGCTGTTAATATGAATGGTCGAGGAGTTGGTGCAGTGCTTATTACACCTAAAGGAGTTCATATGCCTTTCTCGGAAAAACTCACCTTTGCATGCACTAACAACGAAGCTGAATACGAAGCCTGTATCATGGGTCTTGAGGAAGCCATTGACCTCAGGATCAAGACTTTAACTATATTCGGAGATTCAGCTTTGGTAATCAATCAGACCAACGGTAAATGGTACACTCACCAAGAGCATCTGATTCCATACCGTGACTATACGAGGAGATTATTGACTTTCTTCACAACAGTCAAACTTGAGTATACCCCTCGAGACGAAAATCAGTTCGCAGATGCTTTAGCTACCATTTCCTCCATGGTCAAGGTTCAAACTGCACATTTTGTGCCTCGGATTTCTGTATCCAGACTTGACCGACCAGCATACGTATTCTCCGTGGACATTGCTAAAGATGACAAGCCTTGGTTCCATGACATCAAATGCTTATTAGAGGATCAAACATACCCACCTGGGGCATCATCCAATGATAAGAAGACATTAAGAAGGTTGGCTAGTAGTTTCTTCCTGAATGCTGATGGTTCATTATACAAAAGAAACTTTGACATGGTTCTGCTCAGATGTGTTGATAAGAAAGAGGCAGACTTGCTGATGCACGATGTAAACACCCCAAATTTTCCATCACTAAGTTCACACCATGGCTTTTGATCTTTCATATTTGCATTAGTTCAATCATATCATATCATGTTGCACTTTTGCTTCACTGCATTGGTTCAAGTTCATCTGCATCTAGGGTTTGTGACTTGAGCCATCTAAGATCCATTTGAGCCACTCCAAAGGTCATCAATCATCTCAAGAGGGTCCATGTATGTTAAATCATCATATTATATCCTCCAAAGATCAAGGAAGTCAAAGAATCACAAGAACTGGCAAAGCATGGAAGCAGAGCTAGGGTTTAACTGCACAGATGACCTGAAATTAGGGTTTTAGTTTCAAAGGCCATAACTCCAAAAAATTTGGTCATTCTTGTTTCTAATGGTCTCAATATGTTATAAGGATCATGCATACCAAGTTTGATGAAGAAATTCATTGTGGAAGTCATCTGATCACTGGGTAACTTCCTGAGCAAGTCAGAGCAAAATCAGGGCATCTGAGGCCCCCAACATGGATCCAAAGTGGATTTTTCATCGAATTGAAGTTATATGATCTTTATTTGATCATTTAAGTGCTTGGAAGTTCACAAATTTGAAGAAAAGTGAGCTAAACCAAGAGTTGCCAAAAATGGAAATGACTTGTAATGTAAACTTTCCATTTTGGGAAAGTTTTTCAACCTCCTCTTTCTCAACCAAAAATGCTTTAAATGAAAAATTATTGGTCATGAAAGTTGTAGATTGGATCATTCCCTTTTCAAAAAGTACAAGAACAAGATCTAATTCATTTTGGAACTCAAGTTATGGCTTGTCAAATTTGGCAAAAATCACATAATTCTCAAGAATGCACCAAAGAGGGATTTTTGCAAAACCACTTGCCAATTCATTTTTTGACTTCAAACACACTTCTAAGCATCATACAAACCCAAGCCATAACACACAAGAACACAAGCTGAAACCTCAGATTGCCCAAGTTACCAAAAACTCTCCCTCTTGCAAAAACCTTCGAATCTCATAACTCAGCCACCCATTCTTCAAACAAACACCACCATTCATTCTTAAATCATTCACTGATCATAAACCACCCATCAAAACAGCCAAGAACACACCATAATCCAAATACGATTTCTGACCAGTTGGAGTGCAAGCTCACAAACCAGCCACTTTCAAGGTTTTCCAAGCATCAAAGCTTCTTCAGGAAGTTCATTGGAGTCATCTTGCACAGAAGAAGTAGCCAGAAAGCTCCAAACTAAGAAGCTCCATCTCAGGTAGCCATCTCAAACATTTTTTTTTCCAGAAATCTCTTTTTAAGTTATAGAAATGTTCCCCATGTTCCCCTGAGTACACTGAACTTGTTATTTTTGAAAATGGTGAAGAAATGAGCATGAACCGAATCTCTGAAATTTTTGACCTAAAAGAAGTTTGATTCGATTCATGCTTGTTTCTGAAAATAAATGGATTTCGTGCTTGGATTCTTGTTCCTTGATGTTTGTTAAGTGATTCTGGAGCTTTATGGGGCTTGGGGTGAATTTTTGAGTGAGATAGCAAAATGGATGGCCGGAGAAGATGACCGGAACACTGTTCCGGTCACCTGAAAGTAGTTAGGGCATAATTAGGGTTAACTGCGTAATTAGGCTGAGTTTAAATGAGGGCCCTTGGATTTGTCCTTCCTGCGTGAGATAAGTGGCTGAGATTAGTTCATTAACTTAATTTCTGGATTATTTATTTAATTAAATAGGATTAATGAAGTTTGAATGTGGGCCTTTAGATCTAGCGCGCAGTCAACCTGTCTAAACCCAGAATCAATCCTGGACCTTCCCTCTGCATACTTCTCATTTATTTTGTTTTTAATTCATTTTTCTTATTTATTTTGTACATTTTATTTAAAATAGTTAAAAAATGCCAAAATTATTTTTATTCAGCATTTTAATTCCAAATAATTTTCTCAACCCAAAAATATTTTTATTTTTATTTTTTGCATTAAAAAATCATTTTTTAGACATTTAATTGTTTATTTTAATTAATTAATGAAAATTAATTAATTAAAATATCATTTAGGTTTCTAAAAAATCCCAAAAAATTCATGTTACATCTTTAAACATTTAGAGACATTCTCATACCATCCACACAAATTTCTTTTTGGTTTTGAATCATTTTGACATTTTTTATTTGAATTTAGGGTTCATAAAATCCCATTTTTGAACCCTAACTTCAAGAATTATTTTCTGCCTAACCATGAATGGTATGACATTTATTCTTTTTGCATTGTTCTTCATTTGAAATGTAGTTTCTAACATAATTTTGTCACAAATTTCTTCTGCATTTTTGATTTGATTTGCATTTTTTCCCTTTAGGTACCTTAAAACCCTAGAAAACTTAGAAAAATCATAAGTCCCTTAGGGTTAAGAGTTAGGTCTCCTCCTTTGGGGTGTGATATCATATGGGTTTAGGATTCTTTTGATTGCATTTTCAATTTTTTATCTCATGATTTGCTTCTGTTTTAAGTTTTGCATCTCATGTTGCATGAAAACCCTAATTTCTCATCTTCCTTTCCATATATCTTGCATAAGCATCCATATAAAAACTTGCCATGACATTTTATGCATTCACATGACATATAAGACATCATAGGACACATTAGAATCATGTTTGATCATTGCATCATCCATTTTCCATGTTATGCATTCATTTCATTTCATGTGCATTCATGAACTTTCATGCTCCTTTCATGCTTCATTTGCATTCTCATCCTTTGTATGATCATCCATAGCATTTGACATACTTTTGCATCATCTCTTAGCATAATTTACATCATGAACATGCTTCTGGTTTTGGTTTGCATCCATGCATTCATTTCATTTTCATTTCATTTCCTTTCCTTTTACTAACGTTTCAGGTGGTAAGTTACTTTGAGAAGTGAATTTGCCTTCACTTCTTATAATCTCTTCTCATCTCTCTTATGCATTCATTGCTGCATTTTGTACTTGTATTAGAGTGAGATTGCTCATTCATGTTCCTTCTTCACCTTCTTTCTTCAAGCAACTTATCTTTTTAAGTGAAGTAAGTTGACTTGTTTCTTTTCTGCTTCTCCTCTTTCCATTTACTTCTTCCTTGGTGGTTTTCCTTGAAGATCTCTTGCAAGCCTCATAAACGCTAGGAATACCCAAGCATGATAACAATTAAGGTTGATTAGTCCCCTATTTAGCTTTACCTTTGTGTCATCTCTTGTGTCTTCTCTTCTCACCTCTTAATCAGGGACTAAACCTTTAAGGTTTTAAGGCTTTCTGATTAAGGTTATGCCTGCATCCTTCTCTTAGGAAGGAGTGTATAACTTTAATCCTAAGTGTTAAACCCCTAATGTGTTTAAATCCTTTAATCAATCCATCTAATAATTACTAAGACAATAAGCTTGTAACTTGGGCCTTGCATTAGGGTTCTAATTCTTCCTTAATTGGTTAAGAAGGACTAACCCTAGTGTTAATGCACAAGTCCCCCTCAAGTTGTCTTACAAACCATGAAATTCACTTCTTAACCTCACCATTAACTAAAATCCACTCTAATAAAGGCTTTGTTTTGTCATGAGGTTAATCCCTAATCATGGATTAAGTTGAGGTATCTTCCTCAGCTTAAATGTTCTCATCTATTATCCTTCTATTAGGATGGTGTAATGAGTCCATTAAATCCTTGATTATGGCTTAAACTCATTACTTAACACTAAACAAAAACTCCAAAAAAACATCTAAATAAACACAAGTAGGTTAATGATCTTAATCCTACATCATGGTGATTAAAGTGTGAGGTGTTTACTTCATACTTAAGGTATCCTCATTACCCCTAATCAGAGGGAGGATGTGATGAGTTTACTAACCCTTGGTTTAGACTTAAGCTCATTTTCTTATGAAAAACTCCAAAAGCAATAAAAGATTAAAAATACCAAAAACAAACAATAAACGTCTCCTCCGGGATTCTCTTCTCATCATCTTCACTTACAAACGGGAACTTGCTTCTTCCGTCTAATGCAAGACAGTTAGCACCTGAGCCAAACAGGTCATACACTTGAGCATAGACAAGTAAGCAGTTCACAAGTCAATTTATCTTTCAGTCTCTTTGATTCGAACTACGGTGTTCTGACTTCCTCATTGCACGAGAGGATACGTAGGCATAACTAAATTGTTATCGAACAAAAGTCTCTGTACATCCCCCCCTCTTCCAGTATCATTCTTTAAGCCTCATTATCTTGAGCTTTGCACTCTTTCCTTACACTGACACTCCTTTATTTCACTTCCCACTTCTTTCCAGCACTTACAGTTGCATTCTTTTGCAGCTTTTGCACACAGATAGCACTGACATTACCCCTTTAAACACAAACTTTCAAGCGTGGATCCCGTCGAGTACGACGGACAATCTGGGTGCTAATACCTTCCCAGGTTGTAACCAACCCCCTTTCTCAGTTTCTCTGGTTCGCAACCGTCTTATCCATATCTTCCTAGGTTTATGCAACATTACCTTTCCTTCGGGATAAAAATGCCTAGCTGGCGACTCTATTCAATTCATTTCATGTTCTCTCCTTTCTCTGACCATTCGCGTATGTACCCCTCTTGGCTAGGTGTCACTTGGTGGGAGCGACAACTTGGCGACTCTGCTGGGGACCTTTATACTACAACCAGGACTTCTGGTTCTTTTTTGTGGGTTCCTCCTAGCGCTTGTTTGATTTGTGTTTACTGGGGTGTTATGTGCTATTTGTGTTTATTTATTTTGCTTTATTTATTGCTTTATGTACAGTCCTATTTACTGCTTTCTTTACAGTTTTTATACATCATATTGTCATTATCATTGCTGGATCTGGATTCTGTTTTGGTGGGTGGGGTTTCACTGAGTGATTAAGGTCCTATACCTGGGACCTGAGTGACACCTAGGCTAGAGTGGTTCATGTTCTTTCCCATTCCATTTCGGTCTGGTGCGGGAATATGAAACACGGTTCAGATGTGGGTTTCTTCTTGAGAACTATGTGCTACAGATTTTCTGTAGTGCTAGGGCTATATGGGAAGCCTGCTAAGTCTGGATGACCTTTATTTTGACCTTCAGAATCTGGGGTGAATTATAGGAGGATCTTTTATGGTTATTGTAAACACTGTACCTCCGGGTTAGAAGTGTTTACACTTCTCATAACTGATCCAAGTCTGAGGATCCTTGTTCTAGAACATTACATGTGAGGGGGTTGGGTTGTTTACAGGTTTGCAAGAACCTTTGGCCTCATCATACCCTGTTACTATTTTGTTTAATAATACTTCACTTTGGATAGTTCTTGTGATTAACCCTGGACATGTGACTCTTTATTTGAATCCCCCACCCTGGTTACTGGATTTCTGAGCCTCCATCCAAACCTTTGAACATACATAGACCTTATACCAAGACAGATAATCAGATCCAGCTCTTGATCACAAACCCTTGCATATCATTTGCATATATCATCATTGCATCATTTAACATTTGTTTATTTGCTTTTTAGGGTATCCATCATATCATATTTGGTTTGGTTTTGACCCCTTCTACTGCTTAGACCTCAGTTTCAGTTATCTTCTTCAGCACTTGCTTCAGCTATCTCCTTCAGAACCTCCATCAGTCTGTCAGAGACTTATCTCCATCATTTCAGTCTGTGATCTTCATCATCATTTTTCTTCAGCTTGTTTATCAGTACTCATGGATATTCCAAGGAAAAGCAACATATCTTATCACTTCTTTGAGCCCATATTGACTGGTATCAGGCAGGTCCAGTCACTCATCACACCTGACCACATCCCACTGTTCAGAGAGCATAATGGGGGTATTTTGGACATGGTCATGGATCTTGATTCTTCTCAGAGAAGCATGATCCACACATGCTTGCAGTTTTATGACCCCCCACTCAGATGCTTCACCTTTCCAGACTTTCAGATAGGGCCTCTATTGGAGGAGTTTTCTTTGTTGATTGGAGTGCCTATCAGAGGAGGGATCCCCTTTAACCCAGAGATGACTGCTCCCAAAAGTGGGGAAATAGCTAGGGCATTGTACTTGGAGCCTGCCCTTATTGAGCAAAACATGACAACAAAAGCTGGGATTCCTGGTTTACATCTGGACTTCTTGATTTCTCAGGCCATCCTGAAGGCTACATTGGGAGAATGGAGGGCAGTCTGTTCACTTTTAGCCCTCGGCGTATATGGGGCTATATTGTTTGCAGATGAGCCTAAATTTATGAGTAAGAATGTCATCCACTTGTTTCTGCTGAGGAACCCAGTGCCTACATTGCTAGGAGATTTTTACTACTCCATCCATCAGAGAAATGAAAAGCAAATGGGGAAGTTAGTCAAATGTTGTGCTCCTTTGTTCTACTCTTGGCTACTCATGCACCTGCCTAAATCATATGCTTTCTTGAACCCACACCAGCAGAAGAATTGGGCCAAAAGGTTCATTGCCTTAACATCAGAGGATATCAGATGGTGCACCCAGAGCACCAAAGGCAAGGATATTATTACCAGCTGTGGGCAATACCCTAATGTGCCTCTAATAGGAGTAAAAGGTTCCTTTGGTGTTTAAGAGACAATTGGGATATGCCTTGGTTCACCCTCCTAGAGGACAGGATTTAGCTGAGACCCTATACTGTGAAGTGCAACCTAATTCAGCTGTTGTCAGGCAAGCTGCCTGGGCTTGGGACAACATCCAGACCAAAGGGACAACCATTCTTGGAAGATGTAACAATGTTGCTTCAGCCCAATATTCTGACTGGTCCCGTACTAGAGCTCAGATCACCAGGATGCCTTTCACCTTGGAAGACACACCTGGACCTTCTACAGTACAGCCTACAACAACTGTTAGCCTGGAGGAATTTGAAAAGATGAAAGAGAGGAATAATCAGCTATCTGAGGCCCTAAAGAAGACTCTTTGGGAAAGGAATGACGGTCGCCTGGACATTGAAAGATTGGAAAGACTCAAGACTGAGCATCTGACCAAAATTGAGAGGACAGATGACTACATAAGGAAAGCAAGAGCCGGGGAACAGATATTGAAGAATGCCTGCAAAGAGGCCAAGATTCAGAAAGCTAGGGCTGAGCATTACCTAGAGGAAAGCCAGGCTAGGTGGATCAGGATCACCGAAGCTCGTGCACAAGAAGACCAGAGGACTCAGGACAAGATTGAGCAGCTGGAAGCCAATGAGAAGAAGCAGCAGGAGATTTTGTTAGCAGCTCAGAAGGAGATATCAGAATTGAAGCTCCGAGCGGGGTTAAAAAGATCTAAGGATCAGGATAGGCATAAGAAGCTGACTAATGCCATTGCTACCAGGAACCTCCTCATTAGGACCATTATAGAGCACCCAGCTGGTCCAGTGACTGAGGCACTCCTGAAGGAAGTCAGGGAAGATGACTATGGATTGGATGTCTGATTCCTCTTTGTTTGTATTTCTTTTCTTTTGATGTACTTTTTTCTTTTGATTGTTGTATTTTTGAACCACCATGGGCATGTGTTGTAAACAGACTATGTATTTTCATCATTTGTAATATATCAGTTTGTTTTATTTTGGTGGGCTTCATTTCTCAACATCATCAAGCATCTCCTAGAGGTCTGGAAAGGTCAAAACCAAGAACCAAACCGGATACCTTGGAAAACAAATAAGCATATTGCATTTCATACTAACATTTTCTTTGTTTTGTAGGTTTTTGTTTGTTATTTTGTTTCTCACTTTGTTGTGGTCTCAGGAAACATTGCTCGTCGCAGAGTGTTCCTTGTCAACCGCACACACCAGTACCCAACGCGTAACAACCTTCCAGGCATTCAGATGGATCAGGTACAGCAGGACCTAAATGAAGTGAGAAATCAGATGGCAAACGAGAGGGTCGAAATGAGAAACCAAATGACCCAATTTATGGCTGTGATGACTGGCTTAGCCCAGAGCCAAGAAAGGCTGAGAGAGCTGGTAGAAAGGCAGACACCTGAAGAGCCCCATCTTGGAACAGGGGGAACCAGCAATAATGAACAAGGGCAGCCTCGTATCGACCCACCAGAGTTTGGGCCCCATTTGAATCCAGATGTTAATGGCACAAGGAATGTTCAAGGTAATACTGCTGGGGGTAGAATTCTGCAGAAGGATCTCCAAGAAGAACAGTTCACAGTTATTGGGGCAAGAGATGAGGTGTATGATAGAAGGCTGGATGAGATTGCCGAAAAGCTGAGGTCTTTGGAATCCCAGAATTCTTTAGGCTTCGATGTGATGGATATGGGGCTGGTAGATGGGGTGAGAATTCCCCACAAATTCAAACCCCCTTGCTTTGAAAAATATAATGGTACCTCTTGCCCGCGTACTCATCTGCAATCTTTCTTGGGGAGACTCAAGGCTTATACCATGGACGAGAAGTTATGGATGTTCTATTTTGAGGGCCTAACTGGAGCATCCAGAGAATGGTATTCGCATCTGACAAGGGCCACTATAAGATGTTGGAAAGACTTGGCCGAAGCCTTCATCCGGCAATACTAGTACAACCTAGACATGGCCCCTAATAGAACTCTTCTAATGGGCATGTCTCAGTCTTCAAGGGAAAGCTTTCGGGATTACGCTCAGAGGTGGAGACAGCTTGCTGCTGCTGTCCAGCCACCCATGTCAGAAAGAGAGATGGCTAACATGTTTATTAACACCTTGCAGGGAACTTATATTGACAGGCTTGCCGCTTTCTCTTCCACCAGTTTTGCCGATGTAGTTATAGCTGGTGAGAGAATTGAGAGTCTTTTGAAAATGGGCAAAATCTCTGACAATGGTGTCAGCTCCTCCAACAACCCCAGAAAACCTTTTGCAGGACCCCGTAGGGCGGGTGAAACGAATGCTATCCATGCAAGCAGGGGCAGACCCCAGTATTCCCACAGATCAATAGCAGTCGTAACCATCCCGGCTCCAGTTCCACAACAACCACTTTTTCCTCAACAACAACAACAACATCATTATCAACAACAATCTCATTTTCCGCAACAAAGAACGTACATCAATAACAACAACAACCAACAACAGCGCTCCTTTCAACAGAGGCCATCTCAGGCAAATAGGGTGATTGATCCCATCCCTATGCCTTATGCCGCTCTACTGCCACAACTCCCGAAGCTTAACCTAGTTGAGTTAAGGACGTTGGCTCCACCAAATCCTCTCAACCTCCCGAAGAATTATGATGCTAATGCCAGGTGTGCCTTTCATTCCAACGCACCTGGTCACAATACCGAGAAATGTAGAGCCTTGCAAATGAAGGTTCAGGATTTGGTCGATTCCAAAGCTCTCAATTTCGCACCTCCTCCGAATGTTAACAGAAATCCTATGCCTAATCATGGTGGCCCCAGGATTAATGCCATAGAGGAAGGTCAACCATCTGCACCGATTGATAATGTTGCACTGATTCAAACACCACTGGCAGAAGTCAAAGCTCAACTCCTAAGATTCCAGGTGTTCCCGGGCTATGAGGCCTGCTGCGAATCGTGTAAAGCCGCTATTAATGGTTGTGAGAGGCTAAGGCTTGACATAGATGGCCTTATCAGAGATGGAATTTTGCAAATTACCACAACGGCTCCTTCAACATCAACAACTCTTTCTTCAGCAACAATGGATTCTCCTACAACATCAACAATTCTTTCTTCAGCAACAATAGATCCTCCTACAACTACAACAACTATCATTCCCACTGATTCATCCACAACTCCATAAATCACTCCATCCATTATTTCAACAGATCAGAGTTCAGCAACATTTACTTCTATAGCATCAGCACACATCTTATCAACGGAAACACCTACAACACCAGCAAACACTAATGAAGATGTCTCAACGGTCACGATATATTATGACCCGACAACTGTTCATCCCAACAACAATTTTCAACAACAAACTGCAACACCTACTGTCAGATCTCCAGTCACAGTCTATTACGACCCGCATACCATCACAGTTCCTTCTGCTGGAGCAATCAGTCCAGTCACCATTACGGTACCTGGACCTGTTCTCTATGAAAGGAGTAATGTCATACCTTGGCACTACGGTTCTGATCTCTACTACGACGGAAAGAAGATCACTCTAGATTCATTAACCTCTTCACCACAAGTTGACAATGTTGGGGGAGGCAGAGGCTTCATCAGAAGCGGACACCTTTTTGCCTCACAGACACCAAGGCCCAATGCTGAAGTAGAAGCTGCTGCTAAAGCAAAAGAGAAGAATGTGGTACTTGAAGAGCCAACTGTTAAAGAAACTCCGAAGACGTCTTTTGAACAAGAGGTGGACGAGTTCATGAGAATAATCAAAAAGAGTGATTACAAAGTGGTGGACCAACTTCATCAGACACCCTCCAAAATCTCTATATTATCACTGTTAATGTGTTCCGAAGCCCATAGGAATGCATTGTTGAAGGTCCTGCACGCAGCATACGTGCCAGAAGAGATTACGGTTAATCAGCTGGAAACAGTGGTTGCAAATGTTAACACCAGTCATGGACTGGGCTTCACAAATGATGATTTAACGACGGAGGGACACAACCATAACAAGGCTTTACATATCACCTTAGAATGCAAAGGTGTTGTTCTTTCTCATGTGCTGGTGGACACTGGGTCTTCGCTCAATGTCCTCCCAAAGAAAGCCCTGGTGAAGCTAGAGTATGATGGTTTGGCATTGCATCCAAGTAACTTGGTGGTGAGAGCATTTGATGGCTCTAAGAGATCAGTACTTTGAGAGATTGATTTACCCGTGTTGATTGGCCCACAGACCTTTAAAACTACCTTCTTCGTGATGGACATACAGCCGGCCTACAGCTATTTGTTGGGTAGACCCTGGATTCACGCCGCTGGCACTGTTACATCTACCCTTCACCAGAAGTTAAAATTTGAGTGGGAAGGTCAGATCATCACAGTCTGTGGGGAGGAGGACATTTTTGTCAGCCAGCTGGCTACTTACAAGTATATAGAGATGGATGGGGAGATCCATGAGACTATGAGTCAGGGGTTTGAGGCCCTTAACATCAATGAAGCAACTGCTGTATCTGGAACTTCCATCATTTCATATCAATAGGCCCGAAAGGTTGTTGAGGAGGGTACCGCTCAAGGCTGGGGCAAGCTGCTTCCAGTTGAAAAGAAAGAAGACAGATTCAGGTTGGGTTACAGACCAACTCGACAAGATCAACCAGAGGCTGCAACGGAGCCCAAATTTGTCAGCGGGGGAATGCTTACCCCGGATGCTGTGAACAGTCTGGAAGACGAGGAAGAAGACGAACGCAACTTGGAAAACTGGATACATCCAAGGATCCCGGGGAACCAAGTCTCAAACTGGTCTTCCCAGGAAATTATAAGAGTTACTCCTGCAGAGTAATTATTATCTCTTGTCTTTAAGCATGCATCAAGTCCTGCATCTCTCCCAAGGTGTCAGGACTCATTTTGTAATCGGGCCATCTTGTATTTTGTGCAAACGATCAATTAATGAATATCAGGACATCTTTTGCAAATGAGTCTTTTTTTCCCACTCACTGTTTTTTCATTTTTCATTTTTTGTACAAAAATAAAATGGCAATGTTTTCAAAATAACAACTTCATTTTCACTTTCTTAAACAAGATAAAACTGATCACTAAAATGAACAAATCTAAACCCTTGCAGAGAGTGCCCTCCAGACTGCACCGACAAGGACACTACTATGACTTCGTATGACTTCGACAATCCGATTAATCAAGCCGATGAAGGGATTGAAGAAGATTATGAGCTACTTGAAGAGCTAGCCAGATTGTTAAGGCAAGAGGAGAAGGTTATCACTCCTCATTAGGAGGAAGTTGAGACCGTTAATCTTGGTACCGAAGAAGACTTGAAAGAAGTTAAGATCGGGGCCCGCCTGCAAGATTCAGTGAAGGAACAACTTATTGACATGCTGCGAGAGTACGTTGATGTCTTGGCTTGGTCATACCAAGACATGCCAGGTCTGGACACCGATATTGTTATGCACAAGCTGCCTCTAAAGGAAGACTGTCCTCCAGTAAAACAGAAGCTACGCCGTACTCGCCTGGATATGGCCATGAAGATAAAAGAAGAGGTGCAAAAACAGTGGGACACCGGTTTCCTTGCTGTAACTAGTTACCCACCGTGGGTTGCTAACATTGTACCTGTGCCTAAAAAGGATGGCAAAGTACGGATGTGTGTGGATTACCGGGATCTGAACAGAGCTAGCCCGAAGGATGACTTCCCATTACCTCATATTGATGTATTGGTCGACAATACGACTCAGTTCTCGGTGTTCTCCTTCATGGATGGATTTTCAGGATATAATCAGATCAAGATGTCACCTGAAGACATGGAGAAGACAACTTTCATCACACCCTGGGGCATATTCTGTTATAAGGTAATGCCATTTGGACTGAAGAATGCTGGTGCCACTTATCAACGGGCTATGGTAACATTATTCCACGACATGATCCACAAAGAAATTGAATGTTATGTGGATGACATGATTGCCAAGTCCCTCACAGAAGAAGACCACCTGGTGAATCTATTGAAGCTATTTAAACGTCTGAGGAAGTACCAGCTGAAGCTAAACCCCAACAGATGCACATTCGGGTGCATTCCGGTAAACTGCTAGGATTTATTGTAAGTGAAAAGGGAATTGAAGTTGACCCTGACAAAGTCAAAGCCATTCAAGAGATGCTTGCACCAAAGACTGAAAAAGAAGTTCGGGGGTTCCTAGGTAGATTGAACTACATATCACGGTTCATATCTCATCTTACTGCAACCTGTGAGCCCCTGTTCAAGTTGTTAAGAAAAGAACAAACGGTCAGGTGGAATGAAGACTGCCAGAGGGCATTTGACAAAATCAAGGAGTACCTAGAAGAACCTCCAATTCCTATGCCTCCAGTTGAAGGAAGACCTCTAATAATGTACCTGACAGTATTAGAAGGATCAATGGGGTGTGTGTTGGGCCAGCATGACGAGTCTGGTCGAAAAAACTATGCAATATACTACCTAAGTAAAAAGTTTACCGACTGTGAACAACGTTATTCACTGCTCGAGAAAAATTGTAGTGCTTTAGCGTGGGCTGCTCACCGACTAAGACAGTATATGTTGACTCACACTACCTTGTTGATCTCAAAGATGGACCCCGTCAAGTACATATTTGAGAAGCCAGCACTTACCAGAAGGGTTGCAAGATGGCAAATGATTCTCACAGAATATGACATTCAGTACACATCTCAAAAGGCCATCAAGGGCAGTGTAATGTCCGACTATCTTGCTGAGCAACCCATTGATGATTACCAGCCTATGAGATTTGACTTTCTTGATGAAGACATCATGTTCATAAAAGCAAAAGATCATGAAGAGCCTGTTCACACCGAAGGGCCTGACCTAGAAGAAGAATGGATAATGATGTTTGATGGGGCTGTTAATATGAATGGTCGTGGAGTTGGTGCAGTGCTCATTACACCTAAGGGAGTTCACAAGCCTTTCTCGGAAAAAATCACCTTTAACTGCACTAACAACGAAGCTGAATATGAAGCATGTATCATGGGTCTCGAGGAAGCCATTGACCTCAGGATCAAGACTTTAACCATATTCGGAGATTCGGCTCTGGTAATCAATCAGACCAACGGCAAATGGTACACTCACCAGGAGCATCTGATTCCATACCGTGATTATACGAGGAGATTACTGACTTTCTTCACTATAGTCAAACTTGAGTATATCCCTCGAGATGAAAATCAGTTTGCAGATGCTCTGGCTACCATATCCTCCATGATCAAGGTTCAAGCTGCCAACTTTGTGCCTCGGATTTTAGTATCCAGACTTGACAGACCAGCATACGTATTCTCAGTAGACATTGCTAAAGATGACAAGCCTTGGTTCCATGACATCAAATGCTTCTTGGAGGATCAAACATACCCACCTGGGGCATCGTCCAATGATAAGAAGACACTAAGAAGGCTGGCTGGTAGTTTCTTCCTGAATTCTGATGGCTCCTTGTACAAAAGAAACTTTGACATGGTACTTCTCAGATGTGTTGATAAGGAAGAAGCATACTTGCTAATGCACGAGGTATATGAAGGATCTTTCGGTACCCATGCTGGAGGACATGCAATGGCTAAGAAATTACTACGGTCAGGTTACTACTGGATCACAATGGATGCAGACTATTGTGCCTATGCCAGAAAGTGCCACAAATGCCAGATTTATGCAGACAAGGTGCATGTGCCTCTGAATCCTTTGAATGTGATGTCTTCACCTTGGCCCTTTGCCCTGTGGGGCATTGATATGATTGGAAAGATCGAGCCGACTGCTTCAAATGGCCACAGATTCATCCTGGTAGCCATTGATTATTTCACCAAATGGGTTGAGGCAGCTTCGTATGCAAATGTCACCAGGCAAGTGGTAGCCCGATTCCTAAAGAGAGACATCATCAGTCGGTATGGAGTACCCGAGCGAATCATTACTGACAATGGTTCCAACTTGAACAACAAAATGATGGCAGAATTGTGTCGGGACTTCAAGATTCAACATCACAACTCTTCTCCTTACAGGCCAAAAATGAATGGCGCTGTTGAGGCAGCCAATAAGAACATTAAGAAGATTGTGAAAAATCTGGTGGTTACCTACAAAGACTGGCATGAAATGCTACGATTTGCCTTGCATGGGTACCGTACATCAATCAGAATGTCTACTGGGGCAAAACCGTATCAGCTTGTGTATGGTATGGAGGCAGTCCTACCTGTTGAAGTTGAATTACCCTCGCTGCGGGTACTGATGGATGTCAAGTTGAATGAAGCAGAATGGGTCCGTTCTCGGTATGATCAACTGAATCTGATCGAAGAAAAGAGATTAGCTGTAATCTGTCATGGGCAGTTATATCAGAAGAGAATGAAGAAAGCCTTCGATCAGAAAGTCAGGCTTCGGGAATACCAAGTAGGAGATCTTGTGCTGAAAAGACTCCTCCCTCCTCATACAGACCACAAGGGCAAGTGGACTCCAAATTACGATGGTCCATTCATAGTAAAGAAAGTCTTCTCTGGTGGAGCACTGATGCTCACTACTATGGATGGTGAAGATTTCTTATCCCCTGTGAATTCGAATGCAGTTAAAAAATACTTCGCATAAATGACCCGCTGGACATAAAAACAGAATGTAAGTCCAGGCAAAAATAGGGCATCCCGGCGAGTCAAAAAACAGAATAAAAGACTCGGGCAAAAATAAGGGAAAATAAAGAAAAATGTACACCTGCTGAGTTGAAAAGCCGCATTGGACAGCTCAGGCAAAAATGGGTATCCCGGTGGATTGAAACCCGAAAGGGCGATCCACGCAAAAATAAGGGAATAAGCGAACAACTGCATTCTGAATTCGTCTGTATCACTTACGACTTGGCAAGTTTTGAAAGGTTAAAGCATCGGTCAGAATCAGCCTTCTTCAGAAAGCAAGATGAGAAGAACGTCAAGGTCATACGGGTCATAGCAAAGGGAAGCTCACTAAAGCGTCGTCAACATTGCCAGCACCATTTTGTTTCCCAATTTTGCAACAATCTCCTCATTTCAGGGGATTTGTTTCTTTGACTGTATTTGCCAATTCAGGGCACCCAAATTAATAAAATCAGATTTTCGGTCGCACTCCGTCTTGTACATTTTATTTCATTTGCAAAAATGTCTGATATCCTTGATATAATGGTTGCATAAAAACAGATGTGCCTTTCTAATCACATGCTTGCAGGAAATATATTACTTACTCCCGGGAGTGTCTAAACTCCTATGATGGAATCCAGTAAGGGATACCCCGGGGTACTTGTGCGTTTCTTTGTCATAACAGGATTGCAGGTATTCAGAGCGCAACATGGGGCAGGAAGGGTTTTCCCCAACAAAGTTGCCAAATCATTATTTCCTCAGCACGTTCTCCAAATAGCACCGGAAGTGCTTTCTCCCCATCAGAGTTTCCAGGCATCACTTCTCCAACACATCTTTCAGAGGAGTACCAGAAGGTGCTCATATCCCCAGCTGAATTGTCAAGTCTCCTCATCCTCAGCAGGATCCTCACAAAAATCTCTAGGAGGATCATTCAGTGGTATTTCCTCCCCCAACAGAGTACTAGACATGGAACCATCTCCCCACAGAGCTCCAGCTTCTCCTAGATGAGCAATGTCTGAAATTCTCACACAACAAAGTGACGGAAGCTTCCACATTCCCAGCTGGGATCCTCATTACAAAGATAGGTCTATCAGTGACCTATTTCCCCAAGCAGAGTCATACATCTTATCAGATCTACCAATGATCGCATCCCCAACTGGGATATCCTTTCAAGCAGATCAATCGGAGATCTTCACAGCGACGGGATCCGAACCACGAATCGGTATCTTTGCATAATCATAGCATTTACATCATAATTCCCCTCAAAGCGTAGCATTCCGTCTAATACGGAGCATTACGGCAAAAATCAAACATATTGCATAATCACAAGTCAGGTTCGAACCAGTCACCTGTAAGTATACAAAATACATCCCTTGTGCATAAAAGCCAAAGCATCCCCTTTGCACTCTCAAATACATATACATGCTCCTTTTGACATTCGTTTGTGTCGTCATTCCCCAGTAAAGTCGCCAGAACACTCTCTACAAACAGATACTTATACACAATACGTTTTTCCCGACACTCGTCTGTGTCATCTCCATCTCCCCACAGAAAGCCAAAGCGTCCCTTTTGCACTCCCCGCAAGTACACGTTTATATATATACTCATTCGACACTCGTCCGTGTCATATCGCCCCCCTGCAGATATAAGCCACAAATATCCTTGTTGAATCCATAACTTATACATTTCCTCTTATGACACCCGTCCGTGTCATACTCTCCCCAGCAAGTTGAACACTCGTCTGTGTCTCACTCATGTTTATTTTACTCATACAGATACTCGTCTGTATCTTGTATACACAATTATGTCCCCTCAGATTCGAATCTCGTCCGTGTTCTTTGTTAACCAGTTGATACTCGTCCATATCATCATCTCTGAACATGCGTCAGCGTTGTTTCTACCGATACTCATCTGTATCGTAGTCTTAAGGATGCTCGCCCGCATCTTTGATCTATACACAGTGCCAAACACTTATACCTTTTGTTTCTTGGATGTAAGCACTCGTCCGCGTTTACCATTCCCCAATAAAAATCAAAACTTTTTTTCTATCTGACATTCGTCCTATGTCATAATACTTTCGGCAGTCGTACCCTGCCAGGTGATCATCCTTCACCTTTGGATGATCGTCCCTCATCCTTCTCCCAGCGGAGTCTCCATTATTGGAACCCTTTTATACTCGGCATTCGTCCTATGTCGTGATATTTGGCAGCCGTCCCCTGCTAGGTGATCGTCCTTCACCTTCTTGATGATCGTCCTTCATCATTTTATCTGATGGTCGTCCCCATCGTTGATCTAGTTATCTGACATTCTTCTTATGTCACGATAAACCCCGAGAGCAGTCATACCCTGCTAGGTGATCGTCCTTCACCTCTTGATGATCGTCCTTCATCATGCTTATCCGATGGCCGTCCCCATCGTTGACTTTTTTTATCCGACATTCGTTCTGTGTCGTGGTAAAGAGCAGTCGTCCCCTGCTAGGTGATCGTCCTTCACCTTTGATGACCGTCCCTCAACATTACTTCATTTATTCTCTGAACCTGATGGTCGTCCCCATCATTGCCTTTATTTTTATCCCAGAGAATCTTGTTTCTTTACTTGATGGTCGTCCCCGTCACGATCTCTTTATTTCCCCAGCATGTCGGCCGTACCCGTCTCCGCTTTATCCCCAACAGTCGTCCTCTGCTCGTTGGTTGTCCTCCATCGCCCGCACTTTATAATCATATTATACTTTCATCTTACAATCTATATCCCTATTCTTCTTCTCCCAGTGAGTGCAAATTTTGGACTGTCTTTAGTATTCAACCACAAGTTATCTTGTTTGTCTGTTAAGCCCGTCGCTTACATCCTACACAGCTAACTCATGTTTGAATAGGGGCAGCTGTAAACACCCCAAATTTTCCCTCACTAAGTTCACACCATGGATTTTGATCTTTCATATTTGCATTAGTTCAATCATATCATATCATGTTGCATTTTTGCTTCACTGCATTGGTTCAAGTTCATCTGCATCTAGGGTTTGTGACTTGAGCCATCTAAGATCCATTTGAGCCACTCCAAAGGTCATCAATCATCTCAAGAGTGTCCATGTATGTTCAATCATCATATTATATCCTCCAAAGATCAAGGAAGTCAAAGAATCACAAGAACTGGCAAAGCATGGAAGCATAGCTAGGGTTTAACTGCACAGATGACCTGAAATTAGGGTTTTGGTTTCAAAGGCCATAACTCCAAAAATTTTGGTCATTCTTGTTTCTAATGGTCTCAATATGTTATAAGTATCATGCATACCAAGTTTGATGAAGAAATTCATTGTGGAAGTCATCTGATAACTGGGTAACTTCCTGAGCAAGTCAGAGCAAAATCAGGGCATCTGAGGCCCCCAACATGGAACCAAAGTGGATTTTTCATCAAATTAAAGTTATATGATCTTTATTTGATCATTGAAGTGCTTGGAAGTTCACAAATTTGAAGAAAAGTGAGCTAAACCAAAAGTTTCCAAAAATGGAAATGACTTGTAATGTAAACTTTCCATTTTGGGAAAGTTTTTCAACCTCCTCTTTCTCAACCAAAAATGCTTCAAATGAAAAATTATTGATCATGAAATTTGTAGATTGGACCATTCCCTTTTCAAAAAGTACAAGAACAAGATCTAATTCATTTTGGAACTCAAGTTATGGCTTGTCAAAGTTGGCAAAAATCACATAATTTTCAAGAATGCACCAAAGAGGGATTTTTGCAAAACCACTTGCCAATTCATTTTTTGACTTCAAACACACTTCTAAGCATCATACAAACATTGTGCAATGTCTAAAACTCAGAATTGCCCAAAGAATCTCAAGTTTTCATGCCTTGCCCATGAAGAAATCTCAAAAGGGCCACACTTTGTCAAAATTGCAAAACACCCCATAACTTATTTCCCACATGCTGAATTGCCTCAAAGTGAATTCCATGGACCTCCTTGATCCTTGCTGAACCAGACACCCCATTGTACCACCTCTGAACCAGCCCATACCTCAAGGATAAGAACTTTTGACTTTTTTGCAAGAAGGCCATACCAATCACAATAGGGCACAACCACTCCACATACCTATCACAAGTTGATATGTGGATCAAACCCAAGCCATAACACACAAGAACACAAGCTGAAACCTCAGATTTCCCAAGTTACCCAAAACTCTCCCTCTTGCAAAAACCTTCGAATCTCATAACTCAGCCACCCATTCTTCAAACAAACACCACCATTCATTCTTAAATTATTCACTGATCATAAACCACCCATCAAAACAGCCAAGAACACACCATAAGCCAAATACGATTTCTAACCAGTTGGAGTGCAAGCTCACAAACCAACCACTTTCAAGGTTTTCCAAGCATCAAAGCTTCTTCAGAAAGGTCATTGGAGTCATCTTGCACAGAAGAAGCAGCCAGAAAGTTCCAAACTAAGAAGCTCCATCTCAGGTAGCCATCTCAAACTTTTTTTCCAGAAATCTCTTTTTAAGTTATAGAAATGTTCCCCATGTTCCCCTGAGTACACTGAACTTGTTATTTTTGAAAAAGGTGAAGAAATGAGCATGAACCGAATCTCTAAAAATTTTGACCTAAAAGAAGTTTTATTCGATTCATGCTTGTTTCTGAAAATAAATGGATTTTGTGCTTGGATTCTTGTTCTTTGATGTTTGTTGAGTGATTCTGGAGCTTTAGGGGGCTTGGGGTGAGTTTTTGAGTGAGATAGCAAAATGGATGGCCGGAGAAGATGACCGGAACACTGTTCCAGTCACCTGAAAGTTGTTAGGGCATAATTAGGGTTAAATGCGTAATTAGGTTGAGTTTAAATGAGGGCCCTTGGATTTGTCCTTCCCGCGTGAGATGAGTGGCTGAGATTAGTTCATTAACTTAATTTCTGGATTATTTATTTAATTAAATAGGATTAATGAAGTTTGAATGTGGGCCTTTAGATCTGGCGCGCAGTCAACCAGTCTAAACCCAGAATCAATCCTGGCCCTTCCCTCTGCATACTTCTCATTTATTTTGTTTTTAATTTATTTTTCTTATTTATTTTGTACATTTTATTTAAAATAGTTAAAAAATGCCAAAAATATTTTTATTCAGCATTTTAATTCCAAATAATTTTCTCAACCCAAAAATATTTTTATTTTTATTTTTTGCATTAAAAAATCATTTTTTAGACATTTAATTGTTTATTTTAATTAATTAATGAAAATTAATTAATTAAAATATCATTTAGGTTTCTAAGAAATCCCAAAAAATTCATGTTGCATCTTTAAACATTTAGAGACATTGTCATACCATCCACACAAATTTCTTTGTGGTTTTGAATCAATTTGACATTTTTTCTTTGAATTTAGGGTTCATAAAATCCCATTTTTGAACCCTAACTTCAAGAATTATTTTCTGCCTAACCATGAATGGTATGACATTGATTCTTTTTGCATTGTTCTTCATTTGAAATGTAGTTTCTAACATAATTTTGTCTCAAATTTCTTCTGCATTTTTGATTTGATTTGCATTTTTTCCCTTTAGGTACCTTAACACCCTAGAAAACTTAGAAAAATCATAAGTCCCTTAGGGTTAAGAGTTAGGTCTCCTCCTTTGGGGTGTGATATCATATGGGTTTAGGGTTCTTTTGATTGTATTTTCAATTTTTTATCTCATGATTTGCTTCTGTTTTAAGTTTTGCATCTCATGTTGCATGAAAACCCTAATTTCTCATCTTCCTTTGCATACATCTTGCATAAGCATCCATATAAAAACTTGCCATGACATTTTATGCATTCACATGACATATAAGACATCATAGTACACATTAGAATAATATTTGATCATTGCATCATCCATTTGCCATGTTATGCATTCATTTCATTTCATGTGCATTCATGAACTTTCATGCTCCTTTCATGCTTCATTTGCATTCTCATCCTTTGTATGATCATCCATAGTATTTGGCATACTTTTGCATCATCTCTTAGCATCATTTAAATTATGAACATGCTTCTGGTTTTGGTTTGCATCCTTGCATTATTTCATTTTCATTTCATTTCATTTCCTTTTACTAACTTTTCAGGTGGTAAGTTACTTTGAGAAGTGAACTTGCCTTCACTTCTCATAATCTCTTCTCATCTCTCTTATGCATTCATTGCTGCATTTTGTACTTGTATTAGAGTGATCTTGCTCATTCATGTTCCTTCTTCACCTTCTTTCTTCAAACAACTTATCTTCTTAAGTGAAGTAAGTTGACTTGTTTCTTTTCTGCTTCTCCTCTTTCCATTTGCTTCTTCCTTGGTGGTTTTTCTTGAAGATCTCTTGCAAGCATCGTAAACCCTAGGAATACCCAAGCATGATAACAATTAGGGTTAATTAGTCCCCCATTTACCTTTAAGGTTTTAAGGCTTTGTGATTAAGGTTATGCATGCATCCTTCTCTTAGGATGGAGTGTATAACTTTAATCCTAAGTGTTAAACCCCTAATGTGTTCAAATCCTTTAATCAATCCATCTAATAATTACTAAGACAATAAGCTCTTAACTTGGGCCTTGCATTAGGGTTCTAATTCTTCCTTAATTGGTTAAGTACTAACCCTAGTGTTAATGGACAAGTCCCCATCAAGTTGTCTTACAAACCATGAAATTCACTTCTTAACCTCACCATTAACTAAAATCCACTCTAATAAAGGCTTTGTTTTGTCATGAGGTTAATCCCTAATCATGGATTAAGTTGAGGTATCTTCCTCAGCTTAAATGTTCTCATCTATTATCCTTCTATTAGGATGGTTTAATGAGTCCATTAAATCCTTGATTATGGCTTAAACTCATTACTTAACACTAAACAAAAACTCCAAAAAAAACATCTAAATAAACACAAGTAGGTTAATGATATTAATCCTACATATTGGTGATTAAAGTGTGAGGTGTTTACTTCATACTTAAGGTATCCTCATTACCCCTAATCAGAGGGAGGATGTGATGAGTTTACTAACCCTTGGTTTAGACTTAAGCTCATTTTCTTATGACAAACTCCAAAAGCAATAAAAGATTAAAAATACCAAAAACAAACAATAAACGTCTCCTCCGGGATTCTCTTCTCATCATTTTCACTCACAAACGGGAACTTGCTTCTTCCGTCTAATGCAAGACAGTTAGCACCTGAGCCAGACATGTCATACACTTGAGCATAGACAAGTAAGTAGTTCACAAGTCAATTTATCTTTCAGTCTCTTTGAGTCGAACTACGGTGTTCTGACTTCCTCATTGCATGAGAGGATACGTAGGCATAACTTAACTGTTATCGAACAAAAGTCTCTGTACATCCCCCCCTCTTCCAGTATCATTCTTTAAGCCTCATTATCTTGAGCTTTGCACTCTTTCCTTACACTGACACTCATTTATTTCACTTCACACTTATTTCCAGCACTGACACTTGCATTCTTTTGCAGATTTTGCACACAGATAGCACTGACACTACCCATTTAAACACAAACTTTCAAGCGTGGATCCCGTCGAGTACGACGGACAATATGGGTGCTAATACCTTCCCAGGTTGTAACCAACCCCCTTTCTCAGTTTCTCTGGTTCACAACCGTCTTATCCATATCTTCCTAGGTTTATGCAGCATTACCTTTCCTTCGGGATAAAAATGCCTAGCTGGCGACTCTATTCAGTTCATTTCATGTTCTCTCCTTTTGCCGACCGTTCGCGTTTGTACCCCTCTTGTCCAGGTGTCACTTGGTGGGAGCGACACACGAGGTGCATGAAGGATCTTTCGGTACCCATGCCGGAGGACACACAATGGCTAAGAAATTATTAAGATCAGGTTACTACTGGATCACAATGGATGCAGACTGTTGTGCCTATGCCGGGAAGTGCCATAAATGCCAAATTTATGCAGACAAAGTGCATGTGCCTCCGAATCCTTTGAACGTGATGTCTTCACCTTGGCCCTTTTCCATGTGGGGCATTGATATGATTGGAAAGTTCGAACCGACTGCTTCAAATGGCCACAGATTCATCCTGGTAGCCATTGATTACTTCACCAAGTGGGTTGAAGCAGCTTCATATGCAAACGTCACCAGACAAGTGGTAGCCAGATTTCTGAAAAGAGACATCATATGTCGGTATGGAATACCCGAGCGAATCATTACTGATAATGATTCCAATTTGAACAACAAAATGATGGCAGAACTGTGCCGGGACTTCAAGATTCAACATCACAACTCTTCTCCTTACAGGCCAAAGATGAATGGCGTTGTTGAGGCAACTAACAAAAATATCAAGAAGATTGTGCAGAAGATGGTGGTTACTTACAAAGACTAGCATGAAATGCTACCATTTGCCTTGCATGGGTATCGTACCTCAATCAGGACGTCTATTGGGGCAACACCGTATCAGCTTGTGTATGGTATGGAGGCAGTCCTACCTGTTGAAGTTGAATTACCCTCCTTACGGGTACTAATAGATGTCAAGCTGAACGAAGCAGAATGGGTCTGATCTCGATACAATCAACTGAATCTGATCTAAGAAAAGAGATTAGCTACAATCTGTCATGGGAAATTATATCAGAAGAGAATGAAGAAAGCCTTCGATCAGAAAGTCAGGCTTCGGGAATACCAAGTGGGAGATCTTGTGCTGAAGAGACTTCTTCCTCCTCATACAGACCACAGGGGAAAGTGGACTCCTAACTACGATGGTCCATTCATAGTAAAGAAGGTTTTCTCTGGTGGAGCACTGATGCTCACTACTATGGATGGCGAAGATTTCTTATCCCCTGTGAATTCAGATGTAGTTAAAAAATACTTCGCATAAATGACCCGCTAGACATAAAAACAGAATGTAAGTCCATGCAAAAATAGGGCATCCCGGCGAGTCAAAAACGAAATAAAGGACTCGGGCAAAAATAAGGGAAAAATCAAAAAAATGTACACCCGCTGAGTTGAAAAGCCGCATTGGACAACTCAGGCAAAAATGGGTATCCCGGTGGATTGAAACCCCGAAAGTGCGATCCACGCAAAATAAGGGAATAAGCGAACAACTGCATTCTGAATTCGTCTGTATCACTCACAACATGGCAAGCTTCGGAAGGTTAAAGCATCGGTCAGAATCAACCTTCTTCAGAAAGCAAGATGAGAAGAACGTCAAGGTCATACGGGTCATAGCAAAGGAAGCTCAACAGAGCGTCATCAACGTTGCCAGCACTTTTACTTTTTCCAATTTATAACAATCTCCTCATTTCAGGGGATTTGTTTCTTTGACTGTATTTGCCAATTCAGGGCACCCAAATTAATAAAATCAGATTTTCAGTCACACTTCGTTTCGTACATTTTTGTTTCGTTTGCAAAATGTCCAATATCCATGATATAATACTTGCATAAAACAGATGTGCCTTTCTAATTAAATGCTTGCAGGAAATGTATTTATTCTCTGGAATACCTAACTCCTATGACGGAATTCAGTAAGGGATACCTCGGGATACTCGTGCGTTTCTTTGTCTTGTCAGGTTGCATGTATTCAAACATGGGGCATGTCAAGCATCATTCCCCTAGCACATCTTCTCCAAGCAGCATCTGAAATGCTTTTTCCCAACAGACTTGTCAAAGCCTCCTCAACCCCAGCCGGGATCCCCACAGAGAGCTCTAGGAAGATCATCCAGTGATTTTTCCTTTTCCAAACAGAGTGTCAGATCTCCCGAAGACAGGGGAACCATCTCCCCACAGAGTTCCAGACTCTATCCAAAAGAGTAATGCCTGAAGTTCTTACACAACAAAGTGACGGAAGTCTCCTCATACCCAGCTGGGTTTTCTCCTTACCGGATAGATCAATCAGTGATCTAGCTCCCCCAAGCAGAACCATATGTTTTATCAGATCTACCAATGATCTCATCCCCAGCTGGGATATCCTCCAAGCAGATCAGTCAGAGATCTCCACAACAGCAGAATTCAGGTCCCGGATCGGTTTCTTTGCATAATCATAGAATTCACATCATATTTCCCCACAAAGCGTAGCATTCCGTCTAATACGGAGCATTACGGCAAAAATCAAACATATTGCATGATCACAAGTCAGGTTTTGAGCCAGTCACCTGTAAATACCAACGGTACCTCATCATCAATATACAAAATACATCCCTTGCACATAAAAGCCAAAGCGTCCCTTTGCACTCTCTAATACAGATACTCGACACTCGTCCCTGTCATCTCAATCTCCCCACAGAAAGCTAAAGCGTCCCCTTTGCACTCTCCGACACAAATACATGTTTATATACACTCTTTCTCGACACTCGACCGTGTCATATCACCCCCTGCAGATATAAACCACAAACATCCTCTTTGAAAACAGATACCTACACTCTCTTGACACCCGTCCGTGTCACCACTCCCCAGCACAGTTGCCTAAACACTTATTGTAAACCAAACACATGTTTATAATACACTTCTTTTGACACTCGTCTGTGTCATCCTATCCCCACAGGTCGCCGAAACACCTTTTACACTCATAAGTTCATAACTTATACACTTTCTATTATGACACCCGTCCGTGTCATACTCTGCCCCAGCAAGTTGAACACTCGTCTGTGTCTTGCACATACTTCACAATACTTGTTTTACTTATACAAATACTCGTCTGTATCTTGTATACACTTATTCCCTACAGATTCGACACTCGCCCGTGTTCTTTGTTAACCAGTTGGTACTCGTCCGTAACATCATCTCTAAACATGCGTCAGCGTTTGTTTCTACCGATACGCGTCTGTATCATGGTCTTAAGGATGCTCGTCCGCATCTTTAATCTATACACAGCGTCAAAACACTTATACCTTTTATTTCGTGAGCGTAAGCACTCGTCCGTGTTTACCATTCCCCAGTAAAAGTAACCTTTCTCTTATCTGACATTCGTCCTATGTCATGATACTCTCGGCAGCCGTACCTTGCCAGGTGATCGTCCTTCACCTTTGGATGATCGTCCCTCATCCTTTCCCCAGTGGAGTCTCCATTATTGGAACCCCTTTTCTATCCGGTATTCGTCCTATGTCGTGATATTTAGCAGCCGTCCCCTGCTAGGTGATCGTCCTTCCCCTTTTTGATGATCGTCTTTCATCATTTTATCTGATGGTCGTCCCCATCGTTGATCTTGTTATCTGACATTCGTCCTATGTCATGATAAACCCCGAGAGCAGCCGTACCCTGCTAGGTGATCGTCCTTCACCTCTTGATGATTGTCCTTCATCATGCTTATCTGATGGTCGTCCCCATCGTCGACCTTTTTCTATCCGACATTCGTCTTATGTCGTGATAAAGAGCAGTCGTCCCCTGCTAGGTAATCGTCATTCACCTTTGATGACCGTCCCTCATCATTTATTTCATTTATTCTTTGAACCGATGGCCGTCCCCATCGTTGTTTACCTTACTTTGCAAACATGATGGCCGTCCCCATCATTGCCTTTATTTTTTCCCCAGAGAATCTTACTTCTTTACCCGATGGCCGTCCCCGTCGTGGTATCTTCATTTCCCCAGCATGTCGGTCATCCCCGTCATTGCTTTATCCCCAGCAGTCGTCCTCTGCTCGATGGTCGCCCTCCATCGCCCGCACTTTATAATCATACTATGCTTTCTTTTACAATTTATATCCCTTTTCTTCTTCTCCCCAGTGAGTGCAAATTTCGGACTGTCTTTGGTATTCAACCACAAGTTATCTTGTTTGTCTGTTAAGCCAGGCGCTTACATCCTGCACAGCTAACTCATGTTTGAATAGGGGAAGCTATAAACACCCTAAATTTTCCCTCACTAAGTTCACACCATGGCTTGTGATCTTTCATCTTTGCATAAGTTTAAGCATATCATCTCATATTACATTTTTGTTTCACTGCATTAGTTCAAGTTCATCTGCATCTAGGGTTTGTGATCTGAGCAATCCAAGGATCCATCTTGTAAACACCCCAAATTTGCCCTCACTTATTTCACCATGGCTTGTGATATTTTCATGTGCATAAGTTCAACCATAGCATCTCATATTGCATCTTTTGCTTCACTGCATTGTTTCAAAGTCATCTGCATCTAGGGTTTGTGATCTGAGACATCCCTGAGCTATTTGAGCCACTCCAAAGGTCATCAATCACTTCAAAGGGGTACATGTGTGTTCAAGCATCATATTATATCCTTACAAGGTCAAGGAAGTCAAAGAATCACAAGAACTGAGAAAGGCATGGAAGCAAAGCCAGACTTGACTGCACAGATGACCTAAAATTAGGGTTTTGGTTTCAGAGGCCATAACTCAAAATTTTTTGGTCATTCTTGTTTCTATTGGTCTCTATAGGTTAGAAGGATCATGCATATCAATTTTCATGAAGAAATTCAATGGGGAAGGCATCTGATCAAGAGATGACTTCTTGAGCAAGTCAGTGCAAAATCAGGGCATCTGAGGCCCCCAATGACCCAACCAAAGGGGTTTCTCCATCATTTTGAATGTGTATGATCTTTATTTGATCTTATAAGAAGTTAGAAGTTCACAAAATTGAAGAATTTCAATCCATTTGCAAAGTTGCCTTTTTGGGAAAGTGACTTATAATGGAAACTTGCCATTTTGGGAAAGTTTTTCAACCTCCTCTTTTTGATTCAAAAATGCTTCAAATGAGAAAACTTTGGTCATGAAAGTTGTAGATTGGATCATTCCCTTTTCAAAAAGTACAAGAACTCATTCTAATTCATTTTGGATCAAAAGTTATGGCTTGCCAAAGTTGGGAAAAATCATGAAATTTCACTTATGCACCAAAGGAGGAAAGTTGCAAAACTTCATGCCAAGGCCAATTGTGACTTCAAATCAACTTCTAAGCATTACACAAACATAAGTCATGACCTAAAATTCAGAATGCACCAAAGAATTACTCATTTTCATGCCTAGATCATTAAGAAACTTCAAAAGGGCCAAACTTAGTGAAATTTGCAAAACCTCCCACAACTTCTCACAAACTTGCTAATTAGCCTCAATCTCATTTCCATGGTCATCCTTGAATCAAGCTGCAACAGACATGCCTTTGATCTAGCCCTGAAACAGCCCATACCTCAAAGGACACATAGACTTGACTTTTTGCAAAAGGGGCCATGCCAATCACACTGTGCCACCACCAACCCTCTGCCCTATCACAACTTGATATGTGGACCAAATGGGACTCAAAACACACAAGAGGCAAGCCTGAATACACAGCATCACCATAGTTCATAAAAACTCTCCTCTTTGCATTTTCCTTCGAATTTCATCACACAAACATCAAACCTCAAAACCAACTTCACCATTCATTCAGAGAAGCTTCATAGAGCATAAACCACCCTTCATCTTGCCTTGAAAGTCCTTGAAACTCAAACACGATTTTCCACCCCCTTTGAACAGAACTCCATCAATCTCACAAACTAGCCACAGCACACTCCAACTAAGCCTCAAAACATCTTCAGGGAGATCATTGGAGGAGTTTGGAAGCAGGGAAGCAGTCTGAAAGCTCCAAGTTGAAGGCTTCACTTCAGGTAGCTTCGCAAAATCATTTTTCCAGAAACCTTTTTTTAAGTTATTGAAATGATCTACATGCTCCCCTGAATGCTTTGCACTTTTTATTTTTGGAAATGATTGACTATTGAGCATGTACTGCATCTCTGAAAGTTTGGTCATTTTTAGGTTTTGATTTGTATCTAGATTTTGAGTGAAAAGAAATGGATTTTGAGGGTGGATTCATGTTTAGGGAGGTTGAGAGGTTTGATCTGGAGCTTTACAGCTCTTAAAATGGTCCAAGGGGGTTTTTGTTCTTGAGGGGTCGCCGGAGAAGACGACCGGAACCACTGTTCCGGTCGCCTGAACTTGTTTAGCCCTAATTAGGGTTTAGCCACGTGATTAAGTCAGTTTGAACTTGGAGCGTTGGATGAGGCTTAGCGCGCGTGAACCTAGGGCCAGGATCTCTCAATTAGTTTTTAATTCTGATTAATTAGATTAATTAATTAGGGTTAAGTTAAATATGCCAGTTTGAATGTGGACCATAGGATCTGGCGCCAGTCAATTCGCGCGTTTCTCATTTGAATTCCAGCCACAGGATTTGCATACTTCTCCATAAATTCATTTTTATTTCATTTTATTTGTATTAAACTTCCATGAATTTTTAAAAATAGCAAAACACATTAAAAAATTCTGAAATTTTTTGTCAAACCTTTCATTAATTTTCAGAACCCAAAAATATTTTAATTTTTATTTCTTGCATTAAAAATTATTTTTAAATCATTTAAATGTTTATTTTTAATTAGTTAATGGAAATTAGTTAATTAAAAATGCATTTAGGTATTTAAAAATCACCAAAAAATTCACATTGCATTTCAAAACATTTAGAAACATTATCAAACTCTCAAAGAAAATTTCTTTTTGGTCCTTGATGCATTTTGACATTTTTCATTGGAATAAAAGTTATTTAAAGGCAATATTTTGGTCTTAACTTGAAAAAATTCATTCTGCCTAATCATGAAGAGTTTGATGATGGTTCTTCTTTCATTGCATCCTTCATATCATGTAGTTTTTAGGGTAAAATTGGCTTGAATTTATCTTCCATTTTCAATTTAATGAGCATTTTTCCTTTTGAGGTGCCATGAAACCCTAGCCAACTTGAGAAAATCATAACTCCCATTAGGTTAAGAGTTAGGTCCCCTCCTTTGGGAAGTGAACTTGTGTAGGGTTAGGGTTACTTTGATCCCATTTTCAATTTTTTATCATGTCATTTGCTTCTGATTTTGATTTTTGTATTGCATGTTATGCATAAACCCTAATTCTTGCCTTCCTTTGCATCCATTTCTCATTTGCTTGCATATAGGAACTTGCCATGACATTTTGTGCATCCATATGACATATAAGACATCTTAGGACCTATTAGAATCATATTTGATCATTGAATCTTTCATTTGCCATGTTGTGCATTCATTCCATTTCATGAACTTTCATGAACTTTCATGATTCAAAGCATGCTTCATTTGCATCCTCCTCCATGTATGATTATCCACTACTCTTGACATGTGTTTGCATCATATCTTAGCATCATTAGCATCATGTTTATGCTTCTGATTTTGGTTTGCATCATTGCATTTCATCTCATTTTCATTTCATTTCATTTCCTTTGCTAACGTTTCAGGTGGTAAGTTGTTTTGAGAAGTGAATTTGCCTTCACTTCTCACAATCTCTTCTCATCTCTCTTATGCATCATTTCTGAATTTTATCTTTGTATTAGAGTGATATTTCTCATTCATGTTCATCTTTTACTTTCTTCCTTCGGACAACTTGTCTTCTTAAGTGAAGCAAGTTGTCTTGCTTCTCTCTGCTTCTTTCTCCTTTCATCTGCTTCTTTCCTGGTGGCTTTTCTCCTGGAGATATTTTGCAAGCCTCATTAACCCTAGGAACAACCAAGCATGATCATGATTAGGGTTTGATTAGTCCCCCATTAGTTATTACCTTTGTGTCATCTTTGAGTCTTCTCTTCTCATCTCTTAATCAAGGACTAAACCTTAAAGGCTTTAAGGCTTTGTGATTAGGGTATGCCTGCATCTTTCTATTAGGATGGAGTGTATAACTTTAATCCTAAGTGTTAAACCCTTAATTGTTTAAATCCTTTAATAAATCCCCTTAATAATCACTAAGACATCAAGCTTGTAACTTGGGCCTTGCATTAGGGTTCTAATTCTTCCTTAATTGGTTAAGAAGGACTAACCCTAGTGTTAATGGACAAGTCCCCCTCAAGCTGTCTTACAAACCATAAAAATCACTTCTTAATCTTACCATTAATTAAAATCCATTTAATAAAGGTTTGTTTTGTCATGAGGTTAATCCCTAATCATGGATTAAGTTGAGGAGCCTTTCTCAGCTTAAATGTTCTCATCTATTATCCTTCTATTAGGATGGTGTAATGGGTCCATTAAATCCTTGATTATGGCTTAAACTCATTACTTAACACTAAACAAAAAACAACAAAAACATCTAAATAATTGCAAGTAGGTTAATGATCTTAATCCTACATCAGGGTGATTAAGTGTGAGGTGTTTACTTCATACTTAAGGTACTCTTATTACCCTTAATCAGAGGGAGGATATGGTGAGTTTACTAACCCTTGGTTTAGGCTTAAGCTCATTTTCTTATGACAAACACCAAAAAGCAATAAAAGATTGAAAACACCAAAAACAAACAATAATCGTCTCCTCCGGGATTCTTTTCTCATCTCATTCACTCACAAACGAGAACTCGCTTCTCTGGTCTAATGCAAGACAGTTTGCACCTGAGCCAGACAGGTCATACACTTGAGCATAGAAAAGTAAGAGTTCACAAGTCAATTTATCTTTCAGTCTCTTTAAGTCGAACTAGGGTGTTCTGACTTCCTCATTGCACGAGAGGATACGTAGGCATAACTTAACAGTTATCGAACAAAAGACTCTGTATATTCCCCCTCCTTCCAGCATTATTCTTAAAGCCTCATAGTCTTGAGCTTCATTCTTTTCTTACACTGACACTTCTCTCATGCACTTCACATTTTTCTTCTACACTGACACTTGCATTCTTTCCAGCTTTGATACACAAATTGCACTGACACTACCCCTTTAAACACAAACTTTCAAGCGTGGATCCCGTCGAATACGACGGACAATCTGGGTACTAATACCTTCCCAGGTTGTAACTAACCCCCTTTCTCAGTTTCTCTGGTTTGCAACCGTCTTATCCATCTTTTCTTAGGTTTATGCAACATTACCTTTCTTTCGGGATAAAAATGCCTAGTTGGCGACTCTATTCATTCTTTTCTCCTTCGTCGACCGTTCGCGTCTGTACCCCTTCTGACCTGGGTGTCATTTGGTGGGAGCGACACATCTGAGCCACTCCAAAGGCCTCCAATCATTCCAAGAGGGTCCATGTATGTTCTATCATCATTTTATATCCCTCAAAGATCAGGGAAGTCAAAAAATCACAAGAACTTGGAAAGCATAGAAGCAGAGCTAGGGTTTCACTGCACAGATGACCTGAAATTAGGGTTTTGGTTTCATAGGCCATAACTCCAAATTATTTGTTCATTCTTGTTTCTAATAGTCTCAATATGTTATAAGGATCATGTGTACCAAGTTTGATGAAGAAATTCATTGTGGAAGTCATCTGTTCACTGGGTAACTTCTTGAGCAAGTCAGTGCAAAATCAGGGCATCTGAGACCCCTACCAATGGAACCAAAGTGGATTTTTCATCAAATTGAAGTTATATGATCTTTATTTGATTATTGAAGTGCTTGGAAGTTCACAAAGTTGAAGAAAAGTGAGCTAAACCAAAAGTTGCCAAAAATGGAAATGACTTGTAATGTAAACTTTCCATTTTGGGAAAGTTTTTCAACCTCCTCTTTTTCAACCAAAAATGCTTCAAATGAAAAATTGTTGGTCATGAAATTTGTATATTGGATCATTCCCTTTTCAAAATGTACAAGAACAAGTTCTAATTCATTATGGAACTCAAGTTATGATCCTTCAAAGTTGGCAAAAATCCTATAATTTTCAAGAATACACCAAAGAGGATTTTTTGCAAAACCACTTGCCAAGCCATTTTGTGACTTCTAATACACTTCTAAGCATCATACCAACATAGTGCATTGCCTAAAAGTCAGAATTGGCCCAAGAATCTCAAGTTTTCATGCCTTGTACATGAAGAAATCACAAAAGGGCCAAACTTTGTCAAAATTGCAAAATGATACATAACCTTACTTCCACTTGTTGCAGCACCTCAATTTCAATTCTATGGCTCTCCTTGATCAAAACTGAGGCCAGACATGCCCTTGTACCACCTCTGAACCAACCCATACCTCAAGTATAAACTTTATTGACTTTGTGCAAAAACACATATACCAATCACCATAGGCCACAACCACTTCTCTGACCTATCACAACTTGTTATGTGGATCAAACACAGCTCATAAAACACAATACACAAGCCAGGAGCTCCAAGAACTCAGCATTCTCAAAAATCACCCCATTTGCAAAATCCTTCGAAACACACAACACACTCACTCAAACTCTAAACTTCTTTCACCAAACAACTCAGCATCACAAGAGGACCATTTCCCACCCTTCATTGTGACCAAAAACCCCCCATAGCCAAAACACGATTTCTGACCAGCAAGAGTGAAAGCTCTCAAACCAGCCAAAACAAACTTCCTTCAAGCATCAAAGCTTCATCAGGAGGTCAAGGGGAGTGGTTTTGCACGAGAAGTGGCCAGAAAGCTCCAGATAACAAAGCTTCACTTCAGGTAACCTCAAGAACAAATTTTCCAGAAATCTCTTTTTAAGTTATAGAAATGTTCCCCATGTTCCCCAGATCACACTGCACTTGTTATTTTTGAAAATGATCAAGTATTGAGCATGTATTGAACCTCTGAAATTTCTGTGTTATTTTCCGTTTGCTTTCGATTCATGATTTTGAGTGAAAATAAATGGATTTTGTTGGCTGAATCTTGTTTAGAGTTGTTAGTTGAGTGTTTCTGGAGAGTTAGGGGGTCTGGGGTGGCCTGGAATGGAAGATAGGGTGAAGAGCTGGCCGGAGAAGATGACCGGAGGTCTTCTCCGGCCACCTGAAAGTAATTAAGGGGTTAATTAGGGTTAGGGCAGAGTTCGAATGTGAGCCCTTGGATATTGCATACCTGCGTGTTTGAATGGCTGAGATGAAGTCATTAAACCCTAACTCACTTAATTAATTTAATTAATTAAAATTAACTCAGATTGAACCACAGCCCTTGGATAGCGCGCGTAGTCAACCCAATCCTCCCCAGTTCAAATGTGAACCATCAGATCAGCATACTTTTGTTTAAATTTAGTTTTTATTTCATTTTTATCATTTATTTAAAATACCTAGAAATTTCCAAAATTATTTTCCTTTTGCATTTTTAATTCAAATATTTTTCTAAACCAGAAAACATTTTTATTTTTATTTTTTGCATTAAAAAACCATTTTAAAAATATTTTAATGTTTATTTTAATTAATTAATAGAAATTAATTAATTAAAATACCATTTAGGTTTCTAAAAATTCCAAAAAAAATCACATTGCATCTTAGGACATTTATAAACATTGCTAAACCATTCATACAAATTTCTTTTTGGTTTTGATTCAATCTTGACAATTTTCTTGAATTTAGGGTTCATAAAAATCCTATTTTTGAACCCTAACATCAAGAATTCTTTTCTGCCTAACCATGAATGGTATGACATTGATTCTTTTTTCATTGATCTTCATATGGCATGTAGTGTCTAGCATATTTTTGTCATAAATTTATCTTGCATTTTTTATTTGATTTGCATTTTTCCCCTTTAGGCACCTTAAAACCCTAGATAACTTAGAAAATTCACAACTTTCTTTAGGTTAAGAGTTAGACCTTCTCCTATGGGGTGTGATATCATATGGGGTAAGGGTTCCTTTGAGTTCATTTTCAATTTTTTATCTTATGTTTTGCTTCTGTTTTTGACTTTTGCATCTCATGTTGCATTAAAACCCTAATTTCTCATGTTCATTTGCATACACCTTGCATATGCTTCCATTCATGAACTTTCCATGACATTTCTTGCATTCACATGATATCTAAGACATCATAGGACACATTAGAATCATGTTTGATCATTTCTTCATTCATTTGCCATGATGTGCATTCATTTCATTCCATGAACTTTCATGTGTTTTCATACTTCCTACATGCTTCATTTGCATTCTCATCTCTTGTATGAACATCCATAATACTTGACATGTCTTTGCATCATATCATAGAATCATTTTCCTTCACTTCTCATTTCTCTTCTCATCTCTTTTATGCATACTTGCTGAATTTTCTTTTCTTTAGAGTGAGCTTGCTCATTCATGTTCATCATTCACTTTCTTTCTTCAAGTAACTTATCTTCTTCAATGAAGTAAGTTAACTTGTTTCTTCTGCTTCTCCTCCTTTCATATGCTTCTTCCATTGGTGGATTCTCTGAAGATCTCTTGCAAGCCTCACAAACCATAGAAACATCCAAGCATGACAATAATTAGGGTTTTGATTAGTCCCCCTTAGTTTTTACCTTTGTGTCTTCTTTGTGTCTCTCTTCTCATCTCATCATCAGAGACTAAACCTTTAAGGTTTTAAGACTTTGTGATTAGGGTTATGCATGCATCCTTCTCTTAGGATGGAGTGTATAACTTTAATCCTAAGTGTTAAACCCTTAATTTTTTTAAACCTCTTAATCAATCCATCTTAATAATCACTAAGACATCAACTTGTAACTTGGGCCTTGAGTAACACGGTGGGAGAACTGACTTTAGTTATGTTGCGGATAGCAAGAGTCGCCACCGACTTTTATTTTATCCAAAGGAAAGGCATAAAAGAACAGGAAAGACCTTTTAAAATATTTTTGGGTCCGGGGGGTAGGTTATGTAAAGGGAAGGTGTTAGCACCCTTTACATCCATGGTTATCCATGGGCTCTTAGTTACTTAGCTCACTTTAAAATGTTTTTGAAATGTGAAGTGTGTGAATAGAAATTTTCTTAAGTATTTTATAATGATCCATGTACGGATATATATATATATAAAACCTTTGTTTTGAAAATTGTTTGAAATGTATGAAGTGTTTGAAATGTTTTTGAAAAGTGAGCAAGTACATAAGAGGAACCTACTCTAAGTTAAGTCTTTTCTGTTCTTAAATATCCTTTAAGTGGTAAGACTATCCCTATTATTAAGGAATAGGTAGTCATTACCTTGGATGTGTGGGACAAATGAAGGGACATCTGTTATTTAGGCAACTGTGGGGTGTATAAGCAATTCGAAGGGACTTATCATATTTATTCGAAAGTGACAAGATCATTACGAAGGAAACATTCGAAGGGACTTGATCTTTTTATCTGTTTAGGGACTAGATGATGTGAGATGAGGGACTTTGCTTTATACACCCTACTTGACCTTTTGTTTAGGCAACTTGAGAGGTAACCCTTAAGAAGTGAGATGGCGATCCAGGATCGACTTACGTGTGTGAGTGTATCAATTTAAATATTTATCTTTAAATTTAATGAGCTAAATTAATTTTTAAATACAAACATATTTCACTCCCTATTTTAATAACCATAGCATTTAAAATAAATAATAAAAATTAATACTACAAATATTACATAAGGGATACAATTACATAATAATAATAATTAAAATAAATTAAATAAATAAGCAAAATAAATAATAATTGGGTTAGTAACAATAAAATAACTACCACATAAAAATAAATAGAATTAGTAATAATAAAATAAACAAGAATATTAGCATAATAATTAAAAGTTCAATTTTTAATAAACAATTCATACTAATTATTATAAAGGTTTAAATTATATACATGTTATAAAAATAAAGTTAACTATAATTAAATAAACATATTATGAAAATAAATTATATTTACAAAATTAAATTAGGAGTTTTTAATTATTTTAAGCATACAGTAAAATTATTTACATGCAAGAATTATATTAAATAATAATTACAAACAAATTATAAAATATGTACATAATTAAGATTTATAAATAAATTAAAAGTTATAATAGAATTAAATTTTATGTAAAAGAAAATTAGGGTTTATCTCTTAATTAAAATATAAACAAAAATTTATGACATTTAAAATAAATAGATAAATTAATATTTACAATTAGGGTTCATAGAAATAATTAGGTTTTTAAAAATATTTTACGGTTTATGAAAATATTAGGGTTTACATGTTTGAAAAATAAATTAGGATTAATTATACAAATTTATACAATATTAATAATATACAAAAATAAATATTAAATAATTTTTACTAATAAGATTTTTAATTTTGAAAAGATGAATTTTAAATTATAGAAAAGAGAATAATGTTATTAACATTTTATTTTATTATTTAGATTTATTTAACAATAATATAAACAAGTTAAATAGAAAACAAGAAAAACTGGAAAAAAAAAGACTTACCTGGACTGGGATTCGAACCCAGCCCCTGAGCAATGCATCCTCCAGGACCAGCCAGCCAGCCATTGGGTTGCGTGCACGCCAGTGATAGCAATGAACTCCATGTTGTTTTGTTGTTATCTTGGAAAACCATGACAAAACAGAAAAAAATAACACAAAAAGGCCTGGGGAGGGTTTCGAACCCAGGACCTTCACACAACAAGCAAGCACACTTACCATCCAGCCAGAAGGGCGCATCTGATGTATAATCCATAACATGTTATAATATATTAAGTCCTATGATTAAATGGAAAAATAAGAAAAAAAGATTGTTGCGCCCAAGGATCGAACCAAGGCCTTGAGCTATCCCACACGCATCCCTCACCACTGGGCCAGACGCATGTCTGTGAAATAAGTTAACAACAACATAATAAAATATTAAGGCAATTATTTGAATTCTAGAACGCACGCCAAAGTCTTCATCTTCAACCTTGGGACCTGCAAATTTTCCTGCGTTTTTACATACACATTTACCTGCGAATTTCTTAACACAGGAAACCTACGAAATTGAAACACCATCAAAACAGTACAATTTCATTAAATTAAGAGTGCAAACAAGGTCCAGAGGTTGTTTAGAATTGATCCACGGTTTTATAATTCATTTATATTCATTTAAACGCAAAACCCTAATTTGAAGGTTAAGAACCCTAAAATGGCATCCTACGATTCGGCCATGGTTTCTTCAATTAAACCACCCAGAATCCATCACAAGCTTTCATTGAACACTAACAAACAAACAAAATCCATTAATAACAGTTAAATAATCATGAACGAAAAAATCAAAAAAAACATGAAAAGTTGGATTCGGATTCATCAATTCTTTAGGTTTGAGATGCGTATGACTATTGCTACATGATCAGGGATGTTCAAGGAAGGGATTGATGTCCTTATTTCACCTGAAAAATCACCCAAAGTCAGAAACCGAATTTCAAATTTTGATGAACTTTTGAACTTATGAAACTTATCCTTGAGGCAGAAAATTCGTCCTTGTGCATTGTGATATGTTTGTATACTTATAGTTGAGTGAAGGTAGGTCAAAAAATTGGATCATTGTTTGGACTTTTTGATTTTTGGAGATTGAAAAAGATTATGACTTAAATTTCATATATTTTTGAATGAGACCTTTCTATTTCAAGACAATCATCATCAATTGTATATCAATTTAATCCAATTCATGTTAATGACCTTCTAGAACCAAAATATATTTTAAATTTTCATATTTGATATTTTATTTAAATTTAAAATGATTTTTAATATAAAAAATCATAATAAATAAAATAAATAAAATAAAATTATGAAAATATCAAATAAATTTCGTGCATGATGTCATGGAACACCTTGGGTCACAAAAAGTTCAGCCCATTTAGAAGAATTTGGTTTTAAGACCCTATTTTCTTCATAAACCACCCAAACATTTCCCAACTTTGCAAGGGCACATATCCTTCAATTTTAATGCTATGAGGGTGTTATTGGACATTTTGGAAAGCTTGAAGAGTCCTCTAACCAAACCCATTGGTTTCATGTCCATATTATTTACCATTCTCAAGTTATGCCCTTTTGAAGTTGTTGACTTTTAAAAGGACCTATAATGTCTTAGCTCATACCCTCCAAATGAAGCATTTTTGGGCTTGGCTTGTAAGACACAAAGTTGTAGAGAATTCAATTTCCTTCAAAATGAGCTTTGGATGGGAAAAATTGGATGAAGCATGTGAAAGTTATGGCTGGTCAAAGTTCAGTTGACTTTTCCTGAGGAAACCCTAATTTAGAAACCTCTGATTCTTGATGATCTTAAATATCCTTGATGAATCATGATCAACCCTTGATAAAATGATGAATTTTACTTCATATACTTGATGTTGACAAAAAATCATGAAGTTTGACTTTGGTTTTACCACAGTTGACCTCAGTTTGACTTTTTAACTGCTTTGACTGATTTTGACTTATCTGATCATCTGACTGAGCAAACCATTGAGAAAAGTTCTGAAATTTGTCATGGGGATTCTTAGACACATATGGGATGTTATGAAGCTCACTTGAAGTCTTGGAAGTCCATTTAGCCTGATTAAAGTCAAAACCCTAGTTTAGGATGCACTGCTTAAGAGGATGCATTGTCTGAAGGAATTGTCAAATCTTCTGACTAATTGTGAACTTTGTGAACCTTGTGAACCTCATAAGATGTCTTGTGAACCTTGTGAACCTCATGAGAAGTCTTGTGAACCTCATAAGGTGTCTTGTGAATCTTATGAACCTTGTGAATCTCTTAGCACACAAAGTCTTGTTTTGTGAGGGCAAATTTTGGGGTGCAACAGCTGCCCCTGTTCAATTTTCTGAAACCTGAGGGGTTAGATTGGTATATTTTCCAGTCATGACCTGGAAGGTTGAAGGGGATTGAACACAAAAGCCCAAAAATTTGCACTCACCGGTGCGTAGAGTGATACTGATGACTTGTTGTATATGCTTTGAGTGGGCTTAAAGATGCCACTTGGAGAAAAGTTCTTCAAATATATCTCTTGGAGGATAAAGTAGTCCAAAATATGAAGATATAGCTTTTTGGGAAGATAAATAACATCCCAACATAGTGAGATAACCTTTGGGAAGATAAACAACGGCCCAAGGTAAAGGTATAACCTTCAGGAGGATAAACAACGTCCTGAGGTATAATGATAGCTTTCAGGAGGATAAACAACGTCCTGAGGTATAAACATAACTTTTGGGAGGATAAACAACGACCCAAAGAAATGATAGCTTTCAGAAGGATAAAAAACGTCCTGAGGTATAAGTATAACTTTTGGGAAGATAAACAACGGCCCAAAGTCATGATAGCTTTCAGGAGGATAAACAACGTCCTGAGGTATAAACATAACTTTTGGGAGGATAAACAACGGCCCAATAGTCATGATATGGCCTTTGAGAAGATAAACGACGTCTCAAAATAGCCTTCGGGAAGATAAACGACGTCCCATGATAATGAGGTAACCTTTGGGAAGATAAACAACGGCCCAAGGTCATGATAGCTTTCAGGAGGATAAAAAATGTCCTAAGGTATAAACATAACTTTTGGGAGGATAAACAACGGCCCAATAGTCATGATATGGCCTGAGAAGATAAATGACGTCTCAAAATAGCCTTCGGGAAGATAAACGACGTCCCATGATAATGAGGTAACCTTTGGGAAGATAAACAACGGCCCAAGGTCATGATAGCTTTTAGGAGGATAAACAACGTCCTGAGGTATAAGTCTAACTTTTGGGAAGATAAACAACGGCCCAAAGTCAGGATAGCTTTCAGGAGGATAAACAACGTCCTGAGGTATGAAGTAACCTTTGGGAAGATAAACAACGACCCAAGGTCACAAGTTGTTGATGAAGTTTGTCTGCTGGAGAATTAATCTGAAAAACAAGATTAATATTCTGTATGATAATATTAGCTTATGCATTATGTATGCATGTATAGTATGATGCACTTAAGTAATGTATTATTTATTTATGTATATGTATGTTATGGTATGACGTAAATGATGTATGTATGCATCATGCAACTTGAAGTGCCTGGATATCTTCGTATGACAACTGTTGGCCAGGGAAAATAAATCCCGATTTGTTGCTGAAGAATATGAGGAACTTGTTCCCGTCTCGTTTGATAATATAGTACTTATAACCTCTCGTCTTCGTTCGATAGTAAGGTATCCATAACCTCCCGTCTTCGTTTGATAGTAAGGTATACATAACCTCCCGTCTTCGTTCGATAGTAAGGTATCCATAACCTCCCGTCTTCGTTCGATAGTAAGGTATCCATAACCTCCCGTCTTTGTTCGTCGTACTCCTATTGGAAAAATAAATTCCCGACTATCTGTATGAGGATAAAAGAGATGGATATAAATTCCAAGGGATATGTGACTCGAAGTACTTATGAAGATGGATTTGCCCTACCGGGGATTTGTCTTGTGGGAATGAACCGGCGAAACTTCGTTGAAAACCTTCCCCCGTTCGTCCTTAGTGTAAACACCCCAAATTTGCCCTCACCCATTCACACCATGGCTTGTGATCATTCCATATGCATAAACTCAATCATAGCACCTCATATTACATTTTTGATTCACTGCATAGATTCTAAGTCATCTGCACCTAGGGTTTGTGATCTGAGCAATCCAAGGGCATCTTGAGCTACTCCAAAGATCACCAATCACTTCAGAGGAATCCACATGTGTTCTTGTATCATATTCCATCCTCTCAAAGTCAAGATTTCAAAAGAATCACAAGAACTGGGTTGGGTATGGATGCAGAGCCAAGTTTGACTGCACAGATGACCTAAAATTAGGGTTTTGGTTTCAGAGGCCATAACTCCAAATTTTTTTGGTCATTCTTGTTTCTATTGGTCTCTATATGGTATAGGGAGTATGCATATCAATTTTCATGAAGAAATTCCATGGGGAAGTCATCTGATCAAGAGTTGACTTTCTGGACAAGTCAGTGCAAAATCAGGGCATCTGAGGCCCCCAATGACCCAACCAATGGGTGATCTTCATCATTTTGAGTGTATATGATCTTTATTTGATCATGGAAGAAGGTTGAAGTTCACAAAAATCAAGAATTTGGAGTTTTTGCAAGTGTTGACTCTTTGGGCATAGTTGACTTTTCAAGAATGTGTCATTTTAGGTCATTTTTCAAGCCTTGATTTTTGATCCAAAAATGCTTCAAATGGAAAAACTTTGGTCATGAAAGTTGTAGAATACATCTTTCCCTTTTCAAAAAGTACAAGAACATGATCTAATTCTTCTTGGATCAAAAGTTATGGTGTGACAAAGTTGGCAAAAATCATTGATTTTCAAGACATGCACCAAATGTGAATTTTGCAAAATCATGAACCAAGGCTTTTTGTAACCTCTAGTTGACATCAAACCATGACACAAACATTCCATCTAATAATCATCAAGACATCACACTTGTAACTTGGGCCTTGCATTAGGGTTCTAATTCTTCCTTAATTGGTTAAGAAGGACTAACCCTAGTGTTAATGGACAAGTCCCCCTCAAGTTGTCTTACAAATCATAAAATCTACTTCACCATCATACCATTAAATAAAATCCACTTAATCAAAGGCTTGTTTTGTCATGAGTTTAATCCCTAATCATGGATTAAGCTGAGGAGCTTTCCTCAGCTTAAACACCCTCATCTATTATCCTTCTATTAGGATGGTGTAATGAGTCTGTTTAATCTTTGATTATGGCTTAACCTCATTACTTAACACTAAACAAAAACACCAAAAACATCTAAATAATCACAAGTAGGTTAATGATCTTAATCCTACACCAAAGGTGATTAAGTGTGAGAATCTGACTTCACACTTAAGGTATCCTCATTACCCCTAATCAGAGGGAAGATGTGATGAGTTTACTAAATCCATTGGTTTAGACTTAAGCTCATTAACTTATGACAAAATCCAAAAGTAATAAAAGACTGAAAATGCAAAAACAAACAATAATCGTCTCCTCCGGGATTCTTTTCTCATCTCATTCACTCACAAACGAGAACTTGCTTCTTCCGTTTAATGCAAGACAGTTTGCACCTGAGCCAGACAGGTCATACACTTGAGCATTGACAAGCAAGCAGTTCACAAGTCAATTCATCTTTCAGTCTCTTTGGGTCGAACTACGGTGTTCTGACTTCCTCATTGCACGAGAGGATACGTAGGCATAACTTAACAGTTATCAAACAAAAGTCTCTGTATATTCCCCCTCTTTCCAGCTTCATTCTTTAAGCCTCATGATCTTGAGCAATTCATTCTTATTCCTTACACTGACACTGTATATATCACACTTCACTTCTCTTACACTGACACCTGTACATCCTTTTCCAGCTCTTTATACACAAATTGCACTGACACTACCCCTTTAAAACACAAATCTTTTAAGCGTGGATCCCGTCGAGTACGACGGACAATATGGGTGCTAATACCTTCCCAGGTTGTAACCAACCCCCTTTCTCAGTCTCTCTGGTTCGCAACCGTCTTATCCATCTTTTTCTAGGTCTATGCAGCATTACCTTTCCTCCGGGATAAAAATGCCTAGCTGGCGACTCTATTCATCTCCAGTGAGTTCACGGCTGTGTGTTCTCATTGTCCCTCTCGCCGACCGTTCGCGTCTGTACCTTTATCTGGGCCTATTCCCATTTATCGGGAGCGACAGCTTGGCGACTCTGCTGGGGAGTCTTATACTGCAACCAGGGCTTCTGGTTCTTTTTGTGGGTTCCTCCTAGCGCTTGTTTGATTTGTGTTTACTGGGGCGTTATGTGCTTATTTGTGTTTGTATTTTTATATTTATTTTTGCTTTACGTATAGTTGCTTTACTGCTTTCTTTATTGCTTTTGTATATATCATACTGTCATGCTGCTGGCTGGATCTGGTCTTTGTTTTGGTGGGTGGGTGATTCATTGAGAGTTAAGGTCCTATACCTGGGACCTGAGTGACACCTAGGCTAGAGTGAATCATATTCTTTCCCATTCCATTTCGGTCTGGTGCGGGAATATGAAACACGGTTCAGATATGGGTTTCTTCTTGAGAACTCTGTGTTGCAGATTTCCTGCAATGCTAGGGCTATCTGGGAAGCCTGCTAAGTCTGGATGACCTTTAGTTTTGACCTTCAGAAACTGAGGTGAATTAGAGGAGGAACTTTTATGGTTATTGTAAACACTGTACCTCCGGGTTAGAAGTGTTTACACTTCTCATAACTGATCCAAGTCTGAGGATCCTTGTTCTAGAACACCACCTGTGAGGGGGTTGGGCTGTTTACAGGTTTGCAGGTACCTTGACCTCAGAATACCCTGTTACTTTGACTTGATTAAGAATACTCCATGTTGGAACAATTCTTGTGATTCTAAAACTCTGGACATGTGGCTCTTTATTTGAGTCCCCCTTACCTTGGTTACTGGATTTGTAGACCTCCATCTGGAATTCTTGAACATACTTGGACCTATATCAGTGCATTTTGATCAGATCCAGCTCAGTCACAGACCCTTGCATATCATTTGCATACATAAACATTGCATCATATTGACATTTGCTTATTTGTGTTTCAGGGTATCCATCTTCATTTGGTTTTGGTTTTGACCCCATCTTCAGTACTGACCTATCTTCACCAGCATCTGCTTCAGTTATCACCAGCATCAGCCAATCAGTGGCCCCTTCTTCAGTATTATCATCAGTACCTATCTCTCCTCAGTCTTTAGCATCATGGCTCCTAAAAAGAGCAACATCACCTATCACTTTTTCCAGCCAGAGCTATCAGATATCAGGAGGATTCAGACCCTGATCACTCCAGATCACATACCTTTGTTCAGGGAACATTATGGAGATATACTTAACATGGTTATGGATCTGGACCCATCACAGAGGAGCCTCATTCACACTTGCATTCAGTTCTATGATCCCCCACTGAGATGTTTCACCTTTCAAGACTTTCAGTTGGGCCCCTTATTGGAAGAGTACTCTTCATTAGTTGGTATGCCTATCAGGGGTGGAATCCCTTTCAACCCTGAGATGGTCTTTCCTGCTAATGGAGAAGTAGCAAAAGCTTTGCATCTGGAACCTGTTTTGATTGAGCAGCATATGACCTATAAAGCTGGAATCCCTGGTTTTCATCTGGATTTCTTGATCTCTCAAGCTACCCTGAAAGCTTCTTTAGGAGAGTGGAAGGCTGTCTGTGCCTTGTTGGCTTTGAGCATATATGGAATTGTATTGTTTGCAGACGAGCCTCGATTCATTAGCAAGAATGCAATCCATCTGTTCATCCTGAAGAACCCAGTGCCCACTTTATTGGGGGACCTCTACTATTCAGTGCATCAGAGGAACGAAAAGCAGAGGGGAAGATTAGTGAGGTGTTGTGCTCCATTGTTCCACACTTGGCTTCTCAGGCATCTACCCAGGACAGACGCATTTTTGAACCCTCATCAGCAGAGTAACTGGGCTAAGAGACTCACTGCTCTAACTTCAGCGGATATCAGATGGTGCACTCAAAGCACCAAGGGCAGGGATATCATCACCAGCTGTGGGCATTTTCCCAATGTGCCCCTAATAGGAGTTAAGGGTAGTATTAATTATAACCCTCTGCTGTTCAGAAGGCAACTGGGCTATGCACTGGTCCACACTCCCAGAGCACAGGACTTGGTAGAAACTCTTTATTGTGAGAACAAGACTAATCTGGCTACTGTTAGGCAGGCTGCCTGGGCCTGTGAAAATGTTCAAACCAAGGGAGTGACCATCCTGGGGAAGTGCAACAATGTGGCATCAGCACAATATTATGAATGGTCCCGTGCCAGGGCCCAATTCTCTAGGATGCCCTTTACTATAGAAGATATGCCTGAATCATCTTCAGCACCACCTGCCACTGTCAGTTTGGAGGAGTTTGAGAGTTTGAAAGAAAGAAATGAGAAGTTAACTCAAGCTTTGCAGAAGACTCTCCGGGAAAGGAGTGATGGTATGAGGGAGGTTGAGAGATTGGAGAAGTTGAGAGTGGAGCATCTGGTTAAGATTGAGAAGTCTGGGGATTATATTAAGAAGTCTAAAGCTGGAGAGCAAATTCTGAAGAATGCTTGCAAGGAAGCCCAGTTCCAGAGAGCAAGGACAGACTTGTATCTGAAGGAGAGTCAGGCTAGGTGGGTCAGGATCACCGAAGCCCGTACTCTGGAGGACAAGAGAGTTCAAGACAAGATGGAGCAACTGGAAGCTAGTGCAAAAGTGCAGCAAGAAGCCCTGGCAGCAGCCCAGAGGGAGATATCAGAGCTGAAGATCAAAGCAGGGGTGAAGAGGTCAAAAGACCAAAGTCAGCACAAGAAGCTAGCAGCAGCTGTTACCACCCGGAATCTCCTCATCAGGAATCTCACGGAGCGTCCAACTGATCCTGTGACCGAAGCACTTCTCAAGGAAGTTCGTGAGGATGAGTTTGGTCTTGGTGTTTGACCATTTGTTTGTTGTTGCTTTCATTCCATGTACTTTTATTTTCCTGTAATGTATTTTGACCCTTCAGAGGGCTTGTGTTTGTAAAACGAACTATGTACCATTTTGCTTTTTGTAATATATGTATTAGTTTGTTCCATCCGAGTTTCACTTTAAAAAGCAACATCAGCAGCATCTTCAAGGGTCTGGAAGGGTCAAAACTGAATACCAAACCGGATACCTTGAGAACAAATAAGCATAACTGCATTGCATGCTAACACTTTTGTTTGTTTTGTAGGTTTTTGTTTTATTGCCACTAACTCTGTTGTGATGTTCAGGAACTATTTCTCGACGCCGAGTATTTCCTCTCAATCGTCCGCACCGTTATCCGACCCGTAGCAACCTTCCGGGCATTCAAATGGATCAGATGCAGCAGGACCTTACTGAGGTCAGAAATCAAATGGCAAACGAAAGGCTAGAAATGAGGAATCAAATGACTCAGTTTATGGAAGTGATGAACAACATGGCTCAGAGCCAGGAAAGACTGAGGGCCATGGTGGAAAGGCAGAATCAAGAAGATCCACATATAGGGACTGCCGGCACCAGCAACAATGAAAGGGTCCAACCTCATGTAAATCCCCCTGTATTTGGACCACACCTCCATCCTGAGGTCAATATTCCTGCAAATGTTCAAGGGACTGCCACTGCAGCCAGGGTACTTCAAGAAGACCCCCGGGAGGATCAATTCACAGTAATGGGTGCTGGGGAGGAAGCTTATGATAGAAGATTGGATGAGATAGCTGAGAAGTTGAGGTCCTTAGAGTCTCAAAACTCTTTGGGATTCGATGTCATGGATATGGGCTTGGTAGACGGGGTCAGGATTCCCCACAAGTTTAAGCCTCCATGCTTTGAAAAGTACAACGGGACTTCATGCCCCCGGACTCATTTACAATCATTTCTGGGAAGGCTGAAGGCCTATACTATGGATGAGAAGCTCTGGATGTTCTATTTCGAAGACAGCTTGACAGGGGCCTCAAGAGAATGGTACTCTCACCTGACAAGGGCAACTATTAGATGCTGGAAGGACCTGGCAGAGGCCTTCATCAGACAGTATCAGTACAACTTAGATATGGCACCCAACAGGACCCTCCTAATGGGAATGTCACAGTCGTCAAGGGAAAGTTTCCGAGAATATGCCCAGAGATGGAGGCAATTGGCTGCTGCTGTTCAACCACCTATGTCTGAAAGGGAGATGACAGATATGTTTATGAACACCCTTCAGGGGACTTACATTGACAGGCTGGCTGCTTTCTCTTCCACTAGCTTTGCGGATGTTGTCATAGCTGGGGAGAGAATTGAAAGCTTATTGAAGATGGGTAAAATATCTGACAATGGTGCAAGCTCGTCCAGTAGTACAAGAAAGCCTTTTGCAGGCCCGAGAAGAACTGGCGAGACCAATGCCATCCACACCAACAGGGGCAGGCCCCAATATGTTCACAGATCAGTGGCAGCAGTCACCATTCCTGCTCCAGTTCATCCTCAGCCAGTTTATCAGCCTCCGCAACAAAACTATCAGCCACAACCTCAGTACCATCAACAGAATCAGTATCCTCCGAGAAATTACAACAACAGCAACACCAATAACAACAGTCAACAAAGGCCATTTCAACAGAGGCCTTCTCAAGCTAACAGGGTGATCGATCCGATCCCTATGCCGTATGCTACCTTGCTGCCACAACTCCTGAAACTCAACCTAGTTGAGCTAAGGACGCTGGCACCTCCAGATCCCAACAGTCTACCCAGGAACTATGACTCCAATGCTAGGTGTGCTTTTCATTCAAACGCACCTGGCCACAGTACAGAAAAGTGCAGAGCCCTGCATATGAAGGTACAAGACCTGGTAGACTCAAAAGCTCTGAATTTCGCACCACCACCCAATGTCAATAAGAACCCGATGCCGAACCACGGTGGTCCTAGAATTAACGCTATTGAAGAAGACAAACCGTCTTATTTAATAACCAGTGTGGGTCAGATCCGGACACCGTTGGTAGAAATCAAGGCTCAACTCCTGGAATGTCAAATGTTCCCGGGGTGTGAGTTGGGTTGTGCTTACTGCAACATCTCAGTAAATGGGTGCGATAATTTGAGGAATGGCATAGACGGCCTAATTCAGAGTGGCCAACTTCAGATCACCACATCATTTCCAACAAATCCATCAATCTCATCAGCAACAGCTCCAGAACCTCCTACAACTGCAACAACTATTGTTCCTGACAATTCTTCGGTTTCATCAACAAGTACTTCATCTGTCATTTCAACTGATCAGATATCAATGAATTTTCCTTCTACAACTCCAGCACCACTCCATTATGAAGCTCCTACAACAACAACATCCACACTCCCGACAATGTCTCCTACAACACCAGCAACAAATCATGAAGATGTCTCAACTGTCACCATATTCTACGATCCTGAAAACAACTCCGCCTACAACTCAGAAAGTGTTGCTCCCATCAGGGCACCAGTGACAATTTATTATGATCCACAGACTATCACAGTTCCTTCAACAGCTGCAGTCAGTCCAGTCACCATCACGGTGCCTGGACCCGTACCTTATGAAAGCAGTAATGCTATTCCCTGGCATTACGGCTCTGACCTGTACTGCGAAGGACAAAGAATCACTTTTGAATCATCAACCCCTGCACCACAAATTGACAATGTGGGAGGAGGCGGAGGCTTCACTCGAAGCGGACGTCTTTTCGCTCCACAAATTCAGAGACCCACTGCCGAAGCAGAAGCTGCTGCCAAGGCAAAAGGGAAGAGCCCTGTGCAGGAAGATCGAGCTGTTAAGGAAGCTTTGAAGACACCATTCGATCAAGAGGTTGATGAGTTCATGCGAATCATCAAAAAGAGTGATTATAAAATAGTGGATCAGCTTCATCAGACGCCTTCCAAGATCTCAATCCTATCATTGCTTATGTGCTCCGAAGCCCATCGGAATGCACTACTCAAAGTCCTGCACGCAGCTTACGTGCCTGAAGAGATCACTGTCAATCAGCTGGAAGCTGTAGTTGGAAATGTCAATGCTAGTCACGGACTAGGGTTCACCAATACTGATTTGACAACGGAAGGCCGCAACCATAACAAAGCCTTGCACATAACCATGGAATGCAAAGGGGCTGTCCTTTCCCATGTGCTGGTAGACACGGGGTCATCCCTCAATGTCTTACCTAAGAAGGCCCTGGTGAAGCTAGAATATGACGGATTGGCGTTGAGACCCAGCAACCTGGTGGTGAGAGCCTTTGATGGTTCAAAGAGATCGGTTCTGGGAGAGATTGAGTTACCCGTGACGATTGGCCTGCAGACCTTTAAAACTATCTTCTACGTGATGGATATACAGCCCGCCTACAGCTGTCTATTGGGTAGGCCATGGATTCACGCCGCTGGCGCCGTGACCTCTACCCTTCACCAGAAGTTAAAATACGAGTGGGAGGGTCAAATCGTTACAATCTGTGGAGAAGAGGATATTTTTGTCAGCCACCTGGCTACCTATAAGTACATTGAGATGGATGGGGAGATCCATGAAACAATGAGCCAGGGGTTTGAAGCTTTGAATGTGAATGAAACATCTGCTGTGCCTGGTACTTCAATATCATCATACCAACAAGCCCGGAAGGTTGTTGAGGAAGGAACTGCCCAAGGCTGGGGCAAACTGTTATCGGTGGAGAAGAAGGAGGACAGATTTGGGTTGGGTTACAAACCAACTCAACAAGATCAAGCAGCGGCTGCGAAAGAGCCCAATTTTGTGAGTGGGGGGATGCTTACCCCTGATGCCATCAACTGTCTGGAAGACGAGCTGGAAGAGGAGCGCAATCTGGAGAATTGGATTCGTCCAAAGATCCCGGGGAGCAGTATCTCGAACTGGTCTTCCCAGGAAATTATAAGAGTTACTCATGCAGAGTAATTATTATTTCCTGTATTTTTATAGCATGCATCAAAGTCTTGCATCTTGCCCAAGATGACAAGACTCATTTTGTAATCGGGCCATCTGTACTTTTTGTGCAAACAAGATTAATCAATGAAATATCAGACATCTTTTTGCAAATGGGTCTTCTTCCTTCCGTTCACTGTTTTTCTATTTTTCTTTTTGTACAAAAAAATAAATGGCAGTGTTTTCAAAATGACAACTTTATTTCACTTTTCTAAAACAGGATTAAAATCAAATCACTAAAATGAACAAACTGAACCCTTGCAGAGTGTGCCTTCCTGACAGCACTGACAACAGCACGGCTATGACTTCGTATGACTTTGACAATCCAATCAATCAAGCTGATGAAGGGGTTGAAGAAGAATATGAGCTTCCTGAAGAGCTAGCCAGGTTGTTAAGACAAGAGGAAAAGGTTATTACTCCTCACCAGGAGGAGGTTGAAGTGATTAATCTTGGTACAGATGAAGACGTGAAAGAGGTTAAAATCGGGGCCTGCCTGCAAGACTCAGTGAAGAGACAACTGATTGATCTGCTTCAAGAATATGTGGACGTGTTTGCTTGGTCTTACCAAGATATGCTAGGGTTGGATACCGATATTGTTGTGCACAAGCTACCTCTGAGAGAAGAATGCCCGCCAGTTAAACAGAAACTACGCCGTACTCGCCCAGACATGGCTATGAAAATCAAGGAGGAGGTACAAAAGCAATGGGACGCCGGGTTCCTTGCTGTAACTAGCTACCCGCCATGGGTTTCTAACATAGTACCTGTGCCTAAGAAAGACGGAAAAGTAAGAATGTGTGTTGACTACCGGGATCTGAACAGAGCCAGCCCGAAAGATGACTTCCCATTACCTCACATTGACGTATTGGTAGATAACACGGCTCAGTTCTCGGTATTCTCCTTCATGGACGGATTTTCAGGGTACAATCAGATCAAGATGTCACCTGAAGACATGGAGAAGACAACATTCATTACACCTTGGGGCACGTTCTGCTACAAGGTAATGCCATTCGGACTCAAGAATGCCGGTGCAACATATCAACGGGCTATGGTAACATTATTCCACGATATGATCCACAAGGAAATCGAGTGTTATGTGGATGACATGATTGCCAAGTCCCTTACAGAGGAAGACCACCTGGTAAATCTGCTGAAGCTATTCAAGCGTCTGAGGAAGTACCAATTGAAGCTGAACCCCAACAAATGCACATTCGGGGTGCGATCCGGTAAGCTGCTGGGCTTTATTGTAAGCGAGAAAGGGATTGAGGTTGACCCTGATAAAGTCAAAGCTATTCAAGAGATGCCTGCACCGAAAACTGAGAAAGAAGTTCGAGGGTTCTTAGGTCGATTGAACTACATTTCACGGTTCATATCTCACCTTACGGCAACCTGTGAACCCTTGTTCAAACTGTTGAGAAAAGAACAGACGGTCAGGTGGAACGAAGACTGCCAGAAGGCTTTTGACAAGATCAAAGAATATCTGCAAGAACCTCCAATCCTTATGCCACCAGTTGAAGGAAGACCTCTGATAATGTACTTGACAGTGTTAGAAGAGTCGATGGGGTGTGTGCTGGGCCAGCATGACGAGTCTGGTCGAAAAGAGTATGCAATATACTACCTAAGCAAAAAGTTTACCGACTGTGAACAACGTTATTCACTGCTCGAGAAAACTTGCTGTGCTTTAGCGTGGGATGCTCGCCGACTGAGACAGTATATGTTAACCCACACTACTCTATTGATCTCAAAGATGGACCCAGTCAAGTACATATTTGAGAAGCCAGCTCTTACCGGACGGGTTGCAAGATGGCAAATGATTCTTACTGAATATGACATCCAGTACACCTCTCAGAAAGCCATCAAGGGCAGTATACTATCTGAATATCTTGCTGAGCAACCTATAGATGACTACCAGCCTATGAGATTTGACTTCTCTGATGAAGACATCATGTTCATAAAAGCAAAAGATCATGAAGAGCCTGTTCACACTGAAGGGCCTGACCCGGAAGAAGAATGGACTATGATGTTTGATGGGGCAGTTAACATGAATGGTCGTGGTGTTGGTGCAGTACTCATTACACCCAAAGGAGTTCACATGCCTTTCTCGGCAAAACTCACTTTTAACTGCACTAACAACGAAGCTGAATACGAAGCTTGCATTATGGGTCTTGAGGAAGCCATTGACCTCAGGATCAAGACGTTGGCTGTATTCGGAGATTCAGCTCTAGTAATCAATCAAACCAACGGCAAATGGTATACACACCAGGATCATCTGATACCTTACAGGGATTATACAATAAGGTTATTGACGTTCTTCACAACAGTCAAACTCGAGTATATCCCTAGGGACGAGAATCAGTTTGCAGATGCCTTGGCTACCATTTCGTCCATGATCAAAGTTCAAGCTGCTAACTTTGTACCTCATATTTCAGTGTCCAGACTTGATAGACCAGCATATGTGTTCGCAGCAGATGTTGTCAAAAATGATAATCCTTGGTTTCACGACATCAAGTGTTTCTTGGAGGATCAGGCATACCCACCTGGGGCATCTTCCAATGATAAGAAGACTTTGAGAAGGCTTGCTGGTAGTTTCTTTCTGAACACTGATGGGTCTTTATACAAAAGGAACTTTGATATGATACTCCTCAGATGTGTTGACAAGACAGAAGCAGGTTTATTGATGCATGAAGTGCATGAAGGCTCCTTTGGTACCCATGCTGGAGGACATGCAATGGCTAAGAAGCTGTTAAGATCAGGCTATTACTGGATCACGATGGACGCAGACTGTTGTGCCTACGCCAGAAAATGCCATAAATGCCAGATTTATGCAGATAAGGTGCATGTGCCTCCCAATCCTTTGAACATCATGTCTTCACCATGGCCCTTTGCCATGTGGGGCATTGATATGATTGGCAAGATCGAGCCAACTGCTTCGAATGGCCACAGATTCGTCCTGGTTGCCATTGATTATTTCACCAAGTGGGTCGAAGCAGCTTCCTATGCCAATGTTACAAGACAAGTGGTAGCCAGATTTCTGAAGAAAGATATCATCTGTCGATATGGAGTTCCCGAGCGAATCATTACTGATAATGGTTCCAACTTAAACAACAAAATGATGGCAGAGCTGTGCCGAGACTTCAGAATTCAACATCACAATTCTTCTCCTTACAGGCCAAAGATGAATGGCGCTGTTGAGGAAGCCAATAAGAATATCAAGAAGATTGTGCAGAAGATGGTAGTCACTTACAAAGATTGGCATGAAATGCTACCATTTGCCTTGCATGGGTACCGCACATCAATCAGAACATCCACTGGGGCAACACCGTATCAGCTTGTGTATGGTATGGAAGCAGTCCTACCTGTTGAAGTTGAACTACCCTCTTTACGAGTATTGATGGATGTTAAGCTGAACGAAGCAGAATGGGTTAGGTCCCGATACGAGCAACTGAGTCTGATTGAAGAGAAGAGATTGGCTGCAATCTGTCATGGGCAGTTGTATCAGAAGAGAATGAAGAAGGCCTTCGATCAGAAAGTCAGGCACCGAGAGTACCAAGTAGGAGATCTTGTGCTGAAGAGAATCCTCCCGCCTCATACAGACCACAGGGGCAAATGGACCCCCAATTATGAAGGACCATTTGTGGTAAAGAAAGTTTTCTCTGGTGGAGCACTGATGCTCAGCACCATGGATGGTGAAGATTTCCCGTCCCCTGTGAATTCAGATGCAGTTAAAAAATACTTCGCATAAAAATGACCCGCTGGACACAAAAACAGAATGTAAGTCCAGGCAAAAAGAGGGCATCCCGGCGAGTCAAAAACAGAATAAAAGACTCGGGCAAAAATAAGGGAAATAAATAAAAAAATGTACACCCGCTGAGTTGAAGAGCCGCATTGGACAGCTCAGGCAAAAATGGGTATCCCGATGGATTGAAAACCCGAAAGGGCGATCCATGCAAAATAAGGGAATAAGCGAACAACTGCATTCTGAATTCGTCTGTATTATCTACAACTCGGCAAGCTCTAAAGGATCAAGCTTCAATCAGAATCAGCCTTCTTCAGAAAGCAAGGCGAGAAGAACGTCATTGTCATACGAGTCATAGCAGAAGAGGAAGCTCCTTGAAAGCGTCGTCAACACTGTCAGCGTTTTGTTTCTCCATTTGTAACAATCTCCTCATTTCAGGGGATTTGTTTCTTTGACTGTATTTCGCCGATTCAGGGCATATGAATTAATAAAATCAGATTTTCAGTCATGTCTCGTCTTGTACGTTTTATTTTGCAAAGAATGTCTGATGTCTAAAAAAAAAAACTGATTGCATAGAATACAGATGTTTATCTTCAAAAGTAAAAACACATGCTTACAGGAAATATGCTTACTCTCAGAGGCATCCAGACTCCTATGACGGAATCCAATAAGGGATACCTCGGGACCATTTGTGTGTTTCCTCATCTTTGCAGGATTGCAGGTATCCAGAACACAACTTGGGGCATGCAAGTTACATCTCAGCAAGCTGGCAAATCAACAAATAATCTCAGCATCCGAAATGCTCTATCCCCAGCTGAGTTGCCTCTCATTACTCTCCCCAGCTGAGTTGCCAACAACATTCCCCAGCTGTAGCACCAATCATTCCTCCTCAGCAGAAGGCAGAAGTCAGGGAATCAAAATCCCCACAGAATCCTCAGCCTCTATTCAGAAGAGCAACGCACGAAGGAGTCACAACAGAGTACAGAAGACTTCTACAAACCCCAGCTGGGTCTCATATTACAAGGATATGTCAATCAGTGACCTATATCCCCGAGCAGATACATCTCTCCAGGTCTATCAATGATCTCATCCCCAGCTGGGATGTCCATTTCAAACGGATCGGCCAGAGATCTTCGCAGCAACGGGATCCGAATTCAGGATCTTTACCTCTTTGCATAAGCATGGCATTTGCATCATATTCACCCACAAAGCGTAGCATTCCGTTTAATACGGAGCATTACGGCAAAAATCAAACATATGTCATAATCATAAGCCATGATATGAATCAAACACTTGTGAATAATAACCATTCATCAGAATACGGAATACTTTCCCCAGAGTCCCAGCAAGAGCAGCTGCCTCACAAATCACAAACACCAGTATATACTCCTTTTGACACCCGTCCGTGTCATATCCCAGCAGAAAGCCAAAGACGTCATTTTTGCACTCACATATACTTGTATATACACCTTCTCGACACCCGTCCGTGTCACATCCCCAGCGTAGTCGCTTACACTTTTACAACCAATATACTTGTTAGTACTATACTCCTCTCCTTTCGACACTCGTCCGTGTCACCATCCCCAGCAGATAAACACCCATCTGTACACCACTCATACTTATTTTACTTGTACAGATACTCGTCCGTATCTCATATACACCGTTTATATCCCCACAGATTCAGCATTGGTCCACGTTCTCTGTTAACCAGTTGGTACTCGTCCGTACCATCATCCCAGAACTTTGCGTCTAGTGTTTGTTTCTACATGATACTCGTCCGTATCATAGTCTTAAGGATGTTCGTCCGCATCTTTAATCCATACACCGTGTCAAACACTTGTGTCTTCTTGAATATAGATACTCGTCTGTGTCTACTATTCCCCAGGAGGGTCCTTTCAGATTCAACACTCGTCCGTGTTCTTTGTTAACCCGTTGATACTCGTCCGTATCATCATCTCTGAACATGTGTCAGTTTGTTTCTACCTGATACTCGTCCGTATCATAATCTTAAGGATGCTCGTCCGCATCTTTAATCTCTACACAACATCTAAGCACTTATACTTTCCTTTCTTGGTTGTGAACACTCGTCCGTGTTCACTATATCCCCAGTAGATCGCCAAGTAAGCATTTTCTTTTTATCTGACACTCGTCCTGTGTTATGATAAACCCTGAGAGCAGCCGTACCCTGCTGAGTGGTCGTCCTCCACTTCTTGATGGTCGTCCTCCATCATGCTCGTCCGATGGCCGTCCCCATCGTTGATTTTAGCAGCCGTCCCCTGCTAGGTGGTCGTCCTCCACCTCGTGATGATCGTCCTTCATCATTTTATCCAATGGCCGTCCCCATTGTTGATTTTGGTTATCTGGCATTCGTCCTATGCCATGATAAACCTTGAGAGCAGCCGTCCCCTGCTAGGTGGTCGTCCTCCACCTCTTGATGGTCGTCCTCCATCATGCTCATCCGATGGCCGTCCCCATCGTTGATCTTCGGCAGCCGTACCCTGCCAGGTGGTCGTCCTCCACTTTTGATGGCCGTCCCCATCATAGTTCCTTTATTCCCCAACAGAGCAGCCGTCCCCTGCTAGGTGATCGTCCTTCACTTTTGGTGGCCGTACCCCATCATCTGTTTATTTCATTTATTCTTTAACCCGATGGCCGTCCCCATCGTGGTCCTTTTTCCTTTTTAGCCCGATGGCCGTCCCCATCGTGGTCCTTTTTCCTTTTTAGCCCGATGGCCGTCCCCATCGTTGGTTACTTTACCTTTGTGAACTTGATGGCCGTCCCCGTCATGTTTCATCAATCCCCCAGAGAATTTTACAACTTTATCTTGATGGCCGTCCCCATCATAATTTCTTATTTTTCCCAGCTAGTCGGCCGTCCCCGTCTTGGCTTTACCTTTTATCCCCAGCATGTCGGTCGTCCCCGTCATTGCTCTTTACCTAGCAGTCGTCCCCTGCTTGACGGTCGTCCTCCATCGCTTACCTTTACAATATACTTTATTTTCCTTTACAATCTATATCCCTTTTCTTTTTCATTCTGTGAGTGCAAATTTTGGACTGTCTTTGGTATTCAACCACAAGTTACCTTGTTTGCCTGTTAAGTCGTTGCTTACATCCTGCACAGCTAACTCATGTTTGAATAGGGGCAGCTGTAAACACCCCAAATTTGCCCTCACCCATTCACACCATGGCTTGTGATCATTCCATATGCATAAACTCAATCATAGCACCTCATATTACATTTTTGATTCACTGCATAGATTCTAAGTCATCTGCACCTAGGGTTTGTGATCTGAGCAATCCAAGGGCATCTTGAGCTACTCCAAAGATCACCAATCACTTCAGAGGAATCCACATGTGTTCTTGTATCATATTCCATCCTCTCAAAGTCAAGATTTCAAAAGAATCACAAGAACTGGGTTGGGTATGGATGCAGAGCCAAGTTTGACTGCACATATGACCTAAAATTAGGGTTTTGGTTTCAGAGGCCATAACTCCAAATTTTTTTGGTCATTCTTGTTTCTATTGGTCTCTATATGGTATAGGGAGTATGCATATCAATTTTCATGAAGAAATTCCATGGGGAAGTCATCTGATCAAGAGTTGACTTTCTGGACAAGTCAGTGCAAAATCAGGGCATCTGAGGCCCCCAATGACCCAACCAATGGGTGATCTTCATCATTTTGAGTGTATATGATCTTTATTTTATCATGGAAGAAGGTTGAAGTTCACAAAAATCAAGAATTTGGAGTTTTTGCAAGTGTTGACTTTTTGGGCATAGTTGACTTTTCAAGAATGTGTCATTTTAGGTCATTTTTCAAGCCTTGATTTTTGATCCAAAAATGCTTCAAATGGAAAAACTTTGGTCATGAAAGTTGTAGAATACATCTTTCCCTTTTCAAAAAGTACAAGAACATGATCTAATTCTTCTTGGATCAAAAGTTATGGTGTGACAAAGTTGGCAAAAATCATTGATTTTCAAGACATGCACCAAATGTGAATTTTGCAAAATCATGAACCAAGGCTTTTTGTAACCTCTAGTTGACATCAAACCATGACACAAACATTCCATGAACTCTAAAAGTCAGAATTGAACCAAGAATGCTCATGTTTCATGGCTTATGGGATGGGAAAATCACATGTGAACCAAAATGAGCCAACTTGCAAAACTCATGATCACACTTCCTACCACTTGCTACATTGGATGCTGAGCTTTGCTAGCCCTTCCCCTCACCCTTGCTGCGCCAGCCCCATGCTTGTACTAGCCTAGAACCAAGCCATACCTCTCTTACACAAAAAGTTGACTTTTAGCAAAAGCAAACATCCCAATCACCATAGGCCATGTCACATCCTCTGGCCACTTGCATTTGTTTATACTTTCCATCTGCTAGCAAAACACATCAAGAGGCAAGGCTGAAAGAGATCACAAGACACCATACTCAAACTCACTCCATTTTAGCAAAACTCTTCGAATCACTCTCCACAGCTAACAAACACAAGAACAACTTCCACTAATCAATTCACCATGTCTCATAGACCCCAAACCAACAAGACCCAGGCCTGAAACCAGCCATAGCTTCACTTCTCCATTTTCACTCCATAAAGCAAAAGCTTCCGAATCTGTCTACACAAGCCATAAACACTCAAAAAAATTACACACATCAACTCACCTTGCTTCATTGACCAGAAACCAACCATTGTTTTGGCCTGAGACCCTCCATATCTCAAATACGATTTTCACACTCCCTTGGTCAGAGCTTCTGTAAATTCACTCAGGAGGCTGTTTAAACTCCAACCAAGTATCCAAAGCTTCAAAGGGGGATCATTGGGACCTGTTTGAGCCAAAGAACTAGCCAGAAAGTGCCAGAGATCAGAGCTCCAGTTCAGGTGAGCTTCATGAACTTTTTTCCCAGGAGTTTGTTTTTAAGTTCTTAATTGGTTCTCCATGTTCCACTGGTCATGATGATGTGTTTGGTTTCGAAAATCATTGAGTTTTGAGCATGTATGATGTTCCTGAAATTTTTTGACCTAAATCCCTTTTGCTTCGATTCAGCTTTGTTGTGTAAAATAAATTTGTTTTGGCTGTGGATTCTTGTTCTATGATGTGTGGGGATGGTTTCTGGGCAAGAAAATTAGGTTTTAGTGAGCTAGGATGAGAGTTGGCATTTTTCAGGGAAGATGCTGGCCGGAGAAGACGACCGGAAGTCTTCTCCGGCCGCCTGAGGGTCATTAATGAGTTAATTAGGGTTTAGTGGCAAGTTTGAATTTAGGCCGTGCGATCTTCCTTTCCCGCGTGCATTGAGTGGTTGAGATCTGACCATTAGCCCTAATCCGCATTTAATTAAATGTTAATTATTTGATTAATTGAGTTTAGGGAAGTTTGAACCTGGGCCGTCCAGATGCGCGCCCAGTCAACCCCTTTGAGTCCTGAAGCAATCTCAACGCTTCATTATGCTTACTTTCCTTTATTTCAATTTATTTTCTTTTCTATTTTCATTTTATTTGTACCATTTATTAAAAATAGTAAAAATTGCTTAAAAATTATGAAACTTTTTCCCAAGAGTTTTAATAATTTTTATGACACAAAAATATTTTTGTTTTTATTTTTATCATTAAAAAAGTATTTTTAAATATTTAAAAGATTATTTTTAATTAATTAATGGAAATTAATTTATTAAAAATACTTTTAGGTATTTAAAAATCACCAAAAAATTCATGAAATGTTCTAAGACATTTAGAAACATTGTCCAACCTTCAAACCAAATTTCTTTTTTGATCTTGATGCATTTTGAGAATTTTTCATTGAATAAAAATCATTTTTGTGCATTATTTTGATCCTAAGTTCAAAAAATCATTTCTGCCTATCTATGAAGAGTTGGATATTGATTCTTCTTGCATTGCATTGTGTTTAGCATGTAGTTTCTAGGATTAAATGGTCATGTTTTGATTCCTCATTTTCAATTTGTTTGGCATTTCTTTTGTTTAGGAACCCTAAAAACCCTAAAAACTTGTAAAAATCATAACTTGAGGTTGGTTAAGAGTTGAGACCTCCCTTTTGGACATTGGTTTAGTATAAGATTAGGGGCCTTTTGAGTGGCATTTTCCATTTTTTTGTCTTAGGGTTTGCTTCTGTTTTTGGTTTTTGTTTGATGTTTGGTTCATAAACCCTAATTTGGGCTTTCATTTGCATACCTCTTGCATTCTCTTGCATAACATGACTTGTCATGACATTTCAAGCATCCATTTGTTTCATTTGACATCATAAGACATATAGAAAACATGTTTGATCATTGCATCATGTATTTGCCATGTTGTATGCCATGTGCACTTCATAACTTTTCATGTATGTTCATGCTTCTTAACTGGCCTCATTTGCATTCATAAACTTGTATGATCATTTCCATGTGCTGCCTCATGTTTGTAGCCTCTTCATAGCATCATTATCATCATCAACATGCTTCTGGTTTTGTTTCTCATCATGTCATCTCATCTCATCTTGCATTGCATTACATTTCTTTTCTAACCTTTTCAGGTGGTAAGTGACTTGAGAAGTGAATTTGCCTTCACTTCTCATAACCTTTCTTTTCATCTCTCTTGCATCCATTGCTGCATTTCTATATGTGTTTGAGATTGAGCTTGCTCATTCTTCTCCTCCCCACTTTCTTTCTTCAAGTGACTTGACTTCTTGAATGAAGCAAGTTGCTTTGCTTCTATTGATCCTTTCATCTGCTTCCTGGTGGCTCCTTTGAAGATTGTTCTTGTAAACCTCACAAACCTTAGGAACAACCAAGCAGGACAATGATTAGGGTTTTGATTAGTCTCCCCTCTTAGTTTTACCTTTGTGTCTCTTTTGAGTCTTCTCCTCTCATCTCATAATCAGGGACTAAACCCTAAAGGCTTTAAGGCTTTGTGATTAAGTTTATGCCTGCATCCTTATCTTAGAATGGAGTGTATAACTTTAATCCTAAGTGTTAAACCCTTAATGTGTTTAACTCCTTTAATCAATCCATCTAATAATCATCAAGACATCACACTTGTAACTTGGGCCTTGCATTAGGGTTCTAATTCTTCCTTAATTGGTTAAGAAGGACTAACCCTAGTGTTAATGGACAAGTCCCCCTCAAGTTGTCTTACAAATCATAAAATCTACTTCACCATCATACCATTAAATAAAATCCACTTAATCAAAGGCTTGTTTTGTCATGAGTTTAATCCCTAATCATGGATTAAGCTGAGGAGCTTTCCTCAGCTTAAACACCCTCATCTATTATCCTTCTATTAGGATGGTGTAATGAGTCTGTTTAATCTTTGATTATGGCTTAACCTCATTACTTAACACTAAACAAAAACACTAAAAACATCTAAATAATCACAAGTAGGTTAATGATCTTAATCCTACACCAAAGGTGATTAAGTGTGAGAATCTGACTTCACACTTAAGGTATCCTCATTACCCCTAATCAGAGGGAAGATGTGATGAGTTTACTAAATCCATTGGTTTAGACTTAAGCTCATTAACTTATGACAAAATCCAAAAGTAATAAAAGACTGAAAATGCAAAAACAAACAATAATCGTCTCCTCCGGGATTCTTTTCTCATCTCATTCACTCACAAACGAGAACTTGCTTCTTCCGTTTAATGCAAGACAGTTTGCACCTGAGCCAGACAGGTCATACACTTGAGCATTGACAAGCAAGTAGTTCACAAGTCAATTCATCTTTCAGTCTCTTTGGGTCGAACTACGGTGTTCTGACTTCCTCATTGCACGAGAGGATACGTAGGCATAACTTAACAGTTATCGAACAAAAGTCTCTGTATATTCCCCCTCTTTCCAGCTTCATTCTTTAAGCCTCATGATCTTGAGCAATTCATTCTTATTCCTTACACTGACACTGTATATATCACACTTCACTTCTCTTACACTAACACCTGTACATCCTTTTCCATCTCTTTATACACAAATTGCACTGACACTACCCCTTTAAAACACAAATCTTTTAAGCGTGGATCCCGTCGAGTACGACGGACAATCTGGGTGCTAATACCTTCCCAGGTTGTAACCAACCCCCTTTCTCAGTCTCTCTGGTTCGCAACCGTCTTATCCATCTTTTTCTAGGTCTATGCAGCATTACCTTTCCTCCGGGATAAAAATGCCTAGCTGGCGACTCTATTCATCTCCAGTGAGTTCACGGCTGTGTGTTCTCATTGTCCCTCTCGCCGACCGTTCGCATCTGTACCTTTATCTGGGCCTATTCCCATTTATCGGGAGCGACACTTAGTAAATACTATTACTTCATTTTATGCATTTCTGGTAAACATCAATCATATTAAGCATTTATGCATTTCTGGTAAACATCAATCATATTAAGCATTTATGCATTTCTGGTAAACATCAATCATATTAAGCATTTATGCATTTCTGGTAAACATCAATCATATTAAGCATTTATGCATTTCTGGTAAACATCAATCATATTCAAAAGCATACATACATTCAAACACAACCAATGGATGTTTCGCTTATGTAAATAGGGTAAAAGTAAATCTGGATTCAAAGATAGAATTTTATTTATCACAAAGTGACCTATACATAGGCAAGTTTGTACAAGGAGACAGAAATCCTAGTAAGAGGAATTTGTCATAACAATTTTTTTTTTACAACACAAGGAAGATCAGCTATGTGGGAAATAATCCTATTGAGTTTCAATTCTACTATTGCCATTATCTTCAAGTATCTCAGCTTCTGTTGTCGAGACGGAAACGATTGGATTGAGCTTTATCTGTTCGAGCTTGAGTAAGTAGCACAACTGGTTGTAGTTTCATGGGTGATCCAAACGAGACATAGTCATACGCTTTAATCCCTAACTTTTGCCTGGATTGCCCTTTCAGGTTTTCAATCCACCGGGATACCCTTTTTTGCCCAAGCCGCCTTTTCAGGTTTTCGACTTGCCGGGTGTACATTATATATATATATATATATATATATATCCCTAATTTTTGACCGAACCCTTTTGGTTTGCCGGAATGCCCTTATTTTTGCCTAGGCCAGTCAACCTAGCGGGTCTCTTTTTATGCGTAGTATTTTTTAACTATGTCTGCGTTCACAGGCTGTGGGAAGTCTTCACCATCCATAGTAGTAAGTATCATGGCACCTCCTGAAAACACTGTTTTGACCACAAATGGCCCTTCATATGTAGGAGTCCACTTGCCTCTAGGATCACCCTGTGGTAATATGATACGCTTGATTACCAAGTCACCAGCCTGATATACCTTTGGCTTAACCTTCTTGTTGAAAGCCTTGATCATTCGTTTCTGGTACATCTGGCCATGACAAACAGCTGCTAGTCTCTTCTCATCAATCAAATTTATCTGGTCAAGTCGAGTCTGAATCCACTCATCTTCATCCAAGCCTGCATCCTTCATGATTCTTAAAGAGGGAATCTGAACTTCAATGGGCAGAACTGCTTCCATACCATAGACTAAGGAGAATGGAGTTGCCCCTGTTGAAGTACGTATTGTAGTACGATAACCATGAAGAGCAAATGGTAACATCTCGTGCCAATCCTTGTAAGTGACAGTCATCTTATGTATAATCTTCTTAATGTTCTTATTAGCAGCTTCAACTGCCCCATTCATCTTTGGACGATACGGAGAAGAGTTGTGATGCTTAATCTTGAACTGCGTGCAGAAATCAGTAATCACAGTATTGTTCAAATTAGAGCCATTGTTAGTAATAATCCTTTCAGGGATGCCATACCTACATATGAGATTATTCTTAATGAATCGGGCCACCATATTCTTAGTAACAGATGCAAATGAAGTTGCCTCTACCCACTTCGTAAAGTAATCAATAGCAACCAGGATGAAACGATGCCCATTAGAAGCAGTAGGCTTGATCTCACCAATCATATCAATGCCCCACATGGCAAAAGGCCAATGAGCAGTCAACACATTCAATGGTGATGGAGGTATATGTACTTTATCAGCATAGATTTGACACTTGTGACACGTTCTGGAATGTTGATAGCAGTCAGCTTCCATGGTAGACCAATAGTAACCTGCTCTCAATATCTTCTTTGCCATGGTATGACCACTAGAATGAGTGCCAAAGATCCCATCATGCATATCTTCCATAATCTCTGTTGCTTCCTTCTTATCCACACAACGAAGCAAAGTTGAATCATGATTGCGTTTATACAGAATTCCATTACTCAAAAAGAACTTAGCAGAAAACCTTCTCAGGAACTTCCTATCTTTGACAGATGCCCCTTCAGGGAACTCCTGAGCTTCAAGATATCTTTTCACTTCATAGAACCAAGGCTTCTCCTCTGCTTCATCGGTGCCAATCTCATTGCAGTATGCAGGCTTCTCAAATCTATCAATAGTAATCTTGGGAGCTTCATCATCTCAGCTGATCTCAAACATGGATGCCATGGTGGCTAATGCATATGCCAACTGATTCTCTCTTCGTGGAATATGTTCAAAGGTAATCTCTTTAAAATGTGGGATCAAAGACAAAACATGCTCTCTGTAAGGAATAAGGTTATCATGCTTGGTATCCCAATCTCCTTTGATCTGACTTACTACCAGGGCTGAATCTCCATACACGTCTAGGAACTGTATCTTCATATCAATAGCAACTTTGATACCCAGGATACATGCCTCATACTCAGCCATATTATTAGTACAATAGAAACAAAGTCTGGCAGTAATCGGGGTATGACAACCTTCAGGGGAACTGATCACAACACTAACACCATTACCAAGCGCATTAGAAGCTCCATCAAAAACCATAGTCCATCGGGATCCTTGTTCAGGTCCGTCATATTGTCCAGGTTCTTTGATAATAATCATAATGTCTTCATCAGGGAACTCAAAACTCATTGACTGGTAATCATCCACTGCTTGTGAGCCAAATGATCAGCTACAACACTTCCTTTAATGGCCTTCTGAGTAGTATACTGTATGTCATATTCTGTCAAGATCATTTGCCATCTTGCAATTCTTCCGGAGAGAGCAGGTTTCTCAAATATGTATTTGATTGGATCCATCTTCGAAATCAATAAGGTAGTATGAGTCAACATATACTGTCTTAGTCGGAGAGCAGCCCATGCCAAAGCGCAGCAAGTTTTCTCGAGCAGTGAGTATCTTGTTTCACAGTCGGTAAACTTTTTGCTAAGGTAGTATATTGCCTGCTCTTTTCGACCAGACTCGTCATGTTGCCCCAATACACACCCCATTAAGTTGTCTAACACTGTTAAGTACATAATCAAGGGTCTTCCATCCACTAGTGGCATCAAAATTGGAGGTTCTAGCAGATATTTCTTGATTTCATCAAAGGCAGTCTGGCACTCATCATTCCATTCCATCACCTGATCTTTCTTCAATAGTTTGAAGATTGGCTCACAGGTAGCTGTTAATTGGGAAATAAATCTTGCAATGTAATTTAATCGTCCCAAGAAACCTCTAACTTCTTTCTCAGTACGGGGAGCTGGCATCTCTAGTATAGCTTTCACTTTTATGGGATCTACTTCAATACCTTTTCCACTGAGGATGAAACCCAGGAGTTTACCAGATCTAACTCCAAAGGTACATTTGTTTGGGTTCAATCTCAACTTGTATTTCTTCAATCTTTCAAACAACTTATGCAGATGATCAAGGTGTTGCTCTTCATTCTGGGACCTAGCTATCATATCATCCACATACACCTCTATCTCATGATGAATCATATCATGAAACAAAGCCACCATAGCACGCTGATATGTTGCCCCTGCATTCTTTAAACCAAATGGCATCACCTTATAACAAAAAGTGCCCCACTGTGTCACAAATGTTGTCTTCTCCATATCTTCAGGTGCCATCTTGATCTGATTATAACCAGAGAAACCATCCATAAAAGAGAATACCTTATGCTAAGCAATGTTGTCTACCAGAACATCAATATGATGAAGTGGAAAGTCATCTTTGGGGATGGCCTTGTTCAAATCTCTGTAGTCTACACACATATGTACCTTACCATCTTTCTTAGGTACCGGCACCACATTTGCAACCCACTGAGGATAAGAAGTCACAGCTAAGAACCCTGCATCAAACTGTTTCATTACCTCTGCTTTGATCTTCTTTGACATTTCAGGACGCATGTGACGAACCTTCTGCTTCTTTGGACGACAATCTTCTTTTACTGGTAAACGGTGAACCACAATGTTTGTATCCAAACCTGGCATATCTTCATAAGACCAAGCAAAGATCTCCACATAGTCATGTGACATCTGAATCAATCTGCTCTTGACACTATCCTCTAATTCAGCCCCTATCTTGACCTCTTTCCTGTTTTCTTCAGTTCTCAGATTCACAACTTCGATTGGCTCTTCATGTGGTTGTATAGCTTTCTCTTCTTGTTGTAACAACCTAGCAAGCTCTACAGGTACTTCACAATCGTCCTCATTTCCATCTTCAGCTTGATAGATCGGATTCTCGAAATTATAATTGGCAATAATAGAACTGTTATCAACAGGATCCAGAGTGGATGAGGATCTGCATTTTAGTGATGTGGGTGTGTGTAAGAACACATAGCTGATAAAAGAAATAAAATAAAATAAAAGAAAGACAAGGAACACAAAATTTACGAAAACGAAACGTCCACTGATTTTTATTGAATGAAGTATGCAAATGAAATGACATCCCGTAACAAGCACACCATTGTGCCCCGGGTAAAGCACAAGGCTTAAGAGTTTTAATTATCCAAAAATTACAAACTTTAAAAGTAACAACACAATAATAGTATTTACTCCTGACTAAAGGAGATAGGAATAACATCTTCATCCTTCCAGTTATTGAGTCCAGCACCCACAGTAGGAAAAATCCAAGCATCCAAATTATAGTCTTCATCATAGTCACCCACAGCATTGATCTGATTCTTCATAATCCCCTGATTTGTGATACGAACATCACGAGCACGACGAACAGCCTTCTGGGACTCTGCAGTGAAACCCAAACCAAATTTGTCAGACTTGTATGGAATATCAGGAAGCTGACCCCAAATAGTACAACCACCTTCATCCACCACAGCTCTAGCATCTTTAAGGGAGGCCATTGTAGGAGGTACTCTGGTGACCACGGGGACTTTCTTGACAACAGGAGGAGCTTCATAATCATTAACAATCCAAGGAACCACTTCAAATGTCTGACACGGAGTTTCAACATATTCACCTTCCCCTTCAAGATATTTAAAGGTGTTCACATGGCTAATCATATACCCTTCCTCTCCGTAAACAGTAACACCCTTCCCCTCTACTGGATACCTCAGCTTTTGATGTAAGGTAGAGGTTATAGCACCTGCCCCATGGATCCAGGGACGCCCCAGCAAACAAGAGTACGAAGGTCGAATATCCATGACATAAAAGGTAGCATTGAAGACCTGAGAACCTACTTTGATTGGGAGATCAATTTCTCCATGCACCACTCTTCTCGAGCCATCAAAAGCTTTCACCACTATATTACTGGGCTTCAACACAGCATCTTCAGGACTAAGCTTATTCAGGACTTCTTTGGGCAACACATTCAGAGAGGAACCATTGTCTATTAATACATGTGACAGGGTAGTGCCCCTGCATTCAATATAGATATGTAGAGCCCTATTATGATCCCTCTTGGCCGGAGTCAAATCAGCATCGGAGAAACCTAACCCATTATCATAGGTCAAGTGTGCAACACAATTTTCAAACTGGTCTACAGAAATCTCATTCGGTACATGAGCAGTCTTCAGAAATTTAATCAGGGCCTTGGCATGAGCCTCAGAGCACAACAATAAAGACAGCATATAAATCTTGGAGGGAGTATGCCCCAATTGATCAACAATGTCATAATCACTCTTGCGAATAATTTTCAATACTTCTTCCATCTGCTTAGAAAGATCATCAGCAGCTGGCACATCAGTTGGTATAGGTTCAATAACAGGACCTTTGCCCCGAGCATCAGTGGTGGAGGTAGCAGCTGGAGTAACTGCATTCTTGGAGGTAACTGGAGGAGAGAAAACTCTTCCGCTTCGTGTGATCTTACTAGATCCAACAATATTATCAACATCAATGTTTTCATCAGCAACAGGCATATCAACTAAGGTTTCCTGCTTAACACCATGGATATAAACATCAGACCCATAATGCCAAGGCACAGCTTTATCAGAAGTATACGGAATAGGACCAGGAGTGGTAATGATCATAGGAGCCACTCTAGCTTCAGCAACAATCTTCACAGGGCCTTCAACAGTAATCTTAATTGGACCCTTATGAGTGATTTTGACAGGTCCTTTGGAAGTAATCCTCACCGGCACTTTATCGACCATATCTACCTCTTCAATTTTCGTACCTTTAGTTATATGATCCACCATACTCTCCACAGAAGGTGGTGTCCTCTCAAACACTATGGTGTAATTATTCATGAGGCGTTGAATTTCGTCCTTCAGCCTCCAGCAACTATCCGGCTTATAAGCACAATAGACACAATCTTCACGACAACCTGGAAAGAACCCAGCTTGTACTAATTTTTTCTTGATAACAGACAATGGTGTAGTCAAATCTGCAACTGAGGAAATATGTGAATCTTCATCAATGGCATTGACAGTCTTCTCATGATTTGGCATGGGGGGAGTAATCACATTTGGAGTACCCGGAGGATCAAACTCAATTTCTCCAACATCAATCATATCTTGAATTTTGTTCTTCAATACCCAGCAACTATTGGTATCATGTCCCTGAAAATTCGAATGATATGCACATCGTGCATTAGGATTGTACCTGGGAGAGATAACATTAGCATTCTGAGGAGGATCTTTCAGAGTGATAAGTTCAGCCTTCAACAAATGTTGCAAGGCTTGGGCCATTGACATGTTGATCTTAGTGAACTTCCTTCTAGCCCTCTGTTGATTTCCCTGTGGCTGCTCTGTTGTTGCAGCAGTTGGATTGGAGATATGAACTGCACTCACAGACTGATGCCTTCTATTACGATCAGGTTGACCATAAACAGCATTTGCCTCTTTCTTCCCACTAGGGGGCTTCTTTGTAGTACTGGATGAAGAAGCACCCACTTGAATCTTGCCACTCCTTATTCCACTTTCTACGCGCTCTCCTGTCATTATCAACTCAGTGAAGCCAGATGATGAGCTTCCAATGAGATGACTGTAAAAGGGACCATTCAACGTACACATGAACATATCAACTAACTCCCTGTCAGTTAGAGGTGGTTGCACTCTTCCAGCCAAGTCTCTCCACTTCTGAGCATACTCCTTGAAACTCTCTTTAGCACCCATAGACATGCTCTGAAGTTGCATGCGAGTAGGGGCTAAGTCAACATTGTATTGATATTGCTTATAAAAGGCTTCAGCAAGATCATTCCAATCACGGATGTTGACACTCTCCAACTGATAGTACCATTCCAATTGAGCTCCAGATAAGCTCTCTTGGAAGAAATGGATCCACAACTTCTTATCAGCAGTATGGGGTTGGATTCTCCGGACATAAGACCTCAGATGCAGCTTGGGACAAGAAACACCATCATACACTACGAAAGTAGGAACCTTGAAACCAATGGGTATGACCACCCCAGATATCAAACTCAGGTCTTCAAAATCCAATCCAGAATACTTTTGCAATTCCATAGCATCCATTCTATCCACCAGCATCTTGAACTTATCTTCATTAGGCTCATGATAGTAATTAGCTTCAGAATCAGAGTCCCCCATTGTATTATGGAGACTGCCTCCCTCTTTCTCAGACTCTTCAGACTCATAATCTTCAACCTGTTCTTTGGTCTTGACAGGACCTCTGAACCTTCTTCCCATATTGATCAGGCCTCCTGACCTTCTAGTCTTCTTAGTCCTCTTGGCCAGCAGTGTCTTCAATTCATCCTGCCCCTTGGACAAGTTCAGGATCAGCTCTTGGAACTGTGCATTTTGTGTCTGGAGATCTTTAACTGTTTGTTCAAGAGCCATTGCTGAAATAAATAGCGAGAAGATAAGAAACCTATGCACAAGAAACCTGTGATGCAATGATATGGTATGTAAATACGTATGCAATGTTTTCAAGGACCGCAGGATTTAAATTTGTTTAAACAACCACGAAAGTAAACTTTTATTAGTAATAAATTTGTTTTCCCCTTGGGCTTACAATAAAATGAAATAAATACAAAAGATGGGGTTTTAAGTCTCCCATGGACGTTTCCTCTTTGTGTTGAGGTATGAGTTGAGATTCCGCTCCTCGTGAAGTTGCTTTGTTAGCTCCAGGATTCTTTCTTGACTTGCTTTATAATGAGCCTCGAAAGTATCCCTTTGCTCCTTCAACTGGATCCAGGACCTCTGTAAGTCTTCCATGTCAGTGGGCATGTCTGGGTGAAGGATGGTATAAGAGGTATCTCCTTCAGCAACATGCTCCATAGTAACTGGCAGGATGGCAGGATATGGCATCATGAGAGTCTGAGCACGAGATCGCACCCATATGAGGTAAGCTTCCATAGGAATAGTGTACTTGGGTTCCAGAGTCTTGCTGTCAACCTTGTTCACTTTTCCCCATGCTCGTATGAATCTCTGACGGTAACCTTGAAGATCGTTGTCGTAGTCAAACACAATACCCTGAATCAACATGTCATGTGGACCATCACTCCGAGCGTAACCAAACTGCCGTAAAGCTAAGGAAGGGTTGTAAGTGATGCCTCCTCTTATGCCTAGAAGTGGCACATTAGGGAACTCCCCACAACGGTCAATGATAGTGACATTCTCCATAGATCTGGAGCACCAATGGATATCTGAATGAGAGAGTGACATGATCCTTTTAGACCACCTGAACCCTTGTTCATTCTTCATCACTGATCGAGGAAGGTGAGAAATAAACCACCTAGATAGCAAAGGTATGCAACACATCAAAGTTCCTCTTGCCCTTGTAGTACGGGTATGAAGAGAATGTAGAATGTCTCCAAGCAATGTGGGCACTGGATTGTGAATCAAGAATATATTGATGGCATGAATGTCTATGAACTGATCGGGATTGGGGAACAACACTAAGCCATAAATCAACAAGGCTAAGATCTCCTCAAAAGCATCATAGCTCATAGGTTTCAAGAATATTTGAGCCTTCTCCATCAACACTTTAGCAAGAATACCCTTAACTCCACTTCTTGTTTCTAGAACAATGTCAGACTTCTTCAGATGAAGAGCTGCAGCAATAACCTCAGGTTTAGGCTCCTTTTCCAAACCTGTGAATGGTTTCTGATCAAGGATAGGTATACCCAGAAGTTTAGAGAACTCTTCCATTGTAGGAACCAGTTGATAGTCGGGGAATGTGAAGCAATTGTGCTTAGGATCAAAGAACTGAAACAGAACACTCATCATGTCTTCGTTGAACCCTGAAGTGACTAGATCCAGTAGGTGACCATGTCTCTTGATGAACTGGGAGTGTTCAGACACTTGAGAAACCAACTCTTTAAGCTTAGCAGGTATCACTACAAAGTTGATCCTGATAGTGTTTCTACGAGCAGAAGCCATGACCTGCAACAAAGAACAAAGATAAATCCTTTGGTCCTTGAAATGGTTAGTGAAAATGCTATGCTTATGATGCATGATGATGCTATGATGATATGCTCAATCACAAACATGTGGAACACACAAACAAGTCACACCATAGCCCTAGGTTTAAAGGCTTGCATGAGGTTCAAAGGTAAGTACCCTCCCCTGAAGTTAGTTGGTTCATCCTGTCCTACAAAGTAACCAGGTTCTAAGGGATCTCAATATCATTGATCCTTCACAAGGGTGGTTGTTCAGTAGGCAACTTACTTGCCAACCAAAACCCTCCAAGTTTAGAATCTCAATGAGCGTAGCGTCGAGTATCAACCAACTTCAGTCTTCACCAAAGCTGGTTATCTCACTACTTTTCTAAAAGGCCAAGATGGGATGACTAGGGTTCTAAAAGTCAGTTAGTGTATTGACAACATATGGCAGCCTTATATTATCCTCAACTTGCTTAAGGAACATAAGCACCAACCAAGAAGTCACACTAACTATGGCCACCAGATCAACCATATCGGTATACGCCGTACAGTTTCCTTGGTCTATTGCCATTTACCTAAGGTACACTAGATTCGGGTTAGGATCTTTCACACATAAGAGCACCCAACAAGTAAAGTAAAGCAAACAAAGCAAACAATTTAAAGTGATCTAATTCCTAAGGGTACCCCTCTTTTATTAAGTCCCCAGCAGAGTCGCCAGTTCAGTAACACGGTGGGAGAACTGACTTTAGTTATGTTGCGGATAGCAAGAGTCTCCACCGACTTTTATTTTATCCAAAGGAAAGGCATAAAAGAACAGGAAAGACCTTTTAAAATATTTTTGGGTCCGGGGGGTAGGTTATGTAAAGGGAAGGTGTTAGCACCCTTTACATCCATGGTTATCCATGGGCTCTTAGTTACTTAGCTCACTTTAAAATGTTTTTGAAATGTGAAGTGTGTGAATAGAAATTTTCATAAGTATTTTATAATGATCCATGTACGGATATATATAAAACCTTTGTTTTGAAAATTGTTTGAAATGTATGAAGTGTTTGAAATGTTTTTGAAAAGTGAGCAAGTACATAAGAGGAACCTACTCTAAGTTAAGTCTTTTATGTTCTTAAATATCCTTTAAGTGGTAAGACTATCCCTATTATTAAGGAATAGGTAGTCATTACCTTGGATGTGTGGGACAAATGAAGGGACATCTGTTATTTAGGCAACCGTGGGGTGTATAAGCAATTCGAAGGGACTTATCATCTTTATTCGAAAGTGACAAGATCATTACGAAGGCAACATTCGAAGGGACTTGATCTTTTTATCTGTTTAGGGACTAGATGATGTGAGATGAGGGACTTTGCTTTATACACCCTACTTGACCTTTTGTTTAGGCAACTTGAGAGGTAACCCTTAAGAAGTGAGATGGCGATCCAGGATCGACTTACGTGTGTGAGTGTATCAATTTAAATATTTATCTTTAAATTTAATGAGCTAAATTAATTTTTAAATACAAACATATTTCACTCCCTATTTTACTAACCATAGCATTTAAAATAAATAATAAAAATTAATACTACAAATATTACATAAGGGATACAATTACATAATAATAATAATTAAAATAAATTAAATAAATAAGCAAAATAAATAATAATTGGGTTAGTAACAATAAAATAACTACCACATAAAAATAAATAGAATTAGTAATAATAAAATAAACAAGAATATTAGCATAATAATTAAAAGTTCAATTTTTAATAAACAATTCATATTAATTATTATAAAGGTTTAAATTATATACATGTTATAAAAATAAAGTTAATTATAATTAAATAAACATATTATGAAAATAAATTATATTTACAAAATTAAATTAGGAGTTTTTAATTATTTTAAGCATACACTAAAATTATTTACATGCAAGAATTATATTAAATAATAATTACAAACAAATTATAAAATATGTACATAATTAAGATTTATAAATAAATTAAAAGTTATAATAGAATTAAATTTTATGTAAAAGAAAATTAGGGTTTATCTCTTAATTAAAATATAAACAAAAATTTATGACATTTAAAATAAATAGATAAATTAATATTTACTATTAGGGTTCATAGAAATAATTAGGTTTTTAAAAATATTTTAGGGTTTATGGAAATATTAGGGTTTACATGTTTGAAAAATAAATTAGGATTAATTATACAAAATTATACAATATTAATAATATACAAAAATAAATATTAAATAATTTTTACTAATAAGATTTTTAATTTTGAAAAGATGAATTTTAAATTATAGAAAAGAGAATAATGTTATTAACATTTTATTTTATTATTTAGATTTATTTAACAATAATATAAACAAGTTAAATAGAAAACAAGAAAAACTGAAAAAAAAAAGACTTACCTGGACTGGGATTCGAACCCAGCCCCTGAGCAATGCATCCTCCAGGACCAGCCAGCCAGCCACTGGGCTGCGTGCGCGCCAGTGATAGCAATGCACTCCATGTGGTTTTGTTGTTATCCTGGAAAACCATGACAAACAGAAAAAAATAACACAAAAAGGCCTAGGGAGGGTTTCGAACCCAGGACCTTCACACAACAAGCAAGCACACTTACCATCCAGCCAGAAGGGCGCATCTGATGTATAATCCATAACATGTTATAATATATTAAGTCCTATGATTAAATGGAAAAATAAGAAAAAAAGATTGTTGCGCCCAAGGATCGAACCAAGGCCTTGAGCTATCCCACATGCATCCCTCACCACTGGGCCAGACGCATGTCTGTGAAATAAGTTAACAACAACATAATAAAATATTAAGGCAATTATTTGAATTCCAGAACGCGCGCCAAAGTCTTCATCTTCAACCTTGGGACCTGCAAATTTTCCTGCGTTTTTACATACACATTTACCTGCGAATTTCTTAACACAGGAAACCTACGAAATTGAAACTCCATCAAAACAGTACAATTTCATTAAATTAAGAGTGCAAACAAGGTCCAGAGGTTGTTTAGAATTGATCCACGGTTTTATAATTCATTTATATTCATTTAAACGCAAAACCCTAATTTGAAGGTTAAGAACCCTAAAATGGCATCCTACGATTCGGCCATGGTTTCTTCAATTAAACCACCCAGAATCCATCACAAGCTTTCATTGAACACTAACAAACAAACAAAATCCATTAATAACAGTTAAATAATCATGAACGAAAAAATCAAAAAAACATGAAAAGTTGGATTCGGATTCATCAATTCTTGAGGTTTGAGATGCGTATGACTATTGCTACATGATCAGGGATGTTCAAGGAAGGGATTGATGTCCTTATTTCACCTGAAAAATCACCCAAAGTCAGAAACCGAATTTCAAATTTTGATGAACTTTTGAACTTATGAAACTTATCCTTGAGGCAGAAAATTCGTGCTTGTGCATTGTGATATGTTTGTATACTTATAGTTGAGTGAAGCTAGGTCAAAAAATTGGATCATTGTTTGGACTTTTTGATTTTTGGAGATTGAAAAAGATTATGACTTAAATTTCATATATTTTTGAATGATACCTTTCTATTTCAAGACAATCATCATCAATTGTATATCAATTTAATCCAATTCATGTTAATGACCTTCTAGAACCAAAATATATTTTAAATTTTCATATTTGATATTTTATTTAAATTTAAAATGATTTTTAATATAAAAAATCATAATAAATAAAATAAATAAAATAAAATTATGAAAATATCAAATAAATTTCGTGCATGATGTCATGGAACACCTTGGGTCACAAAAAGTTCAGCCCATTTAGAAGAATTTGGTTTTAAGACCCTATTTTCTTCATAAACCACCCAAAAATTTCCCAACTTTGCAAGGGCACATATCCTTCAATTTTAATGCTATGAGGGTGTTATTGGACATTTTGGAAAGCTTGAATAGTCCTCTAACCAACCCCATTGGTTTCATGTCCATATCATTTACCATTCTCAAGTTATGCCCTTTTGAAGTTGTTGACTTTTAAAAGGACCTATAATGTCTTAGCTCATACCCTCCAAATGAAGCATTTTTGGGCTTGGCTTGTGAGACACAAAGTTGTAGAGAATTCAATTTCCTTCAAAATGAGCTTTGGATGGGAAAAATTGGATGAATCATGTGAAAGTTATGGCTGGTCAAAGTTCAGTTGACTTTTCCTAAGGAAACCCTAATTTAGAAACCTCTGATTCTTGATGATCTGAAATATCCTTGATGAATCATTATCAACCCTTGATAAAATGATGTATTTTACTTCATATACTTGATGTTGACAAAAAATCATGAAGTTTGACTTTGGTTTGACCACAGTTGACCTCAGTTTGACTTTTTAACTGCTTTGACTGATTTTGACTTATCTGATCATCTGACTGAGCAAACCTTTGAGAAAAGTTCTGAAATTTGTCATGGGGATTCTTAGACACATATGGGATGTTATGAAGCTAACTTGAAGTCTTGGAAGTCCATTTAGCCTGATTAAAGTCAAAACCCTAGTTTAGGATGCACTGCTTAAGAGGATGCATTGTCTGAAGGAATTGTCAAATCTTCTGACTAATTGTGAACTTTGTGAACCTTGTGAACCTCATAAGATGTATTGTGAACCTTGTGAACCTCATGAGAAGTCTTGTGAACCTTGTGAACCTCATAAGGTGTCTTGTGAATCTTGTGAACCTTGTGAATCTCTTAGCACACAAAGTCTTGTTTTGTGAGGGCAAATTTTGGGGTGCAACACCTTGCATTAGGGTTCTAATTCTTCCTTTATTGGTTAAGAAGGACTAACCCTAGTGTTAATGTACAAGTCCCCCTCAAGTTGTCTTACAAACCATAAAATTCACTTCTTAATCTTATCCTTAATTAAAATCCACTTTAATAAGGCTTGTTTTGTCATGAGGTTAATCCCTAATCATGGATTAAGTTGAGGTATCTTCCTCAGCTTAAATGTTCTCATCTATTATCCTTCTATTAGGATGGTGTAATGGGTCCATTAAATCCTTGATTATGGCTTAAACTCATTACTTAACACTAAACAAAAATCCAAAAACATCTAAATAATAACAAGTAGGTTAATGATCTTAATCCTACATCATGGTAATTAAGTTTGAGGTGTTTACTTCATACTTAAGGTATTCTCATTATCCCTAATCAGAGGGAGGATATGATGAGTTTATTAACCCTTGATTTAGGCTTAAGCTCATTAACTTATGACAAACACAAAAAACAAATAAAAGATTGAAAACACTAAAAACAAACAATAATCTTCTCCTCCAGGATTCTTTTCTCATCATCTTCACTCACAAACGAGAACTTGCTTCTTCCGTCTAATGCAAGACAGTTAGCACCTGAGCCAGACAGGTCATACACTTGAGCATAGACAAACAAGCAATTCATCAGTCAATTTATCTTTCAGTCTCTTTGAGTCGAACTACGGTGTTCTGACTTCCTCATTGCACGAGAGGATACGTAGGCATAACTTAACTATTATCGAACAAAAGTCTCTGTCTCTTTCCCCCTCTTCCAGCATTATTCTTTTAAGCCTTATTCCTGAGCAATTCACTTCACTTTCTTTCACTGACACTTGTATATTTCTTTTCTAGCTTTTGCACACAGATAGCACATACACTGCCCCTTTAAACACAAAACTTTCAAGTGTGGATCCCGTCGAGTATGACGGACAATCTGGGTGCTAATACCTTCCCAGGTTGTAACCAACCCCCTTTCTCAGTTTCTCTAGTTCACAACCGTCTTATCCATATCTTTCTAGGTTTATGCAGCATTACCTTTCCTTCGGGATAAAAATGCCTAGCTGGCGACTCTATTCATTTTATCTTCATTTCTCCTCTCGCTGACCGTCCGCGCTTGTACTGGGATGCAAATCTTCGGGAGCGACAACTACGAATAAGTTTAGAAAATACCTTTTTTGTATCTGATTCTGAATATGATTCTGATATTTCTTGTAACTCCCATATAATATATGTCTAGAATAATATAATACAAGTGTTATTTTGGTACTGACACCATCATAAGAGCCTAATAACATAATTCACATTCATTACCAATACTAAAAGATATTACAACAATGGTACAAGACATGGAAATTATAATAAAACAAAAAAAACTAAGATCAATACAATATCCCTTATTGTACAAAGATACAAAAATACACAGCGGAAGACTAAAACTATGCTTCACTTGAAACATCCCGAGCATAGCTCCACTTGTAAATCAAACCTGCAAAAGAAACCTGAAAAGCAATAACACTAGTGGGGTGAGATAACAACATCTCATGGGGTTCCCTATCTTAGAGTTCTCTCATCTCTACAAGGTTCTATCAAACCTAACTCAAGCCTCTGGTCACTTCTCAACAAGGAACCAGAACAAAATGGAACATAATCCAAGCAACGCTCACACCACTAAACAAGTGAAACATCTACCTCAAGCCTTTATGGATGCTTCCTGTGGGACTAAAGATAACCCACCTCAAGGCTTACTCAAGACTTTATGGAGGACTCGATATCACACTTACCCAAGTCTTTACGGATGCTTCCCGTGGGACTCAGAATAACCCACCTCAAGACTTCCCACTTAAACTAGTGTATTACTCACCTCAAGCCTTTACAGATGCTTCCCGTGGGACTAAAGATAACCCCCCTCAAGGCTTACCTAAGACCTTATAGAGGATCTAGTAACATACACGCCTCAAGTATTTACGGATTCTTCCCGTGGGACTCAGAATAACCCACCTCAAGACTTACCCAAGACTTACGGAGGACCCTTCATGAAATACACACCTCTAGCCTTTACGGACGCTTCCCGTGGGACCAAGATCCACCCACCTCAAGACTTACACAAGACTATTACGGAGGCCTAGTGTATAGCACACTAATGGTTCGTAACAACCTAGGGTAATCCTAGTCATCTCACAAGTTACACCATTAAACAAGTTCTAGTCACAATACTACACCATATTATCGGTTTAAGGTAAGATTTCCTCACTATTTCTCCATTATTGGTGCTTGAAATCATAAAGTCTTTAAACATATAATTCTAACATTTTAGTTCAATTATCACCATTAAACAATTCTCACAATAATCTCATTGTCTCTACTTCATTTAATTCTCATGATTTAAAATATACGACACAAATCGATTAGCACCCCAATTCCCTAACTAACATAATTACGATTAATTGGAAAAGTCGGGTAAAATTCGGATCAAAATAATATTTCTCGGCATCATAAGATAGTTCATGTTTTTAGCTTCGAAATGATATGTGGAACACTAAAAAAGGATACTCGAAACAAAAGTTACGAATTAAAATGTAAATAAAAAATAACACTTCCATGCTCGCTAAGCGCCCTCTGCTCGTTAAGCAAGCTGCACCAGAAAAACCTGTAGCCTCAGGAAAAGGAAAGCTCTCTAAGCGAGCTTTACAAAAACAGCAGAGAACAATTGCGGGAAACACTTCTCCTCTATGACAAAACTCATCCGAATCTCACCAAAACAGAGAAACCAAACACCAAACATGTATATAAACATATGTTAATCATTATACTTTGATTTTATCGGGTTTTAACCTTTTAATCTTTTGATTTCAAAGATTTTCTACAAAACCCTAAAATCATAAACTCAACCAAAACTAAAAGAAAAGGTTTCTAACTATGAACCCACCTTGCAATCGATGAGGAGGTTGGTGAAGATGAAGATTTGATGAAGAAATGGTGATGATCCATGTTTTCCCTCTTCTAGGGTTTTCCAATTCTTTTCCTTCTTTCTCTTCTCTTCTCCCTTTCTTTCTTTCTTTCCTTTTTATAACGTATAACTTGTTTTTCCCTTATAAACCAAACAAATTATAACTATCAGTTAGTAACACTAAATGGTCCCATTTTAGAGTATCCAAAAAAATGTCTCTGAGTCAAATATTTAATAAAGCCTCCGAGTCAGATAATAATAATTAATTGATTTTAAGTTCGTTGGTTGCTCTAATTATTTTAAATAAAAAACTCTCAGAGCACACCGAAACCCTATTAATCTTAATTAATATTATCTAGAGCGTTTAATTAAATACGGGGTATTATATCCTCCCCCCTTAAAATGAAATTCGTCCTCTAATTTCCTTTACTCAAAATAACGACAGTTTACAACACTATCTCATATCCATACTTATCCTCAGTTCTCTTACATATTCTGATATACACAAATTCCAATTTGACTTCGCGACTCAAAGTCCTCATTTTCGTAACAAATCAAACTTTACATCCTTACTCATACGCTTGTTCCAACATTGGGTTAACTTCTAACTTACCATTCCCGCAATTCATTTGTTGTTTCATACCGAATCACTTGGTCTTATTCCTCCTTCGGAGAAACATACCACTCTAATCCCTTCTATTGAGTCACGACATAAAAGCATAACACTCCAACTTGATTTCGGGACACAAACACTCAACAAATCTCCACAAGGTATCTTGGTGAAATATTAACTACATATAATTCCAACGAAAGCTCTTATTACAATCCTTCAATCACTAAATCCATTTCAAAGGTCGTCAAACGACTTCTTTACCAATTCCACTTGATTTGATGTTACACGTTGTAACCATTTACATCTGACACTTCATTCTTTCAGTATCTTACTATCGACAACACACTTAGAACAAAATCCTTTTACTTCTGAATTTATAAATAATTCTCTTATGATTCTCATCCGACTGAACTCTTTCATTTGTCTCCTTCCACTACGCCTTCAAAGCCTAACAGTGGAGATGTCACGAATTCTCAAACAATACCAAGTAGTTAATAGTCTGCGGAGAGTACACTTATCCATCGGGTTCTCACCAATCAACAAAACAAAACTTGCAGACATCCCAAGATAGAATAACTTCCTTGTTAACTATACAACAATAACATCGGACCAAAACTCTCCAACGACAGAGATACAGGGGTTTTACTGTTGCAAACAAAACTGGTACAATTCTGATTCCATTCTAAACTCGAAAACATTCATCCAATTACGCTTAATCAATCCAACAGGGTTACTATACTCCGTGCCAATTCTCTTCACATGATTTCATTCACTCATGGTTTCTACTGATACAAGGTCTCTATTAATAATAACATAACGATGTCACAGAGCTTACATTAATTAGTGAGTCTTCCGTACCAAACTTAAATCATCCTTAGTATACTCACAATTTTCCATAACACTTGTCTAATGCATACAATATTCTACATACTCGCCTTTGAAGATTACACAGAAATTCTCGTTCCAATCCATTTCTCTCAAGGGTCTCATTCCCTAAACGATCCAATTTACATGCTTAACTTTGGAGCATTCATCTCTCACTCTTACCTAGAAGGTAACTTAAAAATCCAAATCTCGGAGTACAACTCAACTGTACTCATCTGGTATTACTCTTACGGAGTCCATAACTGATGTTGAGAATTAACAATACTAAAACTGACCAATTGTTCATCTCTTATCCACACAAGAAATCGATACCAAAATGATTCCTAGAAGATCGACACTTCATGATCCTCGTATGACTTTGCAACTTAATTCCTCAATAGTCGCAACGACGACCCTCTAATTATTCAGATCATTTAATGTCTACCAAACATGCTCAGAAGGAGGTCCAACACTTTATCCTTTTATACTTCGAACGGAAGCCAAAACGGACTTACAGTTCAGAAAGTATGATTCTCTAAAGTCCTCCACAAGAGTCATGTGTCAATCGATTACCTATCTGAGGCTAAACGGTCGAACACAACTGAAATCGTTCTTCTTATTAACAAACAATCCAACTCCAAATTACCAATCCAGTCCACACTAACTTGCAAGATGATTCTCATTTGTGGTTTCTAAACAAGTGTAACAATCATTCACCATCCATAACTCAAGATAACACAGAACGGGACACGACATGCAGATCACACACTCCATCAAGCAATGAAAAAGAACTACCATTTATGTTATGGCCACATCACAAATACTCAATGGAAAAGTTCGATTCCACTCGTACAACGATGCTAGTAGGAAAACGACAATGACGACATCAAAAGGGTTTTAGTCGCAAGATAACACTTAGTTCGTCCATAACGAAATCCAACACACAATCCTTATCGGGTAAAACCAAATGATGAACATCTCATGTCTAGTATACAACTTTGTCCTATCTCTTTAATTCCTTGGCGAGAATTTAAACAACAACAACAACATTCTTAATCCCATATAGATAAATTCCAAATACTTTGATTATTCACAAACACATAAGTTTTCCCTTACACTTGAAAACTAAGGTAATGCACTCCTCCGAAGAGCTTTGTTGTCTCTGCTTAGGTATTACCTAGGGTTCCCTTACCCTATACTAATCATCGCATAGAAAGTCTCAGCAGCTTTCTATAGGTACTAAAAACGCTTCAATCGAGCAGTCAAGTCAAAAGTAGGAATCTTAGAAAAACAAGCTTTCAAAACGTAACAGTGGTAACCTATTACTACCAAGAGGGTAACTGATTACTCAGTGCAAATATGAACTTCCAGTAGCTAAAAGAGATTTAGAAACACAATTTTGTAATCGGGTACTACCCAGAGGGTAATCCGATTACTTCAACACAGAAGCACAATTCTGGTTTTCATTGCTGCCCAAACCTCCCAAGCTCATTCCAATCACGTCCAAAAGTTACAACCATACCAACAGATGATTCCACACATATAGCAATCACACCACCAGGGTCCTAATGAGCGAACCATCATTGCTTACACTTCCTTAACTTTAGTTTCAACAACAACTTAGCAACTCCATTGCACATATGTCCAAAATACATTATGTTATCACTTTCTCATGTTGTACTGTTAATATTGTTCCCATGCCGCGTTCACTTCACGCTCTGCGGTAATCCTCTCATGCTCAAACATAATCCAACTTACTAGAATCCTCTTGAATCCAATGTTCTTACTCTAAAACTTATCATAACTTCATCTGGTCCATACCAAAATACATCTCATGTTACTAAACAAAGCTTGCTCTCTCTCCGACACTATACTTTATTCCATTCCTTGGGTAGTTCAACATTTCCGAAATGATCCCTTACTAAATATAACATCTTAATGTATCACTCTAAACTTTGTCTCCTCGGTCATAACCGGATATACAACTTTAGTCTTCTAATCTTCGTCTGTGGTATACTTGTCTTACTCGAAACGTGTAATCACATCCTTGTGTTTCTCTTCATGCTTCACCACGACTTTAGGTTCCCATTAGAAAACAAACGCTCTTAACTTGTAACTTCTATCCATCTGTGAGGTATCATCCAAATACTTCTCTTGAAGTACTCTAGCTCATCTAAGATGCCACCGTGACCTTAGAACTGAAACACTAACAATTAACTCACTCCCGAACATTACGTCACACGATCCACAAAGCATCTTCTCTTATCATAGAATGCAATTTCTCAAAACTCTTATCCATACTAGTGACCAATACTGATCCACCAGTGACTTTACATATTCCTAGGTACACTAACCACTCCTACTGTAGATATATGTACCTTTCAGACTTTATCCATTCCAAAGGATTCCTCGAACAACACACTACTCTGCAACTCCATGTTACAGGAAGCAAAACTCTTATGAAGACTCCAACTGAGCTGACTGAAGCTCCCTCTGCTAACCATTGGCTTGAGCCTACTCTCACAGCACAAGTTACGACAACACTTCAGAGTCCTCATGGTCGCACAACCATGATTCTACCTATCACATGCATAGCATTAGGTTTATCAGACCCAATACTACATAATATGATATTAAGAATCATGCCGACAAGACACACTTAAGAGGCAGGAAAGATTTACTTATGATGTTTCAAGGCTAAGTCGAGGATACAATCTGCTCTGATACCAACTATAGCTCCCATATAATATATGTCTAGAATAATATCATACAAGTGTTATTTTGGTACTGACACCATCATAAGAGCCTAATAGCATAATTCACATTCTTGACCAATACTAAAAGATAATATAACAATGGTACAAGACATGGAAATTATACTAAAACAAAAAAAAAAACTAAGATAAATACAATATCCCTTATTGTACAAAGATACAAAAATACACAGCGGAAGACTAAAACTATGCTTCACTTGAAACATCCCGAGCATAGCTCCACTTGTAAATCAAACCTGCAAAAGAAACCTGAAAAACAACAACAATAGTGGGGTGAGATAACAACATCTCAGTCGGTTCCCTATCTTAGAGTTCTCTCGGCTCTTCAAGGTTCTATCAAACCTAACTCAAGTCTTTGGTCACTTATCAACAAGGAACCAGAACAAAATGGAATATAATCCAAGCAACACTCATACCACTAAACAAGTGAAACATCTACCTCAAGCCTTTACGGATGCTTCCTGTGGGACTAAAGATAACCCACCTCAAGGCTTACTCAAGAATTTATGGAGGACTCAATATCACATTCATCCAAGTCTTTAAGGATGCTTCCCGTGGGACTCAGAATAACCCACCTCAAGACTTACTCAAGACTTCCTGCTTAAACCAGTGTAGTACTCACCTCGAGCCTTTACGAATGCTTCCCGTGGGACTAAAGATAACCCACCTCAAGGCTTACTCAAGAGCTTATGGAGGATCTAGTAACATACATGCCTCAAGTCTTTACGGGTGCTTCTCGTGGGACTCATAATAACCCACCTCAAGACTTAGACAAGACTTACGGAGGACCCTTCGTGAAATACACACCTCGAGCCTTTACGGACGCTTCCCGTGGGACCAAGATCCACCCACCTCAAGACTTACACAAGACTATTACGGAAGCCTAGTGTATAGCATGATAAATTTTTTTAACAACCTAGGGTAATCCTAGTTATCTCACAAGTTACACCATTAAACAAGTTCTAGTTACAATACTTGGCCATATTATCGATTAAAGGTAAGATTTCCTCACTCTTTCTCCATTATTGGTGCTTGAAATCATAAAGTCTTTAAACATATAATTCTAACATTTTAGTTCAATTATCACCATTAAAAAATTCTTAAGAATAATCTCATTGTCTCTACTTCATTCAATTCTCATGATTTAACATATACGACACAAATCGATTAGCACCCCAATTCCCTAACTAACATAATTACGGTTAATCGGAAAAGTCAAGTAAAAGTCAGCTCAAAATAATATTTCTCGGCATCATAAGATAGTTCATGTTTTTAGCTTCGAAATGATATCTAACTATGAACCCACCTTGCAATCGATGAGGAGGTTGGTGAAGATGAAGATTTGATGGAGAAATGGTGATGATCCATGTTTTCCCTCTTCTAGGGTTTTCCTCTTCTTTTCCTTCTTTCTCTTCTCTTCTCCCTTTCTTTCTTTCTTTCTTTCTTTCCTTTTTATAACACATAACTTGTTTTTCTCTTATAAACCAAACAAATTATAACTATCAGTTAGTAACACTAAGTGGTCCCATTTGAGAGTATCCAAAAAAATGTCTCTGAGTCAAATATTTAATGAAGCCTCTGAGTCAGATAATACTAATTAATTTTAAGTTCGTTGGTTGTTCTAATTATTTTAACTGAAAAACTCTCAGAGCACACCGGAACCCTATTAATCTTCATTAATATTATCCTGAGCATTTAATTAAATACGGGTGTCGCTCCCACCAAATGAGGCCCAGTCAAATGGGGTACAGACGCGAACGGTCGGCGAAAGGGATGAGAACACACAAGGGTGAACTCAGAAAGACAAGAGTCGCCGGCTAGGCATTTTTATCCCGAAGGAAAGGTAATGCTGCATAAACCTAGGAAAAGATATGGATAAGACGGTTGCGAACCAGGGAGACTGAGAAAGGGGGTTGGTTACAACCTGGGAAGGTATTAGCACCCAGATTGTCCGCCGTACTTGACGGGATCCACACTTAAAAGATTTGTGTTGTAAAGGGGTATTGTCAGTGCTATTTGTGTATCAAAGCTGGAAAGAATGCAAGTGTCAGTGTAAGAGAAGTGTGAAGTGTATAAGTGAAGTGTCAGTGTAAGAACAAGAATGAAATGCTCATGACTATGAGGCTTAAAGAATAATGCTAGAAAGAGGGGGGATATACAGAGACTTTTGTTCGATAACTGTTAAGTTATGCCTACGTATCCTCTCGTGCAATGAGGAAGTCAGAACACCGTAGTTCGACCCAAAGAGACTGAAAGGTAAATTGACTTGTGAACTGCTCACTTGTCTATGCTCAAGTGTATGACCTGTCTGGCTCAGGTGCAAACTGTCTTGCATTAGACGGAAGAAGCGAGTTCTTGTTTATGAGTGAATGAGATGAGAAAAGAATCCTGGAGGAGCCGATTATTGTTTGTTTTGATGTTTTCAGTCTTTTATTGCTTTTTGAGATTTGTCATAAGTTGATGAGCTTAAGCCTAAACCAATGGGTTAGTAAACTCATCACATCCTCCCTCTGATTAGGGGTAATGAGAATACCTTAAGTATGAAGTAAGCACCTCACACTTAATCACCATGGTGTAGGATTAAGATCATTAACCTACTTGTGATTAATTAGATGTTTTTGTTGTTTTTGTTTAGTGTTAAGTAATGAGTTTAAGCCATAATCAAGGATTTAATGGACTCATTACACCATCCTAATAGAAGGATAATAGATGAGAACATTTAAGCTGAGAAAGACTCCTCAACTTAATCCATGATTAGGGATTAACCTCATGACAAAACAAAACCTTTATTAAATGGATTTTAGTTAATGGTAAGATGAAGAAGTGATTTTTAGGGTTTGTGAGACAACTTGAGGGGGACTTGTCCATTAACACTAGGGTTAGTCTTTCTTAACCAATTAAGGAAGAATTAGAACCCTAATGCAAGGCCCAAGTTACAAGCTTGATGTCTTAGTGATTATTAGGTAGATTGATTAAAGGATTTAAACACATTAAGGGTTTAACACTTAGGATTAAAGTTATACACTCCATCCTAATAGAAGGATGTAGGCATAAGCTTAATCACAAAGCCTTAAAGCCTTTAGGGTTTAGTCCCTGATTATGAGATGCGAAGAGAAGACTCAAAGGTGACACAAAGGTAAAACTAATGGGGGGACTAAACAAACCCTAATTGTTGTCATGCTTGGAGACCCTAGGGTTTATGAGGCTTAAGAGGAGAAGATCTTCAGAGAAGCCACCAGGAAGGAAGCAGATGAAAGGAGGGAGAAGCAAAGAGAAAGCAAAACAACTTGCTTCACTTAAGAAGACAAGTTGCTTGAAGAAAGAAAAGTAAAGAGGGAGCATGAATGAGCAAGCTCAATCCAATACACAAGATAAAATGCAGCAAATATGCAAGGGAGATGAGAAGAGATTGTGAGAAGTGAAGGCAAATTCACTTCTCAAAACAACTTACCACCTGAAAAGTTAGCCAAAAGAAATGAAATGCAATGCAAATGAGATGAAATGTCATGATGCAAACCAAAGTCAGAAGCATTTACAAGATGTTAATGATGTTAAGAGATGATACAAACATGAGGCAAGACATGAGAATGATCAAACAAGCATAAGGATGCAAATGAAGCATGCATTGAAACATGAATGTACATGAAAAGTTATGAAATGCAATGGACATATAACATGGAAAATGAAAGATGCAATGCTCAAACATGATTCTAATATGTCCTAAGATGTATCATGAATCATGTGGATGCACAAAATATCATGGCAAGTCATTGGATGCAAGCAAATGAGAAATGGATGCAAAGGAAGGCATAAATTAGGGTTACATGCATCATACAAAGCAAAAATCCAAAACCAGAAGCAAATGACATGATAAAAATTTGAAAATGCAATCAAAGATACCCTAAACCTATACAAGCTCACTGCCCAAAGGAGAGGATCCAACTCTTAACCTAGTGTAAGTTATGAATTTCCTAAGATTGCTAGGGTTTTGGGGTACCTTATCAAGAAAAATGCTAAACAAATTGAAAATTCAAGATCAAATCAAACCAAATTTATCCTATAAACTACATGCTATGAAGAATGCAATGCAAGAATAATCATCATCCAACTCTCAATGGTTAGGCAGAATGAAATTTTTAAAGTTTGGAACAAAATATTGCCTTAAAATGAATTTAATTCCAATGAAAATGGTCAAAAGGCATCAAGAACAAAAAAGAAATTTGGTTTGAGAGTTGGATAATGTTTCTAAATGTTTCTAAATGCAATGTGAATTTTTTTTTATGATTTTTAAATACCTAAATGCATTTTCAATTAATTAATTTTCATTAACCAATTAAAAATAAACATTTAAATGATTTAAAAATAATTTCTAATGCAAAAAATATAAATAAAAATATTTTTGGGTTTTGAAAATTAATGAAATCTTTGACAAAAATTTTCATAATTTTTAAATGATTTTAGCTATTTTTAATAATTCTTGCAAAATAAACATGAAACAAATAAAATTTAAATGAATTTAAATGGAAAAAGGGAAAGTCAAACAATCTGAGGGCTGAGATTCAAATTCACAGAGGCGGGAGTTGACCTGGCGCGCAAACGAACGGCTCATATTCAAACCTACGTAATTATGATTAAGCCCTAATCAGAAGCCCTAATGACTTTCAGATGACCGGAACAGTGTTCCGGTCATCTTCTCCGGCCAACCGAAAATCAAAATCACTCCCTAGGCTGTTTCAAATGCTCTAAATCTCCAGAATTCATCCTCTACCCACCCAAACACGAATCAAACACAAAATCATGTTTATCCTTCAACACAAACACGAATCGAATCAAAGAAGTTTTTAGGTCAAACTTTCAGAGACATGGTTCAGGCTCAAAACTCAATCATTTCAAAAACTAAGAACACCAGAATGATCAGTGAAGCATAAGCAACGATTCTATAGCATAAAAAACAATTTCTGGAAAAAAGTTCTTGAGGTACCTGAGCTGGAGCTTTTGCCTTAGGTGCTTTCTGGCTGTTTCTTTGGTCCAAACAAGTTCCAATGATCCTCCCCAGAAGCTTGTGACACTTAGCTGGAGTTTATATGGCCTCCAGAGAAAGTTTTCAGAAGCTCAGGTCAATGGAGTGTTTAAATCGTGTTTTTGATTGTGGTGGTTTCAGAGTAAAGTGAGGGGTGGGAAATGATCAGTGGGTCATGGTGAGTTGAATGGTGAAAGAATTTTTAAGTTTTAGTTGCTGAGTTGAGAGATTCGATAGAAAATGCAAGAGGAGGGGTTTTTGTGTATGCTGGCTTGTGGGGTGTTTCAGGCTCCAAGATGTTATGAAATGGCTTGCTTGAAGTGTGTTTGTAAAGTCTTGATTGGTCAGAATAGTTGGTGTGGCACAGGCTGATTGGTATGGGTGTTTTTGCATAAAGTCCAAGTTAGGTGTACTTGAGGTACGGGCAAAGGTGAGGTTGTGATAGGGGCATGGTTTGGCTCAACTGAGATCATGGAGTTCTTGTGGACCAGACTTTGTGAGCTGTAACAAGTAGAGGCATGGCTTCATGAGTTTTTGCAAGTTGGTACATCTTTGGCCCCTTTGGAAATTCATGAAGTTCAAGGCACCAAAATGCATAATTATTGGGCCAATTCTGATTTTTAGAAGTCACATGAGCATGTTGTGAAGAGTTTGTGCACATTTGAAGTCTTTAAAATGCTTGATCATACCATTTTGCAAAATGCCTCTTTGGTACAAAACTTGAATTTATGTGATTTTTCCCAACTTTGACAAGCCATAACTTTTGATCCAAAATGAATTAGGACAAGTTCTTGTACTTTTTGAAATGGGAATGATCCATTCTACAACTTTCATGACCAAAGTTTTCTCATTTGAGGCATTTTTGAATCAATTTGAGGAGGTTGAAAAACTTTCCCAAAATGGCAAGTTTCCATTACAAGTCACTTTCCCAAAAAGGCAACTTTGCAAATGGCTTGAAATTCTTCAATTTTGTGAACTTATAACATCTTATATGATCAAATAAAGATCATACACATTCAAAATGATGAAGAACAACCTTTGGTTGGGTCATTGGGGGCCTCAGATGCCCTGATTTTGCACTGACTTGCTCAAGAAGTCAACTCTTGATCAGATGCCTTCCCCATGGAATTTCTTCATGAAAATTGATATGCATGATCCCTATACCATATAGAGACCAATAGAAACAAGAATGACCAAAAAATTTGGAGTTATGGCCTTTGACACCAAAACCCTAATTCTAGGCCATTTGTGCAGTTAAGCCTAGCTCTGCTTCCATGCCCTTCTCAGTTCTTGTGATTATTTGACTTTCTTGACTTTGAGAGGATGTAATATGATGCTTGAATACACATGGACCCCTTTGAAATGATTTAAGACCTTTGGAGTGGCTCAAATGGCTCAGGATGGCTCAGATCACAAACCCTAGATGCAGATGACTTAGAAGCAAATGCAGTGAATCAAAAAATGTGGTATGAGATGCTATGATTGAATTCATGCATATGAAATGATCAAAAACCATGGTGTGAATGGGTGAGGTAAAATTTGGTGTGTTTACAGCTGCCCCTATTCAAACATGAGTTAGCTGTGCAGGATGTAAGCGACGGCTTAACAGGCCAACAAGATAACTTGTGGTTGAATACCAAAGACAGTCCAAAATTTGCACTCACAGAATGAAGAAGAAAAGGGATATAGATTTTAAAGGAAAATAAAGTATGTTTATAAAAGTGCGGGCGGCGGAGGACGACCGCCGAGCAGAGGACGACTGCTGGGGATGAAGCAATGACGGGGACGACCGACATGCTGGGGAAGATGCGGGAGATAAAGCAACGACGGGGACGGCCGACAAGCTGGGGATATGAGAGATAGTGATGGGGATGGCCATCAGGTGAAGCTATAAGACTCTCTGGGAACTATAGGTAAATGAAACAGATGATGAGGTACGGTCATCAAAGGTGAAGGACGATCACCTAGCAGGGTACGGCTGCTCTGTTGGGGATGAGGGACGATCATCAATTGGTGAAGGACGATCACCTGGCAGGGTACGGCTGCTCCGAGGGTATCATGGCATAGGACGAATGTCAGATAACAAAATCAACGATGGGGACGACCATCGGATAAAATGATGAATGACGATCATCAAGAGGTGAAGGACGATCACCTAGCAGGGTACGGCTGCTCTCGGGGTTAAGATGAGGGACGATTATCTAAGGTGAAGGACGATCACCTAGCAGGGGACGGCTACTAAAGATATCACGACATAAGACGAATGTCGGATAAGAAGGGGTTCTAATGAATAGAGACTCCACTGGGAGTTGATGAAGGACGATCATCAAAGAGGTGAAGGACGATCACCTGGCAGGGTACGACTGCCGCAAGGGTATCATGACATAGGACGAATGTCAAAAGGAAATATTTTTAACAAGTTTTGTTGGGGACTTTGCTGGGGAAAAGTAAACACGGACGAGTGTCTACATCCAAGAAATGAGAGGTATAAGTGTTTAGGTACTGTGTATAGACTAAAGATGTGGACGAGCATCCTTAAGACTATGATACGGACGAGTATCGGTAGAAACAAATGCTAACACATGCTCGGAGATGATGATACGGACGAGTATCAACTAGTTAACAAAGAACACGGACGAGTATTGATTCTGCGGGGACTCTTCTGGGGAATAATAGACACAGACGAGTGTCTAAACTCTAAAAAGAGGTAAAAGTATCTGATATTGTGTATGAATTAAAGATGCGAACGAGCATCCTTAAGACCATGATACGGACGAGTATCAGTAGAAACAAACGCTGACGCAGGTTCAGAGATGATGATACGAACGAGTACCAACTGGTTAACAAAGAACACGGACGAGTGTAGAATCTGAGGGGATATAAGTGGTGTATACAAGATACGGACGAGTATCTATATGAGTAAAACTGGAGTAACAAGTATGAGTGGTGTACAGACGAGTGTTTTTACTTGCTGGGGAGAGTGACACGGACGAGTGTCAAAAAGAGAAAAGTGCCATATAAACAAGTGTATGTACCAAGGAAGTCGTATAAGCGTTTGTGAATGCAAAAGGGGGCGCTTTGGCTTTCTACTGGGGGATATGACACGGATGGGTGTTAGGAAGTATCTGTATCTTTAGGGAAAGTGCCCTGACTCTCTGCCGGGGAATCTGGGGAGTTTTCTGTATATCGTTGATGTTTTATCAGTATTTACAAGTGTTCAATTCGACTCATGGCTTGTGATCATGCAATATGTTTGATTTTTTTGCCGTAATGCTCCGTATTAGACGGAATGCTACGCTTTGTGGGGAAGATATGATGCGAATGCTATGATTATGCAAAGATACCGATCTGGGATTCGGATCCCGTTATTATGGAGATCTCTGGCTGATCTGCTTGAAGTGGATATCCCAGCTGGGGATAAGGTCATTGATAGATTTGACATATATGACTCTGTTTGGGGAAGTAGGTCATTGATAGACCTATCATGGTAATGAGGGACCCAGCTGGGGTTTGAAGAGGCTTTCGTCACTCTGTTGTGAGATCTTTCAGGTATTGCTTTGCTAGATAGAGGTTGAGACTCTGTGGGGAGTAATTCTCTGTCTAGCATTTAGCTGGGGAAGAAGAAGAATCACTTGAAAAGATCTTCTTAGAGATTTTGTGGGGATCCTGCTAAGGATGACATTTGACAACTCAACTGGGGATGTGAGTACTTTCTGGTGCTGCTCTGAGGGAAGTGTTGGAGAAGTGATGCCCGGCAACTCTAACAGGGAGAACGCATCTTTGGTACCGTTTGGAAAGTGTGCTGAGGAAACAATGATTCGGCAGCCTACTGTGGAGAAGCTTTCATGCCCCATGTCGCGTTTTGAATACCTGCAATCCTTTACTGGATTCCATCATAGGAGTTTAAACACTCCCGGGAGTAAACATATTTCCTGCAAGCATGTAGTTTAAGAAAGACACATCTGTATTTATGCGATCAAAATAATGACATCAGACATTTTTGCAAACGAAAAAAGTACGAGACAATGTACGACTGAAAATCTGGTTTTATTAATTCGTGTGCCCTGAATCGGCGAGATACAGTCTAAGAAACAAATCCCCTGAAACGGGGAGATTGTTACAAATTGAGAAACAAAAGATGTCGGCAATGTTGATGACGCTTCAAGGAGCTTCCCTTTTGCTATGACTCGTATGACATTTGACATTCTTCTCGTCTTGCTTTCTGAAGAAGGCTGTTTCTGACCGACGTTCAAACCTTTCGGAACTTGTCAGGTTGTAAGTGATACAGATGAATTCAAAATGCAATTGTTCGCTTACTCCCTTATTTTGCGTGGATCGCCCTTTCAGGTTTTCAATCCACCGGGATACCCATTTTTTCCTGAGTTGTCCAATGTGGCTTTTCAACTCAGCGGGTGTACACATTTTTATTTATTTTCCCTTATTTTTGCCCGAGTCTTTTATTCTGTTTTTGACTCGTCGGGATGCCCTATTTTTGCCTGGACCTACATTCTGTTTTTATGTCCAGCGGGTCATTTTATGCGAAGTATTTTTTAACCGCATTTGAATTCACAGGGGATAGAAAGTCTTCACCATCCATAGTACTGAGCATCAGTGCTCCACCAGAGAAAACTTTCTTTACTACGAATGGTCCTTCATAGTTCGGGGTCCACTTGCCCCTGTGGTCTGTATGAGGAGGGAGGAGTCTTTTCAGCACGAGGTCTCCTACTTGGTACTCTCGGAGCCTGACTTTCTGATCGAAGGCTTTCTTCATTCTTTTCTGATACAACTGCCCATGACAGATTGCAGCCAATCTCTTCTCTTCAATCAGACTCAGTTGTTCGTATCGGGACCGGACCCATTCCGCTTCATTCAGTTTAACATCCATTAGTACCCGCAAGGAGGGTAATTCAACTTCAACAGGTAAAACTTCCTTCATACCGTAAACAATCTGATACGGCGTTACCCCGGTGGATGTTCTGATTGACATACGGTGCCGATGCAAGGCAAATGGTAGCATCTCATGCCAATATTTGTACTTAACTACTATCTTCTGCACAATCTTCTTGATATTTTTGTTAGCTGCCTCGACAGCGCCATTCATCTTTGGCCTGTAAGGAGAAGAATTGTGGTGTTGGATCTTGAAGTCCCGGCACAGTTCTGCCATCATTTTGTTGTTCAAGTTGGAACCATTATCAGTAATGATTCGCTTGGGCACTCCATACCGACAGATGATATCCTTTTTTAGAAATCGGGCTACCACTTGCCTTGTAACATTTGCATAGGAAGCTGCTTCAACCCACTTGGTAAAATAGTCAATAACGACCAGGATGAATCTGTGGCCGTTTGAAGCAGTCGGTTCAATCTTGCCGATCATATCAATGCCCCACATGGCGAAGGGCCAGGGTGAAGACATCACATTTAGAGGATTTGGAGGCACATGTACTTTATCCGCATAAATCTGGCATTTATGGCATTTTCTGGCGTAGGCACAACAGTCTGCATCCATTGTGATCCAGTAATAGCCCGATCTTAGCAACTTTTTAGCCATAGCATGCCCTCCAGCATGGGTACCAAAAGATCCTTCGTGCACCTCGTGCATCAACAAGTCTGCTTATGTTCTATCAACGCATCTGAGAAGTACCATATCAAAGTTTCTCTTGTACAAGGAACCGTCAGTATTCAGGAAGAAACTACCAGCTAGCTTTCTTAATGTCTTCTTATCATTGGAAGATGCCCCAGGTGGGTATGTTTGATCCTCCAAGAAGCATTTGATGTCGTGGAACCAAGGCTTATCATCTTTAACAACATCTGCTGCAAATACATATGCCGGTCTGTCGAGTCTGGATACTGAGATCCGAGGCACGAAGTTGGCAGCTTGAACTTTGATCAATGATGAAATGGTAGTCAGAGCATCCGCAAACTGATTCTCATCTCGAGGGATATACTCAAGCTTGACTGTCGTGAAGAAAGTCAATAACCTTCTTGTATAGTCCCTATAAGGTATCAGATGATCCTGGTGAGTGTACCATTTGCCGTTGGTTTGATTAATTACCAGAGATGAATCGCCGAACACAGTCAGAGTCTTGATCCTGAGGTCAATGGCTTCCTCAAGACCCATAATACAAGCTTCGTATTCAGCTTCGTTGTTAGTGCAGTTGAAAGTGAGCTTTGCCGAGAAAGGCATGTGAACTCCTTTAGGTGTAATGAGTACTGCACCAACACCACGACCATTCATATTAACAGCCCCATCAAACATCATAGTCCATTCTTCCTCTGGGTCAGGCCCTTCGGTGTGAACAGGCTCTTCATGATCTTTTGCTTTTATGAACATGATGTCTTCATCAGGGAATTCAAACCTCATAGGCTGGTAATCATCAATGGGTTGCTCAGCAAGATAATCAGACAATACACTGCCCTTGATGGCCTTTTGAGATGTGTACTGAATGTCATATTCTGTGAGGATCATTTGCCATCTTGCAACCCGTCCGGTAAGTGTTGGCTTCTCAAAAATGTACTTAACTGGGTCCAACTTTGATATCAATAAAGTAGTGTGGGTCAACATATACTGCCTTAGTCGGCGAGCAGCCCACGCTAAAGCACAACAAGTTTTCTCGAGCAGTGAATAAAGTTGTTCACAGTCGGTAAACTTTTTGCTTAGGTAGTAAATTGCATACTCTTTTCGACCAGACTTGTCATGTTGGCCCGGCACACACCCCATTGACTCTTCTAATACTGTCAAGTACATGATTAGAGGTCTTCCTTCAACTGGAGGCATAAGGATTGGAGGTTCTTGCAAGTACTCCTTGATTTTGTCAAAAGCCCTCTGGCAGTCTTCGTTCCACCTGACCGTTTGTTCTTTTCTTAACAACTTGAACAGGGGTTCACAGGTTGCTGTAAGATGAGATATGAACCTTGAAATGTAGTTCAATCTACCTAGAAACCCCCAAACTTCTTTTTCAGTTTTTGGTGCAGGCATCTCTTAAATGGCTTTGACTTTATCAGGGTCAACTTCAATCCCTTTCTCACTTACAATAAATCCCAGCAGCTTACCAGACCGCACCCCGAATGTGCATTTGTTGGGGTTTAACTTCAATTGGTACTTCCTCAGACGCTTGAATAACTTCAACAAATTTACCAGGTGCTCTTCTTCTGTGAGGGACTTGGCAATCATGTCATCCACATAACATTCAATTTCTTTGTGGATCATGTCATGGAATAATGTTACCATAGCCCGTTGATAAGTAGCACCAGCATTCTTCAGTCCGAATGGCATCTCCTTGTAACAGAACGTGCCCCAGGGTGTGATGAAAGTGGTCTTCTCCATGTCTTCAGGTGACATCTTGATCTGATTGTATCCTGAGAATCCATCCATGAAGGAGAATACCGAGAACTGAGCCGTATTATCAACCAATACATCAATGTGAGGTAAAGGGAAGTCATCTTTCGGGCTGGCTCTGTTCAGATCCCGGTAGTCCACACACATCCTCACCTTGCCATCTTTCTTAGGCACAGGTACAATATTAGCAACCCACGGAGGATAGCTAGTTACAGCGAGGAATCCGGCGTCCCACTGTTTTTGTACCTCTTCTTTAATCTTCATTGCCATATCTGGGCGAGTACGGCACAACTTCTGTTTCACAGGTGGGCAGTCTTCTTTCAAAGGCAGCTTGTGCATGACAATGTCGGTGTCCAACCCTGGCATATCCTGATAAGACCAAGCAAAAACATCCACGTACTCTCGAAGCATGGCAATCAGTTGCTCTTTCACTGAATCTTGTAAGCAGGCCCCGATCTTGACTTCTTTCACTTCTTCTTCTGTACCAAGATTAACCGTTTCGACCTCCTCCTGATGAGGAGTGATAACCTTCTCCTCTTGTCTTAACAACCTGGCCAGCTCTTCAGGTAGCTCATAGTCTTCTTTAACCCCTTCATCAGCTTGATTGATTGGATTGTCAAAGTCGTACGAAGTCATAGCAGTGTTGTTGTCGGTGCAGTCTGAAAGGCACTCTCTGCAAGGGTTTAGATTGTTTATTTTAGTGATCAGTTTTAATCTTGTTTAGAAAAAGTGAAAAACGAAGTTATCATTTTGAAAAACATTGCCATTTTATTTTTATACAAAAAGACAAATGAAAAACAGTGAGCGGAAAAGGAAAAGACTCATTTGCAAAAGATGTCCGATATTCATTGATTGATCTGATTGCACAAAATTACAAGATGGCCCGATTACAAAATGAGTCTTGACATCTTGGGCAAGATGCAAGACTTTGATGCATGCTTTAAAATACAGGAAATAATAATTACTCTGCAGGAGTAACTCTTATAATTTCCTGGGAAGACCAGTTAAGGACTTGGCTCCCCTGGATCCTTGGACGTATCCAGCTCTCCAGGTTGCGGTCGCTTTCCTCCTCGTCTTCCAAGTTGTTCACTGCATCCGGGGTGAGCATTCCCCCGCTGACAAAATTGGGCTTCTTGGCAGCCTCTGATTGATCTTGTTGAGTTGGTCTGTAACCCAACCCAAATCTGTCTTCCTTCTTTTCCACGGGCAGCAGCTTGCCCCAGCCTTGGGCAGTACCCTCTTCAACAACCTTCCTGGCTTGCTGATAAGACGTCATGGAAGTTCCCAGTACATCAGATGCTTCATTAATGTTTAGGGCCTCAAACCCCTGGCTCATAGTTTCATGGATTTCTCCATCCATTTCAATGTACTTATACGTAGCCAGATGGCTAACAAAGATGTCTTCTTCCCCACAGATGGTGATGATCTGGCCTTCCCACTCGAATTTCAGCTTCTGGTGAAGGGTAGACGTAACAGCGCCAGCGACATGGATCCAGGGTCTACCCAACAAACAACTATAGGCCGGCTGAATGTCCATCACATAGAAGGTAATTTTGAAGGTCTGCGGGCCAATCACCACAGGCAGATCAATCTCCCTAAGCACTGATCTTTTAGAGCCATCAAATGCTCTCACCACCAAATTACTCGGACGCAATGCTAAGCCATCATATTCCAGCTTCACCAAGGCTTTCTTTGGTAGAACATTGAGTGACGACCCAGTGTCCACCAGTACATGAGATAAAACAGCACCCTTGCATTCCAGGGTAATATGTAAAGCCTTGTTGTGGTTACGTCCCTCAGTTGTTAAGTCGGCATTGGTAAAACCCAGTCCATGACTGGTATTGACATTTGCTACCACAGTTTCTAGCTGATTAACAGTGATCTCCTCTAGCACGTATGCTGCGTGCATGACTTTCAGTAATGCATTCCTGTGAGCTTCAGAACACATCAACAGGGATAATATGGAGATCTTTGAGGGAGTTTGGTGAAGCTGATCCACCACCTTGTAGTCACTTCTCTTTATGATTCTCATAAACTCGTCTACATCCTATTCAAAAGATGTCTTCTGAGTTTCTTTGACAGTCGGCTCTTCAAATACCACACTCTTTCCTTTTGCTTTGGCAGCAGCTTCTGCTTCGGCATTAGGTCTTTGTGTTTGTGAGGCAAAAAGGCGTCCGCTTCTGGTGAAGCCTCCGCCTCCCCCAACATTACAAATTTGTGGAGAATAGGTTGAAGAATCCAAAGTGATTTTCTCCCCGTTGCAGTAGAGGTCAGAGCCATAATGCCAAGGTATGGCATTACTGCTTTCATATGGAACTGGTCCAGGTACCGTGATAGTAACTGGACTGACTGCAGCAGAGGAGGGTACTGAAATGGTGTGCGGATCGTAGTAAATGGTGACTGGTGATCTGGAAGGAGATGCCACTTTTTGCTGTTGAAAGTTGTTGTTTGGAGGAACATTTGACGGATCATAGTAGATGGTGACTGCTGAGATATCTTCATTAATTTCTGCTGACGTTGTAGAAGATTCTGCCAAATAAATGGATGTTGATGTTGTAGAAGAAAGGGTTGTTGACATTTGGTTTGTTGAAGTGATGGGTGGGGCCATTGTTGATGATATTGATGAATTGGTCGGAATGATTGTTGCTGCTGTTGTAGGAGACTCAGGAATTGTTGTTAGAGGAATTGTTGGATTTGTAGGCGCCGTTGTTGAGATCTGAAGTATACCACTTTTGATAAGAGCATCTATGCCGCTTCTCAAGTTATCACACCCGTTGACCGAAATGTTGCAATACCCACAACCGAGCTCACACCCGGGGAACATCTGGCACTCTAGAAGCTGAGCTTTAATTTCAACCAGAGGTGTTCGAATCTGTCCAACACTGGTTATCAAGAAAGATGGCTTGTCTTCCTCAATGGCATTAATTCTTGGCCCTCCATGATTGGGCATGGGATTCTTGTTGACATTTGGAGGGGGTGCAAAGTTGAGGGCTTTAGAATCCACCAGATCTTGTACTTTCATTTGTAAAGCCCTGCATTTCTCCGTATTGTGGCCAGGTGCATTGGAATGGAAAGCACATCTGGCGTTGACATCATAATTCCTTGGAAGATTGGAGGGATCTGGTGGTGCCAACGTCCTTAATTCAACCAAGTTGAGTTTCAGGAGTTGTGGCAATAAGGCAGCATAGGGCATATGGATAGGATCAATCACCCTATTTGCCTGTGACGGTCTTTGCTGAAAAGGTCTTTGTTGTTGATTGCTGTTGTTGTTGTTGTAGGTCCTCTGTGGCGGATACTGAACTTGCTGTTGATAATGTGATTGTTGTTGTGGCTGATATGCTGGTTGTTGAGGAATCGGAGCTGGAATTGTGACAGCTGCCACTGATCTGTGAACGTACTGAGGTCTGCCCCTGGTGGCATGAATGGCATTCGTCTCACCAGTTCTTCTAGGTCCCACAAAAGGCTTCCTGGGATTACTGGACGAACTTGCACCATTATCAGAAATCTTGCCCATCTTCAGGAGGCTTTCAATTCTTTCACCGGCTATAACTACGTCAGCAAAACTAGTGGAAGAAAAGGCAGCTAGCCTATCAATATATGTTCCTTGCAGAGTATTCATGAACATGTCGACCATTTCTCTTTCCGACATGGGTGGTTGGACAGCAGCAGCAAGCTGTCTCCACCTTTGGGCATATTCCCTGAAGCTTTCTCTGGAGGACTGGGACATTCCCATCAGCTGGGTTCTGTTAGGAGCCATGTCCAGATTATATTGGTACTGTCTAATGAAGGCTTCATCTAAGTCCTTCCAGCATCTGATAGTAGCTCTGGTCAAGTGTGAATACCACTCTCTTGAAGCTCCAGTCAAGCTATCCTCAAAGTAAAACATCCACAGTTTCTCATCCATGGTGTATGCTTTAAGTCTTCCCAGGAAGGACTGTAAGTGAGCTCGTGGACAGGAAGTTCCATTGTACTTCTCGAAGCACGGGGGTTTAAACTTGTGGGGAATCCTCACCCCATCCACTAACCCCATATCCATAACATCGAAGCCTAAGGAATTTTGAGACTCCAGAGATCTCAACTTCTCAGCAATTTCATCAAACCTCCTATCATAGACTTCATCCCCAGCTCCCATTACAGTAAACTGCTCCTCTTGAGGATCTTCTTGCAAGATCCTGCCTGCAGCAGTGTTGCCCGGTACATTCCTTGGGATGTTGACCTCTGGGTCTAGATGAGGTCCAAACACTGGTGGGTTAACATGAGGCTGACCTCCCTCATTGTTGCTGGTTCCTCCAGTGCCAGGATGAGGTTCCTCGGGGTTTTGTCTTTCTACCAATGCCCTTAGCCTTTCCTGACTTTGAGCCAGGTTAGTCATTACAGTCATGAACTGGGCCATTTGGTTCCTCATCTCCACTCTTTCGTTAGCCATTTGAGTTCTGACCTCTGTCAGGTCCTGCTGTACTTGGTCCATTTGGATACCAGGAAGGTTGTTGCGAGTAGGATACCGGTGCAGACAGTTGAGAGGGAACACCCGGCGGCGAGCAATAATTCCTGAATCACAACAGAGTTAGTAACAAACAAACTAATAACAAAACCTACAAAACAAAACAAAAGTTAGTATGCAATGCAGTATGCTTATTTGTTTTCCACGGTATCCGGCTTGGTTCTTGGTTTTGACCTTTCCAGACCCCGAGGAAGGTGCTTTGGTGTTGTTGAGAAAAAGAAACTCATTGAAACAAACTAACAAATACATTACAAATGGTGGATCATACATAGTCTGTTTTTACAACATATGCCCCTGAAGGGTCAAAATACAACATAAAAAGAAAAGTACATCAAATGGAAATAACAACAAGCAAAGAAGTCAAACATCTAATCCAAACTCATCCTCCTTAACCTCCTTCAAAAGTGCTTCAGTTACAGGACCAGCCGGATGCTCTGTGATGTTTCTGATGAGGAGGTTTCTGGTGGCAATAGCAGTGGTCAACCTCTTATGCCTATCTTAGTCCTTTGACCTCTTCAATCCAGCCCTAAGCTTTAACTCTGAAATCTCTTTCTGGGCTGCCAGCAAAGCTTCCTGTTGTTTCTTTTCAATGGCCTCTAACTGCTCAATCCTGGCCTGAGTTTTCTGATCTTCTTGAGTGCGAGCTTCAGTGATCCTGACCCACCTGGATTGACTTTCTTGTAGATAGAGATCAGCCCTAGCCTTCTGAAACTGGGCCTCTTTGCAGGCATTCTTCAATATTTGTTCCCCAGCTTTTGATTTCTTGATGTAGTCCTCTGCTTTCTCAATCTTGGCTAGATGCTCCACTTTAAGCTTCTCCAACCTCTCAATGTCTAGACGACCATCACTCTTCTCCCAGAGGGTCTTCTTCAGGGCTTGAGACAGATTCTCATTTCTTTCCTTCAGCCTCTCAAATTCTTCCAGGCTGACAGTGGTTGGTGGTTGTGCTGTGGATGGTCCAGGTATGTCTTCAATGGTGAAAGGCATCCCAGAAATTTGAGCTCTAGCATGAGACCATTCATAATACTGAGCTGAAGCCACATTATTTCATCTCCCAAGAATGGCCATCCCCTTGGTCTGGATGTTGTCCCAAGCCCAGGATGCTTGTCTGACAACAGCTAGATTAGGCTTTATCTCACAATACAAAGTCTCAGCTAAGTCTTGCACCCTAGGAGGGTGGACCAAAGCATAGCCCAGCTGTCTCTTAAGTAGCAAAGGATTGTAGTTGATGCAACCCTTTACTCCTATTAGAGGTACATTTGGGTACTGCCCACAGCTAGTTATTATGTCCCTGCCTTTGGTGCTCTGGGTGCACCATCTGATGTCATCTGAAGTCAGAGCAATAAGTCTCTTAGCCCAATTCTTCTGTTGGTGGGGATTCAGGAAGGCATCAGTCCTAGGTAAGTGTTTGAGCAGCCAGGTATGGAATAGAGGAGCACAGCATCTCACCAACTTTCCTCTTTGCTTCTCATTCCTTTGATGAATGGAATAATAGAAATCTCCCAGCAAGGTGGGTACTGGGTTCCTCAGAAGGAAAAGATGAATGGCATTCTTGCTGATAAACTTGGGCTCGTCTGCAAATAGTATAACCCCATATATACTGAGGTCTAACAATGCACAAACTGCCCTCCATTCTCCAAAGGAGGCCTTCAGGATGGCCTGAGAAGTCAGAAAGTCTAAGTGCAAACCAGGGATCCCGGCCTTTGTTGTCATGTTCTGCTCAATCAAAGTAGGCTCCAGGTACAATGCTTTTGCCACTTCTCCATTGCTGGGAGAAGTCATCTCTGGGTTGAAGGGGACACCACCCCTGACAGGTACTCCAATCAATGATGAGAACTCCTCCAGCAGAGGTCCTAACTGAAAGTTCTGGAAAGTGAAGCATCTCAAAGGAGGGTCATAAAACTGTAGGCAGGTGTGGATCATACTCCTCTGAGAAGGGTCCAGGTCCATGACCATATCAAGGATGCCTCCATAATGCTCTCTGAATAATGGGATGTGGTCTGGAGTGATAAGTGTTTGGACCTGCCTGATACCAGTCAGCACAGGCTCAAAGAAATGGTATGAAATGTTGTTCTTCCTGGGTGCCATGACTGCTGATGAAGAACTGAAGACAAGTGCTGATGAAGATCAAGACTGGTACTGGAGATGAGCCACTGATAGGCTGGTGCTGGTGATGAAGGAAACTGAAGCAGGCAGCTGATGAAGATAGCTGGAGCAGATAGCTGATGAACAGAGGTCTATGCAGATGAAGGGGTCAAAACCAAGCCAAATGTAATGTGGATACCCTGAAAAACAAATAAGCAAATGTTAAATGATGCAAATGATGAGTATGCAAATGATATGCAAGGGTTTGTGATCAAGCTGGATCTGATTAACTGTCTTGATATAAGTCCATGTATGTTCAAGAAGTCCAGATGGAGGTTCAGAAATCCAGTAACCAAGGTGGGGGACTCAAATAAAGAGTCACATGTCCATGGTTTAAATCACAAGAACTGTCCCAAAATGGAGCATTCTTAAATAAAACAAGTATCAGGGTATGATGTGGCCAAAGGTACCTGCAAACCTGTAAACAGCCCAACCCCCTCACAGGTGGTGTTCTAAAACAAGGATCCTCAGACTTGGATCAGTTATGAGAAGTGTAAACACTTCTAACCCGGAGGTACAGTGTTTAGACTAACCATAAAAGATCCTCCTCTAATTCACCTCAGCTTCTGAAGGTCATAAAAAGGTCATCCAGACTTAGCAGGCTTCCCAGATAGCCCTAGCACTACAGGAAATCTGTAGCACATAGTTCTCAAGAAGAAACCCACATCTGAACCGTGTTTCATATTCCCGCACCAGACCGAAATGGAATGGGAAAGAACATGAACCACTCTAGCCTAGGTGTCGCTCAGGTCCCAGGTATAGGACCTTAAACTCTCAGTAGAACCCTCACCCATCAAGACAAAAGAACAGATCCAGCAATGAGAGTATGACAGTATGATGTATAAAACTGTAAAGAAAGCAATAAACAAGACTGTACATAAAGCAGTAAATAAAGCAAATATATAAACACAATTAGCACATAACACCCCAGTAAACACAAATCAAACAAGCTCTAGGAGGAACCAACAAAAAGAACCAGAAGCCCTGGTTACAGTATAAGGTTCCCCAGCAGAGTCGCCAAGCTGTCGCTCCCACCAAATGAGGCTCAGTCAAATGGGGTACAGACGCGAACGGTCGGCGAAAGGGATGAGAACACACAAGGGTGAACTCAAAAAGACAAGAGTCGCCAGCTAGGCATTTTTATCCCGAAGGAAAGGGAATGCTGCATAAACCTAGGAAAAGATATGGATAAGACGGTTGCGAACCAGGGAGACTGAGAAAGGGGGTTGGTTACAACCTGGGAAGGTATTAGCACCCAGATTGTCCGCCGTACTCGACGGGATCCACGCTTAAAAAATTTGTGTTTAAAAGGGGTAGTGTCAGTGCAATTTGTGTATCAAAGCTGGAAAGAATGCAAGTGTCAGTGCAAGAGAAGTGTGAAGTGTATAAGAGAAGTGTCAGTGTAAGAACAAGAATGAAATTCCCAAGATAATGAGGCTAAAAGAATAATACTGGAGGAGGGGGGAATATACAGAGACTTTTGTTCGATAATTGTTAAGTTATGCCTACGTATCCTCTCGTGCAATGAGGAAGTCAGAACACCGTAGTTCGACCCAAAGAGACTGGAAGATGAATTGACTTGTGAACTGCTTACTTGCCTATGCTCAAGTGTATGGCTTGTCTGGCTCAGGTGCAAACTGTCTTGCATTAGACGGAAGAAGCAAGTTCTCGTTTATGAGTGAGTGATATGAGAAAAGAATCCCGGAGGAGACGATTATTGTTTGTTTTTGTATTTTCAATCTTTTATTGCTTTTTGGTGTTTGTCATAAATTAATGAGCTTAAGCCTAAACCAATGGGTTGGTAAACTCATCACATCCTCCCTCTGATTAGGGGTAATGGGAATACCTTAAGTATGAAGTAAACACCTCACACTTAATCACCATGATGTAGGATTAAGATCATTAACCTACTTGTGATTAATTAGATGTTTTTGTTGTTTTTGTTTAGTGTTAAGTAATGAGTTTAAGCCATAATCAAGGATTTAATGGACTCATTACACCATCCTAATAGAAGGATAATAGATGAGAACATTTAAGCTGAGAAAGACTCCTCAACTTAATCCATGATTAGGGATTAACCTCATGATAAAACAAAACCTTTATTAAATGGATTTTAGTTAATGGTAAGATGAAGAAGTGATTTTTAGGGTTTGTGAGACAACTTGAGGGGGACTTGTCCATTAACACTAGGGTTAGTCTTTCTTAACCAATTAAGGAAGAATTAGAACCCTAATGCAAGGCCCAAGTTACAAGCTTGATGTCTTAGTGATTATTAGGTGGATTGATTAAAGGATTTAAACACATTAAGGGTTTAACACTTAGGATTAAAGTTATACACTCCATCCTAATAGAAGGATGCAGGCATAAGCTTAATCACAAAGCCTTAAAGCCTTTAGGGTTTAGTCCCTGATTATGAGATGCAAAGAGAAGACTCAAAGATGACACAAAGGTAAAACTAATGGGGGGACTAAACAAACCCTAATTGTTGTCATGCTTAGAGACCCTAGGGTTTATGAGGCTTAAGAGGAGAAGATCTTCAGAGAAGCCACCAGGAAGGAAGCAGATGAAAGGAGGGAGAAGCAAAGAGAAAGCAAAACAACTTGCTTCACTTAAGAAGACAAGTTGCTTGAAGAAAGAAAAGTAAAGAGGGAGCATGAATGAGAAAGCTCAATCCAATACACAAGATAAAATGCAGCAAAGATGCAAGGGAGATGAGAAGAGATTGTGAGAAGTGAAGGCAAATTCACTTCTCAAAACAACTTACCACCTGAAAAGTTAGCCAAAAGAAATGAAATGCAATGCAAATGAGATGAAATGTCATGATGCAAACCAAAGTCAGAAGCATTTACAAGATGTTAATGATGTTAAGAGATGATACAAACATGAGGCAAGACATGAGAATGATCAAACAAGCATAAGGATGCAAATGAAGCATGCATTGAAACATGAATGTACATGAAAAGTTATGAAATGCAATGGACATATAACATGGCAAATGAAAGATGCAATGCTCAAACATGATTCTAATATGTCCTAAGATGTATCATGAATCATGCGGATGCACAAAATGTCATGGCAAGTCATTGGATGCAAGCAAATGAGAAATGGATGCAAAGGAAGTCATAAATTAGGGTTACATGAATCATACAAAGCAAAAATCCAAAACCAGAAGCAAATGACATGATAAAAATTTGAAAATTCAATCAAAGATACCCTAAACCTATACAAGCTCACTGCCCAAAGGAGAGGATCCAACTCTTAACCTAGTGTAAGTTATGAATTTCCTAAGATTGCTAGGGTTTTGGGGTACCTTATCAAGAAAAATGCTAAACAAATTGAAAATGCAAGATCAAATCAAACCAAATTTATCCTATAAACTACATGCTATGAAGATTGCAATGCAAGAAGAATCATCATCCAACTCTCAATGGTTAGGCAGAATGAAATTTTTAAAGTTTGGAACAAAATATTGCCTTAAAATGAATTTAATTCCAATGAAAATGGTCAAAAGGCATCAAGAACAAAAAAGAAATTTGGTTTGAGAGTTGGATAATGTTTCTAAATGTTTCTAAATGCAATGTGAATTTTTTTGTGATTTTTAAATACCTAAATACATTTTTAATTAATTAATTTTCATTAACCAATTAAAAATAAACATTTAAATGATTTAAAAATAATTTCTAATGCAAAAAATAAAAATAAAAATATTTTTGGGTTTTGAAAATTAATGAAATCCTTGACAAAAATTTTCATAATTTTTAAATGATTTTAGCTATTTTTAATAATTCGTGCAAAATAAACATGAAACAAATAAAATTTAAATGAATTTAAATGGAAAAAGGGAAAGTCAAACAATCTGAGGGCTGAGATTCAAATTCACAGAGGCGGGAGTTGACCTGGCGCGCAAACGAACGGCTCACATTCAAACCTACGTAATTATGATTAAGCCCTAATCAGAAGCCCTAATGACTTTCAGATGACCGGAACAGTGTTCCGGTCATCTTCTCCGGCCAACCGAAAATCAAAATCACTCCCTAGGCTGTTTCAAATGCTCTAACTCTCCAGAATTCATCCTCTACCCACCCCAAACACGAATCAAACACAAAATCATGTTTATCCTTCAACACAAACACGAATCGAATCAAAGAAGTTTTTAGGTCAAACTTTCAGAGACATGGTTCAGGCTCAAAACTCAATCATTTCAAAAACTAAGAACACCAGAATGATCAGTGAAGCATAAGCAACGATTCTATAGCATAAAAAACAATTTCTGGAAAAAAAGTTCTTGAGGTACCTGAGTTGGAGCTTTTGCCTTAGGTGCTTTCTGGCTGTTTCTTTGGTCCAAACAAGTTCCAATGATCCTCCCCAGAAGCTTGTGACACTTAGCTAGAGTTTATATGGCCTCCAGAGAAAGTTTTCAGAAGCTCAGGTCAATGGAGTGTTGAAATCGTGTTTTTGATTGTGGTGGTTTCAGAGCAAAGTGAGGGGTGGGAAATGATCAGTGGGTCATGGTGAGTTGAATGGTGAAAGAATTTTTAAGTTTTAGTTGCTGAGTTGAGAGATTCGATAGAAAATGCAAGAGGAGGGGTTTTTGTGTATGCTGGCTTGTGGGGTGTTTCAGGCTCCAAGATGTTATGAAATGGCTTGCTTGAAGTGTGTTTGTAAAGTCTTGATTGGTCAGAATAGTTGGTGTGGCACAGGCTGATTGGTATGGGTGTTTTTGCATAAAGTCCAAGTTAGGTGTACTTGAGGTATGGACAAGGGTGAGGTTGTGATAGGGGCATGGTTTGGCTCAACTGAGATCATGGAGTTCTTGTGGACCAGACTTTGTGAGCTGTAACAAGTAGAGGCATGGCTTCATGAGTTTTTGCAAGTTGGTACATCTTTGGCCCCTTTGGAAATTCATGAAGTTCAAGGCACCAAATTGCATAATTCTTGGGCCAATTCTGATTTTTAGAAGTCACATGAGCATGTTGTGAAGAGTTTGTGCACATTTGAAGTCTTTAAAATTCTTGATCATACCATTTTGCAAAATGTCTCTTTGGTACAAAACTTGAATTTATGTGATTTTTCCCAACTTTGACAAGCCATAACTTTTGATCCAAAATGAATTAGGACAAGTTCTTGTACTTTTTGAAAAGGGAATGATCCATTCTACAACTTTCATGGCCAAAGTTTTCTCATTTGAGGCATTTTTGAATCAATTTGAGGAGGTTGAAAAACTTTCCCAAAATGGCAAGTTTCCATTACAAGTCACTTTCCCAAAAAGGCAACTTTGCAAATGGCTTGAAATTCTTCAATTTTGTGAACTTCTAACATATTCTATGATCAAATAAAGATCATACACATTCAAAATGATGAAGAACAACCTTTGGTTGGGTCATTGGGGGCCTCAGATGCCCTGATTTTGCACTGACTTGCTCAAGAAGTCAACTCTTGATCAGATGCCCTACCCATGGAATTTCTTCATGAAAATTGATATGCATGATCCCTATACCATATAGAGACCAATATAAACAAGAATGACCAAAAAATTTGGAGTTATGGCCTTTGACACCAAAACCCTAATTCTAGGCCATCTGTGCAGTTAAGCCTGGCTCTGCTTCCATGCCCTTCTCAGTTCTTGTGATTCTTTGACTTTATTGACTTTTAGAGGATGTAATATGGTGCTTGAACACACATGGACCCCTTTGAAATGATTTAATACCTTTGGAGTGGCTCAAATGGCTCAGATCACAAACCCTAGATGCAGATGACTTAGAAGCAAATGCAGTGAATCAAAAAATGTGGTATGAGATGCTATGATTGAATTCATGCATATGAAATGATCACAAACCATGGTGTGAATGGGTGAGGGCAAATTTGGGGTGTTTACAATGGGGTATTACATTTCTTTATCTTCTGGTTCTTCAAAACCATCAAAACTAGTTGTTGCAACAAAATTAACATTAACGCGTTCTTCATCAGAATCTCCTTTGTCAGAGTCAGAGTTATCCCATGTAGCTAACATTCCTTTCTTTTCTTTGGTGGCTTTACTATTTGACTTCTTCTCCTTCTTGAGAAGCTTTGGACAGTCATTTCTAAAGTTCCCTTGTTCATTACATTCATAGCATATGGGCTCCTTTCCAGAACCTTGTCTTTTTTTACCAAAAAATGATTCAGAACATCCATTGTTTCTCTTAGAACCTTTGATTCTCTCATATCTGTGTTTCCATATTTTTTTGAGCTTTCTGGAGATCATAGACAATTCTTCTTCTAATTCAACATCAGAACTATCTGATTCTTCTTTATCTTAATACACCTTTGTCTTTTCAATCTTTGACTTGAGAGAAACAAATTTAACCTTCTTCTGAGGTTCATCTTGTTCTTGCTCAATCTCATGACTTCTCAAAGAACTAATGAATTCTTCAAGACTTAGGTTGTTCAGATCTTTAGCTAGCTTCAAAGTTGTTACCATTGGTCTTTCTTTTGAAGGGAGACTTCTGATAATTTTCTTGACGTGATTTGCAGTAGAGTATCCTTTTTTCCAATACCCTAAGCCCAACTACATGCATCTGAAATCTGGAAAACATGGTTCCATAACTTCATCATCTTCCATCAAGAGCCTTAGTCTCTTTAATTTGAGCATTCCCTTCATGAGTCATCTGTAATGAGTCAAAAATAGATTTGGCGGTTTCTCTATTGGTTATCTTCTCATACTCAATATAAGAGATAGTGTTGAGCAGAACCGTTTTAACCTTATGATGATTTTGTAATCCTTCGTCTGTTGGTCACCCATTGAACTTCTAGTGACTTTATTTCTCACAACATCTACCAGATGAGTATAGCCATCGGTTACCATATCCCATAGATCCACGTCATAGCCAAGAAAAAAACTTGCAATCCTATCCTTCCATTAATCAAGCTTTATGCCATCGAAGATAGGTGGTTTAGCACTGAAGTGATCTTTCTCATGTGAAGTTGAGGTTGTAGTAGCTGAAGGAGTTGTAGCCATAATAACAAAGATAACTCACATAAATATTGAATCGGTACTAACATAGTGAATTATATGATAACCTTTTATCACAATCAAAACCAGAGCTCTTATGCCAATTGAATGTGTGAGAAAAAACAAGAAAGGAGGTTTGAATTGGTGTTTTAAAAATGAAAACTTTTTGTAGAACCCCAACAAATAAATCAGCAAAAATAGAAAGAATGAACACAACGATTTATCCTGGTTCACTTGTCAACCACAAGCTACCTCCAGTCCACCCTCCAAGGTGATTTTTCCTTCAACAAGGACTTAATCCACTATAACCAAACTGATTATAATGCATAGAAAACATGTGACTAACTGCACACTCAGCTACAACCAGCTGATGCAACTTCCACAATGCACAACCAACTGATATGACTAACAACCACTAATACTCACACGCCTAGTCTTCCTATAGCTCCTGACCTTCACTCGGTCCTTTAGGGAATGAAAACAATAGTTTTCCTCAAGGTTTGTTTAAACAAGAATGCTTCTAAAATAAATAGAGTAAGCACAATCTTAGAGCCTTTTGGAACTTTGCACTACTAATAGAAAATATGCTTTGTATGTGTGTTTCAAATTTGCATAGTCTTGTGTTGTGCTTGTTCCTTTGAGAGACAATCTTTTTATAGGTGCTTGAGAAATAAATCTATTACATCACATCTGGCCGAAGGAATGTCGTTGTTGTGAGTGAAACATATTACACACAATCGTCCTCTTGTACCACCAAATATGGGTAGTGGAGTAGTGGAATTGATAGTGGAATGAAGTGTCTTTGTACTATTGTACTATTCCCACTTATCTGTTAATTCTTATCTTTTGATATTCAGTGGCTTCTTTTTTATAGGCGTACGAAGCATGAGCAAAGATAGAATAACTTTCTTGACTGTTATTTCTTTTCTTCTGAACTTTAGAGGCTTCTAGTTGATATACATTTGAAGCATGAGCAAATAAAAGAATAACTCTTGATCATATTCATCAAAACATCAGAGGCTTCTAGTTGATAGATGTTTGAAGTATGAGCAAATGAAAGGATGTCTCTTGATCATTAATTGTTATCTTCAGAACTTCAGTGGATTCTGGTTGAAATGTGATTGAAGCATGATATGAGAAAGGATTGTTGGGTCTTCAGAAACGCAAGTCTTCCGAACTTTGTTCACTTAGAACCACATATTCAGAACTTCAGCACTTGTCCTCGAAACCCTTGTTCTTCAGAAATTCAAGTCTTTAAAATCTCTCTGCATTTGGTCTTCATATCACTCTATCTTCAGAACTTCAAGTCATAGTAGTCTTCATCATTTGGTCTTTAGAACTAACATATGAGAGTCCCACTCATTTAGATTCAGAATCCTAGAAAACATTGCAACAACAATACCAGTTTTCTAAAGATCTTTCTGATGAGTTGGTACATGAGCAGTCTTTCTTTCTTTTAGCGCATAAATGGATATCATCATGTCAGAATCTTTGGTTCGTAAGGAACCCCTCGGAGTTAGAATCTGTTTGTTAAGACTTACATAATAACAATTGTTAGAGTATCAAAATTTCTGTCACACAAATACTTTGTTGTTATTATCAAAACATAAAGATATTGAGCAGAACCAAATCTTCTTCTCACGCTTAGTTCTTCAGAAGATTAACATATAAGAAGCTTTGCTCTATTTCTGATCAGAACCACTCTTAAAACATAATCCACTAGAGAATTGCAACAGCAACATCAGACATCCTTGGATCTTTCTAACTATGATCAGATACAAAAGCACACTTGCTTCTTCAGCACACTTGCGACTAATGTTACATATAGTAACTTCACATGTTATCATTTGAGTACATCTTCATAATGTTTGTTAGATCTAATATGTTTAATATTCATGATCTGCATAGTAACAAACATCAGAACATAAAATAGTTCTTTCATAAATACTTCCTTGTTATCATCAAAACATAGAGATGAAATGCAGAGACAACTCTTCTTCTTACAATATCTCCCTTTTTGATGATGACAAAACCATGTATTTTGTTAGAACATGTTATACAGGGTAATCACCAAAGGTATATGGGTAATCACCGGGTAATAACCAATTAGAACATATTCAGAGTTTTCGAGCAACAACTCCCCCAGAATGTGTTATCCCCAAATTTTATTAATGATTGTTCAGAGTCTCCCCTTGATCCCAGGAGTCACAAAATACAAATTTTGAGTTGTCAGAACATAGAATAGAGAAGGATTACTTCCCCCATCGTATCTCATCAGAGTCTGACTAGAACACATGCCTTCATCTCAGAACCTTGTTACTATCAGAACTTTATGATTGATCAAAGCTTATCAAAGCTTGATTATGATTCTGATACCAATTTCAAATCACTGCTTGGTCTATCAGAACTTCATCTGGTTCTTCAAGAACAAAACACTATACTTCTAGAGTATCAGAGTTTGTCTTGACGGAACTTGTCTTTCTTAGATCTTCATATCCAAATCTTCAGACAGTCTTAAGACTTCTGAATAACATGTTGTTCTGAAAAGTGTCTTTTATTGTAGACTTTATCTTGACCACTTCCAAGAAGAATTCATCTTCAGATTCTTATATTCTGAATATCATATTCTCAGACAGTTTACAGCTTCTGAACATTATGATACCAAAATCATGATAACTTTGACTTTCAGAAAGTCTCAACTTCTGAACAATATTGGGTCTATCTGATTCTGAACATATGTTCATGGTGTACAACATCAATTATATGAACAACCAGATCTTAAGAACTTAACAGAGTTCTTGCAATTTAACATGTTCTAAGAATGTCTTATGGACTTTTTCAAGTTCCTCAGTTAAACATCAAACAATCAAACGTTAGTTGAAACACATTTTACATCATTTTGATTATTGTTTGAGTTTGCATTTTTAGGTTATATCAAAATCAAATTTTCATTTCTCCCTCTTTTTGACATCATCAAAAAGTTAGAGAATTTAGTTTTTTAAAGAATATCAATATGATAATGATTCCGAAACATGCACATTAAGATAAGACAATTAAAGCATGCATTTCTTAAAGAATCCATTCATAACAAAATAGGACAAAACATAGACTTCTTAAAGATAACATCCTAAGGGTTTAGCCTAGTAGTGCCTAAGGGTTGTTAGAATGAGGAATCCTTCTAAGAAGTCCTGTTGTAACTCCTCATTTCTACCCGGAAATTAATCATAAAATCAGAGTATGAAATTTCAACATCACAAATGGGATGATACATTTTCAACTTAAATAACAACGTGAAATCACTCAATTAGTCTTTAAAATAAAATACTTCATCACTACGCAGCGGGTTCATACATATTCAACTTAAAATGTCACAACTTGTTTTCAACGTTGAAACAACTTAAAACATCCAATCTTTAATGTAGGCAACTAAAATTCAGAAACATATTAAAAACATGCACGTTACCAACAGAGGGAAACATTCAAACAGAAGGAGTGAGATATCGAAAGATATAAATAGAAGTATGATAATCAATACATTAGACTAGAATCATACAATTTCACCACTGTCCAACAATGACAAAACAACAATCAACAAAATACATATAATATGCAACTCAAATGCGACTCAACTATGCGTATGCATGTGGTACCATTGGAGTAGAACTCCCAACTTAGAAAGTTCCAGTTTATTGAGGCAACAACAAGGCATAAGCCTTCAATTTCAACTTATAATTATTTGCCAATCCAGGCCAACGTGGTTGAGCATTAGCCCCAACTAAGAAAATGCAGTGTATGCAATGCGACTCTAATATCAGAACAATAACAATAATTATTATATAACAACACAATAACAACATATTATGCCAACGTAGCAACAACAACATACTACAACAACTTGACAATAAATACCTACTATCGCAATTTATCGACAATAATGAATCAACATTGGCCATAGGCCTACAACTCGAAAACAACAACGATTCAACATTGGCCATAGGCCATCAACTTAACAACAACAATTATGCATCAACTGTAACAACTTAAATCAACATTGTCATCAGACTTACAACCTGAATATGCCCATAAATCGGGACAAATCAACTTATTAGCCAGTACCAGAAAATCCACCTATCCGACCAGATTCCATCAAAATAAACCAACCAAAATCACCTACTAGTTTACACGAACTACCCTGACAAATTTCAACTAATTTCAAACAACTAATTTCTTACACTTAATTTCACATTCGACTAAACCATACTATTTTACATGTTACTATTACCACTATTAACTTCACTAATTCTGTTCAATTTTAGCTTACTGTTACACATATTATCTGCTACTAATTATTACTGTCATCATAATTCAATTCTGGTATAATAAAATAGTATCTGTATTTTCCCGTTTTCTGATAAAACCTGCTACTGCTATTTCTAAATCTCACCATATTATTTTAATTCCTCCACATAATACTACTTATTAATTAATCACTAGTTACATGTATAAAATTAATTAACTAATTCATTTCTTCACTTATGCCAACCACTAAACTAAATTAATTAAATAGGTAATACACACAGGAAACAAAGTAAAGTGGTCCCCACACTCCTTTATAGTGGCTTGCGCTGTAACACTCTGTTTATTTAATTATTTATTTAATTAAATATTGTCGTTGGTTTGGTGTTGATTTGTCGGAATTTCGTTATGTTGAGTTGTAAATTTGATTTTGGTGGAATTAAGTTGATAAAGTTGATTAATTTGAATTAAGTTGTGTCTTGATAAGTTGGATTAAGATTTAAGTTGATTAAGTTGTGGGATAATAAGTAGAATGTGTTATTCTTAATAAGTGAGCCTAATAGTGAGTAGGAGTAGTAGTTGTGGGAGGTGTAAGGTTTTAGCCCAATAAGAATTATTAAGGATTTAATATAAATTATAAAAATAATTAGACTAAATGGGAAGGAGTTATCAGTGAAAAAATGGGAACGTGAAGTTGAGAACAAGAGGTTACGAGAAGTGCTTAGGAGAGGAAAAGTTAGGGTTCCGATCAAATTGTTAGAATTGCCTTCAATCCAAAGGTAAGGGTGGGATTCTAAATTTATAATTGGGTTATATGATGAATATATGTGGAATCGGATTTATGGATCATGCTTTCAGTTGTTATGTTATGTGGTTGAATAAGTTGTTTTGGTTGATAAGTTGTTGATTAAATAAAGAAATTAATTTGTGTTATTGAATTAATTATAAATTGATTAGTCGAAATTGTGGTGTATGAATATATTATGTTAATGTTGAATTGGTGTACTGGGTTGGTTGGATAATTGGCCTGAGTTGATTGGGTGTGGTCTGCGATGAAAAAACTGGTAAGAGAAGGAAACAGAGACAAAACAGAGAATGGAATTTGAACGCGTGACACCCGTCAGGGCATCGTGACGACCGTCCCAACATTGGGACAATTGTCCCATTTGTGTAACGACCGTCACACTTAGTGACGATGGGCATGTGCATGTGACGCTCGTCACATGTGGATGATGTGAAGTTGCCTTTGTCGTGTTTTTTCATTTGGAGGGTCTAGCATGCTACTGATATGTTAAATTTAGTGCAGGAGCATAATTGAATAATAATCAGAGACTTAAATTAGTTGAATAGAACTGATGTAAATAACTAATAGTGTTGTGATGAATTAGCAGTAGATTAATTAAATAATTGTGAGGTAGAATTTAATAGAAGGTTTTAATAACTTGGTCGCTATCATGAATTAGCAGAGTATTAAGTTAATGACAATTAGAAGGAAAATATTTTAGTAGTGAGTTAAAATTAGCAAAAGTAGTAGGATCAATTGTAAGTGATACTAGAGTGTAAAACAATGCCGATTTAATCGAATAGGTGGAATTAAGCGGGAAAGTTAGTTTCCCGGAATGAGCTGAAATTTATCGGAGTAGTTCATATAAATTAGTAGATAAGTGGTGAATTTATTCAGTTATAATTATGTCGAATACGTGGATTTGCCAGTACTGCTTAATAAGTTGATTTGTCCCGGTTTACGAGCACAGTAGACTTAGTAGCAGGTGTAATATTTGATCACTAACATGATTCAACAGAGGCTTAGTAGTATGCTAGTGATAAGTAGCAGTGACAGAGTACAACAGATTAATTAATCAATTTAGTCGGAGATGGTTGAAGGGATTAAGTATTGGAATTGAATTGAAGTATGTTGTTTCATAGTGCTATGATGATTTAGTAAGAGCATAATTAAGTGACCGAGAGTCGGGATTGAGTAGTATATATTGATAAGTGGTTGGCTGAGAATTAAGTTATCGTGCTGTCTTAGTTGAAGAATTAAATTTAAGGCGGAGAGCCAATGTTGTTTTGGTTGTTGTTGTTGTGAATTTAAGGCGGAGAGCCAAAGTTGTTTTCTTGTAGTTGTTGTTGTTTTTAAGGCGTAAAGCCAACGTTGATTTGTCGTTGTCGTTGAAGGCCTTTGGCCAATGTTGATAAGTTATAGGCCTATGGCCAACGTTGAATGTTGTTATGTTGTTCTGAGTTGTTTGTTGTATGTTGTTCCGAGTTGGTTGTTGTTATGTGTTGTGTCATTGTATCATGGCATATATTGCATTTCTAAGTTGGAGCGGATGCTCACCATGTTGGCCTGGATTGGTAAAATTATTAAGTTGAAGGCTTATGCCTTGCAGATGCCTCGATAACCTGTCATATTTTAAGTTGGGAGTTTTACTCCAATGATACCACATGCATCGCATTTGTCTAAGTCGCATTTCCAAGTTGCATAGTATGCGTTGTGTTGTATTTTTGTTGTTTCAGTTGCTTTTGTGTTGTGGAGTGGTGATTTATATAGTATGAATTTACATATTATTTATCATATTCTTGATTATATTGTTCGATATCTCACCCCTTTTGTTTGAATGTTGCCCCTGTGTTGGTAACGTGCATGTATTCCAGATTAGAGTTACTTACCTTCGTTATTTCAAGTCGGTGTCATCGCTCTGATATGTAACACTCGGGGTGTTGACACTTGTTATACCATTGTCATTTTCCTTGTTGTCATTATATTTAAAAGTTGAGGTTGAATAAAAGAATAAGTTGTTATAAGTTGTTTTATAAGTTGAGTAAAGTTTTATGTCACGACAATAGAGTTGTAATGATGAATACGTTGTCTAGTAATAAAAGTTGTTTTGTTTTAATGAGTAATAAAAGTTGTTATATTATCGCCCAATGTTTAAGTGTTATATATCCATGTTTATATGTGATAAATGTTGTTGTTTTTAAAGTTGAAAATGTGGCATCCTATTTGAATGTTGAATTTTGAAAACTCTGATTCATAAATTTCCACAAGGTAAAAATGGGGTGTTACATGTGCCACTTTCAGTGTGGCTCTCACCACAAGGCATGGTGGCTTACGCCACCTTCCTGTGTTCAACCAGGTGGCTTGCACCACCTTCATACAAATGGGTGGACACTCTCACAAGTGGCGTGCGCCACCCTCCTTCGTGGCCCCCATCACCGAAAATTTTCCATTTTCTTTCTTGTTTCCATTATTTCTTCTATGTTTCTATATTTTGATTTCATAATTGTTTTCGACTATGTACCACACCTAAATTCAACCAAATTCTCTGTGTTCAATACCAGTTCCTAATTCACAAAATCAATCACTACAAAAACGATCCTCAACATAAAATCAACATTACATAGTTCTTCTACAGAAATAATAACAATTAATCAACACCACACAGTAGAAAATTATAAAACTCCAAATCCTATATATCAATTATCATGTTCCCGGTTATAAAATTTGAACCCCACCCTTACCTTATATTGAAGGTAGCTCAAATTTCCCGATCGAATCTGAAACTTGACCTTTTGGTAGCAATCTCGCATATTCTCTCTTCTCCAACTCTTGTGCCTCCAAACCGTTGTTTCTACTGCTTGATAAACTACGTGACCTAACTAATTTTCTCCACTGTACTATTCTAATCACTTAATTAAATAATGGGTCTACTAATTCTCTTAATGGGCCTACTACACAATACCCCCAACTTTGCTATTTCTCACACACAACTTAACCCAACCAATTAACTAATATTCTACGAAAATAAATATTATTTCTAATATTAATTTCTCCTGACTAAATAGACTATTTACCCGATTATCAATTTATCAACTCAAACAACTTATTCAACATCAACGTAATCAAACTACCATCACAGTTGTTACCCACATAAGAACATGTGTTCTACCCATGCTTTCGCTGTGGACTCTGAGTACTAGCAACTGTAACGCCCCGATTCGATTTTCCCAATTTTTGTGGAGTCTTTTATGTTATTTGTATGATAATTGTTTTATTTGTGAAATCATCATGATGATATGATATGTTGAGGAATTAATGTGATATGTTGGTGTGTTGTGTGATTTTACGGATTTGTGAATTTTCGGGTAAAATTGGTTTGGAGGGTATTTTAGGTATTTGTTATTTAGTAATAAGTTAGAAATTAATAGAATTGGTATTTTTGTGAGAAAATGATATTTGGTTGGAAAGAGTAGAAAATAGAAATAGAAAGGGAAAAGAATATAAGAGAGTGAGAAAGAGTGAAATAGAAAGTTGGTAAGAAGAGAAAGAAAAAGAGAAGAAAGAAAAGGAGAGAAGAGAAAAAGAAGAGAAAAGAGGGAAATTTGGAAAAGCTTCAAGATTGCTCCTAGGAATCAAAATAATCGGGTAAGGGTGATAAGCATTGTTATCTTAATATTGTGTATGATTATGTATGGGTTTGATTGGTTGAGTTTTGGTCTTGATGGAATTTTAAGAGAAGATGAATAGTTAGGGTTTTAGAGAAAATGTGAGAAATTGGTAGATTAATCGATTAGAAATCGTTATAATCGAAGTATGATGTTAGATATATGCTTTAGATCATGTTTAGGGAAGTAATTTGGAGATTTGGGGTGTTTGGAGTTGACTGTTCGCAGCTGAGAAATTCTGGAATTTGTAGTGGTCGCTCATCGAGCTATCCCTCGCTCAGCGAAAGTTCCAGGGTTTTCCTCGCTCAGCGAGCGAGAGGGCGCTCAGCGAGCCTGTAGGTTTTTGAGAGGTGTTGTATTTAAATTCGTAGCTTTAGTTTCGGGTATCCATTTTTAGTGTTCCTTATATCGATGTGAAGCTAGAGACATGTAGAAACTAATGATGCAAAGAAATGAAATGTTTAGCCGACTTTTCCGATAAAACGTAAATGAATTAATTATGGAAATGTGGGTTGATGTGATATTGTGGCCGTTTGGCAAATGAATACATTATTTAAATTGAATGTTAATGTATGTTAATTGAATGAGATGAATGCATAATTATGTTGTGAATAACGTATGCATTTTCAGGAATGTTGTGTGTCATTTTGCTTGTAAAGCATAATGTATGCATTCTTGTGCTGTGGAATTCTTTGTCAATCCGTCGTAGCATCATGTGCTCATGTGGAGTGTGAGCGATGACTACAACAAGTTCGTGTGCCCGTGTGGGGTGTGAGCGATGGGTGATTTATTCACATTGATTGTGTGCCTGTGTGGGGTGTGAGCAATCGGATTGTGTGCCCGTGTGGGGTGTGAGCAATCCATAAACATTGTGTGCCCATATGGGGTGTGAGCAATGGGGAACAATGTGTGCCCGAAGGAGAGTTACTTTAGGTAACAAGCGATGATTCCATTTGGTTCCTGAGTGAACCTGCTGAAATGTTGAGTTGGTACCGCATTTGCATCTGCATAGAGTCGTGTGTCGGCCTCTATGAATTGCATTTTATCATTTTAATTATGATATGCAGAAATAAATATGAGTGCATATATGTTTATTTGGAGTATTATGGAGATGATAGTATGTGTGATGAAACATACTTGCTATATATATATGCATGTTTGATATGTGTATATGTATGATTTACACATTTGTAATGTATATGTGTGATTAAACATAGCTAGACGTATGCTTATGCGGATGAATAGAATTGAGGAATAAACATAAATAATGTAAGTTTATGTGAATTAGTGAATTGGTGCATGATCAATATGCTTGATTTTGTGTATGTACACGTTGCGATGTGTATAGATGATGAGGTATGAATTATGGTGAGAATATGTTTTATGTGTATTTTATATGCTGAGATATATAATTATATGCAGTGTTATTATGATAATGTTTCTCACCCTTCTGTTGTTTTATGATGCTCTACGAGGCATTGCAGAGTAGGTTGCTGGATGGTTTTTTTTTGCGAAGCTCGTCTTCATCTTTTGGTCGATCGGCTCTGATATGTAGCATTGGGTAGCTAGGGTTGGCTTGATGCCTTTTTGTGAATGCATTTGTATATGTATTTTTATGATAGATGTTTCATGTAAACATGGCATTATTTTGGTGATTCAAACTTGTGGATATATTTATGATAAGTATATAAGTTTGAAATTGTTATGTGGTTTCCATTGTTATTTGAATTAAATGAATACGGGTGTAAGGATGAAATCCTTGCGTGTGCAAGTTACCCCGTTTGTTGCATATCCATATTGAGCAGGTGTTGTATGATTTTAATTCCAAGTATAATGTGGCACTTCTCTTTTATACCATGTTTCAAATATACTCTGATGAAATTTTTAATATGTGTCTAAATGATTTAATTGCTTATTTGGGGTATAGAAAGGGGGTGTTACATTAAGTGGTATCAGAGCTAGTGTTCGAGTTAGTTGTGTCTGTCTTGATGTTGTTATGATTGAACTTTTGTTTAATCTTGTTGTTGTCTTTGGGAACAATCAAAATATGGTTGGTAGAATTGACAATGTTATGGCTGCTGCTTTGGAAGCAATGGCTAGGACGGTGTAGGGAGCGCCGAATGTGAATGCTAACGATGAGTTCTGAAAGAATCAACTGCCGGTCTTCAAAGAAAGATTTGATCCTGATGGTGCTCAGAATTGGTTGAAGGAGATTAAAAGAATCTTCAGAGTCATGGACTGTGCTGAAGAGAGTAAGGTGAGGCTTGGTTCTCACATGCTGAAGGAAGAAGCCGATGATTGGTGGGTCGATAGAAGTCAAGCTTTTGAAGAGGATGATGAAGAGATAACTTGGGAATTTTTTCGTGTCGAGTTCTTAGGGAAGTACTATCCCGAGAGTGTGAAGGGAAAGAAGGAGATGGAATTCCTTGAGCTGAAGCAAGGTTGTATGTCAGTGGTTGACTATACTGCTAAGTTTGTGGAATTGGTTCAGTTTCATCCTCATTATGATGCTGCTACTGCTGAGTTTTCTAAGTGCATTAAGTATGAGAATGGTTTGCGTTATGAGATTAATAAAGTTGTGGGATACCAGAGGATTAGAAGGTTTTCAGATTTGACTGAATGTTGTAGAATTTTTGAAGAAGATAGCAAAGCTCGTTGTACACATTACAAGAGTGTGAATGAGAGGAAGGGTAAGCAACAAGCTAGAAGTAGACCTTATGTAACACCCGCTGATAAGGGAAAACATAGGGGAAACTTTGATAGGAGATCTGGTGGAGGGAGTTATAGTCCCTTTAAGTGTTACAAGTGTGGCGATTTAAACCACAAGTCTTTTGAGTGTGGGAAGAATATTGTGAAATGTTCGAACTGTGGAGGTCTTGGACATGCTACTACCGAGTGTAGGAGGAACATTATGAAGTGCTTCAATTATGGAGAAGTTGGTCACATTAGTACTAAGTTTACTAAGCCGAAGCAAGCTCAGGTGGCCGGAAAAGTGTTTGCATTAGCGGGGAAGGACACTACTAGTGCAGACCGTTTGATTAAAGGTACATGCTTTATTAATAGTACGCCTTTAGTTACTATTATTGATACGGGAGCGACTCATTCGTTTATTTCTCATGAGTGCACTAAGCGTTTGAATTTGTTTATGTCTTCTTGGGGTGGTGAGATGGTTATTGAGACTCCTGCTTCAGGGTCGGTAACTACTTCTTTGGTGTGTGTGTGTGTAAGTTGTTCTTTGACCATGTATGGTAAAGTTTTTGTTATGGATTTAGTTTGTTTGCCATTGGAAGGTTTGGACGTGATTTTGGGTATGAACTGGTTGCTGTTTAATCGAGTTCATATAGATTGTTGTCATAAGTTAGTAAGGTTTCCTCCTTTGGATGATGAAGAAGAGAGTTTCCTATCCACAGAAGAGTTGAAGAAACTTTTAGTGGACGAAGTTCAATTGTTTGGTTTGTTTGCATCATTGTCAGTGGAAGGCAAAGTGGAGATAAGTAGGTTTCCAGTGGTGTGTGATTTTCCAGAAGTGTTTCCGGATGATATTAAGGATGTACCACCAGAAAGAGAAGTTGAGTTTTCTATTGATCTAGTTTCGGGTACTAAACTGATTTCGATGGCACTGTATCGTATGTCAGCTTCAGAGTTGGTAGAATTGAAGAAGCAGTTGAATGACTTGTTGGTCAAGAGGTTTGTTAGGCCGAGTGTTTCTCCTTGGGGTGCACCGGTATTGTTAGTAAAGAAGAAGGATGGAAGTATGCAGTTATGTATTGATTATCGACAGTTGAATAAGGTGACAATTAAGAACAAGTATCCGCTTCCGAGGATCAATGATTTGATGGACCAATTGGTTGACGTGCGTGTTTTTAGTAAGATTGATTTGAGATCGGGATATCACCAGATTCGTGTGAAAGAGGAGGATATTCAGAAGACGGCTTTTAGGACACGATATGGTTATTACGAGTATTCTGTGATGCCATTCGGAGTTTCTAATGCGCCAGGTGTGTTTATGGAATACATGAATCGTATTTTTCATGAACAGTTGGATCATTTTGTAGTTGTGTTCATCAACGACATTTTGATTTATTCTAAGTCTCAAGAAGAGCATGAAGAGCATTTAAGGATTGTGTTACAGATTTTGAAAGAGAAGCAATTGTATGCTAAGTTGTCAGAGTGCGAGTTTTGGTTGTCGAAGGTAAGTTTTCTTGGGCATGTTATTTTCGATGGTGGTATTAGTGTTGATCCCTCCAAGATTGATGCAGTAATGCAATGGGAAGTTCCTAGATCGGTTACGGAGATTCAAAGCTTTTTATGCTTGGCGGGTTATTATCGGAGGTTTATTGAAGGATTTTCAAAGTTGGCACTTCCATTAACGCAGTTGACTTGTAAAGGAAAGGCTTTCATTTGGGATATTCAGTATGAAGAGAGTTTCATGGAACTTAAAAGAAGGTTAACAACGGCTCCGATCTTGATTTTGCCGAATCCGACGGAACCATTTGTGGTGTTTTGAGATGCTTCATTGTTTGGGTTAGGTGGCATTTTGATGCAAGATGGAAAAGTTGTAGCTTATGCTTCAAGACAATTGAGGGTGCATGAAAAGAATTATCCTACGCATGATTTGGAATTAGCGGCTATGGTTTTTGCTCTAAAATATTGGAGGCATTATCTTTATGGTGCAAGATTTGAAGTCTTTAGTGACCACAAAAGTTTGAAGTATTTATTTGATCAAATGGAATTAAACATGAGACAAATAAGATGGTTAGAACTTTTGAAGGATTATGATTTTGGTTTGAATTACCATCCGGGTAAGGCGAATGTGGTGGCCGATGCCTTGAGTCGTAAGTTGTTACATATGTCCGCATTGATGATAAGAGAATGGGAACTTTTGGAGAATTTTAGAGACTTGAGTTTGGTTTGCGAGATGACACCGAGAAGCGTGAGACTTGGTATACTACGTGTTACGAATGATTTTCTTGCAACCGTTTGTGAAAAGCAAAAGTTGGATTTGAAATTTGTTGATTTGATGATGAATGAGAATGAGGATTTCAAGGTTGATAATTTTGGAGTTTTGAGATTCCGTGGTCGTATTTGTATTCCCGATGATGGGGAGTTGAAAAAGATGATATTAAAAGAGGGACACCAGAGTAATTTAAGTATACATCCAGGAGCGAATAAGATGTACCAAGATTTGAGGAAGATATTTTGGTGGTCCGGATTGAAGAGAGATGTAGCTCATTTTGTGTATGCGTGTTTGACTTGTTAGAAGTCTAAGGTGGAACCTCAGAAGCCTAGTGGTTTGATGCAACCGTTGGATATTCCGGAATGGAATTGGGATAGTATATCGATGGATTTTGTTACGGGGTTGCCGAATACGCAAAGAGGTCATAATGCTATTTGGGTAATTGTGGATAGGCTTACTAAATCTGCTCACTTTATTCTGATTGATATTAGTTATTCTTTGGAGAAGCTAGCCGAGATTTATGTTTCTGTGATTGTGAAGTTGCATGGAGTTCCTAAGAGTATTGTATCGGATAGAGATCCTAGATTTACATCGAGGTTTTGGGAAAGTTTGCAAAAGGCTTTGGGATCTAAGCTAAAATTGAGTTCAACTTACCATCCGCAAATGGACGGTCAAACCGAGAGGACAGTTCAATCATTAGAGGATTTGTTGCGTGCTTGTGTGCTAGAGCAAGGTGGTGTTTGGGATAGTTATTTAGTGTTGATTGAGTTCACCTACAATAACAGTTTTCATTCGAGTATTGGTATGGCACCATTTGAGGCTTTGTATGGTCGAAGATGTCGAACACCTTTGTGTTGGCATGAAACCGGAGAGAGAACGGTAGTCAGACCAGAGATGGTACAACAAACGACGGAAAAAGTAAATTTTATTCGGGAGAAGATGAGAGCTTCTCAAAGTAGACAAAAGAGTTATCATGACAAGAGAAGAAAGGATCTTGAGTTTCAGGAAGGCAACCATGTGTTATTGAGAATTACACCGATTACGGGTGTGGGTCGTGCTTTGAAGTCGAAGAAGTTGACTTCTTGTTTTATTGGACCGTATTAGATTACTGCACGAGTGGGTATTGTGGCTTATCGTGTGGCGTTTCCTCCGAATCTTTCGAATTTGCATGATGTATTCCATGTTTCGCAACTTCGGAAGTATTTTCCGGATCCGTCACATGTTATTCCCATGGACGAGGTTGAAGTAAGAGATAACCTTACGGTGGAAACTTTGTCGGTTAGGATTTTGGATCGTGAAATTAAGAAGCTAAGAGGAAAGGATATTACGCTTGTGAAAGTGACGTGGGGAGGCGCTGCGGGAGGCAATATGACTTGGGAATTGGAGATTAGGATGCGCGAGTCATATCCGGAGTTGTTTGGATCAGGTAATATTTTCGAGGACGAAAATTTCTAAAGTGGGGGAGAGTTGTAATGCCCCAATTCGATTTTCTCAATTTTTGTGGAGTCTTTTATGTTATTTGTATGATAATTGTTTTATTTGTGAAATTATCGTGATGATATGATATGTTGAGGAATTAATGTGATATGTTAGTGTGTTGTTTGATTTTACTGATTTGTGAATTTTTGGGTAAAATTGGTTTGGAGGGTATTTTAGGTATTTGTTATTTAGTAATAAGTTAGAAATTAGTAGAATTGGTATTTTTGTGAGAAAATGATATTTGGTTGGAAAAAGTAGAAAATAGAAATAGAAAGGGAAAAGAATATAAGAGAGTGAGAAAGAGTGAAATAGAAAGTTGGTAAGAAGAGAAAGAAAAAGAGAATAAAGAAAATGAGAGAAGAGAAAAAGAAGAGAAAAGAAGGAAAGTTGGAAAAGCTTCAAGATTGCTCCTAGGAATCAAAATAATCGGGTAAGGGTGATAAGCATTGTTATCTTAATATTGTGTATGATTATGTATGGGTTTGATTGGTTGAGTTTTAGTTTTGATGGAAGTTTAAGAGAAGATGAATAGTTAGGGTTTTAGAGAAAATGTGAGAAATTGGTAAATTAATCGGTTAGAAATCGTTATAATCAAAGTATGATGTTAGATATATGCTTTAGATCATGTTTATGGAAGTAATTTGGAGATTTGGGGTGTTTGGAGTTGACTGTTCACAACTGAGAAATTATGGAATTCGCAGTAGTCGCTCAGCGAGCTATCCCTCGCTCAGCGAAAGTTCCAGGGTTTTCCTTGCTCAACGAGCGAGAGGGCGCTCAGCGAGCCTGTAGGTTTTTGAGGGGTGTGTAAACACCCCAAATTTGCCCTCACTCATTCACACCATGGCTTGTGATCATTTCATATGCATAAACACAACCATATCATCTCATATTACATTTTTGATTCACTGCATTGGTTCTAAGTCATCTGCACCTAGGGTTTGTGATCTGAGCAATCCAAGAGCTTCTTGAGCCACTCCAAAGGCCACCAATCACTTCAAAGGGATCCATGTGTGTTCTTGTATCACATTATATCCTCTCAAAGTCAAAATGCCAAAGAATCACAAGAACTGGGATTGGTATGGATGCAGAGCCAAGTTTGACTGCACAGTTGACCTAAAATTAGGGTTTTGGTTTCAGAGGCCATAACTCCAATTTTTTTGGTCATTCTTGTTTCCATTGGTCTCTATATGGTATAGAGAGTATGCATATCAATTTTCATGAAGAAATTCCATGGGGAAGTCATCTGATCAAGAGTTGACTTTTCAGACAAGTCAGTGCAAAATCAGGGCATCTGAGGCCCCCAATGACCCAACCAAGGGGTGATCTTCATCATTTTGAGTGTATATGATCTTTATTTGATCATGGAAGAAGGTTGAAGTTCACAAAATTCAAGAATTGCAAGTTTTTGCAAAGTTGACTTTTTAGGGCATGGTTGACTTTTCAAGAATATGTCATTTTATGCCACTTTTCAAACCTTACTTTTTGATCCAAAAATGCTTCAAATGGAAAAACTTTGGTCATGAAAGTTGTAGAATACATTTTTCCCTTTTCAAAAAGTACAAGAACATGATCTAATTCATTTTGGATCAAAAGTTATGGTGTGACAAAGTTGGCAAAAATCATTAATTTTCAAGATATGCCTCAAATGAGAAACTTGCAATTTCATGTGTCAAGCTTTCTTGTGACTTCTAATTGACATCAAACCATTACACAAGCATCATGTAAGTCCTAAAGTTCAGATTGGACCAAGAATTTCTCATGTTCATGACTTGTATAGCAAGATCTTTCCATATGAACCAAAAGATAACCAAGTTGCAAAACCATCATGATACTTCCTACCACTTGCTGCATTGGCCCTTGAACCACCCTAGCCTCACTCACATACCATGCTGCGCCAGCCCCATGCTTGTACTAGCCTAGAACCAAGCCCATGCCTCTCTTACAACAAAGTGGACTTTTTGCAAAAGTAAACATCCCAATCACAACAGGCCAAGTCACATCCTCTGACCATTTGGAATTGTTTATACTATCCATTTGCAAGCTAAACATAACATCAAGTCATCCTGAAACAAGCCCTAGCACAGCATACACAAACTCACCCCATTTTGCATTTCTCTTCGAATCTGTCTCCATAGCTCACAAACACAAAAACCACTTCCATAGATCAACTCACCTTGCTTCACTGAGCCTAAACCAACAAGACTTAGGCCTGAATCCAGCAAGGACACCATTTCTCCATTTTCACTCCCAAGAGCAAAACCATTCGAATCTGTTCCCACAAGTCATAAACACTCAAACAAATTCCACATATCAACTCACCTTGCTTCACTGACCAGAAACCAACCATTGTTTTGGCCTGAGACCCTCCATATCACAAACACGATTTTCACACTCCCTTGGTCAGAACTTCTGCAAACTCACTCAAGAGGCTGTTTAAACTCCAACCAAGTATCCAAAGCTTCAAAGGGGGATCATTGGGACCTGTTTGAGCCAAAGAACTAGCCAGAAAGTGTCAGAGATCAAAGCTCCAGTTCAGGTGAGCTTCATGAACATTTTTTCCAGGAATTCGTTTTTAAGTTCTTAAATGGTTCTCTATGTTCCACTGATCATGATGATATGTTTGGTTTCGAAAATCATTGAGTTTTGAGCATGTATGGTGTTCCTGAAATTTTCTGACCTAAACCCCTTTTGCTTCGATTCAGCCTTATTATGTAAAATAAATGTGTTTTGGATGTTGATTCTTACTCTATGATGTTTGGGGATGGATTCTGGGCAGAGAAATTAGGTTTTAGTGAGCTAGGGTGAGAGTTAGCCATTTTCAGGGAGGGTGCTGGCCGGAGAAGACGACCGGAAGTCTTCTCCGGCCGCCTGAAGGTCATTAATGTGTAATTAGGGTTTAGGGGCAAGTTTGAATTTAGGCCGTGCGATATTGCTTTCCCGCGTGCATTGGATGGATGAGATCTAATCATTAGCCCTAATCCATATTTAATTAAATGTTAATTAATTAATTAATTGAGTTTAGGGAAGTTTGAACCTGGGCCGTCCAGATGCGCGCCAGGTCAAACTTTCCAAGCCCAGATTCAATCTGGACTCTTCATTGTGCTTACTTTCTTTTATTTCAATTTATTTTCATTTCTTTTTCATTTTATTTGCATAATTTATTTAAAATAGCAAAATTGTTTTAAAAATTATGAAACTTTTTCCCAAGAGTTTCATTAATTTTTAAAACACAAAAATATTTTTATTTTTATTTTTAGCATTAAAAAAGTATTTTTAAATATTTAAAAGATTATTTTTAATTGATTAATGAAAATTAATTTATTAAAAATACTTTTAGGTATTTAAAAATCACCAAAAAATTCATGAAATGTTCTAAGACATTTAGAAACATTTTCCAACCTTCAAACCAAATTTATTTTTTGATCTTGATGCATTTTGAGAATTTTTCATTGATTTAAAATCATTTTTATGCATTAATTTGATCCAAAGTTCCAAAAATCATTTCTGCCTATTCATGAAGAGTTGGACATTTATTCTTTTTGCATTGCATTGTGTTTAGCATGTAGTTTATGAGATTTAATGGCCATGATTTGATCTTGCATTTTCCATTTGTTTGATAATTTTCTTGTTTGGAAACCCTAAAACCCTAAATATCTTAAGAAAACCATAACTTGAACTTGGTTAGGAGTTGAGACTTCTCCTTTGGGCATGGGGTTAGTATAGGATTAGGGGTCTTTTGTGTGGCATTTTCAATTTTTTATCTTAGGGTTTGCTTCTGATTTTGATTTTTGTTTGATGTATTGTCCATAAACCCTAATTTGGGCTTTCATATGCATCCATCTTGCATTCTCTTGCATAACATGACTTTCCATGACATTTCAAGCATCCATTTGATTCATTTGACATCATAAGACATATTGAAAGCATGTTTGATCAATGCATCATGTATTTGCCATGTTGTATGTCATGTGCACTTCATAACTTTTCATGTATGTTCATGGTTCCTAACTTGCTTCATTTGCATTCATAAACTTGTATGATCATTTCCATGTGCTGCCTCATGTTTGTAGCATCTCATAGCATCATTAGCATCATGTATATGCTTCTGGTTTTGTTTCTCATCATGTCATCTCATCCCATTTTGCATTGCATTGCATTTCTTTTCTAACCTTTCAGGTGGTAAGTGATTTTGGGAAGTGAATTTGCCTTCACTTCTCATAACTTTTCTTTTCATCTCTCTTGCATCCATTGCTGCATTTTTGTTTGTGTTTGAGATTGAGCTTGCTCATTCCTCTTCTTCTTACTTTCTTTCTTCAAGTGACTTGACTTCTTGAATGAAGCAAGTCACTTTGCTTCTCTTGATCCTTTCATCTGCTTCCTGGTGGTTCCATTGAAGACTTCTCTTGTAGACCTCACAAACCTTAGGAACAACCAAGCATGACAATGATTAGGGTTTTGATTAGTCTCCCCTCTTAGTTTTACCTTTGTGTCTCTTTTGAGTCTTCTCTTCTCATCTCATAATCAGGGACTAAACCCTAAAGGCTTTAAGGCTTTGTGATTAAGCTTATGCCTGCATCCTTCTCTTAGGATGGAGTGTATAATTTTAATCTTAAGTGTTGAACCCTTAATGTGTTTAACTCTCTTAATCAATTCATCTAATAATCATCAAGACATTACACTTGTAACTTGGGCCTTGCATTAGGGTTCTAATTCTTCCTTAATTGGTTAAGAAGGACTAACCCTAGTGTTAATGGACAAGTCCCCCTCAAGTTGTCTTACAAATCATAAAAATCATTTCTTCATCATATCATTAAATAAAATCCACTTAATAAAGGCTTTGTTTTGTCATGAGTTTAATCCCTAATCATGGATTAAGTTGAGGAGCTTTCCTCAGCTTAAACATTCTCATCTATTATCCTTCTATTAGGATGGTGTAATGAGTCTGTTTAATCCCTGATTATGGCTTAACCTCATTACTTAACACTAAACAAAAACATCAAAAACATCTAAATAATCACAAGTAGGTTAATGATCTTAACCCTACATCAAAGGTAATTAAGTATGAGAATCTGACTTCACACTTAAAGTATTCTCATTACCCCTAATCAGAGGGAAGATGTGATGAGTTTACTAAATCCGTTGGTTTAGGCTTAAGCTCATTAACTTATGACAAACTTTCAAAAGCAATAAAAGACTGAAAACACAAAAACAAACAATAATCGTCTCCTTCGGGATTCTTTTCTCATCTCATTCACTCATAAACGAGAATTTGCTTCTTCCGTCTAATGCAAGACAGTTTGCATATATGCCAGACAGATCACACACTTGAGCATAGACAAGTAAGCAGTTCACAAGTCAATTTATCTTTCAGTCTCTTTGGGTCGAACTACGGTGTTCTGACTTCCTCATTGCACGAGAGGATACGTAGGCATAACTTAACATTTATTGAACAAAAGTCTCTGTATATTCCCCCTCCTTTCAGCTTCATTCTTTTAGCCTCATGATCTTGAGCATTTCACTCCTGTTCTCACACTGACACTTTTCATATTTCATATCACTTATACACTTTACACTGACACCTGTACATCTTTTCCAGTTCTTTATACACAAATTGCACTGACACTACCCCTTTAAAACACAAATCTTTTAAGCGTGGATCCCGTCGAGTACGGCGGACAATCTGGGTGCTAATACCTTCCCAGGTTGTAACCAACCCCCTTTCTCAGTCTCTCTGGTTCGCAACCGTCTTATCCATCTCTTTCTAGGTCTATGCAGCATTGCCTTTCCTCCGGGATAAAAATGCCTAGCTGGCGACTCTATTCATTCTCGCTGTGTGTTCTCACTGTTCCCCTCGCCGACCGTTCGCGTCTGTACCTTTATTTGGGCCTGGTCCCACTTATCGGGAGCGACAGCTTGGCGACTCTGCTGGGGACCCTTATACTGCAACCAGGGCTTCTGGTTCTTTTTGTGGGTTCCTCCTAGCGCTTGATTGATTTGTGTTTACTGGGGTGTTATCTGTGCTTGTATGTTTGTTTTATTTACTGCTTTATGTACAATTGTTTATTTGCTTTCTTTACTGCTTTACATATATCATACTATCATGCTGCTGGCTGGATCTGGTTTTGCTTTGGTGGGTGGGTGTTCCATTGAGAGTTAAGGTCCTATACCTGGGACCTGAGTGACACCTAGGCTAGAGTGAATCATATTCTTTCCCATTCCATCTCGGTCTGGTGCGGGAATATGAAACACGGTTCAGATATGGGTTTCTTCTTGAGAACTCTGTGTTGCAGATTTCCTGCAATGCTAGGGCTATCTGGGAAGCCTGCTAAGTCTGGATGACCTTTAGTATTGACCTTCAGAAACTGAGGTGAATTAGAGGAGGAACTTTTATGGTTATTGTAAACACTGTACCTCCGGGTTAGAAGTATTTACACTTCTCATAACTGATCCAAGTCTGAGGATCCTTGTCCTAGAACACCACCTGTGAGGGGGTTGGGCTGTTTACAGGTTTGCAGGTACCTTGGCCTCAGAATACCCTGTTACTTTGTTTGTTTAAGAACACTTCATGTTGGAACAGTTCTTGTGATTCTAAACCCTGGACATGTGGCTCTTTATTTGAGTCCCCCACCTTGGTTACTGGATTTATAGACCTCCATCTGGAATTCTTGAACGTACTTGGACCTATATCAGGGCATTTGATCAGATCCAGCTCAGTCACAGACCCTTGCATATCATTTGCATACATAATCATTGCATCATATTGACATTTGCTTATTTGTGTTTCAGGGTATCCATCTTCATTTGGTTTTGGTTTTGACCCCATCTTCAGTATTAACCTATCTTCATCAGCATCTGCTTCAGCTATCACCTGCACCAGCCAATCAGTGGCCCATTTCTTCAGTGTTATCATCAGCACTTGTCTCTACTCAGTCTCAGTATCATGGCACCTAAAAAGAGCAACATCACCTATCACTTCTTCCAGCCAGAGTTATCTGACATCAGGAGGATTCAGACCCTGATCACTCCAGACCATATACCATTGTTCAGGGAACACTATGGAGATATACTTGATATGGTTATGGATCTGGACCCTTCACAGAGGAGCCTGATCCACACTTGCATTCAGTTTTATGATCCCCCACTGAGGTGTTTCACTTTCCAAGACTTTCAGTTGGGCCCTTTATTGGAAGAATACTCATCATTAGTTGGTATACCTATCAGAGGTGGAATCCCTTTCAACCCTGAGATGGTCTTCCCTGGTAATGGAGAAGTAGCAAAGGCTTTGCATCTGGAACCTGTTCTGATTGAGCAGCATATGACTTCTAAAGCTGGAATCCCTGGCTTCCATCTGGATTTCTTGATCTCTCAAGCTACCCTGAAAGCTTCTTTAGGAGAGTGGAAAGCTGTCTGTGCTTTATTGGCCCTGAGCATATATGGAATTATATTGTTTGCAGATGAGCCTCGATTCATTAGCAAGAATGCAATCCATCTTTTTATCCTGAAGAACCCAGTGCCCACTTTGTTGGGGGATCTCTATTACTCAGTGCATCAGAGGAATGAAAAGCAGAGGGGAAGATTAGTGAGGTTTTGTGCTCCATTGTTCCATACTTGGCTTCTCAGGCATCTACCCAGGACAGATGCATTTCTAAATCCTCATCAGCAGAGCAACTGGGCTAAGAGACTCACTGCTCTAACTTCAGCCGATATCAGATGGTGCACTCAAAGTATTAAGGGTAGGGATATCGTCACCAGCTGTGGGTATTTTCCCAATGTGCCCCTAATAGGAGTTAAGGGTAGTATTAATTACAATCCTCTGCTGTTCAGAAGGCAACTGGGCTATGCACTGGTTCACACTCCTAAGGCACAGGACTTGGTTGAGACTCTTTATTGTGAGAACAAGCCTAATCTGGCTATTGTTAGGCAGGCTGCCTGGGCCTGGGATCATGTTCAAACCAAGGGAGTAACCATTCTAGGGAAGTGCAATAATGTGGCATCAGCACAATATTATGAGTGGTCCCATGCCAGGGCCCAATTCTCTGGAATGCCCTTTACCATGGAGGATATGCCTGGACCATCCTCAGCACCACCTCCTGCCACTGTCAGTTTGGAGGAGTTTGAGAGCTTGAAAGAAAGAAATGAGAAGTTGACTCAGGCTTTGCAGAAGACCCTCCGGGAGAGGAGTGATGGCAGGTTGGATATTGAGAGGTTAGAGAAGTTGAGAGTGGAGCACCTGGCTAAGATTGAGAAGTCTGGGGATTATATCAAAAAGTCTAAAGCTGGAGAACAAATTCTGAAGAATGCTTGCAAGGAAGCCCAGTTCCAGAGAGCAAGGACAGACTTGTATCTGAAGGAGAGTCAAGCCCGGTGGGTCAGGATCACCGAGGCTCGTACCCTGGAGGACAAGAGAGTTCAAGACAAGATAGAACAGCTGGAAGCTAGTGCAAAAGAGCAGCATGAAGCCCTGGCAGCAGCCCAGAGGGAGATATCAGAGCTGAAGATCAAAGCTGGAGTGAAGAGGTCAAAGGACCAAAGTCAGCACAAGAAGCTAACAACAGCTGTTACTACCCGGAATCTCCTCATCAGGAATCTCACGGAGCGTCCAGCTGATCCTGTGACCGAAGCACTTCTCAAGGAAGTTCGTGAGGATGAGTTTGGTCTTGGTGTTTGAACATTTGTTTGTTGTTGCCTTCATTCCATGTATTTTTGTTTTTCTGTGATATATTTTGACCCCTCAGAGGGCTTGTATTTGTAAACGAACTATGTACCATTTTGCTTTTTGTAATATATGTATTAGTTTGTTCCATCCGAGTTTACTTCGAAAGCAACATCAACAGCATCTTCAAGGGTCTGGAAGGGTCAAAACTGAATGCCAAGCCGGATACCTTGAAAACAAATAAGCATACTGCATTGCATGCTAACCCTTTGTTTGTTTTGTAGGTTTTTGTTTTATTGTTGCTAACTCTGTTGTGATGCTCAGGAACTATTGCTCGACGCCGGGTATTTCCCCTCAACCGTCCGCACCGTTATCCAACCCGTAACAATCTTCCGGGCATACAAATGGATCAGGTACAGCAGGACCTTGCAGAGGTTAGAAATCAAATGGCAAACGAAAGATTGGAAATGAGAACGCAGATGACTCAGTTTATGGAAGTAATGAACAACATGGCTCAGAGCCAGGAAAGATTGAGGGCCATGGTGGAAAGGCAAAATCAAGAAGATCCGCATATAGGGACTGCCGGCACCAGCAACAATGAAAGGGTCCAACCTCACGTTAACCCCCCTGTATTTGGCCCCCATCTTCATCCAGAGGTCAATATTCCTGCAAATGTTCAAGGGACTGCCACTGCAGGCAGGGTATTGCAAGAAGACCCCCAGGAGGATCAATTCACGGTAATGGGTGCTGGGGAGGAAGCTTATGATAGAAGGCTGGATGAGATAGCTGAGAAATTGAGGTCCTTAGAGTCTCAAAACTCTTTGGGTTTCGATGTCATGGACATGGGCTTGGTAGACGGGGTCAGGATTCCCCATAAGTTCAAGCCTCCTTGTTTTGAAAAATACAACGGGACTTCATGCCCCCGGACTCATTTACAATCATTTCTGGGGAGGCTGAAGGCCTATACTATGGACGAGAAGCTCTGGATGTTCTATTTCGAAGACAGCTTGACAGGAGCCTCAAGAGAATGGTACTCTCATCTGACGAGAGCAACTATCAGGTGTTGGAAGGACCTGGCAGAAGCCTTTATCAGACAGTATCAGTACAATTTAGACATGGCACCCAACAGAACTCTCCTAATGGGAATGTCACAGTCGTCAAGGGAAAGTTTCCGAGAATATGCCCAGAGATGGAGGCAATTGGCTGCTGCTGTTCAGCCACCTATGTCTGAGAGGGAAATGGCAGATATGTTTATGAACACCCTCCAGGGAACATATATTGACAGGTTGGCTGCTTTCACTTCCACTAGCTTTGCAGATGTTGTCATAGCTGGGGAAAGAATTGAGAGCCTGTTAAAAATGGGCAAGATTTCTGACAATGGTGCCAGCTCGTCCAGTAGTACAAGGAAGCCTTTTGCAGGCCCAAGAAGAACTGGCGAGACCAATGCCATCCACTCCAACAGGGGCAGACCCCAATATGTTCACAGGTCTGTAGCAGCAGTCACCATTCCCACTCCAGCTCATCCTCAACCAGCTTATCAACCTCCGCAGCAAAACTATCAGCAGCAACCTCAGTACCATCAGCAACCTCAGTATCCTCCAAGGAATTATAACAACACCAACAACAACAGTCAGCAAAGGCCATTTCAGCAGAGGCCATCTCAAGCCAATAGGGTGATCGATCCGATCCCTATGCCATATGCTACATTGCTGCCACAACTCCTGAAACTCAACCTAGTTGAGCTAAGGACGTTGGCACCTCCAGATCCCAACAGTCTACCCAGGAATTATGACTCCAACTCCAGATGTGCTTTTCATTCAAATGCGCCTGGCCACAGTACAGAAAAGTGCAGAGCCTTGCACATGAAGGTACAAGACCTGGTAGACTCTAAGGCTTTGAATTTCGCGCCACCACCCAATGTCAATAAGAACCCAATGCCAAACCACGGTGGTCCCAGAATTAACGCTATTGAAGAAGACAAACTGTTTTATTTAATAACCAGTGTGGGTCAGATCCGGACACCGTTGGTAGAAATCAAAGCCCAACTCCTCGAATGTCAAATGTTCCCGGGGTGTGAGTTGGGGTGTGCTTACTGCAATATCTCAGTAAATGGGTGCAATAACCTGAGGAATGGCATAGACGGTCTTATTCAGAGTGGCCAACTTCAGATCACCACATCATTTCCAACAAATCCAGCAATCTCATCAGCAACAACTCCAGAACCTCCTACAACTGCAACAACCATTGTTCCTGACAATTCTTCGGCTTCATCAACAAGTACTTCATCTGTCATTTCAACTGATCAGATATCAACAAATGTTCCTTCTACAACTCCAGCACCACTCCATTTTGAAACTCCTACAACAACAACATCCTTTCTTCCAACAATGTCTCCTACAACATCAGCAACAAATCATGAAGATGTCTCAACTGTCACAATATTTTATGATCCTGAAAACAACTCTGCCTACAACTCAGAAAGTGCTGCTCCCATCAGAGCACCAGTCACAATTTATTATGATCCACAGACTATCATAGTTCCTTCAGCAGCTGCAGTCAGTCCAGTCACTATCACGGTGCCTGGACCAGTACCTTATGAAAGCAGTAATGCCATCCCGTGGCATTACGGCTATGACCTGTACTGTGAAGGACAAAAGATCACTTTTGAATCGTCAACCCCTGCACCACAAGTAGACAATGTGGGAGGAGGCGGAGGCTTCACTCGAAGCGGACGTCTTTTCGCCCCACAAATTCAGAGACCCACTGCCGAAGCAGAAGCTGCTGCCAAGGCAAAAGGGAAGAGCCCTGTGCAGGAAGATCAAGCTGTTAAGGAAGCTTTGAAGACACCGTTTGATCAAGAGGTTGATGAGTTCATGCGAATCATCAAAAAGAGTGATTATAAAGTAGTGGATCAGCTTCATCAGACGCCTTCCAAGATCTCAATCCTATCATTGCTTATGTGCTCCGAAGCTCACCGGAATGCACTACTCAAAGTCTTGCACGCATCTTACGTGCCCGAAGAGATCACTGTCAACCAGCTGGAAGCCGTAGTTGGAAATGTTAATGCTAGTCATGGACTAGGGTTCACCAACACTGATTTGACCACGGAAGGCCGCAACCATAACAAAGCCTTGCACATAACCATGGAATGTAAAGGTGCAGTCCTTTCCCATGTGCTGGTGGATACGGGGTCATCCCTCAATGTCTTACCTAAAAAGGCCCTGGTGAAGCTAGAATATGACGGATTGGCGTTGAGACCCAGCAACCTGGTGGTGAGAGCCTTTGATGGTTCGAAGAGATCGGTTCTGGGAGAGATTGAGTTGCCCATAACGATTGGCCCGCAAACCTTCAAAACGACCTTCTACGTGATGGATATACAGCCTGCCTACAGCTGTCTATTGGGTAGGCCATGGATTCACGCCGCTGGCGCCGTGACCTCTACCCTTCACCAGAAGTTAAAATACGAGTGGGAGGGTCAAATCGTTACAATCTGTGGAGAAGAGGATATTTTTGTCAGCCACCTGGCTACCTATAAGTACATTGAGATGGATGGGGAGATCCATGAAACTATGAGTCAGGGGTTCGAGGCCTTGAACGTGAATGAAACATCTGCTGTACCTGGAACTTCAATGACGTCATACCAACAAGCCCGGAAGGTTGTTAAGGAAGGAACTGCCCAAGGCTGGGGCAAACTACTACCGGTGGAGAAGAAAGAGGACAGATTTGGGTTGGGTTACAAACCAACTCAACAAGATCAAGCAGCGGATGCGAAAAAGCCCAACTTTGTGAGTGGGGGGATGCTCACCCCTGATGCTGTCAACAATGTGGAAGACGAGCTGGAAGAAGAACACAACCTGGAAAGCTGGATTCGTCCAAAGATCCCGGGGAGCAGTGTCTCAAACTCGTCTTCCCAGGAAATTATAAGAGTTACTCATGCAGAGTAATTATTATTTCCTGTATTTTTATAGCATGCATCAAAGTCTTGCATCTTGCCCAAGATGACAAGACTCATTTTGTAATCGGGCCATCTGTACTTTTTGTGCAACAAGATTAATCAATGAAATATCAGACATCTTTTTGCAAATGAATCTTTTTCTTTTCGTTCACTGTTTTTCCATTTTTCTTTTTGTACAAAAAATAAATGGCAGTGTTTTCAAAATGACAACTTTATTTCACTTTTCTAAACAAGATTAAAATCAAATCACTAAAATGAACAAACTGAACCCTTGCAGAATGTGCCTTCCAGACAACACCGACAACAGCACGGCTATGACTTCGTATGACTTTGACAATCCAATCAATCAAGCTGATGAAGGGGTTGAAGAAGAATATGAGCTTCCTGAAGAGCTAGCCAGGTTGTTGAGACAAGAGGAAAAGGTTATTACTCCTCACCAGGAGGAGGTTGAAACGATCAATCTTGGTACAGATGAAGACGTGAAAGAAGTTAAAATCGGGGCCTGCTTACAAGACTCAGTGAAGAGACAACTGATTGACCTGCTTCAAGAGTATGTGGACGTGTTTGCTTGGTCTTATCAAGATATGCCAGGGTTGGATACCGACATTGTTGTACACAAGCTGCCTTTGAGAGAAGAATGTCCACCGGTTAAACAGAAACTGCGCCGTACTCGTCCAGACATGGCAATGAAGATCAAGGAAGAGGTACAAAAGCAATGGGACGCCGGTTTCCTTGCCGTAACTAGCTATCCACCGTGGGTTGCTAACATAGTACCTGTGCCCAAGAAGGACGGCAAAGTAAGAATGTGTGTTGACTACCAGGATCTGAACAGAGCTAGCCCGAAAGATGACTTCCCTTTACCTCACATTGATGTATTGGTGGATAATACGGCTCAGTTCTCGGTATTCTCCTTCATGGATAGATTTTCAGGATACAATTAGATTAAGATGTCACCTGAAGACATGGAGAAGACAACTTTTATCACACCCTGGGGCACGTTCTGCTACAAGGTAATGCCATTCGGACTCAAGAATGCCGGTGCGACATATCAACGGGCTATGGTAACATTATTCCACGATATGATTCATAAAGAGATAGAATGTTATGTGGATGACATGATTGCCAAGTCCCTCACTGAAGAAGACCACCTGGTAAATCTGCTAAAGCTATTCAAGCGTCTGAGGAAGTATCAATTGAAATTGAACCCCAACAAGTGAACGTTCGGGGTGCGATCTGGTAAGTTGCTGGGTTTTATTGTAAGCGAGAAAGGGATTGAAGTTGACCCTGATAAAGTCAAAGCCATCCAAGAGATGCCTGCACCGAAGACAGAGAAAGAAGTTCGAGGGTTCTTAGGTCGATTGAACTACATCTCACGGTTCATATCTCACCTTACAGCAACCTGCGAACCCTTGTTCAAATTGTTAAGAAAAGAACAGACGGTCAGGTGGAACGAAGACTGCCAAAAGGCTTTTGACAAGATCAAAGAGTACTTACAAGAGCCTCCAATCCTTATGCCTCCAGTTGGAGGAAGACCTCTGATCATGTACTTGACAGTATTAGAAGAGTCAATGGGGTGTGTGTTGGGCCAGCATGACGAGTCTGGTCGAAAAGAGTATGCAATATACTACCTAAGCAAAAAGTTTACCGACTGTGAACAACGTTATTCACTGCTCGAGAAAACTTGTTGTGCTTTAGCGTGGGCTGCTCGCCGATTAAGGCAGTATATGTTGACCCACACTACTTTATTGATCTCGAAAATGGACCCAGTCAAGTACATATTTGAGAAGCCAGCTCTTACCGGACGGGTTGCAAGATGGCAAATGATTCTTACAGAGTATGACATTCAGTACACTTCTCAGAAGGCCATCAAGGGCAGTGTACTGTCTGAATATCTTGCTGAGCAACCCATTGATGATTACCAGCCAATGAGATTTGACTTCCCTGATGAAGACATCATGTTCATAAAAGCGAAAGATCATGAAGAGCCTATTCACACTGAAGGGCCTGACCCGGAAGAAGAATGGACTATGATGTTCGACGGGGCTGTTAACATGAATGGTCGTGGTGTTGGTGCAGTACTCATTACACCTAAAGGAGTCCACATGCCTTTCTCGGCAAAACTCTCTTTCAACTGCACTAACAACGAAGCTGAATACGAAGCTTGCATTATGGGTCTTGAGGAAGCCATTGACCTCAGGATCAAGACATTGACTGTATTCGGAGATTCAGCTCTGGTAATCAATCAGACCAATGGCAAATGGTACACCCACCAGGATCATCTGATACCGTATAGGGATTATACAAGGAGGTTATTGACTTTCTTCACAACAGTCAAGCTTGAGTATATCCCTCGGGACGAGAATCAGTTTGCAGATGCTCTTGCTACCATTTCATCCATGATCAAAGTTCAAGCTGCTAACTTTGTACCTAAGATTTCAGTGTCCAGACTTGATAGACCAGCATATGTGTTTGCAGCAGAAGTTGTCAAAGATAATAAGCCTTGGTTCCATGACATTAAGTGCTTCTTAGAGGATCAAACATACCCACCTGGGGCATCATCCAATGATAAGAAGACATTAAGAAGGCTTGCTGGTAGTTTCTTTCTGAACACCGATGGTTCCCTCTACAAGAGAAACTTTGATATGGTACTCCTCAGATGCGTTGATAAGACAGAAGCAGGCCTGTTAATGCATGAAGTGCACGAGGGATCCTTTGGTACCCATGCTGGAGGGAATGCCATGGCTAAGAAGTTGCTAAGATCGGGTTATTATTGGATCACAATGGATGCCGACTGTTGTGCCTACGCCAGGAAATGCCATAAATGCCAGATTTATGCGGATAAAGTGCATGTGCCTCCCAATCCTCTGAATGTGATGTCTTCACCCTGGCCCTTTGCTATGTGGGGCATTGACATGATTGGCAAGATTGAGCCAACTGCTTCGAATGGCCACAGATTCATCCTGGTCGCCATCGACTATTTCACCAAGTTGGTCGAAGCAGCCTCCTATGCCAATGTTACAAGACAAGTGGTAGCTAGATTTCTGAAGAGGGATATCATCTGTCGGTATGGAGTGCCCGAGCGAATCATTACTGATAATGGTTCCAATTTAAACAACAAAATGATGGCAGAGCTGTGCCGGGACTTCAAGATTCAGCATCACAATTCTTCTCCTTACAGGCCAAAGATGAATGGCGCTGTTGAGGCAGCAAATAATAATATCAAGAAGATTGTGCAGAAGATGGTAGTCACTTACAAAGACTGGCATGAGATGCTACCGTTTGCCTTGCATGGGTATCGCACGTCAATCAGGACATCCACTAGGGCAACACCGTATCAACTTGTGTATGGTATGGAGGCAGTCCTACCTATTGAAGTTGAATTACCCTCTCTACGGGTATTGATGGATGTTAAGCTGAACGAAGCAGAATGGGTTCGGGCCCGATACAAACAACTAAGTCTGATCGAAGAGAAGAGATTGGCTGCAATCTGTCATGGGCAGTTATATCAGAAACGAATGAAGAGAGCCTTCGATCAGAAAGTCAGGCACCGAGAGTACCAAGTAGGAGATCTTGTGCTGAAAAGAATCCTCCCTCCTCATACAGACCACAGGGGTAAATGGACTCCGAACTATGAAGGACCATTTGTGGTAAAGAAAGTTTTTCCGGTGGAGCACTGATGCTCAGCACTATGGATGGTGAAGACTTCCCGTCCCCTGTGAATTCAGATGCAGTTAAAAAATACTTCGCGTAAAAATGACCCGCTGGACATAAAAACAGAATGTAAGTCCAGGCAAAAATAGGGCATCCCGGCGAGTCAAAAACAGAATAAAAGACTCGGGCAAAAATAAGGGAAAATAGACAAAGAATGTACACCCGCTGAGTTGAAAAGCCGCGTTGGACAACTCAGGCAAAAATGGGTATCCCGATGGATTGAAAACCCGAAAGGGCGATCCATGCAAAATAAGGGAATAAGCGAACAACTGCACTCTGAATTCGTCTGTATCACTTACAACTTGGTAAGCTTCGAAAGGATCAAGCTTCTATCAGAATCAGCCTTCTTCAGAAAGCAAGATGAGAAGAACGTCAAAGGTCATACGAGTCATAGTGAAGAGGAAGCTCCTTAAAGCGTCATCAACACTGCCAGCATTTTGTTTCTCAATTTGTAGCAATCTCCTCATTCCAGGGGATTTGTTTCTTTGACTGTATCTCGCCAATTCAGGGCATATGAATTAATAAAACCAGATTTTCAGTCATGTCTCGTCTTGTACATTTTCATTTTGCAAAAATGTCTGATATCTTAAAGAAACACTGATTGCATAAGAATACAGATGTTTATCTTCAAATAAAAACATGCTTGCAAGAAATATGCTTACTCTCAGAAGTATTTAAACTCCTATGACGGAATCCAGTAAGGGATACCTCGGGATTATTTTGTGCGTTTCTCTATCTTTTTCAGGATTACAGGTATCCAGAGCGCAACTTGGGGCATGAAAGCCTCATCCCAGCAAGCTGGCAAATCAACACTCAATTTTGGCACCCGAAGTGCTCTCTCCCTAGCTAAGTTGCCTCTCATGACTTCCCCCAGCTGAGTTTGCCACTTATTACTTATCCCCATCAGAGTTGCCAGGCATCACGGAAGGCACCTATATCCCCGGCTGAGTCAAGGATCCTCTTCAACAGAATCCCTAGGGAGGTCTCTCAATGATCTCTCTTTATCCCCAGCCGAGTTGCCATCTCGCCCTCAGCCGAGTACAAAAGTCAGGGTACCATCTCCCCACAGAGCTCCAGCCTCCGTCCAGAAGAGCAGCGCATAGAAGATCACAACAGAGTGAAGAAAGCTTCTAGAAACCCCAGCTGGGTCTCTCATTTATAAGGATAGGTCTATCAATGACCCATATCCCCAAGCAGATAGTATCTCGTCAGATTTACCAATGATCTCATCCCCAGCTGGGATGTCCATTTCAGCATGTCGGTCGAAGATCTTCGCAGCAACGGGACCCGGATCCCGGTTTGGTATCTTTGCACAATCATAGCATTCGCATCATATTTACCCACAAAGCGTAGCATTCCGTTTTAACACGGAGCATTACGGCAAAACCCAGCACATAGCATAATCATAAGCCATGTTCTAAACCAACACTTGTGAATAATGACAGTTCATCAACGTATAGAAAATCCCCACCAGAGTCCTCAGCAAAAGCAGCTGCCTCAGTATATACTCGTTATGACACCCGTCTGTGCCATCTTTCCCCAGTAAAGTCACCTGAACACTCTTTACGAACAAGATCACTCGTATTACAGATACGTCCTGACACCCGTCCGTGTCATATCCCAGCAGAAAGCCAAAGGCATCCTCTTTGCACTCACATATACCTATATACACTTTCTTGACACCCGCCCGTGTCATATCTCCGGCGCAGTCGCCTACACTTGTTGATATTACTATACTTTTCTTTTTCTGACACTCGTCCGTGTCACTCTCCCCGGCAGATAAACATTCATCTATACACCATACTCACTACTCATGTCACACTCATGCAGATACTCGTCCGTATCCTGTATATACCCTTCATATCCCCACAGATTCGGCACTAGTCCTTGTTCTTTGTTAACTCGTTGGTACTCGTTCGTACCATCATCTCAGAACATGCGTCAAGCGTTTGTTTCTACACGATACTCATCCGTATCATAGTTTTAAGGATGCTCGTCCGCATCTTTAATCCATACACTGTGTCAAACACTTATGTCTTCTTGAATATAGATACTCGTCTGTGTCTACTATTCCCCCAGAAAAGTCCCCTCAGATTCAACACTCTCCCGTGTTCTCTGTTAACCAGTTGATACTCGTCTGTATCATCATCTCTGAACATGTGTCAGCATTTGTTTCTACCCGATACTCGTCCGTATCGTAGTTTTAGGGATGCTCGTCCGCATCTTTAACATCCAAACACTTATACTTTCTTTTCTTGGTTGTAAACACTCGTCCGTGTTTACTACATCCCCAGTAGATTACCAGCAAAGCAAATTTCTTTTTATCTGACACTCGTCCTGTGTTATGATAAACCCTGAGAGCAGCCGTACCCTGCTAGGTGGTCGTCCTCCACCTCTTGATGATCGTCCTTCATCATTTTATCCAATGGCCGTCCCCATTGTTGATTTTTGGTTATCTGACATTCGTCCTATGTCAAAACAAACCTTGAGAGCAGTCGTCCCCTGCTAGGTGGTCGTCCTCCACCTCTTGATGGTCGTCCTCCATCATGCTCATCCAATGGCCGTCCCCATCGTTGACCCTTTCCATCCGGCATTCGTCCTATGTCGCGATATTTTCGGCAGACGTACCCTTCCCGGTGGTCGTCCTCCACCTTAGATGACCGTCCCTCATCTTAACTCGACAGAGCAGCCGTCCCCTGCTAGGTGATCGTCCTTCACCTTTGATGACCGTACCTCATCATCTGTTTATTTCATTTATTCTTTAACCCGATGGCCGTCCCCGTCGTGGTCCCTTTTCCTTTTAGCCCGATGGTCGTCCCCATCGTCGGTTACTTTGCTTTATGAACTTGACGGTCGTCCCCGTCATGTTTCGTTCAATCCCCAGAGAATCTTGCAGCTTTATCTTGATGGCCGTCCCCATCATAATTTCTTATTTTTTCCCAGCTAGTCGGTCGTCCCCGTCTTGGCTTTGCCTTTTATCCCCAGCATGTCGGCCGTCCCCGTCATTGCTTTACTTTCCGCACTTTTCTAGCATGTCGGCCGTCCCCGTCATTGCTTTGTTTCCCACACTTTACAATATACTTTATTTTCCTTTTACAATCTATATCCCTTTTCTTCTTCATTCTGTGAGTGCAAATTTTGGATTGTCTTTGGTATTCAACCACAAGTTATCTTGTTTGCCTGTTAAGCCGCTGCTTACAACCTACACAGCTAACTCATGTTTGAATAGGGGCAGCTGTAAACACCCCAAATTTTCCCTCACTCATTCACACCATGGCTTGTGATCATTTCATATGCATAAACACAACCATATCATCTCATATTACATTTTTGATTCACTGCATTGGTTCTAAGTCATCTGCACCTAGGGTTTGTGATCTGAGCAATCCAAGAGCTTCTTGAGCCACTCCAAAGGCCACCAATCACTTCAAAGGGATCCATGTGTGTTCTTGTATCACATTATATCCTCTCAAAGTCAAAATGCCAAAGAATCACAAGAACTGGGATTGGTATGGATGCAGAGCCAAGTTTGACTGCACAGTTGACCTAAAATTAGGGTTTTGGTTTCAGAGGCCATAACTCCAATTTTTTTGGTCATTCTTGTTTCCATTGGTCTCTATATGGTATAGAGAGTATGCATATCAATTTTCATGAAGAAATTCCATGGGGAAGTCATCTGATCAAGAGTTGACTTTTCAGACAAGTCAGTGCAAAATCAGGGCATCTGAGGCCCCCAATGACCCAACCAAGGGGTGATCTTCATCATTTTGAGTGTATATGATCTTTATTTGATCATGGAAGAAGGTTGAAGTTCACAAAATTCAATAATTGCAAGTTTTTGCAAAGTTGACTTTTTAGGGCATGGTTGACTTTTCAAGAATATGTCATTTTATGCCACTTTTCAAACCTTACTTTTTGATCCAAAAATGCTTCAAATGGAAAAACTTTGGTCATGAAAGTTGTAGAATACATTTTTCCCTTTTCAAAAAGTACAAGAACATGATCTAATTCATTTTGGATCAAAAGTTATGGTGTGACAAAGTTGGCAAAAATCATTAATTTTCAAGATATGCCTCAAATGAGAAACTTGCAATTTCATGTGTCAAGCTTTCTTGTGACTTCTAATTGACATCAAACCATTACACAAGCATCATGTAAGTCCTAAAGTTCAGATTGGACCAAGAATTTCTCATGTTCATGACTTGTATAGCAAGATCTTTCCATATGAACCAAAAGATAACCAAGTTGCAAAACCATCATGATACTTCCTACCACTTGCTGCATTAGCCCTTGAACCACCCTAGCCTCACTCACATACCATGCTGCGCCAGCCCCATGCTTGTACTAGCCTAGAACCAAGCCCATGCCTCTCTTACAACAAAGTGGACTTTTTGCAAAAGTAAACATCCCAATCACAGCAGGCCAAGTCACATCCTCTGACCATTTGGAATTGTTTATACTATCCATTTGCAAGCTAAACATAACATCAAGTCATCCTGAAACAAGCCCTAGCACAGCATACACAAACTCACCCCATTTTGCATTTCTCTTCGAATCTGTCTCCATAGCTCACAAACACAAAAACCACTTCCATAGATCAACTCACCTTGCTTCACTGAGCCTAAACCAACAAGACTTAGGCCTGAATCCAGCAAGGACACCATTTCTCCATTTTCACTCCCAAGAGCAAAACCATTCGAATCTATTCCCACAAGTCATAAACACTCAAACAAATTCCACATATCAACTCACCTTGCTTCACTGACCAGAAACCAACCATTGTTTTGGCCTGAGACCCTCCATATCACAAACACGATTTTCACACTCCCTTGGTCAGAACTTCTGCAAACTCACTCAAGAGGCTGTTTAAACTCCAACCAAGTATCCAAAGCTTCAAAGGGGGATCATTGGGACCTGTTTGAGCCAAAGAACTAGCCAGAAAGTGTCAGAGATCAAAGCTCCAGTTCAGGTGAGCTTCATGAACATTTTTTCCAGGAATTCGTTTTTAAGTTCTTAAATGGTTCTCTATGTTCCACTGATCATGATGATATGTTTGGTTTCGAAAATCATTGAGTTTTGAGCATGTATGGTGTTCCTGAAATTTTCTGACCTAAACCCCTTTTGCTTCGATTCAGCCTTATTATGTAAAATAAATGTGTTTTGGATGTTGATTCTTACTCTATGATGTTTGGGGATGGATTCTGGGCAGAGAAATTAGGTTTTAGTGAGCTAGGGTGAGAGTTAGCCATTTTCAGGGAGGGTGCTGGCCGGAGAAGACGACCGGAAGTCTTCTCCGGCCGCCTGAAGGTCATTAATGTGTAATTAGGGTTTAGGGGCAAGTTTGAATTTAGGCCGTGCGATATTGCTTTCCCGCGTGCATTGGATGGATGAGATCTGATCATTAGCCCTAATCCATATTTAATTAAATGTTAATTAATTAATTAATTGAGTTTAGGGAAGTTTGAACCTGGGTCGTCCAGATGCGCGCCAGGTCAAACTTCCCAAGCCAAGATTCAATCTGGACTCTTCATTATGCTTACTTTCTTTTATTTCAATTTATTTTCATTTCTTTTTCATTTTATTTGCATAATTTATTTAAAATAGCAAAATTGTTTTAAAAATTATGAAACTTTTTCCCAAGAGTTTCATTAATTTTTAAAACACAAAAATATTTTTATTTTTATTTTTAGCATTAAAAAAGTATTTTTAAATATTTAAAAGATTATTTTTAATTGATTAATGAAAATTAATTTATTAAAAATACTTTTAGGTATTTAAAAATCACCAAAAAATTCATGAAATGTTCTAAGACATTTAGAAACATTGTCCAACCTTCAAACCAAATTTATTTTTTGATCTTGATGCATTTTGAGAATTTTTCATTGATTTAAAATCATTTTTATGCATTAATTTGATCCAAAGTTCCAAAAATCATTTCTGCCTATTCATGAAGAGTTGGACATTGATTCTTTTTGCATTGCATTGTGTTTAGCATGTAGTTTATGAGATTAAATGGCCATGATTTGATCTTGCATTTTCCATTTGTTTGATAATTTTCTTGTTTGGAAACCCTAAAACCCTAAATATCATAAGAAAACCATAACTTGAACTTGGTTAGGAGTTGAGACTTCTCCTTTGGGCATGGGGTTAGTATAGGATTAGGGGTCCTTTGTGTGGAATTTTCAATTTTTTATCTTAGGGTTTGCTTCTGATTTTGATTTTTGTTTGATGTATTGTCCATAAACCCTAATTTGGGCTTTCATATGCATCCATCTTGCATTCTCTTGCATAACATGACTTGCCATGACATTTCAAGCATCCATTTGATTCATTTGACATCATAAGACATATTGAAAGCATGTTTGATCAATGCATCATGTATTTGCCATGTTGTATGTCATGTGCACTTCATAACTTTTCATGTATGTTCATGGTTCCTAACTTGCTTCATTTGCATTCATAAACTTGTATGATCATTTCCATGTGCTGCCTCATGTTTGTAGCATCTCATAGCATCATTAGCATCATGTATATGCTTCTGGTTTTGTTTCTCATCATGTCATCTCATCCCATTTTGCATTGCATTGCATTTCTTTTCTAACCTTTCAGGTGGTAAGTGATTTTGGGAAGTGAATTTTCCTTCACTTCTCATAAATTTTCTTTTCATCTATCTTGCATCCATTGCTGCATTTTTGTTTGTGTTTGAGATTGAGCTTGCTCATTCCTCTTCTTCTTACTTTCTTTCTTCAACTGACTTGACTTCTTGAATGAAGCAAGTCACTTTGCTTCTCTTGATCCTTTCATCTGCTTCCTGGTGGTTCCATTGAAGACTTCTCTTGTAGACCTCACAAACCTTAGGAACAACCAAGCATGACAATGATTAGGGTTTTGATTAGTCTCCCCTCTTAGTTTTACCTTTGTGTCTCTTTTGAGTCTTCTCTTCTCATCTCATAATCAGGGACTAAACCCTAAAGGCTTTAAGGCTTTGTGATTAAGCTTATGCCTGCATCCTTCTCTTAGGATGGAGTGTATAATTTTAATCCTAAGTGTTGAACCCTTAATGTGTTTAACTCTCTTAATCAATTCATCTAATAATCATCAAGACATTACACTTGTAACTTGGGCCTTGCATTAGGGTTCTAATTCTTCCTTAATTGGTTAAGAAGGACTAACCCTAGTGTTAATGGACAAGTCCCCCTCAAGTTGTCTTACAAATCATAAAAATCATTTCTTCATCATATCATTAAATAAAATCCACTTAATAAAGGCTTTGTTTTGTCATGAGTTTAATCCCTAATCATGGATTAAGTTGAGGAGCTTTCCTCAGCTTAAACATTCTCATCTATTATCCTTCTATTAGGATGGTGTAATGAGTCTGTTTAATCCCTGATTATGGCTTAACCTCATTACTTAACACTAAACAAAAACATCAAAAACATCTAAATAATCACAAGTAGGTTAATGATCTTAACCCTACATAAAAGGTAATTAAGTGTGAGAATCTGACTTCACACTTAAAGTATTCTCATTACCCCTAATCAGAGGGAAGATGTGATGAGTTTACTAAATCCGTTGGTTTAGGCTTAAGCTCATTAACTTATGACAAACTTTCAAAAGCAATAAAAGACTGAAAACACAAAAACAAACAATAATCGTCTCCTTCGGGATTCTTTTCTCATCTCATTCACTCATAAACGAGAATTTGCTTCTTCCGTCTAATGCAAGACAGTTTGCATCTGTGCCAGACAGATCACACACTTGAGCATAGACAAGTAAGCAGTTCACAAGTCAATTTATCTTTCAGTCTCTTTGGGTCGAACTACGGTGTTCTGACTTCCTCATTGCACGAGAGGATACGTAGGCATAACTTAACAGTTATCGAACAAAAGTCTCTGTATATTCCCCCTCCTTTCAGCTTCATTCTTTTAGCCTCATGATCTTGAGTATTTCACTCCTGTTCTCACACTGACACTTTTCATATTTCATATCACTTATACACTTTACACTGACACCTGTACATCTTTTCCAGTTCTTTATACACAAATTGCACTGACACTACCCCTTTAAAACACAAATCTTTTAAGCGTGGATCCCGTCGAGTACGGCGGACAATCTGGGTGCTAATACCTTCTCAGGTTGTAACCAACCCCCTTTCTCAGTCTCTCTGGTTCGCAACCGTCTTATCCATCTCTTTCTAGGTCTATGCAGCATTGCCTTTCCTCCGGGATAAAAATGCCTAGCTGGCGACTCTATTCATTCTCCAGTGAGTTCACGGCTGTGTGTTCTCACTGTTCCCCTCGCCGACCGTTCGCGTCTGTACCTTTATTTGGGCCTGGTCCCACTTATCGGGAGCGACAGGGTGTTGTGTTTAAATTTGTAGCTTTAGTTTCGGGTATCCATTTTTAGTGTTCCTTATATCGATGTGAAGCTAGAGACGTGTTGAAACTAATGATGCGAAGAAATGAAATTTTTAGCCGACTTTCACCCGACTTTTCCGATAAAACGTAAATGAATTAATTATGTAAATGTGGGTTGATGTGATGTTGTGGCCGTTTGGCAAATGAATACATTGTTTAAATTGAATGTCAATGTATGTTAATTGAATGAGATGAATGCATAATTATAATGTGAATAACGTATGCATTTTCAAGAATGTTGTGTGTCATTTTGCATGTAAAGCATAATGTATGCATTCTTGTGTTGTGGGTTCTTTGTGAATCCGTTGTAGCATCGTATGCTCATGTGGAGTGTGAGCGATGACTACAACAAGATCGTGTGCCCGTGTGGGGTGTGAGCGATCGGATTGTGTGCCTGTGTGGGGTGTGAGAAATCCATAAACATTGTGTGCCCATGTGGGGTGTGAGCAATGGGGAACATTGTGTGCCCGACGGGGAGTTACTTTATGTAACAAGCAATGATTCCATTTGGTTCCTGAGTGAACCTGCTGAAATGTTTAGTCGGTACCGCATTTGCATCTGCATAGAGTCGTGTGTCGGTCTCTATGAGTTGCATTTTATCATTTTAATTATGATATGCAGAAATAAACATGAGTGTGTATATGTTTATTTGGAGTATTATGGAGATGATAGTATGTGTGATGAAACATACTTGCTATATATATATATATATATATATATATATATATATATATATATATATTATATATATATATATATATATATATATATATATATATATATATATATATGCATGTTTGATATGTGTATATGTATGTGATTTACACATTTGTAATGTATATGTGTGATTAAACATAGCTAGACGTATGCTTAGGCGGATGAATAGAATTGAGGAATAAACATAAATAATGTAAGTTTATGTGAATTAGTGAATTGGTGCATGATGAATATGCTTGATTTTGTGTATGTACACGTTGCGATGTGTATAGATGATGAGGTATGAATTGTGGTGAGAATATGTTTTATGTGTATTTTATATGTTGAGATATATAATTATATGCAATGTTATTATGATAATGTTTCTCACCCTTCTGCTGTTTTATGATGCTCTATGAGGCATTGTCGAGTAGGTTGCTGGATGGTTTTTTTTGCGAAGCTCGTCTTCATCTTTTGGTAGGTCGGCTCTGATATGTAGCATCGGGTAGCTAGGGTTGGCTTGATGCCTTTTTGTGAATGCATTTGTATATGTATTTTTATGATAGGTGTTTCATGTAAACATGGCATTATTTTGGTGATTCAAACTTGTGGATATATTTATGATAAGTATATAAGTTTGAAATTGTTATGTGGTTTCCGCTGTTATTTGAATTAAATGAATGCGGGTGTAAGGATGAAATCCTTGCGTGTGCAAGTTACCCTGTTTGTTGCATATCCTTATTGAGCAGGTGTTGTATGATTTTAATTCCAAGTATAATGTGGCGCTGCTCTTTTATACCATGTTTCAAATATACTTTTGATGAAATTTTTAATATGTGTCTAAATGATTTAATTGCTTATTTGGGGTATAGAAAGGGGGTGTTACATTACCCCCAACTTTGTTATTTCTCACACACAACTTAACCCAACCAATTAACTAATATTCTACGAAAATAAATATTATTTCTAATATTAATTTCTCCTGACTAAATATATTATTTACCCGATTATTAATTTATCAACTCAAACAACTTATTCAACATCAACGTAATCAAACTACCATCACAGTTGTTACCCACATAAGAACATGTGTTCTACCCATGCTTTCGCTGTGGACTCTGAGTACTAGCAACCATCAAATCTACCAAGTACACATCAAACTTCTGGCCATCAAGTAGACCTCAGAAACGACTTTCGACTTAATTCACAGTAAATTACGACCAACGGGTATTCTACACTCTCTTGTGATTACTGAATACTTCAAACTTAGATCCATAAATAATACCTCCAAATATCCAACACAACTACAACTGAAGCCAAATTCCAAATATTGAATAGGACATATACTTTCAAGGATCCCCAATCATCGTAAAATACAAACTACAACTTTACCATCTTATATTAACACACTGTCCAAACTCATCTCAACGCATAACAATATTACAACAACATAAGGATACAATTTCCAATTAATCTCAACAAGAAAAATCATCTCCCAAACGCTTCTTAACACCCATTAACCACCTATTTTGCGTCAATAACCTACACTTATCATGTGCACATTAATCAAACCAATCAAACAACTAATACTAGCACAATTCTCGGAAATCCCTCATCTGAATTAACACAACCACGCAACCTCATCTTTACAACTCAAAAACCACACCTTGCTAACTCAACATACAACTTCACTTCTTTCAACACTTGTAACTCAACTCTCAAATACTCTACGTGCTTTCCTTCTGATTTCATAACAGATCAAAGCATCCACAACGAACACCAGTGATAACTTATCCAATAAGTGTGAAAAATACAATTCATATTTCCTATATACACTTTAAGGCACACTAGCTACTACCATTCTCTATCTGACATCCTTGGTCAACTCATGGCCTTACATTTCCATTTACCTCCTCCTTGGATCATCTCTACGAAGCTTCAAGTCTCATGTCAATCGGATTCTTGATCCATCATAAATCAAAACTCAAGTTATCTAGAACACATTGTGAGGTTCCATACTACTCACTGATCAACTCGCAACCTCATACTAACATCCTCGAGTCTGCTTCATCTTTCTATATAGGAATCTGCATCAACTCATAAACACTTAGCTCAACTCTAAATAATTCATTATGCATACCATTCTAGTTGGCAAGACACGTCTATTCCATCCAACATGATTTCGTCTACTATCAACAAGAGATTAAGGGTGATTAGTTCCTCAATTTGTCAATAGATAACCGACAACCATAATGGTGGCATAAATCATCATCATTACCCAACTACTATAGCATCCTCTACCATGTGCTCAAGGTTACCAATGCATACTACTCCATCATCCCTCTAAGGCTTACAAACATTTTCTTAGTTTCTTTATTCCTAACCTCGTCAGTAATACACAACTTCCAAAATCCAACACATATTCCCTTACACAAGCTAATCGCACAACACAATCATTAAATATCCTTCCTATACCAGAATCACTACCACATCAAGTACCATCCAAATCGGTCCACTTCACTCGAAACATTTATTCCAAGTTAAGAGCTTTAACAACGCTAACAAATACTTCATCTTTCTTCTTAATATCATAACTTCAATGATCCATATAGTTTCACTCTTGATTCCCATTCCAAACACAATCTCAACAATACCATCTCATCATTTGGTTGGTGATAGAATTTCCAAAAACATTCTGACTCATGTCGACACATCACGTCAATAAAACACAATCCTATTTACCATTTAAACTTCCTCAAATATTTCTATACTTTAATCATTATCAACCATCATACGCCTCACTTCCATTTGCATCTTCGATACTTTTACCTTCTTCCTATGTAAACACCCCAAATTTTCCCTCACCCATTAACACCATGGCTTGTGATCTTTTCATATGCATAAGTTCAATCACATCATCTCATATTGCATTTTTGCTTCACTGCATTGATTCTAAGCCATCTGCATCTAGGGTTTGTGATCTGAGCCATCCCTGAGCCATTTGAGCCACTCCAAAGGTCATTAATCACATCAAAGGGGTCCATGTATGTTCTAGCACCATATTATATCCTCTCAAGATCAAATAAGTCAAAGAATCACAAGAACCGAAAAAGGCATGGAAGCAGAGCCAGGTTTAACTGCACAGATGACCTAAAATTAGGGTTTTGGTTTCAGAGGCCATAACTCCAAATTTTTTGGTCATTCTTGTTTCTATTGGTCTCTATATGTTATGAGGATCATGCATATCAATTTTCATGAAGAAATTCCATGGGGAAGGCATCTGATCAAGAGATGACTTCCTGAGCAAGTCAGTGCAAAATCAGGGCATCCGAGGCCCCCAATGACCCAACCAAAGAGGTTTCTCCATAATTTTGAATGTGTGTGATCTTTATTTTATCATAGAAGATGTTAGAAGTTCACAAAATTGAAGAATTTCAAGCCATTTGCAAAGTTGCCTTTTTGGGAAAGTGACTTATAATGAAAACTTGCCATTTTGGGAAAGTTTTTCAACCCCCTCAAATTGATTCAAAAATGATTCAAATGAGAAAACTTTGGTCATGAAAGTTGTAGATTGGATCATTCCCTTTTCAAAAAGTACAAGAAATCTTTATAATTCATTTTGGATCAAAAGTTATGGCTTTGCAAAGTTGGGAAAAATCATGAAATTTTCACTTTTGCACCAAAGAGGGAAAGTTGCAAAACCTCATGCCAAGGCCAGAGATGACTTCAAAGTGACTTCTAATCTTCATACAAACACAATGAAATGCCTAAAAGTCAGTTTGGCCCAAGAAATTTCCCATTTTCATGTCTTAAATTTCAAGTAACCATAAGCCATTTTTCATAAAAGTGCAAAGGGGGGAATTCTTGCAAAAATGATTCCCAAAGGTTTGTATGATCTCTAGCTGGTCTCAAGACATTACCATAACCTCATGAGACATCTCACACCAAAAAAATTCAGCAAGGGATATCACATGTTCATGACCAAAAACCACAAAATGTGACAAGTTGCCAAAATGCAAAATCATTTCAAACTTATGATCCAAGCCATACAACTCACCAAACCTGATCCAAGAGTCATCCTTGAACTCAGCTGATGCAGTACAAGCCAAGAAACCATCTCTGCCACAGCCCATGCCTCAAGTACACCAAACCTTGACTTTTTGCAATTTTTCCCATACTCTTGGAATAGTGATCAGCAGCCTCTACTAACCTGCTTCACAGCCTACTCAAACATTATGGGAGTGATATAGCAACTAATTTGGCATTGAAACAAGACACAATCCAACTTGCACAAAATCTGTCCAAAACTTCTCCTCTTCGAATCTCTTCACACAGCCATCAAACTTCACTTTTTCTTTCACCAACAAGTCACAAATTATCCTTAGAACAAAAACCACCCCCTGAAACAGCTTGAAACATCACACATAAAGACCTCCATTTCTGATACACCAGAACAAAACAGCCATAACCAGCCACTCTCAAAGTTTTCTAAGCTTCATTCCATCCTCAGGAGGTTCAGGGAAGCAGGTTTGCACAAAGGAAAAGTTCAGAAAGCTCAAAATCAGAGAGGCTTCATCTCAGGTAACATGAAGAACATTTTTCCCAGAAGTTAATTTTTGAGTTCTTTTATGATGCTATATGTTCTCCTGATCATGAATATGTATCTATTTTTGAAAATGGTGAAGAAACCAGCATGTATGACATCTCTGAACATTTGCCCGTGTTTTGCATTTTGTTTTGATTCAGGCTTGTGAGAGAAAATAAATGAATTTGAGATGAGGGTTTAGGTTTAGAAGGATGTGGGGATCATTTTGGTGAAAGAAATTTGGTGTTTGGTAACCTGTAGAAGAATCTAGGGTTTGTGATCGCCGGAGAAGATGACCGGAACCACTGTTCCGGTCATCTGAATGTCATTTTCCCTAATTGTGTTTAATTAGCAAGTTTGAATAATAGCCTTAGGATCATGATTCCCGCGCGCACTTGGATGGTCCAGATAGTCCACTTAAACCCTAATCAGCAATTAATTAGCCTAACCTAGGATTAATTAATTATTAAATAAAATCAGCCAGGTTTGAACTTGGGCCATTGGATGTGGCGCCAAGTCAACAACCCCTAGCCCAGATTCAATATGGTCTTTCCATTTTGCATACTTCCCATTTTATTTAATTTTATTTTCATTTTCATTGCATTTATTTATACGAATTATTAAAAATAGTAAAACATATTTAAAAATTCTGAATTTTCAGAACCCAAAAATATTTTTATTTTTATTTTTTGCATTAAAAATTATTTTTAAATCATTTAAATGTTTATTTTTAATTAGTTAATGGAAATTAATTAATTAAAAATGCATTTAGGCATTTAAAAATCACCAAAAAAATCACATTGCATTTCAAAACATTTAGAAACATTATCAAACTCTCAAAACAAATTTCTTTTTGGTTCTTGATGCATTTTGATAATTTTCATTGGAATTAAATTCTTTTAAAGGCAATATTTTTGTTCAAACTTGGAAAAATCCATTCTGCCTAACCATTGAGAGTTTGATGATGGTTCTTCTTGCATTGCATCCTTCATAGCATGTAGTTTATAGGGTAAAATTTGTTTGAATTCATCTTCCATTTTCAATTTGTTTTGCATTTTTCATGGTGAGGTACCTTGAAACCCTAGTTGACTTAGAAAAATCATAACTTCCATTAGGTTTAGATTTAGGCCTTCCCCTTTGGGCAGTGAACTTGTGTAGGGTTAAGGTTCCTTTGATCCCATTTTCATTTTTTTATCATGTCATTTGCTTCTGATTTTGAATTTTGCTTTGTGTGTTGTTCATAAACCCTAATTTGTGCCTTCCTTTGCCTCCATCTCTCATTTGCTTGCATTTAAGAACTTGCCATGACATTTTGTGCATCCACATGAGCCATAAGACATCTTAGGACATATTAGAACCATGATTGATCATTGCATCATTCCTTTGCCATGTTATATGTTCATTTCATTTCATAAACATTCATGAATCTTTATGGTTCAAAGCATGCCTCATTTGCATCCTTATCCTTGTATGATCATCCATAACTCTTGACATGTGTTTGTATCATCTCTTAGAATCATTAACATCATGTTCATGCTTCTGGTTTTGTCTTGCATCATGGCAATTCATCTCATTTTCATTGCATTGCATTTCTTGTGCTAACTTTTCAGGTGGTAAGTTGTTCTGAGAAGTGAATTTGCCTTCACTTCTCACAATCTCTCTTCATCTATCTTATGCATCATTGCTGCATTTTATCTTTGTATTAGAGTGAGCTTGATCATTCATGCTCTCTCCCACTTTCTTCCTTCAAGCAACTTTTCTTCTTAAGTGAAGCAAGTTGTCTTGCTTCTCTCTGCTTCTTTCTCCTTTCATATGTTTCTTTCCTTGGTGGCTCTTTGAAGATTCTCTTTCTCTTAAACCTCATAAACCCTAGGATCTCCAAGCATGATAACAATTAGGGTTTGATTAGTCCCCCATTTAGCTTTTACCTTTGTGTCATCTTTGAGTCTTCTCTTCTCATCTCATAACCAAGGACTAAACCCTAAAGGTTTTAAGGCTTTGTGATTAAGCTTATGCCTGCATCATTCTATTAGGATGGAGTGTATAACTTTAATCCTAAGTGTTAAACCCTTAATGTGTTTAATTCCTTTAATCAATCCATCTAATAATCACTAAGACATCAAGCTTGTAACTTGGGCCTTGCATTAGGGTTCTAATTCTTCCTTAATTGGTCAAGAAGGACTAACCCTAGTGTTAATGGACAAGTCCTCCTCAAGTTGTCTTACAAACCATAAAACTCACTTCTTAATCTTACCATTAACTAAAATCCACTTTAATAAAGGCTTTGTTTTGTCATGAGGTTAATCCCTAATCATGTATTAAGTTGAGGAGCCTTTCTCATCTTAAATGTTCTCATCTATTATCCTTCTATTAGGATGGTGTAATGAGTCCATTGAATCCTTGATTATGGCTTAAACTCATTACTTAACACTAAACAAAAACTTCAAAAACATCTAAATAAATGCAAGTAGGTTAATGATCTTAATCCTACCTCATGGTGATTAAGTGTGAGGTGCTTAATTCATACTTAAGGTATTCTCATTACCCCTAATCAGAGGGAGGATGTGATGAGTTTACTAACCCTTGATTTAGGCTTAAGCTCATTTTCTTATTACAAACATCAAAAAGCAATGAAAGATTGAAAGCACAAAAACAAACAATAATCGTCTCCTTCGGGATTCTTTTCTCATCATCTTCACTCACAAACGAGAACTCGCTTCTTCCGTTTAATGCAAGACAGTTTGCACCTGAGCCAGACAGGTCATACACTTGAGCATAGACAAGTAAGCAGCTCACAAGTCAATTCATCTTTCAGTCTCTTTGAGTCGAACTACGGTGTTCTGACTTCCTCATTGCACGAGAGGATACGTAGGCATAACTTAACGGTTGTCGAACAAAAGTCTCTGTATATTCCCCCTCCTTCCAGCATTATTCTTTTAACCTCATTATCTTAGGCTTTGCACTCATGTTCTTACACTGACACTTATCTTATACCCTTCACTTCTCTTACATTGACACTTGCATTCTTTCCAGCTTTGATACACAGATTGCACTGACACTACCCCTTTAAAACACAAATCTTTCAAGCGTGGATCCCGTCGAGTACGATGGACAATCTGGGTGCTAATACCTTCCCAGGTTGTAACCAACCCCCTTTCTCAGTATCTCTGGTTCGCAACCGTCTTATCCATATCTTTCTAGGTCTATGCAGTATTACCTTTCCTTCGGGATAAAAATGCCTAGCTGGTGTAAACACCCCAAATTTTCCCTCACTCATTTCACCATGGCTTGTGATATTTTCATATGCATAAGTTCAATCATATCATCTTATATTGCATTTTTGCTTCACTGCATTGGTTCTAAGTTATCTGCATCTAAGGTTTGTGATCTGAGCAATCCAAGAGCCATTTGAGCCACCCCAAAGGTCTTCAATCATCTCAAGAGGGTCCATGTATGTTCAAGCATCATATTATACCCTCACAAGGTCAATGAAGTCAAAGAATCACAAGAACTGAGAAAGGCATGGAAGCAGAGCCAGGTTTAACTGCGCAGATGACCTAGAATTAGGGTTTTGGTTTCAAAGGCCATAACTCCAAAAATTTTGGTCATTCTTGTTTCTATTGGTCTATATATGGTATAAGGACCATGCATATCAATTTTCATGGAGAAATTCCATGGGGAAGGCATCTGATCAAGAGTTGACTTCTTGAGCAAGTCAGTGTAAAATCAGGGCATCTGAGGCCCCCAATGACCCAACCAAAGGGTATTCTCCATCATTTTGAATGTGTATTATCTTTATTTGATCATAGAAGATGTTAGAAGTTCACAAAATTGAAGAATTTCAAGCCATTTGCAAAATTGCCTTTTTGGGAAAGTGACTTGTAATGAAAACTTGCCATTTTGGGAAAGTTTTTCAACCCTTTCTTTTTGATTCAAAAATGCTTCAAATGAAGAAACTTTGGTCATGAAAGTTGTAGAATGGATCATTCCCTTTTCAAAAAGTACAAGAACTCATTCTAATTCATTTTGGATCAAAAGTTATGGCTTGTCAAAGTTGGGAAAAATCACATAATTTCATGTTTTACACCAAAGAGGCATTTTGCAAAATGGTATGATAAAGCATTCTAAAGACTTCAAATGTGCACAAACTCTTTTCAACATGCTCATGTGACTTCTAAAAATCAGAATTGGCCCAAGAATTATGCATTTTGATGCCTTGAACTTCATGAATTTCCAAAGGGGCCAAACTTTGGGAAAATTGCAAAACATCACATAAGCTTTGATCCACTTGCTGAATTGTCTCAAAACCAATTCCATGGATATCCTTAATCTCAGCTGAGCCAGGACAAGCCAATGAGCCAGCTACACCATTGCCCATACCTCAAGTACAACACTTTTGACTTTTTGGCAAAAACACCCATACCAATCACAACAGTCCACCACCCACTCTCTGCCCAATCCAGACCTTACAAGCATACTCCAAGGGTTCATTTTCATAACACACACAAGCCTGAAACATCTCATAAGCCAGCATACACAAAAATCCCTCCCTTTGCATTTTCTATCGAATCTCTCAACTCAGCAAATCAAACTTGAAACTTCTTCCACCATTCATCTTAGAATGCATCACTGATCACAAACCACCCCTCACTTTGTCTTAAAAGCCATCATACACCAAATACGATTTTTCCCCTCTTGAACTGAACTGGATCAATCTCCCAAACCAGCCACTTTAAACTCCAACCAAGCCTCAAAGCATCTTCAGGAGGTCCATTGGAGAAGCTTTGAAGCAAGGAGGCAGCCTGAAAGCTCCAAACTGAAAGCTTCACTTCAGGTAGCTTCAAAAATTATTTTTTCCAGAAACCTTGTTTTAAGTCACTAAAATGATCTACATGCTCCCCTGAATGTAACAAGCTTTGAATTTTTGAAAATGATGAAGAAATGAGGATGTATGGTCTGTCTGAAACTTTGCCCGTGAAATTGATTTTTGTTTGTTCTTCATGATTCATGAAAAATAAATAGGTTTTGTTGTTGGATTCTTGTTTAGGATGTTTGGTTGAGTGAATCTGGAGATTTTGGCACGTTTTAGTGAGGTTTTGAGAGAGATAGGTTGAAGGTCTCGCTGGAGAAGACGACCAGAAGTCTTCTCCGACCACCTGAGGGTCATTAAACCCTAATCTGAGTAATTAATCAACTTTGAATTTGGACCTTGGATTCTATTGACCTCCATTGACTCCCGCGCGTTTGGATGGCCAGGATCAGTCATTAAACTCTAACCCTTAATTAATTAATTTAATTTGAATTAATTAGTCAGAACACATCTGGACCACTCCTTTACGCGCCAGTCAACGCCCTCCACCCAACTTTGAATCTAAGCCTTTGGATTGTCATACTTTTCATTATTTTCATTTTAATTACATTTTCTTTTCATTTTATTTATACGAATTATTTAAAATAGCAAAAATCATTTAAAAATTATGAAAATTTTTGTCAAAGACTTCATTAATTTTTAAAACCCAAAAATATTTTTATTTTTATTTTTTGCAATAAAAATAATTTTTAAATCATTTAAATGTTTATTTTTAATTAGTTAATGAAAATTAATTAATTAAAAATACATTTAGGTATTTAAAAATCCCAAAAAAAATCACATTGCATTTAGAAACATTTAGAAACATTATCCAACTCTCAAACCAAATTTCTTTTTTGTTCTTGATGACTTTTGATCATTTTCATTGGAATTAAATTCATTTTAAGGCAATATTTTGTTTCAAACTTTAAAAATTTCATTCTGCCTAACCCTTGAGAGTTGGATGACGATTCTTCTTGCATTGCATCCTTCATGGCATGTAGTTTATAGGATAAAATTGGTTTGATTTGGTATTGCATTTTTTAATTTGTTTGGTATTTTTCTTGATGAGGTACCCCAAAACCCTAGCAATCTTAGGAAATCCATAACTTTCACTAGGTTAAGAGTTGGATCCCCTCCTTTGGGCAGTGAGCTTGTATAGGTTTAGGGTATCTTTGATTGCATTTTCAATTTTTTATCATGTCATATGCTTCTAGTTTTGGATTTTTGCATTGCATGATGCATATAACCCTAATTTGTGCCTTCCTTTGCATCCATTTTTCATTTGCTTGCATACCATGACTTTCCATGACATTTTGTGCATCCACATGATTCATAATACATCTTAGGACATATAAGAATCATGTTTGATCATTGCATCTTTCATTTTCCATGTTATATGTCCATTGCATTTCATAACTTTTCATGTACATTCATGGTTCAAAACATGCTTAATCTGCATCCATTGCCTTGTATGATCATTCTCATGTCTTGCCTCATGTTTGTATCATCTCTTAGCATCATTAAAATCATGTAAATGCTTCTGACTTTGGTTTTCATCATGACATTTCATCTCATTTGCATTGCATTTCATTTCTTTTGCTAACTTTTCAGGTGGTAAGTTGTTTTGAGAAGTGGATTTGCCTTCACTTCTCACAATCTCTTCTCATCTCTCTTGCATCATTTCTACATTTTATATTTGTCTTAGAGTGAGCTTGCTCATTCATGTTCATCCCTTACTTTCTTTCTTCAAGCAACTTGTCTTCTTAAGTGAAGCAAGTTGTTTTGCTTCTCTTTGCTTCTTGCTCCTTTCATCTGCTTCCTTCCTGGTGGTTTCTCTGAAGATCTTTCTCTCCTAAGCCTCATAAACCCTAGGAACACCCCAAGCATGATCACAATTAGGGTTTGATTAGTCCCCCATTTAGTTTTACCTTTGTGTCATCTTTGAGTCTTCTCTTCTCATCTCATAATCAGGGACTAAGCTTATGCCTGCATCCTTCTATTAGGATGGAGTGTATAGCTTTAATCCTAAGTGTTAAACCCTTAATGTGTTTAACTCCTTTAATAAATCCACTTAATAATCATCAAGACATCAAGCTTGTAACTTGGGCCTTGCATTAGGGTTCTAATTCTTCCTTAATTGGTTAAGAAGGACTACCCCTAGTGTTAATGGACAAGTCCCCCTCAGGTTGTCTTACAAACCATAAAATTCACTTCCTAATCTTACCATTAACTAAAATCCATTTAATAAAGGCCTTGTTTTGTCATGAGGTTAATCCCTAATCATGGATTAAGTTGAGGAGCCTTTCTCAGCTTAAATGTTCTCATCTATTATCCTTCTATTAGGATGGTGTAATGGGTCCATTAAATCCTTGATTATGGCTTAAACTCATTACTTAACACTAAACAAAAACTCCAAAAAACATCTAAATAAATACAAGTAGGTTAATGATCTTAATCCTACATCATGGTGATTAAGTGTGAGGTGTTTACTTCATACTTAAGGTATTCCCATTACCCCTAATCAGAGGGAGGATGTAATGAGTTTACCAACCCATTGGTTTAGGCTTAAGCTCATTAATTTATGACAAACACCAAAAAGCAATAAAAGATTGAAAATACAAAAACAAACAATAATCGTCTCCTCTGGGATTCTTTTCTCATCTCACTCACTCATAAACGAGAACTTGCTTCTTCCGTCTAATGCAAGACAGTTTGCACCTGAGCCAGACAGGCCATACACTTGAGCATAGGCAAGTAAGCAGTTCACAAGTCAATTCATCTTCCAGTCTCTTTGGGTCGAACTACGGTGTTCTGACTTCCTCATTGCACGAGAGGATACGTAGGCATAACTTAACAGTTATCGAACAAAAGTCTCTGTATATTCCCCCCTCCTCCAGTATTATTATTTTAGCCTCATTATCTTGGGCATTTTATTCTTGTTCTTACACTAACACTTCTCTTATACACTTCACACTTCTCTTGCACTGACACTTGCATTATTTCCAGCTTTGATACACAAATTGCACTGACACTACCCCTTTTAAACACAAATATTTTAAGCGTGGATCCCGTCGAGTACGGCGGATAATCTGGGTGCTAATACCTTCCCAGGTTGTAACCAACCCCCTTTCTCAGTCTCTCTGGTTCGCAATCGTCTTATCCATCTCTTTCTAGGTCTATGCAGCATTACCTTTCCTTCGGGATAAAAATGCCTAGCTGGCGACTCTTGTCTTCTGAGTTCACCCCTGTGTGTGTTCTCCTCTTTCGTCGACCGTTCGCGTCTGTACCCCTCTTGGCCATGTGTCATTTGGTGGGAGCGACAGCTTGGCGACTCTGCTGGGGAGACTTATACTGTAACCAGGGCTTCTGGTTCTTTTTGTGGGTTCCTCCTAGCGCTTGTTTGATTTGTGTTTACTGGGGTGTTATGTGCTAATTGTATTATATAGTTGTTTTATTTATTGCTTTATGTACAGCTTTATTTATTGCTTTCTTTACAGTTTTTCATATTTCATACTGTCATTATCATTGCTGGATCTGTTCTTCTGTCTTGGTGGGTGGGGTTCCATTGAGAGTATAAGGTCCTATACCTGGGACCTGAGTGACACCTAGGCTAGAGTGGTTCATATTCTTTCCCATTCCATTTCGGTCTGGTGCGGGAATATGAAACACGGTTCAGATGTGGGTTTCTTCTTGAGAACTCTGTGCTACAGATTTCCTGTAGTACTAGGGCTATCTGGGAAGCCTGCTAAGTCTGGATGACCTTTATTATGACCTTCAGAAACTGAGGTGAATTAGAGGAGGATCCTTTATGGTTATTGTAAACACTGTACCTCCGAGTTAGAAGTGTTTACACTTCTCATAACTGATCCAAGTCTGAGGATCCTTGTTTTTAGAACACTGCCTGTGAGGGGGTTGGGTTGTTTACAGGTTTGCAGGTACCATTGGCCACATCATACCCTGATACTTGTTTTGATTAAGAGTACCTCATTTTGGACAGTTCTTGTGATTAACCCTGGACATGTGACTCTTTATTTGAGTCCCCCACCTTGGTTACTGGATTTCTGAACCTCCATCTGGACTTCTTGAACATACATGGATCTATATCAAGACAGATAGATCAGATCCAGCTTGATCACAAACCCTTGCATATCATTTGCATACATCCTCATTGCATCATTTAACATTTGTTTATTTGTTTTTCAGGGTATCCACATTATATTTTGGCTTGGTTTTGACCCCTTCATCTGCATAGACCTCTGTTTCATCAGCTATCTGCTTCAGCTATCTTCATCATCTATCCGCTTCAGTCATCTTCATCATCACCAGCATCAGCCCATCAGTGGCCCATCTCCAGTACCAGTCTTGATCTTCATCAGCACTTGTCTTCAGTTCTTCATCAGCAGTCATGGCACCCAGGAAGAGCAACATTTCATACCATTTCTTTGAGCCTGTATTGACTGGTATCAGGCAGGTCCAGTCACTTATCACTCCAGACCATATCCCATTATTCAGAGAGCATTATGGGGGTATCCTTGATATGGTCATGGACCTGGATCCTTCTCAGAGGAGCATGATCCACACTTGCCTACAGTTTTATGACCCTCCTTTGAGATGCTTCACTTTCCCAGACTTTCAGCTAGGACCTATGTTGGAGGAATTTTCATCATTGATTGGAGTACCTGTCAGGGGTGGGATCCCCTTCAACCCAGAGATGACTTCTCCCAGCAATGGAGAAGTGGCAAAAGCACTGTACCTGGAGCCTACTTTGATTGAGCAGAACATGACAACAAAGGCAGGGATCCCTGGTTTACACTTAGATTTCTTGATTTCCCAGGCCATCCTGAAGGCCTCTTTGGGAGAATGGAGGGCAGTTTGTGCATTGCTAGCTCTCAGTATATATGGGATTATATTGTTTGCAGATGAGCCCAAATTTATCAGCAAGAATGCCATTCATCTTTTCCTCCTGAGGAACCCAGTACCCACATTGCTGGGAGATTTCTATTATTCCATTCATCAGAGGAATGAGAAACAAAGAGGGAAGTTAGTGAGATGTTGTGCTCCTTTGTTTCACACTTGGCTGCTCAAACACCTACCTAAGACAGATGCCTTCCTGAATCCTCACCAACAGAAGAATTGGGCTAAGAGACTTATTGCTTTGTCTTCAGATGATATCAGATGGTGCACCCAGAGCAACAAGGGCAAGGACATAATCACTAGCTGTGGGCAATACCCAAATGTACCTCTGATAGGAGTAAAGGGTTGCATCAACTACAATCCTTTACTGTTTAAAAGGTAACTGGGCTATGCTTTGATTCACCCTCCTAGAGTGCAAGATTTAGCTGAGACCTTGTATTGTGAGATAAAGCCTAATCTAGCTGCTGTCAGACAAGCATCCTGGGCTTGGGACAACATCCAGACAAAAGGGATGGCTATTCTTAGAAGGTGCAATAATGTTGCTTCAGCACAGTACTATGACTGGTCTCATGCTAGGGCTCAGATTACTGGAATGCCCTTCACCATTGAAGATATACCTGGACCATCTACAGTACCACCTTCAGCCACTGTCTGCCTAGAAGAATTTGAGAAGCTGAAGGAAAGGAATGAGAATCTGTCTCAAGCTCTGAAGAAGACTCTTTGGGAAAGGAGTGATGGTCGTCTGGACATTGAGAGGTTAGAGAAGCTTAAGGTAGAGCATCTGGCCAAGATTGAGAAAACAGAGGATTACATCAAGAAAGCAAGAGCTGGGGAGCAAATATTGAAGAATGCCTGCAAAGAGGCCCAGTTTCAGAAGGCTAGGACTGATCTCTATCTACAATAAAGTCAGGCTAGGTGGGTCAGGATCACTGAAGCCCGGACACAAGAAGATCAGAAAACTCAGGCCAGGATTGAACAGTTGGAGGCTAATGAAAAGAAGCAACAAGAAGCTTTGCTGGCAGCCCAGAAGGAGATTTCAGAGTTGAAGCTCAGGGCTGGATTGAAGAGGTCAAAAGACCAGGACAGGCACAAGAAGCTGACCACTGCCATTGCCACCAGAAACCTCCTCATCAGAAACATCACAGAGCATCCAGCTGGACCAGTGACTAAGGCACTTCTGAAGGAGGTTAAGGAGGATGAGTTTGGACTTGATGTCTGACCTATTTGATTGTTGTTGCTTTCATTTGATGTATTTTTCATTTTTGTGTTGTATTTTGACCCTTTAAGGGCATGTGTTGTAAAAAAACAAACTATGTATTTGTTCAGTATTTGTAATATATTTTAGTTTGTTTCCATTGTGGGGGTTTCTTTTACAACATCAAAGCATCTTCCTCGGGGTCTGGAAAGGTCAAAACCAAGAACCAAGCCGGATACCTTGGAAAACAAATAAGCATACTGCATTGCATACTAACTTTTGTTTTGTTTTGTAGGTTTTTGTTATTAGTTTGTTTGTTACTAACTCTGTTGTGGTTCAGGAATTATTGCTCGCCGCCGGGTGTTCCCTCTCAACCGTCCTCACCGGTATCCTACTCGCAAACACCTTCCTGGTATCCAAATGGATCAAGTACAGTAGGACCTGACAGAGGTCAGAACTCAGATGGCTAACGAAAGAGTGGAGATGAGGAACCAAATGGCCCAATTCATGACTGTAATGACTAACTTTGCCCAAAGTCAAGAGAGGTTAAGTGCATTGGTAGAAAGACAAAATCCCGAGGAACCTCATCCTGGGACTGGAGGAACTAGTAATAATGAGGGAGGTCAGCCTCATGTTAACCCACCAGTATTTGGACCTCATCTGGATCCGGAAGTCAACATCCCAAGGAATGTACCGGGCAACACTGCTACAGGCAAGATCTTGCAAGAAGATCCTCAAGAGGAGCAGTTTACTGTAATGGGAGTTGGGGATGAAGTTTATGATAAAAGGTTTGATGAAATTGCTGAGAAGTTGAGATCTCTGGAGTCTCAAAATTCCTTAGGCTTCGATGTTATGAATATGGGGTTAGTGGATGGGGTAAGGATTCCCCACAAGTTTAAACCCCCGTGCTTCGAGAAGTACAACGGAACTTCCTGTCCACGAACTCACTTACAGTCCTTCCTGGGGAGACTTAAAGCATATACCATGGATGAAAAACTGTGGATGTTTTACTTTGAAGATAGCTTGATCGGGGCTTCACGAGAGTGGTATTCACACTTGACCAGAGCTACTATCAGATGCTGGAAGGACCTAGCTGAAGCCTTCATCAGACAGTACCAATATAATCTGGACATGGCTCCTAACAGAACCCTCTTGATGGGAATGTCTCAATCCTCCAGGGAAAGCTTCAGGGAATATGCCCAAAGGTGGAGATAGCTTGCTGCTGCTGTCCAACCACCCATGTCGGAAAGAGAAATGGCCGACATGTTCATGAATACTCTGCAAGGAACATATATTGATAGGCTAGCTGCCTTTTCTTCCACCAGTTTTGCTGACGTAGTCATAGCTGGGGAAAGGATTGAAAGCCTTTTGAAGATGGGTAAGATTTCTGATAATGGTGCAAGTTCATCCAGTAATCCCAGGAAGCCTTTTGTGGGACCTAGAAGAACCGGTGAGACAAATGACATTCATGCTAACAGGGGCAGACCTCAGTATGTTCATAGATCAGTGGCAGCTGTCAATATTCCAGCTCCGATTCCTCAGCAACCAGCATATCAACCACAACAACAACCACATTATCAACAACAAGTTCAGTATCCGCCACAAAGAACCTACACTAACAACAACAGCAATCAACAACAAAGACCTTTTCAGCAAAGACCGTCACAGGCAAACAGGGTGATTGACCCTATCCCTATGCCTTATGCTGCCTTATTGCCACAACTCCTGAAACTCAACTTGGTTGAATTAAGGACATTGGCACCACCAGATCCCTCCAATCTTCCAAGGAATTATGATGTCAACGCCAGATGTGCTTTCCACTCCAATGCACCGGGCCACAATACTGAGAAATGAAGGGCTTTACAAATGAAAGTAAAAGATCTGGTGGATTCCAAAGCCCTCAACTTTGCACCCCCTCCAAATGTCAACAAGAATCCCATGCCTAATCATGGAGGGCCAAGAATTAATGCCATTGAGGAAGACAAGCCATCTTTCTTGATAACCAGTGTTGGACAGATTCGAACACCTCTGGTAGAAATTAAAGCTCAGCTTCTAGAGTGCCAGATGTTCCCCGGGTGTGAGCTCGGTTGTGGGTATTGCAACATTGCAGTCAACGGGTGTGATAATTTGAGAAGTGGCATAGATGGTCTTATCAAGGATGGAATCCTTCAGATCTCAACAACGACACCTACAAATCCAGCAATTCCTTTGACAATGGTTCTTGATTCTCCTACAACTGCAGCAACAATCATTCCGACCGATTCGTCAATATCATCAACAATGGCTCCACCCATCACTTCAACAAATCAAATGTCAACAACCCTTTCTTCTACAACATCAACATCCATTTATTCAACAGAGTCTTCTACAACACCAGCAGAAATTAATGAAGATATCTCAGCGGTCACCATCTACTATGATCCGTCAAATGTTCTTCCAAACAACAACTTTCAACAACAAACAGTGGCATCCCCTGCCAGGTCACCAGTCACAATTTACTACGATCCACACACCATCACAGTACCCTCCTCTGCAGCAGTCAGTCCAGTTACCATTACGGTGCCTGGACCAGTTCCATATGAAAGCAGTAATGCCATACCTTAGCATTATGGCTCTGATCTTTACTGCAACGGGGAGAAAATCACCTTGGATTCTTCAACCTCTTCTCCACAAATTGATAATGTTGGGGGAGGCGGAGGCTTCACCAGAAGCGGACGCCTTTTTGCCTCACAAACTCAAAGACCTAATGTCGAAGCAGAAGCTGCTGCCAAAGCAAAGGGAAAGAGTGTGGTATTTGAAGAGCCGGCTGTCAAAGAAACTCATAAGACATCTTTTGAACAAGATGTAGACGAGTTTATGAGAATCATAAAGAGAAGTGATTACAAGGTGGTGGATCAGCTTCACCAAACTCCCTCAAAGATCTCCATATTATCCCTGTTGATGTGTTCTGAAGCTCACAGGAATGCATTACTGAAAGTCCTGCACGCAGCGTACGTTCCAGAGGAGATCACTGTTAATCAGCTAGAAACCGTGGTAGCAAATGTCAACACCAGTCATGGGTTGGGCTTTACCAATGCTGACTTAACAACTGAGGGACGTAACCACAACAAGGATTTACACATCACTCTGGAGTGCAAGGGTGCTGTTTTATCTCATGAACTGGTGGACACTGGGTCGTCTCTCAATGTTCTACCAAAGAAAGCCTTGGTGAAGCTGGAGTATGATGGCTTGGCATTGCGTCCGAGTAATTTGGTGGTGAGAGCATTTGATGGCTCTAAAAGATCAGTGCTTGGGGAGATTGATCTGCCTGTGATGATTGGCCCGCAGACCTTCAAAATTACCTTCTATGTGATGGACATTCAGCCGGCCTACAGCTGTTTGTTGGGTAGACCTTGGATCCATGCCGCTGGCGCTGTTACGTCTACCCTTCACCAGAAGCTGAAATTCGAATGGGAAGGCCAGATCATCACCATCTGTGGGGAAGAAGACATCTTTGTTAGCCATCTGGCTACGTATAAGTACATAGAAATGGATGGAGAAATCCATGAAACTATGAGTCAGGGGTTTGAGGCCCTGAACATTAATGAAGTGTCTGCTGTACTGGGAACTTCCATGACGTCTTATCAGCAAGCCAGAAAGGTTGTTGAAGAGGGTACTGCCCAAGGCTGGGGCAAGCTGCTGCCCGTGGAAAAAAAGGAAGACAGATTTGGGTTGGGTTACAAACCAACTCAACAAGATCAATCAGAGGCTGCCAAAGAGCCCAATTTTGTCAGTGGGGGAATGCTCACCCCGGATGTTGTGAACAATGTGGAAGACGAGGAAGAAAGCGACCGCAACTTGGAGAGCTGGATACGTCCAAGGACCCCGGGGAGCCGTATCTCAAACTGGTCTTCCCAGGAAATTATAAGGGTTACTCCTGCAGAGTAATTATTATTTCCTGTATTTTTAAGCATGCATCAAGTCTTGCATCTTGCCCAAGATGTCAAGACTCATTTTGTAATCGGGCCATCTTGTAATTTTGTGCAAACAGATCAATCAATGAATATCGGACATCTTTTGCAAATGAGTCTTTTTCTTTTCCGCTCACTGTTTTTCATTTTTCTTTTTGTACAAAAATAAAATGGCAATGTTTTCCAAAATGGTAACTTCATTTCACTTTTTCTAAACAAGATTAAAATTTATCACTAAAATGAACAATCTAAACCCTTGCAGAGAGTGCCTTTCAGACTGCACCGATAACGACACAGCTATGGCTTCGTATGACTTTGACAATCCAATCAATCAAGCTGATGAAGGGGTTGAAGGAGACTATGAGCTTCCTGAAGAGCTAGCCAGGTTGTTAAGGCAAGAGGAGAAGGTTATCACTCCTCATCAGGAGGAGGTCGAAACGGTTAATCTTGGTACAGAAGAAGATGTGAAAGAGGTTAAGATCGGGGCCTGCCTGCAGGATTCAGTAAAGGAACAACTGATTGATATGCTCCGGGAGTATGTGGATGTCTTTGCTTGGTCCTATCAGGATATGCCAGGGTTGGACACCGATATCGTCATGCACAAGCTGCCTTTAAAAGAAGACTACCCACCAGTAAAACAGAAACTGCGCCGCACTCGCCCAGATATGGCAATGAAGATTAAGGAAGAGGTACAAAAGCAGTGGGACGCTGGTTTCCTTGCTGTGACTAGCTATCCGCCGTGGGTTGCTAATATTGTACCTGTGCCTAAGAAGGACGGCAAGGTGAGGATGTGTGTGGATTACCGGGACTTGAATAGAGCCAGCCTGAAAGATGACTTCCCTTTACCTCACATTGATGTATTGGTTTATAATACGACTCAGTTCTCGGTATTCTCCTTCATGGATGGATTTTCAGGATACAATCAGATCAAGATGTCACCTGAAGACATGGAGAAGACAACTTTCATCACACCCTGGGGCACATTCTGTTACAAGGTGATGCCATTAGGACTGAAGAATGCTGGTGCAACTTATCAACGGGCTATGGTAACATTATTCCATGACATGATCCATAAAGAAATTGAATGTTATGTGGATGACATGATTGCCAAGTCCCTCATAGAAGAAGACCACCTGGTAAATCTGTTGAAGCTATTCAAGCGTCTGAGGAAATACCAATTGAAGTTAAACCCCAACAAATGCACATTCGGGGTGCGATCCGGTAAGCTGCTGGGATTTATTGTAAGTGAGAAAGGGATTGAAGTTGACCCTAATAAAGTCAAAGCCATTCAAGAAATGCCTGCACAAAGAATTTCGGGGGTTTCTAGGAAGATTGAACTACATTTCATGGTTCATATCTCACCTTACAGCAACCTATGAACCTTTATTCAAGTTGTTGAGAAAAGAACAAACGGTCAGGTGGAACGAAGACTGCCAGAGGGCTTTTGACAAAATCAAGGAGTACTTGCAAGAGCCTCTAATCCTTATGCCTCCAGTTGAAGGAAGACCTCTAATTATGTACTTGACAGTATTAGAAGAGTCAATGGGGTGTGTGTTGGGCCAGCATGACGAGTCTGGTCGAAAAGAGTATGCAATATACTACCTAAGCAAAAAGCTTACCGACTGTGAACAACTTTATTCACTGCTCGAGAAAACTTGCTGTGCTTTAGCGTGGGCTGCTCGCCGACTGAGACAGTATATGTTAACCCACACTACCTTATTGATCTCAAAGATGGACCCAGTTAAGTACATATTTGAGAAGCCAGCTCTTACCGGACGGGTTGCAAGATGGAAAATGATCCTCACAGAATATGACATTCAATACACATCTCAGAAAGCCATCAAAGGCAGTGTGTTGTCTGATTATCTTGTTGAGCAACCCATTGATGATTACCAGCCTATGAGATTTGACTTCCCTGATGAAGACATCATGTTCATAAAAGCAAAAGACCATGAAGAGCCTATTCACACTGAAGGGCCCGACCCAGAAGAAGAATAGACTATGATGTTTGATGGGGCTGTTAATATGAATGGTCGTGGTGTTGGTGCAGTACTCATTACACCTAAAGGAGTTCACATGCCTTTCTCGGCAAAGCTCACTTTTAATTGCACTAATAACAAAGCTGAATACGAAGCTGGTATTATGGGTCTTGAGGAAGCCATTGACCTCAGGATCAAGACTTTGACCGTATTCGGAGATTCAGCTCTGGTAATTAATCAAACCAACGACAAATGGTACACCCACCAAGATCATCTGATACCTTACCGGGATTATACGAGGAGGGTATTGACCTTCTTCACTACGGTCATGCTTGAGTATATCCCTCGAGATGAAAATCAGTTTGCAGATGCTCTGGCTACCATTTCGTCCATGATCAAAGTTCAAGCTGCCAACTGTGTGCCTCGGATATCGGTATCCAGACTTGACAGACCAGCATATGTATTTGCAGCAGATGTTGCTAAGGATGATAAGCCTTGGTTCCATGACATTAAGTGCTTCTTGGAGGATCAGGCATACCCACCTGGGGCATCTTCCAATGATAAGAAGACTTTAAGAAGGCTAGCTGGTAGTTTTTTCTTAAATACTGATGGTTCCCTTTACAAGAGAAACTTTGATATGGTACTCCTCAGATGCGTTGACAGGACAGAGGCAGACTTATTGATGCACGAGGTGCACGAAGGATCCTTTGGTACCCATGCTGGAGGGCATGCTATGGCTAAAAAGTTGCTAAGATCAGGCTACTACTGGATCACAATGGATGCAGACTGTTGTGCTTATGCCAGAAAATGTCATAAATGCCAGATTTATGCGGATAAAGTGCATGTGCCTCCGAATCCTTTGAATGTGATGTCTTCACCCTGGCCCTTTGCCATGTGGGGCATTGATATGATTGGCAAGATCGAACCGACTGCTTCAAACGGCCACAGATTCATCCTGGTTACTATTGACTATTTTACCAAGTGAGTTGAAGCGGCTTCTTATGCAAATGTTACAAGGCAAGTGGTAGCCTGATTTCTGAAGAGAGATATCATCTGTCGGTATGGAGTGCCCGAGCGAATCATTACTGATAATGGTTCCAACTTGAACAACAAAATGATGGCAGAACTGTGCCGGGACTTCAAGATCCAACACCACAATTTTTCTCCTTACAGGCCAAAGTTGAACGGCGCTGTAGAAGCAGCTAACAAGAATATCAAGAAGATTGTGCAAAAGATGGTAGTCACCTACAAAGATTGGCATGAAATGCTACCATTTGCCTTGCATGGGTACCGAACGTCAATCAGGACATCCACTGGGGTAACACCGTATCAACTTGTGTATGGTATGGAAGTAGTCTTACCGGTCGAAGTTGAATTACCATCTTTACGGGTATTGATGGATGTCAAGTTGAATGAAGTAGAATGGGTCCGATCCCGATACGAACAACTGAGTCTGATCGAAGAAAAGAGATTAGCTGCAATCTGTCATGGGCAGTTATATCAGAAAAGAATGAAGAAAGCCTTCGATCAGAAAGTCAGGCTCCGAGAGTACCAAGTAGGAGATCTTGTGCTGAAAAGACTCCTCCCTCCTCATACAGACCACAGGGGCAAGTGGACTCCGAATTATGATGGTCCATTCATAGTAAAGAAAGTTTTCTCTGGCGGAGCACTGATGCTCAGTACTATGGATGGTGAAGACTTCCTGTCCCCTGTGAATTCAGATGCAGTTAAAAAATACTTCGCATAAAATGACCCGCTGGACATAAAAACAGAATGCAAGTCCAGGCAAAAATAGGGCATCCCGGCGAGTCAAAAACAGAATAAAAGACTCGGGCAAAAATAAGGGAAAATAAATGTACACCCGCTGAGTTGAAAAGCCGCATTGGACAACTCAGGCAAAAATGGGTATCCCGGTGGATTGAAAACCCGAAAGGGAGATCCACGCAAAATAAGGGAATAAGCGAACAACTGCATTCTGAATTCGTCTGTATCACTCGCAACATGGTAAGCCTCCGAAAGGCCCGAGTGTCGGTCAGAATCAGCCTTCTTCAGAAAACAAGATGAGAAGAACGTCAATGTCATACGAGTCATAGCAAAAGGGAAGCTCCTTGAAGCGTCATCAACATTGCCAGCACCTTTTCGTTTCTCAATTTGTAACGATTTCCTCATTTCAGGGGATCCGTTTCTTTGACTGTATCTTGCCAATTCAGGGCACATGAATTAATAAAATCAGATTTTCAGTCATGTTTCGTCTCGTACATTTTATTTTCGTTTGCAAAAATGTCCGATGTCTTTAAGATATTGTTCGCATAAATACAGATGTTTCCTTTCTAAAGAATACATGCTTGCAGGAAATACGCTTACTCCCGGGAGTGTCTAAACTCCTATGATGGAATCCAGTAAGGGATACCTTGGGGCACTTGTGCGTTCCTTTGTCTTTACAGGATTGCAGGTAATTCAGAGCGCAACATGGGGCATGAAAGCTTCTCCCCGGTAAGCTACCAAATCATTATTTCATCAGCACACCTTCCAAACAGAACCAGAGATGCCATCTCCCTATCAGAGTTGCCAGGCATCACTTCTCCAACATTTCCTTCAAAGGGCAGCACTAGGGGGTGTTCATATCCCCAACTGAGTTGTCAAGTATCATCCTCAGCAGGATTCCCACAGAGATCCTTAGGAAGATCTATCAGTGATCTCTCTCCTTCCTCAGCCAAGTGCAAGGACCGAGAACCATCTCCCCACAGAGTTCCATCCTCTATCCAGAAGAGCAACGACTGAAGATCCCACAACAGAGTGACGAAAGCTTCTGCAAACCCCATCTGGGTCCCTCATTACCAAAATAGGTTAATCAATGACCTCCTTCCCCAAGCAGAGTCACATATGCCGGATCTACCAATGATCTTATCCCCAGCTGGGAAATCCGCTTCAAGCAGATCAGCCAGAGATCTTTGTAGCGACGGGATCCGAATCCCGGATCGGTATCTTTGCATAATCATAGCATTCGCATCATATTTCCCACAGAGCGTAGCATTCCGTCTAATACGGAGCATTATGACAAAAATCAAACATATTGCATAATCATAAGCCATGTGTCGAACTGAACACTTGTGAATACAGTATACCAAATATTTCCCCAATTCCCCATCAGAGAACTAAAGCATTTCCCTTACAAATACAGATACACACACCTTTTGGCACTCGTCCGTGTCATCATTCCCCAGCAAAATCGCTCGAGCGTTCTCTACAAACAAACACTTATATATCACAGATGCTTCTCGACACTCGTCCGTGTCATATCCCCAGCAGAAAGCCAAAGCATCCCCTTTGCACTCACAGATACATATATACACAATTCCTTGACGCTCGTCCGTGTCACCTTCCCCAGCATAGTCACCCAAACACTTCGGAAATCATACACTTGTTTATAATACATTTTTTTTCCCAACACTCGTCCGTGTCATGCTCTCCCCAGCAAGTTGAACACTCGTCTGTGTCTCACTCATCACCTTTACTCATACAGATACTCGTCCGTATCTTGTATACGCCACTTATATCCCCTCAGATTCGACACTCGTCCGTGTTCTTTGTTAACTAGTTGATACCCGTCTGTATCATCATCTTTGAACATGCGTCAAGCGTTTGTTCCTACTGATGCTCGTCCGTATCGTGGTCTTAAGGATGCTCATCCGCATCTTTAATCTATACACCATGTCAAACACTTATGTCTTCTTGAATTTAGACACCTGTCTGTGTCTACTGTTCCCCAGAAGAATCCCAACAAATCCTAGTAATTTATTTTTCTTTCTATCTGACATCCGTCCTATGTCATGATACCTTTTCGGCAGCCGTACCCTGCCAGGTGATCGTCCTTCACCTTGTTGATGATCTTCCTTCATCACCCCCAGTGGAGTCTCTATTCATTAGAACCCCTTCTTATCCGACATTCGTCCTATGTCGTGATATTTTTAGCAGTTGTCCCCTGCTAGGTGATCGTCCTTCACCTCCTGATAATCGTCCTTCATCATTTTATCCAATGGCCATCCCCATCGTTGATCTTGTTATCTGGCATTCGTCCTATGTCATGATAAACCTCAGAAGCAGCCGTACCCTGCTAGGTGATCGTCCTTCACCTCTTGATGATCTTCCTTCATCGTGCTCATCCGATGGCCGTCCCCATCGTCGACCTTTTCTATCCGGCATTCGTCCTATGTCGCGATACTTTCGGCAGCCGTATCCTGCCAGGTGATCGTCCTTCACCTTAGATGACCGTCCCTCATCTTATCCCCAACTGAGGAACCAGGTGATCGTCCTTCACCTTTGATGACTGTACCTCATCATTTACCTATAACCCCCAGAGAGTCTCGTTTCTTTGCCTGATGGCCGTCCCCATCATGATCTCCTATATCCCCAGCTTGTCGGCCGTCCCCGTCATTGCTTTGTTTCCCGCATTTTCCCAAGCATGTCGGCCGTCCCCGTCATTTGCTTCATCCCCAGCAGTCATCCTCTGCTCGACGGTCGTCCTCCGTCACCCGCACTTTATAATATACTTTATTTTCCTTTGCAATCTATATCCCTTTTCTTCTTCATTCTGTGAGTGCAAATTTTGGACTATCTTTGGTATTCAACCACAAGTTATCTTGTTTGCCTGTTAAGCCGTTACTTACATCCTGCACAGCTAACTCATGATTGAATAGGGGCAGCTGTAAACACCCCAAATTTTCCCTCACTCATTTCACCATGGCTTGTGATATTTTCATATGCATAAGTTCAATCATATCATCTTATATTTCATTTTTGCTTCACTGCATTGGTTCTAAGTCATCTGCATCTAGGGTTTGTGATCTGAGCAATCCAAGAGCCATTTGAGCCACCCCAAAGGTCTTCAATCATCTCAAGAGGGTCCATGTATGTTCAAGCATCATATTATACCCTCACAAGGTCAATGAAGTCAAAGAATCACAAGAACTGAGAAAGGCATGGAAGCAGAGCCAGGTTTAACTGCACAGATGACCTAGAATTAGGGTTTTGGTTTCAAAGGCCATAACTCCAAAATTTTTGGTCATTCTTGTTTCTATTGGTCTCTATATGGTATAAGGACCATGCATATCAATTGTCATGAAGAAATTCCATGGGGAAGGCATCTGATCAAGAGTTGACTTCTTGAGCAAGTCAGTGTAAAATCAGGGCATCTGAGGCCCCCAATGACCCAACCAAAGGGTATTCTCCATCATTTTGAATGTGTATGATCTTTATTTGATCATAGAAGATGTTAGAAGTTCACAAAATTGAATAATTTCAAGCCATTTGCAAAATTGCCTTTTTGGGAAAGTGACTTGTAATGAAAACTTGCCATTTTGGGAAAGTTTTTCAACCCTTTCTTTTTGAACTTCATTCCCTTTTCAAAAAGTACAAAAACTCATTCTAATTCATTTTGGATCAAAAGTTATGGCTTGTCAAAGTTGGGAAAAATCACATAATTTCATGTTTTACACCAAAGAGGCATTTTGCAAAATGGTATGATAAAGCATTCTAAAGACTTCAAATGTGCACAAACTCTTCTCAACATGCTCATGTGACTTCTAAAAATCAAAATTGGCCCAAGAATTATGCATTTTGATGCCTTGAACTTCATGAATTTCCAAAGGGGCCAAACTTTGGGAAAATTGCAAAACATCACATAAGCTTTGATCCACTTGCTGAATTGTCTCAAAACCAATTCCATGGATATCCTTAATCTCAGCTGAGCCAGGACAAGCCAATGAGCCAGCTACACCATTGCCCATACCTCAAGTACAACACTTTTGACTTTTTGGCAAAAACACCCATACCAATCACAACAGTCCACCACCCACTCTCTGCCCAATCCAGACCTTACAAGCATACTCATAGGGTTCATTTTCATAACACACACAAGCCTGAAACATCTCATAAGCCAGCATACACAAAAATCCCTCCCTTTGCATTTTCTATCGAATCTCTCAACTCAGCAACTCAAACTTGAAACTTCTTCCACCATTCATCTTAGAATGCATCACTGATCACAAACCACCCCTCACTTTGTCTTAAAAGCCATCATACACCAAATACGATTTTTTCCCCTCTTGAACTGAACTGGATCAATCTCCCAAACCAGCCACTTTAAACTCCAACCAAGCCTCAAAGCATCTTCAGGAGGTCCATTGGAGAAGCTTTGAAGCAAGGAGGCAGCCTGAAAGCTCCAAACTGAAAGCTTCACTTCAGGTAGCTTCAAAAATTATTTTTTCCAGAAACCTTGTTTTAAGTCACTAAAATGATCTACATGCTTCCCTGAATGTAATAAGCTTTGAATTTTTGAAAATGATGAAGAAATGAGGATGTATGGTCTGTCTGAAACTTTGCCCGTGAAATTGATTTTTGTTTGTTCTTCGTGATTCATGAAAAATAAATAGGTTTTGTTGTTGGATTCTTGTTTAGGATGTTTGGTTGAGTGAATCTGGAGATTTTGGCACGTTTTAGTGAGGTTTTGAGAGAGATAGGTTGAAGGTCTCGCCGGAGAAGACGACCGAAAGTCTTCTCCGGCCACCTGAGGGTCATTAAACCCTAATCTGAGTAATTAATCAACTTTGAATTTGGACCTTGGATTCTGTTGACCTCCATTGACTCCTGCGCGTTTGGATGGCCAGGATCAGTCATTAAACCCTAACCCTTAATTAATTAATTTAATTTGAATTAATTATTTAGAACGCATCTGGACCACTCCTTTACGCGCCAGTCAACGTCCTCCACCCAACTTTGAATCTCAGCCTTTGGATTGTCATACTTTTCATTATTTTCATTTTAATTTCATTTTCTTTTCATTTTATTTATACGAATTATTTAAAATAGCAAAAATCATTTAAAAATTATGAAAATTTTTGTCAAAGACTTCATTAATTTTTAAAACCCAAAAATATTTTTATTTTTATTTTTTGCATTAAAAATCATTTTTAAATCATTTAAATGTTTATTTTTAATTAGTTAATGAAAATTAATTAATTAAAAATACATTTAGGTATTTAAAAATCCCAAAAAAAATCACATTGCATTTATAAACATTTAGAAACATTATCCAACTCTCAAACCAAATTTCTTTTTAGTTCTTGATGACTTTTGATCATTTTCATTGGAATTAAATTCATTTTAAGGCAATATTTTGTTTCAAACTTTAAAAATTTCATTCTGCCTAACCTTTGAGAGTTGGATGATGATTCTTATTGCATTGCATCCTTCATGGCATGTAGTTTATAGGATAAAATTGGTTTGATTTGGTCTTGTATTTTTTAATTTGGTTGGTATTTTTCTTGATGAGGTACCCCAAAACCCTAGCAATCTTAGGAAATCCATAACTTTCACTAGGTTAAGAGTTGGATCCCCTCCTTTGGGCAGTGAGCTTGCATAGGTTTAGGGTATCTTTGATTGCATTTTCAATTTTTTATCATGTCATATGCTTCTGGTTTTGGATTTTTTCATTGCATGATGCATATAACCCTAATTTGTGCCTTCCTTTGCATCCATTTTTCATTTGCTTGCATACCATGACTTGCCATGACATTTTGTGCATCCACATGATTCATAATACATCTTAGGACATATTAGAATCATGTTTGATCATTGCATCTTTCATTTGCCATGTTATATGTCCATTTCATTTCATAACTTTTCATGTACATTCATGGTTCAAAACATGCTTCATCTGCATCCATTGCCTTGTATGATCATTCTCATGTCTTGCCTCATGTTTGTATCATCTCTTAGCATCATTAACATCATGTAAATGCTTCTGAATTTGGTTTGCATCATGACATTTCATCTCATTTGCATTGCATTTCATTTCTTTTGCTAACTTTTCAGGTGGTAAGTTGTTTTGAGAAGTGGATTTGCCTTCACTTCTCACAATCTCTTCTCATCTCTCTTGCATCATTTCTGCATTTTATATTTGTCTTAGAGTGAGCTTGCTCATTCATGTTCATCCCTTACTTTCTTTCTTCAAGCAACTTGTCTTCTTAAGTGAAGCAAGTTGTTTTGCTTCTCTTTGCTTCTTGCTCCTTTCATCTGCTTCCTTCCTAGTGGTTTCTCTGAAGATCTTTCTCTCCTAAGCCTCATAAACCCTGGGAACACCCCAAGAATGATCACAATTAGGGTTTGATTAATTCCCCATTTAGTTTTACCTTTGTGTCATCTTTGAGTCTTCTCTTCTCATCTCATAATCAGGGACTAAACCCTAAAGGCTTTAAGGCTTTGTGATTAAGCTTATGCCTGCATCCTTCTATTAGGATGGAGTGTATAACTTTAATCCTAAGTGTTAAACCCTTAATGTGTTTAACTCCTTTAATCAATCCACTTAATAATCATCAAGACATCAAGCTTGTAACTTGGGCCTTGCATTAGGGTTCTAATTCTTCCTTAATTGGTTAAGAAGGACTAACCCTAGTGTTAATGGACAAGTCCCCCTCAGGTTGTCTTACAAACCATAAAATTCACTTCCTAATCTTACCATTAACTAAAATCCATTTAATAAAGGCCTTGTTTTGTCATGAGGTTAATCCCTAATCATGGATTAAGTTGAGGAGCCTTTCTCAGCTTAAATGTTCTCATCTATTATCCTTCTATTAGGATGGTGTAATGGGTCCATTAAATCCTTGATTATGGCTTAAACTCATTACTTAACACTAAACAAAAACTCCAAAAAAACATCTAAATAAATACAAGTAGGTTAATGATCTTAATCCTACATCATGGTGATTAAGTGTGAGGTGTTTACTTCATACTTAAGGTATTCCCATTACCCCTAATCAGAGGGAGGATGTGATGAGTTTACCAACCCATTGGTTTAGGCTTAAGCTCATTAATTTATGACAAACACCAAAAAGAAATAAAAGATTGAAAATACAAAAACAAACAATAATCGTCTCCTCCGAGATTCTTTTCTCATCTCACTCACTCATAAACGAGAACTTGCTTCTTCCGTCTAATGCAAGACAGTTTGCACCTGAGCCAGACAGGCCATACACTTGAGCATAGGCAAGTAAGCAGTTCACAAGCCAATTCATCTTCCAGTCTCTTTGGGTCGAACTACGGTGTTCTGACTTCCTCATTGCACGAGAGGATACGTAGGCATAACTTAACAGTTATCGAACAAAAGTCTCTGTATATTCCCCCCTCCTCCATTATTATTCTTTTAGCCTCATTATCTTGGGCATTTCATTCTTGTTCTTACAATGACACTTCTCTTATACACTTCACACTTCTCTTGCACTGACACTTGCATTCTTTCCAGCTTTGATACACAAATTGCACTGACACTACCCCTTTTAAACACAAATCTTTTAAGCGTGGATCCCGTCGAGTACGGCGGACAATCTGGGTGCTAATACCTTCCCAGGTTGTAACCAACCCCCTTTCTCAGTCTCTCTGGTTCACAACCGTCTTATCCATCTCTTTCTAGGTCTATGCATCATTACTGTCGCTCCCGACAAATGAAAATGGATCAGATGAAGGTACAGACGCGAACGGTCGGCGAAGGGGACAATGAGAACACACAGCCGTGAACTCACTGGAGAATGAATAGAGTCGCCAGCTAGGCATTTTTATCCCGGAGGAAAGGCAATGCTGCATAAGCCTAGAAAGAGATGGATAAGACGGTTTGCGAACCAGAGAGACTGAGAAAGGGGGTTGGTTACAACCTGGGAAGGTATTAGCACCCAGATTGTCCGTCGTACTCGACGGGATCCACGCTTGAAAGATTTGTGTTTTAAAGGGGTAGTGTCAGTGCAATTTGTGCATGAATGAGCTGGAAAAGGATGTACAGGTGTCAGTGTAAAGTGTATAAGTGATATGAAGTATAAAAGTGTCAGTGTGAGACCAGGAATGAGATGCTCATGATAATGAGGCTTAAAGAATAAGGCTGGAAAGAGGGGGAATATACAGAGACTTTTGTTCGATAACTGTTAAGTTATGCCTACGTATCCTCTCGTGCAATGAGGAAGTCAGAACACCGTAGTTCGACCCAAAGAGACTGAAAGGATTGACTTGTGAACTGCTTGCTTGCCTATGCTCAAGTGTGTGACCTGTCTGGCTCAGGTGCTAACTGTCTTGCATTAGACGGAAGAAGCGAGTTCTCGGTTGTGAGTGAAGATGATGAGAGAAGAATCCCGGAGGAGACGATTATTGTTTGTTTTTGAGTTTTCAGTCTTTTATTGCTTTTTGAAGTTTGTCATAAGATAATGAGCTTAAGTCTAAACCAATGGATTTAGTAAACTCATCACATCTTCCCTCTGATTAGGGGTAATGAGAATACCTTAAGTGTGAAGTCAGCTTCTCACACTTAATCACCATGGAGTAGGATTAAGATCATTAACCTACTTGTTGATTATTTAGATGTTTTTGTTGTTTTTGTTTAGTGTTGAGTAATGAGGTTAAGCCATAATCAGGGATTAAACAGACTCATTACACCATCCTAAAAGAAGGATAATAGATGAGAATGTTTAAGCTGAGGAAAACTCCTCAACTTAATCCATGATTAGGGATTAAACTCATGACAAAACAAGCCTTTGATTAAATGGATTTTATTCAATGATATGATGATGAAATGAGTTTTAGGGTTTGTAAGACAACTTGAGGGGGACTTGTCCATTAACACTAGGGTTAGTCCTTCTTAACCATTTAAGGAAGAATTAGAACCCTAATGCAAGGCCCAAGTTACAAGTGTAATGTCTTGATACTTATTAAGTGAATTGATTAAGAGATTTAAACACATTAAGGGTTTAACACTTAGGATTAAAGTTATACACTCCATCCTAATAGAAGGATGCAGGCATAAGCTTAATCACAAAGTCTTAAAGCCTTTAGGGTTTAGTCCCTGATTATGAGGTGAGAAGAGAAGACTCAAAGAGAGACACAAAGGTAAAACTATGGGGGGACTAATCAAAACCCTAATTCATTGTCATGCTTGGATGATCCTAAGGTTTGTGAGGTTTTCAAGAACAATCTTCAGAAGAACCACCAGGAAGCAGATGAACAGGATCAAGAGAAGCAAAGTGACTTGCTTCATTCAAGAAGCCAAGTCACTTGAAGAAAGAAAGTGGGAAGGAGAAGAATGAGCAAGCTCAAACTCAAACACACATAAGAATGCAGCAATGGATGCAAGAGAGATGAAAAGAAAAGTTATGAGAAGTGAAGGCAAATTCACTTCCCAAGTTACTTACCACCTGAAATGTTAGAAAGAAATGCAATGCAATGCAAGATGAGATGAAATGGTATGATGCAAAGCAAGACCAGAAGCATGTTGATGATGATTATGATGTTATGAGGTGCTGCAAACATGAGGCAAAGCAATGGGGATGTTCATACAAGCTTATGAATGCATATGATGCAAGTTAAGGAGCATGAATGAACATGAAATGTTATGAAGCATACAAGACAAATGACATGGCAAATATGTGATGCAATGATCAAACATGGTTCTATATGTCTTAAGATGTCAAATGAATCATAAACATGTACAAAATGCAAAGACAAGTCATGTTATGCAAAAGAATGCAAGGAGGATGCAAGAGAGAGCCCAAATTAGGGTTCATGGATCAAACATCAAACAAAAACCCAAAACAGAAGCAAACCTCATGATAAAAAATGGAAAATGGCACCCAAAGAAACCCTAGGCCTATAGTGAACCACTGCCCAAAGGGGAGCTCTCAACTCTCAACCAATCTCAAGATATGAATTTTACAAGATATTAGGGTTTTTTAGGGTTCTTAACAAAACAAATGCCAAACAATTTGAAAATGCAAGAACAATTCATGGCCTTTTTATCCTTGAAAATACATGCTAAACACAAAACAATGCAAGAAGAATCAATGTCTCAACCTTCTCCAAAAGGCAGAAATGAATTTTCAAACATGTGATCAAAATAATGCATAAAAAATGATTTAATTCAATGAAAAATTCTTAAAATGCATCAAGATCAAAAAAGAAATTTGGTTTGAAGGTTGGACAATGTTTCTAAATGTCTTAGAACATTTCATGAATTTTTTGGTGATTTTTAAATACCTAAAAGTATTTTTAATTAATTAATTCCCATTAATCAATTAAAAATAATCTTTTAAATATTTAAAAATACTTTTTTAATGATAAAAATAAAATAAAAATGTTTTTGTGTCATAAAAATTAATAAAACTTTAAAGAAAAAGTTTTCATAATTTTTAAGAATTTTTTGCTATTTTAAATTAATTATGCAATTTAAATAGAAAGAAAATGAAATAAAACAAAATAAAAGAGAAAGTAATCTGATCCAATGATCCAGATTCAAAGTTGAAATGAAAAGGTTGACTGGCGCGCTAATGAATGGCCTAGATTTCACTTCAGCTAATTTTTGATTTATGAATTAATTAATCCAGATTAAAGAAAGTCAACTGGGATTAGGGCATAATGGGATGATCCTGGGCGTCCAAACACGCGCGAGTCAACACATCCAAGGGACCAAATTCAAACTTCATTAATTATGTGATTAGGGCACAAATGACTCTCAGGTGGCCGGAGAAGACTTCCGGTCGTCTTCTCCGGCCAGCTCTCACCTGAAAAATCTCCAAACCTCTCAAAACGTACCAAAAATGAAAACCAAGAACATGGAAATGATCCTCACCCTCTCACGAACCAAACCCCTCTCTCAAAACAAATTTATGTTTCCTAAATCAACTGAATCGAAGAGAAAAAGTTCTAGGTCACGCAAGCTTCAGAAACAAATTAAATGCTCAAATCACAACCATTTTCAAAACCAATGGTACCAGAATGATCAGGACAACACAAAGAACAAGTTTGTAACAAGAAAAACAACTTCTGGAAAAATAAATTTCAGGCTACCTGAGATTCGAAGCTTTCAGTTTAGGAACTTTCTGGCCACCTCTCTTTGTGCAAGCTGCTCTACTTGGTCCCCAGAAGATGTTTGAATGCTCAAATGGAGTTTAAGTTGGCTTGATGATGAGTTTCGAAAGCTCCTGCTTCAGTTCAGTCAAAAATGGCAATGGAGATTCTGGCACTTTCAGGTCATGGTGAATGAAGGTTTGAGGTCCTGATGATGAATGGAGAAGGTTTGTGGTGTTTGTTTGTGTGTTTGTTAGCTAGGATGAGAGTTTCGAATGAAACTGCAAAATGGAGTGAGAAATGGCTATGGAGTAATCTGGCTGTTTCAGGCTTGTGTTCTTGGTGTTTTGTGATCTATGAGGCAGGGTGAGTTGAATGGAGGAAAAGGTTTGAGTGTTTGCAGGCTGTATAGAGAAATTCGAGAGCTTATGCAAAATGGAAGGTTTTTGTGTATGTGGTGAATGAGTTAGTTTCAGCCTTGCTTCTTGTTATGGCTAGCTTGCAAATTGATAACATAAACAAATCTGATTGGCTGGATGATGTGACTTGTGCTTTTGTGATTGGTAAGTTTGCTTTTGCCAAAAGTCAAAAATCTTGTAAGAGAAGCATGGGCTTGATACTAGCTTGGTACAAAGCTAGGTCTGGCGCATCATGGTATGGTGAGAGAGCCAGCAAGGTCCAAAGGCCAAGGCAGCAAGTTGAGGGAAGGGTCATGAGTGTTTTGCAAGTTGTGACATTTTGGTTCACATGTGATTCTTTTGCCTAACCAAACATGTAACCATGGGCAATCTTAGTTCAAATCTGATTTTTAGGACTTAGAGAATGTTTATGTAATGGTTTGAAATGAATTAGAGGTCACATGATGCATTGGTTCAAGGTTTTGCAAAATTTCCATTTGAAGCATGCCTTAGAAATTAATGATTTTTGCCAACTTTGCATGGCCATAACTTTTGATCCAAAAAGAATTTGATCATGTTCTTGTACTTTTTGAAAAGGGAAAGATGAGATCTACAACTTTCATGACCAAAGTTTTTCCATTTGAAGCCTTTTTGGACCAAGAATCAAAGCTTGAAAATTGACCTAAAATGATGCATTCTTGAAAAGTCAACTATGCCCAAAAAGTCAACATTTGCAAAAACCCTAAATTCTTGATTTTATGAACTTCAACCTTCTTCCATGATCAAATAAAGATCATATACACTCAAAATGATGAAGATCACCCATTGGTTGGGTTATTGGGGGCCTCAGATGCCCTGATTTTGCACTAACTTGTCTGAAAAGTCAACTCTTGATCAGATGACTTCCCCATGGAATTTCTTCATGAAAATTGATATGCATACTCCTTATACCATATAGAGATCAATGGAAACAAGAATGACCAAAAAATTTGGAGTTATGGCCTCTGAAACCAAAACCCTAATTTTAGGTCAACTGTGCAGTTCATCCTTGGCTCTGCATCCACTCAAACCCTAGTTCTTGTGATTCCTCTGCATTTTTGACTTTGAGAAGATGGAATATGATATAAGAACACACATGGACCCCTTTGAGTTGATTGGTGGCCTTTGGAATGTCTCAAGATGCTTTGGGATTGCTCAGATCACAAACCCTAGGTGCAGATGCCTTAGAAACTATGCAGTGACTCAAAAATGAGATGTGAGATGACATGATTGTACTTATGCATATGAGAATGATCACAAGCCATGGTGTAAATGGGTGAGGGCAAATTTGGGGTGTTTACAGCTGCCCCTATTCAAACATGAGTTAGCTGTGCAGGTTGTAAGCGACGGCTTAACAGGCCAAACAAGATAACTTGTGGTTGAATACCAAAGACAGTCCAAAATTTGCACTCGCGGAAATGAAGAAGAAAAGGGATATAGATTGTAAAGGCAAAATAAAGTATATTGTAAAGTGTGGGCGACGGAGGACGACCGTCGAGCAGAGAAAGACTGCTGGGTAAAGTGGTATGTGAAGCAAAGCGATGACGGGGACGGCCGACATGCTGGTAAAGTGCAGGAAATAAAGCAATGACGGGGACAGCCGACATGCTGGGGATAAAAAGTAAAGCTAAGACGGGGACGGCCGACTAGCTGGGGAAAATAGGATATTATGATGGGGACGACCATCAAGATAAAGCTGCAAAGTTCTCTGGGGATTAATGAAACATGACGGGGACGACCATCAAGTTCATAAAGGTCAAGTAACCAACGATGGGGACGGCCATCGGGCTAAAAAGGAAAAGGGACCGCGACGGGGACGGCCATCGGGTTAAAGAATAAATGAAATAAACAGATGATGGGGTACGGCCATCAAAGGTGAAGGACGATCACCTAGCAGGGGACGGCTGCTCTGTTGGGAATAAAAGAAAAATGATGGGGACGGCCATCAAAGGTGGAGGACGACCACCTGGCAGGGTACGGCTGCCGAAAATATCAACGATGGGGACGGCCATCGGATAGAAAAGGTCAACGATGGGGACGGCCATCGGACGAGCATGATGGAGGACGACCATCAAGAAGTGGAGGACGACCACTCAGCAGGGTACGGCTGCTCTCGAGGTTTATCATAACACAGGACGAGTGTCAGATAACCAAAAATCAACAATGGGGACGGCCATTGGATAAAATGATGAAGGACGATCATCAAGAGGTGGAGGACGACCACCTAGCAGGGGACGGCTGCTAAAAATCAATGATGGGGACGGCCATCGGATGAGCATGATGGAGGACGACCATCAAGAGGTGGAGGACGACCACCTAGCAGGGTACGGCTGCTCTCAAGGTTTGTCATGACACAGGACGAGTGTCAGATAAAAAGAAAATTGCTTCGTTGGCAATCTACCGGGGAATAGTAAACACGGACGAGTGTTTATATCCGAGAAACAAAAGGTACAAGTGTTTAGATGTATGTGTATAGATTAAAGATGCGGACGAGCATCCTTAAGACTATGATACGGACGAGTATCACGTAGAAACAAACTGACACATGTTCAGAGATGATGATACGGACGAGTATCAACTGGTTAACAAAGAACACGGACGAGTGTTGAATCTGAAAGGACTCTTCTGGGGAATAGTAGATACAGACGAGTGTCTATATTCAAGAAGACAGAAGTGTTTGACACAGTGTATGGATTAAAGATGCGGACGAGCATCCTTAAGACTATGATACGGACGAGTATCAGGTAGAAACAAACGCTTGACGCATGTTCTGAGATGATGGTACGGACGAGTACCAACTGGTTAACAAAGAACAAGTACTAGTGTTGAATCTGTGGGGATATAAATGATGTATATAAAATACAGACGAGTATCTGTATAAGTATGATAAGTGTGAGTATGAGTAATGTATAGATGAGTGTTTATCTGCTGGGGAGAGTGACACGGACGAGTGTCGAAAGGAGAAAAGTATAGTATGAACAAATATCTGATATACAAAGTGTTTATAATGCTGTGCTGGGGAAAGTGACACGGACGGATGTCAAGGAAATCATATACATATATGTATCTGTGAGTGCAAAGGGGACGCTTTGGCTTTCTGCTGGGGATATGACATGGACGGGTGCCACAAGGAGTATATACTGATGTTTGCGAATATGAGGCAACTGTTTTAGCTTTAGCTCTCCGCTGGGGAATTTGGGAAGCATTCTGTATACCGCTGACGGGTTGAAAGCTTTTAACTCTGATGGGAACGAAGTGTTGGCAACCTGATGCTTGTTGGAGAGGTTTCCACTGGAGGAAAAACGACTCTGTGTGAGGTATACTTCGTTTAACTGCTTTGAACATCTGCTGAGGATCTGATCATCCTGATCTGACTCCACTGGGGAGAATTTCTTCTTGCTCTGCTGGGGAAATCCCTTGGAAAGGAGAATCCCGATGACTCTATGGGGAAAGATCATCTTTAGATCTTGGCTAGGGAAGATGCTTGATCACACAATCCTGCTGAGGAGGGAATTCTGATAATTCTAACTTTGTAGGGAAACAAGGCCTTCAGCTTCCTGTTGGGAAAGCTTTGTTGTGGAAAGATAAATCCGCTTGCGGACGAGAACGACTCAATTAGCCTTGAAGTTCTGTTGGGGTTATCATCTGTTCCAAATCAGCTGGGGATGTCAACCTTCATGGTTGAGAAAAAGATTTGGCAATGCCCTGCTGAGGAGAGATTTTGCTGGAGAATCAAAGTATGCCCCAAGTATAGCATAACAGCTGTGTTGGGAAGATATGCCAATGAAAATTGGCTTTGACTGAATGCGAATAACCAACTCCTCATGAGGGAATCTTGTCGGCTGAAAGAGGATCTTTATGCTCGGGGAAGAAATAAACTTCCAATGCCCTGCTGGTAAAATAAATACCAGACATTCCCTGAGAATTAACACAGTGCTTCAAACTTCTGAGCTCAACAAACTGCATTACTGATCATCCTGAGTGAACTATCATTCCCTTAACTCCTCAATTATACCATACTGTATCATCCATAAAAAGATCGTCTTCAGAGGATTTTACAGAAGACTTGGCATCCAGAATTGCCCCAGTGTCTTCAAACTCTCGCAGAAATTCAACAAGTCTTGAGATAACTGCCCCAGATTACGTCTGGAAACGATTCTCGCCCCACATCAGAGCTAAAACAGAAACCATGCGGTATGAAGATGCAATGCAAATGATGTACAATGCAGACGTATGCTCAATGCCAAGGATATGAAACAAGGATGGTTGGGCGCTAGGGCCAGGTTGATAGATATATATATATTTTGGTTGCCAAGCAATTGGACTTTTGAAGGTGAATTACCAGACGAGAACTGGTTTATTAAAGGTAGGCCAACAGACGGGAACTGATGGGCAAGGAATAAGTCGTCAGATGAGAACTGACTCCTTAGGTTCGTTGTCAAACGAGAATTGACTCTGAAAAAAGAATGACTACCAGACGAGAACTGGCATTCAACAGGTTAAATGAAAAGGTGACCAGACGGGAACTGGTTAAAAGATTCGCCTACCAGACGAGAACTGGTATTTGAAGTTGGTTTGCCAGACGAGAACTGGACTTTGGGTTTGTCTGCCGGACGAGGACTAGACTCTGAAAGGGTTTGCCAGACGGGAACTGGGCTTTGCAAAGGCTTGCCAGACGAGAACTGGACTTTGAAAGGTTGATAAGTTGGGGTTACGAGGCCCTGGGTGTGAGATTGATGTTACGGGGTTATGCTCAATGCAATGATGATGCATATGCTTTATATGCGACATGAATAACGTATGCAAATAATTTATGCAATGATTATGAAAGGCCAGAAAAACTCCCGAGGTGGGAAAAAAAGTCTTAGTGACAAGGCTTCTGGTTGAGAAGGGTGACAAAGGTGACGGTGGGTAGCATGATTTCCCAATACTCATCTTGAACTTGGAAATTACTGATATACTTGCTCTGCATAGCTAAAGTTTGCCCCTGATGGGTGAGTCTCTGAACAGACTGTTGCTGATTATCCAATTTCTGGAATAGCAAACTTGGATGTTCTCTCGAGGAGAGTTGCACTTAGTGAGCTCTGGAATTATTCTGCCCCGGTATGAGCGTGGAAGCGACTTGATTCATTCTGACTGAGCATTGGAAGAATTGACCCTGGACAACAGAAATGTCGGGTAGCCTGCCCCTGTTTGGCAGATTCAGCTCTGATCAACTGACTTTGAATGACGTTCCTCGATCAACTGATGCTTGGGAACTCTCTTTACCCTGACAGATTCCTTGGTCAACAAAACCACTGGATAACATGCCCCTGATTCATAGGCCTATACGATGCGCTTGATTCTGGTCATCATTGTTGAATGATCAAGTTCCCTCGCGATTTCTCTTTGTAGGAACTTCCCTGGTGTCACAAACTAACTTGCAATTAAAACTGTTCATTCACAAATGGTAATTTTAATGCAGTACACATGCAAGTTTTTTTTTTTTTTTTTTTTTTTTTTTTTTTTTTTGAAAATTTATTTATTTTGATGCTGTGACAGTGTGTGACGAATGGACGATTAGTCCAAACGTAGTGCAACCTTGTCGTAGTATGCTTTCAGAATTAAACCTGATTCAATTAGGACTTTCAAGGGTTATGACGTGGTCTGGTTCACGGTTTTAGAAGGAAAGATTTATGGCTCAAAGTTTATATGTGCCCACCCATTCTCCTTGATGTTCTCCGGTCCTATATTCAGCTAATTTGGCCTGAGCGCTCACCTCTCGGAAGGGTTTTGTAATGATTGAGGAACCAATGACGTTGATGGTTTACGCACCAATGAGGTTTCTTGGAGTAACAGTCACCCATTCTGACTTTGTGTCTGGTCACACGACTTTGTTCTCATGGAAAATTCTCTTTCATTTTTTTTTACTCCCTAACTTTTGCCTGGACTGAATCTTTTTTTTTTTTTTTTTGAAATTTTTTTTTCGATTTTGAAGTCCAGCGGGATGCCCTAACTTTTGCCTAAGTCATTTGTTTTCACTTCTTCTTTTGACTTAGCGGGCTTTATTTCCATTTTTTTCGTTTTGATTTTTTTTGAACAAATCGTGTGACACTGGCTTGTCATGACTTGCTGAAAGGGTTGACTGCCTCATTCCTTTGTTGGTGAGGGATAACCATTGTGGTTTCATGTCCCTTGACCTCTTGAGGTGTAATGAATAAAGGTAATGGATCCTCGGATGCACATTCCTTTGGAAATTTGAACGCTCGGTTAAATTAACTGATAACTACCCTGCCCCGGGTTAAATGTGAGGGTTTTTTCGTTCAGAAAAGAAACTCCTGCTTCAAGGCTCAAAAGGGGTTTTCGAGGGTTTATCTCCCTTATACCTCCGGTGTTTGGGAATTGAAACAATGCCTGTACATCGTCAGCAGGTTCTACCCTGAAAGCATACCTTGAACAATTATGGGTATTCAGTTGTCATCATCCTCCCTCAAACCTGCTAAACAACAGTGAAATAGATGGGAGGTATATGGATGCAAATTTTTTTGTTTTTCGTTTTTGATGCAAGGAAAGAAAAAATGAGCGAATGCGACATAATTGATTCAAAAGTGCAAGATCACTACATTAACATTACCATTTAAAATAACAATGCTTAAAAGACAAGTAGCTGCTAACAGGAAAGAAACTACAATGCAAATGATAAAAGGATACAATGATCACCAACTCTGCTGACATACTGTTGTCTGAGCCACTGAAATCAAGATACGCTTCTTCTGAAGTCTTTGAACTCAATCAGGTGAAAGGTTGACGTGCACAACCGAGCTTCCTTCTGGAAAGGAGATGTAACCCTTGTCGATCAACTGTTGTACTCTGGCTTGAAAAGCTTTGCAATCTTCAGTTGAATGCCCAATCGATCCACCATGATACCCGCACTGCTCATGAGGATTGTACCCTGGAGGGTATGGCCCTGGTAACGGCTTGAGAAGCTTCGGAACCACCAAAGAGCTCTGAATTAGATGCGGCAAGAGTTCACTGTATGCCATGGGGACTGGATGAAGAGGAGCAATCCTCCTTTCCAGATTGTTTCGAGGCCTAGGCTGGCTCTGAAGTTCATTCTGAGGTCTTCGACCCTGAGTTTGCAGATGTGGACGAGGAGGAATCCAGGATTTTTGATATGGTGCTCTGAGCATTGCCGAATGCCCATAAGAGTAATCAGATTCAGGAACAGATGATTTCCGAGAAGATGTTAGTCTTGAATATTTGATATTTGCCATAACTGCACTGACGTCATTCCATTCTTCCTCTTGGGAGCTAACAACAGACTCACCTTCACTAGCTGGAATATTCGAAAAGTCCTGGATCTTTCCACTTTTGAGCAGGCTCTCAATGCGTACTCCAACTATCATCAAATCAGAGAAGCTTGTCATCCCAATGCTACTCATTCTTTCCAAGTATGGACCCTGCAAGGTTCCCACGAACAGGTCAATTAATTCTCTGTCTGAAAGTGGTGGTTGCACTTGGGCTGCCAATTCTCTCCACCGCTGTGCATATTCTCTGAAAGATTCACCACTCCTCTGGGATAGGCTCTGCAAGTGCGTGCGATTGGGCGCCACGTCCATATTATACTGGTATTGCTTTACGAAAGCTCTGGGTAAATCATTCCAAGATCGAATATGACTGCTTTCCAAATCCATGTACCAACTTAAAGATGCCCCACTTAAACTGTCCTGAAAACAGTGAATCATCAACTTATCATTACAAGCATAAGAAGTCATTTTTCTACAGAACATCACTAAATGGCGCTTCGGGCAACTGACACCAGTGTATTTCTCAAACTTCGGAGTTTTGAAATCTGGAGGAATGACAAGACCAGGCACCAAACACAGGTTTAGAGCATCAAAACCGAAGGCATCAGGATCCGCTAAGGCTTTGAGTCGCTCGTCCAACACACGAAACCTTTCAGCAGGATCAAAAACTCGTGGATCCCTGGTTTTCACAAGAGGGATTGCCCCTTGGAAGTCTGGCATAGGGAAGGCAAAACTCTGATAATCTGTAGTATCAGAAGAAGATGAAGGTCCACCTCGGACAACAGATGGTTCAGGTACATTCTGATTCACGATCGGGGTCTGTACAGGCTGAGCTTGAGCAAGATGGTTTACTTGTGGAAGATCTTCATCAGGAGAAAGACCATACAGAGGATTGGTCATTGAAGTGAAACCAGGTGGAAACTCAACATTCTGATGGTTGTTCTCTGACATAGCTACTGACGGCTTCCAATCTGACCCTTTACCTCTTGACACTGCTCAGTCTAGCTTTACACACTCTGTCGTCTTCTAACTGTTACCACTTGTTCAAACTGAGTACCGGGAAATCAGCTGGCTGGCCATGGACAAAAGAGGAAGGATGAGCTCTCTGGAAGAAGAAAATGCAATGCAGATGCAAATGCAAAATGCAATATGATGATGAAAAAGATGCAAAGACATGGGATCACAGCTGGAAACTGCCTGGAATCTGGAGTGCCGGACCAAGAATCGAGTGTCTGTAACCACAAGATCTGCATAATAACCCAAAATAGTAACAGAGAACCAGAGGTCAATAACTTCAGGATTATAATGACCGGATCAACAACTGTACTGGTAATGAGGGTATGTTGAGGTCAAGGGTTCCTGCAAACCTGTAAACAGCCCAACCCCCTCACAGGTGGTGTTCTAAAACAAAGATCCTCAGACTTGGATCAGTTATGGGAAGTGTAAACACTTCCAACCCGGAGGTACAGTGTTTACAATAACCATAAAAGTTCCTCCTCTAATTCACCTCAGTTTCTGAAGGTCAAAACTAAAGGTCATCCAGACTTAGCAAGCTTCCCAGATAGCCCTAGCATTGCAGGAAATCTGCAACACAGAGTTCTCAAGAAGAAACCCATATCTGAACCGTGTTTCATATTCCCGCACCAGACCGAAATGGAATGGGAAAGAATATGATTCACTCTAGCCTAGGTGTCACTCAGGTCCCAGGTATAGGACCTTAACTCTCAGTAGAACCCCCACCCACCAAAACAAGAAACCAGATCCAGCCAGCAACAATGACAGTATGATATAAAAAACAGTAAAGAAAGCAATAAATAAAGCTGTACAGAAAGCAGTAAATAAAGCAAATATACACATACAAATAGCACATAACACCCCCAATAAACACAAATCAATCAAGCGCTAGGAGGAACCCACAAAAAGAACCAGAAGCCCTGGTTGCAGTACAAACATCCCCAGCAGAGTCGCCAAGCTGTCGCTCCCGACAAATGAAAATGGATCAGATGAAGGTACAGACGCGAACGGTCGGCGAAGGGGACAATGAGAACACACAGCCGTGAACTCACTGGAGAATGAATAGAGTCGCCAGCTAGGCATTTTTATCCCGGAGGAAAGGCAATGCTGCATAAGCCTAGAAAGAGATGGATAAGACGGTTTGCGAACCAGAGAGACTGAGAAAGGGGGTTGGTTACAACCTGGGAAGGTATTAGCACCCAGATTGTCCATCGTACTCGACGGGATCCACGCTTGAAAGATTTGTGTTTTAAAGGGGTAGTGTCAGTGCAATTTGTGCATGAATGAGCTGGAAAAGGATGTACAGGTGTCAGTGTAAAGTGTATAAGTGATATGAAGTATAAAAGTGTCAGTGTGAGACCAGGAATGAGATGCTCATGATAATGAGGCTTAAAGAATAAGGCTGGAAAGAGGGGGAATATACAGAGACTTTTGTTCGATAACTGTTAAGTTATGCCTACGTATCCTCTCGTGCAATGAGGAAGTCAGAACACCGTAGTTCGACCCAAAGAGACTGAAAGGATTGACTTGTGAACTGCTTGCTTGCCTATGCTCAAGTGTGTGACCTGTCTGGCTCAGGTGCTAACTGTCTTGCATTAGACGGAAGAAGCGAGTTCTCGGTTGTGAGTGAAGATGATGAGAGAAGAATCCCGGAGGAGACGATTATTGTTTGTTTTTGAGTTTTCAGTCTTTTATTGCTTTTTGAAGTTTGTCATAAGATAATGAGCTTAAGTCTAAACCAATGGATTTAGTAAACTCATCACATCTTCCCTCTGATTAGGGGTAATGAGAATACCTTAAGTGTGAAGTCAGCTTCTCACACTTAATCACCATGGAGTAGGATTAAGATCATTAACCTACTTGTTGATTATTTAGATGTTTTTGTTGTTTTTGTTTAGTGTTGAGTAATGAGGTTAAGCCATAATCAGGGATTAAACAGACTCATTACACCATCCTAAAAGAAGGATAATAGATGAGAATGTTTAAGCTGAGGAAAACTCCTCAACTTAATCCATGATTAGGGATTAAACTCATGACAAAACAAGCCTTTGATTAAATGGATTTTATTCAATGATATGATGATGAAATGAGTTTTAGGGTTTGTAAGACAACTTGAGGGGGACTTGTCCATTAACACTAGGGTTAGTCCTTCTTAACCATTTAAGGAAGAATTAGAACCCTAATGCAAGGCCCAAGTTACAAGTGTAATGTCTTGATACTTATTAAGTGAATTGATTAAGAGATTTAAACACATTAAGGGTTTAACACTTAGGATTAAAGTTATACACTCCATCCTAATAGAAGGATGCAGGCATAAGCTTAATCACAAAGTCTTAAAGCCTTTAGGGTTTAGTCCCTGATTATGAGGTGAGAAGAGAAGACTCAAAGAGAGACACAAAGGTAAAACTATGGGGGGACTAATCAAAACCCTAATTCATTGTCATGCTTGGATGATCCTAAGGTTTGTGAGGTTTTCAAGAACAATCTTCAGAAGAACCACCAGGAAGCAGATGAACAGGATCAAGAGAAGCAAAGTGACTTGCTTCATTCAAGAAGCCAAGTCACTTGAAGAAAGAAAGTGGGAAGGAGAAGAATGAGCAAGCTCAAACTCAAACACACATAAGAATGCAGCAATGGATGCAAGAGAGATGAAAAGAAAAGTTATGAGAAGTGAAGGCAAATTCACTTCCCAAGTTACTTACCACCTGAAATGTTAGAAAGAAATGCAATGCAATGCAAGATGAGATGAAATGGTATGATGCAAAGCAAGACCAGAAGCATGTTGATGATGATTATGATGTTATGAGGTGCTGCAAACATGAGGCAAAGCAATGGGGATGTTCATACAAGCTTATGAATGCATATGATGCAAGTTAAGGAGCATGAATGAACATGAAATATTATGAAGCATACAAGACAAATGACATGGCAAATATGTGATGCAATGATCAAACATGGTTCTATATGTCTTAAGATGTCAAATGAATCATAAACATGTACAAAATGCAAAGACAAGTCATGTTATGCAAAAGAATGCAAGGAGGATGCAAGAGAGAGCCCAAATTAGGGTTCATGGATCAAACATCAAACAAAAACCCAAAACAGAAGCAAACCTCATGATAAAAAATGGAAAATGGCACCCAAAGAAACCCTAGGCCTATAGTGAACCACTGCCCAAAGGGGAGCTCTCAACTCTCAACCAATCTCAAGATATGAATTTTACAAGATATTAGGGTTTTTTAGGGTTCTTAACAAAACAAATGCCAAACAATTTGAAAATGCAAGAACAATTCATGGCCTTTTTATCCTTGAAAATACATGCTAAACACAAAACAATGCAAGAAGAATCAATGTCTCAACCTTCTCCAAAAGGCAGAAATGAATTTTCAAACATGTGATCAAAATAATGCATAAAAAATGATTTAATTCAATGAAAAATTCTTAAAATGCATCAAGATCAAAAAAGAAATTTGGTTTGAAGGTTGGACAATGTTTCTAAATGTCTTAGAACATTTCATGAATTTTTTGGTGATTTTTAAATACCTAAAAGTATTTTTAATTAATTAATTCCCATTAATCAATTAAAAATAATCTTTTAAATATTTAAAAATACTTTTTTAATGATAAAAATAAAATAAAAATGTTTTTGTGTCATAAAAATTAATAAAACTTTAAAGAAAAAGTTTTCATAATTTTTAAGAATTTTTTGCTATTTTAAATTAATTATGCAATTTAAATAGAAAGAAAATGAAATAAAACAAAATAAAAGAGAAAGTAATCTGATCCAATGATCCAGATTCAAAGTTGAAATGAAAAGGTTGACTGGCGCGCTAATGAATGGCCTAGATTTCACTTCAGCTAATTTTTGATTTATGAATTAATTAATCCAGATTAAAGAAAGTCAACTGGGATTAGGGCATAATGGGATGATCCTGGGCGTCCAAACACGCGCGAGTCAACACATCCAAGGGACCAAATTCAAACTTCATTAATTATGTGATTAGGGCACAAATGACTCTCAGGTGGCCGGAGAAGACTTCCGGTCGTCTTCTCCGGCCAGCTCTCACCTGAAAAATCTCCAAACCTCTCAAAACGTACCAAAAATGAAAACCAAGAACATGGAAATGATCCTCACCCTCTCACGAACCAAACCCCTCTCTCAAAACAAATTTATGTTTCCTAAATCAACTGAATCGAAGAGAAAAAGTTCTAGGTCACGCAAGCTTCAGAAACAAATTAAATGCTCAAATCACAACCATTTTCAAAACCAATGGTACCAGAATGATCAGGACAACACAAAGAACAAGTTTGTAACAAGAAAAACAACTTCTGGAAAAATAAATTTCAGGCTACCTGAGATTCGAAGCTTTCAGTTTAGGAACTTTCTGGCCACCTCTCTTTGTGCAAGCTGCTCTACTTGGTCCCCAGAAGATGTTTGAATGCTCAAATGGAGTTTAAGTTGGCTTGATGATGAGTTTCGAAAGCTCCTGCTTCAGTTCAGTCAAAAATGGCAATGGAGATTCTGGCACTTTCAGGTCATGGTGAATGAAGGTTTGAGGTCCTGATGATGAATGGAGAAGGTTTGTGGTGTTTGTTTGTGTGTTTGTTAGCTAGGATGAGAGTTTCGAATGAAACTGCAAAATGGAGTGAGAAATGGCTATGGAGTAATCTGGCTGTTTCAGGCTTGTGTTCTTGGTGTTTTGTGATCTATGAGGCAGGGTGAGTTGAATGGAGGAAAAGGTTTGAGTGTTTGCAGGCTGTATAGAGAAATTCGAGAGCTTATGAAAAATGGAAGGTTTTTGTATATGTGGTGAATGAGTTGGTTTCAGCCTTGCTTCTTGTTATGGCTAGCTTGCAAATTGATAACATAAACAAATCTGATTGGCTGGATGATGTGACTTGTGCTTTTGTGATTGGTAAGTTTGCTTTTGCCAAAAGTCAAAAATCTTGTAAGAGAAGCATGGGCTTGATACTAGCTTGGTACAAAGCTAGGTCTGGCGCATCATGGTATGGTGAGAGAGCCAGCAAGGTCCAAAGGCCAAGGCAGCAAGTTGAGGGAAGGGTCATGAGTGTTTTGCAAGTTGTGACATTTTGGTTCACATGTGATTCTTTTGCCTAACCAAACATGTAACCATGGGCAATCTTAGTTCAAATCTGATTTTTAGGACTTAGAGAATGTTTATGTAATGGTTTGAAATGAATTAGAGGTCACATGATGCATTGGTTCAAGGTTTTGCAAAATTTCCATTTGAAGCATGCCTTAGAAATTAATGATTTTTGCCAACTTTGCATGGCCATAACTTTTGATCCAAAAAGAATTTGATCATGTTCTTGTACTTTTTGAAAAGGGAAAGATGAGATCTACAACTTTCATGACCAAAGTTTTTCCATTTGAAGCCTTTTTGGACCAAGAATCAAAGCTTGAAAATTGACCTAAAATGATGCATTCTTGAAAAGTCAACTATGCCCAAAAAGTCAACATTTGCAAAAACCCTAAATTCTTGATTTTATGAACTTCAACCTTCTTCCATGATCAAATAAAGATCATATACACTCAAAATGATGAAGATCACCCATTGGTTGGGTCATTGGGGGCCTCAGATGCCCTGATTTTGCACTAACTTGTCTGAAAAGTCAACTCTTGATCAGATGACTTCCCCATGGAATTTCTTCATGAAAATTGATATGCATACTCCTTATACCATATAGAGATCAATGGAAACAAGAATGACCAAAAAATTTGGAGTTATGGCCTCTGAAACCAAAACCCTAATTTTAGGTCAACTGTGCAGTTCATCCTTGGCTCTGCATCCACTCAAACCCTAGTTCTTGTGATTCCTCTGCATTTTTGACTTTGAGAAGATGGAATATGATATAAGAACACACATGGACCCCTTTGAGTTGATTGGTGGCCTTTGGAATGTCTCAAGATGCTTTGGGATTGCTCAGATCACAAACCCTAGGTGCAGATGCCTTAGAAACTATGCAGTGACTCAAAAATGAGATGTGAGATGACATGATTGTACTTATGCATATGAGAATGATCACAAGCCATGGTGTAAATGGGTGAGGGCAAATTTGGGGTGTTTACAGCTGCCCCTATTCAAACATGAGTTAGCTGTGCAGGTTGTAAGCGACGGCTTAACAGGCCAAACAAGATAACTTGTGGTTGAATACCAAAGACAGTCCAAAATTTGCACTCGCGGAAATGAAGAAGAAAAGGGATATAGATTGTAAAGGCAAAATAAAGTATATTGTAAAGTGTGGGCGACGGAGGACGACCGTCGAGCAGAGAAAGACTGCTGGGTAAAGTGGTATGTGAAGCAAAGCGATGACGGGGACGGCCGACATGCTGGTAAAGTGCAGGAAATAAAGCAATGACGGGGACAGCCGACATGCTGGGGATAAAAAGTAAAGCTAAGACGGGGACGGCCGACTAGCTGGGGAAAATAGGATATTATGATGGGGACGACCATCAAGATAAAGCTGCAAAGTTCTCTGGGGATTAATGAAACATGACGGGGACGGCCATCAAGTTCATAAAGGTCAAGTAACCAACGATGGGGACGGCCATCGGGCTAAAAAGGAAAAGGGACCACGACGGGGACGGCCATCGGGTTAAAGAATAAATGAAATAAACAGATGATGGGGTACGGCCATCAAAGGTGAAGGACGATCACCTAGCAGGGGACGGCTGCTCTGTTGGGAATAAAAGAAAAATGATGGGGACGGCCATCAAAGGTGGAGGACGACCACCTGGCAGGGTACGGCTGCCGAAAATATCAACGATGGGGACGGCCATCGGATAGAAAAGGTCAACGATGGGGACGGCCATCGGACGAGCATGATGGAGGACGACCATCAAGAAGTGGAGGACGACCACTCAGCAGGGTACGGCTGCTCTCGAGGTTTATCATAACACAGGACGAGTGTCAGATAACCAAAAATCAACAATGGGGACGGCCATTGGATAAAATGATGAAGGACGATCATCAAGAGGTGGAGGACGACCACCTAGCAGGGGACGGCTGCTAAAAATCAATGATGGGGACGGCCATCGGATGAGCATGATGGAGGACGACCATCAAGAGGTGGAGGACGACCACCTAGCAGGGTACGGCTGCTCTCAAGGTTTGTCATGACACAGGACGAGTGTCAGATAAAAAGAAAATTGCTTCGTTGGCAATCTACCGGGGAATAGTAAACACGGACGAGTGTTTATATCCGAGAAACAAAAGGTACAAGTGTTTAGATGTATGTGTATAGATTAAAGATGCGGACGAGCATCCTTAAGACTATGATACGGACGAGTATCACGTAGAAACAAACTGACACATGTTCAGAGATGATGATACGGACGAGTATCAACTGGTTAACAAAGAACACGGACGAGTGTTGAATCTGAAAGGACTCTTCTGGGGAATAGTAGATACAGACGAGTGTCTATATTCAAGAAGACAGAAGTGTTTGACACAGTGTATGGATTAAAGATGCGGACGAGCATCCTTAAGACTATGATACGGACGAGTATCAGGTAGAAACAAACGCTTGACGCATGTTCTGAGATGATGGTACGGACGAGTACCAACTGGTTAACAAAGAACAAGTACTAGTGTTGAATCTGTGGGGATATAAATGATGTATATAAAATACAGACGAGTATCTGTATAAGTATGATAAGTGTGAGTATGAGTAATGTATAGATGAGTGTTTATCTGCTGGGGAGAGTGACACAGACGAGTGTCGAAAGGAGAAAAGTATAGTATGAACAAATATCTGATATACAAAGTGTTTATAATGCTGTGCTGGGGAAAGTGACACGGACGGATGTCAAGGAAATCATATACATATATGTATCTGTGAGTGCAAAGGGGACGCTTTGGCTTTCTGCTGGGGATATGACATGGACGGGTGCCACAAGGAGTATATACTGATGTTTGCGAATATGAGGCAACTGTTTTAGCTTTAGCTCTCCGCTGGGGAATTTGGGAAGCATTCTGTATACCGCTGACGGGTTGAAAGCTTTTAACTCTGATGGGAACGAAGTGTTGGCAACCTGATGCTTGTTGGAGAGGTTTCCACTGGAGGAAAAACGACTCTGTGTGAGGTATACTTCGTTTAACTGCTTTGAACATCTGCTGAGGATCTGATCATCCTGATCTGACTCCACTGGGGAGAATTTCTTCTTGCTCTGCTGGGGAAATCCCTTGGAAAGGAGAATCCCGATGACTCTATGGGGAAAGATCATCTTTAGATCTTGGCTAGGGAAGATGCTTGATCACACAATCCTGCTGAGGAGGGAATTCTGATAATTCTAACTTTGTAGGGAAACAAGGCCTTCAGCTTCCTGTTGGGAAAGCTTTGTTGTGGAAAGATAAATCCGCTTGCGGACGAGAACGACTCAATTAGCCTTGAAGTTCTGTTGGGGTTATCATCTGTTCCAAATCAGCTGGGGATGTCAACCTTCATGGTTGAGAAAAAGATTTGGCAATGCCCTGCTGAGGAGAGATTTTGCTGGAGAATCAAAGTATGCCCCAAGTATAGCATAACAGCTGTGTTGGGAAGATATGCCAATGAAAATTGGCTTTGACTGAATGCGAATAACCAACTCCTCATGAGGGAATCTTGTCGGCTGAAAGAGGATCTTTATGCTCGGGGAAGAAATAAACTTCCAATGCCCTGCTGGTAAAATAAATACCAGACATTCCCTGAGAATTAACACAGTGCTTCAAACTTCTGAGCTCAACAAACTGCATTACTGATCATCCTGAGTGAACTATCATTCCCTTAACTCCTCAATTATACCATACTGTATCATCCATAAAAAGATCGTCTTCAGAGGATTTTACAGAAGACTTGGCATCCAGAATTGCCCCAGTGTCTTCAAACTCTCGCAGAAATTCAACAAGTCTTGAGATAACTGCCCCAGATTACGTCTGGAAACGATTCTCGCCCCACATCAGAGCTAAAACAGAAACCATGCGGTATGAAGATGCAATGCAAATGATGTACAATGCAGACGTATGCTCAATGCCAAGGATATGAAACAAGGATGGTTGGGCGCTAGGGCCAGGTTGATAGATATATATATATTTTGGTTGCCAAGCAATTGGACTTTTGAAGGTGAATTACCAGACGAGAACTGGTTTATTAAAGGTAGGCCAACAGACGGGAACTGATGGGCAAGGAATAAGTCGTCAGATGAGAACTGACTCCTTAGGTTCGTTGTCAAACGAGAATTGACTCTGAAAAAAGAATGACTACCAGACGAGAACTGGCATTCAACAGGTTAAATGAAAAGGTGACCAGACGGGAACTGGTTAAAAGATTCGCCTACCAGACGAGAACTGGTATTTGAAGTTGGTTTGCCAGACGAGAACTGGACTTTGGGTTTGTCTGCCGGACGAGGACTAGACTCTGAAAGGGTTTGCCAGACGGGAACTGGGCTTTGCAAAGGCTTGCCAGACGAGAACTGGACTTTGAAAGGTTGATAAGTTGGGGTTACGAGGCCCTGGGTGTGAGATTGATGTTACGGGGTTATGCTCAATGCAATGATGATGCATATGCTTTATATGCGACATGAATAACGTATGCAAATAATTTATGCAATGATTATGAAAGGCCAGAAAAACTCCCGAGGTGGGAAAAAAAGTCTTAGTGACAAGGCTTCTGGTTGAGAAGGGTGACAAAGGTGACGGTGGGTAGCATGATTTCCCAATACTCATCTTGAACTTGGAAATTACTGATATACTTGCTCTGCATAGCTAAAGTTTGCCCCTGATGGGTGAGTCTCTGAACAGACTGTTGCTGATTATCCAATTTCTGGAATAGCAAACTTGGATGTTCTCTCGAGGAGAGTTGCACTTAGTGAGCTCTGGAATTATTCTGCCCCGGTATGAGCGTGGAAGCGACTTGATTCATTCTGACTGAGCATTGGAAGAATTGACCCTGGACAACAGAAATGTCGGGTAGCCTGCCCCTGTTTGGCAGATTCAGCTCTGATCAACTGACTTTGAATGACGTTCCTCGATCAACTGATGCTTGGGAACTCTCTTTACCCTGACAGATTCCTTGGTCAACAAAACCACTGGATAACATGCCCCTGATTCATAGGCCTATACGATGCGCTTGATTCTGGTCATCATTGTTGAATGATCAAGTTCCCTCGCGATTTCTCTTTGTAGGAACTTCCCTGGTGTCACAAACTAACTTACAATTAAAACTGTTCATTCACAAATGGTAATTTTAATGCAGTACACATGCAAGTTTTTTTTTTTTTTTTTTTTTTTTTTTTTTTTTTTGAAAATTTATTTATTTTGATGCTGTGACAGTGTGTGACGAATGGACGATTAGTCCAAACGTAGTGCAACCTTGTCGTAGTATGCTTTCAGAATTAAACCTGATTCAATTAGGACTTTCAAGGGTTATGACGTGGTCTGGTTCACGGTTTTAGAAGGAAAGATTTATGGCTCAAAGTTTATATGTGCCCACCCATTCTCCTTGATGTTCTCCGGTCCTATATTCAGCTAATTTGGCCTGAGCGCTCACCTCTCGGAAGGGTTTTGTAATGATTGAGGAACCAATGACGTTGATGGTTTACGCACCAATGAGGTTTCTTGGAGTAACAGTCACCCATTCTGACTTTGTGTCTGGTCACACGACTTTGTTCTCATGGAAAATTCTCTTTCATTTTTTTTTACTCCCTAACTTTTGCCTGGACTGAATCTTTTTTTTTTTTTTTTTGAAATTTTTTTTTCGATTTTGAAGTCCAGCGGGATGCCCTAACTTTTGCCTAAGTCATTTGTTTTCACTTCTTCTTTTGACTTAGCGGGCTTTATTTCCATTTTTTTCGTTTTGATTTTTTTTGAACAAATCGTGTGACACTGGCTTGTCATGACTTGCTGAAAGGGTTGACTGCCTCATTCCTTTGTTGGTGAGGGATAACCATTGTGGTTTCATGTCCCTTGACCTCTTGAGGTGTAATGAATAAAGGTAATGGATCCTCGGATGCACATTCCTTTGGAAATTTGAACGCTCGGTTAAATTAACTGATAACTACCCTGCCCCGGGTTAAATGTGAGGGTTTTTTCGTTCAGAAAAGAAACTCCTGCTTCAAGGCTCAAAAGGGGTTTTCGAGGGTTTATCTCCCTTATACCTCCGGTGTTTGGGAATTGAAACAATGCCTGTACATCGTCAGCAGGTTCTACCCTGAAAGCATACCTTGAACAATTATGGGTATTCAGTTGTCATCATCCTCCCTCAAACCTGCTAAACAACAGTGAAATAGATGGGAGGTATATGGATGCAAATTTTTTTGTTTTTCGTTTTTGATGCAAGGAAAGAAAAAATGAGCGAATGCGACATAATTGATTCAAAAGTGCAAGATCACTACATTAACATTACCATTTAAAATAACAATGCTTAAAAGACAAGTAGCTGCTAACAGGAAAGAAACTACAATGCAAATGATAAAAGGATACAATGATCACCAACTCTGCTGACATACTGTTGTCTGAGCCACTGAAATCAAGATACGCTTCTTCTGAAGTCTTTGAACTCAATCAGGTGAAAGGTTGACGTGCACAACCGAGCTTCCTTCTGGAAAGGAGATGTAACCCTTGTCGATCAACTGTTGTACTCTGGCTTGAAAAGCTTTGCAATCTTCAGTTGAATGCCCAATCGATCCACCATGATACCCGCACTGCTCATGAGGATTGTACCCTGGAGGGTATGGCCCTGGTAACGGCTTGAGAAGCTTCGGAACCACCAAAGAGCTCTGAATTAGATGCGGCAAGAGTTCACTGTATGCCATGGGGACTGGATGAAGAGGAGCAATCCTCCTTTCCAGATTGTTTCGAGGCCTAGGCTGGCTCTGAAGTTCATTCTGAGGTCTTCGACCCTGAGTTTGCAGATGTGGACGAGGAGGAATCCAGGATTTTTGATATGGTGCTCTGAGCATTGCCGAATGCCCATAAGAGTAATCAGATTCAGGAACAGATGATTTCCGAGAAGATGTTAGTCTTGAATATTTGATATTTGCCATAACTGCACTGACGTCATTCCATTCTTCCTCTTGGGAGCTAACAACAGACTCACCTTCACTAGCTGGAATATTCGAAAAGTCCTGGATCTTTCCACTTTTGAGCAGGCTCTCAATGCGTACTCCAACTATCATCAAATCAGAGAAGCTTGTCATCCCAATGCTACTCATTCTTTCCAAGTATGGACCCTGCAAGGTTCCCACGAACAGGTCAATTAATTCTCTGTCTGAAAGTGGTGGTTGCACTTGGGCTGCCAATTCTCTCCACCGCTGTGCATATTCTCTGAAAGATTCACCACTCCTCTGGGATAGGCTCTGCAAGTGCGTGCGATTGGGCGCCACGTCCATATTATACTGGTATTGCTTTACGAAAGCTCTGGGTAAATCATTCCAAGATCGAATATGACTGCTTTCCAAATCCATGTACCAACTTAAAGATGCCCCACTTAAACTGTCCTGAAAACAGTGAATCATCAACTTATCATTACAAGCATAAGAAGTCATTTTTCTACAGAACATCACTAAATGGCGCTTCGGGCAACTGACACCAGTGTATTTCTCAAACTTCGGAGTTTTGAAATCTGGAGGAATGACAAGACCAGGCACCAAACACAGGTTTAGAGCATCAAAACCGAAGGCATCAGGATCCGCTAAGGCTTTGAGTCGCTCGTCCAACACACGAAACCTTTCAGCAGGATCAAAAACTCGTGGATCCCTGGTTTTCACAAGAGGGATTGCCCCTTGGAAGTCTGGCATAGGGAAGGCAAAACTCTGATAATCTGTAGTATCAGAAGAAGATGAAGGTCCACCTCGGACAACAGATGGTTCAGGTACATTCTGATTCACGATCGGGGTCTGTACAGGCTGAGCTTGAGCAAGATGGTTTACTTGTGGAAGATCTTCATCAGGAGAAAGACCATACAGAGGATTGGTCATTGAAGTGAAACCAGGTGGAAACTCAACATTCTGATGGTTGTTCTCTGACATAGCTACTGACGGCTTCCAATCTGACCCTTTACCTCTTGACACTGCTCAGTCTAGCTTTACACACTCTGTCGTCTTCTAACTGTTACCACTTGTTCAAACTGAGTACCGGGAAATCAGCTGGCTGGCCATGGACAAAAGAGGAAGGATGAGCTCTCTGGAAGAAGAAAATGCAATGCAGATGCAAATGCAAAATGCAATATGATGATGCAAAAGATGCAAAGACATGGGATCACAGCTGGAAACTGCCTGGAATCTGGAGTGCCGGACCAAGAATCGAGTGTCTGTAACCACAAGATCTGCATAATAACCCAAAATAGTAACAGAGAACCAGAGGTCAATAACTTCAGGATTATAATGACCGGATCAACAACTGTACTGGTAATGAGGGTATGTTGAGGTCAAGGGTTCCTGCAAACCTGTAAACAGCCCAACCCCCTCACAGGTGGTGTTCTAAAACAAAGATCCTCAGACTTGGATCAGTTATGGGAAGTGTAAACACTTCCAACCCGGAGGTACAGTGTTTACAATAACCATAAAAGTTCCTCCTCTAATTCACCTCAGTTTCTGAAGGTCAAAACTAAAGGTCATCCAGACTTAGCAAGCTTCCCAGATAGCCCTAGCATTGCAGGAAATCTGCAACACAGAGTTCTCAAGAAGAAACCCATATCTGAACCGTGTTTCATATTCCCGCACCAGACCGAAATGGAATGGGAAAGAATATGATTCACTCTAGCCTAGGTGTCACTCAGGTCCCAGGTATAGGACCTTAACTCTCAGTAGAACCCCCACCCACCAAAACAAGAAACCAGATCCAGCCAGCAACAATGACAGTATGATATAAAAAACAGTAAAGAAAGCAATAAATAAAGCTGTACAGAAAGCAGTAAATAAAGCAAATATACACATACAAATAGCACATAACACCCCCAATAAACACAAATCAATCAAGCGCTAGGAGGAACCCACAAAAAGAACCAGAAGCCCTGGTTGCAGTACAAACATCCCCAGCAGAGTCGCCAAGCTGTCGCTCCCGACAAATGAAAATGGATCAGATGAAGGTACAGACGCGAACGGTCGGCGAAGGGGACAATGAGAACACACAGCCGTGAACTCACTGGAGAATGAATAGAGTCGCCAGCTAGGCATTTTTATCCCGGAGGAAAGGCAATGCTGCATAAGCCTAGAAAGAGATGGATAAGACGGTTTGCGAACCAGAGAGACTGAGAAAGGGGGTTGGTTACAACCTGGGAAGGTATTAGCACCCAGATTGTCCATCGTACTCGACGGGATCCACGCTTGAAAGATTTGTGTTTTAAAGGGGTAGTGTCAGTGCAATTTGTGCATGAATGAGCTGGAAAAGGATGTACAGGTGTCAGTGTAAAGTGTATAAGTGATATGAAGTATAAAAGTGTCAGTGTGAGACCAGGAATGAGATGCTCATGATAATGAGGCTTAAAGAATAAGGCTGGAAAGAGGGGGAATATACAGAGACTTTTGTTCGATAACTGTTAAGTTATGCCTACGTATCCTCTCGTGCAATGAGGAAGTCAGAACACCGTAGTTCGACCCAAAGAGACTGAAAGGATTGACTTGTGAACTGCTTGCTTGCCTATGCTCAAGTGTGTGACCTGTCTGGCTCAGGTGCTAACTGTCTTGCATTAGACGGAAGAAGCGAGTTCTCGGTTGTGAGTGAAGATGATGAGAGAAGAATCCCGGAGGAGACGATTATTGTTTGTTTTTGAGTTTTCAGTCTTTTATTGCTTTTTGAAGTTTGTCATAAGATAATGAGCTTAAGTCTAAACCAATGGATTTAGTAAACTCATCACATCTTCCCTCTGATTAGGGGTAATGAGAATACCTTAAGTGTGAAGTCAGCTTCTCACACTTAATCACCATGGAGTAGGATTAAGATCATTAACCTACTTGTTGATTATTTAGATGTTTTTGTTGTTTTTGTTTAGTGTTGAGTAATGAGGTTAAGCCATAATCAGGGATTAAACAGACTCATTACACCATCCTAAAAGAAGGATAATAGATGAGAATGTTTAAGCTGAGGAAAACTCCTCAACTTAATCCATGATTAGGGATTAAACTCATGACAAAACAAGCCTTTGATTAAATGGATTTTATTCAATGATATGATGATGAAATGAGTTTTAGGGTTTGTAAGACAACTTGAGGGGGACTTGTCCATTAACACTAGGGTTAGTCCTTCTTAACCATTTAAGGAAGAATTAGAACCCTAATGCAAGGCCCAAGTTACAAGTGTAATGTCTTGATACTTATTAAGTGAATTGATTAAGAGATTTAAACACATTAAGGGTTTAACACTTAGGATTAAAGTTATACACTCCATCCTAATAGAAGGATGCAGGCATAAGCTTAATCACAAAGTCTTAAAGCCTTTAGGGTTTAGTCCCTGATTATGAGGTGAGAAGAGAAGACTCAAAGAGAGACACAAAGGTAAAACTATGGGGGGACTAATCAAAACCCTAATTCATTGTCATGCTTGGATGATCCTAAGGTTTGTGAGGTTTTCAAGAACAATCTTCAGAAGAACCACCAGGAAGCAGATGAACAGGATCAAGAGAAGCAAAGTGACTTGCTTCATTCAAGAAGCCAAGTCACTTGAAGAAAGAAAGTGGGAAGGAGAAGAATGAGCAAGCTCAAACTCAAACACACATAAGAATGCAGCAATGGATGCAAGAGAGATGAAAAGAAAAGTTATGAGAAGTGAAGGCAAATTCACTTCCCAAGTTACTTACCACCTGAAATGTTAGAAAGAAATGCAATGCAATGCAAGATGAGATGAAATGGTATGATGCAAAGCAAGACCAGAAGCATGTTGATGATGATTATGATGTTATGAGGTGCTGCAAACATGAGGCAAAGCAATGGGGATGTTCATACAAGCTTATGAATGCATATGATGCAAGTTAAGGAGCATGAATGAACATGAAATATTATGAAGCATACAAGACAAATGACATGGCAAATATGTGATGCAATGATCAAACATGGTTCTATATGTCTTAAGATGTCAAATGAATCATAAACATGTACAAAATGCAAAGACAAGTCATGTTATGCAAAAGAATGCAAGGAGGATGCAAGAGAGAGCCCAAATTAGGGTTCATGGATCAAACATCAAACAAAAACCCAAAACAGAAGCAAACCTCATGATAAAAAATGGAAAATGGCACCCAAAGAAACCCTAGGCCTATAGTGAACCACTGCCCAAAGGGGAGCTCTCAACTCTCAACCAATCTCAAGATATGAATTTTACAAGATATTAGGGTTTTTTAGGGTTCTTAACAAAACAAATGCCAAACAATTTGAAAATGCAAGAACAATTCATGGCCTTTTTATCCTTGAAAATACATGCTAAACACAAAACAATGCAAGAAGAATCAATGTCTCAACCTTCTCCAAAAGGCAGAAATGAATTTTTAAACATGTGATCAAAATAATGCATAAAAAATGATTTAATTCAATGAAAAATTCTTAAAATGCATCAAGATCAAAAAAGAAATTTGGTTTGAAGGTTGGACAATGTTTCTAAATGTCTTAGAACATTTCATGAATTTTTTGGTGATTTTTAAATACCTAAAAGTATTTTTAATTAATTAATTCCCATTAATCAATTAAAAATAATCTTTTAAATATTTAAAAATACTTTTTTAATGATAAAAATAAAATAAAAATGTTTTTGTGTCATAAAAATTAATAAAACTTTAAAGAAAAAGTTTTCATAATTTTTAAGAATTTTTTGCTATTTTAAATTAATTATGCAATTTAAATAGAAAGAAAATGAAATAAAACAAAATAAAAGAGAAAGTAATCTGATCCAATGATCCAGATTCAAAGTTGAAATGAAAAGGTTGACTGGCGCGCTAATGAATGGCCTAGATTTCACTTCAGCTAATTTTTGATTTATGAATTAATTAATCCAGATTAAAGAAAGTCAACTGGGATTAGGGCATAATGGGATGATCCTGGGCGTCCAAACACGCGCGAGTCAACACATCCAAGGGACCAAATTCAAACTTCATTAATTATGTGATTAGGGCACAAATGACTCTCAGGTGGCCGGAGAAGACTTCCGGTCGTCTTCTCCGGCCAGCTCTCACCTGAAAAATCTCCAAACCTCTCAAAACGTACCAAAAATGAAAACCAAGAACATGGAAATGATCCTCACCCTCTCACGAACCAAACCCCTCTCTCAAAACAAATTTATGTTTCCTAAATCAACTGAATCGAAGAGAAAAAGTTCTAGGTCACGCAAGCTTCAGAAACAAATTAAATGCTCAAATCACAACCATTTTCAAAACCAATGGTACCAGAATGATCAGGACAACACAAAGAACAAGTTTGTAACAAGAAAAACAACTTCTGGAAAAATAAATTTCAGGCTACCTGAGATTCGAAGCTTTCAGTTTAGGAACTTTCTGGCCACCTCTCTTTGTGCAAGCTGCTCTACTTGGTCCCCAGAAGATGTTTGAATGCTCAAATGGAGTTTAAGTTGGCTTGATGATGAGTTTCGAAAGCTCCTGCTTCAGTTCAGTCAAAAATGGCAATGGAGATTCTGGCACTTTCAGGTCATGGTGAATGAAGGTTTGAGGTCCTGATGATGAATGGAGAAGGTTTGTGGTGTTTGTTTGTGTGTTTGTTAGCTAGGATGAGAGTTTCGAATGAAACTGCAAAATGGAGTGAGAAATGGCTATGGAGTAATCTGGCTGTTTCAGGCTTGTGTTCTTGGTGTTTTGTGATCTATGAGGCAGGGTGAGTTGAATGGAGGAAAAGGTTTGAGTGTTTGCAGGCTGTATAGAGAAATTCGAGAGCTTATGCAAAATGGAAGGTTTTTGTATATGTGGTGAATGAGTTGGTTTCAGCCTTGCTTCTTGTTATGGCTAGCTTGCAAATTGATAACATAAACAAATCTGATTGGCTGGATGATGTGACTTGTGCTTTTGTGATTGGTAAGTTTGCTTTTGCCAAAAGTCAAAAATCTTGTAAGAGAAGCATGGGCTTGATACTAGCTTGGTACAAAGCTAGGTCTGGCGCATCATGGTATGGTGAGAGAGCCAGCAAGGTCCAAAGGCCAAGGCAGCAAGTTGAGGGAAGGGTCATGAGTGTTTTGCAAGTTGTGACATTTTGGTTCACATGTGATTCTTTTGCCTAACCAAACATGTAACCATGGGCAATCTTAGTTCAAATCTGATTTTTAGGACTTAGAGAATGTTTATGTAATGGTTTGAAATGAATTAGAGGTCACATGATGCATTGGTTCAAGGTTTTGCAAAATTTCCATTTGAAGCATGCCTTAGAAATTAATGATTTTTGCCAACTTTGCATGGCCATAACTTTTGATCCAAAAAGAATTTGATCATGTTCTTGTACTTTTTGAAAAGGGAAAGATGAGATCTACAACTTTCATGACCAAAGTTTTTCCATTTGAAGCCTTTTTGGACCAAGAATCAAAGCTTGAAAATTGACCTAAAATGATGCATTCTTGAAAAGTCAACTATGCCCAAAAAGTCAACATTTGCAAAAACCCTAAATTCTTGATTTTATGAACTTCAACCTTCTTCCATGATCAAATAAAGATCATATACACTCAAAATGATGAAGATCACCCATTGGTTGGGTCATTGGGGGCCTCAGATGCCCTGATTTTGCACTAACTTGTCTGAAAAGTCAACTCTTGATCAGATGACTTCCCCATGGAATTTCTTCATGAAAATTGATATGCATACTCCTTATACCATATAGAGATCAATGGAAACAAGAATGACCAAAAAATTTGGAGTTATGGCCTCTGAAACCAAAACCCTAATTTTAGGTCAACTGTGCAGTTCATCCTTGGCTCTGCATCCACTCAAACCCTAGTTCTTGTGATTCCTCTGCATTTTTGACTTTGAGAAGATGGAATATGATATAAGAACACACATGGACCCCTTTGAGTTGATTGGTTGCCTTTGGAATGTCTCAAGATGCTTTGGGATTGCTCAGATCACAAACCCTAGGTGCAGATGCCTTAGAAACTATGCAGTGACTCAAAAATGAGATGTGAGATGACATGATTGTACTTATGCATATGAGAATGATCACAGGCCATGGTGTAAATGGGTGAGGGCAAATTTGGGGTGTTTACAATTACCTTTCCTCCGGGATAAAAATTCCTAGCTGGCGACTCTTGTCTTCTGAGTTCACCCCTGTGTGTGCTCTCCTCTTTCGCCGACCGTTCGCATCTGTACCTCTCTTGGCCATGTGTCATTTGGTGGGAGCGACAGCTGGCGACTCTATTCATTCCTTCTCCTTTCGCCGACCGTTCGCGTCTGTACCCCTCTTGACCAGGTGTCATTTTGGTGGGAGAGACCGCTTGGCGACTCTGCTGGGGACCCTTATACTGTAACCAAGGCTTCTGGTTCTTTTTGTGGGTTCCTCCTAGCGCTTGTTTGATTTGTGTTACTGGGGTGTTATGTGCTATATGTGTTTATGTATTTATTTTATTGCTTTATGTACAGTCTTGTTTACTGCTTTCCTTACAATTGTATACATCATACTGTCATACTATCATTTTGCTGGATCTGGTTTGTTGTTTTGATGGGTGGGGGTTCCATTGAGAGTTTGAGGTCCTATACCTTGGACCTGAGTGACACCTAGGCTAGAGTGGTTCATATTCTTTCCCATTCCATTTCGGTCTGGTGCGGGAATATGAAACACGGTTCAGATGTGGGTTTCTTCTTGAGAACTCTGTGCTAATGATTTCCTGTAGTGCTAGGGCTATCTGGGAAGCCTGCTAAGTCTGGATGACCTTAATTATGACTTTCATAAACTGAGGTGAATTAGAGGAGGATCTTTTATGGTTATTGTAAACACTGTACCTCTGGGTTAGAAGTGTTTACACTTCTCATAACTGATCCAAGTCTGAGGATCCTTGTTCTAGAACACCACCTGTGAGGGGGTTGGGCTGTTTACAGGTTTGCAGGTACCATTGGCCACATCATACCCTGATACTTGTTTTGTTTAAGAGTACCTCATTTTGGACAGTTCTTATGATTTAACCCTGGACATGTGACTCTTTATTTGAGTCCCCCACCTTGGTTACTGGATTTATGAACCCCCATCTGGACCTTCTTTGAGCATACATGGACTTATATCAAGACAGATAATCAGATCCAGCTTGATCACAAACCCTTTCATATCATTTGCATACGTTATCATTACATCATTTGACATTCGTTTATTTGTTTTTCAGGGTATCCACATTATATCTGGTTTGGTTTTGACCCCTTCTTTTGCATAGACCTCAGCTTCACCTATCTTCACCATTTGCCTGCTTCAGCTGTTCTCTTCCTCACCAGCATCAACCTATCAGTGGCTCATCTCCAGTATCAGTCTTGATCCTCATCAGCACTTGTCTTCAGCTCTTCATCAGCACTCATGGCTACTCCCAGGAAGAGCAACATATCATACCATTTCTTTGAGCCTGTATTGACTGGTATCAGGCAGGTCCAGTCACTTATCACCCCTGACCACATCCCATTGTTCAGGGAACACTATGGAGGTATCCTGGATATGGTTATGGATCTTGACCCTTCTCATAGGAGCATGATCCACACCTGCCTACAGTTTTATGACCCTCCTTTGAGATGTTTCACATTTTCAGACTTTCAGCTAGGACCTCTGCTGGAGGAGTTTTCATCATTGATTGGAGTACCTGTCAGGGGTCGAATCCCGTTCAACCCAGAGATGACTTCTCCCAGCAATGGCGAAGTGGCAAAATCACTGTACCTGGAGCCTACTTTGATTGAGCAAAGCATGACAACAAAAGCTGGAATCCCTGGTATTCACTTGGATTTCTTGATTTCTCAGGCCATCCTGAAAGCCTCCTTGGGAGAATGGAGGGCAGTCTGTGCACTGTTAGCCCTCAGTATATATGGGGTTATACTGTTTGCAGATGAGCCCAAATTTATCAGCAAGAATGCCATTCATCTTTTCCTTCTGAGAAACCCAGTACCCACATTGCTGGGAGATTTTTATTATTCCATTCATCAGAGGAATGAGAAACAAAGGGGGAAGCTGGTGAGATGTTGTGCTCCTTTGTTTCACACCTGGCTGCTCATACACCTACCTAAGACAGATGCCTTCTTGAATCCTCACCAGCAGAAGAATTGGGCCAAGAGGCTCATTGCTTTGACTTCAGATGACATCAGATGGTGCACCCAGAGCACCAAAGGCAAAGACATAATCACCAGCTGTGGGCAATCCCCAAATGTACCTCTGATAGGAGTAAAGGGTTGCATCAACTACAATCCTTTGCTGTTCAAGAGACAACTGGGCTATGCTTTGGTTCACCCTCCCAGAGTGCAAGACTTAGCTGAGACCTTGTATTGTGAAATAAAACCTAATCTAGCTGCTGTCAGGCAAGCATCCTGGGCTTGGGACAACATCCAGACAAAGGGGATGGCTATTCTAGGGAAGTGTAATAATGTTGCTTCAGCTCAGTACTATGATTGGTCCCGTACTAGAGCTCAGATTACTGGAATGCCTTTCACCATTGAGGATATACCTGGACCATCTACAGTACAGCCAGCAACAACTGTCAGGCTAGAGGAATTTGAGAAACTGAAGGAAAGGAATGAGAATCTGTCTCAAGCTTTGAAGAAAACCCTTTGGGAAAGGAGTGATGGTCGTCTGGACATTGCAAGGTTGGAAAAGCTTAGGGTGGAGCATCTGGCCAAGATTGAGAAAACAGAGGACTACATCATAAAAGCAAGAGCTGGGGAACTAATATTGAAGAATGCCTGTAAAGAAGCCAAGTTTCAGAAGGCTAGGACTGAGCTATATCTGCAAGAGAGTCAGGCTAGGTGGGTCAGGATCACTGAAGCCCGGACACAAGAAGACCAGAAAACTCAGGCCAGGATTGAACAGTTGGAGGCCAATGAAAAGAAGCAGCAGGAAGCTTTGTTGGCAGCCCAGAAGGAGATTTCGGAGTTGAAGCTTAGGGCAGGATTAAAGAGATCAAAGGACCAAGATAGACACAAGAAGCTTAGGGCAGGACTATTACAGAGCATCCAGCTGGCCCAGTGACTGAGGCACTTCTGAAGGAGGTTAAGGAGGATGAGTTTGGATTAGATGTTTGATTTCTTTGCTTGTTGTTCAATTCCCTTTTATGTACTATTCTTTTTGTTGTATTGTGACCCTCCAAGGGCATGTGTTGTAAAAAACAAACTATGTATTGTTCAGTATTTGTAATATATTTTAGTTTGTTTCCATTTTGGGATTTCTTTTCTCAACAAAGTCCAAAGCATCTTCCTCGGGGTCTGGAAAGGTCAAAACCAAGAACCAAGCCGAATACCTTGGAAAACAAATAAGCATACTGCATTGCATACTAACTTTTGTTTTGTTTTGTAGGTTTTGTCTTTATTTTGTTTGTTTCTAACTCTGTTGTGTCTTAGGAAATATTACTCGTCGCTGGGTGTTCCCTGTCAACCGTACGCACCGGTACCCTACTCGCAACAACCTTCCTGGTATCCAAATGGATCAAGTACAGCAGGACTTGACTGAGGTCAGGACTCAGATGGCTAATGAAAGAGTGGAAATGAGGAACCAAATGGCTCAATTCATGACTATGATGACTGGCTTGGCCCAAAGTCAAGAAAGGTTGAGGGAATTGGTAGAAAGACAAACCCCCGAGGAACCTCATCCTGGAACTGGAGGAACTAGTAACAATGAGGGAGGTCAGCCTCATGTTAATCCACCAGTATTTGGACCTCATCTAGATCCGGAAGTCAACATCCCAAGGAATGTATAGGGCAACACCGCTGCAGGCAGGATCTTGCACGAAGATCCTCAAGAAGAGCAGTTTACTGTAATGGGAGCTGGAGATGAAGTTTATGATAGGAGGTTTGATGAAATTGCTGAGAAGTTGAGATCTTTGGAGTCTCAGAATTCCTTGGGTTTCGATGTAATGGATATGGGTCTAGTGGATGGGGTGAGAATTCCCCACATGTTCAAGCCCCCGTGCTTTGAGAAATACAATGGAACTTCCTGTCCACGAACTCACCTGCAGTCTTTCCTGGGAAGACTTAAAGCATATACTATGGATGAGAAGTTGTGGATGTTCTACTTTGAAGACAGTTTGACTGGGGCTTCAAGAGAGTGGTATTCACACCTGACCAGAGCTACTATCAGATGCTGGAAGGACCTAGCTGAAGCCTTCATCAGACAATATCAATACAATCTGGACATGGCTCCTAACAGGACCCTTCTGATGGGAATGTCTCAATCCTCCATAGAAAGCTTCAGGGAATATGCCCAGAGGTGGAGACAGCTTGCTGCTGCTATCCAGCCACCCATGTCGGAAAGAGAAATGGCCGACATGTTCATGAATACTTTGCAAGGAACATATATTGATAGATTGGCTGCCTTTTCTTCTACCAGCTTTGCAGACGTAGTCATAGCTGGGGAAAGGATTGAAAGCCTTTTGAAAATGGGCAAAATTTCTGATAATGGTGCAAGTTCGTCCAGTAATCCCAGGAAGCCTTTTGTGGGACCTCGAAGAACCGGTGAGACAAATGCCATTCATGACAGCTGGGGCAGACCTCAGTATGTCCACAGATCAGTAGCAGCCGTCACTATTCTTGCTCCGATTCCTCAGCAATCAACATATCAACAACAACATCCACCACATTATCAACAGCAAGTTCAGTACCCGCCACAGAGAACCTACAACAACAACAATAGAAATCAACAACAACGACCCTTTCAACAAACACCATCACAGGCAAACAGGGTGATTGACCCTATCCCTATGCCTTATGCTGCCTTATTGCCACAACTCCTGAAGCTTAACTTGGTTGAGTTAAGGACATTGGCACCACCAGATCCCTCCAATCTCCCAAGGAATTATGATGTCAACGCCAGGTGTGCTTTCCACTCCAATGCACCTAGTCACAATACCGAAAAATGCAGGGCCTTACAAATGAAAGTCCAAGATCTGGTGGATTCTAAAACCCTCAACTTTGCACCCCCTCCAAATGTCAACAAGAATCCTATGCCTAATCATGGCGGGCCAAGGATTAATGCCATTGAGGAAGACAAACCATCTACTTTGATCACCAGTGTTGCACAAATTCGAACACCTTTGGTCGAAATTAAAGCTCAGCTTCTAGAATGTCAGGTGTTCCCCGGGTGTGAGCTCGGTTGTGGGTATTGCAACATTGCAGTCAACGGGTGTGATAATTTGAGAAGCGGCACAGATGGTCTTATTAAGGATGGAATCCTTCAGATCTCAACAACAGTGCCTATAAATCCAGCAATTCCTTTAACAACAATTCTCGATTCTTCTACAACAGCAGCAACAATCATTCCTATCGATTCATCAATATCATCAGCAATGGCTCCATCCATAACTTCAACAAATCAAATGTCAACAACCCTTTCTTCTACAACATCAGCATCCATTTATTCAGCAGAATCTTCTATAACACCAGCAAGACTTAATGAAGATGTCTCCGCGGTTACAATCTACTATGACCCATCAGAGGTCCCTCCCAACAACAATTACCAACAACAAGCAGTGGCACCTCCTACCAGATCGCCAGTCACAATTTATTACGATCCGCACGCCATTACAGTACCCTCCTATGCAACAGTCAGCCCAGTTACTATTACGGTGCCTGGACCTGTTCCTTATGAAAGTAGTAATGCCATACCTTGGCATTATGGCTCTGATCTCTACTACAACGGGGAGAAAATCACTCTGGATTCATCAACCTCTTCTCCACAGATTGATAATGTTGGGGGAGGCGGAGGCTTCACTAGAAGCGGACGCCTTTTTGCCTCACAGGTGCAAAGACCTAATGCCAAAGCAGAAGCTGCTGCCAAAGCAAAGGGAAAGAGTGTGGTACCTGAAGAGCCGACTGTCAAAGAAACTCAGAAGGCATCTTTTGAACAAGATGTAGAAGAGTTTATGAGAATCATAAAAAGAAGTGATTACAAGGTGGTGGATCAGCTTCACCAAACTCCCTCAAAAATCTCCATATTATCATTGTTGATGTGTTCTGAAGCTCACAGGAATGCATTACTGAAAGTCCTGCACGCAGCATACGTGCCAGAGGAGATTACCGTTAATCAGCTAGAAACAGTGGTGGCAAATGTCAACACCAGTCATGGACTGGGTTTTACCAATGTTGACTTAACAACTGAGGGGTGTAACCACAACAAGGCTTTGCATATCACCTTGGAATGCAAGGGTGCTGTTTTATCTCATGTACTGGTGGACACTGGGTCGTCACTCAATGTCCTACCAAAGAAAGCCTTAGTGAAGCTGGAGTATGATGGCTTGGCACTGCGTCCGAGTAATTTGGTGGTGAGAGCATTCGATGGCTCTAAAAGATCAGTGCTTGGGGAGATTGATCTGCCTGTGATGATTGGCCCGCAGACTTTTAAAATTACCTTCTAAGTGATGGACATTCAGCCGGCCTACAGCTGTTTGTTGGGTAGACCCTGGATCCATGCCGCTGGCGCTGTTACGTCTACCCTTCACCAGAAGCTGAAATTCGAGTGGGAAGGCCAGATTATCACCATCTGTGGGGAAGAAGACATCTTTGTTAGCCATCTGGCTACGTATAAGTACATCGAAATGGATGGGGAGATCCATGAAACCATGAGCCAGGGGTTTAAGGCCCTAAATATTAATGAAGCATCTGTTGTACTGGGAACCTCCATGACGTCTTATCAGCAAGCCCGGGAGGTTGTTGAAGAGGGTACTGCCCAAGACTGGGGCAAGCTGCTGCCCGTGGAGAAGAAAGAGGACAGATTTGGGTTGGGTTACAGACCAACTCAACAAGATCAATCAGACGCTGCAAAGGAGCCCATTTTTGTCAGCGGGGGAATGCTCACCCCGGATGCTGTAAACAATTTGGAAGACGAGGAGGAAAGCGACCGCAACCTGGAGAGCTGGATACATCCAAGGATCCCGGGGAGCCAAGTCCTTAACTGGTCTTCCCAGGAAATTATAAGGGTTACTCCTGCAAAGTAATTATTATTTCCTGTATTTTGAAGCATGCATCAAGTCTTGCATCTTGCCCAAGATGTCAAGACTCATTTTGTAATCGGGCCATCTTGTAATTTTGTGCAAATAGATCAATCAATGAATATCGGACATCTTTTGCAAACGAGTCTCTTTTTCGCTCACTGTCTTTTCATTTTTCTTTTTGTACAAATATAAAATGCAATGTTTTCAAAATAAATAACTTCATTTTCACTTTTTTAAATAAGATAAAACTGATCACTAAAATGAACAAATCTAAACCCTTGCAGAAAGTGCCCTCCAGACTGCACCGACAACAACACTACTATGACTTCGTATGACTTTGACAATCCAATCAATCAAGCTGATGAAGGGGTTGAAGAAGATTATGAGCTTCCTGAAGAGCTAGCCAGGTTGTTAAGGCAAGAGGAGAAGGTTATCACTCCTCATCAGGAGGAGATTGAAACGGTTAATCTTGGTACGGAAGAAGACGTGAAAGAGGTTAAGATCGGGGCCCGCCTGCAAGATTCAGTAAAAGAGCAACTGATTGATATGCTTCGGGAGTATGTGGATGTTTTCGCTTGGTCTTATCAAGATATGCCAGGGTTGGACACCGACATTGTCATGCATAAGCTGCCTTTAAAAGAAGACTGCCCGCCAGTAAAACATAAACTGCGCCGTACTCGCCCAGATATGGCAATGAAGATAAAGGAAGAGGTGCAAAAGCAGTGGGACGCCGGTTTCCTTATTGTGACTAGCTATCTGCCGTGGGTCGCTAATATTGTACATGTGCCTAAGAAAGACGGCAAGGTGAGAATGTGTGTGGATTACCGGGACCTGAACAGAGTCAGTCCGAAAGATGACTTCCCTTTACCTCACATTGATGTGTTGGTTGATAATACGACTCAGTTCTCGGTGTTCTCCTTCATGGATGGATTTTCAGGGTATAATCAGATCAAGATGTCACCTGAAGACATGGAGAAGACAACTTTCATCACACCCTGGGGCATGTTCTGTTATAAGGTAATGCCATTCGGACTGAAGAATGCGGGTGCCACTTATCAACGGGCTATGGTAACATTATTCCATGACATGATCCATAAAGAAATTGAATGTTATGTGGATGACATGATTGCCAAGTCCCTCACAGAAGAAGACCACCTGGTAAATCTGTTGAAGCTATTCAAGCGTCTGAGGAAGTACCAACTGAAGTTAAACCCCAACAAATTCACATTCGGGGTGCGATCCGGTAAGTTGCTGGGATTTATTGTAAGTGAAAAAGGGATTGAAGTTGACCCTGATAAAGTCAAAGCCATTCAAGAAATGCCTGCACCTAAGACTGAAAAAGAAGTTCGGGGTTTCTTAGGTAGATTGAACTTCATTTCAAGGTTCATATATAACCTTACAGCAACCTGTGAACCTTTTTTTAAGCTGTTAAGAAAAGAACAAACGGTCAGGTGGAATGAAGACTGCCAGAGGGCTTTTGACAAAATCAAGGGATACTTACAGGAGCCTCCAATCCTTATGCCTCCAGTTGAAGGAAGACCTCTGATAATGTACTTGACAGTATTAGAAGAGTCAATGGGGTGTGTGTTGGGCCAGCATGACGATTCTGGTCGAAAAGAGTATGCAATATACTACCTAAGCAAAAAGTTTACCGACTGGGAACAACGTTATTCACTTCTCGAGAAAACTTGTTGTGCTTTAGCGTGGGCTGCTCGCTGACTAAGACAGTATATGTTGACCCACACTACTTTATTGATCTCAAAGATGGATCCAGTTAAGTACATTTTTTAGAAGCCAACACTTACCGGACGGGTTGCAAGATGGCAAATGATTCTCACAGAATATGACATTCAGTACACATCTCAAAAAGCCATCAAGGGCAGTGTATTGTCTGATTATCTCGCTGAGCAACCCATTGATGATTACCAGCCTATGAGATTTGACTTCCCTGATGAAGACATCATGTTCATAAAAGCGAAAGATCATGAAGAGCCTATTCACACTGAAGGGTCTGACCCAGAAGAAGAATGGACTATGATGTTCGATGGGGCTGTCAATATGAATGGTCGTGGTGTTGGTGCAGTACTCATTACACCTAAGGGAGTTCACATTCCTTTCTCGGCAAAGCTCACCTTTAATTGCACTAACAACGAAGCTGAATACGAAGCTTGTATTATGGGTCTTGAGGAAGCCATTGACCTCAGGATTAAGACTTTGACAGTGTTCGGAGATTCGGCTCTGGTAATTAATCAAACTAACGGCAAATGGTACACTCACCAAGATCATCTGATACCTTATCGGGATTATACAAGGTGGTTATTGACCTTTTTCACAACAGTCAAACTTGAATATATCCCTCGAGACGAAAATCAGTTTGCAGATGCTCTGGCCACCATTTCATCCATGATCAAAGTTCAAGTTGCCAACTTTGTACCTCGGATCTCAGTGTCCAGACTTGACAGACCAGCATATGTGTTCTCGGCAGACATTGTCAAAGATAATAAGCCTTGGTTCCATGACATCAAATGCTTCTTGGAGGATCAAACATACCCACCTGGGGCATCTTCCAATGATAAGAAGACATTAAGAAGGCTAGCTGGTAGTTTCTTCCTGAATACTGACGGTTCCCTTTACAAGAGAAACTTTGATATGGTACTTCTCAGATGTGTTGATAAGACAGAAGCAGACTTGTTGATGCACGAGGTACACGAAGGATCCTTTGGTACCCATGCAGGAGGACATGCAATGGCCAAAAAGTTACTAAGATCAGGCTATTACTGGATTACAATGGATGCAGACTGTTGTGCCTATGCCAGAAAGTGCCATAAATGCCAGATTTATGCGGATAAAGTGCATGTGCCTCCCAATCCTTTGAATGTGATGTCTTCACCTTGGCCCTTTGCCATGTGGGGCATCGATATGATTGGCAAGATTGAACCGACTGCTTCCAATGGCCACAGATTCATCCTGGTAGCCATTGACTATTTTACCAAGTGGGTCGAAGCAGCTTCTTATGCAAATGTTACAAGGCAAGTGGTGGCCCGATTCCTGAAGAGAGACATCATCTGTCGGTATGGAGTGCCCGAGCGAATCATTATTGATAATGGTTCCAACTTGAATAAAAAAATGATGGCAGAACTATGTCGGGACTTCAAGATCCAACACCACAATTCTTATCCTTACAGGCCAAAAATGAATGGCGCTGTTGAGGCAGCCAACAAGAATATCAAGAAGATTGTGCAGAAGATGGTAGTTACATACAAAGACTGGCATGAAATGCTACCATTTGCCTTGCATGGGTACCGTACGTCAATCCGAACATCCACTGGGGCAACACCGTATCAGCTTGTGTATGGTATGGAGGCCGTCCTACCTGTTGAAGTTGAACTACCCTCCTTGCGGGTACTAATGGATGTTAAACTGAATGAAGCAGAATGGGTCCGATCCCGATACGAACAACTGAGTCTGATCGAAGAAAAGAGATTAGCTGCAATCTGTCATGGGCAGCTGTATCAGAAAAGAATGAAGAAAGCCTTCGATCAGAAAGTCAGGCTCCGAGAGTACCAAGTAGGAGATCTGGTGCTGAAAAGACTCCTCCCTCCTCACACAGACCACAGGGGCAAGTGGACTCCGAATTACGATGGTCCATTCATAGAAAGAAAGTTTTCTCAGATGGAGCTCTGATGCTCAGTACTATGGATGGTGAAGACTTCCTGTCCCCTGTGAATTCAGATGCAGTTAAAAAATACTTCGCGTAAAAATGACCCGCTGGACATAAAAACAGAATGTAAGTCCAGGCAAAAATAGGGCATCCCGGCGAGTCAAAAACAGAATAAAAGACTCGGGCAAAAATAAGGGAAAATAAATAAAAGATGTACACCCGCTGAGTTGAAAAGCCGCATTGGACAACTCAGGCAAAAAAGGGTATCCCGGTGGATTGAAAACCCGAAAGGGCGATCCACGCAAAATAAGGGAATAAGCGAACAACTGCATTCTGAATTCATCTATATCACTTACAACCTGGCAAGCTCCGAAAGATTCGAGCGTCGGTCAGAATCAGCCTTCTTCAGAAAGCAAAATGAGAAGAACGTCAATGTCATACGAGTCATAGCAAAAGGGGAGCTTCTTGAAGCATCATCAACATTGCCAACGTCCCTTTTTGTTTCTCAATTTTTGTAACGATCTCCTCATTTCAAGGGATCAGTTTCCTTGACTGTATCTTGCCAATTCAGGGCGCATAAATTAATAAAGTCAGATTTTCAGTCATATCTTGTCGCGTACATTTATTTTTTCATTTGCAAAATGTCCGATAGATATTGATTGCATAAATACAGATGCTTCCTTTCTAAAAATACGTGCTTACAGGAAATATATTTACTCCTGGGAGTGTCTAAATTCCTATGATGGAATCCAGTGAGGGATACCTCGGGATACTTGTGCGTTTCTTTGTCTTTACAGGATTGCAGGTATCCAAAGCGCAACGTGGGGCATGAAAGCTTCTCCCCAGTAGGCTGCCTGAATCATTATTTCCTCAGCACACCTTCCCAACAGCACCAAAGATGCTTTCTCCCCATCAGGGTTGCCAGGCATCACTTCTCCAACATTTCCTTAAGAGCAGCACCTGAATATGCTCATATCCCCCAGCTGAGTTGTCAAGTATCATCCTCAGCAGGATCCCCGCAGAAATCTCTAGGAGGATCTTTCAGTGACCTTTCTTCTTCCCCAGCCGAATGCTAGACAGGGAATCAGCCCCGTAAAGTTTCAACTTATATCCAGAAGAGCAATGCCCGAAGATCTCACAGCAGAGTGACGGGAGCTTCCACAAACCCCAGCTGGATCCCTCATTACCGAGATAGGTCTATCAGTAATCTATTTCCCCATGCAGAGTCAGATATGCTAGATCTACCATTGATCTCATCCCCAGCTGGGATATCCACTTCAAGCAAATCAGCCAGAGATCTCCACAGCAGCGGGATCAGAGTCCCGGATCGGCATCTTTGCATAATCATAGCATTCGCATCATATTTTCCCACAGAGCGTAGCATTCCGTCTAATACGGAGCATTACGGCAAAAATCAAACATATTGCATAATCATAAGCCATGTGTCAAACTGAACGCTTGTAAATACTGACGATCCATCAACAATATACAGAATATTTCCCAATTCCCCACCAGAGAGCCAAAGCACTTCACTCGTAAATACTGATACATGCTCCTTTTGGCACCCGTCCGTGTCATCATTCCCCAGCAAAGTTGCCCGAGCAAATAGACACTTACATTGCAGATACTTCCCGACACCCATCCGTGTCATATCCCCAGCGGAGAGCCAAAGCATCCCCTTTGCACTCACTAACACAGATACATATATACAATTCCTTGACACCTGTCCGTGTCACCTTCCCCAACATAGTTACCTAAACATTTGAGAACCATATACTTGTTTATAATACACTTTTTCTGACACTCGTCCGTGTCACACTCTCCCCAGCAAGTTAAACACTCGTTTGTGTCTCACTCATCACTATCTACTCATACAGATACTCGTCCGTATCTTATATATACCACTTATATCCCCTCAGATTCGACACGCGTCCGTGTTCTTTGTTAACTAGTTGGTACTCGTCTGTATCATCATCTCTGAACACGCGTCAAGCGTTTGTTTCTGCTGATACTCGTCTGTATCATAGTCTTAAGGATGCTCGTTCGCATCTTTAATCCATACACCGTGTCAAACACTTATGTCTTCTTGAATTTAGACACTCGTCTGTGTCTACTATTCCCCAGACGAGTCCCAGCAAATCCCAGTGAATTATTTCCTTTCTATCTGACATTCGTCCTATGTCATGATACCTTTCGGCAGCCGTGCCCTGCCAGGTGATCGTCCTTCACCTTTTTGATGATCGTCCTTCATCATCCCCAGTGGAGTCTCTATTCATTAGAACCCCTTCTCATCTGACATTCGTCCTATGTCAGGATAAACCCAGAACAGCCTTACCCTGCTAGGTGATCGTCCTTCACCTCTTGATGATGGTCCTTCATCATTTTATCCGATGGCCGTCCCATCGTTGATCTTGTTATCTGACATTCGTCCTATGTCATGATAAATCCCGAGAGCAGCCGCCCCCTGCTAGGTGATCGTCCTTCACCTCCTGATGATCGTCCTTCATCATGCTTATCCGATGGTTATCCCCATCGTCGACCTTTTTTATCCGGCATTCGTCCTATGTCGTGATACTGTTGGCAACCGTACCTTGCCAGGTGATCGTCCTTCACCTTAGATGACCGTCCCTCATCTTATCCCCAACAGAGCAGCCGTCCCCTGCTAGGTGATCGTCCTTCACCTTTGATGACCGTACCTCATCATCTGTTTCATTTATTTCCTCAACCTGATGGCCGTCCCCATCATTTATCTTTAATCCCCATAAAGTCTTATTCCTTTACTTGATGGTCGTCCCCATCATAATCTCTTATCCCCAACTTGTCGGCCGTCCCCGTCATTGCTCTATTTCCTGCATTATCCCCAGCATGTCGGCCGTCCCCGTCATCGCTTCATCCCCAGCAGTCGTCCTCTGCTCGACGGTCGTCCTCCGTCACCCGCACTTTATAATCTATATCCCTTTTCTTCTTCATTCTGTGAGTGCAAATTTTGGACTGTCTTTGGTATTCAACCACAAGTTATCTTGTTTGCCTGATAAGCCGTCGCTTACATCCTGCACAGCTAACTCATGTTTGAATAGGGGCAGCTGTAAACACCCCAAATTTGCCCTCGCCCATTCACACCATGGCTTGTGATCTTTTCATATGCATAAGTTCAATCACATCATCTCATATTGCATTTTTGCTTCACTGCATTGATTCTAAGCCATCTGCATCTAGGGTTTGTGATCTGAGCCATCCCTGAGCCATTTGAGCCACTCCAAAGGTCATTAATCACTTCAAAGGGGTCCATGTATGTTCTAGCACCATATTATATCCTCTCAATATCAAAGAAGTCAAAGAATCACAAGAACTGAAAAAGGAATGGAAGCAGAGCCAGGTTTAACTGCACAGATGACCTAAAATTAGGGTTTTGGTTTCAGAGGCCATAACTCCAAATTTTTTGGTCACTATTGTTTCTATTGGTCTCTATATGTTATGAGGATCATGCATATCAATTTTCATGAATAAATTCCATGGGGAAGGCATCTGATCAAGAGATGACTTCCTGAGCAAGTCAGTGCAAAATCAGGGCATCTGAGGCCCCCAATGACCCAACCAAAGAGGTTTCTCCATCATTTTGAATGTGTTTGATCTTTATTTGATCATAGAAGATGTTAGAAGTTCACAAAATTGAAGAATTTCAAGCCATTTCCAAAGTTGCCTTTTTGGGAAAGTGACTTATAATGAAAACTTGCCATTTTAGGAAAGTTTTTCACCCCCCTCAAATTGATTCAAAAATGCTTCAAATGAGAAAACTTTGGTCATGAAAGTTGTAGATTGGATCATTCCCTTTTCAAAAAGTACAAGAACTCTTTCAAATTCATTTTGGATCAAAAGTTATGGCTTTGCAAAGTTGGGAAAAATCATGAAATTTTCACTTTTGCACCAAAGAGGGAAAGTTGCAAAACCTCATGCCAAGGCCAAAGATGACTTCAAAGTGACTTCTAATCTTCATACAAACACAATGCAATGCCTAAAAGTCAGTTTGGCCCAAGAAATTTCCCATTTTCATGTCTTAAATTTCAAGTAACCATAAGCCATTTTTCATAAAAGTGCAAAAGGGGGAATTCTTACAAAAATGATTCCCAAAGGTTTGTATGATCTCTAGCTGGTCTCAAGACATTACCATAACCTCATGAGACATCTCACACCAAAAAAATTCAGCAAGGGATATCACATGTTCATGACCAAAAACCACAAAATGTGACAAGTTGCCAAAATGCAAAATCATTTCAAACTTATGATCCAAGCCATACAGCTCACCACAACTAATCCAAGAGTCATCCTTGAACTCAGCTGATGCAATACAAGCCAAGAAACCATCTCTTCCACAGCCCATGCCTCAAGTACACCAAACCTTGACTTTTTGCAATTTCTCCCATACTCTTGGAATAGTGATCAGCAGCCTCTACTAACCTGCTCCACAGCCTACTCAAACATTATGGGAGTGATATAGCAACTCATTTGGCATTGAAACAAGACATAATCCAACTTGCACAAATTCTGTCCAAAACTTCTCCTCTTCGAATCTCTTCACACAGCCATCAAACTTCACTTTTTCTTTCACCAACAAGTCACAAATTATCCTTAGAACAAAAACCACCCCCTGAAACAGCTTGAAACATCACACATAAAGACCTCCATTTCTGCTACACCAGAACAAAACAGCCATAACCAGCCACTCTCAAAGTTTTCTAAGCTTCATTCCATCCTCAGGAGGTTCAGGGAAGCAGGTTTGCACAAAGGAAAAGTTCAGAAAGCTCAAAATCAGAGAGGCTTCATCTCAGGTAACATGAAGAACATTTTTCCCAGAAGTTAATTTTTGAGTTCTTTTATGATGCTATATGTTCTCCTGATCATGAATATGTATCTATTTTTGAAAATGGTGAAGAAACCAGCATGTATGACATCTCTGAACATTTGCCCGTGTTTTGCATTTTGTTTCGATTCAGGCTTGTGAGAGAAAATAAATGAATTTGAGATGAGGGTTTAGGTTTAGAAGGATGTGGGGATCATTTTGGTGAAAGAAATTTGGTGTTTGGTAACCTGTAGAAGAATCTAGGGTTTGTGCTCGCCGGAGAAGTTGACCGGAACCACTGTTCCGGTCATCTGAATGTCATTTGCCCTAATTGTGTTTAATTAGCAAGTTTGAATAATAGCCTTAGTATCATGATTCTCGCGCGCACTTGGATGGTCCAGATAGTCCACTTAAACCCTAATCAGCAATTAATTAGCCTAACCTAGGATTAATTAATTATTAAATAAAATCAGCCAGGTTTGAACTTGGGCCATTGGATGTGGCGCCAAGTCAACAGCCCCTAGCCCATATTCAATCTGGTCTTTCCATTTTGCATACTTCCCATTTTATTTAATTTTATTTTCATTTTCATTGCATTTATTTATACGAATTATTAAAAATAGTAAAACATATTTAAAAATTCTGAATTTTTTTGTCAAGCATTTCATTAATTTTCAGAACCCAAAAATATTTTTATTTTTATTTTTTGCATTAAAAGTTATTTTTAAATCATTTAAATGTTTATTTGTAATTAGTTAATGGAAATTAATTAATTAAAAATGCATTTATGTATTTAAAAATCACCAAAAAAATCACATTGCATTTCAAAACATTTAGAAACATTATCAAACTCTCAAAACAAATTTCTTTTTGGTTCTTGATGCATTTTGACAATTTTCATTGGAATTAAATTCTTTTAAAGGCAATATTTTTGTTCAAACTTGGAAAAATCCATTATGCCTAACCATTGAGAGTTTGATGATGGTTCTTCTTGCATTGCATCCTTCATAGCATGTAGTTTATAGGGTAAAATTGGTTTGAATTCATCTTCCATTTTCAATTTGTTTTGCATTTTTCATGGTGAGGTACCTTGAAACCCTAGTTGACTTAGAAAAATCATAACTTCCATTAGGTTTAGATTTAGGCCTTCCCCTTTGGGAAGTGAACTTGTGTAGGGTTAGGGTTCCTTTGATCCCATTTTCATTTTTTTATCATGTCATTTGCTTCTGATTTTGAATTTTTCTTTGTGTGTTGTTCATAAACCCTAATTTGTACCTTCCTTTGCCTCCATCTCTCATTTGCTTTCATTTAAGAACTTGCCATGACATTTTGTGCATCCACATGAGCCATAAGACATCTTAGGACATATTAGAACCATGATTGATCATTGCATCATTCCTTTGCCATGTTATATGTTCATTTCATTTCATAAACATTCATGAATCTTTATGGTTCAAAGCATGCCTCATTTGCATCCTTATCATTTGCATCCACAACTCTTGACATGTGTTTGTATCATCTCTTAGCATCATTAACATCATGTTCATGCTTCTGGTTTTGTCTTGCATCATGGCAATTCATCTCATTTTCATTGCATTGCATTTCTTTTGCTAACTTTTCAGGTGGTAAGTTGTTCTGAGAAGTGAATTTGCCTTCACTTCTCACAATCTCTCTTCATCTCTCTTATGCATCATTGCTGCATTTTATCTTTGTATTAGAGTGAGCTTGCTCATTCATGCTCTCTCCCACTTTCTTCCTTCAATCAACTTGTCTTCTTAAGTGAAGCAAGTTGTCTTGCTTCTCTCTACTTCTTTCTCCTTTCATTTGTTTCTTTCCTTGGTGGCTCTTTGAAGATTCTCTTTCTCTTAAACCTCATAAATCCTAGGATCTCCAAGAATGATAACAATTAGGGTTTGATTAGTCCCCCATTTAGCTTTTACCTTTGTGTCATCTTTGAGTCTTCTCTTCTCATCTCATAACCAAGGACTAAACCCTAAAGGTTTTAAGGCTTTGTGATTAAGCTTATGCATGCATCCTTCTATTAGGATGGAGTGTATAACTTTAATCCTAAGTGTTAAACCCTTAATGTGTTTAATTCCTTTAATCAATCCATCTAATAATCACTAAGACATCAAGCTTGTAACTTGGGCCTTGCATTAGGGTTCTAATTCTTCCTTAATTGGTCAAGAAGGACTAACCCTAGTGTTAATGGACAAGTCCTCCTCAAGTTGTCTTACAAACCATAAAACTCACTTCTTAATCTTACCATTAACTAAAATCCACTTTAATAAAGGCTTTGTTTTGTCATGAGGTTAATCCCTAATCATGGATTAAGTTGAGGAGCCTTTCTCAACTTAAATGTTCTCATCTATTATCCTTCTATTAGGATGGTGTAATGTGTCCATTGAATCCTTGATTATGGCTTAAACTCATTACTTAACACTAAACAAAAACTCCAAAAACATCTAAATAAATGCAAGTAGGTTAATGATCTTAATCCTACCTCGTGGTGATTAAGTGTGAGGTGCTTACTTCATACTTAAGGTATTCTCATTACCCCTAATCAGAGGGAGGATGTGATGAGTTTACTAACCCTTGATTTAGGCTTAAGCTCATTTTCTTATAACAAACATCAAAAAGCAATGAAAGATTGAAAGCACAAAAACAAACAATAATCGTCTCCTTCAGGATTCTTTTCTCATCATCTTCACTCACAAACGAGAACTCGCTTCTTCCGTTTAATGCAAGACAGTTTGCACCTGAGCCAGACAGGTCATACACTTGAGCATAGACAAGTAAGCAGCTCACAAGTCAATTCATCTTTCAATCTCTTTGAGTCGAACTACGGTGTTCTGACTTCCTCATTGCACGAGAGGATACGTAGGCATAACTTAATGGTTGTCGAACAAAAGTCTCTGTATATTCCCCCTCCTTCCAGCATTATTCTTTTAACCTCATTATCTTAGGCTTTGCACTCCTGTTCTTACACTGACACTTCTCTTATACCCTTCACTTCTCTTACACTGGCACTTGCATTCTTTCCAGCTTTGATACACAGATTGCACTGACACTACCCCTTTAAAACACAAATCTTTCAAGCGTGGATCCCGTCGAGTACGGCGGATAATATGGGTGCTAATACCTTCCCAGGTTGTAACCAACCCCCTTTCTCAGTATCTCTGGTTCGCAACCGTCTTATCCATATCTTTCTAGGTCTATGCAGCATTACCTTTCCTTCGGGATAAAAATGCCTAGCTGGCGACTCTATTCATTCCTTCTCCTTTCGCCGACCGTTCGCGTATGTACCCCTCTTGACCAGGTGTCATTTTGGTGGGAGTGACATCCTATTACCACACATTTTATACTTGACTTCATCTTACTATTTCCAGCAAGAATTGTCCAACTTCAAACACAATTATCTTCTTCAATACAAACCTCCCAATCACAAAATTATATTTCAAATTTAAGGGAATTTCATGTAGATTCCAGAATTTCAAGAATCGCTCAAATCTGAGTTACAAGTAAAACGTTATTGTCCTAGCAATGAGACTGGTTAAGAAGTCCCGTATACCAAACTTTCAACAAACATCTGCATCAGACCCAAATATTCAAACGTGTTTTTATCCCTCTTCAAAACATGCCGAAGACAAAATTCATATAAAAACTGTATGGAATTTTGTATGATTTCTGAAAAGCCTGGAATTACTCTTATTAGATTCACGAGTAGGAAGTTGTGTCTCTTTTACTGTAGGCTGCTCCATAAATACGAAAATAAAAACCAAAATTGGTGAACATGAGTTCTACCTCTTTCTCTAGCTTCCAAACTCTTCCAACTATCCTTGCTTTTCACCCAACTCTGAAAATCATCCAACTTTAATCTGACTATACTAAAGGCATACAAGTCTATCAGTTGATCCAACAAATCGACAATTATTTTGGGATAGATTCTTATTTCCAATCACCTTTTTAACCCACCGTCAATGATTCGAGCACGTCTCATATAATTGTCATCATATACATGCACTCATATAAGCTTCATCCTCTACAAGTTATCTTACTTGATTAGCGGATAAAACATCATTCCTCAACCGACTCCAACTCCAACTTATACTTAAGAGGCAAGTCGCAATCATCTTCAAGAGACCTCAAGAGTTATACTCCACTTGTATATCACTATTCGTCACATTTCCCTCCTTCTCTGTGAAGCAAACATCAACCATATTCACATGTCCTCCTTCAAAGGATCTCAACTTGACTGACGAATAAAATCATGAGTTCATATTTTTGTCGCTTCACAACAACACAGTTCTAACAACGCTTGTACTCTTGTAATCCACACAACCTTAAACCAACTTCACATACCATGATCATCTCTGAGAAACAAACTTCTCCCCTACTTATTTCAAGCAAACTCCTGGAGACAAACAGTTATAAACCTACAAGCAAGTACTAACAATGTTTCACACACATGTTGCGTACTAAGGATTAAATAACTTTAGACAATTGGTCGGACGGACCGACCTGCTCTGATACCACTAATGTAACACCCCATTTCTACCCGGAAATAAATCATAAAATCAGAGTATGAAATTTCAACAACATAAATTGAATGATACATTTTCAACTTAAATAACAACGTGAAATCACTCAATTAGTCTTTAAAAGAAAATACTTCATTACTATGCAGCGAATTCATACATATTCAACTTAAAATATCACAACTTGTTTGCAACGTTGAAACAACTTAAAACATCCAATCTTTAATGTAGGCGACTAAAATTCAGCAACATATTAAAATCCAACATCAAAAGAAAACATGTGTTATCCCCCCGAGTGCTACGTATCAAAGCGACAACACTGACTCAAATCTACTAAGATACTCCATTCAACTTTGGATTATCTGCACGTTACTAACAAAGGGCAACATTCAAACAGAAGGCGTGAGATATCGAAAGATATAAACAGAAGTATGATAATCAATACATTAGTCTAGAATCATACAATTTCACCATTGTCCAATAATGACAAAACAACAATCAACAAAATACATATAATATACAACTCAAATGCGACTCAACTATGTGTATGCATGTGGTACCATTGGAGTAAAACTCCCAACTTAGAAAGTTCCAGTTTATCGAAGCAACAACAAGGCATAAGCCTTCAACTTCAACTTATAATTCTTTACCAATCCAGGCCAACGTGGTTGAGCATTAGCTCCAACTTAGAAAATGCAGTGTATGCAATGCTACTCCATTATCAGAACAATAACAATAATTATTATATAGAAACACAATAACATATTATGCCAACGTAGCAACAACAACATACTACAACAACTTGACAACAAATACCTACTATCGCAACTTATCGACAACAAAGAATCAACATTTATCATAGGCCTACAACTCGACAACAACGATTCAACATTGGCCATAGGCCTATAACTTAACAACAACAAGTTTACATCAACTGTAACAACTTAAATTAACATTGTCATCAGACTTAAAACCCGAATATACCCATAAATCGGGATAAATCAACTTATTCGGCAGTACCGGAAAATCCACGTATTCGACCAGATTCCAACAAAATAAACCATCCAAAATCACCTTCTAGTTTATACAGACTACCCCGACAAATTTCAACTAATTTCGTACGCTTAATTTCACTTATTCGACTAAATCGGTATTGTTTTACATGTTACTATTACCACTATTAACTTCACTAATTTTGTTCAATTTTAACTTATCATTACACATATTTTCTGCTACTAATTTTTACTGTCATCACAATTCAATTCTGGTATAGTAAACTAGTATCTGTAATTTCCCATTTTCTGATAATTTCTCGTTTCCTTCACATAATACTACTTATTAATTAATCACTAGTTACATGTATAAAATTAATTATCGAATTCATTTCTTCACTTATGCCAACAACTAAACTAAATTAATTAAATAGGTAATACACACAGGAAACAAAGTTAAGGGGTCCCCACCCTCCTTTATAGTGGCTTGCGCCACTTTCAGTGTGGCTCTCACCACAAGGCATGGTGGCTTGCGCCACCTTCATACAAATGGGTGGTGTAACACCCTTTCTACCCCATCACGAATTAAACAAATTTAAATCAATTATTAGAGTTCAACTCATCAAAGGGCATCACATTTACTTCTAAAACTCAAAAGTCAAACATCACATAGAGTCCTATCCCGTAACACGGGTTTACAAAAACCATGAAAACATTCATAAACCTTTTCTTCAAAATTATGCAGCGGAAAACAATTAAGTCAAAGAAATCATCTTTAATTAAAACAAAATACGATAATCATCTCAAATATCGTTTATCAAAATATTTTAAAACAAAATTCAGATCTTAATTCAAAAAAAACATGAACACTCAAAACGAGACACATCCCGATATTACTGGACACAGAGCAGGACTCCACTTCTAACTAACTCGATGACTCACTGTCTCCGAGCTAAGCACGCACCGAGCTAACCTTGATTATCTGCAGGATGGCATAATAGACCATCACCAAAAAGCAGGCAGGGTGAGTAAATTCACATTCCATAATATAATATAGAAATAAGAATTTAAACAAAATTTCAATAATAAATCAATTACAACTCATTTATACATGGCATCATCACTATCATAACATCATAGAAATATTCTCCATACTCATTTAATACACATAATCAATCACTTCTCATCATTACACAAAACACCCATGCATTATACTATGTCATTTAGAATGAAATGCGACCTCTTACTAATGCATGTGGTACCGAAACATCCTCATGTGATGGACACTGGGCCATTAACCCTCCCCAAAGGGAGCACATCATAAACATCATATCACTTCAATCCATACAATGGGATTGAATTTACCGATGGACCGAAGTCCCCTCATAAAATAAATGCCATGAATGCAAGATGCAAATGTCGCTCCCGCTAAAAGACACCGGGTCAGATAGGGTACAGACGCGAACGGTCGGCGAAAGGAGAAATGAAAATGAACTAAAAAGATTCGCCAGCTAGGCATTTTTATCCCGAAGGAAAGGTAATGCTGCATAAACCTAGGAAAGAAATGGATAAGACGGTCGCGAACCAGAGAAACTGAGAAAGGGGGTTGGTTACAACCTGGGAAGGTATTAGCACCCAGATTGTCCGTCGTACTCGACGGGATCCACGCTTGAAAGATTTGTGTTTAAAGGGGTAGTGTCAGTGTTATCTGTGTGCAAAAGCTGGAAAAGGATGTACATGTGTCAGTGCAAGAATGTGAATTGAAATGCTCAGGAATGAGGCTTAAAGAATAATGCTGGAAGAGGGGGGAAGAGACAGAGACTTTTGTTCGATAACAATTAAGTTATGCCTACGTATCCTCTCGTGCAATGAGAAAGGCAGAACACCGTAGTTTGACTCAAAGAGACTGAAAGATGAATTGACTGATGAACTGCTTACTTGCCTATGCTCAAGTGTATGACCTATCTGGCTCAGGTGCTAACTGTCTTGCATTACACGGAAGAAGCGAGTTCCCGTTTGTGAGTGAAGATGATGAGAAAAGAATCCCGAAGGAGACGATTATTGTTTTTTTTTTTAGTTTTCAATCTTTTATTGCTTTTTGTGTTTGTCATAAGATAATGAGCTTAAGCCTAAACCAAGGGTTAGTAAACTCATCACATCCTCCCTCTGATTAGGGGTAATGAGAATACCTTAAGTATGAAGTAAACACCTCAAACTTAATTACCATGTGTTGAACCCCAAAATTTGCCCTCTATTTTTAACTCTAACCGACTTTTTGTTTCACATTCATTTGCATCATCTTCATAACATAACATTTTTTTTCATCTTAATATTAGCCGGAATAATTTCTCGGAATTTACAAACAGACTGGTCAAATTAACTTGTTAATTGTGCCTAAAATTAGTCAACGAAAAAATGTCAAGTTTAAGTTTGCAAATGTCGGTAACATTAATCTGCGATTCACGTGGTTTAATTTGACATGCTAAAAATATTTTTACGACTATTTTTGGTCGTATGTTGATCAGTCTGAGCAGTTTAAACAGTCATAATTTTTATTTCAAAATCCGACCAAATGCTGTATTTTTCCGAGTCATTTATTTCGCGCTGATTATTTTGACGTGTTCATTTTATTTTTTCGAGCACTTTGGCGCCCGACTTTTATTTTTTGAGTCTATTTATTTTTATATAGGGTCTAGAATAAATAAATAGGATTATTAGTTTTTTATTTTATTTTAACTAATTTAATTATTAAAAATTTACTTGTTTTTTAAATTAATATTTTATTGGGTCTAGAATAAATAAATAGGATTATTAGTTTTTTATTTTATTTTAACTAATTTAATTATTAAAACTTTAATTGTTTTTTAAATTAATATTTTATTGGGTCTAGATTAAATAAATAGGTTAATTAGTTTTTATTTTAGTTTATTTAATTATTTATATTAAGATTTTATTGGGTTCCAAAATAAATATTTAGGCCCATTTACATTAACCCTAATTGGTCCCTATATATACCTAACGTGTTATTGCTGTTAAGAGGAGACCGGAGAAAGACGGAAAAGAGAGAAAAAAACATTTCTGCAACAGCTTTACTTTCCAATTACACTTTGATTGGTACGTAATATATATATATATATATATAAATTTCTATAACATTCATATGTTTTATATATACATATATATTTGTTAATATATATATTTGTTGCTTTTGTTACACTTTGTTAATATCCTAACTAACGTTGTTTTTGTTAATATATATATTTGTTGCTCTTATTATATTTTATTTTGTTAATACATCACAGGTAACAAAGAATGTAAAACGTTGTTTTTATGTATACATATATAGAATTGGCTGCATATTCGTTATATATATATATATATATATATATATATATATATATATATATATGTTTTTATTTATTTTGTTTTTACAGTTTTGTTTTAATATTGTTAATTCTAATTTTTTTATAATTATTTGATTATGTTCAGATCGGATCGTGTCGATACGTTGTTCGCACATTTTATGTGTATGAGGCGTGACACTTATGTTGATCCGATCCAATTGCGATGATCGCATTTTTTGCGTTAGCAACGTCGTTTTCGTTTTTTCCATTTTCTTTTTTTTATGTTATATATTTAGATCTGTACAGATAACTAACTACCTTGATTTTTTCCTAAACCTTGACAATTCCGCCACAAACTCTAAATTTCAAACCTAAAACTTTAACCGTGTTATTTCCTTTAAACCATAAACATTTCCACAAACCTTAACAACCCTGTTATTATTTCTTATTTTTGCTCATGTTTATGTTATTCATACACTGTAATTGCTTCGCCCTTGTAATATTTTAAATTTTAACTTGTAATATTTTCAGTTTTACTTTTCGCCATATAATTATGTAACTGCCTCAGCCATGTAATAGTGTAGGAATTTTTTAAATTTCTGCCATTTAAATTTCTGCCATTTTATTTTTCTGCCATTTATTTTTCTGCCATTTAAATTCCTGCCATTGATCCTATATTAACTGCGTGGTTTAGTAACGTAGGGCGTGAAAACCTACTAAATTAATTATTTACTATTTTTCTATAACCTTTATATTTTTTTTAAATAAATAATAAATACTAACTATTTTAATAACTTTTTTTTAATTACTTACTTATAATAATAAATTCTTTTATACAATTGTAAATAAAATCTAATTGACTTTTTTTTTATAATTAAATAATTATGATTCTAAAATATTGTATACAATTTATAAATAACCTACTAACTTAATAATTTAATAGTTTTCTATAATTTTTAATTTGTAAATATTATTTTAATTTTAATAATTCTTTTACTTTATGTTTTGTATATTAATAATATTATTTTCTTAATTGTACTATAATAGTAATAATCATATAATGTAAATAATTAAAAGTCTTCTTAATAATCTTTAATTATTTTTCTCTAAACTTAATTTCTTTTTTTTATACTAATTCTAATAACTTCTAAAAAATCTAACCTGTCTAACTTAAACTGTTTCTTTTTAAATTAAATGTTTAATTGTTATTTCTTTAATTTATTTTAACTTTATTATTATTATAATTACTTCATTATTATTATTATTATTATTGCTTATTTATTATTTTATTATATCTATTATTCTTGCTTTATAATTTATTTTTATCCTACTATTATGTATCTGCCAAAGCCTTGTAATAGCTTATAGATTTACTTTTCCGTCTTTATTTTCTTTGTAAATATTTTACTATATGGTTAGTAACCTTAGGGTGTGTATAACTTATATGTAATTAAATTGAACTTAGATAATTAAAATAAGATAAATACCTGAATATAAACACTCACACACGTAAGTCGATCTTTGATCGCCATCTCACTTCCTAAGATTATCCCTCATGTTGCCTAAATAAAAAGGTCAAGTAAGGTGTCTAAAAAGCAAAGTCCCTTCATAAATATCATCAAGTCCCTAAAGTTTTAAAGATCAATTCCCTTCGAGGTTGCCTACGATAAATGATCTTGTCCCTTCGAATAAAAGATGATAAGTCCCTACGAATTGCTAAAGACACCATACAGTTGCCTATATCCAGATGACCCTACAAATGTCCTTTAATCACATCCAAGGTAATGACTACCTATTCCTTAATAATAGGGATAGTCTTACCATTGAAAGAACATTTAAGAACAGTAAAGATTTAACTTAGGGTAGGTTCCTCTTAAGTACTTGCTCACTTTTTTCATCAAATTACTTCATTACACTTTACATTTTAAACAATTTTCAAAACAAAGTCTTTATATATATCCGTACAAGGGTCATTATAAAGTACTTAAGAAAATTTTTTCACACACTACACTTCTCAAAAACAGTTTAAAGTGAGCTAAGTAACTAAGAGCCCATGGATAACCATGGATGTAAAGGGTGTTAACACCTTCCCTTTACATAACCTACCCCCCGAACCCAAAAATCTTTTAAGGTCTTTCCTGTTCTTTTATGCCCTTTCCTTTGGATAAAATAAAAGTCGGTGGCGACTCTTGCTATCCGCAACATTTAACTAAAGTCAGTTCTCCCACTGTGTTACAGAACTGGCGACTCTGCTGGGGATTTAATAAAAGAGGGGTACCCTTAGGAATTAGATCACTTTAAAATTGTTTGCCTTGTTTGCTTTACTTTACTTGTTGGGTGCTCTTATGTGTGAAAGATCCTAACCCGGATCTAGTGTACCTTAGGTAAATGGCAATAGACCAAGGAAACTGTACGACGTATACCGATATGGTTGATCTAGTGGCCATAATTAGTGTGACTTCTTGGTTGGTGCTTATGTTCCTTAAGTCAAGTTGAGGATAATATGAGGCTGCCATATGTTGTCAATACACTAACTAACTTTTAGAACCATAGTTATCCCATCTTGGCCTTTAGAAAGTAGTGAGATAATCGGCTTTGGTGAAGACTAAAGTTGGTTGATACTCGATAATACGCTCATTGAGATCCTAAACTTGGAAGGTTTTGGTTGGCAAGTAAGTTGCCTACTGAACAACCACCCTTGTGAAGGATCAATGATATTGAGATCCCTTAGAACCTGGTTACTTTGTAGGACAGGATGAACTAACTAAACTTCAGGGGAGGGTACTTACCTTTAAACCTCATGCAAGCCTTCAAACCTAGGGCTATTGTGTGACTTGTTTGTGTGTGCCACATGTTTGTGATTGAGCATAACATCATAGCATCATCATGCATCATAAGCATAGCATTTTCACTAACCATTTCAAGGACCAAAGGATTTATCTTTGTTCTTTGTTGCAGGTCATGGCTTCTGCTCGTAGGAACACTATCCGGATCAACTTTGTAGGGATACCTCCTAAGCTTAAGGAATTGGTCTCTCAAGTTTCTGAAAAACTCCCAATTCATCAAGAGGCATGGTCACCTATTGGATCTAGTCACCTCAGGGTTCAATGAAGACATGATGAGTGTCCTCTTTCAGTTCTTTGATCCTAAGCATCATTGATTCACATTCCCCGACTATCAGCTGGTGCCTACAATGGAAGAGTTCTCCAAGCTTCTAGGTACACCTATTCTTGATCAGAAACCCTTCACAGGCTTAGAAAAAGAGCCTAAACCTGAAGTCATTGCTGCAGCTCTACATCTGAAGAAATCAGACATTGTCCTAGAAACAAGGAGTGGAGTTAAGGGTATTCTTGCTAAGGTGTTGATAGAGAAAGCTCGAGTGTTCCTGAAGGCTATGAGTTATGATGCTTTTGAGGAGATCTTAGCCCTATTGATTTATGGCTTAGTATTGTTCCCCAATCCAGACCAGTTCATAGACGTACACGCCATCAACATATTTCTTACTCGTAATCCAGTGCCTACATTACTTGGAGACATCCTACATTCTCTTCATACCCGTACTATGAAGGCACGAGGAACTATGATATGCTGCATACCTTTGCTATCTAGGTGGTTTATTTCTCACCTTCCTCGCTCAGTGATGAAGAATGAACAAGGGTTCAGGTGGTCCAAGAGGATGATGTCACTCTCTCATTCAGATATCCATTGGTGCTCCAGATCTATGGAGAATGTTACTATCATTGACCATTGTGGGGAGTTTCCTAATGTGCCACTCCTAGGCATAAGAGGAGGCATTACTTACAACCCTTCCTTAGCTTTACGACAGTTTGGTTACGCTCGGAGTGATGGTCCTCATGACATGTTGATTCAGGGTATTGTGTTTGACTACGACAACGATCTTCAAGGTTACCGACAAAAGTTTATACGAGCATGGGGGAAAGTGAACAAGGTTGACAGCAAGACTCTGGAGCCCAAAGTACTCCATTCCTATGGAACCTTACCTCAGATGGGTGCGATCTCGTGCTCAGACTCTTATGATGCCATATCCTTCCATCCTACCAGTTACTATGGAGCCCGTTGCTGAAGGAGATACTTCCTATATCATTCTTCATCCAGACATGCCCACTGACATGGAAGAGTTACAGAGGTCATGGATCTAGTTGAAGGAGCAAAGGGATACTTTTGAGACTCATTACAAAGCAAGTCAAGAAAGAATCCTGGAGTTAACAAAACAACTTCACGAAGAGTGGAATCTCAACTCATACCTCAACACAAAGAGGAAACGTACATGGGAGACTTAAAACCTCATTTTTTGTATTCATTTCATTTTTATTATAAGCCCAAGGGGCAAACAAGTTTATTGATTACTAATAAAAGTTTACTTTCTGGTTGTTTAAACAAATTTAAATCTTGCGGTCCTTGAAAACATTGCATATGCATTTACATACCATGTCATTGCATCACAGGTTTCTTATGAACATGTATCTTATCTTCTCGCTGTTTATTTCAGCAGAAATGGCTCTCAAACAATTTGTCAAAGATCTTCAAGCTCGGAATGCTCAGTTTCAAGAAGTGATTCTGAATTTGTCCAAGGGGCAAGAAGAGTTGAAAGCACTCCTCTCTAAGGACATCAAGAAGAAGAATCCTGAGGACAACAAAGATGATCAGCTGAAACAACTACAAGCTGAGATAGCAGAGATGAGGATTCAGATGAATGGCCAAATGGCTCTTATCCAGAGTTTGGCCCAGGGGCAAGAAGAGCTGAGAAGCTTTGTCAATAAGCTTCGATATAACGGAGTTGGGAATCTAATTGTCAGTCAACCTTTGTTAAAACAAGCTGACTTGGTTGAAAGGAAGATGAGGATACAAGAAGGTAAGAGACAGGTTTCCACTGATTGTTCTTTAGTTGAAGAAAAAAGACCTGATAAGGTTAATCCACCTCAACACAAGGAATGTAGAAGGCAGTTTATCAAGTTCAGCACTCCAATGTCACAAGTTCTGCAATGCTTGTTGGAGATGAAACTAGTTTCTTTGAAAAGTCCTCCTCAAAATCCTAAAACTGCCTCTCCTCACTATAATTCCAAGGCAAGGTGTGAGTATCACTCCAACAGTCCTGGACATGATACTAATAACTGCTGGATATTGAAGAATAAGATTCAAGACCTAATTGACGAAGGAATACTCGAGGTTACTCTAGAAGCCCAGGTTGAGTTCTTCTATCGTCCATCAAGCATCAAAGTTTCCAGATAACTGGAGTGACAAGTTTAGAGGAAGAGACTTTGAGAACATTTGAATTTTCATTTGTAATTTCTTTTGTTTGTTTAAACACTTACTATTATGTCAAACTTTTGTTTTCATTAATGCATTGCATATGTTTGTCTTGAATTAATCCATTCGTTTCACTATATTTTGAACTATGCTTCATATTTCTTTTTTGTGATATTTAACTCCTGATAAAGCTATAAGCCTGTAGAGGGAGGATGACGAAAACAATACCATAATATTAGGCAGTATGCTTTTGAACAGACTATGCTGACGATGTACAGGCATTGTTTCAATTCCTAAACAGTGGAGATATAAGGAAGTTAATCCCTAGTCAACCCTTTTGAGCCTATGAAGTAGGAGTTTTTATTCTCGCACAAATTAAAACCCTTATTCATAACCCGGGGCAGGGTAGTTACTCGGTTAACTCAAATATGCCAATTATATGTGTTGTACACAACTAATGATGGTTCTCTGTAATCATTAAACCTGACAGTCAATATCCAGCAAAAGAAAAACCCACTAAGTCAAAACCTATGAAGGAGACTTAGTAAAAAAATTGAGAAATTCCGCTGACTGTAATTTTGAAACAAACAGTTCAGGCAAAAAGAAGGGATAACAAAGTCAAAAGAAAAAAAGAGGTCACTATGAATCCTCAACAAAGAAAGATGACTGAATGTTCAAATAAATTTTTGGTTTCTGAACCATCATAAATGTCAGTGTTACAATTCCAAACTCCTTTGAGCCTCAATGCATAAGTTAACTGAGTATAGGACTGAAGAGCATCATGGAGATTGGGTTGGGTACAAATAAAATTTGAGCCTTTATCCTTTGTTTCTTAAACCGTGAACCAGGCCACGTTACAACCCTTTAAAAGTCCTAACTGAAGCATGGTTAGTTCGAAAGCGTACTGCTAAAAAAAGGTATCCTGAATCCTTTAGGGCTTATTATAAAACTTGAGTTAATATCACAATTTTCACAAAAATTGTTTTTCTAAAATAACTCTTTTTCAAAACTTCAAGACAGACATAAGCATTGCATTTTTGAATATATTTGTTTGCATATACCTGAGTGTTTGATAAACAGAGAAGCTTACAGGGTGGATGTTCAATAAACCAAAGTCCTTCCGATAAACAAAGTTGCTTCCTGGATCAAAGTCCATGTATACAAAGGGGCATAGTCATTGTCTCCCAATCAAGGGGACATGCCATGATACTGCCTAACTCATTTGGGGCAATCAGGACAGAATTCAACTATGTTTAAGTAGCCAGGGGAAGATCTCCTCATCTATCTAAATTACCAAGGGTAATATTACAGAGTTCATAATGCTAGGGGCATAGTCACTATTTCCCAATCAAGGGGGCATACCAAGTTACTGTTCAATTCATTCGGGGCAATCAGGTCCAGATTCAACAGTGCTTAATAGCCAGGGGCAGCTTTCCTCATGTATTTGAATTACCAAGGGTAACATTACGAAGTTCATCATGTCAAGGGCATATTATTGTGGGGCGTTCTGCTTATTTCTCTTTAGGTAACTACCTTCAGATACTTCCATTATGGGACAATTCATCCTCAACCAAAGAGCAATGCTTTCTTTTCAAATCTAATACCTGGAGCGTATATGGTCCATCACAATTTGAAGACACGTTCCTCTCATTGTATTACCTTGATATTGGATTCTCAGCAGAAGCCATTGTGGAAATTGATTGTCTACGCCAGTAGTATCAGATGGTGTCAGTATCATGTCTTCAGATCCAGCTATGAGGATTTCTGGGAAGGTATTCAGGAAAGTTAAGAATCTCAGGAGCTCTAAATCCAATTGGTTATTCACTCTCAAAGTTGAAACGATTCGGTTTTCAAGTTCAGCTTTACTTTTCCCTCTTTATTCAAGATTACTTTTCCTCTTTTACTAAAGCGAGAAATGTTTGTTGGTTATGTTTGAATGTATATATGCCTTTTAATATGATTGATGTTTACCAGAAATGCATAAAATACAATAATAGCGTTTACTAAAAACGCACGGAGGTAGGAATTCAACGGATCTTCGCCGGTTCATCCCCATGGATTAATCTTTATGGATATTCTTACGGAATACTTCAAGTAATATCTTGTACTTATAACTCTACAAAGTCTCCAAACAGTTTCATATCTTCCGAAGAATTGATGCTTGACTGAATAAGTCTCCCGGATCTATGTCCATCTCTTTTATCCTTAGTAAGGATATCCAGGAACTAAATCCTTCAATAAGAAGTACAAAGAACGAAAAACAGGAGGTTCTAAGTATGGTGTTCTTAAACAAGACAGGAACGAAGTCTTCATACTCCTCAACAACGAATCGGTATTTATTTCCCCCAGTCAGCAGTTGTTCTACGAAGTTACTTATACGCATCAACTACATAATTCATACATCACATCATGTCATATCATACGCATTATCATGAGACATTATCTTACCAAGTGTTATTATATCCATCATGATATTTGCACCGAACTAACCTTGTTTTTCAGGTTAATTCTCCAGCAGACAAACTTCATCAACAACTTATCTTGGGACGTCGTTTATCTTCCCGAAGGCTATCTTGAGACGTTGTTTATCTTCTCAAAAGCCATATCATTACCTTGGGCCGTCGTTTATCTACCCAAAGGTTATCTCATTATCTTGGGACATCGTTTATTTTCCCGAAGGCTATCTTGAGACGTTGTTTATCTTCTCAAAAGCCATATTTATACCTTGGGCCGTCGTTTATCTACCCAAAGGTTATCTCATTATCTTGGGATGTCGTTTATCTTCCCGAAGGCAACATTGGGACGTTGTTTATCTTCCCAAGAAATCATATCACTACTTTGGGCCGTTGTTTATCTTCCCAAAAGTATTATCAAACATTGGGACGTTGTTTATCTTCCCAAGAAATCATATCACTACTTTGGGCCGTTGTTTATCTTCCCAAAGTATTGGCAAACATTGGGCCGTTGTTTATCTTCCCAAAAAGCTATATCATTACTTTGGGTCGTTGTTTATCTTCCCAAAAGTATTATCATTACCTTGGGCCGTTGTTTATCTTCCCAAGAATCCTATCACTACTTTGGGCCGTTGTTTATCTTCCCAAAAGTATTATCAAACATTGGGTCGTTGTTTATCTTCCCAAGAATCATATCATGACTTTGGGCCGTTGTTTATCTTCCCAAAAGCTATATCATTACCTTGGGCCGTTGTTTATCTTCCCAAGAAATCATATCACTACTTTGGGCCGTTGTTTATCTTCCCAAAAGTATTATCAAACATTGGGCCGTTGTTTATCTTCCCAAAAAGCTATATCATTACTTTGGGCCGTTGTTTATCTTCCCAAAAGTATTATCATTACCTTGGGCCGTTGTTTATCTTCCCAAGAATCCTATCACTACTTTGGGCCATTGTTTATCTTCCCAAAAGTATTATCAAACATTGGTTCGTTGTTTATCTTCCCAAGAATCATATCATGACTTTGGGCCGTTGTTTATCTTCCCAAAAGTTATATCATTACCTTGGGTCGTTGTTTATCTTCCCAAGAAATCATATCACTACTTTGGGTCGTTGTTTATCTTCCCAAAAGTATTATCAAACATTGGGCCGTTGTTTATCTTCCCAAAAAAAAAACTATGTCATCACAACTTGGCTTTTATTTTCCCAAAAGCTATATTTTCACACTTTGGACTACTTTATTCTCCAAGAAGTATATTTGAAGAACTTTTCTCCGAATGGCATCTTTAAGCTCATTCAAGCAATACTACCAACCAACAGTGTTCTTCTACACACCGGCGAGTGCAAATTTTTGGGCTTTTGTGTTCAATCCCCTTCAACCTTCCAGGTCACGACTGGCACATATACCAATCTAACCCCTCAGGTTTCAGAAAATTGAACAGGGGCAGCTGTTGCACCCCAAAATTTGCCCTCTATTTTTAACTCTAACCGACATTTTGTTTCACATTCATTTGCATCATCTTCATAACATAACATTTTTTTTCGTCTTAATATTAGCCGGAATAATTTCTCGGAATTTACAGACAGACTGGTCAAATTAACTTGTTAATTGTGCCTAAAATTAGTCAACGAAAAAATGTCAAGTTTAAGTTTGCAAATGTCGGTAACATTAATCTGCGGTTCACGTGGTTTAATTTGACATGCTAAAAATATTTTTACGACTATTTTTGGTCGTATGTTGATCAGTCTGAGCAGTTTAAATAGTCATAATTTTTATTTCAAAATCCGACCAAATGTTGTATTTTTCCAAGTCATTTATTTCGCGCTGATTATTTTGACGTGTTCATTTTATTTTTTCGAGCACTTTGGCGCCCGACTTTTATTTTTTGAGTCTATTTATTTTTATATAGGGTCTAGAATAAATAAATAGGATTATTAGTTTTTTATTTTATTTTAACTAATTTAATTATTAAAACTTTATTTGTTTTTTAAATTAATATTTTATTGGGTCTAGATTAAATAAATAGGATTATTAGTTTTTTATTTTATTTTAACTAATTTAATTATTAAAACTTTATTTGTTTTTTAAATTAATATTTTATTGGGTCGAGATTAAATAAATAGGTTAATTAGTTTTTATTTTAGTTTATTTAATTATTTATATTAATATTTTATTGGGTTCCAAAATAAATATTTAGGACCATTTACATTAACCCTAATTGGTCCCTATATATACCTAACGTGTTATTGCTGTTAAGAGGAGACCGGAGAAAGACGGAAAAGAGAGAAAAAAAACATTCCTGCAACAGCTTTACTTTCCAATTACACTTTGATTGGTACGTAATATATATATAAATTTCTATAACATTCATATGTTTTATATATACATATATATTTGTTAATATATATATTTGTTGCTTTTGTTACACTTTGTTAATATCCTAACTAACGTTGCTTTTGTTAATATATATATTTGTTGCTCTTATTATATTTTATTTTGTTAATACATCACAGGTAACAAAGAATGTAAAACGTTGTTTTTATGTATACATATATAGAGTTGACTGCATATTCGTTATATATATATATATATATATATATATATATATATATATATATATATATATATATATATATATATATATATATATATATATATATATATATAAAGTTTTTATTTATTTTGTTTTTACAGTTTTGTTTTAATATTGTTAATTCTAATTTTTTTTATAATTATTTGATTATGTTCAGATCGGATCGTGTCGATACGCTGTTCGCACATTTTATGTGTATGTGGCGTGACACTTATGTTGATCCGATCCAATTGCGATGATCGCATTTTTTGCGTTAGCAACGTCGTTTTCGTTTTTTCCATTTTCTTTTATGTTATATATTTAGATCTGTACAGATAACTAACTACCTTGATTTTTTCCTAAACCTTGACAATTCCGCCACAAACTCTAAATTTCAAACCTAAAACTTTAACCGTGTTATTTCCTTTAAACCATAAACATTTTCACAAACCTTAACAACCCTGTTATTATTTCTTATTTTTGCTCATGTTTATGTTATTCATACACTATAATTGCTTCGCCCTTGTAATATTTTAAGTTTTAACTTGTAATATTTTCAGTTTTACTTTTCGCCATATAATTATGTAACTGCCTCAGCCATGTAATAGTGTAGGAATTTTTTAAATTTCTGCCATTTAAATTTCTGCCATTTATTTTCTGCCATTTTATTTTTCTGCCATTTATTTTTCTGCCATTTAAATTCCTGCCATTGATTCTATATTAACTGCGTGGTTTAGTAACGTAGGGCGTGAAAACCTACTAAATTAATTATTTTCTATTTTTCTATAACCTTTATATTTTTTTTAAATAAATACTAACTATTTTAATAACTTTTTTTTAATTACTTACTTATAATAATAAATTCTTTTATACAATTGTAAATAAAATCTAATTGACTTTTTTTTTATAATTAAATAATTATGATTCTAAAATATTGTATACAATTTATAAATAACCTACTAACTTAATAATTTAATAGTTTTCTATAATATTTAATTTGTAAATATTATTTTAATTTTAATAATTCTTTTACTTTATGTTTTGTATATTAATAATATTATTTTCTTAATTGTACTATAATAGTAATAATCATATAATGTAAATAATTAAAAGTCTTTTTAATAATCTTTAATTGTTTTTCTCTAAACTTAATTTCTTTTTTATTTACTAATTCTAATAACTTCTAAAAAATCTAAGCTGTCTAACTTAAACTTTTTCTTTTTAAATTAAATGTTTAATTATTATTTCTTTAATTTATTTTAACTTTATTATTATTATAATTACTTCATTATTATTATTATTATTATTATTATTATTATTATTATTATTATTGCTTATTTATTATTTTATTATATCTATTATTCTTGCTTTATAATTTATTTTTATCCTACTATTATGTATCTGCCAAAGCCTTGTAATAGCTTATAGATTTACTTTTCCGTCTTTATTTTCTTTGTAAATATTTTACTATATGGTTAGTAACCTTAGGGTGTGTATAACTTATATGTAATTAAATTGAACTTAGATAATTAAAATAAGATAAATACCTAAATATAAACACTCACACACGTAAGTCGATCTTTGATCGCCATCTCACTTCCTAAGATTATCCCTCATGTTGCCTAAATAAAAAGGTCAAGTAAGGTGTCTAAAAAGCAAAGTCCCTTCATAAATATCATCAAGTCCCTAAAGTTTTAAAGATCAAGTCCCTTCGAGGTTGCCTACGATAAATGATCTTGTCCCTTCGAATAAAAGATGATAAGTCCCTACGAATTGCTAAAGACACCATACAGTTGCCTATATCCAGATGACCCTACAAATGTCCCTTAATCACATCCAAGGTAATGACTACCTATTCCTTAATAATAGGGATAGTCTTACCATTGAAAGAACATTTAAGAACAGTAAAGATTTAACTTAGGGTAGGTTCCTCTTAAGTACTTGCTCACTTTTTTCATCAAATTACTTCATTACACTTTACATTTTAAACAATTTTCAAAACAAAGTCTTTATATATATCCGTACAAGGGTCATTATAAAGTACTTAAGAAATTTTTTTCACACACTACACTTCTCAAAAACAGTTTAAAGTGAGCTAAGTAACTAAGAGCCCATGGATAACCATGGATGTAAAGGGTGCTAACACCTTCCCTTTACATAACCTACCCCCCGAACCCAAAAATCGTTTAAGGTCTTTCCTGTTCTTTTATGCCCTTTCCTTTGGATAAAATAAAAGTCGGTGGCGACTCTTGCTATCCGCAACATTTAACTAAAGTCAGTTCTCCCACCGTGTTACACCATGATGTAGGATTAAGATCATTAACCTACTTGTGATTATTTAGATGTTTTTTGGAGTTTTTGTTTAGTGTTAAGTAATGAGTTTAAGCCATAATCAAGGATTTAATGGACTCATTACACCATCCTAATAGAAGGATAATAGATGAGAACATTTAAGCTGAGGAAGATACCTCAACTTAATCCATGATTAGGGATTAACCTCATGACAAAACAAGGCCTTTATTAAAGTGGATTTTAGTTAATGGTAAGATTAAGAAGTGAATTTTATGATTTGTAAGACAACTTGAGGGGGACTTGTCCATTAACACTAGGGTTAGTCCTTCTTAACCAATTAAGGAAGAATTAGAACCCTAATGCAAGGCCCAAGTTACAAGCTATTGTCTTAGTGATTATTAAGATGGATTGATTAAGATATTTAAACACATTAAAGGTTTAACACTTAGGATTAAAGTTATACACTCCATCCTAAGAGAAGGATGCAGGCATAATCTTAATCACAAAGCCTTAAAACCTTAAAGGTTTAGTCTTTGATTATGAGATGAGAAGAGAGACACAAAAGAATACACAAAGGTAAAACTAATGGGGGACTAATCAAAACCCTAATTATTGTCATGCTTGGATATTCCTATGGTTTGTAAGGCTTGCAAGAGAAAAGATCTTCAAGGCCACCAATGGAAGAAGCAGATGAAAGGAGGAGAAGCAGAAGAAATAAGTTAACTTACTTCACCTAAGAAGATAAGTTACTTGAAGAAAGAAAGTGAAGGATGAACATGAATGAGCAAGATCACTATAAAGCAAAAGCAAAATGCAGTAATGAATGCATAAAAGAGATGAGAAGAGAAATGAGAAGTGAAGGCAAATTCACTTCTCAAAGTACTTACCACTTTAAATGGTTAGCATAAAAGAGAGAATGAAATGAAAATGGAATGTATGCAAGGATGCAAACCAAAACCAGAAGCATATTAATTATGTAAATGATGCTAGGAGATTATGCAAATGTATGCCAAGATTTGTGAATGAATATACAAGGGATGAGAATGCAAATGAAGCATGTAAGAAGCATAAAAGCACATGAATGTTCATGGAATGTAATGAATACATAACATGGCAAATGTATGAAGAAATGATCAAGCATGAGTCTAATGTGTCCTATGATGTCTTAGAAGTCATGTGGATGCAAGAAATGTCATGTCAAGTTCTTGAATGAATGCATATGTAAGATGTATGTGAATGAACATGAGAAATTAGGGTTTTCATGCAACATGAGATACAAAAGTCAAAAACAGAAGAAAATGACAAGATAAAAAATTGAAAATGAATTCAAAGGAACCCAAACCGTATATGATATCACACCCCAAAGGAGGAGACCTAACTCTTAACCTAATGAAAGTTATGATTTTTCTAAGTTATCTAGGGTTTTAAGGTACCTAAAGGGGAAAAATGCAAATCAAATCAAAAATGCAGAAGAAATTTATGACAAAAATATGTTAGATACTACATGTCAAATGAAGATCAATGCAAAAAGAATCAAAGTCATACCATTCATGGTTATGCAGAAAAGAATTGTTGAAGTTAGGGTTCAAAAATAGGAGTTTTATGAACCCTAAATTCAAGAAAATTGTCAAGAATGATTCAAAACCAAAAAGAAATTTGTATGAATGACATGACAATGTTTCTAAATGTCTTAAGATGCAATATGAATTTTTTTAGGATTTTTAGAAACTTAAATGATATTTTAATTAATTAATTTCCATTAATTAATTAAAATAAACATTTAAATATCTTAAAAATGATTTTTAAATGCAAAAAATAAAAATACAAATATTTTTGGGCGAAGAAAATTATTTGGATGCAAAATGCAGAAGAAAATATTTTTTAGGATTTTCTAGCTATTTAAAATAAATTGTGCAAAACAAATAAGAAAAAATGAAATAAAAATGAAATAAAACAAAGGTAATCTGATCCAGTGGCTCACATTTAAACTGGGGGGTTTTTTGTTTGACCTGGCGCGCTATCCAACGGCCAGAATTTAAATTCAGCTAATCCTAATTAAATAATTAAATAATCCAAAATTATAATTAATGATCTAATCTCAACCATCCATCACACTCGGGAAACAGAAATCCAATGGCCCTCATTTAAACCTAGCCCTAACCCTAATTAAGCATTTAATTACTTTCAGGTGGCCGGAGAAGACCTCCGGTCATCTTCTCCGGCCAGACCCTCCCTGAGCAAACCCCAAACTTCAACCCTAGGTCATTTCTGGAGCTCTAAAGCTCCAGATCAACTCACCTCACTCTCCTGAACTCAAATCCAACCTCAAAACAAATTTCTAATAGCTCATAAACAAGATTCGAAGGAAAAATCAAAAACGGCAAAAGTTTCAGAAGCTCAGTAAATGCTCAATATTCAACCATTTTCAAAACTAAAGGTATCAACATGATCTGCACAACATAATGAACATTCTAAGAACTTAAAATAACATTTCCGGAAAAAAGTTTGAAGAAGTTACCTGAGCTTGAGCTTTCTCAAACTGAGCTTTCTGGCCACTTCTCTTGTGCAAAATGACTCCCTTTGACCTCCTAATGAAGCTTTGATGTTTGGAGGGAGTTTGTTTTGGCTGGTTTGTGTGATTGCACTTCAACTGTCCAAGAATCGTGTTTTGCTTATGGGGTGTTTTTGGCTGTTTTAATGGTTGCTTTGTGGTCTATTGATGATTCTAAGATGAATGGTGAAAGAAGTTTGAAGATTGACTATGTGAGTAAGAGATTCGAAGGATTTTGCAAGTTGAAGTGATTTTGGGAATGCTGAGTTCTTGGAGCTCTTAGCTTGTGTGTCTTCTGAAAAATGATCCTTGAAGCATGCTTGTAAAGTCTGGATTGGCCAGAGAGTGGTTGGTGGACTGTGGTGATTGGTATGGGCAAGTTGCCAAAATGTCACCAACTTATGTACTTGAGGTATGGGCAATGGTGTAGCTGGCTTATTGGCTTGTCCATGCACAGCATGGATCAAGGAGATCCATAGAAATGGTTTTGAGGCAATTTAGCAAGTTGAAACAAAGTTATGTGTCATTTTGCAAATTCTATGAAGTTTGGCCCCTTTTGAAATTCTTGAAATGCAAGACATGAAATAGCATGGTTCTTTGGGCAATTCTGATCTTAAAGAAATGCACTATGATGTTATGATAAATAGAAGTGTGTTTGAAATCACAAAATAGCTTGGCAAGAGGTTTTGCAAAAATCCCTCCTTGGTGCATTCTTGAAAATTATGTGATTTTTGCCAACTTTGACAAGCCATAACTTGAGTTCCATAATGAATTAGGACTTGTTCTTATACTTTTTGAAAAAGGAATGATCCAATCTACAAATTTCATGACCAACAATTTTTCATTTGAAGCATTTTTGGTTGAGAAAGAGGAGGTTGAAAAACTTTCCCAAAATGGAAAGTTTACATTACAAGTCATTTCCATTTTTGGCAACTTTTGGTTTAGCTCAATTTTCTTCAATTTTGTGAACTTACAAGCACTTCAATGATCAAATAAAGATCATATAACTTCAATTTGATGAAAAATCCACTTTGGTTCCATTGATGGGGGCCTCAGATGCCCTGATTTTGCTCTGACTTGCCCAAGAAGTTACCTAGTGAACAGATGACTTCCACAATGAATTTCTTCATCAAACTTGGTAAAACATGATCCTTATAACATATTGAGACCAATAGAAACAAGAATGACCAAAAAATTTGGATTTATGGCCTCTGAAACCAAAACCCTAATTTCAGGTCATCTGTGTAGTGAAACCCTGGCTCTGCTTCCATGCTTTCCAAGTTCTTGTGATTTTTTTTACTTACTTGATCTTTGGGGGATATAAAATGATGATTTAACATACATGGACCCTCTTGAAATGATTGGAGACCTTTGGAGCGGCTCAGATGGATCTTTGGATTGCTCAGATCACAAACCCTAGATGCAGATGAATTTGAACTTATGCAGTGAAACAAAAATGCAATATGGGATGGTATGCTTAAACTAATGCAAATATGAAAGATCACAAGCCATGGTGTGAACTTAGTGAGGGAAAATTTGGGGTGTTTACAGCTGCCCCTATTCAAACATGAGTTAGCTGTGCAGGATGTAAGCGCCTGGCTTAACAGACAAACAAGATAACTTGTAGTGGAATACAAAAGACAGTCCAAAATTTGCACTCACTGGGGAGAAGAAGAAAAGGAATATATATTGTAAAAGTTAGTAAAGTATGATCATAAAGTGCGGGCGATGGAGGACGACCATCGAGAAGAGGACGACTGCTGGGAAAAAAGCAATGACGGGGACGGCCGACAAGCTAGGGAAATAAAGGGATCGTGATGGGGACGGCCATCAAGTAAAGTAACAAAGTTCTCTGGGGATTAAAGTAAAGGCAATGATGGGGACGGCCATCAGGTCTGCAAAGTAAAGTAAACAACGATGGGGACGACCATCGGTTCAAAGAATAAATGATGAGGGACGGTCATCAAAGGTGAAGGACGATCACCTAGCAGGGGACGACTGCTCTTTATCCCTACATAGGACGAATGTCGGATAGAAAAGGTCGACGATGGGGACGGCCATAGGATAAGAATGATGAAGGACGATCATCAAGAGGTGAAGGATGATCACCTAGCAGGGTACGGCTGCTCTCGGAGTTTATCATGACATAGGACGAATGTCAGATAACAAGATCAACGATGGGGACGGCCATCGGATAAACATGATGAAGGACGATCATCAAGAGGTGAAGGACGATCACCTAGCAGGGTACGGCTGCTCTCGGAGTTTATCATGACATAGGACGAATGTCAGATAACAAGATCAACGATGGGGATGGCCATCGGATAAACATGATGAAGGACGATCATCAAAAGGTGAAGGATAATCACCTAGCAGGGGACGGCTGCTAAATATCACGACATAGTACGAATGTCGGATAGAAAAGGGTTCCAATAATGGAGACTCCGCTGGGGAAAGGATGAGGGACGGTCATCCATAGGTGAAGGACGATCACCTGGCAGGGTACGGCTGCCGAAAGTATCATGACATAGGACGAATGTCGGATAGAAGAAAAGTTGTTCTGCTGGCGACTTGTTGGGGAATGGTAAACACGGACAAGCGCTTAAGAAATAAGGGTAAAAGTTTTTGACGTTGTGTATAGATTAAAGACGCGGACGAGCATCCTTAAGACCATGATATGGACGAGTATCGGTGGAAACAAACGCTGACGCATGTTCAGAGATGATGATACAGACGAGTATCAACTGGTTAACAAAGAATACAGACGAGTGTCGAATCTGTGGGGAATAAGTGTATAAAAGATACGGACGAGTATCTGTATAAGTATTGTGAAGTATGAGAAAGACACAGACGAGTGTTCAACTTGTTGGGGAAAGGTGACACGGACGAGTGTCAGAAGATAAAGTGTATAAGTCATGAGTGTAAAAAGGTATTCTGGAAACCTGTGGGGATAGGATGACACGGACGGGTGTCAACAAGAGTGTATGTTATAAACAAGTGTTTGGTTTGCAACAAGTGTTTGGGCAACCGTGCTGGGGAGCGGTGACACGGACGGGTGTCAAGAGAGTGTATAGGTATATCTGCATGGGATGATATGACACAGACGAGTGTCAAAAACATGTGTTTGTGTTTGAGAGTGCAAAGGGGACGCTTTGGCTTTCTGCTGGGGAAATTGAGATGACACGGACGAGTGTCAAGAAGGACCAGTATCTTTTGGTAGAAAGTGTTCTGGCTACTTTACTGGGGAACGATGACACAGACGAGTGTCAAAAGGAGCATGTATATGTATTTTGAGAGTGCAAAGGGGACGCTTTGGCTTTTATGTGCAAGGGATGTATTTTGTATATTTGCTAATAAGGTATTGGTGATATTTACAAGCGACTGGCTCGAACCTGGCTTGTGATCATGCAAATGTTTGATTTTTGCCGTAATGCTCCATATTAGACGGAATGCTACGATCTGGGGGAAAATGATGCGAATGCTATGATTATGCAAAAGAAACCGGTTCGGGATTCGGATCCCGATGCCGTGAAAATCTCTGGCTGATCTGCTTGGAAGGAGAATCCCAGCTGGGGATGAAGAAGCTTTTGTCACTTTATTGTGTAAGAACTTCAAGCATTGCTCTTCTGGATAGAGTCTGGAACTCTGTGGGGAGATGGTTCCCTCGACTTTGCTGAGGATGAGAGATTTGGAACTCTGTTGGGGAGAGAAAAGATCACTGAACGATCTTCTTAGGGGACTCTGTGGGGAATCTGCTGAGGATGAGGAAAATTGAGAACTCAGCTGGGGAAATGAGCATTTTCTGATGCTGCTTGAAGAAGATGTGCTGGGGAAGTGATGCTTGGCAACTTCGCTGGGGAAAAACATTCCAGATACTGTTAGGGGAGGAAGTATGTTTGGCATGCCCCATGTCGCGTATTGAATACCTACAATCCTGTCAAGACAAAGAAACGCACAAATATCCCGAGGTATCCCTTACCGGATTCCGTCATAGGAGTTAGATATTTCTGAAAGTAAATACATTTCCTGCGAGCATTTAATTAGAAAGGCACATCTGTTTTATGAAAATATTATATCATGGATATTGGACATTTTGCAAACGAAACAAAAATGTATAAGATGAAGTGTGACTGAAAACTCTGATTTTATTAATCTGGGTGCCCTAAATTGGCGAGTACGGTCAACGAAACGAATCCCCTGAAATGAGGAGATTGTTACAAAATTGAGAAAAATAAAGGTGCTGGTAATGTTGACGACGCTCCGGTGAGCTTCCCTTTGCTATGACATGTATGACCTTGACGTTCTTCTTATCTTGCTTTCTGGAGGAGATTGATTCTGACCGACGCTTTAACCTTTCGAGGCTTGTTGTGTTGTAAGTAATACAGACGAATTCAGAATGCAGTTGTTCGCTTATTCCCTTGTTTTGCGTGGATCGCCCTTTCGGGTTTTCAATCCACAGGGATACCCCTTTTTTGCCTGAGCTGTCCAATGCGGCTTTTCAACTCAGCGGGTGTACATTTTTTCAATTTTTCCCTTATTTTTGTCCGAGTCTTTTATTCTGTTATTGACTCGCCAGGATGCCCTATTTTTGCCAGGACTTACATTCTGTTTTTATGTCCAGCGGGTCTTTTTATGCGAAGTATTTTTAACTGCATCTAAATTCACAGGGGACAGGAAATCTTCACCATCCATAGTGGTGAGCATCAGTGCTCCACCAGAGAAGACCTTCTTTACTATGAATGGACCATCGTAATTCGGAGTCCACTTGCCCCTGTGGTCTGTATGAGGAGGAAGGAGTCTTTTCACCACAAGATCTCCTACTTGGTATTCCCGAAGCCTGACTTTCTGATCAAAGGCTTTCTTCATTCTTTTCTGGTATTGTTGCCCATGACAGATTGCAGCTAATCTCTTTTCTTTGATCAAATTCAGTTGATTGTACCGAGATCATACCCATTCTGCTTCATTCAGCTTGACATCCATCAGTACCCGTAAGGAGGGTAATTCAACTTCAACAGGTAGGACTGTCTCCATACCATACACAAGCTGATACGGTGTTTCCCCAGTGGATGTTCTGATTGAGGTATGATACCCATGCAAAGCAAATGGTAGCATTTCATGCCAGTCTTTGTAAGTGACCACCATCTTTTGCACAATCTTCTTGATATTCTTGTTAGCCGCCTCAACAGCGCCATTAATCTTTGGCATGTAAGGAGAAGAGTTGTGATGTTGGATTTTGAAGTCCCGGCACAGTTCTGCCATCATTTTATTGTTCAAATTGGAACCATTGTCAGTAATGATTCGCTTGGGTACTCCATATCGACAGATGATGTCTCTTTTCAGGAATCTGGCTACAACTTGTCTGGTGACGTTGGCATATGAAGCTGCTTCAACCCACTTGGTGAAATAATCAATGGCTACTAGGATGAATCTGTGGCCATTTGAAGCAGTCGGTTCGATCTTTCCAATCATGTCAATGCCCCACATGGCAAAGGACCAAGGTGAAGACATCATGTTCAGAGGATTCGGAGGCACATGCACTTTATCTGCATAAATCTGGCATTTATGACACTTCCTGGCATAGGCACAACAGTCTGCGTCCATTGTGATCCAGTAGTAACCTGATCTTAACAATTTCTTTGCCATTTCATGTCCTCCAGCATGGGTGCCGAAAGATCCCTCATGCACCTCGTGCATCAGCAAGTCTGCTTCTTTCTTGTCAACACATCTGAGAAGCACCATGTTTAACATGGTGGGAGAACTGACTTTAGTTAAATGTTGCGGATAGCAAGAGTCGCCACCGACTTTTATTTTATCCAAAGGAAAGGGCATAAAAGAACAGGAAAGACCTTAAAAGATTTTTGGGTTCGGGGGGTAGGTTATGTAAAGGGAAGGTGTTAGCACCCTTTACATCCATGGTTATCCATGGGCTCTTAGTTACTTAGCTAACTTTAAACTGTTTTGAGAAGTGTAGTGTGTGATTAAAAATTTTCTTAAGTACTTTATAATGATCCTTGTACGGATATATATAAAGACTTTGTTTTGAAAATTGTTTGAAAATGTGAAGTGTTTATGAAATGTTTTTGAATGAATGAGCAAGTACTTAAGAGGAACCTACCCTAATTTGAATCTTTACTGTTCTTGAATGTTCTTTCAATGGTAAGACTATCCCTATTATTAAGGAATAGGTAGTCATTACCTTGGATGTTATAAGGGACATGTATAGGGACAATCTGAATTTAGGCAATTGTAAGGTGTCTTAGCAATACGAAGGGACTTATCATCTTTTATTCGAAAGGGACAAGATCATTTACGAAGGCAACCTCGAAGGTACTTGATCTTATAATCGTAAAGGGACTAGATGATTTTTTAGGAGAAGGGACCTTGCTTTTAGACACCTTACTTGACCTTTTTATTTATGCAACATGAGGGATAACCCTTAGGAAGTGAGATGGCGATCAAAGATCGACTTACGTGTGTGCGTGTATAAATTCAAATATTTATCTTATAATTAGTGATCTAAATTAATTTTAAAATACAAACATGTTATCACTCCTTATTTTACTAACCATGGCAATATATTTATAAATAAATAAACGATAAAATACTACGACTATTACAACGCTTTTACATGTACATAATAATAAAAACAATTTAAATACTAATTATATAATAAAATAAACAATTAAATAAATGGTCAGTGGTAAAATAATTATAAGAAGAAAGGTTAGTAATAATATACAATATATATATATATATATATATATATAAATCAATTAAGTATTTTTAGATTTAAATAAATAATTTTAAAGAATTTTGAGATGAAAATAGAATAATAATAATAATTATATACTAATTTATTTACAAAATAAACTATGATTAATCATTTAATTGGATATTAAGAAAATTTAATTAATTTTAAGATTTAAATAAAAATTAGGGTTAAGATTAGGGTTAGAGAAAATTAGGGTTCTAATTATATATGTAAAAATATTAGGGTTAGAAATTAATTTAAATACAATTAATGAATATATATATATATATATATATATATATATATATATATATATATATATATATATATATATATATTGTAGATGTTTAGAATTGGCAGAATTTTTGACCAACAAGAAATGTTGAATTCAGTTCAGGATGTCCTATCAGATGTTGGGACATTATCAAACAGAGTATAAGAACTTAATTCAGGATGTCACACCAGATGTTGGGACATTGTGTTAATGATTTAAGTTCAGTTTTTCAGGATGTCCCAACAGATGTTGTGACATCTCAAACCTGCTACCAAAATTAATTAATGACTAACTGATCTGAGTAATTTAAGGAAAGTTATCTGGAATTAATTATGGATGGACAAAAACAGAATAAGGCGCATCTGTAGGGAGTGTTGTTATGAGACTTCAGCATAATCAGAAGAACTAAATCACCTAGAATCTAGGAAGTAACAAACCCTAATTCAAGGTGGAAGTTGCATGCGTTTTAGGACTGGATTAACCTACAGAAAGCCCAAAATACAAACACCTATTTAAGCAACAGAATATCTTAGAATTGGGTACGAATTTAAGAAGACCAAATAGGGTGTTTTGTGTTTTAATAGCAGGTTGGTTTTATTGTACCACTTTATGAGCTTTTAAGCAAAAGTGTATTTGTGACTTGATTGAAACTGTGAAGTAAGATCAAGTTGTTTTGTTTGAAGTATGACTTCAATTTTATTAAACTTGTAAACAAGATCATTGTGTGATTGAGGGGGAGTGAGTTGGTACTCATATCTAAGTTGTGTCTTAGGTAGAAATTGCATTGGGTAGATATTAAGTGAAAGATTAAACTGGGTGGTTTAAGTCTAGAATTAATATTACTTATAGTGGATTTCCTCCTGGCTTGGTAGCCTCCAGATGTAAGTGTGGTTATACACTGAACTGGGTTAACAAACTACTGTGTTGTTTAACTTTCTTGCACTTTAAGTTTTGGTTAAATTTGTCAAGTGTTGGAACATCTCATTCGACATCTCATACCTGATCACAGAATTTCAATTGGCATCAGAGCAGGCACCCTGCCTGTTTATACTGGGTGAGATCTAGGGAATACAAATTCTGGAAACATGGACAGAGATATAGGATCAGTAAATAGACCACCTATACTGGATGGATCTAATTATGACTACTGGAAGCCAAGAATGATTGCATTCTTAAGATCACTTGACAACAAGGCCTGGAAAGCAGTCAACAATGGATGGGAACATCCTGTCCAAGACACCAAAGATGGAGCAAAAGTGTTGAAACCTGAAGAAGAATGGAGTAAGGAGGAAGAAGATTCAGCACTAGGCAACTCCAAGGCCTTAAATGCTTTATTCAATGGCATTGATAGGAACATATTTAGACTTGTGCATCACTGTGAGCTGGCCAAAGATGTTTGGGACACTCTCAAAACAACTCATGAAGGAACATCAAAGGTAAAGATGTCAAGACTTCAACTTCTCACCACCAAGTTTGAAAACTTAAGAATGAAGGAAGATGAGATAATTCATGAATTCTACATGAACATCTTAGAAATAGCCAATACTTCTGGAGCCTTGGGAGAAAAGATGACTGATGAAAAGCTTGTAAGAAAGATTCTCAGATCTTTGCCAAAAAGGTTTGACATGAAAGTCACAGCAATAGAAGAAGCTCAAGACATATGCACAATGAAAGTTGAAGAGCTCATTGGTTCCCTTCAAACATTTGAGATGGGAATGAATGACACAAATGTAAAGAAGAACAAAAGCATAGCCTTGGTGACAAATACTGATGAAGAAGAAGAAAATGATGAATCAGAAACTGGTGAAAGCTTATCAGACAACATTGCTATGCTTGGAAGAAAATTCAAAAAGATTCTCAGAAAGATGGAAGACAAATCCAAACCCAGTGGAAGATACACAAACTCTTCTGAGAACAAAAGACCTTATGATGCTAATAGAAGGTCAAATTATGATGAAAAGACCAGTCAAGAAAAAGGAATTAAATGCCATGGATGTGAAGGATATGGACACATCAGGAATGAATGTCCTACCTACTTAAAAAGGCAAAAGAAAGGACTCTCTGTAACCTGGTCTGATGAAGACTCAGGAGGTGATTCATAAGAAGAATTAGCTAAGCATATCACTGCTCTAGCTGGATTATGTGAATCTGAAAGTGAATCCAGTGATGGGGAGCTTAATTTTGAAGAACTTGAGCAATCATACAGAGAACTATTCAAAAGAAGCACTGAAATATGCAGTGAGAGTATAAAGCTAAAGAAGCAGATTAAGGCACTAAAGGATGAAAAAGCAAGTGATCTAGAGATCATTGACACCTTGAAAAGTGAAGTAAGTCTTCTCAACTCCAAGTTGGAACACATGTCCAAATCTGTTAGAATGCTGAACAGTAGCTCAAGTACACTGGATGTTATTCTCAACAACAATAAGCATTCAGGGGATAAAAGTGGACTGGGATTTAACAGAGTTCATAAGGATGAAGCTAGCTCTAGCAAAACTACTTCAAAGTCCATACAGTCAAACAAGATGTCCCAACAGATGCTTCAACATCATGAAAAGAACACAAAGTCAAACATAATGTTCCAACAGATGTCTCAACATTCTAAAAAGAACATAATGAAGAAGAAGTATCAAAGATGGAGATGTCATCATTGTGGAAGATTTGGACATATCAAACCTCATTGCTATAAGTTGCATGGATATCCAAATCAGATGTATCAGCAACCTCCTAAGCAGAAGATAGAAGTTACCAAGAAAGTGCTGCATAGACATCAAAGAGATCAGCAACCTCCTAAGCAGAAGACAGAGGTCATCAAGAAGGTATGGAGACCAAAAGCTAGTCTTCATGCTGATCAAAGCTACATACCCAAGAACAAGATCAACAAACAACCTTGGAGCTCTACTGATGAACAATACACAGGGCAGAGGTATCAAAAGAAATCTCAACTCAAATGGTCAAAGAAAGGTGTTGCATATATAGCACATACATCACTAAGAGTATCAGCTAAAGAAGACTGGTACTTTGATAGTGGATGTTCAAGACACATGACTGGATTGAAGAATCTGCTAGTAAACTTAAAGTCACATTCATCCAGATATGTAACCTTTGGAGATGGAGCTAAAGGAGAAATCAAGGGAGTTGGGACCTTGGACTGTCCAGATGTACCAAGACTAGATGATGTGCTGCTGGTTAAAGGTTTAACTGCTAACCTGATCAGCATAAGTCAATTATGTGATCAAGGGTACAGTGTAAACTTTACCAAAACTGAATGCATAGTGTCTAACAAAGAACAAAAGGTTGTCATGAGAGGAGCCAGATCTAAAGACAACTGTTACATGTGGGAACCTCAAGACTTCAGTCTCACTTCAACTTGCTCTTTAGCTAAAGAAGAAGAAGTGAAACTATGGCACCAAAGACTAGGTCATCTTCATTTCAGAGGCATAAAGAAAATCATATCTATGGATGCTGTGAGAGGTATTCCTAAACTGAAGATTGATGATGGCAAAATATGTGGTGAATGTCAAATAGGCAAGCAAACCAAGATGTCCCATCCAAAGCTCCAACATCTGACAACTTCCAAAGTTTTGGAACTATTGCATATGGATCTTATGGGACCTATGCAGGTTGAGAGCCTTGGTGGTAAGAGGTATGCATATGTGGTGGTTGATGACTTTTCAAGGTATACATGGATAAATTTCATCAAAGAAAAGTCTGATGTATTTGATGTATTCAAAGACTTATGCCAAAGAATACAAAGGGAAAAAGCCAGCTGTGTGATCAGAATAAGAAGTGATCATGGAAAAGAATTTGAGAACCAAAAATTCTTAGATTTCTGTTCTTCAGAAGGAATCAATCATGAATACTCTTCACCAATCACTCCTCAACAGAATGGGATTGTTGAGAGGAAGAATAGAACTATTCAAGAATCAGCAAGAGCTATGATCCATGCTAAAAAGTTACCTTTGTACTTCTGGGCTGAAGCTATGAACACAGCTTGTTACATCCATAACAGAGTTACTCTAAGGAAAGGAACTTTGTCCACAATTTATGAAGTCTGGAAGGGCAGAAAACCCACAGTTAAGTACTTCCATGTGTTTGGAAGTAACTGTTATATTCTGGCAGATAGGGAGCAAAGAAGAAAAATGGATCCTAAAAGTGATGAAGGGATTTTTCTGGGATACTCTATAAACAGCAGAGCATATAGAGTATTTAATTCTAGAACCAAGGTTATCATGGAGTCCATAAATGTGATAATTGATGATGCTCCTACAGATGTTCCAGAAGATGTTGGAACATCTGCTGATATCAAGACTGAAGCTGAAGAAAAGAGTGATCTTTCTGACCTCACTCAAACTGATGCAAGGACAGAACAATCCAGCAAACCTCCTTCCATCAGAATCCAGAAGGATCATCCCAAAGATTTGATAATTGGTGATCCCAACAGAGGTGTAAGCACTAGATCAAGAGAAGTGATTTCAGGTTCCTGTTTTGTTTCTAAAATAGAACCTAAAAACATCAAGGAAGCTCTTACTGATGAATACTGGATTTGTGCTATGCAAGAGGAATTAGGTCAATTCACAAGGAATGAAGTGTGGAACCTTGTTCCTAGACCTGATGACATAAATGTGATTGGAACTAAATGGGTGTATAAGAACAAGTCAAATGAACAAGGAGTTGTTACAAAGAACAAAGCTAGACTTGTAGCTCAAGGATACACACAAATTGAAGGAGTAGACTTTGATGAAACCTTTGCACCAGTAGCAAGGCTTGAATCAATCAGACTACTTTTGGGAATTGCTTGTATCTTAAAGTTCAAGCTATTTCAAATGGATGTGAAAAGTGCCTTTTTAAATGGTTATCTTAATGAAGAGGTATATGTAGAACAGCCTAAAGGATTTGTTGATCCAAGCTGTCCAAATCATGTATACAAACTAAAGAAGGCTCTTTATGGTCTGAAGCAAGCTCCAAGAGCATGGTATGAAAGGCTGACTACTTTTCTTATCAAGCAAGGGTACAAGAAAGGTGGAATTGACAAAACCTTGTTTGTTAAAGATGAAGATGGAAATGTCATGATTGCTCAAATATATGTAGATGACATTGTCTTTGGTGGGATGTCAGACAGGATGGTTAAACATTTTGTCAATCAGATGGAATCTGAATTTGAAATGAGCCTAGTAGGAGAATTAACCTACTTTCTTGGACTGCAAATAAAGCAAATGGAGGACTCCATGTTCATTTCCCAAAGCAAGTATGCTAAGAACATAGTCAAGAAATTTGGGATGGACAGTGCTACTCATAAGAGAACTCCTGCCCCCACACATTTAAAGCTGACTAAAGATGACAAGGGTGAGAATGTAGATCAAAGCCTATACAGAAGTATGATTGGAAGCTTGTTATATCTGACTGCTAGCAGACCAGACATAGCATTTGCAGTAGGTGTATGTGCAAGATATCAAGCTGATCCAAAAGTTAGTCATCTTAATCAAGTCAAGAGAATTCTGAAATATGTTAATGGTACTTGTGACTATGGCATAATGTACTTTCATGGATGCAAACCAATTCTCACTGGCTTCTGTGATGCTGATTGGGATGGAAGTGCTGATGACAGAAAAAGCACTTCAGGAGGATGCTTCTTTCTAGGAAACAATTTGATTTCTTGGTTCAGTAAGAAACAAAATTGTGTATCCTTATCTACTGCTGAAGCTGAATATATTGCAGCTGGAAGCAGTTGTTCACAGTTGGTTTGGATGAAGCAAATGCTCACTGAGTACAATGTCCCACAAGATGTCATGACATTGTACTGTGACAACTTAAGTGCTATTAACATATCAAAGAATCCTATCCAACATAGTAGGACCAAGCATATTGATATCAGACATCATTTCATCAGAGATCTTGTAGAAGAGAAAGTGATTTCATTGGAACATGTAGCTACAAATCTGCAGTTGGCTGATATATTTACCAAAGCCTTGGATGCTACTCAATTTGAAAACTTAAGGGGTAAATTGGGAATCTGCTTATGTGAAATTTAGCAGTTATGGAGATGTGCCAACATGTCATATGACATTGTGTGGCATAAGCACCAGATGGCAACACCAGTCTGGTCAAGCACCTTGGGTATTCCTCTCCTAAAATTTCTCCAAGTAACGGCTACTTATAAAATATCAGCTTGCTTTCAGCTATCCATATTCTCATCACACTCTCAAAAACGAATTGCATTCTCTAATTGTTTTTCAGAACTCATCAAACCTAAAACTCTTCATCCACCTCCTTCGAAAATGTCTCAAAACCCTAACATTTCTGAAGAAATCCTCAACAAGAAAGATGTGGTGCATGCAACCCCCATTTCTGTGGTACCCATGGATTCAACTCCCATGGACGAAATCAGAGATAGTGTTCCTCTTGATAAAAAGCCAAGAACTCCAAAAAGAACAAAAGATCAAGTTTTCAGCAAGTCCAAAGGCATACCTTCACCAGCAAACATCACTCCAAAAGCTTCTGAATATGTGGATGATTCCATAAAGGAGTTGGTAAACAAGATCCTATCTGAGCAAAGAGTGGTAAGTGGCATTTCTATCCCTCTGAACACCATGCCAGCTCCATAAGAAGATCAACAAACTCAGGCTGAAAAGGACACTCCTGCTCAACAGGATGTCCCAATAGATGTTGAAACATCTGAGGACCAGCAAAAGGCCTCATCTGATGCTGCTGTTGAAACATATGAGGACCAGAAAAAGGCCTCCACTGATAGTGATGAAGAAATATCTGAGGACCAGCACAAGGCCTCCACTGAAGAACAAATCTCTGTTGAACCACCAGCTGAAGAGGAGACTGCTCAACCTCCTCCTGTTGTGAACCTAGAGCATGATTCTGATATAGAAATCATTGCTTCTGTAAACCCTAGCATAGCCAAAAGGCTCAGGACTAGGAAAGAAAAGATGAATGCAGGACATGCAATTCCTGAGAAGAAGCAAGCTACACCAAAGAAGGACAAAGCTAAAGTTGTCTTTGGTCCTACAAAACAATGGAGCAAGGTGCAAACACAAAAGAGGAAAGCTGTCACTCCTCCAGATTCAGATGTTGAAGAAGATGTCCCAACATCTCCTCCAAAGAAGAAACCAGCACCCTCAAGGTCATCAACTGCTGTTCCAGAAGCTCCCTTGGACAACATCTCCTTTCATCATGTTTCAAGTATGAATAGATGGAAGTTTGTCTATCAAAGAAGGGTAGCACTTGAAAGAGAGCTGAGCAGTAATGCACTTGAGTGCACAGAGTTAATTGATCTCATCTCTTCTGCTGGCCTTTTCAAAACTGTCTCCAACTTCTCTCCTTGCTATGAGCTGTTGGTCAAGGAATTCATAGTCAACCTCCAAGAAGATTGTGCTAATGGTAAGTCTGTTGACTTTAGAAAAGTATATGTAAGAGGAAGGTGTGTAGAATTCTCTCCTAGGGTTATCAACCACTACCTTGGAAGAGAATCTGATGGCTCAAATGAGTTAGGGAAGACTGATAACCAGGTTTGCAAGGTTATTACTGCTAACCAGGTCAAGGCTTGGCCAGTTAAAGGGAAGCTCTCAGTTAGCATGCTGACAAGGAAATATGCCATGCTGAATAGGATTGGTACAGCAAACTGGGTACCTACCAATCATACATCCTCAATATCATCTGGATTGGGCAGGTTCATATTTGTTGTGGGCACTCAAACAAAGCTGGATTATGGAGCTTATATATTTGATCAGACATTGAAACATGCTGGATCATCTGCAACTAAGCTGCCAATTGCCTTTCCTTCCCTGCTGTGTGGAATAATGCTGAGTCAGTATCCTGGTATCCTCACTGAGAAGGACACAATTTGCAAAAGAGAAAGCCCTCTGGCCTTCCACTACAAGTTGTTCCTGAGTCATCATGCAGCTGATATTGAAGCACCCTCTGGGACATCTGCTGGTCCATCAAAGGCAAAGTCTCCAATCTCCAAAGCTGCATTGATTGCTGAACTGAAGAGCACTTGCAAAGAACTTGATGCAAGGAAGCAGAAGCTTGAGGAGATTATCCAAAGGCTAGAGATTGAAGAAAGTGCTCAGAAAGCTGTTACTTCTGATGAGGAGACTGAGGAAGAGGAAGAAACTGACTGTGAGGAGTCTGAGTGAAATTTGTATGTGAGGAATATGTAATGACAGCTTCTGCATTGTAATTTTGATTTAGTAACTTTGGCCCCAAATTTATGTCTAACAAGGGGGAGAACAACAACAACAACAATGTATGATGCTGTTTAGTTATTAATGAAAAACTTATGTTTTGCTTCTGAACTGAATCAGTGATGTTAATGAAAAAGTTCTGTTGCAACAAGACTGAATACATGTATGTTTGAGGGGGAGTAAACTCACACATGACTCAACAGAAAAGAACTGCTATACTCTGATAAAAGAACTTCTGCTGCACTCTGATAATCAGAAAAGAATGTTAGCCAAAAATTAGCCAAAGGGGGAGTTTGTAGATGTTTAGAATTGGCAGAATTTTTGACCAACAAGAAATGTTGAATTCAGTTCAGGATGTCCTATCAGATGTTGGGACATTATCAAACAGAGTATAAGAACTTAATTCAGGATGTCACACCAGATGTTGGAACATTGTGTTAATGATTTAAGTTCAGTTTTTCATGATGTCCCAACAGATGTTGTGACATCTCAAACCTGCTACCAGAATTAATTAATGACTAACTGATCTGAGTAATTTAAGGAAAGTTATCTGGAATTAATTATGGATGGACAAAAACAGAATAAGGCGCATCTGTAGGGAGTGTTGTTATGAGACTTCAGCATAATCAGAAGAACTAAATCACCTAGAATCTAGGAAGTAACAAACCCTAATTCAAGGTGGAAGCTGCATGCGTTTTAGGACTGGATTAACCTACAGAAAGCCCAAAATACAAACACCTATTTAAGCAACAGAATATCTCCGAATTGGGTATGAATTTAAGAAGACCAAATAGGGTGTTTTGTGTTTTAATAGCAGGTTGGTTTTATTGTACCACTTTATGAGCTTTTAAGCAAAAGTGTATTTGTGACTTGATTGAAACTGTGAAGTAAGATCAAGCTGTTTTGTTTGAAGTATGACTTCAATTTTATTAAACTTGTAAACAAGATCATTGTGTGATTGAGGGGGAGTGAGTTGGTACTCATATCTAAGTTGTGTCTTAGGTAGAAATTGCATTGGGTAGATATTAAGTGAAAGATTAAACTGGGTGGTTTAAGTCTAGAATTAATATTACTTATAGTGGATTTCCTCCTGGCTTGGTAGCCTCCAGATGTAAGTGTGGTTATACACTGAACTGGGTTAACAAACTACTGTGTTGTTTAACTTTCTTGCACTTTAAGTTTTGGTTAAATTTGTCAAGTGTTGGAACATCTCATTCGACATCTCATACCTGATCACAGAATTTCATATATATATATATATATATATATATATATATATATATATATATATATATATATATATATATATATATATATATATATATATATTATAAATATATTAAAAAAACATATAATGAAATAAATATACTAATTTAGGTTTTAAGAAAATAATATAAATTTTAAAAGAAAATAAAGTTTTATTAAAAAAATGATTTAGATATTTTTTAGAAATTATTTTAATTAGTTAAAGAATAAAATAAAGAAATAATAAAAATAAATGAAGCAAAGACATAAAAAAAAAACAGGACCTGGGATTTGAACCCAGGTCCTTCACCTGGATGAAGACCTCTCAAAACTAGCTAGGCCACCTGCGCGCCTGTGATAGCAACACACTCCAAATTGTTTTGTTGTTATCCTGGAAAACAAAACAAATCAAGCAAAAAAAATGCATTTTGCTGGTTTCGAACCCGAGCCCTTCAGTTCATCATACGCACACCAAAACCAGCTGAGCTACGCGCTCGTTTGTGAAATATACTGAAACGTATTCATAATAAAATAAGCCTATTTTTTGAATTATATTTTCGCGCCAGTGGACTCATTTTCTTCCTTGGTCACTGCGCATTTACCTGCGAAATTTTCCACGAACTTTCCTGCGAGTTTACCTGCGCACAAATTTTACAGAAAATCCTAGCTTTTTGAAACACCATTAAAACCGTACAATTTCACCAAATTAAGCATAGCATTATAATCCCCATGTCTTAACCAGTTCATTAGTGGTATTAGAACTCATTTATATTTGTTCAATCGAAAAACCCTAAACGGCCAACAAAACCCTAACAATGGCATTTTCATGGTTTGGCTATGATTCTTCACGCAAGCTGTCCAGAAATCTTCTATAGGCACAAACAAACATTAATATATGATCAAAATGCATTATAAATACATAAATCCATGGAATCGAAAAAAAACAATTCAAGAACAAGAATGCTTCGGGTTATGTATATGAGCATGATTCTGATGCTTTTGAGGATTGGGATAGGTTCAGTGATGTCCAAGGATCCTTCCTATGTTCTTAAAATACCTTTAAATGCCTTGTATTAGTGAAACCGAATTTGAGTTTTTGGATGATTTTGTGAAGTTTGAACAAGGTGTAAGAGGCTCTGAATTCGTGGCTTTGAGGCTGCTAAATGTTGTTTATATATGAGTCAATCAAATTAGGTCAAGAGCTTTCACAAACTTGTGGATATTTGATCTTTGGGAGATTGAAAAAGATTTGTTTTTAAAACTTGAAATATCTTGATCTAGCCTTGCTATTTTAGTATGATCTTCATTATTCTTGTATCAATCAAGTCTAAATATAATTTAAGACTTTCTAGAAACCAAATCAAATTAAATATTCATTATTTTATATTTTATTTGAATTTAAAATGATTTTTAACATAAAAAATCATAATAAATAAAAATAAAATGAATAAAATTATGAATAAATAAATTTAATTTCGTGCATGATGTCATGGAAGTATTTGGATCATAAAAAAAAGCAAGCCCATTTGGTGAATTATGGTTTTAAGACCCCATTTGCTTCATAAACCTCTCAAAAATTCCCCAACTTTGCAAGCGCACAAATCCCTCAATTTTAATGCTATGAATGTGTTCTTGGACATTTTGGAAAGATTAAAGAGTCCTCTAACCAACCTCTTTGGTCTCATGTCCATATCTTTTACCATTCTTAAGTTATGCTCTTTGGAAGTGGTTGACTTTTTGTTGACTTTCAAAAGGACCTATAATGTCTTAGCTCATATCTTCCAAATGAAGCATTTTTGGGCTTGGCTTGTGAGACACAAAGTTGTAGAGAATTCAATTTTCTTCAAAACGAGCTTTGGATGGAAAAATTTTGATGAAGCATGTGAAAGTTATGGCTGGTCAAAGTTCAGTTGACTTTTCCTATGAAAACCCTAATTTAGAAACTCCTGATTCTTGATGATCTGAAATCTCCTTGATGAATCATGATAAACCCTTGATCAAATGATGAATTTTACTTCATATACTTGATGGTGGAAAAAAATCATGAAGTTTGACTTTGGTTTGACCATAGTTGACCTCAGTTTGACCTTTTAACTACTTTGAATGATTTTAACTTATCTGATCATCTGACTGAGCAAATCTTTTGGGAAAGTCTTGAAACTTGAAATGTGCATTCTTGAACACATATAGGATGCTATGAAGCTCACTTGAAGTCTTGGAAGTCCACTTAGCCTAATGAAAGTTAAAACCCTAGTTTAAGACGCATTGCTTAGGAGGATGCCTTGTCTTAGGGAATTGCCAAACTTTCTGACTGATTGTGAATCTTGTGAACCTTGTGAACCTCATGAGATGTCTTGTGAGCCTTGTGAACCTTGTGAACCTCTTAGTACACAATGTCTTGTCTTGTGGAGGGAAAATTTTGGGGTGCAACAGCTTCCCCTGTTCAATTTTCTGAAACCTGAGGGGTTAGATTGGTATATGTGCCATTCGTGACCTGGAAGGTTGAAGGGGATTGAACACAAAAGCCCAAAAATTTGCACTCGCCGATGCATAAAGTAAAACTCATGATTAGTTGTATATGCTTGAGTGGGCTTGAAGATGCCACTTGGAAGAACTGAAGATGGGCTTAGAGATGCCATCTAAAATATCAGGAGGTGATAATATCTTGATGTTGATACTGGAGTACTAGGTCTTTGTATAGGCCGTCTCTGAATCATTTATGCAACATAGTTTGAATTGTTGAATAGACCAGTAGAAATAAATCTTCGTGACGATTATCTCCTCTGGAAATATCTTGGATTAGGGAATGGATCTTTGTACAGACCGTTTGCCTACTCTCCAAGGTCAAAAGAACGTTAGGATTAGTTCTTCTGAAAAATATCTTGAACCAGGGAATGGATCTGTGTACAGACCGTTTGCCTGCTATTCAAGGGCCAATAGATTAAATCTTCTGAAAATATCTTGAACCAGGGAATGGATCTTTGTACAGACTGTTTGCCTACTATTCAAGACCAGATAGATGAAATCTTCTGGAAATATCCTGGATTAGGGAATGGATCTTCTTACAGACCGTTTGCCTACTCTCCGAGGACAAAAAAGTGTCAGGATCAAGTCTCCTGAAAATATCCTGGATTAGGGAATGGATCTTTGTGCAGACCGTTTGCCTACTCTCCAAGGAAATAGATTAAATCTTCTGAAAATATCTTGAACCAGGGAATGGATCTTTCTACAGACCGTTTGCCTGCTATTCAAGACCAGATAGATGAAATCTTCTGGAAATATCCTGGATTAGGGAATGGATCTTCTTACAGACCGTTTGCCTACTCTCCGAGGATATTGTAGATGTTTAAGAATTGGCAGAATTTTTGACCAAACAAGAAATGTTAAATTCAGTTCAGAATGTCCTATCAGATGTTAGGACATTATCAAACAGAGTATGTGAATTTATTTCAGGATGTCTCATCAGATGTTGGGACATTGTGTGAATAAATTAAGTTCAGTTTTTCAGGATGTCCCAACAGATGTTGAGACATCTCAGACCTGCTACCAGAATTAATTATTGATTAACAGATCAGAGATATTTAAGGAGAACTATCTGGAATTAATTAATGCTGGATAAAAACAGAACAAGGCGCATCTGTAGGGAGCTTTAAATTGAAGATTCAGATTAAAACAGAAGACCTAATGCACCTAGAATATAGGAGGTAACAAACCCTAAATTCAAGGTGACAGTTGCTGCACATTAGGGCTGGATCATTCTACAGAAAGCCCAAAATTCAGATACCTATTTAAACAACAGAAACTCATAGAATAGTGTACGAATTTCAGAAGACTAAATAGGGTGTCTAGTGTTTTAATAGCAGGTTGTTTTTATGTACCACTTTCTGAGCTTTTAAGCAAAAGTGCATTTGTGACTTGATTGAAACTGTTAAGTAAGATCAAGCTGTTTTGTTTGAAGGATGTCTTCAATTTCAGTAAACTTGTAAACTTGATCACTGGGTGATTGAGGGGGAGTGAGTAGGGTACTCTTATCTAAGTGAGTCTTAGGTAGAAATTGCATTGGGTAAGTATTAAGTGATAGATTAAACAGGGTGGTTTAAGTCTAGAATTAATATTACTAATAGTGGATTTCCTCCTGGCTTGGTAGCCTCCAGATGTAGGTGTGGTTATACACTGAACTGGGTTAACAAACTTCTGTGTTGTTTACTTTTCTTGCTGTTTAAGTTTTGGTTAAATTTGTCAAATGTCCTATTAAGTGTTGGGACATCTCTTAGGACATCTTATACCTGATCACAGAATTTCAATTGGCATCAGAGCAGGCACCCTGCCTGTTTATACTGGGTGAGATCTAGGGAAAACAAATTCTGTAACATGGACAGAGATATAGGGTCAGTAAATAGACCACCTATACTGGATGGTTCTAATTATGACTACTGGAAGCCAAGAATGATTGCATTCTTAAAGTCACTTGACAACAGGGCATGGAGAGCAGTAAATGTTGGATGGAAACATCCTGTCCAAGACACCAAAGATGGATCAAAAGTTCTGAAACCTGAAGAAGAATGGAGTAAAGAGGAAGAAGATTCAGAACTAGGAAACTCAAAAGCCCTAAATGCTTTATTCAATGGCATTGATAGAAATATTTTCAGACTGGTGCATCATTGTGAGCTGGCCAAAGATGTGTGGGATACCCTCAAGACAACTCATGAAGGAACATCAAAAGTAAAAATGTCAAGACTTCAACTTCTCACCACCAAGTTTGAAAACTTGAGAATGAAGGAAGATGAATCAATTCATGAGTTCTACATGAACATCTTGGATATAGCCAATACTTCTGGAGCCTTGGGAGAAAAGATGACTGATGAAAAGCTTGTAAGGAAGATTCTCAGATCTTTGCCAAAAAGATTTGACATGAAAGTCACAGCAATAGAAGAGGCACAAGACATATGCTCCATGAAAGCTGAAGAACTCATTGGTTCCCTTCAAACTTTTGAGATGGGAATGAATGACACACATGCTAAAAAGAACAAAAGCATTGCCTTGGTTTCAAATACAGATGAAGAAGAAGATGATGAACCAGCAAATGATAAAAGCTTATCAGAAAACCTTGCATTGATTGGAAGACAATTCAAACAGATTCTCAGAGGAATGGAAGGAAAATCCAAACCTAGTGGAAGAAACACAAACTCTGAGAACAGAAGACCTTATGATGCTAACAAAAGAGTAAAGTATGCTGAAAAGACCAGTCAAGATAAAGGAGTCAAATGCCATGAATGTGAAGGATATGGACATATCAAGTTTGAATGTCCTACCTACTTAAAGAGGCAAAAGAAAGGACTCTCTGTGACCTGGTCTGATGAAGACTCAGGAGATTCAGAAGAAGAATCAGCTAAGCACATTGCTGCTTTAGCTGGACTGTGTGAATATGACAGTGATTCCAGCTGTGAAGAGCTTACTTATGCAGATCTTGAGCAAGCCTTCAAGGATCTGTACAAGAGAAGTACTGAAGTATGCAGTGAGGTCATAAAGCTAAAGAAGCAGAATGAAGTACTAGAAGAAGAAAAAGCAAGTGATCAAGTAATCATTGATACCTTAAAAAGTGAAGTAACTCTTCTCAATTCTAAGCTGGAACATATGTCCAAATCTGTTAGAATGATGAACAGCAGCTCAAATACACTGGATGCTATTCTCTGCAATAATAAACATTCAGGGGACAAAAGTGGACTGGGATATAACAGAGATGAAGCAAGCTCTAGCAAAACTACTTCAAAAACTATACAGTCAAACAAGATGTCTCAACAGATGCTCCAACATCAGAACACAAAGACAAACATAATGTTCCAACAGATGTCTCAACATTCTGGAAAGAACAAAATGAAGAAAAAATATCAAAGATGGAGATGTCATCACTGTGGAAGATTTGGGCATATCAAACCTCACTGTTATAAGCTACATGGATATCCAAATCAGATGTGTCAGCAACCTTCCAAGCAGAAAGTAGAAGGTACCAAGAAAGTGCTGCATAGAAATCAGCAACCTCCTAAGCAAAAGACAGAAGTAATCAAGACAGTTTGGAGACCAAAAGCTGACATTCAGACTGATCAAAGCCACATACATAAGAACAAGATCAACAATCAAGCTTGGAGATCAGCTGAACAACACTCAGAGCAGAGGCATCAAAAGAAATCTCAACTCATCTGGTCAAAGAAAAGTACTGCATACATAGCACATACATCATTGAAAGTATCAGCTAAAGAAGACTGGTACTTTGACAGTGGATGTTCAAGACACATGACTGGATTGAAGAATTTGCTAGTAAACTTAAAGTCACATTCATCCAGGTATGTTACCTTTGGAGATGGAGCTAAAGGAGAGATCAAGGGAGTTGGAACCTTGGATTGTCAAGATGTTCCAAGACTAGATGATGTGCTGCTTGTTAAAGGTTTAACTGCTAACCTGATCAGCATAAGTCAACTATGTGATCAAGGATACAGTGTAAACTTTACAAAAACTGAATGCATAGTGACTAACCAAGAGCAAAAAGTTATCATGAAAGGTGCAAGGTCTAAAGACAACTGTTACATGTGGGAGCCACTAGACTTCAGCCCCATTTCAACTTGTTCTCTAGCTAGAGAAGAAGAAGTAAAACTATGGCACCAAAGGCTAGGTCATCTTCATTTCAGAGGCATAAAGAAGATCATATATATGGATGCTGTAAGAGGTATCCCTAAACTGAAGATTGATGATGGCAAAATCTGTGGTGAATGTCAAATAGGCAAACAAACCAAGATGTCCCATCCAAAGCTCCAACATCTGACAACTTCCAAAGTTTTGGAATTGTTACATATGGATCTCATGGGACCTATGCAAGTTGAAAGCCTTGGTGGTAAGAGGTATGCATATGTGGTGGTTGATGACTTTTCAAGATATACATGGATAAATTTCATTAAAGAAAAGTCAGATGTCTTTGATGTATTCAAGGAATTATGTCAAAGATTACAAAGGGAAAAATCCAGCTGTGTGATCAGAATTAGAAGTGATCATGGAAAGGAATTTGAGAATCAAAAATTCTTAGATTTCTGCTCTTCAGAAGGAATCAATCATGAATACTCTTCTCCTATCACTCCTCAACAGAATGGGATTGTTGAGAGAAAAAATAGAACTATTCAAGAATCTGCAAGAGCTATGATACATGCTAAAAAACTACCTCTGTATTTCTGGGCTGAAGCCATGAACACTGCCTGCTATATCCATAACAGAGTTACCTTGAGAAAAGGAACTTTGTCCACAATATATGAAGTCTGGAAGGGCAGAAAACCCACTGTTAAGTACTTTCATGTGTTTGGAAGTAACTGCTACATTCTGGCAGACAGGGAGCAAAGGAGAAAAATGGATCCTAAAAGTGATGAAGGGTTTTTCCTTGGATACTCTACAAACAGCAGAGCATACAGAGTATTTAATTCTAGAACCAAGGTTATCATGGAGTCCATAAATGTGATAATTAATGATGCTCCTACAGATGTCCCAGAAGATGTTGGAACATCTGCTGATATCAAGATTGAAGCTGAAGAAAAGGATGATCAATATAACTGCACTCAATCTGATACAAGGACAGAAGAATCCAGTAAACCTCCCTCCATCAGAATACAGAAGGATCATCCCAAAGATTTAATAATTGGTGATCCCAACAGAGGTGTGAGCACTAGATCAAGAGAAGTGATTTCAGGTTCTTGTTTTGTGTCCAAAATAGAACCTAAAAACATCAAGGAGGCTCTCACTGATGAATACTGGATTTGTGCTATGCAAGAGGAATTAGGTCAATTCACAAGGAATGAAGTGTGGAATCTTGTTCCTAGACCAAATGACATAAATGTGATTGGTACAAAATGGGTGTACAAGAACAAGTCAAATGAACAAGGAATTGTTACAAAGAACAAAGCTAGACTTGTGGCTCAAGGATACACTCAAATTGAAGGAGTAGACTTTGATGAAACCTTTGCACCAGTAGCAAGGCTTGAATCAATAAGACTACTGTTGGGAATTGCTTGTATCTTAAAGTTCAAGCTATTTCAAATGGATGTGAAAAGTGCCTTTCTTAATGGTTATCTTAATGAAGAGGTATATGTAGAACAGCCTAAAGGATTTGTTGATCCAAGCTGTCCAAATCATGTATACAAACTCAAGAAAGCACTTTATGGTCTGAAGCAAGCTCCAAGGGCATGGTATGAAAGACTTACCACATTTCTTATCAAGCAAGGATACAGAAAAGGTGGGATTGATAAAACCCTGTTTGTTAAAGATGAAGAAGGTAATGTCATGATTGCACAAATATATGTTGATGACATTGTGTTTGGTGGGATGTCTGATAAGATGGTCAAACATTTTGTCAAGCAGATGGAAGCTGAATTTGAAATGAGTCTAGTAGGTGAATTAACCTATTTTCTTGGTCTGCAAGTTAAGCAAATGGAAGACTCAATGTTCATCTCACAAAGCAAGTACTCCAAGAACATAGTGAAGAAATTTGGAATGGAAAATGCTTCTCATAAAAGAACTCCTGCTCCTACACATTTAAAGCTGACTAAAGATGAGAAGGGTGAGAATGTAGATCATAGTTTATATAGAAGCATGATTGGGAGCTTGTTATACTTGACTGCTAGCAGACCAGACATTGCATTTGCAGTAGGAGTTTGTGCAAGATATCAAGCTGATCCAAAAGTCAGTCATCTCAATCAAGTCAAGAGAATCCTTAAATATGTTAATGGTACTTGTGACTATGGCATAATGTACTTTCATGGTTGCAAACCTATTCTCACTGGCTTCTGTGATGCTGATTGGGCAGGAAGTGCTGATGACAGAAAAAGCACTTCAGGAGGATGCTTCTTTCTAGGAAACAATCTGATTTCTTGGTTCAGTAAGAAACAGAATTGTGTATCTTTATCTACAGCTGAAGCTGAATACATAGCAGCAGGTAGCAGTTGTTCTCAGTTGGTTTGGATGAAGCAGATGCTCACTGAGTACAATGTCCCACAGGATGTCATGACATTGTACTGTGATAACTTAAGTGCAATCAACATATCTAAAAATCCTATTCAACATAGCAGGACAAAGCATATTGATATCAGACATCATTTCATCAGAGATCTTGTAGAAGAGAAGGTGATTTCATTGGAGCATGTTGCTACAGATCTGCAATTAGCTGATATCTTTACCAAAGCATTGGATGCTACACAATTTGAGAACTTAAGGGGCAAACTTGGAATCTGTGTATGTGATATCTAGCAGTTAATGAGATGTGCCAACATGTCATATGACATTGCATGGCATAAGTTCCAGATGGTAAAGCTAGTCTGGACTAGATCCTTGGGAATTTCATTCCTAATCATTTGGACTGTAACGGCTACTTATTTAGTAATTCCTTATAAGCAGCTATCAAGAGTCTCATCACATCATCACAAGCGAATCACATTAACTAGTAATCCTTCAGAAATCTTAAACCCTAAAGCTGCACATTCATCTTCCTCAACAATGTCTCAAAACCCTAAAACAGCTGAAGAAGTTCTCAACCAGGAAGACGTGGTTCATGCCACTCCTATTTCTATGGTGCCAATGCAATCAACACCATTAGACGAGCTCAGGGGAAATGCCTCTCACACTAAGAAGGCAAGAACACCAAAAAGAGGTAAAGATCAAATCAGAAGCAAAGCTAAAGAAATTCCTTCACATGTTAAATACTCCAAATATGTTGATGATTCCATCAAGGAGATTGTCAACCAAGTTTTCTCTGAACAAAGAGTAGTGAAAGGAATCTCTGTTCCCTTGAACACCATTCCTGCATCTCAAGAAGAACCTGCTCAAGATACAAAGAACACTGCTGCAGAACAAGATGTCCCAACGGATGTTGGAACATATGCAGATGAGAAAGCAAACTCATCTGATGCTGATACTGAACAGACTGAGGACAAGAAAGAGGTCTCAAGTGAAAGTGATAAAGAAGTTTCTATGGAACAGGCTAAAGACTCAAATGAAGATCAATCTTCTACTGATCAACAAGCTGATGAGGAGACTACTCAATCCCCTCCAATAGTCAATCTGGAACAGGACTCTGATGCAGAAATCATAGCATTTGTCAAACCCAGCATAGCCAAAAGGCTAAGGTCCAGGAAAGGAAAGATGCAAGATGAACCTGTCATTCCTGAGAAGAAGAAGGCTAGTCCAAAGAAAGGCAAGGCTAAAGCCACTTTTGGTCCAGCAAAACCATGGAGCAAGGTTCAAACTCAGAAGAGAAAAGCTGCAACACCATCAGATTCAGATGTTGGATCAGATGTCCCAACATCTCCTCCCAAGAAGAAACCAGCACCAGCTAGAGCTTCAACTGTTGTTCCAGAAGCTCCCTTGGACAATATATCCTTCCATCATGTCTCCAGTGTCAACAGATGGAAATATGTGTACCAAAGAAGGGTTGCTTTGGAAAGAGAACTAAGCAGCAATGCACTTGAGTGCACAGAACTCATTGACCTAATCTCTGCTGCAGGACTATTCAAGACAGTCTCAGAGTTCTCTCCCTGTTATGAACTTCTTGTCAAAGAGTTCATTGTGAATCTTCAGGAGGATTGCTCAAATGGTAAGTCTTCTGAGTTTAGAAAAGTTTTTGTTAGAGGTAAATGTGTACAGTTTTCTCCTCAAATCATCAATGAGTATCTAGAAAGAGAAACAGATGGACTCAATGAGCTAGGGAAAACAGATAATCAAATCTGTAAGGTGATCACTGCAAATCAGGTCAAAGCTTGGCCTGTGAAGGGAAAGCTCTCTGTGAGCATGCTTACTAGAAAGTATGCCATGCTTAACAGGATTGGAACTGCAAACTGGGTGCCTACCAACCACACTTCATCAATCTCAACTGGTCTGGCCAGATTCATCTTTGCTGTGGGGACTCAAACCAAGATGGATTATGGAGAATATATTTTTGATCAGACTATGAAGCATGCCATCTCTACTGCAACAAAGCTACCAATAGCTTTTCCATCATTGCTGTGTGGTATTGTACTCAATCAATATCCTGGGATTTTAACTGACAAGGATACTGCCTGCAAGAGAGAGAGCCCCCTGGCTTTTCACTACAAGTTATTCCTCAGTCATCATGCTGCAGATGTTGAAGCTCCTTCTGGGACATCTGCTGGTCCATCCACTGTTAAGAATCCAATCTCCAGGAAGACTTTAATTGCTGAACTCAAAAGCACCTGCAAAGAGCTTGAAGCTAGAAAGCAGAAGCTTGAGGAAATAATTCAAAGGTTGGAGAATGAAGAAGATCTGAAAGCAAACTCTGATGAAGACAGTGCTGCTGATGAAGAAACAGAAGCTGATGAAGAGACAAAAGTTGAGGAGGGAACTGAGAGTGATGATTCTGAGTGATCAAATGTATGTGAGGCAAATGTAATGACAGCAATGTAATGACTGAAATAGTGTCTTTGGCCCCTAATTTTGTGTCTACCAAGGGGGAGAACAACATCAAATAACATCAAATGTAATTGCTGTTTAAATGAATGAAATCTGTTTGTTTCTGCCTGAACTGAATAAGTGTGAATATTTCTGTTGAAACAAGACTGGACTCATATATGTTTGAGGGGGAGTAAAACTCAAATATGAATCAACAGAAAAGTAATGATATACTCTGATAAAAAGAACTTCTGCTGCACTCTGAAAACCAGGAAAGATGTTAGCCAAAAATTAGCCAAAGGGGGAGTTTGTAGATGTTTAAGAATTGGCAGAATTTTTGACCAAACAAGAAATGTTAAATTCAGTTCAGAATGTCCTATCAGATGTTAGGACATTATCAAACAGAGTATGTGAATTTATTTCAGGATGTCTCATCAGATGTTGGGACATTGTGTGAATAAATTAAGTTCAGTTTTTCAGGATGTCCCAACAGATGTTGAGACATCTCAGACCTGCTACCAGAATTAATTATTGATTAACAGATCAGAGATATTTAAGGAGAACTATCTGGAATTAATTAATGCTAGATAAAAACAGAACAAGGCGCATCTGTAGGGAGCTTTAAATTGAAGATTCAGATTAAAACAGAAGACCTAATGCACCTAGAATATAGGAGGTAACAAACCCTAAATTCAAGGTGACAGTTGCTGCACATTAGGGCTGGATCATTCTACAGAAAGCCCAAAATTCAGATACCTATTTAAACAACAGAAACTCATAGAATAGTGTACGAATTTCAGAAGACTAAATAGGGTGTCTAGTGTTTTAATAGCAGGTTGTTTTTATGTACCACTTTATGAGCTTTTAAGCAAAAGTGCATTTGTGACTTGATTGAAACTGTTAAGTAAGATCAAGCTGTTTTGTTTGAAGGATGTCTTCAATTTCAGTAAACTTGTAAACTTGATCACTGGGTGATTGAGGGGGAGTGAGTAGGGTACTCTTATCTAAGTGAGTCTTAGGTAGAAATTGCATTGGGTAAGTATTAAGTGATAGATTAAACAGGGTGGTTTAAGTCTAGAATTAATATTACTAATAGTGGATTTCCTCCTGGCTTGGTAGCCTCCAGATGTAGGTGTGGTTATACACTGAACTGGGTTAACAAACTTCTGTGTTGTTTACTTTTCTTGCTGTTTAAGTTTTGGTTAAATTTGTCAAATGTCCTATTAAGTGTTGGGACATCTCTTAGGACATCTTATACCTGATCACAGAATTTCAGATATCTTGAGTAATGTATGGATCATTTCTGACCTGTTGTGAATTGTTGATGTTGTTTTATCTGCATGTAACTTTCCTGCAAGGAGAATGTTAGTTTATGCAATATGTATGCATGCATAGTATGATGCACCTAAGTAAATGTATTATGCATTTATGGTATGTACGTTATGATATGATGTAAATGATGTATGTATGAATCATGCAGCCTGAAGCGTCTGGATATCCTTGTATAACAACTGCTGGCTAGGGAAAATAAATCCTGATTCGTTGCTGAAGAATATGAAGAACTTGTTCCCGTTTTGATAGTATAGTATTTATAACCTCCCGTCTTCGTTCGTCGTACCTTTATTGAAGGAATAAGTTCCTGAGTATCCCGACTGAGGATAAAAGAGATGGACATAAATTCAAGGGGAGATGTAACTCGAAGTATCTATAAAGATAGATTTGCTCTACTGGAGATTTGTAGTTGTCTTGTGGGGATGAACCGGCGAAGCTTCGTTGAATTCCTTCCCTCGTTCGTCCTTAGTAAATACTATTACTGCATTTTTATGCATTTCTGGTAAACATCAATCATATTCAAGCATTTTATGCATTTCTGGTAAACATCAATCATATTCAAAAGCATACATACATTCAAACACAACCAATGGACGTTTCGCTTATGTAAATAGGGTAAAAGTAAATCTGGATTCAAAGATGAAATTTTATTTATATCACAAAGTGACCTATACATGGGCAAGTTTGTACAAGGAGACAGAAATCCTAGTAAGAGGAATTCGTCATAAAATTTTTACAAAACAAAGAAAACAGCTATGTGGGAAATAATCCTATTGAGTTTCAATTCTACTATTGCCATTATCTTCAAGTATCTCATCTTCTGCTGTTGAGACGGAAACGATTGGATTGATCTTTATATGTTCGAACTTGGGTTAAGTAGCACAACTGGTTGGAGTTACATGGGTGATCCAAACGAGACATAGTCATACGCTTTAATCCCTAACTTTTGCCTGGATTGCCCTTTCAGGTTTTCAATCCACCGGGATACCCTTTTTTGCCCAAGCCGCCTTTTCAGGTTTTCGACTTGCCGGGTGTACATTTTTTTTTATATATATATCCCTAACTTTTGCCCGAACCTTTTTGGTTCGCCGGGATTCCCTTATTTTTGCCTAGGCCAGTCAACCTAGCGGGTCTCTTTTTATGCGTAGTACTTTTTAACTATGTCTGCGTTTACAGGATGTGGGAAGTCTTCACCATCCATAGTAGTAAGCATCATGGCACCTCCTGAGAATACTGTTTTGACTACAAATGGTCCTTCATATGTAGGAGTCCACTTGCCCCTAGGATCACCCTGTGGTAATATGATACGCTTGATTACCATGTCACCAGCCTGATATACCTTTGGCTTAACCTTCTTATTAAAAGCCTTGATCATCCGTTTCTGGTACATCTGGTCGTGACAAACAGCTGCTAACCTCTTCTCATCAATAAAATTTATCTGGTCAAGTCGAGTCTGAATCCACTCATCTTCATCCAAGCCTGCATCCTTCATGATTCTTAATGAGGGTATCTGAACTTCAATGGGAAAAACTGCTTCCATACCATAGACTAAGGAGAATGGGGTTGCCCCTGTTGAAGTACGTATTGTAGTGCGATAACCATGAAGAGCAAATGGTAACATCTCATGCCAATCCTTGTAAGTAACAGTCATCTTCTGTAGAATCTTCTTAATGTTCTTATTATCAGCTTCTACTGCCCCATTCATCTTCGGACAATACGGAGAAGAGTTGTGATGCTTAATCTTGAACTGCGTGCAGAGATCAGTAATCACAGTATTGTTCATATTAGAGCCATTGTCAGTAATAATCCTTTCAGGGATGCCATACCTACATATGAGATTATTCTTAACGAATCGAGCCACCACATTCTTAGTAACAGATGCAAATGAAGCTGCCTCCACCCATTTTGTAAAGTAATCAATAGCAACCAGGATGAAATGATGCCCATTAGAAGCAGTAGGTTTGATCTCACCAATCATATCAATGCCCCACATGGCAAAAGGTCAAGGAGCAGTCAACACATTCAATGGTGATAGAGGTATATGCACTTTGTCAGCATAGATTTGACACTTGTGGCACGTTCTGGAATGTTGATAGCAGTTAGCTTCCATGGTAGACCAATAGTAACCTGCTCTCAATATCTTTTTTGCCATGGTATGACCACTAGAATGAGTGCCAAAAATCCCATCATGCATATCTTCCATAATATTTGTTGCTTCCTTATTATCCACACAACGAAGCAAAGTCTAATCATGATTGCGTTTGTACAAAATTCCATTACTCAAAAAGAATTTAGCAGAAAACCTCCTCAGAAACTTCTTATCTTTGACAGATGCCCCTTCAGGGAACTCCTGAGCTTCAAGATATCTTTTCACTTCATAGAACCAAGGCTCCCCCTCTGCTTCTTCAGTATCAATCTCATTGCAGTATGCAGGCTTCTCAAACCTATCAATAGTTATCTTGGGAGCTTCATCATCCCATCTAATCTCAAACATAGATGCCATGGTGGCTAATGCATCTGCCAACTGATTCTCTCTTCGTGGAATATGTCCAAAGGTAATCTCTTCAAAATATGGGATCAAAGACAAAACATACTCTCTGTAAGGAATGAGATTATCATGCTTGGTATCCCAATCTCCTTTGATCTGACTTACTACCAGGGCTGAATCTCCATATATGTCCAGGAACTGAATCTTCATATCAATGGCAGCTTTGATACCCAGGATACATGCCTCATACTCAGCCATGTTATTGGTACAATAGAAACAAAGTCTGGCAGTAATCGGGGTATGACAACCTTCAGGGGAACTGATCACAACACCAACACCATTGCCATGTGCATTAGAAGCTCCATTAAAAACCATAGTCCATCGGAATCCTTGTTCAGGTCCGTCATATTGTCCAGGTTCTTTGGTAATAATCATAATGTCTTCATCAGGGAACTCAAAACTCATTGACTGGTAATCATCCACTGCTTGATGAGCCAGATGATCAGCTACCACACTACCCTTAATGGCCTTCTGAGTAGTGTACTATATATCATATTTTGTTAAGATCATTTGCCATCTTTCTATTCGTCCGGAGAGAGCAGGTTTCTCGAATATGTACTTGATTGGATCCATCTTTGAAATCAATAAGGTAGTATGAGTCAACATATATTGTCTTAGTCGGCGAGCAGCCCATGCCAAAGCGCAGCAAGTTTTCTCGAGCAGTGAGTATCTTGTTTCATAGTCGGTAAACTTTTTGCTAAGGTAGTATATTGCCTGCTCTTTTTGACCAGACTCGTCATGTTGCCCCAATACACACCCCATTGAGTTGTTTAACACTGTTAAGTACATAATCAAGGGTCTTCCATCAACTGGTGGCACCAAAATTGGTGGTTCTAGAAGATATTTCTTGATTTCATCAAAGGCTGTCTGGCATTCATCATTCCACTCCATTACCTGGTCTTTCTTCAACAACTTGAAGATTGGCTCACAGGTAGTAGTTAACTGGGAAATAAATCTTGCAATGTAATTCAAACGTCCTAAGAAACCTCTAACTTCCTTCTCAGTACGGGGAGCTGGCATCTCTTGTATAGCTTTCAATTTTGCAGGGTCTACTTCAATACCTTTTCCACTGACAATGAAACCCAGGAGTTTACCAGATCTAACTCCAAAAGTACACTTGTTTGGGTTCAATCTCAACTTGTATTTCTTCAACCTCTCAAACAACTTATGCAGATGATCAAGGTGTTGCTCTTCATTCTGGGATCTGGCTATCATATCATCTACATATACCTCTATCTCATGATGAATCATATCGTGAAACAAAGCCACCATAGCACGCTGATATGTTGCCCCGGCATTCTTCAAACCAAATGGCATCACTTTATAACAAAAAGTGCCCCACTGTGTAACAAATGTAGTCTTCTCCATATCTTCAGGTGCCATCTTGATTTGATTGTAACCAGAGAAACCATCCATAAAAGAGAATACCTTATGTTGAGCAGTGTTGTCTACCAGAACATCAATATGAGGAAGTGGAAAGTCATCTTTGGGGCTGGCTTTATTCAAATCCCTGTAGTCTACACACATACGTACCTTACCATCTTTTTTAGGTATCGGTACCACATTTGCAACCCATTGAGGATAAGAAGTCACAGCTAAGAACCCTGCATCAAATTGTTTCATCACCTCTGCTTTAATCTTTTCTGACATTTCAGGACGCATGCGATGAACCTTCTGCTTCTTTGGACGACAATCTTCTTTTACTGGTAAACGGTGAACCACAATGTCTCTATCCAACCCTGGCATATCTTCATAGGACCAAGCAAAGATCTCCACATAACCATGTAACATTTGAATCAATCTGCTCTTAACACCATCCTCTATTTCAGCCCCTATCTTGACTTCTTTCCTGTTCTCTTCAGTTCCCAGATTCACAACTTCGATTGGCTCTTCATGTGGCTGTATAGCTTTCTCTTCTTGTTGTAACAACCTGGCAAGCTCTACAGGTACTTCACAATCGTCCTCCTTTCCATCTTCAGCTTGATAGATCGGATTCTCGAAATTATAATTGGCAATAGTAGAACTGTTATCAACAGGATCCAGAGTGGATGAGGATCTGCATTTTAGTGATGTGGGTGTGTGTAGGAACACATAGCTGATAAAACAAAAAATAAAAGAAAAGAAAGACAAGGAGCACAATATTTACGAAAACGAAACATCCATTGATTTTTATTGAATGAAGTATGCAAATGAAATGACATCCCGAAACAAGCATACCATTGTGCCCCGGGTAAGGCACAAGGCTTAAAAGTTTAATTGTTCAAAAATTACAAACTTAAAAACAACACAGTAATAGTATTTACTCCTGACTAAAGGAGATAGGAATAACGTCTTCAGTCTTCCAATTGTTGAGCCCATCACCCACAGTAGGAAAGATCCAGTCATCCAGGTTGTAGTCTTCATTATATTCACCCACAACATTGATCTGGTCTTTCATGATCCCCTGATTGGTTATACGAACAGCACGAGCACGACGAACAGCCTTCTGGGACTCTGCAGTGAAACCCAAACCAAACCTGTCAGACTTGTAAGGAATGTCAGGAAGCTGACCCCAAATAGTACAACCACCTTCTTCAACCACAGCTCTGGCATCTTTGAGGGAGGCCATTGTAGGAGGTACTCTGGTGACCACAGGAACCTTTTTGACAACAGGAGGAGCTTCAGCAGCAGGAACAACCCAAGGAACTACTTCAAACGTCTGGCAAGGAGTCTCAACATATTCACCTTCCACTTCAAGATACTTGAAAGTATTACATGACTGATCATATATTCTTTTTCTCCGTAAACAGTGACAACCTTTCCCTTTACTGGATATCTCAACTTCTGATGTAAGGTGGAGGTCACAGCACCTTCCCCATGGATCCAGGGGCGCCCAAGCAAACAAGAGTACGAAGGACGAATATCCATCACATAGAATGTAGAATTGAAAACTTGAGAGCCTACTTTGATTGGGAGATCTATTTCTCCATGCACCACCCTTCTTGAACCATCAAAGGCCCTCACCACTATATTACTTGGTCTCAACACAGCATCTTCAGGACTAAGCTTGTTCAGAACCTCTTTGGGAAGTACATTCAGTGAAGAACCATTGTCTATTAATACATGAGACAGGGTAGTGCCCCTACATTCAATAGAGATATGTAAAGCTCTGTTATGATTTCTCTTGGCAGGAGTCAAATCAGCATCGGAAAAGCCTAACCCATTATCATAGGTCAGGTGTGCAACACAATTTTCAAAATGATCCACAGAAATCTCATTTGGTACATGAGAAGTCTTCAAGAACTTAATCAAGGCTTTAGCATGAGCCTCAGAACACAGCAATAAAGACAACATGGAAATTTTGGAGGGAGTATTCCCTAATTGATCAACAATATCATAATCACTCTTGCGAATGATCTTCAACACTTCTTCCATCTGCTTAGAAAGATTCTCAGCAGTTGGTGCATCAGTTTGTACAGGTTCAATAACAGGACCTTTGCCCCGGGCATCAGCAGTGGTGGTGGTAGTTGGAGCAACTGTATTCTTGGAGGTAGCCGGAGGAGAGAAAATTCTTCCACTTCTCGTGATCTTACTAGATCCAGCAATATTATCAACATCAAGGTTTTCATCAACAACAGGTGTATCAACTAAGGGTTCTTGTTTAACACCATGAATATAAACATCAGAACCGTAGTTCCAGGGTATAGCTTTATCAGAAGTATACGGAATAGGACCGGGAGTGGTAATAATCATTGGAGCTACCCTAGCCTCAGCAACAGTCTTCACAGGGCCTTCAGCAGTAATCTTGATTGGACCCTTATGAGTGATCTTGACAGGGCCCTTGGAAGTAATCCTCACTGGCACTTTATCAACCATATCCACCTCTTCAACCTTAGCACCTTGAGTTATATGTTCAACCATACTCTCCACAGAAGGTGTCCTCTCAAACAATATGGTGTAATTGTCCATGAGGCGTTGGATACCATCCTTCAACTTCCAGCAGCTATCAGGTTTATAAGCACAATAGAAACAATCTTCATTAAAACCAGGAAAGAACCCAGCTTGTACCAACTTCTTCTTAATAACAGACAATGGAGTAGTCACATCTGCAACTGAGGAAATATGTGAAACTTCATCAATAGCATTAACAGTCTTTTCATGATTTGGCATGGGAGCAGTAATCACATTTGGGGTACCGGGAGGGTCAAACTCAATCTCTCCAACATCAATCATATCCTGAATTTTGTTCTTCAATATCTAGCAGTTGTTAGTATCATGTCCCTGACAATTAGAATGATATGCACATCGTGCATTAGGATTGTACCTAGGAGAGGTAACATTAGGATTCTGAGGAGGGTCCTTCAAAGTAATGAGCTCCCCTTTCAACAAGTGTTGCAAGGCTTGGGCCAGTGACATGTTGATCTTGGTGAACTGTCTTCTAGGCTTCTGCTGATTGCCCTGTGGTGGCTCTGGTGCTGTAGGAGTAGGATTGGAGATATGAACTGCACTCACAGATTGGTGCCTCCTATTACGACCAGGTTGACCATAAACAGCATTTGACTCCTTCTTCCCACTAGGGGGCTTCTTTGCAGTATTTGATGAAGAGGCACCCACCTGTATCTTGCCACTTCTTATGCCACTTTCAACACGCTCTCCAGTCATTATCAGCTCAGTGAAACCAGATGATGAGCTTCCAATGAGATGACTATAGAAAGGACCATTCAGCGTACTCATAAACATATCCACTAACTCCCTGTCAGTTAGAGGAGGTTGAACTCTACCAGCCAAGTCTCTCCACTTCTGGGCATACTCCTTGAAATTCTCCTTAGCACCCATAGACATGCTTTGAAGTTGCATGCGAGTAGGTGCTAAATCAGCATTGTATTGGTATTGCCTGTAGAAGGCCTCAGCAAGATCATTCCAATCACGGATGTTGACACTCTCCAATTGATAGTACCATTCCAATTGAGCTCCAGACAAACTTTCTTGGAAGAAATTAATCCACAACTTCTTATCAACAGTATGAGGTTGAATCCTCCGGACATAGGACCTTAAATGTAATTTGGGACACGAGACACCATCATACACTACAAAAGCAGGGACCTTGAAACCAATGGGTATAACTACTCCAGATATCAAACTCAGATCTTCAAAATCCAACCCATAAGACTTTTGCAACTCCATAGCATTCATTCTATCCACCAGCATCTTGATCTTATCTTCATTAGGATCGTGATAGTAATTTTCTTCAGAATCAGAATCCCCCATAGTATTATGGAGACTGCCTCCCTCTTTCTCAGACTCATAATCTTCAACCTGTTCCTTGGTCTTGACAGGACCTTTGAACCTTCTTCCCAGATTAATAAGACCTCCTGATCTTCTAGTATTCTTAGTCTTCTTAGCCAGCAGTGTCTTCAATTCATCATGTCCCTTGGACAAGTTCAGGATCAGCTCTTGGAATTGTGCATTCTGTGCCTGGAGATCTTTGACTGTTTGTTCAAGAGCCATTTCTGCTGAAATAAACAGCGAGAAGATAAGATACATGTACATAAAAAACCTGTGATGCAATGGTATGGTGTATAAATGCGTATGCAATGTTTTCAAGGACCGCAGGACTTAAATTTGTTTAAACAACCAAAAAGTAAACTTTTATTAGTAATAAATTTGTTTGCCCCTTGGGCTTACAATAAAAATGAAATGAATACAAAAAATGGGGTTTTAAGTCTCCCATGGACGTTTCCTCTTTGTGTTGAGGTATTCGTTGAGACTCCGCTCCTTGTGAAGTTGCTTTGTTAGCTCCAGGATTCTTTCTTGACTTGCTTTGTAATGAGTCTCAAAAGTATCCCTTTGCTCCTTCAATTGGATCCAGGACCTCTGTAAATCTTCCATGTCAGTGGGCATGTCTGGATGAAGAATGATATAAGAAGTATCTCCTTCAGCAACAGGCTCTATAGTAACTGGCAGGATGGCAAGATATGGCATCATAAGAGTCTGAGCACGAGATCACACCCATCTGATATAAGCTTCCATAGGAATAGTGTACTTGGGATCCAGAGTCTTGCTATCAACCTTGTTCACTTTCCCCCATGCTCGTATGAACCTTTGACGATAACCTTGCAGATCGTTGTTGAAATTCTGTGGTCAGGTATGAGATGTCCTAAGAGATGTCCCAACACTTGACAGATTCAACCAAAACTTAAATAGCAAGAAATATAAACAACACAGAAGTTTGTTAACCCAGTTCAGTGTATAACCACACTTACATCTGGAGGCTACCAAGCCAGGAGGAAATCCACTATAAGTAATATTAATTCTAGACTTAAACCACCCTGTTTAATCTATCACTTAATAACTACCCAATGCAATTTCTACCTAAGACACAACTTAGATAAGAGTACCCTACTCACTCCCCCTCAATCACACAGTGATTAAGTTTACAAGTTTAATAAAATTGAAGACATTCTTCAAACAAAAACAGCTTGATCTTACTTCACAGTTTCAATCAAGTCACAAATGCACTTTTGCTTAAAAGCTCATAAAGTGGTACAATTTAAAACACTTGCTATTAAAACACTAGACATCCTATTTGGTCTTCTAAAATTCGTACTCAATTCTATGAGTTTCTGTTGATTAAATAGGTATCTGTAATTTGGGCTTTCTGTAGAATGATCCAGCCCTAATGCGCATGCAGCTTCCACCTTGAATTTAGGGTTTGTTACTTCGTAGATTCTAGGTGATTTAGGTCTTCTGTTTTAATTTGAATCTTCAATATAAAACTCCCTACAGATGCGCCTTGTTCTGTTTTTATCCATCATTAATTAATTCCAGATAACTCTCCTTAAATATCTCTGATCAGTTAGTCAATAATTAATTCTGGTAGCAGGTTTGAGATGTCTCAACATCTGTTGGGACATCCTGAAAAACTGAACTTAAGTCATTTACACAATGTCCCAACATCTGGTGAGACATCCTGAAATAAGCTCATATACTCTGTTTGATAATGTCCCAACATTTGATAGGACATTCTGAACTGAATTCAATATTTCTTGTTGGTCAAAAATTCTGCCAATTCAAGACATCTACAAACTCCCCCTTTGGCTAATTTTTGGCTAACATCTTTTATGGTTTTCAGAGTGCAGCAGAAGTTCTTTTTATCAGAGTATAGCATTACTTTTCTGTTGATTCATATTTGAGATTACTCCCCCTCAAACATATATGTATCCAGTCTTGTTGCAACAGAAATATTTATCAAAACACACTGATTCAGTTCAGACATAAACAAACAGATTTTTCATTCATAATTAAACAGCAATACATTTTGTTGTTGTTGTTCTCCCCCTTGTTAGACACAAATTATGGGGCCAAAGACACTAATCCAGAAATACAATGCAGTGTTGTCATTACAATTTGCCTCACATACAATGATCACTCAGACTCCTCACTTTCAGTTTCTTCATCAGCTTTAGTTTCTTCATCAGAGGCAGTTTCTTCATCAGATGCAGCTTTCTGATCTCCTTCACTCTCCAGCCTTTGAATGATTTCCTCAAGTTTCTGCTTTCTAGCTTCAAGCTCTTTGCAAGTGCTCTTGAGTTCAGCAATTAATGCCTTCTTGGAGATTGGAGTCTTAGCAGTTGAAGGACCTGCAGATGTCCCAGAAGGTGCTTCAACATCTGCTGCATGATGACTGAGGAACAGTTTGTAGTGAAATGACAGGGGGCTTTCTCTCTTGCAGACTGTGTCCTTCTCAGTGAGGATTCCAGGGTATTGATTGAGTACTATACCACACAGCAAGGAGGGAAAAGCTATTGGCAGCTTTGTTGCAGAAGAGCTGGCATGCTTCAAGGTCTGATCAAATATGTAAGCACCATAATATAGCTTAGTCTGAGTTCCCACAGCATAGATAAACCTGGCCAGACCAGTGGATATTGAAGATGTGTGGTTGGTAGGCACCCAGTTTGCTGTATCAATCCTGTTCAGCATGGCATATTTTCTTGTTAACATGCTCACTGAGAGCTTTCCTTTAACAGGCCATGCCTTGACCTGGTTTGCTGTGATAACCTTGCAGACTTGGTTATCTGTTTTACCTAGCTCATTTGGTCCATCTGTTTCTCTTCCTAGGTATTGGTTGATGATTTGAGGAGAGAACTCTACACACCTACCTCTAACAAAGACTTTTCTAAATTCAGAGGACTTACCATTGGCACAATCCTCCTGAAGATTAACAATGAATTCTTTGACAAGAAGTTCATAGCAGGGAGAGAGATCTGAGACTGTTTTGAAGAGGCCTGCAGCAGAGATGAGATCAATTAGTTCAGTGCACTCAAGTGCATTACTGCTCAGTTCTCTTTCAAGGGCAACCCTTCTTTGGTACACAAACTTCCATCTGTTAACACTAGAGACATGATGGAATGAGATGTTGTCCAAGGGAGCTTCTGGAACAGCAGTTGAAGCCCTAGATGGTGTTGGTTTCTTCTTAGGAGGAGATGTTGGAACATCTGATTCAACATCTGAGTCTGATGGGGTAACAGCTTTCCTCTTCTGGGTTTGGACTTTACTCCATTGTTTTGTTGGACCAAAGGCAGCTTTAGCTTTGCCTTTCTTTGGTGTAGCTTTCTTCTTCTCAGGAATTTCAGGTTCAGCTTGCATCTTTCCTTTCCTGGACCTGAGCCTTTTGGCTATGCTAGGTCTAACAGAGGCTATGATCTCTGTATCAGAGTCCTGTTCCAGGTTCACCACTGGAGGAGATTGAGCAGTCTCCTCTTCAGCTGGTTGATCAGCAGAGATTTGATCTTCATTTGAGGCTTTGGTCTGATCCTCAGAGACTTCTTCATCACTTTCATTTGAGGCCTTTTTCTGGTCCTTAGTTTGTTCAATATCAGCATCAGATGAGTTCTTTTTCTCATCTTCAGATGTTCCAACATCTATTGGGACATCCTGTTGGGCAGGAGTGTCCTCTGCAGCTTGAGCTTGTTCTTCTTGAGGTGCAGGCATGGTGCTCAGAGGAATAGAAATCCCACTAACCACTCTCTGTTCAAAAAGAATCTTGTTGACTATCTCTTTGATGGAAGCATCCACATAGTCAGAAGATTTTGGGGGCATGTTTGCTGGAGAAGGAATGCCTCCTTTGGATTTGCTGCAGACTTGATCTTTAGCTCTTTTAGGGGTTCTTGGCTTTTTAGCATGAGAAGCACTTCCTCTGAGTTCGTCCAATGGGGTTGATTTCATTGGTACCACAGAGATGGGAGTTGCATGAACTACGTCTTCTTTGTTGAGAACTTCTTCAGGAGTGTTAGGGTTTTGAGACATTGTTAAGGAAGATGGATGAAGAGCTTTAGGGTTGATGATTTCTGAAGTACAGCTAGTTAATGTGATTCTCTTGTGATAGTATGATGATAATCTTGATAGCTGATTATAAGCAGTTACTAAATAAGTAGCCGTTACATTGCAAATTATTAGGAATGGAATTCCCAAGGTTCTTGTCCATACTGGTTTTGCCATCTGGAACTTATGCCATACAATGTCATATGACATGTTGGCACATCTCATTAACTGCTAAATATCACATAAACAGATTCCCAGTTTGCCCCTTAAGTTTTCAAATTGTGTAGCATCCAATGCTTTGGTAAAGATATCAGCTAACTGCAGATTTGTAGCTACATGTTCCAATGAAATCACCTTTTCTTCTACAAGATCTCTGATGAAATGATGTCTGATATCAATATGCTTGGTCCTGCTATGTTGGATAGGATTCTTTGATATGTTGATTGCACTTAAGTTGTCACAGTACAATGTCATGACATCCTGTGGGACATTGTACTCAGTGAGCATTTGCTTCATCCAAACCAACTGAGAACAACTGCTTCCAGCTGCTATATATTCAGCTTCAGCTGTAGATAAGGATACACAATTTTGTTTCTTACTGAACCAAGAAATCAAATTGTTTCCTAGAAAGAAGCATCCTCCTGAAGTTCTTTTTCTGTCATCAGCACTTCCAGCCCAATCAGCATCACAAAAGCCAGTGAGAATTGGTTTACATCCATGAAAGTACATTATGCCATAGTCACAAGTACCATTAACATATTTAAGAATTCTCTTGACTTGATTGAGATGACTGACTTTTGGATCAGCTTGATATCTTGCACATACACCTACTGCAAATGCTATGTCAGGTCTGCTAGCAGTCAAGTATAACAAGCTTCCAATCATGCTTCTGTATAAGCTTTGATCTACATTCTCACCCTTTTCATCTTTAGTCAGCTTTAAATGTGTGGGGGCAGGAGTTCTCTTATGAGTGGCATTTTCCATTCCAAATTTCTTGACTATGTTCTTGGTATACTTGCTTTGGGAAATGAACATTGAGTCTTCCATTTGCTTTATTTGCAGACCAAGAAAGTAGGTTAACTCTCCTACTAGGCTCATTTCAAATTCAGATTCCATATGCTTGACAAAATGTTTGACCATCCTGTCAGACATCCCACCAAAGACAATGTCATCAACATATATTTGAGCAATCATGACATTTCCTTCTTCATCTTTAACAAACAGGGTTTTGTCAATTCCACCTTTTCTGTACCCTTGCTTGATAAGAAATGTGGTCAGTCTTTCATACCATGCCCTTGGAGCTTGCTTCAAACCATAAAGTGCCTTCTTTAGTTTGTATACATGATTTGGACAGCTTGGATCAACAAATCCTTTAGGTTGTTCTACATATACCTCTTCATTAAGATAGCCATTTAAAAAGGCACTTTTCACATCCATTTGAAATAGCTTGAACTTTAAGATACAAGCAATTCCCAAAAGTAGTCTGATTGATTCAAGCCTTACTACTGGTGCAAAGGTTTCATCAAAGTCAACTCCTTCAATTTGAGTGTATCTTTGAGCTACAAGTCTAGCTTTGTTCTTTGTAACAACTCCTTGTTCATTTGACTTGTTCTTATACACCCATTTTGTTCCAATCACATTTATGTCATCAGGTCTAGGAACAAGATTCCACACTTCATTCCTTGTGAATTGACTTAATTCCTCTTGCATAGCACAAATCCAGTATTCATCAGTAAGAGCTTCCTTGATGTTTTTAGGTTCTATTTTGGAAACAAAACAAGAACCTGAAATCACTTCTCTTGATCTAGTGCTTACACCTCTGTTGGGATCACCAATTATCAAATCTTTGGGATGATCCTTCTGTATTCTGATGGAGGGAGGTTTGATGGATTCTTCTGTCCTTGTATCAGTTTGAGTGAAGTTATAATGACCATTCTTTTCTTCAGCTTCAATCTTGATATCAGCAGATGTTCCAACATCTTCTGGGACATTTGTAGGAGCATCATCAATTATCACATTTATGGACTCCATGATAACCTTGGTTCTAGAATTAAATACTTTATATGCTCTGCTGTTTATGGAGTATCCAAGGAAAATCCCTTCATCACTTTTAGGATCCATTTTTCTTCTTTGCTCCCTATCTGCCAGAATATAACAGTTACTTCCAAATACATGGAAGTACTTAACTGTGGGTTTTCTGCCCTTCCAGACTTCATATATTGTGGACAAAGTTCCTTTCCTTAAAGTAACTCTATTATGGATGTAACAGGCAGTGTTCATAGCTTCAGCCCAGAAGTACAGAGGTAACTTTTTAGCATGGATCATAGCTCTTGCTGATTCTTGAATAGTTCTATTCTTCCTTTCAACAATCCCATTCTGTTGAGGAGTGATTGGTGAAGAATATTCATGATTGATTCCTTCTAAAGAGCAGAAATCTAAGAACTTTTGGTTCTCAAATTCTTTTCCATGATCACTTCTTATTCTGATCACACAGCTGGATTTTTCCCTTTGTAATCTTTGACATAATTCTTTGAATACATCAAATACATCAGACTTTTCTTTGATGAAATTTATCCATGTATATCTTGAAAAGTCATCAACCACAACATAGGCATACCTCTTACCACCAAGGCTTTCAACCTGCATAGGTCCCATCAGATCCATATGCAAAAGTTCCAAAACTTTGGAAGTTGTCAGATGTTGGAGCTTTGGATGGGACATCTTGGTTTGCTTGCCTATTTGACATTCACCACATATTTTGCCATCATCAATCTTCAGTTTAGGAATACCTCTTACAGCATCCATAGATATTATCTTCTTTATGCCTCTGAAATGAAGATGACCTAGTCTTTGGTGCCATAGTTTCACTTCTTCTTCTTTAGCTAAAGAACAAGTTGAAGTGAGACTGAGGTTTTGGGATTCCCACATGTAACAGTTGTCTTTAGATCTGGCTCCTCTCATGACCACCTCTTGTTCTTTGTTAGTAACTATGCATTCATTTTTGGTAAAGTTTACACTGTACCCTTGATCACATAATTGACTTATGCTGATCAGGTTAGCAGTTAAACCTTTAACTAGCAGCACATCATCTAGTCTTGGAACATCTTGACAATCCAAGGTCCCAACTCCCTTGATTTCTCCTTTAGCTCCATCTCCAAAGGTCACATACCTGGATGAATGTGATTTTAAGTTTACTAGCAGATTCTTCAATCTAGTCATGTGTCTTGAACATCCACTGTCAAAGTACCAGTCTTCTTTAGCTGATACTCTTAGTGATGTATGTGCTATATATGCAGTACTTTTCTTTGACCATTTGAGTTGAGATTTCTTTTGATGCCTCTGCCTTGTGTGTTGTTCATCAGCTGATCTCCAAGCTTGATTGTTGATCTTGTTCTTGTAGCTTTGATCAGCTTCAGTGATAGCTTTTGGTTTCCATACCTTCTTGATGATTTCTGTCTTCTGCTTAGGAGGTTGCTGATTTCTTTGATGTTTATGTAGCACTTTCTTGGTAACTTCTATTTTCTTCTTGGAAGGTTGCTGATACATCTGATTTGGATATCCATGCAGCTTATAACAATGAGGTTTGATATGTCCAAATCTTCCACAGTGATGGCATCTCCATCTTTGATACTTCTTCTTCATTTTGTTCTTTTCAGAATGTTGAGACATCTGTTGGAACATTATGTTTGACTTTGTGTTCTTTTCCTGATGTTGAAGCATCTGTTGGGACATCTTGTTTGACTGTATGGATTTTGAAGTTGTTTTGCTAGAGCTAGCTTCATATTTATTTCCTCTGTTAAATCCCAGTCCACTTTTATCCCCTGAGTGCTTATTGTTGTTGAGAATAACATCCAGTGTATTTGAGCTGTTGTTCAACATTCTAACAGATTTGGACATATGTTCCAACTTGGAGTTGAGAAGACTTACTTCACTGTTCAAGGTGTCAATGATCTCTTGATCACTTGCTTTTTCATCTTCTAATGCCTCATTCTGCTTCTTTAGCTTTATAACCTCACTGCATATTTCAGAGCTTCTTTTGTATAGATCTTTGAATGCTTGCCCAAGTTCTTCATAAGTAAGTTCTCCATCACTGGATTCACTTTCAGACTCACATAATCCAGCTAAAGCAGTGATATGCTTAGCTGATTCTTCTTCTGAATCACCTCCTGAGTATTCATCAGACCAGGTCACAGAGAGTCCTTTCTTTTGCCTTTTTAAGTAGGTAGGACATTCATTCCTGATGTGTCCATATCCTTCACATCCATGGCATTTGACTCCTTTTTCTTGACTGGTCTTTTCAGCATAATTTGACCTTCTGTTAGCATCATAAGGTCTCCTGTTCTTAGAAGAGTTTGTGTATCTTCCACTGGGTTTGGATTTGCCTTCCATTCCTCTGAGAATCTGTTTGAATTGTCTTCCAAGCATAGCAAGGTTGTCTGATAAGCTTTTATCATTTTCTGATTCATCATCTTCTTCTTCATCAGTATTTGACACCAAGGCTATGCTTTTGTTCTTTTTAACATTTGTGTCATTCATTCCCATCTCAAAAGTTTGAAGGGAACCAATGAGTTCTTCAACTTTCATAGAGCATATGTCTTGAGCTTCTTCTATTGCTGTGACTTTCATGTCAAATCTTTTTGGCAAAGATCTGAGGATTTTTCTTACAAGCTTTTCATCAGTCATCTTTTCTCCCAAAGCTCCAGAAGTATTAGCTACTTCTAAAATGTTCATGTAGAATTCATGAACTGTCTCATCTTCCTTCATTCTCAAGTTTTCAAACTTGGTGGTGAGAAGTTGAAGTCTTGACATCTTTACTTTTGATGTTCCTTCATGAGTTGTTTTGAGAGTATCCCACACATCTTTGGCTAGCTCACAATGATGTACAAGTCTGAAGATGTTCCTATCAATGCCATTGAATAAAGCATTTAAGGCCTTTGAGTTGCCTAGTGCTGAATCTTCTTCTTCCTTACTCCATTCTTCTTCAGGTTTCAGCACTTTTGATCCATCTTTGGTATATTGGACAGGATAATCCCATCCAATGTTGACTGCTCTCCATGCCCTGTTGTCAAGTGATCTTAAGAATGCAATCATTCTTGGCTTCCAATAGTCATAATTAGATCCATCCAGAATAGGTGGTCTATTTACTGACCCTATATCTCTGTCCATGTTACAGAATTTGTATTCCCTAGATCTCACCCAGTATAAACAGGCAGGGTGTCTGCTCTGATGCCAATTGAAATTCTGTGGTCAGGTATGAGATGTCCTAAGAGATGTCCCAACACTTGACAGATTCAACCAAAACTTAAATAGCAAGAAACATAAACAACACAGAAGTTTGTTAACCCAGTTCAGTGTATAACCACACTTACATCTGGAGGCTACCAAGCCAGGAGGAAATCCACTATAAGTAATATTAATTCTAGACTTAAACCACCCTGTTTAATCTATCACTTAATAACTACCCAATGCAATTTCTACCTAAGACACAACTTAGATAAGAGTACCCTACTCACTCCCCCTCAATCACACAGTGATTAAGTTTACAAGTTTAATAAAATTGAAGACATTCTTCAAACAAAAACAGCTTGATCTTACTTCACAGTTTCAATCAAGTCACAAATGCACTTTTGCTTAAAAGCTCATAAAGTGGTACAATTTAAAACACCTGCTATTAAAACACTAGACACCCTATTTGGTCTTCTGAAATTCGTACTCAATTCTATGAGTTTCTGTTGATTAAATAGGTATCTGTAATTTGGGCTTTCTGTAGAATGATCCAGCCCTAATGCGCATGCAGCTTCCACCTTGAATTTAGGGTTTGTTACTTCCTAGATTCTAGGTGATTTAGGTCTTCTGTTTTAATCTGAATCTTCAATATAAAACTCCCTACAGATGCGCCTTGTTCTGTTTTTATCCATCATTAATTAATTCCAGATAACTCTCCTTAAATATCTCTGATCAGTTAGTCAATAATTAATTCTGGTAGCAGGTTTGAGATGTCTCAACATCTGTTGGGACATCCTGAAAAACTGAACTTAAGTCATTTACACAATGTCCCAACATCTGGTGAGACATCCTGAAATAAGCTCATATACTCTGTTTGATAATGTCCCAACATTTGATAGGACATTCTGAACTGAATTCAATATTTCTTGTTGGTCAAAAATTCTGCCAATTCAAGACATCTACAGTTGTCGTAGTCAAACACAATACCCTGAATCAACATGTCATGAGGACCATCACTCTGAGCGTAACCAAACCGACGTAAAGCTAAGGAAGGGTTATAGGTAATGCCCCTCTTATGCCAAGGAGTGGCACATTAGGGAACTCCCCACAACGGTCAATGATAGTGACATTCTCCATAGATCTAGAGCACCAATGAATATCTGAATGAGAGAGTGACATAATCCTCTTGGACCACCTAAACCCTTGTTCATTCTTCATCACTAATCGAGGAAGGTGAGAAATAAACCACCTGGACAATAAAGGTATACAACACATCAGAGTTCCTCGTGCCTTCGTAGTACGAGTATGAAGTGAGTGTAAGATGTCTCCCAGTAATGTAGGTACTGGATTATGAGTCAGAAATATGTTGATGGCGTGAACGTCTATGAACTGATCTGGATTGGGGAACAACACTAAGCCATAAATCAACAAGGCTAAGATTTCCTCAAAAGCATCATAGCTCATAGCCTTCAGGAACACTTGAGCTTTTTCCATCAATACCTTAGCAAGAATACCCTTAACTCCACTTCTCGTTTCTAGGACAATGTCTGATTTCTTCAAATGTAGGGCTGCAGCAATGACTTCAGGTTTAGGCTCTTTTTCCAAGCCTGTGAAAGGTCTCTGATCAAGGATAGGTATACCCAGTAGCTTGGAGAACTCTTCCATTGTAGGAACCAGCTGATAGTCGGGGAATGTGAAACAATGATGTTTAGGATCAAAGAACTGAAATGGGACACTCATCATATCTTCATTGAACCCTGAAGTGACTAGATCCAGTAGGTGACCATGCTTCTTGATGAACTGGGAGTTTTCAGAAATTTGAGAGACCAATTCCTTAAGCTTAGGAGGTATCCCTACAAAGTTGATTCGGATAGTATTCCTACGAGCAGAAGCCATAACCTACAACAAAGAACAAAGATAAATCCTTTGGTCCTTGAAATGGTTAGTGAAAATGCTATGCTTATGATGCATGATGATGTTATGATGTTATGTTCAATCACAAACATGTGGCACACACAAACAAGTCACACAATAGCCCTAGGTTTGAAGGCTTGCATGAGGTTTAAAGGTAAATACCCTCCCCTGAAGTTTGGTTGGTTCATCCTGTCCTATAAAGTAACCAGGTTCTAAGGGATTTCAATATCATTGATCCTTCACAAGGGTGGTTGTTCAGTAGGCAACTTACTTGCCAACCAAAACCCTCCAAGTTTAGAATCTCAATGAGTGTAGCATCGAGTATCAACCAACTTCAGTCTTCACCAAAGCCGGTTATCTCACTACTTTTCTAAAGGCCAAGATGGGATAACTAGGGTTCTAAAAGTTAGTTAGTGTATTGACAACGTATGGCAGCCTCATATTATCCTCAACTTTACTTAAGGAACATAAGCACTAACCAAGAAGTTACACTAACTATGGCCACCAGATCAACCATATCGGTATACGCCGTACAGTTTCCTTGGTCTATTTCCATTTACCTAAGGTACACTAGATCCGGGTTAGGATCTTTCACACATAAAACCCAACAAGTAATATAAAGCAAACAAGGCAAACAATTTAAGAGTGATCTAATTCCTAAGGGTATCCCTCTTTTATTAAGTCCCCAGCAGTGTCGCCAGTTCTGTAACACGGTGGGAGAACTGACTTTAGTTAAATGTTGCGGATAGCAAGAGTCGCCACCGACTTTTATTTTATCCAAAGGAAAGGGCATAAAAGAACAGGAAAGACCTTAAAAGATTTTTGGGTTCGGGGGGTAGGTTATGTAAAGGGAAGGTGTTAGCACCCTTTACATCCATGGTTATCCATGGGCTCTTAGTTACTTAGCTCACTTTAAACTGTTTTGAGAAGTGTAGTGTGTGATTAAAAAATTTCTTAAGTACTTTATAATGATCCTTGTACGGATATATATAAAGACTTTGTTTTGAAAATTGTTTGAAAATGTGAAGTGTTTATGAAATGTTTTTGAATGAATGAGCAAGTACTTAAGAGGAACCTACCCTAATTTGAATCTTTACTGTTCTTGAATGTTCTTTCAATGGTAAGACTATCCCTATTATTAAGGAATAGGTAGTCATTACCTTGGATGTTGTAAGGGACATGTATAGGGACAATCTGAATTTAGGCAATTGTAAGGTGTCTTAGCAATACGAAGGGACTTATCATCTTTTATTCGAAAGGGACAAGATCATTTACGAAGGAAACCTCGAAGGGACTTGATCTTATAATCGTAAAGGGACTAGATGATTTTTTAGGAGAAGGGACATTGCTTTTAGACACCTTACTTGACCTTTTTATTTAGGCAACGTGAGGGATAACCCTTAGGAAGTGAGATGGCGATCAAAGATCGACTTACGTGTGTGCGTGTATAAATTCAAATATTTATCTTATAATTAGTGATCTAAATTAATTTTAAAATACAAACATGTTATCACTCCTTATTTTACTAACCATAGCAATATATTTATAAATAAATAAACGATAAAATACTACGACTATTACAACGCTTTTACAGTTACATAATAATAAAAACAATTTAAATAATAATTATATAATAAAATAAACAATTAAATAAATGGTTAGTGGTAAAATAATTATAAGAAGAAAGGTTAGTAATAATATACAATATATATATATATATATATATATATATATATATATATATATATATATATATATATATATATATATATCAATTAAGTATTTTTAGATTTAAATAAAGAATTTTAAAGAATTTTGAGATGAAAATAGAATAATAATAATAATTATATACTAATTTATTTACAAAATAAACTATGATTAATCATTTAATTGGATATTAAGAAAATTTAATTAATTTTAAGATTTAAATAAAAATTAGGGTTAGGATTAGGATTAGGGTTAGAGAAAATTAGGGTTCTAATTATATATGTAAAAATATTTGGGTTAGAAATTAATTTAAATACAATTAATGAAATTATATACAAAATATATATATATATATATATATATATATATATATATATATATATATATATATATATATATATATATATATATATATATATATATATATATATATATATATATATATATATATATATATATATATATATATATATATATATATATATATATATATATATATATATATATATATATATATATATATATATATTTATAAATATATTAAAAAAACATATAATGAAATAAATATACTAATTTAGGTTTTAAGAAAATAATATAAATTTTAAAAGAAAATAAAGTTTTATTTAAAAAATGATTTATATATTTTTTAGAAATTATTTTAATTAGTTAAAGAATAAAATAAAGAAATAATAAAAATAAATGAAGCAAAGACATAAAAAAACAGGACCTGGGATTTGAACCCAGGTCCTTCACCTGGATGAAGACCTCTCAAAACCAGCTAGGCCACCTGCGCGCCTGTGATAGCAACACACTCCAAATTGTTTTGTTGTTATCCTGGAAAACAAAACAAATCAAGCAAAAAAAATGCATTTTGCTGGTTTCGAACCCAAGCCCTTCAGTTCATCATACGCACACCAAAACCAGCTGAGCTACGCGCTCGTTTGTGAAATATACTGAAACGTATTCATAATAAAATAAGCCTATTTTTTGAATTATATTTTCGCGCCAGTGGACTTATCTTCTTCCTTGGTCACTGCACATTTACCTGCGAAATTTTCCACGAACTTTCCTGCGAGTTTACCTGCGCACAAATTTTACAGAAAATCCTAGCTTTTTGAAACACCATTAAAACCGTAAAATTTCACCAAATTAAGCATAGCATTATAATCCCCATGTCTTAACCAGTTCATTAGTGGTATTAGAACTCATTTATATTTGTTCAATCAAAAAACCCTAAACGGCCAACAAAACCCTAACAATGGCATTTTCATGGTTTGGCTATGATTCTTCACGCAAGCTGTCCAGAAATCATCTATAGGCACAAACAAACATTAATATATGATCAAAATGCATTATAAATACATAAATCCATGGAATCGAAAAAAAAACAATTCAAGAACAAGAATGCTTCGGGTTATGTATATGAGCATGATCCTAATGCTTTTGAGGATTGGGATAGGTTCAGTGATGTCCAAGGATCCTTCCTATGTTCTTAAAATACCTTTAAATGCCTTGTATTAGTGAAATCGAATTTGAGTTTTTGGATGATTTTGTGAAGTTTGAACAAGGTGTAAGAGGCTCTGAATTCGTGGCTTTGAGGCTGCTAAATGTTGTTTATATATGAGTCAATCAAATTAGGTCAAGAGCTTTCACAAACTTGTGGATATTTGATATTTGGGAGATTGAAAAAGATTTGTTCTTAAAACATGAAATATCTTGATCTATGTCGCTCCCACCAAATGACACCCGGTCAAGAGGGGTACAGACGCGAACGGTCGGCGAAAGGGAGAAGAACACACAAGGGTGAACTGAAAAGAAAAGAGTCGCCAGCTAGGCATTTTTATCCCGAAAGAAAGGTAATGTTGCATAAACCTAAGAAAAGATGGATAAGACGGTTGCGAACCAGAGAAACTAAGAAAGGGGGTTGGTTACAACCTGGGAAGGTATTAGCACCCAGATTGTCCGTTGTACTCGACGGGATCCACGCTTGAAAGATTTGTGTTTCAAAGAGGTAGTGTCAGTTCTATTTGTGTGCAAAAGCTGGAAAAGAAAGCAAGTGTTAGTGCAAAGAAGTGTGAAGTGAAATGAAAGAGTGTCAGTGTAAGGAAAGAACGTGGAGCTCAAGACTATGAGGCTCAAAGAATAATACTGGAAGAGGGGGGAATATACAGAGACTTTTGTTCGATAACTGTGAAGTTATGCCTACGTATCCTCTCGTGCAATGAGGAAGTCATAACACCGTAGTTCGACTCAAAGAGACTGAAAGATAAATTGACTTGTGAACTGCTTACTTGTCTATGCTCAAGTGTATGACCTGTCTGGCTCAGGTGCAAACTGTCTTGCATTAGACGGAAGAAGCGAGTTCTCGTTTGTGAGTGAATGAGGTGAGAAAAGAATCCCAGAGGAGACGATTATTGTTTGTTTTTTTGTGTTTTCAATCTTTTATTGCTTTTTGTGTTTGTCATAAGTTAATGAGCTTAAGCCTAAATCAAGGGTTAGTAAACTCATCATATCCTCCCTTTGATTAGGGATAATGAGAATACCTTAAGTATGAGATAAACACCTCAAACTTAATTACCATGATGTAGGATTAAGATCATTAACCTACTTGCAATTATTTAGATGTTTTTTGGAGTTTTTGTTTAGTGTTAAGTAATGAGTTTAAGCCATAATCAAGGATTTAATGGACCCATTACACCATCCTAATAGAAGGATAATAGATGAGAACATTTAAGCTGAGGAAGGCTCCTCAACTTAATCCATGATTAGGGATTAACCTCATGACAAAACAAAGCCTTTATTAAAGTGGATTTTAATTAATGGTAAGGATTAAGAAGTGAATTTTATGGTTTGTAAGACAACTTGAGGGGGACTTGTCCATTAACACTAGGGTTAGTCCTTCTTAACCAGTTAAGGAAGAATTAGAACCCTAATGCATGGCCCAAGTTACAAGTTTGATGTCTTGATGATTATTAGATGGATTGATTAAAGGATTTAAACACATTAAGGGTTTAACACTTCGGATTAAAGTTATACACTCCATCCTAATAGAAAGATGCAGGCATAAGCTTAATCACAAAGCCTTAAAACCTTTAAGGTTTAGTCCTTGATTATGAGATGAGAAGAGAAGACACAAAGATGACACAAAGGTAAAACTAATGGGGGACTAATCAAACCCTAATTGTGATCATGCTTGGGTATTCCTAGGGTTTATGAGGCTTGCAAAAGATCTTCAGGAGAAAAGCCACCAAGAAAGAAGTAGATGAAAGGAGGGAGAAGCAGAAGAAGCAAGTCAACTTACTTCACTTAAGAAGATAAGTTGCTTGAAGAAAGAAAGTGAGAAGGAGACATGAATGAGAAATCTCACTCTAATACACAAGTAAAATGCAGAAATGATGCATAAGAGAGATGAGAAGAGATTTTGAGAAGTGAAGGCAAATTCACTTCTCAATGACTTACCACCTGAAAAGTTAGTAACAAGAAATGAAATGAAATGAAAATGAGATGAAATGCAATGATGCACACCAAAGTCAGAAGCATAAACATGATGTTAATGATGCTAAGACATAAAGCAAACACATATCAAGAGTTGTGGATAACCATACAAGGATAAGGATGCAAATGGAGCATGCTTTGAACCATGAAAGTCCATGAAAGTTTATGAAATGCAATGGAGGTATAACATGACAAATGGATGAAGAAATGACTTATCATGATTATAATGTGTCCTAATATGTCTTAGGAGTAATGTGAATTCACAAAATGTCATGGAAAGTTCATGTATGCAAGCAAATGAGAGATGAATGCAAATGAAGGCAAAAATTAGGGTTTATGCACAAGACACAAAGCAAAATTCAAAATCAGAAGCAAATGATAAGATAAAAAAATTGAAAATGGGATCAAAGGAACCCTAATCCTACATAAGTTCACTGCCCAAAGAAGGAGACCTAAATCTTAACCTATTGGAAGTTATGATTTTCTCAAGTTGGCTAGGGTTTTAAGGTACTTCAAAAAGAAAAATGCACATCAAATTGAAAATGAAAGATAAATTCAAACCAATTTTACCCTAGAAACTACATGATATGAAGAATGCAATGCAAAAAGAACCAACATCAAACTCTTCATGGTTAGGCAGAATGAATTTTTCTAAGTTAGGACAAAAATATTGCCTTTTAAGAACTTTAATTCCAAAGAAAAATGTCAAAATAGGTCAAGAACCAAAAAGAAATTTGTTTGAAGAATTTGATAATGTTTCTAAATGTATTAAAATGCAATGTGAATTTTTTTGGAATTTTTAAATACCTAAATGTATTTTTAATTAATTAATCCTCATTAACTAATTAAAAATAATCATTTAAATGATTTAAAAATAATTTTTGATCCAAAAAATAAAAATAAAAATATTTTTGGGTTCTGAAAAATTATTAAAAGATTTAATAAAAAAATTCAGAATTGTTTGATGTATTTTACTATTTTTTAAAATTTGTTGAAATTAAATATAAAACAAATGAAATAAAAATGAATTTAATGAGAAAATGAGAAAGTCAGTCAATCCAAGGGCCCAGGTTCAAACTCAGGAAGGAGGGAAATGACTTCGCGCGTCATCCAAGGGCCAGAATTCAAACTACGCTAATTATGATTAAACCCTAATCTGATGCCCTAATTACTTTCAGGTGACCGGAACAGTGTTCCGGTCATCTTCTTCGGCCATCCATTTCTTCAATCTCACTCAATACACAACCCTAAGCTTTCTAACTCTCCAGAAATGATCCCTAACTCATTCTAAACAAGATTCAGCCAGCAAAAATCATTTATTTCACATGAACATCAAGATTCGAAGCAAAACAAAAAAAATCACAGAAATTTCAGAAGCTTCATACATGCTTAATATTCAATCATTTTCAAAACCAAAAGGTGCAGTGTGATCAGTGAAGCATGGAGAACAATCTAAGAACTTAAAATCAAGTTTCTGGAAAAAAAAAGTTCTTGATGATACCTGAACTGAAGCTTTCGAAAATGGTGCTTTCTGGCCAGTTCCTTGCTTCAAACCAACTCCAATGATCCTCCTCAAGTGTTTGGGATACTTAGTTGGAGTTTATATGGCCTCAAAATGAAAATGGCAGAAGTTCAGTTTGTGAAATGTGAAAATCGTGTTTTTGATTCTGGGCTTTTTAGGGCAAAGTGATAGTTAGGAAATGGTCAGTGAGGTTTATGGAGTTGAATGGTGAAAGAAATTTGAAGGTTTGATGGTTGAATCAAGAGATTCGAAGGTTTTTGCAAAGTTGGGGATTTTTGAGTGTGCTGAGTTCTTGGAGTTTCAGGCTTGCTTGTTGTGTGTTATGGCTTGCTTGAGGTCCACATAACATGTTCTGATTGGGCAGAGAGTTGTTGTGGAGCAGTGTGATTGGTATGGCTCATGTTGCAAAAAGTCAAGAAAGTTGTACTTGGAGGTATGGGCAAGTGGCAGGCTGGTTTAGGGGCATGGCTCAAGTCAGCTGGCTTTAGGGAGGTCCATGGAAACTGATTTAGTGAGCTGGCTCAAGTGGAGGAAGAGTTATGGAGCATTTTGCAATTTTGTCCAACTTTGGCCCCTTTTGAAATTCTTGAAGTTTAAGGCATGGAACTTAAGAAATTTTTGGGCCAATCTGAAGTTTAAGTCATGTATGATGTTTGTGTAAAGGTTAGACATCAATTAGAAGTCACAAATTGCCTTGGTACAAGAATTTGCAAGTTTCCCTCTTTGGCACATAAGTGAATTTTTGTGATTTTTCCCAACTTTGACAAGCCATAACTTGAGTTCTATAATGAATTAGATCAAGTTCTTGTACTTTTTGAAAATGGGAGGATCCAATCTACAACTTTCATGACCAAGAATTTTTCATTTGAAGCATTTTTGAATCAAAAATAGGAGGTTGAAAAACTTTCCCAAAATGGCAAGTTTACGCTACAAGTCATTTTCCCAAAATGGCAACTTTGCAAATGGCTTGAAATTCTTTAATTTTGTGAACTTCTAACTTCTTCTAAGATCAAATAAAGATCATACACATCCAAAATGATGGAGAAAACCCTTTGGTTGGATGATTGGGGGCCTCAGATGCCCTGATTTTGCACTAACTTGCTCAAGAAGTCATCTTTTGATCAGATGCCTTCCCCATTGAATTTCTTCATGAAATTTGGTATGCATGATCCTCATATCATATAGAGACCAATAGAAACAAGAATGACCAAAAAAATTGGAGTTATGGCCTCTGAAACCAAAACCCTAATTTTAGGTCATCTGTGCAGTTAAGCTTGGCTCTGCTTCCATGCCTTTCCTCAGTTCTTGTGATTTTTGACTTTCTTGGTCTTGGGATGATATAATATGATGCTTGAACATACATGTACCCTTTTGAAATTATTGAAGCCCTTTGGAGTGGCTCAGATAGCCCTTGGACTACTCAGATCACAAACCCTAGATGCAGATGATTTTGAATCAATGCAGTGAAGCAAAAATGCACTATGAGATGATATGATTGAACTTATGCAAATGAAAAGAATCACAAGCCATGGTGAAATGAGTGAGGGCAAATTTGGGGTGTTTACAATCTAGCCTTGCTATTTTAGTATGATCTTCATTATTCTTGTATCAATCAGGTCTAAATATAATTTAAGACTTTCTAGAAACCAAATCAAATTAAATATTCATTATTTTATATTTTATTTGAATTTAAAATGATTTTTAACATAAAAAATCATAATAAATAAAAATAAAATGAATAAAATTATGAATAAATAAATTTAATTTCGTGCATGATGTCATGGAAGTATTTGGATCATAAAAAAAAGCAAGCCCATTTGGTGAATTATGGTTTTAAGACCCCATTTGCTTCATAAACCTCTCAAAAATTCTCCAAATTTGCAAGCGCACAAATCCCTCAATTTTAATTCTATGAAGGTGTTATTGGACATTTTGGAAAGCTTAAAGAGTCCTCTAACCAACCTCTTTGGTCTCATGTCAATATCTTTTACCATTCTTAAGTTATGCTCTTTGGAAGTTGTTGACTTTTTGTTGACTTTCAAAAGGACCTATAATGTCTTAGCTCATACCTTCCAAATGAAGCATTTTTGGGCTTGGCTTGTGAGACACAAAGTTGTAGAGAATTCAATTTTCTTCAAAACTAGCTTTGGATGGAAAAATTTTGATGAAGCATGTGAAAGTTATGGCTTGTCAAAGTTCAGTTGACTTTTCCTGTGAAAACCCTAATTTAGAAACTCCTGATTCTTGATGATCTGAAATCTCCTTGATGAATCATGATCAACCCTTGATCAAATGATGAATTTTACTTCATATACTTGATGTTGGCAAAAAATCATGAAGTTTGACTTTGGTTTGACCACAGTTGACCTCAGTTTGACTTTTTAACTACTTTGACTGATTTTAACTTATCTGATCATCTGACTGAGCAAATATTTTGGGAAAGTCTTGAAACTTGACATGGGGATTCTTGAACGCATATAGGATGCTATGAAGCTCACTTGAAGTCTTGGAAGTCCATTTAGCCTGATGAAAGTTAAAACCCTAGTTTAAGATGCATTGCTTAGGAGGATGCCTTGTCTGAGGGAATTGCCAAACTTTCTGACTGATTGTGAATCTTGTGAACCTTGTGAACCTCATGAGATGTCTTGTGAGCCTTGTGAACCTTGTGAACCTCTTAGTACACAATGTCTTGTCTTTTGGAGGGCAAATTTTGGGGTGCAACACCATGTCAAAGTTTCTCTTGTATAATGAACCATCGGCATTAAGGAAGAAACTACCAGCCAGCCTTCTTAACGTCTTCTTATCATTGGATGATGCCCCAGGTGGGTATGTTTGATCCTATAAGAAGCATTTGATGTCATGGAACCAAGGCTTGTCATATTTAGCAATGTCCATAGAGAATACATATGTTGGTCGGTCAAGTCTGGATACTGAGATTCAGGGCACATAATTTGCCGTCTGAACCTTGATCATAGAGGAAATGGTAGCTAAAGCATCTGTGAACTGATTTTCATCTCGAGGGATGTACTTAAGTTTGACTTTTGTGAAGAAAGTCAATAATCTCCTCGTATAGTCACGGTATGGAATCAGATGCTCTTGGTGAGTGTATCATTTGCCGTTAGTCTGATTGATTACCAGAGCTGAATCTCCGAATACAGTTAATGTCTTGATCCTCAGGTCAATGGCTTCCTCAAGACCCATGATACAGGCTTCGTATTCAACTTCGTTGTTAGTGCAGTTAAAGGTGAGTTTTGCCGAGAAAGGCATGTGAACTCCTTTAGGTGTAATGAGCACTGCACCAACTCCATGACCATTCATATTGACAGCCCCATCAAACATCATTGTCCATTCTTCATCTGGGTCAGGCCCTTCAGTATGAACAGACTCTTCATGATCTTTTACTTTCAGTAACATGATGTCTTCATCAGGGAAGTCAAATCTCATTGGCTGGTAATCATCAATGGGTTGCTCAGCTAGATAGTCAGACAACACACTGCCCTTGATGGCTTTTTGAGATGTGTACTGAATGTCGTACTTGTAAACACCCCAAATTTGCCCTCACCCATTCACACCATGGCTTGTGATCATTTCATATGCATAAACACAATCATATCATCTCATATCTCAATTTTGAGTCACTGCATAGCTTCTAAGGCATCTGCACCTAGGGTTTGTGATCTGAGCAATCCCAAAGCATCTTGGGCCATTCCAAAGGCCACCAATCAATTCAAAGGGGTCCATGTGTGTTCTTATGTCATATTCCATCCTTTCAAAGTCAAGATTTCAAAAGAATCACAAGAACTAGGGTTTGAGGTGATGCAGAGCCAGGATGAACTGCACAGTTGACCTAAAATTAGGGTTTTGGTTTCAGAGGCCATAACCCCAATTTTTTTGGTCATTCTTGTTTCCATTGATCTCTATATGGTATAGGGAGTATGCATATCAATCTTCATGAAGAAATTCCATGGGGAAGTCATCTGATCAAGGGTTGACTTTTCAGACAAGTCAGTGCAAAATCAGGGCATCTGAGGCCCCCAATGACCCAACCAATGGGTGATCTTCATCATTTTGAGTGTATATGATCTTTATTTGATCATGGAAGAAGGATGAAGTTCATAAAAATCAAGAATTTAGGGTTTTTGCAAATGTTGACTTTTTGGGCATAGTTGACTTTTCAAGAATGCATCATTTTAGGTCATATTTCAAGCCATGATTCATGATCCAAAAATGCTTCAAATGGAAAAACTTTGGTCATGAAAGTTGTAGATCTCATCTTTCCCTTTTCAAAAAGTACAAGAACATGATCAAACTCTTCTTGGATCAAAAGTTATGGCAATGCAAAGTTGGCAAAAATCATTGATTTTCAAGGCATGCTTCAAATGGAAATTTTGCAAAGTCTTGAACCAAAGCCAATTGTGACCTCTAGTTCATTTCAAACCATTACACAAACATCCTCTAAGTCACAAAAATCAGAATTTGACCAAGGTTCACATGTGTTTAGTTCATGTAACAAGACATTTTTATCATGAAAATCCATAAAGTAACCAAGTTGCAAAACACTCATGACACTTCCCTCAACTTGCTGCCTTGGCCTTTGGACCTTGCTGGCTCTCTCACCACACCATGCTGCGCCAGCCCTAGCCCTTGTACCAAGCTAGTACCAAGCCCATGCCTCTCTTACAAGATTTTTGACTTTTGGCAAAAGCAAACATCCCAATCACCACAGGCCATGTCACATCCTCTGGCCACTTGCATTTGTTTATTGTATCCTTTGGCAAGCCATAACACTAACTAAGCAAGCCTGAAACTCACACATTCACCACATTCACAAAAACACACCACATTGCAACTTGTTTCGAATCTGATTCCACAGCTTGCAAACACACAAACTATCTTCACCATTCAACTCACCTTGCTCTATAGACCACCCAGCACCAAGAACCCAAGCCTGAAACAACCAGAATACTCCATAACCATTTCTCACCTCAGCCTGCATTTCTCTTCGAAACTCTCACCACAGCTTGCAAACACACAAACAAACACCACAGACCTTCTCCATTCATCCTCAGGATCACAAACAACCATTCACCATGACTTGAAGCTCTCTATTTCACCATTGCCATTTCTGATCAAGCTTGAGCAGAAGCTTTCGAATCTCATTATCCAGCCAACTTAAACTCCTTTTGAGCATTCAAGCATCTTCTGTGGACCAAGTGGAGTGGATTGCACAAGGAGAAGTGGCCAGAAAGTCCTCAAACTGAAAGCTCCAAATCTCAGGTAGCTCGAAAATTATTTTTCCAGAAATCATTTTTCTTGTTACAAACTTGTTCTATGTGATTCACTGATCATCCTGGTATCATTGGTTTTGAAAATGGCTTTGTTTTGAGCATTTAATTTGTATCTGAAACTTGCGTGCCCTAGCTTTCATTTCCTTCGATTCAGCTTGTTTAGGAAGAAGAAATTTGTTTTGGGAGAGGGGTTTGGTTCGTGAGAGCTTGGAGATCATTTCCCAGTTCTTGTTTTTCATTTTTGATACGATTTGAGGGGTTTGGGATTTTTTCAGGTGAGGTGCTGGCCGGAGAAGACGACCGGAAGTCTTCTCCGGCCACCTGAGTCATTAAACCCTAATCTCAGGTCATTAACTCTAGTTTGAATTTGAGCCATGGATGTGCGTTGACCTGTTGACTTCCCTCTCTTTTGGATGGCCCAGATCATTTCATTTGCCCTAATCTCTCTCATTAGCTTTAATTAATTCGTAATTAAATTAATTAATCCAGATGCAATCCACACCCTTCATTCGCGCGCCAGTCAACGTTTTCAAACCCAGAATCAATCTCAGCCTTCCATTTGTTTTACTTTTCATTTTCATTTATTTTAATTCATTTTCTTTTCATTTAATTTGCATAATTATTTTAAAATAGTTAAAAATTCTTAAAAATTATGAAACCTTTTCCTAAAAGTTTTATTAATTTTTAAGACCCAAAAACATTTTTATTTTATTTTTTATCATTAAAAAAGAATTTTTAAATATTTAAAAGATTATTTTTAATTGATTAATGGGAATTAATTAATTAAAAATACTTTTTGGTATTTAAAAATTACAAAAAAATTCATGAAATGTTCTAAGACATTTAGAAACATTGTCCAACCTTCAAACCAAATTTCATTTTTGATCTTGATGCATCTTAAGAATTTTTCATTGAATTAAATCATTTTTTATGCATTATTTTGATCATAAGTTCAAAAATTCATTTCTGCCTATTGGAGAAGGTTGAGACATTGATTCTTCTTGCATTGTGTTATGTTTAGCATGTAGTTTCTAGGGTAAAATGGCCATGATTTGTTCTTGCATTTCCAAATTGATTGGCATTTCTTTTGTTAAGAACCCTAAAAGACCCTAATAACTTAGAAAATTCATAACTTGAGTTTGGTTGAGAGTTGAGAGTTCCCCTTTGGGCAGTGGTTTATTATAGGTCTAGGGTTTCTTAGGATGGCATTTTCCATTTTTTATCTTAGGGTTTGCTTCTGTTTTGGGTTTTTGTTTGATGTTTGATCCTTAAACCCTAATTTGGGCTTTCTCTTGCATCCTTCTTGCATTTCCTTGCATAACATGACTTGTCTTTGCATTTTGTGCATTCTTGTGATTCATTTGGCATCTTAAGACATATAGAAAGCATCTTTGATCATTGCATCTCATATTTGCTATGCCATTTGTCTTGTATGCTTCATAACATTTCATGCTTGTTCATGCCCTTTAGCTTGCATCATTTGCATTCATGATCTTGTATGAACATCTCCATGCCTTGCCTCATGTTTGCAGCATCTCATAGCATCATAATCATCATCAACATGCTTCTGGTTTTGCTTAGCATCATGCCATTTCATCTCATCTTGCATTGCATTGCATTTCTTTCTAACATTTCAGGTGGTAAGTAACTTGAGAGGTGAATTTGCCTTCACTTCTCATAACTTTTCTTTTCATCTCTCTTGCATCCATTGCTGCATTCCTATATGTGTTTGAGTTTGAGCTTGCTCATTCTTCCTCTTCCCACCTTCTTTCTTCAAGTGACTTGACTTCTTGAATGAAGCAAGTCACTTTGCTTCTCTTGATCCTGTTCATCTGCTTCCTGGTGGCTCCTTTGAAGATTCTTCTCTTGAAAACCTCACAAACTTTAGGATCAACCAAGCATGATAATGAATTAGGATTTTGATTAGTCCCCCTTCATAGTTTTTACCTTTGTGTCTCTCTTTGAGTCTTCTCTTCTCACCTCATAATCAGGGATTAAACCCTAAAGGCTCTAAGACTTTGAGATTAAGCTTATGCCTGCATCCTTCTATTAGGATGGAGTGTATAACTTTAATCCTAAGTGTTAAACCCTTAATGTGTTTAACTCCTTCAATTAATCCACCTAATAATCATCAAGACATCACACTTGTAACTTGGGCCTTGCATTAGGGTTCTAATTCTTCCTTAAGTGGTTAAGAAGGACTAACCCTAGTGTTAATGGACAAGTCCCCCTCAAGTTGTCTTACAAACAATAAAACTCACTTCATCATCATACCATTAAATAAAATCCACTTAATCAAAGGCTTGTTTTGTCATGAGTTTAATCCCTAATCATGGATTAAGTTGAGGAGCTTTCCTCAGCTTAAACATTCTCATCTATCATCCTTCTTTTAGGATGGTGTAATGAGTCTGTTTAATCCATGATTATGGCTTAACCTCATTACTCAACACTAAACAAAATCACAAAAACATCTAAATAATCACAAGTAGGTTAATGATCTTAATCCTGCATCAAAGGTGATTAAGTGTGAGAATCTGACTTCACACTTAAGGAATTCTCATTACCCCTAATCAGAGGGAAGATGTGATGAGTTTACTAGATCCATTGGTTTAGGCTTAAGCTCATTATCTTATGACAAACTTTCAAAAGCAATAAAAGACTGAAAACACAAAAACAAACAATAATCGTCTCCTCCGGGATTCTTTTCTCATCACACTCACTCACAAACGAGAACTTGCTTCTTCCGTCTAATGCAAGACAGTCAGCACCTGAGCCAGACAGGTCATACACTTGAGCATAGACAAGCAAGCAGTTCACAAGTCAATTCATCTCTCAGTCTCTTTGGGTCGAACTACGGTGTTCTGACTTCCTCATTGCACGAGAGGATACGTAGGCATAACTTAACAGTTACCGAACAAAAGTCTCTGTATATTCCCCCTCCTTTCAGTTTCATTCTCTTAAGCCTCATGATCTTGAGCATACTCTTTTCCTTACACTGACACTGTATCTATACACTTCACTTCTTTTACACTGACACCTGTATATCCTTTTCCAGCTATTTTACACACAGATTGCACTGACACTACCCCTTTAAAACACACATCTTTTAAGCGTGGATCCCGTCGAGTACGACGGACAATCTGGGTGCTAATACCTTCCCAGGTTGTAACCAACCCCCTTTCTCAGTCTCTCTGGTTCGCAAACCGTCTTGTCCATCTTTTTCTAGGTCTATGCAGCATTGCCTTTCCTCCGGGATAAAAATGCCTAGCTGGCGACTCTATTCATTCTCCAGTGAGTTCACGGCTGTGTGTTCTCACTGTTCCTCTCGCCGACCGTTCGCGTCTGTACCTTCATATGACCCTGTTTCATTTGTCGGGAGCGACAGCTTGGCGACTCTGCTGGGGAACCTTATACTGCAACCAGGGCTTCTGGTTCTTTTTGTGGGTTCCTCCTAGCGCTTGATTGATTTGTGTTTACTGGGGTGTTATGTGCTTATTTGTGTTTGTATATTTGTTTTATTTTTACTGCTTTATGTACAGTTGCTTTACTGCTTTCTTTATTGTATTTATTTATATCATACTGTCATTGCTGCTGGCTGGATCTGTTGTTTGCCTTGGTGGGTGGGTGATTCATTGAGAGTTAAGGTCCTATACCTGGGACCTGAGTGACACCTAGGCTAGAGTGAATCATATTCTTTCCCATTCCATTTCGGTCTGGTGCGGGAATATGAAACACGGTTCAGATATGGGTTTCTTCTTGAGAACTCTGTGTTGCAGATTTCCTGCAATGCTAGGGCTATCTGGGAAGCCTGCTAAGTCTGGATGACCTTTTAGTACTGACCTTCAGAAACTGAGGTGAATTAGAGGAGGAATTGTTATGGTTATTGTAAACACTGTACCTCCGGGTTAGAAGTGTTTACACTTCTCATAACTGATCCAAGTCTGAGGATCCTTGTTCTAAATCATCACCTGTGAGGGGGTTGGGCTGTTTACAGGTTTGCAGGTACCTTGACCTCAGAATACCCTGTTACTTTGACTTTGTTAAGAATGCTCCATGTTGGATAGTTCTTGTGATTCTAAAACCCTGGACTTGTGGCTCTTTATTTGAGTCCCCCACCCTGGTTACTGGATTTTTAGACCTCCATATGGAATTCTTGAACACACATGGATCTATACCAAGGCAGTTAATCAGATCCAGCTCAGTCACAAACCCTTGCATATCATTTGCATACATACTCATTGCATCATATTAACATTTGCTTATTTGTGTTTCAGGGTATCCACTTTCATCTGGTTTTGGTTTTGACCCCATCTGCTATATTGACCTATCTCCACCAGCACTTGCTTCAGTTTGTCAGCCATATACTTCAGTTACTTGCACTAGCCAGCCAGTGGCCCACTCTTCAGCATCTTCATCAGCACTCTACTCAGTTTTCAGCATCATGGCTCCAAAGAAAAGCAACATCACTTATCATTTCTTCCAACCAGACTTATCAGACATCAGAAGGATCCAAACCATGATCACTCCAGATCACATGCCTTTGTTCAGGGAGCATTATGGGGATATACTTGACTTGGTCATGGATCTGGACCCATCTCAGAGGAGTTTGATCCACACCTGCATTCAGTTTTATGACCCCCCATTGAGATGTTTCACCTTTCAAGACTTTCAGTTGGGTCCTCTCTTGGAAGAATACTCATCTTTGATTGGTTTGCCTATCAAGAGAGAAATTCCTATCAACCCTGAAATGGTTTTTCCCAGCAATGGAGAGGTGGCAAAAGCTCTGCACCTGGAACCTGCTTTGATTGAGCAGCATATGACCTCTAAAGCTGGGATCCCTGGATTTCATCTGGACTTCCTGATTTCTCAAGCTAGTCTGAAGGCCTCCTTGGGAGAGTGGAAAGCTGTTTGTGCTCTGTTGGCCTTAAGTGTATATGGAATTGTGTTGTTTGCGGATGAGCCTCGATTCATTAGCAAAAATGCAATCCATTTGTTCATCCTGAAGAACCCAGTGCCAACTTTGCTAGGAGATCTCTATTACTCAGTGCACCAGAGGAATGAGAAACAGAGGGGAAGATTAGTGAGGATTTGTGCTCCATTATTCCATGCTTGGCTTCTTAAGCATCTACCCAGGACAGATGCATTCCTAAATCCTCATCAGCAGAGCAACTGGGCTAAGAGGCTCACTACTCTCACTTCAGCAGACATCAGATGGTGTACTCAAAGCACCAAGGGCAGAGATATCATTACAAGCTGTGGGCATTTTCCCAATGTGCCTTTAATAGGGGTCAAGGGAAGTATCAATTACAACCCTCTACTGTTCAGGAGGCAATTGGGTTATGCACTGGTCCATACTCCCAGGGAGCAGGACTTAGTGGAGACTCTCTATTGTGAGAACAAGATTAGTTTGGCTGTTGTTAGGCAGGCTGCCTGGGCCTGGGATCATGTTCAAACCAAGGGAATCACCATTCTGGGGAAGTGCAATAATGTGGCATCAGTCCAATATTATGAGTGGTCCCATGCTAGGGCCCAATTCTCTGGAATGCCCTTTACCATAGAAGACATGCCTGAGTCATCTTCAGCACCACCCCCTGCCACTATCAGTTTGGAGGAGTTTGAGAGCTTGAAGGAAAGAAATGAGAAGCTAACCCAGGCTTTGCAGAAGACCCTCCGGGAGAGGAGTGAAGGTGTGAGGGAGATTGAGAGATTGGAGAAGTTGAGAGTGGAACACTTGACTAAAATTAAGAAGTCTGGAGATTATATCAACAAGTCTAAGGCTGGTGAACAGATTCTGAAGAATGCTTGTAAAGAAGCCCAGTTCCAGAGAGCAAGAACAGACTTGTATTTGAAAGAGAGTCAGGCCAGGTGGGTCCGGATCACTGAGGCCCGTACTCTAGAAGACAAGAGAGTTCAGGACAAGATGGAACAGATGGAAAAAGCCCTGGCAGCAGCCCAGGAGGAAATATCAGAGCTGAAAATCAAAGCAGGAGTGAAGAGGTCTAAAGACCAAAGTCAGAACAAGAAGTTGACTGCAGCTGTTGCAACAAGAAACCTTCTCATCAGAAATCTTACGGAGCATCCGGCTGATCCTGTGACCGAAGCACTTCTTAAGGAAGTTCGTGAGGATGAGTTTGGCCTTGGAGTTTGATCATTTGCTTGTTGTTATCCCTATTCCATGTACTTTTGCTTTTTTGTGATGTATTTTGACCCCTTTGAGGGCTTGTGTTGTAAAATGAACAAATTGTATTATTTCACCTTTGTAATATATTTGTGTTAGTTTCCATCTGGGTTACTTCGAAAGCAACTTCAACAGCAGCATCTTCAAGGGTCTGGAGGGGTCAAAACTGAAGGCCAAACCGGATACCTTGAGAACGAATAAGCATAACTGCATTGCATGCTAACCTTTTATTTGTTTTGTAGGTTTTGTTTTGTTGTTGCTAACCTCTGTTGTGATATTCAGGAATTATTGCTCGCCGCCGGGTATTTCCTCTCAACAGGCCACACAGGTACCCAACTAGAAACAACCTTCCGGGAATCCAGATGGACCAGATGTAGCAAGACCTTACGGAGGTCAGAAACCAGATGGCCAACGAAAGGTTGGAGATGAGAACTCAGATAACACAGTTCATGGAAGTAATGAACAACCTAGCTCAAAGCCAGGAGAGGCTCAGAACTTTGGTAGAAGGGAGGAATCAAGAGGAGCCCCATGTGGGAACTGCTGGCACAAGTAACAATGAACGGGTCCAACCTCATGTCAATCCCCCAGTTTTTGGACCCCATCTCCATCCAGAGGCCAACATCCCAGTCAACATTCAGGGGACAGCCACAGCAGCCAGAGTACTTCAAGAAGATCCTCAGGAGGACCAGTATACAGTAATGGGTGCCGGAGAGGAAACTTATGATAGACGGTTGGAAGAAATAGCTGAGAAGTTGAGGTCCTTAGAATCTCAAAATTCTTTGGGTTTCGACGTTATGGACATGGGTTTGGTAGAAGGGGTCAGGATTCCCCACAAGTTCAAGCCTCCATGCTTTGAAAAGTATAATGGGACTTCATGCCCCCGGACTCATCTACAATCATTTCTGGGAAGGCTGAAGGCCTATACAATGGATGAGAAATTGTGGATGTTCTATTTTGAAGATAGCTGTACTGGAGCTTCGAGGGAATGGTATTCCCATTTGACAAGGGCAACTGTGAGATGCTGGAAGGACCTGGCAGAGGCCTTCGTCAGACAATATCAATACAACTTAGACATGGCGCCCAACAGGACCCTCCTAATGGGAATGTCACAGTCGTCAAGGGAGAGTTTCCGAGAATATGCCCAAAGATGGAGGCAATTGGCTGCTGCTGTTCAACCCCCTATGTCCGAAAGGGAAATGGCAGATATGTTCATGAATACTCTTCAGGGAACCTATATTGACAGGTTAGCTGCTTTCTCTTCCACTAGCTTTGCGGATGTTGTTATAGCTGGGGAGAGAATTGAAAGCCTGTTAAAAATGGGAAAGATCTCAGACAACGGTGCAAGCTCGTCCAGTAGTACAAGAAAGCCTTTTGCAGGCCCAAGAAGAACTGGCGAGACCAATGCCATCCATTCAAGCAGGGGTAGGCCCCAATATGTTCAAAGGTCAATAGCAGCAGTCACTATCCCTGCTCCAGCTCATCCTCAGCCAGTCTATCAACCTCCGCAACAAAACTTCCAACAACAACCCCAGTATCAGCAGAATCAATATCCTCCAAGAAACTTCAACAACAACAACACCAACAACAATCAACAGAGGCCATTCCAGCAGAGGCCATCTCAAGCTAATAGAGTAATCGACCCGATCCCAATGCCGTATGCTGCCTTGCTGCCACAACTTCTGAAACTCAACCTAGTTGAGCTAAGAACGTTGGCACCTCCGGATCCCAACAGTCTACCAAGGAACTATGACTCCAATGCTAGGTGTGCTTTTCATTCGAACGCACCTGGTCACAGTACAGAAAAATGTAGGGCTCTGCATATGAAGGTACAAGACTTGGTAGACTCCAAGGCTCTGAATTTTGCACCGCCGCCCAATGTCAATAAAAACCCAATGCCAAACCATGGTGGTCCCCGAATTAATGCTATTGAAGAAGACCAACCGTCTTATTTGATAACTAGTGTGGATCAGATCAGGACACCATTGGTGGAAATCAAAGCTCAACTCCGTGAAAACCAAATATTTTCGGGGTGTGAACTAGGGTGCCCCTATTGCAATATTTCATGGAATGGGTGTGAGGACCTGAGGAATGGCATTGACAGCCTTATTCAGAGTGGCCTGCTACAGATCACTACATCATTTCCGACAAATCCGACAACTTCATCAGCAACGGTTTCAGACCCTCCTACAACTACAGCAACTATCGTTCCCGACAATTCATCAGCAACATCAACCAGTATTTCATCTGTCCTCCCAAATGATCAGTTTTCAACAGTTTGTCCTGCTACAACTTCAGCTTCATTCCATTTCGAATCTCCATCAACAACAACATTAGTCCTTCCAACAATACCTCCTACAACACCAGCAATCAATCATGAAGATGTCTCTACTGTTACCATATTCTACGATCCTGATAATAATTCTGCCTACCATTCAGAAGGTGCTGCTCCCACCAGAGCACCAGTTACAATCTTTTATGATCCACAAACAATAACAGTCCCTTCAGCAGCAGCAATCAGTCCGGTCACTGTCACGGTGCCTGGACCAGTACCATACGAGAGCAATAGGGCCATCCCTTGGCACTATGGCTCTGACGTGTATTGCGAAGGAAAAAGAATCACTCTTGAAACATCAACACCTGCACCACAAGTAGATAATGTGGGGGGAGGCGGAGGCTTCACTCGAAGCGGACGTCTCTTTGCTTCACCAATTCAAAGACCTACAGCCGAAGCAGAAGCTGCTGCCAAGGCAAAGGGTAAAGGCCCGGTGCAGGAAGATCCAACTGCCAAAGAAGCCCTGAAAACTCCATTCGATCAGGAAGTTGATGAGTTTATGAGAATCATCAAAAAGAGTGATTACAAAGTTGTGGATCAACTTCACCAGACGCCATCCAAAATCTCTATCCTCTCACTGCTTATGTGCTCCGAAGCCCATCGGAATGCACTACTTAAAGTGTTGCACGCAGCTTACGTGCCTGAAGAGATTACTGTCAACCAATTGGAAACCGTGGTTGGAAATGTTACTGCTAGCAATGGGCTAGGGTTTACCAATTCTGACTTGACAGCGGATGGCCGCAACCACAACAAAGCCTTGCACATAACCATGGAATGCAAAGGAGCTGTCCTTTCTCATGTGCTGGTGGACACAGGTTCTTCCCTGAATGTCTTACCAAAGAAGGCTCTGGTGAAGTTAGAATATGATGGATTGGCATTGAGACCCAGCAACCTGGTGGTGAGAGCCTTTGATGGTTCGAAGAGATCGGTTCTGGGAGAGATTGAGCTGCCCGTGACAATTGGCCCGCAGACCTTTAAAACTATCTTTTATGTGATGGACATTCAGCCCGCCTACAGCTGTTTGTTGGGTAGACCCTGGATTCACGCCGCCGGCGCAATAACGTCTACCCTTCACCAAAAGTTAAAATTTGAGTGGGAAGGTCAAGTTGTCACAATCTGTGGGGAAGAGGATATTTTCGTTAGCCATCTGGCTACTTATAAATACATTGAGATGGATGGGGAGATCCATGAAACAATGAGCCAAGGTTTTGAAGCCTTGAATGTCAATGAAGCATCTGCTGTATCTGGTACTCCTATGTCGTCTTACCAACAAGCCCGGAAGGTTGTTGAGGAAGGAACTGCCCTAGGCTGGGGCAAGGTCTTAGCTGTGGAGGAGAAGAAGGACAAGTTTGGGTTGGGTTACAGACCAACTCAACATCAAGCAAAGGCTGCTGCAGAGCCTGGTTTTGTCAGTGGGGGAATGTTTACCCCTGATGCTATCAACTGTCTGGAAGACGAGCTGGAAGAGGAGCGCGATCTGGAGAATTGGATTCGTCCAAAGATCCCGGGGAGCAGTGTCTCGAACTGGTCTTCCCAGGAAATTATAAGAGTTACTCATGCAGAGTAATTATTATTTCCTGTATTTTTATAGCATGCATCAAAGTCTTGCATCTTGCCCAAGATGACAAGACTCATTTTGTAATCAGGGCCATCTGTACTTTTGTGCAAACAAGATTAAACTAATGAAATATCAGACATCTTTTTGCAAACAAGTCTTTTTCTTTTCTGTTCACTGTTTTTCCATTTTTCTTTTTGTACAAAAATAAATGGCGGTGTTTTCAAAATGATAACTTCATTTCACTTTTTTCTAAAGCAAGATTAAAATCAATCCCTAAAATAAACAAACTTAACCCTTGCAGAGAGTGCCTTCCAGACAGCACCGACAACAGCACGGCTATGACATCGTATGACTTTGACAATCCAATCAATCAAGCTGATGAAGGGGTTGATGAAGAATATGAGCTTCCTGAAGAGCTAGCCAGGTTGTTGAGACAGGAGGAAAAGGTTATTACTCCTCACCAGGAGGAGATTGAAGTGATTAATCTTGGTACGGAGGAAGACGTGAAGGAAGTTAAAATCGGGGCCTGCCTGCAAGACTCAGTGAAGAGACAACTGATAGATCTGCTTCAAGAGTATGTTGATGTGTTTGCTTGGTCGTATCAAGATATGCCAGGGTTGGATACCGATATAGTTGTGCACAAGCTGCCTTTGAGGGAAGATTGCCCACCAGTTAAACAGAAACTGCGCCGAACTCGCCCAGACATGGCTATGAAAATTAAGGAAGAGGTACAAAAGCAGTGGGACGCCAGGTTCCTTGCTGTGACTAGCTATCCGCCGTGGGTTGCTAACATAGTACATGTGCCTAAGAAAGACGGCAAAGTAAGAATGTGTGTTGATTACCGGGATCTGAACAGAGCCAGCCCGAAGGATGATTTCCCATTACCTCACATTGATGTATTGGTGGATAACACGGCTCAGTTCTCGGTATTCTCCTTCATGGATGGATTTTCAGGATATAACCAGATCAGGATGTCACCTGAAGACATGGAGAAGACAACATTCATTACACCTTGGGGCACGTTCTGTTACAAAGTGATGCCATTCGGACTGAAGAATGCTGGTGCCACGTATCAACGGGCTATGGTGACATTATTCCACGATATGATCCACAAGGAAATAGAATGTTATGTGGATGATATGATCGCCAAGTCCCTTACAGAGGAAGATCACCTGGTGAATCTGCTGAAGTTGTTCAAGCGACTGAGGAAGTACCAACTAAAGCTAAACCCCAACAAATGCACATTCGGGGTGCGATCTGGTAAGTTGCTGGGTTTTATCGTAAGCGAGAAAGGGATTGAAGTTGACCCTGATAAAGTCAAGGCTATTCAAGAGATGCCTGCACCGAGGACTGAGAAAGAAGTTCGAGGGTTCTTAGGTCGATTGAACTACATTTCAAGGTTCATATCTCACCTCACAGCAACCTGTGAACCCTTGTTCAAGTTGCTAAGAAAAGAACAAACGGTCAGGTGGAACGAAGATTGCCAGAAAGCTTTTGACAAGATCAAAGAATATCTGCAAGAACCTCCAATCCTTATGCCGCCAGTTGAGGGAAGACCTCTGATTATGTACTTGACAGTATTAGAAGAGTCAATGGGGTGTGTGCTGGGCCAGCATGACGAGTCTGGTCGAAAAGAGTATGCAATATACTACCTAAGCAAAAAGTTTACCGACTGTGAACAACGTTATTCACTGCTCGAGAAAACTTGTTGTGCTTTAGCGTGGGCTGCTCGCCGACTGAGACAGTATATGCTGACCCACACTACCTTATTAATCTCAAAAATGGATCCAGTTAAGTACATTTTCGAGAAGCCAGCTCTTACCGGACGGGTTGCAAGATGGCAGATGATTCTCACAGAATACGACATACAGTACACATCTCAGAAAGCCATCAAGGGCAGTGTACTATCTGAATATCTTGCTGAGCAACCCATTGATGACTACCAGCCTATGAGGTTTGACTTCCCTGATGAAGACATCATGTTCATTAAAGCAAAAGATCACGAAGAGCCTATTCACACTGAAGGGCCTAACCCGGAGGAAGAATGGACTATGATGTTTGATGGGGCTGTTAACATGAATGGCCGTGGTGTTGGTGCAGTACTCATTACACCTAAAGGAGTTCACATGCCTTTCTCGGCAAAACTCACTTTCAACTGCACTAACAACGAAGCTGAATACGAAGCTTGCATTATGGGTCTTGAGGAAGCCATTGACCTCAGGATCAAAACTTTGACCGTATTCGGAGATTCAGCTTTGGTAGTAAATCAGACCAACGGAAAATGGTACACACACCAGGATCATCTGATACCTTACAGGGATTATACAAGAAGGTTATTGACCTTCTTCACCAAAGTCAAGCTTGAGTATATCCCTCGGGACGAGAACCAGTTTGCAGATGCTCTTGCTACCATTTCGTCCATGATCAAAGTTCAAGCTGCTAACTTTGTACCCCAGATTTCAGTGTCTAGACTTGATAGACCAGCATATGTATTTGCAGCAGATGTTGTCAAGGATGATAAGCCTTGGTTTCATGACATCAAGCGCTTCTTGGAGGATCAAACATACCCACCTGGGGCATCTTCCAATGATAAGAAGACTTTGAGAAGGCTTGCTGGCAGTTTCTTCCTAAACACTGATGGGTCTTTATACAAAAGGAACTTTGACATGGTACTCCTCAGATGTGTTGACAAGACGGAAGCAGATTTGTTGATGCACGAAGTGCACGAAGGATCCTTTGGCACCCATGCAGGAGGGCATGCCATGGCTAAGAAATTGTTGAGGTCAGGCTATTACTGGATCACAATGGATGCAGACTATTGTGCTTATGCCAGAAAGTGCCATAAATGCCAGATCTACGCAGATAAGGTGCATGTGCCTCCCAACCCTTTGAACATCATGTCTTCACCATGGCCCTTTGCCATGTGGGGCATTGATATGATTGGCAAGATTGAGCCAACTGCTTCGAACGGCCACAGATTCATCCTGGTCGCCATTGACTATTTCACCAAGTGGGTTGAAGCAGCCTCATATGCAAATGTTACTAGGCAAGTGGTAGCCAGATTCCTGAAGAGAGATATCATCTGTCGGTATGGAGTGCCCGAGCGAATCATTACTGATAATGGTTCCAATCTAAACAACAAAATGATGGCAGAACTGTGCCGGGACTTCAAGATCCAACATCACAATTCTTCTCCCTACAGGCCAAAGATGAATGGTGATGTTGAGGCAGCAAATAAGAATATCAAGAAGATTGTGCAGAAGATGGTAGTCACATACAAAGACTGGCATGAAATGCTACCGTTTGCCTTGCATGGGTACCGCACGTCAATCAGAACATCCACTGGGGCAACACCGTATCAGCTTGTGTATGGTATGGAAGCAGTCCTACCTGTTGAAGTTGAATTACCCTCTCTACGGGTACTAATGGATGTTAAACTGAGTGAAGCAGATTGGGTTCGGGCCCGATACGAACAACTGAGTCTGATCGAAGAGAAAAGATTGGCTGCAATCTGTCATGGACAGCTATATCAGAAGAGAATGAAGAGAGCCTTCGATCAGAAAGTCAGGCACCGAGAGTACCAAGTGGGAGATCTTGTGCTGAAGAGAATCCTCCCTCCTCATACAGACCACAGGGGCAAATGGACTCCCAATTATGAAGGACCATTCGTAGTAAAGAAAGTTTTCTCTGGTGGAGCGCTGATGCTCAGCACCATGGATGGTGAAGATTTCCCGTCCCCTGTGAATTCAGATGCAGTTAAAAAATACTTCGCATAAAATGACCCGCTGGACATAAAAACAGAATGTGAGTCCAGGCAAAATAGGGCATCCCGGCGAGTCAAAAACAGAATGAAAGACTCGGGCAAAAATAAGGGAAATAAATGAAAAATGTACACCCGCTGAGTTGAAAAGCCGCATTGGACAGCTCAGGCAAAAATGGGTATCCCGATGGATTGAAAACCCGAAAGGGCGATCCATGCAAAATAAGGGAATAAGCGAACAACCGCACTCTGAATTCGTCTGTATCACTTACAACTTGGTAAGCTACAAAGGATCAAGCTTCAATCAGAATCAACTCTCTCCAGAAAGCAAGACGAGAAGAACGTCATTGTCATACGAGTCATAGCAGAAGAGGAAGCTCCTTGAAAGCGTCGTCAGCATCGCCAGCATTTTGTTTCTCAATTTGTAACAGTCTCTTCATTTCAGGAGATATGTTTCCTTGACTGTATCTTACCAATTCAGGGCACATGAATTAATAAAATCAGATTTTCGGTCATGTTTCGTTTTTACATTTATGTTTTGCAAAGAGTTGTCTGATGTCTCTAAAAATACAATTGCATAAGTACAGATGCCTTTCTCTAAAAATAAAAACACATGCTTACAGGGAATGTGATTATTCTCGAAAGTACTTAACTCCTATGACGGAATCCAGTGAGGGATACCTCGGGACCTTTTGCGCGTTTCCTTATCTTTGCAGGATTGCAGGTATCCAGAACGCAACCTGGGGCATGCAGGTTACGTCTCAGCAAGTTGGCGAATCATTATCAACTCGGTCTATCTTCCATGTGGCACTGGAGAGTGCCCACCTCCCCAGCAAAGTTGCCAAATCAACAAATAGGCTTAACACTCAGGATGTTTTCTCCCCAGCCGAGTTGCCTCTCATTACTCTCCCCAGCTGAGTTATCAACAGCATTCCCCAGCTGTAGTGCCAACCATTCTTCCTCAGCAGAATGCAGAAGTCAGGGAATCATCTCCCCCACAGAATCTTCAGCCCCTATCCAGAAGAGCAGCGCAGGAAGATCACAACAGAGTACGGAAAGCTTCTACAAACCCCAGCTGGGTCCCATATTATAAGGATATGTCAATCAGTGACCTATATCCCCAAGCAGATACATCATTAGATCTACCAATGATCTCATCCCCAGCTGGGATGTTCACTTCAAGCAGATCAACCAGAGATCCTCACAGCGACGGGATCCGAATCCCGGATCTGTGCCCCCTTTGCATGATCATAGCATTCGCATCATACTATCCCCTCAGAGCGTAGCATTCCGTCTAATACGGAGCATTACGGCAAAAATCAAATGCATAGCATAATCATAAGCCATGTTGTGAATTGAACACTTGTGAATAATAAACCGTTCATCATCATGATACAGAAAAATCCCCACCAGAGTCCCCGGCAAAAGCAGCTGCCTCACAATCACAAACACCAGTATATACTCCTTTTGGCACCCGTCCGTGTCATCTTTCCCCAGTAAAGTCGCCTGAACACTCTTTACAAACAAGAGCACCCGCATTACAGATATTTCTTGACACCCGTCCGTGTCATATTACCAGCAGAAAGCCAAAGACATCCTCTTTGCACTCACACATACCTTATATACACTTTTCTTGACACCCGTCCGTGTCATATCCCCGGCGCAGTCGCTTACACTTTTATCACCCATACACTTGTTAATATTATACTTTTCCCTCTTGACACCCGTCCGTGTCACTCTCCCCAGCAGTTAACACTCATCTATACAATACAATGCTCATTACTCATGGTACACTTATACAGATACTCGTCCGTATCTTGTATACATCATCACTCATATCCCCACAGATTCGACAGTAGTCCTTGTTCTTTGTTAACCAGTTGGTACTCGTCCGCACCATCATCTCAGAACATTGCGTCTAATGTTTGTTTCTACGTGATACTCGTCCGTATCATAGTCTTAAGGGTGCTCGTCCGCATCTTTAATCCGTACACCGTGTCAAACACTTATGTCTTCTTGGATATAGATACTCGTCCGTATCTACTTTTCCCCAAAAGAATCCTTTCAGATGCAACACTCGTCCGTGTTCTTTGTTAACCAGTTGATACTCGTCCGTATCATCATCTCTGAACATGTGTCAGTTGGTTTCTACGTGATACTCGTCCGTATCATAGTCTTAAGGATGCTCGTCCGCATCTTTAATCTATACACAATACCAAACACTTATACCTTTTGTTTCTTGGATGTAAACGCTCGTCCGTGTTTACTATATCCCCGGTAGATCACCAACAAATTTTCTTTTTATCTAACACTCGTCCTGTGTTATGATACCTTTGAGAGCAGCCGTACCCTGCTAAGTGGTCGTCCTCCACTTCTTGATGGTCGTCCTCCATCATGCTCGTCCGATGGCCGTCCCCATCGTTGACCTTTTCTATCCGATGGCCGTCCCCATCGTTGATTTTAGCAGCCGTCCCCTGCTAGGTGGTCGTCCTCCACCCTTTGATGATCGTCCTTCATCAACTTTATCCAATGGCCGTCCCCATTGTTGATTTTGGTTATCTGACATTCGTCCTATGTCATGACAAACCTCGAGAGCAGCCGTCCCCTGCTGAGTGGTCGTCCTCCACTTCTTGATGGTCGTCCTCCATCATGCTCGTCCGATGGCCGTCCCCATCGTTGACCCTTTTCTATCCGATGGCCGTCCCCATCGTTGATATTTTCGGCAGCCGTACCCTGCCAGGTGGTCGTCCTCCACCTTTGATGGCCGTCCCCATCATATTTCTTTTATCCCCAACAGAGCAGCCGTCCCCTGCTAGGTGATCGTCCTTCACCTTTGATGGCCGTACCCCATCATCTGTTTATTTCATTTATTCTTTAACCCGATGGCCGTCCCCGTCGTGGTCCCTTTTCTTTTTTAACCCGATGGCCGTCCCCATCGTTGGTTACTTTACCTTTATGAACTTGATGGCCGTCCCCGTCATGTTTCATTAATTTCCAGAGAATTTTACAGCTTTATCTTGATGGCCGTCCCCATCATGATATCTTGCTTTCCCCAGCTAGTCGGCCGTCCCCGTCTTGGCTTTACCTCCTATCCCCAGCATGTCGGCCGTCCCCGTCATCGCTTTGTTTTCCGCACCTTTACAATATACTTTATTTTCCCTTTTCTTCTTCATTCCGTGAGTGCAAATTTTGGACTGTCTTTGGTATTCAACCACAAGTTATCTTGTTTGCCTGTTAAGCCGTCGCTTACATCCTGCACAGCTAACTCATGTTTGAATAGGGGCAGCTGTAAACACCCCAAATTTGCCCTCACCCATTCACACCATGGCTTGTGATCATTTCATATGCATAAACACAATCATATCATCTCATATCTCAATTTTGAGTCACTGCATAGCTTCTAAGGCATCTGCACCTAGGGTTTGTGATCTGAGCAATCCCAAAGCATCTTGGGCCATTCCAAAGGCCACCAATCAATTCAAAGGGGTCCATGTGTGTTCTTATGTCATATTCCATCCTTTCAAAGTCAAGATTTCAAAAGAATCACAAGAACTAGGGTTTGAGGTGATGCAGAGCCAGGATGAACTGCACAGTTGACCTAAAATTAGGGTTTTGGTTTCAGAGGCCATAACCCCAATTTTTTTGGTCATTCTTGTTTCCATTGATCTCTATATGGTATAGGGAGTATGCATATCAATCTTCATGAAGAAATTCCATGGGGAAGTCATCTGATCAAGGGTTGACTTTTCAGACAAGTCAGTGCAAAATCAGGGCATCTGAGGCCCCCAATGACCCAACCAATGGGTGATCTTCATCATTTTGAGTGTATATGATCTTTATTTGATCATGGAAGAAGGATGAAGTTCATAAAAATCAAGAATTTAGGGTTTTTGCAAATGTTGACTTTTTGGGCATAGTTGACTTTTCAAGAATGCATCATTTTAGGTCATATTTCAAGCCATGATTCATGATCCAAAAATGCTTCAAATGGAAAAACTTTGGTCATGAAAGTTGTAGATCTCATCTTTCCCTTTTCAAAAAGTACAAGAACATGATCAAACTCTTCTTGGATCAAAAGTTATGGCAATGCAAAGTTGGCAAAAATCATTGATTTTCAAGGCATGCTTCAAATGGAAATTTTGCAAAGTCTTGAACCAAAGCCAATTGTGACCTCTAGTTCATTTCAAACCATTACACAAACATCCTCTAAGTCACAAAAATCAGAATTTGACCAAGGTTCACATGTGTTTAGTTCATGTAACAAGACATTTTTATCATGAAAATCCATAAAGTAACCAAGTTGCAAAACACTCATGACACTTCCCTCAACTTGCTGCCTTGGCCTTTGGACCTTGCTGGCTCTCTCACCACACCATGCTGCGCCAGCCCTAGCCCTTGTACCAAGCTAGTACCAAGCCCATGCCTCTCTTACAAGATTTTTGACTTTTGGCAAAAGCAAACATCCCAATCACCACAGGCCATGTCACATCCTCTGGCCACTTGCATTTGTTTATTGTATCCTTTGGCAAGCCATAACACTAACTAAGCAAGCCTGAAACTCACACATTCACCACATTCACAAAAACACACCACATTGCAACTTGTTTCGAATCTGATTCCACAGCTTGCAAACACACAAACTATCTTCACCATTCAACTCACCTTGCTCTATAGACCACCCAGCACCAAGAACCCAAGCCTGAAACAACCAGAATACTCCATAACCATTTCTCACCTCAGCCTGCATTTCTCTTCGAAACTCTCACCACAGCTTGCAAACACACAAACAAACACCACAGACCTTCTCCATTCATCCTCAGGATCACAAACAACCATTCACCATGACTTGAAGCTCTCTATTTCACCATTGCCATTTCTGATCAAGCTTGAGCAGAAGCTTTCGAATCTCATTATCCAGCCAACTTAAACTCCTTTTGAGCATTCAAGCATCTTCTGTGGACCAAGTGGAGTGGATTGCACAAGGAGAAGTGGCCAGAAAGTCCTCAAACTGAAAGCTCCAAATCTCAGGTAGCTCGAAAATTATTTTTCCAGAAATCATTTTTCTTGTTACAAACTTGTTCTATGTGATTCACTGATCATCCTGGTATCATTGGTTTTGAAAATGGCTTTGTTTTGAGCATTTAATTTGTATCTGAAACTTGCGTGCCCTAGCTTTCATTTCCTTCGATTCAGCTTGTTTAGGAAGAAGAAATTTGTTTTGGGAGAGGGGTTTGGTTCGTGAGAGCTTGGAGATCATTTCCCAGTTCTTGTTTTTCATTTTTGATACGATTTGAGGGGTTTGGGATTTTTTCAGGTGAGGTGCTGGCCGGAGAAGACGACCGGAAGTCTTCTCCGGCCACCTGAGTCATTAAACCCTAATCTCAGGTCATTAACTCTAGTTTGAATTTGAGCCATGGATGTGCGTTGACCTGTTGACTTCCCTCTCTTTTGGATGGCCCAGATCATTTCATTTGCCCTAATCTCTCTCATTAGCTTTAATTAATTCGTAATTAAATTAATTAATCCAGATGCAATCCACACCCTTCATTCGCGCGCCAGTCAACGTTTTCAAACCCAGAATCAATCTCAGCCTTCCATTTGTTTTACTTTTCATTTTCATTTATTTTAATTCATTTTCTTTTCATTTAATTTGCATAATTATTTTAAAATAGTTAAAAATTCTTAAAAATTATGAAACCTTTTCCTAAAAGTTTTATTAATTTTTAAGACCCAAAAACATTTTTATTTTATTTTTTATCATTAAAAAAGAATTTTTAAATATTTAAAAGATTATTTTTAATTGATTAATGGGAATTAATTAATTAAAAATACTTTTAGGTATTTAAAAATTACAAAAAAATTCATGAAATGTTCTAAGACATTTAGAAACATTGTCCAACCTTCAAACCAAATTTCTTTTTTGATCTTGATAATTCTTAAGAATTTTTCATTGAATTAAATCATTTTTTATGCATTATTTTGATCATAAGTTCAAAAATTCATTTCTGCCTATTGGAGAAGGTTGAGACATTGATTCTTCTTGCATTGTGTTATGTTTAGCATGTAGTTTCTAGGGTAAAATGGCCATGATTTGTTCTTGCATTTCCAAATTGATTGGCATTTCTTTTGTTAAGAACCCTAAAAGACCCTAATAACTTAGAAAATTCATAACTTGAGTTTGGTTGAGAGTTGAGAGTTCCCCTTTGGGCAGTGGTTTATTATAGGTCTAGGGTTTCTTAGGATGGCATTTTCCATTTTTTATCTTAGGGTTTGCTTCTGTTTTGGGTTTTTGTTTGATGTTTGATCCTTAAACCCTAATTTGGGCTTTCTCTTGCATCCTTCTTGCATTTCCTTGCATAACATGACTTGTCTTTGCATTTTGTGCATTCTTGTGATTCATTTGGCATCTTAAGACATATAGAAAGCATCTTTGATCATTGCATCTCATATTTGCTATGCCATTTGTCTTGTATGCTTCATAACATTTCATGCTTGTTCATGCCCTTTAGCTTGCATCATTTGCATTCATGATCTTGTATGAACATCTCCATGCCTTGCCTCATGTTTGCAGCATCTCATAGCATCATAATCATCATCAACATGCTTCTGGTTTTGCTTAGCATCATGCCATTTCATCTCATCTTGCATTGCATTGCATTTCTTTCTAACATTTCAGGTGGTAAGTAACTTGAGAGGTGAATTTGCCTTCACTTCTCATAACTTTTCTTTTCATCTCTCTTGCATCCATTGCTGCATTCCTATATGTGTTTGAGTTTGAGCTTGCTCATTCTTCCTCTTCCCACCTTCTTTCTTCAAGTGACTTGACTTCTTGAATGAAGCAAGTCACTTTGCTTCTCTTGATCCTGTTCATCTGCTTCCTGGTGGCTCCTTTGAAGATTCTTCTCTTGAAAACCTCACAAACTTTAGGATCAACCAAGCATGATAATGAATTAGGATTTTGATTAGTCCCCCTTCATAGTTTTTACCTTTGTGTCTCTCTTTGAGTCTTCTCTTCTCACCTCATAATCAGGGATTAAACCCTAAAGGCTCTAAGACTTTGAGATTAAGCTTATGCCTGCATCCTTCTATTAGGATGGAGTGTATAACTTTAATCCTAAGTGTTAAACCCTTAATGTGTTTAACTCCTTCAATTAATCCACCTAATAATCATCAAGACATCACACTTGTAACTTGGGCCTTGCATTAGGGTTCTAATTCTTCCTTAAGTGGTTAAGAAGGACTAACCCTAGTGTTAATGGACAAGTCCCCCTCAAGTTGTCTTACAAACAATAAAACTCACTTCATCATCATACCATTAAATAAAATCCACTTAATCAAAGGCTTGTTTTGTCATGAGTTTAATCCCTAATCATGGATTAAGTTGAGGAGCTTTCCTCAGCTTAAACATTCTCATCTATCATCCTTCTTTTAGGATGGTGTAATGAGTCTGTTTAATCCATGATTATGGCTTAACCTCATTACTCAACACTAAACAAAATCACAAAAACATCTAAATAATCACAAGTAGGTTAATGATCTTAATCCTGCATCAAAGGTGATTAAGTGTGAGAATCTGACTTCACACTTAAGGAATTCTCATTACCCCTAATCAGAGGGAAGATGTGATGAGTTTACTAGATCCATTGGTTTAGGCTTAAGCTCATTATCTTATGACAAACTTTCAAAAGCAATAAAAGACTGAAAACACAAAAACAAACAATAATCGTCTCCTCCGGGATTCTTTTCTCATCACACTCACTCACAAACGAGAACTTGCTTCTTCCGTCTAATGCAAGACAGTCAGCACCTGAGCCAGACAGGTCATACACTTGAGCATAGACAAGCAAGCAGTTCACAAGTCAATTCATCTCTCAGTCTCTTTGGGTCGAACTACGGTGTTCTGACTTCCTCATTGCACGAGAGGATACGTAGGCATAACTTAACAGTTACCGAACAAAAGTCTCTGTATATTCCCCCTCCTTTCAGTTTCATTCTCTTAAGCCTCATGATCTTGAGCATACTCTTTTCCTTACACTGACACTGTATCTATACACTTCACTTCTTTTACACTGACACCTGTATATCCTTTTCCAGCTATTTTACACACAGATTGCACTGACACTACCCCTTTAAAACACACATCTTTTAAGCGTGGATCCCGTCGAGTACGACGGACAATCTGGGTGCTAATACCTTCCCAGGTTGTAACCAACCCCCTTTCTCAGTCTCTCTGGTTCGCAAACCGTCTTGTCCATCTTTTTCTAGGTCTATGCAGCATTGCCTTTCCTCCGGGATAAAAATGCCTAGCTGGAGACTCTATTCATTCTCCAGTGAGTTCACGGCTGTGTGTTCTCACTGTTCCTCTCGCCGACAGTTCGCGTCTGTACCTTCATATGACCCTGTTTCATTTGTCGGGAGCGACAGTACTCTATCAGAATCATTTGCCATCTTGCAACCCTTCCGGTAAGTGTTGGCTTCTCAAATATGTACTTGACTGGATCCATCTTTGAGATCAACAAGGTAGTGTGGGTCAACATATACTGCCTTAGTCGGAGAGCAGCCCACGCTAAAGCACAACAAGTTTTCTCGAGCAGTGAATAACGTTGTTCAGAGTCGGTAAACTTTTTGCTTAGGTAGTATATTGCGTACTCTTTTCGACCAGACTCGTCATGCTGTCCCAAGACACACCCCATTGATCCTTCTAATACTGTCAAGTACATTATTAGAGGTCTTCCTTCAACTGGAGGCATAAGGATTGGAGGTTCTTGTAAGTACTCCTTGATTTTGTCAAAAGCCTTCTGGCAGTCTTCATTCCACCTGACCGTTTGTTCTTTTCTTAACAACTTGAACAGGGGCTCACAGGTTGCAGTAAGATGAGATACAAACCTTTATATGTAGTTCAATCTACCTAAGAACCCCTAAACTTCCTTTTCAGTCCTAGGTGCAGGCATCTCTTGAATGGCTTTGACTTTTTCAGGATCAACTTCAATTCCTTTTTCACTTACAATGAACCCCAGCAGTTTATCGGAACGTACCCCGAATGTGCATTTGTTGGGGTTCAACTTTAGCTGATATTTCCTCAGACGCTTGAGCAACTTCAGCAGATTTACCAGATGGTCTTCTTCAGTGAGGGACTTGGCAATCATATCATCCACGTAGCATTCAATTTCTTTGTGGATCATGCCGTGCAATAATGTTACCATAGCCCGTTGATAAGTGGCACCAGCATTCTTCAATCCAAACGGCATTACCTTGTAACAAAATGTGCCCCAAGGTGTAATTAAAGTGGTCTTTTCCATGTCTTCGGGTGACATCTTGATCTAATTATATCCCGAAAAACCATCCATGAAGGAAAACACCGAGAACTGAGCCGTGTTGTCGACTAATACATCAATGTGAGGTAAAGGGAAATCATCCTTCGGGCTAGCTCTGTTCAGATCCCGGTAATCCACACACATTCGTACTTTGCCATCCTTCTTAGGCACTGGTACAATATTAGCAACCCACGGCGGGTAACTAGTCACAGCAAGAAAACCGGCGTCCCACTGCTTTTGTACTTCTTCTTTGATCTTCATTGCCATATCCGGACGAGTAAGGCGTAGCTTCTGCTTCACTGGAGGACAATCTTCCTTCAAAGGCAGCTTGTGCATCATAATGTCAGTATCCAGACCAGGCATGTCTTGATAGGACCAAGCAAAGACATCAACGTACTCTCGAAGCATGTCAATAAGTTGTTCCTTCACTGAGTCTTGCAGACGGGCCCCGATCCTCACTTCTTTCAAGTCTTCTTCGGTAGCAAGATTAACCGTTTCAACCTCCTCCTGATGAGGAGTGATCACTTTCTCCTCTTGCCTTAACAACCTGGCTAACTCTTCAGGTAACTCATAGTCTTCTTCAACCCCTTCATCAGCTTGATTAATTGGATTGTCGAATTCATACAAGGTCATAGCAGTGTTGTTGTCGGTGCAATCTGGAGGATAATCTCTGCAAGGGTTGAGATTTGTTTGTTTTAGTGATCAGTTTTAATCTTGTTTAGAAAAGGGAAAATGAAGTTGTTATTTTGAAAACATTGCCATTTTATTGTTCTGTACAAAAGTGAAAAATGAAAAAGACAGTGAGCGAAAAAAAGACTCGTTTGCAAAAGATGTCCTGATATTCATTGATTAATCATTTGCACAAAATACAAGATGGCCCTATTACAAAATGAGTCCTGACACCTTGGGCAAGATGCAGGACTTGATGAATGATAAAATACATGAAATAATAATTACTCTGCTGGAGTAACCCTTATAATTTCCTGGGAAGACCAGTTAGAGACTTGGTTCCTCGGGATCCTTGGACGTATCCAGTTCTCCAGGTTACGGTCGCTTTCCTCCTCGTCTTCCAGAATGTTCACAGCATCTGGGGTAAGCATTCCCCCAGTGACAAATTTGGGCTCCTTGGCAGCCTCTGGTTGATCTTGTCGGATTGGTTTGTAACCCAACCCGAATCTGTCTTCTTTTTTCTCCACCGGCAACAGTTTTCCCCAGCCTCTGGCGTTACCCTCTTCAACAACCTTCTGGGCTTGCTGATATGAAGCGATAGAAGTTCCAGACATAGCAGTTGCTTCATTGATGTTAAGGGCTTCAAACCCCTGGCTCATAGTCTCGTGGATCTCCCCATCCATCTCAATATACTTGTAAGTAGCCAGCTGGCTAACGAAAATGTCTTCCTCCCCACAGATTGTGATGATCTGGCCTTCCCACTCGTATTTTAATTTCTGGTGAAGGGTAGATGTAACAGTGTGTCGTACCCCGAAAAATACGACCTCACGCCATCCGAAATGGACGGAGCCGCGCGCCGGACGGACTGAAGAGTCGCCACCTAATTCTATTTATTCCCGAAGAGGGAAAGGGGAGACATAGATAAAACCCGGGAGGAAAAGGACGAGGACAAAGTTCAACGGAACCATTGCCTAGGTTCGGGAGTCGGTTATGCAGGGGGGAGGTATTAGCACCCCCTACATCCATCGTACTCGATGGGAACCATCTAAGTTATCGCGCGAGAAAGGATGTCTATGCTTAAACGAATTGCTTGCTAGAGGGAAATGAGTTGAATTATAAGTTAGATTGAACCTAGGTGCTCGGCAAGGATCGAGATCCTTGTGCCTACGTACTCCCGTGTGCAATGGGAAAGTCAGAGCCTCGTAGTTCGGCCTACTAAGGGTAATGGATGTTGATTTTATTACCTTTCATCGATGAAAGGGTTTAGGAGTTGAAATGCACTAAAGACTATGGATAGTTTATCTCGCCCAACAAGACGAGCGTCCTGCGTCGAAATAATCGGAGCGAGTAACGAAAGCTCGTTATCCCCCTTTCTACCGCTTAAGGCTCGTGGCGTACAGATCTTCTCGTATTATTAAAGTGTTTTATTTCCTAAAGCCGCTTGACGTTGGATCAAGGGTTTGGATCTAATCGAAACGTTTTGGTTTTTTGAGGTTTAGAGGGTGCATGCAAATGGAGTGTATTTTTGTGGTTTTGTTAGCGAGGCACGAATCGCTCGGCTCGCAAAGGTGGAGTGGATCCTAAACGAAAAAGATAACTAAAAAATAAAGTGCAAGTGTGCAAAGTGCAATCGCTTGGCGTTGGACCAAGGATTCGGGATTAAAATGCGAGAAATAAAAGTGCGTACAAATTAATGGGAGAGGGGTACAAAATAAATACAGGGGATTGCGAGAAATAAAGGCTATCATTGTATTTTGCCCAAGAGGAAGCGTGTGTGCAGTGTGTTTGAACTATTCGAAGGCGTTCAGCCTATTTATTCGGGACGCAACTATTTGAAGGCGTTGGACCTTTTGATCGAGCGCAACTGTTCGAAGGCGTTGGACCTTTTTGGGACGCGACAAAATTTGGTTCGTTTACTGCCTTAGAGCCGATTTAATGAAATCGTTCTATGAGGAGTCGAATCGTAATTTCTTTTTAAATGCGAAAATAAATGAATAAATAAATTGAATTGAATTGTATTAAAAATAAAATAATGAATAAAATAAATAATGAATAAATTATATTACAATTTTTTTGTTCAAAATAAAAATAATAGAGTAAAATAAAGGAGGGCCTCATATTGACCGCTCATCACCGATTAAATGTAATCGGGCGAAAAACGGCCTTTTATAATATCATCGGCCCCTAATGGAATAGAAAAAAAATCTTTTTAGAGAACTTTCTTAAAAATTGGCCAATAACAATTAAATTGAAATTAAAGAAAAATTATTTAGACTTAAAAACAGAAAATAAATTCTAGTATTTATTAAATAATAATCACAAAATAATAGAAAATTTTAACAAAAGAAAATATATAAAATAAAGAAAAAACAAGAGAGGGAGCATTAGCAATGTAATATCGGTGTGTTTAAGAAATAAAAAGATATGGGCTTTGAATCCAATTCCGAAACAAAAAAAGAATAATAAAGGGTTCTATTTAAAAGCAGAAAAATAATATATATATATATATATATATATATATATATATATATATATATATATATATATATATATATATATATATATATATATATATATATAAACCAAAAAAACAAAACAAGGAGACGCACGCCCCTTTCATCAACGCATCAGAATAAAGTAAAAGACTTGTTTTCAAAACACACCCACAATAATACAAGGTTTGAATGGGTCAGAGGACACAGTACTTTTCATGATCTAAAAACTGAATTAAAAAATAGAAATAAAAAATAAAAGAGTGTAGCTTTGATCTTAGAAATGTGTTTAGCATCAATGCCATCATAATGGGCCATGTCCGGTCTAACAACACCAGTATAGAATATAAAAACAAAAATAATTAAAAAAAAGTAAGCCAATGTGTGAGATATTTCTTTAAAAATAAAAAAGTTATATAATAGAAAAATAAAACAACAGAAACAACATCATTCTGTCTCTCTCTAAAATGCATCAGAAAGAAAGAAAAAAAAGAAAGGAAAAAAAACCTACCCTCTCGGTCCTGGCTCTCGGCGGCGATTTCGCGGCGGACGGTGATGGCGTTGTTCGGCCTCTCTCGCGTTCTCTCTCAGCTTGCTTCGCGATTTCTCACTCAGATTTGGTTCGTCGGCGGCTTCGCGTTTTGTGTTCGTCGGCGATTGTGTTTTGGTCGCGGCTGCCGGAGTGGGTGGTCGCCGACGCGGTGTTTGGTTTTGAAGGTGGCCAGCTGAGTTTGGTGAATGGTTTTGCGTTTCAGTGGCTTTGCGGTTTGGGAGTTTCAGTGATGTTTCAATGGGTTTTTACTGTGTTTGGTTTTCCGGTAGTGGATTCATTTTTTGAGCGGCTTCTCTGTTACCGGCGGTGGATTCGGGTTGGTTTTGGTGTTTTTCGGATTCAGAAGTTTTGAAGGTTAGAAGCGATTTGTGTTTCAGTTTGTGCACGCAGCCGTAAGTTTGACGGGATGGTGGTTATTGGTGATTGTTTTGGTGATGTTCGGATCTGGGTTGTTCAGGTTGATTTGGATTGGTTCAGATTTGAGGTACGATTTCGTTTTTCTGGATTTTTGAGGTGTGTTTGAAGGCTATGATGAAAGAGTGTGATTTCAGGTTTTTTTGTGAATGCTTTTGTTTGTGAGTTTTGGAGGTTCGATGGTGATGATGAACTTTATGAAGTCGTGGTAAAGGTAAAGGCTATAATTTTTGTTTGTTTAGATTTGTAGGTTGGATGTAATATGGTGAAGGAACAGAGAAGTTGAATCAAGAGTTGAAGGTTGATTCAAATTTTCTGCTGTGATCTCTTTTCAACTTTTGTTTTTTCTATCTGTTTTTTTTTTGGGTGAATGGGTTAGTATTAGAGGTATATGGTGGTAGAATATGAAGGTTCTGAATGGAATATTTATGAAGCAAGAAGAATAAAAGTGTGTATGAGTTTTTAAGGATAAGGATTGAAAGTTTGTTATTTGCAGGCTGTATGATTGTACAATTGTGTGGAATTGTGTTGTGAATCAGTTGTGGAATTTACACCTTAGAAAAAAGTCCGTACGGTTTGCAAAGCTGGAATTGTGACGTGAATTGGTGGAGGGATTATGGTGTTGTTGCTGAGATTCTTTTGGCTTAAAAATAAATAAATAAATAAATAATTGATAACAATGTTAATAATTTCATAATAATAACAGAATAAATAACAATAAGGGAATAATGTTAATACAAATAATATAATAATAAGAAAATAATAAAATAGAAATAATAGAAACTAAAACTAATAAGAATAAAAATGACAGTAACAATAAAAGGAAAATAATAGTGGTAAAGATATAATAAATTTTTGTAGAGATTTTTTTAGTAAATGGGCTGAAAATAATAGTAATATAAATGAAATGAAATTATATAATAATATAAGGATTATGTTAGAAAATATTTTGACAATAAAATGAGATAAAAGAAATAGAAACTAAAAAATAGAAATAGTAGAAATAAGAGTAGCTATAACAATACTAGTAGAAATGATGGAATAGATTTAATAAATAAACGAAAATAAACTTTTTTTGTATTTTGGGTAAACAATAATAAATGGGCTAAAAATTAAAGTAGTAAGACATACATTTTTAGAGAAATTAACCCTTTTTGAATTGTTGTGATAAAAAGTAGTCACGGACATGATAATCGGACAAATTACTCCATACAACATTGCGTACTTAAACTGACTCGACTAACTCAAAATAAACTCAATTTTCGCACAAACTGGGACTCAGTTGAAATAAGAAAAGAAAACATATTTTTTGGATTTTTTCGAATATTTGCTAGAAAAATAAAATGGTACGTATTTTTTTAATTTTTGGAGAGTAACGAGACAGTAAAATAAAAGGTGCAGGTAGGACAAATTTGGGGTATGACAGATGCCCCTATCGAATTAGCTTAGACCGAGTAAGATGAACTGGCTCGCGTTCAATCTTTCAAGGTATAAGATAATTAGATATTAACAGACTCCAAATTTGTCCGATAAAAGAAACTGTGCAGTAAATGGATGATTAAAATTGGGAACTGAAGGTGATACGAAACAAAAAAAAGGTTGACAGAAAATTAAATAATCGCCTACCACCGCAAGGATGATAATGCGAACTCGGCACTCGATGTTAGGTCGATGCTGAGTAACAGAAAAAGAAAAAATAAATAATCGCTTACCATCGCAAGGATGATAATGCGACCCCAGTACTCGATGCTAGGTCGATGCTGAGTAACAGAAAATAAAATAATCGCTTACCACTGCAAGGATGATAATGCGACCTCAACACTCGATGCTAGGTCGATGTTGAGTAACAGAAAATAAATAATCGCTTACCACCGCAAGGATGATAATGCGACCCCAACACTCGATGCTAGGTCGATGTTGAGCGATAGAAAATTTAAATAATCGCTTACCACCGCAAGGATGATAATGCAACCTCAGCACTCGATGCTAGGTCGATGCTGAGTAACAAAAAATTAAATAATCGCTTACCACCGCAAGGATGATAATGCGACCCCAACACTCGATGCTAGGTCGATGCTTAGTAACAAAAAATTTAACTAAACTGGAAGAGAAATATCCAACGGGGACGCCCACTGAATAGCACCTTAGGAGAATCTTCGATCGACCCTGGATCCTGACTTCCGCTGGGGGAAGTCTTGGAATCTTGGATTGATCCTGGATCTTGACTTATGCACGTATGCTTGATTGTTGTGAAATGGTATTCCATAATGATGGAGATACGATGCAAATGCTTATGCACTGAGATATAAATTCGATAATGTTGGGGATAATAAAAGTCTGATTTATTGAGAATATGCAAATGATGCATATGCTGTAAATGATTGATGTAAATGATGCTTATGATGCTGATGATGCATAATGATGCATATGAGTGATTGAAAAAGAAAGGTGCCAGCTTGGTGGACTTTTGGTTTGGTAGTTGCCAATAATGATTGGACTTTGGGTGGGTGGAGGGCTTGATTCCCCGACACTCGATCTTTGACGAAGTATGATCCGAAGACGGATCTGAAAGCTCCAAGTTTTGGTCACTTGCTGATGAGCGAAGCGACTTAATTGGCACGTGAAGATTGATTTGCTTTAAACGATTGCTAATGTTTAGCAAGATCCGCTTGTTCAGCTGGGGAGAAGAGAGAGGAAGATTTGCTCCTTGTCTGCTTGCCCCTGCCTGTAGGGTATTTGAAAAAATCTGGTGGGGAAGCTTTGACAATGGCCACGACATGACCTGCCCCTGATTGAGCCTTTGAAGGTGATTTGCCCCTGATTGGGCTGTTGAAAAAATATTGATTCAAATTCCTCTTTTGATTGCCCCTTGTTAGGATTGTACTGATGTCGAATACTGAATTGCAATTAAATTGTTCATATACAAATGGTAATGTTAATGTAAAGTTCATGTAAGTTTTGAAAAAGTCAATTTATTTGAATGTTTGTGATAGTGTGACGAATGGACTGTTAGCCCAAACGAGGTGCTGATTTCGAAAGTGCGTGAAAGATGCAGCAAAAATAATGTGCGATGAAAATTAGCAAATATATGGGAGTCAATTTACGCAACCTTGTTGGTAGCACGCTTTCAGAATAAACCGTGCCTCAATTAGGACTTTCGAGGGTTGTAACGTGGTCTGGTTAATGGTTTGAGAAACAAAGGATATAAGGCTCAAAGTTTGATTTGTACCCACCCTTCTTCGTAATGTTCTCCAGTCCTATGTTCAGTTAACTCTACATATGCATTTGTTTTCGACTTTGCAAGAATGAAGATGAAGCTTTAAAGTTTACTTGAAAATGGCAGTCATCTTATTTTGCTGTTAGTGACCCTTTGATTTTTTTGATTTGGTGGTCACTGATATTCGTTTTTTTTGTGTTGAGGATTTGGGTTCCTCTTTTGATTTTTCGACTAAGTCTCCCTTCGGGTGCTCAACTTAGTGTTTTCTTTTCTTATTTTTTGTATTTTGTTGAATTTTGTGACAGTCAAGCCATTTGTTGATGGTCCTTTGATGGGATGTCTCATCTTGCAATTTGAAATTGTAGTCAGGTTAACTGAACAACTACCCTGCCCCGGGTTAAATGTAAGGGTTGTATTCGAAAGAAACTCCTACTTCTAGGCTCGAAGTGGTTGACTAGGGATTAACTCCTTATATCTCCAGTGTTTGGGGATTTGAACAAATGCCTGTACATCATTGACAAGGTTTTATCCGAAAGCATACCGCAACAGTTATGGGTATTTCGTTTTCATCATCCTCCCTCAAATATTTGCTAAAGTGAAGTGAGGGAAATATTTTTTGTGATTTTGTGGTAAATGATCAATGATGAGCGAATGCGAATAGAGTGATTCAAAACATGCATAAACATAACATTAACATAACCAAGTACAAATGATAACAATGTTCAGAGCAAATAGTACTTAAACAAACATTACAAAACAACAGGAATGCAGAAATCATAAATGGCACTGGCTGCCTTGATTTGAGGAATTGAACTTCTCTTGATTGAATGCTTCAAAATGGGAGACTACTCAGTTTTGGTCTTCTTCAAAAGCATTCGTTGAGGGGCCACTTGCGGCGACACTGGATTGCTCTGGATATTCAGACCCTTCTGAGTAAAGGTGAGATCCTTAGAGTTGATCAGGTCTTGAACTTTGTGCTTGAACGATTTGCAGTTCTCGAGCGTGTGACCTGGAGCACCTTTGTGATACTCACAGCGAGCATTGGCATCATAATCTCGAGCGTTACCAGTTTGAGGTGGCATGTCCTTCAACACAAGAGTTCCTTTTGCCATCATCTGATTAAAGATTTCAAAATGTGTCATAGGCAAGGGATCGAAGGTTCTTTCAGGCCTTCTTTGCTGATATGGTGGACGCTGTTGAGGAGCGCGTTGTTGTTATTGACCGGGCTGTTGTTGATAAGCCGGTTGCGGGTATGGATAAGCCGGTTGCTGGCATGGTCTAGGTCCATATTGCGCAGCTGCACCCAGAGGATAAGGACATGGTTGATAAGCCATCGGTGGCGGAAGCAGAGCTTGAATAGCTGGATGAACAGGCATTGAAAGAACAGGCTGATGAGACATAACCATTCTGGCCAAGGCTTGCATGGCCTCATGAATACGATCAATCTTGCCCTTCATTGAGTCAATCTCTCCCCTCATAGCAGCTTGTTCTTGTCGAATCTGATCCATCAGTCCTCTAGTGTTGGCTCAAGTTGAATACGGTCGTCTAACACGATACGGGCGTCGGGAAACCAGCTTGATTTACTGAAGATGGAGGAACATGAAATGAGTTCTTGGTTTTGGAATGAAATGCAAGATGAATAAATAATGCAAATGAGATGATATGCAATGTCAGAATCCAGGATCACAAGATCAGGGTCTTGAGGAGTCCAAGGTACAGATGGAGGATACTCAGATCAAGAATTCACTGGGTAGACTCTAAAGTTTAGGGACCCCAAAGTTATCAACTCATATGGCTGTTCATCACACGCGCCATAAGCATGACGGTTGATTGACTCCGCCATATGAATCTATTTTGGGTGAGATCTTCGTATCGACAACCCACGAGAGCAGATTTTCTCGGGAGTCCATACTACGTGATCACCGACACTAGGTTTAAAACAAAGTCCTGGAGTTATGGAACTTTCTCAACTGTTTGATGCACGTGTCAATTTCATACATTCTTGACAGTCAATCAACTCCATTGAGTAAGTCTATTCCAAGTGAGGTTTTCGTATCGAGCCACGCGAGGGCGAACCCTGGTGCCCAATACTACGCAACCATCAACCGATGTTTTAACCAAAAGGTTCTAAAGGTCCTCAGAGTCGACGACTTTAATGAAAACAACTGAGCACACACGCCAAGAGCTTGACGGTTGTCAGCATTTCCATTAAAATCTACTCCGAGTGAGGTTTTCGTATCGACAACCCACGAGAGAGGTTCTCTCGGGAGCCCATACTACACAACCTCGCTAACTTAAGTTTGTACTCGAAAGCCCGGGTATAGAGCTTTTCCCTCAAGTTTCTTTTGCAAAGTATCGATCCAAATTATAGTACCAAGGAGCCACAAGATATATAAGATGGAATGCGATAAAGAAAGCGATAAAAATAAACAAGCAAGGCATAAAAGCAAACATCCAAACAAACGCGAAAACCTAGACTAGGCTTGACTCGCATAGGGGTGAAACAGTCCCCAGCAGAGTCGCCAGCTGTCGTACCCCGAAAAATACGACCTCACGCGATCCGAAATGGACGGAGCCGCGCGCCGGATGGACTGAAGAGTCGCCACCTAATTCTATTTATTCCCGAAGAGGGAAAGGGGAGATATAGATAAAACCCGGGAGGAAAAGGACGAGGACAAAGGTCAACGGAACCATTGCCTAGGTTCGGGAGTCGGTTATGCAGGGGGGAGGTATTAGCACCCCCTACATCCATCGTACTCGATGGGAACCATCTAAGTTATCGCGCGAGAAAGGATGTCTATGCTTAAACGAATTGCTTGCTAGAGGGAAATGAGTTGAATTATAAGTTAGATTGAACCTAGGTGCTCGGCAAGGATCGAGATCCTTGTGCCTACGTACTCCCGTGTGCAATGGGAAAGTCAGAGCCTCGTAGTTCGGCCTACTAAGGGTAATGGATGTTGATTTTATTACCTTTCATCGATGAAAGGGTTTAGGAGTTGAAATGCACTAAAGACTATGGATAGTTTATCTCGCCTAACAAGACGAGCGTCCTGCGTCGAAATAATCGGAGCGAGTAACGAAAGCTCGTTATCCCCTTTTCTACCGCTTAAGGCTCGTGGCGTACAGATCTTCTCATATTATTAAAGTGTTTTATTTCCTAAAGCCGCTTGACGTTGGATCAAGGGTTTGGATCTAATCGAAACGTTTTGGTTTTTTGAGGTTTAGAGGGTGCATGCAAATGGAGTGTATTTTTGTGGTTTTGTTAGCGAGGCACGAATCGCTCGGCTCGCAAAGGTGGAGTGGATCCTAAACGAAAAAGATAACTAAAAAATAAAGTGCAAGTGTGCAAAGTGCAATCGCTTGGCGTTGGACCAAGGATTCGGGATTAAAATGCGAGAAATAAAAGTGCGTACAAATTAATGGGAGAGGGGTACAAAATAAATACAGGGGATTGCGAGAAATAAAGGGTATCATTGTATTTTGCCCAAGAGGAAGCGTGTGTGCAGTGTGTTTGAACTATTCGAAGGCGTTCAGCCTGTTTATTCGGGACGCAACTATTTGAAGGCGTTGGACCTTTTGATCGAGCGCAACTGTTCGAAGGCGTTGGACCTTTTTGGGACGCGACAAAATTTGGTTCGTTTACTGCCTTAGAGCCGATTTAATGAAATCGTTCTATGAGGAGTCGAATCGTAATTTCTTTTTAAATGCGAAAATAAATGAATAAATAAATTGAATTGTATTGTATTAAAAATAAAATAATGAATAAAATAAATAATGAATAAATTATATTACAATTTTTTTGTTCAAAATAAAAATAATAGAGTAAAATAAAGGAGGGCCTCATATTGACCGCTCATCACCGATTAAATGTAATCGGGCGAAAAACGGCCTTTTATAATATCATCGGCCCCTAATGGAATAGAAAAAAAAATCTTTTTAGAGCACTTTCTTAAAAATTGGCCAATAACAATTAAATTGAAATTAAAGAAAAATTATTTAGACTTAAAAACAGAAAATAAATTCTAGTATTTATTAAATAATAATCACAAAATAATAGAAAATTTTAACAAAAGAAAATATATAAAATAAAGAAAAAACAAGAGAGGGAGCATTAGCAATGTAATATCGGTGTGTTTAAGAAATAAAAAGATATGGGCTTTGAATCCAATTCCGAAACAAAAAAAGAATAATAAAGGGTTCTATTTAAAAGCAGAAAAATAATATATATATATATATATATATATATATATATATATATATATATATATATATATATAAACCAAAAAAACAAAACAAGGAGACGCACACCCCTTTCATCAACGCATCAGAATAAAGTAAAAGACTTGTTTTCAAAACACACCCACAATAATACAAGGTTTGAATGGATCAGAGGACACAGTACTTTTCATGATCTAAAAACTGAATTAAAAAAATAGAAATAAAAAATAAAAGAGTGTAGCTTTGATCTTAGAAATGTGTTTAGCATCAATGCCATCATAATGGGCCATGTCCGGTCTAACAACACCAGTATAGAATATAAAAATAAAAATAATTAAAAAAAAGTAAGCCAATGTGTGAGATATTTCTTTAAAAATAAAAAAGTTATATAATAGAAAAATAAAACAACAGAAACAACATCATTCTGTCTCTCTCTAAAATGCATCAGAAAGAAAGAAAAAAAAGAAAGGAAAAAAAACCTACCCTCTCGGTCCTGGCTCTCGGCGGCGATTTCGCGGCGGACGGTGATGGCGTTGTTCGGCCTCTCTCGCGTTCTCTCTCAGCTTGCTTCGCGATTTCTCACTCAGATTTGGTTCGTCGGCGGCTTCGCGTTTTGTGTTCGTCGGCGATTGTGTTTTGGTCGCGGCTGCCGGAATGGGTGGTCGCCGACGCGGTGTTTGGTTTTGAAGGTGGCCAGCTGAGTTTGGTGAATGGTTTTGCGGTTCAGTGGCTTTGCGGTTTGGGAGTTTCAGTGATGTTTCAATGGGTTTTTACTGTGTTTGGTTTTCCGGTAGTGGATTCATTTTTTGAGCGGCTTCTCTGTTACCGGCGGTGGATTCGGGTTGGTTTTGGTGTTTTTCGGATTCAGAAGTTTTGAAGGTTAGAAGCGATTTGTGTTTCAGTTTGTGCACGCAGCCGTAAGTTTGACGGGATGGTGGTTATTGGTGATTGTTTTGGTGATGTTCGGATCTGGGTTGTTCATGTTGATTTGGATTGGTTCAGATTTGAGGTACGATTTCGTTTTTCTGGATTTTTGAGGTGTGTTTGAAGGCTATGATGAAAGAGTGTGATTTCAGGGTTTTTTGTGAATGCTTTTGTTTGTGAGTTTTGGAGGTTCGATGGTGATGATGAACTTTATGAAGTCGTGGTAAAGGTAAAGGCTATAATTTTTGTTTGTTTAGATTTGTAGGTTGGATGTAATATGGTGAAGGAACAGAGAAGTTGAATCAAGAGTTGAAGGTTGATTCAAATTTTCTGCTGTGATCTCTTTTCAACTTTTGTTTTTTCTATCTGTTTTTTTTTTTTTGGGTGAATGGGTTAGTATTAGAGGTATATGGTGGTAGAATATGAAGGTTCTGAATGGAATATTTATGAAGCAAGAAGAATAAAAGTGTGTATGAGTTTTTAAGGATAAGGATTGAAAGTTTGTTATTTACAGGCTGTATGATTGTACAATTGTGTGGAATTGTGCTGTGAATCAGTTGTGGAATTTACACCTTAGAAAAAAGTCCGTACGGTTTGCAAAGCTGGAATTGTGACGAGAATTGGTGGAGGGATTATGGTGTTGTTGCTGAGATTCTTTTGGCTTAAAAATAAATAAATAAATAAATAAATAATTGATAACAATGTTAATAATTTCATAATAATAACAGAATAAATAACAATAAGGGAATAATGTTAATACAAATAATATAATAATAAGAAAATAATAAAATAGAAATAATAGAAACTAAAACTAATAAGAATAAAAATGACAGTAACAATAAAAGGAAAATAATAGTGGTAAAGATATAATAAATTTTTGTAGAGATTTTTTTAGTAAATGGGCTGAAAATAATAGCAATATAAATGAAATGAAATTATATAATAATATAAGGATTATGTTAGAAAATATTTTGACAATAAAATGAGATAAAAGAAATAGAAACTAAAAAATAGAAATAGTAGAAATAAGAGTAGCTATAACAATACTAGTAGAAATGATGGAATAGATTTAATAAATAAACGAAAATAAACTTTTTTTGTATTTTGGGTAAACAATAATAAATGGGCTAAAAATTAAAGTAGTAAGACATACATTTTTAGAGAAATTAACCCTTTTTGAATTGTTGTGATAAAAAGTAGTCACGGACATGATAATCGGACAAATTACTCCATACAACATTGCGTACTTAAACTGACTCGACTAACTCAAAATAAACTCAATTTTCGCACAAACTGGGACTCAGTTGAAATAAGAAAAGAAAACATATTTTTTGGATTTTTTCGAATATTTGCTAGAAAAATAAAATGGTACGTATTTTTTTAATTTTTGGAGAGTAACGAGACAGTAAAATAAAAGGTGCAGGTAGGACAAATTTGGGGTATGACACAGTGCCAGCGGCGTGAATCCAGGGTCTACCCAACAAACAGTTGTAGGCCGGCTGAATGTCCATCACGAAGAAAGTAGTTTTAAAGACTTGTGGGCCAATCACCACGGGTAATTCAATCTCTCCAAGCACTGATCTCTTAGAGCCATCAAACGCTCTTACCGCCAAGTTACTTGGACGCAATGCCAAACCATCATATTCTAGCTTCACCAAGGCTTTCTTTGGGAGGACATTGAGCGAGGACCCAGTGTCTACCAGCACATGAGAAAGAACAACACCTTTGCACTCTAAGGTGATGTATAAAGCCTTATTATGATTGTGTCCCTCCGTCGTTAAATCAGCATCTGTGAAGCCCAATCCATGACTGGTGTTAACATTTGCAACCACTGTTTCCAGCTGATTAACCATGATCTCTTCCGGCACGTAGGCTGCGTGCAGGACCCTCAAAAGTGCATTCTTGTGGGCTTCGGAACACATTAACAATGACAAGATAGAGATTTCGGAGGGCGTCTGATGAAGCTGGTCCACCACTTTGTAATCACTCTTTTTGATTATTCTCATAAACTCGTCCACCTCTTGGTCAAAGGACGTCTTCGGAGTTTCTTTAACAGCTGGCTCTTCGAGTACCACACTCTTCCCCTTTGCTTTAGCAACAGCCTCTACTTCAGTATTGGGTCTCGGTATTTGTGAGGCAAGAAGACGTCCGCTTCTGGTGAAGCCTCCTCCTCCCCCAACATTGTCAACTTTTGGTGAAGAGGTTGATGAATCTAGAGTGATCTTCTTTCCGTCGCAGTAGAGATCAGAGCCGTAGTGCCAAGGTATGGCATTACTGCTTTCATAAGGAACGGGTCCAGGTACCGTAATGGTGACTGGACTGATCACTGCAGTGGAAGGAACTGTGATGGTATGCGGGTCGTAATAGATTGTGACTGGAGATTTGACAGTAGGTGTTGCAGTTTGTTGTTGAAAATTGTTGTTGGGATGAACAGTTGCTGGGTCATAATAGATTGTGACCGTTGAGACATCTTCGTTAGCGTTTGTTGGTGTTGTAGGCGATTTCGTTGATAAGATGGGTTTTGACGTTGTAGAAGTAAGCATAGTTGAACTTTGGTTTGTTGAAATAATGGATGGAATGATTGTCGGAGTTGTGGATGAATCAGTGGGAATAATGGTTGTTGCAGTTGTAGGGGGATCTATTGTTGCTGAAAAAAGAGTTGTTGATGTTGTAGGAGGATCTATTGTTGCTGAAAAAAGAGTTGTTGATATTGTAGACGCCATTGTGGTAATTTTCAAAATTATATATCATATAAGGCCATCTATGCCAATCCCTAGCCTCTCACAACCATTAATAGCAGTCTTGCACGATTCGCAGCAGGACTCATAGCCCAGGAACACCTGGCATTTTATGAGTTGAGCTTTGACTTCTGCCAGCGGCGTTTGAATATGTGCAACACTATCAATCAATGCAGATGGTTGGTCCTCTTCTATGGCATTAATCCTGGGCCCACCATGACTAGGCATAGGATTTCTGGTAACATTTGGAGGAGGTGCAAAGTTGAGAGCTTTGGAATCAACCAGATCCTGAACCTTCATTTGCAAGGCTCTACACTTCTCAGTATTGTGATCAGGTGCGTTGGAATGAAAGGCACACCTAGCATTGGCATCATAATTCTTTGGGAGGTTGAGAGGATCTGGTTGAGCCAACGTCCTTAACTCAACCAGGTTGAGCTTCAGGAGTTGTGGCAGTAGGGCGGCATATGGCATAGGAATGGGGTCAATCACCCTATTTGCTTGAGATGGCCTCTGTTGAAAGGGGCGCTGATGTTGGTTGTTGTTGTTATTGTTGTATGATCTTTGTTGCAGAAAGTGCGGTTGTTGCTGATAGTGTTGTTGTTGTTGCTGTTGTTGAGGAAAAAATGGTTGTTGTAGAGCTGGAGCCGGGATAGTAACGGCTGCTATTGATCTGTGAGAGTACTGGGGTCTGCCCCTGCCTGCATGAATAGCATTTGTTTCACCCGTCCTTCGGGGTCCTGAAAAAGGTTTTCTTGTGTTGTTGGAGGAACTTGCACCGTTGTCAGAGATTTTGCCCATCTTCAGAAGACTCTTTATTCTCTCCCCAGCTATGACTACATCAGCAAAGCTAGTGGAGGAAAATGTAGCAAGTCGGTCGATATAAGTTCCCTGCAAGGTATTCATAAACATGTCTGCCATTTCCCGTTCAGACATGGGTGGCTGGACAGCAATAGCAAGCTGTCTCCACCTCTGAGCATAATCCTGAAAGCTTTCCCTTGAAGACTGAGACATGTTCATTAGAAGGGTTCTATTGGGAGCCATGTCTAGATTGTACTGGTATTGACGGATGAAGGCTTCGGCCAAGTCTTTCTAACATCTTATAGTGGCCCTGGTCAGATGCGAATACCATTCTCTTGATGCTCCAGTCAGGCTGTCCTCAAAATAGAACATCGATAACTTCTCGTCCATGGTATAAGCTTTGAGTCTCCCCAAGAAAGACTGCAGATGAGTACGCGGGTAGGAGGTACCATTATATTTTTCAAAGCACAGGGGTTTGAACTTGTGAGGAATTCTCACCCCATCCACCAGCCCCATGTCCATTACGTCAAAGCCTAGGGAATTCTGGGATTCAAGAGACCTTAGTTTCTCAGCAATCTCATCCAGCCTTCGGTCATAAACTTCATCCCCAGCTCCAATAATTGTGAATTGCTCTTCTTGAGGATCTTCTTGCAAGATCCTGCCTCCAGTAGTGTTACCTTGAGCATTCCTTATGACATTACCTTCTGGGTTTAGATGAGGCCCAAACTCTGGTGGATCAATGCGTGGCTGCCCGCGATCATTGTTACTAGTACCTCCTGTACCAGGATGGTGTTCATCAGGAGTTTGTCTTTCCACCAATTCCCTCAGTCTTTCCTGGCTCTGAGCTAAGCCAGTCATCACAGCCATGAACTGGGTCATTTGATTCCTCATTTCAACCCTTTCATTTGCCATTTGGGTCCTTACTTCATTCAAGTCCTGATGTACTTGATCCATCTGAATGCCCAGAAGGTTGTTTCGCGTTGGGTACCAGTGTATTCTGTTGACAGGGAACACTCTTCTTCGAGCAATGTTTCCTGAAACCACAACAAAGTGAGAAACAGCAATAAAACAAAAACCTACAAAACAAAGAAAAATGTTAGTATGCAATGCAATATGCTTATTTGTCTTCCAAGGGTATCCGGTTTGGTTCTTTGGTTTTGACCTTTCCAGACCTCGAGGAAATGCTGATAATGTTGAGAGATAAAGCCCACCAAGATAAAACAAACTGATATATTACAAAGGATGACAATACATAGTTTGTTTACAATACATGCCCGTGGTGGGTCAAAATACAACAACCAAAAGAAAAGTACATCAAAAGAAAGAAATACAAGCAAAAGGATCAAACATTCAATCCAAAGTCATCCTCTCTGACTTCCTTCAGGAGGGCCTCAGTCACTGGACCAGCTGGGTGCTCTGTAATGGTCCTGATGAGGAGGTTCCTGGTAGCAATGGCACTGGTTAGCTTCTTATGCTTATCTTGATCCTTTGACCTCTTCAACCCTGCCCGGAGTTTCAATTCAGATATCTCCTTCTGAGCTGCCAACAAAGCTTCCTGATGCTTCTTCTCACTAGCCTCCAGCTGCTCTATCTTAGCCTGAGTCCTTTGGTCTTCTTGTGCACGAGCTTCAGTGATCCTGATCCACCTAGCCTAGCTCTCCTCCAGATAATGCTCTGCCCTAGATTTCTGAATCTTTGCCTCCTTGCCGGAATTCTTTAGTACTAACTCCACTGCTTTTGCCTTCCTGATGTAGTCATTTGTCTTTTCAATCTTGGTTAGATGCTTAATCTTGAGTCTTTCCAATCTCTCAATATCCAGATGTCTGTCATTTCTCTCCCAGAGAGTCTTCTTCAAGGCTTCAGCTAGCTGAGTATTCCTTTCTTTCAGTTTTTCAAACTCTTCCATGCTGACAGTTGCTGCAGGTTGCACTGTAGAAGGTCTAGGAGTATCTTCCAAGGTGAAAGGCATCTGGGTGATCAGAGCTCTAGTACGGGACCAATCAGAATACTGGGCTGAAGCAATGTTGTTGCATTTTCCAAGGATGGCTGTCCCTTTGGTCTGAATGTTATCCCAAGCCCAGGCAGCCTGTCTGACAACAACAGAGTTGGGTTGAATTTCACAGTAGAGAGTCTCAGCCAAATCTTGTCCTCTGGGAGGATGAACCAAAGCATATCCTAATTACCTCTTAAACAGTAAAGGGTTGTAGTTGATGCAACCTTTCACTCCTATAAAGGGCACATTAGGATACTGCCCACAGCTGGTAATAATGTCCTTGCCTTTGGTGCTCTGGGTGCACCATCTGATGTCATCTGATGTTAAAGCAATGAATCTCTTAGCCCAATTCTTCTGCTGATGGGGGTTCAAGAAAGTATCCGATTTTGGCAAGTGTCTGAGCAGCCAAGAGTAATATAGAGGAGCACAGCATCTGACCATATTTCCTCTTTGCTTTTCATTTCTTTGATGGACTGAGTAGTAGAAGTCTCCCAGCAAAGTAGGAACAAGGCTCCTCAGCAAGAACAGGTGGATGGCATTCTTACTCACAAACTTGGGCTCATCTGCAAACAATATAACCCCATATATACTGAGGGCTAACAGTGCACAGACAGCCTTCCATTCTCCTACTGCAGCCTTCAGGGTGGCCTGGGAAATCAGGAAGTCTAGGTGGAGGCCTGGAACTCCAGCTTTGGTTGTCATGTTCTGCTCAATGAGGGAAGGCTCCAAATGCAATGCCCTGGCTATCTCTTCATTCCTGGGAGCAGTCATCTCTGGGTTTTAAGGTATCCCTCTCCTGATAGGAACTCCAATCAACAAGGAAAACTCTTCTAGCAGTGGCCCCATCTGGAAATCAGGAAAGGTGAAGCATCTGAGTGGAGGGTCATAAAACTGCAAGCATGTATGGATCATGCTCCTCTGAGATGCATCAAGATCCATGACCATGTCCGATATACCCCCATAGTGATCTCTGAATAGTGGGATATGGTCAGGTGTAATGAGGGACTGGACCTGCCTGATGCCAATCAAGATGGGCTTAAAGAAATGGTAAGAGATGTTGCTCTTTCTTGAAGTATCCATGAGTGCTGGTGAAGAGGCTGAGAACAACTGCTGATGAAGGTCACTGACTGAGAAGCCTTAGGTAAGATCTCTGATGAAGACAAAGCTGAAGATGAATCTCTGACAAACTGGTGAAGGAGCTGGAGAAGACAGCTGAAGCAGTCTGAGTAGCAGAAAGGGTCAAAACCAAACCAAATATGAAGATGGATACCCTGTAAAACAAATAAGCAAATGTTAAATGATGCAAAAATGATGTATGCAAATAATATGCAGGGGTTTGTGATCAAGAGCTGGATCTGATTATCTGCCTTGGTAAGAGCCCATGTATGTTCAAAGGTCCGGATGGAGGCTTAGAAATCCAGTAACCGGGTGGGGGACTCAAATAAAGAGTCACAAGTCCAGGGTAATCACAAGAACTGTCCAAAGTGATGCATTCTTAAAACAAAACAGTAACAGGGTATGATGTGGTCAAGGGTTCCTGCAAAACCTGTAAACAACCCAACCCCCTCACATGTAGTGTTATAGAACAAAGATCCTCAGACTTGGATCAGTTATGAGAAGTGTAAACACTTCTAACCCGGAGGTACAGTGTTTACAATAACCATAAAAGATCCTCCTCTAATTCACCCTAGATTCTAAAGGTCAGTATAAAGGTCATCCAGACTTAGCCTGCTTCCCAGATAGCCCTAGCACTACAGGAAATCTGTAGCACAGAGTTCTCAAGAAGAAACCCACGTCTGAATCGTGTTTCATATTCCCGCACCAGACCGAAATGGAATGGGAAAAAATATGAAGCCACTCTAGCCTAGGTGTCACTCAGGTCCCAGGTATAGGACCTTAATAACTCAATGAAACCCCACCCACCAAAACAGAAGCAGATCCAGCAATGATAATGACAGTATGAATATGCACAAAACTGTAAAGGAAAGCAATAAATGAAGTTGTACATAAAGCAATAAATAAAGCAAATGAACAAGCACAATTAGCACATAACACCCCCATAAACACAAGTCAAACAAGCTCTAGGAGGAACCCACAAAAAGAACCAGAAGCCCTGGTTGCAATATAAGGGTCCCCAGCAGAGTCGCCAAGCTGTCGCTCCCGCTAAAAGACACCGAGTCAGATAGGGTACATACGCGAACGGTCGGTGAAAGGAGAAATGAAAATGAACTGAAAAGAGTCGCCAGCTAGGCATTTTTATCCCGAAGGAAAGGTAATGTTGCATAAACCTAGGAAAGAAATGGATAAGACGGTCGCGAACCAGAGAAACTGTGAAAGGGGGTTGGTTAAAACCTGGCAAGGTATTAGCACCCAGATTGTTCGTCGTACTCGACGGGATCCACGCGTGAAAGATTTGTGTTTAAAGGGGTAGTGTCAGTGTTATCTGTGTGCAAAAGCTGGAAAAGGATGTACAGGTGTCAGTGCAAGAATGTGAAGTGAAATGCTCAGGAATGGGGCTTAAAGAATAATGCTGGAAGAGGGGGGGAAGAGACAGAGACTTTTGTTTGATAACAATTAAGTTATGCCTATGTATCCTCTCATGCAATGATGAAGTCAGAACACCGTAGTTCGACTCAAAGAGACTGAAAGATGAATTGACTGATGAACTACTTACTTGCCTATGCTCAAGTGTATGACCTGTCTGGCTCAGGTGCTAATTGTCTTGCATTAGACGGAAGAAGCGAGTTCTCGTTTGTGAGTGAAGATGATGAGAAAAGAATCCCGAAGGACACGATTATTGTTTGGTTTTTTAGTTTTCAATCTTTTATTTCTTTTTGTGTTTGTCATAAGATAATGAGCTTAAGCCTAAACCAAGGGTTAGTAAACTCATCACATCCTCCCTCTGATTAGGGGTAATGAGAATACCTTAAGTATGAAGTAAACACCTCAAACTTAATTACCATGATGTAGGATTAAGATCATTAACCTACTTGTGATTATTTAGATGTTTTTTGGAGTTTTTGTTTAGTGTTAAGTAATTAGTTTAAGCCATAATCAAGGATTTAATGGACTCATTACACCATCCTAATAGAAGGATAATAGATGAGAACATTTAAGCTGAGGAAGATACCTCAACTTAATCCATGATTAGGGATTAACCTCATGACAAAACAAGGCCTTTATTAAAGTGGATTTTAGTTAATGGTAAGATTAAGAAGTGAATTTTATGATTTGTAAGACAACTTGAGGGGTACTTGTCCATTAACACTAGGGTTAGTCCTTTTTAACCAATTAAGGAAGAATTAGAACCCTAATGCAAGGCCCAAGTTACAAGCTATTGTCTTAGTGATTATTAAGATGGATTGATTAAGAGATTTAAACACATTAAAGGTTTAACACTTAGGATTAAAGTTATACACTCCATCCTAAGAGAAGGATGCAGGCATAATCTTAATCACAAAGCCTTAAAACCTTAAAGGTTTAGTCTATGATTATGAGATGAGAAGAGAGACACAAAAGAAGACACAAAGGTAAAACTAATGGGGGACTAATCAAAACCCTAATTATTGTCATGCTTGGATGTTCCTATGGTTTGTAAGGCTTGCAAGAGAAAAGATCTTCAAGGCCACCAATGGAAGAAGCAGACGAAAGGAGGAGAAGCCGAAGAAATAAGTTAACTTACATCACCTAAGAAGATAAGTTAATTGAAGAAAGAAAGTGAAGGATGAACATGAATGAGCAAGCTCACTCTAAAGCAAAAGCAAAATGCAGCAATGAATGCATAAAAGAGATGAGAAGAGAAATGAGAAGTGAAGGCAAATTCACTTCTCAAAGTACTTACCACCTGAAATAGTTAGCATAAAAGAGAGAATGAAATGAAAATGGAATGTATGCAAGGATGCAAACCAAAACCAGAAGCATATTAATGATGTAAATGATGCAAGGAGATGATGCAAATGTATGCTAAGATTTGTGAATGAACATTCAAGGGATGAGAATGCAAATGAAGCATGTAAGAAGCATAAAAGCACATGAATGTTCATGGAATGTAATGAATACATAACATGGAAAATGGATGAAGAAATGATCAAGCATGAGTCTAATGTGTCCTATGATGTCTTAGAAGTCATGTGGATGCAAGAAATGTCATGGCAAGTTCTTGAATGAATGCATATGTAAGATGTATGTGAATGAACATGAGAAATTAGGGTTTTCATGCAACATGAGATACAAAAGTCAAAAACAGAAGCAAATGACAAGATAAAAAATTTAAAATGCATTCAAAGGAACCCAAACCCCATATGATATCACACCCCAAATGAGGTGACCTAACTCTTAACCTAATGAAAGTTATGATTTTTCTAAGTTATCTAGGGTTTTAAGGTACCTAAAGGGGAAAAATGCAAACCAAATCAAAAATGCAGAAGAAATTTATGACAAAAATATGTTAGATACTACATGTCAAATGAAGATCAATGCAAAAAGAATCAAAGTCATACCATTCATGGTTAGGCAGAAAAGAATTATTGAAGTTAGGGTTCAAAAATAGGAGTTTTATGGACCCTAAATTCAAGAAAATTGTCAAGAATGATTCAAAACCAAAAATAAATTTGTATGAATGGCATGACAATGTTTCTAAATGTCCTAAGATACAATATGAATATTTTTGGGATTTTTAGAAACTTAAATGATATTTTAATTAATTAATTTCCATTAATTAATTAAAATAAACATTTAAATATCTTAAAAATGATTTTTAATGCAAAAAATAAAAATAAAAATATTTTTGGGTGAAGAAAATTATTTGGATGCAAAATGCAGAAGAAAATATTTTTTAGGATTTTCTAGCTATTTAAAATAAATTGTGCAAAACAAATAAGAAAAAATGAAATAAAAATGAAATAAAACAAAGGTAATATGATCCAGTGGCTCACATTTAAACTGGGGGTTTTTTGTTTGACCTGGCGCGCTATCCAACGGCCAGAATTTAAATTCAGCTAATCCTAATTAAATAATCCAGAATTATAATTAATGATCTAATCTCAACCATCCATCACACGCGGGAAACAGAAATCCAATGGTCGTCATTTAAACCTAGTCCTAACCCTAATTAAGCATTTAATTACTTTCAGGTTGCCGGAGAAGACCTCCGGCCAGACCCTCTTGAGCAAACCCCAAACTTCAACCCTAGGTCATTTCTGGAGCTCTAAAGCTCCAGATCAACTCACCTCACTCTCCTGAACTCAAATCCAACCTCAAAACAAATTTCTAATAGCTCATAAACAAGATTCGAAGGGAAAAAAAACGGCAAAAGTTTTAGAAGCTCAGTAAATGCTCAATATGCAACCATTTTCAAAACTAAAGGTATCAACATGATCAGCACAATATAATGAACATTCTAAGAACTTAAAATAACATTTCTGGAAAAAAGTTTGAAGAAGTTACCTGAGCTTGAGCTTTCTCAAACTGAGCTTTCTAGCCACTTCTCTTGTGCAAAATGACTCCCTTTGACCTCCTGTTGAAGCTTTGATGTTTGGAGGGAGTTTGTTTTGGCTGGTTTGTGTGATTGCACTTCAACTGGCCAAGAATCGTGTTTTGCTTATGGGGTGTTTTTGGTTGTTTTAATGGTTGCTTTGTGGTCTATTGATGATTCTAAGATGAATGGTGAAAGAAGTTTGAAGATTGAGTATGTGAGCTGATAGATTCGAAGGATTTTGCAAGTTGAAGCGATTTTGGGAATGCTGAGTTCTTGGAGCTCTTAGCTTGTGTGTCTTCTGAAAAATGATCCTTGAAGCATGCTTGTAAAGTCTGGATTGGCCAGAGAGTGGTTAGTGGACTGTGGTGATTGGTATGGGCAAGTTGCCAAAATGTCACCAACTTGTGTACTTGAGGTATGGGCAATGGTGTAGCTGGCTTATTGGCTTATCCATGCGCAGCATGGATCAAGGAGATCCATAGAAATGGTTTTGAGGCAATTCAGCAAGTTGAAACAAAGTTATGTGTCATTTTGCAAATTCTATGAAGTTTGGCCCCTTTTGAAATTCTTGAAATGCAAGACATGAAATAGCATGGTTCTTTGGGCAATTCTGATCTTAAGACAATGCATTATGATGTTATGATACATAGAAGTGTGTTTGAAGTCACAAAATAGCTTGGCAAGAGGTTTTGCAAAAATCCCTCCTTGGTGCATTCTTGAAAATTATATGATTTTTGCCAACTTTTACAAGCCATAACTTGAGTTCCATAATGAATTAGGACTTGTTATTGTACTTTTTGAAAAGGGAATGATCCAATCTACAACTTTCATGACCAACAATTTTTCATTTGAAGCATTTTTGGTTGAGAAAGAGGAGGTTGAAAAACTTTCCCAAAATGGAAAGTTTACATTACAAGTCATTTCCATTTTTGGCAACTTTTGGTTTAGCTCAATTTTCTTCAATTTTGTGAACTTCCAAGCACTTCAATGATCAAATAAAGATCATATAACTTCAATTTGATGAAAAATCCACTTTGGTTCCATTGATGGGGGCCTCAAATGCCCTGATTTTGCTCTGACTTGCCCAAGAAGTTACCTAGTGAACAGATGACTTCCACAATGAATTTCTTCATCAAACTTGGTACACATGATCCTTATAACATATTGAGACCAATAGAAACAATAATGACCAAAAAATTTGGAGTTATGGCCTCTGAAACCAAAACCCTAATTTCAGGTCATCTATGTAGTGAAACCCTGGCTCTGCTTCCATGCTTTCCAAGTTCTTGTGATTTTTTTGACTTCCTTGATATTTGGGGGATATAAAATGATGATTGAACATACATGGACCCTCTTGAAATGATTGGAGACCTTTGGAGTGGCTCAGATGGATCTTTCGATTGCTCAAATCACAAACCCTAGATGCAGATGAATTTGAACTTATGCAGTGAAATAAAAATGCAATATGGGATGGTATGCTTAAACTAATGCAAATATGAAAGATCACAAGCCATGGTGTGAACTTAGTGAGGTCAAATTTGGGGTGTTTACATCAATATACACATATCATCCTCAAAACATCATAAAATTGCATATGCATTCTTTATTAAAAATCATCCCTCAAAACTCAATCATGACATCAAATACATACTCATAAGACATCATATAACACTTTCATCTTACCTCATATCTATACATCATAAAACCATACATCCTAACTCAAATAACATCAAATAAATCATAATTCGTCAATTAGATATTAACTCTATTCATATAGAATTCAAGGCGCATCATTTGACAGCTTCACATCACTCTAGCAACCTATAACATACTACCCACAAAAATACTTTTTAAAAATAAAATATTTTTCCAAGATTTCCCAGGCTCACTAAGAGAGACCTCACGCTCTCTAAGTGCCTACTTCTGTGACTCTTTTTGCTAAGCGAGCTTCGCGATTTCTGCAGAATTTTTCTGCAATTCAGCCTTCTCCCTTATGCGATAAAACTCCTCCAAAACCCAGAATTCAGCAGAATTACACCAGAAAACCTCATTAACATCAACATTCATCCTAATAACATCATATACATCATCTATATCATTTATATTCATCTAATTCATCATAACATCATCATCAACAACACAAAATCATGAATTCAAAAACCTAAACTACACCACAAAACCCCCAATTCCATTCCTACATTATATTATTGAAAGTAAAATACTCCCCATACCTCAATTCCGTAAGATTTTGGATAAACTCTTTGCAAATATCTCAATCTTCCGAGCCCTAGCTTCTTCCCTCTTCTCCAGAGCTCTTTTCCAATTGTGTGATCGTTCCAAATGATCGTTCTCTCCAACTTTTCCCTCTTTTGTCACTCTTGCCCTTAGGACCTCTTTTAGTATTTCCCCATAAAACCCTCACTTATCCTCAACCAAAAGACCATAATGCCCCCATCCTCTAATTCCTTTTATTTTATTTAATTAACTCTCAAATAATCGACTAAACCCCATATACTTAATTATTCTAATTATTATTAAAATATTAAGCTACCCCAAACTTCACAACATATCAAATAACCTCATAAACATCAAAATTCACAAGAAAACACATCAACATAATTAAAATCGACTTTGGGGTGTTACAACTCTCCCCTACTTAAGAATTTTTGTCCTCGAAAATGTACCTGAAGCAAAAAGTGTCGGATACGACTCTTTCATCTGATCCTCTCGCTCCCAAGTCCAACTATCACCAGCTGGTCCACCCCACAATACCTTCACTAAGGAAATCTCTTTACCTCTTAATCGCTTCATTTCTCTGCCATCAATTCGCACTGGCAAAAACTCTACAGTCAAATTATCTCTTACCCAAACATCATCCATCTGAATCACATGCGATGGATCTGTAATATACTTCCTCAACTGTAACATATGAAACACGTCATGCAAGTTCTTAAGTGACAGTGGTAATGCAATCTGATATGCCACCTCTCTGAACCTCTGCGAAATATGATACGGTCCAATGAAATGTGGAGTGAGCTTTCTAGACTTCAGAGCTCGCCCGACACCAGTTACTAGAGTAACCCTCAGGAACACATGATCTCCTTCTTGAAATTCAAGTGCTTTCCTCCTCTTATCATGATAAATCTTCTGAAACCTTTGAGAAGTCTTCATCCTTTCCTGAATCATCTTAATCTTTTCTAGCGTCTCTTGCACAATTTCAGGTTCGAGCACAGCACTCTCGCCTGACTCATACCAACACAATAGAGTCATACATCGCCTCCTATACAATGCTTCATACGGAGTCATGCCAATGCTCGCATGAAAACTATTGTTGTAAGTAAACTCAATCAAAGGTAAATTATCATCCCATGCACCTCCATGATCCAATACAGAAGCCCTTAGCAAATCTTATAAGGATTGGATAGTTTGTTCTGTCTGACCGTCCGTTTGTGGGTGGTAAGCAGAACTCATCCTAAACTTAGTTCCCAGAGCATCTTGCAAACTCTTCCAAAATCTAGATGTAAACCGCAGATATTTATCTGACACGATACTCGACAGTATCCCATGCAACTTCATAATCTCCTCAGTATACATCTCTGCTAGTTTCGACATAGAATGATTAATCTTCATCTGCAAGAAATGCGCCGACTTAGTTAATCGATCCACAATCACCCAAATGGAATCATTCCCCTTCACCATCTTCGGCAAACCTGTCACAAATCCATAGAAATTCTATCCCATTTCCATTCTGGAATACTCAAAGGTTGCATCATACCTAAAGGCTTTTGATGTTCAACCTTTGATTTCTGACAGACCAAACACACGTACACAAACTCCGCAACATCCCTCTTCATACCCGGCCACCAAAACAGCTTTTGCAAATCATGATACATCTTAGTCGCACGAGGATGAATACTCAACCTACTTCAGTGCCCTTCCTCTAGAATACTCTTTTTCAATTCTGGAATATCAGGAATACACACACGATCTTGAAACTTCATCATACCATTCTCATCTAAACGGAACTCTCCTCCGTTACCTTGGTTAATTAAACTCATCTGATCAACCAATTTTAAGTCTAATTGTTGTCCTAAATGGATCTCTTCCATAATATCATTAGTCAATTTCAGCATACCTAGCTTCACGCTCTCAGACGTAGTCTCACATAACAAATTTATGTCTCTGAATTGTTCAATCATCTCAAGCTCTTTCACCATCATTATTGACATGTGCAAAGCCTTTCTACTCAAGGCATCTGCGACTACATTAGCTTTACCAGGGTGGTAACTTAATTCAAAATCAAAATCCTTCAATATTTCCAATCATCTTCTTTGCCTCATGTTTAGTTCCTTATGATCAAACAAGTATTTCAAACTCTTATGATCACTGAACACCTCAAACCTCGATCCAAACAAATAGTGCCTCCTGATCTTTAACACAAAAACCACGGCTGCTAGTTCTAAGTCATGGGTAGGATAGTTCCTATCATGAACATGTAATTGTCTATAAGCATAAGCAACTACTTGACCATTCTACATCAAAACACCACCAAGACCCATCTTAGAAGCATCACAATACACCACAAAAGACTCGCTCGGATTCGGAAAAATTAAAACTGAGGCAGTAGTCAAACTCTTCTTTAGCTTAACAAAACTCTTCTCACAAGCAACATCCCATACATAAGCTTGACCCTTCTGAGTAAATTGCGTTAGTGGCAATGCCAACTTAGAAAAACCTTATATAAACTTCTGGTAATAACATGCCAAACCAAGAAAACTTCTAATCTCGGTAGCAGACTTTGGAGTTTCCCAATTCAACACAGTATCAATCTTCGAAGGATCCACAGAAATTCCTCCACTAGAAATCACATGGCCAAGGAAACTCACTTCACTCAACCAGAACTCACACTTCGACAACTTAGCATAAAGCTTCTTCTCTCTCAACACCTGCAATACAATCCTCAGATGTCCTTCATGTTCCTCTTCTGGCTTCGAATAAATCAGGATATCATCAATAAAAACCACTACAAACTTATCCAAATACTTATGAAAAGTCTGGTTCATATGTTCCATGAATACACTAGGTGCATTAGATACACCAAAAGGCATCACCGTATATTCATAGTGACCATGCCTCGTCCGGAAAGCTGTCTTCGGAATATTATCCGCTTTAACTCGAATCTGATGATAACCCGGCCTCAAATCAATCATGCTAAAAACACAAGCTCCTACTAATTGATCCATCAAATCATCAATCCTCGGAAGTGGATATTTATTCTTAATAGTCACCTTATTCAATTGTCGATAATCGACGCACAACCTCATACTACCATCCTTCTTCTTAACCAATAACACAGGAGCACCCCATGGAGAAACACTTGGATGTACAAATTTCTTCTCAAGAAGTTCTTCAAGTTGTTTCTTCAACTCACTCAATTCAGAAGCTGACATCCTATAAGGGGCCATCGACACTGGACTAGTACCAGGTACTAAATCCACAGAAAACTCTATTTCACACTTCGGCGGTAAATCACTAATGTCATCCAGAAACACATCAAGGAACTCTCGGACAACAGGTAATTCAATACCCACTTGTTCACGGTCAACTTGCAACGCCACAAACAAGGCAAACATTTGGGCTTCATCTGCTAGGAGTTCATCCACTTGCTTCGCATATAGAAACATCATTTCTCTACAATCACTCAACTCTAGAAACACTATCGTCTTTGTATAGTAGTTGATATGCACAAAGTTAAATTCCAACCAATTCATTCCCAGCACAACATCCATATGGTGCAAAGGCAAACACACTAAATCCATCAAGAAATCCTTACCATAAATGGTCAAAGGACATTTCAAACACACACGGTCAGTCGTAAATCAACCGTCAGCAGGTATTTCAATCAACATATTACCATTCATAACAGTCAAAGGCAAATTCAAACTGGTCGCGCACTCAATCGAAATAAACTAGTGAGTAGCTCCAGTATCAATTATATCAACCAATTCAACATCATTAATAAAACAAGTACCTCTAATCAAGTTGTCTTTCTTCTGAGCATCTGAGCCACTCAAGGAAAATACTTTACCAGTAGTCTGAGCCGCAGTAACAACCTTCTTTGGTTTTTGGCATTGAGTACTAATATGTCCTTCTTCACCGCAATTAAAACAAGTCGGTTCAGCACTCGTACACTCATTCTTTATATGGCCTTTCTTTCCACATTTATAACATCTTATCATAGTAGCAGTGCACACATCCGATTTGTGACCTGCTTCACCATACTTATAGCACTTAAGAGGAGTAGAACATGATCCCCCACTTGGCTTCTTACCATCATTACCCTTCTGCTTCCCTTTCTCATTCAGAGTCACATAAGGCTTCCCTCGAAGCTGACCCTTGTCTCTCTTCTCACTCACCTGCTTATAGTGAGAAGATCGAGCTCAATTATCCTCATCATATATTATACTCTTATCCACAAGTTTAGTATACATGCGGATCTGCAGACAACCAATCGCTTGTTTGATTTTCGGTCTCAGCCCATTCTCAAACTTCAAACACTTGGACAACTCAGCATCATCACGGTTGTAGTGAGGACAGAACTTCACCAACCTCTCGAACTTGGCAGCATACTCTGCCACCGTCATGTTCCCCTGCTTCAATTCTAAGAACTCTACCTCTTTCTTTCCACGAGCGTCTTCGGGAAAATACTTACTCATAAATTCTCTCCTGAACACATTCCAAGTTATCGTAGCCCCAACCCCTTCCAATATTTGACGGGTATTATCCCACCAATCCTTAGCTTCCTCATCCAGCATATGGCTGCCGAACTGCACCATCTGAGCATCGGAACACGCCATAGTCCTGAAAATCCTCTCAATTGCCTTCAGCCACTTATGGGTGTTCCCTGGTTCATGAGAACCCTCGAACTTAGGTGGATTATTCCTCTGAAAAACCCCTAAAGCATGAAACTCGTCCCGAATGTTGTTCTGCGTCGTAGCATGAGCAAATGCAGCTACCGCATTCTCAAGAGCACGATTCGAAGTCATTCTACAAATCACCAACAACATCAGAAAACAACTCAATCCTCAAAACACTCAAACTCAATAACCGACACAACTAACAATGACATGACCGACAGACAGACCGACCTGCTCTAATACCACTAGTGTAACACCCTTTCTACCCCATCACGAATTAAACAAATTTAAATCAATTATCAGAGTTCAACTCATCAAAGGGCATCACATTTACTTCTCAAACTCAAAAGTCAAACATCACATAGAGTCCTGTCCTGTAACACGGGCTCACAAAAACCATGAAAACATTCATAAATTGTTTCTTCATAATTATGCAGCGAAAAACAATTAAGTCGAAGAAATCATCTTTAATTAAAACAAAATTCGATAATCATCTCAAACATCGTTTATCAAAAATTTTTAAAACAAAATTCAGCATCTTAATTCAAATAAAACATGAACACTCAAAATGAGACCCATCCCGATGTTACTGGACACAGAGCAGGACTCCACTTCTAACTAACTCGACGACTCACTATCTCCGAGCTAAGCACGCACCGAGCTAACCTTGATTATTTGCAGGATGACATAATAGACCATCACCAGAAAGCAGGAAGGGTGAGTAAATTCACATTCCATAATATAACATAGAAACAAGAATTTAAACAAAACTTCAACAATAAATCAATTACAGCTCATTTATATATGGAATCATCACTATCATAACATCATAGAAATATTCTCCATACTCATTTAATACACATAATCAATCACTTCTCATCATTACACAAAACACCCATGCATTCATGTTATGTCATTTAGAATGAAATGCGGCCTCTTACTAATGCATGTGGTACCGAAACATCCTCATGTGATGGACATTGGGCCATCAACCCTCCTCACAGGAAGCACATCATAAACATCATATCACTTCAATCCACACAATTAGATTGAAGTTACCGATGGAACGAAGTCCCCTCATAAAATCAATGCCATGAATGCAAGATGCAATATACACATATCATCCTCAAAACATCATAAAATTGCATCTGCATTCATTATTAACAATCATCCCTCAAAATTCAATCATGTCATCAAATACATACTCATAAGACATCATATAACACTCTCATCTTACCTCATATCTCTACATCATAAAATCATACATCTTAACTCAAAGAACATCAAATAAATCATAATTCGTCAATTAAATATTAACTCTACTCATATAGACTTCGAGGTGCATCATTTGACAGCTTCACATCACTCTAGCAACCTATAACATTCTACCCAAAAAAAACAGTTTTTAAAAGTAAAACATTTGGCCTTACTTTCAGAGCTTCTTCTATCTCAGCAGCTTCTCTTTCTTCAACTTCTTGAATTTCAATTTCTTTCAACTCATCAAACATTTCATGTGCATTCTTATATTCGGTGTTCATCCAACTATTACATCTATCAAAGATAACTTTAAGACCTTGGGGATCAACACTGGATCTGGATTCCTCTAAAATCTTCTGAAATCCTTCTAACACATTATCTATGAATGAGGTAACCATTTCTTCAAAAGAAAAGATTGGTTTATCATGGTCGTCTTGATCAAAGTCTGTGAAAGACTGAATTTCTGATAACACCAGTTGTACAGAAGAGTTATTAGACTTAGGTGATTTTGATTTTGATGAGGATGTTGAGTTAGTGTCAAGTACGACATTTAAGGAAACTGGAGAAAGCATTGGAAGGTTTAGAACAATGTTACTATTGTCAATAGTATCAGGTTCCTGTTCAAAAATCTTAGTTTAATTCTCAGGTTGGGATTTCTGAGGATTGTCTGAATGAACTCATTCACTCTTATGTCTCTTTGCAGTTTGCTTATGAGCAGCTTGCTTCAAATTAAAGCTGAATTTAGACATGTCATAACCATCTTCTTCTCAAATACTGATATACGCCTTGATAGCCTCAATGGATTCTGTAGAGGTAAAAATCATGCGTAAGCTATTGATTAACTTAGCTCAAAGTAAACAGAGTCTCCACCACACTTTTATTTTATTCCAAAAGGAAAAGGAAAAAAGAGCGAATAAATTCTAATGAATCTAAAAGCAAAAAGCTAAAACAATCAAGCAGAGAAAGGGTAATGGGGATGGTTACAAAATGGGAAGGTTTTAAGCCTCCAAAATTTTCGTGGTACTCCACATGAGCCCTTTGAAAAATTTATTGCTTTTAGTTTGAAAATGGTTTGTTAAATGAGATTGAAAAGATGAGAAGAGAAATGTTTTTTAAGATTTTTGTGTTTGACGGAACTTTCATCTCATGTCTACATACCCATAAAGTGCAATGTAAGAACAAAACCTCGTAGTGCATGGTACGAATAGTGAAAAATGGTTAGTTTTGATTGATTTTAAGAAATGAAGATAAAAGAAGTACACAAAGGCACAAAAACAACTTGAATGATTTTTGTTCTTTTTATTTTTGAATTAAAGTCAAAATGCTTAAGTTCATTGACATTTATTAAAAGAAAATGAGAAGTAAAAACTACTTGACAAAAAGTCTTGATTTATTAAAATAGTGAAAGTTTGAAAACAAAGAAGTTTATGAAAAGAGGGAGAAGTTTTGAAAATTGAAAAAGGGAAGGAGATAAAAAGGCTAATCCTAAAAAGAAAATAAAAGAGAAAAAAAAGGAACGATCTAACCAAACTTGATGATACTTCCACGTAAGCACAAGAGTTTCATCCTTATAAGTATAAGCTAGAAAATGACCAAATAAAGGCTAAAGTACCAACTTTCATGATGATCAAAGCAAAGGGAAAGTGTCCTAGGATCTAAGTCCAAAACTCCAATTCCAATGCAAAGGATAGTGTCGCTCCCGGGATTTTCATCCTAGTACAAACGTGAAAGTGGTGCGAAAAAGGTAGAGTCTCCAGCCAAGCATTTTTATCCCGAATGAATAGGAAAGGTAATGTTGCACAAACCGAAGAGAAAAGGAAAGAACAAGGTCTTGCGAACCAAAGAGATTGGGTTCGGGAGTCATTTACGAACTGGGAAGGTATCAGCACCCCAGATCATTTGTCGTACCCGACGGGATCCACGCTTACTTGAACTATTTCAAAGGGTGAGAATAAAGTTGCTGCTGAATAAAAACGCTAACTGGAACTGGAGAATGAATGAAAAGGGTATGGGAAAATGTAAGGAAAATAAAAAGTGTGCTCGAATGGGCCCTACCCCACTGCCTACGTATCTCATGGGATATGAGAATCAGAGTCGCAGGAGTTCCCCTAACTAGGGATGGAACTTTGTTTGTGTTTTTATGATTGAAATGCTTATGTCTATGCTCAGGTGTTGCAGGCTTCTCTAGTACGAGTGTGTTTACCGTTTGTCAAAGAGACATGTCGAAGCGAGTTCTTTCTTTATGAGTGAAGGAGGTGAGAAGAGAATTCCCGCATGAAAGACGCTTGTCATTGGTTTATTGTCTTTTAGAAGAAATGTATTTTGATTGTGTTGTTTGTGAAACATTCTCATGCTAAGACTTGTTCACCATGATAGATACCATATACCTCATCCCGATATGGAATTCGTGCAAGTACCCCATGGTAAAGTCTCTTGGCGCATGAGAAAGCTCGACCTTTATTAGGTCTTTTTGAGTTATTTAGAGATAAGAAAGAGGACTCAAATCGAGAAAGGAAAAACACTGATGGAAATTAAGACTCACCCTAAGTTGTTTATTCAATTGAGGTCTTATGGTTAGTGTCGTTTTCTAATCCTAGAAAGAAAAGGAAATTAAGTTCTAACTCACTTCAAAGATTGAAGATGAGATTAAAACTCAAAGGGAATGAATGAAGTGAGATGTCGAATAAGCAAAAATGCTTATCGCAAACACAAGTTGAAGTTTAAAAAGGGTAAGTAAGAAGGTGTATGTGGGATACCCTCCCCCACACATTGCTTACCATAACCCCCTACAAAAATATTAGTGTCACAATAATTTTCATATAGAAAACATAATCAAAGCATAAAGGCAATTAAGTACCACACACATCCTAGAATTGAACTAAGATTCAAAATAAGACCTAAGTCTAAAGGTGAAGGTACCTACAGGTTATATGACTTCTAAAGTCAGTAGCTACATGCTATAAGTCCCTAATGATTCTAGGATACCTCACAAGTCCAAACTATGTGCAAAAAGTTCACATAAGTTCACACAAATGCAAGTTAAGGTTCATGGATGAAGTATGAGTGCATATGACATACAAGCATGAATTAATACATGAAATGAGTATCAAAGTTAGTATTAAATGCTTATGAATTAGGATGAATGAATATACCATCATAGATGTAATGTTTTAAGCATATGGAGCGCGAATAAGAAGATGTGAGAAGAAGTGAACATGGTGTCGCATAAGATCACAAATGATGCAAGTTAAGGATGAACTTCTTGTGAATATGCATGAGATGATTATGGTTAAGTAGCATAAAAGGTATGAGATTCCATTATAATGAATGAATAGGCATTTATTATTCCCACATAAGTCATGTTAACATTTATAGGAGAAGAGAAACAAATTTAGGTTAAACTAGTTCAAATAAGAATGCATTTTGGAACACGAAACAAACCAAATGAAGATGATTCAAAAAGTGACATATAATTGGAATTAAGGACCTAAAATAGACCTATAATTAACTCCTAAAGGTTACCCAAAATTATCTCAAGCAAATGGCATGAATGCCTTCCTAACATCTAGGTTATGGAACAAATAAGCACATAAATGGACCTATAATCTAGGTGACATGAAAAATAGCAAAAAGGCTTTAAAATTATTAAATTAAAATCCTAGAATTATGAAGTCAATAGTTTACATTATCTAATTTTTTCACAATATTATGCACCAAAGTGTCAAAACAATTCACTTAATGAGTGAGATAACAAGGCATGATAGCCGAAAAACAACTCCACAAAGTGGATCCAAAATGGCACCAAAAATTATATAAAAAATTCCAAAGTAGAATCAAAATGTCAAAAATTCCATTGATTAATCACACACACAAAAAATGGTCTCACACCTATTGAAAAAAATTGTTTCCGCTCCCTTAAAACAAAATAACGTCTTTTGGGACACCTTGGAATAAAAAATACAATTTAATTACTAAGACCATCCAAAACTGGAATAACAAATTATTAAAAAACTAATTAAGATAATAAGGATCACTCATGAATTTTTCCATAATTTTATCACACCCGAAACTATTTTTAATAATTGCAATGAAACGGACAAAAAATGGTGATTTAAGGGAAAGTGAAAGGAAGCAAATTCGATCGTTCGTAACCTAATCCCTAAGCTTCGATATCGTCACATGTCATCATGAATCACAAATAAATCCAGTGCTTCAGGTGGGAGGGCTCAATATGCATCTTACTTTATATGATCCTAAGTCGCATACAACTAGAATGATGCATTAAAGTGGAGAAAGTCGAGATTTCTTACATGATTGAAGTATCGATTCTTCATATAAAAGAAACCCAAAAACTTCATGCAAGATCTTGTAATCTCCCATAAGAAAAATAAATGCTTATCTTCCATAATCGCTTCATGATGCTCCACCATATCCGAAATCGATTAATATCGATCAAAACACTTATGAACACTTTAGTCCAAAATTAATTCATAAATAATAATTAAAATTCATGCAAAAATTCCAATTAGAAATTAACAAAAAATTACTTAAATGTTAACCAACAAAGATTATTAAACAAGAAAAATAATTAACAATTTCTAACAAGAAATTCATTATAAATTTCTAAGAAAAAACAATATAGAGGTCAGGGAGGTGGATTAGGGAAATATGGGTTCAAAAAACATTTCCATGGTGCAGGCCCAATTCTCTCACAAATTTCGTATGGGAGGGGTGTGTTAGTGATTAGAGAGTGTGAATAGGAGTCTGATAGGGGAATCCAAGGAAATTCAGAGGCCCAATCCAATTTTGTTATAACTTAGTGAAAACTTAACCTAAAAATCCCCTTCAGAAGAAAAGAACAATATAAGCGCGTCCATTTCCTTCTTCCTCATACAACACCATCGTCGTTACTTCCTCTTTCTCCCTCAACTTCACTTCCGGAACAAATCTGATCGTCCATCACCTTCTTCGTCTCAACCTACTAATTTCCAGAAAATTGTTCAACCAAGAATGACCCTAACAAACCCTCGACAATGTATCTTTTCATCATCTTCTTGCTCCAAACAACGACGGATCCAAACTCGGAAAACCAACTCCTGGCTTCGCCGGCGTTGACAACGCACTAAATGAATTGAGTCAGCTCCAAAAGCGGAAAAATGACCTTCATTTGGCTCGAGAAACCCCAAATCGTAGCACCATTCCAAGCACGTATAAGACGGAGAAATAATATTGATCGGAGTACTCACATCGACTCAGTGTCTCGTTCTGGTAAGCATTGAAACTTTGATTTCTCTCGCTCTTCTTACTGATGCGGTTCTCTCTTCTCACTGATGTGGTTCTGAGTTTCGTTGTGATTCATGATGCAATGTTGTTGATGTTGTTGTTGAATCTGGATGTTGTGGTTCTTGATTTTACAGGTTGAAGGTTTTGTTTTTTAGATTGATGAAGGTTGAGGACGATGAAGGATCGAGGGAGAGAGTTTTGATGAAGTTGTGTTGATGAATATGTTGAAGAAGATTGAAGAGACTGAATTGAGGAAGATTGAAAATGAAAAAGATTCAGATTGCATATGAAGATGCGAAGAATCCGGATATTGAGAGGGAGAGATTGAAGATGAAGAAGATTCGGATTGTGAGAGATTGTGCAACTGATTTTTGTTACTTTTGTAACTATTTTCCAACTGATTTTATTTTCAACTGCCTCTGAGTTCTGTTAGTTTGGAGATTGAGTTTTTTTCCAGAAAAATACTTCATTCTGATTCTGTTATAAAAAACTCCAACTGAAATTCCATTGTACTTTTTTCCATTGAACTTGTGTTATTTTAGAAGGGATATGTAGATTTAAATTAGACTAAAAAAATGGGATTAGAAATTAAATGTAGATTTTGGGCCAAGAGTGTGAAGAATTGGACTTAGAATGAAGAATTAGTTCGAAATTGGATATTAATGTGAAAATGTTCATTGGTTGGAAAATTGGATCGGTATTATAAGTGGATCATCAATCCTCAATCAACTTTGATCTCAAACTTCATTAACTTGTATCACCCACAACGAGTAATAATCAACTGGGAGAGTGATAATGCTCTGAGCACCATATAAGTCCCCAACCTTATCTTTTGCAACCTAAGCACCAAGATGACTTTGGTATGAAATTCTAACCAACCTCTTCAAATGATGATTATCCATAAACCCACACAATAGATTAAAACCTTGAGTCACTTGTCTTAGGTGCACAATGATGAGGAAGACATTTAATAACCATAAATCAAAACACTAACTTCACGCTTCAATGGTTGTACCCTGAGGCTTAGGAAATCCGGAGGAACATGACAACATAATTTAGTAAGCTCTCACAAGCATATACTAAATATTGGGAGATTATCCCTTGACTTAACCTTGAGTGTAATGGCCAAGTAAATCACTTATGAATGGAAAATTCAATCACAAGAAAATGCTTCGATTCCATGCTTTCGGAGCTCAATAAAAATGCATGAATGAAAGTATTATGACCTAATGGAGATACAAATGAATTCAAAGCATAAGCTAGTCAAGGTAATAAATATGAGGGAAAATTTTAGGGTGTTACAGATAGTAACCATTGTCCAAGATCAAGATCACAAGTATTTTATAGGTTTAATCTTTTATTAATGATTTTTTGTATGTCCAAATGGACAAAGGAAAAAGCACAAGGATATATAAACATAAACATGATAATGGATGATAAAGCATAACAAAAACATAATAAAAGTAAAGGAGATAAGGGAGCGAGAAGGAAATTAAAGAGGATAAGGTGCGAGAAGGAAATTAAAATAGTAATATAGTAATAGTAATAATAATATGTACATAATAGTGGTATGGTGAACTTAATCATCCACAACCAAAATAATCCACACTTTCATGGAAGATCCCAGCATATTGAAACAAGGCTCCATTACATAAAGGAAAAAGTGAACAAAAGAAGGTTGGCAATGATATATTATCCTACCAAGGACCAGATTGCAAATATATTAACTAAGGTCATAAAAGGAGAACAATTTTCTAAGTTGAAGATAGACATGGGAATGGTAGCATTTGATTCAGAGGTTGAAAAGAATTCTGGATCACTAGCCTCTAAAGCTTTGATTGCTTCTAAATCCTCACCATCAATAAGAGTCAGAGGCTAGAACATCATAGCCACTAAATCAACATCCCCAAAAGGAGTCAGAGGATGGAGCAGATTGGCCTCTAACGCTTTGGTAGCTTTTGAACCATCAGCCTCTGAATGATTCAGAGGGGGAGCTGTTAGACGATGGCGCGAATCTAGAAGGGGGGTTGAATAGATCCCCTATTTAAAACTTGGAAAATTAAAAAATTGTTTAACTAGGTCGTGAAAGCTCCCCGAAAAATTTCGTCTAAAAAATGACCCGTTATTGGAAGATCGGATATGCGCCAAAAACCAAATGGAATGAATATGATAGACCAATCAACACAATGTTAATTAATCACTTAAACAATGCATGCAATGATAATACTACTTCCAACAATGTTAAGGCAAGAGAAAAAGAGCACTTAACACTTAGAATTGTGTAGTATGAATTTTATCAAACACTTGGTGTGCATACCACACCAAGCCTTGTTTTGCTACAAATGATAGTACATAATTTATCTTAAGTTGCAATCAAAATGATAGCAACAATTTAATAAACACCTTAAATGCATACCACTTGAGAACAATGAGATAATAAATATCACACAATTATAATTAGTGTAGAATTTAAGAGAGAAAATAGGAAAAATATTGAAACACTTGTGTGAAGTCAATTTAGCAAACACTTGGTGTGCACACACCACCAAGTCTCAATTTCACTAGAATTAATAGTGCAGAATTTTCCTTGGTTTCAATCGAAGTGGTTGCAACAATTTATCAAACACCTTAAGTGCATAACAATTTAGTGAATTGTAGTTACCAATCAATATCACACAATATTCAATTAGTGTATAAATTAAAGAGATAGAGAAAGAGAGGACAACACCAAATTTGCGTAACAGATTTGGCACTACGCATAACAAGGTAGGGCATTACATGTAACACACCTAAGTATGCAGGCATTACGCGTAAGGAACTGAGCATTACGCGTAAGGAGTAAGGCATTACGCGTATGGGCCGAATGAGTGCAGAAAAATGCAGTTTTTGGCGATTCGTCTTGTTTTCGCATTCGTTTCGAATTGAGCTGATCTTAGACTTTAAGTAGAGATAAAATAAGTTGATTATAGTAGATTTGAGGATTAAAAATAATTAATTTATGGATCTAAGTGATTAAGTCGTAATTAGTCGTTTTCCATGTCGAAGTTGTATTAAGTTGTTGTAAGTTGTGTTGTCCCGATCTTGGGGGAAATTATTAAGTTGCAGGTCTTATGACCAATGTTGAGTTCATGTTGTTGAGTTGTTATGTCTTTGATTATGTTGTTGTTGTATGTCATTCATAGTTGCATAAATTTGCATATTTTTAAGTTGGAGCGAATGCTGGATTCAAGTTGGTCTGGATTGACAAATAAGTTGTTGATGCCTCGATAAACTGGCAAGATTTCAAGTTGGGAGTTTACTCCAAATGGTACCATATGCATATATAAGTTGATTCGCATTTGAGTCGCATTTTATCTATGTTGTTATTGGTTGTTGGTTGCAAGTTGTATGTTGATGTTGCTAGTTGTGTGGAGTGGTGTGATTGTATGATTTCTTGCTTATATATTGATTATCATACTCCTGTTTATGTTATTCGATATCTCACCCCTTCTATTTGAATGTTGCCCTCTGTTGGTAACGTACAGGTAATCAAGATTCGAGTACCTAGTTGTCTCAAATATGTGTTTGTCGCTCTGATACGTAGCACTTTGGGGGGATGAACGCATGTTTTGTTTTATGGATTTTATTGAGTTTATAAACTCGTTTTTAGTTGTTTTATGTTGAAAACCATGTTGAAGTACTTAATGTTAAATATTTTGAAAGTTGATTTTAAAGTTAAAAATTTGATGTTGAATCCGTTGCGTAGTTTGTGAAGCATGATTATTAATGAAGCTTTTTTATTTGATTTCAAAGTTGAAAATTTAATGTCCCGTGTTTTGGTGAATTTTTAATAACTCTGATTTAAATTATAAATTCGGGTAGAAATGGGGTGTTACACTAGGGGCTTATTTTAGACCGTACAAAGCACATTTAAGCTTATAAACATGGTTAGGATTTTCATGATTCTAAAAAAACTGGAGGTTGGTATACATGAACCTCTTCATTAATGTATCTGTTTAGAAAAGCGTTTTTGACATCCATTTGATATAATTTGAAATTTTGTGAACAAGCAAATGCGTATAGCCTCGAGTCGGGCGACCGAAGCATAAGTATCCTCATAGTCAATGCCCTTCTCTTGGTTATACCCTTGATCAACAAGGCAAGCCTTGTTGTGAGTTATAATTCTGTTTTCGTCTAATTTGTTCCTAAACACCCATTTAGTGCCAATTACTCGATGACCTCGCGGAGGAGGGAGAAGGTCTCAAACCCCATTTCTCTTAAATGTGTAGTGACTCCCTTTAATATATCTCCTAGAATATTATCGATGGGATGATCCTTAGAAGACTTCCATGCAAGGGGGAGATCATCTTTATTAATTGGATGATCATCCTTTTTGTCTTTAGATCCTTGATCCGGTTCCTCCTCATTTTTTTTGGATTGGGTTCATCACTCTTTTATTCTTGATCTTTAAGTATACTTTTCGAAGGAACACCTGCACCATCAACACAAATACCTTCTCCGACATTTTCATATAAGATTCATCAAAGGAAACATGCACAGATTCTTCAATAATATGTAACCTATTGTTGTATACTCTATAAGCTTTACTTGATTGAGAGTATCCGAGAAAGATACCTTCATCAGCTTTTGAATCAAATCTACCAAGGTGTTATTTACCATTATTCAATACATAGCATTTACAACCAAAAACATGAAGATGTGAAACATTTGTCTTCCTACCCTTTAAAAGTTCATAGGGTGTTTTATTTAGAATAGAATGGATAAGCACCTTATTCAAAACATAACATGATGTACTTATGGCATCCTCCTAAAAGTATTTAGGAAGACCATTGTCATTGATCATAGTTCGTCCAAGCTCTTCTAAAATACGTTTTTTTTTGCGCTCCACAATACCATTTTGTTATGGAGTTCTAAGAGTGGAGAAATTATGATCAATTCTATGTTTATCATAAAACTCCTCAAAGATATGGTTTTCAAATTCACCTTTGTGATCGCTTCGGATTGTAATTATACTAGTATTTAGTTTGTTTTAAGATAGCTTGGAAAACTTTTCAAAAGCCGAAAAAGTGTCACTTTTACTAGCTTAGAAAATAGTCCAATAAAATCTTGAGTAGTCGTCTACGATAACAAAGCCATAATAATTTCCACCTAAACCTTTAATTCTAGATGTTCCAAAAATATCCATATGTAAAAGTTCAAGCGGTCTCGAAGTTGAAACAATATTCTTAGATTTAAATGAGATCCTTATTTGCTTCCCCATTTGGCATGCATCACAAAGATGATATTTGGAAAATTTAATTTCGGGTAGACCAACTACTAAATCTTTCGAGACTATTTTATTTAGCAAGTCAAAGTTAACATGCATCAAACGCCTATGCCAAAGCCAAGAGTCATCACTCTTGAAAACATGACATTTAGTGTCATTCAAGGATACTTCATTCAAGTCAAGCATGTATACATTATTGACCCACAAGCCCTTAAACACATCACATTTCTTATCATTATGTTCAATTATGCAACAATCTTTTTGAAAAAGAAACTTTGTATCCTTTGCCGCACAATTGGCTAATGCTAATTAGATTATGTTTAAGGCCTTCAACTAATAGGACATGTGAGATAGTAGTAGAGGAGGGATTACCTACACTACCTTTTCCGAGTATATCTCCCTTGTTGTTATCACCATAGGTCACAAATCCTTTCTTCTAAGCCACAAAGTCAAAGATTAAGGAGATGTCACCTATCATATGTCTTGAGCACCCACAATCGAGAAACCATCTTCTCTTTGTAACCTCAAGACACTCCACCTACAAATTTAAACAAGGGAAAGAGGTACCCAATTTTTGTTGGGTCCTTGTGTGTGAGTGAAACCTTGGTTGCATTTGGGAAACCATTGGAAATGCCTTTAGGAACCAAAAATATCCTAAAACGAAATTTGGAAATAGTGTGACCCCTCTTGCAACAATAAAGACAAGTCAAGTTTGGTTTGGTGATACATTTGCTTACTTGATCTCTCACCACATAAGTGTATCTCTGATATTGATTATTCATGCTACTTCTAAAATTAAATCGATCAATAAAAAATGTCATTTTTAGTTGTAATGCCTTGTCTAATTTATCTTGGAGAGTTTTAACCTCTCTTTTCCAAATGCAACAAGTTTCACAACTATGGAAATTAAATCACTCTCTCTTGTCTTCTTTAATAGGCTCCACCATAAAATGCTTGAGAGCTTCTAATTTTTTTTAGAATTGGAAACTTTTACCTCTAAATGTGTAAAAATATTTTTTTTTAGGCTAGACGTTTAAAAGCTTCTTTAGCTTCTTGGTGGAGAACTTTGAAAGTATTAAGTAAATCGGGATAAGACATTTTATCAAAATTATCATACTTAGCATGTCTTACTTGCTTTTTGCCCCTTTGATGAGCCATGAAACAATTTGATACTGATATTTACTTTTGTATTTGTTCAACAAAGGATAATCCAGTTTATAATGACCAATTTTTCCACAATTATAACATGATCCCTTTGACTTAGTACTTTTTCTTTCATCTTGCTTTGAGGGTTTTGATTGTCGTCTACAGTTGACAATATGTTTGTCCAAATGTCGGATTTCGTTCTTTCAAAGATACCTATTATACCTCCTCACAAATAATCCCATATCTTCATTCGTTTCTTTATCTTCATCCCTAGACTCGCTCTCACAATCATTGTTGGTGGATGATTTTGAACTATAGGTCTTTAATGTAATTGACCTCTTCTCGGTGTCTTTAGGTTTCTCTTTCTTTTCTTTCTTATCGCTCTTTTCATGTTTCTCTAGATTCAAGATCTCTTGATCATGCTCTTGGAGCTTGCCAAATAGAGTTGTCAAGTCCAATGTAGTTAGTTCATTAGCTTCCTTGATAGTCGTAACTTTAGGTTTCCATTCCCTGGTGAGACATCTCAAAATATTGTTGGTAGCAACATCATTAGGAGTAGTTTTACCAAGAGCATTTAAGCGATTAATTAGATGGGATAATCTCTTTCCCAACTCCCTAATGGTTTCCCCTTGGTTCATGCAAATGAGATCAATTTTCTCATCTTCCTCATCCCATTGTGCTTTTGGTTTAGGTACTAGAATGTTTCTCGCGTTCCTCACGGTTATCTCCATGGGACCATCTTGGATAACCTTCCAGGCCTTTCTATCAACCGCGTTGATGTGAAAGCGCATACAATCCTTCTAATAACTATAGTTTTCGTCGTTGAAAACCGGAGCTCTATTATAAGCCCATTTTGGATCGTTATCCATTTTTTAAGAAGCTATATGTGAAGCACTAAATGAATCGGTGCTCGTCATGTCACTTGTTAGACGATGGCACGGATCTAGAAGGGGGGGGGTTTAATAGATCCCCTATTTAAAACCTGGCAAATTAAAAAATTATTTAACTAGGCCGCGAAAGCTCCCCGAAAAATTTCGTCTAAAAAATGACTCGTTATAAGAAGATCGGATATGTGCCAAAAACCAAATGGAATGAATATGATGAACCAATCAACACAATGTTAATTAATCACTTAAACAATGCAAGCAATGATAATACTACTTCCAACAATGTTAAGAAAGCAAGAAAAAGAGCACTTAACACTTAGAATTGTGTAGTATGAATTTTATCAAACACTTGGTGTGCACACCACACCAAGCCTTGTTTTGCTACAAATGATAGTACATAATTTTTCTTAAGTTGCAATCAAAATGATAGCAACAATTTATCAAACACCTTAAATGCACACCACTTGAGCACAATGAGATAATCAATATCACACAATTCTAATTAGTGCAGAATTTAAGAGAGAAAATAGGAAAAATACTGAAACACTTGTGTGAAGTTAATATAGCAAACATTTGGTGTGCACACACCACCAAGTCTCAATTTCACTAGAATTAATAGTGCAGAATTTTCCATGGTTGCAATCAAAGTGGTTGCAACAATTTATCAAACACCTTAAGTGCGTAACAATTTAGTGAATTGTAGTTACCAATCAATATCACACAAGATTCAATTAGTGCATAAATTAAAGAGATGGAGAAAGAGAGAACAATACCAGATTTGTTTAGACAGATCCCTTATTGTCCTCGCTTAGGGTACATTTACCCCCAATTCCAAAAAGAATTGAGATATTGATTATCAATTGCAAAGTTTATACAAGAGAAGAAATAGTCACCACAAACCAATCCTAATTGTTGATGTAGATTATATTCCCTTCTCTCCCCTTGATTCGAATCTAATCAAGTGCTTCAAACGTTCCGAACAAACCTCCGATTGTAGCTACCTTATTGCAAGAACCCAATGTTCTTCAAACCTCTAGCTCGACTAATTTCAATCGTAACACGCTTGAACTCAAACTTTTCTTCACAATCCTCCGGTTATCGTTACTTGTTTGAACAAACCCACCGTTCTTCAAACCTTTCACTCGGCTGAATCTATGAAGCAAAGACTTGTGCAAAAACCCCAAAATCCTCAAGATCTTGGAGGATAAAACCCTAAGATTTTATTCAAGAAAAACTCACAACAACCTCAACCCAAACTTGATACAAGATCCTAAGTTTGAACGTTATCACCACATGCAATGCACAATGATCAACAAAAATGATTATGTGTAATTGTTGATTAATGCAAGGAAGAATGAAGATGAAGAGAAATATTGTGTATATCTTTCACTTTTCTTGTTGGTGATGAAAAAATGATACTCCAGCTATTTATATTAATTCAGGACCAAAGGAGAAATAAGTAAAATTAGACAGGAGAGAAAAATAATCAGATATAGCGCCTAGTCTCCGTTTTAGTCCACCTCCAGAAGCTTTGAGTCGACCTAAAGAGCCTTTTGAGTCGACCTGTTGTTAGTCCTCAATCATCCTGTTGATACCCGTAGGAAACAGAAAATTTTGCATTTGTTTGAGTCGACCTAAATGACTAAGTGAATCGACTCATTTCCTTTGAGTCAACCTATTCAGTCAGCCTGTTGAGACCCGTAGTAATCAAGAAATTCTTCAACTAAATGAGTCGACATGTTTGACTGAGTGAGTCGACCTATTGAAGATTTGAGTCGACCTGACAGCAGCTATGAGTCGACTCATTCAGTGTAAAATCTGATGAGTCAACCTGTCAGCACTCATGAGTCAACTCATTTAGTGAAAATCGCCAAAACTGAAATTTTGAGAGTGCTTAGGTCTATCCAAGTCATTTGTGTATATATCTAAGGTATCAACAACAATCAAGAGCACAAAATCATAAATGAGATGCCTCATATATGCATAGACACGAGAATTTGTATTTTTGAGCATGTTAATGATGGATGCCTACCTAAGGTTTGACATCATTAAACATGACAAGGCATCTTTGCCCTCACAAGAACTACTTTTAAACCTCTAGAGTCTGGAGCAACTTATGAAGAGTGATTGGAGCCTGAAGACGCAGAGTTTGAAGTATCATCTTCTGATGTGTATCTCTTGGTGAAAGTTTGAATTAAGGAAGCGTGTTGTGTATTAATTCAAACTTAGTTAGTTAAGTTAGTTACTACATGTTTATATATAATAATTACTTATGTAGTTTTGTAACAATTATTCCATACCAGAATTTTCTCTCATTCAATATTTATCACTCTCTTTTCTTCCCTTCCACTCCAACACTCTCTCTATCTTTCTCTCAATTAACTTCTGCATTCGCAAGGTGTAATAACACCAACATTTAGCAGTAAAGTTACTGAAGACATTAATGGAAAAATCAAAATGTTGATGCATATAAAGACTAAAAACAACATTGGTAACTATCTAGGTCTCCCAACCCATGTAGGAAGATCCCAAAAAAAAAAGTAATTTCAACTTCATTTAGACAGAATTAGAAGCAAGTTAAATGGGTGGAAGAAGAAAAAACTATCTTATGTAGGTAAAACCACTTTGAGCAAAGTCATAGTTCAAGTTATCCCTACTTATGATATGTGCGTTTTTAAGTTCACTGAGAACCTTTGTCATGACATAATTAGTCGTAAACTACTAAAGGAGAGGTAAGAATGATGAAAAGAAAATTGCTTGAACAGTTTGAATAAGCTCTTCCAGAAATAAAGGTGGTATAGGAATTTGTAAGATGAGCATTTTTAATAATGCTGTCCTTGCTAAACAAATTTGGAGAATCCTAGTTAACCAATATTCTAGCATTCATAAATGCCTTAAATTTAAATACTTCTCCAACACTACCATTCAAGAAGTTAAAGAAAAACCTACTGATATATATATATATATATATATATATATATATATATATATATATATATATATATATATATATATATATATATATGAAAAAGCCTCTTTCAAACAAGAGAGAGGTTGTGAAAGGGTTGTTGTTGGAAGCTAGGAAATAAAAAAGACAATAATGTTTGAAAATATTTGTGGCTCCCCTATCAAAGTTAGTTTAAAGTCCTAACTTGAAAGTATTTGAATTTCAATGTGCTTTGGACTATGGACCTATTTGATTAGGATAGTAAGAAATGGAACACTTCCCTCATTAATGAAATCTTTCTCCTCTATGACAACAATAGTCCTTCAAATTTTCTTAGAATCTCGGGAAAATGAGGAAAATCTTATGTTGATAACCAATAAGGATGGAATTATACACTCAAATTTGGTTACCACTATTTCCACAATCAGACTTTCTCAACTACTCCAGACAGAGTTAACTACAATGAAAAGGAAAAGTTTTGAAAAAAGTTTTGGAACATAAGAACTCAACCTAGGATCAAAACTCTATGTTGGCGCATTATAAACAATGTTATTCCAATTAGGACTGAACTTATAAAAAGAGGGATTAATTGTCTAGAAACCATGAATCACTTCCAATTAGTTTTAGACTCAACTTAAATTTCAACTATGAACAAAACGACCAGTTCAAAAAGTGACTTTGGGACATTATAAAAAATAAAATATAAAGAGAGTGAAGATTCATTTATTTTGCGCACCTTTCTACTTGATATTAGCTTCTAGACCCCTTGGTAAGGAGTAAGGACCATACAAATGGCACAAAACACAAATAAATCAACTTCGTTTAGACAAATTTGGTTTTCATTTGAGACGATTACAAAATATTTCTACACAAAAATCACATCTTTTAATTTAAAATAATTCAAGCTTTGGAGTTATGTGATTATATAAAAGAGAATGAATAGAGGTGTGTGTAATTAGTTATTTTAAAAACCAAATCATAATTATTTATAAATTATTGAAATGGTTAGGATTTATAATCATAATTATATTTTAATTAAAACCGATTATAGACCAACTATGCTTATGTAACCAGTTTTTTTTATACAAATGTTTCAAATCGATTTTTTTTTAAACTATTCTTAAACTTGGATATAAATTGTTTATTTATTTTTTAAAATTTGATTTTTTTATAAATAAAAAAATCAGTTATTTTTTATTTATAATTCAATTGTTTTCTTAAAAACCAATCATCATTATATTTAAACTGATTTTTAAGGCCCATTTTTTTTATAAAACAACTTAAAGAAAAAGCATTGCATTTTGGATAAATGGCATATTAAAGAAAAATTGTGGAACTCTAAAGTTAACTATGTAAAATAAAAGATAGCGTTTGAAATAACTCAATTATAAATATATAAAAAATTATAATGTAAACAAATAAAAAAGAAAATCCATGCAAAGCATAGCTTATAATATACAATAGAGAATATACAATACACTAAGATATAAATGTCATGATCCTATATTCTCTACAAAATAATAAATAATCACTCAAAAATGATTTTAAGGAAGAAAAAAAATTTAAGACCAAATTTATATATAAAAAAACAGATTATAACTATAACCAATTTTATAATCGATTTTAATTAAAAAAAATTGCTATTGTCGTAAATCCTAACCATTTAAAAAATTTGTTTGATTATGGTCGTAAATCCTAACCATTTAAATAATTTATAAATGAATATGGTTTGACTCAAAAAATAACCATTCAAAAAATAACCATGCACTACCTATCGGCAAATATTAGAGTCAAGACTATTATTTTGGGATAAATTATTGATCTTAAAAACATTTTAATTTATTACTTAGGGGAATAAAAAACTCAGACACCAATCCCTCAGTTAAGAATCCAGTAATTAACAAGAAGCATTTCCTGCAATTTTACAACTAAAGCTGGTTTAAAAATCGAACAGCAAAATTTCTTATTAACCCAATGCGCAACATTGAACATTCCCTAAAGTGTTTGGAAGTTTATCTCTCGCAATTTTAAATGTAATACTGCAAGTGATTTGTGCATCTATCTCAGACATATGCCACACTACAGCGGGCCTGGAAACGTTCCATTCTCGCGTTGCTCGTTCCATCTGTCAACCTGATGCAATCAACAAATAAAGGGAAAATGATTGTTAGATTGGACAAGAAAGCTATGTTAAAATTGGTATGAACAGAAGGAAGAAAAAAAAAAGAAGATATTTGTGAAATGGACTAATTAAGCCATTGAGAAAAAAGACATGAAAAAGATTCAAACGTATATGCATGGACCCAATGGCAACTGCTATTTAATAGAATAATTCATGTAAATACAAAATAGTTCAAGTATGAAGATGAGTTCACTTGCACGTATTGGTCAAGTTCATAAGTAAAATGCTACAAAATTTATTATTCAAGTGCAGGTTTGGTGAACAAAAAGATCCAACTGAGAAAGGATTCTCAACGTTGACAAGAATCAGAAAGGGTCGAACAGAGCACTAAATAATGTATTTTAATAATGAAAATTCAGGCCTGTGTGTATCATGGTAATTTAAGTTCCAGGGTTCTAAAACAAGAAAATGCAAAAACCAAAAATAAAACAAAATTGCCCAACAATTAGAGGGCCCCGTCTCTCCCAAGTCCCAACACTCCCATCTGATAGTAATACTACCCTAACCTGTCTCTTCCCCTCTCTTGATTATACTCTCATTACACAGATTCACACACCAATATTACTGCTAATTAGGCCGAAAGTTACAAAACCTTCAATCCTATATCTGATCAGGCACATCACACATCTCTTTATTTGGCCGTGTACTCAAACTCAATGCTTAGTTAAACTAATGGGCACAACAAGAAACTCACAGTTTCACTCCGAGGGGCAATCTGATGGTATCCACGGATTTGAGATCTGATTTGGATGAAATAATCATTGGGAATTTATTACAAATAGTGTGCACGAAACCTTCCACCCAACATCTTTTCTTAATTAATATGCTAGGACTACTACAAGGGGGCTAGTGCTATGCAGAAATGCATCTCCTACACAATATTTTAATCTACTTTTTGTAGCATGGATACTTGTAGGGGTAAATGTTTGGAATCTGAGCCCACTACAATAAGATAGAACAATCATAATCACTTTAGATGCTAAGCCCTTCTGTTCTTGAGAAACATTATCAAATTCAGCTAGTATGTTTTCTATAATTGTTGAAAAGTGAAAACAGCTCCTGTCCCTCTCCTTTGGCTCTATGTTTTTTAATTCTATTTTTTGGCTCTATGTTGATAAGCTACACAATATCCTTTTCCCGCATTGCTAGCAAAGCATTGACCATGGATTTCTAAGAAGCTTGTACCTTGCAAAAGGAAAATCACCTCTTAATAACACCTTCTTACACCGCCGGTACCATAAAAGAATAGGAAAATAATTCTTCTTTATTGAAAGAACAAAATTACCCAACTTAACCCATTGTGAGCATTAAGAGGGTTGAATGCTAACAAGTTACACCTATTTAGAGACTCTGTACTCTCCTCAAGACACAACTCAACTGCTGCTTAACTCCTAATCTGCCTTCCTCCCCACTGTAACTACTCTGTTCCTTTCTATTTATTTTTCTGGTCTAGGTGGGACTCGTCAATCTCATGCCCATTTCCCTTCATTCTAACACAAATGAACCAAATTATTGTTCTCCAATCACCTTCCTACCCCCTTTATCTCCCAACTTTATGATCAAATTTCTGAAGCCATTGTACCTGTTTCCCAAGTTTGATATACAAACCTAAAACTACCAAAGTCCCTCCTTCCTTACTCCATGAAAATTAAATTATGCTTGAATCCCCCTCCTTGTATCTTCATGCTAAGTCTTGCAAATACCTTAGCCCAGCCCCACCTCTTCAAAATATTAATGGGTATCTTCTACTTTAAATTTCAACTCTTTCAATAACTTGTTGCTCCACAATTCACTGACACCAACACCCTCTTTTCTCCAATATGTCGCTGTGTCTTCAAGGATTGGTAATAAGTTAGTCCCTCCTTACTTTCAAAGGATATCTAACAGGTCTTGTCCCCAATTTCAACATTTACCCCACATCTTAATACTCATCCTAACCTTATACCAGAACTTATTGGTAAGCCCCACTTCTCCCTGAACTTCTCATGCAATTCAGTTCATGCCAATCTCCTTCCTCAAGTGATTTCTTCTCTTCATTAACTCCATCAATGCTAAATCTCAGCCCCTTGCTAAATCCGAGGAGCAACCACCTACTTAGGCTGGACTCCACAAAGGTGATTCCCATTCCCTTCCACACTTTCTTCAAAAACCAGTTCACATCTCTGTGGAGCAGAGTTCTTTTCTTCATGCAGCAATGTCAAGACAATCAACATGGATAAAGATTCTGGGTCACGCAACTTCTGTTCTGCGTGGATTTCTTCCATTATACCTTTGAAGTGGGTAGAAGCCATTCCAAATAACCTTATATATTTTACAAATGAACTTGAAAGGGACAATCACAGTTCTCTTGAATTCCTCACAAAGCCCAACATATTTAATAAACATAATTTTTATTATATTAGCAATTTTTACAGAAAATATTTTTCTAATTTAACATTAAATCAGATATCATGTGAAGTGGAACAAAAACCAAAGAAAAGCTAAGCGGTAGCAAACAAGATGATCAGATAGGCCATGAACACATAGAGATTTGACATTGGCTAGACAATATATCTGTAAGTAAATTTTGTTGGACAGGCAGATCCTAGTGCCTAGCCAATAATAAAGAATAGTGATAATTAAAAATACTTACCCATTCGCCAGGGCAAAGAGCACGATAATACTTTGCAAACTTATCACATTCTTGTGCATCGTCTCCCTTTGCAGCAACACATCTGAACATGAATTTCAAAAGTTAAAACAAAAGAATGGTGCAACTTTACGGTGTATGTGAACACGGCGCTCCATAATAATAAAAGCCAACAGAGTATGACTCACCGATGATATTCAATGTATCGGGTAAAGCAATGCCTTGTTTGATTAGTAGTTGGAAAACGGAAATCTACTGGAGCAGTCTCTAGCTGGAAAATAATGGCACAAATATCAAGATATTGAAAGGAGTAACAACTTTGCTTATGATGAAATCAAGCAACAGTTCCAGATTGATGATTCAGGTAAATAAAAGACACCTTAATTTCAGGTTTCTCTTCAGCTTCATCTTGATCACCAGCATTATGTTCGACAACAGTTTCACTGCTTGGCTCTAGGTTGCTTTCTTCGACAACAGTTTCACTGCTTGGCTCTAGGTTGCTTTCTGCAACAACTGTTTCACTGCTTGGCTCTAGAGTGTTTTCTTCAGCTTTCTCAACAACAGTTTCCTCGGAAGTAGCCTCCTTTGGCTTTTCAACTTCCTCGACAGCAACAGGTTTTTCAACTACCTCGACTGCAACAGGTTTTTCAACTACCTCTACTTTCTCTTGTTTGTCCTTCACATAGTATTGCTGCAAGTCAAAAACATTTTTGTAACTAACTTCACCTCAAATCATACACGACATTATAAAACATGTATTGAGTTGAGGAAATTGAAGGAAAATACCATCACTGACTAACAAAAAACACAAACTAGCAACATATCATACCAATTTTTCGTATAAATAAATAATATAACATCCAAAATGTATAATTACAAGCAACTTCTCTACATCTTTAAATAGTTATAGACTAGAGAATTGCTCTTTCCAGACACTATTATAAGTAAAAATTCACTTTTTCAGGTGCATTGAATAACTGGTGCATTTATCCTATATATCAACCGGATCCATCAATTATTCAATGAATTTTAAAAATAAATTTTTGCTTATAATATTGACCTAAGAGAGAACACATAAGCAAGAACTTGCAAACTTTCTGGTGTAGTATTATCTTATCTTCAATTGTTCTTCTATTCTCAATATCTAACTCATACAAATGGCAAATTAAAGCACAATAGAATATTATTCTATAAAACACACGAACACAAGACACAACACTAAACCATGAAAACCGATAATAATTACAAAATTATATGTGATTAAATGGAACTATGTATGTGACAATAACATGATCACTATAGCCCCAACCCCTCTGAAAAAAGTGTATTTGTATCACAGCCGTGTTAAAACCAACACTGAAACGTTTAATTTATTCAATTTATTCAAATTATTTCGGGTGTCAAGTGTGCGTGTTTCCGAGTTTCATAGACATAAACACACCTTCAACCGGTAGATAACATTAATTCTACAAAAGAAGTTAATATTTTGGGTGCTTTTATGATATAGATCTGGACTTAGAATCATCGGTAAGTATTGAAGATTACAAATTTTCTTAGACAAAGTTAAACGAATTTTACATGACAGACATTAGAAGAAAATGTAAAATCAATTTTCGAAATTCAAGATCTAGCAGAAATTACTATGAATTGTAAAATAAGGTAAATCAGCTTTTGAAAAAATCGACAAAACTAAGAGTGTATCGAATTAAAACGAAGATCTATTGAGATTTGGAAGCAGAATTGAAAATTGAGAAGTAAAAGAGGAAGAGAGATTGCACCTCCGCGAGAGTTTGAGATTTGTCGGCAGTTTCCGCCATTGATGCAAGAAAGAGTGGTTAGGCAGCGGCTGCAACACAGGTGAGAAATTTGGGTCAGAATACAAAGTAATGTTAGGTGAACTTACGCTGTATTCGGGTTAAGAAATGTTCTTTAATTATTTATTTATTATATTATCTAATTATATTATCTATATTATTATTATTATTGAAAGGGCAAACAAGTTTTTACTTTCATTGTGTTAACAAAAAAACAATTTTTATTTTTAAAATGAATGGTTATATAAGAGAGAAAAAAAAGACAATGTTATTTACTAAGAAAGTATTTGAATAAGAAATACAAGAATGCATACATGTTACTATTTTAGAGGTTAATTTTAAATTTATTTTAAATTTAATTTCTCTTTTAATAGGAAATATAGGATAGTGATGATAATGAATGGTTGAGATTTATTCTTGCATTTCTTATTTTCACATTTTCTTACTATTAAGCATTTTCCAATAGAAAATGAGATTAAAGATATGGAACTGACCGATTAAAATTTTTATATTTTTATTTAATATGAATTTATCATTCAGTTATATAATTAATTTATAAATATTAGTATGATTTAGCATAATACATAATGGTGATTGGTTGATAATGTAAAATTATTTTACACTGTCAATTCATATTCTTTTTCTCATAAAAAATACTCTCTTCATTCTTTTTTATAAACAAATTTTGATTTTTAGATTTATTCAATAAATGATGTATTTAGACTATATATAAACCAAATACATCAATTATTCAAAAAACATAAAAGTTAACATTTATTTATAAACCAACTTCAATCAATATTACGATGGTGTACAAGTGATTCTGGGAGTTTCACTTGATGACTCTCTTCATTAGGACCTTAATGGTATGCATATGTGAGGAATCACAATAGGCGGTAAATGGTTGTGGTTTTCTTGAGTGGTGCAAGTAGAATCTATATTATTCAAAGCCCATAAAAAAGAATGTGTTAAGGGTCCGAGGTAATATTTTTAAGCCAAATGTTTCCATCTTAGATTGGGAAAAATGGAAATAATACAACATATGACAACACCTAGTGATTAAGGGATGTTATAATCTTTTAGGATTTGTTGTAAGTTTAAAGCTAGTTCACGTAAGGAGATGAGAAGCTTTGTATATGTGTGTTTATCCCCAAAATTGGTAAACAACCGCTGGTCCTCTGAAGATACCAAAAATATTCTCAGTTACTCGCAAAATCGACCAGATTGATCCTAGGACATATGCTAAATTGGAGAAGATTGTGATGTTGATATATCACGTTTTTGGGAAAGAAATAGATTCTTGAATCTCTCAACGAGACTCGGATTTAGTTTAAAAAGGAAAATAAAGTAAAAGACAAAGGCTTTTAAAATAAATCAAAGTAAAGACAAGGCTGAGAATTTTAAAGGAAAATAAAGGCAAGACTTGAAACTTAAATGAAATTTAAAGGCGAGGTGAGGAATGTTAAATTGCCGGAAATGTAAAAGAGGCTATAATGGTAAAAGAAAACGCAGTAAATTGCTGAAAAGGTAAATGGCTTTGAAATGTAAAGTGCTTTAAAATAAAGGCTTTGTAAAGATAAATGACTTCAAAAGTAAATAACTTGAAGATAAATTTGACATAAAAGATAAATTGGTGGTGGTGTTTCAATCATGTACATTCTCACTACACTCATTTCTCTACACGCGGATACTTTGAGTCTACGGGGTTACTAGTACATATGATTTCCACACACTTATTCTAACATTATACTAAGCTATATATATATACATTATAAAGTAACCGCTTTCGACGGTTTCTCCTACAATTATCCTAAGATGGTGACACTTGTCCCATCACATGCTGAATAAGCTTCATCTTGCGCCACTTGTCCCTGTATTTGAATTGAAAACTCCACGTTTTCCCTCCAAGAATGAACGTGTAAGACCCTTGGTAACTGCCACCTTCGTCGAACATATGCTTGGTCGAATCCCCTCAACACTTGGAAAATGTTTCAAACTTAGAATTTCACTAAGTATGAAACTTGTAGGTAGTTCGCTTCGACTCTCATTTTTAATTGGTTAAGTCAAAAACCTTACTTTTGGCTTATCACCATCAAATTCTCTTACTAAGCCAAGATAACCTCATTAATTACTTGCGTCAAAATTTAGGGATAACAAATTTCCCCCAAAAAATGTTCTTTTCGGCCATCTTGATGAAAAGATCATTTTTTGATATTCATCTTTTCGTCGCCAACTTAGGTCAGACAAAAGCATGGTTGAAACCACCTACCCCACGTTCTAAAACTGTTGTGATTCTTCGCCCACGCGCATGACGTCATGTAATAATGGCAAAAATCCTAAAAGTCACATCAGTCGTTTATACGGCTTTCTGATCATGGATTTTTTCTTGAAACAATATGCTACAGCCTTTTTCATTAACTGCTTCCATAACGCGTCAGATCCTAAGTGCCATGTGCCCCACCACTTCATGTCTTCATTAAGTGGCTAGACTTTGCAACTTTCATTGCCTACGCCTATAAATAACCTCTTCAGGAAACAAATAAAACTTTCCAAACTCTTTGTGAATTCATCCCTTCCTTACTAAAGTTCCCTCATTTCTTTCAAGCACCCCAGAAAATTTCCATTTTCCTCATCAACAATGACGTCCTCCAAGACCAACGTTTCTCAAAAGAAACGTCAGAAATAAAAAACTTTTCATTTTGAACCAACTCTTCCACCATTCAACAACATCTCTGAACCGAAAAGCATCAAAAATCCTCAGTTCGCTCCTGAACCTTTGGCCAGCGAGACAAAGAGCATATACCAATCTCAGGAATGATTCCATTCCTTGTAAATGATTATCCTTTTGCTATTTCTGGTCCATTGGATGTTGTACCTAGTACAAATGAAAAACTGAAAGAGTTTTTCCCCTGCTACCGAAAAACTCAACCTTTAGGGCACAAACTCCTCCCTAAATCTGACGATTCTTCTTCTGACCCCATTCCCCTAGCTGAACTGGATATGAAGTACCTCTATGATGGTACTAGGCTGGTAAGAGCTATCAGTCATTTTGCTGAGTTTGATCTATGGTTGGCTAGATTAGAGAAGACTAAGGCTGACCATTGGAAAAACATTGAGATATATGATCTTTTAATGCTGAAAAAGACGCATATACCCTACTGCTTAAACTTTATGGCTGTCTCCTTGTATTTCTGGGATTGTACCCATTATACCTTTCATCTTCCCTGTGGAATGATTACTCCCACGCTTTTTGGCATAGTCGCTATCACAGGGCTTCGACCTGATGGTCCTGCTTACGACCCCACCATTGATGCCGAAGATACTATCGGCTTCAACACATCCAAGCTAACATACACTTTCTTCCTCAAGCATCATTTTAAACCAAAGGAAGAAGTAGTTTCTAATGAGGAACTGTTCGCTGTAGATTTTGACGAACAATTTTTGGTTTTCCAATCTCACTGAATTTAGGTAACTTGCATGACCAACCAAACAAGTCCTATGACACATGTGCAAAAATTTGAATGTATTTTGTGAACTCTTAGAACAAACGTTTTTTATTCTTCTATTCGGTTTCTTGAATCTTCTTTATTAAGATTAATTTTTTATTATGTGGTTAAGTTAACGTTTTAATGAAGTGAAAATAAACAAAGACTTAAAAGTTTGCATGAAAATAAATGTTGAAACGTAAATTGAATGGTAAACATAGTTGTCGCTCCCGGGATTTTCATCCTAGTACAAACACGAAAGTGGCGCGGAAAGGTTAGAGTCGCCAGCCAGACATTTTTATCCCGAAAGAATGGGAAAGGTAATGTTGCACAAACCTGAGGAAGAAGGAAAGGACAAGGTCCTGCGAACCAAAGATCTGAATTCGGGAGTCGGTTACGACCTGGGAAGGTATTAGCACCCCAGATCGTCCGCCGTACCCGACGGGATCCACGCTTGCTTGTTTTATTTCAAAGGGTGAGAAAAATAACTGCTGCTGAATAAAACCGCTGACTGGAAGAAAGGGAATGAGAAAAGAAATGGAATCGGAAAATGGGAATAAAAGGGGAAAAATGTAGGGAAAATAAAGAATATGCTCGAACGGGCCCTACCCCGCTGCCTACGTACCTCATCGGGATAATGAGGATCAGAGTCGACGTAGTTCGCCTAACCTAGGCGGGAACTATTTGTTTGTGTTTTTTACAGCTGGAACTGCGTATGTCTATGCTCAGGTGTTGCAGGCTCGTCTGGTACGAGTGCGTTTACCGTCTTGCAAATGAGACAAGTCGCCGCAAGTTCGCGTTGTGAGTGAATGAGATGAGAGAAGAAGTTCCCGCAGGATAGTCGCTTGTTATTTGTTTTTTGTCTTTTAAGAGTTTTATATGAATTTGGCACAAGGAAGTGAATTCAAACTCTTTTCCATGGAATGTACACTTGACTCTACATTCCAAGATGAAATAATAGAACAAGCATACCCAGTAAGGAGAATTTATCCAAGACTGGTTTCCTAGGATTAGGGTTTAAGTTCACTGGCTTGTTGAACTTTATTAAGTGTTTTTGTTGCTTTTGTGAAGAAGTATTTTTAACTTTCTTTGTGAACAACTCCTTGATGAGACTTGTGCATCATGATAGACAAGCTTACACCACTCCAAGATGGAATGAATGCAAGTGCTTCATGGAATAAGGCTATACACAAGGAATCATTTCATTTATTTGTTAAGTGTTTTTGGATTTTATTTGAAGATAAGAAGAGAATGACTCAAATTGCAAAAAAGGCAAAATCTAAAGGGAACTAAGACACAACCCTAATTTTGTTTATTTACAAGTGGTCCTAATGGTTAATGAGGTTTCTAAGCCTAATGGAAAAACTAGAAACTACTAGAATTCAACTTACTTCTTAATGAAGTTAAGTTGATTCTAAGAACAAATGGGGGAACCTATACAAGTTGTAAAAACCAAAATAAGGTAAAACAATGAAATTAAACATAAGAAATAAAATTCTACAAATGCATTAGAGGCATGAATTAAAAAATCTACTTTATTTATTCTAGTCCTAATGAAGATGACTTTTAAATCTAAGTTCTAAATCTAAGCTAAACCTAATACTCATCTTAAAAATCAAACTTTAACTAACCTAAGTCTAAATTAAATTCTATGACTAAACTTAAACTAAGCTATTATTTTTTATATTGAACTTTATTTTTTTTTTAATGGCCTAAACTAATGGGGATTATATGAAACTAAGCCTAAGACTAATATTCTAAAAAAATACTAAAACTTCTAGAAAAATTATGGAAATTAAATCATAGGGTTCTAACACTATCTAAAATATTGTACTAAGAGGGATGCTAAAAAATCTTATTCTTCCTATGCCTAAAAATCCATTATTTCTACCTAAGGATTAACCATTATTTCCCAAGGATTACATCACTAAAACCTAAGATAAAAGCTCCTAAAAAATCCACTAAAAATATCCTAAAAACTATTATAAGTACCCTAATTACAGAAAAAAGAATGGCTCAAAAAAGTTGCTGGAAGTTACTTAAATAAAATGAACAAAATCCAGCATAATTAAAAGAAATCCAATAAAAGCTAATTAATAGAAAAATTCATAATTAATTCAAAAATAACAAAAATTTAGAAAATAAAATTGTCACAAATTTCTAATTGAAATTAACAAGCTAATTAATTTTTTGGGGAATTTATTGATGATTTTTACTATTTTATTGGATTTAATTTGAAACTATAATTAAACTAAAATTAAAATCTAAAGAAATAATACAAGGGGGTGAAAGAAGCATATTTTTCTAGTTACTTTGTTTTGCTGGGCCTAAAGAGGGAGTGTGAACAGCAAGGCTCTAAGCCCATTTTCGCAGGAAGCCTGGGGGGTGCAAACAGAAGCTTTTTTAGTTATTATCATCATGGGCCCAGAAAAAGGGGTGCAGAAAGCAGAGGATATGGCAGGCCTATCCGCTGGATTGAGGGAGGTGCAATGAGCAAATTTTTTATGTTGTTTATTTAAAGGGCTTATGAGAGGAGGTGAGAATAGAAAAAAAATTGATCCAATTCAGAAATCCAAGAGATTAATGGGGATTAATTGTTTTTGATAACACTCCTTTAATGTTAACTACCCTGATTTAATTCAAGATTAATACCAACATTAATTTATAATCAAACTATAATACACAAAATAATCAAAACACGTTTCAAACTTTCATCTTCCCCAAATCTGCCTCACACAAACCCTAGCCTCTCTTTCTTCCTCCCCAGGCCGCCGCCGCACCCTTCTCACCTTCCGCCTTTCTTCCGATCAACCTAAAACTGTCATCATCTTCTTCTCTTCTCCGCCATCAATCCTCTTCTAAACCTAAAATCCTTCATCAACAACCTATATCTCAATTGGATCATAACTCAAATTTTACCTCAAATCGAAATCAAAACAAAACAAAGCCTAATCTTCTTCCTCATCTCCTACGTCGTCGTTGCCAAACATCTTCTTCGTCATCCCCTCATCGACCGAGGCCGACGGCTCCGTCCACACATCCCCATCGTCTCAACCGTTACCCTTCGCTCCGTAAAAAATACCACCATATCGACATCGACCTCGCTCACTCTCAGTGGGTCTCTCAAATGAAGAACAAAAAAAAAACCTCACCATGCAACAAACAACTACGTCTAAAAGAAAGATCGGATTCGTACCTTATCAATCGACAAAAACGTGATTGCTACAGTGAAGATGCTGTCGTTGATGCAATGTCAGATCTGCGGCGTAGATGTATGAAAGGCAGATATATGAAAGGCGACGAAGTGGCTGCCTCTGTTCTTTGAGGAAGTGCAGCGATTTCAGTTATCCCATTGCGTGCGTCATCGTGTTGACACTGTCACAAAGACGGGCGCTGATTCAGTAGTTGCGAAGCTGCGACGACGTTGATCGCACTTCCAATCGGAGAATGAAGCCGCTACAAAGATATTGATGAAAATTTCGACTCGGCGTGAACGAAGAAGTCCGTTTGTTGTCGAAGTCGCAGAACACTAGGAATCGATCGGAAGATGGAATAGGTGATGATGAAGGGGTGAGTTTATGATTAAATCCCAATCCTCTTGCTCTTCTTGTTTTGCGAATCCTTACCTTGAATTCGTTACAGGTACTCTCTAAGTTGAAGATGATGAGAGTTTGTTGATGATTTCAATGGGAGATTGATGATGACATTGTGAAGAACTGATGATGATGAAGAATGAGAGATTCCGATTGAAAGGAAAATTGAAGAAGTTTGTCAATTAGAAGAAGTTAAGAAGATTGATTGAAGGAGGGGATTGAGAAGAATGGTGAGTGATGTTCAACCCTAGTTTGAAGAAGTTGATACTGATTTATAGATGGAACTCAAAGATGGTTCTGGAATCTCTTCAAGCCAAATTCGGTTAGAATCAGATTTTTGGTTTGTTATTTTCTGTTATGGAATTGGTTATGAGTTAAAAGTTAGTTATTATTTTGTTATGGATTTGGTTAGCTTCACTTCAATTTCCTTTGTTGATCTTATTCTCTTTTTGTTCTGGTAAAATTGTTGTTGATGATTCTGCAGAGCTTCACAACAGGGTGGTCCTTAACGAATTCTACGAGAAACAGAAGTTTGTGATGCTGTTAAATCTTGACTGCAGATGGGTGCTTAGAGTTCTTGCTGCGAACGTTTATCAACGTGCTGATGTTGAGTGTTGAACTCTTGCAGAGTGCCGGACAATGAATGAGAGTCTTGGTGATGGAATGTCACTGAAGGAGAGGTTGAAAGCATACTTTTAGGGATTTCCAGTTCGTTGAAAGTGACAAATTAGAGAGATTGGAGAGTGATTCGTGATGATGTTCTGAAGAAAAAAAATGAGGGCCAAGTGAAGTTGGCCTTTTTTAGATTGATGATATTGGAATCCTTTTTTCTTCAGTTTTCTCTGTAACTGCTTTTTTTCCTGTTATTTCTTTCTTGTAACTGAATTTTTGCATACCTGTTATGTAACTGAATTTTCTAGACTTTCTAACTAAAATTCAATTAGGTTTTTGCTAAGTTTCACTTATGCCACTACCTTTTTTTTATCATTATTTTTTGTTATTATTTTTGGGTATATGAGTGGGCCTTGGGCTCAGTAATGAACTATGGACTAATGGGCAAAAATATGAGTTTAGACATACAAACAAAGTTTGGCGATTTAATTTGTGATTGAAACTTTAATCGGGTAAATGAGAGGAAAAAAATGGAATCATAACAAGTTGATTTAATATGCATTAAGAAAATATGATTTAATGGGCTTGCAAAAATATGGTTTAATGGGCTTGAAAAAGTATGGTTTAATGGAAGTAATCACAAAATGATTTGTAAATGGCATCGGTTTATTGAGTTCTGGTCAAATGAACATTATTTAGTGGCTTTGTCAAACAAATGGATTCGGGATTGAGAATGGATTAAAATGGTCAAATGAAAATGGATTGATTTAAAAAAAAGAAAATAGGCCTAATGTTGGAAAGAAATGATAGACGTCTAGAGACAAGTGATATAAAGAATGGAATGCTAGAAATATGAATATGGACACAACATGACTTTAGACAATGGGCTAGAAATGTACCAAATGGAGTGTGGACAATGTTATGACAAAGCAAGCCATTGGATATAAAAATACGGATTTCAACATGGATGAACTTTATTAATAACATTGGATATGGACACGAAGATAGGCTTAAAATGATATGGGTTTTATTTGACTGACACTATCAAACAAGCCATAATTGTGCATTTTCCATCCTTCAACAAACAAATTCCTCAAGGAAACCCTGCAGATGGTAATGAAGTCATAACAACAAGTACGCCCAAGAAAAATCTCTGTCATCAGCCTCCTAATCTCATGGCCTTTAATGAAGCTCTAATATCCATAATATGTGTCAAGGAGAATGGCTTTGGGGTAAGAAGAACACTTGAGGCATTGAAGGGAAACAAAACCATAGTCCATAGTAAACCTCAGTTATAACCTTGACAACTTGTAACTTAAAAAGATCGCCCCCGATAGTAAGAATTCAACCTTTGTATCACCTTGAGTGTAATAATCAAATATATCACCCATGGATAGGAAAATTCATATCATAAGGAAACGTCTCGATCACATGCCTTATGAATCCATGAAATGCATGATTACAAATGATATGATCTAAAGAGAAACGCAGATGAAATGTGAAGCGATAAGCCAGTAGAGGGAACAAATACGAGGGCAAATTTTGAGGTATTACAGCTGCCCCTATTCAATCATCTACAAGCCTGAACGAATAATTGCGACGGCTTTTAGACGTTCAAGGTATGGAGTGATTGAATACTCGAATAAAACCGGAAAATTTGCACACTGAGGGTAACAGAAATGCCATCTGCCCATTTATTTATTTATGTATTTTTTGATTTTGACCTCTGAATAGGTAGCGAAAATAGAACCAGGTGGAAATATGCTGGGAAGAATGCCATCCTCGGATGACAACTCACAAGGGATCCTCGGATCCAGCATGAAACTATCCTCGAATGGAGACGTAAAGGTATACCGGCCGCAGGCGGTAACCGAACACAAAGAAAATAGGACAAGATGGAACGGGATCATTGTACTTAAACGATAACCCGAAACGTGACCGTTGTACTGAAACGGAAACACGAGGAAATGAGATTGTTGTACGGAAACAATACTCAAAGACGAGACCATTGTACTTAAATGGAGACTCGAAAGGAATGGGATCGTTGTACTTAAACGAGAGCCCAAACAAACAGGATCATTGTACTTAAATGATAACCTGAGACGCGACCGTTGTACTGAAACGGAGACGCGAAATGAATGAGACTGTTCTACGGAAACAAGACTCAATGGCGAGACCATTGTACTTAAATGGAGACTCGAAAGGAACGGGATCGTTGTACTTAAACGAGAGCCCAAACAAACAGGATCATTGTACTTAAATGATAACCTGAGACGCGACCGTTGTACTGAAACGGAGACGCGAAATGATGAGACTGTTGTACTGAAACAATACTCAAAGGCGAGACCATTGTACTTAAATGGAGACTCGAATGGAATGGGATCGTTGTACTTAAACGAGAGCCCAAACAAACAGGATCATTGTACTTAAATGGAGACTCGAAAGGAACGGGATCGTTGTACTTAAACGAGAGCCCAAACAAACAGGATCATTGTACTTAAATGATAACCTGAGACGCGACCGTTGTACTGAAACGGAGACGCGAAAGAATGAGACTGTTGTACTGAAACAAGACTCAACTACGAGACCATTGTACTTAAATGGAGACTCGGAAGGAATGGGATCGTTGTACCAAGACGCGACCGTTGTACTGAAACGGCAATGCGAAAAAATGAGACTGTTGTACTGAAACAAGACTCAAAGACGAGACCATTGTACTTAAATGGAGACTCGGAAGGAATGGGATCGTTGTACTTAAACGAGAGCCCAAGACGCGACCGTTGTACTGAAACGGCGATGCGAAAAAATGAGACTGTTGTACTGAAACAAGACTCAAAGACGAGACCATTATACTTAAATGGAAACTCGAATGAAATGGGGTCGTTGTACTTAAACGAGAGCCCGAACAAACAGGATCATTGTACTTAAATGATAACCTGAGACGCGACCGTTGTACTGAAACGGAGGCGCGGAAGAGTGAGACTGTTGTACTGAAACAAGACTCAATTGGGGATAACAACAAGACGTGGTAGAAGTAACCACCCTGGTAAACGAAGTTGTATTCTGTGGGCAACACTTCAATCTGATTGGAGATGTAACGGGTCTTATGTAATATACCTCAAAACTGGCCCATGCTGGCATGCATATGTTTGGATTTATGGCGTAATGCTCCATGACTATGGAAATGCTACGCTTTGGAGGATGCAAATGTAATGTTGAGTACTAGATGCAAATGCAAAGAGATCTCCTGATAAGGAGACTGCAAGTATCCCAGATGGCTTGACTGGGGAGGAACTGATGATCACTGCATTGATCTGATTGATCCTTGTGAGGAGAAGACAACTCTGCGGGGAAGGCTGTTAATAATTCAACGGCTCTGAACAACCGCCATTGCCAAAAATAAATTGTACTTTGAGATTGGAGTGCCAAGACCCTGCTGGAGATGGACTCTTCTTGAACTCTGGTGGGGAAGTGAGGACCTCCTGACTTGGCTGAGAACCAAAGACATGATACTGCTGAGGAAGCAACTTGCTGGGGAGGTAAAAACACTACTTATATTGCTGGAGATTGCCCCTGTATCAAAGGGAAGTCTCTGCTTGGGGAGGACACCAACTTTCTATTGCCTTGCTGAGGGAGATTTCAACTTCCACCTCTACCGGGGATGACAGATAATGTCAATGATAAAGCTTCCTGCTGAAGGTAAGAGCTCAAGTTTCCACTTACTGGGGATAAGAGATAAATCCTCTCATGTTGGGAATGAGAGATGCAAGGCGTATCATGCTGGGGATGAGAGATGATGATATCTTTTTGCTCAAGAAGTAACCTTCCATTTGCCGCACTACTGGAGAAGGAATTGTCTAATGAGACTTGCTAAGTAATTTTGATCAATGAAGCTTGCTGATGAAATAACTCTTGAAGTACTGTGCTGACAATGGCTTTGCTTCCAGCCTCTGGGTTGATAGATCGCCAACTAACCATGATTGAATAATGGTTCTCTGAAATTTTCAACTCGCCTCCGACTAAGGTCCATCGAAAGAAAATGTCTCAAGAGGATTTTACAGAAAACATGACATATGAAATGCCTCAGTGTCTTCAAACTCTTGGAGAGATTCGTTGGATCTCGAAATAACTGCCCCAGACTGCATGGTCTGTGAAAGAAATTGTCTCGCAAGGATTCATGAAGAACTTCATATCACTGTGAGATATTCTTCCCCCGTATTTTGAACCTTGGATAGGTGCTTCTGACTTACCGTCTTCGGGAGAGAGTACTTCTCATGCTCTTGGGGTGGTCTGCCCCAGGACGAGCCTTGAAGTGATCACCTCTGAATGACTGTACTTTGAAGAAAACACCCAGATCAACTGTTCTTTGAGAGATTGGATCTCGAAGTAACTGCCCCAGTTTGGCTGAAATTTGAATAGTGCCTCCGACTAATGGCTCTTTGAGAGATTTGAATCTCGAAGTGATTGCCCCAGCTTGGCTGATTTTTGAAGAGATTGCTCGACATGATTGCCCCGGATTAGTTGGCTCTTACCACGACTGTTTGGGAAAGTCCCTACTCAATGGAGTTTTCTTGAATAGTGCACCTCGATATAATCGTCCTTCGGAAGTTTCAGGCTTCTCAACTTGGCAATATTAAACTTCTGGACTGAAATTCCATATGTACACTTTTATGATGCCAAACAAATGTATGTAAGCAGAAAATATTTATTTTAAGAATGAAAATTCTAATGCAACACACATGTTAATCTTGGAGTTTTACTGTAAAAAGATGTCGCCAACCTTTGTGAGTGAATCACTGGTTAAGATACGACATTGATTTTTGATGAATGAAAGCATGCACATGCAACACCAACAAAGAACTTTTAGCACAACTCATAGGAGTCAGGAACGCGATCTTGTGGTAGTACGCTCTAAAAAATAACCCCGTTTCAGTTAGGACTTTTGAGGGTTGTATCGTGGCCTGGTTCACGGTTATAGAAACAAAAGATATAGGCTCGAAGTTTATTTGTGCCCACCCATCTTCGTGATGTTCTCCATTCCTATTTTCAACTAGCTTTCACAAGCGTTCACCTCTCAAAAAGGGTTTTGTGATGGTTGAGGAACCAATTACACTAATGGTGTAAGCACCAAACAGGTTGTTGTTGGGAGTCAGTCACCCCTTAGTCTTTCGTGTTTGTGCCACACGACTTTGTTCTTGTTCAAGGATCTTTCTGGTGTAATCCTTTTCGTTTTTTACTTTTGCATTCTTTTGATTATCCCCAACTTTTGCCTGGACTAATTCTTGTGAATCTTTGATTGCAAAGTCCAGCGGGATGCCCTAATTTTTGCCTAAGTCACTTATTTTCAAGTTTCGACTTAGCGGGCTTTCTCATCATTTTTCTTTTAATTTTTTTAATTTTTTTTTTGAACAAATCGTGTGACACTGTTTGTCTTGATTACTTTGAAAGGGTTGTGACTGTCTCACTTCTTGGTTGATAAGGGATAACCATGGTTTCCGGTATTTGGACTCTTGATTGGGATAACCATTGTGGTTTCTGGTCTTTGGACCTCTTGATTTGGTACAACGAAAGGTAATGGATCCTCAGATTCGCACTCCTTTTGAAATTTGAACGCTCGGTCAAACTAACTGACGCCTACCCTGCCCCTGGGTTAAATGCAAGGGTTTTTTCATGCGAAAAGAAACTCCTACTTCAAGGCTCAAATGGGTTGGCGAGGGTCTATCTCCCTTATATCTCCGGTGTTTAGGATTTGAAACAATGCATGTACATCGTCAACAGGGTCTTTCTCAAAAGCACACAATTAGAGATTTTTGCGTTTTCATTTCGTCATCCTCCCTGATAGAGTTTAAGCACAACAGTTGGTATTGCAATGCACATACACAAAATCATGAGTGAATACGAATGGATTACTTCAAGAAAAACATGTACATTTTATTATGGTTAACATTCAAAAACAAATAAGTTTCATGCATGCATACAAATGTTTAAACAAACAATATAAACTATAAATGGAAACGCAGTAAAGAAGCTGAACATTGCTGTCATTGAGGAGACTTGACTCCGTCTGGACTTATTGCTTCTGAAGATGCCTTTGCAAATTGGGAGACCCATTTGATGAGGAGACTTCAATATGTGAGCATACTTTCTGGCATGATGACCTTTGAGTCGATCAAATTCGGGACCTCGTCTTCACTTTTGCCTCTAAAAGACTTGCAATCTTCAATTAAAAGGCCAGGTGCCCCAGAATGGTAATTATACTTGGAATTGAAACCCCAAAGGAAGCTTTGTTAGAGATGATCCTGATGCGTCTAACTCAACCAATTCGAATTTGAGTAAATAAGGAAACTTGTTGCGTGTACGACCTCAGAATATGATCAAACTTCTTCTCAAGTTGTTCTGGCTTTTACCCATATGCTTTGGTCCTAAGACTCTCTTGGGAAGCTGAGGTTGGATGCAGACAAACGACATCTGGGGGGAGAGGTTGATAATAAAGTTGATAAATAAGGTTGCTCGGAAAGATCTTGCACGATCTCCTGCCTACGTATCTCCACTAACCAATGGAGAATCAGAGCAGCGTAGTTCCCCTCAATAGGGATGAAAATAGCTTCATTTCATTGACACCACATTCAAGATTTCTATAACCAAACTCATCTGAGTCTTCACCTAGTTGACTTCCTGTTTCAACAGTTTCTGGTTCTGAAATAAAGTTTATACCTCTGCCCTGAGTGGCCTCAGCTGGGTCTTCCTTCGATTACCTCCGCCCGGAGTTGCTTCAAATATATACCTTGATAACTATGATTCAATTTGTCCATTCTGATGAGAAATCAAGTCAGGAAAAGAATTTGTCTCTGAACACCTGTCAAGAATGCAAGGATGTATGCAAATGCCATGTTCAATTATTTCTGAGGAATCTATCTGCTTTGATTCAAGTTTTAATACAGAAAAATCCAACAACATGATTCAGATATGTGATCCACAGAAATAATTAAACATGTGTGCAGAAATGCTATGATGTCATGTATGCAACAGGCATGTGATCAATGATCCGATGTTGGTGCCGGTGTTGAGCAATGAGTCAAGTGTCCGAATAGAACCATAATAGTAGCATCATCTCTGTATAGAACCCCATAACTGAGAACCCAATAACTGTAAAACTGGATCACATAATAGCATAATCACTGATGGTGTTGAAGCTGAACAACGAGCCAAGTGTCTGTGGAGAGTCATAATAATAGTCACAATATCAAGGTCACCATGGTAATCACAGTAACAATCTTTCTGAACATAAATCTCGGATCTCAGAATCAAAGAACCATATAGCACCAGATAATATCATAAAACAACACTGGCAAAGTGGGTATGTTGAAGTTTAGGGTTCCTGCAAACCTGTAAACCCCTCCCAATCTCACGGGTGTGCTACTCGGGTCAACATCACGGACTCTCAAAGCCGAATAGCAATAATACATTCACCATTTCCGAGAAATGGCTCATGACCAAATCAAAGAATCGGTTTGGAATTATGTACTACTCAGGGAGGTCTCAGTTGAGTCCGGAAAAACAAGCATCCCTCACAAGTCTCCAGCTTCAAGCACTGAGTCGAGAAACAATAGTACATTCATCCCGAAGGGTACAATACTATCGTCATACGAATAGTTTGCCTTGACTGGATTCCTATGAGAGAACCAGGTCATCCTATGCGAGTTCCCAGTGGGCCCTCGGATGCGAGTGGGTTTGCCAACAAATGTGGTCTGCCACTGTCATCACTGGAGAGGGATGTTTCCACAAAGGTTCTCAATGATCGGTCCCCTGACTGCACATAACTATCAAGGTAGCGCATCAACCCAGAAAGATTCCGGTATCAATACATTCCCGAGAAGGTCGCAAGTCAAGGTGTGGAACTCACTACTACCAACATAGCAAGATGCCATGAAGCCAAAGTGGAACCACTCTAAGTCCTAGGGTGCACTTGAGCCCCGGTTACGAGCTCATCTCACAGTAACTCCCATCCCACAGAAAAAATGAAAACCAGCACAGCCAGACAGTCCAGTATAATATGATGCATGGAAAATAAAATACTGAAAGCGATAAATAAATGCGATAAAGTAAAGCTGTAAAGTAAAACTGTAAATGAAAACAGTAAAGCTAAACTAAAGCACTCAACATCAAACAGATATACACCCAAAGAAACAAAACCAAACAGGCGCTAGGATTGACTCTACAAGGGAAACCGGAAGAATCAGGTTCGTCCCCAGCAGAGTCTCCAGCTGTCGCTCCCGGGATTTTCATCCTAGTACAAACGCGAAAGTGGCGCGGAAAGGTTAGAGTCGCCAGCCAGACATTTTTATCCCGAAAGAATGGGAAAGGTAATGTTGCACAAACCTGAGGAAGAAGGAAAGGACAAGGTCCTGCGAACCAAAGATCTGAATTCGGGAGTCGGTTACGACCTGGGAAGGTATTAGCACCCCAGATCGTCCGCCGTACCCGACGGGATCCACGCTTGCTTGTTTTGTTTCAAAGGGTGAGAAAAATAACTGCTGCTGAATAAAACCGCTGACTGGAAGAAAGGGAATGAGAAAAGAAATGGAATCGGAAAATGGGAATAAAAGGGGAAAAATGTAGGGAAAATAAAGAATGTGCTCGAACGGGCCCTACCCCGCTGCCTACGTACCTCATCGGGATAATGAGGATCAGAGTCGACGTAGTTCGCCTAACCTAGGCGGGAACTATTTGTTTGTGTTTTTTACAGCTGGAACTGCGTATGTCTATGCTCAGGTGTTGCAGGCTCGTCTGGTACGAGTGCGTTTACCGTCTTGCAAATGAGACAAGTCGCTGCAAGTTCGCGTTGTGAGTGAATGAGATGAGAGAAGAAGTTCCCGCAGGATAGTCGCTTGTTATTTGTTTTTTGTCTTTTAAGAGTTTTATATGAATTTGGCACAAGGAAGTGAATTCAAACTCTTTTCCATGGAATGTACACTTGACTCTACATTCCAAGATGGAATAATAGAACAAGCATACCCAGTAAGGAGAATTTATCCAAGACTGGTTTCCTAGGATTAGGGTTTAAGTTCACTGGCTTGTTGAACTTTATTAAGTGTTTTTGTTGCTTTTGTGAAGAAGTATTTTTAACTTTCTTTGTGAACAACTCCTTGATGAGACTTGTGCATCATGATAGACAAGCTTACACCACTCCAAGATGGAATGAATGCAAGTGCTTCATGGAATAAGGCTATACACAAGGAATCATTTCATTTATTTGTTAAGTGTTTTTGGATTTTGTTTGAAGATAAGAAGAGAATGACTCAAATTGCAAAAAAGGCAAAATCTAAAGGGAACTAAGACACAACCCTAATTTTGTTTATTTACAAGTGGTCCTAATGGTTAATGAGGTTTCTAAGCCTAATGGAAAAACTAGAAACTACTAGAATTCAACTTACTTCTTAATGAAGTTAAGTTGATTCTAAGAACAAATGGGGGAACCTATACAAGTTGTAAAAACCAAAATAAGGTAAAACAATAAAATTAAACATAAGAAATAAAATTCTACAAATGCATTAGAGGCATGAATTAAAAAATCTACTTTATTTATTCTAGTCCTAATGAAGATGACTTTTAAATCTAAGTTCTAAATCTAAGCTAAACCTAATACTCATCTTAAAAATCAAACTTTAACTAACCTAAGTCTAAATTAAATTCTATGACTAAACTTAAACTAAGCTATTATTTTTTATATTGAACTTTATTTTTTTTTAATGGCCTAAACTAATGGGGATTATATGAAACTAAGCCTAAGACTAATATTCTAAAAAAATACTAAAACTTCTAGAAAAATTATGGAAATTAAATCATAGGGTTCTAACACTATCTAAAATATTGTACTAAGAGGGATGCTAAAAAATCTTATTCTTCCTATGCCTAAAAATCCATTATTTCTACCTAAGGATTAACCATTATTTCCCAAGGATTACATCACTAAAACCTAAGATAAAAGCTCCTAAAAAATCCACTAAAAATATCCTAAAAACTATTATAAGTACCCTAATTACAGAAAAAAGAATGGCTCAAAAAAGTTGCTGGAAGTTACTTAAATAAAATGAACAAAATCCAGCATAATTAAAAGAAATCCAATAAAAGCTAATTAATAGAAAAATTCATAATTAATTCAAAAATAAAAAAAATTTAGAAAATAAAATTGTCACAAATTTCTAATTGAAATTAACAAGCTAATTAATTTTTTGGGGAATTTATTGATGATTTTTACTATTTTATTGGATTTAATTTGAAACTATAATTAAACTAAAATTAAAATCTAAAGAAATAATACAAGGGGGTGAAAGAAGCATATTTTTCTAGTTACTTTGTTTTGCTGGGCCTAAAGAGGGAGTGTGAACAGCAAGGCTCTAAGCCCATTTTCGCAGGAAGCCTGGGGGGTGCAAACAGAAGCTTTTTTAGTTATTATCATCATGGGCCCAGAAAAAGGGGTGCAGAAAGCAGAGGATATGGCAGGCCTATCCGCTGGATTGAGGGAGGTGCAATGAGCAAATTTTTTATGTTGTTTATTTAAAGGGCTTATGAGAGGAGGTGAGAATAGAAAAAAAATTGATCCAATTCAGAAATCCAAGAGATTAATGGGGATTAATTGTTTTTGATAACACTCCTTTAATGTTAACTACCCTGATTTAATTCAAGATTAATACCAACATTAATTTATAATCAAACTATAATACACAAAATAATCAAAACACGTTTCAAACTTTCATCTTCCCCAAATCTGCCTCACACAAACCCTAGCCTCTCTTTCTTCCTCCCCAGGCCGCCGCCGCACCCTTCTCACCTTCCGCCTTTCTTCCGATCAACCTAAAACCGTCATCATCTTCTTCTCTTCTCCGCCATCAATCCTCTTCTAAACCTAAAATCCTTCATCAACAACCTATATCTCAATTGGATCATAACTCAAATTTTACCTCAAATCGAAATCAAAACAAAACAAAGCCTAATCTTCTTCCTCATCTCCTACGTCGTCGTTGCCAAACATCTTCTTCGTCATCCCCTCATCGACCGAGGCCGACGGCTCCGTCCACACATCCCCATCGTCTCAACCGTTACCCTTCGCTCCGTAAAAAATACCACCATATCGACATCGACCTCGCTCACTCTCAGTGGGTCTCTCAAATGAAGAACAAAAAAAAAACCTCACCATGCAACAAACAACTACGTCTAAAAGCAAGATCAGATTCGTACCTTATCAATCGACAAAAACGTGATTGCTACAGTGAAGATGCTGTCGTTGATGCAATGTCAGATCTGCGGCGTAGATGTATGAAAGGCAGATATATGAAAGGCGACGAAGTGGCTGCCTCTGTTCTTTGAGGAAGTGCAGCGATTTCAGTTATCCCCTTGCGTGCGTCATCGTGTTGACACTGTCACAAAGACGGGCGCTGATTCAGTAGTTGCGAAGCTGCGACGACGTTGATCGCACTTCCAATCGGAGAATGAAGCCGCTACAAAGATATTGATGAAAATTTCGACTCGGCGTGAACGAAGAAGTCCGTTTGTTGTCGAAGTCGCAGAACACTAGGAATCGATCGGAAGATGGAATAGGTGATGATGAAGGGGTGAGTTTATGATTAAATCCCAATCCTCTTGCTCTTCTTATTTTGCGAATCCTTACCTTGAATTCGTTACAGGTACTCTCTAAGTTGAAGATGATGAGAGTTTGTTGATGATTTCAATGGGAGATTGATGATGACATTGTGAAGAACTGATGATGATGAAGAATGAGAGATTCCGATTGAAAGGAAAATTGAAGAAGTTTGTCAATTAGAAGAAGTTAAGAAGATTGATTGAAGGAGGGGATTGAGAAGAATGGTGAGTGATGTTCAACCCTAGTTTGAAGAAGTTGATACTGATTTATAGATGGAACTCAAAGATGGTTCTGGAATCTCTTCAAGCCAAATTCGGTTAGAATCAGATTTTTGGTTTGTTATTTTCTGTTATGGAATTGGTTATGAGTTAAAAGTTAGTTATTATTTTGTTATGGATTTGGTTAGCTTCACTTCAATTTCCTTTGTTGATCTTATTCTCTTTTTGTTCTGGTAAAATTGTTGTTGATGATTCTGCAGAGCTTCACAACAGGGTGGTCCTTAACGAATTCTACGAGAAACAGAAGTTTGTGATGCTGTTAAATCTTGACTGCAGATGGGTGCTTAGAGTTCTTGCTGCGAACGTTTATCAACGTGCTGATGTTGAGTGTTGAACTCTTGCAGAGTGCCGGACAATGAATGAGAGTCTTGGTGATGGAATGTCACTGAAGGAGAGGTTGAAAGCATACTTTTAGGGATTTCCAGTTCGTTGAAAGTGACAAATTAGAGAGATTGGAGAGTGATTCGTGATGATGTTCTGAAGAAAAAAAATGAGGGCCAAGTGAAGTTGGCCTTTTTTAGATTGATGATATTGGAATCCTTTTTTCTTCAGTTTTCTCTGTAACTGCTTTTTTTCCTGTTATTTCTTTCTTGTAACTGAATTTTTGCATACCTGTTATGTAACTGAATTTTCTAGACTTTCTAACTAAAATTCAATTAGGTTTTTGCTAAGTTTCACTTATGCCACTACCTTTTTTTTATCATTATTTTTTGTTATTATTTTTGGGTATATGAGTGGGCCTTGGGCTCGGTAATGAACTATGGACTAATGGGCAAAAATATGAGTTTAGACATACAAACAAAGTTTGGCGATTTAATTTGTGATTGAAACTTTAATCGGGTAAATGAGAGGAAAAAAATGGAATCATAACAAGTTGATTTAATATGCATTAAGAAAATATGATTTAATGGGCTTGCAAAAATATGGTTTAATGGGCTTGAAAAAGTATGGTTTAATGGAAGTAATCACAAAATGATTTGTAAATGGCATCGGTTTATTGAGTTCTGGTCAAATGAACATTATTTAGTGGCTTTGTCAAACAAATGGATTCGGGATTGAGAATGGATTAAAATGGTCAAATGAAAATGGATTGATTTTAAAAAAAAGAAAATAGGCCTAATGTTGGAAAGAAATGATAGACGTCTAGAGACAAGTGATATAAAGAATGGAATGCTAGAAATATGAATATGGACACAACATGACTTTAGACAATGGGCTAGAAATGTACCAAATGGAGTGTGGACAATGTTATGACAAAGCAAGCCATTGGATATAAAAATACGGATTTCAACATGGATGAACTTTATTAATAACATTGGATATGGACACGAAGATAGGCTTAAAATGATATGGGTTTTATTTGACTGACACTATCAAACAAGCCATAATTGTGCATTTTCCATCCTTCAACAAACAAATTCCTCAAGGAAACCCTGCAGATGGTAATGAAGTCATAACAACAAGTACGCCCAAGAAAAATCTCTGTCATCAGCCTCCTAATCTCATGGCCTTTAATGAAGCTCTAATATCCATAATATGTGTCAAGGAGAATGGCTTTGGGGTAAGAAGAACACTTGAGGCATTGAAGGGAAACAAAACCATAGTCCATAGTAAACCTCAGTTATAACCTTGACAACTTGTAACTTAAAAAGATCGCCCCCGATAGTAAGAATTCAACCTTTGTATCACCTTGAGTGTAATAATCAAATATATCACCCATGGATAGGAAAATTCATATCATAAGGAAACGTCTCGATCACATGCCTTATGAATCCATGAAATGCATGATTACAAATGATATGATCTAAAGAGAAACGCAGATGAAATGTGAAGCGATAAGCCAGTAGAGGGAACAAATACGAGGGCAAATTTTGAGGTATTACAGCTGCCCCTATTCAATCATCTACAAGCCTGAACGAATAATTGCGACGGCTTTTAGACGTTCAAGGTATGGAGTGATTGAATACTCGAATAAAACCGGAAAATTTGCACACTGAGGGTAACAGAAATGCCATCTGCCCATTTATTTATTTATGTATTTTTTGATTTTGACCTCTGAATAGGTAGCGAAAATAGAACCAGGTGGAAATATGCTGGGAAGAATGCCATCCTCGGATGACAACTCACAAGGGATCCTCGGATCCAGCATGAAACTATCCTCGAATGGAGACGTAAAGGTATACCGGCCGCAGGCGGTAACCGAACACAAAGAAAATAGGACAAGATGGAACGGGATCATTGTACTTAAACGATAACCCGAAACGTGACCGTTGTACTGAAACGGAAACACGAGGAAATGAGATTGTTGTACGGAAACAATACTCAAAGACGAGACCATTGTACTTAAATGGAGACTCGAAAGGAATGGGATCGTTGTACTTAAACGAGAGCCCAAACAAACAGGATCATTGTACTTAAATGATAACCTGAGACGCGACCGTTGTACTGAAACGGAGACGCGAAATGAATGAGACTGTTCTACGGAAACAAGACTCAATGGCGAGACCATTGTACTTAAATGGAGACTCGAAAGGAACGGGATCGTTGTACTTAAACGAGAGCCCAAACAAACAGGATCATTGTACTTAAATGATAACCTGAGACGCGACCGTTGTACTGAAACGGAGACGCGAAATGATGAGACTGTTGTACTGAAACAATACTCAAAGGCGAGACCATTGTACTTAAATGGAGACTCGAATGGAATGGGATCGTTGTACTTAAACGAGAGCCCAAACAAACAAGATCATTGTACTTAAATGGAGACTCGAATGAAATGGGATCGTTGTACTTAAACGAGAGCCCAAACAAACAGGATCATTGTACTTAAATGATAACCTGAGACGCGACCGTTGTACTGAAACGGAGACGCGAAAGAATGAGACTGTTGTACTGAAACAAGACTCAACTACGAGACCATTGTACTTAAATGGAGACTCGGAAGGAATGGGATCGTTGTACCAAGACGCGACCGTTGTACTGAAACGGCAACGCGAAAAAATGAGACTGTTGTACTGAAACAAGACTCAAAGACGAGACCATTGTACTTAAATGGAGACTCGGAAGGAATGGGATCGTTGTACTTAAACGAGAGCCCAAGACGCGACCGTTGTACTGAAACGGCGATGCGAAAAAATGAGACTGTTGTACTGAAACAAGACTCAAAGACGAGACCATTATACTTAAATGGAAACTCGAATGAAATGGGGTCGTTGTACTTAAACGAGAGCCCGAACAAACAGGATCATTGTACTTAAATGATAACCTGAGACGCGACCGTTGTACTGAAACGGAGGCGCGGAAGAGTGAGACTGTTGTACTGAAACAAGACTCAATTGGGGATAACAACAAGACGTGGTAGAAGTAACCACCCTGGTAAACGAAGTTGTATTCTGTGGGCAACACTTCAATCTGATTGGAGATGTAACGGGTCTTATGTAATATACCTCAAAACTGGCCCATGCTGGCATGCATATGTTTGGATTTATGGCGTAATGCTCCATGACTATGGAAATGCTACGCTTTGGAGGATGCAAATGTAATGTTGAGTACTAGATGCAAATGCAAAGAGATCTCCTGATAAGGAGACTGCAAGTATCCCAGATGGCTTGACTGGGGAGGAACTGATGATCACTGCATTGATCTGATTGATCCTTGTGAGGAGAAGACAACTCTGCGGGGAAGGCTGTTAATAATTCAACGGCTCTGAACAACCGCCATTGCCAAAAATAAATTGTACTTTGAGATTGGAGTGCCAAGACCCTGCTGGAGATGGACTCTTCTTGAACTCTGGTGGGGAAGTGAGGACCTCCTGACTTGGCTGAGAACCAAAGACATGATACTGCTGAGGAAGCAACTTGCTAGGGAGGTAAAAACACTACTTATATTGCTGGAGATTGCCCCTGTATCAAAGGGAAGTCTCTGCTTGGGGAGGACACCAACTTTCTATTGCCTTGCTGAGGGAGATTTCAACTTCCACCTCTACCGGGGATGACAGATAATGTCAATGATAAAGCTTCCTGCTGAAGGTAAGAGCTCAAGTTTCCACTTACTGGGGATAAGAGATAAATCCTCTCATGTTGGGAATGAGAGATGCAAGGCGTATCATGCTGGGGATGAGAGATGATGATATCTTTTTGCTCAAGAAGTAACCTTCCATTTGCCGCACTACTGGAGAAGGAATTGTCTAATGAGACTTGCTAAGTAATTTTGATCAATGAAGCTTGCTGATGAAATAACTCTTGAAGTACTGTGCTGACAATGGCTTTGCTTCCAGCCTCTGGGTTGATAGATCGCCAACTAACCATGATTGAATAATGGTTCTCTGAAATTTTCAACTCGCCTCCGACTAAGGTCCATCGAAAGAAAATGTCTCAAGAGGATTTTACAGAAAACATGACATATGAAATGCCTCAGTGTCTTCAAACTCTTGGAGAGATTCGTTGGATCTCGAAATAACTGCCCCAGACTGCATGGTCTGTGAAAGAAATTGTCTCGCAAGGATTCATGAAGAACTTCATATCACTGTGAGATATTCTTCCCCCGTATTTTGAACCTTGGATAGGTGCTTCTGACTTACCGTCTTCGGGAGAGAGTACTTCTCATGCTCTTGGGGTGGTCTGCCCCAGGACGAGCCTTGAAGTGATCACCTCTGAATGACTGTACTTTGAAGAAAACACCCAGATCAACTGTTCTTTGAGAGATTGGATCTCGAAGTAACTGCCCCAGTTTGGCTGAAATTTGAATAGTGCCTCCGACTAATGGCTCTTTGAGAGATTTGAATCTCGAAGTGATTGCCCCAGCTTGGCTGATTTTTGAAGAGATTACTCGACATGATTGCCCCGGATTAGTTGGCTCTTACCACGACTGTTTGGGAAAGTCCCTACTCAATGGAGTTTTCTTGAATAGTGCACCTCGATATAATCGTCCTTCGGAAGTTTCAGGCTTCTCAACTTGGCAATATTAAACTTCTGGACTGAAATTCCATATGTACACTTTTATGATGCCAAACAAATGTATGTAAGCAGAAAATATTTATTTTAAGAATGAAAATTCTAATGCAACACACATGTTAATCTTGGAGTTTTACTGTAAAAAGATGTCGCCAACCTTTGTGAGTGAATCACTAGTTAAGATACGACATTGATTTTTGATGAATGAAAGCATGCACATGCAACACCAACAAAGAACTTTTAGCACAACTCATAGGAGTCAGGAACGCGATCTTGTGGTAGTACGCTCTAAAAAATAACCCCGTTTCAGTTAGGACTTTTGAGGGTTGTATCGTGGCCTGGTTCACGGTTATAGAAACAAAAGATATAGGCTCGAAGTTTATTTGTGCCCACCCATCTTCGTGATGTTCTCCATTCCTATTTTCAACTAGCTTTCACAAGCGTTCACCTCTCAAAAAGGGTTTTGTGATGGTTGAGGAACCAATTACACTAATGGTGTAAGCACCAAACAGGTTGTTGTTGGGAGTCAGTCACCCCTTAGTCTTTCGTGTTTGTGCCACACGACTTTGTTCTTGTTCAAGGATCTTTCTGGTGTAATCCTTTTCGTTTTTTACTTTTGCATTCTTTTGATTATCCCCAACTTTTGCCTGGACTAATTCTTGTGAATCTTTGATTGCAAAGTCCAGCGGGATGCCCTAATTTTTGCCTAAGTCACTTATTTTCAAGTTTCGACTTAGCGGGCTTTCTCATCATTTTTCTTTTAATTTTTTTAATTTTTTTTTTGAACAAATCGTGTGACACTGTTTGTCTTGATTACTTTGAAAGGGTTGTGACTGTCTCACTTCTTGGTTGATAAGGGATAACCATGGTTTCCGGTATTTGGACTCTTGATTGGGATAACCATTGTGGTTTCTGGTCTTTGGACCTCTTGATTTGGTACAACGAAAGGTAATGGATCCTCAGATTCGCACTCCTTTTGAAATTTGAACGCTCGGTCAAACTAACTGACGCCTACCCTGCCCCTGGGTTAAATGCAAGGGTTTTTTCATGCGAAAAGAAACTCCTACTTCAAGGCTCAAATGGGTTGGCGAGGGTCTATCTCCCTTATATCTCCGGTGTTTAGGATTTGAAACAATGCATGTACATCGTCAACAGGGTCTTTCTCAAAAGCACACAATTAGAGATTTTTGCGTTTTCATTTCGTCATCCTCCCTGATAGAGTTTAAGCACAACAGTTGGTATTGCAATGCACATACACAAAATCATGAGTGAATACGAATGGATTACTTCAAGAAAAACATGTACATTTTATTATGGTTAACATTCAAAAACAAATAAGTTTCATGCATGCATACAAATGTTTAAACAAACAATATAAACTATAAATGGAAACGCAGTAAAGAAGCTGAACATTGCTGTCATTGAGGAGACTTGACTCCGTCTGGACTTATTGCTTCTGAAGATGCCTTTGCAAATTGGGAGACCCATTTGATGAGGAGACTTCAATATGTGAGCATACTTTCTGGCATGATGACCTTTGAGTCGATCAAATTCGGGACCTCGTCTTCACTTTTGCCTCTAAAAGACTTGCAATCTTCAATTAAAAGGCCAGGTGCCCCAGAATGGTAATTATACTTGGAATTGAAACCCCAAAGGAAGCTTTGTTAGAGATGATCCTGATGCGTCTAACTCAACCAATTCGAATTTGAGTAAATAAGGAAACTTGTTGCGTGTACGACCTCAGAATATGATCAAACTTCTTCTCAAGTTGTTCTGGCTTTTACCCATATGCTTTGGTCCTAAGACTCTCTTGGGAAGCTGAGGTTGGATGCAGACAAACGACATCTGGGGGGAGAGGTTGATAATAAAGTTGATAAATAAGGTTGCTCGGAAAGATCTTGCACGATCTCCTGCCTACGTATCTCCACTAACCAATGGAGAATCAGAGCAGCGTAGTTCCCCTCAATAGGGATGAAAATAGCTTCGTTTCATTGACACCACATTCAAGATTTCTATAACCAAACTCATCTGAGTCTTCACCTAGTTGACTTCCTGTTTCAACAGTTTCTGGTTCTGAAATAAAGTTTATACCTCTGCCCTGAGTGACCTCAGCTGGGTCTTCCTTCGATTACCTCCGCCCGGAGTTGCTTCAAATATATACCTTGATAACTATGATTCAATTTGTCCATTCTGATGAGAAATCAAGTCAGGAAAAGAATTTGTCTCTGAACACCTGTCAAGAATGCAAGGATGTATGCAAATGCCATGTTCAATTATTTCTGAGGAATCTATCTGCTTTGATTCAAGTTTTAATACAGAAAAATCCAACAACATGATTCAGATATGTGATCCACAGAAATAATTAAACATGTGTGCAGAAATGCTATGATGTCATGTATGCAACAGGCATGTGATCAATGATCCGATGTTGGTGCCGGTGTTGAGCAATGAGTCAAGTGTCCGAATAGAACCATAATAGTAGCATCATCTCTGTATAGAACCCCATAACTGAGAACCCAATAACTGTAAAACTGGATCACATAATAGCATAATCACTGATGGTGTTGAAGCTGAACAACGAGCCAAGTGTCTGTGGAGAGTCATAATAATAGTCACAATATCAAGGTCACCATGGTAATCACAGTAACAATCTTTCTGAACATAAATCTCGGATCTCAGAATCAAAGAACCATATAGCACCAGATAATATCATAAAACAACACTGGCAAAGTGGGTATGTTGAAGTTTAGGGTTCCTGCAAACCTGTAAACCCCTCCCAATCTCACGGGTGTGCTACTCGGGTCAACATCACGGACTCTCAAAGCCGAATAGCAATAATACATTCACCATTTCCGAGAAATGGCTCATGACCAAATCAAAGAATCGGTTTGGAATTATGTACTACTCAGGGAGGTCTCAGTTGAGTCCGGAAAAACAAGCATCCCTCACAAGTCTCCAGCTTCAAGCACTGAGTCGAGAAACAATAGTACATTCATCCCGAAGGGTACAATACTATCGTCATACGAATAGTTTGCCTTGACTGGATTCCTATGAGAGAACCAGGTCATCCTATGCGAGTTCCCAGTGGGCCCTCGGATGCGAGTGGGTTTGCCAACAAATGTGGTCTGCCACTGTCATCACTGGAGAGGGATGTTTCCACAAAGGTTCTCAATGATCGGTCCCCTGACTGCACATAACTATCAAGGTAGCGCATCAACCCAGAAAGATTCCGGTATCAATACATTCCCGAGAAGGTCGCAAGTCAAGGTGTGGAACTCACTACTACCAACATAGCAAGATGCCATGAAGCCAAAGTGGAACCACTCTAAGTCCTAGGGTGCACTTGAGCCCCGGTTACGAGCTCATCTCACAGTAACTCCCATCCCACAGAAAAAATGAAAACCAGCACAGCCAGACAGTCCAGTATAATATGATGCATGGAAAATAAAATACTGAAAGCGATAAATAAATGCGATAAAGTAAAGCTGTAAAGTAAAACTGTAAATGAAAACAGTAAAGCTAAACTAAAGCACTCAACATCAAACAGATATACACCCAAAGAAACAAAACCAAACAGGCGCTAGGATTGACTCTACAAGGGAAACCGGAAGAATCAGGTTCGTCCCCAGCAGAGTCTCCAGCTGTCGCTCCCGGGATTTTCATCCTAGTACAAACGCGAAAGTGGCGCGGAAAGGTTAGAGTCGCCAGCCAGACATTTTTATCCCGAAAGAATGGGAAAGGTAATGTTGCACAAACCTGAGGAAGAAGGAAAGGACAAGGTCCTGCGAACCAAAGATCTGAATTCGGGAGTCGGTTACGACCTGGGAAGGTATTAGCACCCCAGATCGTCCGCCGTACCCGACGGGATCCACGCTTGCTTGTTTTGTTTCAAAGGGTGAGAAAAATAACTGCTGCTGAATAAAACCGCTGACTGGAAGAAAGGGAATGAGAAAAGAAATGGAATCGGAAAATGGGAATAAAAGGGGAAAAATGTAGGGAAAATAAAGAATGTGCTCGAACGGGCCCTACCCCGCTGCCTACGTACCTCATCGGGATAATGAGGATCAGAGTCGACGTAGTTCGCCTAACCTAGGCGGGAACTATTTGTTTGTGTTTTTTACAGCTGGAACTGCGTATGTCTATGCTCAGGTGTTGCAGGCTCGTCTGGTACGAGTGCGTTTACCGTCTTGCAAATGAGACAAGTCGCTGCAAGTTCGCGTTGTGAGTGAATGAGATGAGAGAAGAAGTTCCCGCAGGATAGTCGCTTGTTATTTGTTTTTTGTCTTTTAAGAGTTTTATATGAATTTGGCACAAGGAAGTGAATTCAAACTCTTTTCCATGGAATGTACACTTGACTCTACATTCCAAGATGGAATAATAGAACAAGCATACCCAGTAAGGAGAATTTATCCAAGACTGGTTTCCTAGGATTAGGGTTTAAGTTCACTGGCTTGTTGAACTTTATTAAGTGTTTTTGTTGCTTTTGTGAAGAAGTATTTTTAACTTTCTTTGTGAACAACTCCTTGATGAGACTTGTGCATCATGATAGACAAGCTTACACCACTCCAAGATGGAATGAATGCAAGTGCTTCATGGAATAAGGCTATACACAAGGAATCATTTCATTTATTTGTTAAGTGTTTTTGGATTTTGTTTGAAGATAAGAAGAGAATGACTCAAATTGCAAAAAAGGCAAAATCTAAAGGGAACTAAGACACAACCCTAATTTTGTTTATTTACAAGTGGTCCTAATGGTTAATGAGGTTTCTAAGCCTAATGGAAAAACTAGAAACTACTAGAATTCAACTTACTTCTTAATGAAGTTAAGTTGATTCTAAGAACAAATGGGGGAACCTATACAAGTTGTAAAAACCAAAATAAGGTAAAACAATAAAATTAAACATAAGAAATAAAATTCTACAAATGCATTAGAGGCATGAATTAAAAAATCTACTTTATTTATTCTAGTCCTAATGAAGATGACTTTTAAATCTAAGTTCTAAATCTAAGCTAAACCTAATACTCATCTTAAAAATCAAACTTTAACTAACCTAAGTCTAAATTAAATTCTATGACTAAACTTAAACTAAGCTATTATTTTTTATATTGAACTTTATTTTTTTTTTAATGGCCTAAACTAATGGGGATTATATGAAACTAAGCCTAAGACTAATATTCTAAAAAAATACTAAAACTTCTAGAAAAATTATGGAAATTAAATCATAGGGTCCTAACACTATCTAAAATATTGTACTAAGAGGGATGCTAAAAAATCTTATTCTTCCTATGCCTAAAAATCCATTATTTCTACCTAAGGATTAACCATTATTTCCCAAGGATTACATCACTAAAACCTAAGATAAAAGCTCCTAAAAAATCCACTAAAAATATCCTAAAAACTATTATAAGTACCCTAATTACAGAAAAAAGAATGGCTCAAAAAAGTTGCTGGAAGTTACTTAAATAAAATGAACAAAATCCAGCATAATTAAAAGAAATCCAATAAAAGCTAATTAATAGAAAAATTCATAATTAATTCAAAAATAAAAAAAATTTAGAAAATAAAATTGTCACAAATTTCTAATTGAAATTAACAAGCTAATTAATTTTTTGGGGAATTTATTGATGATTTTTACTATTTTATTGGATTTAATTTGAAACTATAATTAAACTAAAATTAAAATCTAAAGAAATAATACAAGGGGGTGAAAGAAGCATATTTTTCTAGTTACTTTGTTTTGCTGGGCCTAAAGAGGGAGTGTGAACAGCAAGGCTCTAAGCCCATTTTCGCAGGAAGCTTGGGGGGTGCAAACAGAAGCTTTTTTAGTTATTATCATCATGGGCCCAGAAAAAGGGGTGCAGAAAGCAGAGGATATGGCAGGCCTATCCGCTGGATTGAGGGAGGTGCAATGAGCAAATTTTTTATGTTGTTTATTTAAAGGGCTTATGAGAGGAGGTGAGAATAGAAAAAAAATTGATCCAATTCAGAAATCCAAGAGATTAATGGGGATTAATTGTTTTTGATAACACTCCTTTAATGTTAACTACCCTGATTTAATTCAAGATTAATACCAACATTAATTTATAATCAAACTATAATACACAAAATAATCAAAACACGTTTCAAACTTTCATCTTCCCCAAATCTGCCTCACACAAACCCTAGCCTCTCTTTCTTCCTCCCCAGGCCGCCGCCGCACCCTTCTCACCTTCCGCCTTTCTTCCGATCAACCTAAAACCGTCATCATCTTCTTCTCTTCTCCGCCATCAATCCTCTTCTAAACCTAAAATCCTTCATCAACAACCTATATCTCAATTGGATCATAACTCAAATTTTACCTCAAATCGAAATCAAAACAAAACAAAGCCTAATCTTCTTCCTCATCTCCTACGCTGCCGTCGCCAAACATCTTCTTCGTCATCCCCTCATCGACCAAGGACGACGGCTCCGTCCACACATCCCCATCGTCTCAACCGTTACCCTCCGCTCCGTAAAAAATACCACCATATCGATATCGACCTCGCTCACTCTCAGTGGGTCTCTCAAATGAAGAACAAAAAAAAAAAACTCACCATGCAACAAACAACTACGTCTAAAAGCAAGATCGGATTCGTACCTTATCAATCGACAAAAACGTGATTGCTACAGTGAAGATGCTGTCGTTGATGCGATGTCAGATCTGCGGCGTAGATGTATGAAAGGCAGATATATGAAAGGCGACGAAGTGGCTGCCTCTATTCTTTGAGGAAGTGCAGCGATATCAGTTATCCCCTTGCGTGCGTCATCGTGTTGACACTGTCACAAAGACGGGCGCTGATTCAGTAGTTGCGAAGCCGCGACGACGTTGATCGCACTTCAAATCGGAGAATGAAGCCGCTACAAAGATATTGATGAAAATTTCGACTCGGCGCGAACGAAGAAGTCCGTTTGTTGTCGAAGTCGCAGAACACTAGGAATCGATCGGAAGATGGAATAGGTGATGATGAAGGGGTGAGTTTATGATTAAATCACAATCCTCTTGCTCTTCTTGTTTTGCGAATCCTTACCTTGAATCCGTTACAGGTACTCTCTAAGTTGAAGATGATGAGAGTTTGTTGATGATTTCAATGGGAGATTGATGATGACATTGTGAAGAACTGATGATGATGAAGAATGAGAGATTCCGATTGAAAGGAAAATTGAAGAAGTTTGTCAATTAGAAGAAGTTAAGAAGATTGATTGAAGGAGGGGATTGAGAAGAATGGTGATTGATGTTCAACCCTGGTTTGAAGAAGCTGATACTGATTTATAGATGGAACTCAAAGATGGTTCTGGAATCTCTTCAAGCCAAATTCGGTTAGAATCAGATTTTTGGTTTGTTATTTTCTGTTATGGAATTGGTTATGAGTTAAAAGTTAGTTATTATTTTGTTATGGATTTGGTTAGCTTCACTTCAATTTCCTTTGCTGATCTTATTCTCTTTTTGTTCTGGTAAAATTGTTGTTGATGATTCTGCAGAGCTTCACAACAGGGTGGTCCTTAACGAATTCTACGAGAAACAGAAGTTTGTGATGCTGTTAAATCTTGACTGCAGATGGGTGCTTAGAGTTCTTGCTGCGAACGTTTATCAACGTGCTGATGTTGAGTGTTGAACTCTTGCAGAGTGCCGGACAATGAATGAGAGTCTTGGTGATGGAATGTCACTGAAGGAGAGGTTGAAAGCATACTTTTAGGGATTTCCAGTTCGTTGAAAGTGACAAATTAGAGAGATTGGAGAGTGATTCGTGATGATGTTCTGAAGAAAAAAAATGAGGGCCAAGTGAAGTTGGCCTTTTTTAGATTGATGATATTGGAATCCTTTTTTCTTCAGTTTTCTCTGTAACTGCTTTTTTTTCTGTTATTTCTTTCTTGTAACTGAATTTTTGCATACCTGTTATGTAACTGAATTTTCTAGACTTTCTAACTAAAATTCAATTAGGTTTTTGCTAAGTTTCACTTATGCCACTACCTTTTTTTTATCATTATTTTTTGTTATTATTTTTGGGTATATGAGTGGGCCTTGGGCTCGGTAATGAACTATGGACTAATGGGCAAAAATATGAGTTTAGACATACAAACAAAGTTTGGCGATTTAATTTGTGATTGAAACTTTAATCGGGTAAATGAGAGAAAAAAATGGAATCATAACAAGTTGATTTAATATGCATTAAGAAAATATGATTTAATGGGCTTGCAAAAATATGGTTTAATGGGCTTGAAAAAGTATGGTTTAATGGAAGTAATCACAAAATGATTTGTAAATGGCATCGGTTTATTGAGTTCTGGTCAAATGAACATTATTTAGTGGCTCTGTCAAACAAATGGATTCGGGATTGAGAATGGATTAAAATGGTCAAATGAAAATGGATTGATTTTAAAAAAAAGAAAATAGGCCTAATGTTGGAAAGAAATGATAGACGTCTAGAGACAAGTGATATAAAGAATGGAATGCTAGAAATATGAATATGGACACAACATGACTTTAGACAATGGGCTAGAAATGTACCAAATGGAGTGTGGACAATGTTATGACAAAGCAAGCCATTGGATATAAAAATACGGATTTCAACATGGATGAACTTGATTAATAACATTGGATATGGACACGAAGATAGGCTTAAAATGATATGGGTTTTATTTGACTGACACTATCAAACAAGCCATAATTGTGCATTTTCCATCCTTCAACAAACAAATTCCTCAAGGAAACCCTGCAGATGGTAATGAAGTCATAACAACAAGTACGCCCAAGAAAAATCTCCGTCATCAGCCTCCTAATCTCATGGCCTTTAATGAAGCTCTAATATCCATAATATGTGTCAAGGAGAATGGCTTTGGGGTAAGAAGAACACTTGAGGCATTGAAGGGAAACAAAACCATAGTCCATAGTAAACCTCAGTTATAACCTTGACAACTTGTAACTTAAAAAGATCGCCCCCGATAGTAAGAATTCAACCTTTGTATCACCTTGAGTGTAATAACCAAATATATCACCCATGGATAGGAAAATTCATATCATAAGGAAACGTCTCGATCACATGCCTTATGAATCCATGAAATGCATGATTACAAATGATATGATCTAAAGAGAAACGCAGATGAAATGTGAAGCGATAAGCCAGTAGAGGGAACAAATACGAGGGCAAATTTTGAGGTATTACAATAGTAATAAATAACGAAACTTTAAACTTTTATAAACTGGAATAAAAAATGGTGTTTACACATACATTTCCAAATAAATCTCTTTTTATCTTTCACACGAGTACTTAGAGTATTTTTACATGAATTTCTGCACAAGTTTTCACACACTAAAACTAACAAATGCTACCCTATTTATACAAAAATAAAATAACTGCTAACTAACGGAAAAATTCTAAGAATTTGACACTTGGCTTTCTGCATGTTCTTTTTCTTCTTAAACTTCCATGTATTCCTCTGCCAAACGAAACCAATGTTCAAATTTGAACTTCTCCTTAAGGCTGAAACAACACGTCCCTTTACCATGCCGAATTCATCTGATATCGGACACAATAATGAAACCGTCGAAAAAACAAGACATCATCCCCTTTGTAGAACTGTCGAACATTCCACCATCACTATCGAATTGTCTAAATACCATTACTTCTTTTGCAAATCTTGTCAAAAGCATCATTTTACATTAAAAACCATGGTGTCGAAAATACATGCATTCAAATTGTCCCCTAGCAAAGATGTTTCGACTGTCTTTTGGAGAAACCATCATTTGTTGTCGAGTCATATTTCGACTCCATGCTACTCACATTAATTACGCTGATTCCCAAGATCTGACTTTTGTCAAGTCATAAGACAAAATAATCATCACATTTTTCCTAAAACATCATGTCTAGCCCACGTTTGAACATAACCTCTATCACCCTAGGCATCTAGGTCTATCACGTTCTCTTCAACTTCCATCACTTTTCTCCACTACCATTGAAATATTTACACGTGCCATAACCGTTTAAAAAAGTAAAACGTTTTTTACTCACCTTTCTATATAAATACTCATTTTACCTTTTATGAAAAACTTTTCTACATTCTTGGACCTACCTTTTCATAACTCAATCTCAGACCTTCCTCTCTTACTCAAACTTCTTCCATTAACAATGGCGTCTTCCAGAAACCAGAAGATCAAAGATAGAACTTCTCTCCCATATGCACACAGACTATCTGGACCAGAAATCGTGGGTAATCAACAATACGTACCAGAACCTCCAAATGAAAGAGAGAAGACGAGCATCTATCAATCCCAGATACTTATTCCAATTCTCATTTCTGGAACTTGTCATGCTATGTTAGGCCCATTGCCTAACCTAAACATTGATCAGACTCAATTAAAAAAGTTTTTTCCTTCTTATTCTCGTTCTAAACCCATTGGTGCTGGAATGAAACCCAACCCTAGTGGAGAACCCATAGAAAAAACTGAAAACCCATCTATTCCTGCAGAACTAGACTTGACTTATCTGAATCAACCTTGGATTTTTAGGAGTTGTCCTTTGACAAAAGATCCCTCTGATTACTTAGATTGGCTAGCCAAAGTCGAAAAGGTTAAAGGAAAGTTCTGGAAACAAACTAGCATCTTCGACTTAATCCAACTGTCGAAGGTAGGTCCTAGTTATTGTACCAACATGATCCTGGCTTCCCTTTACTTTTGGGATATCACTTACAACAACTTTCACCTTCCTTGTGGAATGGTGACTCCAACCCTCTTCGACCTAGCTGCCATAGTTGGCCTTAGTCTAATAGGGATAGATTTTAATCCAACTGTTCTGGATGATAACTTCATAGCCTTCGAAACCAGTTTCACCTCTTATTCTTTATTCATTGCCCATTATCATGACAACAATTCCCCTGAAGTACTTGATGTAGAACACATAGCTTTCTTAACCCTTTGGCTATCAAATTTTGTGTTTTGCTCAAGATCCATCCAAGTTGCCAAAAAATATCTCAAAATAGCCAACCAACTTCATGCTGGTAATAACCTCTGCCTGAGCGAAATGATTCTGGAAAACCTTTATGAATCGATCAGTGAGAGCATCGAATCCTTGAAGCTGATCAAAGAGAAAGGCAAACTAAGCTTAGCAGGCCCCTTTTGGCTCCTACAATTGTGGCTTAATGCCACTTTTGAAGCCTCCCTTCCCATCAAGAATGTGGTGGATGAAGAAAGTGTCAAAAGCAGGACTGTCGAATGGTCTAGGTTAGTACAACTAACCCCCTCTGAAGAAGGAATTGGCCTTCGACGATCCTTTACCAGTTATGTGACAATGTTTGCTAAGAGGTACAACTTCACCCCAAATACGACACCCTTTTCCAATAGAACCGTTGGGCCTAAATGGTTTACCAAACAACCTCCCTTCGAACTATAAAAAGACGAAGACACCTTCTTGGATCTTTGGGAATCGTTTTTGACACCAAGGCTCTTATTTTCCCATCAAAACATGACCAACACAAAAATTTCCCTGATTGTTTATCAACCTAACCTCGTCGCTCGCCAGTTTGGGTTGATCCAAATAAAACCAAAACCCATTTATCCAAAGAAAAGCTTCATCCTCTTCTACAACTCTTTTCTCAATGCATCGAAAAACAGAGAACTATCAGAGAAGTTGAATGATGCAACCTTGGAGATTCGACCAGTGGTCTTTCGACCAACCTTTCTTTGCATGCAAGAATTCGACGTTTGGTGGAAGGACTATTATCTTACCAGATTCTATGATGTAACAACCTTTCAAACTCTCTTGACGAACGCTTTTGCTTTTGTACAGGATCGAACCAAAAAAGGTACTCAACAGCATATTAAGGAGATCCAAAAATTTCAAAATATTTTGAAACTATTTATAAGCCAAATGATATTAGGCGAACCATAGGTGAAGCAGCTGTGACTCTGAAGCATAAGTTCACAGAAAAGTTGGGGAAATTAACGTTGCCTTCATATGTTCGACCAGAAGTGCGTTATGACTTGGCGTATAGTTACTATCCACTAAAATTTCCCCCTCTTCCCTCTGCTGAATTTGATGTGGCTATGAGCCATCCCTTTCCAGATTGGTTTGTGTGTGGATCTGATTTGAAATTGCTTCAAGAGTCTTGTAAAAAGCCTGTTGAGCGTGTGGTTCCAACCAAATATCATTTGGACAATTACCCAGGGCACCTTCATGTTGGAATAGAACACGTACGCGTGGAATCTCCTATTCTAGAAGGTGTTAAAGAAAAACACAATTTTTATTTCATTTTATTTTTATTCTTATGTTTTCCTTTTTCCTTTCTTACATTTCTTGCTTTGCCTTTTAGCTGTCAAGATTCCTGCCAAGAAAGCTACCGTCGAAAGCAAACCTAGAAAGGCAGTCGAAAAGTCTTATTCCAATGTGAAAAGGGTTTCAACAAAATGTCCAACTATGGTTATTTTGTTCACAAGGCAAACTCATTTTACTTATACTAACCAAACCCTTTTTTGGCTTTTCATGTTAGTCGAAAACCACCAACCCCTCAAAAAAGAAAACAAGATGAGGTACAAGTGATAACTGACGAATCTGGGGATGAATCTCCAGAACAAAAACCCCCTCAAACGAAAGAAAGCTCTGAATATTAAAACAGTTTCCTCTCAAAGATCCCTTGTCCAATATGTGAAGAAAACTCCTCCTACCAGCCCAATAAGCAAAGTTGCACAAGATGCATAAAATGGGGACTCCAGCCTCTGTACTGAGATTCCTCAGGTAAGTTACATTTCGACTAATGTTATTTTTCTTGCACTCTCTTTTCTTAACTTATTTTTATTTCTAGGTTCAAGTCTTGGTCGAAGAACGCCCTATCAGCTCTACTCCTCACTCTCCAAAAGATTCTACTAAGGAATCAGGAGCATAAATGGATCTTGAAAAACCCCAACCTCATGGTGAGACCAATCTGATGGAGGGAGTCCAAGAAGAAATTGCTCCCACAAACGACGAACCTAAGCCACATACCGTTGCTGAATTCGACACCAATATGGATGATCCATCTGATGACAACTCTCCTCTTCACCCAAAATCAGATATTGGCAAAGATGATGGTTCTGTTAAGGATGATAAGGGCGAAAAGTCTTATGGCGAACCAACTGACGAGGAAATAAAAGAACAATAGAAAGAACAAGATGCTGATGTTGGGGAGAGCACCAAAGCAAAAACTTTTGAGGGCAAGGATCAGTCTAAGAAAGAAGTTGGATCTTCCAATGGGCCTTGTATTCAACCAGTTTCTGCTCAGACCCAAAGCACTCCTACATCCATTGGTTCGACAACACTTTCACGTGAGGAGCTTGAAAATTTGAAAGTGGGGAAACCCTTAGATTACCTGAAGGCCATGCTCAGTGCCCGCTACAATTTCCAGGATTCTTCTTATAGTAGTTCGACTACCTCTAGAGCCACCTCTGAAGTCAGATCCCTTAACACCATCATAACTGAAGTCAAATCCAAAATACATGGTGTGGATCTATTCAGAGTTCTGGACGAAAATCCTACTGCTAAGTTTGAACTGAAGAAACTCCTCAAGCAAATTAATGTCCTAGAGGCTTCTGCTAACGAAACTCGCCTGGTGATGGATTTAGCCCAAATAATTGATACAGTGAGTGCTGACCTCAATCGTCAAAAAGAGTTCTCCCAACTGATCTCCAACAAGACTGAAACTCAAACTACTGAATGGGATGTTGTAGCCGTTTCGACTAACAAAGTTTCACAATTGCAAAGGCTTTCTGAAGCTTATTCCAAAGATGTGGCTGAATGTGACAACAACATTCAAAACTTTGAGGAATAAATAGTCCAACTTCAACTCAAAATATCCCAAGAAAAGCAACACAAAGAAAACCTTCAGCAACCCAAGGATGAGGAGATTGACGAAGAGATCAAGGTGGGACTTCATCACACAGACAGAGCCCAACAATTAAGTCAGGAAATTGACAACATTTCTTATAATAAATGTTTGTGTGAATGTCGATTCCAAGTTCAAAAGAGGAAGTTTGAGGAACTCAAAGAGTCTTTTCTTAAAGACTAAATTGTAATAGAAATAGGTTTTTTATTAGCAGCCTTTAAAGCATTTCTTTTGTAATGACATTAACGCCATTTGTTTGGCGAAGTACTTTATTTGTTTCATATAATCATTTTGTTTTTATTTTCACTTCTTGAAAAGTTGGCTTATACTTCTTTAAATACTTGCCATTTATTTTTAGTATCCTTTCGTCTTTGCCTATCTCTTCGACTTCATACGCGCCATTTGAAAAAACTTGTAGGATTTTGAAAGGTCATTCCCACTTAGGTGACCATTTTCCCATTAATCTATCTTTTCGATCCATGGGAAGAATTACTTTCCAAACGAGATCACCCACAAAGAGGGTCTTGGATTTTACTTTTTTGTTGTAAAACTTTTCGACCCTTTCTTTTTGTCTCTTTATCAAATCTAAAGCGCGCAACATCTCTTCGTCCAAATCAACTAATTCATCTATCATCATGCTCCAATACATTTCTGATGGAATTTCATAATTCTTTTGCACTCGTATAGATTGTAAATAAATTTCGACTGGTAATACTGCATCATGTCCAAAAGTTAATTTAAATGGAGTAGAGTTTGTAGCTTCTTTAGGAGACGTTCGACAAGCCCATAAAATCTGATCCAAAGTCTTATGCCAATTTCTGTATTTTCTATCCACGTGCTTTTTGATCAAATTTATTACAACTTGTTTGCCGCTTCGACTTGTCCATTTGCTTGGGCATAATAAGGTGTAGAAGTCAAAAGCTTAAAACCTGTTTCTTTTGCAAATGTTTGCATGTTTTTTCCAGTAAACACAGATCCTTGATCGGTGGTTATTTTTTCTAGTATTACAAATCTATAAATTATATATTTCTGGATAAACTCTATGACTGCCTCTTGGTCCACGTTTACCAGAGGTATGACTTCGATCCATTTTGTGAAGTAATCTACTCCAACTAAAATGTATTTCTGCCTTTTTGACGAAGCTGGTCAAATTTCTCCAATTAAGTTTAAAGCTCAACCCCTGAATGGCCAAGGATTTATAATTAAGAGCAACTCACTTGCAGGTACATGTGGTATACATTCATGTACTTGTCATTCCTGACACCCTTTTGCAAATTCGGCACAATCTTTCAACATGGTTGGCCAATACAGACCTTTTCGAAATAATAGCCATTTCATCGTATGCCCTGCTAGGTATGCATTACACGCACCACAATGTACATTCGACAAAGCTATGTAAGCTTCCTCTTCACCCAAGCATTTCAGTAGAACTCCCTCTGCAGTCTTTTTAAAAAACTCATTTCCAAAGAGTACGTAGCTTAAAGCTCTGCACTTTACCTTTCTTTCCACTTTCTGGTTTTGGTCTTATAGATAATCCGTTATAGGTTTTCTCCAATCCTTAACTTCTGAACTATCTACATTGAAAATTTCAAAATTTTCCTCATTCCCATAACCTAGTTTTATTGTCTCTAAATCTGATGGTGATAATTTGGTGGATATAACTCTTCCCATTAGTTCAATAGCATTTTCCAAATTTTCCTTCGACACTTTGTAGCATGATCCAATTTAGGTCAGGTCATTGACTTCTTGATTTTTCATCCTAGGAATATGTTTAAGGGTTACATTGTCGAATGCTTTAAGGAGTCTGTTAGCTATTACAAAGTACATAATCATATTTTCTTTGACACATTTATATTCTTTGGTTAATTGTTTTATTACCAATTCAGAGTCACCCATTATTTTGACTCTTGTTGCCCCCAATTTCAACAATATTTCAAGTCCAACAATCAGAGCTTCGTATTCTGCCTCACTATTTGAACATAAGCCTTCGACGCTGTACTTGAATTTTGTTGGAATTTTGTCAGGAGAAATAATTAATATTCCAACGCCAGTTCCATTCTTATGACTGGAACCGTCGAAATACAACCTCAATGGCTTTAATTCGACATATTTTATCCCATTTTCATCTATTGAGTGGTCAGCTATAAAGTCAGCAACCACTTGTCATTTCACAACCTTTAAAGGCAGATATGTTAAGGAATACTCTGTCAATGCTAGAGCCCATTTCCCAATTCAACTATGTAAAATGGATTTAGATAACATATACTTTATTACGTCAAAATGAGAGGAGATATATACATCAACTGGTTTTATATCCAATACTCGTCTGTGTTGAAGAGGTTTGAAGTCCTGACGGTGGGATTAAATGTCGAAATGGTTACCAGCCCTGGCGTAACAGGTTATCCGAAGGAAGTTCGTCTGTCTCAAGCACCGCTTATCTATGCAAGATTTGTGAAGAGGGTTCGTCAAATCCTATTGTTGCACCTGGCGTAACAGGTTTGTCTGAAGAAGGCTCGGTTGTTTTAGACCATATATCTAAGAAGGATATATGAAGAGGGTTCGTCTATCCTGATTATGCATGTCTATCCCACAAACTTAAGTGCATCAACGGTCCTGGCGTAACAGGTTTATCCGAAGGAGATTCGTCTGTCTCAAGTCATATATTTTGCAATGTGTAAGAGAGCTCGTATGTTCAGTGTCATACCCCAAGTTTGTCCTACCCGCGCCATTTTATTTTACTGTCTAACCATTATTTCAAAAATCCAAAAAAATATGTACCATTTTATTTTATTTTGTCCATTATCCATTTTCATCCATATCCAGTATCCTTTTTATTTCTATATAAAAAAAATCAATTACCAAAAATCCCAAAAATGCATTTTTATTTCTTTTTAGATTAAAAAAAATTCAAATTCTCTTTTTACGTAAGATTTATTTTATTATTTAGTTCATCATCACAAAATTAAAAAAATTTCATTTCATCATCCCACTTTTATCATTGTTATTGTTAAGTTCCACTTCTATTATTATCATTATTAATATTTTATCTTATTATTTTTATTATTATTAGTATGTCATTTCTGTTATTCCAATTTATTATAGTTTTCATTATTATTATTATTATTATTATTATTATTATTATTCATTCCTATTATAATACAATTTTCAAAAAAATATTAATTTTAATCTTTTTGTTTTATTTCTCTTGTTTTATACCTAAGTAAATGTGTTTTATTAACATTGTTTCTTTTTTTTTTGGCATTGCTTACTATTATTTTCCATTAGTAAAAATTTAGAAATAGTCTTTAGTTATCCATTCCACATTGCAAATGCAAACAAAATGCCACTGCATCAAGTAAAATGCAACAGATTTTCGTACAAGTATTCTGCAAACCGTTCTCCAAGTCCTCCACCCACAGCACAAGCACAACCTCAACCAATATTTCACAGCTCACCAAATCTTTTAATTCTATCCAAATCTTCACCAAAGATTCCACCTTTACCCTCATCAAATTCTTCTTTATACACTTTTCATCACTCAGTGCAAGGAGGCTTGGAAAACTATCAAAAACAAACTCTGCAAAAAGAATAACCAACCAAGCTTCAAAAATTTTGATCCTTCCACCAAATAATAACTCTTCAAACACCAATATTTATTCAACCCTTTTCATACATCCTAGACCATAATCAATAAATTGATAAAAAACCAAAAAAAATAAAATAAAAAGAAGAGACCGTGACTTCCACCTTCAGCTTCTATTCCTCCTTCATAAACTGAGTAACAACAAAACCACCAAAATCTGATGGGAACCGAACTTTCCATCACCTCAAATCCAAATCATTAAATCCAGAAAACACCATAGCCTAAAATCTTCAAAACGAACTCACAAAACCGAATCTCAAATCCGCATCAAACCAAAACCGTTGTAAACGCAAACAACCGCTCCAAACATCCATCCGCACTCCTTCATCAACCTTCATAAACCCGTAACAGCGCCGTTACCCTCCACTGTCCCTGAAACTGAACCAACGACCGCCATCACCGTCAATTTACCGAGTCCGTAACACCTTCACAACTCACCGAAACTCACCGAAACGGTGGAACGAAGCCCTCAAACACTACCGCCGAAACTCGACCATGCGGAACACAAACAAAAACAGAACCAGATCGAGAATCATGAGAGACTGAAACAAAGCTTGAAAATATAAACCAGAAACTTCACCTCACCGTTAAACACCAAACAACCTCACAAAGCCAAAGCCACCCAAACCGAGAACGAGTCGGAATCGCGTAAACCCGATCCGAAAAACTCACCACCTTTCCGCCGCTGTGAAACTCACCGCGAATCCATCTCGCCTCCATTCAAACGAAACCGCATCCGCTGGCCACGAGTCACCACCGGTTCGCCGAAACCGTGAACATCGTTGAGGGAACGGAAGCCACCGCATGAGGAGCTGTTAGGTGAATTGAACGAATCCGACTGATTTGAGAGAGAGAGGAACACTTGTGTCGGCGGCTGCTCCATTTCGCAGGGGTAGGTTTCTGCAAATTTCTGAATAGTGTTGATTGCTTTTGAAATCGTATGCCTCTACTGTACTGTGTGTTCATGTTTTGTTAATCTGAATATTTATTTCTTTTATGTTCCTATAGAAAAACCTTTGTTGATTTTATTGTTTATTTCTTTTACAAAAACCTTGATGATTTTATTATTGGGTCTGGGCTCAGCCCACAAGCTTAATTTTCACACCAATTATCACACGGTGCACACTCCCTCTGTTCATTTTATTTTTTTTGTTTCATTTTATTAAACATTTTTTTTAACGTCTCATGAGCATTCTGTTTTTGGACTCAGCCTCTCATTGCCTCACAATATCAGATTCGGCAACACACCCACCTCATATATTTGTTTATTTTATTACTATTATTTCTTGTTAGTTTGTTTCATCTTTTGTTTTTAAATTCTGCTTTATTGTTCATAAGTTTTTTACATATATTATTTCAAATTAATTTTTATTTGATAATTTTTGGGTCTGGCTCGTTGGTCTGGTTCCCATATATTCACACTCCCAAACTCAACATATGCACCTTCCTACCTTATATATATTTTTATTATTATTTCCTTATTTATCTACTATTATTATGTTGTTTAGTGTAGTTAAGTTAGTTTTTATTTATTTATTTTATAATGACTTTGATTTGGATACTTTTTTTTTATTATTAGAAAAATTTATGAAGTATTTTAAATTCATGTAACTCATTCCCATTCCGTTGTGCATTTTAGGGCCAATGATATATTAAAAGGCCGATTTTTCGCCCGATCTAAATCGGTGATCTTCGGTCAATATGAGGCCTCCCTTGTAATTAATTTTTTTTTATTTTATTATTTCGATAAACAAACTTGTAATAATTTATTTTATTCATTATCTTCAATATTTATTTAATTAATTAATTAATTTATATTCATTATTCCATTTATTTTTTGCAATTCAATTTATTCATTTATTATCGCGTTTAAAAATTATGTTTCGACTCCTTATAGAATGATTCCGATTTTGAATCAATTCTAAGGTAGTTCACGAACTAAATTTCGACGCGTCCCAGAAAGGTCCAATGCCTTCGAATAGTGTTTTCGATTAAAAGGTTCAACGCCTTCGAATAGTTGTGTCCCGACTAAAAGGCCGAACGCCTTCGAACTGTTCAAAACACTGCACACACGCTTCCTCTTGGGCAAATTACAACGAGACCTCTTTATTTCGCGCAATCCCCTGTATTTATTTTGTATCCCTCTCCCATTACCTTGTACGCATTTTATTTCTCGTATTTTATTTAATTCCGAATCCTTGGTCCAACGCCAAGCGATTGCACTTGCACACTCGCACCTTTTTATTTCGTTTATTAGGATCCACCTCTCCTTGCGAGCCGAGCGCTTTGTGCCTCGCTAACAAACCACAAAAATAAACCTCCACTTGCATTTACCCTTTTAACCTCAAAAACCAAAACGATTTTTTCTAGATCCAAACCCTTGATCCAACGTCAAGTGGCTTTAGGAAATAAAACATTCAAATAATATGAGAAGATCTGTACGCCACGAGCCTTAAGCGGTAGAAAGGAGGATAACGAGCTCTCGTTACTCGCTCCGATTATTTTCGACGCAAGACGCTCGTCTTGTTGGACGAGATAAACTATCCATAGTCTTTAGTACATTTCAACTCCTAAACCCTTTCATCGACGAAAGGTAATAAAATCAACAACCATTACCCTTAGTAGGCCGAACTACGATGCTCTGACTTTCCCATTGCACACGGGAGTATGTAGGCACGAGGATCTCCATCCTTGCCGAGCACCTAGGATCAATCTAACTTATAATTCAACTCATTTCCCTCTAGCAAGCAATTCGTTTAAGCATAGACATCCTTTCGCGCGTGATAACTTAGATGGTTCCCATCGAGTACGATGTATGTAGGGGGTGCTAATACCTTCCCCCTGCATAACCGACTCCCGAACCCGGGCAATGGTTCCGTTGACCTTTGTCCTCATCCTTTTCTTCCCGGTTTGTATCTATATCTCCCTTTTCCCTCCTCGGGAATAAATAGAATTAGGTGGCGACTCTTCAGTCCGCCCGGCGCGTGAATCCGTCCATTCGGATCGCGTGAGGTCGTATTTTTCGGGGTACGACAGCTGGCGACTCTGCTGGGGAATGGTTCACCCCTATGCGAGTCAAGCCTAGTCTAGGTTCCCGCGCTTGTTTGAATGTTTGCTTTTATGCCTTGCTTGTTTATTTTTATTGCTTTCTTTATCGCATTCCATCTTATATATCTTGTGGCTCCTTGGTACTATAACTTGGATCGATACTTTGCAAGAGGAACTTGAGGAAAAGGCTCTATACCCGGGCTTTCGAGTACAAACATAAGTTAGTGAGGTTGTGTAGTATGGGCTCCCGAGGGAACCTCTCTCGTGGGTTGTCGATATGAAAACCTCACTTGGAGTAGATTCTGATGAGAATACTGACGACCGTCAAGTCTTTGACGTGTGTGCTCAGTTGCTTTCATTAGGGTCATTAACTCTGAGGACCTTTAGAACCTTTTGGTTAAAACATCGATTGATGGTTGCGTAGTATGGGGCACCAGGGTTCTCCCTCGCATGGCTCGATACAAAAACCTCACTTGGAATAGACTTACTCAATGGAGTTGATTGACTGTCAAGAATGTATGAAATTGACACGTGCATCAAACAGTTGAGAAAGTTCCATAACTCCAGGGATTTGTTTAAACCTTGTGTCGATGATCACATAGTATGGACTCCCGAGAAAATTTTCTCTCGTGGGTTGTCGAGAAGAAGATCTCACCCAAAATAGATTCATATGAAGGAGTCAATCAACCGTCATGCTTATGGCGCGTGTGATGAACAACCATATGAATTTATAACTTTGGGATCCCTAAAACTTTAGAGTCTACCCAGTGAGTTCTTTATCAGAGTATCCTCCATCTGTACCTTGGACTCGTCAAGACCCTGATCTTGTGATCCTGGATTCTGACATTGCATATCATTTCATTTGCATCGATTCTTGCATTTCATTCCAAAATCTAAAAACTCATTTCATGTTCCTCCATCTTCAGTAAATCAAGCTGGTTTCTTGACGCCCGTATCGAGCTAGACGACCATACTTAACTCGAGCCAACACTAGAAGACTGATGGACGTGATTCAGGAAGAACAAGCTGCCATGAGGGAAGAGATTGACTCGGTCAAGAGCAAGATTGACCAGATTTATGAGACTTTGCAAGCTTTGGCAAGAATGGAAGAACGTCGCGAAGATGCTGCAGCAATGAACAATGTTCAAGTGCAAGGATCTACCTCACGAGCAATGCCTTCAGTTCCCGTTCCAAATCCTTTGGTCTGCGGTTTGCCTCCAGGCTTCACTCCCGCTGTTGAAGAGGTCACTTCCCAACCAATACCTGCTTCTGGTGTCATTGTTGGTGTTATTCCTCAAGCTCAACCCATTCCAACTCAAGTCCAGTTTCCTCAAACTGAAGAGAATCATCAAGTTGAGTATGAGATGCATACTGCTGTTCCAATCACCAATCCTCATGCTGTTCAAGAGTCTGAAGCTATGAATATGTGCCGCGAGTTAGCTGAAAAACTCCGAATCATGGAAGGACACAACTCAACTTCTCTGAGTGCCTCAGACATGTGCTTAGTTCCAGATGTTGTGATCCCTGCTAAGTTCAAACTGCCAGAATTCGAGAAATACAAAGGCCTCAGCTGTCCTGAACTCCATTTGAGGATGTACTGCAGAAAAATGGCTGCTCATGCCAAAGATGATAAGCTTATGATCCATTGCTTCCAAGACAGGCTGTCTGGAGCGTCCCTAGAATGGTACATGCAGCTCGAACGCAACAATGTTCGTACTTGGCTTGATTTATCTGACGCATTCAAAAAGCAGTACAAGTACAACACTGACCTTGCTCCTAACCGTACTCAACTTCAGAGTATGTCTCAAAAGGAGAGCGAATCCTTTAAAGAGTACGCCCAACGCTGGAGGGGGTTAGCTTCCAGAGTTCATCCACCTTTGGTTGACCGTGAACTGATCGACATCTTCATGGGTACCCTACAGGGGCAATACTACGAGAAGCTGATCAGCAGCGTATCTTCTAGATTTTCTGACATGGTGATGGTCGGAGAAAGAATTGAAGAGGGTTTGAAGAGTGGAAAGATCCAAGGAGGCTCTAGCAGCCAAAACAATGCCAAGAAACCTTTCAAAGGGTATAAAAAGGGCGACACAAATGCCATTTCTGCTGCAAGTGGGAATTTCCAACAGATTGCACCTGCACCAATTCCCTACTATCAGTACCCCTATGTTGCTGCTGCACAATATACTCCTATGCCATATCAGCCAGTTCCTCCAATGCCTTATCAGCAGGCCTTTCAAGCTCTATTTCCGCCTCAGATGGCTCATCAACCACGTCCACCTCCAATGGTTGCAGCTGCGCAATATGCGCCCAATCCATACCAGCAACCGGCTTATCCCCCACGGCCTGGTCAACAACAACAGCGCGCTCCTCAACAACGTCCACCATATCAACAAAGAGGATATGATAGGCACATTGATCCCCTACCTATGACATACACCGAAATCTTTAAACAGCTAACGGCAAAAGGACCTCTCACTTTGAGAGATATGCCACCTCAGACTGGCAATGCCCGGAACTATGATGCCAATGCTCGCTGTGAGTATCACAAAGGCGCTCCATGTCACACCATCGAGAACTGCCATGCCTTCAAACATTTGATTCAGGATATGATCAACTCTAAGGACCTCACTCTCACCCCAAGAAATCCAAATGTCCAAAACAATCCACTGCCGCCGCACGGTGCCAACAAGTAAAGACAATTGAAGGGGTTGTTGAAGACCAAGCTGAGTAGTCTCGAACTTTGAAGCATTCAATCAAGAGAAGTTCATTCCTCAAATCAAGGCAGCCAATGCCATTTATTATTTCTGCATTCCTGTTGTTTTGTAATGTTTGTTTAAGTACTATTTGCTCTGAACATTGTTATCGTTTGTACTTGGTTATGTTAATGTTATGTTTATGCATATTTTGAATTAATCTATTCGCATTCGCTCATATTTATCATTTATCACAAAATCACAAAAATATTTCCCTCACTTCACTTTAGCAAATATTTAAGGGAGGAGATGAAAACGAAATACCCATAACTGTTGCGGTATGCTTTCAGATAAAACCTCGTCAATGATGTACAGGCATTCTTTCAAATCCCCAAACACTGTAGATATAAGGAGTTAATCCCTAGTCAACAACTTCGAGCCTAGAAGTAGGAGTTTCTTTCGGATACAACCCTTACATTTAACCCGGGGCAAGGTAGTTGTTCAGTTAAACTGACTACACCTTCGAATCGCAAGATGAGACATCCCGTCGGAGAACCATCAAAAAATGACTTGGCAGTCACAATATTCAAACAAAAAAAAAAGAAAAGAAAAGAAAAGCCACTAAGTTGAGCACCCTAAGGGAGACTTAGTCGGAAAAAAAACAAATCAAAAGAGGAGCCCAAATCCTCAGCAAAAGCAAAACAGATATTAGTGACCACCAAATCAAGAATCAAAGGGTCACCAGCAAAAAATATGACTGTCATTTTCAAGCAAAATTTGAAGCTTCATCTTCACTCTTGCAAAGTCAAAACAAATACATGTGTAGAGTTAACTGAACGTAGGACTGGAGAAAATTACGAAGAAGGGATGGGTACAAATCAAACTTTGAGCCTTATACCTATGTTTCTCAAAACCATTAACCAGACCACATTACAACCCTCGAAAGTCCTAATTGAGGCGCGATTTATTCTGAAAGCATGCTACCAACAAGGTTGCGTAAATTGACTCCCATATATTTGCTAATCTTCAATCTCAATTGCACATTATTCTTGCTGCATCTTTCACGAACTTTCTAAATCAGCACCACATTTGGGCTAACAGTCCATTCGTCACATTTTCACTGCATCCAAATAAATTGACTTTTTTCAAAACTTACATGAACTTTACATTAACACTACCATTTGTGTATGAACAATTTAATTGCAAATCAGTACTTAACATCAATACAATCCCAATCAGGGGCAAATCATTCGTAATAGCCCAATCAGGGGCAAGATCACCTTCAAAGGCTCAATCAGGGGCAGGTCATGTCGTGGCCATTGTCAAAGCTTCCCCACCAGATTTATTTCAAATACCCTGCAGGCAGGGGCAAGCAAGCAAGGAGCAAATCTTCCTATCTCTTTTCCCCAGCTGAACAGGCAGTCCTTGCTAGACGTTGGCAATCATTCAAAGCAAATCAGTCTTCATGTGTCAATTATGTCGCTTCGCTCATCAGCAGATAACTAAACTTGGAGCTTTCAGATCCATCTTCTGGCCATACATCGTCGAAGATCGAGTGTCGGGGAATCAAGCCCTCCACCCACCCCAAAGTCCAATCGTTACTGGTAACTACCAAACCAAAAGTCCACCAAGCTGGCACCTTTCAATCGCTCATATGCATCATTATGCATCATCAATGTCATAAGCATCATTTACATCAATCATTTGCAGCATATGCATTATATGCATATCTAAACAAATCAGCCTTTTATTTTCCCCAACATCTTCAAACTTACATCTCAGTGCATAAGCATTTGTATCGTATCTCCATGGAATACCATTTTCAAGAAACATTCAAGCATGATTGCATAACTCAGGATCCAGGATCAACGCAAGTTTCCAGTCCTTTCCCCAGCAGAGGTCAGGATCATATCAATCGAAGATTCCAGGCATCTCCTCGACGGATTCTATAGCCGTATTTAAATTTCATTCGCCTTATCATCCTCTGGTGATAATTGATTTTATTTTTCAGTTATTTACCTTATCATCCTCTGGTGATAAGTGACTTTATTTTTCAGTTATTCGCCTTATCATCCTCTGGTGATAAGTGATTTTATTTTCAGTCTATTGCCTTATCATCCTCTGTTGATAAGTGATTTTATTTTCAGTCTATTGCCTTATCATCCTCTGGTGATAACTGATTTTATTTTTCGTCTATTGCCTTATCATCCTCTGGTGATAAGTGATTTTATTTTCAGTCTATTGCCTTATCATCCTCTGGTGATAAGTGATTTTATTTTCCGTCTATTGCCTTATCATCCTCTGGTGATAAGTGATTTTATTTTCAGTCTATTGCCTTATCATCCTCTGTTGATTAGTGATTTTATTTTCAGTCTATTGCCTTATCATCCTCTGTTGATAAGTGATTTTATTTTCACTCTTTTGCCTTATCATCCTCTGGTGATAAGTGATTTTATTTTCAGTCATTTGCCTTATCATCCTCTGTTGATAAGTGATTTTAATTTCAGTCATTTGCCTTATCATCCTCTGATGATAAGTGATTTATTTTGCCAATTTGTTTCTTGCGGTGTCACCCATTATTTCCAGTTCATTTCATTTGATATTTTTACAAATTCTTGCTTTGTCGGACAAATTCGGGGTCTGTTAATATCTAATTATCTTATACCTTGAAAGATTGAACGCGAGCCAGTTCATCTTACTCGGTCTAAGCCAATTCGATAGGGGCATCTGTCATACCCCAAGTTTGTCCTACCCGCGCCATTTTATTTTACTGTCTAACCAGTATTTCAAAAATCCAAAAAAATATGTACCATTTTATTTTATTTTGTCCATTATCCATTTTCATCCATATCCAGTATCCTTTTTATTTCTATATAAAAAAAAATCAATTACCAAAAATCCCAAAAATGCATTTTTATTTCTTTTTAGATTAAAAAAAATTCAAATTCTCTTTTTATCGTAAGATTTATTTTATTATTTAGTTCATCATCACAAAATTAAAAAAAATTCATTTCATCATCCCACTTTTATCATTGTTATTGTTAAGTTCCACTTCTATTATTATCATTATTAGTATTTTATCTTATTATTTTTATTATTATTAGTATGTCATTTATGTTATTCCAATTTATTATAGTTATTATTATTATTATTATTATTATTATTATTATTATTATTCATTCCTATTATAATACAGTTTTCAAAAAAATATTAATTTTAATCTTTTTGTTTTATTTCTCTTGTTTTATACCTAAGTAAATGTGTTTTATTAACATTGTTTCTTTTTTTTTTGGCGTTGCTTACTATTATTTTCCATTAGTAAAAATTTAGAAATAGTCTTTAGTTATCCATTCCACATTGCAAATGCAAACAAAATGCCACTGCATCAAGTAAAATGCAACAGATTTTCGTACAAGTATTCTGCAAACCGTTCTCCAAGTCCTCCACCCACAACACAAGCACAACCTCAACCAATATTTCACAGCTCACCAAATCTTTTAATTCTATCCAAATCTTCACAAAAGATTCCACCTTTACCCTCATCAAATTCTTCTTTATAAACACTTTTCATCACTCAGTGCAAGGAGGCTTGGAAAACTATCAAAAACAAACTCTGCAAAAAGAATAACCAACCAAGCTTCAAAATTTTTGATCCTTCCACCAAATAATAACTCTTCAAACACCAATCTTTATTCAACCCTTTTCATACATCCTAGACCATAATCAATAAATTGATAAAAAACCAAAAAAAAGAAAAGAAAAAGAAGAGACCGTGACTTCCACCTTCATCTTCTATTCCTCCTTCATAAACTGAGTAACAACAAAACCACCAAAATCTGATGCGAACCGAACTTTCCATCACCTCAAATCCAAATCATTAAATCCAGAAAACACCATAGCCTAAAATCTTCAAAACGAACTCACAAAACCGAATCTTAAATCCGCATCAAACCAAAACCGTTGTAAACACAAACAACCGCCCCAAACATCCAGCCGCACTCCTTCATCAACCTTCATAAACCCGTAACAGCGCTGTTACCCTCCACTGTCCCTGAAACTGAACCAACGACCGCCATCACCGTTAATTTACCGAGTCCGTAACACCTTCACAACTCACCGAAACGGTGGAACGAAGCCCTCAAACACTACCGCCGAAACTCGACTGTGCGGAACACAAACAAAAACAGAACCAAATCGAGAATCATGAGAGACTGAAACAAAGCTTGAAAATATAAAACAAAAACTTCACCTCACCGTTAAACACCAAACAACCTCACAAAGCCAAAGCCACCCAAACCGAGAACGAGCCGGAATCGCGTAAACCCGATCCGAAAAACTCACCACCTTTCCGCCACTGTGAAACTCACCGCGAATCCATCTCGCCGCCATTCAACCGAAACCGCATCCGCTGGCCACGAGTCACCACCAGTTCGCCGAAACCGTGAACATCGTTGAGGGAACGGAAGCCACCGCATGAGGAGCTGTTAGGTGAATTGAACGAATCCGACTGATTTGAGAGAGAGAGGAACACTTGTGTCGGCGGCTGCTCCATTTCGCAGGGGTAGGTTTCTGCAAATTTCTGAATAGTGTTGATTGCTTTTGAAATCGTATGCCTCTACTGTACTGTGTGTTCATGTTTTGTTAATCTGAATATTTATTTCTTTTATGTTCCTATAGAAAAACCTTTGTTGATTTTATTGTTTATTTCTTTTACAAAAACCTTGATGATTTTATTATTGGGTCTGGGCTCAGCCCACAAGCTTAATTTTCACACCAATTATCACACGGTACACACTCCCTCTGTTCATTCTATTTTTTTTGTTTCATTTTATTAAACATTTTTTTAACGTCTCATGAGCATTCTGTTTTTGGACTCAGCCTCTCATTGCCTCACAATATCAGATTCGGCAACACACCCACCTCATATATTTGTTTATTTTATTACTATTATTTCTTGTTAGTTTGTTTCATCTTTTGTTTTTAAATTCTGCTTTATTGTTCATAAGTTTTTTACATATATTATTTCAAATTAATTTTTATTTGATAATTTTTGGGCCTGGCCCGTTGGTCTGGTTCCCATCTATTCACACTCCCAAACTCAACATATGCACCTTCCTACCTTATATATATTTTTTTATTATTATTTCCTTATTTATCTACTATTATTATGTTGTTTAGTGTAGTTAAGTTAGTTTTTATTTATTTATTTTATAATGACTTTGATTTGGATACTTTTTTTTTATTATTAGAAAAATTTATGAAGTATTTTAAATGCATGTAACTCATTCCCATTCCGTTGTGCATTTTAGGGCCAATGATATATTAAAAGGCCGATTTTTCGCCCGATCTAAATCGGTGATCTTCGGTCAATATGAGGCCTCCCTTGTAATTAATTTTTTTTATTATTTTATTATTTCGACAAACAAACTTGTAATAATTTATTTTATTCATTATCTTCAATATTTATTTAATTTATTTATTTATTTATATTCATTATTCCATTTATTTTTTGCAATTCAATTTATTCATTTATTATCGCGTTTAAAAATTATGTTTCGACTCCTTATAGAATGATTCCGATTTTGAATAGATTCTAAGGTAGTTCACGAACTAAATTTCGACGCGTCCCAGAAAGGTCCAACGCCTTCGAATAGTTGTTTTCGATTAAAAGGTTCAACGCCTTCGAATAGTTGTGTCCCGACTAAAAGGCCGAACGCCTTCGAACTGTTCAAAACACTGCACACACGCTTCCTCTTGGGCAAATTACAACGAGACCTCTTTATTTCGCGCAATCCCCTGTATTTATTTTGTATCCCTCTCCCATTACCTTGTACGCATTTTATTTCTCGTATTTTATTTAATTCTGAATCCTTGGTCCAACGCCAAGCAATTGCACTTGCACACTCACACCTTTTTATTTCGTTTATTAGGATCCACCTCTCCTTGCGAGCCGAGCGCTTTGTGCCTCGCTAACAAACCACAAAAATAAACCTCCACTTGCATTTACCCTTTTAACCTCAAAAACCAAAACGATTATTTTCTAGATCCAAACCCTTGATCCAACATCAAGTGGCTCTAGGAAATAAAACATTCAAATAATATGAGAAGATCTGTACGCCACGAGCCTTAAGCGGTAGAAAGGAGGATAACGAGCTCTCGTTACTCGCTCCGATTATTTTCGACGCAAGACGCTCGTCTTGTTGGACGAGATAAACTATCCATAGTCTTTAGTACATTTCAACTCCTAAACCTTTTCATCGACGAAAGGTAATAAAATCAACAACCATTACCCTTAGTAGGCCGAACTACGAGGCTCTGACTTTCCCATTGCACACGGGAGTACGTAGGCACGAGGATCTCCATCCTTGCCGAGCACCTAGGATCAATATAACTTATAATTCAACTCATTTCCCTCTAGCAAGCAATTCGTTTAAGCATAGACATCCTTTCGCGCGTGATAACTTAGATGGTTCCCATCGAGTACGATGGATGTAGGGGGTGCTAATACCTTCCCCCTGCATAACCGACTCCCGAACCCGGGCAATGGTTCCGTTGACCTTTGTCCTCATCCTTTTCTTCCCGGGTTGTATCTATATCTCCCATTTCCCTCCTCGGGAATAAATAGAATTAGGTGGCGACTCTTCAGTCCGTCCGACGCGTGACTCCGTCCATTCGGATCGCGTGAGGTCGTATTTTTCTGGGTACGACATTCAGCACCTGGCGTAACAGGTTTGTTCGAAGAAGACTCGTCTATCAAGGTTTTTCTATCTAAAGTAACAGTTCAACTTGGAAGGAGCTCGTCTGCTTTCTCCACTTCAGTCACCAAAGTGTCATTTGGTTGGGTTTATTTCCCATTGCTTGCATTCTCTATCAGAGTGCAAATTTCAGGTTTTCTTGGTATTCAACCACAGATCATCTTGAACGGTCGATAGCCGTGCTACCGTCCTTTTCAGATTAACAGTTGTTTGAATAGGGGCAACTGTAACACCCCAAATTTTCCCTCTTCTTTTTAAGCATCATCATCATAGCATAGTCATCATAAGCATATCATGACCTTGACATCTTGGCATGGAAAAATGAAGCATAACATTCTCATGATCTAGCATTAGGCATATGATCAATTGTTGGTGGATTTGAGGCATTGCAAGCAATAGCAAGAGGCCCAGTGGACTTGTCCAAGTCCCATGAGGAGTCTACATGACATTCACAAGCCCAAGATCATTTACAAAGGCCCAAGAGGTTGGGAGAGCATCAGAGAATCCAAGTTAGGGCAAGATCCTGCACAAGGATCCCAAATTAGGGTTTCACTTTCAAGCATGAAATCTTTGTGACTTTGGCCATTTCATTTGGGCAAATTCTCTCATATGACAAGAGGATCCTAGCGATGAAGTTTGGTGAGAAAATTCCTTAGGGAAGTCATTTATTTCACCAGAAGTTCAAAAATGTAACTTTTCTCTTGTGAGAGGGAAATCCTGATTAGGGTTTTGGGCCAGATCCTCATATCCTCTTAACTTTGGCCATTTCTTGTGGGCAAGGGCTCTTATTTGGTCTGCATGGCTTATATATGAAGTTTGAGGCAAAAATTCATTGAAGAAGTCAAGGTTTGGTCCAGTTACTTGAAGGTGAAGCAAGAAAGTCAATTGTACAGTCAAAAAAGTCAACATGAAGATTTCAGAGTTTTTTAATCAGGATTGTCATTTTTGAGGTCATATCATGTCAAGGAATAATTCAATTGAGCTTAAATGTCAAAAATCGGGAGTATGCAAAAAGTTGCTAAAATTGGAAGTCTAGAAGTTTCCATTTTTGGAAATTATTTGTCCCGAAACTTCAAGCTATTATTTCATAAGCGAAAAAAGCTCCGAATAATTTTCCGGTGAACACGAAAGTTGTAGAGCACGATTTTCCCTTTCCGAAAAGTCGTAGAACGCTTTCATAGCATTTTTAGAACTCAAGTTATGATTTTTTGAAGTTTGGAGTATTTTAGGGTTTTCTTTTGGTGGACATGTGTCAATTTGTGATTGGCCCATTATTAAATTAAGTTATGTGTTGTGTGGCATGTTGTTTTGTTCACAAAATTTTTAATAAGTCCATGTATTAGTTTGTGTGACCAAATATTTAAATAATACAAAGGCATGGTACTTGGTGGTGGTGTGTACGAAAAAGTAGTGAGGAAAATCAGCAAGTAGGTCCAACCAACCCTTGCTTGCCACATGTCCCTTGTGAGCCTCCCATATTTGCCTTGAAATCATGCTTTTACTCACTCTCATACACACGCGGATGACACCAAGAGAGGAAAAAAGCTCACGTGAACAGCAGTCAGCAGTGTACATGCACCCCATGCACCACACCAAGTCACAACCAATCACAGCCTCACCTCATTTTCGTTTCTTTTTGTCATCTAATAGTGGTTCAACAACACATGCAAGACACCATAATGTCATACACTTTCATGTACGTGATCCGTTTCAAAAATACAAATTGGAAAAGAGAGCCAAAGAGGACTCACGCAGCCCCCGCAGTTTGTGAAAGTGAAATAACAAACTTGGTTCATACACCACAAACAAGTGCACTCGGCACCCTTGTGATATAAGAAGCATAAGCAAGATTCTTGTAGCATATTTTTTTTACATCACACTCTTCAACCTCTCTCTCATCTCTCATTGTGATCTCAGCTGCATAACTGTAAAAGAAAATTCTAGATCTGGATTGTGACTCTCGCACCTCCTTCTTCTTCTTCAAGATCTCTGCATCCTCACATTCACTCTCACATCACATCCATAGTAGTTCTTGGAGCTTCGGGCAAAGCAAAGTTTCAATCACTCTCTCTGATTTTGCATCAGCTTCATCTGTAAGCCTTTATTTGGATTGAACAAGATCCAAGGAAGCTTGAAGAGAGCAAGGAGATCTCTGGATTTCTCAACATCTTCAAGAAGCTTCAATTGCAGGTTTGAGTTTCTTAATTGTTTGCTTCAGATTGAATGCATTCTGGCTTATTTTGTGTTGTTATGGATTAAGATGTATGATATAAAGTGTTTAGAAGATCTGTATGGCTTTAAATCATGAATTTAGGTTTTGATGTTTGATCTAGTTGCTTTCGGTTTACTTGTTGTGGTGCTTGTTTGTGAAAACTATTGGCATATTAGTGATCCTTGTGTTTCAGACTTCATTTTTTGCTTTTATACTTTCGATTTTCATTGAGAGATGAAGGAGTTATGGTGCTATGAATTGTTGATGATGATGCTGAAGTTTTGCTTTGTTTCTGCATTTTTTCGAATTGCTTCATGAGAGGGAGGAAGAAGATGATAACGTGTTGAGTGCTGAGTGGCTGTGCTGATTTTTTTGTCTGTTTGTGACTTAACCCTAGCTGACCAATTGATGATACATTCACATGACTTTTGTTCATTTCATTTTAATAAAAATATATAATAACATGTAACATATCTGATTATTGGTGAGTTTTGTGGAGATTTCGAATGGGCCTAAGGCCATTTACTAATTGCACTCCCGTTATTGGGCCCAGGTGTTAATTGAACTTAATCGATTGATGTCTACACCCTCTGCCTCATTAATTCTTTTTCTTATTTCTATTTTATTTTCAGTTTGATTTTTATTTTTCTAAAATAGAAATAAGTCATTAAAAATTCTAAAAAATTTCATGAATGATCCTTTGAGTTTCCTCTAATTTTTGGCATTTTTATTTTCCATTTATTTTTAATTGCCACGCTGGAATTAATTTTCTCTTTTATTAATTGTTTTTATTTCATTTTTGAAGCATGCTGCCTTTTATAATTTCTATCTTGACCATTAATTTGAATTTTGGACTGATTCTTTTTGCTCTGGATTCATGTCGAGATGTAGTTTGTTGATGATTTTTATTCTGATTTTTAGAAGTTTGCTTAATTGATTTTGGTCTTTAACTTGTGCATGAAGTCTTCTAACCCTAATCCATGTTTAAGCATTTATTTGACTTGATTAGGTTCTGATTTTGATTCTCTTCTTTTGGCATGTCAATATTGTATGTTTGAGGAGTCTTTGTGCAAGTTTGTGGAATTTTTGGATGTATACTTGAATTGATTTGAATTTTTGTTCTTTTCCTATCCTCTTTTGCTTCCTTTTGGTCATAGGTTCAACCCTTAGGATAGAAGGGCACTTGTGCCAACTTCTTTAAGTTGTTTAGAGCATTCTTAGGATGTTGATACCCCTCTGGTCTTGAGTTGATGATTGTGCTTTGGAAAATTTTGTGTTTGTTTGCTTTTGAAGTTCATTCACTTTTATACATGTCCATCTCACTTCTTTTGCTTCTTTACTTCTCATGATGTAAATACTTGAGTTTGTATGCTTCTTCTCTTCATCTCATATGTTCTTTAGGCACTTTCTTAACATGTTAGGGTTCTGGTCTTGGGGTTTGTGATGTTGGTTTACCTAGTTTGCTTGGTGTTCTCTCATGTTTGTGTTGATTTGTCATGATGATCCATGTTGCTTCATGTTGAGTGGTATAGTTCCTTTTTCATTCTTATGTTTGTATTTGCATTTGGCATTTGTATTTGAGTCTTCACTTCTGGTTGTGTGACTTTGGTTTGATATTATGTCCATTTTGTGTTGCATTTATTATTATGTCACTAACCATTTCAGGGGCTTTGGTAAGTGAGAGGTGTGGATGTGATTCCCACATCTCCAAGTCTTATCTCTTCTCAGTTCCTTATAGTTATTCTCTTACTTGTGGTTGTTGGGGCTTAGGCCTTACTTCCTCCTTCTTCTATTCTTCATTCTTCTCTTTCTTTTCTTATCTTCTCTTCCTTTAGGATAGCAAACCTCACTAACCTATGATCTTCTATGCATGATAACAAGTAGGATTCATTAGTCCCCCATTAGACTTTTACCTTTAAGATCCTTTTGGTTTCTCTTCTCTTTTCATCTCAAAACAAAATCATAAAAGACACTTAATAAAGATTGAAGTGGCCTCCTGTGCAATAGCCTTATTTCATGATACACTTGTATTCTTCCTATCTTATGATAGTACAAGCTTGTCTAGCATGATGTACAAGTCTAATCATGAGACTACTTTCACAAAGAAAATCATAAAAAAGACTTCTTCACAAAAATTACAAAAACACTTAATAAATTCAACGAGTTAGTGAGCTTAGGCCCTAATCTCTGGAACCAAGTTTTAGGGATCTTCTCCTTACTTGAGTGTGCTTGTTCTATTATTCCATATTAGAATGTAGTAGCAAGTACACATTCCATGGAAAAGAGCTTGGGTTCAATTCCTTGTGCCACACTCATAGAAAACTCATAAAAAAACACTGGACAAACAATAAGCGTCTCTCCTTCGGGACTTCTTTTCTCATCCCACTCACTCCTTACGTACGCACTTGCTACTACTTGTCACTTTGCAAGACGGTAACACACTCGTCGTCCGAGCCTGCAACACCTGAGCATTGACATAGGCAGTTCAAGCCTTAATACACAAGCAATCTTTTCCACCCCTAGTTAGGGGAACTACGACGACTCTGATCCTCATTGTCCAAATGAGGTACGTAGGCAGCGGGGTAGGGCCCGTTCGAGCACACTCTTTTATTTTCCCTACATTTTCCCCCTTTCTTTTCTTTCTTATCCAGTTTTAGTTTCAGTTTTGCAGCAGCTTTCATTTCTTCACCCTTTGAAACAGATTTCTTTGCAAGCGTGGATCCCGTCGGATACGGCGGACGATCTGGGGTGCTAATACCTTCCCAGGTCGTAACCGACTCCCGAACTCATTTTCTTTGGTTCGCAGGACCTGTGTCCTTCCTTTTCTTTTCTTCGGCTTGTGCAACATTACCATTCCCGTTCCTTCAGGATAAAAATGCCTGGCTGGCGACTCTACCTTTTCCGCGCCACTTTCGCGTTTGTACCAGGATGGAAATCCAGGGAGCGACAACAACAAAGCTGAATACAAAGCCTGTATCATGGGTCTTGAAGAAGCTATTGACCTCAGGATCAAGACATTGAATGTATTCGGAGATTCGGCTTTGGTAATCAATCAGACCAACGGCAAATGGTACACTCACCAAGAGCATCAGATCCCATACCGTGACTACACGGGGAGATTATTGACTTTCTTCACAACAGTCAAACTTGAGTACATCCCTCGAGACGAAAATTAGTTCGCAGATGCTTTAGCTACCATTTCCTCCATGATCAAGGTTCAAACTGCAAATTATGTGCCTCGGATTTCGGTATCCAGACTAGACCGACCAACATACGTTTTCTCTGTGGACATTGCTAAAGATGACAAGCCTTGGTTCCATGACATCAAAAGCTTCTTATAGGATCAAACATACCCACCTGGGGCATCATCCAATGATAAGAAGACAGTAAGAAGACTGGCCGGTAGATTCTTCCTTGATGCTGATGGTTCATTATACAAGCGAAACTTTTACATGGTTCTGCTCAAATGTGTTGATAAGAGAGAGGCAGACATGCTGATGTACGAGGTGCATGAAGGATCTTTCGGTACCCATGCTGGAGGACATGCAATGGCTAAGAAATTGTTAAGATCAGGTTACTACTGGATCACAATGGATGCAGACTGTTGTGCCTTTGCCAGAAAGTGCCACAAATGCTAGATCTATGCAGACAAGGTGCATGTGCCTCCAAATCCTTTGAACGTGATGTCTTTACCTTGGCCCTTTGCCATGTGGGGCATTGATATGATTGGAAAAATTGAACCAACTGCTTCAAATGGCCACAGATTCATCCTGGTAGCCATTGATTACTTTACCAAATGGGTCAAAGCAGCTTCGTATGTAAACGTCACCAGACAAGTAGTAGCCAGATTTCTGAAAAGAGACATCATCTGTCGATATGGAGTACCCGAGCGAATCATTACTGATAATGGTTCCAATTTGAACAACAAAATGATGGCAGAACTATGTCGGGACTTCAAAATCTAACATCACAACTCTTCTCCTTATAGGCCAAAGATGAATGGCGTTGTTGAGGCAAATAACAAAAACATCAAGAAGATTGTGCAGAAGATGGTGATTACTTACAAAGACTGGCATGAAATGCTACCATTTGCCTTGCATGGGTATCGAACCTCAATCAGAACGTCTACTGGGGCAACACCTTATCAGCTTGTGTATGGTATGGAGGCAGTCCTACCTATTGAAGTTGAGCTACCCTCCTTACGGGTATTGATGGATGTAAAGCTGAATGAAGCAGAATGGATCCGATCTCGGTACAATCAACTGAATATGATCGAATAAAAAAGGTTAACTGCTATCTGTCATGGGCAGTTATATCAGAAGAGAATGAAGAAAGCCTTCGATCAGAAAGTCAGGCTTCGAGAATACCAAGTAGGAGATCTTGTGCTGAAAAGACTCATTCCTCCTCATACAGACCACAGGGGAAAATGGACTCCAAACTACGATGGTCCATTCATAGTGAAAAAGGTTTTCTCTGGTGGAGCACTGATGCTCACTACTATGGATGGTGAAGATTTCTTATCCCCTATGAATTCAGATGCAGTTAAAAAATACTTCGCATAAAATGACCCGCTGGACATAAAAACAAAATGTAAGTCCAAGCAAAAATAGGGCATCCCGGCGAGTCAAAAACAGAATAAAAGACTCGGTCAAAAATAAGGGAAAATTAAAAAAATGTACACCCGCTGAGTTGAAAAGCCGCATTGGATAGCTCAGGCAAAAATGGGTATTTCGGTGGATTGAAAACCCGAAAGGGTGATCTACGCAAGATCAGGGAATAAGCGAACAACTGCATTCTGAATTCGTCTGTATTACTCACAGCATGACAAGCTTCGAAAGGATAAAGAATCAGTCAGAATCAACCTTCTTCAAAAAGCAAGATGAGAAGAACGTCAAGGTCATACAGGTCATAGCAAAGGAAGTTCACCGGAGCGTCGTCAACATTGCCAGCACTTTTACTTTTCTCAATTTATAGCAATATCCTCATTCCAGGGGATTTGTTTCTTTGACTGTATTTTCCAATTCAAGGCACCCAGATTAATAAAATCAGAATCTTCAGTCACATCTCTTTTTGTACATTTTTATTTTGTTTGCAAAATATCCAATATTCATGATATGGTACTTGCATAAAATAAATGAGCCATTTTTAATAAATGCTTGCAGGAAATACATTATTGTCAAGAATATCTAACTCCTATGACGGAATCCGGTAAGGGATACCTCGGGATACTTGTGTGTTTCTCTTGTCTTAACAGATTGCAAGTATTCAATACGCAAAATGGGGCATGCCAAGCATTGTGTCCCCAAGAAGGTTACTTCCCAGAAGAGCAATATCTGAAATGCTTTTCCCCAACGAAGTTATCAAAGCCTCCCCATCCCCAGCACAGGTCTACTCAACAGGAGCATCCCCATCCTATCTCCCCACAGAGTTTCCAGCTTCTCCCCAGAAGAGCAATGTCTGAAACTCTTACACAACAAAGTGACGAAAGCTTCCTTCTCCCCAGCTGAGTTCTCCTTACAGGGTAGATCAACTAATGATCTATTTCCCCAAGCAGAGCTATATCTCCTAACGGATCTCCCAATGATTTTCCCCAGCTGGGATATCCCTCCAAGCAGATCAGCCAGAGATCTTTTATTCAGTGGGATCCGATTCTCGGATCGGTTTCTCTTTTGCATAATCATAGCATTTGCATCATATTCGCAAAATAAGCGTAGCATTCCGTCTAATACGAAGCATTACGGTAAAAAATCAAACATTTGCATGATCACAAGCCAGGTTTGAGCTAGTCACCTGCAATTACCATCAGTATTTCATCAGCAATATATATAAAAACCATATCCCCTGCAAATAAAATCCAAAGCGTCCCTTTTGCACTCTCCAACACAAATGCCTGGTCATATATACTCTTTTCGACACTCGTCCGTGTCGTATTATTCCCCACAGATATAAGCCAAAGCGTCCCTTTTGCACTCTCAAATACAAATACCTACACATGCTCTTTTGACACTCGTCCGTGTCATCCTTCCCCAGCATGGTTGCCAAAACACCTGTTGCAAACGAAGTACTTGTTTATAACACACCCTTTTTGACACCCGTCTGTGTTGTCCTATCCCCACAGGTCGCCAGAATATCTTTTGCACTCTCACATACAATTATTTGTTCATAACTTATACATATTCTCTTTTGACACTCGTCCGTATCGTACATTCCCCAGCAAGTTAAGCACTCATCCATGTCTTGCTCATACTTCACCAACAAACCAATACTCACCTATACTTGTACCGAAGTCTTTGATACTCGTTCGTATCTTGTATTTATATCACTCTTCAGCAGATTCAACACTCGTTCGTGTTCTTTGTTAACCAGTTGGTACTCGTCTGTATCATCATCTCTGAACATGCGTCATCGTTTGTTTCTACCAATACTCGTCCGTATCATGGTCATAAGGATGCTCGTCCGCGTCTTTAATCTATACACAGCGTCAAACACTTATACCTTTTTGAGCGAGAACACTCGTCCGTGTTAACCATTCCCCAGTAAGTCACCAACAAAACAACTTTCTTCTATCCGATATTTGTCCTATGTCGTGATACTTTGGGAAGCCGTCCCATGCCAGGTGATCGTCCTTCACCTTTGGATGATCGTCCCTCATCCCTTTCCCCAGCGGAGTCTCCATTATTGGAACCCTTTTCTATCCGGCATTCATCCTATGTCGTGATAAAGAGCAGCCGTCCCCTGCTAGGTGATCGTCCTTCACCTTTTGATGACCGTCCCTCATCATTTATGCGATGGCTGTCCCCGTCATTGATCTTGTTATCCGACATTCGTCCTATGTCGTGATAAACCCCGAGAGCAATCGTACCCTGCTAGGTGATCATCCTTCACCTCTTGATGATCGTCCTTCATCATGCTTATCCGATGGCCGTCCCCATCGTCGACCTTTTCTATATGACATTCATCCTATATCGTGATAAAGAGCAGCCGTCCCCTTCTAGGTGATCGTCCTTCACCTTTAATGACCGTCCCTCATCAACATTTCATTTATCCTTTAAACCGATGGCCGTCCCCATCATTGTTTACCTTTACTTTCTAAGTTTGATGTTCGTCCCCATCATTGCCTTACTTTAACCCCCAGAGAATCTTGTTTATTTACCCGATGGTCGTCCCCGTCGTGGTCTCTTTATTTCCCCAGCTTGTCGGCCGTCCCCGTCATTGCTTAGCCTACCAATGTTTCCCCAGTAGTCGTCCTCTGCTCGATGGTCGTTCTCCATTGCCTTCATTTGATAATCATGTTGTACTACCTTTTACAATTTATATCCTTTTTCTTCTTCTATCCAGCGAGTGCAAATTTCGGACTGTCTTTGGTATTCAACCACAAGTTACCTTGTTTGTCTGTTAAGCCATGCGCTTACATCCTGCACAGCTAACTCATGTTTGAATAGGGGCAGTTGTAAACACCCCAAATTTTCCCTCACTAATATCACACCATGGCTTTTGATCTTTCATGTTTGCATTAGCATAAGCATACCATCTCATATTGCATTTTTTGTTTCACTACATAGTTCAAGTTCATCTGCATCTAGGGTTTGTGATTTGAGTAATCCAAGATTCCATCTGAACCACCCCAAAGGTCTTAAAGCATTCCAAGAGGGTACATGTGTGTTCTATCATCATATTGTGTCCCTAAAAGTTCATGGAAGTCAAGAGATCACAAGAACTGGCAAGGCATGGAAGCAGAGCTAGGGTTTTCACTACACAAATGACCAAAATTAGGGTTTTGGTTTCAGAGGCCTAAACTCCAAAATTTTGAGTCATTCTTGTTTCTAATGTTCTTAATATGTTATAAGGATCATGTGTACCATGTTTGATGAAGAAATTCATTGTGGAAGTCATCTGTTCACTAAGTAACTTCTTGAGCAAGTTAAGTCAAGATCAAGGCATCTGAGGCCCCCAACAATGGAACCAAAGGGGTATTTTCATCAAATTGAAGTTCTATGATCTTTATTTGACCTTATAAGTGGTTGGAAGTTCACAATATTGAAGAATTTTGAGCCATTTGCAAATTTTCCAAAAATGGAAATGACTTGTAATGGAAACTTTCCATTTTGGGAAAGTTTTTCAACCTCCTATTTCTTAATCAAAAATGCTTCAAATGAAAAATTCTTGGTCATGAAAGTTGTAGGATGGATCTTCCCATTTTCAAAAAGTACAATAACTCCTTCTAATTCATTATAGAACTCAAGTTATGATCCTTCAAAGTTGGTAAAAATCCTATAATTTTCAAAAGAGCACCAAAGGGGGATTTTTGCAAAACCACTTGCCAAGGCCTCAAATGACTTCTAAAGTGCCCAAATATGCCATAACATGATCAAACAACATCAAAGACTCAGAATTGGCCCAAGAATTAGGTCATTTCATGCCTTGAAACACAAGAAACATCAAAGAGGGAAAATATGCAAAAACCTTGTAAACCCTAGCATCAAGTGTTCCAGCTCATCAATTTCAATCCAAGTGCTCTCCATAAACTCAGTTGAGGCCAGACATGCCCAAATACAACTCTGACTCGTGCCCATGCTTGAGGTACACCAACCTTGACTTTTTTGCAAAACCCACCATACCAATCAAACTGAGCCACACCAACTCCTCTGACCAATCACAATTGCTTATACTAACCCTAAGGAACACAAAGAACACAACACACAAGTCTGAATCATCCCATAGCTCAGATTGCCAAAAATCCCTCAAGAACTTCATCTCTTCGAAACTCTCAAACCACCCAGCCAAACTTCAAAATTCTTTCACCAATCATCTCCATATAACTCATAGATCATTTCCCACCCCTTACACAAGCCTGAAACCCCTTGAAACAAAAACACAATTCTGACATGCTCTGAACTGGAACCTTCAAAACAACCAACAAAAACATGTTATAAGCTTCTCAACATCCTCAAGGGACTCAAGGGAGCTGGTTTGCACCAAAGAAGGGGTCAGAAAGAAGCTAACTGAAAAGCTCCAACCCAGGTAACCTCAAGAACATTTTTTTTCCAGAAATGCATTTTTAAGTTCCTAAATGATTCTATGTGTTCCCCTGAGCATGCTGATATGATTATTTTTGAAAATGGTTGAGAAACAAGGATGTATGCTTGCTCTGAAACTTTTTGACCTACAAACATTTTTCTTCGATTCACCAATTTGATGCATGATAAATGTTTTTCGTGGCCTAAATCTTGTTTAGAGTGGTGTGGGGATTGTTTCTGGAGAGTTTGGGGGTCTGGGGTAGCCTAGGGAAGAAGTTGGGAACACTGTTCCGGTCACCTGAAGGTCATTTTCCCTAATCTGCGTAATTAGCCAAGTTTAAATATAGGCCCTTGGATGTTGTGGTTCCCGCGTGAGTGAATGGCCAGGATTGCTTCATTAGTCCTAATTCTCATTTAATTAGTTTAATTAGGATTAATTAAATTAATTTAGTCAGGACAAATCCCAACCATTGGATAACGTGCCAGTCAACCCTTTCCCCCCTAAGTTTGAATCCTGGCCCTTGGATCTGCTTACTCCCCCTTTAATTTATTTAATTTCATTTTCTTTCTATTTCTTTTGCATAATTATTTTAAAATATCAAAAAGCTTTCAAAAAATATTTCCTTTTTCATTTTTGTTTCAAATTTTTTTCTTAATCAGAAAATGATTTTTATTTTATTTTTTGCATTAAAAAAGTATTTTTAAAATATTTAAATGTTATATTTAATTAATTAATTCATTTTAATTAATTAAAAATACATTTAGGTATTTAAAAATCACCAAAAAATCAGAGAGCATTCTAAGACATTTTAAAACATTTAAAAACTCACCTTATAAATTTCTTTTTGGTTTTGATCATACTTTGAGATTTTTCAATGAATTAGGGTTCTTAAAAATGTCCATTTTCTAACCCTAGCTTCAAAAATTCATAACCCTAAACCTAAGTTGAGTTTGTGAATGATTCTGTTTGCCTTGCTTTGTACATGTCCTCTAGCATCTAAAAACATTTTTGTTTCATTTTTATCTTGCATTTTCAATTTTTTTGGTATTTTACATTGAAGATCACCAAAAAAACCCTAGCAAACTTAGAAAATCCATAACTTCTTCTAGGTTTAGTTTCTGACCTCCCCCTTTGGATGGTAACCTAGTATAGGTTTAGGGTTCCTTTGAGTGCATTTTCAATTTTTTATCTTGTGCATTGCTTCTATTTTGGTCATGTGCATCTCATACATTCATAAAACCCTAATTTCACATGTTCATTTGCATTCATCTTGCATATGCATCCATGCATGAACTTGCCATGACATTTCTTGCATTCATATGTCATCTTAGACATCTTAGGACATGTTAGAACTATGTTTGATCATTTCTTCATTCATTTTCCATGATTTGCATTCATTTCATTTCATTAACTTTCATGTGTCTTCAAACTTCAAAGCATGCTCCCATTTGCATCTCATCTTTGTATGATCACACACATGCATTTTGTATGCCTTTGAATCATCTCACATGACATTAACATTGCATAAAAACTTCTGACTTTGGTCATTTCATCTCATTGCATCTCATTTCACTTCATTTCTTTATGCTTTGTACTTTATGCATTCATGCTAACATTTTCAGGTGGTAAGTTACTTTGAGAAGTGGATTTGCCTTCACTTCTCATTTCTCTTTATCTCTTTCACATACATCTTGATGGTTTCTTTGAAGTGAACTTGTTCACTTGTGTTCATCTCTCACTTTCTTTCTTTAAGTTAATTACCTTCTTCATTGAAGTAAGTAACTTAATTCTTCTGCTTCTTCCTCCTTTCATCTGCTTCTTCCATTGGTGGCTTCCTTGAAGATCTTTCTCAGACCTTACAAACCATAGGAACATCCAAGCATGATAATAATTAGGGTTTGGATTAGTTCCCCTTAGCTCTTTTACCTTTGAGTCTCCTTGAGTCTCTCTTCTCATCTTCATAATCAGAGACTAAACTCTTAAAGTTTTAGGACTTTGGAATTAGGGTTATGCATGTATCCTTCTATTAGGATGGAGTGTATAACTTTAATCCTAAGTGTTAAATATTTAATTTGTTTAAACCTCTTAATCAAATCATCTTAATAATCACTAAGACTTCATATTGTAACTTGGTCCTTACATTAGGGTTCTAATTCTTCCTTTATGGTTAAGAAGGACTAACCCTAGTGTTTAATGGACAAGTCCCCCTCAAGTTGTCTTACAAACCATAAAATCCATTTCTTAATCTCATCCCTTAATTAAAATCCACTTAATAAAGGCTTTGTTATATAATTAATTTAATCCCTAACCATGTATTAAGTTGAGGTATCTTCCTTATCTTAAGTGTTCTCATCTATTATCCTTCTATTAGGATGGTGTAATGAGTTCACTAATCTGTGATTAGAGATAAACTCATTACTTAACACTAAACAAAAAAAACCAAAAACATCTAAATAATTACAAGTAGGTTAATGATCCTAATCCTACATCATTATGGTAATTAAGTTGAGATGTTTATCTCATACTTAAGTATTCTCATTATCCCTAACCGGGGAGGATATAATGAGTTTACAAGCCCTTGATTTAGGCTTAGGCTCATTAACTTATGCAAAACACCAAAAACAATAACAAAATTGAAAACACAAAAAACAAACAATAATCGTCTCCTTCGGGATTCTTTTCTCATCACCTTCATTCTATAAACGAGAACTTGCTTCTTCCGTCTAATGCAAGACAGTTAGCACTCGAGCCAGACGAGTCATACACTTGAGCATAGACAAGCAAGCAGTTCACAGTCAATTTATTTTCAGTCTCTTTGAGTCGAACTACGATGTTCTGACTTCCTCATTGCACGAGAGGATACATAGGTATAACTTAACTGTTATCGAACAAAAGTCTCTTTGTCATCCCCCTCTCTCAGCATTCTTCTAAAGCCTCAGTTCCTGAGCATTTCACCTTTTTGCACTGACACTTGTATATTCTTTTCCAGCTCTTTGCACACAGAAAGCACATACACTACCCCTTTAAACACAATCTTTTAAGCGTGGATCCCGTCGAGTACGACGGACAATCTGGGTGCTAATACCTTCCCAGGTTGTAACCAACCCCCTTTCTCAGTTTCTCTGGTTCACAACCGTCTTATCCATCCTTTTTATAGGTTTATGCAACATTACCTTTCCTTCGGGATAAAAATGCCTAGCTGGCGACTCTATTCAGTTCATTTCATTTTCTCCTTTCGCCGACCATTCGCGTCTGTACCCTATCTGACCCGGTGTCTTTTCGGGGGAGCGACACACACCGATAGAATCGCAACACTCACCAAAGAAATCCTCCACTTTGTAGGTTGGTGAATCCGATACCGTTTCTTCACTTTTAACTTATTCTCTTCATCTCGCCGTATGGCATTCTTCGATTGCTTATTGTTATGCTTGTGTTTTGATCGTTTTACGTTTGATTACGATTTGATTGTATCATGCTTATTTTAGTCGTTAGTAGCTAGAATTGTAGCTTATTCTAGGTCCTAATAGGTGTTAGAATAGCATTTTAAGTGGAAAATTCGTGTTAGCATGTTCATGTATCTGTTAGGGGTCTTTAGAAGTAGGTTCATGACCAAAAGTGCTTATTTCTTGGCTTTTTTTTAGCATTTTGTTCAGTGTTAATCGATTAACGCATATGGTTAACCGGTTAACACATGTTTTTCAAAACTGGAGATGTTGTTTTTAGGACCGTTAACTAGTTAACCTATAGCGTTAACCGGTTAACGCTGTGTGATTTTGAGAATTTTGTTTGTTTCATGACTTGTTTGCATCTCATTGTCCCTTTAACCTTTATGTATGATTAGATCATGATTTTAGGGAATTTTCAAGACCACATTAGATGCTTAATTCCATTGTTTCGAGTCGTTTTGACATGTGCATTCGTTACTTTTCCATATTTTGTGTTTATTTGTTATTTGTGCATGAAATAATTTGTGTATATTGTTGCCATGTACATAGCTCATTGATTAGCATGAAAATAATTGTTTCACATTCTGTTTTGCCTCACTTGCATGATTTGAACGCATAATCGCATGTCGCATTGCATAATTGCATGTTGCATTTCACTTGTAAATGTATAATCATATGTATACACCTTCTTGCATTTTGTTTGCATCTTTGACTACACTTCCATATGATACCAATTATATTTTTTGCATCAAGCTACATGTTCATTTTGTTGATCTTTGTTGATGCATGCTCATACTTTGTTGCTTAAGTGCTTATTTGCTCAAAACTTGAAAATGCATAATTGTTGTTTTATTGCTTTTTTGTGCATTCTTTCATAAGCATTCGTTAGAAATAATCATGTATGTTGTTGCATTTGATCATGTTATATGATGTTTGTGCATTTGTTTGCCATTCATTTTGTGCATAAAATGAAAACATTCAAATATGTCTTGCATTCTATAACTGTCTTTGCTTGTAGTAGCTGTAAAATGTATGTTGATTGTTGCATTGTCACACTTTTTACATCTGTTTCGCATGCTGATTGTTAGCTGTAGAAAGTTGTTGGTATTGTGCATTGCATTTCATTGTTTTTTGTGCATTTATGTGTTGTAATAGGCTACTGGATTTTTGCTTTGCATCTTTTTAGGTCCTTTAAACTTAGGATTGAGTCTAGTTTAGGTCCTAGATCCCTTAGGAATTGTTTGGTATTTGTTTACCTCATGTCTTATTCATGTTTATCATGCTAACCCTTGTTTTGTAGGGAAGTGGAGGTAAGTCTCTAAACCTTAATCTCTTTGACATTCTTTATGCTTTCAAAGTGTGTGTGTTTTAGCATTCTTTTGCTTACTCTTTCACATAACTTCATGCTAATCCCTTTAGAATCAACTTAGCTTCATTAGGAAGTAAGTTATATTCTATTTCTTTTCTTCTCCTTTTCTTATTAGGATTAGAAACCACACTAACCTAGGTTCATCCATGCATGATAACACTAGGAATTTTAGTCTCCCCTTAGACTTTTCCCTTTGGTTCAATTTGTTTTCTTTCTCATCTTAAAGAAAAGTAAAAAACCCCTAATAAAGGTTGATCTTCTCGTACGACACGAGAATTTGTCGTGGGTTACTTATGCACGTTCCATTTCGGGGCGAGGTGTAAGACATCTACCACGATGAACAAGTCTTAGTACGAGAAGGTTCACAAACAATAAATAGAAAATACTTCTCTAAAAGACAGTAACAAACAACACTCGTCTTTTCCTGCGGGAATTCTTTTCTCACCTCATTCACTCTCAATGCAAACTTGCGACAAGTTGTCTCATTTGTAAGACGGTAAACGCACTCGTTCAAGGCGAGTATGCAACACCTGAGCATAGACATAAGCATTTCCAGCTCATAAAAAACAAAAACAAAGTTCCCGCCTTAGTTAGGCGAACTACGTTGACTCTGATCCTCATATTCCCGATGAGGTACGTAGGCAGCGGGGTAGCGCCCGTTCGAGCACACTCTTTTATTTTCCCTACATTTTCCCCCTTTCTTTTCTTTTATCCAGTTTAAGTCTTTCTTTTGCAACAACTTCATTTCTTCACCCTTTGAAACAATTTCTTTGCAAGTGTGGATCCCGTCGGGTACGACGGACGATCTGGGGTGCTCATACCTTCCCAGGTGTTGCACCCCAAAATTTGCCCTCACAATACAAGACTTTGTGTGCTAAGAGGTTCACAAAGTTCACAAGACCTTTCATGAGGTTCATGAAGTCTACAAGACACTTTATGAGGTTCACAAGGTTCACAAGACCTTTCATGAGGTTCATGGAGTTTACAAGACACTTTATGAGGTTTACACGGTTCACAAGACCTTTCATGAGGTTCAAAAGGTTCACAAGACATCTTATGAGGTTCACAAGGTTCACAAAGTTCATCATGGGTCAGAAGATTTGACAAATCCCTCAGGCAAGGCATTCTCCTAAGCAGTGCATCCAAAACTAGGGTTTTGACTTTAATCAGGCTAAATGGATTTCCAAGACTTCAAGTGAGCTTCATAATATCTTATATGTGTGTTTAAGAATCCCCATGACAAATTTCAGAACTTTTCTCAAAGGTTTGCTCAGTCAAATGTTCAGATAAGTCAAAATCAGTCAAAGCAGTTAAAAAGTCAAACTGAGGTCAACTGTGGTCAAACCAAAGTCAAACTTCATGATTTTTTGCCAACATCAATTATATGAAGTAAAATTCATCATTTTATCAAGGGTTGATCATGATTCATCAAGGAGATTTCAGATCATCAAGAATCAGGAGTTTCTAAATTAGGGTTTTCACAGGAAAAGTCAACTGAACTTTGACCAGCCATAACTTTCACATGCTTCATCACATTTTTTCCATCCAAAGCTCATTTTGAAGGAAATTGAATTCTCTACAACTTTGTGTGTCACAAGCCAAGCCCAAAAATGCTTCATTTGGAAGGTATGAGCTAAGACATTATAGGTCCTTTTAAAAGTCAACAAAAAGTCAACAACTTCAAAAGGGCATAACTTGAGAATGGTAAATGATATGGACATGAAACCAATGGGGTTGGTTAGAGGACTCTTCAAGATTTCCAAAATGTCCAAGAACACCCTCATAGCATTAAAATTGAAGGATGTGTGCCCTTGCAAAGTTGGGAAATTTTTGGGTGGTTTATGAAGCAAATAGGGCTTTAAAATCAATTTCTTCCAAATGGGCTTGCAATCTTGTGATCCAAACTTCACCATAACACCAAGCACGACCCAACCCATGTAATTTCTGATTTTTTTTTATTTTATTTAATATTTATTTGAATTTTATTCATTTAAATACATATTAAATCAAAATAAAATCAAAAAATCAATATTTAAGTGTGATTCTTCTTCTAGAAAATCATAAAAGACATTTAACATGAATCCACACTATCCAAATTCGTGCTCACTCTTTGAAGCATGAAGAGATTTGATTTTTGGCCAAAATTGGAAAGGGATTTCTTCATCACTAAGGTATCCAAAAAGCCCAAAGAGAGAGTCTATTTTTTGACCTAATTCAATCCACCATATATAGACAAAGAGAACACAAGCATTGGGACGCTTCTTGCAGCCATCAAACTCACTTTCAAACTTTCAAAATCATCAAATTTTTTCAAATTCGGATTCTAATTTTTTGTAACTTTTCAGGTGAATTAAGGACAACAATCTTCTCCCTGAACATCATTGATCATGTCCCAATAATCATATGCATCAAAAACAGCATGAATGCCCTCAACTGAATCGAATTTTATGTGTGTTTTAAGTTTTTTTGAATTCATGGTTATACTTGATATAAACTGTTCTTGATGATTTAAGATTGTTCATAATGTATCATAGAACGATTCTGGATGTTTGGTTTTAAGCTTTCGTACAGGAATCACATTCGGCCATGGCTAGGGTTTCAAACCCTCATTTGGGATTTTCTTATTTAATAAGTTTAAAGACTTATGGATGATGCCATTAGAATGTACAGGTCATAAGGAATCGAATGGTATAATTAATTTTGATTATTGGTACAGCTTTCATGGTGTTCTAACAACCTAGGGTTAGCTGCAAAAATATTTTTCGCAGGAAAATTGGTAAAGGAATTCGCAGGAAATTCCGCAGCGCTAGAGGAAGAAGATGACCCTGCGCGCGAATTTCAGTTTTTGAATTTAGAATTATTATTTAATTAATGTTTCGTATCTTATATCAGTTGGAAGCAAGCGGCGTAGTGGCAAGCGTATACGCGTATAAGGCAAACGACCTGGGTTCGATCCCCAGGTTAATCTTTTTGGTCAAAATCTCTTTTATTTTGCAGGTTTTTTATATAATAATCAAGAACTATTCAATAAACACGTTGCGTGTGTAGCTCAGCTGGTTGATTTGCACATGAGGGAAGCCAGGAGTCCTGGGTTCGACCCCAGGCTCCAGCAGGTAAGTGGTTTTGTTTCTTTTTATTTATTTTTACCTTTTAATATATTTTAATATAATTAATATTATTAATACTAATTCAAATATATTTTTTAAATAAAAACTCAAATATTATCCTTATGTAAATTATAATTTAAATATTTATTCTCTAAAAACATTTTTTATTCTTTCTAAATAATTTTATTAATCTATATTATATATAAGTTGTAAATATTTTATTCAAATCTTATTTAAACTCTAAACCTAAATAAAACCCTAATATTTTCTAAAATCCTAAAATATTTTTAAAACCTAATTATTTTTATAAACCCTAATTATAAATATTAATTTATTTGTTAATTATAAACTTTAAATTATATGTATATATTTTATAATTTTGTTTGTAATTATTATTTAATTCTTATATGTAAACAATTTTTAGTATATGCTTACAAATAATTAAAATTTGCTAATTTAATTTTGTAAATATAATTTATTTTCATAATATGTTTATAATTAACCTAATTTTTATAATTTGTATATAATTTAAAACTTTATGCTAATTAGTATATAATTGTTTATATTTTCTTCTTAATCTTAAAAAATAATTGTTTATATAAAAATTGAACTTTTAATTATTATGCTAATATTCTTATTTATTTTATTATTAATGTTATTTATTTTCATATGATATTTATTTTATTATTACTAACCCCATTTATATATTGTGATTTATTATCATTATTGTTACTAACCCAATTATTTATTATTATTATTATTTATTTTGCTTATTTATTTAATTTATTAATTATTATTATTATGTAATTGTCTCCTTTATGTAATATTTTAGTAATAATGTTTAATATTTATTTTTAAATGCTATGGTTAGTAAAATAGGGAGTGAAACATGTTTGTATTTTAAAATTAATTTAGATCACTAATTTAAAAGATAAATATTTAAAATTGTACACTCACACACATAAGTTGATCTTTGATCGCCATCTCACTTCCTTAAGGATACCTCTCATGTTGCCTAAAACAAAAGGTCAAGTAGGGTGTATAAAGCAAAGTCCCTCATTTCACATCATCTAGTCCCTTAAACAGATAAAAAGATCAAGTCCCTTCGAATGTTGCCTTCGTAATGATCTTGTCCCTTCCGAATAAAGATGATAAGTCCCTTCGAATTGCTTATACACCCCACAGTAGCCTAATTAACAAATGTCCCTTCACTTGTCCCTCACATCCAAGGTAATGACTACCTATTCCTTAATAATAGGGATAGTCTTACCGTTTAAAGGATTCAAGAACAGAAAGGACTTAAACTTAAGGTAGGTTCCTCTTAGATACTTGCTCACTCTTCAAAAACATTTCAAACACTTCATACATTTCAAACAAATTTTCAAAACAAAGGTTTTATACGCATCCGTACATGGATCATTATAAAACACTTAAGAAAATTTCTATTCACACACTTCACATTTCAAAAACATTTTAAAGTGAGCTAAGTAACTAAGAGCCCATGGATAACCATGGATGTAAAGGGTGCTAACACCTTCCCTTTACATAACCTACCCCCCGGACCCAAAAATCTTTTAAAAGGTCTTTCCTGTTCTTTTATGCCTTTCCTTTGGATAAAATAAAAGTCGGTGGCGACTCTTGCTATCCGCAACATAACTAAAGTCAGTTCTCCCACCGTGTTACACCAGGTCGTAACTGACTCCCGAACCCAGTCTCTTTGGTTCGTAGGACCTATGTCCTTCCTTTTCTTTCCCTGGTTTGTGCAACATTACCTTTCATGTTCCTTCAGGATAAAAATGCCTGGCTGGAGACTCTGACTTTTTTGCGCCACTTTCGCGTTTGTACTAGGATGAAAATCCTAGGAGCGACAAACGGCTAAATAAAATACGAACATATTATATATATGGAGAAAAGAGATATGATTCGAAAGTGAAAAAGAAATGCGTAAATTAACCATGGAAACAAGGCCCTAAAATTTTCATTACATAAGGGCCACAACAGGGACAAAGAACATGATTAAATAAGAAAAAAATGCAAAGTCCTGAGACATGACAAATGTCGTCGAAGATTAAAAGGGTAGCTTTGATTGCAACTGAAGAAAATTGTGTTGACTGGTTAAAAGGCGGTTCTCACAGAAAGCCTTGTCAAGTTTGGCAGTAGCAAGCTCTTTGTCAAGCACCTCAGCATTATCAATGAGGTCGAGGGTGCGCTCTAACTCAACATTCAGTACAGCCTCGTCGAACTGTTTAAGCTCTAAGTTGCTCTGCTTAGCCGCAACAATCTTCTTCTGAAGTTCTTCAAGCTCCTTTTCCCAGATTTCAAGGGATGAGTTGTTGGCACAAATTTGTCTGTCCCTCTTAGCCTTGATACCTTCTAGCCATTCGACCTCATTCTCAACCTCCCTAGCCAGATTCCACGCATTACCACTCCTAACCCATGTCTTCTGAATGATGTCCTCAACTCTAGGAACCAACTTAAGATCATCAGACATTTGGTTCACCAAGGTGCTTAGTTCCATGAAGGCTTGAGTGATCTTAGGGTCAAGCGTCGAAAGATCCAGCTATTGTAGGGCGTCTTTCTGGAAGAGGTGAGTAGTAGGATCTGTGCCTAGAGTAGTACAAAGTCCCACTTGAAAAATTTATTTTTTATCTTCTTGAGGATTGGGCCAGCAGAATCACCAGGAGTTGTCGAGGAGCTGCATTTAGAGAAGCCAAAACTTTTCCTAAGCTTTAGCCTAGCGTACTCCCCGAGGTTCGACTGTTTCAATGCTGACATTGGATCCCCAACTGCAGGAGTTGGAATTTGGAGGACTGAAGTTTGCTGAGAATCTCCTTCAGGTAAGGTGGATTGGGTCTTTGCAGGCCTTGTTTTTGGTTCAGTTCCATCCTTTCCCTGATTATCATCATCTTCCTTCTCCTCCTCCTCCTCATTTTCTTGCTCAGGATCATTCATGAGATGACCTTGAGTGACAACTTGAGGATCACCCGCAGTCTCTGGCTCTTTTCTTTGAGGGATGGAAGGGGCTGGCTCTTTAATTTCTTTGCCTTGTTTTTCTTCATCAACAACAAAGGTTGCATCCATCTCCTTAGCTCTGCTGGTTTACCCAGCAAAGTCCTTGTTGGTCACATTTTCATACTCACGCTCTGAATCTTCAATATGAGTTTGCTGAGTAATTATCTTAGCAGGAGAATATGGTGCAGTTTCGACAGTTAGGAGAGGAACAACTGTCATGGTTATGGGTTGGTTAATTTCATCCAAAGAGCTATGAAAAGAGCCAAAATCAGAAGTTGGATGATAAGTAGGCTCACCTTAGTTATTTAGAAGAACTGTAGGAAAAAGAGGAGTAGTCAAGGGTTGCAAGTCAACACCTGCACCAACCTTTCAACAAGAGAAGAAGCTAAGTCGAGGCTATAAGAAGAAATCGAGAGGGGTTGAGTATTAAGTTAAATACTTGATTTTCTTCTCCTCTGAGACTTGAGTTGGCACTCTCAGGAGCGCCGACAACAGGCTTTGCCACAGGAGTGGGAAGTCTAGCTTCAACAACACCCTTAGTGGGTGCCTTCTTCAAAATTTTGGCCACCTTAGAGGATGTTTAGCCATCCACATTGGGAGACTTTGCAGTCTTCCTCTTCCCTTTGAGGGGTACATCCTCAGGAGATTCGTCATCATCTGCAGAGATGACAACGGTGGAGGTATTTTTCCCCTTTCTTGGAGACACATAAGGCTTTTTGGTTGTCTAGCAGAAAGGCCAGAAATTAGAATACAGACACATAAAGAGTTATATAAAGTAAGGATTATAAGATACCTTCGTGCCTTCTTTGTTCTCCAGCTATATTACCACGCCTTTATTGGAAGTGATTCTTCTGGTAATTGTTGGAAGTGCCAAAAACAATTGTCATGAGTTAATAATTGATTATTCAGTCAAGGGAAATAAAAGACCTCAAACCTTCATATATCTCGGATTCGATGCTAACGTCTTCAAGCCTTATATGAAGGTGCCCTTTCAAACTATCCAGCGTGTACTTAGTCGCAACCACCCTTTGAGATTTTGGTTGAAACTGTTGTCAAAGGATCTTAATTGAATCCCCACAGACGAACCAATCTAGAAATGGAGGAACCAGTGCCACTCCAAAATCAGCAGTAAGAAGTAGAGGAAAGTTTGGAGGAAAAATTCGAAAAGCCTCCTCATACCGCCTCTCATGAGGAATGTTTGGGGGTATTTTCAACTTATCCATCTTTTGTAAAAATTTCTCCTTTAACGTGACAGCAGCCTCACGAATGGTTCGTCTAAGATCATTTGGTCGATAGATAGTTTCAAAGTACTTTTGGAAAGCTTGTATCTCTTGGATGTGAGAAGACTTACTTTTCTTGACCTTCTCCAGCACATCAACAAAATCAAGGTCAAGTTGAGTAGAAAATTCAGCAGCAGTGAGAAAGTTCTCACTGTAATACTTGCGCCACCATTCATTAAAAGGATGGGTGCGTTGGGTTTAAGGTCGAAAGATGACGGGAGACAAAACTGCCTTTTGAGATTCCCATCTGGCGAAGATGTCAGCAACATCATCTTCGTCGAAAATGTTATTGTGAAAAATGACTTGGCTTTTTCGATCATAAATACATTTGGGAAAACTCTGACTTAACCCAAATTGCTTAGAAACCAAATTGGGTTAGTAAGCAATAAGGCTTGTATTAGGCCTCCCTCCATTCAGCCTATAAACAAAGAATCTCAGAATCAAGAAGGCTTCCCAAATTCCAACAGAATACAAATGAAGCTTCCTTGTAGGAGAGTTAGGGAAGGCCCTAGTGTAATATGGTGGAAGAACTGACTTTCTATAAATGTTGTGGATAGAAAGAGTCGCCACCGACTTTTATTTTATCCATAAGGAAGGGACATAAAAGAACAGGAAAGACCGTTTTGAAAAGACTTGGGTTCGGGGGGTAGGTTATATAAAGGGAAGGTGTTAGCACCCTTTATCTCCATGGTTATCCATGGGCTCTTAGTTACTTAGCTAACTTTAATTGTTTTTGAAAAGTGTAGTGTGTGATTAGAAATTTTCTAAGTACTTTGTAATGATCCTCGTATGGATGTATACAAAGCCTTGTTTGAAAATGTTAGAAAATAGTGAGGTGTGAAAAGTATTTTAATTTTTGAAGAATGAGCAAGTAACTATGAGGTACCTACCTTAGACTAAGTCTTTCATGTTCTTATATGTTCTTTCAAGGGTGTCGCTCCCACCAAATGACACCTGGTCAGAAGGGGTACAGATGCGAACGGTCGGCGAAAGAGAAAGATGTTGAACGAATAGAGTCGCCAGCTAGGCATTTTTATCCCGAAGGAAAGGTAATGCTACATAAACCTAGAAAGATATGGATAAGACGGTTGCGAACCAGAGAAACTGAGAAAGGGGGTTGGTTACAATCTGGGAAGGTGTTAGCACCCAGATTGTCCGCCGTACTCGACAGGATCCACGCTTAGAAGATTTGTTTTAAAGGGGTAGTGTCAGTGCTATTTGTGTATCAAAGCTGGAAGGAATGCAAGTGTCAGTGTAAAAGAAGTGAGAAGTGTATAAGTGAAGTGTCAGTGTAAGAATAAGAATGAAATGCTCAAGACCATGAGACTTAAAGAATAAGACTGGAAAGAGGGGGAATATACAGAGACTTTTGTTTGATAACCGTTAAGTTATGCCTACGTATCCTCTCGTGCAATGAGGAAGTCAGAACACCGTAGTTCGACCCAAAGAGACTGAAAGATGATTTGACTTGTGAACTGCTTACTTGTCTATGCTCAAGTGTATGACCTGTCTGGCTCAGGTGCAAACTGTCTTGCATTAGACGGAAGAAGCAAGTTCTCGTTTGTGAATGATGATGATGAGAAAAGAATCCCGGAGGAGACGATTATTGTTTGTTTTTTATGTTTTCAACCTTTTATTGCTTTTGAAAGTTTGTCATAAGAAAATGAGCTTAAGCCTAAACCAATGGGTTAGTAAACTCATCACATCCTCCCTCTGATTAGGGGTAATGAGAATACCTTAAGTATGAAGTAAACACCTCACACTCAATCACCATGATGTAGGATTAAGATCATTAACCTACTTGTGATTATTTAGATGTTTTTGTTGTTTTTGTTTAGTGTTAAGTAATGAGTTTAAGCCATAATCAAGGATTTAATGGACCCATTATACCATCCTAATAGAAGGATAATAAATGAGAACATTTAAGCTGAGAAAGACTCCTCAACTTAATCCATGATTAGGGATTAATCTCATGACAAAACAAAGCCTTTATTAAAGTGGATTTTAGTTAATGGTAAAATTAAGAAGTGGATTTTATGGTTTGTAAGACAACTTGAGGGGGACTTGTCCATTAACACTAGGGTTAGTCCTTCTTAACCAATTAAGGAAGAATTAGAACCCTAATACAAGGCCCAAGTTACAAGCCTGATGTCTTGATGGTTATTAAGTGAATTGATTAAAGGATGTAAACACATTAAGGGTTTAACACTTAGGATTAAAGTTATACACTCCATCCTAATAGAAGGATGCAAGCATAATCTTAATCACAAAGCCTTAAAGCCTTTAGGGTTTAGTCCCTGATTATGAGATGAGAAAAGAAGACTCAAAGATGACACAAAGGTAAAATATAAATGGGGGACTAAACAAAACCCTAATTGTGATCATGCTTGGTTATTCCTAGGGTTAATGAGGCTTAAGAGAGAAAGAGATCTTCAAAGGCCACCAAGGAGGAACAAGATGAAAGGAGGAGGAAGCAGAGAGAAGCAAGACAACTTGCTTCACTTAAGAAGGCAAGTTGCCTGAGGAAAGAAGGTAAAAGATGAACATGAATGAGCAAGCTCAATCCAATACACCAGATAAAATGCAGCAATGATGCAAGAGAAATGAGAAGAGATTGTGAGAAGTGAAGGCAAATTCACTTCTCAAAACAACTTACCACCTGAAAAGTTAGCAAAAGAAATGAAATGCAATGCAAATGAGATGAAATGTCATGATGCAAACCAAAGTCAGAAGCATAAACATGATGTTAATGATGATAAGAGATAGAGCAAACACAAGTCAAGAGTTGTGGATGATCATACAAGGATGAGGATGCAAATGAAGCATGTTTTGAACCATGAAAGTACATGAAAAGTTATGAAATGCAATGGACATACAAGATGACATATGAAGGATGCAATGATCAAACATGACTCTAATATGTCCTAAGGTGTATTATGGATCATGTGGATGCACAAGATGTCATGGCAAGTCATTGGATGCAAGCAAATGAAAGATGGATGCAAGAGAAGGCACAAATTAGGGTTTATGATCAACACACAAAACAAAACTCAAAATCAGAAGCATAAGGCATGATAAAAAATTGCAAATGGGAGAAAAGATACCCTAAACCTATACAAGCTCACTGCCCAAAGGAGAGGATCCAACTCTTAACCTAGTGAAAGTTATGAATTTCCTAAGATTGCTAGGGTTTTGGGGTACCTTACCAAGAAAAATGCTAAACAAATTGAAAATGTAAGATCAAATCAAACCAATTTTATCCTATAAACTACATGCTATGAAGAGTGCAATGCAAGAAGAATCATCATCCAACTCTCAATGGTTAGGCAGAAAGGAATTTTTGAAGTTTGAAACAAAATATTGCCTTAAAATGAAATTAAATCCAATGAAAATGATCAAAAGGCATCAAGAACAAAAAAGAAATTTGGTTTGAGAGTTGGATAATGTTTCTAAATGTTTCTAAATGCAATGTGAATTTTTTTGTGATTTATAAATACCTAAATGCATTTTTAATTAATTAATTTCCATTAACTAATTAAAAATAAACATTTAAATGATTTAAAAATAATTTTCAATGCAAAAAATAAAAATAAAAATATTTTTGGGTTTTAAAAATTAATGAAATCTTTGACAAAAGATTTCATAATTTTTAAATGATTTTAGCTATTTCAAATAATTCGTGCAAATAAAATGGAAAGAAAATGAATTTAAAATGAAAATAATGAAAAGTCAACCCAAAGAAGGGCTAGGATTTGATCTGGGTTTGGACTGGTTGACTGCGCGCCAGATCCAAAGGCCCAGATTCAAATCTGGCTAATTTTGTTTTATAATTTAATTAAACAAGATTTAATTAATTAATTGGAGATTAGGGCTCTAATGAGACATCCAGGCCACTCATTCGCGCGCGGGAAAACACATCTAAGGGTCCATATTCAAAACTCCTAATTAATCACACTTAAACCTAATTAATCTCAGGCGACCGAAGATAAGCTTCGGTCGTCTTCTCCGGCTGCCTCTCTCACCAGAATCACTCAAAACACATCCCCAAGACTCACAAATCTCCAGAATCAATCACTCAACAATGGGTAACAAGAATCCATGGCCAAAAACAATTTATATTGACTACACAGTGAGAATCGAAGAAAACAAATTCTAGGGCACAAGTTTCAGGTCAACACCAAATGCTCATTTCTGGCTCATTTTCAAAAATAAATAGATCCCCATGATCAGGGCAACACATAGAACAAGATTCTAACAAGAAATCAAGGTTCTGGAAAATTTGTTCATCATGTTACCTGAGGTTGAGCTTTCAATCCAGGAACTTTCTGCTTGCCTCTCTGCTTCAAAATGGCCCCAATGATCCTCTTGATGAAGCTTTGAAGCTTGGTTGGTGTTTAGAGTGACTGATTTGTGAGTTTGAAGAGGTTCTGTTCAGGGAGGGGGAGAAATCGTATTTTGATTTCAGGGGGTTTCAGGGCAAGGTGAAGGGTCAGGGATGATCAGTGGAACATGCTGAGAGATTCTATGAAGTTTGTTTTGGTGTTTGTGTCTTGTGCAATGAGTTTCGAAGGAAAGTGCATAAGAGGTGAAAACTTGGAGCTATGGCTTGGGGGATGTTTCAGGCTTGTGTGTGTGTTGTGTTGAGTCCCTTTTAGTCCACTTATCACATCTGGATGGGTCAGAGAAGTTGGTGTGGCACTGTGGGATTGGTATGGGTGTTTTTGCATAAAGTCCAAGTTAGGTGTACTTGAGGTATGGGCAAGTGTGAGGCTGTGATAGGGGCATGGTTTGGCTCAGCTGAGATCAGGGAGAGCCAAGGAAATGGATTAGAAGCAATGCAGCAAGTGGATTAGGGTTTGTGATAGGTTTTGCAACTTTGTGACTTTTTGGCCCTTTTGTGATTTCTTAAAGCACAAGTCATGAAAATGGACAAACTCTTGGTGCATTCTGAATTTTAGGCATTGGTTTATGTTTGTGCAAAGGTTAGAAGTTACTTTGAGATCACAAATTGCCTTGGCAAAAGGTTTTGCAACTTTGCTTCTTTGGTGCAAAACTTGAAATTATGTGATTTTTCCCAACTTTGACAAGCCATAACTTTTGATCCAAAATGAATTAGAATGAGTTCTTGTACTTTTTGAAAAGGGAATGATCCATTATACAACTTTCATGACCAAAGTTTTCCCATTTGAAGCATTTTTGAAACAAAAAGCAAGGGTTGAAAAACTTTCCCAAAATGGCAAGTTTCCATTACAAGTCATTTTCCCAAAAAGGCAACTTTGCAAATGGCTTGAAATTCTTCAATTTTGTGAAGTTACAACATCTTCTATGATCAAATAAAGATCATACACATTCAAAATGAAGATGAACACCCTTTGGTTGGGTCATTGGGGGCCTCAGATGCCCTGATTTTACACTGACTTGCTCAAGAAGTCAACTCTTGATCAGATGCCTTCCCCATGGAATTTCTTCATGAAAATTGATGTGCATAATCCCTATACCATATAGAGACCAATAGAAACAATAATGACCAAAAAAATTGGAGTTCTTGCCTCTGAAACCAAAACCCTAATTCTAGGCCATCTGTGCAGTTAAACCTGGCTTTGCTTCCATGCCATTCTCAGTTCTTGTGATTCTTTGACTTTCTTGACTTTGAGAGGATATAATATGATGCTTGAACATACATGGACCCCTTTGAAGTGATTAATGAACTTTGGAGTGTCTCAAGTGGCTCTTGGATGGCTCAGGTCACAAACCCTAGATGCAGATGACTTAGAAGCAATGCATTGAAGCAAAAATGCAATATGAGAATGGTATGGTTGAACTATGCATATGAGAAGATCACAAGCCATGGTGTGAATGGGTGAGAGAAAATTTGGGGTGTTTATATCTGCCCCTATTCAAGCATGAGTTAGCTGTGCAGGATGTAAGCAACGGCTTAACAGGCAAACAAGATAACTTGGGGTTGAATACCAAAGACAGTCCAAAATTTGCACTCACAGAATGAAGAAGAAAAGGGATATAGATTTGTAAGAGAAAATAAAGTATAATTATAAAGTGCGGGCGACGGAGGACGACCGTCGAGCAGAGGACGACTGCTGGGGAATGAGCAATGACGGGGATGACTGACATGCTGGGGATATAAGAGATCATGATGGGGACGACCATCAGGTAAAGCTATAAGACTCTCTGGGGATTATAGGTAAACGAAATAAATGATGAGGTATGGTCATCAAAGGTGAAGGACGATCACCTAGCAGGGTACGGCTGCTCTGTTGGGGATAAGATGAGGGACAGTCATCTAAGGTGAAGGACGATCACCTGGCAGGGTACGGCTGCCGAACGTACCACGACATAGGACGAATGTCGGGCAACAAGGTCGACGATGGGGACGGCCATCGGATAAGCATGATGAAGGATGATCATCAAGAGGTGAAGGACGATCACCTAGCAGGGTACGGCTGCTCTCAGGGTTTATCATGACATAGGACGAATGTCAGATAACAATATCAACAATGGGGACAGCCATCAGATAAAATGATGAAGGGCGATCATCAGGAGGTGAAGGACGATCACCTAGCAGGGTACGGCTGCTCTCAGGGTTTATCATGACATAGGACGAATGTTAGATAGAAAGGAAGTTTTGCTGAGGACTTCGCTGGGTAAACACGGACGAGCGTCTACATCCAAGGAATGAGGGGTATAAGTGTTTGACACTGTGTATAGATTAAAGATGCGGTCGAGCATCCTTAAGACTATGATACAGACGGGTATCAAGTAGAAACGAATGCTGACACATTTTCAGAGATGATGATACAGACGAGTACCAACTGGTTAACAAAGAACACGGGCGAGTATCGATTCTACGGGGACTCTCCTGGGGAATAGTGGACACAGACGAGTGTCTAAATTCAAGAAGACATTAGTGTTTGACATGGTGCATAGATTAAAGATGCGGACGAGCATCCTTAAGACTACGGTACGGACGAGTATCGGCAGAAACAAACGCTGACGCATGTTCAGAGATGATGATACAGACGAGTACCAACTGGTTAACAAAGAACACGGACGAGTGTCGAATCTGCGGGGATATAAGTGGTGTATACAAGATACGGACGAGTATCGGTAGAAGTAAAACATGAGTAACAAGTACGAGTGGTGTACAGACGAGCGTTTAACTTGCTGGGGAGAGTGACACAGACGAGTGTCAAAAGGAGAAAAGTGTAATATAAACAAGTGTATGTGTACCGAGGAAGTTCTGTATGAGTATCTGTGAGTGCAAAGGGGCGCTTTGGCTTTCTACTGGGGATATGACACGGACGGGAGTCAGGAAGTATCTGTATCTTTAGGGAAAGTGCCTTGGCTATCTGTCGGGGAGTCTGGGGAGTTTTCCGTATATCTTTGATGGATTGTCAGTATTTACAAATGTTTGACTCAGAACATGGCTTATGTTCATGCAACATGTTTGACTTTTGCCGTAATGCTCCGTATTAGACGGAATGCTACGCTCTGTGGGGAAAATATGATGCGAATGCCATGATTATGCAAAGATACCGATCCGGGATTCGGATCCCGTTGTTGTGGAGATCTCCGGTTGATCTACTTGAAGGATATCCCAGCTGGAGAGGAGATCATTGGTCGATCTGACACATCCGACTCTGCATGGGGAAGTAGGTCACTGATAGACCTATCCTGGGAAAGAAGAAAGATCACTGAAAGATCTTCTTAGAGATTTTTGTGGGGGTCCTGCCGAGGATGGTACTTAACAACTGAGCTGGGGATATGGGTACCTTCTGGTACTGCTTTGGAGAAGTGATGCCTAGTAACTCTGATGGGGAGAACGCATCTCTGGTGCTGTTTGGAAGGTGTACTGAGGAAATAAGGATTTGGACAGCCTACTGAGGAGAAGCTTTCATGCCCCATGTTGCGTTTCCGATACCTGCAATCCTGTAAAGACAAAGAAACGCACAAGTACCCCGAGGTATCCCTTACTGGGTTCCATCATAAGAGTTTAGACAATCCCGGGAGTAAGTATATTCCCTGTAAGCACATATTTTTAGAAGGGAAGCATCTGTATTTATGCAATTAATATCTTAGAGACATCGGACATTTTTGCAAACAAAAATAAAATGTATAAGATGAAACATGACTGAAAGTCTGATTTTATTAATTTGTGTGCCCTGAATTGGCAAGATACAGTCAAAGAGACAAATCCCCTAAAATGAGGAGATTGTTACAAATTGAAAAACAAAAGATGTTGGCAATGTTGATGACGCTTTGAGGAGCTTCCCTTTTGCTATGACTCGTATGACATTGACGTTCTTCTCATCTTGCTTTCTGAAGAAGGCTGATTCTGACCGACGCCCGAACCTTTTGGAACTTATCAGGTTGTAAGTGATACAGATGAATTCAGAATGCAATTGTTCGCTTATTCCCTTATTTTGCGTGGATCGCCCTTTCAGGTTTCCAATCCACCGGGATACCCATTTTTGCTTGAGTTGTCCAATGCGGCTTTTCAACTTAGCGGGTGTACATTTTTTATTTATTTCCCCTTATTTTTGCCCGAGTCTTTTATTCTGTTTTTGACTCGCCGGGATGCCCTATTTTTGCCTGGACTTACATTCTGTTTTTATGTCCAGCGGGTCATTTTTATGCGAAGTATTTTTTAACTGCATCTTCACCATCCATAGTACTGAGCATCAGTGCTCCACCAGAGAAAACCTTCTTTACTACGAATGGTCCTTCATAATTCGGAGTCCACTTGCCTTTGTGGTCTGTATGAGGAGGAAGGAGTCTTTTCAACACAAGATCTCCTACTTGGTACTCTCGGAGCCTGACTTTCTGATCGAAGGCTTTCTTCATTCTCTTCTAATATAACTGCCCATGACAGATTGCAGCTAATCTCTTTTCTTCAATCAGACTCAGTTGTTCGTATCGGGATCAGACCCACTCTGCTTCATTTAATTTAACATCCATCAATACCCGTAAAGAGGGTAATTCAACTTCAATAGGTAGGACTACCTCCATACCGTAAACAAGTTGATACGGTTGTCGTACCCCGAAAAATACGACCTCACGTCATCCGAATGGACGGAGCCGCGCGCCGGACGGACTGAAGAGTCGCCACCTAATTCTATTTATTCCCGAGGAGGGAAAGGGAAGATATAGATACAAACCGGGAAGAGAAGGATGAGGACAAAGGTCAACGAAACCATTGCCTGGGTTCAGGAGTCGGTTATGCAGGGGGAAGGTATTAGCACCCCTTACATCCATCGTACTCGATGGGAACCATCTAAGTTAACGCGCGCGAAAGGATGTCTATGCTTAAACGAGTTGCTTGCTAGAGGGAAATGAGTTGAATTATAAGTTAGATTGATCCTAGGTGCTCGACAAGGATTGAGATCCTCGTGCCTACGTACTCCCGTGTGCAATGGGAAAGTCAGAGCCTCGTAGTTCGGCCTGCTAAGGGTATTGGTTGTTGATTTTATTACCTTTCTTCGATGAAAGGGTTTAGGAGTTGAAATGCACTAAAGACTATGGATAGTTTATCTCGCCCAACAAGACTAGCGTCTTGCGTCGAAAATAATCGGAGCGAGTAACGAGAGCTCGTTATCCTCCTTTCTACCGCTTAAGGCTCGTGGCGTACAGATCTTCTCGTTTTATTAAAATGTGTTTTATTTCCTAAAGCCGCTTGACGTTGGATCAAGGGTTTGGATCTAATCGGAACATCTTGGTTTTTTGAGGTTTAAAGGTAAATGCAAATGGAGTGTATTTTTGTGGTTTGTTAGCGAGGCACAAATCGCTCGGCTCGCAAAGGTGGAGTGAATCCTAAACGAAAAAGATAACTGAAAAATAAAGTGCAAGTGTGCAAGTGAGATCGCTTGGCGTTGGACCAAGGATTCAGAATTAAATAAAAAGCGGAAAATAACAATACGTACAAGGTAATGGGAGAGGGATACAAAATAAATACAGGGGATTGCGAGAAATAAAGAGGTCTCGTTGTAATTAGCCCAAGAGAAAGCGTGTGTGCAGTGTGTTTGAACTATTCGAAGGCGTTCGGCCTGTTTAATCGGGACGCAACTATTTGAAGGCGTTGGACCTTTTGATCGAGCACAACTATTCGAAGGCGTTGGACCTTTTTGGGACGCGACGAAATTTTGTTCGTGAACTGCCTTAGAATCGATTCAAAATCAGAATCATTCTATAAGGAGTCGAAACGATACTTTTTTAAATGCGAAAAAATAAATAAATTAAATTGAATTGCGAAATATTAAATAGAATAATAAATTAAATAACTAAATAAATTAAATAATGAATAAAACGAATTAAATTATATTACAAGTTTTTTTTTTGTTCAAAATAAAAATAATAGAATAAAATAAAAAGGGGGCCTCATATTGACCGCACATCACCGATTAAATGTAATCGGGCGAAAAACGGCCTTTTAATATATCATTGGCCCATAATAATAAAGTATAAATCGAGAAATCGATAAATGATAAAGAAATAGAAAAAATGGCCTCAAATTGGTTTAGACAATGTTGACAAAGTCAAATGTCAATAAACCATCTATTCTTATCATAGGCCCCAACAAATATTAAAAATCCATGTAATATTTAAAATAAGATAGAAAACAAACTAAAAAGAAAACTAGTAACAAATAATAATGATAAAATAAAACAAATAAATAAAATGGGGGGTTCATGGTACTGGTTGGTGCAAATAGCTACCAAACCCAAACCCATGGGTCTAAGCCCGTTTCACAATCCATGATATTTATATGTAAAAAGCTGGGGTGCAGACATTGAAAACAGGAAGTGCAGACAGAACCTAGGTGGGCTTAGCCCATCAGCAAAACACAATAATAAAGTAATTGAATAAAATAAATAAAATAATAAAAAAAAAGAAAAGAAGGGTTGCGTGTGATCAGAAAAGAAATAGCAAATAGTTTGTGCAATGTGCGTTTAAAATAAAATTCACGTTGGTTGAGCCCAAAATCCACAACAACACCCAACTTTTCATTCTTTTTACTTTTAAAATAATTAAAAGACAAATATTAGAAGATGACATGCATCGGTCCAAACAAAGCTAAAAGGAACAAAATCAGAGCTTCCGAATTCACAGTTCAAAACAAAAAATGAGAATCAACACGCCAACCTTTCTCCTTCTTACGATCCTCTGCGTTTTGGTACGAATCGATCGCCCTTTCAAATCTCTGCTGCTCTCGTCTCTCAAACACGTTCGGATCTCTCGGTAGCTCTCCTTCACTCGCGCGACTTTCTCAATGGCGGAGGCAAGGAGTTCGTGGTCGCGGTATTAACGGTGACGGTTTGGCACTCGCGGCGGATGGTTTGATTTTGTTCTAATGCGGTTTTGCGGTTCAAGTTTTGGGGTGGTGGTGACGAGTTATGTAGTACCGGCGGTTGTTGTTAGGTTGCTCGCGAAAGGAAGAGGCATGCAGTTGGATTCTGGTTTTCAGTTGAGAGTGATGCGATGGAAGTGAGTGGTTTTTCTCAGGTTATTGCGGCGTTTTTACGGTTTGATGGTGACAACGGTTTCGGCTTTTGTTGAAGTTCAGAGTGTTTCAGCATTTGATTCAAGGTTTTTGCGTTTGGATTTGTGGTTTTCTCACTGGGTCTTTTTTTTCTGTGTTAGGGTTTTTTCAGGTGTTCAGGTTGCTGCCTCCTTATCATTGCCAATGATTGATCCTTTTATAGGAGAAAATTCTCGCATGTGTGAGAGGGAATTCCAGAACCGTGTGAGCTTCTGAAATTCGTTAGATAGTATTTTGGAGTGAGGTCATACGTGTGAAGAATCATCAAATTCGTGTGAGTGGTGAGCTGTCTGAATCCATTTAAAAGATTTACAACAATATATTTGTGGGGACCATCAAGAAAATTGTTTGTTTTTGTTTGTAGTGACTGAGTCTTCTCCTAAAAACTTGGTGTGGTCCCATTAATTTTATTTGAAATTTTGACTGTGGCAACTTAGTTCTACTATGGTTTTGGTTCGTTGCTGCATAAACTCTGTGTTTTTTTTCTTTGACTTCTATTGCTTCAAGAATCATACTCCTCATAATGACTTCTGCTTGGCTCATGTGTTGAAGCTGACTATGAATTTTGGCACAGGTACAAACTTGGATTGAGATGACTTCATGAAGTTCCATTTCCTTACTTGAAATCTCATTTCGAAAGTTATATGGATTCTATGTTTGGAAGTCTTCAAGAATGCAGGTCGGATATGAAGTGGAGGTGTGTTGCTTTGCCCTGATGCTTGAGTGACTGTCATGGTATGACTCTGATGAAATTAGCTAATCGAGCTTGATAAACTTGCTGACTCTATTCATGCTGTTGTTCTTGCAGGTGGCCTGTAGGTTTTGTGAGATGGCCTAGCTTGGCTTGCAAGCACTAGCCTGGATAAGAATTTTGCAGGGATGACTTAAATCATCTTGAAATCTAGTTATGGTGTGAAGATAGCTGGAGCTTCTGTCATGCCAGCAATGCTAGACTGAGGTGATGCTGACATGATTTCTCAATACAACCATTTGCAAACTGATATCTGAGGTGAGTTGTACCATTGTTGCAGCCGGCTTGTGTCTATAAGACGCCGCGGTTCTTTATTATTGATGTTCAATTGTTGACTGCTCCTTAATGCTTTGCTCAGAAAGCTTGAATGCTATGGATGGTGTCTTGATGAATGACCAAAGCTGTGAAAATGTTCTTGTTGGTTCTGTTGCAGTGCTTGGCGGAATCGATTGGCATGATTATGTGCATTGGATTTGAAGGTACCTTGACTTCTATTTCTTTTGTAGCTTTGATTCAAAGTGTTTATTCTTGGTGCATTTTGTCTGGATCTTTAGTCATCAATTGAAGATTGGAACTGCTGGCTGGGAGCTAATTGTTGGATTATGCTTCAAAGGTAATGCATTAAACTCTTACTTGCACCTATGTTGAATGCTAACTCCACTGCTTGTACTGATTTTGTTGATCACACAGTATTATTTCAGGCCGCAGCAAAAGAAATTCTGCTAGTTTTGAACGGAGGTAAAGTTTTACGAGAAACACCTTTTCTGTTGTTTTTTGGACCTTTCATGACTCTATTATTTAGGAATCCGATTTCTTATCATCATGCGGCATTCTCGGCTGTGATTGTGTGCTTGGTGCAGGTTAAGTTCACTAGTGGCTGTGGTATGCATAATCCTTCTCTGGACGGCGTGCGTGTGAAGTGCGGATACGGTAGCAGCTTGTGTACGGGGCGTAGGCTTGAAGTTGAAATTTGTGGTTGAAGATTTAATGAAGCGTTTTTGATGATGATGCAGTGGCATAGTCTTGTTATGGTTTTGGATCTGAAGCAAATGAACCTTGGAATTTGGCTTGAAGGGGTGGAAACTCGGAAGGTCAGAGCTTAGGCAGCTTGGTAACACTTGTTCATAAGATAATTGAAATGAATAATAACTCAATTTTGGTTTTGTTTCAGATGGGGTTCAAATCATGGTGATAGGTTCTTTGGTATATTAACGATACTTCATGAAGAAGATGGATTTAGGGGTGCTGGAAAACAGTTTTTACAGGAGGAGAAGTCACGGTTTACTTGCTTCTTTGGTGAAAATTAGAACAAAGAGAATATTAATAGCTTGGTCTGCTTCTTTGGTGAAAATCTAGGAATATCACATGGAGTTCATATTTCTTCATTTTCAATTTCCTTAGCTTCAGTGCATCAAAATACTTTTATGTGAATCTCATTTTTTTATTTGAATTCTTAGGCTTAATCTTCCGTAACGTTACGTATTTTAGAACTTGCAATAGCCTGGTAGTGTCGTCTTGTAGATCAATGACTGGACCCATTATTAAAAAAATGCATGAATTTGATAATTCAAATGATTGAATGTGAGCAGCAGCGTTTCCAATTTCACAAGCGCTTTAGAATTTATTTCCAGATCATTCGTCTCTTATATTCACTACAACATGATCTTGACATGAATTAAAAATTCAAAATCATAACCATTTGAACTTGGTCAACCAATATTCTCTTTTGGATTTTTTTTACCAAGATATAGCTTCTTTTGTTGTAACTCAGGAAAGGTCACTTGTAATGCGTTATTGGTGAAAAACGACACCCTTGTATATGCCTTGAATACCAATATTGACTAAGCAAGGTCATGTATCAGATATTCATCACAAAAGAGTGATCTCAATTCAGACTTTTGGATCCCTGGCACCTATATGTCCCTTGAGATGTCATGACTTAGAATTTGGCCTAAGACCATCTTGTCAAAAATAGAGAAAACTTGAGAAATGAGAGCAAATGGGCCAACACTAGTTTAAAACATCATTTTGAGCAATGATGAACAAAAGTGCGAAAGTCACTTTGAGAACAACTAGAAGAATGACTGAATCTCAATCTTCATTGATCACAAAACTTCAAAGTCCAACAATAGAAATAGAAACCTGTGTTGTTAGTAAACATAAAACAAAAATGACCGTAAAATTATAAGGATAGGACAAATTTGGGGTATGAGAACGGTGTTGCCCCAGTGGATGTTCTGATTGACATTCGGTACCCATGTAAGGCAAACGGTAGCATTTCATGCCAGTCTTTATAGGTAACTATCATCTTCTGCACAATCTTCTTGATATTCTTGTTAGCTGCCTCGACAGCGCCATTCATCTTTGGCCTGTAAGGAGAAGAATTGTGGTGTTGGATCTTGAAGTCCCGACACAGTTCTGCCATCATTTTGTTGTTTAAATTGGAACCATTATCAGTAATGATTCGCTCGGGCACTCCGTACCGACAAATGATGTCTCTCTTCAGAAATCGGGCTACCACTTGCCTTGTAACATTTGCATATGAAGCTGCTTCAACCCACTTGGTGAAATAGTCAATAGCAACCAGGATGAATCTGTGGCCGTTTGAAGCAGTCGGTTCAATCTTGCTAATCATATCAATGCCCCACATGGCAAAGGGCCAAGGTGAAGACATCACATTTAGAGGATTGGGAGGCACATGCACCTTATCCGCATAAATCTGGCATTTATGACATTTTCTGGCGTAAGCACAACAGTCCGCATCCATTGTGATCCAGTAATAGCCTGATCTTAGCAACTTTTTAGCCATTGCATAGCCTCCTGCATGGGTACCAAAGGATCCTTCGTGCACCTCGTGCATTAACAAGTCCGCTTCTGTCTTATCAACGCATCTGAGGAGTACCATATCAAAGTTTCTCTTGTACAGGGAACCATCAGTATTCAGGAAGAAACTACCAGCTAGCCTTCTTAATGTCTTCTTATCATTGGGAGATGCCCCAGGTGGGTATGTTTGATCCTTCAAGAAGCATTTGATGTCATGGAACCAAGGCTTATCATCTTTGACAATGTCTGCTGAAAACACATATGCTGGTCTGTCAAGTCTGGACACTGAAATCTGAGGCACAAAGTTGGCCGCTTGAACTTTGATCATAGATGAGATGGTAGCCAGAGCATCTGCAAATTGATTCTCGTCTCGAGGGATATACTAAAGCTTGACTGTTGTGAAGAAAGTCAATAACCTCCTTGTATAATCCCAATAAGGTATCAGATGGTCCTGGTGAGTGTACCATTTGCCATTGGTTTGATTAATTACCAAAGCTGAATCTCCGAATACGGTCAAAGTCTTGATCCTGAGGTCAATAACTTCCTCAAGACCCATAATACAAGCTTCGTATTCAGCTTCGTTGTTGGTGCAGTTAAAGGTGAGTTTCGCCGAGAAAGGCATGTGAACTCCTTTAGGTGTAATGAGTACTGCACCAACACCACGACCATTCATATTAAAAGCCCCGTCAAACATCATAGTCCATCCTTCTTCTGGGTTAGGCCCTTCAGTGTGAACAGGCTCTTCATGATCTTTTGCTTTTATGAACATGATGTCTTCATCAGGGAAGTCGAATCTCATAGGCTGGTAATCATCAATGGGTTGCTCAGCAAGATAATCAGACAATACACTGCCCTTGATGGCTTTCTGAGAGGTGTACTGAATGTCATATTCTGTGAGGATCATTTGCCATCTTGCAACCCGTCCGGTAAGTGCTGGCTTCTTAAATATGTACTTAACTGGATCCATCTTTGAAATCAACAAGGTGGTGTGGGTCAACATATACTGCCTTAGTCGGCGAGCAGCCCACGCTAAAGCACAACAAGTTTTCTCGAGCAGTGAATAGCGTTGTTCACAGTCGGTAAACTTTTTGCTTAGGTAGTATATTGCATACTCTTTTCGACCAGACTCGTCATGCTGGCCCAGCACACACCCCATTGACTCTTCTAATACTGTCAAGTACATTATCAGAGGTCTTCCTTCAACTGGAGGCATAAGGATAGGGGGCTCTTGTAAGTATTCCTTGATTTTGTCAAAAGCCCTTTGGCAGTCTTCGTTCCACCTGACCGTTTGTTCTTTTCTTAACAGCTTGAACAAAGGCTCACAGGTTGCAGTAAGGTGAGATATGAACCGTGAAATGTAGTTCAATCTACCTAAGAACCCCCAGACTTCTTTTTATGACTTAGGTGCAGGCATTTCTTGAATGGCCTTGACCTTATCAGGGTCAACTTCAATCCCTTTCTCACTTACAATAAATCCCAGCAGCTTACCAGATCGCACCCCGAATGTGCACTTGTTGGGGTTTAACTTCAGTTGATACTTCCTCAGACGCTTGAATAACTTCAGCAGATTTACCAGGTGGTCTTCTTCTGTGAGGGACTTGGCAATCATGTCATCCACATAACATTCAATTTCTTTGTGGATCATGTCATGGAATAATGTTACCATAGCCCGTTGATAAGTTGCACCCGCATTCTTCAGTCCGAATGGCATCACCTTGTAACAGAACGTGCCCCAGGGTGTAATGAAAGTTGTCTTCTCCATGTCTTCAGGTGACATCTTGATCTGATTGTATCCTGAAAATCCATCCATGAAGGAGAATACCGAGAACTGAGCCATATTATCAACCAATACATCAATGTGAGGTAAAGGGAAATCATATTTCGGGCTGGCTCTGTTAAGATCCCGGTAATCCACACACATTCTCACCTTGCCATCTTTCTTAGGCACATGTACAATATTAGCAACCCACGGCGGATAACTAGTCACAGCAAGGAACCCGGCGTCCCACTGCTTTTGCACCTCTTCCTTAATCTTCATTGCCATATTTGGGCGAGTACGGCGCAATTTCTGTTTTACCGGTGGGCAGTCTTCTTTTAAAGGCAGCTTGTGCATGACAATATCGGTGTCCAATCCTGGCATATCCTGATAAGACCAAGCAAAGACGTCCACATACTCCCGAAGCATATCAATCAGTTGCTCTTTCACTGGATCTTGCAGGCAGGCCCCGATCTTAACCTCTTTCACATCTTCTTCTGTACCAAGATTAACCGTTTTGACCTCCTCTTGATGAGGAGTGATAACCTTCTCCTCTTGCCTTAACAACCTGGCTAGCTCTTCAGGTAGCTCGTAATCTTCTTCAACCCCTTCATCAGCTTGATTGATTGGATTGTCAAAGTCATACGAAGTCATAGCTGTGCTGTTGTCGGTGCAGTCTGAAAGGCACTCTCTGCAAGGGTTTAGATTGTTCATTTTAGTGATCGATTTTAATCTTGTTTAGAAAAAGTGAAATGAAGTTATCATTTTGGAAAACATTGCCATTTTATTTTTGTGCAAAAAGAAAAAATGAAAAACAGTGAGCGGAAAAGAAAAACAAACTCATTTGCAAAAGATGTCCGATATTCATTGATTGATCTGTTTGCACAAAATTACAAGATGGCCCGATTACAAAATGAGTCTTGACATCTTGGGCAAGATACAAGACTTGATGCATGCTTTAAAAATACAGGAAATAATAATTACTCTGCAGGAGTAACCCTTATAATTTCCTGGGAAGACCAGTTTGAGACATGGCTCCCCGGGGTCCTTGGACGTATCCAGCTCTCCAGGTTGCGCTCATCTTCCGACTCATCTTCCAAGTTGTTCACAACATCCGGGGCGAGCATTCCCCCGCTGACAAATTTGGGCTTCTTGGCAGCCTCTGGTTGATCTTGCTGAGTTGGTTTGTAACCCAACCCAAATCTGTCTTCCTTCTTTTCCACAGGCAGCAGCTTGCCCCAGCCTTGGGCAGTACCCTCTTCAACAACCTTCTTGGCTTGCTGGTAAGATGTTATGGAGGTCCCTAGTACAGCAGATGCTTCATTTATATTTAGGGCCTCGAACCCCTGGCTCATGGTTTCATGGATTTCTCCATCCATTTCAATGTACTTATACGTAGCCAGATGGCTAACAAAAATGTCTTCTTCCCCACAGATGGTGATGATTTGGCCTTCCCACTCGAATTTCAGCTTCTGGTGAAGGGTAGACGTAGCAGCGCCAGCAGCATGGATCCAGGGTCTACCCAACAAACAGCTGTAGGCCGGCTGAATGTCCATCACATAGAAGGTAATTTTGAAGGTCTGCGGGCCAATCATCACAGGCAGATCAATCTCCCCAAGCACTGATATTTTAGAGCCATCAAATGCTCTCACCACCAAATTACTCGGACGCAATGCTAAGCCATCATATTCCAGTTTCACCATGGCTTTCTTTGGTAGAACATTGAGTGACGACCCAGTGTCCACCAGTACATGAGATAAAACAGCACCCTTGCATTCCAGGGTAATATGTAAAGCCTTGTTGTGGTTACGTCCCTCAGTTGTTAAGTCGGCATTGGTAAAACCCAGTCCATGACTGGTATTGACATTTGCTACCACAGTTTCTAGCTGATTAACAGTGATCTCCTCAGGCACGTATGCTGCGTGCAGGTCTTTCAGTAATGCATTCCCGTGAGCTTCAGAACACATCAACAGGGATAATATGGAGATCTGTGAGGGAGTTTGGTGAAGCTGATCCACCACCTTATAGTCACTTCTCTTTATGATTCTCATAAACTCGTCTACATCCTATTCAAAAGATGTCTTCTGAGTTTCTTTGACAGCCGACTCTTCAGATACCACACTCTTTCCTTTTGCTTTGGCAGCAGCTTCTGCTTCGGCATTAGGTCCTTGTGTTTGTGAGGCAAAAAGGCGTCCGCTTCTGGTGAAGCCTCCGCCTCCCCCAACATTACCAATTTGTGGATAAGAGGTTGAAGAATCCAAAGTGATTTTCTCCCCGTTGCAGTAGAGATCAGAGCCATAATGCCAGGGTATGGCATTACTGCTTTCATATGGAACTGGTCCAGGCACCGTGATGGTAACTGGACTGACTGCAGCAGATGAGGGTACTGAAATGGTGTGCGGATCGTAGTAAATGGTGACTGGTGATCTGGCAGGAGATGCCACTGTTTGTTGTTGAAAGTTGTTGTTTGGAGGAACATTTGATGGATCATAGTAGATGGTGACTGCTGAGATATCTTCATTAATTTCTGCTGATGTTGTAGAAGATTCTGCTGAATAAATGGGTGCTGATGTTGTAGGAGAAAGGGTTGTTGACATTTGATTTGTTGAAGTGATGGATGGAGCCATTGCTGATGATATTGATGAATCGGTAGGAATGATTGTTGCTGCAGTTGTAGGAGAATCAGGAATTGTTGTCAAAGGAATTGCTGGATTTGTAGGCGCCGTTGTTGAGATCTTAAGTATGCCATCCTTCATAAGACCATCTATGCCGCTTCTTAAATTATCACACCCGTTGACTGCAATGTTGCAATACCCACAACCGAGCTCACACCCGGGGAACATCTGGCATTCTAGAAGCTGAGCTTTAATCTCGACCAGAGGTGTCCGAATTTGTGCAACACTGGTGATCAAGGTAGATGGTCTGTCTTCCTTAATGGCATTAATCCTCGGCCCGCTATGATGAGGCATAGGATTCTTGTTGACATTTAGAGGGGGTTCAAAGTTGAGGGCTTTAGAATCCACCAGATCTTGGACTTTCATTTGCAAAGCCCTGCATTTTTCCGTATTATGGCCAGGTGCATTGGAGTGGAAAGCACATATGGTGTTGACATCATAATTTCTTGGGATATTGGAGGGATCTGGTGGTGCCAATGTCCTTAATTCAACCAAGTTGAGTTTCAGGAGTTGCGGCAATAAGGCAACATAAGGCATAGGGATAGGGTCAATCACCCTATTTGCCTGTGATGGTCTTTGTTGAAAGGGTCTTTGTTGTTGATTGTTGTTGTTGTTGTTGTTGTAGTTTCTCTGTGGCGGATACTGAACTTGCTGTTGATAATGTGGTTGCTGTTGTGGTTGATGTGCTGGTTGCTGAGGGATCGGAGCTGGAATAGTGACAGCTGCCACTGATCTATGAACATACTGAGGTCTGCCCCTGTTGGTATGAATGGCATTTGTCTCACCAGTTCTTCTAGGTCCCACAAAAGGCTTCCTGGGATTACTGGACGAACTTGTGCCGTTATCAGAAATCTTACCCATCTTCAAAAGGCTTTCAATCCTTTCCCCAGCTATGACTACGTCAGCAAAACTGGTGGAAGAAAAGGCAGCTAGCCTATCAATATAAGTTCCTTGCAGAGTATTCATGAACATGTCAGCCATTTCTCTTTCCGACATGGGTGGTTGGACAGCAGCAGCAAGCTGTCTCCACCTTTGGGCATATTCCCTGAAGCTTTCCCTGGAGGATTGAGACATTCCCATCAAGAGGGTCCTGTTAGGAGCCATGTCCAGATTATATTGGTACTGTCTGATGAAGGCTTCAGCTAGGTCCTTCCAGCATCTGATAGTAGCTCTGGTCAAGTGTGAATACCACTCTCTTGAAGCCCCAGTTAAACTGTCTTCAAAATATAACATCCACAGTTTCTCATCCATGGTATATGCTTTAAGTCTCCCCAGAAAGGACTGTAAGTGAGTTCGTGGACAGGAAGTTCCATTGTACTTCTCGAAGCACGGGGGTTTAAACTTGTGGGGAATCCTTACCCCATCCACTAACCCCATATCCATAACATCGAAGCCTAAGGAATTTTGAGACTCCAGAGATCTCAACTTCTCAGCAATTTCATCAAACCTCCTATCATAAACTTCATCTCCAACTCCCATTATGGTAAACTGCTCCTCTTGAGGATCTTCTTGCAAGATCCTGCCTGCAGCAGTATTGCCCGGTACATTCCTTGGGATGTTGGCCTCTGGATCTAGATGAGGTCCAAATACTGGTGGGTTAACATGAGGCTGACCTCCCTCATTTTTGCTGGTTCCTCCAGTGCCAGGATGATGTTCTTCGGGGGTCTGTCTTTCTACCAATTCCCTTAACCTCTCTTGACTTTGAGCCAGGTTAGTCATCACAGTCATGAATTGGGCCATTTGGTTTCTCATCTCCACTCTTTCGTTAGCCATCTGAGTTCTGACTTCTGTCAGGTCCTGCTGTACTTGATCCATTTGGATACTAGGAAGATTGTTGCGAGTAGGATACCGGTGCGGACGGTTGAGAGGGAACACCCGGCGGCGAGCAATAATTCCTGAACCACAACAGAGTTAGAAACAAATAAAACAATGACAAAACCTACAAAACAAAACAAAAGTTAGCATGCAATGAAGTATGCTTATTTGCTTTCCAAGGTATCCGACTTGGCTCTTGGTTTTGACCTTTCCCGACCCTGAGGAATATGTTCTGATGTTACTTGAGAAAAGAAACTCATTGAAACAAACTAACAAATACATTGCAAATGGTGGATCATACATAGTTTGTTTTTACAACATATGCCCCTGAAGGGTCAAAATACAACATAAAAGAAAAGTACATCAAATGGAAATAACAACAAGCAAAGAAGTCAAACATCTAATCCAAACTCATCCTCCTTAACCTCCTTCAATAGTGCTTCAGTTACAGGACCAGCCAGATAAGAAGGTTTCTGGTGGCAATAGCAGTGGTCAGCTTCTTGTGTCTGTCTTGGTCCTTTGACTTCTTCAAACCAGCCCTAAGCTTTAATTCTGAAATCTCCTTCTGGGCTGCCAGCAGAGCTTCCTGTTGTTTCTTTTCAATAGCCTCTAACTGCTCAATCCTGGCTTGAGTTCTCTTATCTTCTTGAGTACGAGCTTCAGTGATCCTGACCCACCTAGCTTGACTTTCTTGTAGATAGAGATCAGTCCTAGCCTTCTGAAACTGGGCCTCTTTACAGGCATTCTTCAATATTTGTTCTCCAGCTCTTGATTTCTTGATGTAGTTTTCTGCTTTCTCAATCTTGGTCAGATGTTCCACCTTTAGCTTCTCCAACCTCTCAATGTCTAGACGACCATCACTCCTCTCCCAGAGGGTCTTCTTCAGAGCTTGAGACAGATTCTCATTCCTTTCCTTCTGCTTCTCAAATTCTTCCAGGCTGACAGTGGCTGGAGGTGGTACTGTGGATGGTCCAGGTGCATCCTCAATGGTGAAAGGCATCCCAGAAATCTGATCTCTAGCATGAGACCAATCATAATACTGAGCTGAAGCCACATTATTGCACCTCCCAAGAATGGCCATCCCCTTGGTCTGGATGTTGTCCCAAGCCCAGGATGCTTGTCTAACAACAGCTAGATTAGGTTTTATCTCACAATACAGGGTCTCAGCTAGATCTTGCACTCTAGGAGGGTGAACCAAAGCATAGCCCAATTGTCTCTTGAACATCAAAGGATTGTAGTTGATGCAACCCTTCACTCCTATCAGAGGTACAATTGGGTATTGCCCACAGCTAGTTATTATGTCCCTGCCTTTGGTGCTCTGGGTACACCATCTGATGTCATCTGAAGTCAAAGCAATAAGTCTTTTAGCCCAATTCTTCTGTTGGTGGGGGTTCAGGAAGGCATCAGTCCTGGGTAAGTGTTTGAGAAACCATGTATGAAATAAGGGAGCACATCATCTCACCAATTTTCCTCTTTGCTTCTCATTCCTCTGATGAATGGAATAATAGAAATCTCCCAGCAAGGTGGGTACTGGGTTCCTCAGAAGGAAAAGATGAATGGCATTCTTGCTGATAAACTTGGGCTCATCTGCAAATAGTATACCCCCATATATACCGAGGGCTAACAATGCACAAAATTCCCTCCATTCTCCCAAGGAGGCCTTCAGGATGTCCTGAGAAGTCAGAAAGTCTAAGTGCAAACCAGGGATCCCATCCTTTGTTGTCATGTTCTGCTCAATCAAAATAGGCTCTAGGTACAGTGCTTTTGCCACTTCTCCATTGCTGGGAGAAGTCATCTCTGGGTTGAAGGGGACTGTAAACACCCCAAATTTGCCCTCACCCATTCACACCATGGCTTGTGATCTTTTCATATGCATAAGTTCAATCATGGCATCTCATATTGCATTTTTGATTCACTGCATTGGTTCAAAGTCATCTGCATCTAGGGTTTGTGATCTGAGCAACCCAAGAGCCATTTGAGCCACTCCAAAGGTCATCAATCACTTCAAATGGGTCCATGTATGTTCAAGCATCATATTGTATCTTCACAAAGTCAAGGATGTCAAAAAATCACAAGAACTGAGAATGGCATGGAAGCAGAGCCAGGTTTAACTGCACAGATGGCCTAGAATTAGGGTTTTGGTTTCAGAGGCCATAACTCCAAATTTTTTGGTCATTATTGTTTCTATTGGTCTCTATATGGTATAGGGATCATGCATATCAATTTTCATGAAGAAATTCCATGGGGAAGGCATCTGATCAAGAGTTGACTTCTTGAGCAAGTCAGTGCAAAATCAGGGCACCTGAGGCCCCCAATGACCCAACCAAAGGGTGTTCTTCATCATTTTGATTGTGTGTGATCTTTATTTGATCATAGAAGATGTTGGAAGTTCACAAAATTGAAGAATTTTAAGCCATTTGCAAAGTTGACTTTTTGGGAAAATGACTTGTAATGGAAACTTGCCATTTTGGGAAACTTTTTCAACCCTTGCTTTTTGATTCAAAAATGCTTCAAATGGGAAAACTTTGGTCATGAAAGTTGTAGAATGGATCATTCCCTTTTCAAAAAGTACAAGAACTCATTCTAATTCACTTTGGATCAAAAGTTATGGCTTGTCAAAGTTGGGAAAAATCACATAATTTCAAGTTTTCTACCAAAGAGGCAAAGTTGCAAAACCACTTGCCAAGACAAATTGTGCTATAAAATGGACTTCTAATCTTTGTACAAACATAAACCAAGGCCTAAGGATCATATTGCATCAAAAGTTTACTCATTTTCATGGCTTGTGGATCAAGAAATTTCAAAAGGGGCAAAGTGGAACAAAGTTGCAAAATATCCTTCAAACCCTAATCCATTTGCTGGCTGGTTTCAAAATTGATCCTATGGCCCTCCTCACTTCTTGCTGCGTAGGACACCCCTATTGTCCTTGGCTAACTATGAGCCCATACCTCTCTTACACAAAGCTTGACTTTTTTTGCAAAAGACCCATACCAATCACCATAGGGCACAACCACTCCACAGACCTATCCATGAGTGATAAGTGGACCAAAGGCAAGCCATAACACACAACAACTCATGCTGAAACACACTCCAAGCCATAGTTATCAAAAATCCTCCAACTTGCAAAACCATTCGAATCTCTCAGCTCACTCAACCATTCTTCAAACCAACTTCACCATTGATCTCAAAATGACTCACTGATCACAAACCAACCATTGAAACAGCCAAAAACCTCACATAAGCAAAACACGATTTCTGACCAGTTGGCTTGCAATCTCACAAACCAGCCAAAAGAAATTCCTTCCAAGCATCAAAACTTCATCAGGAGGTCAAGGGGAGTGGTTTGCACAAAGAGGGGAGGCCTGAAAGTCCAGAACTGAGAAAGCTCAAGCTCAGGTACCTTCTTGAAACATTTTTCCAGAACTTGTTTCTTTAGTTATAGAATGGTAGAGTGTGTTCCACTGATCACAATGAACTTTAAATGGTGAAAAATGGTTGAGTTTTGAGTGTGTATGCTTGTTCTGAAATTTTGTTCAGTTTTAGGTTTTTGTTCGAATCTTGTTGATGATGAATAAATGAAATTTGATGCTGGATTCTTGCTCAATGGGGTTTGGGGATGATTTCTGGAGATTTGGGGGGTTTGATTTAGCCTAGGGAGTGTTTTAGAGAAATCTCAGGGGAGAGCTGGCCGGAGAAGATGACCGGAAGTCTTCTCCGGCCACCTGAAGGTCATTAAACCCTAATTACGTCATTAATGGGAGTTTGAATGTGGAGCGTAGATTGGGTTGACTGGGGTTGACTCGCGCGTGAATGTGTGGCCAAGATGCATCATTAAAACCCTAAGCTTGTTTAATTAATTCAAAAACCTGTTTAATTAATTCATAATTGAAATTAGCCAGATTTGAATCTGGGCCCTTGGATCTGGCGCGCAGTCAACCAGTCCAAGCCCAGATCAAATCCTGGCCATCCCTCTTGCATACTTTCATTTATTTATATTTTTATTTCATTTTTATTCATTTGTTTTGTACATTTATTTTAAAATAGCAAAAAATGTTTAAAAATTATGAAAATTTTTGTCAAGGTTTTCATTATTTTTCAGAACATAAAAATATTTTTATTTTTATTTTTTGCATTAAAAATTATTTTTAAATCATTTAAAAGTTTATTTTTAATTAGTTAATGGAAATTAATTAATTAAAAATACTTTTAGGTATTTAAAAATCACAAAAAAATTCACATAGTATTTAGAAACATTTAGAAACATTGTCCAACTCTCAAACCAAATTTCTTTTTTGATCTTGATGCCTTTTGATAATTTTCTTTGGATTTAATTTCATTTCAAGGCAATATTTTGTGTCAAACTTCAAAAATTCATTTCTGTCTAACCTTTGAGAGTTGGATCATGATTCTTTCTGCATTGCATCTTGTATGGCATGTATTTTATAGGATAAAATTGGTTTGAATTGATCTTGAATTTTCAATTTGTTTTGCATTTTTCTTGACAAGGTACCTTAAAACCCTAGCAATCTTAGGAAATTCACAACTCTCACTAGTTTAAGAGTTGGATCCCCTCCTTTGGGCAGTGAGTTTGTATAGGTTTAGGGTTCCTTTGATTGTATTTTCAAATTTTTATCATGTCATTTGCTTCTGGTTTTGAATTTTTGCTTTGCATGGTGCATGAAACCCTAATTTGTGCCTTCCTTTGCATCCATCTTCCATTTGCTTGCATACCATGACTTGCCATGACATTTTGTGCATTCATTTGATTCATAATACATCTTAAGACACATTAGGATCATGTTTGATCATTGCATCTTTCATTTGCCATGTTATATGTCTTTTGCATTCCATAACTTTTCATGAACATTCATGGTTCAAAGCATGTTTCTCTTGCATCCATATGTTTGTATGATCATTCTCATGCCTTTCCTCATGTTTGCATCATCTCTTAGCATCAATAAAATCATGATTATGCTTCTGGTTTTGGTTTGCATCATTACATTGCATCCCTTTTGCATTACATTTCATTTCTTTACTAACTTTTCAGGTGGTAAGTGGAATTGAGAAGTGAATTTGCCTTCACTTCTCACAATCTCTTTTCATCTCTCTTATGCATCATTGCTGCATTTTTACATGTGTATGGGATTGAGCTTGCTCATTCTTGTTCATCTCACTTTCTTTCTTCAAGCAACTTGTCTTCTTAAATGAAGCAAGTTGTTTTGCTTCTCTTTGCTTCCTTCTCCTTTCATCTGCTTCTCTCCTTGGTGGTTCTTTGAAGATCTTTCTCTCTTAAGCCACACAAACCCTAGGATCTCCAAGTATGATAACATTTAGGGTTTTGATTAGTCCCCCATTTAGTTTCACCTTTGTGTCATCTTTGAGTCTTTTTCTTCTCACCTCTTAATCAAGGACTAAACCCTAAAGGTTTTAAGGCTTTGTGACTAAGCTTATGCCTGCATCCTTCTATTAGGATGGAGTATATAACTTTAATCCTAAGTGTTAAACCCTTAATGTTGTTTAAATCCTTTAATCAATTCACTTAATAATCACTAAGACATCAAGCTTGTAACTTGGGCCTTGCATTAGGGTTCTAATTCTTCCTTAATTGGTTAAGAAGGACTAACCCTAGTGTTAATGGACAAGTCCCCCTCAAGTTGTCTTACAAACCATAAAAATCACTTCTTAACCTTACCACTAATTAAAATCCATCTAATAAAGGCTTTGTTTTGTCATGAAGTTAATCCCTAATCATGGATTAAGTTGAGGAGTCTTCCCCAGCTTAAATATTCTCATCTATTATCCTTCTATTAGGATGGTGTAATGAGTCTGTTTAATCCCTGATTATGGCTTAATCTCATTACTTAACACTAAACAAAAACAACAAAAACATCTAAATAATCACAAGTAGGTTAATGATCTTAATCCTACATCATGGTAATTAAGTGTGAGATGCTGACTTCACACTTAAGGTATTCTCATTACCCCTAATCAGAGGGAAGATGTGATGAGTTTACTAACCCATTAGTTTAGGCTTAAGCTCATTAACTTATGACAAACACCAAAAAGCAATAAAAGATTGAAAACACAAAAACAAACAATAATCGTCTCCTTCGGGATTCTTTTCTCATCATACTCACTCACAAACGAGAACTTGCTTCTTCCGTCTAATGCAAGACAGTTTGCACTTGAGCCAGACAGGTCATACACTTGTGCATATACAAGTAAGCAGTTCACAGGTTAATTTATCTTTCAGTCTCTTTGGGTCGAAATACGATGTTCTGACTTCCTCATTTCACGAGAGGATACGTAGGCATAACTTAACAGTTATCAAACAAAAGTCTCTGTATATCCCACCTCTTTCCAGCCTTATTCTTTAAGCCTCATGGTCTTGAGCATCTCATTCTTATTCTTACACTGACACTTCACTTATACACACTTCACACTTCTTTTACACTGACACTTGCATTCTTTCCAGCTTTGATGCACAAATTGCACTGACACTACCCCTTTAAAACACAAATCTTTTAAGCGTGGATCCCGTCGAGTACGGCGGACAATCTGGGTGCTAATACCTTCCCAGGTTGTAACCAACCCCCTTTCTCAGTCTCTCTGGTCCGCAACCGTCTTATCCACATCTTTCTAGGTTTATGCAACATTACCTTTCCTCTGGGATAAAAATGCCTAGCTGGCGACTCTTTTCTTTTCTTCTTTCGCCGACCGTTCGCGTCTGTACCCCTTCTGACCTGATGTGTCATCTGGTGGGAGCGACAGCTTGGCGACTCTGCTGGGGACCCGTATACTGTAACCAGGGCTTCTGGTTCTTTTTGTGGGTTCCTCCTAGCGCTTTTTTGATTTGTGTTTACTGGGGTGTTATGTGCTATTTGTGTTTATATATTTGTTTTATTTATTGCTTTATGTACAGTTAATTGTTGCTTTCTTTACAGCTTTATGTATATATATCATACTGTCATATTGTCATCTGGCTGAATCTGTTTTTTGTTTGTTTTGGTGGGTGGGGTTCATTGAGAGTTTAAGGTCCTATACCTGGGACCTGAGTGACACCTAGGCTAGAGTGGTTCATGTTCTTTCCCATTCCATTTCGGTCTGGTGCGGGAATATGAAACACGGTTCAGATGTGGGTTTCTTCTTGAGAACTCTGTGCTACAGATTTCCTGTAGCGCTAGGGCTATCTGGGAAGCCTGCTAAGTCTGGATGACCTTTACTATGACCTTCAGAAACTGAGGAGAATTAGAGGAGGATCTTTTATGGTTATTGTAAACACTGTACCTCCGGGTTAGAAGTGTTTACACTTCTCATAACTGATCCAAGTCTGAGGATCTTTGTTTTAGAACATCACCTGTGAGGGGGTCGGGCTGTTTACAGGTTTGCAGGTACCATTGGCCACATCATACCCTATTACTGTTTGGTTTAAGAGTACCTCACTTTGGACAGTTCTTGTGATTTAAACCACGGACATGTGACTCTTTATTTGAGTCCCCCTACCTTGGTTACTGGATTTCTGAACCTCAATCTGGACTTCTTAAACATACATGGACCTTTATATCAAGGCAGTAATCAGATCCAGCTTGATCACAAACCCTTGCATATCATTTGCATACTCATCATTGCATCATTTAACATTTGTTTATTTGTTTTTCAGGGTATCCACATTACATTTTGGCTTGGTTTTGACCCCTTCATCTGCATAGACCTCAGTTTCATCAGCTATCTGCTTCAGCTATCTTCATCAGTTGCCTGCTTCAGCTACCTCCATCATCATCCTCATCCTATCAGTGGCTCATCTCCAGTATCAGTTTTTAGCTCTTCATCAGCAGTCATGACACCCAAGAAGAGCAACATTTCATACCATTTCTTTGAGCCTGTGCTGGCTGGCATCAGACAGGTCCAGGCACTTATCACTCCAGACCACATCCCATTATTCAGAGAGCATTATGGAGGCATCCTTGATATGGTTATGGACCTAGACCCTTCTCAGAGGAGTTTGATCCACACTTGCCTACAGTTTTATGACCCTCCTTTGAGATGCTTCACTTTCCAGAACTTTCAGCTGGGACCTTTGCTGGAGGAGTTCTCATCATTGATTGGAATACCTGTCAGGGGTGATATCCCCTTCAACCCAGAGATGACTTCTCCCAGCAATGGAGAAGTGGCAAAAGCACTATACCTGGAGCCTATTTTGATTGAGCAGAACATGACCATAAAAGCTGGAATCCCTGGTTTGCACTTAGATTTTCTGACTTCTCAGGCCATCCTGAAGGCCTCTTTGGGGGAATGGAAGGCAGTTTGTGCATTGTTAGCCCTCAGTATATATGGGGTTATACTTTTTGCAGATGAGCCCAAGTTTATTAGCAAGAATGCCATTCATCTCTTCTTTCTGAGGAACCCAGTGCCCACATTACTGGGGGATTTCTATTATTCTGTTCATCAGAGGAATGAGAAGCAGAGAGGGAGATTGGTGAGATGCTGTGCTCCTCTGTTTCACACTTGGCTGCTTAAACACTTACCCAAAACTGATGCTTTCCTGAACCCTCACCAACAGAAGAATTGGGCCAGGAGGCTTATTGCTTTGACCTCAGATGACATCAGATGGTGCACCCAGAGCACCAAAGGTAGGGACATAATTACAAGCTGTGGGCAGTACCCCAATGTACCTCTAGTAGGAGTGAAGGGTTGCACCAACTACAATCCTTTGTTGTTTAAGAGAAAATTGGGCTATGCTTTGGTTCACCCTCCTAGAGTGCAAGACTTGGCTAAAACCCTGTATTGTGAGATAAAGCCTAATCTAGCTGTTGTTAGACAAGCATCCTGGGCTTGGGACAACATCCAGACCAAAGGGATGGCCATTCTTAGGAGATGCAATAATGTGGCCTCAGCTCAGTATTATGAATGGTCTCATGCTAGGGCTCAGATTTCTGGGATGCCCTTCACCATTGAGGATGTACCTGGACCATCCACAGTACCACCTCCAGCCACTGTCAGCCTGGAAGAATTTGAGAAACTGAAGGAGAGGAATGAGAATCTGTATCAAGCTCTAAAGAAGACCCTCTGGGAGAGGAGTGATGGTCTTCTAGACATTGAGAGGTTGGAAAGGCTTAAGGTGGAGCATCTAGCCAGGATTGAGAAAGCAGAGGACTACATCAAGAAGTCAAGAGCTGGGGAGCAAATTTTGAAGAATGCCTGTAAAGAGGCCCAGTTTCAGAAGGCTAGGACTGATCTTTATCTAAAAGAAAGTCAAGATAGGTGGGTCAGAATCACTGAAGCTCGCACTCAAGAGGATAAGAGGACTCAGGCCAGGATTGAGCAGTTAGAGGCCATTGAAAATAAGCAACAGGAAGCTTTGCTGGCAGCCCAGAAGGATATTTCAGAGTTGAAGCTTAGGGCTGGTTTGAAGAGGTCAAAGGACCAGGACAAACACAAGAAGCTGACCACTGCTATTGCCACCAAAAACCTTCTTATCAGAAACATCACAGAGCATCCGGCTGGTCCTGTAACTGAAGCACTATTGAAGGAGGTTAAGGAGGATGAGTTTGGATTAGATGTTTGACTTCTTTGCTTGTTGTTATTTCCATTCCATGTACTTTTCTTTTTATGTTGTATTTTGACCCTTCAGGGGCGTATGTTGTAAAAACAAACCATGTATGATCCACCATGTGTAATATATTTGTTAGTTTGTTTCATTGAGATTCTTTTCTCAAGCAACATCAAAACATCTTCCTCAGGGTCTGGAAAGGTCAAAACCAAGAGCCAAGCCGGATACTTTGGAAAATAAATAAGCATACTGCATTGCATGCTAACTTTTGTTTTGTTTTGTAGGTTTTGTTTTGTTTGTTACTAACTCTGTTGTGCTTCAGGAATTATTGCTCGCTGCCGGGTGTTCCCTCTTAACCGTCTGCACCGGTATCCTACTCGCAACAATCTTCCTGGTATCCAAATGGACCAAGTACAGCAAGATCTGACAGAGGTCAGAACTCAGATGGCTAATGAAAGGCTGGAGATGAGAAACCAAATGACCCAATTCATGGATGTAATGAATGGCTTGGCCCAAAGTCAAGAAAGGTTGAGGGCATTGGTAGAAAGACAAACCCCGGAAGAACCTCCTCTGGGAACTGGGGGAACGAGTAACAATGAAAGGGGTCAGCCTCATGTTAATCCACCAGTATATGGGCCTCATCTGCATCCTGAAGTCAACATCCCGAGTAATGTGCAAGGAAATACTACTGGGGGAAGGATCCTGCAAGAAGACCCCCAGGAAGAGAAGTTTACTGTAATGGGAGCTGGGGATGAAGTTTATGATAGGAGGTTTGATGAAATTGCTGAGAAGTTGAGATCTCTGGAGTCTCAAAATTCCCTAGGTTTTGATGTCATGGATATGGGATTAGTGGACGGGGTAAGAATTCCCCACAAGTTTAAAACCCCGTGCTTCGAGAAGTACAATGGAACTTCCTGTCCACGAACTCACTTGCAGTCCTTCCTAGGAAGACTTAAAGCATATACCATGGATGAGAAACTGTGGATGTTCTATTTTGAAGATAGCTTGACTGGAGCTTCCAGGGAATGGTATTACCACTTGACCAGAGCTACTATCAGATGCTGGAAGGACCTAGCTGAAGCCTTCATCAGGCAGTACCAATACAATCTGGACATGGCGCCTAACAGGACCCTCTTGATGGGAATGTCTCAATCCTCCAGGGAAAGCTTTAGGGAATATGCCCAAAGGTGGAGACAGCTTGCTGCTGCTGTCCAACCACCCATGTCGGAAAGAGAAATGGCCGACATGTTCATGAATACCCTGCAAGGAACATATATTGATAGGCTAGCTGCCTTTTCTTCCACCAGCTTCGCTGATGTAGTCATAGCTGGAGAAAGAATTGAGAGCCTTCTGAAGATGGGTAAGATTTCTGATAATGGTGCAAGCTCGTCAAGTAATCCCAGAAAGCCTTTTGTGGGACCTAGAAGGACCGGTGAGACAAATGCCATTCATGCCGGCAGGGGCAGACCTCAGTATGTCCACAGATCAGTAGCAGCTGTCACTATTCCAACTCCGATTCCTCAGCAACCAGCATATCAACCACAACAACAGCCACATTATCAACATCAAGTTCAGTATCCGCCACAAAGAACCTACAACAACAACAATAGCAATCAACAGCAAAGACCTTTTCAACAAAGACCATCACAGGCAAATAGGGTGATTGACCTAATCCCTATGCCTTATGCCGCTTTATTGCCACAACTCCTGAAGCTCAACCTGGTTGAGTTAAGGACATTGGCACCACCAGATCCCTCCAATCTTCCAAGAAACTATGATGTCAACGCCAGATGTGCTTTTCACTCCAATGCACCTGGCCACAATACGGAAAAATGCAGGGATTTACAAATGAAGGTACAAGATCTGGTAGATTCTAAAGCCCTCAACTTTGCACCCCCGCCAAATGTCAACAAGAATCCCATGCCCAATCATGGAGGACCAAGAATTAATGCTATTGAGGAAGATAAGCCATCTTTCTTAATCACCAGTGTTGGACAGATTCAGACACCTCTGGTAGAAATTAAAGCTCAGCTTCTAGAATGCTAGATGTTCCCCGGGTGTGAGCTCGGTTGTGGTTATTGCAACATTTCGGTCAACGGGTGTGATAATTTGAGAAGCGGCATAGATGGTCTTATCAAAAGTGGTATACTTCAGATCACAACATCGGCACCTACAAATCCAGCAATCCCTTTAACAACAATTCCTGACTCTTCTACAACTGCAACAACAATCATTCCGACCAATTCATCAATATCGTCAACAATGGCTCCATCCGTCACTTCAACAAATCAAATGTCAATAACCATCTATTCTACAACATCAGCACCCATTTATTCAGCAGAATCTTCTACAACGCCAACAGAAATTAATGAAGATATCTCAGCAGTCACCATTTACTATGACCCATCAAATGTTCCTCCAAACAGCAACTTTTAACATCAAATAGTGGCACCTCCTTCCAGATCACCAGTCACCATTTACTACGATCCGCACACCATTTTAGTACCTTCCTCTGCAGCAGTCAGTCCAGTTACCATCACAGTGCCTGGACCCGTTCCATATGAAAGCAGTAATGCCATACCCTGGCATTATGGCTCTGATCTCTACTGCAACGGGGAGAAAATCACTTTGGATTCTTCAACCTCCTATCCACAAATTGATAATGTTGGGGGAGGCGGAGGCTTCACCAGAAGCAGACACCTTTTTGCCTCACAATTACAAAGACCTAATGCCGAAGCAGAAGCTGCTGCAAAAGCAAAGGGGAAGAGTGTAATACCTGAAGAACCAATCATCAAAGAAACTCAGAAGACATCCTTTGAGCAAGATGTAGACGAGTTTATGAGAATTATAAAGAGAAGTGATTACAAGGTGGTGGATCAGCTTCACCAAACTCCCTCAAAGATTTCCATATTATCCCTGCTGATGTGTTCTGAAGCTCATAGGAATGCATTACTGAAAGTCTTGCACGCAGCATACGTGCCAGAGGAGATCACTGTTAATCAGCTAGAAACTGTGGTGGCAAATGTCAACACCAGTCATGGACTGGGCTTTACCAATGCTGACTTAACAACTGAGGGACGTAACCACAACAAGGCTTTACACATCACTCTAGAATGCAAGGGTGCTGTTCTATCCCATGTACTGGTAGACACTGGGTCTTCACTCAATGTTCTACCAAAGAAAGCCTTGGTGAAGCTGGAGTATGATGGCTTGGCACTGCGTCCAAGTAATTTGGTGGTGAGAGCATTTGATGGCTCTAAAAGATCAGTGCTAGGGGAGATTGATCTGCCTGTGATGATTGGCCCGCAAACTTTCAAAATTACCTTCTACGTGATGGACATTCAGCCAGCCTACAGCTGTTTGTTGGGTAGACCTTGGATCCATGCTGCTGGCGCAGTTACGTCTACCCTTCACCAGAAGCTAAAATTCGAGTGGAAAGGCCAGATCATCACCATTTGTGGTGAAGAGGACATCTTTGTTAGCCATTTGGCTACGTACAAGTATATTGAGATGGATGGAGAAATCCATGAAACCATGAGCCAGGGATTTGAGGCCCTGAACATAAATGAAGCATCTGCTGTACTGGGAACCTCCATGACGTCTTATCAGCAAGCCAGGAAGGTTGTTGAAGAGGGTACCGCCCAAGGCTGGGGCAAGCTGCTACCTGTGGAAAAGAAGGAGGACAAATTTGGGTTGGGTTACAAACCAACTCAACAAGATCAATCAGAGGCTGCTAAGAAGCCCAATTTTGTCAGCGGGGGGATGCTCACCCCGGATGCAGTGAACAACTTGGAAGATGAGTCGGAAGATGAACGCAACCTGGAGAGCTGGATACGTCCAAGGATCCCGGGGAGCCCTATCTCAAACTGGTCTTCCCAGGAAATTATAAGGGTTACTCCTGCAGAGTAATTATTATTTCCTGTATATTTTAAGCATGCATCAAGTCTTGCATCTTGCCCAAGATGTCAAGACTCATTTTGTAATCGGGCCATCTTGTAATTTTGTGCAAACAGATCAATCAATGAATATCGGACATCTTTTGCAAATGAGTCTTTTTCTTTTCCGCTCACTGTTTTCATTTTTTCTTTTTGTACAAAAATAAAATGGCAATGTTTTCCAAAATGATAACTTCATTTCACTTTTTCTAAAACAAAGATTAAAATCGATCACTAAAATGAACAATCTAAACCCTTGCAGAGAGCGCCTTTCAGACTGCACCGACAACAACACAGCTATGACTCCGTATGACTTTGACAATCCAATCAATCAAGCTGATGAAGGGGTTGAAGAAGATTATGAGCTTCCTGAAGAGCTAGCCAGGTTGTTAAGGCAAGAGGATAAGGTTATTACTCCTCATTAGGAGGAGGTTGAAACGGTTAATCTTGGTACGGAAGAAGATGTGAAAGAGGTTAAGATCGGGGCCTGCCTGCAAGATTCGGTAAAAGAACAACTGATTGATATGCTTTGGGAGTATGTAGATGTCTTTGCTTGGTCATATCAGGATATGCCAGGGTTGGACACCGATATTGTCATGCACAAGCTGCCTTTAAAAGAAGACTGCCCACCGGTAAAACAGAAACTGCGCCGTACTCGCCCAGACATGGCAATGAAGATTAAAGAAGAGGTATAAAAGCAGTGGGACGCCGGATTCCTTGCTATGACTAGCTATCCGCCGTGGGTTGCTAACATTGTACCTGTGCCTAAGAAAGATGGCAAAGTGAGAATGTGTGTGGACTACTGGGATCTGAACAGAGCCAGCCCGAAAGATGATTTCCCTTTACCTCACATTGATGTATTGGTGGATAATACAGCTCAGTTCTCGGTATTCTCCTTCATGGACGGATTTTCAGGATACAACCAGATCAAGATGTCACCTGAAGACATGGAGAAGACAACTTTTATCACACCCTGGGGCACGTTCTGTTATAAGCTGATGCCATTCGGTCTGAAGAATGTTGGTGCAACCTATCAACGGGCTATGGTAACATTATTCCACGACATGATCCATAAAGAAATTGAATGTTATGTGGATGACATGATTGCCAAGTCCCTCACAGAAGAAGACCACCTGATGAACTTGTTGAAGTTATTCAAGCGTCTGAGGAAGTACCAACTGAAGTTGAACCCCAACAAGTGCACATTCGGGGTGCGATCCGGTAAGCTGCTGGGATTTATTGTAAGCGAGAAAGGGATTGAAGTTGACCCTGATAAAGTTAAAGCCATTCAAGAAATGCCTGCACCGAAAACTGAGAAAGAAGTTCGAGGGTTTCTAGGTAGATTGAACTACATTTCACGGTTCATATCTCACCTTACGGCAACTTGTGAACCCTTGTTCAAGCTGTTAAGAAAAGAACAAACGGTCAGGTGGAACGAAGACTGCCAGAGGGCTTTTGACAAAATCAAGGAATACTTGCAAGAACCTCCAATCCTTATGCCTCCAGTTGAAGGAAGACCGCTGATAATGTACTTGACAGTATTAGAAGAGTCAATGGGGTATGTGCTGGGCCAGCATGACGAGTCTGGTCGAAAAGACTATGCAATTTACTACCTAAGCAAAAAGTTTACCGACTGTGAACAACGTTATTCACTGCTCGAGAAAACTTGCTGTGCTTTAGCGTGGGCTGCTCGCCGACTAAGGCAGTATATGTTGACTCACACTACTTTATTGATATCAAAGATGGACCCAGTTAAGTACATATTCGAGAAGCCAACACTTACCGGACGGGTTGCAAGATGGCAAATGATCCTCACAGAATATGACATTCAGTACACATCTCAGAAAGCCATCAATGGCAGTGTATTGTCTGATTATCTTGCTGAGCAACCCCTTGACGATTACCAGCCTATAAGATTTGACTTCCCTGATGAAGACATCATGTTCATTAAAGCAAAAGATCATGAAGAGCCTGTTCACACTGAAGGGCCTGACCCAGAAGAAGAATGGACTATGATGTTTGATGGGGCTGTTAATATGAACGGTCGTGGTGTTGGTGCAGTACTCATTACACCTAAAGGAGTTCACATGCCTTTCTCGGCAAACCTCACCTTTAACTGCACTAACAACGAAGCTGAATACGAAGCTTGTATTATGGGTCTTGAGGAAGCCATTGATCTCAGGATCAAGACTTTGACTATGTTCGGAGATTCAGCTCTGGTAGTTAATCAAACCAACGACAAATGGTACACTCACCAAGATCATCTGATACCTTACCGGGACTATACAAGGAGGTTATTGACTTTCTTCACAACGGTCAAGCTTGAATATATCCCTCGGGACGAGAATCAGTTTGCAGACGCTCTGGCTACCATTTCATCCATGATCAAAGTTCAAGCTGCCAACTTTGTACCTCGGATTTCAGTGTCCAGATTTGACAGACCAGCATATGTATTCTTGGCAGAAGTTGTTAAAGATGATAAGCCTTGGTTCCAGGACATTAAGTGCTTCTTGGAGGATCAGACATACCCACCTGGGGCATCGTCCAATGATAAGAAGACTTTGAGAAGGCTTGCTGGTAGTTTCTTCCTGAATACTGATGGTTCCCTGTACAAGAGAAACTTTGATATGGTACTCCTCAGGTGCGTTGATAGAACAGAAGCAGACTTGTTGATGCACGAAGTACACGGAGGATCCTTTGGTACCCATGATGGAGGGCATGCAATGGCTAAAAAGTTGCTAAGATCAGGTTATTACTGGATCACAATGGACGCCGACTGTTGTGCCTATGCCAGAAAATGCCACAAATGCCAGATCTATGCGGATAAGGTGCATGTGCCTCCAAATCCTCTGAATGTGATGTCTTCACCCTGGCCCTTCGCCATGTGGGGCATTGATATGATTGGCAAGATTGAACCGACCGCTTCAAATGGACACAGATTCATCCTGGTAGCTATTGACTATTTTACCAAGTGGGTTGAAGCAGCTTCTTATGCAAATGTTACGAGACAAGTGGTAGCCCGATTTCTAAAGAGTGATATCATCTGTCGGTATGGAGTGCCCGAGCGAATCATTACTGATAATGGTTCCAACTTAAACAACAAAAATGATGGCAGAACTGTGCCGGGACTTCAAGATCCAACATCACAATTCTTCTCCTTACAGGCTAAAGATGAATGGCGCTGTCGAGGCAGCTAATAAGAATATCAAGAAGATTGTGCAAAAGATGGTGGTCACCTACAAAGACTGGCATGAGATGCTACCATTTTCCTTGCATGGGTACCGTACGTCAATCAGAACATCCACTGGGGCAACACCGTATCAGCTTGTTTACGGTATGGAGGTAGTCCTACCTGTTGAAGTTGAATTACCCTCCCTGCGGGTATTGATGGATGTTAAACTGAATGAAGAAGAATGGGTCCGATCCCGATACGAACAACTGAGTCTGATTGAAGAAAAGAGGTTAGCTACAATCTGTCATGGGCAGCTGTATCAGAAAAGAATGAAGAAAGCCTTCGATCAGAAAGTCAGGCTCCGAGAGTACCAAGTAGGAGATCTTGTGCTGAAAAGACTCCTCCCTCCTCATACAGACCACAGGGGCAAGTGGACTCCGAACTATGAAGGACCATTCGTAGTAAAGAAAGTTTTCTCTGGTGGAGCACTCATGCTCAGTACTATGGATGGTGAAGACTTCCCGTCCCCTGTGAATTCAGATGCAGTTAAAAAATACTTCGCATAAAAATGACCCGCTGGACATAAAAACAGAATGTAAGTCCAGGCAAAAATAGGGCATCCCGGCGAGTCAAAAACAGAATAAAGGACTCGGGCAAAAATAAGGGAAAATAAATATAAAAATGTACACCCGCTGAGTTGAAAAGCCGCATTGGACAACTCAGGAAAAAAGGGGTATCCCGATGGATCGAAAACCCGAAAGGGCGATCCATGCAAAATAAGGGAATGAGCGAATAACTGTACTCTGAATTCATCTGTATCACTTACGACTTGGTAAGCTTCGAAAGGGTCAAGCTTCATTCAGAATTTGCCTTCTTCAGAAAGCAAGATGAGAAGAACGTCAAAGGTTATACGAGTCATAGCAAAGGGAAGCTCCTCGAAGCGTCATCAACATTGCCAACATCTTTTTGTTTCTCAATTTGTAACGATTTCCTCATTTCAGGGGATCTGTTTCTTTGGTTGTATCTTGCCAATTCAGGGCACTTGAATTAATAAAATCAGATTTTCAGTCATGTTTCGTTTCGTACATTTTATTTTCACTTGCAAGGATGTCCGACGTCTTTAAGATACTGATTGCATAAATACAGATGCTTCCCTTCTAAAAGATACGTGCTTGTAGGAAATATACTCACTCCCAGAAGTGCCTAAACTCCTATGATGGAACCCAGTAAGGGATACCTCGGGGTACTTGTGCGTTTCTTTGTTATAACAGGATTGCAGGTATTCAAAGCACAACATGGGGCGTGAAAGCTTCTCCCCAGTAGGCTGCCAAATCATTACTTCCTCGGCACATCTAAGCACCGGAGATGCCATATCCCCAGCTGAGTTGCCAGCCATAATTCCTCCTCAGACAAGTACAAAGCCAGAGATGCTCTCTCCCCACCAGAGCTGCCAGATATCACTTCTACAGCACTTCCTTCAGAGCAATACCAGAAGGTGTTCATATCCCCAGCTGAGTTATCAAGTATCATCCTCAGTAGGATCCCTACAGGAACCTATAGGAAGATCTTTCAGTGATATTTCTTCTTCCCCAGCCGAGCTGCCAGTCATCACTCTTTCTCAGACAAGTGCAAAGACAGGGGACCATCTCCCCGCATAGTCTCAATCTCTATCTAGCGAAGCAATAACCTGAAGATCTCACAACAGAGTGACGAAAGCTTCTACAAACCCCAGTTGGGTCCCTCATTACCAAGATAGGTCCATCAATGACCTACTACCCCAAGCAGAGTCATGTATGTCAGATCCATCAATGATCTCATCCCCAGCTGGGATGTCCACTCCAAACAGATCATCCATAGATATCCTCAGCAACGGGATCTGAATCCCGGATCTTTACCTTTGCATAATCATAGCATTCACATCATATTCCCCCCGCAGAGCGTAGCATTCCGTCTAATACGGAGCATTACGGCAAAAATCAAACATATTGCATAATCATAAGCCATGTTCTGAATCAAGCACTTATGAATACTGACAATCCCTCATCGATATACAGAAAACTCCCTGGATTCCCCGGCAGAGAGCCAAGGCATATCCCTTAAAGATACAGATACTTCCTGACACCCGTCCGTGTCATATCCCCGGCAGAAAGCCAAAGCATCCTCTTTACACTCACAAATATATATGTACAATTCCCTGATGCCCGTCCGTGTCACTTTCCCCCAACATAGATACCTGAAGTATTTTGTGAACCATACACTTATTTATATTATACTTTTTCCGACACTCATCCTTGTCACTCTCCCTAGCAAGTCAAACACTCGTCTATACACCGCACATACTTGTTACTCCTGTTTTTTACTCATACAGATACTCGTCCGCATCTTTTATACACCACTTATATCCCCTCAGATTCGACACTAGTCCATGTTCTTTGTTAACCAGTTGATACTCGTCCGTATCATAGTCTTAAGGATGCTCGTCCGCATCTTTAATCCATACACGTGTCAAACACTTATGTCTTCTTGAATTTAGACGCTTGTCTGTGTCTACTATTCCCCAGAAGAGTCCCCGCAGAACCAATACTCGTCCGTGTTCTTTGTTAACCAGTTGGTACTCGTCCGTATCATCATCTCTGAACATGTGTCAGCATTTGTTCCTACCTGATACCCGTCCGTATCATAGTCTTAAGGATGCTCGTCCACATCTTTAGTCTATACACAGTACCCAAACACCTATGCCTCTCATTCCTTGGATGTAGACACTCGTCCGTGTTTACTCGTCCCAGCAAATCCCAGTGAATTATTTCTTTTCTATCTGACATTTGTCCTATGTTATGATACTTTCGGCAGTCGTACCCTGCCAGGTGATCGTCCTTCACCTTTGGATGACCGTCCCTCATCCTTTCCTCAGCGGAGTCTCCATTATTGGAAACCCTTTTCTATCTGACATTCGTCCTATGTCATGATAAACCTTTAGCAGCCGTCCCCTGCTAGGTGATCGTCCTTCACCTCTTGATGATCTTCCTTCATCATTTTATCCGATGGCCGTCCCCATCGTTGACTTTGTTATCTAACATTTGTCCTATGTCATGATAACCCTGAGAGCAGCCGTACCCTGCTAGGTGATCGTCCTTCACATCTTGATGATCGACCTTCATCATTCTTATCCGATGTCCGTCCCCATCATCGACCTTTTAATCCGGCATTCGTCCTATGTCGCGATACTTTCGGCGACCGTACCTTGCCTGATGATCGTTCTTCACCCCAGATGATCGTCCCTCATCTTATCCCCAACAAAGCAGCCGTCCCCTGCTAGGTGATCGTCCTCCACCTTTGATGACCGTACCTCATCATTTATTTTTACCTCTAATCCCCAGAAAGTCTCATAGCTTTACTTAAAGGCCGTCTCCATCACAATCTCTTACGTCCCCCAGCTTGTCAGCCGTCCCCGTCATTGGTTTATTTTCCGCATCTCCCCCAGCATGTCGGTCGTCCCCGTCATTGCTCTTTCCCCAGCAGTCATTCTCTGCACGATGGTCGTCCTCCGTCGCCCGCACTTTATATACATACTTTGTTTTTCTTTTACAATCTATATCCCTTTTCTTCTTCATTCTGTGAGTGCAAATTTTGGACTGTCTTTGGTATTCAACCACAAGTTATCTTGTTCGCCTATTAAGCCGTCGCTTACATCCTGCACAGTTAACTCATGTTTGAATAGGGGCAGCTGTAAACACCCCAAATTTGCCCTCACCCATTCACACCATGGCTTGTGATCTTTTCATATGCATAAGTTCAATCATGGCATCTCATATTGCATTTTTTATTCACTGCATTGGTTCAAAGTCATCTGCATCTAGGGTTTGTGATCTGAGCAACCCAAGAGCCATTTGAGCCACTCCAAAGGTCATCAATCACTTCAAAGGGGTCCATGTATGTTCAAGCATCATATTGTATCTTCACAAAGTCAAGGATGTCAAAAAATCACAAGAACTGAGAATGGCATGGAAGCAGAGCCAGGTTTAATTGCACAGATGGCCTAGAATTAGGGTTTTGGTTTCAGAGGCCATAAATCCAAATTTTTTGGTCATTCTTGTTTCTATTGGTCTCTATATGGTATAGGGATCATGCATATCAATTTTCATGAAGAAATTCCATGGGGAAGGCATCTGATCAAGAGTTGACTTCTTGAGCAAGTCAGTGCAAAATCAGGGCACCTGAGGCCCCCAATGACCCAACCAAAGGGTGTTCTTCATCATTTTGATTGTGTGTGATCTTTATTTGATCATAGAAGATGTTGGAAGTTCACAAAATTGAAGAATTTCAAGCCATTCGCAAAGTTGACTTTTTGGGAAAATGACTTGTAATGGAAACTTGCCATTTTGGGAAACTTTTTCAACCCTTGCTTTTTGATTCAAAAATGCTTCAAATGGGAAAACTTTGTTCATGAAAGTTGTAGAATGGATCATTCCCTTTTCAAAAAGTACAAGAACTCATTCTAATTCACTTTGGATCAAAAGTTATGGCTTGTCAAAGTTGGGAAAAATCACATAATTTCAAGTTTTCTACCAAAGAGGCAAAGTTGCAAAACCACTTGCCAAGACAAATTGTACTATCAAATGGACTTCTAATCTTTGTACAAACATAAACCAAGGCCTAAGGATCAGATTGCACCAAAAGTTTACTCATTTTCATGGCTTGTGGATCAAGAAATTTCAAAAGGGGCAAAGTGGAACAAAGTTGCAAAATATCCTTCAAACCCTAATCCATTTGCTGGCTGGTTTCAAAATTGATCCTATGGCCCTCCTCACTTCTTGCTGCGCAGGACACCCCTCTTGTCCTTGGCTAACTATGAGCCCATACCTCTCTTACACAAAGCTTGACTTTTTTTGCAAAAGACCCATACCAATCACCATAGGGCACAACCACTCCACAGACCTATCCATGAGTGATAAGTGGACCAAAGGCAAGCCATAACACACAACAACTCATGCTGAAACACACTCCAAGCCATAGTTATAAAAAATCCTCCAACTTGCAAAACCATTCGAATCTCTCAGCTCACTCAACCATTCTTCAAACCAACTTCACCATTGATCTCAAAATGACTCACTGATCACAAACCAACCATTGAAACAGCCAAAAACCTCACATAAACAAAACACGATTTCTGACCAGTTGGCTTGCAATCTCACAAACCAGCCAAAAGAAATTCCTTCCAAGCATCAAAACTTCATCAGGAGGTCAAGGGGAGTGGTTTGCACAAAGAGGGGAGGCCTGAAAGTCCAGAACTGAGAAAGCTCAAGCTCAGGTACCTTCTTGAAACATTTTTCCAGAACTTGTTTCTTTAGTTATAGAATGGTAGAGTGTGTTCCACTGATCACAATGAACTTTGAATGGTGAAAAATGGTTGAGTTTTGAGTGTGTATGCTTGTTCTGAAATTTTTTTCAGTTTTAGGTTTTTGTTCGAATCTTGTTGTTGATGATGAATAAATGAAATTTGATGCTGGATTCTTGCTCAATGGGGTTTGGGGATGATTTCTGGAGATTTGGGGGGTTTGATTTAGCCTAGGGAGTGTTTTAGAGAAATCTCAGGGGAGAGCTGGCCGGAGAAGATGACCGGAAGTCTTCTCCGGCCACCTGAAGGTCATTAAACCCTAATTACGTCATTAATTGGAGTTTGAACATGGAGCGTAGATTGGGTTGACTGGGGTTGACTCGCACGTGAATGTGTGGCCAGGATGCATCATTAAAACCCTAAGCTTGTTTAATTAATTCAAAAACCTGTTTAATTAATTCATAATTGAAATTAGCCAGATTTGAATCTGGGCCCTTGGATCTGGCGCGCAGTCAACCAGTCCAAGCCCAGATCAAATCCTGGCCATCCCTCTTGCATACTTTCATTTATTTATATTTTTATTTCATTTTTATTCATTTGTTTTGTACATTTATTTTAAAATAGCAAAAAATGTTTAAAAATTATGAAAATTTTTGTCAAGGTTTTCATTATTTTTCAGAACATAAAAATATTTTTATTTTTATTTTTTGCATTAAAAATTATTTTTAAATCATTTAAAAGTTTATTTTTAATTAGTTAATGGAAATTAATTAATTAAAAATACTTTTAGGTATTTAAAAATCACAAAAAAATTCACATAGTATTTAGAAACATTTAGAAACATTGTCCAACTCTCAAACCAAATTTATTTTTTGATCTTGATGCCTTTTGATAATTTTCTTTGGATTTAATTTCATTTCAAGGCAATATTTTGTGTCAAACTTCAAAAATTCATTTCTGTCTAACCTTTGAGAGTTGGATCATGATTCTTTCTACATTGCATCTTGTATGGCATGTAGTTTATAGGATAAAATTGGTTTGAATTGATCTTGCATTTTCAATTTGTTTTGCATTTTTCTTGACAAGGTACCTTAAAACCCTAGCAATCTTAGGAAATTCACAACTCTCACTAGTTTAAGAGTTGGATCCCCTCCTTTGGGCAGTGAGTTTGTATAGGTTTAGGGTTCCTTTGATTATATTTTCAAATTTTTATCATGTCATTTGCTTCTGGTTTTGAATTTTTGCTTTGCATGGTGCATGAAACCCTAATTTGTGCCTTCCTTTGCATCCATCTTCCATTTGCTTGCATACCATGACTTGCCATGACATTTTGTGCATTCATTTGATTCATAATACATCTTAAGACACATTAGGATCATGTTTGATCATTGAATCTTTCATTTGCCATGTTATATGTCTTTTGCATTCCATACCTTTTCATGAACATTCATGGTTCAAAGCATGTTTCTCTTGCATCCATATGTTTGTATGATCATTCTCATGCCTTGCCTCATGTTTGCATCATCTCTTAGCATCAATAACATCATGATTATGCTTCTGGTTTTGGTTTGCATCATGACATTGCATCCCTTTTGCATTACATTTCATTTCTTTACTAACTTTTCAGGTGGTAAGTAGCATTGAGAAGTGAATTTGCCTTCACTTCTCACAATATCTTTTCATCTCTCTTATGCATCATTGCTGCATTTTTACATGTGTATGGGATTGAGCTTGCTCATTCTTGTTCATCTCACTTTCTTTCTTCAAGCAACTTGTCTTCTTAAATGAAGCAAGTTGTTTTGCTTCTCTTTGCTTCCTTCTCCTTTCATCTGCTTCTCTCCTTGGTGGTTCTTTGAAGATCTTTCTCTCTTAAGCCACACAAACCCTAGGATCTCCAAGTATGATAACATTTAGGGTTTTGATTAGTCCCCCATTTAGTTTCACCTTTGTGTCATCTTTGAGTCTTTTTCTTCTCACCTCTTAATCAAGGACTAAACCCTAAAGGTTTTAAGGCTTTGTGACTAAGCTTATGCCTGCATCCTTCTATTAGGATGGAGTGTATAACTTTAATCCTAAGTGTTAAACCCTTAATGTTGTTTAAATCCTTTAATCAATTCACTTAATAATCACTAAGACATCAAGCTTGTAACTTGGGCCTTGCATTAGGGTTCTAATTCTTCCTTAATTGGTTAAGAAGGACTAACCCTAGTGTTAATGGACAAGTCCCCCTCAAGTTATCTTACAAACCATAAAAATCACTTCTTAACCTTACCACTAATTAAAATCCATCTAATAAAGGCTTTGTTTTGTCATGAAGTTAATCCCTAATCATGGATTAAGTTGAGGAGTCTTCCTCAGCTTAAATATTCTCATCTATTATCCTTCTATTAGGATGGTGTAATGAGTCTGTTTAATCCCTGATTATGGCTTAATCTCATTACTTAACACTAAACAAAAACAACAAAAACAACAAAAACATCTAAATAATCACAAGTAGGTTAATGATCTTAATCCTACATCATGGTAATTAAGTGTGAGATGCTGACTTCACACTTAAGGTATTCTCATTACCCCTAATCAGAGGGAAGATGTGATGAGTTTACTAACCCATTGGTTTAGGCTTAAGCTCATTAACTTATGACAAACACCAAAAAGCAATAAAAGATTGAAAACACAAAAACAAACAATAATCGTCTCCTTCGGGATTCTTTTCTCATCATACTCACTCACAAACGAGAACTTGCTTCTTCCGTCTAATGTAAGACAGTTTGCACCTGAGCCAGACAGGTCATACACTTGAGCATAGACAAGTAAGCAGTTCACAGGTTAATTTATCTTTCAGTCTCTTTGGGTCGAACTACGATGTTCTGACTTCCTCATTGCACGAGAGGATACGTAGGCATAACTTAACAGTTATCGAACAAAAGTCTCTGTATATCCCCCCTCTTTCCAGCCTTATTCTTTAAGCCTCATGGTCTTGAGCATCTCATTCTTATTCTTACACTGACACTTCACTTATACACTTCACACTTCTTTTACACTGACACTTGCATTCTTTCCAGCTTTGATGCACAAATTGCACTGACACTACCCCTTTAAAACACAAATCTTTTAAGCGTGGATCCCGTCGAGTACGGCGGAAAATCTGGGTGCTAATACCTTCCCAGGTTGTAACCAACCCCCTTTCTCAGTCTCTCTGGTTCGCAACCGTCTTATCCACATCTTTCTAGGTTTATGCAACATTACCTTTCCTCCGGGATAAAAATGCCTAGCTGGCGACTCTTTTCTTTTCTTCTTTCGCCGACCGTTCGCATCTGTACCCCTTCTGACCTGATGTGTCATCTGGTGGGAGCGACAGGGACACCACCCCTGACAGGTACTCCAATCAATGATGAGAACTCCTCCAGCAGAGGTCCCAACTGAAAGTTCTGGAAAGTAAAGCATCTCAAAGGAGGGTCATAAAACTGTAGGAAGGTGTGAATCATACTCCTCTGAGAAGGGTCCAGGTCCATAACCATATCAAGGATGCCTCCATAATGCTCTATGAATAATAGGATGTGGTCTGGAGTGATAAGTTCCTGGACCTGCCTGATGCCAGTCAACACAGGCTCAAAGAAATGGTATGAAATGTTGCTTTTCCTGGGAGGAGCCATGACTGCTGAAGATAAGTGCTGATAGGATGATGCTGGTGATGAAAGCAACTGAAGTAAGCAACTGATGAAGATAGCTGAAGCAGATAGCTGATGAACAGAGGTCTATGCAGATGAAGGGGTCAAAACCAAGCCAGATGTAATGTGGATACCCTGAAAAACAAATAAACAAATGTTAAATGATGCAAATGATGAGTATGCAAATGATATGCAAGGGTTTGTGATCAAGCTGGATCTGATTAATTGTCCTGATATATAAGGCCCATGTATGATCAAGAAGTCCAGATGGAGGTTCAAAAATCCAGTAACCAAGGTGGGGGACTCAAATAAAGAGCCACATGTCCAGGGTTAAATCACAAGAACTGTCCAAAATGAGGTACTCCTAAACCAAATAAAAACAGGGTATGATGTGGCCAATGGTACCTGCAAACCTGTAAACAGCCCATCCCCCTCACAGGTGGTGTTCTAAAACAAGGATCCTCAGACTTGGATCAGTTATGAGAAGTGTAAACACTTCTAACCCGGAGGTACAGTGTTTACAATAACCATAAAAGATCCTCCTCTAATTCACCTCAGTTTCTGAAGGTCATAATAAAAGGTCATCCAGACTTAGCAGGCTTCCCAAATAGCCCTAGCACTACAGGAAATCTGTAGCACAGAATTCTCAAGAAGAAACCCACATCTGAACCGTGTTTCATATTCCCGCACCATACCGAAATGGAATGGGAAAGAACATGAACCACTCTATCCTAGGTGTCACTCAGGTCCCAGGTATAGGACCTTAAACTCTCAGCAGAACCCCACCCACCAAAACAAAAACCAGATCCAGCAAGATGACAGTATGACAATATGATGTATAAAGCTGTAAAGAAAGCAATAAATAGCTGTACATAAAGCAATAAATAAAGCAAATAAATAAACACAATTAGCACATAACACCCCAGTAAACACAAATCAAACAAGCGCTAGGAGGAACCCACAAAAAGAACCAGAAGCCCTGGTTACAGTATAAGGGTCCCCAGCAGGGTCGCCAAGCTGTCGCTCCCACCAAATGACACCTGGTCAGAAGGGGTACAGATGCGAACGGTCGGCGAAAGAGAAAGATGTTGAACGAATAGAGTCGCCATCTAGGCATTTTTATCCCGAAGGAAAGGTAATGCTGCATAAACCTAGAAAGATATGGATAAGACGGTTGCGAACCAGAGAAACTGAGAAAGGGGGTTGGTTACAACCTGGGAAGGTGTTAGCACCCCGATTGTCCGCCGTACTCGACGGGATCCACGCTTAGAAGATTTGTGTTTTAAAGGGGTAGTGTCAGTGCTATTTGTGTATCAAAGCTGGAAGGAATGCAAGTGTCAGTGTAAAAGAAGTGAGAAGTGTATAAGTGAAGTGTCAGTGTAAGAATAAGAATGAAATGCTCAAGACCATGAGACTTAAAGAATAAGACTGGAAAGAGGGGGAATATACAGAGACTTTTGTTCGATAACCGTTAAGTTATGCCTATGTATCCTCTCGTGCAATGAGGAAGTCAGAACACCGTAGTTCGACCCAAAGAGACTGAAAGATGATTTGACTTGTGAACTACTTACTTGTCTATGCTCAAGTGTATGACCTGTCTGGCTCAGGTGCAAACTGTCTTGCATTAGACGGAAGAAGCAAGTTCTCGTTTGTGAATGATGATGATGAGAAAAGAATCCCGGAGGAGACGATTATTGTTTGTTTTTTATGTTTTCAACCTTTTATTGCTTTTGAAAGTTTGTCATAAGAAAATGAGCTTAAGCCTAAACCAATGGGTTAGTAAACTCATCACATCCTCCCTCTGATTAGGGGTAATGAGAATACCTTAAGTATCAAGTAAACACCTCACACTCAATCACCATGATGTAGGATTAAGATCATTAACCTACTTGTGATTATTTAGATGTTTTTGTTGTTTTTGTTTAGTGTTAAGTACTGAGTTTAAGCCATAATCAAGGATTTAATGGACCCATTATACCATCCTAATAGAAGGATAATAGATGAGAACATTTAAGCTGAGAAAGACTCCTCAACTTAATCCATGATTAGGGATTAATCTCATGACAAAACAAAGCCTTTATTAAAGTGGATTTTAGTTAATGGTAAAATTAAGAAGTGGATTTTATGGTTTATAAGAAAACTTGAGGGGGACTTGTCCATTAACACTAGGGTTAGTCCTTCTTAACCAATTAAGGAAGAATTAGAACCCTAATGCAAGGCCCAAGTTACAAGCCTGATGTCTTGATGGTTATTAAGTGAATTGATTAAAGGATGTAAACACATTAAGGGTTTAACACTTAGGATTAAAGTTATACACTCCATCCTAATAGAAGGATGCAGGCATAATCTTAATCACAAAGCCTTAAAGCCTTTAGGGTTTAGTCCCTGATTATAAGATGAGAAAAAAAGACTCAAAGATGACACAAAGGTAAAATCTAAATGAGGGACTAAACAAAACCCTAATTGTGATCATGCTTGGTTATTCCTAGGGTTAATGAGGCTTAAGAGAGAAAGAGATCTTCAAAGGCCACCAAGGAGGAACAAGATGAAAGGAGGAGGAAGCAGAGAGAAGCAAGACAACTTGCTTCACTTAAGAAGGCAAGTTGCCTGAGGAAAGAAGGTAAAAGATGAACATGAATGAGCAAGATCAATCCAATACACCATATAAAATGCAGCAATGATGCAAGAGAAATGAGAAGAGATTGTGAGAAGTGAAGGCAAATTCACTTCTCAAAACAACTTACCACCTGAAAAGTTAGCAAAAGAAATGAAATGCAATGCAAATGAGATGAAATGTCATGATGCAAACCAAAGTCAGAAGCATAAACATGATGATAATGATGATAAGAGATAGAGCAAACAAAAGTCAAGAGTTGTGGATGATCATACAAGGATGAGGATGCAAATGAAGCATGTTTTGAACCATGAAAGTACATGAAACGTTATGAAATGCAATGGACATACAACATGACATATGAAGGATGCAATGATCAAACATGACTCTAATATGTCCTAAGGTGTATTATGGATCATGTGGATGCACAAGATGTCATGGCAAGTCATTGGATGCAAGCAAATGAAAGATGGATGCAAGAGAAGGCACAAATTAGGGTTTATGATCAACACACAAAACAAAACTCAAAATCAGAAGCATAAGGCATGATAAAAAATTGCAAATGGGAGCAAAGATACCCTAAACCTATACAAGCTCACTTCCCAAAGGAAAGGATCCAACTCTTAACCTAGTGAAATTTATGAATTTCCTAATATTGCTAGGGTTTTGGGGTACCTTACAAAGAAAAATGCTAAACAAATTGAAAATGTAAGATCAAATCAAACCAATTTTATCCTATAAACTACATGCTATGAAGAGTGCAATGCAAGAAGAATCATCATCCAACTCTCAACGGTTAGGCAGAAAGGAATTTTTGAAGTTTGAAACAAAATATTGCCTTAAAATGAAATTAAATCCAATGAAAATTATCAAAAGGCATCAAGAACAAAAAAGAAATTTGGTTTGAGAGTTGGATAATGTTTCTAAATGTTTCTAGATGCAATGTGAATTTTTTGTGATTTTTAAATACCTAAATGCATTTTTAATTAATTAATTTCCATTAACTAATTAAAAATTAACATTTAAATGATTTAAAAATAATCTTCAATGCAAAAAATAAAAATAAAAATATTTTTGGGTTTTAAAAATTAATGAAATCTTTGACAAAAGATTTCATAATTTTTAAATGATTTTAGCTATTTTAAATAATTCGTGCAAATAAAATGGAAAGAAAATGAATTTAAAATGAAAATAATGAAAAGTCAACCCAAAGAAGGGCCAGGATTTGATCTGGGTTTGGACTGGTTGACTGCGCGCCAGATCCAAAGGCCCAGATTCAAATCTGGCTAATTTTGTTTTATAATTTAATTAAACAAGATTTAATTAATTAATTGGAGATTAGGGCTCTAATGAGACATCCAGGCCACTCATTCGCGCGAGTGAAAGCACATCTAAGGGTCCATATTCAAAACTCCTAATTAATCACACTTAACCCTAATTAATCTCAGGCGACCGGAGATAAGCTCCGGTCGTCTTCTCCGGCTGCCTCTCTCACCAGAATCACTCAAAACACATCCCCAAGACTCACAAATCTCCAGAATCAATCACTCAACAATGGGTAACAAGAATCCATGGCCAAAAACAATTTATATTGACTACACAATGAGAATCGAAGAAAACAAATTCTAGGGCACAAGTTTCAGGTCAACACCAAATGCTCATTTCTGGCTCATTTTCAAAAATAAATAGATCCCCATGATCAGGGCAACACATAGAACAAGATTCTAACAAGAAATCAAGGTTCTGGAAAATTTGTTCATCATGTTACCTGAGGTTGAGCTTTCAATCCAGGAACTTTCTGCTTGCCTCTCTGCTTCAAAATGGCCCCAATGATCCTCTTGATGAAACTTTGAAGCTTGGTTGGTGTTTAGAGTGACTGATTTGTGAGTTTGAAGAGGTTCTGTTCAGGGAGGGGGAGAAATCGTATTTTGATTTCAGGGGGTTTCAGGGCAAGGTGAAGGGTCAGGGATGATCAGTGGAACATGCTGAGAGATTCTATGAAGTTTGTTTTGGTGTTTGTGTCTTGTGCAATGAGTTTAGAAGGAAAGTGCATAAGAGGTGAAAACTTGGAGCTATGGCTTGGGGGATGGTTCAGGCTTGTATGTGTGTTGTGTTGAGTCCCTTTTGGTCCACTTATCACATCTGGATGGGTCAGAGAAGTTGGTGTGGCACTGTGGGATTAGTATGGGTGTTTTTGCATAAAGTCCAAGTTAGGTGTACTTGAGGTATGGGCAAGTGTGAGGCTATGATAGGGGCATGTTTTGGCTCAGCTGAGATCAGGGAGAGCCAAGGAAATGGATTAGAAGCAATGCAGCAAGTGGATTAGGGTTTGTGATAGGTTTTGCAACTTTGTGACTTTTTGGCCCTTTTGTGATTTCTTAAAGCACAAGTCATGAAAATGGAAAAACTCTTGGTGCATTCTGAATTTTAGGCATTGGTTTATGTTTGTGCAAAGGTTAGAAGTCACTTTGAGATCACAAATTGCCTTGGCAAAAGGTTTTGCAACTTTGCCTCTTTGGTGCAAAACTTGAAATTATGTGATTTTTCCCAACTTTGACAAGCCATAACTTTTGATCCAAAATGAATTAGAATGAGTTCTTGTACTTTTTGAAAAGGGAATGATCCATTCTACAACTTTCATGACCAAAGTTTTCCCATTTGAAGCATTTTTGAAACAAAAAGCAAGGGTTGAAAAACTTTCCCAAAATGGCAAGTTTCAATTACAAGTCATTTTCCCAAAAAGGCAACTTTACAAATGGCTTGAAATTCTTCAATTTTGTGAAGTTCCAACATCTTCTATGATCAAATAAAGATCATACAAATTCAAAATGAAGATGAACACCCTTTGGTTGGGTCACTGGGGGCCTCAGATGCCCTGATTTTACACTGACTTGCTCAAGAAGTCAACTCTTGATCAGATGCCTTCCCCATGGAATTTCTTCATGAAAATTGATATGCATAATCCCTATACCCTATAGAGACCAATAGAAACAAGAATGACCAAAAAAATTGGAGTTATGGCCTCTGAAACCAAAACCCTAATTCTAGGCCATCTGTGCAGTTAAACCTGGCTTTGCTTCCATGCCATTCTCAGTTCTTGTGATTCTTTGACTTTATTGACTTTGAGAGGATATAATATGATGCTTGAACATACATGGAACCCTTTGAAGTGATTAATGACATTTGGAGTGGCTCAAGTGGCTCTTGGATGGCTCAGGTCACAAACCCTAGATGCAGATGACTTAGAAGCAATGCATTGAAGCAAAAATGCAATATGAGAATGGTATGATTGAATTATGCATATGAGAAGATCACAAGCCATGGTGTGAATGGGTGAGGGAAAATTTGAGGTGTTTACAAAGGGTAAGACTGTCCCTATTATTAAGGAATAGGTATTCATTACCTTGGATTTTATTAAGGGACGGGCATAGGGTCATCGTATGGTCAATGAAGGCAACTTGAAGGGTGTCTTTAGAGATTGGGAGGGACTATCATCTTTTAAACCGAAGGGACAAGATCATTTATCGTAGGCAACCTTGTTGGGACTTGATCTTTTAGAATCTGGGAGGGACAAGATGATTTATTTTCTTGGAGGGACTTTGCTTAAGACACCCTACTTTCGAGGGACTTCACCGTTTAATTAAAGCAACCAAGAGGGATACCCTAGGAAGTGCAGACGGCGATCTTAGATCGACTTACGTGTGTGAGTATTTATTTTTAAATATTTTATCTTTTTAATTAATTTTCTAAGTTCAATTAATTGCAATTATGTTTTCAATCCCTATTTACTAACCACGCAATCAAATAATATAATTAAAAGGACGGAAAAGTAAAACTACGCTATTACAGGGCTTTGGGGCAGATACATAATTATATGAGCGGAAAGTAAATTACAATAATATTAAGCCTATACATTGTTTCTCTAATAATTTAAATAAAACAAGAATTAAATATAAACAAAAATAATAAAGCAAAATTAAATTTAAAAAAAAATAGGGTTAGTATTTATTTTAAGGTTAATTAGAGAAAATAGGGTTTATTAAAAAAAAGGGTTTGTTAAGAAAATCCTAATATAATTAAAAATTAATTAATTTACAATTTAATAGCAATTAATTAATTAAAAATAAGGAAAACCAACATTATTATATATAAAAAAAATAATAAGGTTATTGAATTAAATAAATGATTAGTAAGATGATTAATTGATAAAATAATTAGTTAGTAAAAATAATTAGTTATAATATAATTAGTTAATTAAAATAAGAAAATAATTAAAATAAAATAAGTAAGATGAAAAAAAAAAGAGAAAAGGAAACAAGATCCAAAAATAATTGTGAGGCCTGGTTTTGATCCCAGGACCTCACCCTCACCAAATTAGGGCTTCTCCACTAGGTTGCACGCGCAATTGTGATATTGGTTTAGGCATAAACAAATTAATAATAAACTTGTAAAAAGAAGAAACGTTAAAAAAAAACACAAGACCTAGGAATCGAACCCAGGCCAAGAAGCTCCCATACGCGCGTCCATACCGTCTGAGCCATGCATTGTTTCTAAAAAATTTATTCAACAAATAAAATAAAAATTAAGTTAATATTTGAATCCAGATTTTGGCGCCATGGATTTCATCTTCTTCCTTTGGCTGTCCATTTAGGCTATAGTGACAGTCATCTGTAGCTAAAGGTTGTAGTGATGGATTTGGTCCGTCACTACATGTCATGTGTAACACCCCAAATTTGATTATGAGTATTTGTTGCTTATTTGAGGATATATGAATGAATTGACAATTGGTGGTTATGTGACCCGATGCATGGTGGTGAAATTATTTTAATAATATTAATAATAAGAATAATCATGTAGTATTATTCAGATTATTGGTTATTATTTAAAATAATAGAAGTGGAAGTATGAATGTTATGTGGGTTATTTTGGAGTATAAGATAATTTATATAATAAGGATAAATAGTGTTTTATTATACTATTTTATTATTATTATTGAAATTATATTAAAGAAAAGGGTAAGGTGGTCTTTTTGTGAAAATTATGAGGGTAAAGTGGGAAAAGACATAACTGGAATAATTTTGATCAAAAGGGATTATGCGATCAAAATGCTCATTTTATCGTGTTTGATGAAGTGCTCTAAAGAAGAGGGAGAAAGAGGAAGCTCAGAGTCAGGAGGCTGTGGAGAACCCCAAAGAAGAGAGTCAATCGGAGAAATTCTCTAAGGTATGGGGAGTTTTCATAATCTATTATAATTTTATAGGAATTGGTTTATGAATAGATTAGGTTTGATATGATTTTGGTTATTGTTAGGTTTGATGACATAGATTGAGTTATAAGGGTATGAATTAGTGAATTAGGATTGATAAGATGATTTAGAATGGTGTGTTTGATGTTTGAATTGATATATTGTTGTTGTATATGATTAATTTTGATTGGTAAGAAGTTTTGGGTTGCATTGGAATGAATTCGTATGAAAAATTGAGGTATTTTGATGTAGAATTCGAAAAACAACAGAAAACTGCTTATGTACATGCGTTAACCGGTTAACCATATGGTTAACTGGTTAACCAGTAAAAAATATGCGTTTTGGGCAAAAAATGAGGCGTTAACCGGTTAACGCTTTGGTTAACCGGTTAACACTATATCAGTGACACTTTTATTTTGAAAATTCATAACTTTTGATCCGTAACTCCGATTTAGGTCCCGTTTGAAGCGTCGAAAAGCTAACGAGATGAACTTTAATTTAATGAAATAAAATGAGTGAAATGATACATTTTTAAATGATGAATATTTAGAAAAAGTTGAGTTGTTTTTATGATTATAAATAGGATTCTATTGTAAGTTGACGATTTATTGTTGTTGATGAAGGAAGTTGTTTGCTTTGTTGTTAAAAATTGGTTTTATGATTATAAACATGATGTTATTGTGAATTAACGTTTTGTTGTTGTTGATGAGGGGAGTTTTTTGGTTGTCTCATTGAATCGAATAAGTTGTTTTGTTGTATGGTTGATAAAGAAGTATTGTTGATATGTTGTCGGGATGAAAGACATGATTTTATGATGATTATTTGTTGAACATGAAATGATTGGTTATGTCTTGATGAGTTGAGGTAGCTAATGAAATGAGGTTTTGACGTGTTATTACGATGGAAATATATGATTAATTGATGTTGAGATGTTGATATGAAATGAATGATGCGCAATTGATTTCTCGATGAATTTTACGGTGTAACGCATCATTGCATTTCATGATATTCATGATGGGGCTTCGGCCTATTTAGTAGCTTCAATCCCATTGTGTGGATTGAACTGTCTCGATGATTTACGATTTGCTCCTTTGTGGAGGGTTGATGGTCATGTATCCATCTTACGATGAAATTGGTACCACATGCATAATTGCATATCATGATAGTTGGAATTGCATATGTCTGGATAAATTCACGATGGAGTTGTTGTTGCTGAGTTTTTATAATGTGTTCATGATTGTGTTGTTGTTGCTGAATTATATGATTGAAGATGTTATGACATGCTTATGCTAATTTATTTATATTCCATATTCTAATATATTTATGATAAATTATGATTACTCACCCTGCCTGCTTGGAAATGTTGCCTCTTTTGTGGGTAACTTGCAGATGTCGAAGAGTAGACTTGCAGTGTAATAGGAGTTTCACGAGTCTCAGAGCATGCTTTAGTGTTCCTTATTAGTGATTCTGGTTTATGTGTCTTGCTATGTGTCATGTAACACTGGGATGGGTTTTCTTTTGCTAAAATGTTTTCAATTATGTTATTATTTGGATAAATGTTTTCCCATTTTATGATGTTAAATTCAGGATGGTGAAAATTATGTTTATGAAGTAAACTAATGAATTTTTGAATTTTGAAGTTTAAATTCCGCTGCGAAATGCTTTATGTTATTCTTGAGGTTGTTTAACCCATGTTACGGGACAGGACACTATGTGTTTGATTTTCTGACGAAATGTGATGCCCTTTTCGATGATTACTCTGATATTATTTAAATATTTTATTTTGGGGTAGAAGGGTGTTACATTAGTGGTATCAGAGCAGGTCGGTCCGTCCGACCAATGTTGTCTAGTGTTGTTAATCCCTTAGTATGCAACATGTGTGTGAAACACTGTTGGTACTTGTTGTTAGTTTTAGTCGTTGTCTGCAGGTGTTGGTTGGAATTAAGTGGGGGAGAAGCTTGACACCTGGACTGTTGTTGAAATGTCGAAGTTAGTTCAAAGTTGATGTTGATTACAAGAGTGCAAGGTTGTTCAAGAGATGTTATTGTGGACCAGCGAGAGCATGGAATCATGAATTTGTATCGGTGGGGTTGGGAAGTGCGTGGATTTATGGATGGAGATTGTTTATGAAAGAAGGATTTATTCAAAATAAAAAGACAAGTTAATGAATTAAGTTGAAGGATCAAGTCGGTAGATTGTTATGCCTTGAGTGTAGTTGAATTAAAGTCGAGCAATTTTCGAAGTTGGATGTAGAGCAAGATTTTTTTTGGTAGAACTTGGAAGTAAGATGGAGAGAGGTGGAAATTACATTCATCAATCTCAAAAAAGTTCTAGTTTTTGCAATCTTGGAGCAGCTGTCACGAGAAGTGGCATAACTTTTTAACCGTGATTCAGATTGAAGAGGTTTTGGACTTTTTGGAAAGCTTACGGAATTCCCTACAGTTTGAACATAATATTTGCATTCAGGAGGTTTATAATGAGGGAGATAAGTGCATTTTAATAGTTGGGTCTGCTGCTGATTTTTGGAAAATTCTGCATACGGGAATTGTCAACCAGCCTCATTGCAAGGAGGATAACCTTTTACTCGTAAGTCGGATTCGAGCGATTCTTGAAGTTCTGGAATATGCACAAATTTATCTTCATGATAGAATATAATTTTGTGATTTGGAGGTCTGTATTGGAGAAGATAATTGCATTCGAAGTGGAGCGTGTGTTGCTGGAAATTTTAGAAAGATGAAAATGTTGGAAAAATAATAAGATGTTGGTATTAGAGGGAATGCATAAGTATTCGGAGAATGAATAAATATGTAATTAGAATGATTAAATTACTGATAGATGTTAGTAATATCGAGAGGAAGACAAATGTTTGAATTGTGCTGTTAAGAATTATAATTTGGATGAGAGTCATGATTGGAAGAGATAATTGTGTTCGAAGTTGAACGTCTATTGCTGAAAATTTGGAAAGATGAAAACGTTATTAAATAATAAAATGTTGGTATCGGAGAATGCATAGAGATACGATTTATGTCGAATGAGGGTAATTAAAGTGCCTATGCTAGATGATGGTGATGTTGAGAAGAAGATGGATGTTTGATTGGAGTTGTTAAGAATCGTAACTTGGTTGGAAGTTGTAATTGGAGCTAACCACTTTGAATGGTACTTGTTGTAGTGATTCCAATGTTAGAGGGATATTGAAAGTCGGGTGGTAATATGTGTGTACATAAGAGAACGTGTACGGGAGTTTTGGACGTTTTGTATCGCTGATGAAGTTGGAATTAAGGGGACTAAGAAGGAGTTGATAAGCCGTGGAGAGTTGGTGGAGCATTATGCTTACGGACTCTGGGCACAAGTTGAAGTACGCTATTGTGTTGGGTAATGATGATTTATGCCACTGTTATGGTTGTCGGACGTCTATTGACAAATTGAGGAACTGATCACCCTTAATCTATTATTGATAGCAGACGTAAATCATAATTGATGGATAGATGTGTCATGCCAACTAGTATAGTATGTACGTCGAATTGGTTGAAGTCAAGTCGAGTGCTTGAGTATCGTTTTTTTTGTTGATGCAAGTTATTATATGAGAGTATTAGTTTGAATTTAAGAGGGAAGTATGAAGTTGCGCTTGGATTGAATTGTAATAAGAAAATTCATAGTTGAACTCTGAAGGATTTGAATGTTGTTTTGGTGATGAGTTAAGTGGCATAAGACGTGAAGCTTCCTTGAGATGATTAGAAGGGAAAGTAGGTGGAAATGTAAAACGATGATTTGACAAGAATGTCGGACATAGTTAAGTTGCAAGTATTAGAAGTGAAATTATAAGTTGGTTTATTAAGGTGTGATTTTTGGTTGGATAATAGTTGGTTGGTTGTGTTTATTCGGATAAGAATCTATAATAGGTTATGTCGGTATGAGTGAGAATCGAGTATTCGGTAAGTTGAATTAGTTGGAAGCGAAGGGTATGAGTTATCTAATGGAGATTCGTTGGGCCCTTGTATCTTATGTTGGTGCAATGATGTTGTGTAGTTAAGATGCTTTTTGCAAGGCGTGTTATTATAAGATGGTAAACTTGCAGTCGTGATGATGATAATGGGGAATTAATGGAAGTATATGAATAATTGTCCAAGATTTGGGAGTAGTCGCGATTGTAATTATGTTGAATGTTCGAAGTTGTTATCTTAGGGATCTAAGTCGGAAGTATTCGGTAACTACAAGAGTAGAATACCTATTAGAACGAAATTCAGAAGAGTTAAGTCAAAGGTGTTGTTGATGTGTTGGTATTGGTGATTAAAGAAGTTGGAAATACACTCGGTAGACATACTACCTTACAGGAAATTAGAGTGCGCAGCGAACGCATGACGTAGTGTAGTGGCTCGTGTGTGAGTAACAATGATGTTGAGGTTGGTTGTATTAATATCGTGTTGGAGTTGTGTGTTCATATGGTATGATGTTCTAATGCTTCAATCATTGAATTCTTGAGTTGGGTATTATCTTGTGTACGATGCTAGTTGTCAAGTGTATCACTTGTGTAGAATTCACATTGTTGTGTCGTTGATGTTATGAGTTATGGTTTGTATTATATGTGGAGTTGCCTTTCTGAGCCGAAAGTTGATTAGTTGGATGGATTAATTAGTGGAAATAGTTGAATCGGTTAATTTTCGAGGGCGAAAATTCTTTAAGTGGGGGAGAGTTGTAACACCCCAAATTTGATTATGAGTATTTGTTGCTTATTTGAGGATATATGAATAAATTGACAATTGGTGGTTATGTGACCCGATGAATGGTGGTGAAATTATTTTAATAATATTAATAATAAGAATAATCATGTAGTATTAATCAGATTATTGGTTATTATTTAAAATAATAGAAGTGGAAGTATGAATGTTATGTGGGTTATTTTGGAGTATAAGATAATTTATATAATAAGGATAAATAGTGTTTTATTATACTATTTTATTATTATTATTGAAATTATATTAAAGAAAAGGGTAAGGTGGTCTTTTTGTGAAAATTATGAGGGTAAAGTGGGAAAAGACATAACTGGGATAGTTTTGATCAAAAGGGATTATGCGATCAAAATGCTCATTTTATCGTGTTTGATGAAGTGCTCTGAAGAAGAGGGAGAAAGAGGAAGCTCAAAGTCAGGAGGCTGTGGAGAACCCCGGAGAAGAGAGTCAATCGGAGAAATTCTCTAATGTATGGGGAGTTTTCATAATCTATTATAATTTTATAGGAATTGGTTTATGAATAGATTAGGTTTGATATGATTTTGGTTATTGTTAGGTTTGATGACATAGATTGAGTTATAAGGGTATGAATTGGTGAATTAGGATTGATAAGATGATTTAGAATGGTGTGTTTGATGTTTGAATTGATATATTGATATATTGTTGTTGTATATGATTAATTTTGATTGGTAAGAAGTTTTGAGTTGCATTGGAATGAATTCGTATGAAAAATTGAGGTATTTTGATGTAGAATTCGTAAAAACAGCAGAAAACTGCTTATGTACATGTGTTAACCGGTTAACCATATGGTTAACCAGTTAACACGTAAAAAATATGCGTTTTGGGCAAAAAAATGAGGCGTTAACCGGTTAACGCTTTGGTTAACCGGTTAACACTGTATCAGTGACACTTTTATTTTGAAAATTCATAACTTTTGATCCGTAACTCCGATTTAGGTCCCGTTTGAAGCGTCGAAAAGCTAACGAGATGAACTTTAATTTAATGGAATAAAATGAGTGAAATGATACTTTTTTAAATGATGAATATTTAGAAAAAGTTGAGTTGGTTTTATGATTATAAATAGGATTCTATTGTAAGTTGACGATTTGTTGTTGTTGATGAAGGAAGTTGTTTGCTTTGTTGTTAAAAATTGGTTTTATGATTATAAACATGATTTTATTGTGAATTAACGTTTTGTTGTTGTTGTTGATGAGGGGAGTTGTTTGGTTGTCTCATTGAATCAAATAAGTTGTTTTGTTGTATGATTGATAAAGAAGTATTGTTGATATGTTGTCGGGATGAAATACATGATTTTATGATGATTATTTGTTGAACATGAAATGATTGGTTATGTCTTGATGAGTTGAGGTAGCTAATGAAATGAGGTTTTGACGTGTTATTACGATGGAAATATATGATTAATTGATGTTGAGGTGTTGATATGAAATGAATGATGCGCAATTGATTTCTCGATGAATTTTACGGTGTAACGCATCATTGCATTTCATGATATTCATGATGGGGCTTCGGCCTATTTAGTAGCTTCAATCCCATTGTGTGGATTGAAGTGTCTCGATGATTTAAGATGTGCTCCTTTGTGGAGGGTTGATGGTCATTTATCCATCTCACGATGAAATTGGTACCACATGCATAATTGCATATTGTCGCTCCCACCAAGTGACACCCGGTCAAATAGGGTACAGACGCGAACGGTCGGCGAAAGAGGAGAGATGAATAGAGTCGCCAGCTAGGCATTTTTATCCTGGAGGAAAGGTAATGCTGCATAAACCTAAGAAAAGATATGGATAAGACGGTTGCGAACCAGAGAGACTGAGAAAGGGGGTTGGTTACAACCTGGGAAGGTATTAGCACCCAGATTGTCCGTCGTACTCGACGGGATCCACGCTTAAAAGATTTGTGTTTTAAAGGGGTAGTGTCAGTGCTTATCTGTGTATCAAAGCTGGAAAAAGAATGCAAGTGTCAGTGTAAAAAAGAATGTGAAGTGTATAAGAGAAGTGTCAGTGTAAGAACAAGAGTAAGAAGCTCAAGACTATGAGACTTAAAGAATGATACTGAAAGGAGGGGAGAATATACAGAGACTTTTGTTCGATAATTGTTAAGTTATGCCTACGTATCCTCTCGTGCAATGAGGAAGTCAGAACACCGTAGTTCGACCCAAAGAGACTGAAAGGTAAATTGACTTGTGAACTGCTTGCTTTCCTATGCTCAAGTGTATGACCTGTCTGGCTCAGGTGCAAACTGTCTTGCATTAGACGGAAGAAGCGAGTTCTCGTTTGTGAGTGAATGAGATGAGAAAAGAATCCTGGAGGAGATGATTATTGTTTGTTTTTGTATTTTCAGTCTTTTATTGCTTTTGAATTTGTCATAAGTTAAGCTTAAGCCTAAACCAAGGGTTAGTAAACTCATCACATCCTCCCTCTGATTAGGGGTAATGAGAATACCTTAAGTGTGAAGTAAACACCTCATACTTAATCACCATGGTGTAGGATTAAGATCATTAACCTACTTGTGATTATTTAGATGTTTTTGTTGTTTTTGTTTAGTGTTAAGTAATGAGTTTAAGCCATAATCAAGGATTTAATGGACTCATTACACCATTCTAATAGAAGGATAATAGATGAGAACATTTAAGCTGAGAAAGACTCCTCAACTTAATCCATGATTAGGGATTAACCTCATGACAAAACAAACCCTTTATTAAATGGATTTTAGTTAATGATAAGATGAAGAAGTGAGTTTTATGGTTTGTAAGACAACTTGAGGGGGACTTGTCCATTAACACTAGGGTTAGTCCTTCTTAACCAATTAAGGAAGAATTAGAACCCTAATGCAAGACCCAATACAAGCTTGATGTCTTAGTGGTTATTAAGATGGGTTGATTAAAGGATTTAAACACATTAAGGGTTTAACACTTAGGATTAAAGTTATACACTCCATCCTAATAGAAGGATGCATGCATAAGCTTAATCACAGAGCCTTAAAACCTTTAGGGTTTAGTCCCTGATTATGAGATGAGAGGAGAAGACTCAAAGATGACACAAAGGTAAAAGCTAAATGGGGGACTAATCAAACCCTAATTGTTATCATGCTTGGTTATTCCTAGGGTTAATGAGGTTTGCAAGAAGATCTTCAGAGAAACCACCAGGAAGGAAGCAGATGAAAGGAGCAAGAAGCAAAGAGAAGCAAAACAACTTGCTTCACTTAAGAAGACAAGTTGCTTGAATAAAGAGGGTAATATGAACATGAATAAGCAAACTCAATCCAATACACAAGATAGAATTCAGCAAAGATGCAAGAGGGAGGTGAAGAAAGATTGTGAGAAGTGAAGGCAAATTCACTTCTCAAAACAACTTACCACCTGAAAAGTTAGCAAAAGAAATGCAATGCAATGCAAATGAGATGAAATGTCATGATGCAAACCAAAGTCAGAAGCATTTACATGATGTTAATGATGCTAAGAGATGATACAAACATGAGGCAAGACATGAGAATGATCATACAAGGATATGGATGCAGATGAAGCATGCTTTGAACCATGAATGTACATGAAAAGTTATGAAATGCAATGGACATATAACATGGCAAATGAAAGGTGCAATGATCAAACATGATTCTAATATGTCCTAAGATGTATTATGAATCATGTGGATGCACAAAATGTCATGGCAAGTCATTGGATGCAAGCAAATGAAAGATGGATGCAAAGGAAGGAACAAATTAGGGTTACATGCATCATGCAAAGCAAAAACTCAAAACCAGAAGCAAATGACATGATAAAAATTTGAAAATGCAATAAAAGATACCCTAAACCTATACAAGCTCACTGCCCAAAGGAGAGGATCCAACTCTTAACCTAGTGTAAGTTATGAATGCAAAATCCATGGCTGAGGTTTAAACTGGGAGATGGAGGGAAGACTGCACGCGTCATCCAACGACTGTAATTCAAACTGACCCAATTAACATAAAAACCTAATTAATTAAACTAATGACGTGGATTAGGGATTAATGAAAGGATCCAGGCCATCCATATGCGCGGGAGTCAACAAAAGTCCACAAGATCTAAGGCCCAGATTCAAACCAAACCCTAAACACAATTAATGACCTAATGACATTCAGGTCACCGGAGAAGAGCTCTGGTCGTCTTCTCCGGTGACACTCCTCCCTGAAAATTCCAAACTCACTCCCCAGGTTATTTCTGGAGCTCTAAAGCTCCAGATCACTTCCTCTCACCTCCCTAAGCTCATCCCTGCCCTCAAATGGAATTTATTTCTCACCATTAACAAGATTCGAAGCAAGGTTCAAAAATGGCAGAAATTTCAGACAAGTCATACATGCTCAAATCTCCATCATTTTCAAAAGTAAAAGGTTCAATGCACTCAGGGAATCAAACTTAACAAGTTGAGAACTTAAAATAGAGCTTCTGGAAAAAATAAATTTCGAAGCTACCTGAGGTGAAGCTTTCAGTTTGGAGCTTTCAGCCTGCCTCCTTGCTTCCAATCACCTCTACTGACCTCCCTCAAGTATTTGCAAAGCTTGTTTGGGGTTTATTTTGGCTGGTTTGTGAGATTGATGGAGTTCTGTTCAGAGAGGGGGGGAAATCATATTTCTGTTTATGGTGTTTTTGGGCTGCATTGATGGGTCAGGGATGATCAGTGGAGTGTTTTGAGATGGATGGTGGAAGAAATTTGAGGAATGGATGGCTGGGTTAAGGGATTCGATAGAAAATGCAAGATGGAGGATTTTTGTGAACTATGGCTTATGAGATGTTTCAGGCTTGTGTGTGTTATGAAAATGAACCCTTGGAGTGTGTTTGTAAGGTCTGGATTGGGCAGAGAGTGGGTGGTGGACTGTTGTGATTGGTATGGGTGTTTTAGCCAAAAAGTCAAAAGTGTTATACTTGAGGTATGGGAAATGGTGTAGCTGGATCATTGGCTTGTCCTGGCTCAGCTGAGATTAAGGATGTCCATGGAATTGGTTTTGAGACAATTCAGCAAGTGGATCAAAGCTTATGTGATGTTTTGCAATTTTCCCAAAGTTTGGCCCCTTTGGAAATTCATGAAGTTCAAGGCACCAAAATGCATAATTCTTGGGCCAATTCTGATTTTTAGAAGTCACATGATCATGTTTTGAAGAGTTTGTGCACATTTGAAGTCTTTAGAATGCATTATCATACCATTTTGCAAAATGCCTCTTTGGTGTAAAACATGAAATTATGTGATTTTTCCAAACTTTGACAAGCCATAACTTTTGATCCAAAATGAATTAGAATGAGTTCTTGTACTTTTTGAAAAGGGAATGATCCATTCTACAACTTTCATGACCAAAGTTTTCCCATTTGAAGCATTTTTGAACCAAAAAGAAAGGGTTGAAAAACTTTCCCAAAATGGTAAGTTTTCATTACAAGTCACTTTCCCAAAAAGGCAACTTTGCAAATGGCTTGAAATTCTTCAATTTTGTGAACTTCCAACATCTTCTATGATCAAATAAAGATCATACACAATCAAAATGATGATGAACACCCTTTGGTTGGGTCATTGGGGGCCTCAGATGCCCTGATTTTACACTGACTTGCTCAAGAAGTCAACTCTTGATCAGATGCCTTCCCCATGGAATTTCTTCATGAAAATTGATATGCATGATCCTTATGACATATAGAGACCAATAGAAACAAGAATGACCAAAAAATTTGGAGTTATGGCCTCTGAAACCAAAACCCTAATTTCAAGTCATCTGTGCAGTTAAACCTGGCTATGCTTCCATGCCTTTCTTAGTTCTTGTGATTCTTTGACTTTCTTGACTTTGAGAGGATATAATATGATGCTTGAACATACATGGACCCTTTGAAGTGATTGATGACCTTTGGAGTGGCTCAAATGGCTCTGGGATAGCTCAGATCACAAACCCTAGATGCAGATGACTTAGAAACAATGCAGTGAAGCAAAAATGCAATATGAGATGCTATGATTGAACTTATGCATATGAAAAGATCACAAGCCATGGTGTGAATGGGTGAGGGAAAATTTGGGGTGTTTACAGCTTCCCCTATTCAAGCATGAGTTAGTTGTGCAGGATGTAAGCGACGGCTTATCAGGCAAACAAGATAACTTGTGGTTGAATACCAAAGACAGTCCAAAATTTTCACTCACAGAATGAAGAAGAAAAGGGATATAGATTGTAAAAGAAAATAAAGTATATTATAAAGTGCGGGCGACGGAGGACGACCGTCGAGCAGAGGACGATTGCTGGGGATGAAGCAATGACGGGGACGACCGCCATGCTGGGGGAAAATGCGGGAAATAAAGCAATGACGGGGACGGCCGACAAGCTGGGGATATAAGAGACCATCAGGTAAAGCTGCGAACTCTCTGGGGATTATAGGTAAATGATGGGAACGACCATCAAGTTCAAGGCATAAATGAAATAAGTGATAAGGTACGGTCATCAAAGGTGAATGACGATCACCTAGCAGGGGACGACTGCTTTGTTGGGGATAAGATGAGGGACGGTCATCTAAGGTGAAGGACGATCACCTGGCAAGGTACGGTTACCGAAAATTATCACGACATAGGACGAATGTCGGATGAAATGGTCGACGATGGGGACGGCCATCAGATAAAATGATGAAGGACGATCATCAAAAGGTGAAGGACGATCACCTAGCAGGGGACGGCTGCTCTCAGGGTTGATCATGACATAGGACGAATGTCAGATAAAAGAGACAACGATGGGGACGGCCATCGGATAAAATGATGAAGGACGATCATCAAGAGGTGAAAGACGATCACCTAGCAGGGGACGGCTGCTAAAAATATAATGACATAGGACGAATGTCGGATAAGAAAGGGTTCTAGTGAATAGAGACTCCACTGGGGGTGATGAAGGACGATCATCAAAAAGGTGAAGGACGATCACCTGGCAGGGTACGACTGCCGGAAGGTATCGTGACATAGGACGAATGTCAGATATAAAGGAAATAGTTTAACAAGTTTCGTTGGGGACTCTTCCGGGGGAAGGGTAGACACAGACGAGTGTCTATATTCAAGAAGACATAAGTGTTTGACACGGTGTATAGATTAAAGATGCGGACGAGCATCCTTAAGACCATAATACAGACGAGTATCGGTAGAAACAAACGCTTGACACATGCTCAGAGATGATGATACGGACGAGTACCAACTAGTTAACAAAGAACACGGACGAGTGTCGAATCTGAGGAGATCAGGTAGTATATATAAGATACGGACGAGTATCTGTTATGAGTAAAAGGTATGAATGAGACACAGACGAGTACTCAACTTGCTGGGGAGAGTGCGACACGGACGAGTGTCGGAGAAAGTGTATTATAAATAAGTGTACGATTCCCAAAGTGTTTAGGTAACTATGTTGGGGGTGGTGACACAGACGGGTGTCGAGGAATTGTATATGGATTTGTGAGTGCAAAGGGGACGCTTTGGCTTTCTGCTGGGGATATGACACAGACGAGTGTCAAGAAGTATCTGTAATGTATAAGTGTTTGTTTGTAAAGAATGCCCGGGCGACTTTACTGGGGAATGATGACACGGACGAGTGCCAAAAGGAGTGTGTATTTGTATTTGTGAGTGTAAGGCAAATGCTTTGGCTCTCTGCCGGGGAATTTGGGAAGTCTTCTGTATATCGTTGATGGATTGTCAGTATTTACAAGTGTTTGATTCACACATGGCCTGTGATTATGCAATATGTTTGATTTTTTCCGTAATGCTCCGTATTAGACGGAATGCTACGCTCTGGGGGAAAGTATGATGCGAATGCTATGATTTATGCAAAGATACCGATCCGGGATTCGGATCCCGTCGCGGTGAAAATCTCTGGCCGATCTGCTTGAATTGGATGTCCCAGCTGGGGAGGAGATCATGGGTAGATCTGACATATATGACTCTGCATGGGGAAGTAGGTCATTGATAAACCTATCTTGGTAATGAGGGACCCAGCTGGGGTTTGTAGAAGCTTTCGTCACTCTGTTGTGAGATCTTCGGGCGTTGCTCTTCTGGATAGAGGCTGAAACTCTGCGGGGGGATAGTTCCTTGTCTAGCACTCGACTGGGGAAGGAGAAAGATCACCGAAAGATCTTCCTATAGATTTCTGTGGGGGATCCTGCTGAGGATGACACTTGACAACTCAGCTGGGAATATGAGCATCTTCTGGTACATGCCCTGAAGGAAGTGTTGGAGGAGTAATGCCTGGCAACTCTGATGGGGAGAAAGCATCTCTGGTGCTGTTTGGAAAGTGTGCTGAGGAAACAATGATTTGGCAGCCTACTGGGGAGAAGCCTTCATGCCCCATGTTGCGCTTTGGATACCTGCAATCCTGTAAATACAAAGAAATGCACAAGTATCCCGAGGTATCCTTTACTGGATCCCATCAAAAGAATTTAGACACTCCCGGGAGTAAGTATATTTCCTGCAAACACGTACTTTTTAGAAGAGAAGCATATGTATTTATGCAATCTATATCTCAAGGACAATCGGACATTTTTGCAAATGAAAAATAAAATGTACGAGACAAAGTACGACTAAAAATCTGATTTTATTAATTCGTGTGCCCTGAATTGGCAAGAATACAGTCAAAGAAACGGATCCCCTGAAATGAGGGGATCGTTACAAATTGAGAAACAAAAGATGCTGGCAATGTTGATGACGCTTTAAGGAGCTTCCCCTTTTGCTATGACTCGTATGACATTGACGTTCTTCTCATCTTGCTTTCTGAAGAAGGTTGATTCTGACCGTTGCTTGAAACTTTCGGAGCCTGCCAGGTTGTAAGTTATACAGACGAATTCAGAATGCGGTTGTTCGCTCATTTCCCTTATTTTGCATGGATCGCCTTTTCAGGTTTTCAATCCACCGGGATACCCATTTTTTTTGCCTGAGTTGTCCAATGCGGCTTTTCAACTCAGCGGGTGTACATTTTTTATCTATTTTCCCTTATTTTTGCCCGAGTCTTTTATTCTGTTTTTGACTCGCCGAGATGCCCTATTTTTGCCTGGACTTGCATTCTGTTTTTATGTCCAGCGGGTCATTTTCATGCGAAGTATTTTTTAACTGCATCTGAATTCACAGGGGACAGGAAGTCTTCACCATCCATAGTACTGAGCATCAGTGCTCCACTGGAGAAAACTTTCTTTACTACGAATGGACCTTCATAGTTCGGAGTCCACTTGCCCCTGTGGTCTGTATGAGGAGGGAGGAGTCTTTTCAGCACAAGATCTCCTACTTGGTACTCTCGGAGCCTGACTTTCTGATCGAAGGCTTTCTTCATTCTTTTCTGATACAGCTGCCCATGACAGATTGCATCTAATCTCTTTTCTTCAATCAGACTCAGTTGTTCGTATCGAGATCGGACCCATTCTGCTTCATTCAGTTTAACATCCATCAACACCCGCAAGGAGGGTAACTCAACTTCAACAGGTAGGACTGCCTCCATACCATAAACAAGCTTATACGGTGTTGCCCCAGTGGATGTTCTGATTGACGTTCGGTACCCATGCAAGGCAAATGGTAGCATTTCATGCCAGTCTTTGTATGTAACTACCATCTTCTGCACAATCTTCTTGATATTCTTATTAGCTGCCTCGACAGTGCCATTCATCTTTGGCCTGTAAGGAGAAGAATTATGGTGTTGGATCTTGAAGTCCCGGCACAGTTCTGCCATCATTTTGTTGTTCAAATTGGAACCATTATCAGTAATGATTCGCTCGGGAACTCCATACCGGCAGATGATGTCTCTCTTCAGAAATCGGGCTACCACTTGCCTTGTAACATTTGCATAAGAAGCTGCTTCAACCCACTTTGTGAAATAGTCAATAGCAACCAGGATGAATCTGTGGCCGTTTGAAGCAGTCGATTCAATCTTGCCAATCATATCAATGCCCCACATGGCAAAGGGCCAGGGTGAAGACATCACATTCAAAGGATTGGGAGGCACATGCACTTTATACGCATAAATCTGGCATTTATGGCATTTTCTAGCATAGGCACAACAGTCTGCATCCATTGTGATCCAGTAATAGCCTGATCTTAGCAACTTTTTAGCCATTGCATGTCCTCCTGCATGGGTACCAAAGGATCCTTCATGCACCTCATGCATCAACAAGTCTACCTCTGTCCTATCAACGCATTTGAGGAGTACCATATCAAAGTTTCTCTTGTACAAAGAACCATCAGTATTCAAGAAGAAACTACCAGCTAGCCTTCTTAATGTCTTCTTATCATTGGAAGATGCCCCAGGTGGGTATGTTTGGTCCTCCAAGAAGCATTTAATGTCATGGAACCAAGGCTTATCATCTTTAACAACATCTGCTGAGAACACATATGCTGGTCTGTCAAGTCTGGACACTGAAATCCGAGGCACAAAGTTGGCAGCTTGAACTTTGATCATGGATGAAATGGTAGCCAGAGCATCTTGTTGCCCCCCAAAATTTGCCCTCACAATACAAGACTTTGTGTGCTAAGAGGTTCACAAGGTTCACAATACTTACAAGACCTTTCATGAGGTTCACAAGGCTCACAAGACCTCCCATGAGGTTCACAAGACATCTTATGAGGTTCACAAGGTTCACAAAGTTCACAATTGGTCAGAAGATTTGACAATTCCCTCAGACAAATGCATCTTCCTAAGCAGTGCATCCAAAACTAGGGTTTTGACTTTAATCAGGCTAAATGGACTTACAAGACTTCAAGTGAGCTTCATAACATCTTATATGTGTCTAAGAATCCCCATGACAAGTTTCAAGGCTTTTCACAAAGGTTTGCTCAGTCAAATGATCAGATAAGTCAAAATCAGTCAAAGCAGTTAAAAAGTCAAACTGAGGTCAACTGTGGTCAAACCAAAGTCAAACTTCATGATTTTTTGCCAACATCAAGTATATGAAGTAAAATTCATCATTTGATCAAGGGTTTATCATGATTCATCAAGGAGATTTCAGATCATCAAGAATCAGAGGTTTCTAAATTAGGGTTTCCTCAAGAAAAGTCAACTGAACTTTGACCAGCCATAACTTTCACATGCTTCATCACCAATTTTCCATCCAAAGCTCATTTTTAAGGAAATTTAATTCTCTACAACTTTGTGTCTCACAAGCCAAGCCCAAAAATGCTTCATTTGGAAGGTATGAGCTAAGACATTATAGGTCCTTTTGAAAGTCAACAAAAAGACAACAACTTCAAAAGGGCATAGCTTGAGAATGGTAAATGATATAGACATGAAACCAGTGGGGTTGGTTAGAGGACTCTTCAAGATTTCCAAAATGTCCAAGAACACCCTCATAGCATTAAAATTGAAGGATGTGTGCCCTTGCAAAGTTGGGAAATTTTTGGTTGGTTTATGAAGAAAATGGAGGTTTAAAACCAATTTTTTCTAAATGGGCTTGCCATATGATGATCCAATCCATACCAATACTTCATGCACGACCCAAATCTCTAAAATTCATATTTTTCATCATTTTATTTTATTTATTTTGATTTTATTCATTTAAAATCATTTTAAATTAAAATAAAATAGAAAAATTAAATATTTAAATGAGATTTTGTTTCTAGAAAGTCATAAAAGTGATTTAGATCAAATTGGTATGAGAATCATGGTGATTGGCTTGAAATAGAAAGGTTTAATTCTCAAATATTTGAAGTTTAAGACTTAATCTTTTTCAATCTTTTTCAATCAAATTTTCCACACAATGATCCATTCTTTTGACCTAAATTCATTACACTATAAGTATACAACACAAACCTAAAGCAAGGACACGAATTTTCTACCTCAAAGACAACTCTCAAATTTTCAAATTCATCAATTTTTTTCAAATTCGGATTTTGATATTTTGTAACTTTTCAGGTGAAATAAGAACTTCAATCGTTTCCTTGATCATCACTGAATGCATCCCAATCATTATCATCATCAGAAACAGGCCCATATGCATAAACCGAATCACTTTTGTTCATGTTTTACATTTTTTTCGATTCCATACTTTCATGTGTTAATAGTTGATTTTGCTTGCTGATTTGTGTTTGTGTTGATGTATAGAAGCTTTCTGGACAAATTAATTGGAGTTTCATGGCTTAAATCGATAGGTGCCATTGTTAGGGTTTGAGATTCAAATTCGGGATCTTAATGTTTAAAGCATCCAAATGAATTTTAAGAACATGGCTATCACATATAAACTTCATATAATAGATCTGGGTTGCTAATTTGTGTTGATATTAATGTTTGCTTGATGTTTCAAAAACCTAGGATTTCTGGTTTATGAACACGCAGGAAATTTCGCAGGAAAAACCATACAAATTTTCGCAGGAAATTCAAATGGAGAAGATGAAGTCTGGGCGCGAAATCCAGAATGAGAATGCTTGCTTATTTTATATTCTATGTGTTGTGTTTATGTTTCACAATGAGCAGGTAGCTCAGCTGGTTTTGATGCGCGTATATTGCTTGAAGGTCCAGGGATCGAATCCTGACCTCAACAATTTTTATTATTTTTCCAGTTCAATTATGAATCTTAATATATTATATATTGTTGTGAGTATATTAACAGAAGCGCCCTCCCGGCTGGAATGGTAAGTGTGTTTGTGTGCTGTGCATAGGTCCTGGGTTCGATCCCCCCAGGCCTTTTGTTTTGTTTTCTTTTTCTTTGATTTACCAGGTTAAACAACAAAACCAATTGGAGTGGATTCACTACCAGCGCGCGCGTGTAGCCCAGTGGCTGGGATCTTCTTCGGGTATTGGGGAGGTCCTGGGTTCAAAACCAGGCCTCCCTTTTTTCTTTTACTTCATTATTTTTCTTGTTTTTATTTATTTGTTTATTATTATTAATTTAAATTAAAACTATAATCCTAATTAACCCTAAAAATATTTTTCTAAAACCCTAATTGTAAATACTAGTTTATTTATTTATTTTAATTTTATAGTTCTTGCTTGCATTTTAATAATAAATAAATATTAATGTTTTTCTTAATAATTAAACCCTAATTTTCTTCTATTTTAAAATTTAATCCTATTTTATTTAATTATGTACATATTTTATAATTTGATAATTTAAATATTGTTTAAAATAATTAAAATTTTGTAAATATAATTATAATTAATCCTATTTTCATAATATGTAAATATTCTATTAATTGTTTATAATTTAATTTTGTATGTAAATAATTTTTATTATATGTTTAAAAATAGTTAAAAATTGTTAATTTAATTTTGTAATTATAATTTTATTTTCATAATATGTTTATAATTAACTTAATTTTTATAATGTGTAAATAATTTAAAACTTTATAATAATTAATATAATTGATCATATTATGTTTATTTTCTTATGATATTTATTTATTTTTAACCCCATTTAACTTTGTATTATTTTTTATTATTATTATTTCACTAACCCAATTATTATTATTATTTATTATTTTGTTTATTATATTTAATTTGCTTTAATTATTATTATGTAATTGTTCCTGGATGTAATATTTTAATAGTATTTAAACATTTATTTTTTATGCTATGGTTAGTAAATAGGGAGTGCAACATGTTTGTATATTTAAAATTAATTTAGATCACTAATTTAAAAGATAAATATTAAAATTGTACACTCACACACGTAAGTCGATCTTTGATCGCCATCTCACTTCGTTAGGGATACCTCTCATGTTGCCTAATCAAAAGGTCAAGTAGGGTGTATAAAGCAAAAGTCCCTAATTTCACATCATCTAGTCCCTTAACAGATAAAAGATCAAGTCCCTTTCGAATGTTGCCTTCGTAATGATCTTGTCCCTTTCGAATAAAGATGATAGTCCCTTCGAATTGCTTATACACCCCACAGTTGCCTAAATAACAGATGACCCTTTACATTGTCCCTCACATCCAAGGTAATGACTATCTATTCCTTAATAATAGGGATAGTCTTACCATTTAAAGGATTCAAGAACAGAAAAGACTTAAACTTAGGGTAGGTTCCTCTTAGATACTTGCTCACTTTTCAAAAACATTTCAAATACTTCACACATTCTAAACAATTTTCAAAACAAAGGTTTTATACGCATCCGTACATGGATCATTATAAAACACTTAAGAAAATTTTTATTCACACACTTCACATTTCAAAAACATTTTAAAAGTGAGCTAAGTAACTAAGAGCCCATGGATAACCATGGATGTAAAGGGTGCTAACACCTTCCCTTTACATAACCTACCCCCCGGACCCAAAAATCTTTTAAAAGGTCTTTCCTGTTCTTTTATGCCTTTCCTTTGGATAAAATAAAAGTCGGTGGCGACTCTTGCTATCCGCAACATAACTAAAGTCAGTTCTCCCACCGTGTTACAGAACTGGCGACTCTGCTGGGGACTTAATAAAAGAGGGGTACCCTTATGAATTTAGACCACTTTAAAATTGTTTGCCTTGTTTGCTTTATACTTATCTGTTGGGTGCTCTTATGTGTGAAAGATCCTAACCCGGATCTAGTGTACCTTAGGTAAATGGCAATAGACCAAGGAAACTGTACGGCGTATACCGATATGGTTGATCTGGTGGCCATAGTTAGTGTGACTTCTTGGTTGGTGCTTATGTTCCTTAAGTCAAGTTGAGGATAATATGAGGCTGTCATATGTTGTCAATGCACTAACTAACTTTTAGAACCCTAGTTATCCCATCTTGGCCTTTAGAAAAGTAGTGAGATAACCGGCTTTGGTGAAGACTGAAGTTGGTTGATACTCGATACTACGCTCATTGAGATCCTAAACTTGGAGGGTTTTGGTTGGCAAGCAAGTTGCCTACTGAACAACCACCCTTGTGAATGATCAATGATATTGAGATCCCTTAGAACATGGTTACTTTTGTAGGACAGGATGAACCAACTAACTTCAGGGGAGGGTACTTACCTTTGAACCTCATGCAAGCCTTTAAACCTAGGGCTATTGTGTGACTTGTTTGTGTGTGCCACATGTTTGTGATTGAACATAACATCATGACATCATCATGCATCATAAGCATAGAATTTTCACTAACCATTTCAAGGACCAAAGGATTTATCTTTGTTCTTTGTTGCAGGTCATGGCTTCTGCTCGTAGAAACACCATCAGGATCAACTTTGTGGGCATACCTGCTAAGCTTAAAGAGTTGGTTTCTCAAGTGTCTGATCATTCCCAGTTCATCAAGAGACATGGTCACCTATTGGATCTAGTCACTTCAGGGTTCAATGAAGACATGATGAGTGTTTTGTTCTAGTTCTTTGACCCTAAACATCACTGTTTCATATTCCCCGACTATCAGCTGGTTCCTACAATGGAAGAATTCTCTAAACTTCTGGGTATACCTGTTCTTGATCAAAGACCCTTCACAGGCTTGGAGAAGGAGCTTAAACCAGAGGTTATTGCTGCAGCTCTACATCTGAAGAAGTCTGACATTGTTCTAGAAACGAGAAGCGGAGTTAAAGGTATTCTTACTAAGGTATTAGTGGATAAAGCTCAAGTGTTCTTGAAGGCCATGAGCTATGATGCTTTTGAGGAGATCTTAGCCTTGCTGATTTATGGCTTAGTATTGTTCCCCAATCCTGATCAGTTCATAGACGTTCATGCCATCAACATATTCCTGAGTCACAATCCAGTACCTACATTGCTTGGAGACATCCTACATTCTCTTCATACCCGTACTACAAGGGCAAGAGGAACTTTGATGTGCTGCATACCTTTGCTTTCTAGGTGGTTTATTTCTCACCTTCCTCGCTCAGTAATGAAGAATGAACAAGGGTTCAGGTGGTCCAAAAGGATCATGTCACTCTCGCATTCAGATATTCATTGGTGCTCCAGATCTATGGAGAATGTCACCATCATTGACCGTTGTGGGGAGTTTCCTAATGTGCCACTTCTAGGCATAAGAAGAGGCATCACCTACAACCCCTCTCTAGCTTTACGACAGTTTGGTTATGCTCGGAGTGATGGCCCACGTGACATGTTGATTCAGGGCATTGTGTTTGACTACAACAACGATCTTCAAGGTTACCGTCAGAGATTCATAAGAGCATGGGGAAAAGTAAACAAGGTTGACAGCAAGACTCTGGAGCCTAAGTACACTATTCCTATGGAGGCTTATCTCAGATGGGTGCGATCTCGTGCTCAGACTCTCATGATGCCATATCCTGCTATCTTACCAGTTACCATGGAACCTGTTGCTGAAGGAGATACTTCTTATACCATCCTTCACCCAGACATGCCTACTGACATGGAAGACTTGCAGAGATCCTGGATCCAGTTGAAGGAGCAAAGGGATACTTTCGAGGCTCATTACAAAGCAAGCCAAGAAAGAATCCTGGAACTAACAAAGCAACTTCATGAGGAGCGGAATCTCAACTCATACCTCAACACAAAGAGGAAACGTCCATGGGAGACTTAAAACCCCATCCCTTGTATTTATTTCATTTCATTTTCTGTAAGCCCAAGAGGCAAAACAAGTTTATTACTAATAAAAGTTTACCTTCTCGTTTGTTTAAGCAAATTTAAATCCTGCGGTCCTTGAAAACATTGCATATGCATTCACATATCATGTCATTGCATCACATGTTTATTATGCACAGGTTTCTTATCTTCTCTCTGTTTATTTCAGCAATGGCTCTTGAACAAACAGTTAAGGATCTCCAGGCACAAAATGCACAGTTCCAAGAGCTGATCCTGAACTTGTCCAAGGGGCAGGATGAATTGAAGACACTGCTGGCCAAGAAGACTAAGAAGACTAGAAGATCAGGTGGCCTGATCAACATGGGAAGAAGGTTCAAAGGTCTTGCCAAGACCAAAGAACCAGTTGAAGATTATGAGTCTGAAAAGTCTGAGAAAGAGGGAGGCAGTCTCCACAACACTATGGGGGACTCTGATTCTGAAGCTAACTACTATCATGAGCCTAATGAAGATAAGTTCAAAATGCTGGTGGATAGAATGGATGCTATGGAGTTGCAGAAGTCTTCTGGGCTGGATTTTGAAGATTTGAGTCTAATATCTGGGGTAGTCATACCCATTGGTTTCAAGGTTCCTACTTTTGTTGTTTATGATGGGGTCTCTTGTCCCAAGCTGCATCTGAGGTCTTATGTCAGGAGAATCCAACCTCATACTGCTGATAAGAAGTTGTGGATCCATTTCTTCCAAGAGAGCTTATCTGGAGCTCAGTTGGAATGGTACTATCAATTGGGGAGTGTTAACATCCGTGATTGGAATGATCTTGCTGAAGCCTTCTATAAGCAATATCAATACAATGCTGATTTAGCCCCCACTCGCATGCAGCTGCAAAGCATGTCCATGGGTGCCAAAGAAAGTTTCAAGGAGTATGCTCAGAAGTAGAGAGATTTAGCTGGAAGAGTACAACCCCCTTTAACTGACAGGGAGTTGGTTGATATGTTCATGTGTACGTTGAATGGTCCCTTTTACAGTCATCTCATTGGAAGCTCATCATCTGGCTTCACTGAGTTGATAATGACAGGAGAACGCGTAGAAAGTGGTATAAGGAGTGGCAAGATTCAAGTGGGTGCTTCTTCATCAGGTGCTGCAAAGAAGCCTCCCAGTGGGAAGAAAGAGTCAAATGCGGTTTATGGTCAACCTGATCGTAATAGAAGACATCAGTCTGTAAATGCAGTTCATATCTCTAATCCAACTCCTGCAACAACATAACAGCCACAGGGAAATCAACAGAGGGCTAGAAGGCAGTTCACCAAGATCAACATGTCAATGGCTCAAGCCTTGCAACACTTGTTGAAGGCTGAACTTATCACTCTGAAAGATGCTCCTCAGAATCCTAATGTTACCTCTCCCAGGTACAATCCTAATGCACGATGTGTATATCATTCGAACTGTTAGGGACATGATACCAATAGTTTCTGGGTATTGAAGAACAAAATTCAAGATATGATTGAGGCTGGAGAAATTGAGTTTGACCCTCCGGGTACTCCAAATGTGATTACTGCTCCCATGCCAAATCATGAGAAGACTGTCAATGCCATTGATGAAGATTCACATATTTGCTCAGTTGCAGATTTGACTACACCATTGTCTGTTATTAAGAAGAAGTTAGTACAAGCTGGGTTCTTTCCAGGTTGTCGTGAAGATTGTGTCTATTGTGCTTATAAGCCGGATAGTTGCTGGAGGTTGAAGGACGGAATTCAACGCCTCATGAATAATTACACTATAGTGTTTGAGAGGACACCACCTTCTGTGGAGAGTATGGTGGATCATATAACTAAAGGTGCGAAGATTGAAGAGGTAGATATGGTTGATAAAGTGCCGGTAAGAATTACTTCCAAGGGACCTGTCAAAATCACTCATAAGGGTCCAATTAAGATTACTGCTGAAGGCCCTGTGAAGATTGTTGCTGAAGCTAGAGTGGCTCCTATGATCATTACCACTCCTGGTCCCATTCTGTATACTTCTGATAAAGCTGTGCCTTGGCATTATGGGTCTGATGTTTATATCCATGGTGTTAAGCAGGAACCCTTAGCTGATATGCCTGTTGATGTTGATAACATTGCTGGATCTAGTAAGATCACACGAAGCGGAAGAGTTTTCTCTCCTCCAGTTACTTCCAAAAATGCTGTTACTCCAGCTGCTACTTCCACCACTGATGCTCGGGGCAAAAGTCCTGTTATTGAACCTATACCTACTGATGTGCCAGCTGCTAATGATCTCTCTAAGCAGATGGAAGAAGTATTGAAAATCATTCGTAAGAGTGATTATGACATTGTTGATCAGTTGGGGCATACTCCCTCCAAGATTTCTATGCTGTCTTTATTATTGTGTTCAGAGGCTCATGTTAAGGCTTTGATCAAGTTTCTGAAGACTGCTCATGTACCCAATGAAATTTCTGTTGACCAGTTTGAGAATTGTGTTGCACACTTGACCTATGATAATGGGTTAGGTTTCTCTGATGCTGATTTGACTCCTGCCAAGAGGGATCATAACAGGGCTCTGCATATCTCAATTGAATGCAGGGGCACTACCCTGTCACATGTATTGATAGACAATGGTTCCTCTCTGAATGTGTTGCCCAAAGAAGTCCTGAATAAGCTTAGTCCAGAAGATGCTGTGCTGAAGCCCAGTAACATAGTGGTGAAGGCTTTTGATGGTTCGAGAAGAGTGGTGCATGGAGAAATTGATCTCCCAATCAAAGTTGGTTCTCAGGTTTTCAGTGCTACCTTTTATGTCATGGATATTCGTCCGTCGTATTCTTGTTTGCTTGGGCGTCCCTGGATCCATGAGGCAGGTGCTGTAACCTCTACATTACATCAAAAGCTGAGATATCCGGTAGAAGGGAAAGTTGTCACTGTTTATGGAGAAGAAGGATATGTTGTTAGCCATGTAAACACTTTTAAATATCTGGAAGTGGAAGGTGAATATGTTGAAACTCCGTGTCAGACATTTGAAGTGGTTCCTTGGATTGTTAATGATTATGAAGCTCCTCCTGTTATCAAGAAAGTTCCTGTGGTCACCAGAGTACCTCCAACAATGGCCTCCCTTAAAGATGCTAGAGCTGTGGTGGATGAAGAATCCCAGAAGGCTATTCGTCGTGCTCGTGCTGTTCGTATCACCAATCAAGGGGTTATGAAGAACCAGATCAATGTTGTGGGTGACTATGATGAAGACTACAACTTGGATGATTGGATTTTTCCTACTATGGGTGCTGGACTCAATAACTGGAAGGCTGAAGATGTTATTCCTATCTCCTTTAGTCAGGAGTAAATACTATTACTGTGTTGTTGCTTTTTAAGTTTGTAATTTCTTGAACAATTAAAACTTTTAAGCCTTGTGCCTTACCCGGGGCACAATGGTGTGCTTGTTACGGGATGTCATTTCATTTGCATACTTCATTCAATAAAAATCAGTGGACGTTTCGTTTTCGTAAATATTGTGTTCCTTGTCTTTCTTTTCTTTTATTTTTGTTTTATCAGCTATGTGTTCTTACACACACCCACGTCACTAAAATGCAGATCCTTATCCACTCTGGATCCTGTTGATAACAGTTCTACTATTGCCAATTATAATTTCGAGAATCCGATCTATCAAGCTGAAGACGGAAATGAGGACGATTGTGAAGTACCTGTAGAGCTTGCTAGGTTGTTACAACAAGAAGAGAAAGCTATACAGCCATATGAAGAGCCAATCGAAGTTGTGAATCTAGGAACTGAAGAAAACAGGAAAGAAGTCAAGATAGGGGCTGAATTAGAGGGTAGTGTCAAGAGAAGATTGATTCAGATGCTACGTGACTATGTGGAGATCTTTGCTTGGTCCTACGAAGATATGCCAGGGTTGGATACAAATATTGTGGTTCACCGTTTACCAGTAAAAGAAGATTGTCGTCCAAAAAAGCAGAAGGTTCGTCGCATGCGTCCTGAAATGTCAGAGAAGATTAAGGCAGAGGTAATGAAACAGTTTGATGCAGGGTTCTTAGCTATGACTTCTTATCCTCAATGGGTTGCAAATGTTGTGCCAGTACCTAAGAAAGATGGTAAGGTACGTATGTGTGTAGACTACAGGGATTTGAACAAGGCCAGCCCCAAAGATGACTTTCCACTTCCTCATATTGATGTTCTGGTAGACAACACTGCTCAGCATAAGGTATTCTCTTTTATGGATGGTTTCTCCGGTTACAATCAAATCAAGATGGCACCTGAAGATATGGAGAAGACAACATTTGTTACACAGTGGGGCACCTTTTGCTATAAAGTGATGCCATTTGGTTTGAAGAATGCAGGGGCAACATATCAGCGTGCTATGGTGGCTTTGTTTCATGATATGATTCATCATGAGATAGAGGTATATGTGGATGATATGATAGCCAGGTCCCAGAATGAAGAGCAACATCTTGATCATTTGCATAAATTGTTTAAGAGGTTGAAGAAATACAAGTTGAGATTGAACCCAAACAAGTGTACTTTTGGAGTTAGATCTGGTAAACTCCTGGGTTTCATTGTCAGTGGAAAAGGTATTGAAGTGGATCATGCAAAAGTGAAAGCTATACAAGAGATGCCAGCTCCCCGTACTGAGAAGGAGGTTAGGGGTTTCTTGGGACGATTGAATTACATTGCAAGATTTATTTCCCAATTAACTGCCATCTGTGAACCAATCTTCAAGTTGCTGAAGAAAGATCAGGTGATGGAATGGAATGATGAGTGCCAGACTGCCTTTGATGAAATCAAGAAATATCTGCTAGAACCTCCAATTTTGATGCCACCAGTTGATGGAAGACCCTTGATTATGTACTTAACAGTGTTAGACAACTCAATGGGGTGTGTGTTGGGGCAACATGACGAGTCTGGTCGAAAAGAGCAGGCAATATACTACCTTAGCAAAAAGTTTACCGACTGTGAAACAAGATACTCACTGCTCGAGAAAACTTGCTGCGCTTTGGCATGGGCTGCTCGCCGACTAAGACAGTATATGTTGACTCATACTACCTTATTGATTTCGAAGATGGATCCAATCAAGTACATATTCGAGAAACCTGCTCTCTCCGGAAGAATTGCAAGATGGCAAATGATCTTGACAGAATATGAAATACAGTACACTACTCAGAAGGCCATTAAAGGAAGTGTTGTGGCTGATCATTTGGCTCATCAAGCAGTGGATGATTACCAGTCAATGAGTTTCGAGTTCCCTGATGAAGACATTATGATTATTACTAAAGAACCTGGACAATATGATGGACCTGAACAAGGATCCCGATGGACTATGGTTTTTTATGGTGCCTCTAATGCACTTGGTAATGGTGTTGGTGTTGTGATCAGTTTCCCTGAAGGTTGTCATACCCCGATTACTGCCAGACTTTGTTTCTATTGTACCAATAACATGGCTGAGTATGAGGCATGTATCCTGGGTATTAAAGCTGCTATTGATATGAAGATTCAGTTCCTTGATGTGTATGGAGATTCAGCCTTGGTAGTTAGTCAGATCAAAGGAGATTGGGATACCAAGCATGATAACCTCATTCCTTACAGAGAGCATGTGTTGTCTTTGATCCCACATTTTAAAGAGATTACCTTTAGACATATTCCACGAAGAGAGAATCAGTTGGCAGATGCTTTAGCCACCATGGCATCCATGTTTGAGATCAGCTGGGATGATGAGGCTCCCAAGATTACTATTGATAGATTTGAAAAGCCTGCATACTGCAATGAGATTGACACTGAAGAAGCAGAGGAAAAGCCTTGGTTCTATGAGGTGATAAGGTATCTTGAAGCTCAGGAGTTCCCTGAAGGGGCATCTGTCAAAGATAGGAAGTTTCTAAGAAGGTTCTCTGCTAAGTTCTTTTTGAGTAATGGCATTTTGTACAAGCGCAATCATGATTCAACTATGCTTCGTTGTGTGGATAAGAAAGAAGCAACTGAGATTATGGAAGATATGCATGATGGGATCTTTGGCACTCATTCTAGTGGTCATACTATGGCAAAGAAGATATTGAGAGCAGGTTACTATTGGTCTACCATGGAAGCTGATTGCTATCAACACTCCAGGACATGTCACAAGTGTCAAATTTATGCTGATAAAGTACATATACCTCCATCACCCTTGAATGTGTTGACTGCTCCTTGGCCTTTTGCCATGTGGGGCATTGATATGATTGGTGAGATCAAGCCTACTGCTTCTAATGGGCATCGTTTCATCCTGGTTGCTATTGATTACTTCACGAAGTGGGTGGAGGCAGCTTCGTTTGCATCTGTTACTAAGAATGTTGTGGCTCGATTCATTAAGAACAATCTCATATGTAGGTATGGCATCCCTGAAAGGATTATTACTGACAATGGCTATAATCTGAACAACACTATGATTACTGATCTCTGCACGCAGTTCAAGATTAAGCATCACAACTCTTCTCCGTATCGTCCGAAGATGAATGGGGCAGTTGAAGCTGCTAGTAAGAACATTAAGAAGATTGTATAGAAGATGACTGTTACTTACAAGGATTGGCATGAGATGTTACCATTTGCTCTTCATGGTTATCGCACTACAATACGTACTTCAATAGGGGAAACCCCATTCTCCTTAGTCTATGGTATGGAAGCAGTTCTGCCCATTGAAGTTCAGATTCCCTCCTTAAGAATTATGAAGGATGCAGGCCTGGATGAAGATGAATGGATTCAGACTCGACTTGACCAGATAAATTTGATTGATGAGAAGAGACTAGCAGCAGTTTGTCATGGCCAGATGTACCAGAAACGAATGATCAAAGCTTTTAACAAGAAGGTTAAGCCAAAGGTATATCAGGCTGGTGACTTGGTAATCAAGCGTATCATATTACCACAGGGTGATCCTAGGGGCAAATGGACTCCTACATATGAAGGACCATTTGTAGTCAAGACAGTATTTTCAGGAGGTGCCATGATACTTACTACTATGGATGGTGAAGACTTCCCACAGCCTGTAAACGCAGACATAGTTAAAAAATACTACGCATAAAAAGAGACCCGCTAGGTTGACTGGCCTAGGCAAAAATAAGGGCATCCCGGCAAACCAAAAGGGTTTGGGCAAAAATTAGGGATATATATATATGAAAAATGTACACCCGGCAAGTCGAAAACCTGAAAAGGCGGCTTGGGGCAAAAAAGGGTATCCCGGTGGATTGAAAACCTGGAAGGGCAATCCAAGCAAAAGTTAGGGATTAAAGCGTATGACTATGTCTCGTTTGGATCACCCATGAAACTACAACCAGTTGTGTTACTTACTCAAGTTTGAACAGATAAAAGCTCAATCCAATCGTTTCCGTCTCAACAGCAGAAGATGAGATACTTGAAGATAATGGCAATAGTAGAATTGAAACTCAATAGGATTATTTCCCACATAGCTGATTTTCTTTATTTTGTAAAATTTTTACGACAAATTCCTCTTACTAGGATTTCTGTCTCCTTGTACAAACCTACCTATGTATAGGTCACTTTTTGATATAAATAAAATTCCATCTTTGAATCCAGATTTACTTTTACCCTATTTACATAAGCGAAACGTCCATTGGTTGTGTTTGAATGTATGTATGCTTTTGAATATGATTGATGTTTACCAGAAATGCATAAATGCTTAATATGATTGATGTTTACCAGAAATGCATGAAAATGCAGTAATAGTATTTACTAAGGACGAACGAGGGAAGGATTTCAACGAAGCTTCACCAGTTTATCCCTACAAGACAGTTACAAATCCCCAGTAGGACAAATCCATCTTCATAAAGTCACATCTCCCCTAGAATTTATATCCATCTCTTTTATCCTCATACGGATAATCGGGAATTTACTCTTCCAATAAGGAGTACGACGAACGAAGACGGGAGGTTAGGTATACCCTACTATCAAATGAAGACGGGAGGTTATGTATACCCTACTATCAAACGAAGACAGGAGGTTATATATACTATATTATCAAACAAGACGGGAACGAGTTCCTCATATTCTCCGGCAACAAATCGGGATTTATTTTCCCTGGCCAGCAGTTGTTATAACGAAGATATCCAGACGCTTCAGGCTGCATGATGCATACATACATCATTTACATCATAACATACATAGATACATAATACATTACTTAAGTGCATCATATTATACATGCATACATAATGCATAAACTAATGTTATTGTGCAGGATGTTATAATCTTGTTTTTCAGGTTAATTCTCCGACAAACTTCATCAACAACTTGTGACTTTGGGCCGTTGTTTATCTTCCCAAAGGTTACCATTCCCTCAGGACGTTGTTTATCCTCCTGAAAGCATATTATTACCTTGGGCCGTTGTTTATCTTCCCAATGGTTACATCCTTTCCTCAGGACGTTGTTTATCTTCCTGCAAGCATATCACTTCCTCAGGACGTTGTTTATCCTCCTGAAAGCATATCATGACTATTGGGCCGTTGTTTATCCTCCCAAAAGTTATACTTATACCTCCGAACGTTGTTTATCCTTCTGAAAGCATACCACTACCTCAGGACGTTGTTCATCCTCCTGAAAGCATATATTGACCTTGGGCCGTTGTTTATCTTCCCAAAGGTTACATTATTTCCTCAGAACGTTGTTCATCCTTCTGAAAGCATATCATCACCTCGGGACGTTGTTTATCTTCCTGAAAGCATACCACTACCTCGGGACGTTGTTTATCCTCCTGAAAGCATATCTTGACCTTGGGCCGTTGTTTATCTTCCCAAAGGTTACATCCTTTCCTCAGGACGTTGTTTATCTTCCTGCAAGAATATCACTTCCTCAGGACGTTGTTTATCCTCCTGAAAGCATATCATGACTATTGGGCCGTTGTTTATCCTCCCAAAAGTTATACTTATACCTCAGAACGTTGTTTATCCTTCTGAAAGCATACCACTACCTCAGGACGTTGTTTATCCTCCTGAAAGCATATCTTGACCTTGGGCCGTTGTTTATCTTCCCAAATGTTACATTATTTCCTCAGAACGTTGTTCATCCTTCTGAAAGCATATCATCACCTCGGGACGTTGTTTATCTTCCTGAAAGCTATCACCATTACCTCAGGACGTTGTTTATCCTCCTGAAAGCTATCACCACTACCTCGGGACGTTGTTTATCTTCCTGAAAGCTATCATTATATCTTCATGTTTTGGACTGCTTTACCCTCCCAGAAATATACCTGAAGAATTTTTTTTTCCAAGTGGCATCTATAAGCCCACTCAAGCATATTCAACTAGTCATCAGTATCACTCTACGCACCGGTGAGTGCAAATTTTTGGGCTTTTGTGTTCAATCCCCTTCAACCTTCCAGGTCATGACTGGCAAATATACCAATCTAACCCCTCAGGTTTCAGAAAATTGAATAGGGGCAGCTGTTGCACCCCAAAATTTGCCCTCACAATACAAGACTTTGTGTGCTAAGAGGTTCACAAGGTTCACAATACTTACAAGACCTTTCATGAGGTTCACAAGGCTCACAAGACCTCCCATGAGGTTCACAAGACATCTTATGAGGTTCACAAGGTTCACAAAGTTCACAATTGGTCAGAAGATTTGACAATTCCCTCAGACAAATGCATCTTCCTAAGCAGTGCATCCAAAACTAGGGTTTTGACTTTAATCAGGCTAAATGGACTTACAAGACTTCAAGTGAGCTTCATAACATCTTATATGTGTCTAAGAATCCCCATGACAAGTTTCAAGGCTTTTCACAAAGGTTTGCTCAGTCAAATGATCAGATAAGTCAAAATCAGTCAAAGCAGTTAAAAAGTCAAACTGAGGTCAATTGTGGTCAAACCAAAGTAAAACTTCATGATATTTTGCCAACATCAAGTATATGAAGTAAAATTCATCATTTTATCAAGGGTTGATCATGATTCATCAAGGAGATTTCAGATCATCAAGAATCAGAGGCTTCTAAATTAGGGTTTCCTTAGGAAAAGTCAACTGAACTTTGACCAGCCATAACTTTCACATGCTTCATCACCAATTTTCCATCCAAAGCTCATTTTGAAGGAAATTGAATTCTATACAACTTTGTGTCTCACAAGCCAAGCCCAAAAATGCTTCATTTGGAAGGTATGAGCTAAGACATTATAGGTCCTTTTGAAAGTCAACAAAAAGTCAATAACTTCAAAAGGGCATAACTTAAGAATGGTAAATGATATGGACATGAAACCAGTGGGTTTGGTTAGAGGACTCTTCAAGCTTTCCAAAATGTCCAAGAACACCCTCATAGCATTAAAATTGAAGGATGTGTGCCCTTGAAAAGTTGGGAAATTTTTGGTTGGTTTATGAAGAAAATGGAGGTTTAAAACCAATTTTTTCTAAATGGGCTTGCCATATGATGATCCAATCCATACCAATACTTCATGCACGACCCAAATCTCTAAAATTCAGATTTTTCATCATTTTATTTTATTTATTTTGATTTTATTCATTTAAAATCATTTTAAATTAAAATAAAATAGAAAAATTAAATATTTAAATGAGATTTTGTTTCTAGAAAGTCATAAAGGTGATTTAGATCAAATTGGTATGAGAATCATGGTGATTGGCTTGAAATAGAAAGGTTTAATTCTCAAATATTTGAAGTTTAAGACTTAATCTTTTTCAATCAAATTTTCCACACAATGATCCATTCTTTTGACCTAAATTCATTACACTATAAGTATACAACACAAACCTAAAGCAAGGACACGAATTTTCTGCCTCAAAGACAACTCTCAAATTTTCAAATTCATCAATTTTTTTCAAATTCGGATTTTGATATTTTGTAACTTTTCAGGTGAAATAAGAACTTCAATCGTTTCCTTGATCATCACTGAATGCATCCCAATCATTATCATCATCAGAAACAGGCCCATATGCATAAACCGAATCACTTTTGTTCATGTTTTACATTTTTTTCGATTCCATACTTTCATGTGTTAATAGTTGATTTTGCTTGCTGATTTGTGTTTGTGTTGATGTATAGAAGCTTTCTGGACAAATTAATTGGAGTTTCATGGCTTAAATCGATAGGTGCCATTGTTAGGGTTTGAGATTCAAATTCGGGATCTTAATGTTTAAAGCATCCAAATGAATTTTAAGAACATGGCTATCACATATAAACTTCATATAATAGATCTGGGTTGCTAATTTGTGTTGATATTAATGTTTGCTTGATGTTTCAAAAACCTAGGATTTCTGGTTTATGAACACGCAGGAAATTTCGCAGGAAAAACCATACAAATTTTCGCAGGAAATTCAAATGGAGAAGATGAAGTCTGGGCGCAAAATCCAGAATGAGAATGCTTGCTTATTTTATATTCTATGTGTTGTGTTTATGTTTCACAATGAGCAGGTAGCTCAGCTGGTTTTGATGCGCGTATATTGCTTGAAGGTCCAGGGATCGAATCCTGGCCTCAACAATTTTTATTATTTTTCCAGTTCAATTATGAATCTTAATATATTATATATTGTTGTGAGTATATTAACAGAAGCGCCCTCCCGGCTGGAATGGTAAGTGTGTTTGTGTGCTGTGCATAGGTCCTGGGTTCGATCCCCCCAGGCCTTTTGTTTTGTTTTCTTTTTCTTTGATTTACCAGGTTAAACAACAAAACCAATTGGAGTGGATTCACTACCATCGCGCGCGTGTAGCCCAGTGGCTGGGATCTTCTTCAGGTATTGGGGAGGTCCTGGGTTCAAAACCAGGCCTCCCCTTTTTCTTTTACTTCATTCTTTTTCTTGTTTTTATTTATTTGTTTATTATTATTAATTTAAATTAAAACTATAATCCTAATTAACCCTAAAAATATTTTTCTAAAACCCTAATTGTAAATACTAGTTTATTTATTTATTTTAATTTTATAGTTCTTGCTTGCATTTTAATAATAAATAAATATTAATGTTTTTCTTAATAATTAAACCCTAATTTTCTTCTATTTTAAAATTTAATCCTATTTTATTTAATTATGTACATATTTTATAATTTGATAATTTAAATATTGTTTAAAATAATTAAAATTTTGTAAATATAATAATAATTAATCTTATTTTCATAATATGTAAATATTCTATTAATTGTTTATAATTTAATTTTGTATGTAAATAATTTTTATTATATGTTTAAAAATAGTTAATAATTGTTAATTTAATTTTTTAATTATAATTTTATTTTCATAATATGTTTATAATTAACTTAATTTTTATAATGTGTAAATAATTTAAAACTTTATAATAATTAATATAATTGATCATATTATGTTTATTTTCTTATGATATTTATTTATTTTTAACCCCATTTAACTTTGTATTATTTTTTATTATTATTATTTCACTCACCCAATTATTATTATTATTTATTATTTTGTTTATTATATTTAATTTGCTTTAATTATTATTATGTAATTGTTCCTGGATGTAATATTTTAATAGTATTTAAACATTTATTTTTTATGCTATGGTTAGTAAATAGGGAGTGCAACATGTTTGTATATTTAAAATTAATTTAGATCACTAATTTAAAAGATAAATATTAAAATTGTACACTCACACACGTAAGTCGATCTTTGATCGCCATCTCACTTCCTTAGGGATACCTCTCATGTTGCCTAATCAAAAGGTCAAGTAGGGTGTATAAAGCAAAAGTCCCTAATTTCACATCATCTAGTCCCTTAACAGATAAAAGATCAAGTCCCTTTCGAATGTTGCCTTCGTAATGATCTTGTCCCTTTCGAATAAAGATGATAGTCCCTTCAAATTGCTTATACACACCACAATTGCCTAAATAACAGATGACCCTTTACATTGTCCCTCACATCCAAGGTAATGACTACCTATTCCTTAATAATAGGGATAGTCTTACCATTTAAAGGATTCAAGAACAGAAAAGACTTAAACTTAGGGTAGGTTCCTCTTAGATACTTGCTCACTTTTCAAAAACATTTCAAATACTTCACACATTCTAAACAATTTTCAAAACAAAGGTTTTATACGCATCCGTACATGGATCATTATAAAACACTTAAGAAAATTTTTATTCACACACTTCACATTTCAAAAACATTTTAAAAGTGAGCTAAGTAACTAAGAGCCCATGGATAACCATGGATGTAAAGGGTGCTAACACCTTCCCTTTACATAACCTACCCCCCGGACCCAAAAATCTTTTAAAAGGTCTTTCCTGTTCTTTTATGCCTTTCCTTTGGATAAAATAAAAGTCGGTGGCGACTCTTGCTATCCGCAACATAACTAAAGTCAGTTCTCCCACCGTGTTACACATCTGCAAACTGATTTTCATCTCGAGGGATATACTCAAGCTTGACTATTGTGAAGAAAGTCAATAACCTTCTTGTATAATCCCGGTAAGGTATCAGATGATCTTGGTGGGTGTACCATTTGCCGTTGGTTTGATTAATTACCAAAGCTGAATCTCCGAACATAGTCAAAGTCTTGATCCTGAGGTCGATGGCTTCCTCAAGACCCATAATGCAAGGTTCGTATTCAGCTTCGTTGTTAGTGCAGTTAAAGGTGAGTTTTTCCGAGAAAGGCATGTGAACTCCCTTAGGTGTAATGAGCACTGCACCAACACCACGACCGTTCATGTTGACAGCCCCATCAAACATCATAGTCCATTCTTCTTCTGGGTCAGGCCCTTCAGTGTGAACAGGCTCTTCATGATCTTTTGCTCTTATGAACATGATGTCTTCATCAGGGAAGTCAAATCTCATAGGTTGGTAATCATCAATGGGTTGCTCAGCAAGATAATCATACAATACACTGCCCTTGATGGCTTTTTGAGATGTGTACTGAATATCATATTCTGTGAGAATTATTTGCCATCTTGCAACCCGTCCGGTAAGTGCTGACTTCTCAAAAATGTACTTAACTGGATCCATCTTTGAAATCAACAAAGTAGTGTGGGTCAACATATACTGCCTTAGTCGGCGAGCAGCCCACGCTAAAGCACAACAAGTTTTCTCGAGCAGCGAATAACGCTGTTCACAGTCGGTAAACTTTTTGCTTAGGTAGTATATTGCATACTCTTTTCGACCAAACTCGTCATGCTGGCCCAGCACACACCCCATTGATTCTTCCAACACTATTAAGTACATGATTAGAGGTCTTCCTTCAACTGGAGGCATAAGGATCGGAGGCTCCTGTAAGTATTCCTTGATTTTGTCAAAAGCCCTCTGGCAGTCTTCATTCCACCTGACCGTTTGTTCTTTTCTTAACAACTTGAACAGAGGCTCACAGGTTGCTGTAAGGTGTGTCGCTCCCGCCAAATGAGGCTAGGCCCAAATGGGGTACAGACGCGAACGGTCGGCGAAAAGAACAATGAGAACACACAGCCGTGAACTCACTGGAGAATGAATAGAGTCGCCAGCTAGGCATTTTTATCCCGGAGGAAAGGTAATGCTGCATAGACCTAGAAAAAGATGGATAAGACGGTCGCGAACCAGAGAGACTGAGAAAGGGGGTTGGTTACAACCTGGGAAGGTATTAGCACCCAGATTGTCCGTCGTACTCGACGGGATCCACGCTTAAAAGATTTGTGTATTAAAGGGGTAGTGTCAGTGCAATCTGTGTATAAAGAGCTGGAAAGCAATATGTACAGGTGTCAGTGTAAAGTGTATAAGTGATGTGAAGTATGAAAGTGTCAGTGTAAAGATAAGAATGAAATGCTCAAGATCACGAGGCTAAAGAATGAAGCTAGAAAGAGGGGGAATATACAGAGACTTTTGTTCGATAACTGTTAAGTTATGCCTACGTATCCTCTCGTGCAATGAGGAAGTCAGAACACCGTAGTTCGACCCAAAGAGACTGAAAGATGAATTGACTTGTGAACTGCTTGCTTGTCTATGCTCAAGTGTATGACCTGTCTGGCTCAGGTGCAAATTGTCTTGCATTAGACGGAAGAAGCGAGCTCTCGTTTGTGAGTGAATGAGATGAGAAAAGAATCCCGGAGGAGACGATTATTGTTTGTTTTTGTGTTTTCAGTCTTTTATTGCTTTTGAAAGTTTGTCATAAGTTAATGAGCTTAAGCCTAAACCAATGGGTTAGTAAACTCATCACATCTTCCCTCTGTTTAGGGGTAATGAGAATACCTTAAGTGTGAAGTCAGATTCTCACACTTAATCACCTTTGGTGCAGGATTAAGATCATTAACCTACTTGTGATTATTTAGGTGTTTTTGTTTAGTGTTAAGTAATGAGATTAAGCCATAATCAGGGATTAAACAGACTCATTACACCATCCTAATAGAAGGATAATAGATGAGAATGTTTAAGCTGAGGAAAGCTCCTCAACTTAATCCATGATTAGGGATTAAGCTCATGACAAAACAAGCCTTTGATTAAGTAGATTTTATTTAATGGTATGATGATGAAGTGATTTTTATGGTTTGTAAGACAACTTGAGGGGGACTTGTCCATTAACACTAGGGTTAGTCCTTCTTAACCATTTAAGGAAGAATTAGAACCCTAATGCAAGGCCCAAGTTACAAGTGTGATGCCTTGATATTTATTAAGTGAATTGATTGAGAGATTTAAACACATTAAGGGTTTAACACTTAGGATTAAAAGTTATACACTCCATCCTAAGAGAAGGATGCAGGCATAAGCTTAATCACAAAGCCTTAAAGCCTTTAGGGTTTAGTCCCTGATTATGAGATGAGAAGAGAGGACTCAAAAGAGACACAAAGGTAAAACTAAGAGGGGAGACTAATCAAAACCCTAATCATTGTCATGCTTGGTTGTTCCTAAGGTTTGTGAAGTTTTCAAGAGATATCTTCAATGGAACCACCAGGAAGCAGATGAACAAGATCAAGAGAAGCAAAGTGACTTGCTTCATTCAAGAAGTCAAGTCACTTGAAGAGAGAAAGTGGGAAGAAGAAGAATGAGCAAGCTCAAACTCAAACACAAGCATAAATGCAGCAATGGATGCAAGAGAGGTGAAAAGAAAAGTTATGAGAAGTGAAGGCAAATTCACTTCCCAAGTTTACTTACCACCTGAAATGTTAGAAAGAAATGCCATGCAATGTCAAATGAAATGAAATGACATGATGCTAAACAAAACCAGAAGCATGTTGATGATGATAATGATGCTATGAGATGCTACAAGCATGAGACAAGGCATGGAAATGTTCATACCAGATCATGGATGCAAATGATGCAAGCTAAGAAGCATGGATGAACATGAAAAGTTATGAAGCATACAAGGCAAATGACATGGCAAATATGTGATGCAATGATCAAACATGCTTCCTACATGTCTTAAGATGTCAAATGGAACACAAGCATGCATAAAATGCAAAGACAAGTCATGTTATGCAAGAGAATGCAAGAAGGATGCAAATGAAAGCCCAAATTAGGGTTTAAAGATCAAACAACAAACAAAACCCAAAAACAGAAGCAAACCCTAAGATAAAAAATGGAAAATGCCTTCCAAAGAAACCCTAAACCTATACTAAATTAATGTCCAAAGGGGAGCTCTCAACTCTTAACCAATCTCAAGATATGAATTTTCTAAGTTATTAGGGTTTTTAGGGCTCCTAAACAAAAGAAATGCCAAACAAATTGAAAATGAGGAATCAAATCATGGCCATTTTATCCTAGAAACTACATGCTAATCATAGAACAATGCAAGAAGAATCAATGTCCAACTCTTCTCCAATAGGCAGAAATGATTTTTTGAACTTATGATCAAAATAATGCACCAAAAATGATTTAATTCAATGAAAAATTCTTAAAATGCATCAAGATCAAAAAAGAAATTTGGTTTGAAGATTGGACAATGTTTCTAAATGTCTTAGAACATTTCATGAATTTTTTTTGTAATTTTTAAATACCTAAAAGTATTTTTAATTAATTAATTCCCATTAATCAATTAAAAATAATCTTTTAAATATTTAAAAATACTTTTTTAATGATAAAAATTAAAATAAAAATATTTTTGGGTCAAAAAAATTAATAAAACTCAGAGGAAAAAGTTTCATAATTTTTATGCATTTTTTGCTATTTTAAATTAATTGTGCAAGTTAAATGAAAATAAAAGGGAATAAAAATAAATAAAAATGAAAGTAAGCTAAATGAGAGGCTGAGATGCAATCTGGGAAAGAGACAGTTGACTTGGCGCGTGATCCAACGGTCAATATTTAAATCTGACTAATTAAACTATTAATTCCAATTAATTAAGTTAAATGACAATTAAAGGCTAATGAGGCAATCTGAGCCCTTGGCCCACACGCGGGAAACCTGATCCTATGGCCCAAATTTGAAATACGCTAATGACTGAACTAAACCCTAATTAGGGCATGCTAATCTCAGACGGCCGGAACAGTGGTTCCGGTCGTCTTCTCCGGCGGGTTAAAAACCCTAGAAAACGCCACAGGCCACCACTCATCAAATTAACTGCCCAGAAACATTCCCCTCCCCAAACTAAACCTTAATCCATGATCAAAAAACATTTATCTAGCATGAACAAAGAGAATCGAAACCAAATACATTCACGGATAAAATTTCAGAGAGGCACAAAATGCTCATTTTCACACCATTTTTAAATCTAAACACATCACCATGATCCTTGAAGCATGCACTTTCACTTTATAACAAAAAACCAGAGCTTTGAGAGAAAAGTTTCATGGCCATACCTGAGGTGACAACTCCTGTTTCTGGGCTTTCAGAGCAGTTTCTTGATGCAAGCTAGCTCCAATGACTCCCCTGGTGTTAATGGCAGGCTTGGAATGAACTTTTGCAAGCTATTTCAAGAGGTACCAAACTGATATAGCAGAAAGTGAGCTTTGTGTACAGGCTGCTTTAGTTCAAAGTAAAGGGTGGTTTTGACTCCTTATGGTATGCTTGACTTGTTGGTGAAGGAAAATGAAGTGTTTGATGGCTGGATAGTGAGATTCGAAGAGAACTGGTTCTGAGGGAGGGGAATGGTGAAGCTCAGGTCAGGCTTGTTTCAGGCTTGAACTTTGGTGGTTTTAGGTCTATGAAGTGTGGTGAGATGATTGGTGAAGATGGTTCTTGTGTTTTCAAGTTGTGGAGGCAGATTCGAAGCAACTTGCAAGATGAGGTGATTTTGTGAATGTGTTGGTATGAAGTGTTTCAGCCTTGCCTTGTACATGAAATGGCTTGCCCTTTGTCCACATAAACCTCTCTCATTGGTCAGATGATTGGACATGTGCTTTATTGATTGGTAAGTCACCTTTTGCAAAAAAGTCAAATTTTGTAAGAGAGGGCATGGGCTAAGCTCTAGCTAAGTACAAGATATGGTTCTGGTGCAGCATGGTGTGGCTTGAGGCTAGCAAAGTGCAGCAACCAATGCAGCAAGTTGGTGAGATGTGATCATGAGGATTTTGCAACTTGTTACACCTTTGGTTCACATGTGATTTCTTTGGCCAACCAAACATAAACCATGGGCATTCTTGGTCCAATTCTAACTTTTAAGGCCTAAGGAATGTTTGCATACTGGTTTGAAGTGGGTTAGAGGTCAAAAAAAAGGCTTTGGTTCATGACTTTGCAAAATTTCCATTTGAGGCATTCTTGAAAATCAATGATTTTTGCCAACTTTGTCTTGCTATAACTTTTGATCCAAAAAGAGTTTGATCATGTTCTTGTACTTTTTGAAAAGGGAAATATGAGATCTACAACTTTCATGACCAAAGTTTTTCCATTTGAAGCATTTTTGGATCAAGAATCAAGGCTTGAAAAATGACCTAAAATGATGCATTCTTGAAAAGTCAACTATGCCCAAAAAGTCAACATTTGCAAAAACCCTAAATTCTTGATTTTTGTGAACTTCAACCTTCTTCCATGATCAAATAAAGATCATATACACTCAAAATGATGAAGATCACCCATTGGTTGGGTCATTGGGGGCCTCAGATGCCCTGATTTTACACTGACTTGTCCAGAAAGTCAACCCTTGATCAGATGACTTCCCCATGGAATTTCTTCATGAAACTTGATATGCATACTCCCTATATCATATAGAGACCAATGGAAACAAGAATGACCAAAAAAATTGGGGTTATGGCCTCTGAAACCAAAACCCTAATTTTAGGTCAACTGTGCAGTCAAACTTGGCTCTGCATCCACTCAAACCCTAGTTCTTGTGATTCTCTTGAATTCTTGGATTTGAGAGGATGTAATATGATAGATGAACACACATGGATCCCTTTGAAGTGATTGGTGGCCTTTGGAGTGGCTCAAGAAGCTATTGGATTGCTCAGATCACAAACCCTAGATGCAGATGACTTAGGACTAATGCAGTGAAGCAAAAATGTGGTATGAAATGCCATGATTGAGTTTATGCATATGTAATGATCACAAGCCATGGTGTGAATGGGTGAGGGCAAATTTGGGGTGTTTACAGCTGCCCCTATTCAAACATGAGTTAGCTGTGCAGGATGTAAGCGACGGCTTAACAGGCAAACAAGATAACTTGTGGTTGAATACCAAAGACAGTCCAAAATTTGCACTCACAGAATGAAGAAGAAAAGGGATATAGATTGTAAAAGAAAAATAAAGTATACTGTAAGGTGTGGGCGACGGAGGACGACCGTCGAGCAGAGGACGACTGCTGGGTAAATAGCAACGACGGGGACGGCCGACATGCTGGGGATAAAAGGTAAAGCCAAGACGGGGACGGCCGACTAGCTGGGGAAATAAAATCATCATGGGGACGGCCATCAAGATAAATTTGTAACATTCTCTGGGAGATAAAGAAACATGACGGGGACGGCCATCAAGTTTATAAAGCAAAGTAACCAACGATGGGGACGGCCATCGGGCTAAAAAGAAAAGGGACCACGACGGGGACGGCCATCGGGTTAAAGAATAAATGAAATAAACAGATGATGGGGTACGACCATCAAAGGTGAAGGACGATCGCCTAGCAGGGGACGGCTGCTCTGTTGGGAATAAAAGAAATATGATGGGGACGGCCATCAAAGGTGGAGGACGACCACCTGGCAGGGTACGGCTGCTCTGTTGGGAATAAAAGAAATATGATGGGGACGGCCATCAAAGGTGGAGGACGACCACCTGGCAGGGTACGGCTGCCGAAAATATCAACGATGGGGACGGCCATCGGATAGAAAAGGTCAACGATGGGGACGGCCATCGGACGAGCAAGATGGAGGACGACCATCAAGAAGTGGAGGACGACCACTCAGCAGGGGACGGCTGCTCTCAAGGTTTATCATAACACAGGACGAGTGCCAGGTAACCAAAATCAACAATGGGGACGGCCATTGGATAAAGTGATGAAGGACGATCATCAAAAGGTGGAGGACGACCACCTAGCAGGGGACGGCTGCTAAAAGACAACGATGGGGACAGCCATCGGACGAGCATGATGGAGGACGACCATCAAGAAGTGGAGGACGACCACTCAGCAGGGTACGGCTGCTCTCAGGGTTTATCATGACACAGGACGAGTGTCAGATAAAGAAGAAAATTTGCTTTGTTGGTGATTTACTGGGGATGTGGTGAACACGGACGAGCGTTCACAACCAAGAAAGGAAAGTAAGTGTTTGGTATTGTGTATAGATTAAAGATGCGGACGAGGAACCTTAAGACTATGATACAGACGAGTATCATGTAGAAACAAACTGACACATGCTCAGAGATGATGATACGGACGAGTACCATCTGGTTAACAAAGAACACGGGCGAGTGTTGCATCTGAAAGGACTCTTCTGGGGGATAGTAGACACGGGCGAATGTCTATATTCAAGAAGACACAAGCGTTTGACACAGTGTATGGATTAAAGATGCGGACGAGCATCCTTAAGACTATGATACGGACGAGTATCATGTAGAAACAAACATTAGACGCAATGTTCTGAGATGATGATACGGACGAGTACCAACTGGTTAACAAAGAACAAGGACTATTGTCGAATCTGTGGGGATATAACTGGTATATACAAGATACGGACGAGTATCTATATAAGAGCGAGTGTTGTATAGATGGTGCTTAACTGCTGGGGGGAGTGACACGGACGAGTGTCAAAAGGAGAAAAGTATAATATAAACAAGCATATGGGTTGCAGAAGTATAAGCGACTGCGCTGGGGAAATGACACGGACGGGTGTCAAGAAAGTGTATATATAAGTATGTGTGAGTGCAAAGAGGGTGTCTTCGGCTTTCTGCTGGTGATATGACACGGACGGGTGTCATGAAGTATCCGTGATATGGGTGATTTGTTTGTAAAGAGTGTTCAGGCGACTTTACTGGGGAAGGATGGCACGGACGGGTGCCAAAAGGAGTATATACTGGTGTTTGTGATTTGTGAGGCAACTGCTTTTGCCGGGACTCTGGTGGGGATTTTTTTGTGTGCATTGATGATGAACGGTCATTATTCACAAGTATTAATTCAGAACATGGCTTATGATTATGCTATGCGTTTGATTTTTGCCGTAATGCTCCGTATTAGACGGAATGCTACGCTCTGAGGGGAAAATATGATGCAAATGCTATGACTGTGCAAAGATACCAAACCGGGATCCGGGTCCCGTTGTCACGAAGATCTTTGGCCGATCTGCCTGAAATAGACATTCCAGCTGGGGATGAGATCATTGGTAGATCTGGTGAGATGTATTCGTTTGGGGATATAGGTCACTGGTTGACATATCCTTATAATACGGGACCCAGCTGGGGTTTGTAGAAGCTTTCTTTACTCTGTTGTGATTTCCTTCGTGTGCTGCTCTTCTGAATAGAGGCTGACGATTCTGTGGGGAGATGATTCCCTGATTCTTGCATTCTGCTGAGGGTGAGATGGCAACTCGGCTGGGGAATTATGAGAGGCAAATCAACTGGGGAGAGCAACAAGAGGCAACTCAACTGGGGATAGAGCATTTCAGATGCTGAGATTGAGTGTATGTTGATTTGGCAACTTCGCTGGGGAAAGGGGCACCTTCCAGCGCCACGTGGAAGATAGACCGAGTTGATAATGATTCACCAGCTTGCCGAGACGTGACTTGCATGCCCCAGGTTGCGTTCTGGATACCTGCAATCCTGCAAAGATAAGGAGACGCACAAGAGATCCCGAGGTATCCTTTACTGGATTCCGTCATAGGAGTTAAGCACTCTCAAGAGTAAGTATATTTCCTGCAAGCATGTGTTTTATTATTAGTGACAAACACCTGTATTCTTATGCAATCAATGTTCTTTCAAGATATCAGACATCTTTTGCAAAAAATGAAAAATGTATAAAACGAGACATGACTGAAAAATCTGATTTTATTAATTCATGTGCCCTGAATTGGCAAGATACAGTCAAAGAAACATATCTCCTGAAATGAGGAGATTGTTATAAATTGAGAAACAAAATGCTGGCAGTGTTGACGACGCTTTAAGGAGCTTCCTCTTCTGCTATGACTCGTATGACAATGACGTTCTTCTCGTTTTGCTTTCTGAAGAAAGTTGATTCTGATTGAAGCTTGATTCTATCAAAGCTTTCCAAGTTGTCAGTGATACAGACGAATCCAGAGTGCAGTTGTTCGCTTATTCCCTTATTTTGCATGGATCGCCCTTTCGGGTTTTCAATCCATCGGGATACCCATTTTTGCCTGAGTTGTCCAATGCGGCTTTTCAACTCAGCGGGTGTACATCTTTTATTTATTTCCCTTATTTTTGCCCGAGTCTTTTATTCTGTTTTTGACTCGCCGGGATGCCCTATTTTTGCCTGGACTTACATTCTGTTTTTATGTCCAGCGGGTCATTTTATGCGAAGTATTTTTTAACTGCATCTGAATTCACAGGGGATGGAAAATCTTCACCATCCATGGTGCTGAGCATCAGTGCTCCACCAGAGAAAACTTTCTTTACCACGAATGGCCCCTCATAGTTTGGAGTCCATTTGCCCCTGTGGTCTGTATGGGGAGGGAGGATTCTTTTCAGCACAAGATCTCCCACTTGGTATTCTCGATGCCTGACTTTCTGATCGAAGGCTCTCTTCATTCTCTTATGATACAGCTGCCCATGACAGATTGCAGCCAATCTCCTCTCTTCGATCAGACTCAGTTGCTCGTATCGGGACCTAGCCCATTCTGCTTCACTCAATTTAACATCCATCAGTACCCGTAGGGAGGGTAATTCAACTTCAACTGGTAGGGCTGCTTCCATACCATACACGAGTTGATACGGTGTTGCCCCAGTGGACGTCCTGATTGACGTGCGATACCCATGCAAGGCAAAAGGTAGCATTTCATGCCAGTCTTTATAGGTGACTACCATCTTCTGCACAATCTTCTTGATATTCTTATTTGCTGCCTCAACAACACCATTCATCTTTGGTCTGTAAGGAGAAGAATTGTGATGTTGGATCTTGAAGTCCCGACACAGCTCTGCCATCATTTTGTTGTTGAGATTGGAACCATTATCAGTAATGATTCGCTCGGGAACTCCGTATCGACAGATGATATCTCTTTTCAGAAATCTGGCCACCACTTGTCTTGTAACGTTTGCATAGGAAGCGGCTTCGACCCACTTGGTGAAATAGTCGATGGCGACCAGGATGAATCTGTGGCCATTTGAAGCAGTTGGCTCAATCTTACCAATCATGTCAATACCCCACATAGCAAAGGGCCATGGTGAAGACATTATGTTCAAAGGATTGGGAGGCACATGCACCTTATCCGCATAAATCTGGCATTTGTGGCATTTTCTGGCGTAGGCACAACAGTCTGCATCCATTGTGATCCAATAATAGCCTGATCTTAACAACTTCTTAGCCATGGCATGCCCTCCTGCATGGGTACCAAAGGATCCTTCGTGCACTTCATGCATCAACAAATCTGCTTCTGTCTTGTCAACACATCTGAGGAGTACCATATCAAAGTTCCTTTTGTATAAAGACCCATCAGTGTTCAGAAAGAAACTTCCAGCAAGCCTTCTCAAAGTCTTCTTATCATTGGAAGATGCCCCAGGTGGGTATGTTTGATCCTCCAAGAAGCATTTAATGTCGTGGAACCAAGGCTTATCATCTTTGACAACATCTGCTGCGAACACATACGCTGGTCTATCAAGTCTCGACACTGAAATCTGAGGTACGAAGTTAGCAGCTTGAACTTTGATCATGGATGAAATGGTAGCAAGAGCATCTTCAAACTGATTCTCGTCCCGAGGGATATACTCAAGCTTGACTGTTGTGAAGAACGTCAATAACCTTCTTGTATAATCCCTGTAAGGTATCAGATGATCCTGGTGGGTGTACCATTTTCCGTTGGTCTGATTGACTACCAAAGCTGAATCCCCAAATACGGTCAATGTCTTGATCCTGAGGTCAATGGCTTCCTCAAGACCCATAATGCAAGCTTCGTATTCAGCTTCGTTGTTAGTGCAGTTGAAAGTGAGTTTTGCCGAGAAAGGCATGTGAACTCCTTTAGGTGTAATGAGTACTGCACCAACACCACGGCCATTCATGTTAACAGCCCCATCGAACATCATAATCCATTCTTCCTCCGGGTCAGGCCCTTCAGTGTGAATAGGCTCTTCATGATCTTTTGATTTAATGAACATGATGTCTTCATCAGGGAAATCAAACCTCATAGGCTTGTAATCATCGATGGGTTGCTCAGCAAGATATTCAGACAATACACTGCCTTTGATGGCTTTCTGAGATGTGTATTGGATGTCATACTCTGTAAGGATCATTTGCCATCTTGCAACCCGTCCGGTAAGCGCTGGCTTCTCAAATATGTACTTGACTGGGTCCATCTTCGAGATTAATAAAGTAGTGTGGGTCAACATATACTGTCTCAGTCGGCGAGCAGCCCACGCTAAAGCACATCAAGTTTTCTCGAGCAGTGAATAACGTTGTTCACAGTCGGTAAACTTTTTGCTTAGGTAGTATATTGCATACTCTTTTCGACCAGACTCGTCATGCTGGCCCAGCACACACCCCATTGACTCTTCTAATACTGTCAAGTACATTATCAGAGGTCTTCCTTCAACTGGCGGCATGAGGATTGGAGGTTCTTGCAGATATTCCTTGATCTTGTCAAAAGCCTTCTGACAGTCCTCGTTCCACCTGACCGTTTGTTCTTTTCTTAACAGCTTGAACAAGGGTTCGCAGGTTGCTGTAAGGTGAGATATGTGTCGCTCCCGACAAGTGACACAGGGCCAGATGAAGGTACAGACGCGAACGGTCGGCGAAGGGAACAGTGAGAACACACAGCCGTGAACTCACTGGAGAATGAATAGAGTCGCCAGCTAGGCATTTTTATCCCGGAGGAAAGGCAATGCTGCATAAGCCTGGAAAGATACGGATAAGACGGTTGCGAACCAGAGAGACTGAGAAAGGGGGTTGGTTACAACCTGGGAAGGTATTAGCACCCAGATTGTCCGCCGTACTCGACGGGATCCACGCTTAAAAGATTTGTGTTTTAAAGGGGTAGTGTCAGTGCAATTTGTGTATAAAATAGCTGGAAAAGGATGTACAGGTGTCAGTGCAAAGTGTATAAGTGATGTGAAGTATGAAAGTGTCAGTGCAAGAAAGGAGTGAAATGCTCAAGATCATGAGGCTAAAGAATGAAGCTAGAAGGAGGGGGAATATACAGAGACTTTTTTTTTTGTTCGATAACTGTTAAGTTATGCCTACGTATCCTCTCGTGCAATGAGGAAGTCAGAACACCGTAGTTCGACCCAAAGAGACTGAAAGGTGAATTGACTTGTGAACTGCTTACTTGTCTATGCTCAAGTGTATGACCTGTCTGGCTCAGGTGCAAACTGTCTTGCATTAGACGGAAGAAGCAAGTTCTCGATTGTGAGTGAAGATGATGAGAAAAGAATCCCGGAGGAGACGATTATTGTTTGTTTTTGAGTTTTCAGTCTTTTATTTCTTTTTGGATTTTTGTCATAAGATAATGAGCTTAAGTCTAAACCAATGGGTTAGTAAACTCATCACATCTTCCCTCTGATTAGGGGTAATGAGAATTACCTTAAGTGTGAAGTCAGATTCTCACACTTAATCACCTTTGGTGTAGGATTAAGATCATTAACCTACTTGTGATTATTTAGATGTTTTTGGTATTTTTGTTTAGTGCTAAGTAATGAGATTAAGCCATAATCAGGGATTAAACAGACTCATTACACCATCCTAAAAGAAGGATAATAGATGAGAATGTTTAAGCTGAGGAAGATTCCTCAACTTAATCCATGATTAGGGATTAAACCCATGACAAAACAAGCCTTTATTAAGTGGATTTTATTTAGATTAATGGTATGATGATGAAGTGTTTTTTATGATTTGTAAGACAACTTGAGGGGGACTTGTCCATTAATACTAGGGTTAGTCCTTCTTAACCACTTAAGGAAGAATTAGAACCCTAATGCAAGGCCCAAGTTACAAGTGTAATGTCTTGATATTTATTAGATGAATTGATTAAGAGATTTAAACACCTTAAGGGTTTAATACTTAGGATTAAAGTTACACACTCCATCCTAAGAGAAGGATGCAGGCATAAGCTTAATCACAAAGTATTAAAGCCTTTAGGGTTTAGTCCCTGATGATGAGGTGAGAAGAGAGGACTCAAAGAGAGACACAAAGGTAAAACTATGGGGGGACTAATCAAAACCCTAATTCATTGTCATGCTTGGATGATCCTAAGGTTTGTGAGGTTTTCAAGAACAATCTTCAGAGGAACCACCAGGAAGCAGATGAACAGGATTAAGAGAAGCAAAGAGACTTGCTTCATTCAAGAAGTCAAGTCACTTGAAGAAAGAAAGTGGGAGGAAGAAGAATGAGCAAGCTCAAACTCAAACACATATAAGAATGCAGCAATGGATGCAAGAGAGATGAAAAGAAAAGTTATGAGAAGTGAAGGCAAATCCACTTCTCAAGCTTACTTACCACCTGAAATGTTAGAAAGAAATGCAATGCAATGCAAGATGAGATGAAATGATATGATGCAAAGCAAGATCAGAAGCATGGTGATGATGATTATGCTGTTATGAGGTGCTGCAAACATGAGGCAAGACAATGGGGATGTTCATACAAGATTATGAATGCAAATGATGCAAGCTAAGGAGCATGAACCAACATGAAATGTTATGAAGCATATAAGGCAAATGACATGTCAAATATGTAATGCAATGATCAAAGATGCTTTATACATGTCTTAAGATGTCAAATGAATCATAAGCATGCACAAAATGCAAAGACAAACCATGTTATGCAAGAAAATGCAAGAGGGATGCAAATGAAAGCCCAAATTAGGGTTTATGGATCAAACATCAAACACAAACCAAAAACAGAAGCAAAACCCTAAAGTAAAAATGGAAAATGGCACCCAAAGAAGCCCTAGACCTATAACAAACCACTGCCCAAAGGGGAGCTCTCAACTCTCAACCAAACTCAAGTTATGATTTTTCTAAGTTATTAGGGTTTTTTAGGGTTCTCAACAAAACAAATGCCAAACAATTTGAAAATGCAAGAACAAATCATGGCCTTTTTATCTTTGAAACTACATGCTAAACACAAAACAATGCAAGAAGAATCAATGTCTCAACCTTCACCAATTGACAGAAATGAATTTTTGAACTTATGATCAAAATAATGCACAAAATATGATTTAATTCAAGGAAAAATTCTTAAAATGCATCAAGATCAAAAAAGAAATTTGGTTTGAAGGTGGGACAATGTTTCTAAATGTCTTAGAACATTTCATGAATTTTTTTGTAATTTTTAAATACCTAAAAGTATTTTTAATTAATTAATTCCCATTAATCAATTAAAAATAATCTTTTAAATATTTAAAAATACTTTTTTAATGATAAAAAATAAAATAAAAATATTTTTGTGTCATAAAAATTAATAAAACCTTAAGGAAAAAGTTTTATAATTTTTATGAGTTTTTTACTATTTTAAATTAATTGTGCAAATTAAATGAAAGAAAAATGAATAAAATTAAATAAAATAAAAAGTCAAGCAAATGGAAGGATGAGATTGATCCAGAGTTTGAACATGTTGACTGCGCGCGCGATCTGAGGGTGGGGATTCAAACTCACTTAAACCTGATTAATTAAATATTAAATCAAAATTAGAACTTAATGAAACGATCCAAGCCTTTCATTCGCGCGCGGGAACCAGGATCCAAAGGCCCAGATTCAAACTCAGTGCCCTAACCCTAATTAATTATTAATTACTTTCAGGTCACCGGAGACGAGCTCCGGTCGTCTTCTCCGGTGACCTCCTCCCCTGAAAATTCCAAACTTCCTAAAAACGTATCAAAAATGAAAAACAAAAACAGGGAAATGATCCTCACATCCTCACGAATCAAACCCCCATCCTAAAACACATTTATATTTCCTAAATGAGCTGAATCGAAGAAAAAGAAAACTAGGTCACGCAAGCTTCAGGCACAAATTAAATGCTCAAATCACATCCATTTTCAAAACCAATGGTACCAGAGTGATCAACAAGACATGAAGAACAAATTTGCAACAAGAAAAGTCATTTCTGGAAAAATAAATTTCAGGCTACCTGAGATGTGAAGCTTTCCACTTGAGGACTTTCTGGCCTTCTCTTTATGTGCATTTTACTCCTTAGAACCCCTTGATGATGTTTGAATACTCAAAATGAATTTGTGCTGGCTGGATAATGAGTTTCGAAAGGAACTGCTTCAAGCTCAGTCAACAATGGCTATGGAGATTCTGGCTCTTTCAGGTCATTGTGAATGATGGTTTGAGGTCCAAATGATGTATGGAGAAGCTTTGCAAGGTTTGTTTGGCTGTTTGTGAGCTAGGGAAAGAGATTCGAAAGCAACTGCAGAAATGGAGTGAGAAATGGCAGTGAGGTTTCTTGGCTGTTTCAGGCTTGTGCTTTTGGTTTTTTGAGGTCTATGAAGCAAGATGAGATGATTAGTGAAGTTGGCTTGGATGTTTAGTGACTGTGGAGAAGAATTCGAAGCAAGTTGCAAGATGAGAGGTTTTTGTGTATGTTGTGAATGAGGAAGCTTCAGCCTTGTGTGTTTTATGTTTTGGCCAGCATTTGGATAGCATAAACAATTGCAAGTGGCTGGGAGATGTGACATGTCCTTTATTGATTGGGATGTTTGCTTTTGCCAAAAAGTCAACTTTTGTGTAAGTGAGGCATGGCTCAAAGTCTAGGCAAGTACAAGGCATGGGCTGGCGCAGCAAGGATGAGGGAGAGGTCTAGCAAAGCTCAGCAGCCAATGTATCAAGTTGGTGAAGTGATCATGATGGTTTTTTGCAAGTTGGGATATTTTGGTTCACATGTGATAAAGCCTTGTTACACAAACCAAGCCATGAGCAAATTCAATCCAATTCTGATTTTTAGGACTTAGAGAATGTTTGTGTAATGGTTTGAAATGAATTAGAGGTCACATGATGCATTGGTCCAAGATTTTGCAAAGTTTCCAAATGAGGCATGCCTTGAAAATTAATGATTTTAGCCAACTTTGCATGGCCATAACTTTTGATCCAAGAAGAGTTTGATCATGTTCTTGTACTTTTTGAAAAGGGAAAGATGAGATCTACAACTTTCATGACCAAAGTTTTTCCATTTGAAGCCTTTTTGGATCATAAATCAAGGCTTGAAAATTGACCTAAAATGATGCATTCTTGAAAAGTCAACTATGCCCAAAAAGTCAACCTTTGCAAAAACCCTAAATTCTTGATTTCTATGAACTTCAACCTTCTTCCATGATCAAATAAAGATCACATACACTCAAAATGATGAAGATCACCCATTGGTTGGGTCATTGGGGGCCTCAGATGCCCTGATTTTGCACTGACTTGTCTGAAAAGTCAACTCTTGATCAGATGACTTCCCCATGGAATTTCTTCATAAAAATTGATATGCCTACTCCCTATACCATATAGAGATCAATGGAAACAAGAATGACCAAAAAATTTGGGGTTATGGCCTCTGAAACCAAAACCCTAATTTTCAGTCAACTGTGCAGTTCATCCTGGCTCTGCATCCACTCAATCCCTAGTTCTTGTGATTCCTCTGCACTTTTGACTTTGAGGAGATGAAATATGATATAAGAACACACATGGACCCCTTTGAGTTGATTGGTTGCCTTTGGAATGGCTCAAGATGCTTTGGGATTGCTCAGATCACAAACCCTAGGTGCAGATGCCTTAGAAACTATCCAGTGAATTAAAAATGAGATGTGAAATGATATGACTGTGTTTATGCATATGAGAATGATCACAAGCCATGGTGTGAATGGGTGAGGGCAAATTTGGGGTGTTTACAGCTGCCCCTATTCAAACATGAGTTAGCTGTGCAGGATGTAAGCGACGGCTTAACAGGCCAAACAAGATAACTTGTTGTTGAATACCAAAGACAGCCCAGAATTTGCACTCACAGAAAAAGGGATATAGATTGTAAAAGCAAAATAAAGTATATTGTAAAGTATGGGCGACGGAGGACGACCGCCGAGCAGAGGACGACTGCTGGGTAAGGAGCAATGACGGGGACGGCCGACATGCTGGGAAGAGCGCTGAAAATAAAGCAATGACGGGGACGGCCGACATGCTGGGGATAAAAGGTAAAGCTAAGACGGGGACGGCCGACTAGCTGGGGAAAATAAAATCATGATGGGGACGGCCATCACGATAAAACTGTAAGAAATTCTGAGGATTAATGAAACATGACGGGGACGGCCATCAAGTTCATAAAGGTAAAGCAACGATGGGGACGGCCATCGGGCTAAGAAGAGAAAAGGGACCACGACGGGGACGGCCATCGGGTTAAAGAATGAATGAAATAAACAGATGATGGGGTACGGCCATCAAAGGTGAAGGACGATCACCTAGCAGGGGACGGCTGCTCTGTTGGGGATAAAAAGGAATATGATGGGGACGGCCATCAAAGGTGGAGGACGACCACCTGGCAGGGTACGGCTGCCGAAAATATCAACGATGGGGACGGCCATCGGATAAAAAAGGTCAACGATGGGGACGGCCATCGGACGAGCATGATGGAGGACGACCATCAAGAAGTGGAGGACGACCACTCAGCAGGGTACGGCTGCTCTCAAGGTTTATCATAACACAGGACGAGTGTCAGATAACCAAAATCAACAATGGGGACGGCCATTGGATAAAGTGATGAAGGACGATCATCAAAAGGTGGAGGACGACCACCTAGCAGGGGACGGCTGCTAAAAAACAATGATGGGGACGGCCATCGGATGAGCATGATGGAGGACGACCATCAAGAAGTGGAGGACGACCACTCAGCAGGGTACGGCTGCTCTCAAAGGTATCATAACACAGGACGAGTGTTAGATAAAAAGAAAATTTGTTGGTGATCTACTGGGGATAATGTAAACACGGACGAGCGTTTACATCCAAGAAACAAAAGGGTATAAGTGTTTTGGGTATTGTGTATAGATTAAAGATGCGGACGAGCATCCTTAAGACTATGATACGGACGAGTATCATGTAGAAACAAACTGACACACGTTCAGAGATGATGATACGGACGAGTATCCACTGGTTAACAAGGAACACGGACGAGTGTTGCATCTGAAAGGACTCTTCTGGGGAAAAATAGACACGGACGAGCATCTATATTCAAGAAGACATAAGTGTTTGACACAGTGTATGGATTAAAGATGCGGACGAGCATCCTTAAGACTATGATACGGACGAGTATCATGTAGAAACAAACACTGGACGCAATGTTATGAGATGATGGTACGGACGAGTACTAACTGGTCAACAAAGAACAAGGACTACTGCCGAATCTGTGGGGTTACGAGTGATGATGTATACAAGATACGGACGAGTATCTGTATAAGTGTACCATGAGTATTGAGTATTGTATTGTATAGATGAGTGTTTATCTGCTGGGGGGTGACACGGACGAGTGTCAAGAAAGTGTATATAAGGTATGTGAGTGCAAAAAGGATGTCTTTGGCTTTCTGCTGGGATATGACACGGACAGGTGCCAGAATATATCTGTAATGAGGGTGATTTGTTTGTAAAGGGTGTTCAGGCGACTTTACTGGGGAATGATGACACGGACGAGTGCCAAAAGGTGCATATACTGGTGTTTGTGATTTGAGAGGCAGCTGCTTCTGCTGGGATTCTGATGGGGATTTTGGGGGAAAGTAATCTGTATTCACAAGCGTTTAATTCACAACATGACTTATGATTATGCTATGCATTTGATTTTTGCCGTAATGCTCCGTATTAGACGGAATGCTACGCTCTGGGGGGTGAATATGATGCGGATGCCATGATTATGCGAAGAGGCACCGATCCAGGATTCGGATCCCGTTGTTGCGAAGATTTCTGGTTGATCTGCTTGAAGTGAACATCCCAGCTGGGGATGAAATTATTGGTAGATCCAATGATGTATCTGCTCGGGGATATATGTCACTGGTTGACATGACCTTGATAAAACGGGACCCAGCTGGGGTTTGTAGAAGCTTTCCTCACTCTGTTGTGATCTCTTCATGCGTTGCTCTTCTGAATAAAGGCTTGAAGCTCTGTGGGGAGATGATTTCCTGTCTTCTGTATTCAACTGAGGATGACAAGGCAACTCGGCTGGGGAATTGTGAGAGGCAACTCAGCTGGGGAAAGCAATGGGGAGCAACTCAGCTGGGGAAAGAGCGTCTCGGATGCTGAGATGGAGTGTATGCTGATTTGGCAGCCCCGCTGGGGAAATGGGCATCCTCCAGTGCCATGTGGAAGATAGACCGAGTTGATAATGATTCGCCTACTTGCTGAGACGTAACCTGCATGCCCCTGGTTGCGTTCTGGATACCTGCAATCCTGCAAAGACAAAGGAACGTACAAAAGGTCCCGAGGTATCCCTTATTGGATTCCGTCATAGGAGTTAAGTACTTTCGAGAATAATCACATTCCCTGCAAGCATGTTTTATTTTTTTAGAGAAAGGCATCTGTACTTATGCAATTGTATTTTTAGAGATATCAGACAACTCTTTGCAAAACATAAATGTAAAACGAAACATGACTGAAAATCTGATTTTATTAATTCATGTGCCCTGAATTGGCAAGATACAGTCAAAGAAACATATCTCCTGAAATGAGGAGATTGTTACAAATTGAGAAATAAAGTGCTGGCGGTGTTGACGACGCTTTCAAGGAGCTTCCTCTTCTGCTATGACTCGTATGACAATGACGTTCTTCTCGTCTTGCTTTCTGGAGAGAGTTGATTCTGATTGAAGCTTGATCCTTTGGAAGCTTACCAAGTTGTAGGTGATGCAGACGAACTCAGAATGCAGTTGTTCGCTTATTCCCTTATTTTGCATGGATCGCCCTTTCAGGTTTTCAATCCATCGGGATACCCATTTTTGCCTGAGCTGTCCAATGCGGCTTTTCAACTCAGCGGGTGTACATTTTTTTTCAGTTATTTCCCTTACTTTTGCCCGAGTCTTTTATTCTGTTTTTGACTCGCCGGGATGCCCTATTTTTGCCTGGACTTACATTCTGTTTTTATGTCCAGCGGGTCGTTTTATGCGAAGTATTTTTTAACTGCATCTGAATTCACAAGGGACGGGAAATCTTCACCATCCATGGTGCTGAGCATCAGTGCTCCACCAGAGAAAACTTTCTTTACAACGAATGGTCCTTCATAATTTGGAGTCCATTTGCCCCTGTAGTCTGTATGAGGAGGGAGGATTCTTTTCAACACAAGATCTCCTACTTGGTACTCTCGATGCCTGACTTTCTGATCAAAGGCTTTCTTCATTCTCTTTTGATATAACTGCCCGTGGCAGATTGCAGCCAATCTTTTCTCTTCGATCAGACTCAGTTGTTCGAATCGGGACCGAACCCAATCTGCTTCACTCAGTTTAACATCCATCAATACCCGTAAGGATGGTAATTCAACTTCAACAGGCAGGACTGCTTCCATACCATATACAAGCTGATACGGTGTTGCCCCAGTGGATGTTCTGATTGATGTGCGGTACCCATGCAAGGCAAACGGTAGCATTTCATGCCAGTCTTTGTATGTGATTACCATCTTCTGCACAATCTTCTTGATATTCTTATTTGCCGCCTCAACAGCGCCGTTCATCTTTGGCCTGTAAGGAGAAGAATTGTGATGTTGGATCTTGAAGTCCCGGCACAGTTCTGCCATCATTTTGTTGTTTAAATTGGAACCATTATCAGTAATGATTCGCTCGGGAACTCCATATCGACAGATGATATCTCTTTTCAGAAATCTGGCTACCACTTGTCTTGTAACATTTGCATATGAGGCTGCTTCAACCCACTTGGTGAAATAGTCAATGGCAACCAGGATGAATCTGTGACCATTCGAAGCAGTTGGCTCAATCTTGCCAATCATATCAATGCCCCACATGGCAAAGGGCCATGGTGAAGACATGATATTCAAAGGATTGGGAGGCACATGCACCTTGTCTGCGTAGATCTGGCATTTATGGCATTTTCTGGCGTAAGCACAACAGTCTGCATCCATTGTGATCCAATAATAGCCTGATCTTAACAACTTTTTAGCCATGGCATGCCCTCCGGCATGGGTACCAAAAGATCCTTCGTGCACTTCATGCATCAGCAAACCTGCTTCCGTCTTGTCAACACATCTGAGGAGTACCATATCAAAGTTCCTTTTGTATAAAGACCCATCAGTGTTCAGAAAGAAACTTCCAGCAAGCCTTCTCAAAGTCTTCTTATCATTGGAAGATGCCCCAGGTGGGTATGTCTGATCCTCCAAGAAGCACTTAATGTCATGGAACCAAGGCTTGTCATCTTTTACAACATCTGCTGCAAATACATATGCTGGTCTATCAAGTCTAGACACTGAAATCTGGGGTACAAAGTTAGCCGTTTGAACTTTGATCATGGATGAAATGGTAGCAAGAGCATCTGCAAACTGATTCTCGTCCCGAGGGATATACTCAAGCTTGACTGTTGTGAAGAAAGTCAATAACCTCCTTGTATAATCCCTGTAAGGTATCAGATGATCTTGGTGGGTGTACCATTTCCCGTTGGTTTGATTGACTACCAAAGCTGAATCTCCGAACACGGTCAATGTCTTGATCCTGAGGTCAATGGCTTCCTCAAGACCCATAATGCAAGCTTCGTATTCAGCTTCGTTGTTAGTGCAATTGAAAGTGAGTTTTGCCGAGAAAGGCATATGAACTCCTTTTGGTGTAATGAGTACTGCACCAACACCACGGCCATTCATGTTAACAGCCCCATCAAACATCATAGTCCATTCTTCTTCCGGGTCGGGCCCTTCGGTGTGAATAGGCTCTTCGTGATCTTTTGCTTTAATGAACATGATGTCTTCATCAGGGAAGTCAAATCTCATAGGCTGGTAGTCATCGATGGGTTGCTCAGCAAGATATTCAGATAGTACACTGCCCTTGATGGCTTTCTGAGAAGTGTACTGTATGTCGTATTCTGTGAGAATCATCTGCCATCTTGCAACCCGTCCGGTAAGAGCTGGCTTCTCGAAAACGTACTTAACTGGATCCATTTTTGAGATTAATAAGGTAGTGTGGGTCAACATATACTGTCTCAGTCGGCGAGCAGCCCACGCTAAAGCACAGCAAGTTTTCTCGAGCAGTGAATAACGCTGTTCACAGTCGGTAAACTTTTTGCTTAGGTAGTATATTGCATACTCTTTTCGACCAGACTCGTCATGCTGGCCCAGCACACACCCCATTGACTCTTCTAATACTGTCAAGTACATGATCAGAGGTCTTCCTTCAACTGGAGGCATGAGGATTGGAGGTTCTTGCAAATATTCCTTGATCTTGTCAAAAGCTTTCTGGCAATCTTCATTCCACCTGACCGTTTGTTCCTTTCTTAACAGCTTGAACAAAGGTTCACAGGTCGCTGTAAGGTGAGATATGAACCGGGAGATGTAGTTCAATCGACCTAAGAACCCTCGGACTTCCTTCTCAGTTTTCGGTGCAGGCATTTCTTGTATAGCCTTGACTTTATCTGGGTCAACCTCAATCCCTTTCTCGCTTACAATAAAGCCCAGCAGCTTACCGGATCGCACCCCGAATGTGCATTTGTTGGGGTTCAACTTCAATTGGTATTTCCTCAGACGCTTGAATAACTTGAGCAGATTTACCAGGTGATCTTCCTCTGTAAGGGACTTGGCGATCATATCATCCACATAGCATTCTATTTCCTTGTGGATCATATCGTGGAATAATGTCACCATAGCCCGTTGATATGTTGCACCAGCATTCTTCAGTCCGAATGGCATCACTTTGTAACAGAACGTGCCCCAGGGTGTGATGAATGTTGTCTTCTCCATGTCTTCAGGTGACATCTTGATCTGATTATATCCTGAGAATCCATCCATGAAGGAGAATACCGAGAACTGAGCCGTATTATCCACCAATACGTCAATGTGAGGTAATGGGAAGTCATCTTTCGGGCTGGCTCTGTTCAGATCCCGGTAGTCAACACACATTCTAACTTTGCCGTCCTTCTTAGGCACAGGTACTATGTTAGCAACCCACGGCGGGTAGCTAGTCACAGCAAGGAACCCGGCGTCCCATTGCTTTTGTACCTCTTCTTTGATTTTCATAGCCATGTTTGGGCGAGTTCGGCGCAACTTCTGTTTGACTGGTGGGCATTCTTCCCTCAAAGGCAGCTTGTGCACAACTATATCGGTGTCCAACCCTGGCATATCTTGATACGACCAAGCAAACACATCAACATACTCTTGAAGCAGATCTGTCAGTTGTCTCTTCACTGAGTCTTGCAGGCAGGCCCCGATTTTTACTTCTTTCACGTTTTCTTCCGTACCAAGATTAATCACTTCAATCTCCTCCTGGTGAGGAGTAATAACCTTTTCCTCCTGTCTCAACAACCTGGCTAGCTCTTCAGGAAGCTCATATTCTTCATCAACCCCTTCATCAGCTTGATTGATTGGATTGTCAAAGTCATACGATGTCATAGCCGTGCTGTTGTCGGTGCTGTCAGGAAGGCACGCTCTGCAAGGGTTAAGTTGGTTCCTTTTAGTGATTGATTTTAATCTTGCTTTTAGAAAAAGTGAAATGAAGTTATCATTTTGAAAACACCGCCATTTATTTTTGTACAAAAAGAAAAATGGAAAAACAGTGAGCATAAAAGAAAAAGACTCGTTTGCAAAAAGATGTCTGATATTTCATTAATTTAATCTTGTTTGCACAAAAGTACAGATGGCCCTGGTTACAAAATGAGTCTTGTCATCTTGGGCAAGATGCAAGACTTGGATGCATGCTATATAAAAATACAGGAAATAATAATTACTCTGCTCGAGTAACACTTATAATTTCCTGGGAAGACCAGTTCGAGACACTGCTCCCCGGGATCTTCGGACGAATCCAATTCTCCAGATTGCGCTCCTCTTCCAGCTCGTCTTCCAAACAGTTGATAGCATCGGGGGTAAGCATCCCCCCACTGACAAAACCAGGCTCTGCAGCAGCCTTTGCTTGATGTTGAGTTGGTCTGTAACCCAACCCAAACTTGTCCTTCTTCTCCTCCACAGCTAAGACCTTGCCCCAGCCTTGGGCAGTTCCTTCTTCAACAACCTTCCGGGCTTGTTGATAAGACGACATTGGGGTACCAGATACAGCAGATGCTTCATTGACATTCAAGGCTTCAAAACCTTGGCTCATTGTTTCATGGATCTCCCCATCCATCTCAATGTATTTATAAGTAGCCAGATGGCTAACAAAAATGTCCTCTTCTCCACAGATTGTGACAACTTGACCTTCCCACTCAAATTTTAACTTTTGGTGAAGGGTAGACGTTATTGCGCCGGCGGCGTGAATCCAGGGTCTACCCAACAAACAGCTGTAGGCGGGCTGAATGTCCATCACATAAAAGATAGTTTTAAAGGTCTGTGGGCCAATTGTCACAGGCAGCTCAATCTCTCCCAGAACCGATCTCTTCGAACCATCAAAGGCTCTTACCACCAGGTTGCTGGGTCTCAATGCCAATCCATCATATTCTAACTTCACCAGAGCCTTCTTTGGTAAGACATTCAGGGAAGAACCTGTGTCCACCAGCACATGAGAAAGGACAGCTCCTTTGCATTCCATGGTTATGTGCAAGGCTTTGTTGTGGTTGCGGCCATCCACTGTCAAGTCAGAATTGGTGAACCCTAGCCCATTGCTAGCAGTAACATTTCCAACCACGGTTTCCAATTGGTTGACAGTAATCTCCTCAGGCACGTAAGCTGCGTGCAAGACTTTAAGTACTGCATTCCGATGGGCTTCGGAGCACATAAGCAGTGAGAGGATGGAGATTTTGGATGGCGTCTGGTGAAGTTGATCCACAATTTTGTAATCACTCTTTTTGATGATCCGCATAAACTCATCAACTTCCTGATCAAATGGAGTCTTCAGGGCTTCTTTGGCAGCTGGATCTTCCTGCACCGGGCCTTTTCCTTTTGCCTTGGCAGCAGCTTCTGCTTCGGCAATAGGTCTCTGAACTTGTGAGGCGAAGAGACGTCCGCTTCGAGTGAAGCCTCCGCCTCCCCCCACATTACCTACTTGTGGTGCAGGTGCTGATGTTTCAAGAGTGATTCTCTTCCCTTCACAGTACACGTCAGAGCCATAGTGCCAAGGGATGGCCCTATTGCTTTCGTATGGTATTGGTCCAGGCACCGTGACAGTGACTGGACTGATTGCTGCTGCTGAAGGGACTGTTATTGTTTGTGGATCATAAAAGATTGTAACTGGTGCTCTGGCAGGAGCAGCACCTTCTGAATGGTAGGCGGAATTATTTTCAGGATCGTAGAATATGGTAACAGTGGAGACATCTTCGTGATTGATTGCTGGTGTTGTAGGAGGTTCTGTCGGAAGGACTGTTGTTGTCGTTGATGGAGAGTCGAAATGGACTGAAGCTGAAGTTGTAGCAGGAGAAACTATTGAAAACTGATCATTTGGAAGGACAGGTGAAGTACTTGCTAATGGTGCTGATGAATTATCGGGAACAATAGTTGCTGTAGTTGTAGGAGGGTCTGAAACTGTTGTTGATGAAGTTGCTTGATTTGCCGGAAATGATGTAGTGATCTGCAGTAGGCCATTCTGAATAAGGCTGTCAATGCCGTTCCTCAGGTCTTCGCACCCATTCCATGAAATATTGCAGTAGGGGCACCCTAGTTCACACCCTGGAAATATGTTGTTTTCACGGAGTTGAGCTTTGATTTCCACCAATGGTGTCCTGATCTGATCCACACTGGTTATGAAATAAGACGGTGTGTCTTCTTCAATTGCGTTAATTCGAGGACCACCATGGTTTGGCATTGGGTTTTTGTTGACATTGGGCGGCGGTGCAAAATTCAGAGCCTTGGAGTCTACCAAGTCTTGTACCTTCATATGCAGAGCCCTGCATTTTTCTGTACTGTGACCAGGTGCGTTTGAATGGAAAGCACACCTAGCATTGGAGTCATAGTTTCTTGGTAAACTGTTGGGATCCGGAGGTGCCAACGTTCTTAGCTCAACTAGGTTGAGTTTCAGAAGCTGTGGCAGCAAAGCAGCATACGGCATTGGAATCGGGTCGATCACTCGGTTAGCTTGGGATGGCCTTTGTTGGAATGGCCTCTGTTGATTGTTGTTGTTGGAGTTGTTGTTGTTGTAGTTTCTTGGAGGATATTGATTCTGCTGATGATACTGAGGTTGTTGTTGGAAGTTTTGTTGAGGAGGTTGATAGACTGGCTGTGGATGAGCTGGAGCAGGGATAGTGACTGCTGCTATTGACCTCTGAGCATATTGGGGCCTACCCCTGTTGGTGTGAATGGCATTGGTTTCGCCAGTTCTTCTCGGGCCTGTAAAAGGCTTTCTTGTACCACTGGACGAGCTTGCACCATTGTCTGAGATCTTACCCATCTTTAACAGGCTTTCAATTCTCTCCCCAGCTATAACAACATCCGCAAAGCTAGTGGAAGAGAAAGCAGCTAGCCTATCAATATAGGTTCCCTGAAGAGTGTTCATAAACATGTCTGCCATTTCTCTCTCAGACATTGGTGGTTGAACGGCAGCAGCCAATTGCCTCCATCTTTGAGCATATTCTCTGAAACTCTCCCTCGAAGACTGTGACATTCCCATTAGGAGGGTCCTGTTGGGTGCCATATCTAGATTATACTGATACTGTCTGATGAAGGCCTCTGCCAGGTCCTTCCAGCATCTAATAGTCGCTCTTGTCAGATGGGAATACCATTCCCTTGATGCTCCAGTCAAGCTATCTTCAAAATAGAACATCCACAGTTTCTCATCCATTGTATAGGCCTTCAGCCTTCCCAGAAATGACTGCAAATGAGTCCGGGGGCATGAAGTCCCATTATACTTTTCGAAACAAGGAGGTTTGAACTTATGGGGGATCCTGACCCCTTCTACCAGCCCCATGTCCATGACGTCGAACCCCAAAGAATTTTGAGATTCTAAGGACCTCAATTTCTCAGCTATTTCTTCCAATCGTCTATCATACGTTTCCTCTCCGGCACCCATTACTGTATATTGGTCCTCCTGAGGGTCTTCTTGAAGTACTCTGGCTGCGGTGGCTGTTCCTTGGATGTTTGCAGGAATATTAACCTCAGGATGTAGATGTGGACCAAACACAGGGGGGGTAACATGTGGTTGCACCCTTTCATTATTACTGGTGCCTGCAGTTCCTACATGAGGCTCCTCTTGATTTTGCCTCTCCACCATGGCCCTCAGTCTCTCCTGGCTCTGAGCCATGTTGTTCATAACTTCCATGAACTGCGTCATCTGCGTTCTCATCTCTAACCTTTCGTTTGCCATCTGGTTTCTGACCTCCGTAAGGTCCTGCTGCATCTGATCCATCTGAATTCCCGGAAGGTTGTTTCTAGTTGGGTACCTGTGTGGCCTGTTGAGAGGAAATACCCGGCGGCGAGCAATAATTCCTGAGTATCACAACAGAGGTTAGCAACAACAAAACAAAACCTACAAAACAAACAGAGGGTTAGTATGCAATGCAATTATGCTTATTTGCTCTCAAGGTATCCGGTTTGGCCTTCGGTTTTGACCCTTCCAGACCCTTGAAGATGATGCTGTTGTAGTTGCTTTTGAAGTAACCCAGATGGAAACTAACATAAATATATTACAAAGGTGAAATAATACAATTTGTTCATTTTACAACACAAACCCTCAAAGGGGCCAAAATACATCACAAAAGCAAAAGTACAAGGAAAAGGAACAACAACAAGCAAATGATCAAACTCCAAGGCCAAATTCATCCTCACGAACTTCCTTAAGAAGTGCTTCGGTCACAGGATCAGCCGGATGCTCCGTAAGACCTCTGATGAGAAGGTTTCTTGTTGCAACAGCTGCAGTCAATTTCTTATTCTGACTTTGATCTTTGGACTTCTTCACCCCAGCTTTGATCTTTAGTTCTGATATTTCCTCCTGGGCTGCTGCCAGGGCTTTTTCCATCTGCTCCATCTTGTCTTGAGCTCTCTTGTCTTCTAGAGTACGGGCCTCAGTGATCCGGACCCACCTGGCCTGACTCTCTTTCAAATACAAGTCTGTTCTTGCTCTTTGGAACTGGGCTTCTTTACAAGCATTCTTCAGAATCTGCTCACCAGCTTTAGACTTGTTGATATACTCCCCAGACTTCTCAATCTTAGTCAAGTGTTCTACCCTCAATTTCTCCAATCTCTCAATTTCCCTCACACCTTCACTCCTCTCCCGGAGGGTCTTCTGCAATGCTTGAGTTAACTTCTCATTTCTTTCCTTCAAGCTCTCAAACTCCTCCAAACTGATAGTGGCAGGGGGTGGTGCTGAAGATGACTCAGGCATGTCTTCTATGGTAAAGGGCATTCCAGAGAATTGGGCCCTAGCATGGGACCACTCATAATATTGGACTGATGCCACATTATTGCACTTCCCTAGAATGGTGATTCCCTTAGTCTGAACATGATCCCAGGCCCAGGTAGCCTGCCTAACAACAGCCAAACTAATCTTGTTCTCACAGTAGAGGGTCTCCAACAAGTCTTGTTCCCTTGGAGTATGAACCAGTGCATAGCCTAATTGCCTTCTGAACAGCAGAGGGTTGTAGTTGATACTTCCCTTAACTCCTATCAAAGGCACATTGGGAAAGTGCCCACAGCTGGTGATCATATCTCTGCCCTTGGTGCTTTGAGTACACCATCTGATGTCTGCTGAAGTTAGGACAGTGAGTCTCTTAGCCCAGTTGCTTTGCTGATGAGGATTTAGAAATGCATCTGTCCTGGGTAGATGCCTGAGAAGCCAAACATGGAATAATGGAGCACAAATCCTTACTAATCTGCCCCTCTGCTTCTCATTTCTTTGATGGACTGAGTAATAGAGATCACCCAGTAAAGTTGGCACTGGGTTCTTTAGGATGAACAGATGGATTGCATTTTTGCTGATGAATCGAGGCTCATCTGCAAACAGCACAATTCCATATACACTTAAGGCCAACAGAGCACAAACAGCTTTCCACTCCCCCAAGGAGGCCTTCAAACTAGCTTGAGAAATCAGGAAGTCCAGATGAAATCCAAGGATCCCAGCTTTAGAGGTCAAGTGTTGTTCAATCAACAGAGGTTCCAGGTGCAAAGCTTTTGCTATCTCTCCATTGCTGGGAAAGACCATTTCAGGGTTGAAAGGGATTTCTCTCTTGACAGGCAAACCAACCAAATATGAGTATTCTTCCAAGAGAGGACCCAACTGAAAGTCTTGAAAGGTGAAACATCTCAATGGGGGATCATAAAACTGAATGCAGGTGTGGATGAGGCTCCTCTGTGAAGGGTCCAGATCCATAACCATGTCCAGTATATCTCCATGACTCTCCCTGAACAAGGGTATGTGATCTGGAGTGATCAGGGTTTGGATCCTCCTGATGTCTGATAAGTCTGGTTGGAAGAAATGATAGGTGATGTTGCTTTTCTTTGGAGCCATGATGCTGAAGACTGAGTAGAGTGCTGATGAAGATGCTGAGGAGTGGGCCACTGGATGGCTAGTGCAAGTAACTGAAGTATATGGCTGACAAACTGATGCAAGTGTTGGTGGAGATAGGTCAAAACTGCAGATGGGGTCAAAACCAAAACCAGATGAATATGGATACCCTGAAACACAAATAAGCACATGTTAATATGATGCAATGAGTATGTATGCAAATGATATGCAGGGGTTTGTGACTGAGCTGGATCTGATTAACTGCCTTGGTATAGATCCATGTGTGTTCAAGAATTCCAGAGGGAGGTCTAAAAATCCAGTAACCAGGGTGGGGGACTCAAATAAAGAGCCACATGTCCAGGGTTTTAGAATCACAAGAACTATCCAACATGGAGCATTCTTAACAAAGTCAAAGTAACAGGGTATTCTGAGGTCAAGGTACCTGCAAACCTGTAAACAGCCCAACCCCCTCACAGGTAGTGATCTAGAACAAGGATCCTCAGACTTGGATCAGTTATGAGAAGTGTAAACACTTCTAACCCGGAGGTACAGTGTTTACAATAACCATAACAATTCCTCCTCTAATTCACCTCAGTTTCTGAAGGTCAGTACTAAAAGGTCATCCAGACTTAGCAGGCTTCCCAGATAGCCCTAGCATTGCAGGAAATCTGCAACACAGAGTTCTCAAGAAGAAACCCATATCTGAACCGTGTTTCATATTCCCGCACCAGACCGAAATGGAATGGGAAAGAATATGATTCACTCTAGCCTAGGTGTCACTCAGGTCCCAGGTATAGGACCTTAACTCTCAATGGAACACCCACCCACCAAAGAAAAACCAGATCCAGCCAGCACAGTATGACAGTATGAAAAATATAAAGCTATAAAGAAAGCAATAAATCAACTGTACATAAAGCAATAAACAAAATACAAATATACAAACACAAATAAGTACATAACACCCCAGTAAACACAAATCAATCAAGCGCTAGGAGGAACCCACAAAAAGAACCAGAAGCCCTGGTTGCAATATAAGGATCCCCAGCAGAGTCGCCAAGCTGTCGCTCCCGACAAGTGACACAGGGCCAGATGAAGGTACAGACGCGAACGGTCGGCGAAGGGAACAGTGAGAACACACAGCCGTGAACTCACTGGAGAATGAATAGAGTCGCCAGCTAGGCATTTTTATCCCGGAGGAAAGGCAATGCTGCATAAGCCTGGAAAGATACGGATAAGACGGTTGCGAACCAGAGAGACTGAGAAAGGGGGTTGGTTACAACCTGGGAAGGTATTAGCACCCAGATTGTCCGCCGTACTCGACGGGATCCACGCTTAAAAGATTTGTGTTTTAAAGGGGTAGTGTCAGTGCAATTTGTGTATAAAATAGCTGGAAAAGGATGTACAGGTGTCAGTGCAAAGTGTATAAGTGATGTGAAGTATGAAAGTGTCAGTGCAAGAAAGGAGTGAAATGCTCAAGATCATGAGGCTAAAGAATGAAGCTAGAAGGAGGGGGAATATACAGAGACTTTTTTTTTTGTTCGATAACTGTTAAGTTATGCCTACGTATCCTCTCGTGCAATGAGGAAGTCAGAACACCGTAGTTCGACCCAAAGAGACTGAAAGGTGAATTGACTTGTGAACTGCTTACTTGTCTATGCTCAAGTGTATGACCTGTCTGGCTCAGGTGCAAACTGTCTTGCATTAGACGGAAGAAGCAAGTTCTCGATTGTGAGTGAAGATGATGAGAAAAGAATCCCGGAGGAGACGATTATTGTTTGTTTTTGAGTTTTCAGTCTTTTATTTCTTTTTGGATTTTTGTCATAAGATAATGAGCTTAAGTCTAAACCAATGGGTTAGTAAACTCATCACATCTTCCCTCTGATTAGGGGTAATGAGAATTACCTTAAGTGTGAAGTCAGATTCTCACACTTAATCACCTTTGGTGTAGGATTAAGATCATTAACCTACTTGTGATTATTTAGATGTTTTTGGTATTTTTGTTTAGTGCTAAGTAATGAGATTAAGCCATAATCAGGGATTAAACAGACTCATTACACCATCCTAAAAGAAGGATAATAGATGAGAATGTTTAAGCTGAGGAAGATTCCTCAACTTAATCCATGATTAGGGATTAAACCCATGACAAAACAAGCCTTTATTAAGTGGATTTTATTTAGATTAATGGTATGATGATGAAGTGTTTTTTATGATTTGTAAGACAACTTGAGGGGGACTTGTCCATTAATACTAGGGTTAGTCCTTCTTAACCACTTAAGGAAGAATTAGAACCCTAATGCAAGGCCCAAGTTACAAGTGTAATGTCTTGATATTTATTAGATGAATTGATTAAGAGATTTAAACACCTTAAGGGTTTAATACTTAGGATTAAAGTTACACACTCCATCCTAAGAGAAGGATGCAGGCATAAGCTTAATCACAAAGTATTAAAGCCTTTAGGGTTTAGTCCCTGATGATGAGGTGAGAAGAGAGGACTCAAAGAGAGACACAAAGGTAAAACTATGGGGGGACTAATCAAAACCCTAATTCATTGTCATGCTTGGATGATCCTAAGGTTTGTGAGGTTTTCAAGAACAATCTTCAGAGGAACCACCAGGAAGCAGATGAACAGGATTAAGAGAAGCAAAGAGACTTGCTTCATTCAAGAAGTCAAGTCACTTGAAGAAAGAAAGTGGGAGGAAGAAGAATGAGCAAGCTCAAACTCAAACACATATAAGAATGCAGCAATGGATGCAAGAGAGATGAAAAGAAAAGTTATGAGAAGTGAAGGCAAATCCACTTCTCAAGCTTACTTACCACCTGAAATGTTAGAAAGAAATGCAATGCAATGCAAGATGAGATGAAATGATATGATGCAAAGCAAGATCAGAAGCATGGTGATGATGATTATGCTGTTATGAGGTGCTGCAAACATGAGGCAAGACAATGGGGATGTTCATACAAGATTATGAATGCAAATGATGCAAGCTAAGGAGCATGAACCAACATGAAATGTTATGAAGCATATAAGGCAAATGACATGTCAAATATGTAATGCAATGATCAAAGATGCTTTATACATGTCTTAAGATGTCAAATGAATCATAAGCATGCACAAAATGCAAAGACAAACCATGTTATGCAAGAAAATGCAAGAGGGATGCAAATGAAAGCCCAAATTAGGGTTTATGGATCAAACATCAAACACAAACCAAAAACAGAAGCAAAACCCTAAAGTAAAAATGGAAAATGGCACCCAAAGAAGCCCTAGACCTATAACAAACCACTGCCCAAAGGGGAGCTCTCAACTCTCAACCAAACTCAAGTTATGATTTTTCTAAGTTATTAGGGTTTTTTAGGGTTCTCAACAAAACAAATGCCAAACAATTTGAAAATGCAAGAACAAATCATGGCCTTTTTATCTTTGAAACTACATGCTAAACACAAAACAATGCAAGAATAATCAATGTCTCAACCTTCACCAATTGACAGAAATGAATTTTTGAACTTATGATCAAAATAATGCACAAAATATGATTTAATTCAAGGAAAAATTCTTAAAATGCATCAAGATCAAAAAAGAAATTTGGTTTGAAGGTGGGACAATGTTTCTAAATGTCTTAGAATATTTCATGAATTTTTTTGTAATTTTTAAATACCTAAAAGTATTTTTAATTAATTAATTCCCATTAATCAATTAAAAATAATCTTTTAAATATTTAAAAATACTTTTTTAATGATAAAAAATAAAATAAAAATATTTTTGTGTCATAAAAATTAATAAAACCTTAAGGAAAAAGTTTTATAATTTTTATGAGTTTTTTACTATTTTAAATTAATTGTGCAAATTAAATGAAAGAAAAATGAATAAAATTAAATAAAATAAAAAGTCAAGCAAATGGAAGGATGAGATTGATCCAGAGTTTGAACATGTTGACTGCGCGCGCGATCTGAGGGTGGGGATTCAAACTCACTTAAACCTGATTAATTAAATATTAAATCAAAATTAGAACTTAATGAAACGATCCAAGCCTTTCATTCGCGCGCGGGAACCAGGATCCAAAGGCCCAGATTCAAACTCAGTGCCCTAACCCTAATTAATTATTAATTACTTTCAGGTCACCGGAGACGAGCTCCGGTCGTCTTCTCCGGTGACCTCCTCCCCTGAAAATTCCAAACTTCCTAAAAACGTATCAAAAATGAAAAACAAAAACAGGGAAATGATCCCCACATCCTCACGAATCAAACCCCCATCCTAAAACACATTTATATTTCCTAAATGAGCTGAATCGAAGAAAAAGAAAACTAGGTCACGCAAGCTTCAGGCACAAATTAAATGCTCAAATCACATCCATTTTCAAAACCAATGGTACCAGAGTGATCAGCAAGACATGAAGAACAAATTTGCAACAAGAAAAGTCATTTCTGGAAAAATAAATTTCAGGCTACCTGAGATGTGAAGCTTTCCACTTGAGGACTTTCTGGCCTTCTCTTTATGTGCAGTTTACTCCTTAGAACCCCTTGATGATGTTTGAATACTCAAAATGAATTTGTGCTGGCTGGATAATGAGTTTCGAAAGGAACTGCTTCAAGCTCAGTCAACAATGGCTATGGAGATTCTGGCTCTTTCAGGTCATTGTGAATGATGGTTTGAGGTCCAAATGATGTATGGAGAAGCTTTGCAAGGTTTGTTTGGCTGTTTGTGAGCTAGGGAAAGAGATTCGAAAGCAACTGCAGAAATGGAGTGAGAAATGGCAGTGAGGTTTCTTGGCTGTTTCAGGCTTGTGCTTTTGGTTTTTTGAGGTCTATGAAGCAAGATGAGATGATTAGTGAAGTTGGCTTGGATGTTTAGTGACTGTGGAGAAGAATTCGAAGCAAATTGCAAGATGAGAGGTTTTTGTGTATGTTGTGAATGAGGAAGCTTCAGCCTTGTGTGTTTTATGTTTTGGCCAGCATTTGGATAGCATAAACAATTGCAAGTGGCTGGGAGATGTGACATGTCCTTTATTGATTGGGATGTTTGCTTTTGCCAAAAAGTCAACTTTTGTGTAAGTGAGGCATGGCTCAAAGTCTAGGCAAGTACAAGGCATGGGCTGGCGCAGCAAGGATGAGGGAGAGGTCTAGCAAAGCTCAGCAGCCAATGTATCAAGTTGGTGAAGTGATCATGATGGTTTTTTGCAAGTTGGGATATTTTGGTTCACATGTGATAAAGCCTTGTTACACAAACCAAGCCATGAGCAAATTCAATCCAATTCTGATTTTTAGGACTTAGAGAATGTTTGTGTAATGGTTTGAAATGAATTAGAGGTCACATGATGCATTGGTCCAAGATTTTGCAAAGTTTCCAAATGAGGCATGCCTTGAAAATTAATGATTTTAGCCAACTTTGCATGGCCATAACTTTTGATCCAAGAAGAGTTTGATCATGTTCTTGTACTTTTTGAAAAGGGAAAGATGAGATCTACAACTTTCATGACCAAAGTTTTTCCATTTGAAGCCTTTTTGGATCATAAATCAAGGCTTGAAAATTGACCTAAAATGATGCATTCTTGAAAAGTCAACTATGCCCAAAAAGTCAACCTTTGCAAAAACCCTAAATTCTTGATTTCTATGAACTTCAACCTTCTTCCATGATCAAATAAAGATCACATACACTCAAAATGATGAAGATCACCCATTGGTTGGGTCATTGGGGGCCTCAGATGCCCTGATTTTGCACTGACTTGTCTGAAAAGTCAACTCTTGATCAGATGACTTCCCCATGGAATTTCTTCATAAAAATTGATATGCCTACTCCCTATACCATATAGAGATCAATGGAAACAAGAATGACCAAAAAATTTGGGGTTATGGCCTCTGAAACCAAAACCCTAATTTTCAGTCAACTGTGCAGTTCATCCTGGCTCTGCATCCACTCAATCCCTAGTTCTTGTGATTCCTCTGCACTTTTGACTTTGAGGAGATGAAATATGATATAAGAACACACATGGACCCCTTTGAGTTGATTGGTTGCCTTTGGAATGGCTCAAGATGCTTTGGGATTGCTCAGATCACAAACCCTAGGTGCAGATGCCTTAGAAACTATCCAGTGAATTAAAAATGAGATGTGAAATGATATGACTGTGTTTATGCATATGAGAATGATCACAAGCCATGGTGTGAATGGGTGAGGGAAAATTTGGGGTGTTTACAATATGAACCTTGAAATGTAGTTCAATCGACCTAAGAACCCTCGAACTTCTTTCTCAGTTTTCGGTGCAGGCATCTCTTGGATGGCTTTGACTTTATCAGGGTCAACTTCAATCCCTTTCTCGCTAACAATAAATCCCAGCAGCTTACCGGATCGCACCCCGAATGTGCATTTGTTGGGGTTCAACTTCAGTTGGTACTTCCTCAGACGCTTGAACAACTTCAGCAGATTCACCAGGTGATCTTCCTCTGTAAGGGACTTGGCGATCATATCATCCACATAACACTCGATTTCTTTGTGGATCATATCGTGGAATAATGTTACCATAGCCCGTTGATACGTCGCACCGGCGTTCTTGAGCCCAAATGGCATTACCTTGTAGCAGAACGTGCCCCAGGGTGTGATGAATGTTGTCTTCTCCATGTCTTCAGGTGACATTTTAATCTGGTTGTATCCTGAAAATCCATCCATGAAGGAGAATACTGAGAACTGAGCCGTGTTATCAACCAATACATCAATGTGAGGTAGAGGGAAATCATCTTTCGGGCTGGCTCTGTTCAGATCCCGGTAATCAACACACATTCTTACTTTGTCGTCCTTCTTAGGCACAGGTACTATATTAGCAACCCACGGCGGGTAGCTAGTTACAGCAAGGAACCCGGCGTCCCATTGCTTTTGTACCTCCTCCTTGATTTTCATTGCCATGTCCGGACGAGTACGGCGCAGTTTCTGCTTGACCGGTGGGCACTCTTCTCTCAAAGGCAGCTTGTGCATGACAATATCGGTATCCAACCCTGGCATGTCTTGATACGACCAAGCAAATACATCCACATACTCTCGAAGCAGATCAACCAGTTGCTTCTTCACTGAGTCTTGCAGGCAGGCCCCGATTCTAACTTCTTTCACGTCTTCATCTGTACCAAGATTGATCACTTCAACCTCCTCCTGGTGAGGAGTAATAACCTTTTCTTCCTGTCTTAACAACCTGGCTAGCTCTTCAGGAAGCTCATATTCTTCATCAACCCCTTCATCAGCTTGATTGATCGGATTGTCAAAGTCATACGATGTCATAGCCGTGCTGTTGTCGGTGCTGTCTGGAAGGCACTCTCTGCAAGGGTTAAGTTGGTTCATTTTAGTGATCTGATTTTAGTCTTATTTAGAAAAGTGAAATAAAGTTATCATTTTGAAAACACCGCCATTTATTTTTTTTGTACAAAAAAGAAAAAAAAGGAAAGACAGTGAGCAGAAGAGAAAAAGACTCGTTTGCAAAAAGATGTCTGATATTTCATTAATTAATCTTGTTTGCACAAAAAAGTACAGATGGCCCGATTACAAAATGAGTCTTGTCATCTTGGGCAAGATGCAAGACTTTGATGCATGCTTATAAAAATACAGGAAATAATAATTACTCTGCTCGAGTAACTCTTATAATTTCCTGGGAAGACCAGTTCGAGACACTGCTCCCCGGGATCTTTGGACGAATCCAGCTCTCCAGGTTGCGTTCCTCTTCCAGCTCGTCTTCCAGGCAGTTGATAGCATCAGGGGTAAGCATCCCCCCACTGACAAAACCAGGCTCTCCAGCAGCCTTTGCTTGATGTTGAGTTGGTTTGTAACCCAACCCAAATTTGTCTTTCTTCTCCTCCACAGCTAAAACCTTGCCCCAGCCTAGGGCGGTTCCTTCCTCAACAACCTTCCGGGCTTGTTGGTATGATGACATTGGAGTAACAGATACAGCAGACGCTTCATTCACATTTAAAGCTTCAAACCCCTGGCTCATTGTTTCATGGATCTCCCCATCCATTTCAATGTATTTATAGGTTGCCAGGTGGCTGACAAAAATGTCCTCCTCTCCACAGATTGTGACAACTTGGCCTTCCCACTCAAATTTTAACTTTTGGTGAAGGGTAGACGTTATTGCGCCGGCGGCGTGAATCCAGGGTCTACCCAACAAACAGCTGTAGGCGGGCTGAATGTCCATCACATAAAAGATAGTTTTAAAGGTCTGTGGGCCAATTGTCACAGGCAGCTCAATCTCTCCCAGAACCGATCTCTTAGAACCATCAAAGGCTCTTACCACCAGGTTGCTGGGTCTCAATGCCAATCCGTCATATTCTAACTTCACCAGAGCCTTCTTTGGTAAGACATTCAGGGATGAACCTGTGTCCACCAGCACATGTGAAAGGACAGCTCCTTTGCATTCTATGGTTATGTGCAAGGCTTTGTTGTGGTTGCGGCCATCCGCTGTCAGGTCAGTATTGGTGAACCCTAGCCCATTGCTAGCAGTAACATTTCCAACCACGGCTTCCAACTGGTTGACAGTAATCTCTTCAGGCACGTAAGCTGCGTGCAAGACCTTGAGTAGTGCATTCCGATGGGCTTCGGAGCACATAAGCAGTGAGAGGATAGAGATTTTGGATGGCATTTGGTGAAGCTGGTCCACAATTTTGTAATCACTCTTTTTGATGATTCGCATAAACTCATCAACTTCTTGATCGAATGGCGTCTTCAAGGCTTCTTTAGCAGCTTGATCTTCCTGCACCGGGCTCTTTCCTTTTGCCTTGGCAGCAGCTTCTGCTTCGGCGGCAGGTCTTTGAATTTGTGGGGCGAAAAGACGTCCGCTCCGAGTGAAGCCTCCGCCTCCTCCCACATTATCTATTTGTGGTGCAGGTGTTGATGTTTCCAGAGTGATTCTTTTTCCTTCGCAGTACACATCAGAGCCATAGTGCCAAGGGATGGCCCTATTGCTTTCATATGGTACTGGTCCAGGCACCGTGACAGTGACTGGACTGATTGCTGCTGCTGAAGGGACTATAATTGTTTGTGGATCGTAAAAGATTGTAACTGGTGCTCTGGTGGGAGCAGCACCTTCTGAATGGTAGGCAGAGTTGTTCTCAGGATCATAAAATATTGTGACGGTAGAGACATCTTCATGATTGATTGCTGGAGTTGTAGGAGACATTGTTGGAAGTACGGATGTTGTCGTTGTAGGAGGTTCAAAATGGAGTGAAGCTGAAGTTGTAGCAGGAAAATTTGTTGAAAACTGATCGGTTGAGATGATGGATGAAGTACTTGTTGATGAAACCGAAGAATTGTCAGGAACAATAGTTGCTGCAGTTGTAGGAGGTTCTGAAACCGTTGCTGATGATATTGCTGGATTTGTTGGAAATGATGTGGTGATCTGAAGTTGGCCACTCTGAATAAGGCCATCTATGCCATTCCGCAAATTATCGCACCCATTTACCGAGATATTGCAGTAAGCACAGCCTAACTCACACCCCGGGAACATTTGACATTCCAAGAGCTGAGCTTTGATTTCTACCAATGGTGTCCTGATCTGTCCCACACTGGTTATTAAATAAGACGACTTGTCTTCTTCAATAGCGTTAATCCGGGGACCACCATGGTTTGGCATCGGATTCTTATTGACATTGGGTGGTGGTGCGAAATTCAGAGCTTTTGAGTCCACCAGGTCTTGTACCTTCATGTGCAGAGCTCTGCACTTTTCTGTACTGTGGCCAGGTGCGTTTGAATGAAAAGCACACCTAGCATCGGAGTCATAGTTCCTGGGTAGACTGTTGGGATCTGGAGGTGCCAGCGTCCTTAGCTCAACTAGGTTGAGTTTCAGGAGTTGTGGCAGCAGGGTAGCATATGGCATAGGGATCGGATCGATCACCCTGTTATCTTGAGAGGGCCTCTGCTGAAATGGCCTTTGCTGATTATTGTTGTTATTACTGTTGTTGTAATTCCTTGGAGGATACTGATTTTGCTGATGATACTGAGGTTGCGGCTGATAATTTTGCTGAGGAGGTTGATAGACTGGTTGAGGATGAGCTGGAGCAGGAATGGTGACTGCTGCTATTGACCTCTGAACATACTGGGGCCTGCCCCTGTTTGAATGGATGGCATTGGTCTCGCCAGTTCTTCTTGGGCCTGCAAAAGGCTTTCTTGTACTACTGGACGAGCTTGCACCGTTGTCTGAGATCTTTCCCATTTTCAACAGGCTTTCAATTCTCTCCCCAGCTATGACAACATCCGCGAAGCTAGTGGAAGAGAAAGCAACCAACCTGTCAATATAGGTTCCCTGAAGGGTATTCATGAACATATCCGCCATTTCCCGTTCAGACATAGGTGGTTGAACAGCAGCAGCCAGTTGCCTCCATCTCTGGGCATATTCTCGGAAACTTTCCCTTGACGACTGTGACATTCCCATCAGGAGAGTCCTGTTGGGTGCCATGTCTAAGTTATACTGATACTGTCTGATGAAGGCCTCTGCCAGGTCCTTCCAGCATCTAATAGTTGCCCTTGTCAAGTGAGAGTACCATTCTCTTGACGCTCCAGTTAAGCTGTCTTCGAAATAGAACATCCAAAGCTTCTCATCCATTGTATAGGCCTTCAGCCTTCCCAGAAATGACTGTAAATGAGTCTGGGGGCATGAAGTCCCATTATACTTTTCGAAACAAGGAGGCTTGAACTTATGGGGGATCCTGACCCCGTCTACCAAACCCATGTCCATAACGTCGAAGCCCAAAGAGTTTTGAGACTCCAGGGATCTTAACTTCTCAGCTATTTCATCCAACCTTCTATCATAAGCTTCTTCACCAGCGCCCATTACTGTGAATTGGTCCTCTTGAGGATCTTCTTGAAGTACTCGGGCTGCGGTGGCAGCCCCTTGAACATTTGCTGGAATATTGACCTCAGGATGGAGGTGTGGTCCAAATACCGGAGGGTTGACGTGAGGTTGGACTCTTTCATTGTTACTGGTACCGGCAGTCCCCACATGGGGCTCTTCTTGATTCTGCCTTTCCACCATGGCCCTCAATCTTTCCTGGCTCTGAGCCATGTTGTTCATAACCTCCATAAACTGAGTCATTTGATTCCTCATTTCTAGCCTTTCGTTTGCCATTTGATTTCTGACCTCAGTAAGGTCCTGCTGCATCTGATCCATCTGAATTCCCGGAAGGTTGTTTCGGGTTGGATAACGGTGCGGACGGTTGAGGGGAAATACCCGGCGCCTAGCAATAGTTCCTGAGATGTCACAACAGAGGTTAGCAACAACAAAACAAAACCTACAAAACCAACAAAGGGTTAGCATGCAATGCAGTTATGCTTATTTGCTCTCAAGGTATCCGGTTTGGTCTTCAGTTTTGACCCTTCCAGACCCTTGAAGATGCTGTTGATGTTGCTTCCGAAGTAAACTTGGATGGAACAAACATGAAACAAATATATTACAGGAGGTGAAATAATACAACTTGTTCATTTTACAACACAAGCCCCCTAAGGGGTCAAAATACAGTACAAAATAAAAGTACATGGACAGAAAGCAACAACAAACAAATGGTCAAACACCAAGACCAAACTCATCCTCACGAACTTCCTTGAGAAGTGCTTCGGTCACAGGATCAGCCGGACGCTCCGTGAGATTCCTGATGAGGAGATTCCGGGTCGTAACAGCTGCTGTTAGCTTCCTGTGCTGAGTTTGTTCTTTGGACCTCTTCACCCCTGCTCTGATCTTCAGTCCTGATATCTCCCTCTGGGCTGCTGCCAGGGCTTCTCGATGTTCTTTTGCATTAGCTTCAAGTTGCTCCATCTTGTCTTGAACTCTTTTGTCTTCCAGGGTACGAGCCTCGGTGATCCTGACCCACCGGGCTTGACTCTCCTTCAAGTACAAGTCTGTCCTTGCTCTCTGGAACTGGGCTTCTTTGCAAGCATTCTTCAGAATTTGTTCACCAGCTTTAGACTTTTTGATATAATCCCCAGACTTTTCAATCTTAGTCAAATGCTCCATTCTCAACTTCTCCAATCTCTCAATCTCCCTCATACCTTCACTCCTTTCCCGGAGGGTCTTCTGCAAAGCCTGGGTTAGCTTCTCATTTCTTTCCTTCAAACTCTCAAACTCCTCCAAACTGACAGTGGCAGGTGGTAGTGTTGAAGATGACTCAGGCATGTCTTCTATGGTAAAGGGCATTCCAGAGAATTGAGCCCTGGCACGAGACCACTCATAATATTGTGCTGATGCCACATTATTACACTTCCCCAGAATGGTGACTCCCTTGGTTTGAACATTATCCCAGGCCCAGGCAGCCTGCCTAACAACAGCCAAACTAATCTTGTTCTCACAATAAAGGGTCTCCACCAAGTCCTGTGCCCTTGGAGTGTGGACCAGTGCATAGCCCAGTTGCCTTCTGAACAGCAGAGGGTTGTAATTGATACTTCCCTTAACTCCTATTAGAGGCACATTGGGAAAATGTCCACAGCTGGTGATGATATCCCTGCCCTTGGTGCTTTGAGTGCACCATCTGATATCTGCTGAAGTTAGAACAGTGAGTCTCTTAGCCCAGTTGCTCTGCTGATGAGGGTTTAAAAATGCATCTGTCCTGGGTAGGTGCCTGAGAAGCCAAGTGTGAAACAATGGAGCACAAAACCTCACTAACCTCCCCCTCTGCTTTTCATTCCTCTGATGCACTGAATAATAAAGATCCCCCAATAAAGTTGGCACTGGGTTCTTCAAGATGAACAGATGGATTGCATTCTTGCTAATGAATCGAGGCTCATCTGCAAACAACACAATTCCATATACACTTAGGGCCAACAAAGCACAAACAGCTTTCCACTCCCCCAGGGAAGCCTTCAGACTAGCTTGAGAAATTAAGAAGCCCAGATGAAAGCCAGGGATCCCAGCTTTAGAGGTCATATGCTGCTCAATCAAAACAGGTTCCAGATGCAAAGCCTTTGCTACTTCTCCATTAGCAGGAAAGACCATCTCAGGGTTGAAAGGAATTTCTCTCCTGATAGGCATACCAACTAATGAGGAGTACTCTTCCAATAAGGGGCCCAACTGAAAGTCTTGAAAAGTAAAACATCTCAGTGGAGGATCATAAAACTGAATGCAGGTGTGGATGAGGCTCCTCTGTGAAGGGTCCAGATCCATAACCATGTCAAGTATATCTCCATAACTCTCCCTGAACAAAGGTATGTGATCTGGAGTGATCAGGGTCTGAATCCTCCTGATGTCTGATAGCTCTGGCTGGAAGAAGTGATAGGTGATGTTGCTTTTCTTTGGAGCCATGATGACAAATAATGATGAAGATACTGAAGAGGAGGGCCACTGATTGGCTGGAATAGATAGCTGGTAGCAAGTGCTGATGAAGGCAGGTCAAAACTAAAGATGGGGTCAAAACCAAAACCAGATGAAGATGGATACCCTGAAACACAAATAAGCAAATGTTAATATGATGCAATGATTATGTATGCAAATGATATGCAAGGGTTTGTGACTGAGCTGGGTCTGATCAAAATGCCCTGATATAGGTCCAAGTGTGTTCAAGAATTCCAGTTGGAGGTCTATAAATCCAGTAACCAGGGTGGGGGACTCAAATAAAGAGCCACATGTCCAGGGTTTTAGAATCACAAGAACTGTCCAACATGGAGTATTCTTAGCAGATCAAAGTAACAGGGTATTCTGAGGTCAAGGTACCTGCAAACCTGTAAACAGCCCAACCCCCTCACAGGTGGTGTTCTAAAACAAGGATCCTCAGACTTGGATCAGTTATGAGAAGTGTAAACACTTCTAACCCGGAGGCACAGTGTTTACAATAACCATAACAATTCCTCCTCTAATTCACCTCAGTTTCTGAAGGTCAATACTAAAGGTCATCCAGACTTAGCAAGCTTCCCAGATAGCCCTAGCATTGCAGGAAATCTGCAACACAGAGTTCTCAAGAAGAAACCCATATCTGAACCGTGTTTCATATTCCCGCACCAGACCGAAATGGAATGGGAAAGAATATGATTCACTCTAGCCTAGGTGTCACTCAGGTCCCAGGTATAGGACCTTAACTCTCAATAGAACCCCACCCACCAAAGGAAAACCAAATCCAGCCAGCAGCATGACAGTATGATATATACAAAGTGCAATAAAGAAAAGCAGGAAGCAAACTGTACATAAAGCAAAATAAATACAAGCACAAATAAGCACATAACACCCCAGTAAACACAAATCAATCAAGCGCTAGGAGGAACCCACAAAAAGAACCAGAAGCCCTGGTTGCAATATAAGGTTCCCCAGCAGAGTCGCCAAGCTGTCGCTCCCGCCAAATGAGGCTAGGCCCAAATGGGGTACAGACGCGAACGGTCGGCGAAAAGAACAATGAGAACACACAGCCGTGAACTCACTGGAGAATGAATAGAGTCGCCAGCTAGGCATTTTTATCCCGGAGGAAAGGTAATGCTGCATAGACCTAGAAAAAGATGGATAAGACGGTCGCGAACCAGAGAGACTGAGAAAGGGGGTTGGTTACAACCTGGGAAGGTATTAGCACCCAGATTGTCCGTCGTACTCGACGGGATCCACGCTTAAAAGATTTGTGTATTAAAGGGGTAGTGTCAGTGCAATCTGTGTATAAAGAGCTGGAAAGCAATATGTACAGGTGTCAGTGTAAAGTGTATAAGTGATGTGAAGTATGAAAGTGTCAGTGTAAAGATAAGAATGAAATGCTCAAGATCACGAGGCTAAAGAATGAAGCTAGAAAGAGGGGGAATATACAGAGACTTTTGTTCGATAACTGTTAAGTTATGCCTACGTATCCTCTCGTGCAATGAGGAAGTCAGAACACCGTAGTTCGACCCAAAGAGACTGAAAGATGAATTGACTTGTGAACTGCTTGCTTGTCTATGCTCAAGTGTATGACCTGTCTGGCTCAGGTGCAAACTGTCTTGCATTAGACGGAAGAAGCGAGCTCTCGTTTGTGAGTGAATGAGATGAGAAAAGAATCCCGGAGGAGACGATTATTGTTTGTTTTTGTGTTTTCAGTCTTTTATTGCTTTTGAAAGTTTGTCATAAGTTAATGAGCTTAAGCCTAAACCAATGGGTTAGTAAACTCATCACATCTTCCCTCTGTTTAGGGGTAATGAGAATACCTTAAGTGTGAAGTCAGATTCTCACACTTAATCACCTTTGGTGCAGGATTAAGATCATTAACCTACTTGTGATTATTTAGGTGTTTTTGTTTAGTGTTAAGTAATGAGATTAAGCCATAATCAGGGATTAAACAGACTCATTACACCATCCTAATAGAAGGATAATAGATGAGAATGTTTAAGCTGAGGAAAGCTCCTCAACTTAATCCATGATTAGGGATTAAGCTCATGACAAAACAAGCCTTTGATTAAGTAGATTTTATTTAATGGTATGATGATGAAGTGATTTTTATGGTTTGTCAGACAACTTGAGGGGGACTTGTCCATTAACACTAGGGTTAGTCCTTCTTAACCATTTAAGGAAGAATTAGAACCCTAATGCAAGGCCCAAGTTACAAGTGTAATGTCTTGATATTTATTAAGTGAATTGATTGAGAGATTTAAACACATTAAGGGTTTAACACTTAGGATTAAAAGTTATACACTCCATCCTAAGAGAAGGATGCAGGCATAAGCTTAATCACAAAGCCTTAAAGCCTTTAGGGTTTAGTCCCTGATTATGAGATGAGAAGAGAGGACTCAAAAGAGACACAAAGGTAAAACTAAGAGGGGAGACTAATCAAAACCCTAATCATTGTCATGCTTGGTTGTTCCTAAGGTTTGTGAAGTTTTCAAGAGATATCTTCAATGGAACCACCAGGAAGCAGATGAACAAGATCAAGAGAAGCAAAGTGACTTGCTTCATTCAAGAAGTCAAGTCACTTGAAGAGAGAAAGTGGGAAGAAGAAGAATGAGCAAGCTCAAACTCAAACACAAGCATAAATGCAGCAATGGATGCAAGAGAGGTGAAAAGAAAAGTTATGAGAAGTGAAGGCAAATTCACTTCCCAAGTTTACTTACCACCTGAAATGTTAGAAAGAAATGCCATGCAATGTCAAATGAAATGAAATGAAATGATGCTAAACAAAACCAGAAGCATGTTGATGATGATAATGATGCTATGAGATGCTACAAGCATGAGACAAGGCATGGAAATGTTCATACCAGATCATGGATGCAAATGATGCAAGCTAAGAAGCATGGATGAACATGAAAAGTTATGAAGCATACAAGGCAAATGACATGGCAAATATGTGATGCAATGATCAAACATGCTTCCTACATGTCTTAAGATGTCAAATGGAACACAAGCATGCATAAAATGCAAAGACAAGTCATGTTATGCAAGAGAATGCAAGAAGGATGCAAATGAAAGCCCAAATTAGGGTTTAAAGATCAAACAAAACCCAAAAACAGAAGCAAACCCTAAGATAAAAAATGGAAAATGCCTTCCAAAGAAACCCTAAACCTATACTAAATCAATGTCCAAAGGGGAGCTCTCAACTCTTAACCAATCTCAAGATATGAATTTTCTAAGTTATTAGGGTTTTTAGGGCTCCTAAACAAAAGAAATGCCAAACAAATTTGAAATTCTGTAATGAGATGTCCTAAGAGATGTTCCAACACTTAATAGGACATTTGACAAATTTAACCAAAACTTTAAACAGCAGGAAAAATAAACAACACAGAAGTTTGTTAACCCAGTTCAGTGTATAACCACACCTACATCTGGAGGCTACCAAGCCAGGAGGAAATCCACTATTAGTAATATTAATTCTAGACTTAAACCACCCTATTTAATCTATCACTTAATACTTACCCAATGCAATTTCTACCTAAGACTCACTTAGATAAGAGTACCCTACTCACTCCCCCTCAATCACACAGTGATTTTGTTTACAAGTTTAATTAAAATGAAGTCACACTTCAAACAAAACAGCTTGATCTTACTTCACAGTTTCAATCAAGTCACAAATGCACTTTTGCTTAAAAGCTCATAAAGTGGTACATAAAACCAGCCTGCTATTAAAACACTAGACACCCTATTTATTCTTCTGAAATTCGTGCTCAATTCTATGAGATTCTGTTGTTTAAATAGGTTCTGAATTTTGGGCTTTCTGTAGAATGATCCAGCCCTAATGTGCAGCAGCTGTCACCTTGAATTTAGGGTTTGTTACCTCCTATATTCTAGGTGCATTAGGTCTTCTGTTTTAATCTGAATCTTCAATTTAAAACTCCCTACAGATGCGCCTTGTTCTGTTTTATATCCATCATTAATTAATTCCAGATAATTCTCCTTAAATATCTCTGATCTGTTAATCAATAATTAATTCTGGTAGCAGGTCTGAGATGTCTCAACATCTGTTGGGACATCCTGACAAAACTGAACTTAGTCATTTATACAATGTCCCAACATCTTGTAGAACATCCTGAACCAAGTTCACATACTCTGTTTGCTAATGTCCCAACATCTGATAGGACATTCTGAACTGAATTTAACATTTCTTGTTTAGTCAAAAATTCTGCCAATTCTTAAACATCTACAAACTCCCCCTTTGGCTAATTTTTGGCTAACATCTTTTCTGGTTTTCAGAGTGCAGCAGAAGTTCTTTTTATCAGAGTAAATCATTACTATTCTGTTGATTCAAATTTGAGTTTTACTCCCCCTCAACCATATATGAGTCCAGTCTTGTTTCAACAGAAATATTCACACTTATTCAGTTCAGTCAGAGACAAACAGATTTCATTCATCATTTAAACAGCAATTACATTTGATGTTGTTCTCCCCCTTGGTAGGCACAAAATTAGAGGCCAAAGAACTATCATCCAGAATTACGCATCATTGCTGTCATTACAAATGCCTCACATACAAAGGATCACTCAGAATCATCACTCTCAGTTCCCTCCTCAACTTCTGTCTCTTCATCAGCTTCTGTTCCTTCATCAGCAGCACTGTCTTCATCAGAGGCATTGTTTGCATTAGAGGCAGCTTTCTGGTCTTCTTCATTCTCCAATCTTTGAATGATTTCTTCCAGTTTCAGCTTCCTTGCTTCAAGCTCCTTGCATGTGCACTTTAGCTCAGCAATTAACTCTTTCTTGGAGATTGAAATCTTAGCAGTTGAGGGACCAGCAGATGTCCCAGCAGGTGCTTTAACATCTGCAGCATGGTGACTTAGGAATAATTTGTAATGAAAGGCCAGGGGGCTCTCTCTCTTGCAGACAATGTCCTTCTCAGTTAAAATTCCAGGATATTGACTTAGAACAATACCACACAGCAATGATGGAAAAGCTATTGGCAGCTTTGTTGCAGTAGAGATGGCATGCTTCATAGTCTGATCAAAAATATATGCTCCATAGTCCATCTTGGTTTGAGTCCCCACAGCAAAGATGAATCTGGCTAGACCAGTTGAGATTGATGAAGTGTGATTGGTAGGCACCCAGTTTGCAGTTCCAATCCTGTTAAGCATGGCATATTTTCTAGTAAGCATGCTCACAGAGAGCTTTCCCTTCACAGGCCAAGCTTTGACCTGGTTTGCAGTGATCACCTTACAGATTTGATTATCTGTTTTCCCTAGCTCATTGGGTCCATCTGTTTCTCTTCCTAGATACTCATTGATGATTTGAGGAGAAAACTGTACACATTTACCTCTAACAAAAACTTTTCTAAACTCAGAGGACTTACCATTTGAGCAATCCTCCTGAAGATTCACAATGAACTCTTTGACAAGCAGTTCATAGCAGGGAGAGAACTCTGAGACTGTCTTGAACAGTCCTGCAGCAGAGATTAGGTCAATGAGTTCTGTGCACTCAAGTGCATTGCTGCTCAGTTCTCTTTCCAAAGCAACCCTTCTTTGGTACACATATTTCCATCTGTTGACACTGGAGACATGATGGAAGGATATATTGTCCAAGGGAGCTTCTGGAACAACAGTTGAAGCTCTAGCTGGAGCTGGTTTCTTCTTGGGAGGAGATGTTGGGACATCTGATCCAACATCTGAATCTGATGGTGTTGCAGCTTTTCTCTTCTGAGTTTGAACCTTGCTCCATGGTTTTGCTGGACCAAAAGTGGCTTTAGCCTTGCCTTTCTTTGGACTAGCCTTCTTTTTCTCAGGAATGACAGGTTCATCTTGTATCTTTCCTTTCCTGGACCTTAGTCTTTTAGCAATGCTGGGTTTCACAGATGATATAATCTCTGCATCAGAATCCTGTTCTAGATTGACTGTTGGAGGGGATTGAGCAGTCTCCTCATCAGCTTGTTGATCAGTAGAAGATTGATCTTCATTTGAGTCTTTAGCCTGTTCCATAGAAACTTCTTTGTCACTTTCACTTGAGACCTCTTTCTTGTCCTCAGTCTGTTCAGTATCAGCATCAGATGAGTTTGCTTTCTCATCTGCATATGTTCCAACATCCGTTGGGACATCCTGTTCTGCAGCATTGTTCTTTGTATCTTGAGCAGGTTCTTCTTGAGGTGCAGGAATGGTGTTCAAGGGAACAGAGATTCCTTTCACTACTCTTTGTTCAGAGAAAACTTGATTGACAATCTCATTGATGGAGTCATCAACATATTTGGAGTATTTAACATGTGAAGGAATTTCTTTAGCTTTGCTTCTGATTTTACCTCCTTTTGGTGTTCTTGCCTTCTTAGTGTGAGAGGCATTTCCCTTGAGCTCGTCTAATGGTGTTGATTGCATTGGCACCATAGAAATAGGAATGGCATGTACCACGTCTTCCTGGTTGAGAACTTCTTCAGCTGTTTTAGGGTTTTGAGACATTGTTGAGGAAGATGAATGTGCAGCTTTAGGATTTAAGATTTCTGAAGGATTACTAGTCAATGTAATTCGCTTGTGATGATATGATGAGACTCTTGATAGCTGCTTATAAGGAAATACTAAATAAGTAGCCGTTACAGTCCAAATGATTAGGAATGAAATTCCCAAGGATCTAGTCCAGACTAGCTTTGCCATCTGGAACTTATGCCATGCAATGTCATATGACATGTTGGCACATCTCATTAACTGCTAGATATCACATAAACAGATTCCAAGTTTTCCCCTTAAGTTCTCAAATTGTGCAGCATCCAATGCCTTGGTAAAGATATCAGCTAACTGCAGATCTGTAGCTATATGCTCCAATGAAATCACCTTTTCTTCTACAAGATCTCTGATGAAATGATGTCTGATATCAATATGCTTTGTCCTGCTGTGTTGGATAGGATTTTTAGATATGTTGATTGCACTTAAGTTGTCACAGTACAATGTCATGACATCCTGTGGGACATTGTACTCAGTGAGCATCTGCTTCATCCAAACCAACTGAGAACAACTGCTACCTGCTGCTATGTACTCAGCTTCAGCTGTAGATAAGGATACACAATTCTGTTTCTTACTGAACCAAGAAATCAGATTGTTTCCTAGAAAGAAGCATCCTCCTGAAGTGCTTTTTCTGTCATCAGCACTTCCTGCCCAATCAGCATCACAGAAGCCAGTGAGAATTGGTTTGCACCCATGAAAGTACATTATGCCATAGTCACAAGTACCATTAACATATTTAAGGATTCTCTTGACTTGATTGAGATGACTGACTTTTGGATCAGCTTGATATCTTGCACAAACTCCTACTGCAAATGCAATGTCTGGTCTGCTAGCAGTCAAGTATAACAAGCTTCCAATCATGCTTCTATATAAACTTTGATCTACCTTCTCACCCTTTTCATCTTTAGTCAGCTTTAAATGTGTAGGAGCAGGAGTTCTTTTATGAGAAGCATTTTCCATTCCAAATTTCTTCACTATGTTCTTGGAGTACTTGCTTTGTGAGATGAACATTGAGTCTTCCATTTGCTTAACTTGCAGACCAAGAAAATAGGTTAATTCACCTACTAGACTCATTTCAAATTCAGCTTCCATCTGCTTGACAAAATGTTTGACCATCTTATCAGACATTCCACCAAACACAATGTCATCAACATATATTTGTGCAATCATGACATTTCCTTCTTCATTTTTAACAAACAAGGTTTTATCAATCCCACCTTTTCTGTATCCTTGCTTGATAAGAAATGTGGTAAGTCTCTCATACCATGCCCTTGGAGCTTGCTTCAGACCATAAAGTGCTTTCTTGAGTTTGTATACATGATTTGGACAGCTTGGATCAACAAATCCTTTAGGCTGTTCTACATAAACCTCCTCATTAAGATAACCATTAAGAAAGGCACTTTTCACATCCATTTGAAATAACTTGAACTTTAAGATACAAGCAATTCCCAACAGTAGTCTTATTGATTCAAGCCTTGCTACTGGTGCAAAGGTTTCATCAAAGTCTACTCCTTCAATTTGAGTGTATCCTTGAGCCACAAGTCTAGCTTTGTTCTTTGTAACAATTCCTTGTTCATTTGACTTGTTCTTATACACCCATTTTGTACCAATCACATTTATGTCATCAGGTCTAGGAACAAGATTCCACACTTCATTCCTTGTGAATTGACCTAATTCCTCTTGCATAGCACAAATCCAATATTCATCAGTGAGAGCTTCCTTGACATTTTTAGGTTCTATTTTGGAAACAAAACAAGAACCTGAAATCACTTCTCTTGATCTAGTGCTCACACCTCTGTTGGGATCACCAATTATTAAATCTTTGGGATGATCCTTCTGTATTCTGATGGAGGGAGGTTTGCTTGAATCTTCTGACCTTGTATCATTATGAGTGAAGTTATATTGATCATTCTTTTCAGCTTCAACCTTGATATCAGCAGATGTTCCAACATCTTCTGGGACATCTGTAGGAGCATCATCAATTATCACATTTATGGACTCCATGATAACATTTGTTCTGTAGTTAAATACTCTATATGCTCTGCTGTTTATAGAGTATCCAAGGAAAATTCCTTCATCACTTTTAGGATCCATTTTTCTCCTTTGCTCCCTATCTGTCAGAATATAGCATTTACTTCCAAACACATGAAAGTACTTCACAGTGGGTTTTCTGCCCTTCCATACTTCATATATTGTGGACAAAGTTCCTTTTCTCAAGGTAACTCTGTTATGGATGTAGCAGGCAGTGTTCATAGCTTCAGCCCAGAAATACAGAGGTAACTTTTTAGCATGGATCATAGCTCTTGCTGATTCTTGAATAGTTCTATTTTTTCTTTCAACAATCCCATTCTGTTGAGGAGTGATAGGAGAAGAATACTCATGATTGATTCCTTCTGAAGAACAGAAATCTAAGAATTTTTGATTCTCAAATTCCTTTCCATGATCACTTCTAATTCTGATCACACAGCTGGATTTTTCCCTTTGTAATCTTTGACATAAATCCTTGAATACATCAAAGACATCTGACTTTTCTTTAATGAAATTTATCCATGTATATCTTGAAAAGTCATCAACCACCACATATGCATACCTCTTACCACCAAGGCTTTCAACTTGCATAGGTCCCATGAGATCCATATGTAACAATTCCAAAACTTTGGAAGTTGTCAGATGTTGGAGCTTTGGATGGGACATCTTGGTTTGTTTGCCTATTTGACATTCACCACAGATTTTTCCATCATCAATCTTCAGTTTAGGGATACCTCTTACAGCATCCATAGATATGATCTTCTTTATGCCTCTGAAATGAAGATGACCTAGCCTTTGGTGCCATAGTTTTACTTCTTCTTCTCTAGCTAGAGAACAAGTTGAAGTGGGGCTGAAGTCTAATGGCTCCCACATGTAACAGTTGTCTTTAGACCTTGCACCTTTCATGATAACTTTTTGCTCTTTGTTAGTCACTATGCATTCAGTTTTTGTAAAGTTTACACTGTATCCTTGATCACATAGTTGACTTATGCTGATCAGGTTAGCAGTTAAACCTTTAACAAGCAGTACATCATCTAGTCTTGGAACATCTTGACAGTCCAAGGTTCCAACTCCTTTGATCTCTCCTTTAGCTCCATCTCCAAAGGTAACATACCTGGATGAATATGACTTTAAGTTTACTAGCAAATTCTTCAATCCAGTCATGTGTCTTGAGCATCCACTGTCAAAATACCAGTCTTCTTTAGCTGATACTTTCAGTGATGTATGTGCTATGTATGCAGTACTTTTCTTTGACCAGATGAGTTGAGATTTCTTTTGATGCCTCTGCCCTGTGTGTTGTTCAGCTGATCTCAAAGTTTGATTGTTGATCTGGTTCTTGGGACTGTGGCTTTGATCAGTCTGAGTGTCAGCTTTTGGTCTCCAAACTTTCTTGATTACTTCTGTCTTTTGCTTAGGAGGTTGCTGATTTCTAAGCTGCATATTCTTGGTACCTTCTACTTTCTGCTTGGAAGGTTGCTGACACATCTGATTTGGATATCCATGTAACTTATAACAGTGAGGTTTGATATGTCCAAATCTTCCACAGTGATGGCATCTCCATCTTTGATACTTCTTCTTCATCTTGTTCTTTCCAGACTGTTGGGACATCTGTTGGAACATTATGTTTGTCTTTGTGTTCTGATGTTGAAGCATCTGTTGGGACATCTTGTTTGACTGTATAGTTTTTGAAGTAGTTTTGCTAGAGCTTGCTTCATCTCTGTTATATCCCAGTCCACTTTTGTCCCCTGAATGTTTATTATTGCAGAGAATAGCATCCAGTGTATTTGAGCTGCTGTTCATCATTCTAACAGATTTGGACATATGTTCCAGCTTAGAATTGAGAAGAGTTACTTCACTTTTTAAGGTATCAATGATTACTTGATCACTTGCTTTTTCTTCTTCTAGTACTTCATTCTGCTTCTTTAGCTTTATGACCTCACTGCATACTTCAGTACTTCTCTTGTACAGATCCTTGAAGGCTTGCTCAAGATCTGCATAAGTAAGCTCTTCACAGCTGGAATCACTGTCATATTCACACAGTCCAGCTAAAGCAGCAATGTGCTTAGCTGATTCTTCTTCTGAATCTCCTGAGTCTTCATCAGACCAGGTTACAGATAGTCCCTTCTTTTGTCTTTTTAAGAAGTTGGGACATTCCTTCTTGATGTGTCCATATCCTTCACATTCATGGCACTTGATTCCTTTTTCTTGACTGGTCTTTTCAGCAAGATTTGATCTTCTGTTAGCATCATAGGTTCTCTTGTTTTCAGAAGAGTTTGTGAATCTTCCACTGGAATTTGATTTACCTTCCATACCTCTGAGAATCTGTTTGAACTGTTTTGTAATCAATGCAAGATTTTCTGAGAAGCTTTTATCATTTGCTAGTTCATCATCTTCTTCTTCATCTGCATTTGAAACCAAGGCAATGCTTTTGTTCTTTTTAGCATGTGTGTCATTCATTCCCATTTCAAAAGTTTGAAGGGAACCAATGAGTTCTTCAGCTTTCATGGAGCATATGTCTTGAGCTTCTTCTATTGCTGTGACTTTCATGTCAAATCTTTTTGGCAAAGATCTGAGAATCTTCCTTACAAGCTTTTCATCAGTCATCTTTTCTCCCAAGGCTCCAGAAGTATTGGCTATATCCAAGATGTTCATGTAGAACTCATGAATTGATTCATCTTCCTTCATTCTCAAGTTTTCAAACTTGGTGGTGAGAAGTTGAAGTCTTGACATTTTTACTTTTGATGTTCCTTCATGAGTTGTCTTGAGGGTATCCCACACATCTTTGGCCAGCTCACAATGATGCACCAGTCTGAAAATATTTCTATCAATGCCATTGAATAAAGCATTTAGGGCTTTTGAGTTGCCTAGTTCTGAATCTTCTTCCTCTTTACTCCATTCTTCTTCAGGTTTCAGAACTATTGATCCATCTTTGGTGTCTTTAACAGGATGTTTCCATCCAACAATTACTGCTCTCCATGCCCTGTTGTCAAGTGACTTTAAGAATGCAATCATTCTTGGCTTCCAGTAGTCATAATTAGAACCATCCAGTATAGGTGGTTTATTTACTGACCCTATATCTCTGTCCATGTTACAGAATTTGTTTTCCCTAGATCTCACCCAGTATAAACAGGCAGGGTGCCTGCTCTGATGCCAATTGAAATTCTGTAATGAGATGTCCTAAGAGATGTTCCAACACTTAATAGGACATTTGACAAATTTAACCAAAACTTTAAACAGCAGGAAAAATAAACAACACAGAAGTTTGTTAACCCAGTTCAGTGTATAACCACACCTACATCTGGAGGCTACCAAGCCAGGAGGAAATCCACTATTAGTAATATTAATTCTAGACTTAAACCACCCTGTTTAATCTATCACTTAATACTTACCCAATGCAATTTCTACCTAAGACTCACTTAGATAAGAGTACCCTACTCACTCCCCCTCAATCACACAGTGATTTTGTTTACAAGTTTAATTAAAATGAAGTCACACTTCAAACAAAACAGCTTGATCTTACTTCACAGTTTCAATCAAGTCACAAATGCACTTTTGCTTAAAAGCTCATAAAGTGGTACATAAAACCAGCCTGCTATTAAAACACTAGACACCCTATTTATTCTTCTGAAATTCGTGCTCAATTCTATGAGATTCTGTTGTTTAAATAGGTTCTGAATTTTGGGCTTTCTGTAGAATGATCCAGCCCTAATGTGCAGCAGCTGTCACCTTGAATTTAGGGTTTGTTACCTCCTATATTCTAGGTGCATTAGGTCTTCTGTTTTAATCTGAATCTTCAATTTAAAACTCCCTACAGATGCGCCTTGTTCTGTTTTATATCCATCATTAATTAATTCCAGATAATTCTCCTTAAATATCTCTGATCTGTTAATCAATAATTAATTCTGGTAGCAGGTCTGAGATGTCTCAACATCTGTTGGGACATCCTGACAAAACTGAACTTAGTCATTTATACAATGTCCCAACATCTTGTAGAACATCCTGAACCAAGTTCACATACTCTGTTTGCTAATGTCCCAACATCTGATAGGACATTCTGAACTGAATTTAACATTTCTTGTTTAGTCAAAAATTCTGCCAATTCTTAAACATCTACAAAATTGAAAATGAGGAATCAAATCATGGCCATTTTATCCTAGAAACTACATGCTAATCATAGAACAATGCAAGAAGAATCAATGTCCAACTCTTCTCCAATAGGCAGAAATGATTTTTTGAACTTATGATCAAAATAATGCACCAAAAATGATTTAATTCAATGAAAAATTCTTAAAATGCATCAAGATCAAAAAAGAAATTTGGTTTGAAGATTGGACAATGTTTCTAAATGTCTTAGAACATTTCATGAATTTTTTTTGTAATTTTTAAATACCTAAAAGTATTTTTAATTAATTAATTCCCATTAATCAATTAAAAATAATCTTTTAAATATTTAAAAATACTTTTTTAATGATAAAAAATAAAATAAAAATATTTTTGGGTCATAAAAATTAATAAAACTCAGAGGAAAAAGTTTCATAATTTTTATGCATTTTTTGCTATTTTAAATTAATTGTGCAAGTTAAATGAAAATAAAAGGGAATAAAAATAAATAAAAATGAAAGTAAGCTAAATGAGAGGCTGAGATGCAATCTGGGAAAGAGACAGTTGACTTGGCGCGTGATCCAACGGTCAATATTTAAATCTGACTAATTAAACTATTAATTCCAATTAATTAAGTTAAATGACAATTAAAGGCTAATGAGGCAATCTGAGCCCTTGGCCCACACGCGGGAAACCTGATCCTATGGCCCAAATTTGAAATACGCTAATGACTGAACTAAACCCTAATTAGGGCATGCTAATCTCAGACGGCCGGAACAGTGGTTCCGGTCGTCTTCTCCGGCGGGTTAAAAACCCTAGAAAACTCCACAGGCCACCACTCATCAAATTAACTGCCCAGAAACATTCCCCTCCCCAAACTAAACCTTAATCCATGATCAAAAAACATTTATCTAGCATGAACAAAGAGAATCGAAACCAAATACATTCACGGACAAAATTTCAGAGAGGCACAAAATGCTCATTTTCACACCATTTTTAAATCTAAACACATCACCATGATCCTTGAAGCATGCACTTTCACTTTATAACAAAAAATCAGAGCTTTGAGAGAAAAGTTTCATGGCCATACCTGAGGTGACAACTCCTGTTTCTGGGCTTTCAGAGCAGTTTCTTGATGCAAGCTAGCTCCAATGACTCCCCTGGTGTTAATGGCAGGCTTGGAATGAACTTTTGCAAGCTATTTCAAGAGGTACCAAACTGATATAGCAGAAAGTGAGCTTTGTGTACAGGCTGCTTTAGTTCAAAGTAAAGGGTGGTTTTGACTCCTTATGGTATGCTTGACTTGTTGGTGAAGGAAAATGAAGTGTTTGATGGCTGGATAGTGAGATTCGAAGAGAACTGGTTCTGAGGGAGGGGAATGGTGAAGCTCAGGTCAGGCTTGTTTCAGGCTTGAACTTTGGTGGTTTTAGGTCTATGAAGTGTGGTGAGATGATTGGTGAAGATGGTTCTTGTGTTTTCAAGCTGTGGAGGCAGATTCGAAGCAACTTGCAAGATGAGGTGATTTTGTGAATGTGTTGGTATGAAGTGTTTCAGCCTTGCCTTGTACATGAAATGGCTTGCCCTTTGTCCACATAAACCTCTCTCATTGGTCAGATGATTGGACATGTGCTTTATTGATTGGTAAGTCACCTTTTGCAAAAAAGTCAAATTTTGTAAGAGAGGGCATGGGCTAAGCTCTAGCTAAGTACAAGATATGGTTTTGGTGCAGCATGGTGTGGCTTGAGGCTAGCAAAGTGCAGCAACCAATGCAGCAAGTTGGTGAGATGTGATCATGAGGATTTTGCAACTTGTTACACCTTTGGTTCACATGTGATTTCTTTGGCCAACCAAACATAAACCATGGGCATTATTGGTCCAATTCTAACTTTTAAGGCCTAAGGAATGTTTGCATACTGGTTTGAAGTGGGTTAGAGGTAAAAAAAAAGGCTTTGGTTCATGACTTTGCAAAATTTCCATTTGAGGCATTCTTGAAAATCAATGATTTTTGCCAACTTTGTCTTGCTATAACTTTTGATCCAAAAAGAGTTTGATCATGTTCTTGTACTTTTTGAAAAGGGAAAGATGAGATCTACAACTTTCATGACCAAAGTTTTTCCATTTGAAGCATTTTTGGATCAAGAATCAAGGCTTGAAAAATGACCTAAAATGATGCATTCTTGAAAAGTCAACTATGCCCAAAAAGTCAACATTTGCAAAAACCCTAAATTCTTGATTTTTGTGAACTTCAACCTTCTTCCATGATCAAATAAAGATCATATACACTCAAAATGATGAAGATCACCCATTGGTTGGGTCATTGGGGGCCTCAGATGCCCTGATTTTACACTGACTTGTCCAGAAAGTCAACCCTTGATCAGATGACTTCCCCATGGAATTTCTTCATGAAACTTGATATGCATACTCCTTATATCATATAGAGACCAATGGAAACAAGAATGACCAAAAAAATTGGGGTTATGGCCTCTGAAACCAAAACCCTAATTTTAGGTCAACTGTGCAGTCAAACTTGGCTCTGCATCCACTCAAACCCTAGTTCTTGTGATTCTCTTGAATTCTTGGCTTTGAGAGGATGTAATATGATAGATGAACACACATGGATCCCTTTGAAGTGATTGGTGGCCTTTGGAGTGGCTCAAGAAGCTATTGGATTGCTCAGATCACAAACCCTAGATGCAGATGACTTAGGACTAATGCAGTGAAGCAAAAATGTGGTATGAAATGCCATGATTGAGTTTATGCATATGTAATGATCACAAGCCATGGTGTGAATGGGTGAGGGCAAATTTGGGGTGTTTACAAGGTGAGATATGAACCGTGAAATGTAGTTCAATCTACCTAGAAACCCCCGAACTTCTTTTTCAGTCTTAGGTGCGGGCATTTCTTGAATGGCTTTAACTTTATCAGGGTCAACTTCAATCCCTCTCTCACTTACAATAAATCCCAGCAGCTTACCAGATCGCACTCCAAATGTGCATTTGTTGGGGTTCAACTTCAGTTGGTATTTCCTCAGACGCTTGAATAACTTCAACAGATTTATCAGGTGGTCTTCTTCTATGAGGGACTTGGCAATCATGTCATCCACATAACATTCGATTTCTTTATGGATCATGTCATGGATAAATGTTACCATAGCCCGTTGGTAAGTTGCACCCGCATTCTTCAGTCCGAATGGCATCGCCTTGTAACAGAACGTGCCCCAGGGTGTAATGAAAGTTGTCTTCTCCATGTCCTTAGGTGACATCTTGATCTGATTGTATCCCGAAAATCCGTCCATGAAGGAGAACACTGAGAACTGAGCCGTGTTATCAACCAATACATCAATGTGAGGTAAAGGGAAGTCATCCTTCGGACTGGCTCTGTTCAGGTCCCGGTAATCCACACACATTCTCACCTTGCCGTCCTTTTTAGGCACAGGTACAATATTAGAGACCCACGGCGGGTAACTAGTTACAACAAGGAAACCGGCGTCCCACTGCTTTTGTACCTCTTCTTTAATCTTCATTGCCATATCCGGGCGAGTACAGCGCAGTTTCTGTTTTACCGGCGGGCAGTCTTCTTTCAAAGGCAGCTTGTGCATGACAATGTCGGTGTCCAACCCTGGCATATCCTGATAAGACCAAGCAAAGACATCCACATACTCCTGAAGCATATCAATCAGTTGCTCTTTCACTGAATCTTGCAGGCAGGCCCCGATCTTAACTTCTTTCACACCTTCTTCCGTACCAAGATTAACCGTTTCGATCTCCCCCTGATGAGGAGTAATAACCTTCTCCTCTTGCCTTAACAACCTAGCTAGCTCTTCAGGCAGCTCATAATCTTCTTCAACCCCTTCATCAACTTGATTGATTGGATTGTCAAAGTCATACGCAGTCATAGCTGTGTTGTTGTCGGTGCAGTCTGAAAGGCACTCTCTGCAAGGGTTTAGATTGGTTTATTTTAGTGATCAATTTTAATCTTGTTTAGAAAAAGTGAAAAGAAGTTATCATTTTGGAAAACATTGCCATTTTATTTTTGTACAAAAATAAAAATCGAAAACAGTGAGCGGAAAAGGAAAAGACTCATTTGCAAAAGATGTCCGATATTCATTGATTGATCTGTTTGCACAAAATTACAAGATGGCCCGATTACAAAATGAGTCTTGTCATCTTGGGCAAGATGCAAGACTTGATGCATGCTTAAAAATACAGGAAATAATAATTACTTTGCAGGAGTAACCCTTATAATTTCCTGGGAAGACCAGTTAAGGACTTGGCTCCCCGGGATCCTTGGACGTATCCAGCTCTCCAGGTTGCGGTCGCTTTCTTCTTTGTCTTCCAAGTTATTCACAGTATCCGGGGTGAGCATTCCCCCGCTGACAAAATTGGGCTCTTTGGTAGCCTCCGACTGATCTTGTTGAGTTGGTTTGTAACCCAACCCAAATCTGTCTTCCTTCTTCTCCACGGGTAGCACCTTGCCCCAGCCTTGGGCAGTACCCTCTTCAACAACCTTCCTGGCTTGCTGATAAGACGTCATGGAAGTTCCTAGTACAGCAGATGCTTCATTAATGTTTAGGGCCTCAAACCCCTGGCTCATGGTTTCATGGATTTCTCCATCCATCTCAATATACTTATACGTAGCCAGATGGCTAACAAAGATGTCTTCTTCCCCACAGATGGTGATGATTTGGCCTTCCCACTCGAATTTCAACTTCTGGTGAAGGGTAGACGTAACAGCGCCAGCGGCATGGATCCATGGTCTACCCAACAAACAGCTGTAGGCCGGCTGAATTTCCATCACATAGAAGGTAATTTTGAAGGTCTGCGGGCCAATTATCACAGGCAGATCAATCTCCCCAAGCACTGATCTTTTAGAGCCATCAAATGCTCTCACCACCAAATTACTCGGACGCAATGCCAAGCCATCATACTCCAGCTTCACCAAGGCCTTCTTTGGTAGAACATTGAGTGACGACCCAGTGTCCACCAGCACATGAGATAGAACAGCACCCTTGCATTCTAGAGTGATGTGTAAAGCCTTGTTGTGGTTACGTCCCTCAGTTGTTAAGTCAGCATTGGTAAAGTCCAGTCCATGACTGGTATTGACATTTGCTACCACAGTTTCTAGATGATTAACAATGATCTCCTCTGGCACGTATGCTGCGTGCAGGACTTTCAGTAATGCATTCCTGTGAGCTTCAGAACACATTAACAGGGATAATATGGAAATCTTCGAGGGAGTTTGGTGAAGCTGATCCACCACCTTGTAATCACTTATCTTTATGATTCTCATGAACTCATCTACATCTTGTTCAAAAGATGTCTTCTGAGTTTCCTTGGCAATTGGCTCTCCAGGTACCACACTCTTTCCCTTTGCTTTGGCAGCAGCTTCTGCTTCAACATTAGGTCTTTGCACTTGTGAGGCAAAAAGGCGTCCGCTTCTGGTGAAGCCTCCGCCTCCCCCGACATTATCAATTTGTGGAGAAGAGGTTGAAGAATCCAAAGTGATTTTCTCCCCGTTGCAGTAAAGATCAGAGCCATAATGCCAAGGTATGGCATTACTGCTTTCATATGGAACTGGGCCAGGTACCGTAATGGTAACTGGGCTGACTGCAGCAAAGGAGGGTACTGAAATGGTGTGCGGGTCATAGTAAATGGTGACTGGTGACCTGGCAGGAGGTGCCACTGTTTGTTGTTGAAAGTTATTGTTTGGAGGAACATTTGATGGATCATAGTAGATGGTGACTGCTGAGATATCTTCGTTAATTTCTGCTGGTGTTGTAGAAGATTCTGCTGACATAATGGATGCTGATGTTGTATAAGGAATGGTTGATGACATTTGATTTGTTGAAGTGATGGACGGAGCCATTGTTGATGATATTGATGAATCAGTCGGGATGATTGTTGTTGCAGTTGTAGGGAACTCAGGAATTATTGTCAAAGGAATTGCTGGATTTGTAGGCGCCGCTGTTGAGAGCTGAAGGATTCCGCCTTTGATAAGACCATCTATGCCGCTTCTCAAGTTATCACACCCGTTGACTGCAATGTTGCAATACCCACAACCGAGCTCACACCCGGGGAATATCTGGCACTCTAGAAGCTGAGCTTTAATTTCAACCAGAGGTGTTCGAATCTGTCCAACACTGGTTATCAAGAAAGATGGCTTGTCTTCCTCAATGGCATTAATTCTTGGCCCACCATGGTTAGGCATAGGATTCTTGTTGACATTTGGAGGGGGTGCAAAGTTGAAGGCTTTAGAATCCACCAGATCTTGTACTTTCATTTGTAAAGCCCTGCATTTCTCAGTATTGTGGCCAGGTGCATTGGAGTGGAAAGCACATCTGGCGTTGACATCATAATTCCTTGGGAGATTGGAGGGATCTGGGGGTGCCAATGTCCTTAACTCAACCAAATTGAGCTTCAGGAGCTGTGGCAATAAGGCAGCATAAGGCATAGGGATAGGGTCAATCACCCTATTTGCCTGTGACGGTCTTTGCTGAAAAGGTCTTTGTTGTTGATTGTTGTTGTTGTTGTAGGTCCTCTGTGGCGGATACTGAACTTGCTGTTGATAATGTGGTTGTTGTGGTTGTTGATATGTTGGTTGTTGAGGGATCGGAGCTGGAATAGTGACAGCTGCCACTGATCTATGAACATACTGAGGTCTGCCCCTGTTGGCATGAATGCCATTTGTCTCACCGGTTCTTCTAGGTCCCACAAAAGGCTTCCTGTGATTACTGGACGAACTTGCACCATTATCAGAAATCTTACCCATCTTCAAAAGGCTTTCAATCCTTTCCCCAGCTATAACTACGTCAGCAAAACTGGTGGAAGAAAAGGCAGCTAGCCTATCAATATATGTTCCTTGCAGAGTATTCATGAACATGTCGGCCATTTCTCTTTCCGACATGGGTGACTGGACAGCAGCAGCAAGCTGTCTCCACCTTTGGGCATATTCCCTGAAGCTCTCTCTGGAGGATTGAGACATTCCCATCAGAAGGGTTCTGTTAGGAGCCATGTCCAGATTGTATTGGTACTGCCTAATGAAAGCTTCAGCTAAGTCCTTCCAACATCTGATAATGGCTCTGGTCAAGTGTGAATACCACTCTCTTGAAGCTCCAGTCAAGCTATCTTCAAAATAGAACATCCATAGTTTTTCATCCATGGTGTATGCTTTAAGTCTCCCCAGGAAGGACTGTAAGTGAGTTCGTGGACAGGAAGTTCCATTGTACTTCTCGAAGCACGGGGGTTTAAACTTGTGGGGAATCCTTACCCCATCCACTAACCCCATATCCATTACATCGAAGCCTAGAGAGTTTTGAGACTCCAGAGATCTCAACTTCTCAGCAATTTCATCAAACCTCCTATCATAGACTTCATCCCCAGCTCCCATTACAGTGAACTGCTCCTCTTGAGGATCTTCTTGCAAGATCCTGCCTGCAGCAGTGTTGCTTGGTACATTCCTTGGGATGTTGACTTCCGGATCTAGATGAGGTCCAAATACTGGTGGGTTAACATGAGGCTGACCTCCCTCATTATTACTAGTCCCTCCAGTCCCGGGCTGAGGTTCCTCGGGGTTTTGTCTTTCTACCAACGCCCTTAACCTCTCTTGACTTTGGGCCAAGTTAGTCATCACAGTCATAAATTGAGCCATTTGGTTCCTCATCTCCACTCTTTCGTTAGCCATCTGAGTTCTGACCTCTGTCAGGTCCTGCTGTACTTGATCCATTTAGATACCAGGAAGGTTGTTGTGAGTAGGATACCGATGCGGACGGTTGAGAGGGAACACCCGGCGGCGAGCAATAATTCCTGAACCACAACAGAGTTAGTAACAAACAAACCAATAACAAAAACCTACAAAACAAAACAAAAGTTAGTATGCAATGCAGTATGCTTATTTGTTTTCCAAGGTATCCGACTTGGTTCTTGGTTTTGACCTTTCCAGACCCCGAGGAAGATGCTTTGATGTTGTTGAGAAAAGAAAAAAAACCGCAATGGAAACAAACTAAGATATATTACAAATACTGAACAGTACATAGTTTGTTTTTTTACAACACATGCCCCTGAAGGGTCAAAATACAACAAAAGAAAAGTACATCAAATGAAAACAAAAACAATCAAAAGGTCAGACATCAAGTCCAAACTCATCCTCCTTAACTTCCTTCAGAAGTGCCTCCGTCACTGGACCAGCCGGATGCTCTGTAATGTTCCTGATGAGGAGGTTTCTGGTGGCAATAGCAGTGGTTAGCTTCTTGTGCCTGTCTTGGTCCTTTGACCTCTTCAAACCAGCCCTGAGCTTCAACTCTGAAATCTCCTTCTGGGCTGCCAGCAAAGCTTCTTGTTGCTTCTTTTCATTGGCCTCTAACTGTTCAATCCTGGCCTGAGTTTTCTTGTCTTCTTGAGTCCGGGCTTCAGTGATCCTGACCCACCTAGCCTGACTTTCTTGTAGATAGAGATCAATCCTAGCCTTCTGAAATTGGGCCTCTTTGCAGGCATTCTTCAATATTTGCTCCCCAGCTCTTGCTTTCTTGATATAGTCTTCTGTTTTCTCAATCTTGGCCAGATGCTCCACCTTAAGCTTCTCCAACCTCTCAATGTCCAGACGACCATCACTCCTTTCCCAAAGAGTCTTCTTTAGAGCTTGAGACAGACTCTCATTCCTTTCCTTCAGCTTCTCAAATTCTTCCAGGCTGACAGTGGCTGCTGGCTGAGTTGTGGATGGTCCAGGTATATCCTCAATGGTAAAGGGCATTCCAGTAATCTGAGCTCTAGCATGAGACCAATCATAGTACTGAGCCGAAGCAAAATTATTGCACCTTCCAAGAATAGCCATCCCTTTTGTCTGGATGTTGTCCCAAGCCCAGGATGCTTGTCTGACAGCAGCTAGATTAGGCTTTATCTCACAATACAGGGTCTCAGCTAAATCTTGCACTCTAGGAGGGTGAACCAAAGCATAGCCCAGTTGCCTTTTGAACAGCAAAGGATTGTAGTTGATGCAACCCTTTACTCCTATCAGAGGTACATTTGGGTATTGCCCACAGCTAGTGATGATGTCTTTGCCTTTGGTGCTATGGGTACACCATCTGATATCATCTGAAGACAAAGCAATAAGTCTCTTAGCCCAATTCTTCTGTTGGTGAGGATTCAAGAAGGCATCTGTCTTGGGTAGGTGTTTGAGCAGCTAGGTGTGAAACAAAGGAGCACAACATCTCACTAACCTCCCCCTTTGTTTCTCATTCCTCTGATGAATGGAGTAATAGAAGTCTCCCAGCAATGTGGGTACTGGGTTTCTCAGAAGGAAAAGATGAATGGCATTCTTGCTGATAAACTTGGGCTCATTTGCAAACAGTATAACCCCATATATGCTGAGGGCTAGCAATGCACAAACTGCCCTCCATTCTCCCAAAGAGGCCTTCAGGATGGCCTGAGAAATCAAGAAGTCTAAGTGTAAACCAGGGATCCCAACCTTTGTTGTCATGTTCTGCTCAATCAAACTAGGCTCCAGGTATAATGCTTTTGCTACTTCTCCATTGCTGGGAGAAGTCATCTCTGGGTTGAAAGGGATCCCACCCCTGACAGGCACTCCAATCAATGATGAAAATTCCTCCAACAGAGGTCCTAACTGAAAGTCTGGGAAAGTGAAGCATCTCAAAGGAGGGTCATAAAACTGTAGGCAAGTGTGGATCATGCTCCTCTGGGAAGGATCCAGATCCATAACCATGTCAAGGATACCTCCATAATGCTCTCTGAATAATGGGATGTGGTCTGGAGTGATAAGTGCCTGGACCTGCCTGATGCCAGTCAGCACATGCTCAAAGAAATGGTATGAAATGTTGCTCTTCCTGGGTGCCGTGACTGCTGATGAAGAACTGAAGACAAGTGTTGATGAAAATCAAGACTGGAACTGGAGATGCGCCACTGATAAGCTGATGATGAAGGTAACTGAAGCAAACAACTGATGAAGATAGTTGAAGTAGATAACTGATGAAACAGAGGTCTAAGCAGATGAAGGGGTCAAAACCAAGCCAAAATATAATGTGGATACCCTGAAAAACAAATAAACAAATGTTAAATGATGCAATGATGATGTATGCAAATGATATGCAAGGGTTTGTGATCAAGCTGGATCTGATTACTGTCTTGATATAAAAGTCCATGTATGTTCAAGAAGTCCAGGTGGAGGTTTAGAAATCCAGTAACCAAGGTGGGGGACTCAAATAAAGAGCCACATGTCCAGGGTTAATCACAAGAACTGTCCAAAATGAGGTACTCTTAAACCAAATAAGTAACAAGGTATGATGTGGCCAATGGTACCTGCAAACCTGTAAATAGCCCAACCCCCTCACAGGTGGTGTTCTAGAACAAGGATCCTCAGACTTGGATCAGTTATGAGAAGTGTAAACACTTCTAACCCGGAGGTACAGTGTTTACAATAACCATAAAAGATCCTCCTCTAATTCACCTCAGTTTCTGAAGGTCATAGTAAAGGTCATCCAGACTTAACAGGCTTCCCAGATAGCCCTAGCACTACAGGAAATCTGTAGCACAGAGTTCTCAAGAAGAAACCCACATCTGAACCGTGTTTCATATTCCCGCACCAGACCGAAATGGAATGGGAAAGAACATGAACCACTCTAGCCTAGGTGTCACTCAGGTCCCAGGTATAGGACCTTATACTCTCAATGAAACCCCACCCACCAAGACAGAAGAACAGATCCAGCAATGATAATGACAGTATGAAATATGAAAAACTGTAAGGAAAGCAATAAATGACTGTACATAAAGCAGTAAATAAAGCAGCTATATAAACACAATTAGCACATAACACCCCAGTAAACACAAATTAAACAAGCGCTAGGAGGAACCCACAAAAAGAACCAGAAGCCCTGGTTACAGTATAAGGTTCCCCAGCAGAGTCGCCAAGCTATCGCTCCCATCAAGTGACACCCGGTCAAATAGGGTACAGACGCGAACGGTCGGCGAAAGAGGAGAGATGAATAGAGTCGCCAGCTAGGCATTTTTATCCCGGAGGAAAGGTAATGCTGCATAAACCTAATAAAAGATATGGATAAGACGGTTGCGAACCAGAGAGACTGAGAAAGGGGGTTGGTTACAACCTGGGAAGGTATTAGCACCCAGATTGTCCGTCGTACTCGACGGGATCCACGCTTAAAAGATTTGTGTTTTAAAGGGTTAGTGTCAGTGCTTATCTGTGTATCAAAGCTGGAAAAAGAATGCAAGTGTCAGTGTAAAAAAGAATGTGAAGTGTATAAGAGAAGTGTCAGCGTAAGAACAAGAGTAAGAAGCTCAAGACTATGAGACTTAAAGAATGATGCTGAAAGGAGGGGGGAATATACAGAGACTTTTGTTCGATAACTGTTAAGTTATGCCTACGTATACTCTCGTGCAATGAGGAAGTCAGATCACCGTAGTTCGACCCAAAGAGACTGAAAGGTAAATTGACTTGTGAACTGCTTGCTTGCCTATGCTCAAGTGTATGACCTGTCTGGCTCAGGTGCAAACTGTCTTGCATTAGACGGAAGAAGCGAGTTCTCGTTTGTGAGTGAATGAGATGAGAAAAGAATCCCAGAGGAGACGATTATTGTTTGTTTTTGTATTTTCAGTCTTTTATTGCTTTTGAATTTGTCATAAGTTAATGAGCTTAAGCCTAAACCAAGGGTTAGTAAACTCATCACATCCTCCCTCTGATTAGGGGTAATGAGAATACCTTAAGTGTGAAGTAAACACCTCATACTTAATCACCATGGTGTAGGATTAAGATCATTAACCTACTTGTGATTATTTAGATGTTTTTTTGTTTTTGTTTAGTGTTAAGTAATGAGTTTAAGCCATAATCAAGGATTTAATGGACTCATTACACCATCCTAATAGAAGGATAATAGATGAGAACATTTAAGCTGAGAAAGACTCCTCAACTTAATCCATGATTAGGGATTAACCTCATGACAAAACAAAGCCTTTATTAAATGGATTTTAGTTAATGATAAGATGAATAAGTGAGTTTTATGGTTTGTAAGACGACTTAAGGGGGACTTGTCCATTAACACTAGGGTTAGTCCTTCTTAACCAATTAAGGAAGAATTAGAACCCTAATGCAAGGCCAAGGTTACAAGCTTGATGTCTTAGTGGTTATTAAGATGGGTTGATTAAAGGATTTAAACACATTAAGTGTTTAACACTTAGTATTAAAGTTATACACTCCATCCTAATAGAAGGATGCAGGCATAAGCTTAATCACAGAGCCTTAAAACCTTTAGGGTTTAGTCCCTGATTATGAGATGAGAGGAGAAGACTCAAAGATGACACAAAGGTAAAAGCTAAATGGGGGACTAATCAAACCCTAATTGTTATCATGCTTGGTTATTCCTAGGGTTAATGAGGTTTGCAAGAAGATCTTCAGAGAAACCACCAGGAAGGAAGCAGATGAAAGGAGCAAGAAGCAAAGAGAAGCAAAACAACTTGCTTAACTTAAGAAGACAAGTTGCTTGAAGAAAGAGGGTAAGATGAACATGAATGAGAAAACTCAATCCAATACACAAGATAGAATGCAGCAAGGATGTAATAGGGAGGTGAAGAAAGATTGTGAGAAGTGAAGGCAAATTCACTTCTCAAAACAACTTACCACCTGAAAAGTTAGCAAAAGAAATGCAATGCAAATGAGATGAAATGTCATGATGCAAACCAAAGTCATAAGCATTTACATGATGTTAATGATGCTAAGAGATGATACAAACATGAGGCAAGACATGAGAATGATCATACAAGGATATGGATGCAGATGAAGCATGCTTTGAACCATGAATGTGTAAACACCCCAAATTTGCCCTCACTCATTCACACCATGGCTTGTGATCATCTCATATGCATAAACACAATCATAACATCTCATATCTCAATTTTTGAGTCACTGCATTGATTCAAAGTCACCTGCATCTAGGGTTTGTGATCTGAGCAATCCAAGAGCTTCTTGAGCCACTCCAAAGGCCATCAATCACTTAAAAGGGATCCATGTGTGTTCTTATATCATATTATATCCTTTCAAAGTCAAGAATGCCAAAGAATCACAAGAACTGGGATTGGTATGGAAGCAGAGCCAGGTTTAACTGCACAGTTGACCTAAAATTAGGGTTTTGGTTTCAGAGGCCATAACTCCAAATTTTTTGGTCATTCTTGTTTCCATTGGTCTCTATATGGTATAAGGAGTATGCATATCAATTTTCATGAAGAAATTCCATGGGGAAGTCATCTGATCAAGAGTTGACTTTCTGGACAAGTCAATGCAAAATCAGGGCATCTGAGGCCCCCAATGACCCAACCAAGGGGTGATCTTCATCATTTTGAGTGTATTTAATCTTTATTTGATCATGGAAGAAGGTTGAAGTTCACAAAGTTCAAGAATTTGAAGTTTTTGCAAAGTTGACTTTTTTGGGCATAGTTGACTTTTAAAGAATATGTCATTTTAGGTCACTTTTCAAACCTTACTTTTTGATCCAAAAATGCTCCAAATGGAAAAACTTTGGTCATGAAAGTTGTAGAATACATTTTTCCCTTTTCAAAAAGTACAAGAACATGACCTAATTCATTTTGGATCAAAAGTTATGGTGTGACAAAGTTGGCAAAAATCACTAATTTTCAAGATATGCACCAATTGGAAAATTTGCAAAATCATGTATCAAGGCCATTTGTGACTTCTAGTTCACATCAAACCAATGCACAAACATTACATATGGCCTAAAAATCAGATTTGAACCAAAGTTTCTCATGTTTCATGGCTTGTATGGCAAGATAGTTTCATATGAACCAAAGTTGATCAAGTTGCAAAACCACTCATCACACTTCACCAACTAGTTGTCTTGGCTGCTGAACCTTCCTAACACCTCTCACACACCATGCTGCGCCAGCCCCCATGCTTGTACTAGCCTAGAACCAAGCCCATGCTTTCCTTACACAAGAGTGGACTTTTTGCAAAAGTGAACATCCCAATCACAGCAGGCCAAGTCACATCATCTGACCAATTGGAGTTGTTTATACTATCCATTTGCTAGCCATTTCACACAAGGAGCCAGCCTGAAACAAGCCCTAGCATAACATTCACAAACTCACTCCCTCAAGCATTTCTCTTCGAATCTCTCTGCACAAGCCACAAACATTCAAACAAGTTTCACTAATCAACTCACCATACTTCATTGAGCCTAAACCAACAAGACACAAGCCTGAAACCAGCAAGAACATCACTCTTCCATTTTTCACTCTCAAAGCCAAAGCTTTCGAAACTCACTCCACAGGCCACAAACACTTGAACAAACTTCATAAACCTTCTCCATTCATCACCCTGGTCATAAAGAACCCTTCACCTTAGCCTGAAACAGCTTGAATCACAATCACCATTTTCACCTGAGCTTGAGCAGAAGCTGTGCAAACTCCCTAACCAGCTAACTTAAACTCCTTCTAAGCATTCAAGCATCATCAGGGGATCAAGTGGAGTGGATTGCATCAAAGGAAAGGGACAGAAAGTTGCAAGAGTGAAAGCTTCGAAACTCAGGTAGCTCAAGAACTTTTTTTCCAGAAATCATTTTTTAAGTTCTTAAGTTGTTCTTCATGATTCACTGATTGTTCTGATATCTTTAATTTTGAAAATGGTTGGAAAATGAGGATGTAATCGTGTTCTGAAACTCTGTGACCTAAAAATTTTTTGTTTCGATTCATGAGCTTGAGGGAATATAAATGTTATTTGTGATGGGGTTTTGATTCAGTGGGTTATGGGAACCATTTCTGTATGCTTGGTTTTCATTTTTGTTGCGTTTTGAGGTTTTTAGGGATTTTCAGGTGGGATTCCCACCGGAGAAGACGACCGGAGGTCTTCTCCGGCCACCTGAAAATCATTAGGGTTTAATTATGTCATTAATGGCCATTTGAATCTGGAGCGTTAGATTGCCTTGACCAGTTGACTTGCCGCGCGGGTGAATGGTCCAGATTCGTCATTAAGCCCTAATCCATAATTAATTAATTCTTAATTCAGATTAACCAAGTTTGAATGTGGGCCTTTGATCTGCGCGCGCAGTCAATCCCCCTTCTCCCAGAATGCATCCAGGCCCTCCATTCAGTTGACTTTTCTTTTTCTTTGTTTTAATTCATTTATTTCATATTTGTTTTATACAATTTGTTTAAAATAGCAAAATTGTTTTAAAAATTATGAAACTTTTTGTCAAAAGTTCCATTAATTTTTTAAAACACAAAAATATTTTTAATTTTATTTTTAGCATTTAAAAAGTATTTTAAAATATTTAAAAGTTTATTTTTAATTGATTAATGAGAATTAATTTATTAAAAATACTTTTAGGTATTTAAAAATCACCAAAAAATTCATGAAATGTTCTAAGACATTTAGAAACATTGTCCAACCTTCAAACCAAATTTATTTTTTGATCTTGATGCATTTTGAGATTTTTTTCATTGATTTAAAATCATTTTTATGCATTAATTTGACCCAAAGTTCCAAAAATCATTTCTGCCTATTCATGAGGAGTTGGACATTGATTCTTTTTGCATTGCATTGTGTTTAGCATGTAGTTTGTGAAATTAAATGGCCATGATTTGATCTTTCATTTTCCTTTTGTTTGATAATTTTCTTGTTTAGGAACCCTAAAACCCTAGAAAACTTAGAAAAATCATAACTTGAATTTGGTTAAGAGTTGAAACCTCTCCTTTGGGCATTGGTTTAGTATAGGATTAGGGGTCCTTTGAGTGGCATTTTCAATTTTTTATCTTAGGGTTTGCTTCTGATTTTGGTTTTTGTTTGATGTATTGTTCATAAACCCTAATTTGGGCTTCCATATGCATCCATTTTGCATTCTCTTGCATAACATGACTTGCCATGACATTTCAAGCATCCATGTGATTCATTTGACATCATAAGACATATTGAAAGCATGTTTGATCATTGCATCATGTATTTGCCATGTTGTATGTCATGTGCACTTCATAACTTTTCATGTATGTCCTTGCTTCTTAACTTGCTTCATTTGCATTCATGAACTTGTATGATCATCCACATGTGTTGTTTCTGGTTTGTAGCATCTCATAGCATCATTAACATCATGAACATGCTTCTGGTTTGGTTTCTCATCATGTCATCTCATCTCATTTTGCATTGCATTGCATTCCCTTTCTAACCTTTCAGGTGGTAAGTGATTTTGAGAAGTGAATTTGCCTTCACTTCTCATAACTTTCTTCTCATCACTCTCTTGCATCCATGCTGCATTTTTTTTATATGTGTTTGAGATTGAGCTTGCTCATTCTTCTTCTTCCCACTTTCTTTCTTCAAGTGACTTGACTTCTTGAGTGAAGCAAGTTGCTTTGCTTCTCTTGATCCTTTCATATGCTTCCTGGTGGTTCCATTGAAGACTTCTCTTGAAAACCTCACAAACCTTAGGAACAACCAAGCATGACAATGATTAGGGTTTTAACTAGTCCCCCCTCTTAGTTTTCACCTTTGTGTCTCTTTGAGTCATCTCTTCTCATCTCATAATCAGGGACTAAACCCTAAAGGCTTTAAGGCTTTGTGATTAAGCTTATGCCTGCATCCTTCTCTTAGGATGGAGTGTATAACTTTAATCTTAAGTGTTAAACCCTTAATGTGTTTAATCCTCTAATCAATTCACTTAATAATCATCAAGACATCACACTTGTAACTTGGGCCTTGCATTAGGGTTCTAATTCTTCCTTAATTGGTTAAGAAGGACTAACCCTAGTGTTAATGGACAAGTCCCCCTCAAGTTGTCTTACAAACCATAAAACTCACTTCATCATCATATCATTAAATAAAATCCACTTAATAAAGGCTTGTTTTGTCATGAGTTTAATCCCTAATCATGGATTAAGTTGAGGAGCTTTCCTCAGCTTAAACATTCTCATCTATTATCCTTCTATTAGGATAGTGTAATGGGTCTGTTTAATCCTTGATTATGGCTTAACCTCATTACTCAACACTAAACAAAAACACCAAAAACATTTAAATAATCACAAGTAGGTTAATGATCTTAATCCTACACCAAAGGTGATTAAGTGTGAGAATCTGACTTCACACTTAAGGTATTCTCATTACCCCTAATCAGAGGGAAGATGTGATGAGTTTGCTAACCCGTTGGTTTAGGCTTAAGCTCGTTAACTTATGACAAATTCACAAAAGCAATAAAAGACTGAAAACTCAAAAACAAACAATAATCGTCTCCTTCGGGACTCTTTTCTCATCACTTTCACTCATAAGCGAGAACTCGCTTCTTCCGTCTAATGCAAGACAGTTTGCACCTGAGCCAGACAGGTCATACACTTGAGCATTGACAAGCAAGCGGTTCACAAGTCAATTCATCTTTCAGTCTCTTTGGGTCGAACTACGGTGTTCTGACTTCCTCATTGCACGAGAGGATACGTAGGCATAACTTAACAGTTATCGAACAAAAGTCTCTGTATATTCCCCCTCCTTCCAGCAATTATTCTTTAAGCCTCATGATCTTGAGCATCATATTCCCGTTCTTACACTGACACTATACATTTATACACTTCACACTTCTTTTACACTGACACCTGTACATCCTTTTCCAGCTCTTTATACACAGATTGCACTGACACTACCTCTTTAAAACACAAATCTTCTAAGCGTGGATCCCGTCGAGTACGGCGGACAATCTGGGTGCTAATACCTTCCCAGGTTGTAACCAACCCCCTTTCTCAGTCTCTCTGGTTCGCAACCGTCTTATCCATATCTTTCTAGGTCTATGCAGCATTACCTTTCCTTCGGGATAAAAATGCCTAGCTGGCGACTCTATTCATCTCCAGTGAGTTCACGGCTGTGTGTTCTCATTGTTCTTTTCGCCGACCGTTCGCGCTTGTACCGGGATGAAAATCTTTGGGAGCGACAGCTTGGCGACTCTGCTGGGACCCTTATACTGTAACCAGGGCTTCTGGTTCTTTTTGTGGGTTCCTCCTAGCGCTTGTTTGATTTGTGTTTACTGGGGTGTTATGTGCTTATTTGTGTTTGTATATTTGTATTTATTTTTGCTTTATGTACAGTTTTGTTTATTGATTTCTTTACAGCTTTATGCATATATTATCATATTGTCATACTGTGCTGGCTGGATCTGTTGTTTGCTTTGGTGGGTGGGTGTTCCATTGAGAGTTAAGGTCCTATACCTGGGACCTGAGTGACACCTAGGCTAGAGTGGTTCATATTCTTTCCCATTCCATCTCGGTCTGGTGCGGGAATATGAAACACGGTTCAGATATGGGTTTCTTCTTGAGAACTCTGTGTTGCAGATTTCCTGCAATGCTAGGGCTATCTGGGAAGCCTGCTAAGTCTGGATGACCTTTTAGTATTGACCTTCAGAAACTGAGGTGAATTAGAGGAGGAACTTTTATGGTTATTGTAAACACTATACCTCCGGGTTAGAAGTGTTTACACTTCTCATAACTGATCCAAGTCTGAGGATCCTTGTTTTAGAACACCACCTGTGAGGGGGTCGGGCTGTTTACAGGTTTGCAGGTACCCTTGGCCTCAGCATACCCTGTTACTTTGATTTGATTAAGAATACTCCATGTTGGAACAGTTCTTGTGATTCTAAAACCCTGGACATGTGGCTCTTTATTTGAGCCCCCCACCTTGGTTACTGGATTTATAGACCTCCATCTGGATTTCTTGAACATACTTGGACCTATATCAGAGCACTTGATTAGATCCAGCTCAGTCACAAACCCTTGCATATCATCTGCATACATAATCATTGCATCATAGTGACATTTTCTTATTTGTGTTTTAGGGTATCCGTCTTCATTTGGTTTTGGTTTTGACCCCATCATCAGTATTGACCTATCTTCATCAGCATCTGCTTCGATTATCAGCTATTTGCTTCAGTCACCTGCACCAGCCAGTCAGTGGCCCATTCTTCAGTGTCATCATCAGCACCTGTCTCCACTCATCTTCAACATCATGGCTCCTAAAAAGAGTAACATCACCTACCACTTCTTCCAGCCAGAGCTATCTGACATCAGGAGGATTCAGACCCTGATCACTCCAGACCATATACCACTATTCAGGGAACACTACGGGGATATACTTGATGTGGTTATGGATCTGGACCCTTCACAGAGAAGCCTGATCCACACCTGCCTTCAGTTTTATGATCCCCCACTGAGGTGCTTCACTTTTCAGGACTTTCAGCTGGGCCCTTTATTGGAAGAATACTCATCATTAGTTGGTATACCTATCAGGGGTGGAATCCCTTTCAACCCTGAGATGGTCTTTCCTGGTAATGAAGAGGTAGCAAAGGCCTTGCATCTGGAATCAGTCCTGATTGGACAGCATATGACTTCTAAGGCTGGAATCCCTGGCCTGCATCTGGATTTCTTGATCTCTCAGGCTACCCTGAAAGCTTCTCTGGGAGAGTGGAAAGCTGTCTGTGCTTTATTGGCCCTGAGCATATATGGAATTGTATTGTTTGCAGATGAGCCTCGATTCATTAGCAAGAATGCAATCCATCTTTTCATCTTAAGGAACCCAGTACCCACTTTATTGGGGGATCTCTATTACTCAGTGCATCAGAGGAATGAAAAGCAGAGGGGAAGATTAGTGAGGTGTTGTGCTCCATTGTTCCATACTTGGCTTCTCAGGCATCTACCCAGGACAGATGCATTTTTGAATCCTCATCAGCAGAGAAACTGGGCTAAGAGACTCACTGCACTAACTTCAGCTGATATCAGGTGGTGCACTTAAAGCACCAAGGGCAGGGATATCATCACCAGCTGTGGGCATTTTCCCAATGTGCCCCTAATAGGAGTTAAAGGTAGTATTAATTACAATCCTCTGCTGTTCAGAAGGCAACTGGGCTATGCACTGGTCCACACTCCTAAGGCACAGGACTTGGTTGAGACTCTTTATTGTGAGAACAAGCCTAATCTGGCTATTGTTAGGCAGGCAGCCTGGGCCTGGGATAATGTTCAAACCAAGGGAGTAACCATTCTGGGGAAGTGCAACAATGTAGCATCAGCACAATATTATGAGTGGTCCCATGCCAGGGCCCAATTCTCTGGAATGCCCTTTACCATAGAAGATATGCCTGAATCATCTTCAGCACCACCCCCTGCCACTATCAGTTTAGAGGAGTTTGAGAGCTTGAAAGAAAGAAATGAGAAGTTAACTCAGGCTTTGCAGAAGACCCTCCGGGAGAGGAGTGATGGCAGGCTGGATATTGAGAGGTTGGAGAAGTTGAAGGTGGAGCATTTGGCTAGAATTGAGAAGTCTGAGGATTACATTAAGAAGTCTAAGGCTGGAGAACAAATTCTGAAGAATGCTTGCAAGGAAGCCCAGTTCCAGAGAGCAAGGACAGACTTGTATCTGAAGGAGAGTCAAGCTAGGTGGGTCAGGATCACCGAAGCTCGTACTCTAGAAGATAAGAGAGTTCAAGACAAAATAAAGCAACTAGAAGCTAGTGCAAAAGAGCAGCAAGAAGCCCTGGCAGCAGCCCAAAGGGAGATATCAGAGCTGAAGATCAGAACTGGAGTGAAGAGGTCAAAGGACCAAAGTCAACACAAGAAGCTAACTGCAGCTGTTATTACCCGGAATCTCCTCATCAGGAATCTCACGGAGCGTCCAGCTGATCCTGTGACCGAAGCACTTCTCAAGGAAGTTCGTGAGGATGAGTTTGGTCTTGGTGTTTGACCATTTGTTTGTTGTTGCTTTCATTCCATGTACTTTTATTTTCTTATAATGTATTTTGACCCCTTAGAGGGCTTGTGTTGTGAAAGGAACAAGTTGTATTATTTTACTTCCTGTAATATATATATATATATATATATATATATATATATATATATATATTAGTTTGTTCCATCCGAGTTTACTTCAAAAGCAACATCAACAGCATCCTCAAGGGTCTGGAAGGGTCAAAACTGAATGCCAAGCCGGATACCTTGAAAACAAATAAGCATACTGCATTGCATGCTAACCCTTTTGTTTGTTTTGTAGGTTTTTGTTTTATTGTTGCTAACTCTGTTGTGGTGTTCAGGAACTATTGCTCGACGCCGGGTATTTCCCCTCAACCGTCCGCACCGTTATCCGACCCGTAACAACCTTCCGGGCATACAAATGGATCAGATGCAGCAGGACCTTACAGAGGTCAGGAACCAAATGACCAACGAGAGGTTGGAAATGAGGAACCAAATGACACAGTTTATGGAGGTAATGAACAACATGGCTCAAAGCCAGGAGAGGCTCAGAGCACTGGTGGAAGGGAGAAATCAAGAAGATCCACATATAGGGACTGCTGACACAAGCAACAACGAGAGGGTCCAACCTCATGTCAACCCCCCTGTATTTGGCCCCCATCTTCATCCAGAGGTCAATATTCCTGCAAATGTTCAGGGGACTGCCACTGCAGGCAGGGTACTGCAAGAAGACCCTCAAGAGGATCAGTTCACAGTAATGGGTTCTGGGGAAGAAGCTTATGATAGAAGGTTGGATGAGATAGCTGAGAAATTAAGATCCTTAGAGTCTCAAAACTCTTTGGGTTTTGATGTTATGGATATGGGCTTGGTAGATGGGGTCAGGATTCCCCACAAGTTTAAGCCACCATGCTTTGAAAAGTACAACGGGACTTCATGCCCCCGGACTCATTTACAATCATTTCTGGGAAGGCTGAAGGCCTATACTATGGATGAGAAGCTCTGGATGTTCTATTTTGAAGACAGCTTGACGGGAGCCTCAAGAGAATGGTACTCTCATCTGACGAGAGCAACTATCAGGTGTTGGAAGGACCTGGCAGAAGCCTTTATCAGACAGTATCAGTACAACTTAGATATGGCACCCAACAGAACCCTCCTAATGGGAATGTCACAATCGTCAAGGGAAAGTTTCCGAGAATATGCCCAGAGATGGAGGCAATTGGCTGCTGCTGTTCAGCCACCTATGTCTGAGAGGGAAATGGCAGATATGTTTATGAATACCCTCCAAGGAACATATATTGACAGGCTGGCTGCCTTCTCCTCCACCAGCTTTGCAGATGTTGTCATAGCCTGGGAGAGAATTGAAAGCCTGTTAAAAATGGGCAAGATTTCTGACAATGGTGCCAGCTCGTCCAGTAGTACAAGGAAGCCTTTTGCAGGCCCAAGAAGAACTGGCGAGACCAATGCCATCCACACTAACAGGGGCAGACCTCAATATGTTCACAGGTCTGTAGCGGCAGTCACCATTCCCGCTCCAGCTCATCCTCAACCAGCTTATCAACCTCCGCAGCAAAACTATCAGCAACAACCTCAGTACCATCAACAAGCTCAGTATCCTCCAAGAAACTACAACAACACCAACAACAACAACCAGCAAAGGCCATTCCAACAGAGGCCATCTCAAGCTAATAGGGTGATCGATCCGATCCCTATGCCATATGCTACATTGCTGCCACAACTCCTGAAACTCAACCTAGTTGAGCTAAGGACGCTGGCACCTCCAGATCCCAACAGTCTACCCAGGAATTATGACTCCAACGCCAGATGTGCTTTTCATTCAAATGCACCTGGCCACAGTACAGAAAAGTGCAGAGCCTTTCACATGAAGGTACAAGACCTGGTAGACTCAAAAGCTCTGAATTTCGCACCACCACCTAATGTCAATAAGAACCCCATGCCGAACCACGGTGGTCCCAGAATTAACGTTGTTGAAGAAGACAAACCGTCTTATTTAATAACCAGTGTGGGTCAGATCCGGACACCGTTGGTGGAAATTAAGGCTCAGTTCCTCGAATGTCAAATGTTCCCGGGGTGTGAGTTGGGGTGTGCTTACTGCAATATCTCGGTAAATGGGTGCGATAACCTGAGGAATGGCATAGATGGTCTTATTCAGAGTGGCCAACTTCAGATCACCACATCATTTCCTACAAATCCAGCAACCTCACCAGCAACAGTTCCAACAACTCCTACAACTGCAACAACCATTGTTCCCGACAATTCTTCAGCTTCATCAACAAGTACTTCATCTGTCATTTCAACTGACCAGATATCAACAAATGTTCCTTCTACAACTCCAGCACCACTCCAGTTTGAATCTCCTACAACCACAACGTCCATCCTTCCAACAATGTCTCCTACAACATCAGCAACAAATCATGAAGACGTCTCAACTGTCACAATATTTTATGATCCTGAAAACAACTCTTCCTACAACTCAGAAGGTGCTGCTCCCATCAGAGCACCAGTCACAATTTATTATGATCCGCAAACTATCACAGTTCCTTCCGCAGCTGTAATCAGTCCAGTCACTATCACGGTGCCTGGACCAGTACCTTATGAAAGCAGTAATGCTATCCCCTGGCATTACGGCTCTGACCTGTATTGCGAAGGACAAAAAATCACTTTTGAATCATCAACCCCTGCACCACAAATAGACAATGTGGGAGGAGGCGGAGGCTTCACTCGAAGCGGACGTCTTTTCGCTCCACAAATTCAGAGACCTACTGCCGAAGCAGAAGCTGCTGCCAAGGCAAAAGGAAAAAGCCTGGTGCAGGAAGAGCAGACTGTTAAAGAAGCCTTGAAAACACCCTTTGACCAAGAGGTTGATGAGTTCATGCGAATCATCAAGAAGAGTGATTATAAAATAGTGGATCAGCTTCATCAAACGCCTTCCAAGATCTCAATCCTATCATTGCTTATGTGCTCCGAGGCCCATCGGAATGCACTACTCAAAGTCTTGCACGCAGCTTATGTGCCTGAAGAGATCACCGTCAATCAGTTGGAAGCTGTAGTTGGAAATGTTAATGCTAGTCATGGACTAGGGTTCACCAACACTGATTTGACGACGGAAGGCCGCAACCATAACAAAGCCTTGCACATAACCATGGAATGTAAAGGTGCTGTCCTTTCCCATGTGTTGGTAGACACGGGGTCATCCCTCAATGTCTTACCTAAAAAGGCCCTGGTGAAGCTAGAATATGACGGATTGGCGTTGAGACCCAGTAACCTGGTGGTGAGAGCCTTTGATGGTTCAAAAAGATCGGTTCTGGGAGAGATTGAGTTGCCCATAACGATTGGCCCGCAGATCTTCAAAACGACCTTCTACGTGATGGATATACAGCCTGCCTACAGCTGTCTATTGGGTAGGCCATGGATTCACGCCGCTGGCGCGGTGACCTCTACCCTTCACCAGAAGTTAAAATACGAGTGGGAGGGTCAAATCGTTACAATCTGTGGAGAGGAGGATATTTTTGTCAGCCACCTGGCTACCTATAAGTATATTGAGATGGATGGGGAGATCCATGAAACAATGAGTCAGGGGTTCGAAGCTTTGAACGTGAATGAAACATCTGCTGTACCTGGTACTTCAATATCATCATACCAACAAGCCCGGAAGGTTGTTGAGGAAGGAAATGCCCAAGGCTGGGGCAAATTGTTATCGGTGGAGAAGAAAGAGGATAGATTTGGGTTGGGTTACAGACCAACTCAACAATATCAAGCAGAGGCTGCAAAGGAGCCCAACTTTATTAGTGGAGGGATGCTCACCCCTGATGCTGTCAACTGTCTGGAAGACGAGCTGGAAGAAGAACGCAACCTGGAAAGCTGGATTCGTCCAAAGATCCCGGGGAGCAGTATCTCAAACTGGTCTTCCCAGGAAATTATAAGAGTTACTCATGCAGAGTAATTATTATTTCCTGTATTTTTATAGCATGCATCAAAGTCTTGCATCTTGCCCAAGATGACAAGACTCATTTTGTAATCGGGCCATCTGTACTTTTTGTGCAACAAGATTAATCAATGAAATATCAGACATCTTTTTGCAAATGAGTCTTTTTCTTTTCCGTTCACTGTTTTTCCATTTTTCTTTTTGTACAAAAAATAAATGGCAGTGTTTTCAAAATGACAACTTTATTTCACTTTTCTAAAACAAGATTAAAATCAAATCACTAAAATGAACAAACTGAACCCTTGCAGAGTGTGCCTTCCAGACAACACCGACAACAGCACGGCTATGACCTCGTATGACTTTGACAATCCAATCAATCAAGCTGACGAAGGGGTTGAAGAAGATTATGAGCTTCCTGAAGAGCTAGCCAGGTTGTTGAGGCAGGAGGAAAAGGTTATTACTCCTCACCAGGAGGAGGTTGAAGTGATCAATCTTGGTGCAGATGAAGACGTGAAGGAAGTTAAAATCGGGGCCTGCCTGTAAGACTCAGTGAAGAGACAACTGATTGACCTGCTTCGAGAGTATGTGGATGTGTTTGCTTGGTCTTATCAAGATATGCCAGGGTTGGATACCGACATTGTTGTACACAAGCTGCCTTTGAGAGAAGAATGCCCGCCGGTTAAACAGAAGCTACGCCGCACTCGCCCGGACATGGCAATGAAAATCAAAGAAGAGGTACAAAAGCAATGGGACGCCGGGTTCCTTGCTGTGACTAGCTATCCGCCGTGGGTTGCTAACATAGTACCTGTGCCTAAGAAAGACGGAAAAGTAAGAATGTGTGTTGACTACCGGGATCTGAACAGAGCCAGCCCGAAAGATGATTTCCCTTTACCTCACATTGATGTATTGGTGGATAATACGGCTCAGTTCTCGGTATTCTCCTTCATGGATGGATTTTCTGGGTACAATCAGATTAAGATGTCACCTGAAGACATGGAGAAGACAACCTTCATCACACCCTGGGGCACGTTCTGTTACAAAGTGATGCCATTCGGGCTGAAGAATGCTGGTGCAACATATCAACGGGCTATGGTAACATTATTCCACGATATGATCCATAAAGAAATAGAATGTTATGTGGATGAAATGATTGCCAAGTCCCTTACTGAGGAAGACCACCTGGTGAATCTGCTAAAACTGTTCAAGCGTCTGAGGAAATACCAACTGAAGTTGAACCCCAACAAATGCACATTCGGGGTGCGATCTGGTAAGCTGCTGGGTTTTATTGTAAGCGAGAAAGGGATTGAAGTTGACCCAGATAAAGTCAAAGCCATCCAAGAGATGCCTGCACCAAAGACAGAGAAGGAGGTTCGAGGGTTCTTAGGTCGATTGAACTACATCTCACGGTTCATATCCCACCTTACAGCAACCTGTGAACCTCTGTTCAAGCTGTTAAGAAAAGAACAGACGGTCAGGTGGAACGAAGATTGCCGGAAGGCTTTTGACAAGATCAAGGAGTACTTACAAGAACCTCCAATCCTTATGCCTCCCGTTGAAGGAAGACCTCTAATAATGTACCTGACAGTATTAGAAGAGTCGATGGGGTGTGTGTTGGGCCAGCATGACGAGTCTGGTCGAAAAGAGTATGCAATATACTACCTAAGCAAAAAGTTTACCGACTGTGAACAACGTTATTCACTGCTCGAGAAAACTTGCTGTGCTTTAGCGTGGGCTGCTCGCCGACTGAGACAGTATATGTTGACCCATACTACCTTGTTGATCTCAAAAATGGACCCAGTCAAGTACATATTTGAGAAGCCAGCTCTTACCGGACGGGTTGCAAGATGGCAAATGATCCTTACAGAATATGACATCCAATACACATCTCAAAAAGCCATCAAGGGCAGTGTATTGTCTGAATATCTTGCTGAGCAACCCATTGATGATTACCAGCCTATGAGGTTTGACTTCCCTGATGAAGACATCATGTTCATAAAAGCAAAAGATCATGAAGAGCCTATTCACACTGAAGGGCCTGACCCAGGAGAAGAATGGACTATGATGTTTGACGGGGCTGTTAACATGAATGGTCGTGGTGTTGGTGCAGTACTCATTACACCCAAAGGAGTTCACATGCCTTTCTCGGCAAAGCTCACTTTCAACTGCACTAACAACGAAGCTGAATACGAAGCTTGCATTATGGGCCTTGAGGAAGCCATTGACCTCAGGATCAAGACATTGACCGTATTCGGAGATTCAGCTCTGGTAATCAATCAAACCAACGGCAAATGGTATACACACCAGGATCATCTGATACCTTACAGGGATTATACAAGGAGGTTGTTGACTTTCTTTACAACAGTCAAGCTTGAGTATATCCCTCGGGACGAGAATCAATTTGCAGATGCTCTGGCTACCATTTCGTCCATGATCAAAGTTCAAGCTGCCAACTTTGTACCTCAGATTTCAGTGTCCAGACTTGACAGACCAGCATATGTGTTCGCAGCAGATGTTGTTAAAGATGATAAGCCTTGGTTCCATGACATTAAGTGCTTCTTGGAGGATCAAACATACCCACCTGGGGAATCTTCCAATGATAAGAAGACTTTGAGAAGGCTTGCTGGTAGTTTCTTTCTGAACACCGATGGGTCTTTATACAAAAGGAACTTTGATATGGTACTCCTCAGATGTGTTGATAAGACAGAGGCAGACTTGTTGATGCATGAAGTGCACGAAGGATCCTTTGGTACCCATGCAGGAGGACATGCGATGGCTAAGAAATTGCTACGATCTAGTTATTATTGGATCACAATGGATGCCGACTGTTGTGCTTATGCTAGGAAATGCCATAAATGCTAGATCTATGCAGATAAGGTGCATGTGCCTCCCAATCCTTTGAACGTAATGTCTTCACCCTGGCCCTTTGCTATGTGGGGCATTGATATGATTGGCAAGATCGAGCCAACTGCTTCAAATGGCCACAGATTCATCCTGGTCGCCATTGACTATTTCACCAATTGGGTTGAAGCAGCATCATATGCAAATGTTACAAGACAAGTGGTAGCCAGGTTTCTAAAACGAGACATCATCTGTCGGTATGGAGTGCCCGAGCGAATCATTACTGATAATGGTTCCAATCTAAACAACAAAATGATGGCAGAACTGTGCCGGGACTTCAAGATCCAACACCACAATTCTTCTCCTTACAGGCCAAAGATGAATGGCGCTGTTGAGGCGGCCAACAAGAATATTAAGAAGATTGTGCAGAAGATGGTAGTCACCTACAAAGACTGGCATGAAATGCTACCATTTGCCTTGCATGGGTACCGCACGTCAATCAGAACATCCACTGGGGCAACACCGTATCAACTGGTGTATGGTATGGAAGCAGTCCTATCGGTTGAAGTTGAATTACCCTCCTTACGGGTATTAATGGATGTTAAACTGAGTGAAGTAGAATGGGTCCGATCCCGATTCGAACAACTGAGTCTGATTGAAGAGAAAAGATTGGCTGCAGTCTGTCATGGGCAGTTGTATCAGAAAAGAATGAAGAGAGACTTCGATCAGAAAGTCAGGCACCGAGAGTACCAAGTAGGGGATCTTGTGCTGAAAAGAATCCTTCCTCCGCATACAGACCACAGGGGCAAGTGGACTCCGAACTATGAAGGACCATTTGTAGTAAAGAAAGTTTTCTCCGGTGGAGCACTGATGCTCAGCACCATGGATGGTGAAGACTTCCCGTCCCCTGTGAATTCAGATGCAGTTAAAAAATACTTCGCATAAAATGACCCGCTGGACATAAAAACAGAATGTAAGTCCAGGCAAAAATAGGGCATCCCGGCGAGTCAAAAACAGAATAAAAGACTCGGGCAAAAATAAGGGAAAGTAAGCAAAAAAATGTACACCCGCTGAGTTGAAAAGCCGCATCGGACAGCTCAGGCAAAAATGGGTATCCCGATGGATTGAAAACCCGAAAGGGCGATCCATGCAAAATAAGGGAATAAGCGAATGACTGCATTTTGAATTCGTCTGTATCATCTACAACTCGGTAAGTCTCGGAAGGATCAAGCTTCAATCAGAATCAGCATTCTTCAGAAAGCAAGATGAGAAGAACGTCAAAAGTCATACGAGTCGTAGTAAAGAGGAAGCTCCGTAAAGCGTCATCAACATTGCCAGCATTTTGTTTCTCAATTTGTAACGATCTCCTCATTTCAGGGGATTTGTTTCTTTGACTGTATCTCGCCAATTCAGGGCATATGAATTAATAAGATCAGATTTTCAGTCATGTCTCGTCTTATACATTCCCATTTATTTGCAAAACAAATGTCTGATGTCTTAAGAAAAAAACTGATCGCATAAAACACAGATGTTTATTTTTCAAAGGAAAAGCATGCTTACAGGAAATATGCTTACTCTCGGAAGAACCTAATTCCTATGAAGGGACCCAGTAAGGGATACCTCGGGATTGCTTGTGCGTTTCTATCTTTGCAGGGATGCAGGTATCCAAAGCGCAACATGGGGCATGATAGCTCCACCTTAGCAAGCTGACAAATCAACACTCAATCTTAGCACCCGAAGTGCTATCTCCCCAGCTGAGTTGCCTCTCATGACTTCCCCCAGCTGAGCTGCCACTTGCTACTGCTCCCAGCCGAGTTGCCATTTCATCCTCAGCCGAGTACAAAAGTTAGGAGACCATCTCCCCACAGAGTCCCAACCTCTATCCAGAAGGGCTGCACACAACAGAGTGGCGAAAGCTTCTACAAACCCCAGCTGGGTCTCTCATTTGTTGGAAAAGGTCTATCAGTGACCTACATCCCCAAGCAGATATCATCTCATCAGATCTACCAATGATCTCATCCCTAGCTGGGATGTCTACTTCAAACGGGTCGATCGAAGATCTTCGCAGCAACGGGATTTGAATCCCGGTTTGGTAGCTTTGCATAATCATAGCATTTGCATCATATTCACCCACAAAGCGTAGCATTCCGTCTAATACGGAGCATTACGGCAAGAATCAAACATATAGCATATTCATAAGCCATGTTTTGAATCAACACTTGTGAATAATGACAGTTCATTAGCATACATAAAAATCCCCACCAGAGTCCCCAGCAAAAGCAGCTGCCTCACAATCTACAAACATCAGTGTATACTCATTTTGACACCCGTCCGTGCCATATTTCCCCAGTAAAGTCGCCTGAACACTCTTTACGAACAAAATCACCCGTATTACAGATACGTCCTGACACCCGTCCGTGTCATACCCCAGCGGAAAGCCAAAGACATCCTCTTTGCACTCACCTACTTGTATATACATCCTTTGACACCCGTCTGTGTTATATCCCCAGCGCAGTCATCTACACTTTGTATACCAGATATTTGTTCATATCACACTCTTCTCCTTTTGACATTCGTCCGTGTCACTCTCCCCAGCAGTTAAACACTCATCTATACATCACTCACTCTTATACTGATACTCGTCCGTATCTTGTATATACCATTTATATCCTCACAGATTCGACTTTGGTTCATGTTCTTTGTTAACCAGTTGGTACTCGTCCGTACCATCATCTCAGAATGTGTGTCAAGTGTTTGTTTCTACATGATACTCGTCCGTATCATAATCTTGAGGATGCTCGTCCGCATCTTTAATCCATACACTGTGTCAAACATTCATGTCTTCTTGAATATAGATACTCGTCTGTGTCTATTATTCCCCAGAAGAGTCCCTTCAGATTCAACACTCGTCCGTGTTCTTTGTTAACCCGTTGATACTCGTCCGTATCATCATCTCTGAACACGTGTCAGTTTGTTTCTACCCGATACTCGTCTGTATCGTAGTCTTAAGGATGCTCGTCCACATCTTTAATCTATACACAACACCTAAACACTTATACTTTCTTTTCTTGGTTGTAAACACTCGTCCGTGTTTACTATATCCCCAGTAGATCGCCAAGTAAGCAAATTTTTCTTTATCTGACACTCGTCCTATGTCATGATAAACCCCGAGAGCAGCCGTACCCTGCTAGGTGGTCGTCCTCCACCTCTTGATGGTCGTCCTCCGTCATGCTCATCCGATGGCCGTCCCCATCGTTGATTTTTAGCAGCCGTCCCCTGCTAGGTGGTCGTCCTCCACCTCTTGATGATCGTCCTTCATCATTTTATCCAATGGCCGTCCCCATTGTTGATTTTGGTTATCTGACACTCGTCCTGTGTTATGATAAACCTTGAGAGCAGCCGTCCCCTGCTAGGTGGTCGTCCTCCACCTCTTGATGGTCGTCCTCCATCATGCTCATCCGATGGCCGTCCCCATCGTTGATTCTCGGCAGCCGTACCCTGCCAGGTGGTCGTCCTCCACCTTAGATGACCGTCCCTCATCTTATACCCAACAGAGCAGCCGTCCCCTGCTAGGTGATCGTCCTTCACCTTTGATGATCGTACCTCATCATCTGTTTATTTCATTTATTCTTTAACCCGATGGCCGTCCCCATCGTGGTCCCTTTTCCTTTTTAGCCCGATGGCCGTCCCCATCGTTGGTTACTTTACTTTATGAACTTGATGGCCGTCCCCGTCATGTTTCATTAATCCCCAGAGAATCTTACAACTTTATCTTGATGGCCGTCCCCATCATAATTTCTTACTTTCCCCAGCTAGTCGGCCGTCCCCGTCTTGGCTTTACCTTTTATCCCCAGCATGTCGGCCGTCCCCGTCATTGCTTTATTTTCCGCACTTTTCCCAGCATGTCGGTCGTCCCCGTCATTGCTCTTTACCCAGCAGTCGTCCTCTGCTCGACGGTCGTCCTCCGTCGCCCATACTTTACAATATACTTTATTTTCCTTTACAATCTATATCCCTTTTCTTCTTCATTCTGTGAGTGCAAATTTTGGACTGTCTTTGGTATTCAACCACAAGTTATCTTGTTTGCCTGATAAGCCGTAGCTTACATCCTGCACAGCTAACTCATGTTTGAATAGGGGCAGCTGTAAACACCCCAAATTTGCCCTCACTCATTCACACCATGGCTTGTGATCATCTCATATGCATAAACACAATCATAACATCTCATATCTCAATTTTTGAGTCACTGCATTGATTCAAAGTCACCTGCATCTAGGGTTTGTGATCTGAGCAATCCAAGAGCTTCTTGAGCCACTCCAAAGGCCATCAATCACTTCAAAGGGATCCATGTGTGTTCTTATATCATATTATATCCTTTCAAAGTCAAGAATGCCAAAGAATCACAAGAACTGGGATTGGTATGGAAGCAGAGCCAGGTTTAACTGCACAGTTGACCTAAAATTAGGGTTTTGGTTTCAGAGGCCATAACTCCAAATTTTTTGGTCATTCTTGTTTCCATTGGTCTCTATATGGTATAAGGAGTATGCATATCAATTTTCATGAAGAAATTCCATGGGGAAGTCATCTGATCAAGAGTTGTCTTTCTGGACAAGTCAATGCAAAATCAGGGCATCTGAGGCCCCCAATGACCCAACCAAGGGGTGATCTTCATCATTTTGAGTGTATTTAATCTTTATTTTATCATGGAAGAAGGTTGAAGTTCACAAAGTTCAAGAATTTGAAGTTTTTGCAAAGTTGACTTTTTTGGGCATAGTTGACTTTTAAAGAATATGTCATTTTAGGTCACTTTTCAAACCTTACTTTTTGATCCAAAAATGCTCCAAATGGAAAAACTTTGGTCATGAAAGTTGTAGAATACATTTTTCCCTTTTCAAAAAGTACAAGAAAATGACCTAATTCCTTTTGGATCAAAAGTTATGGTGTGACAAAGTTGGCAAAAATCACTAATTTTCAAGATATGCACCAATTGGAAAATTTGCAAAATCATGTATCAAGGCCATTTGTGACTTCTAGTTCACATCAAACCAATGCACAAACATTACATATGGCCTAAAAATCAGATTTGAACCAAAGTTTCTCATGTTTCATGGCTTGTATGGCAAGATAGTTTCATATGAACCAAAGTTGATCAAGTTGCAAAACCACTCATCACACTTCACCAACTAGTTGTCTTGGCTGCTGAACCTTCCTAGCACCTCTCACACACCATGCTGCACCATCCCACATGCTTGTACTAGCCTAGAACCAAGCCCATGCTTTCCTTACACAAGAGTGGACTTTTTGCAAAAGTGAACATCCCAATCACAGCAGGCCAGGTCACATCATCTGACCAATTGGAGTTGTTTATACTATCCATTTGCTAGCCATTTCACACAAGGAGCCAGCCTGAAACAAGCCCTAGCATAACATTCACAAACTCACTCCCTCAAGCATTTCTCTTCGAATCTCTCTGCACAAGCCACAAACATTCAAACAAGTTTCACTAATCAACTCACCATACTTCATTGAGCCTAAACCAACAAGACACAAGCCTGAAACCAGCAAGAACATCACTCTTCCATTTTTCACTCTCAAAGCCAAAGCTTTCGAAACTCACTCCACAGGCCACAAACACTTGAACAAACTTCATAAACCTTCTCCATTCATCACCCTGGTCATAAAGAACCCTTCACCTTAGCCTGAAACAGCTTGAATCACAATCACCATTTTCACCTGAGCTTGAGCAGAAGCTGTGCAAACTCCCTAACCAGCTAACTTAAACTCCTTCTAAGCATTCAAGAATCATCAGGGGATCAAGTGGAGTGGATTGCATCAAAGGAAAGGGACAGAAAGTTGCAAGAGTGAAAGCTTCGAAGCTCAGGTAGCTCAAGAACTTTTTTTCCAGAAATCATTTTTTAAGTTCTTAAGTTGTTCTTCATGATTCACTGATTGTTCTGATATCTTTAATTTTGAAAATGGTTGGAAAATGAGGATGTAATCGTGTTCTGAAACTCTGTGACCTAAAAAATGTTTGTTTCGATTCATGAGCTTGAGGGAATATAAATGTTATTTGTGATGGGGTTTTGATTTAGTGGGTTATGGGAACCATTTATGTATGCTTGGTTTTCATTTTTGTTGCGTTTTGAGGTTTTTAGGGATTTTCAGGTGGGATTCCCACCGGAGAAGACGACCGGAGGTCTTCTCCGGCCACCTGAAAATCATTAGGGTTTAATTATGTCATTAATGGCCATTTGAATCTGGAGCGTTAGATTGCCTTGACCAGTTGACTTGCCGCGCGGGTGAATGGTCCAGATTCGTCATTAAGCCCTAATCCATAATTAATTAATTCTTAATTCAGTATAGGATTAGGGGTCCTTTGAGTGGCATTTTCAATTTTTTATCTTAGGGTTTGCTTCTGATTTTGGTTTTTGTTTGATTTATTGTTCATAAACCCTAATTTGGGCTTCCATATGCATCCATTTTGCATTCTCTTGCATAACATGACTTGCCATGACATTTCAAGCATCCATGTGATTCATTTGACATCATAAGACATATTGAAAGCATGTTTGATCATTGCATCATGTATTTGCCATGTTGTATGTCATGTGCACTTCATAACTTTTCATGTATGTCCTTGCTTCTTAACTTGCTTCATTTGCATTCATGAACTTGTATGATCATCCACATGTGTTGTTTCTGGTTTGTAGCATCTCATAGCATCATTAACATCATGAACATGCTTCTGGTTTGGTTTCTCATCATGTCATCTCATCTCATTTTGCATTGCATTGCATTCCCTTTCTAACCTTTCAGGTGGTAAGTGATTTTGAGAAGTGAATTTGCCTTCACTTCTTATAACTTTCTTCTCATCACTCTCTTGCATCCATGCTGCATTTTTTTTTATATGTGTTTGAGATTGAGCTTGCTCATTCTTCTTCTTCCCACTTTCTTTCTTCAAGTGACTTGACTTCTTGAGTGAAGCAAGTTGCTTTGCTTCTCTTGATCCTTTCATATGCTTCCTGGTGGTTCCATTGAAGACTTCTCTTGAAAACCTCACAAACCTTAGGAACAACCAAGCATGACAATGATTAGGGTTTTGACTAGTCCCCCCTCTTAGTTTTCACCTTTGTGTCTCTTTGAGTCATCTCTTCTCATCTCATAATCAGGGACTAAACCCTAAAGGCTTTAAGGCTTTGTGATTAAGCTTATGCCTGCATCCTTCTCTTAGGATGGAGTGTATAACTTTAATCCTAAGTGTTAAACCCTTAATGTGTTTAATCCTCTAATCAATTCACTTAATAATCATCAAGACATCACACTTGTAACTTGGGCCTTGCATTAGGGTTCTAATTCTTCCTTAATTGGTTAAGAAGGACTAACCCTAGTGTTAATGGACAAGTCCCCCTCAAGTTGTCTTACAAACCATAAAACTCACTTCATCATCATATCATTAAATAAAATCCACTTAATAAAGGCTTGTTTTGTCATGAGTTTAATCCCTAATCATGGATTAAGTTGAGGAGCTTTCCTCAGCTTAAACATTCTCATCTATTATCCTTCTATTAGGATAGTGTAATGGATCTGTTTAATCCTTGATTATGGCTTAACCTCAATACTCAACACTAAACAAAAACACCAAAAACATTTAAATAATCACAAGTAGGTTAATGATCTTAATCCTACACCAAAGGTGATTAAGTGTGAGAATCTGACTTCACACTTAAGGTATTCTCATTACCCCTAATCAGAGGGAAGATGTGATGAGTTTGCTAACCCGTTGGTTTAGGCTTAAGCTCATTAACTTATGACAAATTCACAAAAGCAATAAAAGACTGAAAACTCAAAAACAAACAATAATCGTCTCCTTCGGGACTCTTTTCTCATCACTTTCACTCATAAGCGAGAACTCGCTTCTTCCGTCTAATGCAAGACAGTTTGCACCTGAGCCAGACAGGTCATACACTTGAGCATTGACAAGCAAGCGGTTCACAAGTCAATTCATCTTTCAGTCTCTTTGGGTCGAACTACGGTGTTCTGACTTCCTCATTGCACGAGAGGATACGTAGGCATAACTTAACAGTTATCGAACAAAAGTCTCTGTATATTCCCCCTCCTTCCAGCAATTATTCTTTAAGCCTCATGATCTTGAGCATCATATTCCCGTTCTTACACTGACACTATACATTTATACACTTCACACTTCTTTTACACTGACACCTGTACATCCTTTTCCAGCTCTTTATACACAGATTGCACTGACACTACCTCTTTAAAACACAAATATTCTAAGCGTGGATCCCGTCGAGTATGGCGGACAATCTGGGTGCTAATACCTTCCCAGGTTGTAACCAACCCCCTTTCTCAGTCTCTCTGGTTCGCAACCGTCTTATCCATATCTTTCTAGGTCTATGCAGCATTACCTTTCCTTCGGGATAAAAATGCCTAGCTGGCGACTCTATTCATCTCCAGTGAGTTCACGGCTGTGTGTTCTCATTGTTCTTTTCGCCGACCGTTCGCGCTTGTACCGGGATGCAAATCTTTGGGAGCGACAGCTTGGCGACTCTGCTGGGGACCCTTATACTGTAACCAGGGCTTCTGGTTCTTTTTGTGGGTTCCTCCTAGCGCTTGTTTGATTTGTGTTTACTGGGGTGTTATGTGCTTATTTGTGTTTGTATATTTGTATTTATTTTTGCTTTATGTACAGTTTTGTTTATTGCTTTCTTTACAGCTTTATGCATATATTATCATATTGTCATACTGTGTTGGCTGGATCTGTTGTTTGCTTTGGTGGGTGGGTGTTCCATTGAGAGTTAAGGTCCTATACCTGGGACCTGAGTGACACCTAGGCTAGAGTGGTTCATATTCTTTCCCATTCCATCTCGGTCTGGTGCGGGAATATGAAACACGGTTCAGATATGGGTTTCTTCTTGAGAACTCTGTGTTGCAGATTTCCTGCAATGCTAGGGCTATCTGGGAAGCCTGCTAAGTCTGGATGACCTTTTAGTATTGACCTTCAGAAACTGAGGTGAATTAGAGGAGGAACTTTTATGGTTATTGTAAACACTGTACCTCCGGGTTAGAAGTGTTTACACTTCTCATAACTGATCCAAGTCTGAGGATCCTTGTTTTAGAACACCACCTGTGAGGGGGTCGGGCTGTTTACAGGTTTGCAGGTACCCTTGGCCTCAGCATACCCTGTTACTTTGATTTGATTAAGAATACTCCATGTTGGAACAGTTCTTGTGATTCTAAAACCCTGGACATGTGGCTCTTTATTTGAGCCCCCCACCTTGGTTACTGGATTTATAGACCTCCATCTGGATTTCTTGAACATACTTGGACCTATATCAAAGCACTTGATTAGATCCAGCTCAGTCACAAACCCTTGCATATCATCTGCATACATAATCATTGCATCATAGTGACATTTGCTTATTTGTGTTTCAGGGTATCCGTCTTCATTTGGTTTTGGTTTTGACCCCATCATCAGTATTGACCTATCTTCATCAGCATCTGCTTCGATTATCAGCTATTTGCTTCAGTCACCTGCACCAGCCAGTCAGTGGCCCATTCTTCAGTGTCATCATCAGCACCTGTCTCCACTCATCTTCAACATCATGGCTCCTAAAAAGAGTAACATCACCTACCACTTCTTCCAGCCAGAGCTATCTGACATCAGGAGGATTCAGACCCTGATCACTCCAGACCATATACCACTGTTCAGGGAACACTACGGGGATATACTTGATGTGGTTATGGATCTGGACCCTTCACAGAGAAGCCTGATCCACACCTGCCTTCAGTTTTATGATCCCCCACTGAGGTGCTTCACTTTTCAGGACTTTCAGCTGGGCCCTTTATTGGAAGAATACTCATCATTAGTTGGTATACCTATCAGGGGTGGAATCCCTTTCAACCCTGAGATGGTCTTTCCTGGTAATGAAGAGGTAGCAAAGGCCTTGCATCTGGAATCAATCCTGATTGGACAGCATATGACTTCTAAGGCTGGAATCCCTGGCCTGCATCTGGATTTCTTGATCTCTCAGGCTACCCTGAAAGCTTCTCTGGGAGAGTGGAAAGCTGTCTGTGCTTTATTGGCCCTGAGGATATATGGAATTGTATTGTTTGCAGATGAGCCTCGATTCATTAGCAAGAATGCAATCCATCTTTTCATCTTAAGGAACCCAGTACCCACTTTATTGGGGGATCTCTATTACTCAGTGCATCAGAGGAATGAAAAGCAGAGGGGAAGATTAGTGAGGTGTTGTGCTCCATTGTTCCATACTTGGCTTCTCAGGCATCTACCCAGGACAAATGCATTTTTGAATCCTCATCAGCAGAGAAACTGGGCTAAGAGACTCACTGCACTAACTTCAGCTGATATCAGGTGGTGCACTCAAAGCACCAAGGGCAGGGATATCATCACCAGCTGTGGGCATTTTCCCAATGTGCCCCTAATAGGAGTTAAAGGTAGTATTAATTACAATCCTCTGTTGTTCAGAAGGCAACTGGGCTATGCACTGGTCCACACTCCTAAGGCACAGGACTTGGTTGAGACTCTTTATTGTGAGAACAAGCCTAATCTGGCTATTGTTAGGCAGGCAGCCTGGGCCTGGGATAATGTTCAAACCAAGGGAGTAACCATTCTGGGGAAGTGCAACAATGTAGCATCAGCACAATATTATGAGTGGTCCCATGCCAGGGCCCAATTCTCTGGAATGCCCTTTACCATAGAAGATATGCCTGAATCATCTTCAGCACCACCCCCTGCCACTATCAGTTTAGAGGAGTTTGAGAGCTTGAAAGAAAGAAATGAGAAGTTAACTCAGGCTTTGCAGAAGACCCTCCGGGAGAGGAGTGATGGCAGGCTGGATATTGAGAGGTTGGAGAAGTTGAAGGTGGAGCATTTGGCTAGAATTGAGAAGTTTGAGGATTACATTAAGAAGTCTAAGGCTGGAGAACAAATTCTGAAGAATGCTTGCAAGGAATGCAAAACAAATTGTTATGAATTTCCTAAGTTGGCTAGGGTTTTGGGATACCTTATCAAGAAAAATGCAAAACAAATTGAAAATGCAAGATCAAATCAAACCAATTTTATCCTATAAACTACATGCCATGAAGAATGCAATGCAAGAAGAACCATCATCAAACTCTCAATGATTAGGCAGAAAGTATTTTTCAAAGGTTGAACCAAAATATTGCCTTAAAATGAATTTAATTCCAATGAAAATGATCAAAAGGCATCAAGAACAAAAAAGAGATTTGGTTTGAGAGTTGGACAATGTTTCTAAATGTTTCTAAATGCAATGTGAATTTTTTTATGATTTTTAAATACCTAAATGTATTTTTAATCAATTAATTTTCATTAACCAATTAAAAAATAAACATTTAAATGATTTAAAAATAATTTTTAATGCAAAAAATAAAAATAAAAATATTTTTATGTTCTGAAAATCAATAAAAGATGTGATAAAAATTTTCAGAATTTTTTAATGTGTTTTGCTATTTTTTAAAATTCGTACAAATAAATGCAAAACAAATGAAAATAAAATGAAATTAAATAGAAAGTATGCACAATCCATGGCTGAGGTTTAAACTGGGAGATGGAGGGAAGACTGCGCGCGTCATCCAACGGCTGTAATTCAAACTGACCCAATTAACATAAAAACCTATTAATTAAACTAATGACGTGGATTATGGCTTAATGAAAGGATCCAGGCCATCCATATGCGTGGGAGTCAACAAAAGTCCACAAGATCTAAGGCCCAGATTCAAACCAAACCCTAAACGCAATTAATGACCTAATGACATTCAGGTCACCGGAGAAGAGCTTCGGTCGTCTTCTCCGGTGACACTCCTCCCTGAAAATTCCAAACTCACTCCCCAGGTTATTTCTGGAGCTCTAAAGCTCCAGATCACTTCCTCTCACCTCCCTAAGCTCATCCCTGCCCTCAAATGGAATTTATTTCTCACCATTAACAAGATTCGAAGCAAGGTTCAAAAATGGCAGAAATTTCAGACAAGTCATACATACTCAAATCTCCATCATTTTCAAAAGTAAAAGGTTCAATGCACTCAGGGAATCAAACTTAACAAGTTGAGAACTTAAAATAGAGCTTCTGGAAAAAATAAATTTCGAAGCTACCTGAGGTGAAGCTTTCAGTTTGGAGCTTTCAACCTGCCTCCTTGCTTCCAATCACCTCTACTGACCTCCCTCAAGTATTTGCAAAGCTTGTTTGGGGTTTATTTTGGCTAGTTTGTGAGATTGATGGAGTTCTGTTCAGAGAGGGGGGAAATCGTATTTCTGTTTATGGTGGTTTTGGGCTGCTTTGATGGGTCAGGGATGATTAGTGGAGTGTTTTGAGATGGATGGTGGAAGAAATTTGAGGAATGGATGGTTGGGTTAAGGGATTCGATAGAAAATGCAAGATGGAGGATTTTTGTGAACTATGGCTTATGAGATGTTTCAGGCTTGTGTGTGTTATGAAAATGAACCCTTGGAGTGTGTTTGTAAGGTCTGGATTGGGCAGAGAGTGGGTGGTGGACTGTTGTGATTGGTATGGGTGTTTTTGCCAAAAAGTCAAAAGTGTTGTACTTGAGATATGGGCAATGGTGTAGCTGGCTCATTGGCTTGTCCTGGCTCAGCTGAGATTAAGGATGTCCATGGAATTGGTTTTGAGACAATTTGTCGCTCCCACCGAATGACACCTCAAAGGTCAGAAGGGGTACAGACGCGAACGGTTGGCGAAAAGAGGAATGAGAACACACATAAGTGAACTCAGAAAGACAAGAAAAGAGTCGCCAGCTAGGCATTTTTATCCCAGAGGAAAGGTAATGCTGCATAGACCTAGGAAGATATGGATAAGACGGTCGCGAACCAGAGAGACTGAGAAAGGGGGTTGGTTACAACCTGGGAAGGTATTAGCACCTAGATTGTCCGCCGTACTCGACGGGATCCATGCTTAAAAGATTTGTGTTTTAAGGGGGTAGTGTCAGTGCAATCTGTGTATAAAGGAGCTGGAAAAGGATGTACAGGTGTCAGTGTAAGAGAAGTGAAGTGTATAAGTGAAGTGTCAGTGTAAGAACAAGAATGAAATGTTCAAGATCATGAGGCTAAAAGAATAAAGCTGGAAAGAGGGGGAATATACAGAGACTTTTGTTCGATAACTGTTAAGTTATGCCTACGTATCCTCTCGTGCAATGAGGAAGTCAGAACACCGTAGTTCGACCCAAAGAGACTGAAGGATAAATTGACTTGTGAACTGCTTACTTGTCTATGCTCAAGTGTATGACCTGTCTGGCTCAGGTGCAAACTGTCTTGCATTAGACGGAAGAAGCGAGTTCTCGTTTGTGAGTGAAGATGATGAGAAAAGAATCCCGGAGGAGACGATTATTGTTTGCTTTTGTGTTTTCAGTCTTTTATTGCTTTTTTTGAAGTTTGTCATAAGTTAATGAGCTTAAGCCTAAACCAATGGGTTAGCAAACTCATCACATCCTCCCTCTGATTAGGGGTAATGAGAATACCTTAAGTGTGAAGTCAGTGTCTCACACTTAGTCACCATGATGTAGGATTAAGATCATTAACCTACTTGTGATTATTTAGATGTTTTTTTTGTTTTTGTTTAGTGTTGATTAATGAGTTTAAGCCATAATCAGGGATTAAACAGACTCATTACACCATCCTAATAGAAGGATAATAGATGAGAATATTTAAGCTGAGGAAGACTCCTCAACTTAATCCATGATTAGGGATTAACTTCATGATAAAACAAAGCCTTTATTAGATGGATTTTAATTAGTGGTAAGATTAAGAAATGGATTTTATGGTTTGTAAGACAACTTGAGGGGGACTTTTCCATTAACACTAGGGTTAGTCCTTCTTAACCAATTAAGGAAGAATTAGAACCCTAATGCAAGACCCAAGTTACAAGCTGGATGTCTTGATGATTATTAAGTGGATTGATTAAAGGGTTTAAACACATTAAGGGTTTAACACTTAAGATTAAAGTTATACACTCCATCCTAATAGAAGGATGCAGGCATAAGCTTAATCACAAAGCCTTAAAACCTTTAGGGTTTAGTCCCTGATTATGAGATGAGAAGAGAAGACTCAAAGAGACACAAAGGTAAAAGCTAAGTGGGGGACTAATCAAACCCTAATTGTTATCATGCTTGGTTGTCCTAGGGTTTGTGAGGCTTAAGAGGAGAAATCTTCAAGGAAGCCACCAAGGAGAAGCAAGATAGAAAAAGGATAAGATGAGAAGAGAAAAGAGGGAAGAGAGGAACAAGTGAGCAAGCTCACTCAAAGACAAGTAAAAATGCAGCAAGGATGTAAAATGACAAGATGAGAAGAGGTAGGAGGTGAAGGCAAATTCACCTCCCAAACAAACTTACCATTAACCTGAAAAGTTAGTGCAAGATGCATAAGGGAAGAAATGGGATGAAACAATGCATATGGATGGGCAAAGGCCAAAGTCAGAAACATACACATGATGAAAATGATGTCAAGAGATGATGCAAACACATGTCAAGAGTTGTGGATGATCATACAAGGATGAGGATGCAAATGAAGCATGCTTGAACCATGGAAGTTCATGAAAGTTTATGAAATGATATGAATGCATAACATGGAAAATGAAAGATGCAATGATCAAACATGATTCTAATATGTCCTAAGATGTGTTATGAATCAAATGAATGCACAAAATGTCATGGCAAGTCATTGGATGCAAGCAAATGAGAAATGGATGCAAAGGAAAGCATGAATTAGGGTTATATGCAACATACAAAGAAAAAATCCAAAACCAGAAGCAAATGACATGATAAAAATTTGAAAATGCAATCAAAGGAACCTTAGACCTATACAAACTCACTTCCCAAAGGAGGGGATCCAACTCTTAACCTAGTGAGAGTTATGAATTTCCTAAGATTGCTAGGGTTTTAAGGTACCTTGTCAAAAAAAAATGCAAAACAAATTGAAAATGCAAGATCAATTCATGCCAATTTTATCTTATAAACTACATGCTATACAAGATGCAATGCAAAAAGAATCATGGTCCAATTCTCAAAGGTTAGACAGAAATGAATATTTGAAGTTTGAAGCAAAATAATGCCTTGAAATGAAATTAAATCCAAAGAAAAATTATCAAAAGTTATCAAGAACAAAAAAGAAATTTGGTTTGAGAGTTGGACAATGTTTCTAAATGTTCTTAAATGTTACATGAATTTTTTTGTGATTTTTAAATACCTAAAAGTATTTTTAATTAATTAATTTTCATTAATTAATTAAAAATAAACTTTTAAATGATTTAAAAATAAATTTTAATGCAAAAAATAAAAATAAAAATATTTTTGTGTTCTGAAAAATAATGAAAACCTTGACAAAAATTTTCATAATTTTTAAACATTTTTTGCTATTTTAAATTAAATATGCAAAACAAATGAAATAAAATGAAATAAAAATACAAATAAAGAGAAAGTCAGCGCATCCTGAGGCTGAGATTCAAACTGGGAATGGAGGGAAAGACTGGCGCGCTATCCTACGGCTCTCATTCAAACTGGCCAGATTAATATAAAAACCTGATTAATTAACTAATGACGTGGATTAGGGTTTCTAATGATGCATCAAGGCCACCCATTTACGCGCGGGTCAACCCTGGTCAAACCATCCTACGCTCCACATTCAAACTCTCATTAATGACAAAATTAGGGTTAATGATTTTCAGGTGGCCAGAGAAGACTTCCGGTCGTCTTCTCCGACGAACCCAAACCCTAGATTTCGCTACAGGTCACTAAACATGCAATTTCTTCCACAGAAATGATCCTCTCCCCAATCTAAACCTAACCCCTCTTTCAAAAATCATTTATTTTCATTAACAAGCCTGAATCGAAGGAAAATACGAAACACGAGCAAACTTTCAGAGTGACATGAAATGGTCATCTCTTACTTATTTTCAAATCTAAATACATCCAGATGATCAGTGCAACATGTAGATTCAGTTTGTAACAAGAAAATGAAGTTCTGAGAAAAAAGTTCTTAGGTTGTACCTGAGCTGGAGACCTTCAAAAATGGACTTTCAGAGCCTTCCTTTTGTGCCAATGACCTCCTTTGATCCTCCTGAGGTTGATGGAACCCTTGAATGAAGTTGAGAGTGGCTAGCTTTTGTGGTTCAGTTCTGGTGTGGCAGGAAATGGGGTTCTTGTGTGTGTTGTTTCAGATCATTGTGAGGGGTGGGATCTGTTCTATGGATGATTTCTAGTTGATTGGTGAAGGAAATATTGAAGTTTGATGGCTGTGTTGTGTGATTCGAAGAGGGAAAGGTTTTGACAGTTTTTGGAGTGTGCTGCAATGTGTGTGTTTTAGGCTTGTGTATGTTATGTTTTATGATCCTTAGATGATCCATAAACTATCCCAACAAATCTGGAGAGCAGGTGTGCACTGTGGGATTGGTATGGGATGATTGGCCAAAAAGTCAAGTTTTGTGTACTTGCAGCATGGGCTGTGGCAGAGATGATCTAGAGGCTTGTCCTGCCTCAGCTTGAGTCAAGGATACCCCTTGGATGGTTCATGAGAGGCTGCTGCATTTGGATCATGAGCTAGAAGGGTTTTTGCAACTTGACATCTTATTAAATCTCATGGTTTTTGGCTATGTATGTGTGAGAAGTCTTGCTGAATTTCTGATGTGGGATGCCTCATTAGGTCATGACAATGTATTAAAACCAGCTAGGGGTCAAACAAAACCTTTGAGAATCAATTTGCAAGAAATCCCTCTTTGCACTTTCATGAAAAATGACTTATGGTTATGTGACAATCAAGGCATAGAAATGGAAAATTCTTTGGGACAAACTGATTTTTAGACATTGGTTTATGTTTGTATGAAGATTAGAAGTCCATTTGATAGCACAATTTGTCTTGGCAAGTGGTTTTGCAACTTTGCCTCTTTGGTAGAGAACTTGAAATTATGTGATTTTCCCCAACTTTGACAAGCCATAACTTTTGATCCAAAATGAATTAGGACAAGTTCTTGTACTTTTTGAAAAGGGAATGATCCATTCTACAACTTTCATGACCAAAGTTTTCCCATTTGAAGCATTTTTGAATCAAAAAGCAAAGGTTGAAAAAGTTTCCCAAAATGGCAAGTTTCCATTACAAGTCATTTTCCCAAAAAGTCAACTTTGCAAATGGCTTGAAATTCTTCAATTTTGTGAACTTATAACATATTCTATGATCAAATAAAGATAATACATAATCAAAATGATGAATAACACCCTTTGGTTGGGTCATTGAGGGCCTCAGATGCCCTGATTTTGCACTGACTTGCTCAAAAAGTCAACTCTTGATCAGATGACTTCCCCATTGAATTTTTTCATGAAAATTGATATGCATGATCCTTATAGCATATAGAGACCAATAGAAACAAGAATGACCAAAAAATTTGGAGTTATGGCCTTTGAAACCAAAACCCTAATTCTAGGTCATCTGTGTAGTTAAACCTGGCTCTGCTTCCATGCCAATCTCAGTTCTTGTGACTTTTTGACATTCTTGACTTTGAGGGGATATAATATGATGCTTGAACATACATGGACCCCTTTGAAGTGATTGATGACCTTTGGAGTGGCTCAAGAAGCTCTTGGATTGCTCAGATCACAAACCCTAGATGCAAATGACTTAGAACCAGTGCAATGAATCAAAAATGCAATATGAGATGTTATGATTGAAATTATGTATATGAAAAGAACACAAGCCATGGTGTGAATGGGTGAGGGCAAATTTGGGGTTTTTACAGCTGCCCCTATTCAAACATGAGTTAGTTGTGCAGGATGTAAGCGACGGCTTAACAGGCGAACAAGATAACTTGTGGTTGAATACCAAAGACAGTCCAAAATTTGCACTCACAGAATGAAGAAGAAAAGGGATATAGATTGTACAAGAAAAATAAAGTATAATTATAAAGTGCGAGCGACGGAGGACGACCGCTGAGCAGAGGACGACTGCTGGGGAAAGAGCAATGACGGGGACGACCGACATGCTGGGGATATAAGAGATTATGATGGGGACGGCCATCAAAATAAAGTGACAAGGATTCTCTAGGGATTAGAGGTAAAAATAAATGATGAGGTACGGTCATCAAAGGTGAAGGACGATCACCTATCAGGGGACGGCTACTCTGTTGGGTATAAGATGAGGGACGGTCATCTAAGGGTGAAGGACGATCACCTGGCAAGGCACGGTTGCCAAAAATATCGCGACATAGGACGAATGCCGGATAAAAGGTCGACGATGGGGACGACCATCGGATAAGCATGATGAAGGATGATCATCAGGAGGTGAAGGACGATCACCTAGCAGGGTACGGCTGCTCTCAGGGTTTATCATGACATAGGACGAATGTCAGATAACAAGATCAACGACGGGGACGGCCATCAGATAAAATGATGAAGGACGATCATCAAAAGGTGAAGGACGATCACCTAGCAGGGTACGGCTGCTCTCAGGGTTTATCATGACATAGGACGAATGTCAGATAACAAGATCAACGACGGGGACGGCCATCAGATAAAATGATGAAGGACGATCATCAAAAGGTGAAGGACGATCACCTAACAGGGTACGGCTGCTAAAAATCACGACATAGGACGAATGTCGGATAGAAAAGGGTTCCAATAATGGAGACTCCGCTGGGGAAAGGATGAGGGACGGTCATCCAAGGGTGAAGGATGATCACCTGGCAGGGTACGGCTGCCGAACGGGTATCATGACATAGGACGAATGTCGGATAGAAAAAGGTTGCTTTGCTGGCGACCTACTGGGGAATAGTAAACATGGACGAGTTTTTACATCAAGGAAATAGAAGGTATAAGTGTTTTGACGTTGTGTATAGATTAAAGATGCAGGTGAGCATCCCTAAGACCGTGATACGGACGAGTATCAGTAGAAACAAACGCTGACGCACGTTCAGAGATGATGATACAGACGAGTACCAACTGGTTAACAAAGAACACGGACGAGTGTCGAATCTGAGGGGACTCTTCTGGGGAATAGTAGACACAGACGAGTGTCTAAATTCAAGAAGACATGAGTGTTTGACACATGTACTTTATCCGCATAAATCTGGCATTTATGGCATTTTCTGGCATAAGCACAACAGTCTGCATCCATTGTGATCCAGTAATAGCCTGATCTTAGCAACTTCTTAGCCATTGCATGCCCTCCGGCATGGGTACCAAAGGATCCTTCATGCACCTCGTGCATCAACAAGTCTGCTTCTGTTTTGTCAACGCATCTGAGGAGTACCATATCAAAGTTTCTCTTGTACAGGGAGCCATCAGTATTCAGGAAGAAACTACCAGCAAGCCTTCTCAATGTCTTCTTATCATTGGAAGATGCCCCAGGTGGGTATGTTTGATCCTCCAAGAAGCATTTAATATCATGGAACCAAGGCTTATCATCTTTGACAATGTATGCTGCAAATACATATGTTGGTCTGTCAAGTCTGGATACTGCAATTTGAGGTACAAAGTTGGCAGTTTGAACTTTGATCATGGACGAAATGGTAGCCAGAGCATCTGCAAACTGATTTTCATCTCGAGGGATATATTCAAGCTTGACTGTTGTGAAGAAAGTCAATAACCTCCTTGTATAATCCCGGTAAGGTATCAGATGATCCTGGTGCGTGTACCATTTGTCGTTGGTTTGATTGATTACCAAAGCTGAATCTCCGAACACAGTCAAAGTCTTGATCCTGAGGTCAATGGCTTCCTCAAGACCCATAATGCAAGCTTCATATTCAGCTTCTTTGTTAGTGCAGTTAAAGGTGAGTTTTGCCGAGAAAGGCATGTGGACTCCCTTAGGTGTAATGAGTACTGCACCAACACCACGACCATTCATATTAACAGCCCCATCAAACATCATAGTCCACTCTTCCTCTGGGTCAGGCCCTTCAGTGTGAACAGGCTCCTCATGATCTTTTGCTTTAATGAACATGATGTCTTCATCAGGGAAGTCAAATCTCATAGGCTGGTAATCATCAATGGGTTGCTCAGCAAGATAATCCAACAATACACTGCCCTTGATGGCTTTCTGAGATGTGTACTGGATGTCATATTCTGTGAGGATCATTTGCCATCTTGCAACCCGTCCGGTAAGTGCTGGCTTCTCAAATATGTACTTAACTGGATCCATCTTTGAGATCAATAGAGTAGTGTGGGTCAACATATACTGTCTCAGTCGGCGAGCAGCCCACGCTAAATCACAGCAAGTTTTCTCGAGCAGTGAATAACGTTGTTCACAGTCGGTAAACTTTTTGCTCAGGTAGTATATTGCATACTCTTTTCGACCAGACTTGTCATGCTAGCCCAACACACACCCCATTGACTCTTCTAATACTGTCAAGTACATGATTAGAGGTCTTCCTTCAACTGGAGGCATAAGGATTGGAGGCTCTTGCAAGTACTCCCTGATTTTGTCAAAAGCCCTTTGGCAGTCTTCGTTCCACCTGACCGTCTGTTCCTTTCTTAACAGCTTGAACAAAGGTTCACAGGTTGCTGTAAGGTGAGATATGAACCTTGAAATGTAGTTCAATCTACCTAGGAACCCCCGAACTTCTTTTTCTGACTTTGGTGCAGGCATATCTTGAATGGCTTTAACTTTATCAGGGTCAACTTCAATCCCTTTTTCACTTACGATAAATCCCAGCAGCTTACCAGAACGCACCCTGAATGTGCACTTGTTGGGGTTTAACTTCAGTTGGTATTTCCTCAGGCGCTTGAATAACTTCAACAGATTTACCAGGTGGTCTTCTTCTGTGAGGGACTTGGCAATCATGTCATCCACATAACATTCAATTTCTTTGTGGATCATGTCATGGAATAATGTTACCATAGCCCATTGATAAGTTGCACCAGCATTCTTCAGTCCGAATGGCATCACCTTGTAACAGAACGTGCCCCAGGGTGTGATGAAAGTTGTCTTCTCCATGTCTTCAGGTGACATCTTGATCTGATTGTACCCTGAAAATCCATCCATGAAGGAGAACACCGAGAACTGAGCCGTATTATCCACCAATACATCAATGTGAGGTAAAGGGAAATCATCTTTCGGGCTGGCTCTGTTCAGGTCCCGGTAGTCCACACACATCCTCACTTTGCCGTCTTTCTTAGGCACAGGTACAATATTAGCAACCCACGGCGGATAGCTAGTCACAGCAAGGAACCCGGCGTCCCACTGCTTTTGTACCTCTTCTTTGATTTTCATTGCCATATCTGGGCGAGTACGGCGCAATTTTTGTTTTACTGGCGGGCAGTCTTCTTTCAAAGGCAGCTTGTGCATAACAATATCGGTGTCCAACCCTGGCATATCCTGATAAGACCAGGCAAACACATCCACATATTCACGAAGCAGGTCAATCAGTTGCTTTTTCACTGAGTCTTGTAAGCAGGCCCCGATCTTAACTTCTTTCACATCTTCATCCGTACCAAGATTAATCGTTTCGACCTCCTCCTGATGAGGAGTGATAACCTTCTCCTCTTGCCTTAACAACCTGGCTAGCTCTTCAAGAAGCTCATAATCTTCTTCAACCCCTTCATCAGCTTGATTGATTGGATTGTCAAAGTCATACGAAGTCATAGCAGTGTTGTTGTCGGTGCAGTCTGAAAGGCACTCTCTGCAAGGGTTTAGATTGTTCATTTTAGTGATCGATTTTAATCTTGTTTAGAAAAAGTGAAATAAAGTTATCATTTTGGAAAACATTGCCATTTTATTTTTGTACAAAAAGAAAAAATGAAAAACAGTGAGCGGAAAAAGAAAAAGACTCATTTGCAAAAGATGTCCGATATTCGTTGATTGATCTGTTTGCACAAAATTACAAGATGGCCCGATTACAAAATGAGTCTTGACATCTTGGGCAAGATGCAAGACTTGATGCATGCTTAAAATATATAGGAAATAATAATTACTCTGCAGGAGTAACCCTTATAATTTCCTGGGAAGACCAGTTTGAGATATGGCTCCCCGGGACCATTGGACGTATCCAGCTCTCCAGGTTGCGCTCATCTTCTGACTCATCTTCCAAGTTGTTCACTGCATCCGGGGTGAGCATTCCCCCGCTGACAAAATTGGGCTTCTTAGCATCCTCTGATTGATCTTGTTGAGTTGGTTTGTAACCCAACCCAAATCTGTCTTCCTTCTTCTCCATAGGCAACAGCTTGCCCCAACCTTGGGCAGTCCCCTCTTCAACAACCTTCCTGGCTTGCTGATAAGACGTCATGGAGGTTCCCAGTATAGCAGATGCTTCATTTATGTTCAGGGCCTCAAATCTCTGGCTCATGGTTTCATGGATTTCTCCATCCATCTCAATGTATTTGTACGTAGCCAGATGGCTAACAAAAATGTCCTCCTCACCACAAATGGTGATGATCTGGCCTTCCCACTCGAATTTCAGCTTCTGGTGAAGGGTAGACGTAACTGCACCAGCGGCATGGATCCAAGGTCTACCCAACAAACATCTGTAGGCCGGCTGAATGTCCATCACATAGAAGGTAATTTTGAAGGTCTGCGGGCCAATCATCACAGGCAGATCAATCTCCCCTAGCACTGATCTTTTAGAGCCATCGAAAGCTCTCACCACCAAATTACTCGGACGTAATGCCAAGCCATCATACTCCAGCTTCACCAAGGATTTCTTTGGTAGAACATTGAGTGAAGACCCAGTGTCCACCAGTACATGGGATAAAACAGCACCCTTGCATTCTAGAGTGGTGTGTAAAGCCTTGTTGTGGTTACGTCCCTCAGTTGTTAAGTCAGCATTGGTAAAACCCAGTCCATGACTGGTGTTGACATTCGCCACCACAGTTTCTAGCTGATTAACAGTGATCTCCTCTGGCACGTATGTTGCGTGCAAGACTTTCAATAATGCATTCCTGTGAGCTTCAGAGCACATCAACAGGGATAATATGGAGATCTTTGAGGGAGTTTGGTGAAGCTGGTCCACCACCTTGTAATCACTTCTCTTTATAATTCTCATAAACTCGTCTACATCTTGCTCAAAAGATGTCTTCTGAGTCTCTTTGATGATTGGTTCTTCAGGTATTACACTCTTCCCTTTTGCTTTTGCAGCAGCTTCTGCTTCGGCATTAGGTCTTTGCAATTGTGAGGCAAAAAGGCGTCCGCTTCTGGTGAAGCCTCCGCCTCCCCCAACATTATCAATCTGTGGAGAAGAGGTTGAAGAATCCAAAGTGATTTTCTCCCCGTTGCAGTAAAGATCAGAGCCATAATGCCAAGGGATGGCATTACTGCTTTCATATGGAACTGGTCCAGGTACCGTGATGGTAACTGGACTGACTGCAGCAGAGGAAGGTACTGAAATAGTGTGCTGGTCGTAGTAAATGGTGACTGGTGACCTGGCAGGAGATGCCACTGTTTGTTGTTGAAAGTTGTTGTTTGGAGGAACATATGATGGATCATAGTAAATGGTGACTGCTGAAATATCTTCATCAATTTCTGTTGGCGTTGTAGAAGATTCTGCTGAATGAGGGGGTGCTGACGTTGTAGAAGAAATGGTTGTTGACATCTGATTTGTTAAAGTGATGGACGGAGCCATTGTTGATGATATTGATGAATTGGTTGGAATGATTGTTGTTGCAGTTGTAGAAGAGTCAGGAATTGTTGTCAAAGGGATTGCGGGATTCGTAGGCGCTGATGTTGTGATCTGAAGTATACCACTTTTGATAAGACCGTCTATGCCGCTTCTCAAATTATCACACCCGTTGACCGAAATGTTGCAATAACCACAACCGAGCTCACACCCGAGGAACATCTGGCACTCTAGAAGCTGAGCTTTAATTTCTACCAGAGGTGTCCGAATCTGCCCAACACTGGTGATTAAGAAAGATGGCTTGTCTTCCTCAATAGCATTAATTCTTGGTCCTCCATGATTAGGCATGGGATTCTTGTTGACATTTGGCGGGGGTGCAAAGTTGAGGGCTTTAGAATCTACCAGATCTTGCACTTTCATTTGTAAAGCCCTACATTTCTCTGTATTGTGGCCAGGCGCATTAGAATGAAAAGCACACCTGGCGTTGACGTCATAATTTCTTGGAAGATTGGAAGGATCCGGTGGTGCCAATGTCCTTAACTCAACCAAGTTGAGTTTCAGGATTTGTGGCAATAAAGCGGCATAAGGCATAGGGATAGGGTCAATCACCCTATTTGCTTGTGATGGTCTTTGCTGAAAGGGTCTTTGCTGTTGATTGCTGTTGTTGTTGTTGTTGTTGTTGTAGTTTCTCTGTGGCGGATACTGAACTTGCTGTTGATAGTGTGGTTGCTGTCGTGGTTGATATGCTAGTTGCTGAGGAATCGGAGCTGGAATAGTGACAGCTGCTACTGATCTGTGGACATACTGAGGCCTGCCCCTGGCAGCATGAATGGCATTTGTCTCACCGGTTCTTCTAGGTCCCACAAAAGGCTTCCTAGGGTTACTGGAAGAACTTGCACCATTATCAGAAATTTTACCCATCTTCAGAAGGCTTTCAATTCTTTCTCCAGCTATGACTACGTCAGCGAAGCTGGTGGAAGAAAAGGCAGCTAGCCTATCAATATATGTTCCTTGCAGAGTATTCATAAACATGTCGGCAATTTCTCTTTCCGACATGGGTGGCTGGACAGCAGCAGCAAGCTGTCTCCACCTCTGGGCATATTCCCTGAAGCTTTCTCTGGAGGATTGAGACATTCCCATCAGAAGGGTTCTGTTAGGAGCCATGTCCAGGTTGTATTGGTATTGTCTGATGAAAGCTTCAGCTAGGTCCTTCCAGCACCTGATAGTAGCTCTGGTCAAGTGAGAGTACCACTCCTTTGAAAGGACTGTAAGTGAGTTCGTGGACAGGAAGTTCCATTGTACTTCTCGAAGCACGGGGGTTTAAACTTGTGGGGAATTCTTACCCCATCCACTAACCCCATATCCATGACATCGAAACCCAAGGAATTTTGAGACTCCAGAGATCTCAACTTCTTAGCAATTTCATCAAGCCTCCTATCATAAACTTCATCCCCAGCTCCCATCACAATAAACTGCTCTTCTTGGGGGTCTTCTTGTAAGACTCTTCCTCCAGTAGTATTTCCTTGCACAATACCCGGGATGTTAACTTCCGGGTGTAGATGAGGCCCATATACTGGTGGGTTAATATGAGGCTGACCCCTTTCATTGTTACTTGTTCCTCCAGTTCCCAGGGGAGGTTCTTTCGGGGTTTGTATTTCTACCAATGCCCTCAATCTTTCTTGGCTTTGAGCCAAGCCATTCATTACTTCCATGAACTGGGTCATTTGGTTTCTCATCTCCAGCCTTTCGTTAACCATCTGGGTTCTGACCTCTGTCAGCTCTTGCTCTACTTGATCCATCTGGATACCAGGAAGGTTGTTGCGAGTAGGATATCTGTGCGGACGGTTGAGAGGGAACACCCGACGGCGAGCAATAATTCCTGAACCACAACAGAGTTAGTAACAAACAAAACAAAAACCTACAAAACAAAACAAAAGTTAGTATGTAATGCAGTATGCTTATTTGTTTCCAAGGTATCCGGCTTGGTACTTGGTTTTGACCTTTCCAGACCCGGAGGAATATGCTTTGATGTTGCTTGAGAGAGAGAGACTTAATGAAACAAACTGACAAATACATTACAAATGGTGGATCATACATAGTTTATTTTTACAACATATGCCCCTGAAGGGTCAAAATACAACATAAAAGAAAAGTACATCAAATGGAAATAACAACAAGCAAAGAAATCAAACATCTAAGCCAAACTCATCCTCCTTAACCTCCTTCAGAAGTGCTTCAGTTACAGGACCAGCCGGATGCTCTGTAATGTTTTTGATGAGAAGGTTTCTGGTGGCAATAGCAGTGGTCAGCTTCTTGTGTCTGTCTTGGTTCTTTGACCTCTTCACACCAGCCTTAATCTTCAGTTCTGAAAGTTCTTTTTGGGCTGCTAACAAAGCCTCCTGTTGTTTCTTCTCAATGGCCTCTAACTGCTCAATCCTGGCCTGAGTTCTCTTATCCTCTTGAGTGCGAGCTTCAGTGATCCTGACCCACCTAGCTTGACTTTCTTTCAGATAGAGATCAGTTCTAGCCTTCTGAAACTGGGCCTCCTTACAGGCATTCTTCAAAATCTGCTCTCCAGCTCTTGATTTCTTGATGTAGTCCTCTGATTTCTCAATCCTGGCTAGATGCTCCACCTTAAGCTTTTCTAACCTCTCAATGTCTAGACGACCATCACTCCTCTCCCAGAGGGTCTTCTTCAGAGCTTGAGACAGATTCTCATTCCTTTCCTTCAGCTTCTCAAATTCCTCCAGGCTGACAGTGGCTGGAGGTGGTGATGTGGATGGTCCAGGTGCATCCTCAATGGTGAAGGGCATCCCAAAAATTTGAGCCCTAGCATGAGACCATTCATAATACTGAGCTGAAGCCACATTATTGCACCTTCCAAGGATGGCCATCCCTTTGGTCTGGATGTTGTCCCAAGCCCAGGATGCTTGCCTGACAACAACTAGATTAGGCTTTATCTCACAATACATGGTTTCAGCCAAGTCTTGCACTCTAGGAGGGTGGACCAAAGCATAGCCCAATTGTCTCTTAAACAGCAAAGGATTGTAGTTGATGCAACCCTTCACTCCTACTAGAGGTACATTGGGGAACTGCCCACAGCTAGTAATTAGGTCCCTTCCTTTGGTGCTCTGAGTGCACCATCTGATGTCATCTGAAGTTAAAGCAATAAGTCTCCTAGCCCAATTCTTCTGTTGGTGAGGATTCAAGAAAGCATCAGTCTTGGGCAAGTGTTTGAGCAGCCAGGTATGAAATAGAGGAGCACAACATCTCACCAATCTCCCTCTCTGCTTCTCATTTCTTTGGTGAACAGAATAATAGAAGTCTCCCAGCAAGGTGGGTACTGGGTTCCTCAGAAGAAAGAGATGAATAGCATTCTTGCTGATAAACTTGGGCTCATCTGCAAAAAGTATAACCCCAAATATACTAAGGGCTAACAATGCACAAACTGCCTTCCATTCTCCCAAGGAGGCCTTCAGGATGGCCTGAGAAGTTAGAAAGTCCAAGTGTAGGCCAGGAATTCCAGCCTTTGTAGACATTTTCTGCTCAATCAAAGTAGGTTCCAGGTATAGTGCTTTTGCCACTTCTTCATTGCTGGGAGAAGTCATTCCAGGGTTGAAGGGGATACCACCCATGACAGGTACTCCAATCAATGATGAAAACTCCTCCAACAGAGGTCCCAACTGAAAATTCTGGAAAGTGAAGCATCTCAAAGGAGGATCATAGAACTGTAGGCAAGTGTGAATCAAACTCCTCTGAGAAGGGTCCAAGTCCATAACCATATCAAAGATGCCTCCATAATGCTCTCTGAATAATGGGATGTGGTCTGGAGTGATAAGTGTCTGGATCTGCCTGATGCCAGTCAGCACAGGCTCAAAGAAATGGTATGAAATGTTGCTCTTCTTGGGTGCCATGACTGCTGATGAAGAGCTGAAAACAGATGCTGATGATGAAGACTGATACTGGAGATGAGCCACTGATAGGCTGAGGATGATGATGGAGGTAGCTGAAGCAGGCAACTGATGAAGATTGCTGAAGCAGATAGCTGATGAAACAGAGGTCTATGCAGATGAAGGGGTCAAAACCAAGCCAAATATGATGTGGATACCCTGAAAAACAAATAAACAAATGTTAAATGATGCAAATGATGAGTATGCAAATGATATGCAAGGGTTTGTGATCAAGCTGGATCTGATTACTGCCTTGATATAAGTCCATGTATGTTCAAGAAGTCCAGATGGAGGTTCAGAAGTCCAGTAACCAAGGTGGGGGACTCAAATAAAGAGTCACATGTCCTGGGTTAAATCACAAGAACTGTCCAAAGTGAGGCATTCTTAAACACAATAGGTAACAGGGTATGATGTGGCCAAGGGTTCCTGCAAACCTGTAAACAGCCCAACCCCCTCACAGGTGATGTTCTAAAACAAGGATCCTCAGACTTGGATCAGTTATGAGAAGTGTAAACACTTCTAACCCGGAGGTACAGTGTTTACAATAACCATAAAAGATCCTCCTCTAATTCACCTCAGTTTCTGAAGGTCATAATAAAGGTCATCCAGACTTAGCAGGCTTCCCAGATAGCCCTAGCACTACAGGAAATCTGTAGCACAGAGTTCTCAAGAAGAAACCAATATCTGAACCGTGTTTCATATTCCCGCACCAGACTGAAATGGAATGGGAAAGAACATGAACTACTCTAGCCTAGGTGTCACTCAGGTCCCAGGTATAGGACCTCAAACTCTCAGTAGAACCCCACCCACCAAAGCAAAAACCAAATCCAGCCAGAAGACAATATGACAGTATGATATATAAAGCTGTAAAGAAAGCAATAAATAATTGTACATAAAGCAGTAAATAAAGCAACTATATAAACATAATCAGCACATAACACCCCAGTAAACACAAATCAAACAAGCGCTAGGAGGAACCCACAAAAAGTACCAGAAGCCCTGGTTACAGTATAAGTTTTCCCAGCAGAGTCGCCAAGCTGTCGCTCCCACCGAATGACACCTCAAAGGTTAGAAGGGGTACAGACGTGAATGGTCGGTGAAAAGAGGAATGAGAACACACAGAAGTGAACTCAGAAAGACAAGAAAAGAGTCTCCAGCTAGGCATTTTTATCCCAGAGGAAAGGTAATGCTGCATAGACCTAGGAAGATATGGATAAGACGGTCGCGAACCAGAGAGACTGAGAAAGGGGGTTGGTTACAACCTGGGAAGGTATTAGCACCCAGATTGTCCTCCGTACTCGACGGGATCCACGCTTAAAAGATTTGTGTTTTAAGGGGGTGGTGTCAGTGCAATCTGTGTATAAAGGAGCTGGAAAAGGATGTACAGGTGTCAGTGTAAGAGAAGTGAAGTGTATAAGTGAAGTGTCAGTGTAAGAACAAGAATGAAATGCTCAAGATCATGAGGCTAAAAGAATAAAGCTGGAAAGATGGGGAATATACAGAGACTTTTGTTCGATAACTATTAAGTTATGCCTACGTATCCTCTCGTGCAATGAGGAAGTCAGAACACCGTAGTTCGACCCAAAGAGACTGAAGGATAAATTGACTTGTGAACTGCTTACTTGTCTATGCTCAAGTGTATGACCTGTCTGGCTCAGGTGCAAACTGTCTTGCGTTAGACGGAAGAAGCGAGTTCTCGTTTGTGAGTGAAGATGATGAGAAAAGAATCCCGGAGGAGACGATTATTGTTTGCTTTTGTGTTTTCAGTCTTTTATTGCTTTTTTTGAAGTTTGTCATAAGTTAATGAGCTTAAGCCTAAACCAATGGGTTAGCAAACTCATCACATCATCCCTCTGATTAGGGGTAATGAGAATACCTTAAGTGTGAAGTCAGTGTCTCACACTTAGTCACCATGATGTAGGATTAAGATCATTAACTTACTTGTGATTATTTAGATGTTTTTGTTGTTTTTGTTTAGTGTTGAGTAATGAGTTTAAGCCATAATCAGGGATTAAACAGACTCATTACACCATCCTAATAGAAGGATAATATATGAGAATATTTAAGCTGAGGAAGACTCCTCAACTTAATCCATGATTAGGGATTAACTTCATGATAAAACAAAGCCTTTATTAGATGGATTTTAATTAGTGGTAAGATTAAGAAATGGATTTTATGGTTTGTAAGACAACTTGAGGGGGACTTGTCCATTAACACTAGGGTTAGTCCTTCTTAACCAATTAAGGAAGAATTAGAACCCTAATGCAAGGCCCAAGTTACAAGCTGGATGTCTTGATGATTATTAAGTGGATTGATTAAAGGGTTTAAACACATTAAGGGTTTAACACTTAAGATTAAAGTTATACACTCCATCCTAATAGAAGGATGCAGGCATAAGCTTAATCACAAAGCCTTAAAACCTTTAGGGTTTAGTCCCTGATTATGAGATGAGAAGAGAAGACTCAAATAGACACAAAGGTAAAATCTAAGTGGGGGACTAATCAAACCCTAATTGTTATCATTCTTGGTTGTCCTAGGGTTTGTGAGGCTTAAGAGGAGAAATCTTCAAGGAAGCCACCAAGGAGAAGCAAGATAGAAAAAGAATAAGATGAGAAGAGAAAAGAGGGAAGAGAGGCACAAGTGAGCAAGCTCACTCAAAGACAAGTAAAAATGCAGCAAGGATGTAAAATGACAAGATGAGAAGAGGTAGGAGGTGAAGGCAAATTCACCTCCCAAACAAACTTACCATTAACCTGAAAAGTTAGTACAAGATGCATAAGGGAAGAAATGGGATGAAACAATGCATATGGATGGGCAAAGGCCAAAGTCAGAAACATACACATGATGCAAATGATGTCAAGAGATGATGCAAACACATGTCAAGAGTTGTGGATGATCATACAAGGATGAGGATGCAAATGAAGCATGCTTGAACCATGGAAGTTCATGAAAGTTTATGAAATGATATGAATGCATAACATGGAAAATGAAAGATGCAATGATCAAACATGATTCTAATATGTCCTAAGATGTGTTATGAATCAAATGAATGCACAAAATGTCATGGCAAGTCATTGGATGCAAGCAAATGAGAAATGGATGCAAAGGAAAGCATGAATTAGGGTTATATGCAACATACAAAGCAAAAATCCAAAACCAGAAGCAAATGACATGATAAAAATTTGAAAATGCAATCAAAGGAACCTTAGACCTATACAAACTCACTTCCCAAAGGAGGGGATCCAACTCTTAACCTAGTGAGAGTTATGAATTTCCTAAGATTGCTAGGGTTTTAAGGTACCTTGTCAAAAGAAAATGCAAAACAAATTGAAAATGCAAGATCAATTCATGCCAATTTTATCTTATAAACTACATGCTATACAAGATGAAATGCAAAAAGAATCATGGTCCAATTCTCAAAGGTTAGACAGAAATGAATATTTGAAGTTTGAAGCAAAATAATGCCTTGAAATGAAATTAAATCCAAAGAAAAATTATCAAAAGGCATCAAGAACAAAAAATAAATTTGGTTTGAGAGTTGGACAATGTTTCTAAATGTTCTTAAATGTTACATGAATTTTTTTGTGATTTTTAAATACCTAAAAGTATTTTTAATTAATTAATTTTCATTAATTAATTAAAAATAAACTTTTAAATGATTTAAAAATAAATTTTAATGCAAAAAATAAAAATAAAAATATTTTTGTGTTCTGAAAAATAATGAAAACCTTGACAAAAAATTTCATAATTTTTAAACATTTTTTGCTATTTTAAATTAAATATGCAAAACAAATGAAATAAAATGAAATAAAAATACAAATAAAGAGAAAGTCGGCGCATCCTGAGGCTGAGATTCAAACTGGGAATGGAGGGAAAGACTGGCGCGCTATCCTACGGCTCTCATTCAAACTGGCCAGATTAATATAAAAACCTGATTAATTAACTAATGACGTGGATTAGGGTTTCTAATGATGCATCAAGGCCACCCATTTACGCGCGGGTCAACCCTGGTCAAACCATCCTACGCTCCACATTCAAACTCTCATTAATGAAAAAATTAGGGTTAATGATTTTCAGGTGGCCGGAGAAGACTTCCGGTCGTCTTCTCCGACGAACCCAAACCCTAGATTTCGCTACAGGTCACTAAACATGCAATTTCTTCCACAGAAATGATCCTCTCCCCAATCTAAACCTAACCCCTCTTTCAAAAATCATTTATTTTCATTAACAAGCCTGAATCGAAGGAAAATACGAAACACGAGCAAACTTTCAGAGTGACATGAAATGGTCATCTCTTACTTATTTTCAAATCTAAATACATCCAGATGATCAGTGCAACATGTAGATTCAGTTTGTAACAAGAAAATGAAGTTCTGAGAAAAAAGTTCTTAGGTTATACCTGAGCTGGAGACCTTCAAAAATGGACTTTCAGAGCCTTCCTTTTGTGCCAATGACCTCCTTTGATCCTCCTGAGGTTTATGGAACCCTTGAATGAAGTTGAGAGTGGCTAGATTTTGTGGTTCAGTTCTGGTGTGGCAGGAAATGGGGTTCTTTTGTGTGTTGTTTCAGATCATTGTGAGGGGTGGGATCTGTTCTATGGATGATTTCTAGTTGATTGGTGAAGGAAATATTGAAGTTTGATGGCTGTGTTGTGTGATTCGAAGAGGGAAATGTTTTGACAGTTTTTGGAGTGTGCTGCAATGTGTGTGTTTTAGGCTTGTGTATGTTATGTTTTATAATCAAAAATCATTTAATTTAGTTTATTTAATTATCGGAATTTTAAACTAATAATAAAAGTGTGTTTATTATTATTTATTTGTGGTGATCAGTTATGGCCTTAGTTTAGCCTTTATTATTGTTTTGGGATTTTTAAATACGGCCTGCGTGTCGTGCCTCTCTCTCAATCTCTTTATGTAACTTCTTTTCTCATCTCACTCCCTCGTATGTAAAACGAGTTTTCTTATATGTAATGTAATATTATGTTATGAAGAAAAAGGAAGTATTCAATATTAAAGGAGGATAACCTTGGAGATCATGCTTGGAGAAGCTTAGATCGTTATTAGGTTAGCTTAGGTTCTCTCATTGGCTTGAGAGAACAATTGCGTTAGGGGCCATAATTGTATCTTTTTATATGTATGTTGATGCATGTAATTGTATGTTGATGCATGTGAGAGACGTTTTGCATGTTAAGCCGGTGAGATCAAACTAATAACAAATTCCCTCAAAATTAAATATTAAGTTTATGCTTTCCAATTTTTAGCACTCATCAAGACTAGTATCGAGCATTGTAGGTTTCGCCTACGCGAGGTGCATGTTCTATATTAGTAAGGTGTGATGGGATAATTGTAATATCCAATTGCTAAAACAATGGGTCAAACTTAACTAAACAAATTATAATAAGATTATACATGTTTAGAAGCAAGAATTGGGAATGATTCATGTGATGGATCAGAATAAGGAGTTATTCACCCAATTGAAAATATTCGAGAGTTGTATGAGATACAATTGGAAGGAGTTCCTACCTAAATAACTTAGTTTTGTGTAATCAGCCTAACGCTGACTTAAAACAAAGTGAAACATGGATCTCGACCCACTAGAAAGTCTTCCAACGGGATTTTCCGAATCAAATGATGAGGGTCATTTGTTTTGAATAAAATAGTGGGAGCATATTTGATTAAAGGCCTAATTAAATATGTTGTTTTAATGATACTTATATTTTCATATTTCTCTTGTAGATTACCATGACAACAAACACATCGAACAATATTTTGCGATCCATCCTAGATAAGGAAAAATTGTCTGGGACAAATTTCCTGGATTGGCACCGTAATCTGAGGATTGTCCTCAAGCACGATAAGAAGCTGTATGTCTTGGAGACACCAGTTCCTGAGGAGGAACCTCCTAGTTCTGCACCAAAGGCAGAAAGAGATGCTTATAAGAAGCATTTCGATGATGCCAATGAAACCGCTTGCCTCATGCTTGCTACCATGAACTCTGAGTTGCAAAAGCAACACGAGAACATGTCTGCGTTCGATATGATCGGACATCTGAAAATGCTTTATCAAGAGCAAGCAAGAAATGAGAGGTTTCAGGTTTCAAAGTCCCTTTTTAACAGCAAGTTAGCCGAGGGAGCCCCTGTAAGTCCCCATGTACTCAAGATGATTGGGTATGTGGAGAACCTTGACAGATTAGGGTTTCCCCTTGGAAAAGAACTTGCGATTGATCTGATCTTGCAATCATTGCCAGAGAGCTTCAGTCAGTTTGTCCTGAATTTCAATATGAATGACTTGGACAAAAGTCTTCCAGAACTGCTAGGCATGTTGAGAACTGCTGAGCAGAATATGAAGACAAAAGGGAAATCCATTCTGATGGTCAGTAATGGAAAGAAACAGAACAAGAGGCCCATCAAACAGGGTGGTAGAGGAAAAGGCAAGGAAGTTGCCAAACCCAAACCCACTCCTCCTGTTTTGAAGCCTAGTGGAGGAATAGCAAAGGAGGGCACTTGCTTCCATTGCGGTAAGACCGGACATTGGAAGAGAAATTGCCCAAAGTACCTGGAAGATAAGAATAATGGAGTAGAGACTTCAAATTCAGGTATTTTTGTTATTGAAATTAATTTATCTACTTCTGCATCATGGGTATTAGATACTGGATGCGGTTCTCACATTTGTACTAATGTGCAGGGGCTAAAAAGGAGTAGAGATTTGGCAAAAGGTGAAGTTGACCTACGAGTTGGCAATGGAGCAAAGGTTGCTGCTTTAGCTGTAGGAACTTATGTTTTAACTTTACCTAGTGGTTTAATAATTCAGTTAGAGAACTGTTATTATGTACCTGCAATTAGCAGGAATATTATTTCCGTTTCTTGTTTGGACAAGTTTGGTTTTTCATTCATAATAAAGAACAATTGTTGCTCCATTTATTTGAATGATATATTCTATGCTACTGCAAAAATGAATAATGGACTATATGTCCTTGATCTTGAAATGCCAATTTATAACATTAATACTAAAAGGTTGAAACCCAATGAGTTGAATCCAACTTACCTTTGGCACTGTCGATTAGGCCACATAAATGAGAAACGCATTTCCAAACTCCATAAAGATGGACTCTTGGACTCTTTTGATTATGAATCATATGAGATATGCAGATCTTGTTTAATTGGAAAGATGACAAAGTCCCCATTCACAGGAAAAGGTGAAAGGGCTAATGATCTTTTGGCACTCATACATACTGATGTATGTGGACCACTAAACATACCAGCCAGAGGAGGTTTTCAGTACTTCATCACTTTTACTGATGACTTCAGTAGATACGGATATGTGTATTTAATGAAACACAAATCTGAGTCCTTTGAAAAGTTCAAGGAATTCAAGAATGAAGTACAAAACCAACTAGGTAAGAATATTAAAGTTCTTCGATCAGATCGAGGCGGTGAATATTTAAGCCTAGAATTTGATGACCATCTAAAAGAGTATGGGATTCTATCCCAACTTACTCCTCCTGGAACACCACAATGGAATGGTGTATCTGAGAGAAGAAATCGAACCTTGTTAGACATGGTCCGATCCATGATGAGTCACGCCGATCTTCCAAACTCCTTTTGGGGACATGCATTATTAACAGCAGCTTACACACTTAACCGTGTTCCATCCAAAAAGGTTGATAAGACACCATATGAGATATGGAGTGGTAAGAAACCACATATGTCTTACATGAAGATTTGGGGTTGCGAAGTTTACGTCAAACGACAAATTTCAACCAAGCTTGAGCCCAAATCTGACAAATGCTTATTTGTGGGGTATCCTAAAGAAACAAGAGGATATTACTTCTACAATCCTTCTGAGGGAAAAGTGTTTGTCGCTCGAACTGGAGTCTTTCTGGAAAGGGATTTTATTTCCAAAGGAAACAGTGGGAGGAAAATAGAGCTTGAAGAAATTCAAGAATCACAAAACATTGAAACACCTATGGAGGAACTAGAGCAGGAAACACAAGTAGTTGTGGAAGAGCAACCTGCTCAAGTAGAACAAGACCAGCGTAGGTCAAGCAGGATACGTCACCAACCTGAGAGATATGGATATCTCATAAGTGATCAGGGTGATGTATTACTCATGGATCAAGATGAGCCTGTGACCTACAAAGAGGCCATAACTGGTCCTGAGTCTGAGAAGTGGCTAGAAGCCATGAAATCTGAAATGGATTCCATGTACACAAACCAGGTTTGGACCTTGGTAGAACCTCCTATAGGAGTTAACCCTATAGGATGCAAGTGGGTCTTCAAGAAGAAGACTGACATGGATGGTAAGGTACATACCTATAAAGCAAGACTGGTTGCAAAAGGCTATAAACAAATTCATGGGGTTGACTATGATGAAACCTTTTCACCAGTTGCAATGCTTAAATCTGTTCGGATTTTACTTGCCATCGCTGCATATCATGATTATGAAATATGGCAGATGGGTGTCAAAACTGCTTTCCTTAATGGGAATCTTCTTGAGGATGTGTACATGACACAACCTGAAGGATTTGACATACCACAAGATGCCCAAAAGATATGCAAGTTACAGCGATCAATCTATGGATTGAAGCAAGCTTCCAGAAGCTGGAATCTTCGTTTTGATGAAACCGTAAAACAATATGGATTCATCAAAAATGAAGATGAACCTTGTGTCTACAAGAAGGTTAGTGGGAGCATGATCGTGTTTCTGGTATTATATGTAGATGACATATTACTCATTGGAAACGATGTCCCTACCTTGCAACAAGTGAAGACTTGGTTAGGGAATTGTTTTTCTATGAAAGACCTAGGTGAAGCAGCCTATATATTAGGAATTAGGATCTATAGAGATAGATCACAAAAACTGCTTGGCCTAAGTCAGAGTACATACATAGATAAAGTGTTGAGACGCTTTAATATGCATGATTCCAAGAAAGGATTCATACCTATGCAACATGGTCTGTGTTTATCAAAAACACAATCCCCTTCAACTAAGGAAGAAAGGGATCGCATGAATAAGATTCCATATGCATCTGCAATAGGATCTATCATGTATGCCATGTTATGTACTCGACCAGATGTCTCGTATGCATTAAGTGCAACGAGTAGGTACCAATCTGATCCCGGTGATGCTCACTGGGTAGCTGTCAAGAATATCCTTAAGTACTTGAGAAGGACTAAGGATTCATTCTTGATATATGGAGGTCAGGAAGAGCTTGATGTAATTGGTTACACTGATGCTAGCTTCCAGACAGATAAGGATGATTTTAGATCACAATCTGGTTATGTGTTCTGTCTCAATGGTGGCGCTGTGAGCTGGAAAAGTTCAAAGCAGGAAACAGTTGTTGATTCTACAACTGAGGCCGAGTATATTGCTGCCTCAAATGCAGCAAAGGAAGCTGTTTGGATTAAGAAGTTCATTAGTGAACTTGGCATAGTCCCTAGCATTGTGGATCCCATTGGTTTATATTGTGATAACAATGGTGCTATCGCACAAGCTAAGGAGCCTAGATCTCACCAACGATCCAAACACATACTTAGGCGTTATCACCTCATTCGAGAGATAATCGATCGGGGAGATGTGAAGATATGCAGAGTACCTACACTTGACAATATCGCTGACCCATTAACAAAGCCTCTTGCGCAACAGAAGCATGATGGTCATACTAGATCTATGGGTATTAAGGGTATGCCTAATTGGCTCTAGTGCTAGTGGGAGATTGTTGGTGTAAGCCCTAGAGGCCAATACTTTTTGGTACTTGTATCGGATTATTCGTTTAATAATAAAAGGCATTTCTTTATTATGTTTGTCTTTCAGAATAATAAAGTCCCTAGAATAGTTAGTCTAAGTGTGACTTAATCATGAGATCCCATTAAACATAAAGACATTATTCTTAAAATATCCGTAGTCAAGCTTTATTGCAAAGTGGGATAACATTAAAGCATTGAGACTATTATGAAGATAGACTGATGATCACATCTCATGGATCATGGATAAAGAGTTATCAAGTCTTGACATAGGTATAAATATTAGGAGTAATATTTATACCGGATTGACCCGCTATGAGAATACTACATAGTATGTTATGCAAAGTGTCATAAGTTATTCTCATGGTGATAATGGTGTATTACCACCCTTCGACCTGAAACCACTATGGACCCTAGATGTAGAGTCGGGTGCTTTATTGCTGATCAAACATTATCCGTAACTGGATGATCATAAAGACAGTTGATGGGCACTCCACGAAGCATGTTGAGGGACATGAGTGTCCTAGATGGAATTTGCCAATCCTGCATAACAGGAGAAATGTCTAAGGGCCCAATATTGAACTGGACAAGGATGACACAGTGTATGCCTTGTGTTCAATATAGACATAGGGGCAAAAGGGTAATTGTACAAACATATATTATCACGAAAAAGGTTTTGTCAGATCACATGACATTTTCGTGACTTGGGTAGCAGTGATGTGTTGCTAGATACCGCTCACTGTTTATTATGTTAAATATATAATTTAATATAATTACCAACGTTACGAAATCCTACAGGGTCACACACATAAGGACAGTTTGATGAGAGATAGAGAAATCAAAGGAACACCGTAAGGTACGGTGCACTTAAGTGAAAATAGAAATTCGGATAATATAATAATAATTATTGTTATTTTATAATGGTTATAAAATAATAATAAAATAAATATACTTATTATAATAATAGTTATTATAATAATATATAATATTATTATGGATCATGTGAATTGGGCTTTTAGCCCGCAGCCCACAAGAGAGTCTATAAAAGGAACCCTTGTGATGAAGCTTTCACTTGATGCAATTTCGTTTTTGATTCTCACTCAAATAATTCCGTTCGTAAGCAGCTAGCACTGTGACCGGAAGCTGTTCGTGTGGACTGAGTAGAGGCGTTGCACTTCATCAACGCTTGTGATCGCTGCATCAAAGATCTGAATCGCCACAAAGAGGTAACGATTCTATCACTGACCATGCTCATTCGTAAGGATCACTAAAGGAAAATTTTTGTTTTCCGCTGCGTTTAGATCGCAATTTTCCTTCATATGAGTGTAGGGCAAATGCCTTGGCTTTCTGCCGGGGAATCTGGAGAGTTTTCTGTATCCTGTTGATGGATTATCGGCACTTACAAGTGTTTGATTCAGACAATGGCTTATGATCATGCAATATGTTTAATTTTTGCCGTAATGCTCCGTATTAGACGGAATGCTACGCTCTGTGGGAAATATGATGTGAATGCTATGATTATGCGAAGATACTGATCCGGGATCCGGGTCCCGTTTGCTGCGGAGATCTCCGGTTGATCTGCTTGAAGTGAACATCCCAGCTGGGGATGAGATCATTGGTAGATCTGACATATGGGACTCCACTTGGGGATATGGGTCATTGATAGACCTATTCTGGTAATGAGGGACCCAGCTGGGGTTTGTAGAAGCTTTCTTCACTCTGTTGTGATTTCTTCGCGCGTTGCCTTTCTGGGCAGAGGTTGAGACTCTGTGGGGAGATAATTCCCGAGATTTTGTACTTGGTTGAGGAGGAAATAACAAATGGAAACTCAGCTGGGGAGAAAGCACCTCCGGTGTTAGGACTGAGTAAATAATGATTTGTCAGCTTGCTGGGATGAAGCTTTCATGCCCCATGTTGTGCCTTGAATATCTGCATTCCTGAAAAGTCAGAGAAATGCACAAGTAAACCCGAGGTATCCCTTACCGGATTCCGTCATAGGAGTTCAGACACTCCCCGGGATTAAGTATATTTCCTGTAAGCATGTATTTTAGAAGAAAGGCATCTGTATTTATGCAATCAGTATTTTAAAGACATCGGACATTCTTGCAAATGAAAGTAAAATGCACGAGACGAAACATGACTGAAAAATCTGATTTTATTAATTCATGTGCCTTGAATTGGCAAGATATAGTCAAAGAAACAAATCCCCTAAAATGAGGAGATTGTTAAAAATTGAGAAAAGGTGTTGGCAATGTTGGCGACGCTTCGAGGAGCTTCCCTTTGCTATGACTCGTATGACATTTGACGTTCTTCTTATCTCGCTTTCTAAAGAAGGCTGATTCTGATTGACTCTTGATCCTTTCGAAGCCTACCAAGTTGTAAGTGATACAGATGAATCCAGAGTGTAGTTGTTCGCTTATTCCCTTATTTTGCATGGATCGCCCTTTCGGGTTTTCAATCCATCGGGATACCTTTTTTTGCCTGAGTCGTCCGATGTGGCTTTTCAACTCAGCGGGTGTACATTTTTTATTTATTTCCCTTATTTTTGCCCGAGTCTTTTATTCTGTTTTTGACTCGCCGGGATGCCCTATTTTTGCATGGACTTACATTCTGTTTTTATGTCCAGCGGGTCATTTTATGCGAAGTATTTTTTAACTGCATCTGAATTCACAGGGGACGGGAAGTCTTCTCCATCCATAGTACTGAGCATCAGAGCTCCACCGGAGAAAACTTTCTTTACTACGAATGGTCCTTCATAGTTCGGAGTCCACTTGCCCCTGTGGTCTGTATGAGGAGGGAGGAGTCTTTTCAGCACAAGATCTCCTACTTGTTATTCTCGGAGCCTGACTTTCTGATCGAAGGCTTTCTTCATCCTTTTCTGATATAACTGCCCATGACAAATAGCAGCTAATATTTTCTCTTCAATCAGACTTAGTTGTTCGTACCGGGACCGGACCCATTCTGCTTCGTTCAACTTAACATCCATTAATACCCGCAATGAGGGTAATTCAACTTCAACAGGTAGGACTGCCTTCATACCATACACAAGCTGATACGGTGTTGCCCCAGTGGATGTCCTGATTGACGTACGGTACCCATGCAAGGCAAATGGTAGCATTTCATGCCAGTCCTTGTAAGTGACTACCATCTTCTACACAATCTTCTTGATATTCTTATTAGCTGCCTCAACAGCGCCATTCATCTTTGGCCTGTAAGGAGAAGAATTATGGTGTTGGATCTTAAAGTCCCGGCACAGTTCTGCCATCATTTTGTTGTTCAAGTTGGAACCATTATCAGTAATGATTCGCTCGGGCACTCCATACCGACAAATGATGTCTCTCTTCAGGAATCTGGCTACTACTTGCCTTGTAACATTGGGATAGGAAGCTGCTTCGACCCACTTGGTAAAATAGTCAATAGCAACCAGGATGAATCTGTGGCCGTTTGAAGCAGTCGGTTCAATATTGCCAATCATATCAATGCCCCACATGGCAAAGGGCCAAGGTGAAGACATCACATTCAGAGGATTCGGAGGCACATGCACTTTATCCGCATAAATCTGGCATTTATGGCATTTTCTGGCATAAGCACAACAGTCTGCATCCATTGTGATCCAGTAATAGCCTGATCTTAGCAACTTCTTAGCCATTGCATGCCCTCCGGCATGGGTACCAAAGGATCCTTCATGCACCTCGTGCATCAACAAGTCTGCTTCTGTTTTGTCAACGCATCTGAGGAGTACCATATCAAAGTTTCTCTTGTACAGGGAGCCATCAGTATTCAGGAAGAAACTACCAGCAAGCCTTCTCAATGTCTTCTTATCATTGGAAGATGCTCCAGGTGGGTATGTTTGATCCTCCAAGAAGCATTTAATATCATGGAACCAAGGCTTATCATCTTTGACAATGTCTGCTGCAAATACATATGTTGGTCTGTCAAGTCTGGATACTGCAATTTAAGGTACAAAGTTGGAAGTTTGAACTTTGATCATGGACGAAATGGTAGCCAGAGCATCTGCAAACTGATTTTCATCTCGAGGGATATATTCAAGCTTGACTGTTGTGAAGAAAGTCAATAACCTCCTTGTATAATCCCGGTAAGGTATCAGATGATCCTGGTGCGTGTACCATTTGCCGTTGGTTTGATTGATTACCAAAGCTGAATCTCCGAACACAGTCAAAGTCTTGATCTTGAGGTCAATGGCTTCCTCAAGACCCATAATGCAAGCTTCGTATTCAGCTTCGTTGTTAGTGCAGTTAAAGGTGAGTTTTGCCGAGAAAGGCATGTGGACTCCCTTAGGTGTAATGAGTACTGCACCAACACCACGACCATTCATATTAACAGCCCCATCAAACATCATAGTCCACTCTTCCTCTGGGTCAGGCCCTTCAGTGTGAACAGGCTCCTCATGATCTTTTGCTTTAATGAACAGGATGTCTTCATCAGGGAAGTCAAATCTCATAGGCTGGTAATCATCAATGGGTTGCGTAGCAAGATAATCCGACAATACACTGCCCTTGATGGCTTTCTGAGATGTTGTCGCTCCCACCAAATGACACCCGGGGCCAAGAGGGGTACAGACGTGAACGGTCGGTGAAAAGAGGAATGAGAACACACAGGAGTGAACTCGCAAGAAAAGAAAAGAGTCGCCAGCTAGGCATTTTTATCCCGGAGGAAAGGCAATGCTGCATAAACCTAGAAAGATATGGACAAGATGGTTGCAAACCAGAGAGACTGAGAAAGGGGGTTGGTTACAACCTGGGAAGGTATTAGCACCCAGATTGTCCGCCGTACTCGACGGGATCCACGCTTAAAAGATTTGTGTTTTAAAGGGGTAGTGTCAGTGCAATCTGTGTATCAAAGCTGGAAAGAAAGCAAGTGTCAGTGTAAAAGAAAAGTTGAGTGTATAAGTGAAGTGTTAGTGTAAGAACAAGAATGAAATGCTCAAGATAATGAGGCTGAAAGAATAAGGCTGGAAAGAGGGGGAATATACAAAGACTTTTGTTCGATAACTGTTAAGTTATGCCTACGTATCCTCTCGTGCAATGAGGAAGTCAGAACACCGTAGTTCGACCCAAAGAGACTGAAAGATAAATTGACTTGTGAACTGCTTACTAGTCTACGCTCAAGTGTATGACCTGTCTGGCTCAGGTGCCAACTGTCTTGCATTAGACGGAAGAAGCAAGTTCTCGTTTGTGAGTGAAGATGATGAGAAAAGAATCCCGGAGGAGACGATTATTGTTTGTTTTTGTATTTTCAGTCTTTTATTGCTTTTGAATTTGTCATAGGTCAATGAGCTTAAGCCTAAACCAATGAGTTAGTAAACTCATCACATCCTCCCTCTGATTAGGGGTAATGAGGATACCTTAAGTGTGAAGTCAGCATCTCACACTTAATCACCTTTTGATGTAGGATTAAGATCATTAACCTACTTGTGATTATTTAGATGTTTTTTTTGTTTTTGTTTAGTGTTGAGTAATGAGATTAAGCCATAATCAGGGATTAAACAGACTCATTACACCATCCCAATAGAAGGATAATAGATGAGAATGTTTAAGCTGAGGAAAACTCTTCAACTTAATCCATGATTAGGGATTAACCTCATGACAAAACAAAACCTTTATTAGATGGATTTTAGATAATTATAAGATGAAGAAGTGATTTTTAGGGTTTGTAAGACAACTTGAGGGGGACTTGTCCATTAACACTAGGGTTAGTCCTTCTTAACCAATTAAGGAAGAATTAGAACCCTAATGCAAGGCCCAAGTTACAAGCTTGATGTCTTAGTGATTATTAGATGGATTGATTGAATGATTTAAACACATTAAGTGTTTAACACTTAGGATTAAAGTTATACACTCCATCCTAATAGAAGGATGCAGGCATAAGCTTAATCACAAAGCCTTAAAACCTTTAGGGTTTAGTCCCTGATTATGAGGTGAGAAGAGAAGACACAAAGAGACACAAAGGTAAAAGCTAAGTGGGGGACTAATCAACCCTAATTGTTATCATGCTTGGTCATTCCTAGGGTTTGTGAGGTTTAAGAGAAAGATCTTCAAAGAACCACCAAGGAGGGAAGCAGATGAAAAGAGCAAAGAGAAGCAAAACAACTTGCTTCACTTAAGAAGACAAGTTGTTTGAAGAAAGAAAGATAAGATGAACAAGAATGAGCAAGCTCAATCCAAACACATACAAAAATGCAGCAATGATGCATAGGAGAGATGAAAAGAGATTGTGAAAAGTGAAGGCAAATTCACTTCTCAAACAACTTACCACCTGAAAAGTTAGCAAAAGAAATGAGATGCAATGCAAAATGAAATGAAATGTGATGATGCAAACCAAAACCAGAAGCATGAGTATGATGTTAATGATGCTAAGAGGTGATGCAAACATGAAACAAGGCATGAGGATGATCATACAGACATATGGGATGCAAAAGAAACATGCTTAGAACCAAGAACATACATGAAAAGTTATGAAATGCAAATGACATACAACATGGCAAATGAAAGATGCAATGATCAAACATGATTCTAATATGTCTTAAGATGTATCATGAATCAAATGAATGCATAAAATTTCATGGCAAGTCATGGTATGCAAGCAAATGTAAGATGAATGCAAAAGAAAGCCCAAATTAGGGTTCATGATCAATGCACAAAACAAAATTCAAAACCAGAAGCAAACATTATGATAAAAATTTGAAAATGCATTCAAAGGAACCCTAAACCTATACAAACTCACTGCCCAAAGGAGAGGATCCAATTCTTAACCTAGTGTAAGTTATGAATTTCCTAAGTTGGCTAGGGTTTTAAGGTACCTTGTCAAGAAAAATGTCAAACAAATTGAAAATGCAAGATCAAATCATGCCAATTTAATCCTATAAACTACATGTTATGCAAGATGAAATGCAAAAAGAATCATTGTCCAACTTTCAATGGTTGGGCAGAAATGAATTTTTGAAGTTTGAATCAAAATAATGCCTAAAAATGAAATTAAATCCATTGAAAATTGTCAAAAGGCATCAAGATCAAAAAAGAAATTTGGTTTGAGAGTTGGACAATGTTTCTAAATGATTTTAAATGTTACATGATTTTTTTTGTGATTTTTAAATACCTAAAAGTATTTTTAATTAATTAATTCTCATTAATCAATTAAAAATAAACTTTTAAATGATTTAAAAATATTTTCCAATGCAAAAAATAAAAATAAAAATATTTTTGGTTTCTGAAAATTAATAAAAGGTTTGATAAAAATTTTCAGAATTTTTCAATGATTTTTACTATTTTTAAATAAATGTACAAAACAAAACAAATAAAATGAAAATAAAAAGAAATTAAAGGGAAAGTATGCAGGATCTAAGGCTGAGGTTTAAACAAGGAACGCGCGAATTGACTGGCGCCAGATCTAAGGGTTGAGATTCAAACTGGCCAGATTAATTTATAAACTCAATTAAAAGGATTAATGACGTGGATTAGGGTTTAATGAAAACATCCTGGCCATTGGAACGCGCGGGAGTCAACAAAAGTCAGCATGATCAAAGGTCCACGTTCAAACTTAGCCCTAAACGCATTTAAGTCACTAATGACTTTCAGGTGGCCGGAGAAGACCTCCGGTCATCTTCTCCGGCCAGACTCTCACTTGAAAGTTGCTAACTTCTTCAAAACTTCCCCCCAAACCCCCTAAAGCTCTAGAATCAAACCTTAAACAACCCTAAACACGAATCAATCCTCAAAAATCATTTATCACTCAAGAACAACATGAATCGAAGCAAACAAATTTTAGGTCAGAAAGTTTCAGAGCAATCATACATCCTGGTTTCTCAACCATTTTCAAAAATAATCATATCCCCATGATCAGGGGAGCACATAGAATCGTTTAAGAACTCAAAATGGAGTTTCTGGAAAAACGTTCGAGATGGCTACCTGAGATGGAATCTCCTGGTTCTGAGCTTTCTGGCCTTTCCTTTGCTGCAAGTCCACTCCTTTGAACCCTCTGATGATGAAATGAAGTTTAGAAAGCTTTGGGGATGGCTGGTTTGGGAGATTGACAGAGTTCTGTTCAAGGGGGGAAGGAAATCGTGTTTTTGTTTCAGTGACTTTCAGGTTGTTTTAATGGTTGGTTTGTGACCAGTGAAGCATGTTGAGATCAATGGTGAAGTTTGTTTGTGTGTTTGAAGCTTGTGGAGTCAGTTTCGAATGGTTTTGCAAATGAAGCATAAACTTGGAACTAGGGCTTGAAGTGTGTTTCAGCATGAATGGTTATGTGTTATGGCTTGCCTTTGGTCCACTTATCACTCATGGATAGGTCTGTGGAGTTGGTGTGCCCTATTGTGATTGGTATGGGTCTTTGGCCAAAATGTCAAACTTTGTGTAAGAGAGGTATGGGCTCATAGCTAGCCAAGGACAAGAGGGGTGTCCTGCGCAGCAAGAAGTGTGGAGAGCCTTAGGATCAATTATGAAGTCAGCAAGCAAGTGGATTAGGGTTTGAATGAGGTTTTGCATCTTGGTTCATCTTTGGCCCTTTTGAAGTTTCTTACCCCACAAGTCACAAAAATGAGTGATTCTTTGATGCAATCTGACTTTTAGGCCTTGGTTCATGTTTGTGTGAAGTTTAGAAGTCCATTTGGAAGTTCAATTTGCCTTGGCAAGTGGTTTTGCAACTTTGCCTCTTTGGTAGAAAACTTCAAATTATGTGATTTTGGCCAACTTTGACAAGCCATAACTTTTGATCCAAAATGAATTAGAACAAGTTCTTGTACTTTTTGAAAAGGGAATGATCCATTCTACAACTTTCATGACCAAAGTTTTTCCATTTAAAGCATTTTTGAATCAAAAAGCAAGGGTTGAAAAAGTTTCCCAAAATGGCAATTTTCATTATAAGTCAACTTTGCAAATGGCTTGAAATTCTTCAATTTTGTGAACTTCTAACATCTTCTATGATCAAATAAATATCATACACAATCAAAATGATGAATAACACCCTTTGGTTGGGTCATTGAGGGCCTCAGATACCCTGATTTTGCACTGACTTGCTCAAAAAGTCAACTCTTGATCAGATGACTTCCCCATTGAATTTCTTCATGAAAATTGATATGCATGATCCCTATACCATATAGATACCAATAGAAACAAGAATGACCAAAAAATTTGGAGTTATGGCCTTTGAAACCAAAACCCTAATTCTAGGTCATCTGTGCAGTTAAACCTGGCTCTGCTTCCATGCCATTTCCAGTTCTTGTGATTTTTTGACATTCTTGACTTTGAGAGGATATAATATGATGTTTGAACATACATGGACCCCTTTGAAGTGATTGATGACCTTTGGAGTGGTTCAAGTGGCTCTTGGATTGCTCAGATCACAAACCCTAGATGCAGATGACTTAGAAACAATGCAGTGAATCACAAGTGTGATATGAGATGCTATGACTGAACTTATGCATATGAAAAGATCACAAGTCATGGTGTGAATGGGTGAGGGCAAATTTGAGGTGTTTACAGATGTGTACTAGATGTCATATTCTGTGAGGATCATTTTCCATCTTGCAACCCGTCCGGTAAGTGCTGGCTTCTCAAATATGTACTTAACTGGATCCATCTTTGAGATCAATAGAGTAGTGTGGGTCAACATATACTGTCTCAGTCGGCGAGCAGCCCACGCTAAAGCACAGCAAGTTTTCTCGAGCAGTGAATAACGTTGTTCACAGTCGGTAAACTTTTTGCTCAGGTAGTATATTGCGTACTCTTTTCGACCAGACTCGTCATGCTGGCCCAACACACACCCCATTGACTCTTCTAATACTGTCAAGTACATGATTAGAGGTCTTCCTTCAATTGGAGGCATAAGGATTGGAGGCTCTTGCAAGTACTCCTTGATTTTGTCAAAAGCCCTTTGGCAGTCTTCGTTCCACCTGACCGTCTGTTCCTTTCTTAACAGCTTGAACAAAGGTTCACAGGTTGTTGTAAGGTGAGATATGAACCTTGAAATGTAGTTCAATCTACCTAGGAACCCCCGAACTTCTTTTTCTGACTTTGGATCAGGCATATCTTGAATGGCTTTAACTTTATCAGGGTCAACTTCAATCCCTTTTTCACTCATGATAAATCCCAGCAGCTTACCAGAATGCACCCCGAATGTGCACTTGTTGGGGTTTAACTTCAGTTGGTATTTCCTCAGGCGCTTGAATAACTTCAACAGATTTACCAGGTGGTCTTCTTCTGTGAGGGACTTGGCAATCATGTCATCCACATAACATTCAATTTCTTTGTGGATCATGTCATGGAATAATGTTACCATAGCCCGTTGATAAGTTGCACCAGCATTCTTCAGTCCGAATGGCATCACCTTGTAACAGAACGTGCCCCAGGGTGTGATGAAAGTTGTCTTCTCCATGTCTTCAGGTGACATCTTGATCTGATTGTACCCTGAAAATCCGTCCATGAAGGAGAACACCGAGAACTGAGCCGTATTATCCACCAATACATCAATGTGAGGTAAAGGGAAATCATCTTTCGGGCTGGCTCTTTTCAGGTCCCGGTAGTCCACACACATCCTCACTTTGCCGTCTTTCTTAGGCACAGGTACAATATTAGCAACCCACGGCGGATAGCTAGTCACAGCAAGGAACCCGGCGTCCCACTGCTTTTGTACCTCTTCTTTGATTTTCATTGCCATATCAGGGCGAGTACGGCGCAATTTTTGTTTTACTGGCGGGCAGTCTTCTTTCAAAGGCAGCTTGTGCATAACAATATCGGTGTCCAACCCTGGCATATCCTGATAAGACCAGGCAAACACATCCACATATTCACGAAGCAGGTCAATCAGTTGCTTTTTCACTGAGTCTTGTAAGCAGGCCCCGATCTTAACTTCTTTCACATCTTCATCCGTACCAAGATTAATTGTTTCGACCTCCTCCTGATGAGGAGTGATAACCTTCTCCTCTTTCCTTAACAACCTGGCTAGCTCTTCAGGAAACTCATAATCTTCTTCAACCCCTTCATCAGCTTGATTGATTGGATTGTCAAAGTCATACGAAGTCATAGCAGTGTTGTTGTCGGTGCAGTCTGAAAGGCACTCTCTGCAAGGGTTTAGATTGTTCATTTTAGTGATCGATTTTAATCTTGTTTAGAAAAAGTGAAATAAAGTTATAATTTTGGAAAACATTGCCATTTTATTTTTGTACAAAAAGAAAAAATGAAAAACAGTGAGCGGAAAAAGAAAAAGACTCATTTGCAAAAGATGTCCGATATTCGTTGATTGATCTGTTTGCACAAAATTACAAGATGGCCCGATTACAAAATGAGTCTTGACATCTTGGGCAAGATGCAAGACTTGATGCATGCTTAAAATATACAGGAAATAATAATTACTCTGCAGGAGTAACCCTTATAATTTCCTGGGAAGACCAGTTTGAGATACGGCTCCCCGGGACCCTTGGACGTATCCAGCTCTCCAGGTTGCGCTCATCTTCCGACTCATCTTCCAAGTTGTTCACTGCATCCGGGGTGAGCATTCCCCCGCTGACAAAATTGGGCTTCTTAGCAGCCTCTGATTGATCTTGTTGAGTTGGTTTGTAACCCAACCCAAATCTGTCCTCCTTCTTCTCCATAGGCAACAGCTTGCCCCAGCCTTGGGCAGTCCCCTCTTCAACAACCTTCCTGGCTTGCTGATAAGACGTCATGGAGGTTCCCAGTACAGCAGATGCTTCATTTATGTTCAGGGCCTCAAATCCCTGGCTCATGGTTTCATGGATTTCTCCATCCATCTCAATGTATTTGTACGTAGCCAGATCGCTAACAAAAATGTCCTCCTCACCACAGATTGTGATGATCTGGCCTTCCCACTCGAATTTCAGCTTCTGGTGAAGGGTAGACGTAACTGCACCAGCGGCATGGATCCAAGGTCTACCCAACAAACATTTGTAGGCCGGCTGAATGTCCATCACATAGAAGGTAATTTTGAAGGTCTGCGGGCCAATCATCACAGGCAGATCAATCTCCCCTAGCACTGATCTTTTAGAGCCATCGAAAGCTCTCACCACCAAATTACTCGGACATAATGCCAAGCCATCATACTTCAGCTTCACCAAGGCTTTCTTTGGTAGAACATTGAGTGAAGACCCAGTGTCCACCAGTACATGGGATAAAACAGCACCCTTGCATTTTAGAGTGATGTGTAAAGCCTTGTTGTGGTTACGTCCCTCAGTTGTTAAGTCAGCATTGGTAAAACCCAGTCCATGACTGGTGTTGACATTCGCCACCACAGTTTCTAGCTGATTAACAGTGATCTCCTCTGGCACGTATGCTGCGTGCAAGACTTTCAATAATGCATTCCTGTGAGCTTCAGAGCACATCAACAGGGATAATATGGAGATCTTTGAGGGAGTTTGGTGAAGCTGGTCCACCACCTTGTAATCACTTCTCTTTATAATTCTCATAAACTCGTCTACATCTTGCTCAAAAGATGTCTTCTGAGTCTCTTTGATGATTGGTTCTTCAGGTATTACACTCTTCCCTTTTGCTTTTGCAGCAGCTTCTGCTTCGGCATTAGGTCTTTGCAATTGTGAGGCAAAAAGGCGTCCGCTTCTGGTGAAGCCTCCGCCTCCCCCAACATTATCAATCTGTGGAGAAGAGGTTGAAGAATCCAAAGTGATTTTCTCCCCGTTGCAATAAAGATCAGAGCCATAATGCCAAGGGATGGCATTACTACTTTCATATGGAACTGGTCTAGGTACCGTGATGGTAACTGGACTGACTGCAGCAGAGGAAGGTACTGAAATAGTGTGCGGGTCGTAGTAAATGGTGACTAGTGACCTGGCTGGAGATGCCACTGTTTGTTGTTGAAAGTTGTTGTTTGGAGGAACATATGATGGATCATAGTAAATGGTGACTGCTGAAATATCTTCATCAATTTCTGTTGGCGTTGTAGAAGATTCTGCTGAATGAGGGGGTGCTGACGTTGTAGAAGAAATGGTTATTGACATCTGATTTGTTGAAGTGATGGACGGAGCCATTGTTGATGATATTGATGAATTGGTTGGAATGATTGTTGTTGCAGTTGTAGAAGAGTCAGGAATTGTTGTCAAAGGGATTGCGGGATTCGTAGGCGCTGATGTTGTGATATGAAGTATACCACTTTTGATAAGACCGTCTATGCCGCTTCTCAAATTATCACACCCGTTGACCGAAATGTTGCAATAACCACAACCGAGCTCACACCCGGGGAACATCTGGCACTCTAGAAGCTGAGCTTTAATTTCTACCAGAGGTGTCCGAATCTGCCCAACACTGGTGATTAAGAAAGATGGCTTGTCTTCCTCAATAGCATTAATTCTTGGTCCTCCATGATTGGGCATGGGATTCTTGTTTACATTTGGCGGGGGTGCAAAGTTGAGGGCTTTAGAATCTACCAGATCTTGCACTTTCATTTGTAAAGCCCTGCATTTCTCTGTATTATGGCCAGGTGCATTAGAATGAAAAGCACACCTGGCGTTGACGTCATAATTTCTTGGAAGATTGGAAGGATCCGGTGGTTCCAATGTCCTTAACTCAACCAAGTTGAGTTTCAGGAGTTGTGGCAATAAAGCGGCATAGGGATAGGGTCAATCACCCTATTTGCTTGTGATGGTCTTTGCTAAAAGGGTCTTTGTTGTTGATTGCTGTTGTTGTTGTTGTTGTAGTTTCTCTGTGGCGGATACTGAACTTGCTGTTGATAGTGTGGTTGTTGTCGTGGTTGATATGCTGGTTGCTGAGGAATCGGAGCTGGAATAGTGACAGCTGCTACTGATCTGTGGACATACTGAGGCCTGCCCCTGGCAGCATGAATGGAATTTGTCTCACCGGTTCTTCTAGGTCCCACAAAAGGCTTCCTGGGGTTACTGGAAGAAATTGCACCATTATCAGAAATTTTACCCATCTTCAGAAGGCTTTCAATTCTTTCTCCAGCTATGACTACGTCAGCGAAGCTGGTGGAAGAAAAGGCAGCTAGCCTATCAATATATGTTCCTTGCAGAGTATTCATAAACATGTCGGCCATTTCTCTTTCCGACATGGGTGGCTGGACAGTAGCAGCAAGCTGTCTCCACCTCTGGGCATATTCCCTGAAGCTTTCTCTGGAGGATTGAGACATTCCCATCAGAAGGGTTCTGTTAGGAGCCATGTCCAGGTTGTATTGGTACTGTCTGATGAAAGCTTCAGCTAGGTCCTTCCAGCACCTGATAGTAGCTCTGGTCAAGTGAGAGTACCACTCCCTTGAAGCCCCAGTCAAACTATCTTCAAAGTAAAACATCCATAGTTTTTCATCCATGGTGTATGCCTTAAGTCTCCCCAGAAAGGACTGTAAGTGAGTTCGTGGACAGGAAGTTCCATTGTACTTCTCGAAGCACGGGGGTTTAAACTTATGGGGAATTCTTACCCCATCCACTAACCCCATATCCATGACATCGAAACCCAAGGAATTTTGAGACTCCAGAGATCTCAACTTCTCAGCAATTTCATCAAGCCTCTTATCATAAACTTCATCCCCAGCTCCCATCACAGTAAACTGCTCTTCTTGGGGGTCTTCTTGTAAGACTCTTCCTCCAGTAGTATTTCCTTGCACAATACCCGGGATGTTAACTTCCGGGTGTAGATGAGGCCCATATACTGGTGGGTTAATATGAGGCTGACCCCTTTCATTGTTACTTGTTCCTCCAGTTCCCAGGGGAGGTTCTTTCGGGGTTTGTCTTTCTACCAATGCCCTCAATCTTTCTTGGCTTTGAGCCAAGCCATTCATTACTTCCATGAACTGGGTCATTTGGTTTCTCATCTCCAGCCTTTCGTTAACCATCTGGGTTCTGACCTCTGTCAGCTCTTGCTGTACTTGATCCATCTGGATACCAGGAAGGTTGTTGCGAGTAGGATATCTGTGCGGACGGTTGAGAGGGAACACCCAACGGCGATCAATAATTCCTGAACCACAACAGAGTTAGTAACAAACAAAACAAAAACCTAAAAAACAAAACAAAAGTTAGTATGCAATGCAGTATGCTTATTTGTTTCCAAGGTATCCGGCTTGGTACTTGGTTTTGACCTTTCCAGACCCGGAGGAAGATGCTTTGATGTTGCTTGAGAGAGAGAGACTTAATGAAACAAACTGACAAATACATTACAAATGGTGGATCATACATAGTTTGTTTTTACAACATACGCCCCTGAAGGGTCAAAATACAACATAAAAGAAAAGTACATCAAATGGAAATAACAACAAGCAAAGAAATCAAACATCTAAGCCAAACTCATCCTCCTTAACCTCCTTCAGAAGTGCTTCAGTTATAGGACTAGCCGGATGCTCTGTAATGTTTCTGATGAGAAGGTTTCTGGTGGCAATAGCAGTGGTCAGCTTCTTGTGTCTGTCTTGGTCCTTTGACCTCTTCACACCAGCCTTAATCTTCAGTTCTGAAATTTCTTTTTGGGCTGCTAACAAAGCCTCCTGTTGTTTCTTCTCAATGGCCTCTAACTGCTCAATCCTGGCCTGAGTTCTCTTATCCTCTTGAGTGAGAGCTTCAGTGATCCTGACCCACCTAGCTTGACTTTCTTTCAGATAGAGATCAGTTCTAGCCTTCTGAAACTGGGCCTCCTTACAGGCATTCTTCAAAATCTGCTCTCCAGCTCTTGATTTCTTGATGTAGTCCTCTGATTTCTCAATCCTGGCTAGATGCTCCACCTTAAGCTTTTCTAACCTCTCAATGTCTAGACGACCATCACTCCTCTCCCAGAGGGTCTTCTTCAGAGCTTGAGACAGATTCTCATTCCTTTCCTTCAGCTTCTCAAATTCCTCCAGGCTGACAGTGGCTGGAGGTGGTGTTGTGGATGGTCCAGGTGCATCCTCAATGGTGAAGGGCATCCCAGAAATTTGAGCCCTAGCATGAGACCATTCATAATACTGAGCTGAAGCCACATTATTGCACCTTCCAAGGATGGCCATCCCTTTGGTTTGGATGTTGTCCCAAGCCCAGGATGCTTGCCTGACAACAGCTAGATTAGGCTTTATCTCACAATACAGGGTTTCAGCCAAGTCTTGCACTCTAGGAGGGTGGACCAAAGCATAGCCCAATTGTCTCTTAAACAGCAAAGGATTGTAGTTGATGCAACCCTTCACTCCTACTAGAGGTACATTGGGGAACTGCCCACAGCTAGTAATTATGTCCCTTCCTTTGGTGCTCTGAGTGCACCATCTGATGTCATCTGAAGTTAAAGCAATAAGTCTCCTAGCCCAATTCTTCTGTTGGTGAGGATTCAAGAAAGCATCAGTCTTGGGCAAGTGTTTGAGCAGCCAGGTATGAAATAGAGGAGCACAGCATCTCACCAATCTCCCTCTCTGCTTCTCATTTCTTTGGTGAACAGAATAATAGAAGTCTCCCAGCAAGGTGGGTACTGGGTTCCTCAGAAGGAAGAGATGAATAGCATTCTTGCTGATAAACTTGGGCTCATCTGCAAAAAGTATAACCCCATATATACTGAGGGCTAACAATGCACAAACTGCCTTCCATTCTCCCAAGGAGGCCTTCAGGATGGCCTGAGAAGTTAGAAAGTCCAAGTGTAGGCCAGGAATTCCAGCCTTTGTAGACATGTTCTGCTCAATCAAAGTAGGTTCCAGGTATAGTGCTTTTGCCTCTTCTTCATTGCTGGGAGAAGTCATTTCAGGTTTGAAGGGGATACCACCCCTGACAGGTACTCCAATCAATGATGAAAACTCCTCCAACAGAGGTCCCAACTGAAAATTATGGAAAGTGAAGCATCTCAAAGGAGGGTCATAGAACTGTAGGCAAGTGTGAATCAAACTCCTCTGAGAAGGGTCCAAGTCCATAACCATATCAAGGATGCCTCCATAATGCTCTCTGAATAATGGGATGTGGTCTGGAGTGATAAGTGCCTGGATCTGCCTGATGCCAGTCAGCACAGGCTCAAAGAAATGGTATGAAATGTTGCTCTTCTTGGGTGCCATGACTGCTGATGAAGAGCTGAAAACAGATGCTGATGATGAAGACTGATACTGGAGATGAGCCACTGATAGGCTGAGGATGATGATGGAGGTAGCTAAAGCAGGCAACTGATGAAGATAGCTGAAGCAGATAGCTGATGAAACAGAGGTCTATGCAGATGAAGGGGTCAAAACCAAGCCAAATATGATGTGGATACCCTGGAAAAAAAATAAACAAATGTTAAATGATGCAAATGATGAGTATGCAAATGATATGCAAGGGTTTGTGATCAAGCTGGATCTGATTACTGCCTTGATATAAGTCCATGTATGTTCAAGAAGTCCAGATGGAGGTTCAGAAGTCCAGTAACCAAGGTGGGGGACTCAAATAAAGAGTCACATGTCCTGGGTTAAATCACAAGAACTGTCCAAAGTGAGGCATTCTTAAACACAATAGGTAACAGGGTATGATGTGGCCAAGGGTTCCTGCAAACTTGTAAACAGCCCAACCCCCTCACAGGTGATGTTCTAAAACAAGGATCCTCAGACTTGGATCAGTTATGAGAAGTGTAAACACTTCTAACCCGGAGGTACAGTGTTTACAATAACCATAAAAGATCCTCCTCTAATTCACCTCAGTTTCTGAAGGTCATAATAAAGGTCATCCAGACTTAGCAGGCTTCCCAGATAGCCCTAGCACTACAGGAAATCTGTAGCACATAGTTCTCAAGAAGAAACCCACATCTGAACCGTGTTTCATATTCCCGCACCAGAACGAAATGGAATGGGAAAGAACATGAACCACTCTAGCCTAGGTGTCACTCAGGTCCCAGGTATAGGACCTCAAACTCTCAGTAGAACCCCACCCACCAAAGCAAAAACCAAATCCATCCAGATGACAATATGACAGTATGATATATAAAGCTGTAAAGAAAGCAATAAATAACTGTACATAAAGCAGTAAATAAAGAAACTATATAAACACAATCAGCACATAACACCCCAGTAAACACAAATCAAACAAGCGCTAGGAGGAACCCACAAAAAGAACCAGAAGCCCTGGTTACAGTATAAGTTTTCCCAGCAGAGTCTCCAAGCTGTCGCTCCCACCGAATGACACCTCAAAGGTCAGAAGGGGTACAGACGCGAACGGTCGGCGAAAAGAGGAATGAGAACACACAGAAGTGAACTCAGAAAGACAAGAAAAGAGTCGACAGCTAGGCATTTTTATCCCAGAGGAAAGGTAATGCTGCATAGACCTAGGAAGATATGGATAAGACGGTCGCGAACCAGAGAGACTGAGAAAGGGGGTTGGTTACAACCTGGGAAGGTATTAGCACCCAGATTGTCCGCCGTACTCGACGGGATCCACGCTTAAAAGATTTGTGTTTTAAGGGGGTAGTGTCAGTGCAATCTGTGTATAAAGGAGCTGGAAAAGGATGTACAGGTGTCAGTGTAAGAGAAGTGAAGTGTATAAGTGAAGTGTCAGTGTAAGAACAAGAATGAAATGCTCAAGATCATGAGGCTAAAAGAATAAAGCTGGAAAGAGGGGGAATATACAGAGACTTTTGTTCGATAACTATTAAGTTATGCCTACGTATCCTCTCGTGCAATGAGGAAGTCAGAACACCGTAGTTCGACCCAAAGAGACTGAAGGATAAATTGACTTGTGAACTTCTTACTTGTCTATGCTCAAGTGTATGACCTGTCTGGCTCAGGTGCAAACTGTCTTGCATTAGACGGAAGAAGCGAGTTCTCGTTTGTGAGTGAAGATGATGAGAAAAGAATCCCGAAGGAGACGATTATTGTTTGCTTTTGTGTTTTCAGTCTTTTATTGCTTTTTTTGAAGTTTGTCATAAGTTAATGAGCTTAAGCCTAAACCAATGGGTTAGCAAACTCATCACATCCTCCCTCTGATTAGGGGTAATGAGAATACCTTAAGTGTGAAGTCAGTGTCTCACACTTAGTCACCATGATGTAGGATTAAGATCATTAACCTACTTGTGATTATTTAGATGTTTTTGTTGTTTTTGTTTAGTGTTGAGTAATGAGTTTAAGCCATAATCAGGGATTAAACAGACTCATTACACCATCCTAATAGAAGGATAATAGATGAGAATATTTAAGCTGAGGAAGACTCCTCAACTTAATCCATGATTAGGGATTAACTTCATGATAAAACAAAGCCTTTATTAGATGGATTTTAATTAGTGGTAAGATTAAGAAATGGATTTTATGGTTTGTAAGACAACTTGAGGGGGACTTGTCCATTAACACTAGGGTTAGTCCTTCTTAACCAATTAAGGAAGAATTAGAACCCTAATGCAAGGCCCAAGTTACAAGCTGGATGTCTTGATGATTATTAAGTGGATTGATTAAAGGGTTTAAACACATTAAGGGTTTAACACTTAAGATTAAAGTTATACACTCCATCCTAATAGAAGGATGCAGGCATAAGCTTAATCACAAAGCCTTAAAACCTTTAGGGTTTAGTCCCTGATTATGAGATGAGAAGAGAAGACTCAAATAGACACAAAGGTAAAAGCTAAGTGGGGGACTAATCAAACCCTAATTGTTATCATGCTTGGTTGTCCTAGGGTTTGTGAGGCTTAAGAGGAGAAATCTTCAAGGAAGCCACCAAGGAGAAGCAAGATAGAAAAAGGATAAGATGAGAAGAGAAAAGAGGGAAGAGAGGCACAAGTGAGCAAGCTCACTCAAAGACAAGTAAAAATGCAGCAAGGATGTAAAATAACAAGATGAGAAGAGGTAGGAGTTGAAGGCAAATTCACCTCCCAAACAAACTTACCATTAACCTGAAAAGTTAGTACAAGATGCATAATGGAAGAAATGGGATGAAACAATGCATATGGATGGGCAAAGGCCAAAGTCAGAAACATACACATGATGCAAATGATGTCAAGAGATGATGCAAACACATGTCAAGAGTTGTGGATGATCATACAAGGATGAGGATTCAAATGAAGCATGCTTGAACCATGGAAGTTCATGAAAGTTTATGAAATGATATGAATGCATAACATGGAAAATGAAAGATGCAATGATCAAACATGATTCTAATATGTCCTAAGATGTGTTATGAATCAAATGAATGCACAAAATGTCATGGCAAGTCATTGGATGCAAGCAAATGAGAAATGGATGCAAAGGAAAGCATGAATTAGGGTTATATGCAACATACAAAGCAAAAATACAAAACCAGAAGCAAATGACATGATAAAAATTTGAAAATTCAATCAAAGGAACCTTAGACCTATACAAACTCACTTCCCAAATGAGGGGATCCAACTCTTAACCTAGTGAGAGTTATGAATTTCCTAAGATTGCTAGGGTTTTAAGGTACCTTGTCAAAAGAAAATGCAAAACAAATTGAAAATGCAAGATCAATTCATGCCAATTTTATCTTATAAACTACATGCTATACAAGATGCAATGCAAAAAGAATCATGGTCCAATTCTCAAAGGTTAGACAGAAATGAATATTTGAAGTTTGAAGCAAAATAATGCCTTGAAATGAAATTAAATCCAAAGAAAAATTATCAAAAGGCATCAAGAACAAAAAATAAATTTGGTTTGAGAGTTGGACAATGTTTCTAAATGTTCTTAAATGTTACATGAATTTTTTTTGTGATTTTTAAATACCTAAAAGTATTTTTAATTAATTAATTTTCATTAATTAATTAAAAATAAACTTTTAAATGATTTAAAAATAAATTTTAATGCAAAAAATAAAAATAAAAATATTTTTGTGTTCTGAAAAATAATGAAAACCTTGACAAAAAATTTCATAATTTTTAAACATTTTTTGCTATTTTAAATTAAATATGCAAAACAAATGAAATAAAATGAAATAAAAATACAAATAAAGAGAAAGTCAGCGCATCCTGAGGCTGAGATTCAAACTGGGAATGGAGGGAAAGACTGGCGCGCTATCCTACGGCTCTCATTCAAACTGGCCAGATTAATATAAAAACCTGATTAATTAACTAATGACGTGGATTAGGGTTTCTAATGATGCATCAAGGCCACCCATTTACGCGCGGGTCAACCCTGGTCAAACCATCCTACGCTCCACATTCAAACTCTCATTAATGAAAAAATTAGGGTTAATGATTTTCAGGTGGCCGGAGAAGACTTCCGGTCGTCTTCTCCGACGAACCCAAACCCTAGATTTCGCTACAGGTCACTAAACATGCAATTTCTTCCACAGAAATGATCCTCTCCCCAATCTAAACCTAACCCCTCTTTCAAAAATCATTTATTTTCATTAACAAGCCTGAATCGAAGGAAAATACGAAACACGAGCAAACTTTCAGAGTGACATGAAATGGTCATCTCTTACTTATTTTCAAATCTAAATACATCCAGATGATCAGTGCAACATGTAGATTCAGTTTGTAACAAGAAAATGAAGTTCTGAGAAAAAAGTTCTTAGGTTGTACCTGAGCTGGAGACCTTCAAAAATGGACTTTCAGAGCCTTCCTTTTGTGCCAATGACCTCCCTTGATCCTCCTGAGGTTGATGGAACCCTTGAATGAAGTTGAGAGTGGCTAGCTTTTGTGGTTCAGTTCTGGTGTGGCAGGAAATGGGGTTCTTGTGTGTGTTGTTTCAGATCATTGTGAGGGGTGGGATCTGTTCTATGGATGATTTCTGGTTGATTGGTGAAGGAAATATTGAAGTTTGATGGTTGTGTTGTGTGATTCGAAGAGGGAAAGGTTTTGACAGTTTTTGGAGTGTGCTACAATGTGTGTGTTTTAGGCTTGTGTATGTTATGTTTTATGATCCTTAGGTGATCCATAAACTATCCCAACAAATCTGGAGAGCAGGTGTGCATTGTGGGATTGGTATGGGATGATTGGCCAAAAAGTCAAGTTTTGTGTACTTGCAGCATGGGCTGTGGCAGAGATGATCTAGAGGCATGTCCTGCCTCAGCTTGAGTCAAGGATAGCCCTTGGATGGTTCATGAGAGGCTGCTGCATTTGGATCATGAGCTAGAAGGGTTTTTGCAACTTGACAACTTGTTAAATCTCATGGTTTTTGGCTATGTATGTGTGAGAAGTCTTGCTGAATTTCTGATGTGGGATGCCTCATTAGGTCATGACAATGTATTAAAACCAGCTAGGGGTCAAACAAAACCTTTGAGAATCAATTTGCAAGAAATCCCTCTTTGCACTTTCATGAAAAATGACTTATGGTTATGTGACAATCAAGGCATAGAAATGGAAAATTCTTTGGGCCAAACTGATTTTTAGACATTGGTTTATGTTTGTATGAATATTAGAAGTCCATTTGATAGCACAATTTGTCTTGGCAAGTGGTTTTGCAACTTTGCCTCTTTGGTAGAGAACTTGAAATTATGTGATTTTCCCCAACTTTGACAAGCCATAACTTTTGATCCAAAATGAATTAGGACAAGTTCTTGTACTTTTTGAAAAGGGAATGATCCATTCTACAACTTTCATGACCAAAGTTTTCCCATTTGAAGCATTTTTGAATCAAAAAGCAAAGGTTGAAAAAGTTTCCCAAAATGGCAAGTTTCCATTACAAGTCATTTTCCCAAAACGTCAACTTTGCAAATGGCTTGAAATTCTTCAATTTTGTGAACTTCTAACATCTTATATGATCAAATAAAGATCATACATAATCAAAATGATGAAGAACACCCTTTGGTTGGGTCATTGAGGGCCTCAGATGCCCTGATTTTGCACTGACTTGCTCAAAAAGTCAACTCTTGATCAGATGACTTCCCCATTGAATTTTTTCATGAAAATTGATATGCATGATCCTTATAACATATAGAGACCAATATAAACAAGAATGACCAAAAAATTTGGAGTTATGGCCTTTGAAACCAAAACCCTAATTCTAGGTCATCTGTGCAGTTAAACCTGGCTCTGCTTCCATGCCAATCTCAGTTCTTGTGACTTTTTGACATTCTTGACTTTGAGGGGATATAATATGATGCTTGAACATACATGGAACCCTTTTAAGTGATTGATGACCTTTGGAGTGGCTCAAGAAGCTCTTGGATTGCTCAGATTACAAACCCTAGATGCAAATGACTTAGAACCAGTGCAATGAATCAAAAATGCAATATGAGATGTTATGATTGAAATTATCCATATGAAAAGACCACAAGCCATGGTGTGAATTGGTGAGGGCAAATTTGGGGTGTTTACACAATTCAGCAAGTGGATCAAAGCTTATGTGATGTTTTGCAATTTTCCCAAACTTTGGCCCCTTTGGAAATTCATGAAGTTCAAGGCACCAAAATGCATAATTCTTGGGCCAATTCTGATTTTTAGAAGTCACATGAGCATGTTGTGAAGAGTTTGTGCACATTTGAAGTCTTTAGAATGCTTTATCATACCATTTTGCAAAATGCCTCTTTGGTGTAAAACATGAAATTATGTGATTTTCCCCAACTTTGACAAGCCATAACTTTTGATCCAAAATGAATTAGAATGAGTTATTGTACTTTTTGAAAAGGGAATGATCCATTCTACAACTTTCATGACCAACGTTTTCCCATTTGAAGCATTTTTGAACCAAAAAGAAAGGGTTGAAAAACTTTCCCAAAATGGCAAGTTTTCATTACAAGTCACTTTCCCAAAAAGGCAACTTTGCAAATGGCTTGAAATTCTTCAATTTTGTGAACTTCCAACATCTTATATGATCAAATAAAGATCATACACAATCAAAATGATTATGAACACCCTTTGGTTGGGTCATTGGGGGCCTCAGATGCCCTGATTTTACACTGACTTGCTCAAGAAGTCAACTCTTGATCAGATGCCTTCCCCATGGAATTTCTTCATGAAAATTGATATGCATGATCCTTATGACATATAGAGACCAATAGAAACAAGAATGACCAAAAAATTTGGAGTTATGGCCTCTGAAACCAAAACCCTAATTTCAAGTCATCTGTGCAGTTAAACCTGGCTCTGCTTCCATGCCTTTCTTAGTTCTTGTGATTCTTTGACTTTCTTGACTTTGAGAGGATATAATATGATGCTTGAACATACATGGACCCCTTTGAAGTGATTGATGACCTTTGGAGTGGCTCAAATGGCTCTGGGATAGCTCAGATCACAAACCCTAGATGCAGATGACTTAGAAACAATGCAGTGAAGCAAAAATGCAATATGAGATGCTATGATTGAACTTATGCATATGAAAAGATCACAAGCCATGGTGTGAATGAGTGAGGGCAAATTTGGGGTGTTTACACATATCATGATAGTTGGAATTGTATATGTCTGGATGAATTCACGATGGAGTTGTTGTTGCTGAGTTTTTATAATGTGTTCATGATTGTGTTATTGTTGCTGAATTATATGATTGAAGATGTTATGACATGCTTATGCTAATTTATTTATATTCTATATTCTAATATATTAATGATAAATTATGATTACTCACCCTGCCTGCTTGGAAATGTTGCCTCTTTCGTGGGTAACTTGCAGATGTCAAAGAGTAGACTTGCAGTGCAATAGGAGTTTCACGAGTCTCAGAGCATGCTTTAGTGTTCCTTATTAGTGATTCTGGTTTATGTGTCCTGCTCTGTGTCATGTAACACTGGGATGAGTTTTATTTTGCTAAAATGTTTTCAAAATTATGTTATTATTTGGATAAATGTTTTCCCATTTTATGATGTTAAATTCAGGATGGTGAAAATTATGTTTATGAAGTAAACTAATGAAGTTTTGAATTTTGAAGTTTAAATTCCGCTGCGAAATGCTTTATGTTATTCTTGAGGTTGTTTAACCCGTGTTACGGGACAAGACACTGTGTGTTTGATTTTCTGACGAAATGTGATACCCTTTTTCGATGATTACTCTGATATTATTTAAATATTTTATTTTGGGGTAGAAGGGTGTTACATCATGCACATAAAACAAAACGTAATACACAATATAAATATGTTCTAAGCATGGAAGTCAAACAAAGGCAGTCCTATAAGTCTTATTAATCCATTGATTTTGTTTGAAATTGCCTCTATGCAATATTCTCAATTTCGACCTCCAAAACCCTAATCATGGCGTGCTTTGAATCCTGCGATGAAACTCAAATCTAATGACCCAGGAAGCTTCTGAACAACAAAACAAACAACATTATATGATCAAAATCAAATAAACAAGCATGAATTAATCAAATCGAAAATCAAGATTTTAAGACATAATGTAAATTCGGTCCACATGATTTATGAGTTCTTTGATGATGGTGATGATTGTCATAGCTTCAGAATGCATCAAGGAAGGTAAATGAACCTTTCAAACCTTTGAAAAGACACTAGAATGACCAAACCGCATGGTCAATTTTCTTGAGAATTTTTGAAGTGACAATGGCTCTTTTTGTTCTAAAAATTCGTCCCCTAATGCTATGTCTTTGTTGTGTTTATATAAGAGAAGGATTTAGGTCAGAGAGATGGGCCTTTTGGCAATGGGTTGAGGTTGCTTGATTGTGAAGAAAGCTATGGTCAAAAATATCAAAAAAATTCAAATGATATGTTTCCAAATTGATTGAACACGAAATTGGAGAGTCTCAATCAGTCTTAAATGTTTTTAAGAGCTTCTAGAACAAGAATCACATCCAAATATTGAGTTTTATATTTTATTTTGATTTAAATTGAATTTTAATAAATAAAATTCAAATAAATTATAAATAAATTATAAAAATCAGAAATAATTGGAATTGCGTCGTGCTTGATCTTATTGTGAAGTTTGGATTGCAATTTCACAAGCCCATTTGGAAAAAATTGGATTTGAGACCCTTTTTGCTCAATGCACCCCTTGAAAATTTCCCAACTTTTCCAAAGCATAACTCCCTCAATTTTAAGGATATGAAGATGATCTTAGACATTTTGGAAAGCTCAAAGAGTCCTCTAACAAACCTATTTGGTCTCATATCCATATCTTTTACTATTTTCAAATTACACTCTTTGGAAAAAGTTGACTTTTAGTTGACTTTTGAAATGACCTGTAATGTTTTAGCTCATACCTTCCAAATGAAGCATTTTTAGGCTCTGCTTGTGACACACAAAGTTGTAGAGAATTTAATTTACTTCAAAATGAGATTTGGATGGGAAATTTTTTATGAAGCATGTGAAAGTTATGGCTGGTCAAAGTTCACTTGACTTTTCCTAGGAAACCCTAATTTAGAAACTACCTGACTCTTGATGATCTGAGATCTCCTTGATGAATCATGATCAACCCTTGATCAAATGATGAATTTTAATTCATAATCTTGATGTTGGCAAAATATCTTGAAGTTTGACTTCAATTTGACCACAGTTGACCTCAGTTTGACTTTTTAACCATCCTGACTGATTTTTGCATATCTGATCATCTGACTGGTCAAACATATTGGGAAAGCCCTGAAACTTAACATGAGGACTCTTGAATACATGTGGGATGTTATGAAGCTCACTTGAGGCCTTATAAGTCCATTTAGCTTAGATAAACTCAAAACCCTAGTTGTGGATCCATTGCTTAGGAAGAGGCTTTGTCTGAAGAAACTCTCGAACTTTCTGACCAATTGGGGACCTTGAGAAACTTATGATCATTGAGAAATCTTGAGATACATTGCCTTGATTGTGGGAGGGCGAATTTTGGTGTACAAAAGCTGCCCCTGTTCAATTTTCTGAAACCTGAGGAGTTAGATTGGCATGCACGTCATTCGTGACTTGAAGGTTGAAGGGGATTGAACACAAAAGCCCAAAAATTTGCACTCGCCGGTGCGTAGAATGATACCGTTGGTTGGTTGTATTGCTTAAATGGGCTTAAAGATGCCATTCGGAGAAAAGATTGTACTGCTTGAATGGGCTTAAAGATGCCATTCGGAGAAAATATTGTATTGCTTGAATGGGCTTAAAGATGCCATTCAGAGAAAAGTTCTTCAAATATACTTCTTGGAGAATAAGGTAGTCCAAAATATGAAGATATAACCTTTGGGAAGATAAACGAAGGCCCAAGGTAATGATATGGCTTTCGGGAGGATAAACAATGTCCCAAGGTAATGATATAGCTTTTGTGAAGATAAACAACGGCCCAAGGCAATGATATAGCTTTCGGAAGGATAAACAACGTCCCAAGGTAATAATAGGGTACTTGGGAAGATAAACAATGTCCCAATATAACCTTTGGGAAGATAAACAATGGCCCAAGGTAATGAAATAGCTTTTGGGAAGATAAACAACGACCCAAGGTAGCCTTTGGGAAGATAAACAACGGCCTAAAGTGATGATATAGCTTTCGGGAGGATAAACAACGTCCTGAGGTAATGATATAGATTTTGGGAAGATAAACAACGGCCCAAAGTGATAATAGGGTACTTGGGAAGATAAAAAACGGCCCAAGGTAAGGATATAACTTTTGGAAAGATAAACAATGGCCCAAAGTCATAATAGGGTACTTGGGAAGATAAACACGGCCCAAGGTAAGGGTATAACTTTTGGGAAGATAAACAACGGCCCAAAGTCATAATAGGGTACTTGGGAAGATAAACAACAGCCTAAGGTATAAATTGTTGATGAAGTTTGTCTGCTGAAGAATTAACCTGAAAAACAAGGTTAGTTCTATGCAAATATCATGACGTATATAACACTTTGCAAAATAATATTTCATGATAATGTTGTATGCGTATGATATGATATGATGTGATGTGATATATGTATGAATTATGTAGTTGAAGCGCATAAGTAGCTTCGTAGAACAGCTACTGGCTGGGGAAAATAAATCCCGATTCGTTATTGAGGAGTATGAGGACTTCGTTCCTGTCTTGTTTAAGAATACCGTACTTAGAACATTCCGTTTTCGTTCGTTGTACATCTTATTGAAGGATTAAGTTTCTGAATATCCCGACTGAGGATAAAAGAGATGGACATAGATCCGGGAGACCTATGTAGTTTAAGTCTTCGGAGGATATGAGACTGTTTGAGGACTTCATAATATTGAAAGATACTACCTGAAGTATTTCGTAAGAATATCCGTAAAGATTACTCTGTGGGGATGAACTGCCGAAGATTCGTTGAATTCCTACCTCCGTTTGTTCTTTGTAAATGCTATTATTGTATTTTATGCATTTATGGTAAACATCAAACATAACCAACGGACATTTCTCGCTTTAGTAAAAGGGGAAAAGTAAGCCTGAATTCGGAAAACATTTCTTCCTTGAATAAAGAGGGAAAAGTAAAACTGAACTCAAAGCAGAATCGTTTCAACTTTGAGAGTGTATAACCAATTGGATTTAGAGCTTCTGAGGTTCTTAACTTTCATGAATAATTTCCCAGAAATTATCATGACTGGATCCAAAGACATGATATTGACACCATATAATACTATTGGCGTAGACAGTTAATTTCCACAATGGCTTCTGCTGAGAATCCAATATCAAGGTAATAAAATTGTGATGGACCATATATACTCCGGGTATTAGATTTGGAAAGAGAGCGTTGCCCCTTGGTTGAGGATGAATTGTCCCATAATGGAAGTATATGAAAGGATCTACATCAAAAGAAATAAGCAGAATGTCCCACAATAATATGCCCCTGGAATCATGAACTTGGTAATGTTTCCCTTAGTAATTCAGATAGATGAGGAGACCTGCCCCTGGCTACTTAAGCATAGTTGAATCTTGACCTGATTGCCCCAAATGAATTTGGAAAGTAACATGGCATGCCCCCTTTAGTGGAAGATAATGACAATGCCTCTTTGTATATATTGGCTTTGATTTAGGAAGCAACTTTGTCTATCGGAAGGACTTTAATTTATTGAACATTCATCCTGTAAGTTCCTCTATTTGTCAAACACTCAGTTATATTCAAACAATTATATTCAAAAATGCAATGCTTATGTCTGTCTTGAAGTTTTAAAAAAAAAGTTATTTTGGTAAAATAATGTTTGTAAAAATTGTGATATTAACTCAAGATTTATAATAAGCCTTAAAGGAGTCAGGATACCTTTTTGTAGCAATATGCTTTTCGAACTAACCATGCTTCAGTTAGGTCTTTTAAAGGGTTGTAACGTGGTTTGGTTCATGGTTTAAGGAAAAAAGGATAAAAGGCTCAAGTTTATTTATACCACAAATTTTTTGACGCATCTTTGGAGGTCTACCCCACCATATTTCGACCAAACTTCTTATGCACTGAAGACTTCGACGTTTGGTGGAAGGAGTATTATATTAACAAATTCTTTGATGTATCAACTTTCAACACTCTCCTGACGAATGCCTTTGCTTTTGTGCAGGATAAGAAGAAGAAAGGTACAGATAAGCATATCAAAGAAATTCAAAAATTTCAAAAATATTTTGAAACTATTTACATGCCCAATGATCTTCGTCGAACCATAGGCGAAGCAGCAGTGACTTTAAGACGAAACTTTTCAGAAAAGTTGGACAGGTTGGGGGTGCCTTCATACATTCCACCACATGCACGTTACAACTTTGCTTATACTTCATTTCCCCCAAAGTTTCCCCCACTCCCTTCTGAAGAATTTGGTGTGGCCTTGTGCCCCCCATTTCCAGATTGGTTTGTGTGTGGATCTCATTTAAAGTTGCTTCGCGAGTCCAGCAAAAAACATGCCGAACATGTGGTTCCGACGAAGTATTATTTGGGCAACTTCACTGGGCACCTTCATGTTGGAATAGAACATGTTAGTGTGTAAGAACCCATTCTTGAAGGTGTCGAAGAAATTAAATTCCTCTTCTTATATCTAACTCTTTTTATGTTTTATATCAATGTTCATCCAATTCTTTCTCTTTCAGCTGTTAGAATCGTCAAGAAAACTCCTGGTGAAGGGACCTCCTCCAAAACAGTCGAAAAATCGCCCATAGCTACTAAAAAGGTTTCGACCAATAATAACACCTCACTTTTCTTCCTTTATATAAATTCCAATATTCTCAATACTGACCATATGTCCTTTTTGCACACTTCAGGTAACCCGTACACCAGCCACAAAAAGAAAACAAGAAGAAAAAGAGGCGAATGTCGAAGAATCTGAGGATGAATCTCCTGAGCCTTAACCCCTCCGAAATAATTGGAATTGCGTCGTGCTTGATCTTATTGTGAAGTTTGGATTGCAATTTCACAAGCCCATTTGGAAAAAATTGGATTTGAGACCCTTTTTGCTCAATGCACCCCTTGAAAATTTCCCAACTTTTCCAAAGCATAACTCCCTCAATTTTAAGGATATGAAGATGATCTTAGACATTTTGGAAAGCTCAAAGAGTCCTCTAACAAACCTATTTGGTCTCATATCCATATCTTTTACTATTTTCAAATTACACTCTTTGGAAAAAGTTGACTTTTAGTTGACTTTTGAAATGACCTGTAATGTTTTAGCTCATACCTTCCAAATGAAGCATTTTTAGGCTCGGCTTGTGACACACAAAGTTGTAGATAATTTAATTTACTTCAAAATGAGATTTGGATGGGAAATTTTTGATGAAGCATGTGAAAGTTATGGCTGGTCAAAGTTCACTTGACTTTTCCTAGGAAACCCTAATTTAGAAACTACCTGACTCTTGATGATCTGAGATCTCCTTGATGAATCACGATCAACCCTTGATCAAATGATGAATTTTAATTCATAATATTGATGTTGGCAAAATATCTTGAAGTTTGACTTCAATTTGACCACAGTTGACCTCAGTTTGACTTTTTAACCATCCTGACTGATTTTTGCATATCTGATCATCTGACTGGTCAAACATATTGGGAAAGCCCTGAAACTTAACATGAGGACTCTTGAATACATGTGGGATGTTATGAAGCTCACTTGAGGCCTTGTAATTCCATTTAGCTTAGATAAACTCAAAACCCTAGTTGTGGATCCATTGCTTAGGAAGAGGCTTTGTCTGAGGAAACTCTCGAACTTTATGACCAATTGGGGACCTTGAGAAACTTATGATCATTGAGAAATCTTGAGATACATTGCCTTGATTGTGGGAGGGCGAATTTTGGTGTACAAAAGCTGCCCCTGTTCAATTTTCTAAAACCTGAGGAGTTAGATTGGCATGCACGTCATTCGTGACTTGAAGGTTGAAGGGGATTGAACACAAAAGCCCAAAAATTTGCACTCGCCGGTGCGTAGAATGATACCGTTGGTTGGTTGTATTGCTTAAATGGGCTTAAAGATGCCATTAGGAGAAAAGATTGTACTGCTTGAATGGGCTTAAAGATGCCATTCGGAGAAAAGATTGTATTGCTTGAATGGGCTTAAAGATGCCATTCAGAGAAAAGTTCTTCAAATATACTTCTTGGAGAATAAGGTAGTCCAAAATATGAAGATATAACCTTTGGGAAGATAAACAAAGGCCCAAGGTAATGATATAGCTTTCGGGAGGATAAACAATGTCCCAAGGTAATGATATAGCTTTTGTGAAGATAAACAACGGCCCAAGGCAATGATATAGCTTTCGGAAGGATAAACAACGTCCCAAGGTAATAATAGGGTACTTGGGAAGATAAATAATGTCCCAATATAACCTTTGGGAAGATAAACAATGGCCCAAGGTAATGAAATAGCTTTTGGGAAGATAAACAACGACCCAACGTAGCCTTTGGGAAGATAAACAACGGCCTAAAGTGATGATATAGCTTTCGGGAGGATAAACAACGTCCTGAGGTAATGATATAGATTTTGGGAAGATAAACAACGGCCCAAAGTGATAATAGGGTACTTGGGAAGATAAAAAACGGCCCAAGGTAAGGATATAACTTTTGGAAAGATAAACAATGGCCCAAAGTCATAATAGGGTACTTGGGAAGATAAACACGGCCCAAGGTAAGGGTATAACTTTTGGGAAGATAAACAACGTCCCAAAGTCATAATAGGGTACTTGGGAAGATAAACAACAGCCCAAGGTATAAATTGTTGATGAAGTTTGTCTGCTGGAGAATTAACCTGAAAAACAAGGTTAGTTCTATGCAAATATCATGACGTATATAACACTTTGCAAAATAATATTTCATGATAATGTTGTATGTGTATGATATGATATGATATGATATGATGTGATATATGTATGAATTATGTAGTTGAAGCGCATAAGTAGCTTCGTAGAACAGCTACTGGCTGGGGAAAATAAATCCTGATTCGTTATTGAGGAGTATGAGGACTTCGTTCCTGTCTTGTTTAAGAATACCATACTTAGAACATTCCGTTTTCGTTCGTCGTACTTCTTATTGAAGGATTAAGTTTCTGAATATCCTGACTGAGGATAAAAGAGATGGACATAGATCCGAGAGACCTATGTAGTTTAAGTCTTCGGAGGATATGAGACTGTTTGAGGACTTCATAATATTGGAAGATACTACCTGAAGTATTCCGTAAGAATATCCGTAAAGATTACTCTGTGGGGATGAACTGCCGAAGATTCGTTGAATTCCTACCTCCGTTTGTTCTTAGTAAATGCTATTATTGTATTTTATGCATTTATGGTAAACATCAAACATAACCAACGGACATTTCTCGCTTTAGTAAAAGGGGAAAAGTAAGCCTGAATTCGGAAAACATTTCTTCCTTGAATAAAGAGGGAAAAGTAAAACTGAACTCAAAGCAGAATCGTTTCAACTTTGAGAGTGTATAACCAATTGGATTTAGAGCTTCTGAGGTTCTTAACTTTCATGAATAATTTCCCAGAAATTATCATGACTGGATCCAAAGACATGATATTGACAGCATATAATACTATTGGCGTAGACAGTTAATTTCCACAATGGCTTCTGCTGAGAATCCAATATCAAGGTAATAAAATTGTGATGGACCATATATACTTCGGGTATTAGATTTGGAAAGAGAGCGTTACCCCTTGGTTGAGGATGAATTGTCCCATAATGGAAGTATATGAAAGGATCTACATCAAAAGAAATAAGCAGAATGTCCCACAATAATATGCCCCTGGAATCATGAACTTGGTAATGTTTCCCTTGGTAATTCAGATAGATGAGGAGACCTGCCCCTGGCTACTTAAGCATAGTTGAATCTTGACATGATTTCCCCAAATGAATTTGGAAAGTAACATGGCATGCCCCCTTTAGTGGAAGATAATGACAATGCCTCTTTGTATATATTGGATTTGATCTAGGAAGCAACTTTGTCTATCGGAAAGACTTTAATTTATTGAACATTCATCCTGTAAGTTCCTCTATTTGTCAAACACTCAGTTATATTCAAACAATTATATTCAAAAATGCAATGCTTATGTCTGTCTTGAAGTTTTGAAAAAAAAAGTTATTTTGGTAAAATAATGTTTGTAAAAATTGTGATATTAACTCAAGATTTATAATAAGCCTTAAAGGAGTCAGGATACCTTTTTGTAGCAGTATGCTTTTCGAACTAACCATGCTTCAGTTAGGTCTTTTAAAGGGTTGTAACGTGGTTTGGTTCATGGTTTAAGAAACAAAGGATAAAAGGCTCAATTTTATTTATACCACAAATTTTTCGACGCATCTTTGGAGGTCTACCCCACCATATTTCGACCAAACTTCTTATGCACTGAAGACTTCGACGTTTGGTGGAAGGAGTATTATATTAACAAATTCTTTGATGTATCAACTTTCAACACTCTCCTGACGAATGCCTTTGCTTTTGTGAAGGATGAGAAGAAGAAAGGTACAGATAAGCATATCAAAGAAATTCAAAAATTTCAAAAATATTTTGAAACTATTTACAGGCCCAATGATCTTCGTCGAACCATAAGCGAAGCAGCAGTGACTTTAAGATGAAAATTTTCAGAAAAGTTGGACAGGTTGGGGGTGCCTTCATACATTCCACCACATGCACGTTACAACTTTGCTTATACTTCATTTCCCCCAAAGTTTCCCCCACTCCCTTCTGAAGAATTTGGTGTGGCCTTGTGCCCCCCATTTCCAGATTGGTTTGTGTGTGGATCTCACTTAAAGCTGCTTCGCGAGTCCAGCAAAAAACTTGCCGAACATGTGGTTCCGACGAAGTATTATTTGGGCAACTTCACTGGGCACCTTCATGTTGGAATAGAACATGTTAGTGTGTAAGAACCCATTCTTTAAGGTGTCGAAGAAATTAAATTCCTCTTCTTATATCTAACTCTTTTTATGTTTTATATCAATGTTCATCCAACTCTTTCTCTTTCAGCTGTTAGAATCGTCAAGAAAACTCCTGGTGAAGGGACCTCCTCCAAAACAGTCGAAAAATCGCCCATAGCTACTAAAAAGGTTTCGACCAATAATAACACCTCACTTTTCTTCCTTTATATAAATTCCAATATTCTCAATACTGACCATATGTCCTTTTTGCACACTTCAGGTAACCCGTACACCAGCCACAAAAAGAAAACAAGAAGAAAAAGAGGCGAATGTCGAAGAATCTGAGGATGAATCTCCTGAGCCTTAACCCCTCAGAAATAATTGGAATTGCGTCGTGCTTGATCTTATTGTGAAGTTTGGATTGCAATTTCACAAGCCCATTTGGAAAAAATTGGATTTGAGACCCTTTTTGCTCAATGCACCCCTTGAAAATTTCCCAACTTTTCCAAAGCATAACTCCCTCAATTTTAAGGATATGAAGATGATCTTAGACATTTTGGAAAGCTCAAGGAGTCCTCTAACAAACCTATTTGGTCTCATATGCATATCTTTTACTATTTTCAAATTACACTCTTTGGAAAAAGTTCACTTTTAGTTGACTTTTGAAATGACCTGTAATGTTTTAGCTCATACCTTCCAAATGAAGCATTTTTAGGCTCTGCTTGTGACACCCAAAGTTGTAGAGAATTTAATTTACTTCAAAATGAGATTTGGATGGGAAATTTTTGATGAAGCATGTGAAAGTTATGGCTGGTCAAAGTTCACTTGACTTTTCCTAGGAAACCCTAATTTAGAAACTACCTGACACTTGATGATCTGAGATCTCCTTGATGAATCATGATCAACCCTTGATCAAATGATGAATTTTAATTCATAATCTTGATGTTGGCAAAATATCTTGAAGTTTGACTTCAATTTGACCACAGTTGACCTCAGTTTGACTTTTTAACCATCCTGACTGATTTTTGCATATCTGATCATCTGACTGGTCAAACATATTGGGAAAGCCCTGAAACTTAACATGAGGACTCTTGAATACATGTGAGATGTTATGAAGCTCACTTGAGGCCTTGTAAGTCCATTTAGCTTAGATAAACTCAAAACCCTAGTTGTGGATCCATTGCTTAGGAAGAGGCTTTGTCTGAGGAAACTCTCGAACTTTCTGACCAATTGGGGACCTTGAGAAACTTATGATCATTGAGAAATCTTGAGATACATTGCCTTGATTGTGGGAGGGCGAATTTTGGTGTACAAAAGTTGCCCCTGTTCAATTTTCTGAAACCTGAGGAGTTAGATTGGCATGCACGTCATTCGTGACTTGAAGGTTGAAGGGGATTGAACACAAAAGCCCAAAAATTTGCACTCGCCGGTGCGTAGAATGATACCTTTGGTTGGTTGTATTGCTTAAATGGGCTTAAAGATGCCATTAGGAGAAAAGATTGTACTGCTTGAATGGGCTTAAAGATGCCATTCGGAAAAAATATTGTATTGCTTGAATGGGATTAAAGATGCCATTCAGAGAAAAGTTCTTCAAATATACTTCTTGGAGAATAAGGTAGTCCAAAATATGAAGATATAACCTTTGGGAAGATAAACGAAGGCCCAAGGTAATGATATAGCTTTCGGGAGGATAAACAATGTCCCAAGGTAATGATATAGCTTTTGTGAAGATAAACAACGGCCCAAGGCAATGATATAGCTTTCGGAAGGATAAACAACGTCCCAAGGTAATAATAGGGTACTTGGGAAGATAAACAATGGCCCAAGGTAATGAAATAGCTTTTGGGAAGATAAACAACGACCCAAGGTAGCCTTTGGGAAGATAAACAACGGCCTAAAGTGATGATATAGCTTTCGGGAGGATAAACAACGTCCTGAGGTAATGATATAGATTTTGGGAAGATAAACAACGGCCCAAAGTGATAATAGGGTACTTGGGAAGATAAAAAACGGCCCAAGGTAAGGATATAACTTTTGGAAAGATAAACAATGGCCCAAAGTCATAATAGGGTACTTGGGAAGATAAACACGGCCCAAGGTAAGGGTATAACTTTTGGGAAGATAAACAACGGCCCAAAGTCATAATAGGGTACTTGGGAAGATAAACAACAGCCCAAGGTATAAATTGTTGATGAAGTTTGTCTGCTGGAGAATTAACCTCAAAAACAAGGTTAGTTCTATGCAAATATCATGACGTATATAACACTTTGCAAAATAATATTTCATGATAATGTTGTATGCGTATGATATGATATGATATGATGTGATGTGATATATGTATGAATTATGTAGTTGAAGCGCATAAGTAGCTTCGTAGAACAGCTACTGGCTGGGGAAAATAAATCCTGATTCGTTATTGAGGAGTATGAGGACTTCGTTCCTGTCTTGTTTAAGAATACCGTACTTAGAACATTCCGTTTTCGTTCGTCGTACTTCTTATTGAAGGATTAAGTTTCTGAATATCCCGACTGAGGATAAAAGAGATTGACATAGATCCGAGAGACCTATGTAGTTTAAGTCTTCGGAGGATATGAGATTGTTTGAGGACTTCATAATATTGGAAGATACTACCTGAAGTATTCCGTAAGAATATCCGTAAAGATTACTCTGTGGGGATGAACTGCCGAAGATTCGTTGAATTCCTACCTCCGTTTGTTCTTAGTAAATGCTATTATTGTATTTTATGCATTTATGGTAAACATCAAACATAACCAACGGACATTTCTCGCTTTAGTAAAAGGGGAAAAGTAAGCCTGAATTCGGAAAACATTTCTTCCTTGAATAAAGAGGGAAAAGTACAACTGAACTCAAAGCAGAATCGTTTCAACTTTGAGAGTGTATAACCAATTGGATTTAGAGCTTCTGAGGTTCTTAACTTTCATGAATAATTTCCCAGAAATTATCATGACTGGATCCAAAGACATGATATTGACACCATATAATACTATTGGCGTAGACAGTTAATTTCCACAATGGCTTCTGCTGAGAATCCAATATCAAGGTAATAAAATTGTGATGGACCATATATACTTCGGGTATTAGATTTGGAAAGAGAGCGTTGCCCCTTGGTTGAGGATGAATTGTCCCATAATGGAAGTATATGAAAGGATCTACATCAAAAGAAATAAGCAGAATGTCCCACAATAATATGCCCCTGGAATCATGAACTTGGTAATGTTTCCCTTGGTAATTCAGATAGATGAGGAGACCTGCCCCTGGCTACTTAAGCATAGTTGAATCTTGCCCTGATTGCCCCATATGAATTTGGAAAGTAACATGGCATGCCCCCTTTAGTGGAAGATAATGGCAATGCCTCTTTGTATATATTGGCTTTGATCTAGGAAGCAACTTTGTCTATCGGAAGGACTTTAATTTATTGAACATTCATCCTGTAAGTTCCTCTATTTGTCAAACACTCAGTTATATTCAAACAATTATATTCAAAAATGCAATGCTTATGTCTGTCTTGAAGTTTTGAAAAAAAAAGTTATTTTGGTAAAATAATGTTTGTAAAAATTGTGATATTAACTCAAGATTTATAATAAGCCTTAAAGGAGTCAGGATACCTTTTTGTAGCAGTATGCTTTTCGAACTAACCATGCTTCAGTTAGGTCTTTTAAAGGGTTGTAACGTGGTTTGGTTCATGGTTTAAGAAAAAAAGGATAAAAGGCTCAAGTTTATTTATACCACAAATTTTTCGACGCATCTTTGGAGGTCTACCCCACCATATTTCGACCAAACTTCTTATGCACTGAAGACTTTGACGTTTGGTGGAAGGAGTATTATATTAACAAATTCTTTGATGTATCAACTTTCAACACTCTCCTGACGAATGCCTTTGCTTTTGTGCAGGATAAGAAGAAGAAAGGTACAGATAAGCATATCAAAGAAATTCAAAAATTTCAAAAATATTTTGAAACTATTTACAGGCCCAATGATCTTCGTCGAACCATAGGCGAAGCAGCAGTGACTTTAAGACGAAAATTTTCAGAAAAGTTGGACAGGTTGGGGGTGCCTTCATACATTCCACCACATGCACGTTACAACTTTGCTTATACTTCATTTCCCCCAAAGTTTCCCCCACTCCCTTCTGAAGAATTTGGTGTGGCCTTGTGCCCCCCATTTCCAGATTGGTTTGTGTGTGGATCTCACTTAAAGCTGCTTCGCGAGTCCAGCAAAAAACTTGCCGAACATGTGGTTCCGACGAAGTATTATTTGGGCAACTTCACTGGGCACCTTCATGTTGGAATAGAACATGTTAGTGTGTAAGAACCCATTATTGAAGGTGTCGAAGAAATTAAATTCCTCTTCTTATATCTAACTCTTTTTATGTTTTATATCAATGTTCATCCAACTCTTTCTCTTTCAGCTGTTAGAATCGTCAAGAAAAGTCCTGGTGAAGGGACCTCCTCCAAAACAGTCGAAAAATCGCCCATAGCTACTAAAAAGGTTTCGACCAATAATAACACCTCACTTTTCTTCCTTTATATAAATTCCAATATTCTCAATACTGACCATATGTCCTTTTTGCACACTTCAGGTAACCCGTACACCAGCCACAAAAAGAAAACAAGAAGAAAAAGAGGCGAATGTCGAAGAATCTGAGGATGAATCTCCTGAGCCTTAACCCCTCAAAAGAAACAAAGGTATGAGAATAAAGACAGTGGCCTCCCAGAGGTCCCTTGTCCAGAGACGAACTCCTCCCACTAGTCCAACCAACAAAATCCCTTCAAGAAGTGAAAAAAGTGGAGATCCAAGCACTCACACTGAGATTCCTCAGGTATTATTTTCGACTACCAATATTCATAGTCTTAACTGCATTGTTTCTTTATTTTAAACTTCCCTTTTCTGTTTACTTCAGGTTATCATTGATGTCGAAGAAACTTACAAGGTTCAAGAAGAGGTTATTCCTTCTGATTCTGAGAAGACTTTAGCTGAACGGCTTCAAGAAGAAGCCACTCTAAATGCTGGTGTCTATGGCCCTCAGACCTTCAGTGATTTCGACATTAGTGACCCTGAGTCTTCTGACAACCATTCTCCTCTTCGTCCAGATTTTACTGTGGAAGAAAAGACTGCCCCAGACCAGGATGCGCCACCTCAAGGGCCAATTGACACAACAAATGCTGATAAGGAAGCTGTCGAAGAAGAAGAAGATTTGTCGAAGCAACTAGACACAAACTTGAACCCTGGAGGAAGTACCCAAGCTGTTCCTACTCCAACAGAAAATCCAGCAGAAACCCCTTTAAATACGGGTTCGACAAGCTTGTCACATGAGGAAATTGAAAGCTTGAAAGTAAGAAAGCCTATGGAATATTTAAAAGCTTTACTCAGTTCCAGGTACAACTTTCAAGACTCTTCCCACAGCAGCTCAACAGCTTCAGGGGCTACCTCTAAAATTCAACCCATCAGTGTTATCATGGCTGAGATTAAGGCAAAAATCCTTGGGGTGGACCTATTTGAGACTCTGGCTGAAAACCCTTCTGCACAATATGACTTGAAGAAACTCCTAAAACAAGCCAATCTCCTGGAGGCTTCGACTGGAGAGAGTCGTCTGGTGATGGACCTGATGTCTATGATTGATTCTGTAAGTGCTGACTTGGTTCGTCAAAAAGAATTTTCTCAGAACATCACAGCCAAATCTGAAGAACAAGTCTCAGAATTGAATGTTGTAGCCTCTTCGACAGACAGAATCTCAGAGCTAAACAAGCTTTCTGAAGATTACTCTAAAGTTGATGCTGAGTGCGAAAACAACATCCAGGCTTATCAAGCTCAGATTGCTGAACTTCAGAAGAAGATCCTCCAAGAGAAGGAACGTCAAGCCAACCTCCAACAGCCCAACCAAGAAGAAATTGACAGGGAGCTTCAGAAAGGTCTTCAACATGCAGAAACAGCCCAACAACTCCACAGAGAAATTGACGAACTGACTGTTAGTAAAAGTCTCTGTGAACGTCGAATTCAGCTTCAAAAGAAGAAATTTGACGAACTCAAAGCAACTTTCCTTCAACAGTAGTTTGTAATAGAAAATAGGAAATTTTATTGCTCTAAGAATTTTAGCATTTTCATATGTAATGTTACTTAACGCCATCTGTTTGGCGAAGACAAGCTTTTGTTTGCAATTTTATTCTATTCCTATTTTTATTTCTTGCAATTTTGGTTTATACTTCTTCAAATATTTGCCATTTATTTTCAGCACTCTCCTGTCTTTTTCCATTTCTTCGACTTCTTATGCGCCGTTTGAAAAAACTCTTAAAATTTTGAAAGGTCCTTCCCATTTAGGAGACCATTTTCCCATCAATCTATCTTTCTTTTCCATGGGCAAAATTACTTTCCAAACTAAATCACCAACTAAAAAGGCTTTAAATTTTACTTTCTTATTGTAAAACTTTTCGACTCTTTCTTTCTGCCTTTTTATTAATTCTAAAGCATGTAACCTCTCCTCATCTAAATCAACCAACTCATCCATCATCATACTCCAATAAATCTCAGATGGAATCTCATGATGCCTTTGAATTCGTATTGACTGTAAACAGATTTCGACTGGTAATACTGCATTATGTCCGTAAGTTAATTTAAATGGGGTAGAATTAGTTGCCTCTTTAGGAGACGTTCGACAAGCCCAAAGGATTTTATCCAGAGTCTTGTGCCAATTCCTAGGTTTTTTACCCACATGCTTTTTTATCAGATTTATCACAACCTTATTGGCTGCTTCGACCTGTCCATTTGCTTGAGCATAATAAGGTGTCGAAGTTAGTAACTTAAACCCTGTCTCTTTTGCAAATGCTTGCATGTTTCTTCCAGTAAACACAGATCCTTGATCAGTGGTTATAGTTTCTGGTATTCCAAACCTATAGATTATATGCTTCTGGATGAAGTTTATAACTGCTTCCTGGTCTACATTTGTCAGTGGTATGGCTTCAATCCATTTAGTGAAGTAGTCTACTCCAACCAGAATGTATTTCTGCCCTTTTGAAGAAGCTGGTCGAATTTCACCAATCAAATCTAAAGCCCAACCTCTGAATGGCCAAGGCTTTATAATAGAATGTAACTCATTCGCAGGCACATGAGGTATTCCTGCATGAATCTGGCATTTTTGACATCCCTTTGCAAATTCGACACAATCCTTCAATATTGCTGGCCAATACATCCCCTGTCGAAATAGTAGCCATTTCATCTTGTGCCCTGCCTGGTGTGCACCACATGCACCACTATGCACATTCGATAAAGCTATATAAGCTTCAGTCTCACCTAAGCACTTTAGTAAGACTCCTTCTGCAGTCTTTTTAAACAACTCATTTCCAAAGAGTACATAGCTTAATGCTCTATACTTTATCTTTCTTTCGACTGTCTGGTTTGGATTTTGTAAATAATCCTTAATAGGTTTCCTCCAATCTCCTACCCCTGGATCATCTATATTGAAAATTTCAAAATTTTCTTCATCACCATATCCCAGTCTTATAGTCTCCAAATCAGATGGGGACAGTCTAGTGGATAATACTTTTCCTCTTACTTCGACAACTTTCTCCAGGTTTTCCTTCGACACTCTGTAGCCTGACGCCAGTTGAGCCAAGTCATTTGCTTCCTGATTTTCTAATCTAGGAATGTGTCTAAAGGATGCACTGTCGAATCTCTTGAGGAGTCTGTTGGCTATCACAAAATACATGATCAAATTTTCTTTGACACATTTGTATTCTTTTGTCAATTGTTTTATTACCAACTCAGAGTCACCCATTATTTCGACCTCTGTTGCCCCCAATTCCAACAATATTTCAAGTCCAGCAATTAAAGCTTCATATTCTGCTTCATTATTCGAACAACAACCTTCTATTTTGTACTTGAACTTTGTTGGAATTTTATTAGGAGAAATAATTAATACCCTAACACGTGTTCCATTCTTATGACTGGAACCGTCGAAATATAATCTCCAAGGTTCTCTTTCGACATATTTTATTTCATCTCCAACTATGGAGTGGTCAGCTATAAAGTCAGCAACCACTTGTCCTTTGACAGTTTGCAGAGGCATATATTTTAAAGAATACTCAGTCAAGGCTAAAGCCCATTTTCCAATTCGACTATGTAGAATAGATTTAGACAACATATGTTTTATTACGTCGAAATGAGAAGATATATATACATCAATGGGTTTTATATAATGCTTTAACTTTGTACAAGAGAAATATACACATAAACATAATTTCTCTATCATGCTATATCTAGTTTCAGCATTATTTAAGACTCTGCTGAGATAATAGATGGCTCTTTCGACGCCATGTTCATCTTCCTGATAAAGCATGCTTCCCAATGTTCTGTCGGATGCTGAGATGTAGAGCCTCATACTTCTTTTTCGACAAGGAGACATTAAAACTGGAGGACTTGCCAGATATTCTTTGATCTTGTCGAAGGCATCTTGTTGTTCTTGCCCCCAAGTGAATCCCTCCTTCTTCAGTCGAAGTAGAGGTGAGAAGGCTTGTGTTTTTCCACTAAGGTTGGAGATGAACCTTCTAAGAAAGTTAATTTTCCCTAGTAGAAACTGTAATTCCTTCTTTGTCGATTGCGCTTTCGCTTCCATTATGGCCTTGGCTTTGTTTTCATTAATTTCAATCCCTTTCTTGTGGACCACAAAGCCTAAGAAATCACCTGCCTGCACACCAAAAGCACATTTAAGGGGATTCATTTTCAAACCAAACTTCCTCATCCTTTCAAAGGATTGTCGAAGGTGGTCAATATGGTTTGAGCCTGAGGTAGATTTAATCACAATATCATCTATATAAATTTGCATAAATGTTTCAATGAAATCATGAAAAATAGAATTCATTGCTCTTTGGTAAGTAGCTCCAGCATTTTTTAAACCAAAGGGCATGACTACCCACTCATATGTTCCTATTGCCCCTGGACATCGAAAAGCTGTTTTTGGAACATCTTCTTCAGCAATAAAAATCTGGTTATAGCCAGAATATCCATCAAGCATACTTAAATACTCATGGCCTGCTGCAGAATCTACAAGCATTTCTGCCACTGGCATAGGATATTCATCTTTAGGGGTAGCTGAGTTTAGATCTCTAAAATCAATGCACACCCTAAGTTTGCCATTTTTCTTAATCACAGGAACAATATTAGCAATCCATTCGACATACCTTGTTGTACGGATGAACTTGCATTTTAGAAGTCTTTCAACTTCCTCTTTAATTTTCGACAGAATTTCAGGTGCGAAACGTCTGGGAGTCTGCTTTATTGGCTTTTTCCCTTCTAGTATTGGCAACTTCAATTCGACCAAATTTCTGTCTAAACCATGCATTTCGTCATAATCCCATGCGAAGCAGTCTTTAAACTCATTCAGCAGTTGGATTATTTTGACTCTGAGCTGAGGATCCATCTTGGCACTGATGTAAGTTGGCCTTTTCTCTGCCCCCAGTCCCAGATTGATCTCTTCTAAAGGATCCTGTGCTACCATTTTCATATTGGTTGGGGTTGGATCTTTTTCAAACCCCAAGGGTTCGTCATCATAAATGGCATCAAGCCTTTGACTCTGCCATTCGCCACTAGAGTCTTCTTCAAAACTCTGCTTTGTATATTGTTCCTCAATACTTTCTTGAGGATGTTGTTCTTCAACAACTTGTGTGTTGGCTTTAAAAGCCATGTTTCTTACTTCGGCCTCAAGGGCCGTTTTGAGCTATTTTTCGGCTACATAAGCCGTAATCTTTTCTATTGTTGATGCCTCAGTCCTTCTCACTGAACTCACTTCCCCACCCAGTTGGGTTGACATGGGCAGTCCCCCAAGTGTAATTTATCTCCCCAATTATTTCTTTATCCCACTGGAAACCATGCGTAGGGTGGAGGTACATGGAACAGTAGGCGTTGTCGGAGGCTGTTAGGTCGAACCCAGCAGGATTGCAAGGTGCTATGTGGGCCAAGTTCTTGTCGAAGTTACGACTAGTGACATTGTTCACATCAGCCATGAAGTAACTTTGGTCTGCTTCTATGTTTTCGACAATCCCATCTGGCCTCCAAATTTCAATCCTTTGATGCATGGATGATGGTACAGCCCCAATTCCATGGATCCACTCTCTTCCCAACATCAGGTTGTAATTTTCTTTTGACGCTATCACTACAAACATTGTAGGCCTGGTAATGGTTCCTACAGTCAGGTTCAATTGGATCACCCCCAATGTTGTCCCTACCTTACCTTCATAGTTGGAAAACACCATATTGTGAGGTTTGGTGTCTGAGTCATCTTTTCAAATCCTCTTTATCATATAATGAGGAATTAAATTTACAGCTGCTCCTCCATCTATCAGGATTTTGTTGACCCCCATGCTTTCTACTTTTCCTTTTATGAACAAAGGCTTTAAATGAGCCTTCATTGCATCATCTGGCTTTTCAAAGAAAGCATTTTGCTCTTCGACACAACCATTGTTCATTATGTAGTAACATACAGGCTTAAGCCCTATGCTATCATCTGCCATATCATCCTCTTCGTCTTTGACTTCCATTATCCTATCATAGTCTCTGGGCAACACAGAAACCACATTGCAAGTTATGTCGAAGGACGCATCAGACTCTTAACTGAAGTCATCAGTAACTTCTTTGTCTTCTGGCATTTTGTTGTCTATTTTCTGCATTTTTGTTGTGTCACTAGATTTATTTTTCTGAGGGAGTTCTTCTTTTGCCAGGGATTTCCCTTTGCTTATTGTCTGCACACACTTGCTTGACTCAGCCTTATTCTCACCACTCCTTTTTTGTTCTGCAGTTTCTTTTTCAATTCTCTTCTGCCTTTGGAATTTTCTCCATTGGGATCTGGACATAGGATTCTTCCCCTTGTAGTTTTCAGAGACGTACTTTGGCTTTGCTTTCTCTCCCTCCTTTTTCACTTCTATTGAGGCACCCCTGTTCACTTCAAAACTTTTCCATCTCTTCTGACCTTGGGCATCCCTTATAGGTTGGACCCATTTGTCATCGTTCGGTTTGTTGGATGGTTTGTAGGTGCTGTAACGTCTTTCTCCCATTCCTTGGTTATGATGTTCCCTTCTTCTTGGGTCGAACCTTTCATTTCTTATTTGTGGGACTGCTCCCCAGTTTCTTTTCTTTTGGGTTTTTTCTGCTGCTTCTAAGTCATCAGCTGCTTTCCTGTCGAACACAGCGCTGCATCTTGGGCAAAGCATAACTTCTGCGTTCTTCCTCTGGCACCTCTGGATGAATTCGACAAGACTTTCATTTTCTTCTGGGTAAACCAGCTTCTGATGCTTCTCTTGATGTTTCTTTCCCCTGTTGGTGTCTGGTCCTATCTTCTGAGTGACTTCCACCATATGAATCCCTGCATTCTGCTCACTTGTGATCTTTAATTTGTTCATTTTTTCGACTAGCATCATTTCCTCCGGGATATTTTCCTTTAACTGATAGACACTGCCTTTTGGGTGTAAGCCTTTATAGATGTACTTGCAGCACTGTGCAATACCTTCGGCAGAATTTTCTTCAGTTTTGGTGGTACTTCTGTTTACTAGTTCGACAATGTGGACATTGTCAACAGTCTCTGTTCTTTTGATCTCGTCATGACTAAGGCCTTCAGTGGCCTCTTTTTGGACAATGAGGGCTTGGTTATCTTCCTCCTCATTATCATTTTTGCAAGAATCTCCCCATCCTGTTGGTTTGATTTTGCTGATGTCAGTTTTGGAGCTTGGTGGTGCTGAATATTTTACCATGAAGTCAAACTTCCCACTGGGTTCTCCCAGAGTGTCCCAGATCACCCCATGCTCAGCATCTCTTTTATAGTTTTTCTTGTCGAAGCTTCTACCTACCTTGACTGTATTTCTTCCGTCGAAACCTTCAGTAGTTTCAATGGCGTTCTCTCTGTCGAAGTCTTCAGCAGCTTTGACTTCTTCTTCCTCAGCCTGGTCAGTAAGGTCATCAGCCCCCTCCACCACATTTACATGGGTGTCGAATCCCTCAGCAACCTCTATCATGGTGAAGTTGGTGTTGAAACCTTCAGTGGCTTCTACTATTTCAAAGCTTTCCTCAAACATGACTTCCATTTCGACCACATTCACCATTTCTGGTTCAGCATAGTTGGCTTCCACAACTTGCATGGGATTGGAGTCAATTCTCATCTGTTGCTTGGCTTTGTCTCCAAACTTCAGCCTTCCATTCTGGATTGCATTCTGGACAAGATCTCTGAAAAGGTAACATTGAGAAGTTTTATGACCCAAAAAATTATGGTATTTGCAAAAACCTCTCTTTTTCTGTTGGTCTACAGGAGGCTCCTTAGTGCCTGCTGGTTTTATTAACTGACCATCTTTAACTAATAAATCAAAAATTTCATCACATTTGGTGATGTCGAATGTGTAGGTTCTTTTAGGGAACCTGTCATTCTTTTCCACTTCGACTGGATTTTTTCCATTCGACGGGGCTAAAACTTTACAGGAATATGGAGGGCCTTGTTTTAGTTCTGCCAGATCAATTTCTTGTTGGTCGAAAATGACTGGTTCGTTTTCGTCATAATCATCTTCCTGAACTATATCTACATAGGCCACTCTTTCCTTCTTGTTTTTATTTGATCTAAATTTTTCATTCTTTAGCCTTTTTATTTGCCTTACTCTATCTGCTAGTTGTGCCATGTCTCTCAAGTACTGGGTATCTAGTTTTTTCCTTATGGAATAATCCAGACCCCCTGCAGCCATTTCGACTAATTCTTGTTCCGGCACTTGTGTAAAGCATATGGCCTTTAACAATCTAAACCTATTCAAATAATCATCTATAGGTTCAGAGAATTTTCTTTTGACACTTGCTAATTCTTTCAAACTTATCTTAGTTTGTCCCATATAGAATTGTTCGTGGAACAATCTTTCTAACTGGGTCCATGTAAATATTGAAGTTGCCGGCAGAGAAGTAAACCAAGTGAAAGCATTTTTCGTCAAAGAACTTGGGAAATATTTCATCCTTAAGTTCTCATTATTAGCAATCTCTCCTGCCTCTATCAAATAACGCGCTATGTGTTCTATTATGGACTCACTGGTGTCCCCTGAAAATTTGGTGAATTTGGGGACTTTCCACCTTGGTGGTAATTCTTGTTGCAACACATATTCAGACAAAGGGGAAGTATAAATAGGCCTTTGCAATCCTACGTTTACCCCATTCTGTGCCATTATTCTCTCAACCATGGTTGCAATATTATTTTCGGCAGGCCGATTGTTGTGGCGCATTCTCTGCTATAATATCTCATCAGCATTTTGGTCTCTTTGGACTATTATTCTCCTAGGTTCCTGTCGAATGGGTTCTTCTACATGAGGTTGTTCATCTATTACCTCTAGGCCTCTAGGATTTTCTTGAGGGTTTCCTAATGGCCTCTAGTTTATAGTGAGTTCTTCTTCGACAGGCCTATTGGCAGGAGTTTGATTTAACTGTAATCTCTGTTGTGCTTGAGGGACTCCAAAAAAGTTAGCAATGCGTGCCATTTGTTCTGCCAATATCTGGTTTGTTTGGGTAGTATTTTGTATTAAAGGATTGAACACTTCCCCCATTTGTTGTGTCAATGCATGTACCATATCATGGTTGCTTTCATCCATCTGTTGACAAATTACTTGCGCAGAATGGTTCGTCATAGTTGGCATATGGAAACCTGGTGGAACTTGATTTAATCTGCTTCCATTTCCACCATATCCTGATCCCTGCAATGGTGAAGACATTTGAACCATAGCATCAGAAAATAATGGTGACGAATTATGTAGGCTTGCCATCATTGAAGTTGGCATTCCATATGGTTGTTCCCTCCCAGACATGGGAAGAGAATAATTCAAATATGGCCTAAAGGTGTTTCCTCCAGGAGGAGGGGTTCCCATGGGCCTTGAGTGTCCCATGGTGGAAGAACTAGGCGCATTTTGGGACCCTGAACCAGTTGGTATCGAATCCACTAATGGAGGCCTAATATGTTCTAAAACAGGGCCAGAAACTGCTACTCCTTCTGACGAAGGGATGGGATTGGAAACTGGAATGGTTTCGTTAGGATTGTTTGACGTATTTGGCAAGTTAGCCATCCTTCTTCCTCTTGTTCTTTTTCGTCTTTCTACGTCGGTTACGGCTAGTTTACCGCTTCTAAGAATCATACAACGCAGCAAGGAACAATTTGTCTAAGAGGATTCTCTATTAATTCTTATTAATTGCACTAGTCCCACCGGGTGTGCCAATTTGTTCGCTGTGATTTCTGACGAACAACCTCTGGTTAACCAATCTCTCAAAAAACTGGGTTACTTGCAGGACCAACCAAACAAGTCCTAGGACACATGTGCAATTGTTTTGTCGAATTACTCTTAGTGTTGTGAATGATTTGTGGTTTACTTTGTTAATAGTATTAAAATGTTAAATACTTTGAATTTGAAAGTAAAATAAAGTTGAAGTTTAAACAAAAGTAAGAAAAATGGCGAAAGATGTAAAACTTTGTAAGAAAGTAAATAAAACTGAAGATAAAATAACTTGATGAAACAAACTTAATAATTTAAATAACTTGAAAGAAAAATGGTGTTCAACACATACATTGTTCCAAATATCAGACTCATTTTCTCTCACACTGGGTACTTAGAGTATTTACAGGATTTTGTATAAGTTTTCACACACACATTCTAAACACAAACTATCTTATTTATATACAAACAAAGTAACTGCCTAGAACGGAAAAATTATAATTAAATGACAAGTGTCAGCCTGCATGCAATTTCCTTCCCTGAAACTTCCATGTGTCCAACTGCCAAAGGTTGCAACTTTTAAATTTTGAACTCTTTCCTTTGGTGACGAAACATTACATCTCTTCATATGTCGAAACGTCGAAAAAGAAGAAACTCTTCAAACTTTACGAACCAACGCTTCTGTCAAACACCTTCCTTCTGTCGAAATGTCGAATGACGCACTCAGCTTGTCGAACACCCAATTATCAACAGGCTCCCAAACTTGGCTTGCCATAATACTATTTGTCCTCCTGTCGAAACACTTGAGCTTGTAACCTTGTCAACATCTCTTGAACATCTTCACTTCCTCTTATTCTTCTCTACTGATCATCCTCTCAGCAACAGAAATGACTTCAAGTTCCAAATTTCAACGTGTCGAAATTATGAGCTTACAGAAGATAAGATACATGTCGTAAGAAACCTGTGATGCAATGATATGGTATGTAGATGCATATGCAATGTTTTCAAGAACCGCATGATTTAAATTTGTTTAAAGAAAAACAGAACAAATTTTTTATTAGTAAATGTTTAATATAAACTGCCCCTTGGGCTTACAATGAAAGGAAATAAGATACAAAGTGATAAATATATTGGGTTTTAAGTCTCCCATGGACTCTTTCTCTTTGTGTTGAGGTATGTGTTGAAATTTCGCTCCTCATGAAGTTGTCTTGTCAGCTCCAGAACTCTCTCTTGACTAACTCTGAAATGAGTCTCAAAGGTATCCCTTTGCTCCTTCAACTGAATCCAAGATTTCTATAATTCTTCCAAATCAGTGGGCATGTCTGGATGAAGGATGGTATAAGGAACATCTCCTTCAGCAACACGCTCCATAGTAACTGGTAGAACAGCAAGATATGGCATCATAAGAGTTTGAGCACGAGATCGCACCCATCTGAGATAAGGTTCCATAGGAATGGAGTACTTTGGTTCCAAAGTCTTTCTCTCAACTTTATTCACCTTGCTCCAAGCTCGTATAAACCTTTGACGGTAACCCTGAAGATCGTTGTCGTAGTTAAACATAATACCCTGAATAAGCATGTCATGAGGACCATTACTCCGAGCATAACCAAACTGACGTAGATCTAAAGAAGGGATATAGGAAATGCCCCCTCTTATGCCAAGGAGTGGCACATTAGGGAATTCCCCACAACGGTCAATGATAGTAACATTCTCCAGAGATCGAGAGCACCAATGAATGTCTAAATGAGAAAATGACATTATCATTTTAGACCACCTCCAACCTTGTTTATTCTTCATCACTAATCGAGGAAGGTGAGAAATAAACCACCTAGCCAATAAAGGTATGCAACACATCAGAGTTTCCCTCGCTTTCGTAGTACGAGTTTGAAGAGAGTGTAAGATATCTCCAAGTAATGTAGGCACAGGATTACGAGTCAAAAATATGTTGATGGCGTGTACGTCTATGAACTGGTCTGGATTAGGGAACACCACTAAGCCATAGATCAACAAGGCTAAAATCTCCTCAAAAGCATCATAAATCATATCATCCAAGAACATTTGAGCTTTCTCCATCAATACCTTAGCAAGAATACCCTTAACTCCGCTTCTTGTTACCAGGACAATGTCTGATTTCTTCAAATGTAGGGCAGCAACAATGACTTCAGTTTTAGGATCTTTCTCTAAGCATGTGAAGGGTCTCTGATCAAGGATAGATATACCCAGTAGTTTGGAGAACTCCTCCATTGTAGGAACCGGCTGATAGTCAGGGAATGTGAAGCAATGATATTTAGGATCAAAGAACTGGAATAGGACACTCATCATGTCTTCATTGAACCCTGAAGTGACTAGATCCAGTAGGTAACCATGCTTCTTGATGAATTGGGAATTTTCAGAAACTTGAGAGACCAATTCCTTAAGCTTAGAAGGTATCCCTACAAAGTTGATTCGGATAGTGTTCCTACGAGCAGAAGCCATGACCTGCAACAAAGAACAAAGATAAATCCTTTGGTCCTTGAAATGGTTAGTGAAAATGCTATGTTTATGATGTCATGATGTCATGATGCTATGCTCAATCACAAACATGTGGCACACAAAAAAAGTCACACAATAGCCCTAGGTTTGAAGGCTTGCATGAGGTTTAAAGGTAAGTACCCTCCCCTGAAGTTTAGATGGTTCATCCTGTCCTACAATAGTAACTGGGTTCTAAAGGATCTCAATATCACTGATCCTTCCCAATGGTGGTTGTTCAGTAGGCAACTTACTTGCCGACCAAAACCCTCCAAGTTTAGGATCTCAATGAGCATAGCATCGAGTATCAACCAACTTTAGACTTCTCAAAAGCCGACTATCTCACTACTTTCTAAAGGACAAGATGGGATAACTAGGGTTCTAAAGGTTAGTTAGTGTATTGACAACGTATGGCAGCCCCATATTATCCTCAACTTACTTAAGGAACATAAGCACCAACCAAGAAGTCACACTAACTATGGCCACCAGATCAACCATATCGGTATACGCCATACAGTTTCCTTGGTCTATTGTCATTTACCTAGGGTACACTAGATCCAGGTTAGGATCTTTCACACATAAGCCCAACAAGTAATATAAAGCAAACAAAGCAAACAATTTAAGTGATCTAATTCCTAATGTAACCCCTCTTTACTAAGTACTCCCCGGCAGAGTCGCCAGTTCTGTAACACGGTGGGAGAACTGACTTTCTATAAATGTTGCGGATAGCAAGAGTCGCCACCGACTTTTATTTTATCCATAAGGAAGGGACATAAAAGAACAAGAAAGACCGTTTTAAAAAGACTTGGGTTCGGGGGTAGGTTATATAAAGGGAAAGTGTTAGCACCTTTTATATCCATGGTTATCCATGGGCTCTTAGTTACTTAGCTCACTTTAATTGTTTTTGAAAAGTGTAGTGTGTGATTAGAAATTTTCTAAGTACTTTGTAATGATCCTCGTATGGATGTATACAAAGCCTTGTTTGAAAATAGTGAGGTGTGAAAAGTATTTTATTTTTTGAAGAGTGAGCAAGTAACTATAAGATACCTACCCTAAACTAAGTCTTTCATGTTCTTGTATGTTCTTTCAAGGGTAAGAATGTCCCTATTATTAAGGAATAGGTAGTCATTACCTTGGATTTTATTAAGGGACGGGCGTAGGGTCATCATATGGTCAATGAAGGCAACTTGAAGGGTGTCTTTAGCGATTGGGAGGGACTATCATCTTTTAAACCGAAGAGACACGATCATTTATCGTAGGCAACCTTTTAGGGACTTGATCTTTTAGAATCTGGGAGGGACAAGATGATTTATTTTCTTGGAGGGACTTTGCTTAAGACACCCTACATTCGAGGGACTTGACCATTTAATTAAGGCAACCAAGAGGGATACCCTAGGAAGTGCAGACGACGATCTTAGATCAACTTACGTGTGTGAGTATTTATTTTCAAATATTTTATCTTTTTAATTAATTTTCTAAGTTAATTAATTGCAATTATGTTTTCAATCCCTATTTACTAACCACACAATCAAATAATATAATTAAAAGGACGGAAAAGTAAAACTACGCTATTACAGGGCTTTGGGGCAGATACATAATTATATGAGCAGAAAGTAAATTACAATAATATTAAGCCTATACATTGTTTCTCTAATAATTTAAATAAAGCAAGACTTAAATATAAACAAAAATAATAAAGAAAAATTAAATAAATAAAAAATTAGGGTTAGTATTTATTTTAAATTATTAGTAAGATGATTAATTGATAAAATAATTAGTTAGTAAAAATAATTAGTTATAATATAATTAGTTAATTAAAATAAGAAAATAATTAAAATAAAATAAGAAAGATGAAAAAAAAAAGAGAAAAGGAAACAAGATCCAAAAATAATGGTGAGGCCTGGTTTTGATCCCAGGACCTCACCCTCACCAAATTAGGGCTTCTCCACTAGGCTGCGCGCGCAATTGTGATATTGGTATAGGCATAAACAAATTAATAATTGTTCGCAGTGGTTTCTGGCGAACAACCTCTGGTTAACCAATTTCTCAGAAAACTGGGTTACTTGCAGGACCAACCAAACAAGTCCTAGGACACATGTGCATTTGATCCTGTCGAACTATTCTTAGAGTTTGTGATAAATTTGTGGTTTGTTTCATCAATATTGTCAAAGTTTTAAAAACTTTGATTTTTACAAGTAAAGTAAAACTTTAAGTTAAAAAATGAAAATAAAGTAAAGGTTTTAAACGAGCATAAGAAGAAAGTGTCGAAGGCTGTAAACTTGCAGAAAAGTAAATAAAGTTTAAAAATAACATGAACTTTAAGAACGAACAAGTAATTTAAATAACTCTGAAATATAAATGGTGTTCAAACGTACATGGTTCCAAATATCAGACTCATTTTCTCTCACACTGGGTACTTAGAGTTTTTACAGGAATTTTGTATCAATTTTCACACACCTATTCTAAACACAAACTATCCTATTTATATACAAACAAAATAACTGTTTAGAACGGAAAAACTATAACTAAATGATAAGTGTCAGCCTGCATGTAATTTTCTTCTCTGAAACTTCCATGTGTCCAACTGCCAAAGATTACAACCTTTTGAATTTGAATTCCTTTCTTTGGTGACGAAACCTTGCACCTCTTCAAACTGTCGAAACCCTTTTAAAGAAGAAACAAAACTCCTTCAGCAAAAACTGTCTTTTGTCAAAATCCTCTTCTGTCGAAATCTTCAAAAGACCATCTTCTTTTGTCAAACACTTAGCTAAATAACTTCCCAACTCCATTCTGCCAGAACAACATTTGCCTTTCTGTCGAAGCAATGGAGTTTTAAAATCCTGTCAGCAATTCTTGAATTCTCTTCCTTTTGTTATCTTTCGACAAAGATGACCCTAAACCCTTAATTTCAGTCTGTCGAAATATGGGTTTACAAATTGCCCCCCATCAAAGATGTTTTCGACTATTCTTGGAGAAATATCCTTTGTTGTCGAAGTGACCTTTGACTTCCTGTCAGTTGCATTTATTGTAAAGTGATTTTGTTGAGTCCCAAGAAAACATCATGATTTCCACTTTATTAAAACGTCATGTCTAACCCACATTTTTACACAATCTCCCATACCCCTATATTGTAGGTAAATCATGGTCTCCTACCAACTGCCACTTTCTAACTTCCACCAATGGATCAGAAACGCACGTCTCCACTTCCCAACTGAAAATCTTTTCATTTTCCTTTTTCTTTATTAGTCATTTATTTCATCCTCTATAAATACCACTTTCAACAACATTTCATACTTTTCACCTTCTCAACTCTTCTCTTACCCAAGCGTAAAAACTCCATTTCCAAACCTTTCAAAGCTTCTGTTCTTTCAACCTCTTCATCAAATCAATGGCTCCTCCAAAGACTACCACTGGCCGCAGTGCAAAGAAGACAAAGAAGACCATGGATCTTCCTCCTGCTCACGTATTATCTGGGCCTACACAAACACAGCACCAACAGTACTTTCCAGAACCCCCAAATGAAAGGGAAAAGGCAAGCATTTACAGGTCACAGGTAATGATTCCCATTTCTGTTTCTGGAGTTCATCATGCTATGTTAGGTCCTATTTTTGATCCCACTGTGGACCCTAACCGTTTGAAAGAATTTTATCCCTGTTATTCTGCTTCTAAACCCATAGCTGCTAACAAAAACCCTAAACCTGTCGAAACCTCAACAAAAGAACCTGAAGTCCTTATGGCTTCGACAGAAATAGATCTGTCATATCTAAACCAAAATAGGATTTTTAGGAGTCCCCCTTTGACGAAAGATCCCTCTGACTACCTAGCATGGCTTACTAGGATCGAAAAAACCAAAGAGAAATTTTGGAAGAAAACTGGTATTTATGACTTAATACAATTGTCGAAAGAGGGTCCCCGTTATTGCCAAAACATGCTGTTAGCCTCCTTGTATTTTTGGGATAGTACTTACAATACTTTCCACTTACCCTGTGGAATGGTGACTCCCACCCTATTCGACATAGCAGCCATAACTGGCCTTAGTCCTTTAGGGGAAATCTTTAACCCTGAACACTTGAACAAGGATCCCATAGGCTTCGACACAAAGCATGCTGGGTATTCTGTTTTCATAGCCCATCACCAAGGTGAAAACAATGAAGAAGTCTCTGATAGAGAGCACATTGCTTTCCTCTCCCTGTGGTTAGCCAAATTTGTTTTCTGTACTAGGTCTCTCCAGGTAGCCAGAAGTTACATCATTATGGCTAATCAACTTCATAATGGAGTTGCATTCTGCCTGAGTGAACTTCTTTTGGTAAACCTCTATGAATCCTTAAGTGAGAGTGTAAGCAACCTCAAAACCCTTAAGGACAAAGGTAACATTAGTCTTACAGGCCCTTTTTGGCTCTTACAATTATGGCTGAATGCCACTTTTAAAAACTTCATCCCCATCAAAATGCCAGTTGTCGAAGACGCAGTAAAAGAAAGGCGTGTCGAATGGCCTAGGCTGGTTCAACTGACCCCTACAGATGATAATACAAGCCTTCAACAAGCATTCACTGGCTACATCATGATGTTCGCCAAACGCTACAAATTTTCTCCTTCAATGGCACCATTCGCCAACAGACAAGTAGGTCCAAGATGGTTTACCAGAAGACTCCCAGTGGAGAACCAGAAAGATGAAGACTCCTATATCTCCATTTGGGAAGCTTTCCTCATGCCCAGACACTTTTTCTCCCATCATAGTCTTAACAACACAAAGGTATCCCTCATTGTGTACCAACCCAATTTGGTAGCTAGGCAGTTTGGATTAATTCAGACGAAGACGAAGCCTATCTACCATAAGAAAGGTGCTATCATTTTCTATAACTCATTTCACCACTTCGACAAAAGTTTAGAGCTGTACAACAAGTTTTTCGACCCAACTTTGGAGGTCTATCCCACCAATTTTCTACCAAACTTCCTCTGTACTGAAGAATTCGACGTCTGGTGGAAGGAATATTACATCAACAGATTTTTCGACGTAGCAACCTTCACTACTCTTCTGACAAATGCTTTTACCTTTGTGCAGGACAAGAAGAAAAAAGGTACAGATCAGCATATCAAAGAAGTTCAAAAGTTTCAAAAGTATTTTGAAACTATTTACAGGCCTGATGATCTTCGTCGAACCATAGCTGAAGCAGCAGTATCTTTAAAATACAAATTCACAGAGAAATTAAATAAGTTGTGGTTTCCTTCATCTCTTCCACCACATGCACACTATGACTTTGCATTCACAACTTTTCCTCCAAAATTCCCTCCACTCCCTTCTGCAGAATTTGGAGTGGCCTTGTGTCCTCCATTTCCAGATTGGTTTGTGTGTGGATCTGATTTAAAACTGCTTCGCGAAAGAAACAAAAAACCTGCCGAACGTGTGGTTGCGACGAAGTATCATCTGGACAACTTCACTGGGCACCTTCATATTGGGATAGAACATGTTACTGTAGACGAACCCATTCTTGAAGGTGTCGAAGAAATTACATTCTTCTTTTTGCTTCTAACTCCTTTTATTATTATATCAATGTTCATGCAACTTTTCTTTTTCAGCTGTTAGAATTGTCAGGAAGACTGCTGGCGAAGGAACCTCTTCTAAAACAGTCGAAAAGTCTCCTACAACTGCCAAGAAGGTTTCGACAAAAATAGAGCATCCCTCCTTATTTATGTACTTCACATTTTCTTATACTGAACACTTCTCTTTTTTTTTTGTAGGTAACTCGTACCCCAGCAAAGAAAAGGAAACCAGAAGAAAAGGCAGAAAGCGTCGAAGAGTCTGAGGACGAATCCCCTGAACCCCAAGCTTTGAAAAGAAACAAAGGTCTAAGAATTAACACAGTAGCATCTCAAAGATCTATAGTCCAAAGACGAACTCCACCTGCCAGTCCAGTCAGCAAAATTCCCACAAGGAGTGAAAGAAGTGGAGACTCAAGTGCACATACTGAAATCCCTCAGGTAATCACTTCGACAACAATATCTCTAGTCTTAACTGCACGTATCTTTATCTTATAACTCTCTTTGATATTTTCTGAAGGTTGTCATTGATGTCGAAGAGACTTCTACAATCCAAGAAGAGCATGCCCCTTCTAATTCTGAGAGGACTCTGGCTGAAAGACTCCAAGATGATGCCACTCCAGATGCAGGTGTCCATGGACCTCAAACCTTGGATGAATTTGACCTCAGTGATTCTGAATCTTCTGGCAACAACTCTCCTCTTCGACCAGACTTCAATGCAGAAAAAATAGTTCCAAATCAAGATTCACCACTTCCACCACCATCTGCTATACCAGAAACTGACGAAGATGCCATTGCTCAGGATGCACAAACTCCAGATCCAACTGACACCAACATAGTTGACAAAGAAAATGTCGAAGAGGAGGTCACTCTGTCGAATCAACCAGGAGTCAACTTGAGCATTGGAGGCACTTCTCAACACATTCCTTCTCCAACAAAAGTTCCTGCTGAAACTTCTGTGGGTACTAATTCGACAAGCTTGTCACACGAAGAGATTGAGAGCTTGAAAGTTCGAAAACCCTTTGAATATTTAAAAGCTTTACTCGACACCAGGTATAACTTCCAAGACTCCTCTCCCAGTGGTTCGACAGCTTCAGGGGCCACTTCCGACCTCCAACCAATCAGTGTCATAATGGATGAGATCAAGACAAGAATCCTTGGAGTTGACCTGTTTGAAGTCTTGGCTGAGAATGCTTCTGCTCAATATGATCTGAAGAAGCTCTTGAAAAGTGCCAATTTGTTGGAGGCTTCGACTAAGGAAAGCCGTTTGGTGATGGATTTGATATCCTTAATTGATTCTGTTAGTGCTGATCTGGTTCGACAAAAAGAATTCTCCCAAAAAATCACAGCCAAGTCTGAAGAGCAAGTTTCAGAATGGAACACAGTGGCTTCTTCGACAGAAAAGATTTCAGAGCTGAATAAGCTTTCTGACGAATACACTAAGGCTGCTGCTGAGTGTGAAAGCAATATTCAAGCTTACCAGGCCCAAATTGTTGATCTTCAAAGGAAAATCCTTCAAGAAAAAGAACGCCAGGCCTCTCTCCAACAACCAAATCAGGAAGCAATAGACAGTGAACTCCAGAAGGGGCTACAACATGCAGAAACAGCCCAGCAACTTCACAGGGAGATTGAAGAAATGACTGTCAGCAAGAGTCTCTGCGAGCGTCGAATCCAACTTCAAAAGAAAAGATTCGATGAACTCAAAGCTACCTTCCTTCGACAGTAGTTTTGTAATAGGACTTAGGAATTTTATTTGTTTAAGGATATTTTCTTTTAGCACTTTTATATGTAATGCTATTTCACGCCATTTGTTTGGCGAAGACAAGTTTCGTTTGCAATTTTAATTTGTTCTTATTTTTATTTCCTGCAAGGTTGGTTTATACTTCTTTAAGTACTTCCCATTTATTTTTAGCACTCTTCCGTCTTTTTCTATTTCTTCGACTTCGTATGCACCATTGGAAAAAAACTCTTAGAATTTTGAAAGGTCCTTCCCATTTAGGGGACCATTTTCCCATCACTCTGTCTTTCTTCTCCATGGGCAAGATCACTTTCCAAACTAAATCATTTACTAAAAAGGCTTTGAATTTTACTTTTTTGTTATAAAACTTTTCAACTCTCTCTTTCTGCCTTCTTATTAATTCTAAAGCATGCAACCTTTCTTCGTCTAAATCAACCAACTCATCCATCATCATACTCCAATAGATTTCAGATGGAATCTCATGATGTCTTTGAATTCGTATTGACTGTAAACAGATTTCGACTGGCAAAACTGCATCATGTCCATAGGTTAATTTAAATGGGGTAGAATTAGTTGCCTCCTTAGGAGATGTTCGACAAGCCCAAAGGATTTGATCCAGGGTCTTATGCCAATTTCTGGGTTTTTTACCCACATGCTTCTTTATCAAGTTTATTACTACTTTGTTGGCTGCTTCGACCTGTCCATTTGCTTGGGCATAATAAGGTGTCGAAGTCAACAATTTAAAACCTGTCTCCTTTGCAAATGCCTGCATATTTCTTCCAGTAAACACAGATCCTTGATCAGTAGTTATAGTCTCTGGTATTCCAAACCTATACATTATGTGTTTCTGGATGAAGTCTATGACTGCTTCCTGATCTACATTCGTCAAAGGTATGGCTTCAATCCACTTAGTGAAATAGTCTACTCCTACTAAAATGTACTTCTGCCCTTTTGAAGAGGCTGGTCGAATCTCACCAATCAAATCTAAAGCCCAACCTCTGAATGGCCAAGGCTTTACAATGGAATGTAACTCATTTGCTGGCACATGAGGTATGCCTGCATGAATTTGACATTCCTGACAACCCTTTGCAAATTCGACACAGTCTTTCAACATGGTTGGCCAATACATCCCTTGTCGAAATAATAGCCATTTCATCTTATGTCCTGCTTGGTGGGCACCACATGCACCACTGTGTACATTCGACAAAGCTATATAAGCTTCAGTCTCTCCTAGGCATTTTAATAGAACTCCTTCTGCAGTCTTTTTAAACAGTTCATTTCCAAAGAGTACATAACTTATAGCCCTGTACTTTATCTTTCTTTCGAATGTCTGATTTGGATTTTGTAAATAATTTTTGATGGGTTTTCTCCAATATCCAACTTCTAGATCACCTACATTGAAAATCTCAAAGTTCTCTTCATCACCATATCCCAATCTCATTGTCTCCAAATCAGATGGGGATAGTTTGGTGGATAAGACCTTGCCTCTTACTTCGACAACCTTCATCAGATTTTCCTTCGACACTTTATACCCTGAAGCCAACTGAGCTAAGTTATTTGCTTCTTGATTTTCTAATCTGGGAATGTGTCTAAAAACTACACTGTCGAATCTCTTGAGGAATCTGTTGGCTATCACAAAGTACATGATCAAATTTTCTTTGACACATTTATACTCTTTCGTCAATTGCTTTATCACCAACTCAGAGTCACCCATTATTTCGACCTCTGTTGCCCCCAGTTCCAACAAAATTTCAAGTCCAGCAATTAAAGCTTCATATTCTGCCTCATTATTTGAACAGAATCCTTCTATTTTATACTTGAACTTTGTTGGAATTTTATTGGGAGAAATAATCAATACCCCAACACCTGTTCCATTTTTATGACTGGAACCATCAAAATATAACCTCCAAGGCTCTTTTTCGACATAATTTGTCTCATCTCCAAGTATGGAGTGGTCAGCTATGAAGTCAGCAACTACTTTCCCTTTAACAGCTTTTAGAGGCATATATTTTAAAGAATACTCAGTCAAGGCTAAAGCCCATTTTCCAATTCGACTATGTAAAATAGACTTAGACAACATATGTTTTATTACGTCGAAATGAGAAGATATATGTACATCAACGGGTTTTATATAATGCTTCAATTTTATACAAGAGAAATATACACATAAACATAATTTCTCTATCATATTATATCTAGTTTCAGCATCATTTAAGACTCTGCTGAGATAATAAATGGCTCTTTCGACGCCATGTTCATCCTCTTGACAAAGCATACTTCCTAATGTTTTGTTAGATGTTGATATGTAAAGCCTCATGCTTCTTTTTCGACAAGGAGATATTAAAAGTGGAGGATTTGCCAGATACTCCTTGATCTTGTCGAAGGCATCTTGCTGCTCTTGCCCCCAAGTGAAACCTTCCTTCTTCAGTCGAAGCAGAGGTGAGAAGGCCTGAGTCTTTCCACTAAGGTTGGAGATGAACCTTCTGAGAAAGTTGATTTTCCCTAGTAGAGACTGCAATTCCTTTTTTGTCGATGGCGCTTTTGCTTCCATTATTGCTTTAGCTTTGTTCTCATTAATTTCAATCCCTTTCTTGTGGACCACAAAGCCTAAGAAGTCCCCTGCCTGCACACCAAAAGCACATTTAAGAGGATTCATTTTCAAACCAAACTTCCTCATCCTTTCAAAGGACTGTCGAAGATGGTTAATGTGGTCCAAGCCTGAAGCAGATTTAATCACAATGTCATCTATATAAATTTGCATAAATGTTTCGATGAAATCATGAAAAATAGAATTCATAGCCCTTTGGTAAGTAGCTCCAGCATTTTTCAAACCAAAGGGCATGACTACCCACTCATATGTTCCTATTGCTCCTGGACAACGAAAAGCTGTTTTTGGAACGTCTTCTTCAGCAATGAAAATCTGGTTGTAACCAGAATAGCCATCAAGCATACTTAAATACTCATGGCCTGCTGCAGAATCTACTAGCATTTCTGCTACTGGCATAGGATACTCATCCTTAGGGGTGGCTGAGTTTAGATCTCTAAAATCAATACACACCCTTAATGTGCCATTTTTCTTAATCACAGGAACAATATTAGCAATCCATTCGACATACCTTGTTGTACGGATGAATTTGCATTTTAGAAGCCTTTCGACTTCTTCTTTGATTTTCGACATAATCTCAGGTGCAAAGCGTCTGGGGGTCTGCTTTATTGGCTTCTTCCCTTCCAGTATTGGCAACTTCAATTCCACCAAACTTCTGTCTAAACCAGGCATTTCGTCATAATCCCAGGCGAAGCAGTCTTTAAACTCATTCAGCAGTTGGATTATTTCGACTCTGAGTTGAGGATTCAACTTGGCACTGATGTAAGTGGGCCTTTTTTCTGCCCCCAGACCCAGATTAATCTCCTCTAAAGGGTCCTGTGCCACCATTTTCATATTGGTTGAGGTTGGATCCTTTTCGAACCCCAAAGGTTCGTCATCATAAATGGCATCAAGTCTTTGATTCCGCCATTCACCATTTGAGTCTTCTTCAAAACTCTGATTTACATGTTGCTCCTCAATATTTCCTTGAGGATGTTGTCCTTCGACAACCTGAGTGCTGGCTTCGACAGCCATGTTTCTTACTTCAGCCTCAAGGGCCGCTTTGAGTTGTTTTTCGGCTATATAAGCCGAAATCTTTTCTAATGTTGATGCCTCAGTCATTTTCACTGAACTCACTCCCCCACCCAGTTGGATTGACATGGGCAGTTCCCCAAGTGTAATTTGTCTCCCCAATTATTTCTTTATCCCACTGGAAACCATGCGTAGGATATAGGTACATGGAACAGTAAGCATTGTCGGAAGCTGTTAGGTCGAAAGCAGCAGGATTGCATGGTGCTATGTGGGCTAGATTTTTGTCGAAGTTACGACCAGTGACATTGTTCACATCAGCTGTGAAGTAACTCTGATCTGCTTCTATGTTTTCGACAATCCCATCTGGCCTCCAGATTGCTATCCTTTGATGCATGGAGGATGGTACAGCCCCAATCCCATGGATCCATTCTCTTCCCAACAGTAAGTTGTAATTTGCCTTTGATGCTATCACCACAAACATGGTAGGCCTGGTGATGGATCCTACAGTCAAGTTTAGTTGTATTACTCCCAGTGTTGTTCCTATTTTACCTTCATAGTTGGACAACACCATATTGTGAGGCTTAGTGTCGGAGTCATCTTTCCCAATCCTCTTTATCATGTAATGAGGAATTAAATTTACAGCTGCTCCACCATCTATCAGAATTTTGTTGACCCCCACGTTTTCTATCTTTCCTTTTATGAAGAGAGGCTTTAAGTGAGCCTTCATTACATCATCTGGCTTTTCGAAGAAAGCATTTTGCTCTTCGACACAGCCATTGTTCATTATGTAGTAGCATACAGGCTTCAAGCCTATGCTGTCATCTGCCATGTCATCCTCTTCATCTTCGACTTCCATTATCCTGTCATAATCTCTGGGCAGCACAGAAACCACATTGCAAGTTACGTCGAAAGAGGCTTCTGATTCTGAACTAAATTCATCTGTGACCTCTTCGTCTACTGGCATTCTGTTGTTTGTTTTCTGCATCTCTGTGGTGTCACTAGATCTATTCTTCTGAAGGGTTTCTTTTTCTGCCAGAGGTGTCCCCTTGTTTGTAATCTGGACACATTTGCTTGATTCAGCTTCCTTTTGCCCAACCCTTTGGTGTTCTACAGCTTCCTTTTCAATTTTCTTCTGCCTTTGGAATCTCCTCCATTGGGATCTGGACATAGGATTCTTCCCTTTGTAGTTTTCAGAGACATATTTTGGCCTTGCCTCTTTTTTAACTTCCATTGAAGGACCCCTGTTCACTTCAAAACTCTTCCATCTCTTCTGACCTTGGGCATCCCTTATAGGCTGAACCCATTTGTCATCATTTGGCCTGTTGGATGGTTTGTAGGTGTTGAAACGTCTTTCTCCCACCCCTTGACTGTGATGCTTCCCTCTTCTTGGGTCGAATCTTTCGTTTCTGGTTGGTGGGGCTGTTCCCCAATTTCTTTTTCTCTGGGTCTTTTCTGCTGCTTCTAAGTCATCAGCTGCTTTCTTGTCGAACACAGCACTGCATCTTGGACAAAGCATGACTTCTGCATTCTTCCTTTGACACCTCTGGATGAATTCGACAAGACTCTCGTTCTCTTCTGGGTAAACCAGCTTCTGATGCTTCTCTTGACGTTTCTTTCCCTTGTTGGTGTCTGGTCCTCCCTTTTGAGTGATTTCCACCATATGAATCCCAGCACTTTGTTCAGTTGTAATTTTTAATTTGTTCATTTTTTCGACTAGCATCATTTCCTCTGGGATGTTCTCCTTTGACTGATTCACATTGTCTTTTGGGTGTAAGCCCTTATAGATGTATTTGCAGCAGTGTGCAACCCTTTCGACAGGATGTTCTTCAGTTCTGGTGGTACCACTGTTTATTGGTTCGACAGTAAGGGGATTGTCATCAGTCCCTGTTGTCTTGACCTCATCTTGATCAAGGCCCTCAGTGGCCTTCTTTTGGACAATGAGGGTTTTGCTATCCTCCTCTTCGTCATCCTTTTTGAAGGAATCTCCCCACCCTGTGGGTTTGATTTTGTTAATATTTGTTTTGGAGCTTGGTGGTGCTGAATATTTCACCATGAAGTCGAACTTCCCATTTGACTCTCCCAAAGTGTCCCAGATCACCCCTTGCTCAGCATCTCTTTCATAGTTTTTCTTGTCGAAACTTCTTCCCACTTTGACTGTATTTCTTCCGTCGAAACCTTCAGTAGTTTCAATGGCATTCTCATTGTCGAAGTCTTCAGAAGCTTTGACTTCTTTTTCCTCAGCTTGGTCAGTAGAATTATCACCTTCTTCCACCACATTGACATGGGTGTCGAAACCCTCAGCAGCTTTTATCATGGTGAATTTGGTGTCGAAGCTTTCAGTAACTTCTACCATTTCAAAATTTTCTTCTGCCATGATCTCCATTTCGACCACGTTTACCATTTCTGGTTCAGCATAATTGGCCTCTACAACCTGCATGGGATTGGAGTCAATCTTCATCTGCTGCTTGCCTTTGTCTCCAAACTTCAGCCTTCCATTTTGGATTGCATTCTGGACAAGATCCCTGAAAAGGTAACATTGAGAAGTTTTATGACCCAAGAAATTATGGTATTTACAAAAACCTCTCTTTTTCTGTTGGTCTACAGGAGGCTCTTTAGTGCCTGCTGGTTTTATTAACTGACCATCTTTGACTAATAAATCAAATATCTCATCACACTTGGTGATGTCGAATGTATAGGTTCTTTTAGGGAACCTGTCATTCTTTTCCACTTCGACTGGATTTTTTCCATTCGACGGGGCTAAAACTTTACAAGAATATGGAGGGCCTTGTTTTAATTCTGCAAGATCAATTTCTTGCTGGTCGAAAATGACTGGTTCGTTTTCGTCATAATCATCTTCTTGGACTATTCCTACATAGGCCACTCTTTCCTTCTTGTTTTTATTTGATCTAAATTTCTCATTTTTTAGTCTTTCTATTTGCCTCACTCTGTCTGCCAGTTGTGCCATGTCTCTCAAATATTGGGTATCCAGTTTTTTCCTTATGGAATAATCTAGACCCCCTGCAGCCATTTCGACTAGTTCTTGTTCCGGCACTTGCGTAAAGCATCTGGCTTTTAATAATCTAAACCTATTCAAATAGTCATCTATAGGTTCAGAAAATTTTCTTTTGACACTTGCCAACTCTTTCAAACTTATCTTGGTTTGTCCCATATAAAATTGTTCATGGAACAATCTCTCTAATTGGGTCCAAGTAAAAATTGAAGTTGCAGGAAGCGATGTAAACCAAGTGAAGCATTTTTTGTCAAAGAACTTGGGAAATATTTCATCCTTAAGTTCTCATTATTGGCAATCTCTCCTGCCTCTATCAAATAACGTGCCACGTGTTCTATGGTGGACTCACTAGTATCCCCTGAGAATTTTGTAAATTTGGGGACTTTCCACCTTGGTGGTAACTCTTGTTGTAAGACAAATTCAGACAAGGGGGAAGTATAACTAGGCCTTTGTAATCCTACGTTTACTCCATTTTGCGCCATTATTCTCTCAACCATGGTGGCAATATTATTTTCGACAGGCATGTTATTGTAACGCATTCTCTGCTGTAATACTTCGTCAGCATTTTGGTTTCTCAGGACTATTATCCTTCTTGGTTCCTGTCGAATAGGCTCCTCTACATTAGGCTGTTCAACTACCACTTCTTGGCCCCTGGGATTTTCATGAGGGTTCCCCAATGGCCTTTGGTTTATAGTGAGTTCCTCTTCGACAGCCCTATTGGCAGGATTCTGATTTAATTGCATTCTTTGTTGCGCTTGCGGGACTCCAAAAAAGTCAGCAATGCGTGCCATTTGTTCTGCCAATATTTGATTTGTTTGGGTAGTGTTTTGTATTAAGGGATTGAATACTTCTCCCATTTGTTGTGTCAAAGCCTGCACCATATCATGATTGCTTTCATCCATCTGTTGACGAATTACTTGTGCAGAATGGTTTGTCATAGCGGGCATATGGAAACCTGGTGGAATTTGATTCATTCTGTTTCCATTTCCACCATATCCTGATCCCTGCAATGGTGATGACACTTGAACCATAGCATCAGAGAATAATGGTGACGAATTATGTAGGCTTGCCATCATTGAAGTTGGCATTCCATACGGTTGTTCCCTCCCAGTCAAAGGCTGAGAATAATTCAGATATGGCCTGAATGTATTTCCTCCAGGGGGAAGGGTTCCAAGGGGTCTGGCTTGTCCCATGGTGGAAGAACTAGGCACATTTTGGGATCCTGAACCCGTTGGTATGGAATCTCCCAAAGGAGGCCTAATTTGTTCTAAAACAGGGCCAGACACTGGTATTGTTCCTGACGAAGGGATAGGGTTGGAAACTGGTATTGTTTCGTCAGGAATGTTTGAAGTATTTGGCAAGTTAGCCATGTTTCTTCTTCTTGTTCTCTTTGGTCTCTCTACGTCGGTTACGGCTAGTTTACCGCTTCTAAGAATCATACAACGTAGCAAGGAACAATTTGTCTAAGAAGTTCTTTATTAGATAATTGTCTAATGCACTAGTCCCACCAGGTGTGCCAATTTGTTCGCAGTGGTTTCTGGCGAACAACCTCTGGTTAACCAATTTCTCAGAAAACTGGGTTACTTGCAGGACCAACCAAACAAGTCCTAGGACACATGTGCATTTGATCCTGTCGAACTATTCTTAGAGTTTGTGATAAATTTGTGGTTTGTTTCATCAATATTGTCAAAGTTTTAAAAACTTTGATTTTTACAAGTAAAGTAAAACTTTAAGTTAAAAAATGAAAATAAAGTAAAGGTTTTAAACGAGCATAAGAAGAAAGTGTCGAAGGCTGTAAACTTGCAGAAAAGTAAATAAAGTTTAAAAATAACATGAACTTTAAGAACGAACAAGTAATTTAAATAACTCTGAAATATAAATGGTGTTCAAACGTACATGGTTCCAAATATCAGACTCATTTTCTCTCACACTGGGTACTTAGAGTTTTTACAGGAATTTTGTATCAATTTTCACACACCTATTCTAAACACAAACTATCCTATTTATATACAAACAAAATAACTGTTTAGAACGGAAAAACTATAACTAAATGACAAGTGTCAGCCTGCATGTAATTTTCTTCTCTGAAACTTCCATGTGTCCAACTGCCAAAGATTACAACCTTTTGAATTTGAATTCCTTTCTTTGGTGACGAAACCTTGCACCTCTTCAAACTGTCGAAACCCTTTTAAAGAAGAAACAAAACTCCTTCAGCAAAAACTGTCTTTTGTCAAAATCCTCTTCTGTCGAAATCTTCAAAAGACCATCTTCTTTTGTCAAACACTTAGCTAAATAACTTCCCAACTCCATTCTGCCAGAACAACATTTGCCTTTCTGTCGAAGCAATGGAGTTTTAAAATCCTGTCAGCAATTCTTGAATTCTCTTCCTTTTGTTATCTTTCGACAAAGATGACCCTAAACCCTTAATTTCAGTCTGTCGAAATATGGGTTTACAATAATAAACCTGTAAAAAGAAGAAACGTTAAAAAAAACACAAGACCTGGGAATCGAACTCAGGCCAAGAAGCTCCCATACGCGCGTCCATATCGTCTGAGCCAAGCATCATTTCTGAATTTTTTATTCAACAAATAAAACAAAAATTAAGTTAATATTTGAATCCATATTTTGGCGCCATGGATTTCATCTTCTTCCTTTGGTTGTCCATTTAGGCTATAGTGACAATCATCTGTAGCTAAAGGTTGTAGTGACGGATTTGGTTCGTCACTACATGTCCTGCACATAAAAAAAACGTAATACACAATATAAATATGTTCTAAGCATGGAAATCAAACAAAGGCAGTCATATAAGTCTTATTAATCCATTGATTTCGTGTGAAATTGCCTCTATGCAATGTTCCCAATATCGACCTCCAAAACCCTAATCATGGCATGCTTTGAATCCTGCGATGAAACTCAAATCTAATGACCCATGAAGCTTCTATACAAGCAAACAAACAACATTATATGATCAAAATCAAATAAACAAGCATGAATCAATCAAATCGAAAATCAAGATTTTAAGAAATAATGTAAATTCGGTCCACGTGATTTATGAGTTCTTTGATGATGGTGATGATTGCCATAGCTTCAGAATGCATCAAGGAAGGTAAATGAACCTTTCAAATCTTTGAAAAGACACTAGAATGACCAAATCGAATGGTCAACTTTCTTGAGAATTTTTGAAGTGACAATGGCTCTTTTTGTTCTAAAAATTCGTCCCCTAATGTTATGGCTTTGTTGTGTTTATATAAGAGAAGGATTTAGGTCAGAAAGATGGGCCTTTTGGCAATGGGTTGAGGTTACTTGATTGTGAAGAAAGCTATGGTCAAAAATATCAAAAAAATCAAATGATATGTTTCCAAATTGATTGAGCATGAAATTGGAGAGTCTCAATCAGTCTTAAATGTTTTTTAAGAACTTCTAGAACAAGAATCACATCCAAATATTGAGTTTTATATTTTATTTTGATTTAAATTGAATTTTAATAAATAAAATCCAAATAAATTATAAATAAATTATAAAAATCAGAAATAATTGGAATTGGGTCGTGCTTGATCTTATCGTGATGTTTGGATTGCAATTTCACAAGCCCATTTGGAAAAAAAATGGATTTGAGACCCTTTTTGCTCAATGCACCCCTTGAAAATTTCCCAACTTTGCCAAGGCATAACTCCCTCAATTTTAAGGCTATGAAGATGATCTTGTATATTTTGGAAATATTAAATAGTCCTCTAACAAACCTCTTTGGTCTCATATCCATATCTTTTACCATTTTCAAATTATGCTCTTTGGAAAAAGATGACTTTTTGTTGACTTTTGAAATGACCTGTAATGTTTTAGCTCATACCTTCCAAATGAAGCATTTTTAGGCTCGGCTTGTGAGATACAAAGTTGTAGTGTATTCAATTTACTTCAAAATAAGCTTTGGATGGGAAATTTTTGATGAAGCATGTGAGAGTTATGGCTGGTCAAAGTTCAGTTGACTTTTCCTAGGAAACCCTAATTTAGAAACTCCCTGACTCTTGATGATCTGAGATCTCCTTGATGAATAATGATCAAACCTTGATAAAATGATGAATTTTACTTCATAATATTGATGTTGGAAAAAAATATTGAAGTTTTACTTTAATTTGACCACAGTTGACCTCAGTTTGACTTTTTAACGACCTTGACTGATTTTTGCATATCTAATCATCTGACTGGTCAAACTTATTGGGAAAGCCCTGAAACTTGACATGAGGATTATTGCATACATGTGGGATGTTATTTAGCTCACTTGAGGCCTTGGAAGTCCATTTAGCTTAGAAAAACCTAAAACCCTAGTTGTGGATCCATTGCTTAGGAGGAGGTTTTGTCTGAGGAAACTCTCGAACTTTCTGACCAATTGGGGACCTTGAGAACCTTATGATCATTGAGAAATATTGAGAGAAATTGTCTTGATTGTGGGAGGGAAAATTTTGTGCTACAACACCTATTGAACCACTTGGGACCACACTTCCTACCAGCAAAGGGAGCCATATATGGTGTAAAATCATATTGACGAGCAAACATCAACACAAAACTAGAGAAGGCCCCTTTCAGGGTCATGCCTTCATCATCCGGAGTAAATTGGGCCATTCGAATGCCCTCGGTGCTCCTTAACCTGATCTCCTCTAACTCTTATTGACTTTCCCTTTCCTGGGAAGTACATGCTCAAAAGTGGCATTCAACCAAAGCTAAAGGAGACAGAGAGGACCACTGAGACTCATAGAACCAGAGTTGTGTTTTGGGTCCTTCAATCGAGTCACTCCCTCACTAAGAGACTCGTAAAGACTAGCTAGGATGAGATCACTCAAGCAAACCTTCCTGTTGTTGTAAAGCTGGTTTGCTAGGGGTAGATACTTATTCGCCACCTGAAGAAACTTGGTGCAGAAGACATACCTAGATAGCCAAAATGTGAGGAAAGCAATATGTTCCTGTATGCATGTATTTTCGACACCATGGTTTTTAAAGTAAAATGATGCTTTTGACAAAATTTGCAAAAGAAGGAAAATGAAGTAATGGTATTTCGACAATTCGACAGTGATGGTGGAATGTTTGACATTTCGACAAAGGGGGTGATGTCTTATTTTTTCGACGGTTTCATTGATGTGTCTGATATCAGATGAATTCGACATGGTAAAGGGACATGTTGTTTCAGCCTTAAGGAGAAGTTCAAATTTGAACATTGGTTTTGTTTGGTAGAGGAATACGTGGAAGATTTGGAAGAAAAAGAACATGCAGAAAGCCAAGTGTCAAATTCTTAGAATTTTTCCGTTAGTTAGCAGTTATTTTATTTTTGTATAAATAGGGTAGCATTTGTTAGTTTTAGTGTGTGAAAACTTGTGCAGAAATTCCTGTAAAAATACTCTAAGTACTCGTGTGAAAGAGAAAAAGAGATTTATCTGGAAATGTACGTGTAAACACCATTTTTTATTCCAGTTTATAAAAATTTAAAGTTTCTTTATTTCTTACTATGTTTACCATTCAATTTACGTTTCAACATTTATTTTCATGCAAACTTGTAAGTCTTTTGTTTATTTTCACTTTATTAAAACGTTAACTTAACCACATAATCAAAAATTACTCTTAATAAAGAAGATTCAAGAAACCGAATAGAAGAATAAAAAACGTTTGTTCTAAGAGTTCACAAAATACATTCAAATTTTTGCACATGTGTCCTAGGACTTGTTTGGTTGGTCCTGCAAGTTACCCAAATTCAGTGAGATTGGAAAACCAGAGATTGTTCGTCAAAATCTACAGCGAACAAATTGGCACACCTGGTGGGACCGGTGCTAAAATTCTGAAAAGTTTGATAGAGTAACTCTTAATTTGAAAACGTTTTATTGCGTTGTATGATTCTGAGAAGCGATAAATTAGTTGTACCTGACGTAGAAAGACCTAGGAGAACTAGAGTAAGAAGAATGGAAAATCCGCAAATTAATCCAAACCCAAATGAAATTGTTCCAGTCTCTAATCCCATCCCTTCGACAGAGGGAAAAATGGAATAAGTTCATATTTCAGAGGGGTAAACCCTTCATCAGCAAGGTCAATACCAGCGGTGTCATTCTATCAGAGTGCGCCTAGTTCCTCTACTTTAGGGCATTCAATGCCCATGGGGACGCCTCCTCCTAGAGGGAATAATTTTAGGCCATATCAAACAAACTTTTCCATACCCATGTTTGGAAGAGAACAACCCTATGGAATGCCAACTTCAGTGATGGCAAATTTACACAATGCACCACCCTTGTATTCTGATGTTATGGTTCACATGTCTTCACCATTACAAGGGTCAGGATATGGTGGGAATATTAGCAGATTAAATCAACCCCCACCAAGTTTTCAAATTCCAGCAATTACAAATAATTTTGCGCAAGTGATACGACAACAAATGGATAATAATAATCATGAAATGGTCCAAAGGTTGACGCAACAAATGGGAGAAGTGTTTAACCCTTTAATATAAAACACTACCCAAACAAATCAAATATTGGCAGTGCAGATGGCGCGTATTGCTGATTTCTTTGGTGTCCCTCAGATTCGACAGAGAGAACCTGTAGTTCAGAACCCAGTGATCAATGTCGAAGAAGAGCTTACAATAAATCAGAGACCTTAAGACAATCCCCAGGCAAACCTTAGGATCCAAGAAGAGGTGGTCGAACAACCTCGTGTCGAAGTCCCTGTTCAACGAGAGCCTAGAAGGGTAATAGTCCAAAGAGGTCAGGATGCTGATGATGTCTTGCAATAGAGAATGCGCTATAATAATCACCCTATCGAAAATAATTTGGCAGCCATGGTCGAAAGAATAATGGCGCAAAATGGGGTAAACGTAGGATTGCAAAGTTCTAGTTATGCTTCCCCATTATCTGAGTATGTTCTACAACAGGAGTTACCTCCAAGATGGAAAATCCCAAAATTTACCAAATTTTCAGGGGACACTAGTGAATCCACCGTAGAGCATATAACGTGTTATTTAATCAAAGCGGGAGAAATAACCCATAATGAAAATCTAAGAATGAAATACTTCCCAAGTTCTTTGACGAAGAACGCGTTTACTTGGTTTACATCCCTGTCAGCAAACTCCAAATACACATGGACCCAGTTGGAAAGATTGTTCCATGAACAATTTTATATGGGACAAACTAAGATAAGTTTAAAGGAATTAGCCAGTGTTAAGATAAAATTTTCAGAGCCTATAGATGATTACCTAAATAGATTCAGATTGCTGAAGGCAAGATGTTTCACACAAGTTTCAGGAGGTCTAGATTATTCTATAAGAAAGAAACTAGATACTCAATATTTAAGAGACATGGCACAATTAGCAGATAGGGTAAGACAAATTGAAAGACTAAAAGCTGAGAAATTTAGGGAAAACAAAAGTAAAAAGGAAAGAGTGGCCTATGTAGGAATATGCCAAGAGGACGATTGTGACGAAGATGAACCAGTTATCTTCGACGGACAAGAAATTGACTTAGAAGAATTGAAACAAGACCCACCATACTCTTGCAAAATGCTAACTCCGTCGAACAGAAAAAATTCGGTCGAACCAGAAAAGAATAATAAGTTTCCTAAAAGGACTTATACTTTCGACGTCACCAAGTGTGACGAATTTTTTGACTTGTTGGTTAAAAATGGTCAATTAATAAGATCACCTGGAGTTAAGGAACCCCCTGTTGATCAACAGAAAAAGAGAGGTTTTGTAAATACCATAACTTTCTGGGTCATAAAACTTCTCAATGTTTCCTTTTCAGGGATCTTGTTCAGAATGCAATTCAGGATGGAAGGCTGAAGTTTAGAGACAAACCAAAGCAACAAATGAGGATTGACACCAATCCTATGCAGGTGATGGAAGCCAATTATGCTGAACCATTCAATATGAATATGGTCTAAATTAAAAAGATGTCTGAGGATAGCTTTGAGATGATAGAAGCCACTGAAGGTTTCGACACCCACATTAACATGGTGGGGATTGCTGATGATCTCCCAGACCAGGCTAAAGTGGAGGAAGTATGCAAAGACTATTTGACCATGCCAATAATGATCAAGGTTACTGACAATCTTAATGTGAAGGAACTGAATGACTATAATCAAAAAATGTTGAGACTTGTCAACAAAGACATTGCAAGATCCAACCAACTGGATGGGAAGATGTCCCTGTAGGAACTAAGAAAGAATCTGACAGTTCTTTTAGTGTCGAAAAGAAGGATACTGAGGGCCTCACCATTGAAAACTAGATTGCTGAAGGTTTCGACCCTAATCAAACAAAAGAAAGGAATGTTGTAAGTTGCACCAACACTGTGAGACTTGTCAACAAAGACACTGCAAGAATTAAGGCAGAAGCTGTCGAAGGCCCTGCAAAATTGGCCACTTATGGAATACTACGCAGGACCATGGAAGATCCAAGAAAGAAACAAGTCGAAGGGAAAAGTCTCTATCTGACAAAAGGCCAGAATGAAGTCGAAGAGGCTCTTGTTAGAAAAAATGAATGAATTAAGCATTGTTGATGGACAGGAGATAGACATCAACATGGTGGACTTGTCTCACAAGAACAAAGAGAAAATTGAAATGGAGCACCGTCGAAAAGAATACCAGAGGATGGCATATCCAAATGAGGTTGAGAATCTGGCAGAATTCATCCAAAGGTGTCAAAGGAAGAAAACTGAAGTGATGTTATGTCCATGTTGCAGCGCAATCTTCGACAGGAAGGCAACATCAAACTTAGAAGCAGTATATAAGTCCCAGAAAAAAGGAAATTGGGGAGCACTCCCAGCAATCAAAACTGGAAGATATGACCCAAGAAGAACTGAGCACCACCTCCAGAGGTTTGGAGAAAGACACTACAACACTTACAAACCATCTGGTAGAGTTGCTGATGATAGATGGGTCCAACTCATTAGGGATGCTCAAGGACCAAAGAAGTGGAGAAATTTTGAAATTCAGAGAGGATCTTCCATAGAAGGAAATGAGGAGATTGAAAGGCCAAAACCAAGACCATACCCATTAGAGAACTACAAAGGGAATAATCATATGTCAAGATCCCAATGGAGAAGATTCCAAAGGCAGAAGAGGGCAGAAAAAGAAGCTGTAAAAGGAAGCATGATCAAAAAGGAACGTGTAAACAAAGACAATGCATAATCAAGAAAAAATTCCCAGGCCATAGGCGAAGAGGAGCCTTCCCAAAAGAACAAACCAAGAAGCATGTCATAGATGTCAAAGCTTAACAATAAAGTGCCAGAAGATGATGAAGCAACTGATGATTTCAAGTCTGACTCAAAGGGCTCATTCGATGTGGTCTGCAATGTGGTGTTTGTTCTTCCCAGGGACTTCTACAAGATTATGGAGGTCAAAGATGAAGAAGAGAATATGGAAGACAATACAATGGGGTCTAGGCCAGTGTGTTATTATGTAATGAATAACGGCTGCGTCGAAGAGCAGAATGCATTCTTTGAAAGGCCAGATGATTCAATGAAGGGACACCTGAAGCCTTTGTTCATTAAGGGAAAGGTAGAAAGTGTTGGTGTAAATAAAATACTAGTGGATGGTGGAGCTGCAGTGAATTTGATGCCCCACTTCATGCTAAGGAAGATTGGGAAGGATGATTCTGACGCAAAACCTCACAATATGGTGCTGTCAAATTATGAAGGGAAAGTAGGAACTACCATGGGCGTTATCCATGTGAATTTGACTGTTGGAACCATAACAAGACCAACAATGTTCATAGTCATTGCTTCAAGGGCGAATTATAACTTACTGCTTGGAAGAGAATGGATTCATGGAATAGGAGTCGTACCTTCCTCAATGCACCAGCGAATAGCTATTTGGCGTCCTAATGGAATTGTTGAGAATATTGAAACAGACCAGAGCTATTTCATGACTGAAATAAACAATGCAAACAGTCGAAGCTTCGACAAAACTCTGGCTCATATACCTCCCTGCAGTCCAGCAGAATTCGACTTGAAGGTAACTAACAACGCCTATTGTTCCATGTACCTCCACCCAACACATGGTTTTCAATGGGATAAGGAAATAATTGGCGAACAAAGTCACATATAGGGGACTTCTCATATTGAGCCAATAGGTTGGGGTAGAGAATTTGATAAGGATGATGAGTGAAGCAGTAACGCTTAAAAGACTGACGACCTATATGGCCGAAAATAAACTAAAAGCGGCTCTTGAAGTCGAAGTAAAATACATGGGTTTCAAAGCCAACGAAGAAGAATTAGACAAATAATGTCCTCGAAGGGACGTTGACGAAGATGGTAATGACAACCAGATAGGTGAATGGCAGAACCAGAATCTTGACGCCATCTATGATGACGAACCCCTGGGGTTCGAAAAGGATCCAGTGTCAACTAGCCTGAAGATGGTGGCACATGACCCATTGGAAGAAATTAATATGGGGCTGGGGGTAGAAAAAAGACCAACCTACATAAGAGCTAGGATGAATCCTCAGTTCAAGGTCGAATTAGTCTGTTTGCTGAAAGAATTCAAAGACTGTTTTGCATGGGACTATGACGAAATGTCTGGTTTAGATAGAAGTATGGTCGAACTAAAGCTACCTATAATAGAAGGAAAGAAGCCTGTGAAGCAAACTCCAGGACGCTTTGCACCAGAAGTTTTGTCGAAAATAAAAGAAGTCGAAATACTTCTCAAAAGCAAATTTATCTTCCCAATCAAGTATGTCGAATGGATTGCTAACATAGTACCTGTAATTAAGAAAAATGGCAAACTAAGGGTGTGTATTAATTTTCGAGACCTGAACTCAGCCACCCCAAAGGATGAATATCCTATGCCAGTAGCAGAAATGCTAATAGATTCTGTAGCAGGCCACAAGTACCTAAGTATGTTAGATGGATACTCTGGCTATAATCAAATCTTCATTGCAGAAGAAGATATTTCCAAAACAACCTTTCGTTGTCCTGGAGCAATAGGGACTTACGAATGGGTAATAATGCCTTTCGGTTTAAAAAATGCTGGAGCAACTTACCAAAGGGCTATGAATTCTATCTTTCATGATTTTATTGAAACATTCATGCAAATATATATTGATGATATTGTAATAAAGTCTGTTTTAGGAAAAAATCATTTAGACCATCTTCGACAATCCTTTGAGAGGATGAGGAAGTTTGGTTTAAAAATGAATCCCCTTAAATGTGTTTTTGGTGTGCAGGCATGTGATTTCTTAGGTTTTGTGGTCCACAAAAAGGGAATCGAAATAAATGCCAACAAAGCCAAAGCAATAATGGAAGCGAAAACACCATCAACAAAGAAAGGATTGCAATCTCTGCTAGGGAAAATCAACTTTCTCAGAAGGTTCATTTTCAACCTTAGTGGAAAAACGCAAGTTTTCTCACCTCTGCTTCGACTAAAGAAAGAAGACTTCGCATGGGGGGCAAGATCAGCAAAATGCCTTCGATAAGATCAAGGAATATCTGGCCAGTCCTCCAATGTTGATGTCTCCTTGTAGAAAAATAAGTATGAGATTGTACATCTCAACATCAGACAAGACTTTAGGAAGCATGTTGTGTTAGGAAGATGAAAATGGCGTCGAAAGAGTCATCTATTATCTCGGAAGAGTCTTAAACGATGCTGAAACTAGATATAGTGTAATAGAGAAATTATGTTTGTGTGTATATTTTTCTTGTACAAAATTAAAGCACTATATAAAACCAGTTGATGTATATGTCTCCTCTCATTTCGACGTAATAAAGTATATGTTATCTAAATCCATTTTACATAGTTGAATTGGGAAATGGGCTCTAGCATTGACAGAGTATTCCTTAACATATCTGCCTTTAAAGGTTGTGAAATGACAAGTGGTTGCTGACTTTATAGCTGACCACTCAATAGATGAAAATGGGATAAAATATGTCGAATTAAAGCCATTGAGGTTGTATTTCGACGGTTCCAGTCATAAGAATGGAACTGGCGTTGGAATATTAATTATTTCTCCTGACAAAATTCCAACAAAATTCAAGTACAGGGTCGAAGGCTTATGTTCAAATAATGAGGCAGAATACGAAGCTCTGATTGTTGGACTTGAAATATTGTTGGAATTGGGGGCAACAAGAGTCAAAATAATGGGTGACTCTGAATTGGTAATAAAACAATTAACCAAAGAATATAAATGTGTCAAAGAAAATATGATTATGTACTTGATCTTATAAACTTAAAGGGACTTGATGATATTTTATGGAGGGATTTTGCTTAGGACACCTTACTTGACCTTATAAATAGGCAACATGAGAGGTAACCTTAGAAAGTGCAAGATGGCGATCAAAGATCGACTTACGTGTGTGAGTGTTTATATTCATGTATTTATCTTGTTTAAATTAGTTATTCTAAATTATTTTAATTACACATAGTTTTACACACCCTAAAATTACTAACCATGGCAATAATAATATTTACAATGAATAAAATAGAAACAAAAATAAACCTACAACTATTACATGGCTTTTGCAATTATATAAATATAGAAACCATTGAATGATAAATATATAACAAATAAACAATAATTAAAAGGGTTAGTAATAATAATAATCATAAGAAAAAGAGGTTAGCACAAATATAAAGAATATAAAATTTTAAGAGAATATTTTTTAAGTTAAATAAACAATTTTAAAGAATTTTTAAAAGAAAATAAGAAAATTATAATAATAATAAACAATATAATAATTATTTACAAAATATGATTAATTATTTAATTATAAATTAGAATAAAAATTAATTAAATTTAATGTTAAAGTTAATAAAAATTAGGGTAAATAAAAAAAATTAGGGTTAAGAAAAAATTAGGGTTAGAAATATTAAGGTTAATTAAATTGGTATAAACCTAATTATTTAATTTATTTACAACAATATATATATATATATATATATATATATATATATATATATATATATATATATATATATATATATATATATATATATATATATATATATATAATAATATGAAAATATAAATAATTTGTCTTTTAAGAAAAATTATTTGAATTAAAAAATATAATTTTTTTTTTATATACAAGAAAAACAAAATGCACATTTATTTTATAAACTTATTATTTAAATAATTATTTAAATTAAATAAACAAAAGAAATAATGAAAATAAAAGGAGCAAAAAAGACTTACCTGGGGCTGGGATTCGAACCCAGGCCCTAGGCTTCATTCCCCTTAGACCAAGAGCATAACCACCAGACCAGACGCGCGTTGGTGTTAGTGTAGGGGCAACCAATCCTTTTCTTATTAACCTGCAAAAATATTACAAATAAAAGCAAAACAAAATGGCCTGGGGGGATTCGAACCCAGGACCATTCAATATACAAACCAATACACAAACCAGCTGAGCTACTGCACGCATCTGAAATTGAACCAATAACAAAACAATATATTTTAAAACAAATATTTGAATTTGATTTTCAGCGCCAAACTTCATCTTCTTCCTCAAATTTCTTGCGAAATTACCTATGAATTCTGCTGCATTTTTACCTGCGAATTTCATCATGTTCATGACCTACGAATTTCAAACATCAATCAAACAGTAAAATTTCTTCAAATTAATTAGTGCAATGTAATCCTTATGACTCATACAATCTTCCTACGTTCTTAAAATTCATTTATATCTGATTAATCATGAAACCCTAAATGAGAGGCCGAAACCCTAACTATGGTCGTTCACGATTTAGGTCATAAACCTTCAATCAAATTATCCAGAAAGCTTGCAAACTTCATTCTAAACACAAATCAACAACTAAAATCAGTGAATGATGCATAAATATTAAAAATCGAAAATCAAAAGTTCAAGAACAAAAGCCATTCGGTTTGAGCTTTTCAACATGATTTGGATGCAAATGATGATTGGGATACGATTAAGGATGGCCAAGGATCATGTTTGAACCTTTAAATCACCTAAAAACCACAAATTTGAAGAATCCGAATTTGAATTTTTGATGAATTTTTGAAGTTTGAATGTTGTTCTTGAGGCTGCCAAATTCGTGTCTTATGCTTGCTATATGTTGTTTATATATCATAGAATTGAATTAGGTTAAAAACTCAGTCCATCCTTTGGACTTTTAGATCAATGGAGATTGAAAAAGATTCACTTTCAAAGATTGAAATTTTTTGATATATCCTTGCTATTTTTGTATGATCTGAATTTGTATAATCTCAATCACTTCTAAATAGCCTTTTAAGACTTTCTAGAACCAAAATCAAATCAAATATTCTTACTTTTATATTTTATTTGGATTTAAAATGATTTTTAATGTAAAAAATCATAATAAATAAAATAAAATGAATAAAAATTTGAATAAATAATTTTTAATTCGTGCATGAGGTCATGTAAGTGTTTGGGTCATAAAAATGCAAGTCCATTTGGAGAAATTTGGTTCTAAGATCCCATTTGCTTCATAAACCTCTCAAAAATTTCCCAACTTTGCAAGGACACAAATCCCTCAATTTTAATGCTATGAAGATGTTCTTGGACATTTTGGAAAGCTTAAGGAGTCTTCTAACCAATCTCTTTGGTCTCATGTCCATATCTTTTACCATTCTCAAGTTATGCCCTTTGGAAGTTGTTGACTTTTTGTTGACTTTTAAAATGACCTATAATGTCTTAGCTCATACCTTCCAAATGAAGCATTTTTGGGCTTGGCTTGTGGGACACAAAGTTGTAGAGAATTCAATTTCCTTCAAAATGAGCTTTGGATGGAAATTTTTTGATGAAGCATGTGAAAGTTATGGCTGGTCAAAGTTCAGTTGACTTTTCTTGTGAAAACTCTATTTTAGAAACTCCTGATTCTTGATGATCTGAAATATCCTTGATGAATCATGATCAAAACTTGATCAAATGATGAATTTTACTTCATATACTTGATGTTGGCAAAAAATCATGAAGTTTGACTTTGGTTTGACCTCAGTTTGACTTTTTGACTGCTTTGACTGATTTTAGCCTATCTGATCATCTGACTGAGCAAATCTTTTGGGAAAGTCTTGAAACTTGACATGGGGATTATTGAACACATATAGGATGCTATGAAGCTCACTTGAAGTCTTGGAAGCCCATTTAGCCTGATGAAAGTCAAAACCCTAGTTTAGGATGCCTTGCTTAGGAGGATGCCTTGTCTGAGAGAATTGTCAAACTTTCTGACTAATTGTGAACCTTGTGAGCCTCTTGAGACACCTTGTGAATCTTGTGAACCTTGTGAACCTCTAGGGATACCTTAGTACACAATGTCTTGTCTTGGTGAGGGCAAATTTTGGGGTGCAACAGTGCCCGGCGATTTGAACGGCGTCCGGAGCGGCTTGAAAATACCACATTTTGACACGGGCATATGCTCGACATCCAACATGATTCCTCCCTCGACACAATGTGTGTTCGGCTCTTTATAATTCATCGCTCCGACTCGGAGACTCGACTTGGGGGCTCCTGTTCTGGATTGGGCCTCCCGAGACTGTATTGGGTTGTGGCCCAATACGTCGAGTAAATGCCCATACGTTCGGGTAAACATACTTGTTGGATGAGCGAAAACTACTTAACGGTCGAGCAGGCATTTCATGAGTCGGGCATACACTCTGCGAGACGGGCAGAGAACAGATCTTCCATTCCACTTGCCACATCACCCAATTGTCCCCCATTATCCCCAGAAAGATAGGGGCAGTTGGACCAAGGATCAGACCACTTGCTAGGTCTACACGCCCCTTACGCGTACCTTGGCAGTTCTTCCTTGGGCCTCGCTGATCCAACCCAAAGAAGGACCTTGCCCCAATGTTAGGGGCTCACTATAAATACCCTTTTTCACTAAAGGGTCAGGTATTTTGATTCAACTGTGCTAACTTACCATTTATGTACCTCTATTGACTTTGGCATCGAAGCGCCTTGCATGTACACCCCCCTCCATTCCATCAACCTTGTTCACGTCCAATTGCTGAAGGCTCTCCTGATCAGGTAAGATCAGTTAATATATTAATATTAATAAATAATGATAATAATGTTACAAGTTAATAATAATTGTTTTTGTAACGTCTCATCTTTAATAATAATGTCAACATATTAGTAATAATAATTAAACTAAAAATAATATTCGATCAATCCTGAAAAGTTTGAAGATAATAAAGATTATATACAAAATAAAGTTTATGGTTGATAAAACATTTATATATATATATATATATATATATATATATATATATATATATATATATATATATATATATATATATATATAAACAAGAACGAGTTATTTATTATCATGAAAAAATTTTAAACAAACTTATTTTTATAAGTGGAACTAAATTTACTTTTGATTCATATATTTTTATAAATAAAGTCCAAATAAAAGTAATTTTTATTATTTTAATATCAATCGTATATTTCATTTTTCTATTTTATGAGTATGAAAGTTGTATATACAATGTTTTATCAATACTATAATTGATCTTCTCTTTCAATGATAATTTTCACAACTATTTAAGACTTTGTTGCTCAAGAATTTATGTTCAAATGATATGAAAATATGCAAAAAATTCTTATGAAAATAACTTGTTCAAGATGTGGAAAGTGAAAGTTTTTGCACAGTTTTAAGAAAGAGATTTTTGAAAGAGGTAATTTTGAAAATTTGAAAGATAAGGTATTTAAAAGATCATAAGCACCCCTTGAAATATCATACAATTCTTCAGAAAATACCACGAACAATTGTCATGATTCATTGGAAACAAATTATGAAAGATTGGATGAAGAGGTGCAATTTTTCAAAAACGCACAGTGAACAATCGATTGCACCTTAGCAGCAATTGATTGCACCACAAACAGAAACACACAAAATTTGAATTTTTCAAGCATGCAATCGATTACACTAGAGAGGCAGTCGATTGCACCTAAAACAGAGGCCAAAAATGATTTAAAAAATGAGCATGCAATCGATTGTTGTAGATGGTGCAATCGATTGCTCTGGCCATAACTTAGAAAAAAATTTGAAAATAAAATTGTGAAATGATTCTTGATTAAATTGAGCAACTTGGACTTAAATACTTGATGAATATTTTTATGATACCTTCAAAGGAGATTGTTCTTCATATCAAGTCGTTGTCCTGATTATTCACTTTAATCATGATGCTTTTAAAGATGAATGATCATCTTTGTCTTCTTGTCAAGAGGTTTGTCTTCATCAAAACATAAATTGGTCTTGAGAATCTTGATTCTACAGTACCAATCTCGGGGTTGGGGTTTGTTGGGAGTAGTTTTGTAGTTCTTGGTTTAGGGGTGATTTGTTTTTGTTAGTCGATTTTTTCCTTGGTTTTCTTGATTGTATAAGGGTGAGTACCCATGTTGCTTCTATTTAACTCCAAGTTGTCCCTTGATTATAGAAAAAAGCATCAGAGTTGTCCATATTAAACTGAATTCATTAATCTAAAAATGCAAACATATAATTTCTCACTTCATCCCTGAATGAAAAAAAAAAACCACGATTTCCAATGAAAGTAAATTGTGTGCAAACATACAAGCAATGTTTATTACAATGAAAAATCTAGGAAGAACTTATTGTTGCGGCAGACATAAAATTTTTGGCAGGTAGAATTACAGCAACAATGCCTCTCTAAGGATCATAGTACCTTCTATACACAACCTTCAGCTTTGCATTCCCAATAATACCAGTATGAAAACTCACCAACAATGACTTAATCATCAGGTTTAACTTCTCAGTTGCAACTTATCAGTAATTCACACTACAACCTTAAAAATTCACCAACAATAACTTAATCATCAAGCTAAACCTTCTCACTTACAACTTGTCTTTTATTCATACTACAACCTCTGAATCAAAACAAACCTCAAAATAGCAAATAACATGAATGACGAAAAACAATACTTTTTTATTAATCATAATTGTTAACAATTAACAAATCCAAGCTCCATCACGATCCTCATCACATGCTACATAGAACAAACTTGGAAGAATGGCTTTCTCAGCATGATATTTAATGTTGTGTTGTGTTTTGGATTGGTAAATGATGGCATATAGTCCCACATTGTCATATAAATACTTAATGTTTATATACGTTAACAAACAATACATTGACAAGAAGTAGGCAACTAGCCTGCTCATTGAATAGATTCAAATAAAATTTGGACCAAATCCTTTCATAATTTCTAGTATACTTACTCTACATACTCAAAAAACCTGCTTTCAATTATTTAATGATAAATTCTTTAAAATAAATATTAAAAAATATAAACAACGTTTATGATGACTTGAGCTATCTCTTAATTTATACATTACATTTGAAATAAAAAATAAAATAAATAAGCTATAAAAAATATCAAATGTAATTTATCAAAATTTTAAATCAAAAAATGCACATTTTAAATCTTACTATTATTTTTTTTATTCGTCCTTGTTAGAGTTTCTTGTATGAAATTTGTTTTGAAGTGAAGTAAAAATAAGGTTCCCCATAAACCATTTTTAACAGCTTACTTACATTGATCTTTTATCATCAACGGATTAAAACCCCTGTTTTCCATAGGCATCGTCTTTTAGGATCACCTCCGTCAGTTGACATACTTGCACTTCCTCATAAATAAGTTTAGTATTCTTGTGTTTTTACTAATTGGTTAATGATATTTTTCCAAGCTTGAAATTTTTATGGTTGTTGGTAAACCGCTGATAGTCATAACAAAAACGATTTGGTTTGATAAGCAAATCAAAGAGTACAGTCTAATATCCATTCATTTACTATTTCAAATGCCAACAACTAACATCAGACATACAAAACAAGGTTTAAAAATTAGATATCATAGCCCTGGACGGCACTCAAGACAGAGTAAAGAGGGCAGTCTTAGACAGACCTCAAAAGAGCATATAGCCTTCTAAACAAAGTGAAGAGTGCAGTCTTCACAAAACACACTATTGATGAAGCTTGATAGAGATTTCAAGCTTTGGAAACAAACACATTATTAAACCAATTGCATATGATAGAAATTTGAGTGACATTTAGAAAACAGGCAATTCAGAAACACGTACACAAATGGAAGGACAAACTAAAAAAGCCCAGTGCATCCATATATCATAAAATAGACCATGAACGCCTAAAATCTCAGTAGCTTCAACATTATCAATCAGCACCTTCTCCCTTTAAAAACATGATAGAAGAGAAGTTTAATAACTAATTAGCAGTATGACACATTTTACTGTGGTTCATCGTTGCCTTTAGGTGCAGCAGCTTCTTTGATTTCATCAGCACCGTCATCCTGAAACCAAAAGATAATACAAAACCAAATTCAATAAATTGAATATATGACTAGTAAAGTAAAGATAATCAAGAGATGACAAGATACATAACACGAGGCGATATCAATAATATGAAGAAAAAAACCATACCTGCATATCAGAGGTCCAAAGGGTGAGATTATCACGGAGAAGTTGCATAATCAAGGTGCTATCCTTGTATGACTCCTCTCCCAATGTATCCAACTCAGCAATAGCCTCGTCAAAAGCCTAACAAATATAAAAGCAAAAACGAAATGTAATTAGTACAAGCCATTAGTTATAGAGAACAGTGGGACATACAGAAATAACATTGAAACAAAAGATTCATATGTACTCTCCCTCCATTTCTATTTATAAGCAAATTTTGACTTTTTAGATTCATTGAATAAATGATATATTTGGACTACATATAGGTTAGATACATCAATTATTCAATGAACCATAAAAGTTAAAATGTGCTTATAAATAGGAATGGAGGGAGTACTCTATAGTAATCAAACCCTACACGCCATTCATAATAGAGAACAGGTATGACATACAGAAATAACATTGAAGAACAAACAATAGATTGAATATAGTAACCAAACCCAATAGAAACCAAGCCCTAACACGTTTATTTCAACCTTCATGAAACTACAATGTTGTGCTCGAAATTGAATGAAATCAGTAATGATCTCATTCACGTGCAACATAATAGTGCATCCAGCCATAATCTTGATTTTCACACAGCATCAACCGAAAAATCTAATTGAAAGGGTAATATATGGAAAGAAAAAACACACAATCGTCTCCCGTTGATTCATGTTCACTATATTACTAACCTGTTTAGCAAGGCCGCAAGCCCTGTCAGGAGAGTTAAGAATCTCATAGTAAAACACCGAGAAGTTCAGAGCAAGACCAAGCCTGATCGGGTGAGTTGGAGGCAACTCAGTGTTTGCAATGTCCTACAAGCGAAATCAATCTAATACATCAGAAACAAGCAAAAAAATCCAGAGACAAGTTGCATAGACAGAAGCCATAGACGCTTCAAACAATTAAAAACAAAAAATCTGCAAAGAGCACATTATCTAAACCAGTACAGGTAAAAAAAAATAGATCAATTCAAATTCGCACTTTAAGCTACCAAAACATATATATTATCATATTCTCAGCTCATTTCGAAAATTTCGAAAATCATCCAACCAAGTGCATGCAATCATCTTTTTCTTAAAAACAAACCAATAATACACGCAACATATCAGACCTTAAAATGGAAGAAAAATCCAATTAACAAGTTTTTATTCATCTGAAAAATTAATTAGAGAAAAATCTTTTTCATTTTCATAAAATATGTTATTAACTCAAATCATACAAAATACCAAACTCCGATTGATTCTCCTCACCTCAATCACATAGATCTGAATATGTTATTCACAAAGCAAATTTACAAAGAAATAATCATAGCCAGATAAATACATAAATATTCATTTAAGTAAAACAATAATCAATATTATGCTAAATTAAACAACAATCAGCAAAAAAAAAATCAAAAATGAAGAAAACATAGATATAGATCCGTAAAGAGAAAATAGATACAGATCGGAAAGATAAAGAGAAACCTGAGCAGATTTATAAGCAGTGAGAGTGCTTTCAGCGGCATCTTTACGCTCAGCGCCGCTCTTAAACTCAGCAAGATACCTATGATAATCACCTTTCATCTTAAGGTAGAAAACCTTAGAGTCACCTAGCGCAGCAGAAGGGATGAGACGTGAATCAAGAAGTTTGAGAATACCGTTACAGATGTTAGAAAGTTCAGTCTCGATCTTAGATCTGTAATCACGGATGACCGCCACGTGTTCATCGTTGCCTCTGCTTTCTTCCTTCTGTTCGATGGAGGAGATGATCCTCCAAGAAGCACGTCGTGCTCCGATCACGTTTTTGTATGCGACGGAGAGTAGGTTCCTTTCCTCGACGGTGAGTTCCTCGCTTTCGACGGCGGCGGTTACTTTTTCCATGAACTCGACCATCTCTTCGTAACGTTCGGCTTGTTCGGCGAGTTTCGCCATGTAGACGAATTCTTCACGCGGTGTTGGTGCGGTGGCCATCGGAGAATCTGGTTTCGGAATCGTAGATAGAGAAAGAAGAGAGAGAAATGATACAAGGAGTGGATGTGGATGTGAATGAGAAGAAGAAATCAAGAAATAGCGGTTTTTTTGTTTTAGTGGACGGTGCGGGTTAACTATTTTTAATTTATTTTATCTTTTTTGTAAAAATGGAAAACTATTTTTGATTTATTAATTATTTTAATTTAGGAAAACTGAAAGGCTGTGATTGGCTGGCTCGTGCTTTGTTTCTTTTTCTGCCACTCATGATGGTGACGCATTTTTGCGGAGTTGTTTTCACACGCGCGATTTTGAATTTTGGATTCTATTTTAACATTTTTATGGACAAAATTAGCCTCTACTTTATTTTCTTAAGCTTGACTTTTGCAATTGATTTAGACATTGCAATGGCTGACGCGGATTTTAGCATTATCGGTCAAGTTCTTGCTTCCTTATGAGAGCTCTGCCTTCATCTTTATTTTTTTGATGAGAAACTGAATTATATTAACCAGCCAAAAGGCAACGAGGGAACATAAACCAATTTTACTCAATAAAAAATTATAAATCAAATTAAAATTATAAAAAATTGTATTTGATTCGGAGGTGTTTGAATTATTTTTTAACAAAACTACACTATTTGATTTGATTTGTGGTTTGTGTTTCTCACACCGAATTAAATTGTATTATATTACAATCGAAATTTCACTTATCTCACGTCCAATCCAAATTTCACTTATCTCACGTCTAATCCAAAATTCACTTATAATACTCTCTTACTCACATTTAGGTTTTAGTTTAAAATTTCTCTTAGTAGTATCGCATATTTTTCTCATCTTCTTTGTCATGTACATTTCATATCTTTTATTATAGTATTTCATCTCTTATGTACTTTATTTTTCATTTTTTCATTTTTATGTTATTGTTTTCTCTCCCAATTACATTTTTTGCATATTTCTTCGATAATCTTGTAACGTTTTTTTTCTTCATCTTTTCTAATCTCTCATCTTCTCCATTTTTTTATTATAATATTTTTTATATTGTTTTATGCATTTTATTCCACTTTTGTCCAATTTTATTTTTGTATATTGAATGAGAAATTTTTGTCTAAAAATGATGATTTTTTTTTTTGTTATTTGATAATGTATGAATGAATAAACATAAAATTATGTTGTTCTCTAATAATGTATGTATGTCTCAATAAAAATCTTGAAGAAAACTGAATCAATCGAACCAACTCAAATCGTATTGGTTTGGTTTAGTTTGGTTTGCTTTTATTTCTAAAAGTCAACCGAACCAAACTGAACCGCATATTTTTTACTCTCTTGTGGTTCAGATGATTTTTAGCGTCAAAATTACTCAAACCGCACTGCGAACACCCCTAAATTCAATTGAGGGTAATAATTGACCATTCAACTCATTTATTAATTGAGATTAGGGTTCCCCATCTCATCTTGCACAAATCTGCATAAATTATATATTTTTTAAATGTAACAATAAAAATTAATAATTAAATTAAGGGTTAAATATATTTTTGGTCCCTATAAATATCTCACATTTTATTTTTTGTCCCTATAAACAAAGGACATATTTTGGTCAATACAAAAATTTTATGCATGCAATTTTAGTCCTTGTTATTTTCTAAAATTTTGAATACTATTTAATTACCCCTAAATTTTAAATTTTTGAATAATTTTTTTTTCATACGTGTTCAGATTACTATAAAATGTCTCATTACCAAATTATCTGATTTTTAAAAATGGCAATAATTAAATATGAATTTTTAAAATTTTAAAAGATAATGATAAAAGTAATGAAAATTTTGCCTTTTAAATTAAATCCTGAGTTCTTTTTTTTTTAGAAAATTTTTATAACGTTCTAAATATATTTGCAAAATAATCATTCAAAAATACACATTGATTTAAAAGTAGAGACTAAAACTACATGCATAATCATTTTGTAGAGACTAAAACACACTATTTCTTTATAGGAACCAAAAACAAAATTTATAATTTTATAGGGACCAAAAATATATTTAATCCTTAAATTAAATAATTTATAATTTTAAAAATTATTATAATATTTATTTATTTATTAAATATATTTTTAAAATATCAAACAATAATTCTAATAAATTTAATATCTTTAAAAAAATGGACTCAATCTTAAAACTAAGAAGTGTAAATTAATGTTAAAATTATTAAAAATAAAGATAATAAACTAAATTTAACAGTGGATATGGAGTATTGATATCCTCTTTCCGTCTCTGCACCTGTAATTAAAAATTGGATTTTTTTTTCTTCTTTTCCTGCCCATAATTAAATTAATTCCCGACCAAATTTAAATTTTATTGTCATGCTTGATTGTTTAATATTCTCTTATTATTAAAATAATTGAATCAATTAATATACACAATGAAAAAATCAATAAATAAATAAAATTATAATGAACCTCGTTTCTTTTTCAAAGTTCTTCTCTCAATTTCCTTTCAAACTCTCAAATAAAGTCTTAAATTAAACAAAAAGATTTCATGTATTGGGGTAGATGTTATTATGTTTTTTTTAATTCAAAATAACCATACTTTCAAAAAAAAAACAAAGTAATCATGTTTCAAAAAAAAATCACACTCAAGTGGCGCATGCATTTTTATTTTGAACTAAGACGTCATAGGATATGGTGTATGCATTCTTATTTTGAACTAAGGCGTCATAGATATGGCACATGCATTCATGTCATGCAATTGCCTACGACACATGCATGTATCCTTTATGAGCATGCGTCGTACCCTATGGTTATTGTGTTGTTTTGGATTTTTTATATATATTTCACTCCCTCTCCACCATTAATTCTCTCCTTTAATTTTTCTGCAAAATATTGTGTTATATTATCAAGAGAAATGTCAATTTGATTTATTCAGCAATAAAGCCTCCGATGAAGATCTGACTCTAAAACACGAATACTTTCAAGCATCTTCAGATGAGTTTTATCTATAGGTTAGATGGAGACATTGCAGATAATGAAAAGATCAAAAGAGTTTAAATGCTTGATGGTTGTAGTCACATATATATATATGTTGTTTAGTCATTTTATTTGTATGTCTTGTTGTTTAGTTGTTGTTTAAATTGTAGTTTAGTTGTTGTTTAAATTGTTGTAATTGAATGTTGTGATATTTATGAAATGAATGTTCTTTTCAATTTCAAATAAAATAGTTACATAAAATGAATTACATATCAAATGCATGACTAAAAGTTGATTATTGAAATATGTCGTGGAGTTTGCTCTAACATTAGGACAATTTGTACGATTGTGTCCAGGCTGATAGTATGAACTACATAATTTCACCATTATGTTCGTCGTATCCATTTCGGTTTAAATATGTGTGTTGTTAAGGTGACCCTTTTTCTTTCTTTGCATATTTTCATTTTGCCAAATTATCTCCCCCTGATATGCAAATCAATAATCTTCCTTTGCTACCACTAGAAAGTTATTGTTGTACATATTGCATAAATTTATGACTTTGTAAATGACAAATAGTAAGTTGTAAGGGTCATATCGAGCCTTTGAACATGTCGGTATGACATATAAGCACGATATACAAAAGACTTGGAACTTTCCACAATCACACCCTCTATCTAGTTCGACTCGATAGTATCCCATTGGCCTCCCTTCATATCTACACTGAACCAACCTTTACGATGGTCAAACATTGTGCTCACATGTGTGTTAGATTTGGAAACTTTCTCCTTAATGAATTTCATTGAAATTTCACTGAACAACTACCCCAATTGTAACACTAAACTTCATTTTGTACGTCTGATCTCAAACAGTGGCCCTATCCTAAACTAGGTTACTCTCACCATTGCGGTTATATGTAGGTTTCAGATGCCTTTGAAGACATAGTTCATTTGTTCTACGAGATTTATTGTCATGTGGCTTCATCATGGAGCATTATCGAATGTGCCAGTCCACTTCTCCGATAGAATATTATTTATCCATCTTACTGCATCTGCATTCACCAACACATAACCCAACCAACATAACCCAACTACAACAACATGGGCACCAAACTCGATTACAACAATGCTGACTATTGGGGAGATATGATTGAAAATTTGTTAGATATGTTTAGACCCTCGCACCAACCACCTTTGTCTCAGGCGAATACTAGGAGACTCAAAACACCTTAGGAAAATCGTGGGAGACCTCGAAGACAAGTGAATGCATCAGGATGTGGTACCGATAGAAGTTACGATCGAGCAAGTCATTAAATTTCCATTTGATCGTTGTATAATTCAATTTGATGGAATGATATAATAAACTATTTTTCATTTTCCATTTTATTTAATATTATTTTATTATTAAAATAATTATATATATAAAGACCAAAACAACACAATAGTCATAGGGTATGGCACATGCTCCTATAGGATAGATGCATGCGCCATAGGCAATGATATGACATGAGTGCATGCGTCATATCCTATGGTGCCTTAGTTCAAAATAAGAATGCATGTGCCACTACTTGTGGCGCCTCCTCTTATAGGCCAATTTTTTTGTTTGAAACATGGTTACTTTAACTTTCTTTTACTTCTGAAAATATACTTATTTTGGGAAAAACAATTTTAAAAAGTGGTTATTTTCAACAACAAAAAATCTGTTATTAAATTATTATCAATAATTAATAATTTTCATATCATAAAGCATAAATGGTATGTTTTTATGTAATTAAAATTTGATAAAATAATTAATATTTGAATAAGTTTATCTATTTTAAATTTTGGAAATATTCATCGATAAAATATTTTTAATCTTGTGTTTATATCTTAATTTTTATCACCAATTATAAATTTATAAACTCTATGTGGATATCATTCTTGAAATGGAAAATGCATAGTTGTCCATAATAGAGTATGTCGTGGAAGATAATCATTATATTTTAAATAGACAAAATGTGTCATATTAGTCTTTTGTGTCTAATTAGCACCGAAAAAATTTCAAAAATCAAACTATAAATTTGTTTCTAACTGGACAAAAAGGACTAACATAGTACATTTTAAGAGTAAATTGACCAATCTGACATGAAAAAGAACTAAGGGATCAATCTAAACTAAAAGGTATAGTTAAAGGAAGAAAAAAAAGGTATTTCAAATATTGTCCTTGAGTTTAATTAATAGTGATTGTAAATAAAATTATAAAGAAATATTTTTGATATAAATGTTTTAAAAATCGGATCGACCCGATTAGGTTAATCGATTGGATCGAAAAGCGGAGTTGAATCCTCAACCTTTTAAAATCTTTAATGAATCAAAATTAAAGTAAAATAAGAAAATCTGGATTGAACCAATCAAAGGCGTTCGAACCAAAGAATCGAAGTCAATTTTGTAGAACCGTGCGATTCAAATAAAAGCATCAAATTGGTCCTTTTTTTTAATTATTTTAACAAAGTTTAATATGTCAATATCAAAACTTAAAACATTTCTCAATCACAAAAAATATTTTCTTATTTCTTTTACAACCATACAAACTTCTAAATTTTATCACTCCGTTATAGTTTTTCTTTCAACCATACTTCATCTTCATCACGTCGTTTTTTTCAAACATACTCGCGTTGTTCAACTCAATATTGATTTTTGTTCAAGTCGATATTATTTGTCGTTGTCAATTATGAGTTGTTGGTTGTCATTCAACTTAGAATTTGTTTATTATTGTTCAATTCAATTAAATATTGTTTTGTTTATTTTTGGTAATTATATCTTATTTTATTTAGCTATTTTTAATGATTTGAATTTTATTTTAGTTATTATGTTTTATTATTTTAATCTTGGTTTGAATTAGTTTAACTTATTTTATTGTAATTTTTAAATTTCTTCAAATTAATCTTAAATGAAGGATTAAATGTGCAACTATATTGTGTTATTATATGTATTATTGATATTGTTGTATTAATTTTGTAATAAAATTTTAAAATATTTATTTTATAAGTTGTGAATATATGATTGTGTGTGACATATTTATAAAATTTAATTTTATATTATTAGTTTATTTAATAAACGGTTCGACCGTAAATCATGGAAACCTTCTCTGGATCTCTTTTTCGATCTTTTTTATGAGGATCAGACTTCTCTGGATGATGCCTGGGATCAAGGATATTTCTTCTCCCTCGGGTACCTTGGTTCAATTTTTTCACCAATGACTGGGTAACATTCTTGAACGTTTCATGTTGGTAAAACCTGTTACTCTCGAGGCTTATTTTGTGTTTTATTTGTCTTCAAACTCGGTGGGATGCATTTGCTCTTGTAAGAGAGTTTTTTTCGAAGTACTTGACTATAGCTCATTTTTGTCAGCCTCTTTCTTTTTACCACTCAGGGATGCATCCTCCTTCCTTCAAGGAGGCAAAAATGAAAGAGGATTTGTGCGTTTGGTATCAAGGGCTTGACCATGAAGAGGGATTTAGTCTTGATGAAGTACCCTCTCCTCAGCAAAAGAAGAAACAAATTGATATTTGTACAATAATCAGTGCCCCATGTCATGTCGACCGATAGAAAATCTTTGGTAAAAATGGGGGCTCAGGGCACTATTTTGTTTACAAGTGTAACATGTGCCTTGCATATAACATGAATCAATTGCAGAAGGTTCTCGCGCTTGTCAAAGATCAAAGTCTAATGGTTGGCTTATCTAGTTGGGAGATAAATTCTCTTGTTGTTGTGGTTGTTCTTGCTACGGCGACCTACGTTCTTGGTGTAGTTGTTGTCCCGACGACTACTATCCCGGTACGATTCCTAATGTGAAATAGTTGACCACTGTGGTGGTTAGCTTCTTTGTTTGGGATACTTCACCATATTTTTCTCCTCTTAAGAGTAGTTGGGGTGATAGCTTGTCCATTCTTGTTGAAAGAGGTTCTTCCAGGCGGACTCGTTTAATGGAGGGTGCTGAATCGAAGGCTTTTACCCCTTTCTTTTGGCTTCCTGTTATTCTTCCATCTTGGGCACCTGGTGTAACACCCCATTTTTAATATTTATTCGTCGGGTATTTTTGGTGCATTGTTGGCCTTGTTTAAGGCGTATGTCTTGTTGTTTTAGTGTCGTGTCCAGTGGGATGGGTAGAATTGTGGTGTGTTTAGTAATAACGAGTGTGTGATTAATAGTAAGAGCAAGTAATAACCATATTTTATTATTAGGATTATTATTATGAAAATAATATTAGTAATATTAGAAATTAGTATTGATCTCACCTGATCAGAAGAGCCTTCTAGTGACTTGATGAATGGGCCAGAGAATGAAATGAGGGAGGGGGTGTACCTACAAAGCACTCCAATGCTTAAGTCAGAAGAGATACAGAATAGTAAGGTTTTATTCAGAATGAGTGAGAATACCTGCCCCTTTGTTAAGAAAGAGTATTTATAATGTGCCCCCAGCGTTGGGCCAAGGCCCCTCAATGGGCTTAATCTGGCTAGGCCCATGGAGGAGCTGCTAAGGGACGCGTAAGAAGCGTGAAGACCTAGACAAAAGGTCTGCCCCTTGGTCCAACTGCGCCTATCTTTCAGGAGATAACAAAGGGCAATTGGGTGACGTGGCAGATGAGCTGGCAGACATACTCTCTGCCCGTCTTCAGTGTGTGCCCGTCGTATCAGCAGGTGATTTACCCAAGAGGTTCTCCTGCCCGAGCATATGGGCCCTTGCCCGACATGTATTGGGTCGTGTCCCTACATATCTTCGCGGCCCAGTCCAGAACAAGAGCCCCCCAAGTCGAGTCTCCGAGTCGGAGAGATGACTTGTATTGCAATCGGGCACATGCGCCAAGGATAAAGTAGCGGGCATATGGTCGTGCACATGATGTCCCCAGCAGTGTCGAGGACGAAGGTCCTCGACGGGTTCGTGATATTTTTGTGGAAGTCGAGGACGCCATATGGGTCGGGGACGTCCCATAGAGTCGGGGAGGTGTATAGTTGCCCGACGTCGTTCTAGATTCTTTATGGATTGACGCGTTTCAGTGTTAATGGCGTCGCTTCGTTTAGTGTGCAAACGGCGACGTAGGCAGTAGGTAATGATGGCCTAACGCGTTAATCCACGCGCCTGTGTCTATAAAAAGGGGCTGAGTGACTTCATTTACACTTTTTCGCTCAGACGTTCACCAGAAGCTCTGAAGATTTTTTCTCGTCTCCGCCCGTTATACTAACTGAACCACCGCTGTTTGCTCGAGCGCCACCGTGCCCCTTTGACTCTTCACTATGTCAGGTACTGTTTTGCCTTCTTAATCCCTCATTTTTTCCGTTTTCCTGCGTTAATGGCTGTGAATGCGTGTTTTCATCTGCATAGAGTAGTTAGATTTAACTTAGGAGCAGCTAAATAGGCTGTAGATGTGAAAAATAGGGTTAGGATTAGACTGTCCCGGGCAGAAATTTCATGTGCCGGGCAAAATTTTCATAAGCATGTATGAGATTTTCGCCCGGGTCATGATAATGTTCGAGTGTGCATTGCTGCGTCGAACACGTTCGAAATTTCTCAACTGGGTCTGGTGGCAGTGGGTGAGGTTTCGCACTGATGCCCGTGAGCGTCGCCCCCACGCCCTTTCACTTGACCTGCGGTGGAAGGATGGATTTGATATGACGTCGAATTCACTCTTTCTGTCTGCGTTTCAGGTGCAACCGGGCGTCTACAACCGAGAAGAGAAGAAACCGAGCCTCGGCCCGCGGATACGGACCTTACGCCTTTGTCCGTCGAGGAGGGGAACGCCCACGATGGTACTGAGCATGTCTCGTCGTCTGGGCAAAATGACCTCTCTTGGGTTGCGGACGAACCCTTGGATAAGGAATCTTATTTCGTCGAGGAGGCGACCCATGCTTATGCCGTGGTGGAAAATAGAAGTCGGGAAGATCCTGAAAATTGGCAGTGCCATGCTCCCAAAGAAGCGGACCTGATATGTTATCGTTTCCCAGGGAAGCAGTTCGCCATGTACGAGTTCGCCTTCCGAGAGGCGGGGATCAGGCTACTCTTCAATTCTTTCCAGATGTCCATCTTCAAGTGGCTTCGGCTGGCGGCGTCCCAGTTACACCCCATTCCCTTGCTTTTATGCGGGCGTTTGAGTTGGTCTGCCGCTTCCTCGGTATTGGGTGTACCCGGGCTCTACTCTTCCATGTTTTCCATCTCCAACGGTCCGGTCTTCGGGGGCGTCACAGTTGGGTCTCTTTCAAACAGCCCGTGCGCTTGTTCAAGACGTACGTAGATTATGCCCGTCATTTCAAGGGTCGGTGGTATGTTGTGAGGCCGATCACCCATGTTGCTCTGCATTCCCTTTATTACTACAAACGGGATGCAGACGGGGAGGAGAAATTGATGTCGAAGATTCCGCTGAGGTGGCAGCGCGACCATTTCGATCTCACCACCAGCCACTATAGGATTAAGTTCTCGATGTTGGGTGTCGAGGATAGGCTCGCTTATAAGAAGCTGGTTGAGTACGTGCTGAGCTTCGACCTGGCGGTCTAGACGGATCGAAAGGGTGTGCCTTATGTTGACGAGGTCGGGACGCCGATCTGCGAGGCCCGTCTTATTAACACCAAGGCTTTGCTCGAGTGTAGAACCGAGGAGAAAGCCATGGAATTATTGGGTGGGTGTTCCTTTTATTCTTATGTCTTTTTGTTTATGTTTTCGCCCACTGACGTATATGTCCTCGTTTTGCAGGTGCTATGCCCACTTCTCGTGATTGGGTCCTCAAGCTGACCAACCAGGCAGGTGCCCCGGACAGGGCTTCAAAGAAGAAGAAGAAGACCGCGCCTCGTGTCCAGGAGATAGCTGGAGATTCCGGGGCTGGGACCTCGAACACAGCGAGTCCAGTGCTCCCCTCCCCTCCCCGTGCATCTATGATCAACATACCAGACAGCCCGCCTCCATCAACCTCCCCTCTCCACAAGCGGAAGCGCCCGGAGGGGACACTCTCAAGGTCGACCTTAGCGGGGAACGGCAGTCCGGGTGGCCCTGAAGTTACTTACTGCCCCCCTGTTATGTAGAGCGGGCCTTTTTCAAGACCGAGGATGCCATTGTTGTTCCAGCACCCAAAGCAAGGGCTATCCTGAACCAGGAGGCTGGTGTCCGGCGCAAGGAATTGGACAGGGACTTGGCCGCCGTCATCAGGGTGATGGAAACGGCTATGGTCCTGACCGACACCTCCGTGTCCACTGCCTCTTTGGAAGATGCCCTCCTGCGGGTCCGGTCTGAAAAGGACAAGCTGTCCAAGGACTTGTCGGACTATAAGGAGGAGCACCAGCTTCAGGAGGGGCTGAAGAAAGAGTTGGAGGAGGTCAAGGAGGAGCGAGATATACTGAAGGCGGCCAAGGCGAGTTTGGAGGAACAAGCAGCTGGGCATCAAAAGGTGGCTGAGGAGAATGCTGGATTGCGTGCTCAGCTTGCTTCGCTCGAGGACAAGGTCCGTCCGTTAGCTGATGAGACTGACGAAGAGCTCGCTCTCGGTTCCCGGGGTAAGTTGGTGGGGCACATTCGCTCTCTCAATCAGGACCTCGTGGCTGTATTTAAGGAGGGTTTTGACAATGCCGTTGAGCAACTGAGGGTTTTAAATCCCGAGTTGGTGACGGAGGGGTCAGCCCATAATTACTGTGTCCAGGAGGGGGAGATTGTGTGCCCGTTTGAAGCTGAGGAAGAGCTGGGGGAGGATGAAGGAGAGGAGGAGAATGTTGAGGAGGAGCTTCGGGCAGAGTCTTAGGAATTCTAATTTGTTTTGTTCATATGGCCTGCGTGCCCGTTCTGTATGGCCTGCGTGCCCGTTTGTATGGCCTGCGTGCCTTTTTGTTTGTATTTTGGCCTTCGGGCGTACTTATCTTTGGCTTTGGTCGTTTTAATGAATGAATGTTTTGTTTTTGATTATTCATCCTGCTCGGTTTTTCTTTTATTATGGTTTGTTTCTTGTATTCATGAACTATTTTATGCTCGACCATGTTAGTCTCCTCGGTTTAGGGAACCGACGAGGTAGTGGGGCGTCGTGCCCGTTCAGATCGAAAACTGAGTTCGTGGTTTGGAACTCCGGCTCCGAAGGCTTGGGATTTCCCATCGCGAGTTGGGTGCCCTGCCGGTCTTGGTACTTCGACGTTGGTGCTCGATCGAGGTCCCAACCGTCGGGGAGGGTTGTGTTCGCTGGAGGGGTCAGTTCGTCCCCGGGTCGCGCGGTTCCTCTCTGTTGTTTTGGAGACGAAGAGCATGGTCGTACCTCCCACGTCTCCCCGTGACATATTCAGCTGTAATATTGTCTAAGTTTCTCTGCGTTCCATGGTCGAGCGAGTTCTTCGCCTTGTAGGTTTTCTAAATAGTAGGCCCCGTTGCTGGTCTTATCACGGACAAAGTAGGGGCCTTCCTAGTTGGCGGCCAGTTTGCCCTCTCTTGGGTTTTTTTGGTTTCTTCTAAGGACCAGGCTGCCCACCTGAAACTCTCTTTTTATGACCTTCGCGTCGTGGTGTAAGGCTATTTTTTGCTTGAGGGATATTTCTCGAAGGGCTGCTTCGGAGCGGATCTCGTCGACGAGGTCCAGCTCGGCTCTGAGTGCTTCGTCGTTCATTTCTTCGTCTAGGGGTTCTTCTATGCGTCTCGTCGGTTCTCTTATTTCTTCTGGGATGACTGCCTCGGTGTCGTATGTTAGTCGGAATGGGGTCTCCCCGGTTGTGGAGTGAGGTGTTGTTCGGTAAACCCATATGACGCTATGTAATTCCTCGACCCACGCCCTCTTCGCTTCGCCGAGCCTGCGTTTCAGTCCGCGCAGGATTACCCTGTTGGCCGCTTCCGCTTGCCCGTTGGTTTGAGGGTGCTAGACGGATGTGAAATGCTGCTTAGTACCTAAGCTCACCACGAAGTCTTGGAATCCTCCGTCTGTGAATTGCGTTCTGTTGTCCGTGATGAGGACCTGAGGCACGCCGAACCGGGCGAGGATATTTCGTTTAAAGAATCGAAGAATGTTCTGCGCTGTTATTTTACCAGCGCCTCTGCTTCGATCCATTTGGTAAAATAATCTACCCCTACGATGAGGTATTTATTCTGGTACGATCCGGTCATGAAAGGCCCGAGGATATCCATGCCCCACCATGCGAAGGGCCATGGGGAAGAGAGTGTTTTTAGTTCGTTCGGGGGTGCGAGGTGCATGTCAGTGTGCCGTTGGCACTTGTCGCATTTTTTGACGTGTTCCTTGGAGTCGTGTTGCATGGTCGGCCAGTAGTAGCATGCTCGAAGAGCTTTTCGTGCAAGTGATCGTCCTCCGGGGTGTTGGGCGTTTATTCCTCGATGTATTTCTCCAATTATGTCGGGGATTTTCTCTTCCTCGACGCATTTGAGTAATGGGATGGAAAATCCCCTACGGTAAAGTTTCCCTTCGAGGAGAACGTACGAGCATGCCCTTCGTTTGGTGGTGGCCGCCTCTTTTGGGTCGGCGGGGAGCTCGCCCTTCGTTAGGTAATTATAGATGGGTGTCATCCAACAATGAGTATCCCCGATCACGTTGACCTCGAGTGGAGGGTGTTGGTGTAAGCCCTAGAGGCCAATACTTTTTGGTACTTGTATCGGATTATTCGTTTAATAATAAAAGGCATTTCTTTATTATGTTTGTCTTTCAGAATAATAAAGTCCCTAGAATAGTTAGTCTGTTTAATGAAATGTTAAGTGTGACTTAATCATGAGATCCCATTAAACATAAAGACATTATTCTTAAAATATCCGTAGTCAAGCTTTATTGCAAAGTGGGATAACATTAAAGCATTGAGACTATTATGAAGATAGACTGATGATCACATCTCATGGATCATGGATAAAGAGTTATCAAGTCTTGACATAGGTATAAATATTAGGAGTAATATTTATACCGGATTGACCCGCTATGAGAATACTACATAGTATGTTATGCAAAGTGTCATAAGTTATTCTCATGGTGATAATGGTGTATTACCACCCTTCGACCTGAAACCACTATGGACCCTAGATGTAGAGTCGGGTGCTTTATTGCTGATCAAACATTATCCGTAACTGGATGATCATAAAGACAGTTGATGGGCACTCCACGAAGCATGCTGAGGGACATGAGTGTCCTAGATGGAATTTGCCAATCCTGCATAACAGGAGAAATGTCTAAGGGCCCAATATTGAACTGGACAAGGATGACACAGTGTATGCCTTGTGTTCAATATAGACATAGGGGCAAAAGGGTAATTGTACAAACATATATTATCACGAAAAAGGTTTTGTCAGATCACATGACATTTTCGTGACTTGGGTAGCAGTGATGTGTTGCTAGATACCGCTCACTGTTTATTATGTTAAATATATAATTTAATATAATTACCAACGTTACGAAATCCTACAGGGTCACACACATAAGGACAGTTTGATGAGAGATAGAGAAATCAAAGGAACACCGTAAGGTACGGTGCACTTAAGTGAAAAATAGAAATTCGGATAATATAATAATAATTATTGTTATTTTATAATGGTTATAAAATAATAATAAAATAAATATATTTATTATAATAATAGTTATTATAATAATATATAATATTATTATGGATCATGTGAATTGGGCTTTTAGCCCGCAGCCCACAAGAGAGTCTATAAAAGGAACCCTTGTGATGAAGCTTTTACTTGATGCAATTTCGTTTTTGATTCTCACTCAAATAATTCCGTTCGTAAGCAGCTAGCACTGTGACCGGAAGCTGTTCGTGTGGACTGACTAGAGGCGTTGCACTTCATCAACGCTTGTGATCGCTGCATCAAAGATCTGAATCGCCACAAAGAGGTAACGATTCTATCACTGACCATGCTCATTCGTAAGGATCACTAAAGGAAAATTTTTGTTTTCCGCTGCGTTTAGATCGCAATTTTCCTTCAGTGGTATCAGAGCCACTTACGAAACCATGGATCTGATAGCTGTTAAATTTCCGTTTTTTTTTCTGTATTTGATTCGATTAAAACACAGAACGAATTTAACAATAAACGATTAATTAAATTTGGCATCTGTTGTGTACGATTTGGATGATTGATGTTGATTATGCTTCAGAAACCGACATTAGTATGGTGAAGTTGTGCGATACATTGATTATCCATAGGTTACACAATTAGATCGATCACTTTTATATAAGATATAAGAAATTCTGATGCAAAGATGGTATATGGGATATACTGTTTTGATTTCATCCATTCAATCACATAAGGATTGTAATTCTTTTGAAAGATCATCATTTTCATTCGCTTCGGAATCCGACGTTAGTATGGTGAAGCAATGACATGTTGATCTATCATATTGAGTTATCAATCGAGTTGTGTTTGACGGCATGAAATTGTTGCATTAGGATTAATGGCAGTACAAGTGTTGTATTGCCGCAGACTTTTCCGGTTGGGGTTGTAAATGCACAAAAGTTGTGCAGGAAACGACGTGAAATACAATGAAGTGTTCATAAAATTTTTCGTCGGGGCGCTGCCCCTAACAACCCCGCAAGGAGGCGCTGACCGGGCAGCGGAACCCCCGGCTAAGTCTGCAAAGTGTGATCAATCAGCCGAAATTTAATTTAGTTTATTTAATTATCGGAATTTTAAACTAATAATAAAAGTGTGTTTATTATTATTTATTTGTGGTGATCAGTTATGGCCTTAGTTTATCCTTTATTATTGTTTTGGGATTTTTAAATACGGCCTGCGAGTCGTGCCTCTCTCTCAATCTCTTTATGTAACTTCTTTTCTCATCTCACTCCCTCGTATGTAAAACGAGTTTTCTTATATCTAATGTAATATTATGTTATGAAGAAAAAGGAAGTATTCAATATTAAAGGAGGATAACCTTGGAGATCATGCTTGGAGAAGCTTAGATCGTTATTAGGTTAGCTTAGGTTCTCTCATTGGCTTGAGAGAACAATTGCGTTAGGGGCCATAATTGTATCTTTTTATATGTATGTTGATGCATGTAATTGTATGTTGATGCATGTGAGAGACGTTTTGCATGTTAAGCCGGTGAGATCAAACTAATAACAAATTCCCTCAAAATTAAATATTAAGTTTATGCTTTCCAATTTTTAGCACTCATCAAGACTAGTATCGAGCATTGTAGGTTTCGCCTACGCGAGGTGCATGTTCTATATTAGTAAGGTGTGATGGGATAATTGTAATATCCAATTGCTAAAACAATGGGTCAAACTTAACTAAACAAATTATAATAAGATTATACATGTTTAGAAGCAAGAATTGGGAATGATTCATGTGATGGATCAGAATAAGGAGTTATTCACCCAATTGAAAATATTCGAGAGTTGTATGAGATACAATTGGAAGGAGTTCCTACCTAAATAACTTAGTTTTGTGTAATCAGCCTAACGCTGACTTAAAACAAAGTGAAACATGGATCTCGACCCACTAGAAAGTCTTCCAACGGGATTTTCCGAATCAAATGATGAGGGTCATTTGTTTTGAATAAAATAGTGGGAGCATATTTGATTAAAGGCCTAATTAAATATGTTGTTTTAATGATACTTATATTTTCATATTTCTCTTGTAGATTACCATGACAACAAACACATCGAACAATATTTTGCGATCCATCCTAGATAAGGAAAAATTGTCTGGGACAAATTTCCTGGATTGGCACCGTAATCTGAGGATTGTCCTCAAGCACGATAAGAAGCTGTATGTCTTGGAGACACCAGTTCCTGAGGAGGAACCTCCTAGTTCTGCACCAAAGGCAGAAAGAGATGCTTATAAGAAGCATTTCGATGATGCCAATGAAACCGCTTGCCTCATGCTTGCTACCATGAACTCTGAGTTGCAAAAGCAACACGAGAACATGTCTGCGTTCGATATGATCGGACATCTGAAAATGCTTTATCAAGAGCAAGCAAGAAATGAGAGGTTTCAGGTTTCAAAGTCCCTTTTTAACAGCAAGTTAGCTGAGGGAGCCCCTGTAAGTCCCCATGTACTCAAGATGATTGGGTATGTGGAGAACCTTGACAGATTAGGGTTTCCCCTTGGAAAAGAACTTGTGATTGATCTGATCTTGCAATCGTTGCCAGAGAGCTTCAGTCAGTTTGTCCTGAATTTCAATATGAATGACTTGGACAAAAGTCTTCCAGAACTGCTAGGCATGTTGAGAACTGCTGAGCAGAATATGAAGACAAAAGGGAAATCCATTCTGATGGTCAGTAATGGAAAGAAACAGAACAAGAGGCCCATCAAACAGGGTGGTAGAGGGAAAGGCAAGGAAGTTGCCAAACCCAAACCCACTCCTCCTGTTTTGAAGCCTAGTGGAGGAATAGCAAAGGAGGGCACTTGCTTCCATTGCGGTAAGACCGGACATTGGAAGAGAAATTGCCCAAAGTACCTGGAAGATAAGAAAAATGGAGTAGAGACTTCAAATTCAGGTATTTTTGTTATTGAAATTAATTTATCTACTTCTGCATCATGGGTATTAGATACTGGATGCGGTTCTCACATTTGTACTAATGTGCAGGGGCTAAAAAGGAGTAGAGTTTTGGCAAAAGGTGAAGTTGACCTACGAGTTGGCAATGGAGCAAAGGTTGCTGCTTTAGCTGTAGGAACTTATGTTTTAACTTTACCTAGTGGTTTAATAATTCAGTTAGAGAACTGTTATTATGTACCTGCAATTAGCAGGAATATTATTTCCGTTTCTTGTTTGGACAAGTTTGGTTTTTCATTCATAATAAAGAACAATTGTTGCTCCATTTATTTGAATGATATATTCTATGCTACTGCAAAAATGAATAATGGACTATATGTCCTTGATCTTGAAATGCCAATTTATAACATTAATACTAAAAGGTTGAAACCTAATGAGTTGAATCCAACTTACCTTTGGCACTGTCGATTAGGCCACATAAATGAGAAACGCATTTCCAAACTCCATAAAGATGGACTCTTGGACTCTTTTGATTATGAATCATATGAGACATGCAGATCTTGTTTAATTGGAAAGATGACAAAGTCCCCATTCACAGGAAAAGGTGAAAGGGCTAATGATCTTTTGGCACTCATACATACTGATGTATGTGGACCACTGAACATACCAGCCAGAGGAGGTTTTCAGTACTTCATCACTTTCACTGATGACTTCAGTAGATACGGATATGTGTATTTAATGAAACACAAATCTGAGTCCTTTGAAAAGTTCAAGGAATTCAAGAATGAAGTACAAAACCAACTAGGGAAGAATATTAAAGTTCTTCGATCAGATCGAGGCGGTGAATATTTAAGCCTAGAATTTGATGACCATCTAAAAGAGTATGGGATTCTATCCCAACTTACTCCTCCTGGAACACCACAATGGAATGGTGTATCTGAGAGAAGAAATCGAACCTTGTTAGACATGGTCCGATCCATGATGAGTCACGCCGATCTTCCAAACTCCTTTTGGGGACATGCATTATTAACAGCAGCTTACACACTTAACCGTGTTCCATCCAAAAAGGTTGATAAGACACCATATGAGATATGGAGTGGTAAGAAACCACATATGTCTTACATGAAGATTTGGGGTTGCGAAGTTTACGTCAAACGACAAATTTCAACCAAGCTTGAGCCCAAATCTGACAAATGCTTATTTGTGGGATATCCTAAAGAAACAAGAGGATATTACTTCTACAATCCTTCTGAGGGCAAAGTGTTTGTCGCTCGAACTGGAGTCTTTCTGGAAAGGGATTTTATTTCCAAAGGAAACAGTGGGAGGAAAATAGAGCTTGAAGAAATTCAAGAATCACAAAACATTGAAACACCTATGGAGGAACTAGAGCAGGAAACACAAGTAGTTGTGGAAGAGCAACCTGCTCAAGTAGAACAAGACCAGCGTAGGTCAAGCAGGACACGTCACCAACCTGAGAGATATGGATATCTCATAAGTGATCAGGGTGATGTATTACTCATGGATCAAGATGAGCCTGTGACCTACAAAGAGGCCATAACTGGTCCTGAGTCTGAGAAGTGGCTAGAAGCCATGAAATCTGAAATGGATTCCATGTACACAAACCAGGTTTGGACCTTGGTAGAACCTCCTATAGGAGTTAACCCTATAGGATGCAAGTGGGTCTTCAAGAAGAAGACTGACATGGATGGTAAGGTACATACCTATAAAGCAAGACTGGTTGCAAAAGGCTATAAACAAATTCATGGGGTTGACTATGATGAAACCTTTTCACCAGTTGCAATGCTTAAATCTGTTCGGATTTTACTTGCCATCGCTGCATATCATGATTATGAAATATGGCAGATGGATGTCAAAACTGCTTTCCTTAATGGGAATCTTCTTGAGGATGTGTACATGACACAACCTGAAGGATTTGACATACCACAAGATGCCCAAAAGATATGCAAGTTACAGCGATCAATCTATGGATTGAAGCAAGCTTCCAGAAGCTGGAATCTTCGTTTTGATGAAACCGTAAAACAATATGGATTCATCAAAAATGAAGATGAACCTTGTGTCTACAAGAAGGTTAGTGGGAGCATGATCGTGTTTCTGGTATTATATGTAGATGACATATTACTCATTGGAAACGATGTCCCTACCTTGCAACAAGTGAAGACTTGGTTAGGGAATTGTTTTTCTATGAAAGACCTAGGTGAAGCAGCCTATATATTAGGAATTAGGATCTATAGAGATAGATCACAAAAACTGCTTGGCCTAAGTCAGAGTACATACATAGATAAAGTGTTGAGACGCTTTAATATGCATGATTCCAAGAAAGGATTCATACCTATGCAACATGGTCTGTGTTTATCAAAAACACAATCCCCTTCAACTAAGGAAGAAAGGGATCGCATGAATAAGATTCCATATGCATCTGCAATAGGATCTATCATGTATGCCATGTTATGTACTCGACCAGATGTCTCGTATGCATTAAGTGCAACGAGTAGATACCAATCTGATCCCGGTGATGCTCACTGGGTAGCTGTCAAGAATATCCTTAAGTACTTGAGAAGGACTAAGGATTCATTCTTGATATATGGAGGTCAGGAAGAGCTTGATGTAATTGGTTACACTGATGCTAGCTTCCAGACAGATAAGGATGATTTTAGATCACAATCTGGTTATGTGTTCTGTCTCAATGGTGGCGCTGTGAGCTGGAAAAGTTCAAAGCAGGAAACAGTTGCTGATTCTACAACTGAGGCCGAGTATATTGCTGCCTCAAATGCAGCAAAGGAAGCTGTTTGGATCAAGAAGTTCATTAGTGAACTTGGCATAGTCCCTAGCATTGTGGATCCCATTGGTTTATATTGTGATAACAATGGTGCTATCGCACAAGCTAAGGAGCCTAGATCTCACCAACGATCCAAACACATACTTAGGCGTTATCACCTCATTCGAGAGATAATCGATCGGGGAGATGTGAAGATATGCAGAGTACCTACACTTGACAATATTGCTGACCCATTAACAAAGCCTCTTGCGCAACAGAAGCATGATGGTCATACTAGATCTATGGGTATTAAGGGTATGCCTAATTGGCTCTAGTGCTAGTGGGAGATTGTTGGTGTAAGCCCTAGAGGCCAATACTTTTTGGTACTTGTATCGGATTATTCGTTTAATAATAAAAGGCATTTCTTTATTATGTTTGTCTTTCAGAATAATAAAGTCCCTAGAATAGTTAGTCTGTTTAATGAAATGTTAAGTGTGACTTAATCATGAGATCCCATTAAACATAAAGACATTATTCTTAAAATATCCGTAGTCAAGCTTTATTGCAAAGTGGGATAACATTAAAGCATTGAGACTATTATGAAGATAGACTGATGATCACATCTCATGGATCATGGATAAAGAGTTATCAAGTCTTGACATAGGTATAAATATTAGGAGTAATATTTATACCGGATTGACCCGCTATGAGAATACTACATAGTATGTTATGCAAAGTGTCATAAGTTATTCTCATGGTGATAATGGTGTATTACCACCCTTCGACCTGAAACCACTATGGACCCTAGATGTAGAGTCGGGTGCTTTATTGCTGATCAAACATTATCCGTAACTGGATGATCATAAAGACAGTTGATGGGCACTCCACGAAGCATGCTGAGGGACATGAGTGTCCTAGATGGAATTTGCCAATCCTGCATAACAGGAGAAATGTCTAAGGGCCCAATATTGAACTGGACAAGGATGACACAGTGTATGCCTTGTGTTCAATATAGACATAGGGGCAAAAGGGTAATTGTACAAACATATATTATCACGAAAAAGGTTTTGTCAGATCACATGACATTTTCGTGACTTGGGTAGCAGTGATGTGTTGCTAGATACCGCTCACTGTTTATTATGTTAAATATATAATTTAATATAATTACCAACGTTACGAAATCCTACAGGGTCACACACATAAGGACAGTTTGATGAGAGATAGAGAAATCAAAGGAACACCGTAAGGTACGGTGCACTTAAGTGAAAAATAGAAATTCGGATAATATAATAATAATTATTGTTATTTTATAATGGTTATAAAATAATAATAAAATAAATATATTTATTATAATAATAGTTATTATAATAATATATAATATTATTATGGATCATGTGAATTGGGCTTTTAGCCCGCAGCCCACAAGAGAGTCTATAAAAGGAACCCTTGTGATGAAGCTTTTACTTGATGCAATTTCGTTTTTGATTCTCACTCAAATAATTCCGTTCGTAAGCAGCTAGCACTGTGACCGGAAGCTGTTCGTGTGGACTGACTAGAGGCGTTGCACTTCATCAACGCTTGTGATCGCTGCATCAAAGATCTGAATCGCCACAAAGAGGTAACGATTCTATCACTGACCATGCTCATTCGTAAGGATCACTAAAGGAAAATTTTTGTTTTCCGCTGCGTTTAGATCGCAATTTTCCTTCAGTAGTAGCATGCTCGAAGAGCTTTTCGTGCAAGTGATCGTCCTCCGGGGTGTTGGGCGTTTATTCCTCGATGTATTTCTCCAATTATGTCGGGGATTTTCTCTTCCTCGACGCATTTGAGTAATGGGATGGAAAATCCCCTACGGTAAAGTTTCCCTTCGAGGAGAACGTACGAGCATGCCCTTCGTTTGGTGGTGGCCGCCTCTTTTGGGTCGGCGGGGAGCTCGCCCTTCGTTAGGTAATTATAGATGGGTGTCATCCAACAATGAGTATCCCCGATCACGTTGACCTCGAGTGGAGGGGTGGTTTTTCGATACTAGGTCGAGGAAGGATCTCTTGAATTACAGATTTGTTTCCGCCCTTCTTTCTCGTGCTAGCTAGCTTTGATAAGATGTCGGCCCGTGTGTTGTGCTCGCGAGGTACGTGCTGTACTTCCCACTTCTCGAATTTTTCGAGTCTTTCCTTGACCAAGGCTAGGTACTCGACGAGGTTGTCGTTCTTGGTCTGGTACTCTCCTTGTACTTGTGATGCCACGAGCTGGGATTCTGTTGATATTTTTACTTCCTTTGCTCCTAGGTCTTCGGCCAATCTCAGACCGGCGATGAAAGCCTCATATTCGGCTTGGTTGTTTGATGTCGGGAAGGCTATTGCTAGTGAGACCTCGATCAGGATCCCGTCCTCATTCTCGAGGATGATTCCAGCTCCACTGCCCGTCGTACTGGAGGCGCCGTCGATGAAGATCGTCCATTTATGGGCGCCGTCCGTCGGTGTCGGGCTGTGGGTCATTTCCGCGACAAATTCGGCCAGTGCTTGGGCTTTTAAGGCCATTCTATTCTCATATTGTATATTGAATTCGGAGAGTTCCAGCGACCATTTGAGCATTCTGCCGGCCATATCTGGTCGTCCGAGAAGCTGTTTGATTGGCTGGTCGGTTCTTACTTTGACCGTGTGCGCGAGGAAGTAGTGGCGCAGCCTCCTCGCCGCATTTATGAGAGCCAGGGCGACCTTTTCAATTTGTTGGTATCTGAGTTCGGGCCCTGGAGCGCTTTGCTCGTAAAATAGATGGGTTTTTGTCCTTCGTCAGTTTCCCTTATTAGGACGGCACTGACGACCTCGGTTGCCACAGACAGATACAGATATAAGGTCTCTCTTTCCAATGGTCGTGATAGGACCGGGGGCTCAGAGAGGACTTTCTTCAAATGGAGTAGTGCCCGTTCGCATTCGTCGGTCCATTCGAAGCTGGCCTCCTTACGAAGGAGTCTGAAGAAGGGCAGTGCATGCTGGGCGAATTTGGCGATGAAACGGGAGAGTGAGGCGAGCACCCCGTTGAGGGATTGGATTGATTTTTTGGTCTTCGGGGTTAGAAATTCCGAGAACGCCCGGCATTTGTCGGGGTTGGCCTCGATACCCCTCTCGGTGAGGTAGAAACCCAATAATTTTCTTGCCCGGACGCCGAACGTGCATTTTTCAGGGTTAAACCTCATTTTACATTGTCTCTCCTGCTCGAAGACTTTGTATAGGTGTCGAGCGTGGTCGACCTCCTCGTGTGACTTGATGATCATGTCATCCATGTATACCTCGAGCATATCCCCTATCTCTCCCTTGAAGACTTTGTTCATCATGCGCTGGTATGTGGCTCCGACGTTCTTGAGTCCGAATGGCATTACGTTGTAATAGTAATTGTCGGTCGGGGTCATGAATGTCGTGTGCCTCTTGTCCGTTTCCGACATAAGGATTTGATTATATCCGCTATATGCGTCCATGAAGGACAGGAGTCTAAAACCTGCAGAGTTGTCAACGAGCTTATCTATGTTAGGGAGAGGGAAAGCATCTTTGGGGCAAGCCCTATTAAGATTAGTATAATCAACACACATGTGCCATTTTCCATTATTTTTCTTAACGAGGACTACATTAGAGAGCCAGGTTGTGTATTGGGCTTCAGAAATAAAATTTGCCTCTAAGAGGTCTTTTACAGCTCGCTCGGCAGCCTCCGCTTTCTCGGGGGACTGCTTGCGCCTACGCTGTGTTATGGGCTTAACTTCCCGATCTAGAGCTAGTTGGTGGCACGCGACCTCGGGATCCAGGCCGGGCATCTCTGCGGCGTTCCATGCGAAGAGGTCGGAGTTCTCCTTGAGGTATGTCACGAGCTTCTCCCTTGTTTCCTCGGGCAATCCTTTGCATATCCTTACTGTTCTTCCAGGATCGTCGCCCAGAGGGATGAGCTCGAACTCTCCGTCGGGGACTGGCCGAAACGGGTGTTCGGGAGATTGTTCCTCGGTGGGTTTCCATTCTTTAGTTTCGTCGTGGCCAATGCGGAAGTCGAGGTTGATGGCGTTGATTCCCTGGAGGGAGGATCCTCGGTCTTGGGTTTTTTGTTGCTCTTTGTATTGACTGTGGCTTGTCCTTTTACTGCGGCGTCGTAACATCGTCGGGCAGCCTCAATGTCGCCGTGGACGGTGACTACACGGCCTAGTTTGGTGTAGTACTTCATCTTTAGATGGACGGTAGATGGGACCGCGGTGAGTTCGGCTAATGTCGGGCGGCCGAAGATGCAATTGTAGAGAGAGGGACACTCTACGACCAGGAATTGGATCTTGATTTCTCTGGCCGTTTCCTGCTCTCCGAAGGTGACGAGGAGCTCGACATATCCCCACGGTTTTGTTGTGGCTCCGTTGAACCCTTGGAGATCGGACCCGATGTAGGGGGACAAATTGGTTTTGTCTAATTTCAGAGTCTTGAAAAGGTGGACGTACATGATGTCCACTGAGCTGCCTTGATCGACCAGGATGCGTCTGACGTCGAACTGGGCCATCTTGGCCCTAATCAGTAGTGGGATGCTCGAATTCGGGGAGCCGCCCGGAAGCTCTTCTAAAAAGAAGGATATTGGGTTGGATTTGCCCCGGTATTTTGTCAGGGTTGCCTTTTGCTCGGGCGCGGTCAGAAGGAGCTCGTCGAACTTGCGTTTTACTGATAGGGCGGAGGCCTCGCTGTTCATCCCTCTGCCCGATATGACAAGGGCGGTCGAGAAGTCTTCCCAGGGGCTGAGTGCAGTGATCCGGCCTTCGGGCAATGGCTCGGGGAAGATGAAATCCTCTGGACGTGATACGCAGAGGGCCACTTGATAAGGAGAGTCGTCGGGGGGTGTATCCTCCCGAGGTCTCTTCTTCTCCGGCTCTTCATGCTTGGAAGCTTCATTCCTCATAGTATACTGTTTAAGATGCCCTTCTTGGATTAAAATCTCTATTGCATCTTTTAGGTGGACGCAGTCTTCGGTCACATGCCCATGGCTCCTGTGGAACCTGCAGTATTTGGACTTGTCGGTGTGAGGCTTTGGTGCAGATGGTTTTGGGAAACTTACTCTGCCCTGTTTGAATTCGGAGTTGATGCATTCGGCGAGGATGCGCTCGCGGGGAGCTCTCAGTAAGGTGTACTCGTTGTATCGGCCCGCGGGGCCTCTTCCTTCTCGAGACTCGCGGGGCCTTTCTTCCCTTCGCTTGTCCCCGTTGCGACGAGGAATATTCGGATCTTCGCGCTCGGGGTGATCGATATCCCCGATATTATGGCCGCTGCGAGCGTTGTGGGCTACCTGCTTCTCTTCGTATCTGATGTAGGCCTGGGCCTTGTGCAGAAGTTCATTCAGGGTGCGGGGAGGCTCGATCCCGACAGCTCTGCTGAGTTCGCTGTCGGGCAGGAGCCCCCTCTCGAGGAGGTATTTCTTCATGTGTTCAGTGGTGTCCACCTCGACAGCCTCCTGGTTGAATCGCTCGATGTACGAGCGTAATGTTTCATTCTTCTTTTGTACTATGGCTTCAAGGGTCGCCTCTGTCTTGGGATGGCGCCGGGAGGCTGTGAAATGCCTCGTGAACATGGATCTCATGACTCTCCAAGACGTGATGGATTCGGGGGCAAAGCTTTTGTACCAGGCCATAGCCCCTTTCCTGAGGGTCGTCGAGAAAAGCCTGCACTTGAGATGCCCGGTGATGTCATTACGATAGTCGAGCATCGCGTTAACGTTGTCGACGTGGTCGTCGGGGTCGGTAGTCCCATCGTACATGGCCAGGTTAGGAGGTTTCTCCATGCCTTTGGGGAGCGGAGCTTCCATTATTGCCCGTGACAGGGGACAATGCAGGTCTTCTTCGTCACTCCTTGGTGTAGAGAGTTCGTTGTGTTCGGGGTTACGATCGCACCTCGGCGAGGTTCCCGATCCAACGGTGTCACGGCGGGCGCGTGCCCTGCTGACGTTAGGCTCTGGGGAACGACGTCCTCGTTTCTTTATTGCTTCTGGGCGTTGTTGAGTCCTCCTCTCTTGTTGAGGTCGGACCTCCCGTCGGTCAGCTTCTAGGGCCATGATTCTCCCATGCTGCTGGTAGAGCATAGAGCTGGCCTGGTTAAGGGCGTTCACCATAGCAATCATGGTGGCGTCTCCTTCGACGGGAACGGGGATGGGTTGAAACGTCTCAGTCCCCTGGTTCTGAACTTGAGGGGGATCCCCATTGTTCTGGGGTTCAGGAGACGGGGTGGCCGGGCGGCCATCTCGGGCGTCTGCTTCATGGAACTGCAGACCGTCGTCCATTGTATAGTCGACGAGGGGACGGTTGCGCTCGTTAGGTTGTTCTCCGGACATGCTGGAAGGACGGTGTTTGAGCTTTGATCTTTTGTTGTGGAAGAAGGGGGAACTAGTTTCCCACAGACGGCGCCACTGATCTCACCTTCTCAGAAGAGCCTTCCAGTGACTTGATGAATGGGCCAGAGAATTGAATGAGGGAGGGGGTGTACCTGCAAAGCACTCCAATGCTTAAGTCAGAAGAGGTACATAATAGTAAGGTTTTATTCAGAATGAGTGAGAATACCTGCCCCTTTGTTAAGAAAGGGTATTTATAATGTGCCCCCAGCGCTGGGCCAAGGCCCCTCAATGGGCTTAATCTGGCTAGGCCCATGGAGGAGCTGCCAAGGGACGCGTAAGAAGCGTGAAAACCTAGACAAAAGGTCTGCCCCTTGGTCCAACTGCCCCTATCTTTCAGGAGATAACAAAGGGCAGTTGGGTGACGTGGCAGATGAGCTGGCAGACATACTCTCTGCCCGTCTTCAGTGTGTGCCCTTCGTATCAGGAGGTGATTTACCCAAGAGGTTCTCCTGCCCGAGCATATGGGCCCTTGCCCGACATGTATTGGGTCGTGCCCCTACATATCTTCGCGGCCCAGTCCAGAACAAGTATTATTATTAATTTTCAGTTTTAATTAAAAATATAAGGGAATTAATAAAAGGCCAATAATAAGGGGATTAATCAGAATTAGGAAAGATTAGTCGTGTTATTTTGTGAAAGAACCAAGAGGGGCTAGGAAGAGGAAGAACAACTAGGGCACCATTCTTAGAAGAAATTCGTAGGAAATTCATCCGAATTCGGGGTAAGGGGGAGGAAATGGATTCTAATTAGGTGATTTAACATGATGGGGTAGTGAGAGGTTCCTTCCCTCATAGGATTTTCATTGTTTATGAGGTTTTGTGATGAATATGTGATTATATGATTGTTGTTGTGAATCTATGATTATGCCTATCTGATCTTGTTAATTTTGTTATGGAATATGGTTGTTGTTCTGTTGTATGTATAATTTGTACAAAATTTTGTTATTGCAGAAGAACGAATACGAATCTAGATCTAGAATGTTGTAAAAACTGGATTTAGTAAATTAGATGGAAGAATGATGTGTACAAAGGTGTAAAATCTGTAAAACCATATTTAGGACTGGTATGAAGTGGAGGAACAATAATCATAAGAATCATATGCAGATTGTATGAGGAAACATGAAAAACGAGATAACCTTTGTCAATACGCGTAAGATCATGCCCATACGCATAAGGATGGGCGTGAAACCACATCAATACGTGTAATAACCTTGCAATACGCGTATGAGAGTTGGGAATTTAGGGCCTTCTTCCCATTTTAGTAGTATATGTAATGCCCGTATTTAATTAATTAATTTAATTAAATATTGTCGTGTATTTTCCCGATTAATTGTTATTGAGTGTCGTTTATTCATTTGTGTCGTTAAGTTGTTTGAGTTTGTATTTGTGTCGCCTATGTTGATAAGTCGATAAAAGCTTTTTAAGTTGATTTTTACATGACGGGTTAAGTTGTGTTTGGGTGATTTAAATTAATTAAGTTGGAAATAAATAAAATAAGTGTTGTTGAGATAATATTAAGTTGGGCTTAGTTTTGTAGTGTGAGATTAGTAAGTTGGGGGTGTTATTTTAGACCCGTTAGTAATTTAGTTGATTAGTGAGAGTTTAGTAAAAACAAGCTGAAAACCTAATTAGGGATGATCCGAATTTTTGGTGAGAAGAACAAGTCTAGAGGAAGAACAAGGAGAGGCTAGGTTGGATTTTCGTGGAAATTTTAGACTGTAGATTCGAGCTGCCTTCAATCGAAGGTAAGGGTGGGGTTCGAATTCCATAACCTAGACTAGATGATCATATGTAGGTTGGGGCTTTTGTATGTTTTTTCGTGTTGTGTTTTGTGTGAATTGTTGTGTCAATTTTCGTGCTGATATCCCATGAAGGTTTATGTTGTTCTTGTTGAAATTGCTACTATACAAGTTGTGTTGTTGATGAAATCGTTGATGTGTCTGTGTTGTTGGATTGATAGTTGCAGGAATTCGTGTAGAAAGAAGTTAGGGTTCGTAAAATCAATCGTATAGATTTATAGATGAATAGATACAGAATATTTAGAATGTAAAATCGATGTAGAAACCCAAATAAGCTTGAATGGTGTGATGGTATTGTGTAAATCGTAGAAGAGGTTTGATTGTATGCATTCTGGTGAAATTCGTAACAGGTCTAGTGTTACGCGTAACAAATCCCCTTACGCAGGCATTACGCGTAACAAAGTTGGGCATTACGCGTATGGAGTATGGCATTACGCATATGGGCAGAGTGAGTGCAGAAAAATGCAGTTTTTGGCTATTTGTCCTGTTTTCGCATCCGTTTCAAGTTGGGTCGTTCTTAGACTTTAAGTAGAGATAAAATAAGTTGATTATAGTAGATTTGAAGATTTCAAAATAATTAATTTAGTAATATAATCGACTAAGCTGTAAATTGTCGCTTTCTACATTGAAGTTGTATTAAGTGGTATGAAGTTGTGTTGTCCTGATCATGGAGAAATTATTAAGTTACAGGTCTTTTAACCAACTTTGATTCAAGTTGTTATGTTGTTAAGTTATGGTTCATGTCATTGTTGTTGTATGCCATTCATAGTTGCATACATTTGCATATTTTCAAGTTGGAGTAAACGATCTATTCAAGTTGGCCTGGATTGGCAAATAAGTTGTTGATGCCTCGATAAACTGGTGTAAACACCCCAAATTTGCCCTCACTCATTTCACCATGGCTTGTGATCTTTCATGATTGCATTAGTATAAGCATACCACCTCATATTGCATTTTTGTTTCATCTGCATGGTTCAAGTTCATCTGCATCTAGGGTTTGTGATTTGAGCAATCCAAGGATCCATCTGAGCCACTCCAAAGGTCTCCAATCATTTCAAGAGGGTCCATGTATGTTCTATCATCATATTATATCCCTCAAAGATCAAGGAAGTCAAGAAATCACAAGAATTGGCAAGGCATGGAAGCAGAGCTAGGGTTTCACTGCACAGATGACCTGAAATTAGGGTTTTGGTTTCAGAGGCCATAACTCCAAATTTTTTGGCCATTCTTGTTTATAATAGTCTCAATATGTTATAAGGATCATGTGTACCAAGTTTGATGCAGAAATTCATTGTGGAAGTCATCTGATCAATGAGTAACTTCTTGAGCAAGTCAGAGCAAAATCAGGGCATCTGAGGCCCCCAACAATGGAACCAAAGTGGTATTTTCATCAATTTGAATTTGTATGATCTTTATTTGATCCTTGAAGTGCTTGGAAGTTCACAAAATTGAAGAAATTTGAGCTAAACCAAAAGTTGCTAAAAATGGAAATGACTTCTAATGGAAACTTTCCATTTTGGGAAAGTTGTTCAACCTCCTCTTTCTCAACCAAAAATGCTTCAAATGAAAAATTGTTGGTCATGAAAGTTGTATATTGGATCATTCCCTTTTCAAAAAGTACAAGAACATGTTCTAATTCATTGTGGAACTCAAGTTATGACCTTGCAAAGTTGGCAAAAATCCTATAATTTTCACTTTCACACCAAAGAGGATTTTTTGCAATTTCACATACCAAGCCATTTTGTGACCTCCAATCAACCTCTAAGCATCATAACAACACAAAGCAACTTCCAAAGACCAGAATTTCCCAAGGAATCACAAGTTTCTATGGCTTGCATCACAAGATTTCTCAAAAGGGGTAAATTGCATAACACTTGCAAAACCTCTTGCAGCCATGCCTCCAAGCCATCCAGCTGCATAAAATGAATCCCATGGCTCTCCTTGATCAATGCTGAACCAGAACATGCCATTGAACTACCCTTGCATGATCCCATACCTCAAGTACACATAATGTTGACTTTTTGCAACTTGGCCCATACCAATCAGCTGCAGCCACAACAACTCTCTGGCCAATAGAGACTTGTTATGTGGACCAAAAGCAAGCCATTTCACATAACCTTGGAGCTCAGAACCTCTCATACACCAAGTTTCACAAAATCACCCTCAACCTTCATCTCTTCGAAACACACTGCACAAGCATCAAACATCCAATATTTTTCCATAGATCAACTCACCTTCATCCACAGATCATTTCCCAACCATTGCCAAGCCTTAAAATCCAGCCAAACACAAACACGATTTTGGACCAGTTGAGTTGCAACCTCTCAATCCAGCTCATTTCAACTTATTCCAAGCTTCTCAACATCATCAAGGAGTCCATTGGGGTGGGTTTGCATAGGAGAAGAGGTCAGAAAGCTCCAAAAGTGAAAGCTCCAGCTCAGGTATCCATCTTCAAACTTTTTTCCAGAAGCATGATTTTAAGTTTCTAATTTGTTCTACATGTTATGCTGATCATCATGATATAATTTGTTTTGAAAATGAGTTGAAAACAAGCATGTATTTAGCTTCTGAAACTTTGCCCGTGAAACATGTTCTTGTTTGATTCTCATGATTGATGCAAAATAAATTGGTTTTGAGTGTTGATTCATGTTTAGGGTGAGTTGGGGATTTGATCTGGAGCTTTAGAGCTCCTGAAATGGCTTGGGGAGAGAGTTGGGGAAAGGACTCTGCCGGAGAAGACGACCGGAACACTATTCAGGCCGTCTGAGGTGGATTAGGGCTAATCTCATGTGATTAACTGAGTTTGAATTTGGGCCGTTTTATGAGTGTTTGGCGCGTGTTTTGAAGGGCTGAGATTAATCATTAAACCCTAAACTTAATTAATTAATTTAATTAAGTCAGATTAAAACAATAGCCGTAGGATTTCATTTAATTAGCCAGATTAAGTCATGGCCTTTGGATTTAAATACCCCCAGTCACACTGACTTTGCATCCTGACCCCTGATTTCCTCAACTTTAGATCTTAGCCTCTCATTCTGCATACTTTCCATTTTATTTTCATTTCTTTCTATTTTATTTTGTTTATTTATTTAAAATAGCTAAAATAATTTAAAAATTCTGAAATTTTTTACCATGGTTATTATTAATTTTCAGAAACCAAAAATATTTTTTATTTTTTGCATTAAAAAAGCATTTTTAAAATATTTAAATGTTTATTTTAACTAATTAATGAAAATTAATTAATTAAATACCATTTAGGTTTCTAAAAATCACAAAAAAAAAATCACATTGCATCTTAAGACATTTAGAAACATTGTCAAATCATTCATACAAATTTCTTTTTGGTTTTGATCCTACTTTGACATTTTCTTTGAATTTAGGGTTCATAAAATCCCCTTTTTGGAACCCTAACATTGAAAAATCTTTTCTGCCTAACCATGAATGGTTTGATAATGATTCTTTTTGCATTGTTTTCCATATGACATGTAGTTTCTAGGATATTTTTGTCATGAATTTGTTTTTCATTTTTAAATTGATTTGCATTTTTCCTTTTAAGGTACCCAAAAACCCTAGTTAACTTAGAAAAATCATAACTCCTTTTAGGTTAAGAGTTAGACCTTCTCCTTTGGGGTGTGATATCATATGGGGTTAGGGTTTGTTTGAGCTCATTTGCAAAAAAAATTCATGTGAATTTCTTCTGTTTTGATCATTTGCATCTCATCCTTTCATGTAACCCTAATTTTGCATCCTTACTTGCATCTTATATTGCATTGCATGAACATATGAACTTGCCATGACATTATAAGCACTTGTATGCCATCTTAGACACCTTAAGACATTACTTGAACATTTCTTGGTCATTTATTCATACATTTGCTATGCTTTGCATCCATTTAATTTCATAAACATCCATGTGTTTTCATGCTTCCCACCTGCTTCATTTGCATTCTTTCTCTTGTATGATCATCCATTGCACTTTGTATGCCTTTGCATCATGTCATAGCATCATTTACATCATGTGTATGCTTCTGAATTTGGCTTTTGTCTTTGCATATGTTTCATTCCATTTCATTTCTTTCCTTATGCATCTTGTGCTAACATTTTCAGGTGGTAAGTAATTTGAGAAGTGGATTTGCCTTCACTTCTCATTTCTCTCCTTCTTCTTCATATGCATCTTTGTTGCATTTTTCATTGTCTTTGAGTGGAATTGCCCATTCATGTTCATCTCTTACTTTCTTCCTCTAAGTTACTTATCTTCTTCATTGAAGTAAGTAACTTGTTTCGTCTCCTTCTCCTTTCTTCCACCTGCTTCTTCCATTGGTGGCTTCTTTGAAGATCTTTCTCAAGCCTTACAAACCATAAGAATATCCAAGCATGACAATAGTTAGGGGTGTGATTAGTTACCCCTTAGCTTTTACCTTTGAGTCTTCTTTGTGTCACTTTTCTCATCTCATCATTAGAGACTAAACCTTTAAGGCCTTAGGACTTTGGAATTAGGGTTATGTCTGCATCCTTCTCTTAGGATGGAGTGTATAACTTTAATCCAAAGTGTTAAACCCTTAATTTATTTAAACCTCTTAAGCAATCCATCTAATAATCACTAAGACATTAACTTGAAACTTGGGCCTTACATTAGGGTTCTAATTCTTCCTTTATTGGTTAAGAAGGACTAACCCTCGTGTTTAATGGACAAGTCCCCCTCAAGTTGTCTTACAAACCATAAAACTCACTTCTTAATCTCACCCTTAATTAAAATCCACTTTAATAAAGGCTTGTTTTGTCATGAGGTTAATCTCTAATCATGGATTAAGTTAAGGTATCTTCCTTAGCTTAAGTGTGCTCATCTATTATCCTTCTATTAGGATGGTGTAATGAGTTCACTAATCCTTGATTATGGCTTAAACTCATTACTCAACACTAAAAAAAATCCAAAAAAACACCTAAATAATCACAAGTAGGTTAATGATCTTAATCCTACATCATCATGGTAATTAAGTTGAGGTGTTTATCTTATACTTAAAGTATTCTCATTATCCCTAATCAAAGGGAGGATATAATGAGTTTACTAACCTTTGATTTAGGCTTAAGCTCATTAACTTATGACAAACACCAAAAACAATAAAAAACTCAAAACACAAAAACAAACAATAATCGTCTCCTTCGGGATTCTTTTCTCATCATCTTCATTCAGAAACGAGAACTTGCTTCTTCCGTCTAATGCAAGACAGTTAGCACTCGAGCCAGACGAGTCATAAACTTTAGCATAGGCAAGCAAGTTGTTCATCAGTCAATTTATCTTTCAGTCTCTTTGAGTCGAACTACGGTGTTCTGACTTCCTCATTGCACGAGAGGATACGTAGGCATAACTTAACAGTTATCGAACAAAATTCTTTGTGTCTCCCCCTGATCAGTCCATTTTAATGCACATTCTACCATGTTTGAACTTAAGTATTTCTTTGGTTTTCTTTGTTTATTTTTATATTTTAATTTGTTTTTCTAATTTACTTTATTTTTGGCTTAATTTAATTTTCGTACTTAATTTTCAGCTTTAACAGCTTTTACGGAAATGATCATAACCGGAGTTCCAGGAATATGATTGAGGCGTTCTACCAGTCGACGAAAATCTAAGAGAGAGAGCTACAACTTTAATGGTTGAGTCAAAGTCATATTTGGAGTCATATTTTCCAGAATTTCGTTTGAAGCTGCTGCATTAGTTTTATTTAGTTTCGGGTCATTTAGAATTGAGCCTGGGTAATGTATTTGACCCAGTTGGGTTGTAAACGAGTTTTTTAGGTTTTTCTATTTAACCTAGCAGCCGCAACTGCTCTTTTACACATTTTTTTTACAAATTTTGTTTTGCTTTACGATTCATGGATAACTAATCCCAAGGCAAAATCCTGCCGATTACAGGTTCCATCATACTTTGAGGTTATTATAATTTTCAATCCAAATTTTGTTCCTTTCAATGTTGTTATGTGATCATTGTTTGCTTAATTCGATTATCATATATTAGTGTTGATTTAATTTGATTGTTGTATGATCCTTGACCGTAGTCACGTTAGCGTTTGCTTAATTCGTTATCGTGTTTGATTAAATTGTGTTTGCTTAATTCACGAGAGATTAAATCCGTTTGCTTAATTCGGATAATAGGAACATACATCACATAAAACCAGTTGCGCTTGTCAATGAATTTTATAATCAAATAGGAATAGATAATCCGCTTAGGAGGTTGAAATTATAATAACCAATGATAAGTTGGAACCCAAATCAGTAGGATTAGCCGTTTTAGCTTATTTGGTAATCACTTTTTATTTTAACTGTTTTTTCTTCAAATTAAAATCTAAACCCCCATTAATTGTTACTATCGTTAGTTAATAAGATCAAGAAACCTTGTGAGACGATTCGAGTCATTGTTGCTATACTACGTTTTCAAAAATTACTCGTTTTTGATCCGTGCGCGACTCGCGGATCAAATTGGCGCCGTTGCCGGGGATTCTTGTTGTTATTAACCAATTTTATAGTCATAGGTATAGTTTTCTTGTCAGTTTTTTTTCTTTTCTTTTTTTTGTTGTGTTTGTTGATTTTCAGGGTTGCAATACCGGTTGCAGTATAGGGATAAGTTTTCCAGTCTTTCAGGTAAGTTGGAAGCTACTGTTTCGATTTGCTCCCAATTTTTTTCCAGAAAATCAGAAATAAATCGAAGAACAATACTCTTTTAGAATAAAATTCTAAAAGATTTCGACACTTAAAATCGCAAATTTTGCGTTTTTCTATTTTATTTGATTTAGTTTCTCTTTTCATATTTTCAAAAAAATCTGAAATTTTTTGTGCGAGCTTTATTTGATTTAATTAGATTTTTAGCGTTATTTTTATATTTTTTATATTTTATTTTAATCACTTTTTTTCCATTCATTTTAAATTTGCAGTGATTTTATTTGATTTTGTGTTGAAATTTATAATCATATCATGACTGATCAAAGAACTCTGAGAGAACTGGCTGCACTTGTGAATTATAATGCTTTATGTATTGAATATCCTGATGTTGTTGATGCACCTTTCGAATTGAAATTTGGTTTAACACACTTGTTTCCAAGTTTTAATGGTTTTGCAGGTAAGGATCCACATAAGCATATGAATGAATTTCAGGTTATGTACTTTGCACCTTCCGAACCTTCACTAGAGGACCTTGTCAAGCAAATTGCTGCAAATAGTCTCCAATTTCAGCAACAAACAGATTATAGTCTTCAGGCTTTGCAAACACGGCTTGATCAACTTACCACTTCGGTGAATGCTATGCAGCAAGCTCAAGGATCAAACCAACAACCTTCGGAAGAACATTCTATTTTTCAAATAGAGTTGCCTTCTAAAACTATTGATGATACCTTTGGGGTTGCCTTGCAAGTTGATATTCTTACTGCAAATGAGGTTGAAAATGAAGTTGTTCATGTCAATGAAGCTCTCGACACCCCGACTTCTCGGAACAAACCATCCATCGAGAAATCTCCCTCTTTAGAGCTGAAGCCACTTCCTAATAATTTATTTGAATTTGTGCAGGAAGAGAAATCATTACAGGAACATAAGAAGGGAATTGGATGGACTTGGGTTGACACTTGTAATATTAGCCCATCCATGAGTATGCATAGGATCTCAATTGAAGATGGAACAAAAGTAGTGAGGCAGCCCCTTAATCCTTTTATTCTTGAAGTTGTAGAAAAGGAGATCACTATCACCTGCACATTCAACACTTTTACTTATCGAAGATTCTTCTTTGATCCTGGAATAAAAGGCGAAGGCACTAATAAAAACTCCAAGATTAATGGATACTACCCAAAGTTACACTATGAGATCCCCACTTTGGAAGAAGAGACTGTAGAAGAGCTCTCTTTAGGAAATGTTGCTTATGTGATCACTTATCCACCTTGACTACTCGGGTGTGTTCTTTCCTTTCTGTCCCTCTTATTTTATATTTATGTCCTTTCATTGAGGACAATGCTTGTTTTAAGTGCGGGGGAGGGAATAATTTATTTTCTTTGTTTTTGTTTTGTTTTTTGTTTTGTTTTGTTTTAGAAACACTAGACATTTTTGTTGTTGAAAGTTTTAGGCTATAGATTGTTTTGAGGTTAGTTGTGGAGACTTGGGAAAAGTTCACAAGACCGGTATCGTTTTAACACCTTAAGTCTCCTGAATATGGAAATCATTTTGAATACTTGTTATGTCATAGCCTTGAGTTCTCATCCTTTAATATCTCTTAAGTAGTTTATCTAGCAGTCAACACCATCTAGAAATCACACACTAAGTAATTAAGTTGATGCAAATAAGTGAATGATCTTGCGCTTAAAAAGAAATCTGAATAGGAATCCACCTTTTAAGTTAGGTGATCCTCACCCGGTCATTTAGCCTAACGGATGTGAAACCTTAAAAAAAAGGAAAGAAAAAATTTTGTAGTTACTAAAGTAACTTTAAAATATTGTCAAGTATGAATCATAATCACTAACAGGCTTATTTACCATGTGTATGAATAGATAACGGGCTTAATGTGATTGCGCTAAAATGAAAGAGAGAAAAATGGAGGATGAGTAAGTTAGACTTAGGCATAATAACATGATTCGAAATGGTTTATATAGGAGGGAGGCTTATGACCGCACAATTGCAGATTTGTGTTCTTATGATATCCTTAGTGTGTAAGATTAGTACCTATCGATGCTATCTTAATCGAAGAAGAGTTTGTAGCGTAGAATGAGTATCTGAATGATGTTGTGTTTCTTGAGTCTTGAGTTTATTTTTTCTCGGAGTGCAAAAGTTCAAGTGTGGGGGAATTTGATCAGTGCATTTTGTTGCACCCCAAAATTTTCCCTCACCTAGACAAGGAATTGTGTACTAAGGTGTCCCAAGAGGTTCACAAGGTTCACAAGGTTCACAAGGTTCACAAGGTATCTCAAGAGGTTCACAAGATTCACAATTAGTCAGAAAGTTTGGAAATTCCCTCAGACAAAGCATCCTCTTAAGTAATGCACCCTAAACTAGGGTTTTGAATTTCATCAGGCTAAATGGACTTACAAAGATTCAAGTGAACTTCATAGCATCCTATATGTCTTCAAGAATCCCTATTTCAAGTTTCAAGGCTTTCCCAAAAAGTTTACTCAGTCAGATGATCAGATATGCAAAAATCAGTCAAAGTAGTTAAAAAGTCAAACTGAGGTCAACTGTGGTCAAACCAAAGTCAAACTTCATGATTTTTTGTCAACATCAAGTTTATGAAGTAAAATTCATCATTTGATCAAGGGTTGATCATGATTCATCAAGGAGATTTCAGATCATCAAGAATCAGGAGTTTCTAAATTAGGGTTTTCATAGGAAAAGTCAACTGAACTTTGACCAGCCATAACTTTCACATGCTTCATCAAGAATTTTCCATCCAAAGCTCATTTTGAAGGAAATTAAATTATCTACAACTTTGTTTCTCACAAGCCAAGCCCAAAAATGCTTCATTTGGAAGGTATGAACTAAGACATTATAGGTCATTTTAAAAGTCAACAAAAAGTCAACATCTTCCAAAGGGCATAACTTGAAAATGGTAAAGGATATGGACATGAAACCAAAGAGATTTGTTAGAGGACTCTTTAAGCTTTCCAAAATGTCCAAGAAAACCTCCATAGCCTTAAAATTGAGGGATTTATGTCTTTGCAAAGTTGGGAAATTTTGGAGGGGTTTATTGAACAAATAGGATCTTAGAGCCAATTCTTTCCACATGGGCTTGCATTTTTATGACCCAATCACTACCATGACATCATGCACGAACTAAAAATCATTTATTCAGATTTTTATTAATTTTATTTTATTTATTTTGATTTTATTCATTTTAAATCATTTTAAATCAAAATAAAATATGAAAACTCAATATTTGAATGTGATTCTTCTTCTAGAAAATCTTAAAAATCATTTAAAGTTGATTGGAATCAAACAAATTCGTGCTAGCCTAAATTAGAAAGATTTGGTGAGATTTTTTTCAATATTTGAATCATATCTTTCTTCACCATCAAGATATCCAAAAGCCCAAAGGAGAGACACGTTTTATGACCTAATTTCATTCACTATAAGACCATGAACATAATACAATACTAGGGGACGAAATTGGCAGCCTCCAAGAGTAAGAACAAAGCTTCAAATTTTCACAAAAAACTCACAATCGGATTTTCTATTGCAGGCTATATCAAGAACTTTAAAAGGTTACAATGCATTGTTGGATGATTATTGAACCTATTTACATCATTTGCATCATCAAAAACACCCTGGAATGCCCAAACCGAATTCATCTTCTAGCTTAAAATTTGATTTTTCGATTTCCATTATACAAGCTATATAAATGAAATTTGATTGTGTATTATTGTTTATGATGATGTTTGCAATGTTTCTGGGTGGTTTGATTTGATGTTTGATGCAGGAATGGCCAAACGCCATTTTTAGGGTTTATGAAACCATGGATTAGGGCTTCACGAAATAAGTAATTTCAGACCAAATTATGAACCTATTTGGACTTAGGGGACATGTATTAATTGATTTGAATCCTTAGGATGAATTTATATTGTGTATGATGCGTTTTTGAATTTCCAGGTCATGTAGCTACGAGAAAAATCCGTCACTATAAGCTCTAGTGACGGATGAAGTGTCACTATAGCCTAAGCAGACGGCTGGAGGAAGAAGACGATGCTTGGCGCGAAATTCTGTTTGAATGTTTGTTTATTTTTATTATGTTTTTTTTACAGAATATTATCACAATACGTTGATGGCTCATTTGGCAAGGCGTACGTGTGTTTGGGGTGAAGACCAGGGTTCGAGTCTGGCCGAACGCAATTTTGTTTTGAATTCATTTATTTTTGCAGGTTCATAATAAAACAATTGCGTTACCTATAGCTATCACCAGCGCATGCTGGCTCAGCTGGTTTTGAGGGTTACTGATTGAGGTAAGGGACCTGGGTTCAAATCCCAGGTCCTATCTTTTTAGCCAAATTCTCATCTTTTTTGCTTATTTTCTATTTTTTCATATATTAACTTTATTTTGATTAATTTATTAAATATAAATCATAAAAAATAATTTCTAAACAATATTATAATATTTTCTTTATATTCTTAAAAATCATAATTTATTTTCTTAAAATTTAAAATTGTTTCTATTTATTTTACAATATGTTTATATTTATTATATATATATATATATATATATATATATATATATATATATATATATATATATATATATATATATATATATATATATATATATATATATATATATATATATATATATATATTTGTAAATAGATTATTAGTATTGTTTAATTATAATCAAAACTTTAATTTTCTTAAATAAAACATAAACCCTAATTTCTTAACCCTAATTTTTTTATTAATCCTAATATTTAACTTTATTTTTTACAAACCCTAATTAAATCATTTTTTTTATGTAAATTGTTTAATATTTTGGTTATTATTATCAAATTTGTTATATTTTCTTCTAAAAATTTTCTAATGTTTATTTAACCTAAAAATAATGTTATCTTTTAAATTTTTATTTTCTTTATATTTTACTAACCCCTTATTATTATTATTATTATTATTATTATTATTATTATTATTTTTACTAACATTTAAAATATTGCTTATTTATTATTATATTTACTATTTTTATTATATTTCTCGATTATATTGTATTTGTCCCAAAGCTTTGTAATATCTTAGATTTATATTTTTGCTTTCTTTTTATCATGAATATATTTACTGTGTGGTTAGTAATTCTAGGGTGTGAATAACATACTTGTAATTAAAATTGACTTAGAATAATTAATTTAAAAAGATAAATATTTGAACATGAACATGCACACACGTAAGTCGGTCTTTGATCGCCATCTTGCACTTTCTAGGGTTACCTCTCATGTTGCCTACTTCAAAAGGTCAAGTAAGGTGTCTTAAGCAAAGTCCCTTCATAAATATCATCAAGTCCCTTCAGTTTATAAGATCAAGTCCCTTCGAGGTTGCCTATGACAAATGATCTTGTCCCTTCGAATAAAAGATGATAAGTCCCTACGAATTGCTAAAGACACCTTGCAGTTGCCTATATTCAGATGTCCCTACCCATGTCCCTTATACATCCAAGGTAATGACTACCTATTCCTTAATAATAGGGATAGTCTTACCATTGAAAGAACATAAGAACAGTAAAGACTTAATATAGGGTAGGTTTCTCTTAATTGCTTGCTCACCTTTCAAAATATTCTTTACACCATACTTTTCAAACAATTTTTAAAAAAAAAACAAGTATTTGTATACATCCATACGAGGATCATTACAAAGTACTTAGAAGGTTTCTAATCACACACTACACCTTTTCAAAACAATTTAAAGCGAGCTAAGTAACTAAGAGCCCATGGATAACCATGGATATAAAGGGTGCTAACACCTTCCCTTTATATAACCTACCCCCCGAACACAAAATCTTTTAAGGTCTTTCCTGTTCTTTTATGTCCTTTCCTTTTTGATAAAATAAAAGTCGGTGGCGACTCTTGCTATCCGCTACATGACTAAAAGTCAGTTCTCCCACCGTGTTACAGAACTGGCGACTTTGTTGGGGACTTAATAAAAGAGGGGTACCCTTAGGAATTAGATCACTTTAAATTTGTATGCTTTGTTTGCTTTATATTACTTATTGGGCTTTATGTGTGAAAGATCCTAACCCGGATCTAGTGTACCTTAGGTAAATGGCAATAGACCAAGGAAACTGTACGGCGTATACCGATATGGTTGATCTGGTGGCCATAGTTAGTGTGACTTCTTGGTTGGTGCTTATGTTCCTTAAGCAAGTTGAGGATAATATGAGGCTGCCATATTTTGTCAATACACTAACTAACTTTTAGAACCTTAGTCATCCCATCTTGGCCTTTAGAAAGTAGTGAGATAGCCGGCTTTGGTGAAGACTGAAGTTGGTTGATACTCGATACTACGCTCATTGAGATCCTAAACTTGGAGGGTTTTGGTTGGCAAGTAAGTTGCCTACTGAACAACCACCCTTGTGAAGGATCAATGATATTGAGATCCCTTAGAACCTGGTTACTTTATAGGACAGGATGAACCAACCAAACTTCAGGGGAGGGTACTTACCTTTAAACCTCATGCAAGCCTCTAAACCTAGGGCTATTGTGTGACTTGTTTGTGTATGCCACATGTTTGTGATTGAGCATAACATCATAGCATCATCATGTATCATAAGCATAACATTTTCACTAACCATTTCAAGGACTAAAGGATTTATCTTTGTTCTTTGTTGCAGGTCATGACTTCTGCTCATAGGAATACTATCTGAATCAAATTTGTAGGGATACCTCCTAAGCTTAAGGAATTGGTCTCTCAAGTTTCTGAAAACTCCCAGTTCATCAAGAGGCATGGTCACCTATTGGATCTAGTCACTTCAGGGTTCAATGAAGACATGATGAGTGTCCTATTTCAGTTCTTTGATCCTAAACATCATTGCTTCACATTCCCCGACTATCAGCTGGTTCCTACAATGGAAGAGTTCTCCAAACTTCTGGGTATACCTATCCTTGATCAGAAACCCTTCACAGGCTTGGAAAAAGAGCCTAAACCTAAAGTCATTGCTGCAGCATTACATTTGAAGAAATCAAACATTGTCCTAGAAACAAGGAGTGGAGTTAAGGGTATCCTTGCTAAGGTGTTGATTGAGAAAGCTCAAGTGTTCCTAAAGGCTATGAGTTATGATGTTTTTGAGGAGATCTCAGCCTTAATGATATATGGCTTAGTGTTGTTCCCTAATCCAGACCAGTTCATAGACGTACACGCCATCAACATATTTCTGACTCGCAATCCAGTGCCTACATTACTTGGAGACATCTTACATTCTCTACATACCCGTACTACGAAGGCACGAGGAACTCTGATGTGCTGCATACCTTTATTGTCTAGGTGGTTTATTTCTCACCTTCCTCGATCAGTAATGAAGAATGAACAAGGGTTAAGGTGGTCTAAGAGGGTTATGTCACTTTTTCATTCAGATATTCATTGGTGCTCTCGATCTATGGAGAATGTTACTATCATTGACCGTTGTGGGGAGTTCCCTAATGTGCCACTCCTTGGCATAAGAGGGGGCATTACTTACAACCCTTCTTTAGCTCTACGTCAGTTTGGTTACGTTCGGAGTGATGGTCCTCATGACATGTTGATTCAGGGTATTGTGTTCGACTACGACAACAATCTTCAAGGTTATCGTCAAAGGTTTATACGAGCGTGGGGTAAAGTGAACAAGGTTGACAACAAGACTCTGGAACCAAAGTACACTATCCCTATGGAACCTTATCTCAGATGGGTACGATCTCGTGCTCAGACTCTTATGATGCCATATCATGTTGTCCTGCCAGTTACCATGGAGCCTGTTGCTGAAGGAGATATTTCTTATGTCATTCTTCACCCAGACATGCCCACTGACATGGAAGAGTTACAAAGGTCCTGGATCCAGTTGAAGGAGCAAAGGGATACTTTTGAGACTCATTTCAAAGCTAGTCAAGAAAGAATCCTGGAGCTAACAAAACAACTTCACGAGGAGCGAAATCTCAACTCATACCTCAACACAAAGAGGAAACGTCAATGGGAGACTTAAAACCCCATGTTTGTATTCATTTCATTTTTGTTGTAAGCCCAAGAGGCCAACTAGTTTATTGCTTACTAATGAAAGTTTCATTTCTGGTTGTTTACACAAATTTAAATCCTGCGGTCCTTGAAAACATTGCATATGCATTTACATACCATGTCATTGCATCACAGGTTTCTTATGAACACGTATCTTATCTTCTCGCTGTTTATTTCAGCAGAAATGGCTCTTGAACAGACTGTCAAAGATCTCCAGGCTCAGAATGCATAATTCCAAGAGTTGATTCTGAACTTGTCTAAAGGGCAAGATGAGCTGAAGACACTGCTGGCTAAGAGGAAAAAGAAGACTAGGAAATCAGGAGGCCTTATTAACCTGGGAAGAAGGTTCAGAGGTCCTATCAAGACAAAGGAACAGATTGAGAATTCTGAGTCTGAAAATTCTGAGAAAGAGGGAGGTAGTCTCCATGATACTGTAGGAGATTCTAATTCTGAGGCAAATTATTATCATGATCCTTCTAGCGAGGAAAAGTACAAGATGCTGGTGGACAGAATGAATGCCATGGAATTGCAAAAATCTTCTGGGCTTGATTTTGAAGATCTGAGTTTAGTTTCTGGAGTGGTTATACCTATTGGTTTCAAGGTTCCTGTTTTTGTAGTGTATGATGGTGTCTCATGTACCAAGCTGCATTTAAGGTCCTATGTCCGGAGGATTCAACCACATACTGCTGATAAAAAACTGTGGATTCATTTCTTCCAAGAAAGCTTGTCTGGAGCTCAATTGGAATGGTACTATCAACTGGAAAGTGTTAATATTTGTGATTGGAATGATCTTGCTGAGGCCTTCTATAGGCAATACCAATATAATGCTGATTTAGCACCAACTCGCATGCAACTCCAAAGCATGTCTATGGGTGCTAAAGAGATTTTCAAGGAGTATGCCCATAAATGGAGGGACCTGGCTGGAAGAGTTCAACCTCCTCTGACTGACAAGGAGCTGGTGGATATGTTTATGAGTACGCTGAATGGTCCTTTTTATAGTCACCTCATTGGAAGCTCATCATCTGGTTTCACTGAGCTGATAATGATTGGAGAACATGTGGAAAGTGGTATAAGAAGTGGTAAGATACAAATGGGTGCCTCTTCATCAAGCACTGTAAAGAAGCCCCCTAGTGGGAAGAAGGAGTCTAATGCTGTGTATGGTCAACATAGTCGTAACAGGAGTCATCAATCTGTGGGAGCAGTTCACATCTCTAATCCTACTCCTGCAGCACCAGAGCCACAACAAAATAATCAACAGAAGCCTAGAAGATAGTTCACCAAGATCAACATGTCACTGGCCCAAGCCTTGCAACACATGTTGAAAGGGGAACTCATTACTTTGAGGGATCCTCCTCAGAATCCTAATACATCCTCTCCTCGATACAATCCTAACGCAAGATGTGCTTATCATTCTAATAGTCCGGGACATGACACCAATAACTGCTGGGTGTTGAAAAACAAGATTCAAGACATGATTGAAGCTGGGGAAATTGAATTTGACCCTCCTGGGACCCCAAATGTGATCACTGCTCCTATGCCCAACCATGAGAAAATTGTTAATGCTGTTGATGAGGTTTCCTATGTTTCCTCAATAGCAGATCTGACTACTCCATTATCCATTATCAAGAAGAAGTTGGTGCAGGCTGGGTTCTTTCCAGGATGCAATGAAGACTGTTTCTATTGTGCCTACAAACCTGATAGTTGCTGGAAGTTGAAGGATGGTATTCAACGCCTCATGGACAATTACACTATATTATTTGAGAAGACTCCTTCTGTTGAAAGTATGTATGAACATTTGACTCGAAGTACGAAGCTTGAAGATGTATCCATGGTTGATAGAGTACCAGTGAAGATTACCTCCAAAGGTCCTGTCAAGATCACTCCTAAAGGTCATGTCAGGATTATTGCTGAAGGCCTTGTGAAGACCGTTGCTGAAGTTAGGGTGGCTCCCATGATCATTACCACTCCTGGCCCTATTCCTTATACTTCTGATAAAGCTATACCCTGGAATTATGGTTCCAATGTTTACATCCATGGTGTCAAACAAGAACCTCTGGCTGATGCACCTGTTACTGATGTTAATCTTGATGTTGATAATATTGCTGGGTCTAGTAAGATCACTAGAAGTGGAAGAGTCTTCTCTCCTCAGGCTACCTCCAAAAGTGCATCTACTCAAATTACTACCTCCACTTCTGAACCAAATACTGATGCTCGGGGCAAAGGTCCTGTAATTGAACCCGTGCAAGCTGAGGCGCCAGCTGCTGAAAGTCTTTCTAAACAGATGGAAGAAGTACTGAAGATCATTCACAAAAGTAATTATGATATTGTTGACCAGTTGGGGAATACTCCCTCCAAAATCTCCATATTATCTTTGTTGCTGTGTTCTGAGGCTCATGCTAAAGCCTTAATCAAGTTCCTGAAGACTGCTTATGTGCCAAATGAGATTTCTGTAGATCAATTTGAGAATTATGTGGCACATCTGACTTGTGATAATGGTCTGGGCTTTTCTGATGCTGATCTGACTCCTGCCAAGAGAAATCATAATAGAGCTCTGCATATTTCCATTGAATGTAAAGGCACTACTTTGTCTCATGTACTGGTGGACAATGGTTTTTCATTAAATGTGCTCCCTAAAGAGGTTCTGGACAAGCTCAGTCCTGAAGATGTTGTGTTAAGACCAAGTGATGTAGTGGTGAGGGCCTTTGATGGTTCAAGAAGAGTGGTTCATGGAGAAGTAGACCTCCCGATCAAAGTAGGCTATCAAGTTTTCAATTCTACTTTCTATGTAATGGATATTCGTTCTGCTTATTCTTGTTTGCTTGGGCGCCCCTGGATCCATGGGGCAGGTGATGTGACTTCCACCTTGCATCAGAAGTTGAAATACCCGGTGAAGAACAAAATTGTCACTGTCTATGGTGAAGAAAAGTACATGGTTTGCCACATGAATACTTTCAAGTATGTAGAACTGGAGGGTGAAATGGTTGAAACTCCGTGTCAAACATTTGAAGTTGTTCCCTACTCTGATCTTGTTCCTTAGTCTGTTCCTGCTTCTGAAAGAGTTCATATGGTTACTAATATACCTCCTGCAATGGCCTCTCTCAAAGATGCTAAGGCTGTGGTTGCAAAAGGTGGTTCTGCTATTTAGGGTCAGCTTCCCAACATCCCTTACAAGTCTGACAAGTTTGGTTTGGGTTTCACTGCAGAGTCTCAGAAGGCTGTTCATCGTGCTCGTGCTGTTCGTATCACCAATCAAGGGGTCATGAGAGATCAAATCAATGATGTGGGTGACTGTAGTGAAGACTACAACCTGGATGATTGGATCTTTCCTACCATGGTGTAAACACCCCAAATTTTCCCTCACCCATTCACACCATGGCTTGTGGTCTTTTCATATGCATAATTTTAATCATAGCATCCCATATTGTATATTTGCTTCACTGCATTGGTTCTAAGTCATCTGCATCTAGGGTTGTGATCTGAGCAATCCAAGAGCTACTTGAGCCACTCCAAAGGTCATCAATCACTTCAAAGGGGTCCATGTATGTTCAAGCATCATATTATATCCTCTCAAAGTCAAGAATGTCAAAAATCACAGGAACTGAGAATGGCATGGAAGCAGAGCCAGGTTTAACTGCACAGATGACCTAGAATTAGGGTTTTGGTTTCAAAGGCCATAACTCCAATTTTTTTGGTCATTCTTGTTCCAATTGGTCTCTATATGGTATAGGGATCATTCATATCAATTTTCATAAAGAAATTCCATGGGGAAGGCATCTGATCAAGAGTTGACTTCTTGAGCAAGTCAGTGCAAAATCAGGGCATCTGAGGCCCCCAATGACCCAACCAAAGGGTGTTCTTCATCATTTTGATTATGTATGATCTTTATTTGATCATAGAAGATGTTAGAAGTTCACAAATTTGAAGAATTTCAAGCCATTTGCAAAGTTGACTTTTTGGGAAAGTTGACTTATAATGAAAATTGTCATTTTGGGAAACTTTTTCAACCCTTGCTTTTTGATTCAAAAATGTTTCAAATGGGAAAACTTTGGTCATGAAAGTTGTAGAATGGATCATTCCCTTTTCAAAAAGTACAAGAACTCATTCTAATTCATTTTGGATCAAAAGTTATGGCTTGTCAAAGTTGGGAAAAATCACATAATTTCAAGTTATGCACCAAAGAGGCAAAGTTGCAAAATCCCTTGCCAAGGCAAATTGAACTTCCAAATGGACTTCTAAACTTCACACAAACATGAACCAATGCCTAAATATCAGAATTCACCAAGAGTTTGCTCATTTTTGTGACTTGAGGAACAAGAAACTTCAAAAGGGCCAAAGATGAAGCAAGTTGCAAAACCTCACTCAAACCCTAATCCACTTGCTTGCTGACTTCAGAATTGATCCAAGGGCTCTCCACACTTCTTGCTGCGCAGGACACCCCATTTGTCCTTGGCTAGCTATGAGGCCATACCTCTCTTACACAAAGTTTGACATTTTGGCAACTTGCCCATACCAATCACAATAGGCCAGCACCCACTCTCTGACCTATCCCACTTCTTTATGTGGATCAAAGGCAAGCAAAAGCACATAACAACTCAGCCTGAAACTCCAAGAACACAGCACACTCAAAAATCCTCTCATTTGCAAAAGCCTTCGAATCTCTTGATTCAACCATCAAACCTTCAAACTTTTTTCACCATTCAACTCCATAAACCTCACTGATCATTTCCCACCCTCCATTTTTCCATAAAACATCCACAATCAAAAACACGATTTTCACATTTCACAAACTGAGATTCTGCAAACTCTCTCCAGAGGCTATTTAAACTCCAACCAAGCATTGCAAGCTTCTTAGGAGGTTCATTGGAGGGGATTTGAAGCAAAGAACTGGCCAGAAAGTCCCTGATTCGAAAGCTCAAGCTCAGGTAGCCATGGCACTTATTTTTCCAGAACTCTCATTTTATGTTATAGAATGATTCTACATGCTTTACTGATTGCCATGATGTGTTTAGATTTGAAAATAGTTGAGAAATAAGCATTTCATGAGCTTCTGAAATTTCTGCCATGTTTTCCGTTTTGCTATGATTCACGAATTTGATGATGAATAAATGATTTTTGGTGAGTGATTCTTGTTGGGGTTGATGTGGGGATCGTTTCTGGAAAGTTAGAGAGCTTGGGGATGCGTAGAGAGTGAGATAGCACAAGTGACCTACCGGAGAAGATGACCGGAACACTGTTTCGGTCACCTGAAAATGTTTAGGGTTCAGATTAGGGTTAATGACATAATTAGCGTAGTTTGAATGTGAGCCGTCCAGATGCGCGCGCTGGTCAATTCCCTCCCTTTTCATTTGAATCCTGGTCCATAGATGCGCTAACTTTCCCATTAATTCATTTTTATTTTCATTTTATTTGTTTTGTTTTGTACATTTAATTAAAAATAGTAAAAATCATCAAAAAATTATGAAAATTTTTATCAAGCCTTTTATTAATTTTCAGAAACCAAAAATATTTTCATTTTTATTTTTTGCATCAAAAATTATTTTTAAATCATTTAAAAGTTTATTTTTAATTAATTAATGAAAATTAATTAATTAAAAATACTTTTAGGTATTTAAAAATCACAAAAATTCATGTAACATTTAAAATCATTTAGAGACATTGTCCAACTCTCAAACCAAATTTCTTTTTTGATCTTGATGCCTTTTGACAATTTTCAATGGATTTAATTTCATTTTTAGGCATTATTTTGATTCAAACTTCAAAAATTCATTTCTGCCTAACCATTGAGAGTTGGACAATGATTCTTTTTGCATTGCATCTTGCATATCATGTAATTTATAGGATTAAATTGGCATGAATTGATCTTGCATTTCCTATTTATTTGGCATTTTTCTTGACAAGGTACCTTAAAACCCTAGCCAACTTAGGAGATTCATAACTTGCACTAGGTTAAGAATTGGATCCTCTCCTTTGGGTAGTGAGTTTGTATAGGTTTAGGGTTCCTTTGATTGCATTTTCAAATTTTTATCATGATGATTGCTTCTGGTTTTGAATTTTGTTTTGTGCATTGTTCATAAACCCTAATTCATGCTTTCCTTTGCATCCATCTCCCATTTGCTTGTATACCATGACTTGCTATGACATTTTGTGCATCCATTTGATTCATAAGACATCTTAGGACATATTAGAATCATGTGTGATCATTGCATCTTTCATTTGCCATATTGTATGTAATTTGCATTTCATAACTTTTCATGTATGTTCATGGTTCTAAGCATGTTTCTTTTGCATTCCATATGTTTGTATGATCATCCTCATGCCTTGTTTCATGTTTGCATCATCTCTTATCATCATTAACATCATACTCATGCTTCTGGTTTTGGTTTGCATCATCACATTGCATCTCATTTTGCATTTCATTTTATTTCTTTACTAACTTTCTCAGGTGGTAAGTTGCTTTGAGAAGTGAATTTGCCTTCACTTCTCACAATCTTTTTTTCATCTCTCTTATGCATCATTGATGCATTTTTGCATGTGTTTGGATTGAGCTTGCTCATTCTTGTTCATCTTATCTTTCTTTCTTCAAGCAACTTGACTTATTAAGTGAAGCAAGTTGTTTTGCTTCTTTTTGCTCCTTTCATCTGCTTCCCTCCTTGGTGGTTCTTTGAAGATCTTTCTCTTTTAAGCCTCACAAACCTTAGGATCTCCAAGTATGATAACAATTAGGGTTTTGGTTAGTCCCCCATTTAGTTTTACCTTTGTGTCTCTTTGAGTCTTCTCTTCTCATCTCATAATCAGGGACTAAACCCTAAAGGCTTTAAGGCTTTGTGATTAAGCTTATGCCTGCATCCTTCTATTAGGATGAAGTGTATAACTTTAATCCTAAGTGTTAAACCCTTAATGTGTTTAAATCCTTTAATCAATCCACTTAATAATCATCAAGACATCAAGCTTGTAACTTGGGCCTTGCATTAGGGTTCTAATTCTTCCTTAATTGGTTAAGAAGGACTAACCCTAATGTTAATGGACAAGTCCCCCTCAAGTTGTCTTACAAACCATAAAAACCATTTATTCATCTTACTATTAACTAAAATCCACTTAATAAAGGCTTTGTTTTGTCATGAGGTTAATCCCTAATCATGGATTAAGTTGAGGAGTTTTCCTCAGCTTAAACATTCTCATCTATTATCCTTCTATTGGGATGGTGTAATGAGTCTGTTTAATCCCTAATTATGGCTTAATCTCATTACTTAACACTAAACAAAAACAACAAAAAACATCTAAATAATCACAAGTAGGTTAATGATCTTAATCCTACACCATGGTGATTAAGTGTGAGATGCTGACTTCACACTTAAGGTATTCTCATTACCCCAAATCAGAGGGAAGATGTGATGAGTTTACTAACCCATTGGTTTAGGCTTAAGCTCATTAACTTATGACAAACTCTCAAAAGCAATAAAAGACTGAAAATACAAAACAAACAATAATCGTCTCCTCCGGGATTCTTTTCTCATCTCATTCACTCACAAACGAGAACTTGCTCCTTCCGTCTAATGCAAGACAGTTTGCACCTGAGCCAGACAGGTCATACACTTGAGCATAGACAAGTAAGCAGTTCATCAGTCAATTTATCTTTCAGTCTCTTTGGGTCGAACTACGGTGTTCTGACTTCCTCATTGCACGAGAGGATACGTAGGCATAACTTAACAGTTATCGAACAAAAGTCTCTGTACATTCCCCCTCTTTCTAGCCTCATTCTTTTAGCCTCATGGTCTTGAGCATTTCATTCTTGTTTTCTACACTGACACTTCATTTATACACTTCACTTCTCTTACACTGACACCTGTACATCCTTTTCCGGCTCTTTTATACACAGATTGCACTAACACTACCCCTTTAAAACACAAATCTTTTAAGCGTGGATCCCGTCGAGTACGGCGGACAATCTGGGTGCTAATACCTTCCCAGGTTGTAACCAACCCCTTTTCTCAGTCTCTCTGGTTCGCAACCGTCTTATCCATACCTTTCTAGGTTTATGCAGCATTACCTTTCCTCCGGGATAAAAATGCCTAGCTGGCGACTCTTTTCCTTTCTTGTGAGTTCACCCCTGTGTATTCACATTCCTCTTTTCGCCGACCGTTCGCGTCTGTACCCCTCTTGGCCCCGGTTGTCATTTGGTGGGAGCGACAACTTGGCGACTCTGCTGGGGACCCTTATACTGTAACCAGGGCTTCTGGTTCTTTTTGTGGGTTCCTCCTAGCGCTTGATTGATTTGTGTTTACTGGGGTGTTATGTGCTAATTGTGTTTATATAGTTGCTTTTATTTATTGCTTTATGTATAGTTATTTATTACTTCCTTTATAGCTTTATATGCATCATACTGTCATACTGTTATCTGGCTGGATCTGTTTTCTGTCTTGGTGGGTGGGGTTTGTTGCACCCCAAAATTTGCCCTCACAATACAAGACTTTGTGTTCTAAGAAGGTTCACAAGGTTCACAAGTTTCTCTACATTTACAAGACCTTTCATGAGGTTCATGAAGTCTACAAGTTACTTTATGAAGGTTCACAAGGTTCACAAGTTCCATAATGCTTTCAACACATTTCATGAGGTTCATGAAGTCTACAAGTTACTTCTTGAAGGTTCACAAGGTTCACAAGTTTCTCAACATGTCCATAACCTTTCATGAAGTTCATGAAGTCAACAAGTTACTTCTTGAAGGTTCACAAGGTTCACAAGTTCCACAATGCTTTCAATACCTTTCCTGAGGTTTATGAGGTCTACAAAGCCACTTCATGAGGTTCACAAGGTTCACAAGCTTCACAATATCTCCCATGAGGTTCACAAGACATTTTATGATGGTTCACAAGGTTCACAAAGTTCACAATGGGTCAGAAGAGTTGACAATTCCCTCAGACAATGCACCTCCTAAGCAGTGCATCCAAAACTAGGGTTTTGACTTTAATCAGGCTAAATGGACTTCCAATACCTCAAGTGAGTTTCATAACATCTTATATGTGTGTAAGAACCCCCATGACAAGTTTCAAGACTTTTCTCAAAAGTTTGCTCAGTCAGATGATCAGATAAGTCAAAATCAGTCAATGCAGTTAAAAAGTCAAACTGAGGTCAACTGTGGTCAAACCAAAGTCAAACTTCATGATTTTTTTGCCAACATCAAGTATATGAAGTAAAATTCATCATTTGATCAAGGGTTGATCATGATTCATCAAGGAGATTCCAGATCATCAATAATCAGGAGTTTCTAAATTAGGGTTTCCTCAGTAAAAGTCAACTGAACTTTGACCAATCATAACTTTCACATACTTCATCACCAAGTCTCCATCCAAAGCTCATTTTGAAGGAAATTGAATTCTCTACAACTTTTATGTTGAAAGTTAAGCCCAAAAATGCTTCATTTGAAAGATATGACCTAAGACATTATAGGTCATTTCAAAAGTCAACAAAAAGTCAACAACTTCAAAAGGGCATAACTTGAGATTGGTAAATGATATGGACCTGAAACCAATGGGGTTGTTTAGAGGACTCTTCAAGCTTTCCAAAATGTCCAAGAACACCCTCATACCTTTAAAATTGAGGGAGATATGCTCTTGCAAAGTTGGGAAATTTTGTGATGGTTCATATTGAAAATGGGGGTCTAGAAACAATTCCTTCCAAATGGGCTTGCTAAGTTGTGATCCAATCCACCTCATATCATTATGCACGACCCAATTGACCAAAATTCAGCATTTTTATTATTTTATTTTTATTTATTATTGATTTAATTCATAAAAATCATTTTAAATAAATATAAAATATGAAAATCTATTTTTGGAGGAAGATAATGCTTCTAGAAATTCTTAATTGTTGATTGAATTTGAAAGAGAATGGAATCATGTGATTGATACAAAAATAGCAAGTCATCATGAGCCAATATTTGAAATTCAAAGTTCAATATTTTTCAATCTTTTTTGGATCAAATCTCCACACAACTAATCCATATTTCTGACCTAATTCACTCACATATAAGTATCAAACATAACCCTAGCCTCAAGAGACGATTTCCAGCAGCCAAAAGTGTAAGTTCATTGTTCAAAAAACTCTTCCAAAAGTCACATTCGGATTTTAAAATTCAGAGCACTACAAGGTATTTTGAGAACATGGTTGGCTTCCTTGATCATCATGGAACATAAACTGATCATTACATTGCCTCATAGCATCACATATTGATGAACCCGAATCAAGTTTTACCTTGAATTTCAATTTTTCGATTCTACTTATTTGTGCATTATTAATGAATTTTGTTTGTGCTTTTGTGTTTGTGATGATCCAAGGAACGATTCTGGGCAATTAGATTGAAGCTTCATGACCTATATCACCTGCGGCCATTATTAGGGTTTAGAGCTCAATTTTAGGGTTTTATGATTGAACAAATATAAATGAATTCTGGACACATAAGAATGTTCTATGAGACCTAAGGATCATAAAACTGTAATCAATTTCATGAATCATTACTGTTTGGTGTGAGTTTGATTTTCGCAGGTCAAGAACCATGAAGAACTTGCAACAATATTCGCAGGAAAATTCAAAAGGAATTTCGCAGGTAAATTGGAGAAGATGAAGCTGCTTCCCGCGCGCTCAGAAATTCAAATTACGTTAATTTATTTTATGTTGTTTTGCTATTTTGTTATCACACGCGTGCTTGTGGTCCAGTGGTAGAAGGCTTGTGTGTGTAGCCAGCGTGACCTGAGTTCGAGTCTTGGACTCGCACATTGTTTTTTTCTATTTTTTCCAGGTAATGAAGCAGCTTAATATATTATGTTATATGGTCATTATACTGCCAGATAGGCTCTCCCAGCCAGGCGGTAACGCGTACTTGCTTGCATTCATAAGGTCCTGGGTACGAATCCCACCCCAGGCCTTTTTATTTCTTTATTTTCCAGGTTTTTCAAAACAAAGAATAAAACGTATTGGACTTGTTGCTTTGCTACCTGCGCATGGAATGGTCCAGTGGTATGCCTTGATGCTGTTAATCAAAACCTCCTGGGTTCAAATCCCAGCCAGGTTTGTTTTTGATATTTTTCTTGTTTTATTTTTTTGTTGTTTTGATTTCTTAATAATAATAATTCTCTATAAAATATTATTCAATAGTTATATTCATGTTTTTTCAATTTAAAATTTGTTTTCTTTTTACTTTGTAAATAAATTATAATATATTAGTTAAAACAATTTTATATATAAACAAACCCTATTTTTCTAACAAACCCTAATTTTTTTTTTTTTAAAACCTAATTCTATTTTCTTCTAAATAAATTTATTTTCCAATTCTTAATGTAATTATTATATATATATATATATATATATATATTTATTATAATTCTTATAAATTTTGTAAATATGATACTTAATATAATATTTTAAATATGACTAATTTTTCTTTTTTTGTAAATATAATTATTTTATGAACATGATATTTAAAATTTATTTTCTTCATACAATATGTAAATATTATTAATAATTGTTGATATAATTAGAAATAATTAAAATTTTGTAAATGATTAAAAATTTATAATTATGCTATATTTAGAACTTTATATTATAGTAATTATTTAATTATCTATGTTTCTAAATTAAAATCAAATTTTGTGTTTAATCATGTTATTATAATGTTTTCTCTATTTATTTCTATTATTGCTAATCATATTCTTATTGTTTGCTTATTATTATCTTAAATTTTTATCTTATTTTTCTAACCTTGTCTATTTTTATAATTATTATTGTTTCATTAAATTTAATTATTTTTACTAACTTTATTTATTCTTAATATTTTACTAATCCTATTTCTTAATTTTTATTACAACTAACCCATTATTTATTTATTGTTAAATTATTATTATTTGCTTATTTATTATTTTTGCTTATTATATATATTTATATTTTGCTTTTTTTTTTTTATTATTATAATTATGTAAATGCTCCTGGATGTAAATTCTGTAATTATTTAATTATTCTTGCTATGGTTAGTAATTAGGGAGTGCAAAACATGTATGTTATTTAAAATAAATTTAGGACATCTTTAATCATAAGATAATTAAATTAAACACTCACACACGTAAGTCGATTTTAATCGCCGTATCACTTTCTAAGGTTATCCCTCAAGTTGCTTACGAATAAGGTCAAGTGGGGTGTATAAAGCAAGTCCCTTTAAAAAGAAAATCATCAAGTCCCTCATGGTTGCCTATACGAATCGAGTCCCTTCGAATAATGATGATAGTCCCTCCTATATGCTTATTACACCCCTCAGTTGCCTTCATAAAACAGAATGTCCCTCACATGTCCCTTTACATCCAAGGTAATGACTACCTACTCCTTAATAGTAGGGATAGTCTTACCAATGAAAGGATAAAGAACAAGAAAGACTTTAAACATTAGGGTAGGTTCCTCTTATGTACTTGCTCACTTCAAAAAATTTTCAAACTCTTCACAATTTCAAACAAATTTTCAAAAACAAGTTTTTTACACATCCGTTCATGGATTATTATTAACTATTCTGAAAATTTTTCTATTCACACACTACACTTTCAAAAAAACAATTCAAAAGTGAGCTAAGTAACTAAGAGCCCATGGATAACCATGGATGTAAAGGGTGCTAACACCTTCCCTTTACATAACCTACCCCCCGAACCCAAAAAATATCTCTTAAGGTCTTTCCTGTTCTTTTATACCCTTTCCTTTTGGATAAAATAAAAGTCGGTGGCGACTCTTGCTATCCGCAACATTACTTAAAGTCAGTTCTCCCACCGTGTTACAGAACTGGCGACTCTGCTGGGGAATTAATTTAAGAGGGGTACCCTTAGGAATTAAGATCACTTTAATATTGTTTGATTTGTTTGCTTTACTTTACTTGCTGGGTGCTTTATGTGTGAAAGGTCCTAACCCGGATCTAGTGTACCTTAGGTAAATGGCAATAGACCAAGGAAACTGTACGACGTATATCGATACGGTTGATCTGGTGGCCATAGTTAGTGCGACTTCTTGGTTGGTGCTTATGTTCCTTAAGTCAAGTTGAGGATAATATGAGGCTGCCATATGTTGTCAATGCACTAACTAACTTTTAGAACCCTAGTTAACTCATCTTGGCCTTTAGAAAGTAGTGAGGTAACCGGCTTTGGTGCAGACTGAAGTTGGTTGACACTCGATGCTACACTCATTGAGATCTTAAACTTGGAGGGTTTTGGTTGGCAAGTAAGTTGCCTTCTGAACAACCACCCTTGTGAAGGATCAATGATATTGAGATCCCTTAGAACCCGGTTACTTTTGTAGGACAGGATGAACCATCTAACTTCAGGGGAGGGTACTTACCTTAAACCTCATGCAAGCCTTTAAACCTAGGGCAATTGTGTGACTTGTTTGTGTGTGCCACATGTTTGTGATTGAGCATAACATCATGACATCATCATGCATCATAAGCATAGCATTTTCCCTAACCATTTCAAGGACCAAGGGATTTATCTTTGTTCTTTGTTGCAGGTCATGGCTTCTGCTCGTAGAAACACCATCAGGATCAACTTTGTGGGGATACCTCCCAAGCTTAAAGAGTTGGTTTCTCAAGTGTCTGATCATTCCCAGTTCAACAAGAGACATGGTCACCTATTGGATCTAGTCACTTCAGGGTTCAGTGAAGACATGATGAGTGTCCTATTTCAGTTCTTTGACCCTAAGCACCATTACTTTACATTTCCTGACTACCAGCTGGTCCCTACAATGGAGGAGTTCTCTAAACTTCTGGGTATACCTGTTCTTGATCAAAGACCCTTCACAGGCTTGGAGAAGGAGCTTAAACCAGAGGTTATAGCTGCAGCCCTACATCTGAAGAAGGCTGACATTGTTCTAGAAATGAGAAGCGGAGTTAAAGGTATTCTGGCCAAGGTGTTGATAGAAAAAGCTCAGTTGTTCTTGAAGGCCATGAGCTATGATGCTTTTGAGGAGATCTTAGCCTTGCTGATATATGGCTTAGTATTATTCCCCAATCCAGATCAGTTCATAGATGTTCATGCCATCAACATTTTCCTGAGTCATAATCCAGTGCCTACATTGCTTGGAGACATCCTGCATTCTCTTCACACCCGTACTACAAGGGCGAGAGGAACTTTGATGTGCTGCATACCTTTACTTTCTAGGTGGTTTATTTCTCACCTTCCTCACTCAGTAATGAAGAATGAGCAAGGGTTCAGATGGTCCAAGAGGATCATGTCACTTTCTCACTCAGACATCCATTGGTGCTCCAGATCTATGGAGAATGTCACCATCATTGACCGTTGTGGGGAGTTCCCTAATGTGCCACTTCTAGGCATAAGAGGAGGCATCACCTACAACCCCTCTCTAGCTTTACGACAGTTTGGTTACGCCCGAAGTGATGGTCCACATGACATGTTGATTCAGGGCATTGTGTTTGATTACGACAACGATCTTCAGGGTTACCGTCAGAGATTCATACGAGCTTGGGGAGAGGTAAACAGGATTGACAGCAAGACACTGGAGCCTAAGTACACTATTCCTATGGAGGCTTATCTCAGATGGGTACGATCTCGTGCTCAGACACTCATGATGCCATATCCTGCCATCCTACCAGTTACCATGGAACCTGTTGCTGAAGGAGACACAGCTTATACCATCCTTCACCCAGACATGCCTACTGATATGGAAGACTTGCAGAAATCATGGATCCAATTGAAGGAGCAAAGGGATACTTTCGAGGCTCATTACAAAGCAAGCCAAGCCAGGATCCTAGAGCTAACAAAGCAACTTCACGAGGAACGAAACCTCAACTCATACCTCAATACAAAGAGGAAACGTCCATGGGAGACTTAAAACCCCATCTTTTGTACTTATTTCACTTTCATTTTTTGTAAGCCTAAAAGGCAAAACAAGTTATTACTAATAAAAAGTTACTTTCTTGTTTGTTTAAACAAATTTAAATCCTGCGGTCTTTGAAAACATTGCATATGCATTCCCATATCATTTCATTGCATCACAGGTTTATAATTGTGCACAGGTTTCTCATCTTCTCGCTGTTTATTTCAGCAATGGCTCTTGAACAATCAGTTAAGGATCTTCAGGCACAGAATGCACAGTTCCAAGAGCTGATCCTGAACCTATCCAAGGGGCAGGATGAATTGAAGACACTGCTGGCCAAGAAGACTAAGAAAGCTAGAAGGTCTGCTGGGTTGCTCAACATGGGAAGAAGGTTCAAAGGTCCTGTCAAGACCAAGGAACAGGTTGAAGACTATGAATCTGAGGAATCTGAGAAAGAGGGAGGCAGTCTCCACAATACTATGGGGGACTCTGATTCTGAGGCTAATTACTACCATGAGCCTAATGAAGACAAATTCAAGATGCTGGTGGATAGAATGGATGCTATGGAATTACAGAAATCATCTGGGCTGGATTTTGAGGATTTGAGTTTGATATCTGGGGTTGTGATACCCATTGGTTTCAAGGTTCCTACCTTTGTTGTTTATGACGGGGTCTCTTGTCCCAAGCTACATTTGAGGTCGTATGTCAGAAGGATTCAACCTCATACTGCTGATAAGAAGTTGTGGATCCATTTCTTTCAAGAGAGCTTATCTGGAGCTCAGCTGGAGTGGTATTATTAGTTGGAGAGTGTCAACATCAGAGACTGGTGCTGAAGCTTTCTATAAGCAGTATCAATACAATGCTGACTTAGCCCCCACTCGCATGCAACTTCAAAGCATGTCTATGGGAGCCAAAGAAAGTTTTAAGGAGTATGCTCAGAAGTGGAGAGATTTAGCTGGAAGAGTTCAACCCCCTTTGACTGACAGGGAACTGGTTGATATGTTCATGTGTACGCTGAATGGTCCGTTTTACAGTCATCTCATTGGAAGCTCATCGTCTGGCTTCACTGAGTTGATCATGACAGGAGAGCGGGTAGAAAATGGTATCAAGAGTGGAAAGATCCAAGTGGGCACTTCTTCATCAAGTGCTGCAAAGAAGCCTCCCACTGGGAAGAAGGAATCCAATGCTGTTTATGGTCAACCTGATCGTAACAGAAGACATCAGTCTGTTAGTGCAGTGCATATTTCAAATCCAACTCCTGCAACAACGGAACAGCCTCAGGGTAACCAACAGAGGGCTAGAAGGCAGTTCACAAAGATCAACATGTCAATGGCTCAGGCATTGCAACACTTGTTGAAGGCTGAACTTATTACCCTGAGAGAGGCTCCTCAAAATCCCAATGTTACCTCTCCCAAGTACAATCCCAATGCACGATGTGCATATCATTCAAACTGTCCAGGACATGATACTAATAACTGCTGGGTCTTGAAGAACAAAATTCAAGATATGATTGATGCTGGAGAGATTGAGTTTGATCCACCAGGTACTCCAAATGTGATTACAGCTCCAATGCCAAATCACGAGAAGACTGTCAATGCCATTGATGAAGACCTACATGTCTATTCAGTTATGGAGTTGACCACACCATTGTCGGTTATCAAAAAAAGGTTAGTACAAGCTGGGATCTTTCCAGGTTGTCGTGAAGATTGTCTGTATTGTACCTATAAGCCGGATAGTTGCTTCATTCTGAGAGATGGAATTCAACGTCTCATGGATAAGTATACTATAGTATTTGAAAGAAGACCAGCATCTGTAGAAAGTATGGTGGATCATCTGACTCGGGGTAAGAAGATTGAAGAGGTTGATATGGTTGACAAAGTACCGGTAAGAATCACTTCAAAGGTTCCCATTAAAATCACTCATCAGGGCCCAATCAAGATTACTGCTGAAGGTCCTGTGAAAGTTGTTGCTGAAGCCAGAGTAGCTCCTGTGGTCATTACTACTCCTGGTCCTATCCCATATACGTCTGACAAAGCTGTGCCTTGGCACTATGGGTCTGATGTTTACGTCCATGGTGTCAAGCAAGAGCCTGTAGCTGATGTGCCTGTTGATGTTGACAATATTGCCGGATCTAGTAAGATCACTCGTAGTGGAAGAGTCTTCTCTCCTCCAGATACTTCCAAGAATGCAGTTACTCCTGCTACTACTTCCACCACTGACGCCCGGGGCAAAGGTCCTATTATTGAGCCCGTATCTACTGATGTGCCAGCTGCTGATGATCTCTCTAAGCAGATGGAAGAAGTATTGAAAATCATTCGCAAGAGTGATTATGACATTGTTGATCAGTTGGGGCATACTCCCTCAAAGATTTCCATGCTGTCCTTATTGTTATGTTCTGAGGCTCATGCCAAGTCCTTGATCAAGTTTCTGAAGATGGCTCATGTCCCCAGTGCAATTTCTGTTGACCAATTTGAAAACTGTGTTGCCCACCTGACCTATGACAATGGGTTAGGATTTTCTGATGCTGACTTGACCCCTGCCAAGAGGGATCATAACAGGGCCTTGCATATTTCAATTGAATGCAGGGGCACTACCCTGTCACATGTGCTGATAGACAATGGTTCCTCTTTGAATGTGTTGCCTAAAGAAGTCCTGAACAAGCTGAGTCCTGAAGATGCTGTGCTGAAGCCCAGTAATATTGTAGTAAAGGCTTTTGATGGTTCTAGAAGAGTAGTGCATGGGGAAATTGATCTTCCAATCCAAGTTGGTTCCCAGGTGTTTACCGCTACATTTTATGTGATGGATATTCGTCCTTCATACTCTTGTCTGCTTGGTCGTCCCTGGATCCATGGGGCAGGTGCTGTGACCTCTACATTGCACCAAAAGTTGAGATATCCGGTGAATGGAAAGATTGTTACCGTCTATGGAGAAGAAGAATACTTTGTCAGCCATGTAAATACCTTCAAGTATCTGGAAATGGAAGGTGAATACATTGAAACTCCGTGTCAGACATTTGAAGTGATTCCCTGGGTTGTTAATGATTGTGTAGCTTCTCCTGTTGTGAAGAAAGTCCCTGTGGTCACCAGAAAACCTCCAACAATGGCAATGGCCTCCCTCAATGATGCTAGAGCTGTGGTGGATGAAGGTGGTTGTACTATTTGGGGTCAGCTTCCTGATATTCCATACAAGTCTGACAAGTTTGGTTTGGGTTTCACTGCAGAGTCCCAGAAGGCTGTTCGTCGTGCTTGTGCTGCCCGTATCACTAATCAAGGGGTTGTGAAGGACCAGATTAATGCTGTGGGAGATCAAGATGAAGACTACAACTTGGATGCATGGATTTTTCCTACTGTGGGTGCTGGACTCAATAATTGGAAAGCTGAAGATGTTATCCCTATCTCCTATAGTCAGGAGTAAATACTATTACTGTGTTATGTTTTGAGTTTGTAATTTCTGAACAATTGAACTTTCAAGCCATGTGCCTTACCCGGGGCATAATGGTGTACTTGTTACGGGTTGTCATTTCATTTGCATACTTCATTCAATAAAATCAGTGGACGTTTCGTTTTCGTAAATATTGTGTTCCTTGCCTTTCTTTTCTTTTATTTTTGTTTTATCAGCTATGTGTTCTTACACACACCCACATCACTAAAATGCAGATCCTCATCCACTCTGGATCCTGTTGATAACAGTTCTACTATTGCCAATTATGATTTCGAGAATCCGATCTATCAAACTGAAGACGGAAATGAGGATGATTGTGAAATACCTGTAGAGCTTGCTAGGTTGTTACAACAAGAAGAGAAAGCTATACAGCCACACGAAGAGCCAGTCGAAGTGTGAATCTGGGAACTGAAGAAAACAGAAAAGAGGTCAAGGTAGGGGCTGATTTAGAGGACAGTGTCAAGAACAGATTAATTCAGATGTTACGTGACTATGTGGAGATCTTTGCTTGGTCTTATGAAGATATGCCGGGGTTGGATACAGACATTGTGGTTCACCGTTTGCCAGTGAAAGAAGATTGTCGTCCAAAGAAGCAGAAGGTTCGTCGTATGCGTCCTGAAATGTCAGAAAAGATCAAGGCGGAGGTAATGAAACAGTTCAATGCAGGGTTCTTAGCAGTGACTTCTTATCCTCAGTGGGTTGCAAATGTGGTGCCAGTTCCTAAGAAGGATGGCAAGGTACGTATGTGTGTGGACTACAGAGATTTGAACAAGGCTAGCCCTAAAGATGACTTTCCACTTCCTCATATTGATATTCTGGTAGACAACACTGCTCAGCATAAGGTATTCTCTTTCATGGATGGTTTCTCTGGTTACAATCAAATCAAGATGGCACCTGAAGATATGGAGAAGACAACATTTGTGACACAGTGGGGGACTTTTTGCTATAAGGTAATGCCATTTGGTTTGAAGAATGCAGAGGCAACATATCAGCGTGCTATGGTGGCTTTGTTTCATGATATGATTCATCATGAGATAGAGGTATATGTGGATGATATGATAGCCAAATCTCAGAATGAAGAGCAACATCTTGATCATCTGCACAAGTTGTTTGAGAGGTTGAAGAAATATAAGTTGAGATTGAATCCAAACAAGTGTACTTTTGGAGTTAGATCTGGAAAGCTCCTGGGTTTCATTGTCAGTGGAAAAGGTATTGAAGTGGATCCTGCGAAAGTGAAAGCTATACGAGAGATGCCAGCTCCCCGTACTGAGAAGGAGGTTAGAGGTTTCTTGGGACGATTGAATTACATTGCAAGATTTATTTCCCAGTTAACTACCATCTGTGAGCCAATCTTCAAGTTGTTGAAGAAAGATCAGGTGATGGAATGGAATGATGAGTGCCAGACTGCCTTTGATGAAATTAAGAGATACCTGCTAGAACCACCAATTTTGATGCCACCAGTTGATGGAAGACCCTTGATTATGTACTTAACAGTGCTAGACAACTCGATGGGGTGTGTGTTGGGGCAACATGACGAGTCTGGTCGAAAAGAGCAGGCAATATACTACCTTAGCAAAAAGTTTACCGACTGTGAAACAAGATACTCACTGCTCGAGAAAACTTGCTGCGCTTTGGCATGGGCTGCTCGCCGACTAAGACAGTATATGTTGACCCATACTACCTTGTTGATTTCAAAGATGGATCCAATCAAGTACATATTTGAAAAACCTGCTCTCTCCGGAAGAATTGCAAGATGGCAAATGATCTTGACGGAATATGACATACAGTATACTACTCAGAAGGCCATTAAAGGAAGTGTTGTTGCTGATCATTTGGCTCATCAAGCAATGGATGATTACCAGTCAATGAATTTTGAGTTCCCTGATGAAGACATTATGATTATTACCAAAGAACCTGGACAATATGACGGACCTGAACAAGGATCCCGATGGACTATGGTTTTTGATGGTGCCTCCAATGCACTTGGTAATGGTGTTGGTGTTGTGATTAGTTCCCCTGAAGGTTGTCATACCCCGATTACTGCTAGACTTTGTTTCCATTGTACCAATAACATGGCTGAATATGAGGCATGTATCCTGGGTATTAAAGCTGCTATTGATATGAAGATTCAGTTCCTTGATGTGTATGGAGATTCAGCCCTGGTAGTCAGTCAGATTAAAGGAGATTGGGATACCAAACATGATAACCTCATTCCTTACAGAGAGCATGTGTTGTCCTTGATCCCACATTTCAAAGAGATTACCTTTGGACACATTCCACGAAGAGAGAATCAGTTGGCAGATGCATTGGCCACCATGGCATCTATGTTTGAGATCAGTTGGGATGATGAAGCTCCCAAGATTACTATTGATAGATTTGAAAAGCCTGCATACTGCAATGAGATTGACACTGAAGGGGCAGAGGAGAAACATTGGTTCTATGAAGTGAAAAGATATCTTGAAGCTCAGGAGTTTCCTGAAGGGGCATCTGTCAAAGATAGGAAGTTTCTGAGAAGGTTTTCTGCCAAGTTCTTTTTGAGTAATGGCATTCTGTATAAGCGCAATCATGATTCAACTATGCTTCGTTGTGTGGATAAGAAGGAATCAACTGAGATTATGGAAGAGATGCATGATGGGACCTTTGGCACTCATTCCAGTGGTCATACTATGGCAAAGAAGATATTGAGAGCAGGTTACTATTGGTCTACCATGGAAGCTGATTGCTACCAACACTCCAGAACGTGTCACAAATGTCAAATCTATGCTGATAAAGTACATGTACCTCCATCACTGTAAACACCCCAAATTTGCCCTCACCCATTTCACCATGGCTTGTGATCTTTCTCATATGCATAAACACAATCATATCATCTCATATCCCATTTTTGTTCACTGGATAGTTTCTAAGTCATCTGCACCTAGGGTTTGTGATCTGAGCAATCCAAGAGCTACTTGAGCCACCCCAAATGCTACCAATCACTTCAAAGGGATCCATGTGTGTTCAAGTATCATATTACATCCTCACAAATCCAAGAATTCAAAAGAATCACAAGAACTAGGGTTTGAGTGGATGCAGAGCCAAGTTTGACTGCACAGTTGACCTAGAATTAGGGTTTTGGTTTCAGAGGCCATAACTCCAATTTTTTTTGTCATTCTTGTTTCCATTGGTCTCTATATGGTATAGGGAGTATGCATATCAATTTTCATGAACAAATTCCATGGGGAAGTCATCTGATCAAGGGTTGACTTTTCAGACAAGTCAGTGTAAAATCAGGGCATCTGAGGCCCCCAATGACCCAACCAATGGGTGATCTTCATCATTTTGAGTGTATATGATCTTTATTTGGTCATGGAAGAAGGTTGAAGTTCATAAAAATCAAGAATTTAGGGTTTTTGCAAATGTTGACTTTTTGGGCATAGTTGACTTTTCAAGAATGCATCATTTTAGGTCATTTTTCAAGCCTTGATTTTTGATCCAAAAAGGCTTCAAATGGAAAAACTTTGGTCATGAAAGTTGTAGATCTCATCTTTCCCTTTTCAAAAAGTACAAGAACATGATCAAACTCTTCTTGGATCAAAAGTTATAGCATGACAAAGTTGGCTAAAATCATTGATTTTCAAGGCATGCCTCAAATGGAAATTTTGCAAAATCATGGACCAAGGCCAATTGCAACCTCTAATTCATTTCAAACCATGACACAAACATTCTCTAAGTCATAAAAATCAGAATTGAACCAAGAATGCCCATGGTTTATGGTTGGTTAGGCAAAGAAATCACATGTGAACCAAAGTTGCAACAACTTGCAAAACCACTCATCATGCTTCCTACAACTTGTGACATTGGATGCTGACTTTTGCTAGCCTCTCACCTCATTTTGCTGCGCAGCCCCATGCCTTGTACTTGCCTAGATCATGAGCCATACTTCACTTACACAAAAGGTGGACATTTTGCAAAAGCAAACTTACCAATCACTATAGGCCAGGTCACATCATCTGACCTATAGGATTATAATACAATATCCCTTGGCAAGCCAAAGATATGAAGAAGCAAGGCTGAAACTCTCTCATTCACAACATTCACAAAAACACACCACATTGCCTAAGCTTTCGAATCTGCTTCCACAGCTTGCAAACAAAAAAACCATTTTCACCATTCAACTCACCATGCATCATTGAGTAGAAACCAGCAAGAACACAAGCCTGAATCAACCAGAACACCCCATAGCCATTCTTCACTTCATTTTGCAGTTCCATTCGAATCTCCCTCCCTAGCTCACAAACATCCAAACAAACCTTGCAAAGCTTCTCCATACATCATCTGGACCACAAACCACCATTCACAATGACCTGAAAGTGCCAGAATCACCATTGCCATTTCTGACTGAGTTGAAGCAGGAGCTTTCGAAACTCACTATCCAGCCAACATAAACTCTTCTTGAGCATTCAAACATCATCTGGGGATCAAGTGGAGTGGATTGCACAAGGAGAAGTGGCCAGAAAGTCATCAGAGTGAAAGCTTCGAATCTCAGGTAGCTTGAAATTTATTTTTTCCAGAAATCATTTTTCATGTTATAAAATTGTTCTATGTGCTTCACTGATCATCCTAATGTCATTGGTTTCAAAAATGGCTTTGAAATGAGCATTTAATTTCTCTCTGAAACCTGCGTGCCCTAGCTTTCATTTTCTTCGATTCAGCTTATTTAGGAAGAAGAAATTTGTTTTGGGAGAGGGGTTTGATTCGTGAGGGGTTGGAGAACATTTCCCAGTTCTTAGGTTTCGTTTTTGTTACGATTTGAGGGGTTTGGGGTTTTCTCAGGGAGGATGCTGGCCGGAGAAGACGACCGGAAGTCTTCTCCGGCCACCTGAATGTCATTAGCCCTAATTATGTCATTAATTGTGGTTTGAATGTGGAGCGTAGGATGGGTTGACTTCCTTTGACCCGCGCGCGTTTTGATGGCCAGGATCTTTCCATTTTGCCCTAATCCATAATTAACTTAATTAATTCAGTTTAATTATTTTAAAATCAGAATTAACCAGGTTTGAACTTGGGCCATTGGATGTGGCGCCAAGTCAACCTTTCCCTGCCCAGAACCAATCTGGTTCGTCCATCCTGCATACTTCCATTTATTTTCTTTTTATTTCCATTTTATTTGATATATTTTGTACATTTAATTAAAAATAGCAAAAAATGTTTAAAAATTATGGAAATTTTTGTCAAGATTTTCATTATTTTTCAGAACACAAAAATATTTTTATTTTTATTTTTAGCATTAAAAAAGTATTTTTAAATATTTTAAAGTTTCTTTTTAATTATTTAATGAAAATTAATTAATTAAAAATACTTTTAGGTATTTAAAAATTACAAAAAAATTCATGAAATGTTCTAAGACATTTAGAAACATTGTCCAACCTTCAAACCAAATTTCTGTTTTGATCTTGATGCATTTTAAGAAATTTTCATTGAATTAAATCATTTTTTATGCATTAATTTGATCCTAAGTTCAAAAATTCATTTCTGCCTATCTAGGAAGGTTTGGACATTGATTCTTTTTGCTTTGTTTTGTGTTTGGCATGTAGTTTCTAGGATAAAATGGCCTTGATTTGATCTTGCATTTTCAATTTGTTTGGCATTTCTTTTGTTTAAGAACCCTAAAAAACCCTAGCAAACTTGTAAAAATCATAACTTGAACTTGGTTAGGAGTTGAAACCTCTCCTTTGGGAATTGGGTTAGTATAGGGTTAGGGGTCCTTTGAGTGGCATTTTCAATTTTTTATCTTAGGGTTTGCCTCTGATTTTGATTTTTGTTTGATGTTTGATCCTTAAACCCTAATTTGAGCTTCCATATGCATCCATCTTGCATTCTCTTGCATAACATGACTTGCCATGACATTTCAAGCATCCATTTGATTCATTTGACATCATAAGACATATTGAAAGCATGTTTGATCATTGCATCATGTATTTGCCATGTTGTATGCCATATGCATCTCATAACTTTTCATGTATGTCCATGCTTCTCAACTTGCTTCATTTGCATTCATGAACTTGTATGATTATTTCCATGTGCTGCCTCATGTTTATAGCATCTCATAGCATCATTAGCATCATGTAAATGCTTCTGGTTTTGTTTCTCATCATGTCATCTCATCCCATTTTGCATTGCATTGCATTTCTTTCTAACATTTCAGGTGGTAAGTAACCTTGAGAAGTGAATTTGCCTTCACTTCTCATAACTTTTCTTCTCATCTCTCTTGCATCCATTGCTGCATTTCTATATGTGTTTGAGATTGAGCTTGCTCATTCTTGTTTCTCCCACTTTCTTTCTTCAAGTGACTTGACTTCTTGAATGAAGCAAGTTGCTTTGCTTCTCTTGATCCTTTCATCTGCTTCCTGGTGGTTCCATTGAAGATCTTCTTTTGCAAACCTCACAAACCTTAGGAACAACCATGTATGACAATGAATTAGGGTTTTGATTAGTCTCCCCTCATAGTTTTACCTTTGTGTCTCTCTTTGAGTCCTCTCTTCTCACCTCATAATCAGGGACTAAACCCTAAAGGCTTTAAGGCTTTGTGATTAAGCTTATGCCTGCATCCTTCTCTTAGGATGGAGTGTATAACCTTAATCCTAAGTGTTAAACCCTTAATGTGTTTAAATCTCTTAATCAATCCACTTAATAAGTATCAAGACATCACACTTGTAACTTGGGCCTTGCATTAGGGTTCTAATTCTTCCTTAATTGGTTAAGAAGGACTAACCCTAGTGTTAATGGACAAGTCCCCCTCAAGTTGTCTTACAAACCCTAAAAAACACTTCATCATCATAACCATTGAATAAAATTCACTTAATCAAAGGCTTGTTTTGTCATGAGTTTAATCCCTAATCATGGATTAAGTTGAGGAGCTTTCCTCAGCTTAAACATTCTCATCTATTATCCTTCTATTAGGATGGTGTAATGAGTCTGTTTAATCCTTGATTATGGCTTAATCTCATTACTCAACACTAAACAAAAACACCAAAAACATCTAATTAATCACAAGTAGGTTAATGATCTTAATCCTACATCAAAGGTGATTAAGTGTGAGATGCTGACTTCACACTTAAGGTATTCTCATTACCCCTAATCAGAGGGAAGATGTGATGAGTTTACTAAATCCATTGGTTTAGGCTTAAGCTCATTAACTTATGACAAATTCAAAAGCAATAAAAGACTGAAAACACAAAAACAAACAATAATCGTCTCCTCCGGGATTCTTTTCTCATCACCCTCACTCATAAACGAGAACTCGCTTCTTCCGTCTAATGCAAGACAGTTTGCACCTGAGCCAGACAGGTCATACACTTGAGCATAGACAAGTAAGCAGTTCACAAATCAATTCATCCTTCAGTCTCTTTGGGTCGAACTACGGTGTTCTGACTTCCTCATTGCACGAGAGGATACGTAGGCATAACTTAACAGTTATCGAACAAAAGTCTCTGTATATTCCCCCTCTTTCCAGCATCTTTCCCTTAGCCTCATCATCATGAGCATTTCACCTCTTTCTCTTTTACACTGACACTTCTCTTGTACACTTCACATCATACACTGACACCTGTATATCTTTTCCAGCTATTTTATACACAGATTGCACTGACACTACCCCTTTAAAACACAAATCTTTTAAGCGTGGATCCCGTCGAGTACGACGGACAATCTGGGTGCTAATACCTTCCCAGGTTGTAACCAACCCCCTTTCTCAGTCTCTCTGGTTCGCAACCCGTCTTATCCATATCTTTCTAGGTCTATGCAGCATTGCCTTTCCTCCGGGATAAAAATGCCTAGCTGGCGACTCTATTCATTCTCCAGTGAGTTCACGGCTGTGTGTTCTCATTGTCCCTCTCGCCGACCGTTCGCGTCTGTACCTTCATCTGATCATGTTTCATTTGCCGGGAGCGACAGCTTGGCGACTCTGCTGGGGACAATGACTGAAAAAAATCTAAAAAAATCTGATTTTATTAATTCATGTGCCCTGAATTGGCAAGATACAGTCAAAGAAACATATCTCCTGAAATGAGGAGACTGTCACAAATTGAGAAACAAAAGTGCTGGCAGTGTTGGCGACGCTTTGAGGAGCTTCCTCTCCTGCTATGACTCATATGACAATGACGTTCTTCTCGTCTTGATTTCTGAAGAAAGTTGATTCTGATTGAAGCTTGATTCCGTCGAAGCTTTCCAAGTTGTAAGTGATACAGACGAACTCAGAGTGCAGTTGTTCGCTTATTCCCTTATTTTGCATGGATCGCCTTTTCGGGTTTTCAATCCATCGGGATACCCATTTTTGCCTGAGCTGTCCAATGCGGCTTTTCAACTCAGCGGGTGTTCATTTCTTGCTTATTTTCCCTTATTTTTGCCCGAGTCTTTTATTCTGTTTTTGACTCGCCGGGATGCCCTATTTTTGCCCGGACTTACATTCTGTTTTTATGTCCAGCGGGTCAACTTTATGCGAAGTATTTTTTAACTGCATCTGAATTCACAGGGGACGGGAAATCTTCACCATCCATGGTGCTGAGCATCAGTGCTCCACCAGAGAAAACTTTCTTTACCACAAATGGCCCTTCATAATTTGGAGTCCATTTGCCCCTGTGGTCTGTATGAGGAGGGAGGATTCTCTTAAGCACAAGATCTCCCACTTGGTACTCTCGATGCCTGACTTTCTAATCGAAGGCTCTCTTCATTCTCTTCTGATATAACTGCCCATGACAGATTGCGGCCAATCTCTTCTCTTCAATCAGACTCAGCTGCTCGTATCGGGACCTAACCCATTCTGCTTCACTCAGTTTGACATCCATCAAGACTCGCAAGGAGGGCAATTCAACTTCGACTGGTAGGACTGCTTCCATACCATACACAAGCTGGTACGGTGTTGCCCCAGTGGATGTTCTGATTGACGTGCGGTACCCATCAAGGCAAATGGTAGCATTTCATGCCAGTCTCTGTAGGTGACTACCATCTTCTGCACAATCTTCTTGATATTCTTATTTGCCGCCTCAACAGCGCCATTCATCTTCGGCCTGTAAGGAGAAGAATTGTGGTGTTGGATCTTGAAGTCCCGGCACAGCTCTGCCATCATTTTGTTGTTTAAATTGGAACCATTATCAGTAATGATTCGCTCGGGCACTCCATATCGACAGATGATATCCCTCTTCAGAAATCTGGCTACCACTTGCTTTGTGACGTTTGCATATGAGGCTGCTTCAACCCACTTGGTGAAATAGTCAATGGCGACCAGGATGAATCTGTGGCCGTTTGAAGCAGTCGGCTCAATCTTGCCAATCATATCAATGCCCCACATGGCAAAGGGCCATGGTGAAGACATAATGTTCAAAGGATTTGGAGGCACATGCACTTTGTCTGCATAGATCTGGCACTTGTGGCATTTCCTGGCATAGGCACAACAGTCTGCATCCATTGTGATCCAATAATAGCCTGATCTTAACAACTTTTTAGCCATTGCATGTCCCCCAGCATGGGTACCAAAAGAGCCTTCATGCACTTCATGCATCAACAAATCTGCTTCCGTCTTGTCAACACATCGGAGGAGTACCATATCAAAGTTCCTTTTGTATAGAGATCCATCAGTGTTCAGAAAGAAACTTCCAGCAAGCCTTCTCAAAGTCTTCTTATCATTGGAAGATGCCCCAGATGGGTATGTTTGATCCTCCAAGAAGCACTTAATATCATGGAACCAAGGCTTATCATCTTTGACTACATCTGCTGCAAATACATATGCTGGCCTGTCGAGTCTGGACACTGAAATCTGAGGTACAAAGTTAGCAGCTTGAACTTTGATCATGGACGAAATGGTAGCAAGAGCATCTGCAAACTGATTCTCGTCCCGAGGGATATACTCAAGCTTGACTGTTGTGAAGAAAGTCAATAACCTCCTTGTATAATCCCTGTAAGGTATCAGATGATCCTGGTGTGTATACCATTTCCCATTGGTCTGATTGACTACCAAAGATGAATCTCCGAATACGGTCAATGTCTTGATCCTGAGGTCAATGGCTTCCTCAAGACCCATAATGCAAGCTTCGTATTCAGCTTCGTTGTTAGTGCAGTTGAAAGTGAGTTTTGCCGAGAAAGGCATGTGAACTCCCTTTGGTGAAATGAGGACTGCACCAACACCACGGCCATTCATGTTAACAGCCCCATCAAACATCATAGTCCATTCTTCTTCTGGGTCGGGCCCTTCAGTGTGAATGGGCTCTTCATGATCTTTTGATTTAATGAACATGATGTCTTCATCAGGGAAGTCAAATCTCATAGGCTGGTAGTCATCAATGGGTTGCTCAGCAAGATATTCAGATAGTACACTGCCCTTGATGGCTTTCTGAGAGGTATACTGGATGTCATATTCTGTAAGTATCATTTGCCATCTTGCAACCCGTCCGGTAAGAGCTGGCTTCTCAAATATGTACTTAACTGGGTCCATCTTCGAGATTAATAAAGTAGTGTGGGTCAACATATACTGTCTCAGTCGGCGAGCAGCCCACGCTAAAGCACAACAAGTTTTCTCGAGCAGTGAATAACATTGTTCACAGTCGGTAAACTTTTTGCTTAGGTAGTATATTGCATACTCTTTTCGACCAGACTCGTCATGCTGGCCCAACACGCACCCCATTGACTCTTCTAATACTGTCAAGTACATGATCAGGGGTCTTCCTTCAACTGGAGGCATGAGGATTGGAGGTTCTTGTAAGTACTCCTTGATCTTGTCAAAAGCCCTTTGGCAGTCTTCGTTCCACCTGACCGTCTGTTCTTTTCTTAATAGCTTGAACAAGGGTTCGCAGGTTGCTGTGAGGTGAGATATGAACCGTGAGATATAGTTCAATCGACCTAAGAACCCTCGAACCTCCTTCTCTGTCTTTGGTGCAGGCATCTCTTGAATAGCTTTGACTTTATCTGGGTCCACTTCAATCCCTTTCTCGCTTACAATAAAGCCCAGCAGCTTACCAGATCGCACCCCGAATGTGCATTTGTTGGGGTTCAACTTCAGTTGATACTTTCTCAGACGCTTGAACAACTTGAGCAGATTCACCAGATGATCTTCTTCAGTAAGGGACTTGGCAATCATGTCATCCACATAACACTCTATTTCTTTATGGATCATATCGTGGAATAATGTTACCATAGCCCGTTGATACGTTGCACCAGCATTCTTGAGCCCAAATGGCATTACCTTGTAGCAGAACGTGCCCCAGGGTGTGATGAAAGTTGTCTTCTCCATGTCTTCAGGTGACATTTTGATCTGATTGTATCCTGAAAATCCGTCCATGAAGGAGAATACCGAGAACCGAGCCGTATTATCTACCAATACGTCAATGTGAGGTAATGGAAAATCATCTTTCGGGCTGGCTCTGTTCAGATCCCGGTAATCAACACACATTCTTACTTTGCCGTCCTTCTTAGGCACAGGTACTATGTTTGCAACCCACGGCGGATAGCTAGTTACTGCAAGGAACCCGGCGTCCCATTGCTTTTGTACCTCCTCCTTGATTTTCATTGCCATGTCTGGACGAGTTCGGCGCAGTTTCTGTTTGACTGGAGGGCATTCTTCTCTCAAAGGCAGCTTGTGCACCACAATGTCGGTATCCAACCCTGGCATGTCTTGATACGACCAAGCAAACACATCCACATACTCTTGAAGTAGATCAACCAGTTGCTTCTTCACTGAGTCTTGCAGGCAGGCCCCGATTTTAACCTCTTTCACGTCTTCCTCCGTACCAAGATTAATCACTTCAACCTCCTCCTGGTGAGGGGTAATAACCTTTTCCTCTTGTCTTAACAACCTGGCTAGCTCTTCAGGAAGCTCATATTCTTCTTCAACCCCTTCATCAGCTTGATTGATCGGATTGTCAAAGTCATACGATGTCATAGCCGTGCTGTTGTCGGTGCTGTCAGGAAGGCACTCTCTGCAAGGGTTAAGTTGTTCGTTTTAGTGATCTGATTTTAATCTTATTTAGAAAAGTGAAATGAAGTTGTCATTTTGAAAACACTGCCATTTATTTTTGTACAAAAAAGAAAAATGGAAAAACAGTGAACGAAAAGAAAAAAAGATGCGTTTGCAAAAAGATGTCTGATATTCATTAATCTTGTTTGCACAAAAAGTACAGATGTTTTTCTCCCAAAAGTAATAATAATAAAACACATGCTTGCAGGGAATATACTTACTCTCGAAAGTACTTAACTCCTATGACGGGATCCAGTAAAGGATACCTCGGGACCATTTGTGCGTTCCCTTATCTTTGCAGGATTGCGGGTATCCAGAACGCAACCTGGGGCATGCAAGTCACGTCTTAGCAAGCTGGTGAATCATTATCAACTCGGTCTATCTTCCACATGGTACTGGAAGGTGCCCACTTCCCCAGCAAAGTTGTCAAATCAACATACACTCAATCTCAGCATCTGAAATGCTCTATCCCCAGCTGAGTTGCCTCTTGTTGCTATCCCCAGCTGAGTTGCCTCTCACAATTCCCCAGCCGAGTTGCCATTTCATCCCCAGTTGAGTACAGGAGTCAGGGAACCATCTCCCCACAGAGTTCCAGCCTCTATCCAGAAGAGCAGCGCAGGAAAAGATCACAACAGAGTGAAGAAAGCTTCTACAAACCCCAGCTGGGTCCCGTATTATAAGGATATGTCAACCAGTGACCTATATCCCCAAGCAAATATCATCTTATCGGATCTACCAATGATCTCATCCCCGGCTGGGAGGTCCATTTCAAACAGATCAACCAGAGATCTTCACGGCAACGGGATCCGAATCCCGGTTCGATATTTTTGCATAATCATAGCATTCGCATCATACTATCCCCTCAGAGCGTAGCATTCCGTCTAATACGGAGCATTACGGCAAAAAAATCGAACGCATAGCATAATCATAAGCCATGTCATGAATTGACACTTGTGGATAATAACCGTTCATCATCATTGCACAGAAATCCTCACCAGAGTCCCAGCAAAAACAGTTGCCTCATATTCACAAATACCACCATATACACCCTTTGATACCCGTCCGTATCATCACTCCCCAGTAAAATCGCTGGGACACTCTTTATAACAAGATTACCCGTATCACGGATACTTTCTGGCACCCGTCCGTGTCATAACTCCCAGCAGAAAGCCAAAGACATCCCCTTTGCACTCACATATACTTGTATATACACTCTCCTGACACCCGTTCGTGTCATATCTCCAGCAGTCATCTATACTTTGTATAGCAGATACTTGTTCATATTACACTTTTCTCTCTTGGCACCCGTCCGTGTCATTCTCCCCAGCAGTTAAAGCATTCATCTATATCCACTCACGATACACTTATACAGATACTCGTCCGTATCTTGTATACACCATCACTTATCTCCCCACAGATTCAACAATAGTCATTGTTCTTTGTTAACCAGTTGGTACTCGTCCGTATCATCATCTCAGAACATTGCGTCTGGTGTTTGTTTCTACATGATACTCGTCCGTATCATAGTCTTAAGGATGCTCGTCCGCATCTTTAATCCATACACTGTGTCAAACACTTGTGTCTTCTTGAATATAGATACTCGTCTGTGTCTACTATTCCCCAGAAGAGTCCCTTCAGATGCAACATTCGTCCGTGTTCTTTGTTAACCAGATGGTACTCGTCCGTATCATCATCTCTGAACATGTGTCAGTTTGTTTCTACATGATACTCGTCCGTATCATAGTCTTAAGGATGCTCGTCCGCATCATTAATCTATACATAATACCAAACACTTATACTTTCCTTTCTTGGTTGTAAACGCCCGTCCGTGTTTACTATACCCCCAGTAGATCGCCAAGTAAGCCTTTTTCCATTATCTAACACTCGTCCTGTGTTATGATACCCCGAGAGCAGCCGTCCCCTGCTGAGTGGTCGTCCTCCACTTCTTGATGGTCGTCCTCCATCATGCTCATCCGATGGCCGTCCCCATCGTTGATCTTTTTCGGCAGCCGTACCCTGCCAAGTGGTCGTCCTCCACCTTTTGATGATCGTCCTTCATCATTTTATCCAATGGCCGTCCCCATTGTTGATTTTGGTTATCTGGCATTCGTCCTATGTCATGATAAACCCCGAGAGCAGCCGTACCCTGCTGAGTGGTCGTCCTCCACTTCTTGATGGTCGTCCTCCATCATGCTCGTCCGATGGCCGTCCCCATCGTTGACCTTTTCTATCCGATGGCCGTCCCCATCGTTGATTATTTTCGGCAGCCGTACCCTGCCAGGTGGTCGTCCTCCACCTTTGATGGTCGTCCCCATCATATTTCTCTTATCCCCAACAGAGCAGCCGTACCCTGCTAGGTGATCGTCCTTCACCTTTGATGGCCGTCCCCCATCATCTGTTTATTTCATTTATTCTTTAACCCGATGGCCGTCCCCGTCGTGGTCCCTTTTCCTTTTTAGCCCGATGGCCGTCCCCATCGTTGGTTACCTTGCTTTATGAACTTGATGGCCGTCCCCATCACGATTTCATTTTTCCCAGCTAGTCGGCCGTCCCCGTCTTAGCTTTACCTTTTATCCCCAGCATGTCGGTCGTCCCCGTCATTGCTTTATTTTCAGCACCTTCCCCAGCATGTCGGCCGTCCCCGTCATTGCTATTTACCCAGCAGTCGTCCTCTGCTCGACGGTCGTCCTCCGTCGCCCACACTTTACAGTATACTTTATTTTCCTTTTACAATCTATATCCCTTTTCTTCTTCATTCTGTGAGTGCAAATTTTGGACTGTCTTTGGTATTCAACCACAAGTTATCCTGTTCGCCTGTTAAGCCGTCGCTTACATCCTGCACAGCTAACTCATGTTTGAATAGGGGCAGCTGTAAACACCCCAAATTTGCCCTCACCCATTTCACCATGGCTTGTGATCTTTCTCATATGCATAAACACAATCATATCATCTCATATCCCATTTTTGTTCACTGGATAGTTTCTAAGTCATCTGCACCTAGGGTTTGTGATCTGAGCAATCCAAGAGCTACTTGAGCCACCCCAAATGCTACCAATCACTTAAAAGGGATCCATGTGTGTTCAAGTATCATATTACATCCTCACAAAGCCAAGAATTCAAAAGAATCACAAGAACTAGGGTTTGAGTGGATGCAGAGCCAAGTTTGACTGCACAGTTGACCTAGAATTAGGGTTTTGGTTTCAGAGGCCATAACTCCAATTTTTTTTTGTCATTCTTGTTTCCATTGGTCTCTATATGGTATAGGGAGTATGCATATCAATTTTCATGAACAAATTCCATGGGGAAGTCATCTGATCAAGGGTTGACTTTTCAGACAAGTCAGTGTAAAATCAGGGCATCTGAGGCCCCCAATGACCCAACCAATGGGTGATCTTCATCATTTTGAGTGTATATGATCTTTATTTGGTCATGGAAGAAGGTTGAAGTTCATAAAAATCAAGAATTTAGGGTTTTTGCAAATGTTGACTTTTTGGGCATAGTTGACTTTTCAAGAATGCATCATTTTAGGTCATTTTTCAAGCCTTGATTTTTGATCCAAAAAGGCTTCAAATGGAAAAACTTTGGTCATGAAAGTTGTAGATCTCATCTTTCCCTTTTCAAAAAGTACAAGAACATGATCAAACTCTTCTTGGATCAAAAGTTATAGCATGACAAAGTTGGCTAAAATCATTGATTTTCAAGGCATGCCTCAAATGGAAATTTTGCAAAATCATGGACCAAGGCCAATTGCAACCTCTAATTCATTTCAAACCATGACACAAACATTCTCTAAGTCATAAAAATCAGAATTGAACCAAGAATGCCCATGGTTTATGGTTGGTTAGGCAAAGAAATCACATGTGAACCAAAGTTGCAACAACTTGCAAAACCACTCATCATGCTTCCTACAACTTGTGACATTGGATGCTGACTTTTGCTAGCCTCTCACCTCATTTTGCTGCGCAGCCCCATGCCTTGTACTTGCCTAGATCATGAGCCATACTTCACTTACACAAAAGGTGGACATTTTGCAAAAGCAAACTTACCAATCACTATAGGCCAGGTCACATCATCTGACCTATAGGATTATAATACAATATCCCTTGGCAAGCCAAAGATATGAAGAAGCAAGGCTGAAACTCTCTCATTCACAACATTCACAAAAACACACCACATTGCCTAAGCTTTCGAATCTGCTTCCACAGCTTGCAAACAAAAAAACCATTTTCACCATTCAACTCACCATGCATCATTGAGTAGAAACCAGCAAGAACACAAGCCTGAATCAACCAGAACACCCCATAGCCATTCTTCACTTCATTTTGCAGTTCCATTCGAATCTCCCTCCCTAGCTCACAAACATCCAAACAAACCTTGCAAAGCTTCTCCATACATCATCTGGACCACAAACCACCATTCACAATGACCTGAAAGTGCCAGAATCACCATTGCCATTTCTGACTGAGTTGAAGCAGGAGCTTTCGAAACTCACTATCCAGCCAACATAAACTCTTCTTGAGCATTCAAACATCATCTGGGGATCAAGTGGAGTGGATTGCACAAGGAGAAGTGGCCAGAAAGTCATCAGAGTGAAAGCTTCGAATCTCAGGTAGCTTGAAATTTATTTTTTCCAGAAATCATTTTTCATGTTATAAAATTGTTCTATGTGCTTCACTGATCATCCTAATGTCATTGGTTTCAAAAATGGCTTTGAAATGAGCATTTAATTTCTCTCTGAAACCTGCGTGCCCTAGCTTTCATTTTCTTCGATTCAGCTTATTTAGGAAGAAGAAATTTGTTTTGGGAGAGGGGTTTGATTCGTGAGGGGTTGGAGAACATTTCCCAGTTCTTAGGTTTCGTTTTTGTTACGATTTGAGGGGTTTGGGGTTTTCTCAGGGAGGATGCTGGCCGGAGAAGACGACCGGAAGTCTTCTCCGGCCACCTGAATGTCATTAGCCCTAATTATGTCATTAATTGTGGTTTGAATGTGGAGCGTAGGATGGGTTGACTTCCTTTGACCCGCGCGCGTTTTGATGGCCAGGATCTTTCCATTTTGCCCTAATCCATAATTAACTTAATTAATTCAGTTTAATTATTTTAAAATCAGAATTAACCAGGTTTGAACTTGGGCCATTGGATGTGGCGCCAAGTCAACCTTTCCCTGCCCAGAACCAATCTGGTTCGTCCATCCTGCATACTTCCATTTATTTTCTTTTTATTTCCATTTTATTTGATATATTTTGTACATTTAATTAAAAATAGCAAAAAATGTTTAAAAATTATGGAAATTTTTGTCAAGATTTTCATTATTTTTCAGAACACAAAAATATTTTTATTTTTATTTTTAGCATTAAAAAAGTATTTTTAAATATTTAAAAGTTTCTTTTTAATTATTTAATGAAAATTAATTAATTAAAAATACTTTTAGGTATTTAAAAATTACAAAAAAATTCATGAAATGTTCTAAGACATTTAGAAACATTGTCCAACCTTCAAACCAAATTTCTGTTTTGATCTTGATGCATTTTAAGAAATTTTCATTGAATTAAATCATTTTTTATGCATTAATTTGATCCTAAGTTCAAAAATTCATTTCTGCCTATCTAGGAAGGTTTGGACATTGATTCTTTTTGCTTTGTTTTGTGTTTGGCATGTAGTTTCTAGGATAAAATGGCCTTGATTTGATCTTGCATTTTCAATTTGTTTGGCATTTCTTTTGTTTAAGAACCCTAAAAAACCCTAGCAAACTTGTAAAAATCATAACTTGAACTTGGTTAGGAGTTGAAACCTCTCCTTTGGGAATTGGGTTAGTATAGGGTTAGGGGTCCTTTTAGTGGCATTTTCAATTTTTTATCTTAGGGTTTGCCTCTGATTTTGATTTTTGTTTGATGTTTGATCCTTAAACCCTAATTTGAGCTTCCATATGCATCCATCTTGCATTCTCTTGCATAACATGACTTGCCATGACATTTCAAGCATCCATTTGATTCATTTGACATCATAAGACATATTGAAAGCATGTTTGATCATTGCATCATGTATTTGCCATGTTGTATGCCATATGCATCTCATAACTTTTCATGTATGTCCATGCTTCTCAACTTGCTTCATTTGCATTCATGAACTTGTATGATTATTTCCATGTGCTGCCTCATGTTTATAGCATCTCATAGCATCATTAGCATCATGTAAATGCTTCTAGTTTTGTTTCTCATCATGTCATCTCATCCCATTTTGCATTGCATTGCATTTCTTTCTAACATTTCAGGTGGTAAGTAACCTTGAGAAGTGAATTTGCCTTCACTTCTCATAACTTTTCTTCTCATCTCTCTTGCATCCATTGCTGCATTTCTATATGTGTTTGAGATTGAGCTTGCTCATTCTTGTTTCTCCCACTTTCTTTCTTCAAGTGACTTGACTTCTTGAATGAAGCAAGTTGCTTTGCTTCTCTTGATCCTTTCATCTGCTTCCTGGTGGTTCCATTGAAGATCTTCTTTTGCAAACCTCACAAACCTTAGGAACAACCATGTATGACAATGAATTAGGGTTTTGATTAGTCTCCCCTCATAGTTTTACCTTTGTGTCTCTCTTTGAGTCCTCTCTTCTCACCTCATAATCAGGGACTAAACCCTAAAGGCTTTAAGGCTTTGTGATTAAGCTTATGCCTGCATCCTTCTCTTAGGATGGAGTGTATAACCTTAATCCTAAGTGTTAAACCCTTAATGTGTTTAAATCTCTTAATCAATCCACTTAATAAGTATCAAGACATCACACTTGTAACTTGGGCCTTGCATTAGGGTTCTAATTCTTCCTTAATTGGTTAAGAAGGACTAACCCTAGTGTTAATGGACAAGTCCCCCTCAAGTTGTCTTACAAACCCTAAAAAACACTTCATCATCATAACCATTGAATAAAATTCACTTAATCAAAGGCTTGTTTTGTCATGAGTTTAATCCCTAATCATGGATTAAGTTGAGGAGCTTTCCTCAGCTTAAACATTCTCATCTATTATCCTTCTATTAGGATGGTGTAATGAGTCTGTTTAATCCTTGATTATGGCTTAATCTCATTACTCAACACTAAACAAAAACACCAAAAACATCTAATTAATCACAAGTAGGTTAATGATCTTAATCCTACATCAAAGGTGATTAAGTGTGAGATGCTGACTTCACACTTAAGGTATTCTCATTACCCCTAATCAGAGGGAAGATGTGATGAGTTTACTAAATCCATTGGTTTAGGCTTAAGCTCATTAACTTATGACAAATTCAAAAGCAATAAAAGACTGAAAACACAAAAACAAACAATAATCGTCTCCTCCGGGATTCTTTTCTCATCACCCTCACTCATAAACGAGAACTCGCTTCTTCCGTCTAATGCAAGACAGTTTGCACCTGAGCCAGACAGGTCATACACTTGAGCATAGACAAGTAAGCAGTTCACAAATCAATTCATCCTTCAGTCTCTTTGGGTCGAACTACGGTGTTCTGACTTCCTCATTGCACGAGAGGATACGTAGGCATAACTTAACAGTTATCGAACAAAAGTCTCTGTATATTCCCCCTCTTTCCAGCATCTTTCCCTTAGCCTCATCATCATGAGCATTTCACCTCTTTCTCTTTTACACTGACACTTCTCTTGTACACTTCACATCATACACTGACACCTGTATATCTTTTCCAGCTATTTTATACACAGATTGCACTGACACTACCCCTTTAAAACACAAATCTTTTAAGCGTGGATCCCGTCGAGTACGACGGACAATCTGGGTGCTAATACCTTCCCAGGTTTTAACCAACCCCCTTTCTCAGTCTCTCTGGTTCGCAACCCGTCTTATCCATATCTTTCTAGGTCTATGCAGCATTGCCTTTCCTCCGGGATAAAAATGCCTAGCTGGCGACTCTATTCATTCTCCAGTGAGTTCACGGCTGTGTGTTCTCATTGTCCCTCTCGCCGACCGTTCGCGTCTGTACCTTCATCTGATCATGTTTCATTTGTCGGGAGCGACAATCACCACTGAATGTGTTGACTGCTCCTTGGCCCTTTGCCATGTGGGGCATTGATATGATTGGTGAGATCAAGCCTACTGCTTCTAATGGGCATCGTTTCATCCTGGTTGCTATTGATTATTTTACAAAGTGGGTGGAGGCAGCTTCATTTGCATCTGTTACTAAGAATGTGGTGGCTCGATTCATTAAGAATAATCTCATATGTAGGTATGGCATCCCTGAAAGGATTATTACTGACAATGGCTCTAATCTGAACAACACTATGATTACTGATCTCTGCACGCAGTTCAAGTTTAAGAATCACAATTCTTCTCCGTATCGTCCAAAGATGAATGGGGCAGTTGAAGCTGCTAATAAGAACATTAAGAAGATTGTACAGAAGATGACTGTTACTTACAAAGATTGGCATGAGATGTTACCGTTTGCTCTTCATGGTTATCGTACCACAATACGTACTTCAACAGGGGCAACCCCATTCTCCTTAGTCTATGGTATGGAAGCAGTTCTGCCCATTGAAGTTCAGATTCCCTCCTTGAGAATTATGAAGGATGCAGGCTTGGATGAAGATGAGTGGATTCAGACTCGACTTGACCAGATAAATTTGATTGATGAGAAGAGGTTAGCAGCAGTTTGTCATGGCCAGATGTACCAGAAACGGATGATCAAAGCTTTTAACAAGAAGGTTAAGCCAAAGGTATATCAGGCTGGTGACTTGGTAATCAAGCGTATCATATTACCACAGGGTGATCCTAGGGGCAAGTGGACTCCAACATATGAAGGACCATTTGTAGTCAAGACAGTGTTCTCAGGAGGTGCCATGATACTGACTACAATGGATGGTGAAGACTTCCCACAGCCTGTAAACGCAGACATAGTTAAAAAATACTACGCATAAAAAGAGACCCGCTAGGTTGACAGGCCTAGGCAAAAACAAGGGCATCCCGGCAAACCAAAAGGGTTTGGGCAAAAATTAGGGATATATATAAAAAGATGTACACCCGGCAAGTCGAAAACCTGAAAAGGCGGCTTGGGCAAAAAAGGGTATCCCGGTGGATTGAAAACCTGAAAGGGCAATCCAGGCAAAAGTTAGGGATTAAAGCGTATGACTATGTCTCGTTTGGATCACCCATGAAACTGCAACCAGGTGTACTACTTATTCAAGCTCGAACAGATAAAGCTCAATCCAATCATTTCCGTCTCAACAGCAAGAAGATGAGATACTTGAAGGGCAATAGTAGAATTGAAACTCAATAGGATTATTTTCCGCATAGCTGATTCTCCTTTGTAAAACTTTATGGCAAAATCCTCTTACTAGGGTTTATGTCTCCTTGTACAAACTTACCCGTGTATGGGCCACTTTTTGATATAAATAAATTCCATCTTTTGAATCCAGATTTACTTTTACCCTATTTACATAAGCGAAACGTCCATTGGTTGTGTTTGAATGTATGTATGCTTTTGAATATGATTAATGTTTACCAAAAATGCATGTATGCCTTTTAATATGATTGATGTTTACCAGAAATGCATGAAAATGCAGTAATAGTATTTACTAAGGACGAACGGGGGGAGGATTTCAACGAAGCTTCGCCAGTTCACCTTTACAAAACAGTTACAAACTCTCAGTAGGACGAATCCATCTTCATAAAGTCTTATCTCCCCTGGAATTTATATCCATCTCTTTTATCCTCATACGGATATTCGGGAATTTACTTTCCAATAAGAGTACGACGAACGAAGACGGGAGGTTATATCTACCCTACCATCAAACGAAGACGAAGGTTATATATACCTTACTATCCCAGCATACGGGAGGTGATATCTATCCTTACTATCCCCAGCATACGGGAGGTTATCTATACCCTGTTATCCCCAGCATACGGGAGGTTATCTATACCCTGTTATCCCCAGCAGACAGAGGGTTATATATTCTTCAACAACGAATCGGGATTTATTTTCCCCGGCCAGCAGTTGTTATATGAAGATATCCAGACACTTCCGGCAGTATCATATCATACATACATCATTTACATCATACCATAGCATATATATCCATAGACATATAGCGCATTACCTCAGTGCATCATATCATACATGTATACATAAAGCATAAACTAATGTTATTATACGGAATGCTACCTTGTTTTCAGGTTAATTACCCAACAAACAAACTTATAACCTCAGGGTTACTTTATCCTCCTGATAAGCTTCTTATTACTTCAGGACTGCTTTATCGTCACCTAAGGGTTACTTTATCCTCCTGATAAGCTTCTTATTACTTTGGGACTGCTTTATCGTAACCTCAGGGTTACTTTATCCTCCTGATAAGCTTCTTATTACTTTGGGACTGCTTTATCGTAACCTCAGGGTTACTTTATCCTCCTGATAAGCTTCTTATTACTTTGGGACTGCTTTATCGTAACCTCAGGGTTACTTTATCCTCCTGATAAGCTTCTTATTACTTTGGGACTGCTTTATTGTCACCTCAGGGTTACTTTATCCTCCTGATAAATTCTCATGACTTCAAGACTGCTTTAGAGTTATCATTATTGATTGCTCTATCCTCCTGAAATCATTACTTCAAGACTGCTTTAGAGTTATCATTATTGATTACTCTATCCTCCTGAAATCTTCAAGACTGCTTTAGAGTTATCATTATTGATTGCTCTATCCTCCTGAAATCATATTATTACTTCAAGACTGCTTTAGAGTTATCATTATTGATTACTCTATCCTCCTGAAATCTTCAAGACTGCTTTAGAGTTATCATTATTGATTGCTCTATCCTCCTGAAATCATTACTTCAAGACTGCTTTAGAGTTATCATTATTGATTACTCTATCCTCCTGAAATCTTCAAGACTGCTTTAGAGTTATCATTATTGATTGCTCTATCCTCCTGAAATCATATTATTACTTCAAGACTGCTTTAGAGTTATCATTATTGATTACTCTATCCTCCTGAAATCTTCAAGACTGCTTTAGAGTTATCATTATTGATTGCTCTATCCTCCTGAAATCATATTATTACTTCAAGACTGCTTTAGGGTTATCATTATTGATTGCTCTATCCTCATGAAGACATGCTGTTACATCAGTATTACTCCAGTATCCTGAAAGCATATCATCAATACCTCAGGACTGCTCCAGACTCCTGACAGCTTTCATTATACCTCCATATTTTGGACTGCTTTCCCCTAGTGGCATCTTTAAGCCCACTCAATCATATTCAACTAGTCCTCTGTATCACTCTAATGCACTGGTGAGTGCAAATTTTTGGGCTTTTATGTTCAATCCCCTTCAACCTTCCAGGTCACGACTGGCAAATATACCAATCTAACCCCTCAGGTTTCAGAAAATTGAACAGGGGCAGCTGTTGCACCCCAAAATTTGCCCTCACAATACAAGACTTTGTGTTCTAAGAAGGTTCACAAGGTTCACAAGTTTCTCTACATTTACAAGACCTTTCATGAGGTTCATGAAGTCTACAAGTTACTTTATGAAGGTTCACAAGGTTCACAAGTTCCATAATGCTTTCAACACCTTTCATGAGGTTCATGAAGTCTACAAGTTACTTCTTGAAGGTTCACAAGGTTCACAAGTTTCTCAACATGTCCATAACCTTTCATGAAGTTCATGAAGTCAACAAGTTACTTCTTGAAGGTTCACAAGGTTCACAAGTTCCACAATGCTTTCAATACCTTTCCTGAGGTTTATGAGGTCTACAAAGCCACTTAATGAGGTTCACAAGGTTCAAAAGCTTCACAATATCTCCCATGAGGTTCACAAGACATTTTATGATGGTTCACAAGGTTCACAAAGTTCACAATGGGTCAGAAGAGTTGACAATTCCCTCAGACAATGCACCTCCTAAGCAGTGCATCCAAAACTAGGGTTTTGACTTTAATCAGGCTAAATGGACTTCCAATACCTCAAGTGAGTTTCATAACATCTTATATATGTGTAAGAACCCCCATGACAAGTTTCAAGACTTTTCTCAAAAGTTTGCTCAATCAGATGATCAGATAAGTCAAAATCAGTCAATGCAGTTAAAAAGTCAAACTGAGGTCAACTGTGGTCAAACCAAAGTCAAACTTCATGATTTTTTTGACAACATCAAGTATATGAAGTAAAATTCATCATTTGATCAAGGGTTGATCATGATTCATCAAGGAGATTCCAGATCATCAATAATCAGGAGTTTCTAAATTAGGGTTTCCTCAGTAAAAGTCAACTGAACTTTGACCAATCATAACTTTCACATACTTCATCACCAAGTCTCCATCCAAAGCTCATTTTGAAGGAAATTGAATTCTCTACAACTTTTATGTTGAAAGTTAAGCCCAAAAATGCTTCATTTGAAAGATATGACCTAAGACATTATAGGTCATTTCAAAAGTCAACAAAAAGTCAACAACTTCAAAAGGGCATAACTTGAGATTGGTAAATGATATGGACCTGAAACCAATGGGGTTGTTTAGAGGACTCTTCAAGCTTTCCAAAATGTCCAAGAACACCCTCATACCTTTAAAATTGAGTGAGATATGCTCTTGCAAAGTTGGGCAATTTTGTGATGGTTCATATTGAAAATGGGGGTCTAGAAACAATTCCTTCCAAATGGGCTTGCTAAGTTGTGATCCAATCCACCTCATATCATTATGCACGACCCAATTGACCAAAATTCAGCATTTTTATTATTTTATTTTTATTTATTATTGATTTAATTCATAAAAATCATTTTAAATAAATATAAAATATGAAAATCTATTTTTGGAGGAAGATAATGCTTCTAGAAATTCTTAATTGTTGATTGAATTTGAAAGAGAATGGAATCATGTGATTGATACAAAAATAGCAAGTCATCATGAGCCAATATTTGAAATTCAAAGTTCAATATTTTTCAATCTTTTTTGGATCAAATCTCCACACAACTAATCCATATTTCTGACCTAATTCACTCACATATAAGTATCAAACATAACCCTAGCCTCAAGAGACGATTTCCAGCAGCCAAAAGTGTAAGTTCATTGTTCAAAAAACTCTTCCAAAAGTCACATTCGGATTTTAAAATTCAGAGCACTACAAGGTATTTTGAGAACATGGTTGGCTTCCTTGATCATCATGGAACATAAACTGATAATTACATTGCCTCATAGCATCACATATTGATGAACCCGAATCAAGTTTTACCTTGAATTTCAATTTTTCGATTCTACTTATTTGTGCATTATTAATGAATTTTGTTTGTGCTTTTGTGTTTGTGATGATCCAAGGAACGATTCTGGGCAATTAGATTGAAGCTTCATGACCTATATCACCTGCGGCCATTATTAGGGTTTAGAGCTCAATTTTAGGGTTTTATGATTGAACAAATATAAATGAATTCTGGACACATAAGAATGTTCTATGAGACCTAAGGATCATAAAACTGTAATCAATTTCATGAATCATTACTGTTTGGTGTGAGTTTGATTTTCGCAGGTCAAGAACCATGAAGAACTTGCAACAATATTCGCAGGAAAATTCAAAAGGAATTTCGCAGGTAAATTGGAGAAGATGAAGCTGCTTCCCGCGCGCTCAGAAATTCAAATTACGTTAATTTATTTTATGTTGTTTTGCTATTTTGTTATCACACGCGTGCTTGTGGTCCAGTGGTAGAAGGCTTGTGTGTGTAGCCAGCGTGACCTGAGTTCGAGTCTTGGACTCGCACATTGTTTTTTTCTATTTTTTCCAGGTAATGAAGCAGCTTAATATATTATGTTTTATGGTCATTATACTGCCAGATAGGCTCTCCCAGCCAGGCGGTAACGCGTACTTTCTTGCATTCATAAGGTCCTGGGTACGAATCCCACCCCAGGCCTTTTTATTTCTTTATTTTCCAGGTTTTTCAAAACAAAGAATAAAACGTATTGGACTTGTTGCTTTGCTACCTGCGCATGGAATGGTCCAGTGGTATGCCTTGATGCTGTTAATCAAAACCTCCTGGGTTCAAATCCCAGCCAGGTTTGTTTTTGATATTTTTCTTGTTTTATTTTTTTTGTTGTTTTGATTTCTTAATAATAATAATTCTCTATAAAATATTATTCAATAGTTATATTCATGTTTTTTCAATTTAAAATTTGTTTTCTTTTTACTTTGTAAATAAATTATAATATATTAGTTAAAACAATTTTATATATAAACAAACCCTATTTTTCTAACAAACCCTAATTTATTTTTTTTAAAACCTAATTCTATTTTCTTCTAAATAAATTTATTTTCCAATTCTTAATGTAATTATTATATATATATATATATTTATTATAATTCTTATAAATTTTGTAAATATGATACTTAATATAATATTTTAAATATGACTAATTTTTCTTTTTTTGTAAATATAATTATTTTATGAACATGATATTTAAAATTTATTTTCTTCATACAATATGTAAATATTATTAATAATTGTTGATATAATTAGAAATAATTAAAATTTTGTAAATGATTAAAAATTTATAATTATGCTATATTTAGAACTTTATATTATAGTAATTATTTAATTATCTATGTTTCTAAATTAAAATCAAATTTTGTGTTTAATCATGTTATTATAATGTTTTCTCTATTTATTTCTATTATTGCTAATCATATTCTTATTGTTTGCTTATTATTATCTTAAATTTTTATCTTATTTTTCTAACCTTGTCTATTTTTATAATTATTATTGTTTCATTAAATTTAATTATTTTTACTAACTTTATTTATTCTTAATATTTTACTAATCCTATTTCTTAATTTTTATTACAACTAACCCATTATTTATTTATTGTTAAATTATTATTATTTGCTTATTTATTATTTTTGCTTATTATATATATTTATATTTTGCTATATATTTATTTTTTATTATTATAATTATGTAAATGCTCCTGGATGTAAATTCTGTAATTATTTAATTATTCTTGCTATGGTTAGTAATTAGGGAGTGCAAAACATGTATGTTATTTAAAATAAATTTAGGACATCTTTAATCATAAGATAATTAAATTAAACACTCACACACGTAAGTCGATTTTAATCGCCGTATCACTTTCTAAGGTTATCCCTCAAGTTGCTTACGAATAAGGTCAAGTGGGGTGTATAAAGCAAGTCCCTTTAAAAAGAAAATCATCAAGTCCCTCATGGTTGCCTATACGAATCGAGTCCCTTCGAATAATGATGATAGTCCCTCCTATATGCTTATTACACCCCTCAGTTGCCTTCATAAAACAGAATGTCCCTCACATGTCCCTTTACATCCAAGGTAATGACTACCTACTCCTTAATAGTAGGGATAGTCTTACCAATGAAAGGATAAAGAACAAGAAAGACTTTAAACATTAGGGTAGGTTCCTCTTATGTACTTGCTCACTTCAAAAAATTTTCAAACTCTTCACAATTTCAAACAAATTTTCAAAAACAAGTTTTTTACACATCCGTTCATGGATTATTATTAACTATTCTGAAAATTTTTCTATTCACACACTACACTTTCAAAAAAACAATTCAAAAGTGAGCTAAGTAACTAAGAGCCCATGGATAACCATGGATGTAAAGGGTGCTAACACCTTCCCTTTACATAACCTACCCCCCGGACCCAAAAAATATCTCTTAAGGTCTTTCCTGTTCTTTTATACCCTTTCCTTTTGGATAAAATAAAAGTCGGTGGCGACTCTTGCTATCCGCAACATTACTTAAAGTCAGTTCTCCCACCGTGTTACAGGGTTCTACTGAGAGTTTAAGGTCCTATACCTGGGACCTGAGTGATACCTAGGCTAGAGTGGTTCATGTTCTTTCCCATTCCATTTCGGTCTGGTGCGGGAATATGAAACACGGTTCAGATATGGGTTTCTTCTTGAGAACTCTGTGCTACAGATCTCCTGTAGTGCTAGGGATATCTGGGAAGCCTGCTAAGTCTGGATGACCTTTACTATGACCTTCAGAAACTGAGGTGAATTAGAGGAGGATCTTTTATGGTTATTGTAAACACTGTACCTCCGGGTTAGAAGTGTTTACACTTCTCATAACTGATCCAAGTCTGAGGATCCTTGTTTTAGAACATCACCTGTGAGGGGGTTGGGCTGTTTACAGGTTTGCAGGAACCCTTGACCACATCATACCCTGTTACTTTTTGTGTTTAAGAATGCTTCACTTTGGACAGTTCTTGTGATTTAACCCTGGACATGTGACTCTTTATTTGAGTCCCCCACCTTGGTTACTGGACTTCTGAACCTCCATCTGGATTTCTTGAACATACATTGACTTATATCAAGGCAGTAATCAGACCCAGCTTGATCACAAACCCTTGCATATCATTTGCATACATCATCATTGCATCATTTAACATTTGCTTATTTGTTTTTTAGGGTATCCACATCATAGTTGGCTTGGTTTTAACCCCTTTATCTGCGCAGACCCTTGTTTCACCAGTTATCTGCTTCAACTATCTTCATCAGTGGTTTGTTTCTGCTACTTCCATCATCATCCTCAGCCTATCAGTGGCCCATCTCCAGTATTAGTCTTCATCATCAGCATCTGTTTTCAGCTCTTCATCAACAATCATGGCACCCAAGAAGAGCAACATTTCATATCATTTCTTTGAGCCTGTGCTGACTGGCATCAGACAGGTCCAGGCACTCATTACTCCAGACCATATCCCATTATTCAGAGAACATTATGGAAGCATCCTTGATATGGTTATGGACTTGGACCCTTCTCAGAGGAGTTTGATTCACACTTGCCTACAGTTCTATGATCCTCCTTTGAGATGTTTTACTTTCCAGGATTTTCAGTTGGGGCCTTTATTAGAGGAGTTTTCATCATTGGTTGGAGTGCCTGTCAGGGGTGGTATCCCCTTCAACCCAGAAATGGCTTCCCCTAGCAATGAAGAAGTGGTAAAGGCACTATATTTGGAACCTATTCTGATTAAGCAGAACATGACTACAAAGGCTGGAATTCCTGGCCTACACTTGGATTTTCTCACTTCTCAGGCCAGCCTAAAGGCCTCCTTGGGAGAATGGAAGGCAGTCTGTGCATTGTTAGCCCTCAGCATATATGGGGTTATACTTTTTGCAGATGAGCCCAAGTTCATCAGCCAGAATGCTATTCATCTCTTCCTTTTGAGGAACCCAGTGCCCACCTTGCTAGGAGATTTCTATTATTCTGTCCACCAAAGGAATGAGAAGCAGAGAGGGAGGTTGGTGAGATGTTGTGCTCCTCTATTTCATACCTGGCTGCTTAAACATTTACCCAAGACAGATGCTTTCTTGAACCCCCACCAACAGAAGAACTGGGCTAGAAGGCTTACTGCTTTGACTTCAGATGACATCAGGTGGTGTACCCAGAGCACCAAGGGCAGAGACATAATTACTAGCTGTGGACAGTTTCCCAATGTACCTCTGATAGGAGTGAAGGGTTGCATCAACTACAACCCTTTGCTGTTCAAAAGACAGTTGGGCTATGCTCTGGTTCACCCTCCTAAAGTGAAAGATTTGGCTAAAACCCTGTATTGTGAGATAAAGCCTAGTCCAACTGTTGTCAGACAAGCATCCTGGGCTTGGGACAACATCCAGACCAAAGGGATGGCCATTCTTGGGAGATGCAACAATGTGGCCTCAGCTCAGTATTATGAGTGGTCTCATGCCAGGGCTCAGATTTCTGGGATGCCTTTCACCATTGAGGATGCACCTGGACCATCCACAGCACCACCTCCAGCTACTGTCAGCCTGGAAGAATTTGAGAAACTGAAAGAGAGGAATGAGAATCTGACTCAAGCTCTGCAGAAGACCCTCTGGGAGAGGAGTGATGGTCGTCTAGACATTGAGAGGTTGGAAAAGCTAAAGGTGGAACACCTAACCAGGATTGAGAAATCAGAGGACTACATCAAGAAATCAAGAGCAGGAGAACAAATTTTGAAGAATGCCTGTAAAGAGGCCCAGTTTCAGAAGGCTAGGACTGATCTTTATCTGAAAGAAAGTCAAGCTAGGTGGGTCAGGATCACTGAAGCTCGTACTCAGGAAGATAAGAGAACTCAGGACAAGATTGAGCAGTTGGAGGCCAGTGCAAAGAAGCAACAGGAGGCTCTGCTAGCAACCCAGAAGGAAATTTCAGAACTGAAGCTTAGGGCTGGTGTGAAGAGGGCAAAGTACCAGGACAAGCACAAGAAGCTGACTGCTGCTATTGCCACCAGGAACCTTCTCATCAGAAGCATTACAGAGCAACCGGCTGGTCCTGTAACTGAAGCACTTTTGAAGGAAGTTAAGGAGGATGAATTTGGCTTAGATGTTTGACTGATTTGCTTGTTGTTGTTTCCATTTCATGTACTTTTTCTTTTTGTGTTGTATTTTGGTCCCTCAGGGGCATAAGTTGTAAAAATAAACTATGTATGATTCACCGTTTGTAATATATTTGTTAGTTTGTTCCATTGAGTTTTCCTCATCTCAAGCAACATCAAAGCATCTTCCTCAGGGTCTGGAAAGGTCAAAACCAAGTGCCAAGCCGGATACCTTGGAAACAAATAAGCATACTGCATTGCATACTAACTTTTGTTTTGTGTTGTAGGTTTTTGTTTTATCTGTTACTAACTCTGTTGTGACTCAGGAATTATTGCTCGCCGTCGGGTGTTCCCTCTCAACCGTCCACACAGATATCCTACTCGCAACAATCTTCTTGGTATCCAGATGGACCAAGTACAACAAGAGCTGCCAGAGGTCAGAACCCAGATGGTTAACGAAAGACTGGAGATGAGAAACCAAATGACCCAGTTCATGGAAGTAATGAATGGCTTTGCTCAAAGCCAAGAAAGATTAAGGGCATTGGTAGAAAGGCAGACCCCAGAAGAACCCCATCTAGGGACTGGAGGAACAAGTAACAATGAGAGGGTTCAGCCTCATGTTAACCCACCAGTATATGGGCCTCATCTTCATCCAGAGATCAACATCCCTACTAATGTGCAAGGGAATGCCACTGCAGGCAGAGTCTTACAGGAAGACCCCCAAGAGGATCAATTCACTGTAATGGGAGCTGGGGATGAAGCCTATGATAGGAGGATTGATGAAATTGCTGAGAAATTAAGATCTCTGGAGTCTCAAAACTCCTTCGGTTTTGATGTCATGGACATGGGGTTAGTGGATGGGGTAAGGATTCCTCACAAGTTTAAACCCCCGTGCTTTGAAAAGTACAACGGAACTTCCTGTCCACGAACTCACTTGCAGTCTTTTCTGGGAAGACTTAAGGCATACACCATGGATGAGAAACTGTGGATGTTTTACTTTGAAGATAGCTTGATTGGAGCTTCAAGGGAGTGGTACTCTCACTTGACCAGAGCTACTATCAGGTGCTGGAAATACCTAGCTGAAGCTTTTATCAGGCAGTACCAATACAATCTGGATATGGCTCCTAACAGAACCCTTCTGATGGGAATGTCTCAGTCATCCAGGGAAAGCTTCAGGGAATATGCCCAGAGGTGGAGACAGCTTGCTGCTGCTGTTCAGCCACCCATGTCGGAAAGAGAAATGGCCGACATGTTCATGAACACTCTACAAGGAACATATATTGATAGGCTAGCTGCCTTTTCTTCCACCAGCTTCGCTGACGTAGTTATAGCTGGAGAGAGAATTGAGAGCCTTCTGAAGATGGGTAAAATTTCGGATAATGGTGCAAGTTCGTCAAGTAATCCCAGGAAGCCTTTTGTAGGACCAAGAAGAACCAGTGAGGCAAATGCCATTCATGCCACCAGGGGCAGGCCTCAATATGTCCATAGGTCAGTAGCAGTTGTCACAATTCCAGCTCCAATTCCTCAGCAATCAGCATATCAGCCACAACAACCACCCCATTATCAGCAACAAATTCAGTATCCACCACAAAGAAACTACAACAACAACAACAACAACAACAGTCAACAGCAAAGACCCTTTCAACAAAGACCATCACAGGCAAATAGGGTGATTGACCCTATCCCTATGCTTTATGCCGCTTTATTGCCACAACTCCTGAAACTCAACCTGGTTGAGCTAAGGACATTGGCACCTCCAGATCCTGCCAGTCTTCCAAGAAATTATGATATCAACGCCCGGTGTACTTTTCATTCTAATGCACCTGGCCACAGTACTGAGAAATGCAGGGCTTTACAAATGAAATTACAGGATCTAGTGGATTCCAAAGCTCTCAACTTTGCACCCCCTCCTAATGTCAACAAGAATCCCATGCCCAATCATGGAAGACCAAGAATTAATGCTATTGAGGAAGATAAACCATCTTTCTTAATCACCAGTGTTGGGCAGATTCGGACACTTCTGGTAGAAATTAAAGCTCAGCTCCTAGAATGCCAGATGTTCCCCGGGTGTGAACTCGGTTGTGGTTATTGCAACATTTCGGTCAACGGGTGTGATAACTTGAGAAGCGGCATAGATGGTCTTATCAAAAGTGGTATACTTCAGATCACAACATCAGTACCTGCAAATCCAGCAATCCCTCTGACAACGATTCCTGACTCTTCTACAACTGCAACAAAAATCATTCCAACAAATTCATCAATATCATCAACAATGGCTTCATCTATCACTTCAACAAATCAGATGTCAACAACCATTTCTTCTACAACATCAGCACCCATTTATTCAGCAGAATCTTCTACAACGCCAGCAAAAATCAATGAAGATATCTCAGCAGTCACCATCTACTATGATCCATCATATGTTCCTCCAAACAACAATTTTCAACAACAAATAGTGGCATCTCCTTCCAGGTCACCAGTCACCATCTACTATGATCCGCACACCATTTCAGTACCTTCCTCTGCTGCAGTCAGTCCAGTTACCATTACGGTGCCTGGACCCGTTCCATATGAAAGCAGTAATGCCATCCCTTGACCTTATGGCTCTGACCTCTACTGCAACGGAGAGAAAATCACTTTGGATTCTTCAACCTCTTCTCCACAAATTGATAATGTTGGGGGAGGCAGAGGCTTCACCATAAGCGGACGCCTTTTTGCCTCACAATTGCAAAGACCTAACGCCGAAGCGGAAGCTGCTGCTAAAGCAAAAGGAAAGAGTGTGGTAGTTGAAGAGACAACTGTCAAAGAAACTCAGAAGACATCTTTTGAGCAAGATGTAGACGAGTTTATGAGGATTATAAAAAGAAGTGATTACAAGGTGGTGGATCAGCTTCACCAAACTCCCTCAAAGATCTCCATATTATCCTTGTTGATGTGTTCTGAAGCTCACAGGAACGCATTACTGAAAGTCTTGCACGCAGCATACGTGCCAGAGGAGATCACTGTTAATCAGCTAGAAACTATGGTGGCAAATGTCAACACCATTCATGGACTGGGCTTTACCAATGCTGACTTAACAACTGAGGGGCGTAACCACAACAAGGCTTTACACATCACTCTAGAATGCAAGGGTGATGTTCTATCTCATGTACTGGTAGATACTGGGTCTTCACTCAATGTTCTACCAAAGAAAGCCTTAGTGAAGCTAGAGTATGATGGCTTGGCACTGCGTCCAAGTAATATGGTGGTGAGAGCTTTTGATGGCTCTAAAAGATCAATGCTAGGGGAGATTGATCTGCCTGTGATGATTGGCCCGCAGACCTTCAAAATTACCTTCTATGTGATGGACATTCAGCCGGCCTACAGCTGTTTGTTGGGTAGACCTTGGATCCATGCCGCTGGCGCAGTTACGTCTACCCTTCACCAGAAGCTGAAATTCGAGTGGGAAGGCCAGATCATCACCATCTGTGGTGAAGAGGACATCTTTGTTAGCCATCTGGCTACATACAAGTACATTGAGATGGATGGAGAAATCCATGAAACTATGAGCCAGGGGTTTGAGGCCCTGAACATAAATGAAGCATCTACTGTACTGGGAACCTCCATGACGTCTTATCAGCAAGCCAGGAAGGTTGTTGAAGAGGGGACTGCCCAAGGCTGGGGCAAGCTGCTGCCCGTGGAGAAGAAGGAGGACAGATTTGGGTTGGGTTACAAACCAACTCAACAAGATCAATCAGAGGCTGCTAAGAAGCCCAATTTTGTCAGCGGGGGGATGCTCACCCCGGATGCAGTGAACAACTTGAAAGATGAGTCGGAAGATGAGCGCAACCTGGAGAGCTGGATACGTCCAAGGATCCCGGGGAGCCGTATCTCAAACTGGTCTTCCCAGGAAATTATAAGGGTTACTCCTGCAGAGTAATTATTATTTCCTGTATATTTTAAGCATGCATCAAGTCTTGCATCTTTTCCAAGATGACAAGACTCATTTTGTAATCGGGCCATCTGTAATTTTGTGCAAACAGATCAATCAATGAATATCAGACATCTTTTGCAAATGAGTCTTTTTCTTTTCCGCTCACTGTTTTTCCATTTTTCTTTTTGTACAAAAATAAAATGGCAATGTTTTCAAAATGACAACTTTATTTCACTTTTCTAAACAAGATTAAAATCAATCACTAAAATGAACAATCTAAACCCTTGCAGAGAGTGCCTTTCAGACTGCACCGACAACAGCACAGCTATGGCTTCGTATGACTTTGACAATCCAATCAATCAAGCTGATGAAGGGGTTGAAGAAGATTATGAGCTTCCTGAAGAGCTAGCCAGGTTGTTAAGGCAGGAGGAGAAGGTTATCACTCCTCATCAGGAGGAGGTTGAAACGATTAATCTTGGTACGAATGAAGATGTGAAAGAGGTTAAAATCGGGGCCTGCTTACAAGATTTAGTGAAGAAACAACTGATTGACCTGCTTCGTGAATATGTGGATGTGTTTGCTTGGTCTTATCAGGATATGCTAGGGTTGGACACCGATATTGTCATGCACAAGCTGCCTTTAAGGGAACACTGCCCACCGGTTAAACAGAAACTGCGCCGTACTCGCCCAGATATGGCAATGAAGATCAAAGAAGAGGTACAAAAGCAGTGGGACGCCGGGTTCCTTGCTGTAACGAGCTATCCACCGTGGGTTGCTAGCATTGTACCTGTGCCTAAGAAAGACGGCAAAGTGAGGATGTGTGTGGACTACCGGGATCTGAACAGAGTCAGCCCGAAAGATGATTTCCCATTACCTCACATTGACGTATTGGTCGATAATACGGCTCAGTTCTCGGTGTTCTCCTTCATGGACGGATTTTCAGGATACAATCAGATCAAAATGTCGCCTGAAGACATGGAGAAGACAACTTTCATCACACCCTGGGGCACGTTCTGTTACAAGGTGATGCCATTCGGACTAAAGAATGCTGGTGCAACATATCAACGGGCTATGGTAACATTATTCCACGACATGATCCATAAATAAATTGAATGTTATATGGATGACATGATTGCCAAGACCCTCACAGAAGAAGACCACCTGGTAAATCTGCTGAAGTTATTCAAGCGTCTGAGGAAATACCAACTGAAGCTGAACCCCAACAAGTGCACATTCGGGGTGCGATCTGGTAAGCTGCTGGGCTTTATTGTGAGCGGAAAAGGGATTGAAGTTGACCCTGATAAAGTTAAAGCCATTCAAGAAATGCATGCACCAAAATCAGAAAAAGAAGTTCGAGGGTTTCTAGGCAGATTGAACTACATTTCACGGTTCATATCTCACCTTACAGCAACTTGTGAACCTTTGTTCAAGCTGTTAAGAAAAGAACAAACGGTCAGGTGGAACGAAGACTGCCAGAGGGATTTTGACAAGATCAAGGAGTACTTGCAAGAACCTCCAATCCTTATGCCTCCAGTTGAAGGAAGACCTCTAATCATGTACTTGACAGTATTAGAAGAGTCAATGGGGTGTGTATTGGGCCACCATGACGAGTCCGGTCGAAAAGAGTATGCAATATACTACCTAAGCAAAAAGTTTACCGACTGTGAACAACGTTATTCACTGCTCGAGAAAACTTGCTGTGCTTTAGCGTGGGCTGCTCGCCGACTGAGACAGTATATGTTGACCCACACTACTCTATTGATCTCCAAGATGGACCCAGTTAAGTACATTTTTGAGAAGCCAGCACTTACCGAACGGGTTGCAAGATGGCAAATGATCCTCACAGAATATGACATCCAGTACACATCTCAAAAGGCTATCAAGGGCAGTGTATTGTCTGATTATCTTGCTGAGCAACCCATTGATGATTACCAGCCAATGAGATTTGACTTCCCTGATGAAGACATCATGTTCATAAAAGCAAAAGATCATGAAGAGCCTGTTCACACTGAAGGGCCTGACCCGGAAGAAGAATGGACTATGATGTTTGATGGGGCTGTTAACATGAATGGTCGGGGTGTTGGTGCAGTACTCATTACACCTAAAGGGGTTCACATGCCTTTCTCGGCAAAATTTACCTTTAACTGCACTAATAACGAAGCTGAATACGAAGCTTGCATTATGGGTCTTGAGGAAGCCATTGACCTCAGGATCAAAACTTTGACTGTATTCGGAGATTCAGCTTTGGTAATCAATCAAACCAATGGCAAATGGTACACGCACCAGGATCATCTGATACCTTACCGGGATTATACAAGGAGGTTATTGACTTTCTTCACAACGGTCAAGCTTGAGTATATCCCTCGGGACGAGAATCAATTTGCAGATGCTCTGGCTACCATTTCATCCATGATCAAAGTTCAAGCTGCCAACTTTGTGCCTCGGATTTCAGTGTCCAGACTTGACAGACCAGCGTATGTATTTGCAGCAGATGTTGTTAAGGATGATAAGCCTTGGTTCCACGACATTAAGTGCTTCTTGGAGGATCAGACATACCCACCTGGGGCATCTTCCAATGATAAGAAGACATTAAGAAGGCTAGCTGGTAGTTTCTTCTTGAATACTGATGGTTCTTTGTACAAGAGAAACTTTGATATGGTACTCCTCAAATGCGTTGATAGAACAGAAGCAGACTTGTTGATGCACGAGGTGCACGAAGGATCCTTTGGTACCCATGCAGGAGGGCATGCCATGGCTAAAAAGTTGTTAAGATCAGGCTATTACTGGATCACAATGGATGTAGACTGTTGTGCCTACGCCAGGAAATGCCATAAATGCCAGATCTATGCGGATAAAGTACATGTGCCTCCGAATCCTCTGAATGTGATGTCTTCACCATGGCCCTTTGCCATGTGGGGCATTGATATGATTGGAAAGATTGAATCGACTGCTTCAAACGGCCACAAATTCATCCTGGTTGCCATTGACTATTTCACCAAGTGGGTTGAAGCAGCTTCCTATGCAAATGTTACAAGGCAAGTGGTAGCCAGATTTCTGAAGAGGGACATCATCTGTCGGTATGGAGTGCCCGAGTGAATCATTACTGATAATGGTTCTAACTTAAACAACAAAATGATGGCAGAGCTGTGCCGGGACTTCAAGATCCAACACCACAATTCTTCTCCTTACAGGCCAAAGATGAATGGCGCTGTTGAGGCAGCAAATAAGAATATCAAGAAGATTGTGCAGAAGATGGTAGTTACTTACAAATACTGGCATGAAATGCTACCATTTGCCTTGCATGGGTACCATACGTCAATCAGAACATCCACTGGGGCAACACCGTATCAGCTTGTGTATGGTATGGAAGCAGTCCTACCTGTTGAAGTTGAATTACCCTCCCTGCAGGTACTAATGGATGTTAGATTGAACGAAGCAGAGTGGGTCCGATCCCGATATGAACAACTGAATCTGATTGAAGAAAAGAGATTAGCTGCAATCTGTCATGGGCAGCTGTATCAGAAAAGAATGAAGAAAGCCTTCGATCAGAAAGTCAGGCTCCGAGAGTACCAAGTAGGGGATCTTGTGCTGAAAAGACTCCTCCCTCCTCATACATACCACATGGGCAAGTGGACTCCGAACTATGAAGGGCCATTCATAGTAAAGAAAGTTTTCTCTGGTGGAGCACTGATGCTCAGTACTATGGATGGTGAAGACTTCCCGTCCCCTGTGAATTCAGATGCAGTTAAAAAATACTTCGCATGAAAATGACCCGCTGGACATAAAAACAGAATGAAAGTCCAGGCAAAAATAGGGCATCCCGGCGAGTCAAAAACAGAATAAAGGACTTGGGCAAAAATAAGGGAAAATAAACAAAAAATGTACACCCGCTGAGTTGAAAAGCCACATTGGACAACTCAGGCAAAAAATAGGTATCCCGATGGATTGAAAACCCGAAAGGGCGATCCATGCAAAATAAGGGAAGAAGCGAACAACTGCATTCTGAATTCATCTGTATCACTTGGTAAGCTTCGGAAGGGCCAAGCGCCGGTCAGAATCAGCCTTCTTCAGAAAGCAAGACGAGAAGAATGTCAAAAGTCATACGAGTCATAGCCAGGGGAAGCTTCCTGAAGCGTCATCAACATTGCCAACATTTTTGTTTTTCAATTTATAACAATCTCCTCATTTTAGGGGATTTGTTTCTCTGACTGTATCTCGCCAATTCAGGGCATATGAATCAATAAAATCAGATTTTCAGTCATGTTTCGTCTTGTGCACCTTATTTTCATTTGCAAAATGTCCGATGTCTCTAAGATACTGATTGCATAAATACAGATGCTTCTCTTCTAAAAATACGTGCTTGCAGGAAATATACTTACTCCCGGAGGTGTCTAAACTCCTATGATGGAATCCAGTAAGGGATACCTCGGGATTACTTGTGCGCTTCTCTATCTTTTCAGGTATTCAGAGCACAGCATGGGGCATGAAAGCACTCACCCCAGCAAGATGGCAAATCATTATCTACTCAGTTTATCTCCCGTTTAGCACCGGAGATGGTTTCTCCCCAGCTGAGTTGTCAAGTATCATCCTCAGCGAGACCCCTACAGAAATCTCCAGGAAGACCTTCCCATGATCTTTCTTCTTCCCCAGCCGAGTTGCCATTTACTATTCCTCCGTAGCCAAGTGCAAAAGCCGGGAAGCCATCTCCCCATAGAGCTTCAGCCTCCATCCAGAAGAGCGATGCCCGAAGAACTCACAACAGAGTGAAGAAAGCTTCTACAAACCCCAGCTGGGTCCCTCATTACCAAAGATAGGTCTATCAGTGACCTATATCACCAAGCAGAGTCCCATATGTCAGATCTACCAATGATCTCATCCCCAGCTGGGATGTTCACTTCAAGCAGATCAACTAGAGATCTTCATAGCAACGGGATCCGAATCCCATATCGGTATTTTTGCATAATCATGGCATTAGCATCATATTCTCCCCACAAAGCGTAGCATTCCGTCTAATACGGAGCATTACGGCAAAAAATCAAACATGTTGCATAATCATAAGCCAGGTTCTGAATCAAACACTTGTGAATATTGACAACCCATCAACAATATACAGAAAACTCCCCAAATTCCCCGGCAGAAAGCCAAGGCACCTTCCCTAAAGATACAGATACATCTTGACACCCGTCCGTGTCATATCCCCAGCAGAGAGCTAAAGCTAAAACATCGACCTTACACTCACAAATACAAATTTACCCTCCTTTTGGCACCCGTCCGTGTCATCATTCCCCAATAAAGTTGCCTGAGCAAACAAACACTTATATATTACAGATACTTCTCGACACCCGCCCGTGTCATATCCCCAGTAGAAAGCCAAAGCGTCCCATTTGCACTCACAAATGCATATACTTATACAAATTCCCTGACACCCGTCCGTGTCACCTTCCCCAGCACAGAGTTACCTGAACATTTTGTAAATCATATACTTGTTTATATTACACCTTTCTTTTTTTGACACTCGTCCGTGCCACCCTCCTCAGCAAGTTAAACACTCAACTATACACCACTCATACTTATTTCACTCATACAGATACTCGTCCGTATCTTGTATATACCACTCATATCCCCCCAGATTCAACACTCGTCCGTGTTATTTGTTAACCAACTGATACTCGTCCGTATCATCATCTCAGAGCATGCCTCAAGCGTTTGTTTCTACCTGATACTCGTCCGTATCATAGTCTTAGGGATGCTCGTCCGCATCTTTAATCCATACACGTGTCAAACACTCATGTCTTCTTGAACTTAGACACTCATCTGTGTCTATTATTCCCCAGAAGAGTCCCCTCAGAATCGACACTCGTCCGTGTTCTTTGTTAACCAGTTGATACTCGTCCGTATCATCATCTCTGAACATACGTCAGCATTTGCTTCTACCCGATACTCGTCCGTATCGTAGTCTTAGGGATGCTCGTCCGCATCTTTAATCTATACACAACGTCAAAACACTTATACCTTTTATTTCTTGGATGTAAACACTCGTCCGTGTTTACTATTCCCCGGTAGGTCGCCAGCAAAGCAAAATCTCTTCTCTATCTGACATTCGTCCTATGTCATGATAAACCCTGAGAGTAGCCGTACCCTGCTAGGTGATCGTCCTTCACCTCTTGATGATCGTCCTTCATCATGCTCATCCGATAGCCGTCCCCATCGTTGATCTTTTCTATCCGACATTCGTCCTATGTCGTGATATTTTTAGCAGCCGTCCCCTGCTAGGTGATCGTCCTTCACCTTTTGATGACCGTCCTTCATCATTTTACCCGATGGCCGTCCCCATCGTTGATCTTGTTATCTGACATTCGTCCTATGTCATGATAAACCTTGAGAGCAGCCGTCCCATGCTAGGTGATCGTGCTTCACCTCTTGATGATCGTCCTTCATCATGCTCATCCGATGGCCGTCCCCATCGTTGACCTTTTATCCGACATTCGTCCTATGTCGCGATACTTTCGGCAGCCGTACCCTGCCAGGTGATCGTCCTTCACCTTAGATGACCGTCCCTCATCTTATCCCCAACAGAGCAGCCGTCCCCTGCTAGGTGATCGTCCTTCACCTTTGATGACCGTCCCTCATAATTATTTCATTTATTCTTTAACCCGATGGCCGTCCTCGTCGCGGTCCATTTTCCTTTTCCTGATGATCGTCCTTCATCAGTTTAGCCCGATGGTCGTCCCCATCGTTGTTTACATTACTTCATGAACCTGATGGCCGTCCCCATCATAGTCCCTTTTATCCCCAGCATGTCGGCCGTCCCCGTCATTGCTCTTTCCCCAGCAGTCGTCCCCTGCTCGACGGTCGTCCTCCGTCGCCTGCACTTTACAATATACCTTATTTTCGTTTACAATCTATATCCCTTTTCTTCTTCATTCTGTGAGTGCAAATTTTGGACTGTCTTTGGTATTCAACCACAAGTTATCTTGTTTGCCTGATAAGCCGTTGCTTACATTCTACACAGCTAACTCATGCTTGAATAGGGGCAGCTGTAAACACCCCAAATTTTCCCTCACCCATTCACACCATGGCTTGTGGTCTTTTCATATGCATAATTTTAATCATAGCATCCCATATTGTATATTTGCTTCACTGCATTGGTTCTAAGTCATCTGCATCTAGGTTTGTGATCTGAGCAATCCAAGAGCTACTTGAGCCACTCCAAAGATCATCAATAACTTCAAAGGGGTCCATGTATGTTCAAGCATCATATTATATCCTCTCAAAGTCAAGAATGTCAAAAATCACAGGAACTGAGAATGGCATGGAAGCAGAGCCAGGTTTAACTGCACAGATGACCTAGAATTAGGGTTTTGGTTTCAAAGGCCATAACTCCAATTTTTTTGGTCATTCTTGTTCCTATTGGTCTCTATATGGTATAGGGATCATGCATATCAATTTTCATGAATAAATTCCATGGGGAAGGCATCTGATCAAGAGTTGACTTCTTGAGCAAGTCAGTGCAAAATCAGGGCATCTGAGGCCCCCAATGACCCAACCAAAGGGTGTTCTTCATCATTTTGATTATGTATGATCTTTATTTGATCATAGAAGATGTTAGAAGTTCACAAATTTGAAGAATTTCAAGCCATTTGCAAAGTTGACTTTTTGGGAAAGTTGACTTATAATGAAAATTGCCATTTTGGGAAACTTTTTCAACCCTTGCTTTTTGATTCAAAAATGTTTCAAATGGGAAAACTTTGGTCATGAAAGTTGTAGAATGGATCATTCCCTTTTCAAAAAGTACAAGAACTCATTCTAATTCATTTTGGATCAAAAGTTATGGCTTGTCAAAGTTGGGAAAAATCACATAATTTCAAGTTATGCACCAAAGAGGCAAAGTTGCAAAATCCCTTGCCAAGGCAAATTGAACTTCCAAATGGACTTCTAAACTTCACACAAACATGAACCAATGCCTAAAGATCAGAATTCACCAAGAGTTTGCTCATTTTTGTGACTTAAGGAACAAGAAACTTCAAAAGGGCCAAAGATGAAGCAAGTTGCAAAACCTCACTCAAACCCTAATCCACTTGCTTGCTGACTTCAGAATTTATCCAAGGGTTCTCCACACTTCTTGCTACGCAGGACACCCCATTTTTCCTTGGCTAGCTATGAGCCCATACCTCTCTTACACAAAGTTTGACATTTTGGCAACTTTCCCATACCAATCACAATAGGCCAGCACCCACTCTCTGACCTATCCCACTTCTTTATGTGGATCAAAGGCAAGCAAAAGCACATAACAACTCAGCCTGAAACTCCAAGAACACAGCACACTCAAAAATCCTCTCATTTGCAAAAGCCTTCGAATCTCTTGATTCAGCCATCAAACCTTCAAACTTTTTTCACCATTCAACTCCATAAACCTCACTGATCATTTCCCACCCTCCATTTTGCCATAAAACATCCACAATCAAAAACACGATTTTCACATTTCACAAACTGAGATTCTGCAAACTCTCTCCAGAGGCTATTTAAACTCCAACCAAGCATTGCAAGCTTCTTAGGAGGTTCATTGGAGGGGATTTGAAGCAAAGAACTGGCCAGAAAGTCCCTGATTCGAAAGCTCAAGCTCAGGTAGCCATGGCACTTATTTTTCCAGAACTCTCATTTTATGTTATAGAATGATTCTACATGCTTTACTGATTGCCATGATGTGTTTAGATTTGAAAATAGTTGAGAAATAAGCATTTCATGAGCTTCTGAAATTTCTGCCATGTTTTCCGTTTTGCTATGATTCACGAATTTGATGATGAATAAATGATTTTTGGTGAGTGATTCTTGTTGGGGTTGATGTGGGGATCGTTTCTGGAAAGTTAGAGAGCTTGGGGATGCGTAGAGAGTGAGATAGCACAAGTGACCTACCGGAGAAGATGACCGGAACACTGTTCCGGTCACCTGAAAATGTTTAGGGTTCAGATTAGGGTTAATGACATAATTAGCGTAGTTTGAATGTGAGCCGTCCAGATGCGCGCGCTGGTCAATTCCCTCCCTTTTCATTTGAATCCTGGCCCTTAGATGCTCTGACTTTCCCATTAATTCATTTTTATTTTCATTTTATTTGTTTTGTTTTGTACATTTAATTAAAAATAGTAAAAATCATCAAAAAATTCTGAAAATTTTTATCAAGCCTTTTATTAATTTTCAGAAACCAAAAATATTTTCATTTTTATTTTTTGCCTCAAAAATTATTTTTAAATCATTTAAAAGTTTATTTTTAATTAATTAATGAAAATTAATTAATTAAAAATACTTTTAGGTATTTAAAAATCACAAAAAAATTCATGTAACATTTAAAATCATTTAGAGACATTATCCAACTCTCAAACCAAATTTATTTTTTGATCTTGATGCCTTTTGACAATTTTCAATGGATTTAATTTCATTTTTAGGCATTATTTTGATTCAAACTTCAAAAATTCATTTCTGCCTAACCATTGAGAGTTGGACAATGATTCTTTTTGCATTGCATCTTGCATATCATGTAGTTTATAGGATTAAATTGGCATGAATTGATCTTGCATTTCCTATTTATTTGGCATTTTTCTTGACAAGGTACCTTAAAACCCTAGCCAACTTAGGAAATTCATAACTTGCACTAGGTTAAGAATTGGATCCTCTCCTTTGGGTAGTGAGTTTGTATAGGTTTAGGGTTCCTTTGATTGCATTTTCAAATTTTTATCATGATGTTTGCTTCTGGTTTTGAATTTTGTTTTGTGCATTGTTCATAAACCCTAATTCATGCTTTCCTTTGCATCCATCTCCCATTTGCTTGCATACCATGACTTGCTATGACATTTTGTGCATCCATTTGATTCATAAGACATCTTAGGACATATTAGAATCATGTGTGATCATTGCATCTTTCATTTGCCATATTGTATGTCATTTGCATTTCATAACTTTTCATTTATGTTCATGGTTCTAAGCATGTTTCTTTTGCATTCCATATGTTTGTATGATCATCCTCATGCCTTGTTTCATGTTTGCATCATCTCTTAGCATCATTAACATCATACTCATGCTTCTGGTTTTGGTTTGCATCATCACATTGCATCTCATTTTGCATTGCATTTCATTTCTTTACTAACTTTCTCAGGTGGTAAGTTGCTTTGAGAAGTGAATTTGCCTTCACTTCTCACAATCTTTTTTTCATATCTCTTATGCATCATTGATGCATTTTTGCATGTGTTTGGATTGAGCTTGCTCATTCTTGTTCATCTTATCTCTCTTTCTTCAAGCAACTTGACTTCTTAAGTGAAGCAAGTTGTTTTGCTTCTTTTTGCTCCTTTCATCTGCTTCCCTCCTTGGTGGTTCTTTGAAGATCTTTCTCTTTTAAGCCTCACAAACCTTAGGATCTCCAAGTATGATAACAATTAGGGTTTTGGTTAGTCCCCCATTTAGTTTTACCTTTGTGTCTCTTTGAGTCTTCTCTTCTCATCTCATAATCAGGGACTAAACCCTAAAGGCTTTAAGGCTTTGTGATTAAGCTTATGCCTGCATACTTCTATTAGGATGAAGTGTATAACTTTAATCCTAAGTGTTAAACCCTTAATGTGTTTAAATCATTTAATCAATCCACTTAATAATCATCAAGACATCAAGCTTGTAACTTGGGCCTTGCATTAGGGTTCTAATTCTTCCTTAATTGGTTAAGAAGGACTAACCCTAATGTTAATGGACAAGTCCCCCTCAAGTTGTCTTACAAACCATAAAAACCATTTCTTCATCTTACCATTAACTAAAATCCACTTAATAAAGGCTTTGTTTTGTCATGAGGTTAATCCTTAATCATGGATTAAGTTGAGGAGTTTTCCTCAGCTTAAACATTCTCATCTATTATCCTTCTATTGGGATGGTGTAATGAGTCTGTTTAATCCCTGATTATGGCTTAATCTCATTACTTAACACTAAACAAAAACAACAAAAAACATCTAAATAATCACAAGTAGGTTAATGATCTTAATCCTACTCCATGGTGATTAAGTGTGAGATGCTGACTTCACACTTAAGGTATTCTCATTACCCCAAATCAGAGGGAAGATGTGATGAGTTTACTAACCCATTGGTTTAGGCTTAAGCTCATTAACTTATGACAAACTCTCAAAAGCAATAAAAGACTGAAAATACAAAACAAACAATAATCGTCTCCTCCGGGATTCTTTTCTCATCTCATTCACTCACAAACGAGAACTTGCTCCTTCCGTCTAATGCAAGACAGTTTGCACCTGAGCCAGACAGGTCATACACTTGAGCATAGACAAGTAAGCAGTTCATCAGTCAATTTATCTTTCAGTCTCATTGGGTCGAACTACGGTGTTCTGACTTCCTCATTGCACGAGAGGATACGTAGGCATAACTTAACAGTTATCGAACAAAAGTCTCTGTACATTCCCCCTCTTTCTAGCCTCATTCTTTTAGCCTCATGGTCTTGAGCATTTCATTCTTTTTTTTTACACTGACACTTCATTTATACACTTCACTTCTCTTACACTGACACCTGTACATCCTTTTCCGGCTCTTTTATACACAGATTACACTGACACTACCCCTTTAAAACACAAATCTTTTAAGCGTGGATCCTGTCGAGTACGGCGGACAATCTGGGTGCTAATACCTTCCTAGGTTGTAACCAACCCCTTTTCTCAGTCTCTCTGGTTCGCAACAGTCTTATCCATACCTTTCTAGGTTTATGCAGCATTACCTTTCCTCCAGGATAAAAATGTCTAGCTGGCGACTCTTTTCTTTTCTTGTGAGTTCACCCCTGTGTATTCACATTCCTCTTTTCGCCGACCGTTCGCGTCTGTACCCCTCTTGGCCCCGGTTGTCATTTGGTGGGAGCGACACATGGGTGATGGGCTCAACAATTGGAAGACCGAAGACGTTATTCCTATCTCCTTTAGTCAGGAGTAAATACTATTACTGTGTTTCTATTTTAAGTTTGTAATTTTGAACAATTAAACTTTTAAGCCTTGTGCCTTACCCGGGGCACAATGGTATGCTTATTTCGGGATGTCATTTCATTTGCATATTCATTCAATAAAAATCAATGGACGTTTCTGTTTTATCAGTTATGTGTTCTTACACACACCCACATCACTAAAATGCAGATCCTTATCCACTCTGGATTCTGTTGATAACAGTTCTACTATTGCCAATTATAATTTCGAGAATCCGATCTATCAGGTTGAAGATGGAAAGGAGGAAGATTGTGAAGTACCTGTAGAGCTTGCTAGGTTGTTACAACAAGAACAGAAAGCTATACAGCCACATGAAGAGTGTAAGCACCCCAAATTTTCCCTCACCCATTCACACCATGGCTTGTGATATCCTCATATACATAATTTCAATCATAGCATCCCATATTGCATATTTGCTTCACTGCATTGTTTCAAAGTCATCTGCATCTAGGGTTTGTGATCTGAGCATTCCAGAGCCATTTGAGCCACTCCAAAGGTCATCAATCACTTCAAAGGTGTCTATGTATGTTCAAACATCATATTGTATCTTCACAAAGTCAAGAATGTCACAGAATGACAAGAACTGAGGATGGCATGGAAGTAGAGCCAGGTTTGACTGCACAGATGACCTAGAAATAGGGTTTTGGTTTCAAAGGCCATAACTCCAAAATTTTTGGTCATTCTTGTTTCTATTGGTCTCTATATGGTATAGGGATCATGCATATCAATTTTCATGAAGAAATTCAATGGGGAAGGCATCTGATCAAGAGTTGACTTTTTGAGCAAGTCAGTGCAAAATCAGGGCATCTGAGGCCCTCAATGACCCAACCAAAGGGTGTTCATCATCATTTTGATTATGTATGATCTTTATTTGATCATAGAAGATGTTAGAAGTTCACAAAATTGAAGAATTTCAAGCCATTTGCAAAGTTGACTTTTTGGGAAAATGACTTGTAATGGAAACTTGCCATTTTGGGAAACTTTTTCAACCCTTGCTTTTTGATTCAAAAATGCTTCAAATGAGAAAACTTTGGTCATGAAAGTTGTAGAATGGATCATTCCCTTTTCAAAAAGTACAAGAACTCATTCTAATTCATTTTGGAACAAAAGTTATGGTTTGTCAAAGTTGGGAAAAATCACATAATTTCAAGTTATGCACCAAAGAGACATTTTGCAAAATGGTATGATCAAGCATTCTAAAGACTTAAAATGTGCACAAACTCATCACAACATGATCATGTGACTTCTAAAAATCAGAATTGGCCCAAGAATTATGCATTTTGATGCCTTGAACTTCATGAATTTCCAAAGGGGCTAAACTTTGTGAAAATTGCAAAACATCTCACAAGCTTTGATACACTTGCTGATTTGCCTCAAAACCAATTCCATGGACATCCTTAAACTCAGCTGAGCCAAGACAAGACAAAAAGCTAGCTGTACCATTGCCCATACCTCAAGTACAAATCAAGTTGACATTTTGGCAACTTGCCCATACCAATCACAATAGGCCAGCACCCACTCTCTGACCTATCACACTTCTTTATGTGGATCAAATGCAAGCAAAAGCACATAACACACAAGCCTGAAACACTCTCCAAGCCAGCATACTCAAAAATCCTCACATTTGCAAAAGCCTTCAAATCCCTTGATTCAGCCATCAAACCTTCAAACTTTTTCCACCATTCAACTCTATAAACCTCACTGATCATTTCCCACCCTCCATCTTGCCCTAAAACCTCCACAATCCAAAACACGATTTTCACATTTCATGAACTGAGATTCTGCAAACTCTCTCTAGAGGCCATTTAAACTCCAGCTAAGCATCACAAACACTTGGAGGGAATCACTGGAGTGGATTTGAAGCAAAGAACTGGCAAGAAAGTCCCTGATTCGAAAGCTCAAGCTCAGGTAGCCATGGCATTTATTTTTCCAGAACTCTCATTTTATGTTATAGGATGATTCTACATGTTTCACTGATTGCCATGATGTGTTTAGTTTTGAAAATAGTTGAGAAATAAGCATTTCACGAGCTTCTGAAATTTCTGAGTTCTTTTCCGTTTTGCTTTGATTCATGGATTTGATGATGAATAAATGGATTTTGATGACTGATTCTTGTTGGGGTTGGGGAGAGGATCATTTTTGGAGAGTTTTAGGGCTTAGGGATGCGTATTAAGAGAGATAGCATGAATGGCTGGCCGGAGAAGATGACCGGAACACTGTTCCGGTCATCTGAAAGTGATTAGGGTTCAGATTAGGGTTAATGACTTAATTAGCATAGTTTGAATGTGAGCCGTCTAGATGCGCGCGCTGGTCAATTCCCTCCCTTTTTATTTGAATCTCAGCCATCAGATTGGCTGACTTTCTCATTTTTCATTTAAAATTCATTTTATTTTTATTTGTTTTGATTTATTTTGCACGAATTATTAAAAATAGCAAAAAATATTTAAAAATTATGAAAATTTTTGTCAAGATTTTCATTATTTTTCAGAACACAAAAATATTTTTATTTTTATTTTTTGCATTAAAAATTATTTTTAAATCATTTAAAAGATTATTTTTAATTAGTTAATGAAAATTAATTAATTAAAAATACTTTTAGGTATTTAAAAATCACAAAAAAATTCATGTAACATTTAAAAACATTTAGAAACATTGTCCAACTCTCAAACCAAATTTCTTTTTTGTTCTTGATGCCTTTTGATAATTTTCTTTGGATTTAATTTCATTTCAAGGCAATATTTTGTTTCAAACTTCAAAAATTCATTTCTGCCTAACCATTGAGAGTTGGACAATGAATTTTCTTGAATTGCATCTTGTATAGCATGTAGTTTATAAGATAAAATTGGCTTGAATTGATCTTGCATTTTCAATTTGTTTTTGCATTTTTCTTGTCAAGGTACCTTAAAACCCTAGCAATCTTAGGAAATTCATAACTCTCACTAGGATAAGAGTTGGATCCCCTCCTTTGGGCAGTGAGTTTGTATAGGCTTAGGGTTCCTTTGATTGCATTTTCAAATTTTTATCATGTCATTTGCTTCTAGTTTTGGATTTTGCTTTGTGTGTTGATCATAAACCCTAATTTGTGCCTTCCTTTGCATCCATCTTCCATTTGCTTGCATACCATGACTTGCCATGACATTTTATGTATTCATTTGATTCATAATACATCTTAAGGCATATTAGAATCATGTTTGATCATTGCATATTGAATTTTCCATGTCATATGTCCATTACATTTCATAACTTTTCATGTACATCCATGGTTCAAAACATGCTTCATTTGCATCCATATGTTTGTATGATCATTCTAATGCCTTGCCTCATGTTTGAATCATCTCTTAGCATCATTAACATCATACTTATACTTCTGGTTTTGGTTTTCATCATGACATTGCATCTCATTTTGCATTGCATTTCATTTCTTTACTAACTTTTCAGGTGGTAAGTTGTTTTGAGAAGTGAATTTGCCTTCACTTCTCACAATCTCTTTTCATCTCTCTTATGCATCATTGCTGCATTTTTGTATGTGTATTAGATTGAGCTTGCTCATTCTTGTTCACCTTACCTTCTTTCCTCAAGCAACTTGTCTTCTTAAGTGAAGCAAGTTGTTTTTCTTCTCTTTGCTCCTCTCATCTGCTTCTCTCCTTGGTGGTTCCTTGAAGATTTCTTTCTTAAACCTCACAAACCCTAGGAATGACCAAGCATGATAACAATTAGGGTTGATTAGTCCCCCACTTAGCTTTTACCTTTGTGTCTCTTTGAGTTTTCTCTCCTCATCTCATAATCAGGGACTAAACCCTAAAGGCTTTAAGGCTTTGTGATTAAGCTTATGCCTGCATCCTTCTATTAGGATGAAGTGTATAACTTTAATCCTAAGTGTTAAACCCTAATGTGTTTAAATCCTTTAATCAATTCACTTAATAATCATCAAGACATTAAGCTTGTAACTTGGGCCTTGCATTAGGGTTCTAATTCTTCCTTAATTGGTTAAGAAGGACTAACCCTAGTGTTAATGGACAAGTCCCCCTCAAGTTGTCTTACAAACCATAAAACTCACTTCTTCATCTTATCATTAACTAAAATCCACTTAATAAAGGCTTTGTTTTGTCATGAGGTTAATCCCTAATCATGGATTAAGTTGAGGAGTCTTTCTCAGCTTAAATGTTCTCATCTATTATCCTTCTATTAGGATGGTGTAATGAGTCCATTAAATCCTTGATTATGGATTAAGCTCATTACTTAACACTAAACAAAAACAACAAAAACATCTAACTAATCACAAGTAGGTTAATGATCTTAATCCTACACCATGGTGATTAAGTGTGAGACACTGACTTCACACTTAAGGTATTCTCATTACCCCTAATCAGAGGGAGGATGTGATGAGTTTAATAACCCATTGGTTTAGGCTTAAGCTCATTTTCTTATGACAAACTTCAAAAAAGCAATAAAAGACTGAAAACTTAAAACAAACAATAATCTTCTCCTCCGGGATTCTTTTCTCACCTTATTCACTCACAAACGAGAACTCGCTTCTTCCGTCTAATGCAAGACAGTTTGCACCTGAGCCAGACAGGTCATACACTTGAGCATAGGCAAGCAAGCAGTTCACAAGTCAATTCATCTTTTAGTCTCTTTGAGTCGAACTACGGTGTTCTGACTTCCTCATTGCACGAGAGGATACGTAGGCATAACTTCACGGTTATCGAACAAAAGTCTCTGTATATTCCCCCTCTTTATAGCCTCATTCTTTAAGCCTCATGGTCATGAGAATTTCATTCTTATTCTTACACTGACACTTCATTTATACACTTCTCACTTCTTTTACACTGACACTTGCATTCTTTCCAGCTTTGATACACAAATTGCACAGACACTACCCCTCTAAAACACAAACCTTTTAAGCGTGGATCCCGTCGAGTACGACGGACAATCTGGGTGCTAATACCTTCCCAGGTTGTAACCAACCCCCTTTCTCAGTCTATCTGGTTCGCAACCGTCTTATCCATATCTTTCTAGGTCTATGTAGCATTACCTTTCCTCCGGGATAAAAATGCCTAGCTGGCGACTCTTGTCTTTCTGAGTTCACCCTTATGTGTTCTCACCCTTCTTTCGCCGACCGTTCGCGTCTGTACCCCTTCTGACCTGAGGTGTCATTTGGTGGGAGCGACAGCTTGGCGACTCTGCTGGGGACCCTTATACTTTAACCAGGGCTTCTGGTTCTTTTTATGGGTTCCTCCTAGCGCTTGTTTGGTTTGTGTTTACTGGGGTGTTATGTGCTAATTGTGTTTGTTTATTTGCTTTATTTATTGCCTTATGTACAGCTTTATTTATTGCTTTCCTTTACAGTTTTGCATATTTCATACTATCATTGTCACTGTGCTGGATTTGTTCTTCTGTTTTGGTGGGTGGGGTTTCATTGAGAGTTTAAGGTCCTATACCTAGGACCTGAGTGACACCTAGGCTAGAGTGGTTCATGTTCTTTCCCATTCCATTTCGGTCTGGTGCGGGAATATGAAACACGGTTCAGATGTGGGTTTCTTCTTGAGAACTCTGTGCTACAGATTTCCTGTAGTGCTAGGGCTATCTGGGAAGCCTGCTAAGTCTGGATGACCTTTATTATGACCTTCAGAAACTGAGGTGAATTAGAGGAGGATCTTTTATGGTTATTGTAAACACTGTACCTCCGGGTTGGAAGTGTTTACACTTCTCATAACTGATCCAAGTCTGAGGATCCTTGTTTTAGAACATCACCTGTGAGGGGGTTGGGCTGTTTACAGGTTTGCAGGAACCCTTAGCCACATCATACCCTGTTTTTTGTTTTGATTAAGAATGCTTCACTTTGGACAGTTCTTGTGATTTAACCCTGGACATGTGACTCTTTATTTGAGTCCCCCACCTTGGTTACTGGACTTCTGAACCTCCATCTGGACTTCTTAGACATACATGGACTTATATCAAGGCAGTAATCAGATCCAGCTTGATCACAAACCCTTGCATATCATTTGCATACTCATCATTTGCATCATTTTAACATTTGTTTATTTGTTTTTCAGGGTATCCATATTACATCAGGCTTGGTTTTGACCCCTTCATCTGCATAGACCCCTGTTCACCAGTTATCTACTTCAACTATCTTCATCAGTTGCCTGCTTCAGTTATTTCCATCACCAGCCATCCTATCAGTGGCTCATCTCCAGTATCAGTCTTCATCATCAGCATTTGTTTCAGCTCTTCATCAGCAGTCATGGCACCCAAGAAGAGCAACATTTCATACCATTTCTTTGAGCCTGTGCTGGCTGGCATCAGGCAGGTCCAAGCACTTATCACTCTAGACCACATCCCATTATTCAGAGAGCATTATGGAGGCATCCTTGATATGGTTATGGACTTGGATCCTTCTCAGAGGAGTTTGATCCACACTTGCCTACAGTTTTATGACCTTCCTTTGAGATGCTTCACTTTCCATAACTTTCAGCTGGGACCTCTGCTGGAGGAGTTTTCATCACTGATTGGAGTGCCTGTTAGGGGTGGTGTCCCCTTCAACCCTGAGATGACCTCTCCCAGCAATGGAGAAGTGGCAAAGGCACTGTATTTGGAACCTATTTTGATTGAGCAGAACATGACTACAAAAGCTGGAATCCCTGGTTTGCACTTAGATTTTCTGACTTCTCAAGCCATCCTGAAGGCCTCCTTGGGAGAATGGAAGGCAGTTTGTGCATTGTTAGCCCTCAGTATATATGGGGTTATAATTTTTGCAGATGAGCCCAAGTTTATCAGCAAGAATGCTATTCATCTCTTCCTTTTGAGGAACCCAGTGCCCACCTTGCTGGGAGATTTCTATTATTCTGTTCACCAAAGGAATGAGAAGCAGAGAGGGAGGTTGGTGAGATGTTGTGCTCCCCTGTTTCATACCTGGCTGCTTAAACACTTACCCAAGACTGATGCTTTCCTGAATCCTCACCAACAGAAGAATTGGGATAGGAGACTTATTGCTTTAACTTCAGATGACATCAGATGGTGCACTCAGAGCACCAAGGGCAGGGACATAATTACTAGTTCTGGACAGTTCCCCAATGTACCTCTGGTAGGGGTGAAGGGTTGCATCAACTACAATCCTTTGCTGTTCAAGAGACAATTGGGCTATGCTTTGGTTCACCCTCCTAGAGTGCAAGACTTGGCTGAAACCCTGTATTGTGAGATAAAGCCTAATCTAGCTGTTGTCAGACAAGCATCCTGGGCTTGGGACAACATCCAGACCAACGGGATGGCCATTCTTGGGAGATGCAATAATGTGGCCTCAGCTCAGTATTATGAATGGTCTCATGCTAGGGCTCAGATTTCTGGGATGCCTTTCACCATTGAGGATGCACCTGGACCATCCACAGTACCACCCCCAGCCACTGTCAGCCTGAAAGAATTTGAGAAGCTGAAGGAAAGGAATGAGAATCTGTCTCAAGCTCTGAAGAAGACCCTCTGGGAGAGGAGTGATGGTCGTCTAGACATTGAGAGGTTAGAAAAGCTTAAGGTGGAGCATCTAGCCAGGATTGAGAAATCAGAGGACTACATCAAGAAATCAAGAGCTGGAGAGCAGATTTTGAAGAATGCCTGTAAAGAGGCCCAGTTTCAGAAGGCTAGGAATGATCTCTATCTGAAAGAAAGTCAAGCTAGGTGGGTCAGGATCACTGAAGCTCGCACCCAAGAGGATAAGAGAACTCAAGACAGGATTGAGCAGTTGGAGGCCAATGAGAAGAAGCAACAGGAGGCTTTGTTGGCAGCCCAGAAGGAAATTTTAGAATTGAAGCTTAAGGCTGGTGTGAAGAGGTCAAAGGACCAAGACAGGCACAAGAAGTTGACCACTGCTATTGCCACCAGAAACCTTCTCATCAGAAACATTACAGAGCATCCGGCTGGTCCTGTAACTGAAGCACTTTTGAAGGAGGTTAAAGAGGATGAGTTTGGCTTAGATGTTTGACTACTTTGCTTGTTGTTATTCCCATTTGATGTACTTTTCTTTTATGTTGTATTTTGACCCTTCAAGGGTATGTGTTGTAAAAACAAACTATGTATGATCCACTATTTGTAATATATTTGTCAATTTGTTTCACTGAGTTCTCTTTCTCTCTAGCAACATCAAAGCATCTTCCTCAGGGTCTGGAAAGGTCAAAACCAAGTGCCAAGCCGGATACCTTGGAAGCAAATAAGCATACTGCATTGCATGCTAACTTTTGTTTTGTTTTGTAGGTTTTTGTCATTGTGTTATTTGTTCCTAACTCTGTTGTGCTTCAGGAATTATTGCTCGCCGTCGGGTGTTCCCTCTCAACCGTCCGCACAGATATCCTACTCGCAACAACCTTCCTGGTATCCAGATGGATCAAGTACAGCAAGATCTGACAGAGGTCAGAACCCAGATGGCTAATGAAAGGTTGGAAATGAGAAACCAAATGACCCAGTTCATGGAAGTAATGAATGGCTTGGCTCAAAGCCAAGAAAGATTGAGGGCATTGGTAGAAAGACAAACCCCAGAAGAACCTCCCCTGGGAACTGGAGGAACAAGTAACAATGAAAGGGGTCAACCTCATGTTAATCCACCAGTATATGGGCCTCATCTGCATCCGGAAGTCAACATCCCGGGTATTGTGCAAGGAAATACTACTAGAGGAAGGGTTTTACAGGAAGACCCCCAGGAAGAGCAGTTCACTGTGATGGGAGCTGGGGATGAAGTTTATGATAGGAGATTTGATGAAATTGCTGAGAAGTTGAGATCTCTGGAGTCTCAAAACTCCTTGGGTTTTGATGTCATGGATATGGGGTTAGTGGACGAGGTAAGAATTCCCCACAAGTTTACACCCCCGTGCTTCGAGAAGTACAACGGAACTTCCTGTCCACGAACTCACTTGCAGTCTTTTCTAGGGAGACTTAAGGCATACACCATGGATGAAAAGCTGTGGATGTTCTATTTTGAAGATAGCTTGACTGGAGCTTCCAGGGAATGGTATTCACACTTGACCAGAGCTACTATCAGATGCTGGAAGGACCTAGCTGAAGCCTTCATCAGGCAGTACCAATACAATCTGGACATGGCTCCTAACAAAACTCTTCTGATGGGGATGTCTCAATCCTCCAGGGAAAGCTTCAGGGAATATGCCCAGAGGTGGAGACAGCTTGCTGCTGCTGTCCAGCCACCCATGTCGGAAAGAGAAATGGCCGACATGTTTATGAATACTCTACAAGGAACATATATTGATATGCTAGCTGCTTTTTCATCCATCAGCTTCGCTGACGTAGTTATAGCTGGGGAAAGGATTGAAAGTCTGCTAAAAATGGGCAAAATTTCTGATAATGGTGCAAGTTCGTCCAGTAATCCCAGGAAGCCTATTGTGGGACCTAGAAGAACCGGTGAGACAAATGCCATTCATGCCGGCAGGGGCAGACCTCAGTACCTTCACAGATCAGTAGCTGCTGTCACTATTCCAGCTCCGATTCCTCAGCAACCAGCATACCAACCACCACAACAACCACACTACCAACAACAAGTTCAGTATCCGCCACAGAGGACCTACAACAACAGTAACAGCAATCAACAACAAAGACCTTTTCAGCAAAGACCATCACAGGCAAATAGGGTGATTGACCCTATCCCTATGCCTTATGCCGCTTTATTGCCACAACTCCTGAAACTTAACTTGGTTGAGCTAAGGACATTGGCACCACCAGATCCCTCCAATCTCCCAAGAAATTATGATGTCAACGCCAGATGTGCTTTCCATTCCAATGCACCTGGCCACAATACTGAGAAATGCAGGGCTTTACAAATGAAGGTACAAGACCTGGTAGATTCTAAAGCCCTCAACTTTGCACCCCTGCCAAGTGTCACTAAGAATCCCATGCCCAATCATGGAGGACCAAGAATTAATGCCATTGAGGAAGATAAGCCATCTTTCTTAATCACCAGTGTTGGACAGATTCGGACACCTCTGGTAGAAATTAAAGCTCAGCTTCTAGAATGCCAGATGTTCCCCGGGTGTGAGCTCGGTTGTGGTTATTGCAACATTTCAGTCAACGGGTGTGATAATTTGAGAAGTGGCATAGATGGTCTTATCAAAAGTGGTATACTTCAGATTACAACATCGGCGCCTACAAATCCAGCAATCCCTTTGACAACAATTCCTGACTCTTCTACAACTGCGACAACAATCATTCCAACCAATTCATCCATATCATCAACAATGGCACCGTCCATCACTTCAACAAATCAGATGTCAACAACCATTTCCTCTACAACATCAGCACCCCTTTATTCAGCAGAATCTTCTACAACGCCAACAGAAATTGATGAAGATATTTCAGCAGTCACCATTTACTATGATCCATCATATGTTCCTCCAAACAACAACTTTCAACAACAAGCAGTGGCATCTCCTGCCAGGTCACCAGTCACCATCTACTACGATCCGCACACCATTTCAGTACCCTCCTCTGCTGCAGTCAGTCCAGTTACCATCACGGTACCTGGACCCGTTCCATATGAAAGCAGTAATGCCATCCCTTGGCATTATGGCTCTGACCTCTACTGTAACGGAGAGAAAATCACTTTGGATTCTTCAACCTCTTCTCCACAAATTGATAATGTTGGGGGAGGCGGAGGCTTCACCAGAAGCGGACGCCTTTTTGCCTCACAAGTACAAAGACCTAATGCCGAAGCAGAAGCTGCTGCCAAAGCAAAAGGAAAGAGTGTGGTATTTGAAGAGCCAGCTGTCAAAGAAACTCAGAAGACATATTTCGAGCAAGATGTAGACGAGTTTATGAGAATTATAAAGAGAAGTGATTACAAGGTGGTGGATCAGCTTCACCAAACTCCCTCAAAGATCTCCATATTATCCCTGTTAATGTGTTCTGAAGCTCACAGGAATGCATTATTGAAAGTCCTGCACGCAGCATACGTGCCAGAGGAGATCACTATTAATCAGCTAGAAACTGTGGTGGCAAATGTCAACACCAGTCATGGACTGGGCTTTACCAATGTTGACTTAACAACTGAGGGACGTAACCACAACAAGGCTTTACACATCACTCTAGAATGCAAGGGTGCTGTTCTATCTCATGTACTGGTGGACACTGGGTCTTCACTCAATGTTCTACCAAAGAAAGTCTTGGTGAAGCTGGAGTATGATGGCTTGGCGCTGCGTCCAAGTAATTTAGTGGTGAGAGCATTTGATGGCTCTAAAAGATCAGTGTTCGGGGAGATTGATCTGCCTGTGATGATTGGCCCGTAGACCTTTAAAATTACCTTCTATGTGATGGACATTCAGCCGGCCTACAACTGTTTGTTGGGTAGACCTTGGATCCATGCCGCTGGCGCAGTTACGTCTACCCTTCACCAGAAGCTGAAATTCGAGTGGGAAGGCCAGATCATCACCATCTGTGGTGAAGAGGACATCTTTGTTAGCCATCTGGCTACGTACAAATACATTGAGATGGATGGAGAAATCCATGAAACCATGAGCCAGGGGTTTGAGGCCCTGAACATAAATGAAGCATCTGCTGTACTGGGAACCTCCATGACGTCTTATCAGCAAGCCAGGAAGGTTGTTGAAGAGGGGACTGCCCAAGGCTGGGGCAAACTGTTGCCTGTGGAGAAGAAGGAGGACAGATTTGGGTTGGGTTACAAACCAACTCAACAAGATCAATCAGAGGCTGCTAAGAAGCCCAATTTTGTCAGCGGGGGGATGCTCACCCCAGATGCAGTGAAAAACTTGGAAGATAAGTCGGAAGATGAGCGCAACCTGGAGAGCTGGATACGTCCAAGGATCCCGGGGGGCCATATCTCAAACTGGTCTTCCCAGGAAATTATAAGGGTTACTCCTGCAGAGTAATTATTATTTCCTGTATATTTTAAGCATGCATCATGTCTTGCATCTTGCCCAAGATGACAAGACTCATTTTGTAATCGGGCCATCTTGTAATTTTGTGCAAACAGATCAATCAATGAATATCGGACATCTTTTACAAATGAGTCTTTTTCTTTTCCGCTCACTTTTTTTTATTTTTCTTTTTGTACAAAAATAAAAATGGCAATGTTTTCCAAAATGATAACTTTATTTCACTTTTTCTAAACAAGATTAAAATCGATCACTAAAATGAACAATCTAAACCCTTGCAGAGAGTGCCTTTCAGACTGCACCGACAACAGCACAGCTATGGCTTCGTATGACTTTGACAATCCAATCAATCAAGCCGATGAAGGGGTTGAAGAAGATTATGAGCTTCCTGAAGAGCTAGCCAGGTTGTTAAGGCAAGAGGAGAAGGTTATCACTCCTCATCAGGAGGAGGTCGAAACGATTAATCTTGGTACGGAAGAAGATGTGAAAGAGGTTAAGATCGGAGCCTGCTTACAAGACTCAGTGAAGGAACAACTGATTGATATGCTTCGGGAATATGTGGATGTCTTTGCTTGGTCTTATCAGGATATGCCAGGGTTGGACACCGATATTGTCATGCACAAGCTGCCTTTAAAAGAAGACTGCCCGCCGGTTAAACAGAAACTGCGCCGTACTCGCCCAGATATGGAAATGAAGATAAAGGAAGAGGTACAAAAACAGTGGGACACCGAATTCCTTGCTGTGACTAGCTACCCGCCGTGGGTTGCTAATATTGTACCTGTGCCTAAGAAAGACGACAAGGTAAGGATGTGTGTGGATTACCGGGATCTGAACAGCCCGAAAGATGACTTCCCTTTACCTCACATTGATGTATTGGTTGATAATACGGCTCAGTTCTCGGTATTCTCCTTCATGGATGGATTTTCAGGATACAATCAGATCAAGATGTCACCTGAAGACATGGAGAAGACAACTTTTATCACGCCCTGGGGCACGTTCTGTTACAAGGTGATGCCTTTCAGACTGAAGAATGCTGGTGCCTTTCAGACATAAAGAAATTGAATGTTACTTGGATGATATGATTGCCAAGTCCCTCACAGAAGAAGACCACCTGGTAAATATGTTGAAGTTATTCAAGCGTCTGAGGAAATACCAACTGAAATTGAACCCCAACAAGTGCACATTCGGGGTGAGATCTGGTAAGCTGCTGGGATTTATTGTGAGTGAGAAAGGGATTGAAGTAGACCCTGATAAAGTTAAAGCCATTCAAGAAATGCCTGCACCGAAGACTGAAAAAGAAGTTCGGGGGTTCCTAGGTAGATTGAACTACATTTCACGGTTCATATCTCACCTTACAACAACCTGCGAGCCTTTGTTCAAGCTGTTAAGAAAAGAACAAACAGTCAGGTGGAACGAAGACTGCCAGAGGGCTTTTGACAAAATCAAGGAATACTTACAAGAGCCTCCAATCCTTATGCCTCCAGTTGAAGGAAGACCTCTGATAATGTACTTGACAGTATTAGAAGAGTCAATGGGGTGTGTGTTGGGCCAGCATGACGAGTCTGGTCGAAAAGAGTATGCAATATACTACCTGAGCAAAAAGTTTACCGACTGTGAACAACGTTATTCACTGCTCGAGAAAACTTGCTGTGCTTTAGCGTGGGCTGCTCGCCGAATGAGATAGTATATGTTGACCCACACTACCTTATTGATCTCAAAGATGGATCCAGTCAAGTACATATTTGAGAAGCCAACACTTACCGGACGGGTTGCAAGATGGCAAATGATCCTCACAGAATATGACATTCAGTACACATCTCAGAAAGCCATCAAGGGCAGTGTATTGTCTGATTATCTTGCTGAGCAACCCATTGATGATTACCAGCCTATGAGATTTGACTTCCCTGATGAAGACATCATGTTCATCAAAGCAAAAGATCATGAAGAGCCTGTTCACACTGAAGGGCTTGACCCAGAAGAAGAATGGACTATGATGTTTGACGGGGCTGTTAATATGAATGGTCGTGGTGTTGGTGCAGTACTCATTACACCTAAAGGAGTTCACATGCCTTTCTCGGTAAAACTCACCTTTAGCTGCACTAATAACGAAGCTGAATACGAAGCTTGCATTATGGGTCTTGAGGAAGCCATTGACCTCAGGATCAAAACTTTGACCGTATTCGGAGATTCAGCTTTGGTAATTAATCAAACCAATGGCAAATGGTACACCCACCAGGATCATCTGATACCTTACAGGGATTATACAAGGAGGTTATTGTCTTTCTGTATGACGGTCAAGCTTGAGTATATCCCTCGGGACGAGAATCAGTTTGCAGATGCTCTTGCCACCATTTCATCCATGATCAAAGTTCAAGCTGCCAACTTTGTACCTCAGATTTCAGTATCCAGACTTGACAGACCAGAATATGTGTTCTCAGCAGATGTTGTCAAAGATGATAAGCTTGGTTCCACGACATCAAATGCTTCTTGGAGGATCAGACATACCCACCTGGGGCATCTTCCAATGATAAGAAGACTTTAAGAAGGCTCACTGGTAGTTTCTTCCTGAATACTGATGGTTCCCTGTACAAGAGAAACTTTGATATGGTACTTCTCAGATGCGTTGATAGAACAGAAGCAGACTTGTTGATGCACAAGGTGCACGAAGGATCCTTTGGTACCCATGCAGGAGGGTATGCCATGGCCAAGAAGTTGCTAAGATCAGGCTATTACTGGATCACAATGGATGCCGACTGTTGTGCCTATGCCAGAAAATGTCATAAATGACAGATTTATGCGGATAAAGTGCATGTGCCTCCCAATCCTTTGAATGTGATGTCTTCACCCTGGCCATTTGCCATGTGGGGCATCGATATGATTGGCAAAATTGAACCGACTGCTTCAAATGGCCACAGATTCATCCTGGTTGCCATTGACTATTTTACCAAGTGGGTCGAAGCAGCTTCCTATGCAAACGTTACAAGACAAGTGGTAGCCCGATTTCTGAAGAGAGATATCATCTGTCGATACGGAGTTCCCGAGCGAATCATTACTGATAATGGTTCCAATTTAAACAACAAAATGATGGCAGAGCTATGCCGGGACTTCAAGATCCAACACCACAATTCTTCTCCTTACAGGCCAAAGATGAATGGCGCTGTTGAGGCAGCTAACAAGAATATCAAGAAGATTTTGCAAAAGATGGTGGTTACCTATAAAGACTGGCATGAAATGCTACCATTTGCCTTGCATGGGTACCGAACGTCAATCAGGACATCCACTGGGGAAACACCGTATCGGCTTGTGTATGGTATGGAAGCAGTCCTACCTGTTGAAGTTGAATTACCCTCCTTGCGGGTACTAATGGATGTTAAACTAAATGAAGCAGAGTGGGTCCGATCCCGATACGAACAACTGAGTCTGATTGAAGAAAAGAGATTAGCTGCAATCTGTCATGGGAAGCTATATCAGAAGAGAATGAAGAAAGCCTTCGATCAGAAAGTCAGGCTCCGAGAGTACCAAGTAGGAGATCTTGTGCTGAAAAGACTCCTTCCTCCTCATACAGACCACAGGGGCAAGTGGACTCCGAACTATGAAGGGCCATTCGTAGTAAAGAAAGTTTTCTCTGGTGGAGCACTGATGCTCAGTACTATGGATGGTGAAGACTTCCCGTCCCCTGTGAATTCAGATGCAGTTAAAAAATACTTCGCATAAAAATGATCCGCTGGACATAAAAACAGAATGTAAGTCCAGGCAAAAAAAATAGGGCATCCCGGCGAGTCAAAAACAGAATAAAAGACTCGGGCAAAAATAAGGGAACATGAATAAAAAATGTATACCCGCTGAGTTGAAAAGCCGCATTGGACAACTCAGGCAAAAATGGGTATCCCGATGGATTGAAAACCCGAAAGGGCGATCCATGCAAAATAAGGGAATAAGCGAACAACTGTACTCTGAATTCGTCTATATCACTTACGACTTGGTAAGCTTCAAAAGGATCAAGCTTCTTTCAGAATCAGCCTTCTTCAGAAAAAAGAGAGAAGCAATGTCACGACCCTCGTGAAGCAATCAAGCTTATGAGGCAGTCACAACCCTCGTGAAGCAATCAAGACAAGCAATGTCACGCGACTTGTTCACAATGCAAAAAAAAGAGAAAAAAAAGAAGAAAAAAGGCCCGCTAAGTCGAAACTTGAAAACAAGCGACTTAGGAAAAAGTTAGGGCATCCCGCTGGACTTCACAATCGAAGATTCACAAGAATCAGTCCAGGCAAAAGTTAGGGATAAGCAAAATAACGCAAAAACGAAAGACCGAAAGGATCACCAAGAAAGATCCTCAAATAAGAACAAAGTCGTGTGGCATAAACACAAAAGATAGAGGAGTGACTGACTCTCAATAATAACCTGATTGGTGCTTGAACGGATAGCAGCAATGGTTCCTCAATCAACACGAAACCCTTATGAAAGGTGAATGCTTGTGAAAACTAGCTGAACATAGGAATGGAGAACATCACGAAGAGCGGGTGGGCACAAATAAACTTTGAGCCTATATCCTTTGTTTCTACAACCGTGAACCAGGCCACGATACAACCCTTAAAAGTCCTAACTGAAATAGGGTTAAATTGAGAGCGTACTAACAAGAGACCGCGTTCCTGACTCCTATGAGTTGTGCTAAAAGACGTTTGTTGGTATTGCATGTACATACTTTCATTCAAATAAAGGTCGTATTTTAACCAGTGATTTGCTCACAAAGGTTAACGATCCGTTTTCAAAATTTCAAGATTAACATGTTTGTTGAATTAGGATTTTCATTCTAAGAATAAACATTTTCTCACTTGCATACATTTGTTGAGCATCATAAATGGTTCACATACGGAAATTCAATCCAGAAGCTCAAGCTTGCCAGGTTGAGGAGTCTAAAACTTCTGAAAGACTGTCACGTCAAGGTGCACTTATCCGAATAAAGCTTCATTGAGTAGAGATTTCCCCAGTTAGTCATGGTAAGAGCCAGCTAATCTGGGGCAGTTATGTTGAGCAATCCCTTCAAATTTCAGCTAATCTGGGGCAAGCACCTCGAGATTCAAATCTCTCCAAGAGCGAAGATTAGTCAGTCAAGAGCAAAACTATTCAAGTACTCATCCTGGGGCAGGCCACCCCAATAGTACGAGAATTCATTCTTTCCCGAAGACAGACGATCAGAAGCATTTACCCGGAGTCTAGAATACCGTGGTTACTTGTCAAGTCAACTATCTCGTTCAACACTTCTGACAGATACAAACTCATCTGCATTGACAATGGTTACTTCCTCAGCAAGGTTGTTACACTGAATCATGTAGTCGTTATGATACCTAAGAGTTTAAAGACGCCAAGTCTTTTGTAAAATCCTCTTAAGGTAAAATCCATACAGAAGCAACTGATCCCCAGCACGAGACAATTTGAAATCTTTCCTCCTCAGCAGGACGTGTCTCGGTGTTGTCATCACCAACAGGCAAGTAAAATCTATCCTCACTAAAGTCAGAAGTTTTTCCTTCAGAAGGTTTCCTTGATCTCGGTTCCTCAACAGGTCTAAGGCAATTCCTATTCCCCTAGAAGATTTCAGATAAATCATTCTCCTCCCCAGCAGATCCATAAGAGTGGATATTCCTCAATAGTCCGAGTATCCCCGGGCACGGCCCTCAAATCTAAAAGTCCAATTTATTTTTGGCAAAGGTGATAATTCGGGACAGATGAATTATTCACGCTCCTCTCCAACAGAGATGTCATCCCCACAGGGCTACTTGATATTGAATTCGCGATCATTGTGTTTCCCCACAGAGTCAACAGAGACTTATCACTTCCGCGTCAGGAATTTCTTTTACAGTCACCAGTTCATCAACAATACTCAAGACATAATATCCCCAGTGTCATGGGGCAATATACCATGCAATTCCATATGCAAAGTCCAGCCGCAGACTGGCCAAAGTCCATCTTCGGGTGGCAAATTTCAAAGTCCAGCCGCAGACTGGCCAAAGTCCATCTTCGGGTGGCAAATTTCAAAGTCCAGCCGCAGACTGGCCAAAGTCCATCTTCGGGTGGCAAGCTTCAAAGTCCAGCCGCAGACTGGCCAAAGTCCATCTTCGGGTGGCAAATTTCAAAGTCCAGCCGCAGACTGGCCAAAGTCCATCTTCGGGTGGCAAGCTTCAAAAGTCCACCCGCAGTGTGGCAAATCTTTAAAGTCTCCCGTAGTGAGCAAAAGTCTCCCGTAGTGAGCAAAAGTCTCCCGTAGTGAGCAAAAGTCCACCCGCAGTGTGGCAAATCACTAAAGTCTCCCGTAGTGAGCAAAAGTCTCCCGTAGTGAGCAAAAGTCTCCCGTAGTGAGCAAAAGTCCAGCCGTAGACTGGCCAAAGTCCATCTTCGGGTGGCAAATCTCAAAAGTCTCCCGTAGTGAGCAAAAGTCCAGCCGTAGACTGGCCAAAGTCCATCTTCGGGTGGCAAATCTCAAAGGTCTCCCGTAGTGAGCAAAAGTCCATCCTCAGGGTGGCATCATATCCAAAGTCCACCCGCAGTGTGGCAACGTATTTTGAAGTCCAACCGCAGATTGGCGAAAGTCCATCCTCAGGGTGGCATCATATCCAAAGTCCACCCGCAGTGTGGCAACGTATTTTGAAGTCCAACCGCAGATTGGCGAAAGTCCATCCTCAGGGTGGCATCATTTCCAAAGTCCACCCGCAGCGTGGCAGGTTTCAGAAGTCCACCCGCAGTGTGGCAAACCTTCAAAGTCCACCCGCAGTGTGGCAAGTTATTCAGCAATCCACCCGCAGTGTGGTAAAGTATCTGAAGTCCAACCGCAGATTGGCAAAAGTCCACCCGCAGTGTGGCAAACCTTCAAAGTCCACCCGCAGTGTGGCAAGTTATTCAGCAATCCACCCGCAGTGTGGTAAAGTATCTGAAGTCCAACCGCAGATTGGCAAAAGTCCATCCGCAGCGTGGCAATTTCCAAAGTCCACCCGCAGCGTGGCAATCTCAAAAGTCCACCCGCAGAGTGGCAATGTATTTTGAAGTCCACCCACAGTGTGGTAAGCCAGTAGCCTTCTGGCATCACTCAAAAGGCATCCCCCGTTCATGATTCTCACCATTATAATTATATCCAAGCGGAGTTTGTTTGGTTGAGCTTATTTCTCTGTTCTTCCAGTGCGAGTGCAAATTTTCGGGTTGTTTTAGTATTCAATCCCTGCATACTTCGAACGTCTGAAAGCAGCTGCTGTCATCCATTCAAGTCTACAGTGATTGAATAGGGGCAGCTGTAACACCCCAAAATTTGCCCTCTTATTTATCATCAACCTCGAGCGATTCACGCTTCATTCTTGCATCATTCCGCATATCATCGCATCGCATTTGAAAAAAATAAATAAGTCATTCATCGTCCTTTGCATGAGGTGTGTGGTCGATCGAGGCTTGGCAAACATTGGAGTTCGAGAGAAAATGATGTACCAAAAATAATCCACACCACTTTCAAGCTAACCCATTAAAAAGGAAGAATTCACCACTTTCCTCCCCTTTTCTTTCCGCTTTTCCTTCCACTTTCTTTCCACACTTCCTTTCATTCTTTCCATCTCATTTTTCCACTTCAATTCCACTCCATTTCCCTTGGAAACTTCCACCACCTTCCACCATCTTCTAGAGTGTTCCAAGGAATATTCCAAGGAATATTCCAAGGAATATTCCCTTTTCCAACCCTAACCCTAACTAACTTCCAAACCTAATTTTGGATCCCAAACCTAATTTTTGGGCCCCAAACCCAAACCTAGCTCCTAGCCTAGTCTCTATTTAAGCCATTTTCATCCAAACCAAAAGGGTTCCCACAATTCCAAATTTTTCACTTTTTTCATAATCACTTTTTCTCTCTCACTTTTCCTCCATTTTCCCTCCTTTCACCAAAGCTTCTTTGAATAAGCTCTTCAAGTTTCACATTGAAACTTGAAGATCTTGAAGCTTAAGCCTCCAACCTCCATTAATTGTGGATCGTAGAAGAAGAAGCTAGTGATTTTGTTGAAGATTTCGGCTTATCGGAAGTGTGCAAAGGTTCAAGCATCAAGAACGCATTTATTTTGCGGTTTCTCGGTTTTCACGGTTTTCTCTTCGATCAAGCTCCGATTTTTGCAACAATTACCGAAGCACTCCTCCGCTTCGTAGGTTGGTGATCTTAATCACTTCTTCTTTAAGTTATTCTCTTCATCTCGCCACTTTTGGCATTCTTTAATTGCTTTTTTCGCTTTGCTTGAAATTGTTCCGTTTCGATTATGTTTACTTGTGATTTGTGATTTTTGTTGATTTAAAAGTTTAAGGTGTTAATAGATGTAGGTGCTAGCATGTGTAAATAAGCTCAAAATAAGTAGAAATTAGTGTTAGCATGTTCCTAGGTATGTTAGGGATCATTAGAAGTGATTTTGTGGCTAAAAGCACTTATTTTAAAAGCTTTTTTTCAATTCTGTTCAGTGTTAACCGGTTAACGCATTGGGTTAACCGGTTAACGCATGCGTTTTGCCACAAAATGCTTCTGTTTTAGGTCCGTTAACCGGTTAACCCATATGGTTAACCGGTTAACGCTGTTGAATTTTGGTTTCTTAGCTTATTTGAGTGATCAATCTTGCTTCCTAGTGCCTTTAGCGTTCATACATGTTTAGGTAGTGATTTTAGGGAATTTTTGAGTCCATTTCCAGTAGCTCATTCCCCCATTTCGAGTCGTTTCGACACAATTCCGTTTATGTCGCATATTATGTGTTTTTTGTGTTCTTTGTGTATGGCTTGAGTTCTTGCATATTGTTGCTATGTTCATGCATCATTAGGTATGTAATAATCATGTTGCATTCTGTTTTTACATGTTTCACATTGCATTAAATCATTTTGCATTTCATTATGTTGATGTATGTTGCATTTTGCATAATCATATATATGTGCATTTGGTGGCATTTGTTTGCATGTTTGATCATAGCATGTTATCAATTCAATTCTGAATTATGCATTGAGTTTAGCATGTTTGTTGAGCTATCATGTTGTATGTTCATAATCAATAATCATCATGTTCATATGCCATGTTCATGTGCCACATTTTGCATACTTGTTGCATAATCCACATGTGATGCATTCTTGAATAATCCTAAAAAATGTTCATGTTCTTCCATTTAGGTATGTTGATCCATGTTAAAATGCATGTTCATGTGGAAAGTAATGCATGTTTTATTGAGTTTGTGTATAAAAAATGAAAATAATCAATTCTGAATTTTGCATTTCATAGCTGTTTTTGTATATAGCTGCTGTAAAATTTGTTTGTTGTGTGCATGATGTATTTGACCTTTTACACCTACTTTTTCATGTTGCATGCTGGCTGTAAAAAGCTGGTGGGTGTTAGGCTTAGTTTCATAGCTATTTGTGTATTAGGGGCTGTAATAGGTGCTGTATTTTTGTCCTAGCTTTTTCTAGTTCCTTTAGGATTAAAATAGAGTCTAGTTTAGGTCTAAGGTGCCTTAGGATTTAATTAGGATTTAATTAATGTGTGTTTGCCTTATTCTTTTTAATAAAAATGTGCATTAACACTTGTTTTGTAGTGGGGAAGATTGAGGTAAGTTTACTCCACTTTATCCTTTATTTTTTATGCATTTCTTTTAGGCTTTTTTAATTCATTTTTCCTTCCATGTTTGTGATTGGTAGGATTCCCCATTGTTAGGACCAACTTATCTTCCTTAGGAAGTAAGTTGCATCCTTTTTCCTTTTTTTCTTTTCCTTTTTCCATTAGGAATAGAAAACCTCACTAACCACTAGGATCACTTTGTAAATACATAATATATTAGGATTGAGTCTTAGTCCCTTAGATTTTTCCTTTTATCAACTTGAGTCATTCTCTTTCTCATCTCAAAAGAAAAGCAATAAAACACTTAATAAAAACCGAACAATCTTGTACGACACGAGACTTTGTTGCGGAGTGTTTATACGCGTCCTGTTTCGGGGCGAGGTGTAAATACTTCCCGCGATGGATAGGTCTTAGTACAAGACCGTTCACAAACAAATTCAAAACATTTCTTCTAAAAAACAACAAACCAAGAAGTCACGTCTTCTTTCTCATCTCATACTCTTCATGACTTGTCTCGACAGTTCAAACAGCGATACGGTAAACACCCTCGTGTCAGAGCCGGTAACACCTGAGCTAGAGCTATGGCAACGTCATCCTAAAAACCACAAACAAATAGTTCCCGCCTTAGTTAGGCGAACTACGTCGACTCTGATCCTCATTATCCCGATGAGGTACGTAGGCAGCGGGGTAGGGCCCGTTCGAGCACATTCTTTATTTTCCCTACATTTCCCCCTTTCTTTTCATTCTCATTTCAGTTCATTTCTCATTTTCCATTCCCTTTATTCCAGTAGCGGTTTTATTCAGCAGCATTCGTATTTTCTCACCCTTTGAAACAAAATAAGCAAGCGTGGATCCCGTCGGGTACGACGGACGATCTGGGGTGCTAATACCTTCCCAGGTCGTAACCGACTCCCGAACCCCGATCTTTGGTTCGCAAGGCCTCGTCCTTTTCCTTCTTCCTCAGGTTTGTGCAACATTACCTTTCCCATTCATTCGGGATAAAAATGTCTGGCTGGCGACTCTACCTTTCCGCGCCACTTTCGCGTTTGTACTAGGATGAAAATCCCGGGAGCGACAGCTGGCGACTCTGCTGGGGACCCAAACCGATTCTTCCGGTTTCCCTTGTAGAGTCAATCCTAGCGCCTGTTTGGTTTTGTTTCTTTGGGTGTTTATCTGTTTGATGCTGTGTGCTTTAGTTTAGCTTTACTGTTTTTATTTACAGTTTTATTTACAGCTTTACTTTATCGCATTTATTTACCGCTTCCAGTATTTTATTTTCCATACATCATATTATACTGGACTGTCTGGCTGTGCTGGTTTTCATTTTTTCTGTGGGTGGGAGTTACTGTGAGATAAGCCAAATACCCGGCTTGAGTGCACCATAGGATTAGCGTGGACAGACATTGTACTCTTATGGTATCTCACCATGATGGGTGGCGATGTGTTCCACACCCAGATTGCGACCGTCTTGGAACTATTCTGTGTGGGGATTACCTCACTTCAGGGTACGACCTTGATAGTTATGTGCATCTGGTGACCGATCATTGAGAACCTTAATGGAAACACCCCTCTCCAGTGATGACAGTGGCAGACCACATTTGTTGGCAAACCCACTCGCATCCGAGGGTCCATTGGGAACTCGCATAGGATGGCCTGGTTCTCTCATAGGAATTCAGTTAAAGCAAACTGTTCGTATGACGATAGTATTGTACCCTTCGGGATGAATGTACTATTGTTTCTCGATTCAGTGCTTGAAGCTGGAGACTTATGAGGGATGCTTGTTTTTCCGGACTCAACTGAGACCTCCCTGAGTAGTACATAATGCCAAACCGATTCCCTGATCTGGTCATGAGCCATTTCTCGGAGATGGTGAACGTATTATTGCTATTCGGCTTTGAGAGTCCGTGATGTTGACCCGAGTAGCAATACCCGTGAGATTGGGAGGGGTTTACAGGTTTGCAGGAACCCTAAACTTCAACATACCCGCTTTGCCAGTGTTGTTTTATGATATTATCTGGTGCTATATGGTTCTTTGATTCTGAGATTCGAGATTTCTATTCAGAGAGATTGTTACTGTGATTACCATGGTGACCCTGATATTGTGATTGTTATTATGACTCTCCACAGACACTTGGCTCGTTGTTCAACTTCAACACCATCAGTGACTATTCTATTATGTGATCCAGTTCTACAGTTATTGGGTTCTCAGTTATGGGGTTCTGTACAGAGATGATGCTACTATTATGGTTCTATTCAGACACTTGACTCATTGTTCAACATCGGCACCAACATCAGACTATTGATCACATGCCTGTTGCATACATGACATCATAGCATTTCTGCACACATGTTTAATTATTTCTGTGGATCACATATCTGAATCATGTTGTTGGATTTTTCTATATCAAAACTTGAATCAAAGCAGATAGATTCCTCAGAAATAATTGAACATGGCATTTGCATACATCGTTGCATTCTTGACAGGTGTTCAGAGATAGATTATTTTCCTAACTTGACTTCTCATCAGAATGACCAACCTGAATCACAATCATCAAGGTATATATTTGAAGCAACTCCAGGCGGAGGTAATCGAAGGAAGACCTAGCTGAGGCCATGCAGGGCAGAAGTATAAGCTTTATTTCAGAACCAGAAACTGATGAAACAGGAATTCAACCAGATGAAGACTCAGATTAGCTTGGTTATGGAAATTCTGAACGAAGCTATTTTCATCCCTATTGAGGGGAACTACGTCGCTCTGATTCTTCATTGGTCATCAGTCAATGGAGATACGTAGGCAGAAGATCGTCAGGTCTTTCCGAGCAAACTTTTGGGGCAACTTTACTCCCCAGCTTCACTCTTTCCTCCAGATGTCTCGCGTCAAAGTCAGTATAGCTAGAAGAGGAAGTGTTACTGCCATGGTTGAGCATGCAACTGCAAATTGAAGATCACAAGTCTGTGAAAAGAGCTATTAATCGTCGAAAGTATCCAAGACTGACAGGTCCAGACGGAGCCAAGCCTCCTCAACTATGGCAATATTCAGTTTCTGTACTACATTTCCATTTGTAGTTTCTTTTATGTGTTAAACATTTGTCAATGTATGAAATTTGTTTGCTTTTGAATGTTAGAAATAATAAAACTCACATGTTTTTCTTGAAGTAAATTCATTTGCATTCCCTTATAATTTTGCATATGTATATCGCAATACCAATTGTCGTGCTTAAATTCTATGAGGGAGGATGACGAAACAAAAATGCAATATCTCTGAATTGTGTGCTCTCAAGTAAGACCCTGTTGACGATGTACAGGCATTGTTTCAAATCCTAGACATTGGAGATATAAGGGAGATAGACCCTCGCTAACCCCTTGAGCCTTGAAGTAGGAGTTTCTTTTCACACAAAAAAAAAAGAACCCTCACATGTAACCCAGGGGCAGGGTAGACGTCAGCTAGTCAGACCAAGCATTCAGACTTTCCTAAAGAAGTGTATTTGAAGATCCGTTGCATCCTAATATGCTAATCAAGAGGTCCAAAGACCCGAAACCACAATGGTTATCCAAGTCAAAAGGTCCAAAGATTGACAACCACAATGGTTATCCTTCGCCGACCCCAAAATGAGGCAGTCACAACCCTCGTGAAGCAATCAAGACAAGCAATGTCACGCGACTTGTTCACAATGCAAAAAAAAGAGAAAAAAAAGAAGAAAAAAGGCCCGCTAAGTCGAAACTTGAAAACAAGCGACTTAGGAAAAAGTTAGGGCATCCCGCTGGACTTCACAATCGAAGATTCACAAGAATCAGTCCAGGCAAAAGTTAGGGATAAGCAAAATAACGCAAAAACGAAAGACCGAAAGGATCACCAAGAAAGATCCTCAAATAAGAACAAAGTCGTGTGGCATAAACACAAAAGATAGAGGAGTGACTGACTCTCAATAATAACCTGATTGGTGCTTGAACGGATAGCAGCAATGGTTCCTCAATCAACACGAAACCCTTATGAAAGGTGAATGCTTGTGAAAACTAGCTGAACATAGGAATGGAGAACATCACGAAGAGCGGGTGGGCACAAATAAACTTTGAGCCTATATCCTTTGTTTCTACAACCGTGAACCAGGCCACGATACAACCCTTAAAAGTCCTAACTGAAATAGGGTTAAATTGAGAGCGTACTAACAAGAGACCGCGTTCCTGACTCCTATGAGTTGTGCTAAAAGACGTTTGTTGGTATTGCATGTACATACTTTCATTCAAATAAAGGTCGTATTTTAACCAGTGATTTGCTCACAAAGGTTAACGATCCGTTTTCAAAATTTCAAGATTAACATGTTTGTTGAATTAGGATTTTCATTCTAAGAATAAACATTTTCTCACTTGCATACATTTGTTGAGCATCATAAATGGTTCACATACGGAAATTCAATCCAGAAGCTCAAGCTTGCCAGGTTGAGGAGTCTAAAACTTCTGAAAGACTGTCACGTCAAGGTGCACTTATCCGAATAAAGCTTCATTGAGTAGAGATTTCCCCAGTTAGTCATGGTAAGAGCCAGCTAATCTGGGGCAGTTATGTTGAGCAATCCCTTCAAATTTCAGCTAATCTGGGGCAAGCACCTCGAGATTCAAATCTCTCCAAGAGCGAAGATTAGTCAGTCAAGAGCAAAACTATTCAAGTACTCATCCTGGGGCAGGCCACCCCAATAGTACGAGAATTCATTCTTTCCCGAAGACAGACGATCAGAAGCATTTACCCGGAGTCTAGAATACCGTGGTTACTTGTCAAGTCAACTATCTCGTTCAACACTTCTGACAGATACAAACTCATCTGCATTGACAATGGTTACTTCCTCAGCAAGGTTGTTACACTGAATCATGTAGTCGTTATGATACCTAAGAGTTTAAAGACGCCAAGTCTTTTGTAAAATCCTCTTAAGGTAAAATCCATACAGAAGCAACTGATCCCCAGCACGAGACAATTTGAAATCTTTCCTCCTCAGCAGGACGTGTCTCGGTGTTGTCATCACCAACAGGCAAGTAAAATCTATCCTCACTAAAGTCAGAAGTTTTTCCTTCAGAAGGTTTCCTTGATCTCGGTTCCTCAACAGGTCTAAGGCAATTCCTATTCCCCTAGAAGATTTCAGATAAATCATTCTCCTCCCCAGCAGATCCATAAGAGTGGATATTCCTCAATAGTCCGAGTATCCCCGGGCACGGCCCTCAAATCTAAAAGTCCAATTTATTTTTGGCAAAGGTGATAATTCGGGACAGATGAATTATTCACGCTCCTCTCCAACAGAGATGTCATCCCCACAGGGCTACTTGATATTGAATTCGCGATCATTGTGTTTCCCCACAGAGTCAACAGAGACTTATCACTTCCGCGTCAGGAATTTCTTTTACAGTCACCAGTTCATCAACAATACTCAAGACATAATATCCCCAGTGTCATGGGGCAATATACCATGCAATTCCATATGCAAAGTCCAGCCGCAGACTGGCCAAAGTCCATCTTCGGGTGGCAAATTTCAAAGTCCAGCCGCAGACTGGCCAAAGTCCATCTTCGGGTGGCAAATTTCAAAGTCCAGCCGCAGACTGGCCAAAGTCCATCTTCGGGTGGCAAGCTTCAAAGTCCAGCCGCAGACTGGCCAAAGTCCATCTTCGGGTGGCAAATTTCAAAGTCCAGCCGCAGACTGGCCAAAGTCCATCTTCGGGTGGCAAGCTTCAAAAGTCCACCCGCAGTGTGGCAAATCTTTAAAGTCTCCCGTAGTGAGCAAAAGTCTCCCGTAGTGAGCAAAAGTCTCCCGTAGTGAGCAAAAGTCTCCCGTAGTGAGCAAAAGTCCACCCGCAGTGTGGCAAATCACTAAAGTCTCCCGTAGTGAGCAAAAGTCTCCCGTAGTGAGCAAAAGTCTCCCGTAGTGAGCAAAAGTCCAGCCGTAGACTGGCCAAAGTCCATCTTCGGGTGGCAAATCTCAAAAGTCTCCCGTAGTGAGCAAAAGTCCAGCCGTAGACTGGCCAAAGTCCATCTTCGGGTGGCAAATCTCAAAGGTCTCCCGTAGTGAGCAAAAGTCCATCCTCAGGGTGGCATCATATCCAAAGTCCACCCGCAGTGTGGCAACGTATTTTGAAGTCCAACCGCAGATTGGCGAAAGTCCATCCTCAGGGTGGCATCATATCCAAAGTCCACCCGCAGTGTGGCAACGTATTTTGAAGTCCAACCGCAGATTGGCGAAAGTCCATCCTCAGGGTGGCATCATTTCCAAAGTCCACCCGCAGCGTGGCAGGTTTCAGAAGTCCACCCGCAGTGTGGCAAACCTTCAAAGTCCACCCGCAGTGTGGCAAGTTATTCAGCAATCCACCCGCAGTGTGGTAAAGTATCTGAAGTCCAACCGCAGATTGGCAAAAGTCCACCCGCAGTGTGGCAAACCTTCAAAGTCCACCCGCAGTGTGGCAAGTTATTCAGCAATCCACCCGCAGTGTGGTAAAGTATCTGAAGTCCAACCGCAGATTGGCAAAAGTCCATCCGCAGCGTGGCAATTTCCAAAGTCCACCCGCAGCGTGGCAATCTCAAAAGTCCACCCGCAGAGTGGCAATGTATTTTGAAGTCCACCCACAGTGTGGTAAGCCAGTAGCCTTCTGGCATCACTCAAAAGGCATCCCCCGTTCATGATTCTCACCATTATAATTATATCCAAGCGGAGTTTGTTTGGTTGAGCTTATTTCTCTGTTCTTCCAGTGCGAGTGCAAATTTTCGGGTTGTTTTAGTATTCAATCCCTGCATACTTCGAACGTCTGAAAGCAGCTGCTGTCATCCATTCAAGTCTACAGTGATTGAATAGGGGCAGCTGTAACACCCCAAAATTTGCCCTCTTATTTATCATCAACCTCGAGCGATTCACGCTTCATTCTTGCATCATTCCGCATATCATCGCATCGCATTTGAAAAAAATAAATAAGTCATTCATCGTCCTTTGCATGAGGTGTGTGGTCGATCGAGGCTTGGCAAACATTGGAGTTCGAGAGAAAATGATGTACCAAAAATAATCCACACCACTTTCAAGCTAACCCATTAAAAAGGAAGAATTCACCACTTTCCTCCCCTTTTCTTTCCGCTTTTCCTTCCACTTTCTTTCCACACTTCCTTTCATTCTTTCCATCTCATTTTTCCACTTCAATTCCACTCCATTTCCCTTGGAAACTTCCACCACCTTCCACCATCTTCTAGAGTGTTCCAAGGAATATTCCAAGGAATATTCCAAGGAATATTCCCTTTTCCAACCCTAACCCTAACTAACTTCCAAACCTAATTTTGGATCCCAAACCTAATTTTTGGGCCCCAAACCCAAACCTAGCTCCTAGCCTAGTCTCTATTTAAGCCATTTTCATCCAAACCAAAAGGGTTCCCACAATTCCAAATTTTTCACTTTTTTCATAATCACTTTTTCTCTCTCACTTTTCCTCCATTTTCCCTCCTTTCACCAAAGCTTCTTTGAATAAGCTCTTCAAGTTTCACATTGAAACTTGAAGATCTTGAAGCTTAAGCCTCCAACCTCCATTAATTGTGGATCGTAGAAGAAGAAGCTAGTGATTTTGTTGAAGATTTCGGCTTATCGGAAGTGTGCAAAGGTTCAAGCATCAAGAACGCATTTATTTTGCGGTTTCTCGGTTTTCACGGTTTTCTCTTCGATCAAGCTCCGATTTTTGCAACAATTACCGAAGCACTCCTCCGCTTCGTAGGTTGGTGATCTTAATCACTTCTTCTTTAAGTTATTCTCTTCATCTCGCCACTTTTGGCATTCTTTAATTGCTTTTTTCGCTTTGCTTGAAATTGTTCCGTTTCGATTATGTTTACTTGTGATTTGTGATTTTTGTTGATTTAAAAGTTTAAGGTGTTAATAGATGTAGGTGCTAGCATGTGTAAATAAGCTCAAAATAAGTAGAAATTAGTGTTAGCATGTTCCTAGGTATGTTAGGGATCATTAGAAGTGATTTTGTGGCTAAAAGCACTTATTTTAAAAGCTTTTTTTCAATTCTGTTCAGTGTTAACCGGTTAACGCATTGGGTTAACCGGTTAACGCATGCGTTTTGCCACAAAATGCTTCTGTTTTAGGTCCGTTAACCGGTTAACCCATATGGTTAACCGGTTAACGCTGTTGAATTTTGGTTTCTTAGCTTATTTGAGTGATCAATCTTGCTTCCTAGTGCCTTTAGCGTTCATACATGTTTAGGTAGTGATTTTAGGGAATTTTTGAGTCCATTTCCAGTAGCTCATTCCCCCATTTCGAGTCGTTTCGACACAATTCCGTTTATGTCGCATATTATGTGTTTTTTGTGTTCTTTGTGTATGGCTTGAGTTCTTGCATATTGTTGCTATGTTCATGCATCATTAGGTATGTAATAATCATGTTGCATTCTGTTTTTACATGTTTCACATTGCATTAAATCATTTTGCATTTCATTATGTTGATGTATGTTGCATTTTGCATAATCATATATATGTGCATTTGGTGGCATTTGTTTGCATGTTTGATCATAGCATGTTATCAATTCAATTCTGAATTATGCATTGAGTTTAGCATGTTTGTTGAGCTATCATGTTGTATGTTCATAATCAATAATCATCATGTTCATATGCCATGTTCATGTGCCACATTTTGCATACTTGTTGCATAATCCACATGTGATGCATTCTTGAATAATCCTAAAAAATGTTCATGTTCTTCCATTTAGGTATGTTGATCCATGTTAAAATGCATGTTCATGTGGAAAGTAATGCATGTTTTATTGAGTTTGTGTATAAAAAATGAAAATAATCAATTCTGAATTTTGCATTTCATAGCTGTTTTTGTATATAGCTGCTGTAAAATTTGTTTGTTGTGTGCATGATGTATTTGACCTTTTACACCTACTTTTTCATGTTGCATGCTGGCTGTAAAAAGCTGGTGGGTGTTAGGCTTAGTTTCATAGCTATTTGTGTATTAGGGGCTGTAATAGGTGCTGTATTTTTGTCCTAGCTTTTTCTAGTTCCTTTAGGATTAAAATAGAGTCTAGTTTAGGTCTAAGGTGCCTTAGGATTTAATTAGGATTTAATTAATGTGTGTTTGCCTTATTCTTTTTAATAAAAATGTGCATTAACACTTGTTTTGTAGTGGGGAAGATTGAGGTAAGTTTACTCCACTTTATCCTTTATTTTTTATGCATTTCTTTTAGGCTTTTTTAATTCATTTTTCCTTCCATGTTTGTGATTGGTAGGATTCCCCATTGTTAGGACCAACTTATCTTCCTTAGGAAGTAAGTTGCATCCTTTTTCCTTTTTTTCTTTTCCTTTTTCCATTAGGAATAGAAAACCTCACTAACCACTAGGATCACTTTGTAAATACATAATATATTAGGATTGAGTCTTAGTCCCTTAGATTTTTCCTTTTATCAACTTGAGTCATTCTCTTTCTCATCTCAAAAGAAAAGCAATAAAACACTTAATAAAAACCGAACAATCTTGTACGACACGAGACTTTGTTGCGGAGTGTTTATACGCGTCCTGTTTCGGGGCGAGGTGTAAATACTTCCCGCGATGGATAGGTCTTAGTACAAGACCGTTCACAAACAAATTCAAAACATTTCTTCTAAAAAACAACAAACCAAGAAGTCACGTCTTCTTTCTCATCTCATACTCTTCATGACTTGTCTCGACAGTTCAAACAGCGATACGGTAAACACCCTCGTGTCAGAGCCGGTAACACCTGAGCTAGAGCTATGGCAACGTCATCCTAAAAACCACAAACAAATAGTTCCCGCCTTAGTTAGGCGAACTACGTCGACTCTGATCCTCATTATCCCGATGAGGTACGTAGGCAGCGGGGTAGGGCCCGTTCGAGCACATTCTTTATTTTCCCTACATTTCCCCCTTTCTTTTCATTCTCATTTCAGTTCATTTCTCATTTTCCATTCCCTTTATTCCAGTAGCGGTTTTATTCAGCAGCATTCGTATTTTCTCACCCTTTGAAACAAAATAAGCAAGCGTGGATCCCGTCGGGTACGACGGACGATCTGGGGTGCTAATACCTTCCCAGGTCGTAACCGACTCCCGAACCCCGATCTTTGGTTCGCAAGGCCTCGTCCTTTTCCTTCTTCCTCAGGTTTGTGCAACATTACCTTTCCCATTCATTCGGGATAAAAATGTCTGGCTGGCGACTCTACCTTTCCGCGCCACTTTCGCGTTTGTACTAGGATGAAAATCCCGGGAGCGACAATGTTTCCTTGACTGTATCTTGCCAATTCAGGGCATTTGAATTAATAAAATCAGATTTTTCAGTCATGTTTCGTCTTGTACATTTTTATTTGCAAAAATGTCTGATGTTTTAAGAAAAACTGATTGTATAAATACAGATGTTTATTTTCAAAAAAATAAAAATACATGCTTGCAGGGAATATATTTACTCTAGAGAGTGTCTAACTCCTATGACGGAATCCGGTAAGGGATACCTCAGGATTACTTGTGCGTTTCTATATCTTTGCAGGATTGCAGGTATCCAGAATGCAACTTGGGGCATGTAAGCTTCATCCCAGCAAGCCGGCAAATCAGTACTCACTCAGTCTCAACACTCAAAGTGTTTTCTCCCCAGCCGAGTTGCCACTTGTGGATTCTCCCCATCAGAGTTGCCAGGCATCACCTCTCCAACAGGGCAATACCAGAAGACACCCATATCCCCGGCTGAGTCAAAGAGCCCTCCTCAACAGTAATCTCTCTTTCCCCCCCAGCCGAGTTGCCATTTCATCCCCAGCCAAATACAAAAGTCAGGGAGCCATCTCCCCACAGAGTTTCAGCCTCTATCCAGAAGAGCAACACATGAAGGGATCACAACAGAGTGACGAAAGCTTCTACAAACCCCAGCTGGGTCTCTCATTTACAAAGATAGATCTATCAGTGACCTATATCCCCAAGCAATATCATCTCATCAGATCTACCAATGATCTCACCCCAGCTGGGATGTCTATTTCGAGCAGATCGACCAAAGATCGTCGCAGCAACGGGATCCAAATCCCGGTTTGGTATCCTCACATAATCATAGCATTCGCATCATATTCACCCACAAAGCGTAGCATTCCGTCTAGTACGGAGCATTACGACAAAAATCAAACATATAGCATAATCATAAGCCATGTTCCGAATCAAACACTTGTGAATATTGACAATCCATCAACATAACAGAAAATCCCCAACGGAGATTCCCCAGCAAACACAGTTGCCTTACGTTCCCCAAACATCAGTATATACTCCTTGTGGCACCCGTCCGTGTCATATCCCCAGCGGAAAGCCGAAGACATCCTCTTTGCACTCACAAATACTCATATATATACATTTCCTTGACATCCGTCCATGTCATTTTCCCTAGTACAGTAACCTAAACACCTTGGGTATCAGATACTTGTTTATACTATACTCTTCTCCTTCCGACACTCGTCCGTGTCGCTCTCCCCAGCAAGTTAAATACTCATCTATACACCACTCGTACTTATACAGATACTCGTCCGTATCTTGTATACACCATCCCCGCAGATTCAACACTAGTCCTTGTTCTTTGTTAACCGGTTGGTACTCGTCCGTACCATCATCTCAGAGCATGCGTCAAGCGTTTGTTTCTACCTGATACTCGCCCGTATCATAAGTCTTAAGGGTGCTCGTCCGCGTATTTAATCCATACACTGTGTCAAATACACTTTTGTCTTCTTGAATATAGACACTCGTCTGTGTCTACTATTCCCCAGAGGAGTCCCCTCAGATTCAACACTCGTCCGTGTTCTCTGTTAACCAGTTGATACTCGTCCGTATCATCATCTCTGAACACGCGTCAGTATTTGTTTCTACTCGATACTCGTCCGTATCGTAGTCTTAGGGATGCTCGTCCGCATCTTTAATCTATACACAAACATCTAAGCACTTATACCTTTTATTCCTTGGATATAAACACTCGTCCGTGTTTACTATTCCCCAGTAGATCGCTACCAAAGTAAATTTTCTTTTTATCTGACATTCGTCCTGTGTCATGATAAACCCTGAGAGCAGCCGTCCCCTGCTAGGTGGTCGTCCTCCACCTCTTGATGGTCGTCCTCCATCATGCTCATCCGATGGCCGTCCCCATCGTTGATTTTCTATCCGACATTCGTCATGTGTCGTGATTTTTAGCAGCCGTCCCCTGCTAGGTGGTCGTCCTCCACCTTTTGATGATCGTCCTTCATCATTTTTATCCAATGGCCGTCCCCATTGTTGATTTTGGTTATCTGGCATTCGTCCTATGTCATGATTAACCTTGAGAGCAGCCGTCCCCTGCTAGGTGGTCGTCCTCCACCTCTTGATGATCGTCCTTCATCATGCTCATCCGATGGCCGTCCCCATCGTTGACCTTCTATCCGGCATTCGTCCTATGTCGCGATATTTCCGGCAGCCGTACCCTGCCAGGTGATCGTCCTTCACCTTAGATGACCGTCCCTCATCTTAACCCAACAGAGCAGCCGTCCCCTGCTAGGTGATCGTCCTTCACCTTTGATGACCGTACCTCATCATCTGTTTCTTTCATTTATTCTTTAACTCGATGGCCGTCCCCGTCGTGGTCCCTTTTCCTTTCAGTTTAGCCCGATGGCCGTCCCCATCGTTGGTTACTTTACTTTATGGGTCTGATGGCCATCCCCATCACTTTCCATTAATCCCCAAAGAATCTTGCAGCTTTACTTGATGGCCGTCCCCATCATAATACCTTTTATCCCCAGCGTGTCGGCCGTCCCCGTCATTGCTCTTTACCCAGCAGCCGTCCTCTGCTCGACGGTCGTCCTCTGTCGCTCACACTTTACAATATACTTTATTTTCTTTTATAATCTATATCCCTTTCTTTCTTCATTCTGTGAGTGCAAATTTTGGACTGTCTTTGGTATTCAACCACAAGTTATCTTGTTTGCTTGATAAGCCATCGCTTACATCCTGCACAGCTAACTCATGTTTGAATAGGGGCAGCTGTAAACACCCCAAATTTGCCCTCACCCATTCACCATGGCTTGTGATCATTTCATATGCATAAACTCAATCATAAACATCTCATACCACAATTTTGAGTCACTGCATTGGTTCAAAGTCATCTGCATCTAGGGTTTGTGATCTGAGCAATCCAGGAGCCTTTTGAGCCATTCCAAAGGCCATCAATCACTTCAAAGAGGTCTATGTGTGTTCAAGTATCATATTATACTCCCTCAAAGTCAAGAATGTCAAAGAATCACAAGAACTGGGATTGGTATGGAAGCAGAGCCAGGCTTGACTGCACAGATGACCTAAAATTAGGGTTTTGGTTTCAAAGGCCATAACTCCAAATTTTTTGGTCATTCTTGTTTCTATTGGTCTCTATATGGTATAGGGAGTATGCATATCAATTTTCATGAAGAAATTCCATGGGGAAGTCATCTGATCAAGAGTTGACTTTCTGAACAAGTCAGTGCAAAATCAGGGCATCTGAGGCCCCCAATGACCCAACCAAAGGGTGTTCTTCATCATTTTGATTGTATATGATCTTTATTTGATCATAGAAGAGGTTGGAAGTTCACAAAATTCAATAATTTCAAGTTTTTGCAAAGTTGACTTTTTGGGCAAGTTTGACTTTTAATGGAAATGTCATTTTAGGCAACTTTTTCAACCCTTACTTTTTGATTCAAGAAAGCTTCAAATGGAAAAACTTTGGTCATGAAAATTGTAGGATAAATCTTTCCTTTTTCAAAAAGTACAAGAACATGACTTAATTCATTATGGATCAAAAGTTATGGCTTGTCAAAGTTGGCTAAAATCACAAAATTTCAAAGTTTCTACCAAAGAGGTATTTTGCAAAATGACTTGATCAAGTGTTCTAGAGCTATCAAATGCACTTCTAATCCACATAACATGATCATGTAACACCTAAAGTTCAGAATGGACCAAGGAATTACACATTTGTATGGTTTTTGGAACAAGATCTTTTCATAAGAACCAAAGTGAACCAAGTTGCAAAAGTCATCATATCTCCTCATCCACTTGCTGGCTATTTTTCTGATCCACCCTAGGCTTTTCCTCACCTCATGCTGCACAGGACATGCCCTTTGTACCAAGCTAGCAAGTAGCCCATGCCCTTCTTACACAAAAGTTGACATTTTGCAAAAGCACCCATACCTATCACAAAAGGACATGTCATGTCATCTGACCAACGAGAATTGTTTATGTGAATCAATTGCAAGCCAAAGCACATAACAAGCAAGCCTGAAACCAGCCAGAACACAACATTCATGTTTTCACCCTCACTTGCAAAAGCTTTCGAAAATCATCATACAAGCTTCAAACACTCAAACAAACTTCACCAACCTTCTCACCATGCTTCACTGAACACAAACCAACCTTCAAAACAGCCTGAAAACCATAGAATCACAAACACGATCCTCACCTGACCTTGAACAGAACTTGTTCAAACTTCCAAACCAGCCAACACAAACTCTCTCTAAGCATCAAGATGTCATCAGGGGCCTAAAAGGAGTGGATTGCACAAAGAAAAGAGGTCAGAAAGTTGCAAACTGAAAAGCTTCAAACTCAGGTAGCTTCATGAATATTTTTTCCAGAAATGGATTTTTAAGTTCTTAAGTTGTTCTTCATGATTCACTGATCACTCTGGTGCTTTTATTTTCTGAAATGGTTGAGAAATGAGAGTTTAATCTTGTTCTGAAACTCTTGCCCTAAAAAATGTTTTGTTTCGATTCAGTGGATTGAGGAAGAATAAATGAGTTTTGAGTTAGGGTTTTGATTCAGTGGGGTGTGGGAATGATTTCTGGTTTGTTAGATTTCATTTTAGTGAAGTTTTGAAGGTTTTAGGGATTTTCAGGTGGGGTTCCCACCGGAGAAGATGACCAGAGGTCTTCTCCGGCCACCTGAAAATAATTAGGGTTAAATCCTGTCATTAATGAAGTTTGAATTTTGAACGTTGGATGAGTTGACTTAGTCCACTCCCGCGCGTGCTCAATGGCTCAGATCATCCACTTAGCCCTAATCTTAATTAATTAAGTTAATTAATTCATTTTTAGCCAGTTTGAATGCCAACTGTAGGATTGCGCGCGCAGTCAACAGCTGACCCCCAACTTTGAATCTGATGCGTTGGATGTGATTACTTCTCATTTTCATTAATTTTTATTTCAATTTTTCTCATTTAATTTGCACATTTATTTAAAAATAGCAAAACTTATTCAAAAATTCTGAGATTTTTTATACAAACATTTATTTAATTTCAGAAACCAAAAACATTTTTATTTTTATTTTTTTTGCATTCAAAAATATTTTTAAATATTTAAAAGTTTATTTTTAATTAATTAATGAGAATTAATTAATTAAAAATACTTTTAGGTATTTAAAAATCACCAAAAAATTCATGAAACATTTAAAAACATTTAGAAACATTGTCCAACCCTCAAACCAAATTTTTTTTTGATATTGATGCATTTTGAGAATTTTCTATGGAATTAATTCATTTTCAAGGCATTATTTTGATCCAAGCTTCAAAAAAATCATTTCTGCCTAACCATTGAGAGTTGGGCCTTGATTCTTTTTGCATTGCATTGTGTTTAGCATGTAGTATGTGAGATTAAATTGGCATGATTTGATCTTTCATTTTCCATTTGTTTGGCATTTTTCTTGTTAAGGAACCCTAAAACCCTAGAAAACTTAGGAAAATCATATCTTGAATTAGGTTAAGAGTTGGGACTTCTCCTTTGGGCAGTGAGTTAGTATAGGATTAGGGATCCTTTGAATGCATTTTCAATTTTTTATCTTGATGTTTGCTTCTGATTTTGGTTTTTGTTTGATGCATTGATCATAAACCCTAATTTGGGTTCTCTCATGCATCCATCTTGCATTTGCATTCATACCTTGACTTGCCATAGCATTTTGTGCATCCATTTGATTCATTTAACATCTTAAGACATATAGTAAGCATGTTTGATCATTGCATTTTGCATTTGCCATGTTGTATGCCATTTGCACTTCATGACTTTTCATGTATGTTCATGGTTCTTAACTTGTTTCATTTGCATCCATAAGCTTGTATGATCATCCCCATGTGTTGTTCCATGCTTGTAGCATCTCATAGCATCATTAACATCATGTATGTGCTTCTGGGTTTGTTTCTCATCATGCCATTTCATTCCATTTGACATTGCATTGCATTTTCTTTCACTAACTTTTCAGGTGGTAAGCAACTTTGAGAAGTGGATTTGCCTTCACTTCTCACATTTTCTTTTCATCTCCTTCATGCATCCTTGCTGCATTTTGTTATGTGTTTGAGATTGAACTTGCTCTTTCTTCTTCTTCTCACTTTCTTTCCTCAAGTGACTTGACTTCTTAAGTGAAGCAAGTTACTTTGCTTCTCCTGATCCTTCCATTTGCTTCCTGGTGGCTCCATTGAAGATTTCTCTTGTTAACCTCACAAACCTTAGGAACAACCAAGCATGACAATGATTAGGGTTTTGATTATTCCCCCACTTAGCTTTTACCTTTGTGTCTCTTTTGAGTCTTCTCTTCTCACCTCATAATCAGGGACTAAACCCTAAAGGCTTTAAGGCTTTGTGATTAAGCTTATGCCTGCATCCTTCTATTAGGATGGAGAGTATAAATTTAATCCTAAGTGTTAAACCCTTAATGTGTTTAACTCCTTTTAATCAATTCACTTAATAATCATCAAGACATCAAGCTTGTAACTTGGGCCTTGCATTAGGGTTCTAATTCTTCCTTAATTGGTTAAGAAGGACTAACCCTAGTGTTAATGGACAAGTCCCCCTCAAGTTGTCTTACAAACCCTAAAAATCATTTCTTCATCATATCATTAACTAAAATCCATCTAATAAAGGCTTTGTTTTGTCATGAGTTTAATCCCTAATCATGGATTAAGTTGAGGAGCTTTCCTCAGCTTAAACATTCTCATCTATTATCCTTCTATTAGGATGGTGTAATGAGTCTGTTTAATCCTTGATTATGGCTTAACCTCATTACTTAACACTAAACAAAAATCACAAAAACATTTAAATAATCACAAGTAGGTTAATGATCTCAACCCTACATCAAAGGTGATTAAGTGTGGGAAGCTGACTTCACACTTAAGGTACTCTCATTACCCCTAATCAGAGGGAAGATGTGATGAGTTTACTAAATCCATTGGTTTAGGTTTAAACTCATTAACTTATGACAAACTTTCAAAAGCAAATAAAAGACTGAAAATACAAAAACAAACAATAATCGTCTCCTCCGGGATTCTTTTCTCATCTCATTCACTCATAAACGAGAACTTGCTTCTCCCGTCTAATGCAAGACAGTTTGCACCTGAGCCAGACAGGTCATACACTTGAGCATAGGCAAGTAGGCAGTTCATCAAGTCAATTTATCTTTCAGTCTCTTTGGGTCGAACTACGGTGTTCTGACTTCCTCATTGCACGAGAGGATACGTAGGCATAACTTAATAGTTATCGAACAAAAGTCTCTGTATATTCCCCCTCCTTCCAGCATTATTCTTTTAACCTCATGATCTTGAGCATCTTATCCTTGTTCTTACACTGACACTGTACATTTATACACTTCACACTTCTTTTACCCTGACACCTGTACATCCTTTTCCAGCTCTTTTATACACAAATTGCACTGACACTACCCCTTTAAAACACAAATCTTTTAAGCGTGGATCCCGTCGAGTACGACGGACAATCTGGGTGCTAATACCTTCCCAGGTTGTAATCAACCCCCTTTCTCAGTCTCTCTGGTTCACAACCGTCTTATCCATATCTTTCTAGGTCTATGCAGCATTGCCTTTCCTCCGGGATAAAAATGCCTAGCTGGCGACTCTTTTCATTCCCAGTGAGTTCACTCCTGTGTGTTCTCGCACCTCCTTTCGCCGACCGTTCGCATCTGTACCCCATTTGACCCGACTTCATTTGGTGGGAGCGACACAGGGCACATGAATTAATAAAATCAGTTTTTCAGTCATGTTTCGTCTCGTACATTTTATTTTCGTTTGCGAAAAGGTCCGATGTCTTTAAGATACTGATTGCATAAGTACAGATGCTTCTCGTCTAAAAAATACGTGCTTGCAGGAAATATACTTACTCCCGGGAGTGTCTAAACTCCTATGATGGAATCCGGTAAGGGATACCTCGGGACTACTTGTGCGTTTCTCTGTCTTTTCAGGATTGCAGGTATTCAAAGCACAACATGGGGCATGAAAGCTCCACCCCAGCAAGCTGGCAAATCATTATCTACTCAGTCTAACACCGGAGGTGCCGTCTCCCCATCTGAGTTGCCATTTATTTCCTCCTCAACCAAGTGCAAAAAAACCGAGAATCATCTCCCCGCATAATTTCAGCCTCTATCCAGAAGAGCAACGTCTGAAGATCTCACAACAGAGTGACGAAAGCTGCTACAAACTCCCAGCTGGGTCCCTCATTACCAAAGTTAGGTCTATCAATGACCTATATCCCCAAGCAGAGTCCCATGTGTCAGATCTGCCAACGATCTCATCCCCAGCTGGGATGATCACTTCAAGCAGATCATCCAGAGATCTTCGTAGCAACGGGACCCGGATCCCGGATCGGTATCTTTGCATAATCATGGCATTAGCATCATATTCTTCCCACATAGCGTAGCATTCCGTCTAATACGGAGCATTACGGCAAAAATCAAACATATTGCATAATCATAAGCCATGGTCTGAATCAAACACTTGTAATTTTCGACAATTCATCAAAGATATACAGAAAACTCTCCAGATTCCCCGGCAGGAAGCCAAGGCATTTGCCTTACACTCATAAATACAAGTGCACACTCCTTTTGGCACCCGTCCGTGTCATGATTCCCCAGTAAAGTCGCCCGAGCATTCTTTACAAACAGACACTTATATATTACAGATACTTCCTGGCACCCGTCCGTGTCGTATCCCCAGTAGAAAGCCAAAGCGTCCCCTTTGCACTCACAGATACATATATCTATACAAATTCCTTGACACCCGTCCGTGTCACCTTCCCCAGCATGGAAACCTAAAACATTCTGTAAACCATACACTTGTTTATATTACACTTTTCTCCTTTTGACACTCGTCCGTGTCGCGCTCTCCAGCAAGTTAAACACTCCTGTACACCACTCATACTTATTACTCCTGTTTCATCCATACAGATACTCGTTCGTATCTTGTATACACCACTTATGCCTCCTCAGATTCGACACTCGTCCGTGTTCTTTGTTAACCAGTTGATACTCGTCTGTATCATCATCTCAGAACATGTGTCAAGCGTTTGTTTCTACCTGATACTCGTCCGTATCATAGTCTTAGGGATGCTCGTCCGCATCTTTAATCCATGCACGTGTCAGACACTCATGTCTTCTTGAATTTAGACACTCGTCCGTGTCTACCATTCCCCAGAAGAGTCCCCACAGAATCAACACTCGTCCGTGTTCTTTGTTAACCAGTTGATACTCGTCCGTATCATCATCTCTGAACATGTGTCAGCATTTGCTTCTACCTGATACTCGTCCGTATCATGGTCTTAGGGATGCTCGTCCGCATCTTTAATCTATACACCGTACACCAAACACTAATGTCTCTCATTTCTTGGATATAGACACTCGTCCGTGTTTACTTGTCCCGACAAATCTCAGTGAACTATTTCCTTTCTATCTGACATTCGTCCTATGTCATGATGACTTTTCGGCAGCCGTACCCTGCCAGGTGATCGTCCTTCACCTTTGGATGACCGTCCCTCATCCTTTCCCCAGCGGAGTCTCCATTATTGGAACCCTTTTCTATCCGGCATTCGTCCTATGTCGTGATTTTCAGTAGTTGTACCCTGCTAGGTGATCGTCCTTCACCTTTTGATGATCGCCCTTCATCATTTTATCCGATGACCGTCCCCATCGTTGATCTTGTTATCTGACATTCATCCTATGTCATGATAAACCCTGAGAGCAGTCGTACCCTGCTAGGTGATCGTCCTTCACCTCCTGATGATCGTCCTTCATCATGCTTATCCGATGGCTGTCCCCATCGTCGACCTTTTATCCGGCATTCGTCCTATGTCGTGATATTTTTGGCAACCGTACCTTGTCGGGTGATCGTCCTTCACCTTAGATGACCGTCCCTCATCTTATACCCAACAGAGCAGCCGTCCCCTACTAGGTGATCGTCCTTCACCTTTAATGACCGTACCTCATCATTTATTCTTACCTCTAATCCCCAGAGAATCACATGACTTTACTTGATGGCCGTCCCCATCATAACCTCTTATACCCCCAGCATGTCGGCCGTCCCCGTCATTGCTCCTTCCCCAGCAGTCGTCCTCTGCTCGACGGTCGTGCTCCGTCGCTCGCACTTTATAATTATACTTTATTTTCTTTCACAATCTATATCCCTTTTCTTCTACATTCTGTGAGTGCAAATTTTGGACTGTCTTTGGTATTCAACCACAAGTTATCTTGTTTGCCTGTTAATCCGTTGCTTACATCCTGCACAGCTAACTCATGTTTGAATAGGGGCAGCTGTAAGCACCCCAAATTTTCCCTCACCCATTCACACCATGGCTTGTGATATCCTCATGTACATAATTTCAATCATAGCATCCCATATTGCATATTTGCTTCACTGCATTGTTTCAAAGTCATCTGCATCTAGGGTTTGTGATCTGAGCATTCCAGAGCCATTTGAGCCACTCCAAAGGTCATCAATCACTTCAAAGGGGTCCATGTATGTTCAAACAACATATTGTATCTTCACAAAGTCAAGAATGTCAAAGAATCACAAGAACTGAGGATGGCATGGAAGCAGAGCCAGGTTTGACTGCATAGATGACCTAGAATTAGGGTTTTGGTTTCAAAGACCATAACTCCAAATTTTTTGGTCATTCTTGTTTCTATTGGTCTCTATATGGTATAGGGATCATGCATATCAATTTTCATGAAGAAATTCAATGGGGAAGGCATCTGATCAAGAGTTGACTTTTTGAGCAAGTTAGTGCAAAATCAGGGCATCTGAGGCCCTCAATGACCCAACCAAAGGGTGTTCATCATCATTTTGATTATGTATGATCTTTATTTGATCATAGAAGATGTTATAAGTTCACAAAATTGAAGAATTTCAAGCCATTTGCAAAGTTGACTTTTTGGGAAAATGACTTGTAATGGAAACTTGCCATTTTGGGAAACTTTTTCAACCCTTGCTTTTTGATTCAAAAATGCTTCAAATGAGAAAACTTTGGTCATGAAAGTTGTAGAATGGATCATTCCCTTTTCAAAAAGTACAAGAACTCATTCTAATTCATTTTGGATCAAAAGTTATGGTTTGTCAAAGTTGGGAAAAATCACATAATTTCAAGTTATGCACCAAAGAGACATTTTGCAAAATGGTATGATCAAGCATTCTAAAGACTTCAAATGTGCACAAACTCATCACAACATGATCATGTGACTTCTAAAAATCAGAATTGGCCCAAGAATTATGCATTTTGATGCCTTGAACTTCATGAATTTCCAAAGGGGCCAAACTTTGTGAAAATTGCAAAACATCTCACAAGCTTTGATCCACTTGCTGATTTGCCTCAAAACCAATTCCATGGACATCCTTAAACTCAGCTGAGCCAAGACAAGCCAAAAAGCTAGCTGTACCATAACTCAAGTACAAATTGTCATACCCCAAATTTGTCCTACCTGCATTATTTTTATTTTACTGTCTAACCACTATTTCAAAAGTTCAAAAATATGTACCATCTTATTTCCTGTCTAACTGCATCTTAAAAATCCAGAAATTTGTCTTTTATTTTTTTCTTCAGGGTTTGTGCGAAAGTCAATGTTTATTTGAGATATTCAAATCTGGTGTTGTGGTGTGATTTACAAATTGGTTCGTGATTTGTCATCCATTTTAAATCCAATTTTCGTTTCTCGTTTGCTCCGATTATTTTTTATTATTCGTTATTTATTATGTTTTTTATTTTTTTATTTTATTTTATTTTTTTTCATTTTTTTTATCTTCGCTATTATTTTAATTATTTTTACATTATCCACTTTTTCATCCAATCATCCGGTTAGTCCATTTTATTCCACAATAACCAAAATCCCATATCCCATATTTATATTTTTTTACCTCATGTTTCAAAAAAGAAATATTTATGTTTCCAAAAAAAAAATCAATTTTCAATCCTATTTAATGTTACTATTAGTTTTTATTTAGCCTATTATAAAAAGAAACCCACAAAATATTTTTGTCATTATTAATTGTCATGATCATTTTCTTTTCATTTATGCTTTTTTATATTTCCGCTTTTTTATCATTATTTATATTTACTCACTATATTATTATTATTTAGTATAGTTATACTAGTGTTATTGTCATTGTTAATACATCATATTATACTTTTTTTTATGAGTTCATTTACTACACACAATTAGCTTTTTCTTACACTAATGTAAATATCAATACCACATTTGTTTCATATGGCCCACCTAAAATGAAAAGGAAAAGGAAATAAGAAAAGAGAATCCATTATGCACATGAGTTTGCGGTACAAATCTGCCAGCTAGCAGTACCCGTTCAAACAACTTTTGTATGTAACGATTCCACTACCAACACAGCAACAATAACAATTTTGGCACAAAATTACAACCTATAAACTCAACAGAATATCCTCTCCACTCTTATTCCTCAAACGCACCTACAAACAAATCTTTATAGATTCTTATCCAACTGAAATTTCTCCAATTCACTCTCCCTATTCCCACCTATAAAGGATGCCCTTCATTCATTGTTATAACAGGCTTGGAAAAACACCGAAAAATCCTCTGCAAAAAACTCACAAATAACCAAGTTTCAAATATCAAAATACCAAAAATTACAAATACTAAACCCCTCTGTTTCTTTTCAAAAACCAGAATCAAATACCAAACATACACAGATTCATATAACTCATTACCTTCTCTGCAAAAGTTCATACCTTCAACAAACAAAACCTACTTTTCACATAAACTCAGAAAAATACAAACCAAAATCCTCCATAAAAACGCTCCACCACCCTCTGTCATTGTCACCACCATCTTTTTTCAGATCACAAACTCAGAAAAAAATCGAAAATAAGAAACCAGAAAAAGAGAAAGCAGAAACCGAGTGATAATATAATAACTCGTAAACCCACCATTTTCATCACCACTCAACCAAACCTTCTTCATAAATCTCCATTGTCATACCCTTTCAACCACGCCTTTGCATTTTCGCACATCCAAACACAGACCTTTGTTCCTTCAACCCTTCCGCACCCAAACATCACAACTCAGAAACCACTGAACAACCTTCAAACGCCGGCAAATCATATCAAATCCGCAATAACCCATCGCGCAAATCACAACCGCAAGCATCGACGCGAAACAAACCATAAGCACATACCGTCAAAGCCGCCGGCGAAATCACAACAATGAAACCGAATCCGCGAACAAACTATCATCAACACAGAGTCAAACTGAAGCTGTATCTTCCATAACCTTGAACCTTCTTCCGTAACCACCATAAATCCCTCCACTGTTTATCTCCATCACAAATTGAAACACAAATCCTTCAACCTTCAAAAACCAAAACCCCCCACATCTGGGATTAAACAAACACGCTATAAATCGAAAAAACCATCAAACATCACCACACTTTCACCAACCGAGAACCCTCAGCTGTAACCTTCATCTTCCGCGAGCTTCATCGCGCCGAAATCAAAACCACCGAACTCAAACAACATCCACCGCCGCCAACCAAGCCGTTCGCAACTTCCACCGCGTCGGAACCACCCTTACCTCCGCCGCGAGATCCTCTGAAGCCAAAATTCGAAGCGCCGCGTGAGAGAGACAGAGTGATGAGACGCGATTCAGAGAGCGAAAGATCGAGAGAGCTGTGAGAGTGAGACGAAAGCACCGGTTTGAAAACCTGAGGTCAATTTCATTAGCTCTGTTGTTTATGAATTGAATAAATAAATTGTTTTTTTTTTAAAATGGGACACAGAATTAAAGTTGATGGTGGGTCACTTTGAAGCATTTTATTTTATTTTTCCTTTGAATAATTTAATCTTGGTCTTGTTTATGTTAAGAAATAAAACCTGTGATCCATATTGCTTTTAACATACCTCATTACCTTCACTCATGTTATTTCTTTTTCGTACTACAAAAGTAGTCTTTTTTTTTTAGCAAGTTGTTTGTTGATATGGGCCTTTGGTTCATACTAATCTGTTGCATATACATTCCAGATGTCACACACACTTTATATATATGTATATTCGTGCTTAGCTATTTCTTACTTGTTTTATTTTATCTGATTAATTTTATTTATTTGTTAGTTTTGTATTTCACTTTAGATTTCCTGAATTTTACTTGAATCTTTAATATATATTTTTTCGGGCCAATGATATACTAAACGGCCAATTTATCGCCCGATTCTAATCGGTGATTTTTGGTCAATATGAGGCCTCTTTGTATTTAATTTTTTCATTTTTATTATTCCGACAAAACAAACATGTAAATCAATTTAATTTATTTTATTATTCTTATCATTATTTAATTTATTTAATTTATTCAATTTAATTTAATTCTAGCAAATTCAATTTATTCATTTAAAATTATGTTTCGACTCCTTATAGAATGGTTCCCATTTTGAACCGATTCTAAGGCAGTTCACGAACAAAATTTCTCCGCGTCCCGAAAAGGTCCAACGCCTTCGAATAGTTGCGCTCGATCAAAAGGTCCAACGCCTTCAAATAGTTGCTTCCCGATTAAACAGGCTGAACGCCTTCGAATAGTTCAAACACACTGCACACACGCTTCCTCTTGGGCAAAATACAATGATACCTTTTATTTCTCGCAATCCCCTGTATTTATTTTGTACCCCTCTCCCTTTACTTTGTACGCGATTTACTTTCCGTTTTTATTTTCGAATCTTTGGTCCAACGCCAAGCGATCTCACTTGCACACTTGCACTTTATTTTCCAGTTATTATTTCGTTTATTAGGATCCTCATATCCTTGCGAGCCGAGCGCTTCGTGCCTCGCTAAAAAACCACAAAAATAAACCTCCATTTGCATGCACCTTCTAAACCTCAAAAAAACCAAAATGTTTCGATTAGATCCAAACCCTTGATCCAACGTCAAGCAGCTTTAGGAAATAAAACACATTTTAATAAATACGAGAAGATCTGTACGCCACGAGCCTTAAGCGGTAGAAAGGGGGATAACGAGCTTTCGTTACTCGCTCCGATTATTTCGACGCAGGACACTCGTCCTGTTGGGCGAGATAAACTATCCATAGTCTTTAGTACATTTCAACTCCTAAACCCTTTCATCAACGAAAGGTAATAAAATCAACATCCATTACCCTTAGTAGGCCGAACTACGAGGCTCTGACTTTCCCATTGCACACGGGAGTACGTAGGCACGAGGATCTCAATCCTTGCCGAGCACCTAGGTTCAATCTAACTTATAATTCAACTCATTTCCCTCTAGCAAGCAATTCGTTTAAGCATAGACATCCTTTCGCGCGCGATAACTTAGATGGTTCCCATCGAGTACGATGGATGTAGGGGGTGCTAATACCTTCCCCCTGCATAACCGACTCCCGAACCCAGGCAATGGTTCCGTCGACCTTTGTCCTCATCCTTCTCTTCCCGGGTTGTATCTATATCTCCCCTTTCCCTCTTCGGGAATAAATAGAATTAGGTGGCGACTCTTCAGTCCGTCCGGCGCGCGACTCCGTCCATTCGGATCGCGTAAGGTCGTATTTTTCGGGGTACGACAGCTGGCGACTCTGCTGGGGACTGGTTCACCCCTATGCGAGTCGAGCCTAGTCTAGGTTTTCGCGTTTGTTTTAATGTTTGCTTTTATGCCTTGCTTGTTTATTTTTATCGCTTTCTTTATCGCATTCCATATTATATATCTTGTGGCTCCTTGGTACTATAATTTGGATCGATACTTTGCAAAAAAACTTGAGGGAAGAGCTCTATACCCGGGCTTTCGAGTACAAACTTAAGTTAGCGAGGTTGTGTAGTATGGGCTCCCGAGAGAACCTCTCTCGTGGGTTGTCGATATGAAAACCTCACTCGGAGTAGATTTTAATGGAAATACTGACAACCGTCAAGATCTTGGCGTGTGTGCTCAGTTATTTTCATTAAAGTCGTCGACTCTGAGGACCTTTAGAACCTTTTGGTTAAAACATCGGTTGATGGTTGCGTAGTATTGGGCACCAGGGTTCGCCCTCGCGTGGCTCGATACGAAAACCTCACTTGGAATAGACTTACTCAATGGAGTTGATTGACTGTCAAGAATGTATGAAATTGACACGTGCATCAAACAGTTGAGAAAGTTCCATAACTCCAGGACTTTGTTTTAAACCTTGTGTCGATGATCACATAGTATGGACTCCCGAGAAAATTTTATCTCGTGGGTTGTCGATACGAAGATCTCACCCAAAATAGATTCATGTGGCGGAGTCAATCAACCGTCATGCTTATGGCGCGTGTGATGAACATCCATATGAATTGACAACTTTGGGATCCCTAAAACTTTAGAGTCTACCCTGTGAGTTCCTGATCAGAGTATCCTCCATCTGTACCTTGGACTCATGGGACCTTGATCTTGTGATCCTGGATTCTGACATCGCATATCATCTCATTTGCATCATTTATTCATCTTGCATTTCATTCCAAAAATCCTAAAACTTATTTCATGCTCCTCCATCTTCAGTAAATCAAGCTGGTTTCCCGACGCCCGTATCGAGCTAGACGACCGTACTTAACTCGAGCCAACACTAGAAGACTGATGGACGTGATTCAAGAAGAACAAGCTGCCATGAGGGAAGAGATTGACTCGGTCAAGAGCAAGATCGACCAGATTTATGAGACACTGCAATCTTTGGCAAGGATGGAAGAACGTCGCGAAGCTGCTGCCGCAATGAACAATGCTCAAGTGCAAGGATCTACCTCACGAGCAATGCCTTCAGTTCCCGTTCCAAATCCTTTGGTTTATGGTTTGCCTCTAGGCTCCACTCCTGCTGTTGAAGAGGTCACTTCCCAACCGATACCTGCTTCTGTTGTCACTATTGGTGCTATTCCTCAAGCTCAACCTATTCCAACTCAAGTCCAGTTTCCCCAAACTGAAGAGAATCATCAAGTTGAGTATGAGATGCATACTGCTGTTCCAATCACCAATCCTCATGCCGTTCAAGAATCCGAAGCTATGAAGATGTGCCGCGAGTTAGCTGAAAAACTTCGAATCATGGAAGGACACAACTCAACTTCTCTGAGTGCCTCAGACATGTGCTTAGTTCCAGATGTTGTGATCCCTGCTAAGTTCAAACTACCAGAATTCGAAAAATATAAAAGCCTCAGTTGTCCTGAGCTTCATTTGAGGATGTACTGCAGGAAAATGGCCGCTCATGCCAAAGATGATAAGCTTATGATCCATTGCTTCCAAGACAGCCTGTCTGGAGCGTCTCTAGAATGGTACATGCAACTTGAGCACAACAATGTTCATACTTGGCTTGATCTATCTGATGCATTCAAAAAGCAGTACAAGTACAACACTGATCTTGCTCCTAACCGTACTCAACTTCAGAGTATGTCTCAAAAGGAGAGCAAATCCTTCAAAGAGTACGCCCAACGCTGGAGGGAGTTAGCTGCCAGAGTGCATCCGCCATTGGTCGACCGTGAACTGATCGACATCTTCATGGGTACCCTACAGGGGCAATACTAAGAGAAACTGATCAGCAGTGTATCTTCTGGATTTTCAGACATGGTGATGGTAGGAGAAAGAATCGAAGAAGGTTTGAAAAGCGGAAAAATCCAAGGAGGTTCTAGCAGCCAAAACAATGCCAAGAAACCTTTCAACGGGTACAAAAAGGGTGAAACAAATGCCGTCTCTGCTACAAGTGGGAATTTTCAACAGAGTGCACCTGCACCAGTTCCCTACTATCAATATCCCTATGTTGCTGCTGCACAGTATGCTCCTATGCCATATCTGCCAGTTCCTCCAATGCCTTATCAGCAGGCCTTTCAAGCTCTATTGCCGCCTCAGATGGCTCATCAACCACGTCCACCTCCAATGGTTGCAGCTGCGCAATATGCACCTGGACCGTACCAGCCACCGGCTTATCCACCACGGCCTGGTCAACAGCAACAACGCGCTCCTCAACAACGTCCACCATATCAACCAAGAAGGCCTGAAAGAACCTTTGATCCCTTGCCTATGTCATATGGAGAAATCTTTAACGGGCTGATGGCAAAAGGAACTCTTGTGTTGAAGGACATGCCACCTCAAACTGGTAACGCTCGAGATTATGATGCCAATGCTCGCTGTGAGTATCACAAGGGTGCTCCAGGTCACACAATTGACAACTGCAGGTTATTCAAGCACAAAGTCCAAGATTTAATCGACACTAAGGATCTCACCTTCACTCCGAGAAATCCAAACGTTCAGAACGATCCAATGCCGTCACATGGTGCCAACAAGTAAAGACATTTGAAGGGTTTGTTGAAGACCAAGCTGAGTAGTCTCCAACTTTGAAGCATTTAATCAAGAGAAGTTCATTCCTCAAATCAAGGCAGCCATCGCCATTTATTATTTCTGCATTCCTGTTTGTTTTGTAATGTTTGTTTAAGTACTATTTGCTCTAAACATTGTTATCGTCTGTACTTGGTTATGTTAATGTTATGTTTATGCATGTTTTGAATCAATCTATTCGCATTCGCTCATATTTATCATTTATCACAAAATCACAAAAAATATTTCCCTCACTTCACTTTAGCAAATATTTGAGGGAGGATGATGAAAACGAAATACCCATAACTGTTGCGGTATGCTTTCGGATAAAAACCTCGTCAATGATGTACAGGCATTCTTTCAAATCCCGAAACACTGGAGATATAAGGAGTTAATCCCTAGTCAACCACTTCGAGCCTAGAAGTAGGAGTTTCTTTCAGATACAACCCTTACATTTAACCCGGGGCAGGGTAATTGTTCAGTTAACCTAGCTACACCTTCAAATCGCAAGATGAGACATCCCGTCGGAGGACCATCAACAAATGACTTGGCAGTCATAGTATTCAAACAAAAAAAAAAAGAAAAGAAAAGAAAAAACACTAAGTTGAGCACCCGAAGGGAGACTTAGTCGGGAAAAAAAAACAAATCAAAAGAGGAACTCAAATCCTCAGCAAAAACAAAACAAATATCAGTGACCATAAAATCAAGAATCAAAGGGTCACCAGCAAAATAAGATGACTGCCATCTTCAAGCAAACTTTGAAGCTTCATCTTCACTCTTGCAAAGTCGAAAACAAAACAAATACTGAGTTAACTGAACATAGGACTGGAGAACATCACGAAGAAGGGATGGGTACAAATCAAACTTTGAGCCTTATATCCTTTATTTCTCAAACCATTAACCAGACCACGTTACAACTCTCAAAAGTCCTAATTGAGGCAGGGTTTATTCTGAAAGCATGCTACCAACAAGGTTGCGTAATATGACTCCCATATATTTTCTCATCTTCATTCTCGTTTGCACATTATCCTTGCTGCATATTTCACACACTTTCTAAATCAGCACTTCGTTTGGGCTAACGGTCCATTCGTCACACTTTCACAGCATTCAAATAAATTGACTTTTTCAAAACTTGCATGAACTTTACATTAACACTACCATTTGTGTATGAACAATTTAATTGCAATTCAGTGCTTGACATCAGTGCAATCCCAACAAGGGGAAATCAAAAGAGGAATTTGAATCAGTACTTCTTCAACAGCCCAATCAGGGGCAATTCATTTCAAAATCAGCCCAATCAAGGGCAATCATCTTCCAACAGCCCAATCAGGGGCAAGATCACCTTCAAAGACTCAATCAAGGACAGGTCATGTCTTGGCCATTGTCAAAGCTTCCCCATCAAATTTATTTCAGATATCCTACATACAGGGGCAAGCAGACAAGGAGTAAATTTTCCTCTCTCTTCTCCCCAGATAAACAAGCAGTCCTTGCTAGATGTTTGCAATCATTCAAAGCAAAATCAGTCTTCATGTGTCAATTAAGTCGCTCCGCTCATCAGCAAATAACCAAACTGGGAGCATTCAGATCTATCTTCTGATCATGCATCGTCGAAGATCGAGTGTCAGGAAATCAGTCCCTCCACCCACCCAAAGTCCAATCATTATTGGCAACTACCAGATCAAAAGTCCACCAAGATGGCACCTTCCGATTACTCATATGCATCATTATGCATCATCAGCATCATAAGCATCATTTACATCAATCATTTGCAGCATATGCATCATATGCATACCTCAATAAATCAGTTTTCCATATCCCCAACATTATCGAATTTATATCTCAGTGCATAAGCATTTGCATCGTATCTCCATCGCTATGGAATACCATTTCAAAACAATCAAGCATAATTGCATAATTCAGGATCCAGGATCCGCACAAGATTCCAGGCCTTTCCCCGACGGAAGTCAGGATCCAGGGTCGATCGAAGATTCTCCTAAGGTGTTATTCAGTGGGCGTCCCCGTTGGACATTTCTCTTCCATTTTATTTTAATTACTCAGCCTCGACCTAGCATCGAGTGCTGGGGTCGCATTATCATCCTTGCGGTGGTAAGCGATTATTTATTTTTCTGTTACTCGGCATCCATATCGACCTAGTTCGAGTGCTGGGGTCGCATTATCATCCTTGCGGTGATAAGCGATTATTTATTTTTCTGTTACTCGGCATCCATATCGACCTAGTTCGAGTGCTGGGGTCGCATTATCATCCTTGCGGTGGTAAGCGATTATTTATTTTTCTGTTACTCAGCATCCATATCGACCTAGTTCGAGTGCTGGGGTCGCATTATCATCCTTGCGGTGGTAAGCGATTATTTATTTTTCCTGTTACTCAGCATCCATATCGACCTAGTTCGAGTGCTGGGGTCGCATTATCATCCTTGCGGTGGTAAGCGATTATTTAATTTTCTGTTACTCAGCATCCATATCGACCTAGTTCGAGAGCTGGGGTCGCATTATCATCCTTGCGGTGGTAAGAGATTATTTAATTTTCTGTTACTCAGCATCCATATCGACCTAGTTCGAGTGCTGGGGTCGCATTATCATCCTTGCGTTGATAAGCGATTATTTATTTTCTATCAACCTGTTTTTGTTTCGTATCACCTTCAGTTTCCAACTTTAATCATCCATTTACTGCACAGTTTCTTTTATCGGACAAATTTGGAGTCTGTTAATATCTAATTATCTTATACCTTGAAAGTTTGAACGCGAGCCAGTTCAGCTTACTCGGTCTAAGCCAATTCGATAGGGGCATCTGTCATACCCCAAATTTGTCCTACCTGCACTATTTTTATTTTACTGTCTAACCACTATTTCAAAAGTTCAAAAATATGTACCATCTTATTTCCTATCTAACTGCATCTTAAAAATCCAGAAATTTGTCTTTTATTTTTTTCTTCAGGGTTTGTGCGAAAGTCAATGTTTATTTGAGATATTCAAATCTGGTGTTGTGGTGTGATTTACAAATTGGTTCGTGATTTGTCATCCATTTTAAATCCAATTTTCGTTTCTCGTTTGCTCCGATTATTTTTTATTATTCGTTATTTATTATGTTTTTTATTTTTTTATTTATTTTTATTTATTTTTTTCATTTTTTTTATCTTCGCTATTATTTTAATTATTTTTACATTATCCACTTTTTCATCCAATCATCCGGTTAGTCCATTTTATTCCACAATAACCAAAATCCCATATAACATATTTATATTTTTTTACCTCATGTTTCAAAAAAGAAATATTTATGTTTCCAAAAAAAAATCAATTTTCAATCCTATTTAATGTTACTATTAGTTTTTATTTAGCCTATTATAAAAAGAAACCCACAAAATATTTTTGTCATTATTGATTGTCATGATCATTCTGCTTTTTTATATTTCCGCTTTTTTATCATTATTTATATTTACTCACTATATTATTATTATTTAGTATAGTTATACTAGTGTTATTGTCATTGTTAATACATCATATTATACTTTTTTTTATGAGTTCATTTACTACACACAATTAGCTTTTTCTTACACTAATGTAAATATCAATACCACATTTGTTTCATATGGCCCACCTAAAATGAAAAGGAAAAGGAAATAAGAAAAGAGAATCCATTATGCACATGAGTTTGCGGTACAAATCTGCCAGCTAGCAGTACCCGTTCAAACAACTTTTGTATGTAACGATTCCACTACCAACACAGCAACAATAACAATTTTGGCACAAAATTACAACCTGTAAACTCAACAGAATATCTTCTCCACTCTTATTCCTCAAACGCACCCACAAACAAATCTTTATAGATTCTTATCCAACTGAAATTTCTCCAATTCACTCTCCCTATTCCCACCTATAAAGGATGCCCTTCATTCATTGTTATAACAGGCTTGGAAAAACACCGAAAAATCCTCTGCAAAAAACTCACAAATAACCAAGTTTCAAATATCAAAATACCAAAAATTACAAATACTAAACCCCTCTGTTTCTTTTCAAAAACCAGAATCAAATACCAAACATACACAGATTCATATAACTCATTACCTTCTCTGCAAAAGTTCATACCTTCAACAAACAAAACCTACTTTTCACATAAACTCAGAAAAATACAAACCAAAATCCTCCATAAAAACGCTCCACCACCCTCTGTCATTGTCACCACCATCTTTTTTCAGATCACAAACTCAGAAAAAAATCGAAAATAAGAAACCAGAAAAAGAGAAAGCAGAAACCGAGTGATAATATAATAACTCGTAAACCCACCATTTTCATCACCACTCAACCAAACCTTCTTCATAAATCTCCATTGTCATACCCTTTCAACCACGCCTTTGCATTTTCGCACATCCAAACACAGACCTTTGTTCCTTCAACCCTTCCGCACCCAAACATCACAACTCAGAAACCATTGAACAACCTTCAAACGCCGGCAAATCATCTCAAATCCGCAATAACCCATCGCGCAAATCACAACCGCAAGCATCGACGCGAAACAAACCATAAGCACATACCGTCAAAGCCGCCGGCGAAATCACAACAATGAAACCGAATCCACGAACAAACTATCATCAACACAGAGTCAAACTGAAGCTGTATCTTCCATAACCTTGAACCTTCTTCCGTAACCACCATAAATCCCTCCACTGTTTATCTCCATCACAAATTGAAACACAAATCCTTCAACCTTCAAAAACCAAAACCCCCCACATCTGGGATTAAACAAACACGCTATAAATCGAAAAAACCATCAAACATCACCACACTTTCACCAACCGAGAACCCTCAGCTGTGACCTTCATCTTCCGCGAGCTTCATCGCGCCGAAATCAAAACCACCGAACTCAAACAACATCCACCGCCTCCAAATAAGCCGTTCGCAACTTCCACCGCGTCGGAACCACCCTTACCTCCGCCGCGAGATCCTCTGAAGCCGAAATCCTAAGCGCCGCGTGAGAGAGACAGAGTGATGATCCGCGATTCAGAGAGCGAAAGATCGAGAGAGCTGTGAGAGTGAGACGAAAGCACCGGTTTGAAAACCTGAGGTCAATTTCATTAGCTCTGTTGTTTATGAATTGAATAAATAAATTGTTTTTTTTTAAAATGGGACACAAAATTAAAGTTGATGGTGGGTCACTTTGAAGCATTTTATTTTATTTTTCCTTTGAATAATTTAATCTTGGTCTTGTTTATGTTAAGAAATAAAACCTGTGATCCATATTGCTTTTAACATACCTCATTACCTTCACTCATGTTATTTCTTTTTCGTACTACAACAGTAGTTTTTTTTTTTTTAGAAAGTTGTTTGTTGATATGGGCCTTTGGTTCATACTAATCTGTTGCATATACATTCCAGATGTCACACACACTTTATATATATGTATATTCGTGCTTAGCTATTTCTTACTTGTTTTATTTTATCTGATTAATTTTATTTATTTGTTAGTTTTGTATTTCACTTTAGATTTCCTGAATTTTACTTGAATCTTTAATATATATTTTTTCGGGCCAATGATATACTAAACGGCCAATTTATCGCCCGATTCTAATCGGTGATTTTTGGTCAATATGAGGCCTCTTTGTATTTAATTTTTTCATTTTTATTATTCCGACAAAACAAACATGTAAATCAATTTAATTTATTTTATTATTCTTATCATTATTTAATTTATTTAATTTATTCAATTTAATTTAATTCTAGCAAATTCAATTTATTCATTTAAAATTATGTTTCGACTCCTTATAGAATGGTTCCCATTTTGAACCGATTCTAAGGCAGTTCACGAACAAAATTTCTCCGCGTCCCGAAAAGGTCCAACGCCTTCGAATAGTTGCGCTCGATCAAAAGGTCCAACGCCTTCAAATAGTTGCTTCCCGATTAAACAGGCTGAACGCCTTCGAATAGTTCAAACACACTGCACACACGCTTCCTCTTGGGCAAAATACAATGATACCTTTTATTTCTCGCAATCCCCTGTATTTATTTTGTACCCCTCTCCCTTTACTTTGTACGCGATTTACTTTCCGTTTTTATTTTTGAATCTTTGGTCCAACGCCAAGCGATCTCACTTGCACACTTGCACTTTATTTTCCAGTTATTATTTCGTTTATTAGGATCCTCATATCCTTGCGAGCCGAGCGCTTCGTGCCTCGCTAAAAAACCACAAAAATAAACCTCCATTTGCATGCACCTTCTAAACCTCAAAAAAACCAAAATGTTTCGATTAGATCCAAACCCTTGATCCAACGTCAAGCAGCTTTAGGAAATAAAACACATTTTAATAAATACGAGAAGATCTGTACGCCACGAGCCTTAAGCGGTAGAAAGGGGGATAACGAGCTTTCGTTACTCGCTTCGATTATTTCGACGCAGGACACTCGTCCTGTTGGGCGAGATAAACTATCCATAGTCTTTAGTACATTTCAACTCCTAAACCCTTTCATCAACGAAAGGTAATAAAATCAACATCCATTACCCTTAGTAGGCCGAACTACGAGGCTCTGACTTTCCCATTGCACACGGGAGTACGTAGGCACGAGGATCTCAATCCTTGCCGAGCACCTAGGTTCAATCTAACTTATATTTCAACTCATTTCCCTCTAGAAAGCAATTCGTTTAAGCATAGACATCCTTTCGCGCGCGATAACTTAGATGGTTCCCATCGAGTACGATGGATGTAGGGGGTGCTAATACCTTCCCCTTGCATAACCGACTCCCGAACCCAGGCAATGGTTCCGTCGACCTTTGTCCTCATCCTTCTCTTCCCGGGTTGTATCTATATCTCCCCTTTCCCTCTTCGGGAATAAATAGAATTAGGTGGCGACTCTTCAGTCCGTCCGGCGCGCGACTCCTTCCATTCGGATCGCGTAAGGTCGTATTTTTCGGGGTACGACAGCTGGCGACTCTGCTGGGGACTGGTTCACCCCTATGCGAGTCGAGCCTAGTCTAGGTTTTCGCGTTTGTTTGAATGTTTGCTTTTATGCCTTGCTTGTTTATTTTTATCGCTTTCTTTATCGCATTCCATATTATATATCTTGTGGCTCCTTGGTACTATAATTTGGATCGATACTTTGCAAAAAAACTTGAGGGAAGAGCTCTATACCCGGGCTTTCGAGTACAAACTTAAGTTAGCGAGGTTGTGTAGTATGGGCTCCCGAGAGAACCTCTCTCGTGGGTTGTCGATACGAAAACCTCACTCGGAGTAGATTTTAATGGAAATACTTACAACCGTCAAGCTCTTGGCGTGTGTGCTCAGTTATTTTCATTAAAGTCGTCGACTCTGAGGACCTTTAGAACCTTTTGGTTAAAACATCGGTTGATGGTTGCGTAGTATTGGGCACCAGGGTTCGCCCTCGCGTGGCTCGATACGAAAACCTCACTTGGAATAGACTTACTCAATGGAGTTGATTGACTGTCAAGAATGTATGAAATTGACACGTGCATCAAACAGTTGAGAAAGTTCCATAACTCCAGGACTTTGTTTTAAACCTTGTGTCGATGATCACGTAGTATGGACTCCCGAGAAAATTTTCTCTCGTGGGTTGTCGATACGAAGATCTCACCCAAAATAGATTCATGTGGCGGAGTCAATCAACCGTCATGCTTATGGCGCGTGTGATGAACATCCATATGAATTGACAACTTTGGGATCCCTAAAACTTTAGAGTCTACCCTGTGAGTTCCTGATCAGAGTATCCTCCATCTGTACCTTGGACTCATGGGACCTTGATCTTGTGATCCTGGATTCTGACATCGCATATCATCTCATTTGCATCATTTATTCATCTTGCATTTCATTCCAAAAATCCTAAAACTTATTTCATGCTCCTCCATCTTCAGTAAATCAAGCTGGTTTCCCGACGCCCGTATCGAGCTAGACGACCGTACTTAACTCGAGCCAACACTAGAAGACTGATGGACGTGATTCAAGAAGAACAAGCTGCCATGAGGGAAGAGATTGACTCGGTCAAGAGCAAGATCGACCAGATTTATGAGACACTGCAATCTTTGGCAAGGATGGAAGAACGTCGCGAAGCTACTGCCGCAATGAACAATGCTCAAGTGCAAGGATCTACCTCACGAGCAATGCCTTCAGTTCCCGTTCCAAATCCTTTGGTTTATGGTTTGCCTCTAGGCTCCACTCCTGCTGTTGAAGAGGTCACTTCCCAACCGATACCTGCTTCTGGTGTCACTATTGGTGCTATTCCTCAAGCTCAACCTATTCCAACTCAAGTCCAGTTTCCCCAAACTGAAGAGAATCATCAAGTTGAGTATGAGATGCATACTGCTGTTCCAATCACCAATCCTCATGCCGTTCAAGAATCCGAAGCTATGAAGATGTGCCGCGAGTTAGCTGAAAAACTTCGAATCATGGAAGGACACAACTCAACTTCTCTGAGTGCCTCAGACATGTGCTTAGTTCCAGATGTTGTGATCCCTGCTAAGTTCAAACTGCCAGAATTCGAAAAATATAAAGGCCTCAGTTGTCCTGAGCTTCATTTGAGGATGTACTGCAGGAAAATGGCCGCTCATGCCAAAGATGATAAGCTTATGATCCATTGCTTCCAAGACAGCCTGTCTGGAGCGTCTCTAGAATGGTACATGCAACTTGAGCGCAACAATGTTCGTACTTGGCTTGATCTATCTGATGCATTCAAAAAGCAGTACAAGTACAACACTGATCTTGCTCCTAACCGTACTCAACTTCAGAGTATGTCTCAAAAGGAGAGCGAATCCTTCAAAGAGTACGCCCAACGCTGGAGGGAGTTAGCTGCCAGAGTGCATCCGCCATTGGTCGACCGTGAACTGATCGGCATCTTCATGGGTACCCTACAGGGGCAATACTAAGAGAAACTGATCAGCAGTGTATCTTCTGGATTTCCAGACATGGTGATGGTAGGAGAAAGAATCGAAGAAGGTTTGAAAAGCGGAAAAATCCAAGGAGGTTCTAGCAGCCAAAACAATGCCAAGAAACCTTTCAACGGGTACAAAAAGGGCGAAACAAATGCCGTCTCTGCTACAAGTGGGAATTTTCAACAGAGTGCACCTGCACCAGTTCCCTACTATCAGTATCCCTATGTTGCTGCTGCACAGTATGCTCCTATGCCATATCAGCCAGTTCCTCCAATGCCTTATCAGCAGGCCTTTCAAGCTCTATTGCCGCCTCAGATGGCTCATCAACCACGTCCACCTCCAATGGTTGCAGCTGCGCAATATGCACCTGGACCGTACCAGCCACCGGCTTATCCACCACGGCCTGGTCAACAGCAACAACGCGCTCCTCAACAGCGTCCACCATATCAACCAAGAAGGTCTGAAAGAACCTTTGATCCCTTGCCTATGTCATATGGAGAAATCTTTAACGGGCTGATGGCAAAAGGAACTCTTGTGTTGAAGGACATGCCACCTCAAACTGGTAACGCTCGAGATTATGATGCCAATGCTCGCTGTGAGTATCACAAGGGTGCTCCAGGTCACACAATTGACAACTGCAGGTTATTCAAGCACAAAGTCCAAGATTTAATCGACACTAAGGATCTCACCTTCACTCCGAGAAATCCAAACGTTCAGAACGATCCAATGCCGTCACATGGTGCCAACAAGTAAAGACATTTGAAGGGTTTGTTGAAGACCAAGCTGAGTAGTCTCCAACTTTGAAGCATTCAATCAAGAGAAGTTCATTCCTCAAATCAAGGCAGCCATCGCCATTTATTATTTCTGCATTCCTGTTTGTTTTGTAATGTTTGTTTCAGTACTATTTGCTCTAAACATTGTTATCGTCTGTACTTGGTTATGTTAATGTTATGTTTATGCATGTTTTGAATCAATCTATTCGCATTCGCTCATATTTATCATTTATCACAAAATCACAAAAAATATTTCCCTCACTTCACTTTAGCAAATATTTGAGGGAGGATGATGAAAACGAAATACCCATAACTGTTGCGGTATGCTTTCGGATAAAAACCTCGTCAATGATGTATAGGCATTCTTTCAAATCCCGAAACACTGGAGATATAAGGAGTTAATCCCTAGTCAACCACTTCGAGCCTAGAAGTAGGAGTTTCTTTCGGATACAACCCTTACATTTAACCCGGGGCAGGGTAGTTGTTCAGTTAACCTAGCTACACCTTCAAACCGCAAGATGAGACATCCCGTCGGAGGACCATCAACAAATGACTTGGCAGTCATAGTATTCAAACAAAAAAGAAAAGAAAAGAAAAGAAAAAACACTAAGTTGAGCACCCGAAAGGAGACTTAGTCGAAAAAAACAAAACAAATCAAAAGAGGAACTCAAATCCTCAGCAAAAACAAAACAAATATCAGTGACCATAAAATCAAGAATCAAAGGGTCACCAGCAAAATAAGATGACTGCCATCTTCAAGCAAACTTTGAAGCTTCATCTTCACTCTTGCAAAGTAGAAAACAAAATAAATGCAGAGTTAACTGAACATAGGACTGGAGAACATCACGAAGAAGGGATGGGTACAAATCAAACTTTGAGCCTTATATCCTTTATTTCTCAAACCATTAACCAGACCACGTTACAACCCTCAAAAGTCCTAATTGAGGCAGGGTTTATTCTGAAAGCATGCTACCAACAAGGTTGCATAATATGACTCCCATATATTTGCTCATCTTCATTCTCGTTTACACATTATCCTTGCTGCATATTTCACACACTTTCTAAATCAGCACTTCGTTTGGGCTAACGGTCCATTCGTCACACTTTCACAGCATTCAAATAAATTGACTTTTTCAAAACTTGCATGAACTTTACATTAACACTACCATTTGTGTATGAACAATTTAATTGCAATTCAGTGCTTGACATCAGTGCAATCCCAACAAGGGGCAATCAAAAGAGGAATTTGAATCAGTACTTCTTCAACAGCCCAATCAGGGGCAATTCATTTCAAAATCAGCCCAATCAAGGGCAATCATCTTCCAACAGCCCAATCAGGGGCAAGATCACCTTCAAAGACTCAATCAGGGACAAGTCATGTCTTGGCCATTGTCAAAGCTTCCCCATCAAATTTATTTCAGATATCCTGCATACAGGGGCAAGCAGACAAGGAGTAAATTTTCCTCTCTCTTCTCCCCAGCTAAACAAGCAGTCCTTGCTAGATGTTTGCAATCATTCAAAGCAAAATCAGTCTTCATGTGTCAATTAAGTCGCTCCGCTCATCAGCAAATAACCAAACTGGGAGCATTCAGATCTATCTTCTGATCATGCATCGTCGAAGATCGAGTGTCAGGAAATCAGTCCCTCCACCCACCCAAAGTCCAATCATTATTGGCAACTACCAGATCAAAAGTCCACCAAGCTGGCACCTTCCGATTACTCATATGCATCATTATGCATCATCAGCATCATAAGCATCATTTACATCAATCATTTGCAGCATATGCATCATATGCATACCTCAATAAATCAGTTTTCCATATCCCCAACATTATCGAATTTATATCTCAGTGCATAAGCATTTGCATCGTATCTCCATCGCTATGGAATACCATTTCAAAACAATCAAGCATAATTGCATAATTCAGGATCCAGGATCCGCACAAGATTCCAGGCCTTTCCCCGACGGAAGTCAGGATCCAGGGTCGATCGAAGATTCTCCTAAGGTGTTATTCAGTGGGCGTCCCCGTTGGACATTTCTCTTCCATTTTATTTTAATTACTCAGCCTCGACCTAGCATCGAGTGCTGGGGTCGCATTATCATCCTTGCGGTGGTAAGTGTAACCCGGTGAACTGACTTTAAACAATGTTGCGGATAGCAAGAGTCGCCACCGACTTTTATTTTATCCATAAGGAAAGGTTATAAAAGAACAGGAAAGACCTTAGAGAATATTTTGGGTCCGGGGGGTAAGTTATGAAAAGGGAAGGTGTTAGCACCCTTTTCATCCATGGTTATCCATGGGCTCTTAGGTATTTAAGCTCACTTTTGAATTGTTTTGAAAGTGTAGTGTATGAATAGCAAAAAATTTCAGAATAGTTTAATAATAATCCGTGTATGGATGTGTAAAAAACTTGTTTGAAAATTTTGTTTGAAAATTGTTTAAGTGTGAAAAAAAATTTGAAATGAGCTTAAGTACTTAGGAGTAGCCTACCCTAATGTTTAAGGTCTTTCTTATTCTTTATCCTTTCCTTAGTAAGACTATCCCTACTATAATGGAGTAGGTAGTCCTTACTTTGGAAGTTAAGGGACATGTAAGGGGCAATTTGGTCTTTAAAGGCCATGGTGGGGTGAAATAAGCAAACTGGAGGGACTATCATCATTTTTCGAAAGGGACTTTATTCGTAAAGGCAACCATAAGGGACTTTGATGATTTTTTCTATTTTGAGGGACTTGCTTTATACACCCCACTTAACCATTATTCGTAGGCAACGAGAGGGATACCCTTAGAAAGTGAGTTGGCGATTTAAAATCGACTTACGTGTGTGAAGTGTTTAAATTAATTATCTTACATTAAAAATTATCTAAATTTGTTTTAATAACATACATGTTTTTGCACTCCCTAATTACTAACCACAACAATAATAATTAAATAATTACAATTACATCCAAGAAACAATTACAATATAATTATAATAAATAAAATAAATAGCAAAATATAATAAATAAATAAGCAAATAAAATATTGGGGTTAGTAAATAATAAAAATTAATAATGTAAAATTAATAAAGCAAAATAATATGGTTAGTAAAATAATAAGAATAATTAGAAGAAATAAGGTTAGAAAACATAAAAATAACTAATAACATGGTTAGTAATAAAAATTAATTAAAAGTTAATAAAATTCTAATAAGCAAAAATTAGTAACAATATAGTTAATAATAATAATAATAGAAACCAAAAATAATGTAAGAAGAAATCAACATGCATAACTAAATAAATTTTTTTATTCATATACTAATTATTAAATTATTCTCAAATGTATTATAATTACAAAATTATTATAAACATATATTCATATTTATATACATATTATAAGAAAAAGATAGATTCTAAATATCATATTAAAAAATTTAATTCTATTAGTTATTACATTTACAAATTATTTTTAACTATATACAAAAAATATAATTGTCCCAAATTAAATTATTTCTAAACATTAAAAGAAAATTAATTTGAAGTATAACTATATTTACGAAATTAAAAAAAAACAGAATTAAATTTTATTTAAAAAAATATTTTAGGGTTTCATAAAATTGGGGTTTTATTTTTAGGGTTTATGAAAATTAGGGCTAACTTATATATAAAAAATTTATTTTTTAATAATCATACAATAATATCTTAATTAATATAAACTATACAAATGGAATTAAAATTAAAGAAAATCAAGAGTTTTTATATTTTTTTCTAGAAAAATTGTTTTAAGAGTAATTTAGACTATATAGTATATACATATTTTATAATAATAATATATTAATTATTTAAATCAATTAAATTAAACTAGAAAACAAAAGAAAATAAAAGAAAGGAAAAGAAGAAGAACCTGGTGGGATTCGATCCCAGGTCTTCACCCTTGCAAGCAACAACAACATCCACTGGGCCACAAGCGTTTGTGTGATACCAAAAGCAATTCACTTGGTTTTGTGCCTTGAATCAATGAATCAGGAAAATAAATGAGAAAAATAAAAGGCCTGGGGTGGTTTCGTACCCAGGACCTTAAGGATATTCATACGCATGCTTGACCACCTGGCTGGGAGAGCCTAACTGATTGTTGAATGGCTATGATTAATAATATATGAAGTTTCTCTTTATCCTGCAAAAATAAAACAAAATATTGCCATGGCCAAGAATCGAACCAGGCATCCTTCAATATACACAAGCAACGCTTACCACCAGGACACACGCCTGTGCGTGTTAATGAAACAACCAAACAACATAAAATATATTATTAATATTTGAATTTTGAAACTGGCGCGCACTGGTCTTCTTCTTCCTCCCATTACCTGCGAATTTTGTAACGATTTCTCCTGCGAATATTGTTACGAGTTCTTCCACCCTGCGAAACACAAACTTCATCCAAACGACAAAATTTCACAAAATTGATTATACCATTGTATTGCTACTGAGTTTTGCAATCGTCCTATGTTTCTCAAATCCATTTATCATTTGAAAATCATAAAACCCTAAAGAGGGCCGAAAACCCTAAACATGGTGGATTCTTGTACCTGCAATGAAAATCCAATTAAATCACCCAGAATCGTTCTAGGGTTCATTCTAAACATCATACCATGATCAAAAACAGTTTAAACATGATAAATCAATGGATTCGAAAACAAAATATTCAAGGTCAAGATGAACTCGGATTTGGCCATTGAATGAGTATGTGATGCATATGGATAATGGTTTATGATCAGAAGAGTCCAAGGAAGCTTGCTATGTCTTCCAAATACCTTGCAATGCTCTGAATTTGAGAACCCGAATATGACTTTTTGAAAGATTTTTGTGCTTTTGATCTTACCTTTAGGCTGCTGCAAATTCGTCCATGAGGCTAGGTTTGTGATCAGTATATATGTGTGATGGATTTAGGTCAGAAACATTGATGTCTTGTGTGGATATTTGATCCAAAAAATATTCAAAAAGATCCTTGTGTAAATTTCAAATATTTGATCATAAGGCCTTGCTATTTTGGGACAATTCACATGATTCTTTTCTCTTTTAATCCTAATCCATAATTATGAATTTCTAGAAACAAAATCTTCACCCAAAAATAACTTTTCATATTTTTTATTTATTTAAAATGATTTTTATGAATTAAATCAATAATAAATAAATAAAAAATAATAAAAATGATGAATTTTAGTCAAGTGGGTCGTGCATCATGTTATGAGATGGATTGGGTCATGAATTAGACAGCCCATTTTGAAAGAAGTACTTCTAAGCCTCCATTTTCAACATAAACCATCACAAAATTGCCCAACTTGGCAAGGGCACATCTCCCTCAATTTTAAGGGTATGAGGGTGTTCTTGGACTTTTTAGAAAGCTTGAAGAGTCCTCTAAACAACCCCATTGGTTTCAGGTCCATACCATTTACCAATCTCAAGTTATGCCCTTTTGAAGTTGTTGACTTTTTGTTGACTTTTGAAATGACCTATAATGTCTTAGGTCATATCTTTCAAATGAAGCATTTTTGAGCTTAACTTCCAACATCAAAGTTGTAGAGAATTCAATTTCCTTCAAAATGAGCTTTGGATGGAGGCTTGGTGATGAAGCATGTGAAAGTTATGGCTGGTCAAAGTTCAGTTGACTTTTACTGAGGAAACCCTAATTTAGAAACTCCTGATTATTGATGATCTGGAATCTCCTTGATGAATCATGATCAACCCTTGATAAAATGATGAATTTTACTTCATATACTTGATGTTGGCAAAAAATCATGAAGTTTGACTTTGGTTTGACCACAGTTGACCTTAGTTTGACTTTTTAACTGCATTGACTGATTTTGACTTATCTGATCATCTGACTGAGCAAACTTTTGAGAAAAGTCTTGAAACTTGACATGGGGGTTCTTATACACATATAAGATGTTATGAAACTCACTTGAGGTATTGGAAGTCCATTTAGCCTGATTAAAGTCAAAACCCTAGTTATGGATGCCCTGCTTAGGAGGTGCATTGTCTGAGGGAATTGTCAACTTCCTTGACCAATTGTGAACTATGTGAACTCTGTGAATCTTCATAAAATGTCTTGTGATACCCATGGGAGGTATTGTGAATCTTGTGAACCTTGTGAACCTCATAAAGTGCCTTTGTAGACCTTATGAACCTCAGGAAAGCTTTGTAATCATTGTGTAACTTGTGAACCTTGTGAACCTTCAAGAAGTAACTTGTAGACTTCCTGAACTTCATGAAAGGTATTGTAAATGTTGAGAAGCTTGTAAACCTTGTGAACCTCATGAAGTGGCTTTGTAGACTTCATGAACCTCATGAAAGGTCTTGAAAGCATTGTGGGACTTGTGAACCTTGTGAACCTTCTTAGAACACAAAGTCTTGTATTGTGAGGGCAAATTTTGGGGTGCAACAGCTGCCCCTGTTCAATTTTCTGAAACCTGAGGGGTTAGATTGGTATATTTGCCAGTCGTAACCTGGAAGGTTGAAGGGGATTGAACACAAAAGCCCAAAAATTTGCACTCACCAGTGCATATAGTGATGTTGATGGTTGGTTGAATACGATTGAGTGGGCTTAAAGATGCCACTAGGGGAAAGTTCTTCAGTAGTATGATGAGAGCTGTCAGGAGCTTGGAGTAATACTGATGTATAAGCATGTCTTCATGAAGATAGAGCAATCAATAGTGATAACCCTAAAGCAATCTTGGAGTACTGATATGATCTCAGGAGGATAGAGCAATGAATGGCTCTAAAGCAGTCTTGAAATAATAATGTGATATGTCTTCAGGAGGATAGAGCAATCGATAGCTCTAAAGCAGTCTTGAAGAGATGATTTCAGGAGGATAGAGCAATGAATAACTCTAAAGCAGTCTTGAAATAATAAGATAACTTCAGGAGGATAGAGCAATGAATAGCTCTAAAGCAGTCTTGAAGTAGTAATATGACCTCAGGAGGATGAAGCAATCAATAATGATAACTCTAAAGCAGTCTTGAAGTAATAAGATGATTTCAGGAGGATAGAGCAATGGATAGCTCTAAAGCAGTCTTGAAGTAATGATATAACTGTCTTCAGGAGGATAGAGCACTGGATAGCTCTAAAGCAGTCTTGAAGTCATGAGAAGTTATCAGGAGGATAAAGTAACCCTGAGGTTACAATAAAGCAGTCCTGGAGACCATAATTTTGTTTGTTGGATAATTAACCTGAAACAAGGTAGCTTTTGTATAATAACATTAGTTTATGCTTTATGTATGCATGTATGATATGATGTACTTAGGTAATGTACTATATGTCTATGGATATATATGCTATGGTATGATGTAAATGATGTATGTATGATATGATACTGCCGGAAGCGTCTGGATATCTTCGTATAACAACTGCTGGCCAGGGAAAATAAATCCCGATTTGTTGTTGAAGAATATATAACCTTCTGTCTACTGGGGATAATAAGGTATAGATATAACCTCCCGTTGGTGAGGATGGCAAAGTATATATAACCTCCCGTTGTTGGGGATAGTAGGGTATCTATAACTTTCGCCTTCATTTGATAGTAGGATAAGTATAACATCCCGTCTTCGTTCGTCGTACCCTTATTGGAAAGTAATTTCCCGAATATCCGTATGAGGATAAAAGAGATGGATATAAATTCCAGGGGAGATGAGACTTTATGAAGATGGATTAGTCCTACTGAGGATTTGTAACTGTCTTGAACCGGCGAAGCTTCGTTGAAATCCTTCTCTCGTTTGTCCTTAGTAAATACTATTACTGCATTTTCATGCGTTTCTGGTAAACATTAATCATATTAAAAACATACATGCATTTCTGGTAAACATCAATCATATTCAAAAGCATACATACATTCAAACACAACCAATGGACGTTTCGCTTATGTAAATAGGGTAAAAGTAAATCTGAATTCAAAAGATGGAATTTATTTATATCAAAAAGTGACCCATACATGGGTAAGTTTGTACAAGGAGACATAAACCCTAGTAAGAGGATTTTGTCGTAAAATTTTTACAAAAGGAAATCCGCTATGTGGGAAACAATCCTATTGAGTTTCAATTCTACTATTGCCACTCAAGTATCTCATCTTCTTGTTGTTGAGACGGAAGCGATTGAATTGAGCTTTAACTGTTCGAGCTTGAGTAAGTAGTACAACTGGTTGCAGTTTCATGGGTGATCCAGACGAGACATAGTCATACGCTTTAATCCCTAACTTTTGCCTGGATTGCCCTTTCAGGTTTTCAATCCACCGGGATACCCTTTTTTGCCCAAGCCGCCTTTTCAGGTTTTCGACTTGCCGGGTGTACATCTTTTTATATATACCCCTAATTTTTGCCCAAACCCTTTTGGTTTGCCGGGATGCCCTTATTTTTGCCTAGGCCTGTCAACCTAGCGGGTCTCTTTTTATGCGTAGTATTTTTTAACTATGTCTGCATTTACAGGCTGTGGGAGGTCTTCACCATCCATTGTAGTCAATATCATGGCACCTCCTGAGAATACAGTCTTGACTACAAATGGTCCTTCATATGTTGGAGTCCACTTGCCCCTAGGATCACCCTGTGGTAATATGATGCGCTTGATTACCAAGTCACCAGCCTGATATACCTTTGGCTTAACCTTCTTGTTAAAAGCTTTGATCATCCGTTTTTGGTACATCTGGCCATGACAAACTGCTGCTAACCTCTTCTCATCAATCAAATTTATCTGGTCCAGTCGAGTCTGAATCCACTCATCTTCATCCAAACCTGCATCCTTCATAATTCTCAAGGAGGGGATCTGAACTTCAATGGGAAAAACTGCTTCCATACCATAGACTAAGGAGAATGGGGTTGCCCCTGTTGAAGTACGTATTGTAGTACGATAACCATGAAGAGCAAACGGTAACATCTCATGCCAATCCTTGTAAGTAACAGTCATCTTCTGTACAATCTTCTTAATGTTCTTGTTAGCAGCTTCAACTGCCCCATTCATCTTTGGACGATACGGAGAAGAGTTGTGATGCTTAATCTTGAACTGCGTGCAGAGATCAGTGATCATAGTGTTGTTTAGATTAGAGCCATTGTCAGTGATAATCCTCTCAGGGATGCCATACCTACATATGAGATTATTCTTAATGAACCGAGCCACAACATTCTTAGTCACAGATGCATATGAAGCTGCCTCCACCCACTTCGTGAAATAATCAATAGCAACCAGGATGAAACGATGCCCATTAGAAGCAGTAGGCTTAATCTCACCAATCATATCAATGCCCCACATGGCAAAGGGCCAAGGAGCAGTCAACACATTCAAAGGGGATGGAGGTACATGAACCTTATCAGCATAAATTTGACACTTGTGACATGTTCTGGAGTGTTGATAGCAATCAGCTTCCATGGTAGACCAATAGTAACCTGCTCTCAAAATCTTCTTTGCCATGGTATGACCACTAGAATGAGTGCCAAAGGTCCCATCGTGCATCTCTTCCATAATTTCTGTAGCTTCCTTCTTATCCACACAACGAAGCATAGTTGAATCATGATTGCGCTTGTACAGAATGCCATTACTCAGAAAGAACTTAGCAGAAAACCTTCTCAGGAACTTCCTATCTTTGACAGATGCCCCTTCAGGGAACTCCTGAGCTTCAAGATATCTTTTCACTTCATAGAACCAAGGCTTCTCCTCTGCCCCTTCAGTGTCAATCTCATTGCAGTATGCAGGCTTCTCAAATCTATCAATAGTAATCTTGGGAGCTTCATCATCCCAGCTAATCTCAAACATAGATGCCATGGTGGCCAAAGCATCTGCCAACTGATTTTCTCTTCGTGGAATATGTCCAAAGGTAATCTCTTTGAAATGTGGGGTCAAAGACAACACATGCTCTCTGTAAGGAATGAGATTATCATGCTTGGTATCCCAATCTCCTTTGATCTGACTAACTACCAGGGCTGAATCTCCATACACGTCAAGGAACTGAATCTTCATATCAATAGCAATTTTAATACCCATGATACATGCCTCATACTCAGCTATGTTATTGGTACAATAGAAACAAAGTCTGGCAGTAATCGGGGTATGACAACCTTCAGGGGAACTAATCACAACACCAACACCATTACCATGTGCATTGGAGGCACCATCAAAAACCATAGTCCATCGGGATCCTTGTTCAGGTCCGTCATATTGTCCAGGTTCTTTGGTAATAGTCATAATATCTTCATCAGGGAACTCATAATTCATTGACTGGTAATCATCTACTGCTTGATGAGCCAAATGATCAGCAACAACACTTCCCTTAATGGCCTTCTGAGTAGTATACTGTATATCATATTCTGTCAAGATCATTTGCCATCTTGCAATTCTTCCGGAGAGAGCAGGTTTCTCGAATATGTACTTGATTGGATCCATCTTCGAAATCAATAAGGTAGTATGGGTCAACATATACTGTCTTAGTCGGCGAGCAGCCCATGCCAAAGCGCAGCAAGTTTTCTCGAGCAGTGAGTATCTTGTTTCACAGTCGGTAAACTTTTTGCTAAGGTAGTATATTGCCTGCTCTTTTCGACCAGACTCGTCATGTTGCCCCAACACACACCCCATTGAGTTGTCTAACACTGTTAAGTACATAATCAAGGGTCTTCCATCAACTGGTGGCATCAAAATTGGTGGCTCTAGCAGATATCTCTTGATTTCATCAAAGGCAGTCTGGCACTCGTCATTCCATTCCATCACCTGATCTTTCTTCAACAACTTGAAGATTGGCTCACAGATGGTAGTTAATTGGGAAATAAATCTTGCAATGTAGTTCAATCGTCCCAAAAAACCTCTAACCTCCTTCTCAGTACGAGGAGCTGGCATCTCTCGTATAGCTTTCACTTTTGCAGGATCCACTTCAATACCTTTTCCACTGACAATGAAACCCAAGAGCTTTCCGGACCTAACTCCAAAAGTACACTTGTTTGGATTCAACCTCAATTTGTATTTCTTCAACCTCTCAAACAACTTGTGCAGATGATCAAGATGTTGCTCTTCATTCTGAGATCTGGCTATCATATCATCCACATATACCTCTATCTCATGATGAATCATATCATGAAACAAAGCCACCATAGCACGCTGATATGTTGCCCCTGCATTCTTCAAACCAAATGGCATCACCTTATAACAAAAAGTGCCCCACTGTGTCACAAATGTTGTCTTCTCCATATCTTCAGGTGCCATCTTGATTTGATTGTAACCAGAGAACCCATCCATAAAAGAGAATACTTTATGCTGAGCAGTGTTGTCTACCAGAATGTCAATATGAGGAAGTGGAAAATCATCTTTGGGGCTAGCCTTGTTCAAATCTCTGTAGTCCACACACATACGTACCTTACCATCTTTCTTAGGAACTGGTACCACATTTGCAACCCACTGAGGATAAGAAGTTACTGCTAAGAACCCTGCATTGAACTGTTTCATTACCTCTGCTTTGATCTTTTCTGACATTTCAGGATGCATACGACGAACCTTCTGCTTCTTTGGACGACAATCTTCTTTCACTGGCAAACGGTGAACCACAATGTCTGTATCCAACCCTGGCATATCTTCATAAGACCAAGCGAAGATCTCCACATAGTCACGTAACATCTGAATCAACCTGCTCTTGACACTGTCCTCTAAATCAGCCCCTACCTTGACCTCTTTTCTGTTTTCTTCAGTTCCCAAATTCACAACTTCGACTGGCTCCTCATGTGGCTGTATAGCTTTCTCTTCTTGTTGTAACAACCTAGCAAGCTCTACAGGTATTTCACAATCGTCCTCATTTCCGTCTTCAGTTTGATAGATCGGATTCTCGAAATTATAATTGGCAATAGTAGAACTGTTATCAACAGGATCCAGAGTGGATGAGGATCTGCATTTAGTGATGTGGGTGTGTGTAAGAACACATAGCTGATAAAGTAAAAATAAAAGAAAAAGAAAGACAAGGAACACAATATTTACTAAAACGAAACGTCCACTGATTTTTATTGAATGAAGTATGCAAATGAAATGACATCCCGTAACAAGCACACCATAGTGCCCCGGGTAAGGCACAAGGCTTAAAAGTTCAATTGTTCAAGAAATTACAAACTTAAAAGCAACAACACAGTAATAGTATTTACTCCTGACTAAAGGAGATAGGGATAACATCTTCAGCTTTCCAATTGTTGAGTCCAGCACCCATAGTAGGAAAAATCCAAGCATCCAAATTGTAATCTTCATCTTGATCTCCCACAGCATTAATCACCCCCTGATTGGTGATACGAGCAGCACGAGCACGACGAACAGCCTTCTGGGACTCTGCAATGAAACCCAAACCAAACTTGTCAGACTTGTACGGAATATCCGGAAGCTGACCCCAAATAGTACAACCACCTTCATCCACCACAGCTTTAGCATCATTGAGGGAGGCCATTGCCATTGTTGGAGATTTTCTGATGACCACAGGAACCTTCTTCACAGCAGGAGGAGTCACACAATCATTACCAACCCAGGGAACCACTTCAAATGACTGACATGGAGTCTCAATGTATTCACCTTCTACCTCCAGATATTTGAAAGTGTTTACATGGCTGACAAAGTATTCTTCCTCTCCAAAGACAGTAACAACCTTTCCATTCACCGGATATCTCAACTTTTGGTGTAATGTAGAGGTCACAGCACCTGCCCCATGGATCCAGGGACGACCAAGCAGACAAGAGTATGAAGGACGAATATCCATCACATAAAATGTAGCAGTAAACATCTGAGAGCCAACCTTGATTGGAAGATCAATTTCCCCATGCACTACTCTTCTAGAACCATCAAAAGCCTTTACCACAATATTACTGGGCTTCAACACAGTATCTTCAGGACTCAGCTTATTCAGGACTTCTTTGGGCAACACATTCAGAGAGGAACCATTGTCTATCAGCACATGAGACAGGGTAGTGCCCCTGCATTCAATTGAAATATGCAAGGCCCTGTTATGATCCCTCTTGGCAGGGGTCAAGTCAGCATCAGAAAATCCTAACCCATTGTCATAGGTCAGGTGGGCAACACAGTTCTCAAATTGGTCCACAGAGATTGCACTGGGCACATGAGCAGACTTCAGAAACTTGATCAAGGACTTGGCATGAGCTTCAGAACACAGCAACAAGGACAGCATAGAAATCTTTGAGGGAGTATGCCCCAATTGATCAACAATGTCATAATCACTCTTGCGAATGATTTTCAATACTTCTTCCATCTGCTTAGAGAGATCATCAGCAGCTGGCACATCAGTAGATACAGGCTCAATAACAGGACCTTTGCCCCGAGCATCAGTGGTGGTAGTAGCAGCAGGAGTAACTGCACTCTTAGAAGCAACTGGAGGAGAGAAGACTCTTCCACTACGAGTGATCTTGCTAGATCCAGCAATATTATCAATATCAGCAGGTATATCAGGTAAAGGCTCTTGCTTGACACCATGGATGTAAACATCAGACCCATAGTGCCAAGGCACAGCTTTGTCAGATGTATAAGGAATAGGACCAGGAGTGGTAATGATCAGAGGAGCCACCCTGGCTTCAGCAACAACTTTCACAGGACCTTCAGCAGTAATCTTGATTGGGCCCTGACGAGTGATTTTAATAGGACCCTTTGAAGTGATTCTTACTGGTACTTTGTCAACCATATCAACCTCTTCAATCTTCCTACCCCGAGTCAGATGATCCACCATACTTTCTATAGATGCTGGTCTTCTTTCAAACACTATAGTATACTTATCCATGAGACGCTGAATACCATCTCTCAAAATGAAGCAACTATCCGGCTTATGGGTACAATACAGACAATCTTCACGACAACCTGGAAAGATCCCAGCTCGTACTAACCTCTCTTTGATAATGGACAATGGTGTGCTCAACTCCATAACTGAATAGACATGCAGGTCTTCCTCAATGTCTTCATCAATGGCATTGATAGTCTTCTCGTGATTTGGCAGTGGTGCTGTAATCACATTTGGTGGATCAAACTCAATTTCTCCAGCATCAATCATATCTTGAATTTTGTTCTTCAAGACCCAACAATTATTAGTATCATGTCCTGGACAGTTTGAATGATATGCACATCGTGCATTGGGATTGTACTTGGGAGAGGTAACATTGGGATTCTGAGGAGCCTCCCTCAGAGTAATAAGTTCAGCCTTTAACAAATGCTGCAATGCCTGAGCCATTGACATGTTGATCTTCGTGAACTGCCTTCTAGCCCTCAGTTGGTTGCCTTGAGGCTGCTCAGTTGTTGCAGGAGTTGGATTTGAAATATGAACTGCACTAACAGACTGATGCCTTCTGTTACGATCAGGTTGACCATAAACAGCATTGGATTCCTTCTTTCCAGTGGGAGGCTTCTTTGCAGCACCTGATGAAGAAGTGCCCACTTGGATCTTACCATTCTTGATACCATTCTCTACCCGTTCTCCTGTCATGATCAACTCAGTGAAGCCAGATGATGAGCTTCCAATGAGATGACTGTAGAACGGACCATTCAGCGTACACATGAACATGTCAACCAATTCCCTGTCAGTCAAAGGGGGTTGAACTCTTCCAGCTAAATCTCTCCACTTCTGAGCATACTCCTTAAAACTTTCTTTGGCACCCATAGACATGCTTTGAAGCTGCATGCGAGTGGGGGCTAAGTCAGCATTGTATTGGTACTGCTTGTAGAAAGCTTCAGCAAGGTCATTCCAGTCTCTGATGTTGACACTCTCCAACTGATAATACCACTCCAGCTGAGCTCCAGATAAGCTCTCTTGAAAGAAATGGATCCACAACTTCTTATCAGCAGTGTGGGGTTGAATTCTTCTGACATAGGACCTCAGATGCAGCTTGGGACAAGAGACCCCATCATAGACAACAAATGTAGGAACCTTGAAACCCATAGGTATGACCACCCCAGATATCAGACTCAAATCCTCAAAATCCAGCCCAGATGATTTCTGCAACTCCATAGCATCCATCCTATCCACCAGCATCTTGAATTTGTCTTCATTAGACTCATGGTAGTAGTTAGCCTCAGAATCAGAGTCCCCCATTGTGTGATGGAGACTGCCTACCTCTTGCTCAGATTCTTCAGATTCATAGTCTTCAACCTGTTCCTTGGTCTTGACAGGACCTTTGAACCTTCTTCCCATGTTGAGCAACCCAGCAGACCTTCTAGCCTTCTTAGTCTTCTTGGCCAGCAGTGTCTTCAATTCATCCTGCCCCTTGGATAGGTTCAGGATCAGCTCTTGGAACTGTGCATTCTGTGCCTGAAGATCCTTAACTGATTGTTCAAGAGCCATTGCTGAAATAAACAGCGAGAAGATGAGAAACCTGTGCACAATAATAAACCTGTGATGCAATGAAATGATATGGGAATGCATATGCAATGTTTTCAAGGACCGCAGGATTTAAATTTGCTTAAACAAACAAGAAAGTAACTTTTTATTAGTAATAACTTGTTTTGCCTTTTAGGCTTACAAAAAATGAAAGTGAAATAAGTACAAAAGATGGGGTTTTAAGTCTCCCATGGACGTTTCCTCTTTGTGTTGAGGTATGAATTGAGGTTTCGTTCCTCGTGAAGTTGCTTTGTTAGCTCTAGGATCCTTGCTTGGCTTGTTTTGTAATGAGCCTCGAAAGTATCCCTTTGCTCCTTCAGTTGGATCCATGATCTCTGCAAGTCTTCCTTATCAGTAGGCATGTCTGGGTGAAGGATGGTATAAGCTGTGTCTCCTTCAGCAACAGGTTCCATGGTAACTGGTAGGATGGCAGGATATGGCATCATGAGTGTCTGAGCACGAGATCGTACCCGTCTGAGATAAGCCTCCATAGGAATGGTGTACTTAGGCTCCAGTGTCTTGCTGTCAACCCTGTTTACTTTTCCCCAAGCTCGTATGAATCTCTGACGGTAACCTTGAAGATCGTTGTCGTAGTCAAATACAATGCCCTGAATCAACATGTCATGTGGACCATCACTCCGGGCGTAACCAAACTGTCGTAAAGCTAGAGAGGGGTTGTAGGTGATGCCTCCTCTTATGCCTAGTAGTGGCACATTAGGAAACTCCCCACAACGGTCAATGATGGTGACATTCTCCATAGATCTGGAGCACCAATGGATATCTGAGTGAGAAAGTGACATGATCCTCTTGGACCATCTGAACCCTTGCTCATTCTTCATTACTGAGCGAGGAAGGTGAGAAATAAACCACCTGGATAGTAAAGGTATGCAGCACATCAAAGTTCCCCTTGCCCTTGTAGTACGGGTGTGAAGAGAATGCAGGATGTCTCCAAGCAATGTAGGCACTGGATTGTGACTCAGGAAAATGTTGATGGCATAAACATCTATGAACTGATCTGGATTGGGGAACAATACTAAGCCATATATTAGCAAGGCTAAGATCTCCTCAAAAGCATCATAGCTCATGGCCTTCAAGAACATTTGAGCTTTATCCACTAATACCTTAGCAAGAATACCCTTGACTCCACATCTCGTTTCTAGAACAATGTCAGACTTCTTCAGATGTAGGGCTGCAGCAATAACCTCTGGTTTAAGCTCTTTCTCCAGGCCTGTGAAGGGTCTTTGATCAAGAACAGGTATGCCCAGAAGTTTAGAGAACTCTTCCATGGTTGGAACCAGCTGGTAGTCAGGGAATGTAAAGCAATGGTGCTTAGGGTCAAAGAACTGGAACAGAACACTCATCATGTCTTCATTGAACCCTGAAGTGACTAGATCCAATAGGTGACCATGTCTCTTGATGAACTGGGAATGATCAGACACTTGAGCAACCAACTCTTTAAGCTTAGCAGGTATGCCTACAAAGTTGATCCTGATGGTGTTTCTACGAGCAGAAGCCATGACCTGCAACAAAGAACAAAGATAAATCCCTTGGTCCTTGAAATGGTTAGGGAAAATGCTATGCTTATGATGCATGATGATGTCATGATGTTATGCTCAATCACAAACATGTGGCACACACAAGCAAGTCACACAATAGCCCTAGGTTTAAAGGCTTGCATGAGGTTCAAAGGTAAGTACCCTCCCCTGAAGTTAGTTGGTTCATCCTGTCCTATGAAAGTAACCAGGTTCTAAGGGATCTCAATATCATTGATCCTTCACAAGGGTGGTTGTTCAGTAGGCAACTTACTTGCCAACCAAAACCCTCCAAGTTTAGAATCTCAATGAGCGTAGTATCGAGTGTCAACCAACTTCAGTCTGCACCAAAGCCGGTTACCTCACTACCTTCTAAAGGCCAAGATGAGTTAACTAGGGTTCTAAAAGTTAGTTAGTGCATTGACAACATATGGCAGCCTCAATATTATCCTCAACTTGACTTAAGGAATATAAGCACCAACCAAGAAGTCGCACTAACTATGGCCACCAGATCAACCGTATCGATATACGTCGTACAGTTTCCTTGGTCTATTGCCATTTACCTAAGGTACACTAGATCCGGGTTAGGACCTTTCACACATAAGAGCACCCCAACAAAATAATAAAGCAAACAAGGCAAACAATTTAAAGTGATCTAATTCCTAAGGGTACCCCTCTTAAATAGATCCCCAGCAGAGTCGCCAGTTCTGTAACCCGGTGAACTGACTTTAAACAATGTTGCGGATAGCAAGAGTCGCCACCGACTTTTATTTTATCCATAAGGAAAGGTTATAAAAGAACAGGAAAGACCTTAGAGAATATTTTGGGTCCGGGGGGTAAGTTATGAAAAGGGAAGGTGTTAGCACCCTTTTCATCCATGGTTATCCATGGGCTCTTAGGTATTTAAGCTCACTTTTGAATTGTTTTGAAAGTGTAGTGTATGAATAGCAAAAAATTTCAGAATAGTTTAATAATAATCCGTGTATGGATGTGTAAAAAACTTGTTTGAAAATTTTGTTTGAAAATTGTTTAAGTGTGAAAAAAAATTTGAAATGAGCTTAAGTACTTAGGAGTAGCCTACCCTAATGTTTAAGGTCTTTCTTATTCTTTATCCTTTCCTTAGTAAGACTATCCCTACTATAATGGAGTAGGTAGTCCTTACTTTGGAAGTTAAGGGACATGTAAGGGGCAATTTGGTCTTTAAAGGCCATGGTGGGGTGAAATAAGCAAACTGGAGGGACTATCATCATTTTTCGAAAGGGACTTTATTCGTAAAGGCAACCATAAGGGACTTTGATGATTTTTTCTATTTTGAGGGACTTGCTTTATACACCCCACTTAACCATTATTCGTAGGCAACGAGAGGGATACCCTTAGAAAGTGAGTTGGCGATTTAAAATCGACTTACGTGTGTGAAGTGTTTAAATTAATTATCTTACATTAAAAATTATCTAAATTTGTTTTAATAACATACATGTTTTTGCACTCCCTAATTACTAACCACAACAATAATAATTAAATAATTACAATTACATCCAAGAAACAATTACAATATAATTATAATAAATAAAATAAATAGCAAAATATAATAAATAAATAAGCAAATAAAATATTGGGGTTAGTAAATAATAAAAATTAATAATGTAAAATTAATAAAGCAAAATAATATGGTTAGTAAAATAATAAGAATAATTAGAAGAAATAAGGTTAGAAAACATAAAAATAACTAATAACATGGTTAGTAATAAAAATTAATTAAAAGTTAATAAAATTCTAATAAGCAAAAATTAGTAACAATATAGTTAATAATAATAATAATAGAAACCAAAAATAATGTAAGAAGAAATCAACATGCATAACTAAATAAATTTTTTTATTCATATACTAATTATTAAATTATTCTCAAATGTATTATAATTACAAAATTATTATAAACATATATTCATATTTATATACATATTATAAGAAAAAGATAGATTCTAAATATCATATTAAAAAATTTAATTCTATTAGTTATTACATTTACAAATTATTTTTAACTATATACAAAAAATATAATTGTCCCAAATTAAATTATTTCTAAACATTAAAAGAAAATTAATTTGAAGTATAACTATATTTACGAAATTAAAAAAAAACAGAATTAAATTTTATTTAAAAAAATATTTTAGGGTTTCATAAAATTGGGGTTTTATTTTTAGGGTTTATGAAAATTAGGGCTAACTTATATATAAAAAATTTATTTTTTAATAATCATACAATAATATCTTAATTAATATAAACTATACAAATGGAATTAAAATTAAAGAAAATCAAGAGTTTTTATATTTTTTTCTAGAAAAATTGTTTTAAGAGTAATTTAGACTATATAGTATATACATATTTTATAATAATAATATATTAATTATTTAAATCAATTAAATTAAACTAGAAAACAAAAGAAAATAAAAGAAAGGAAAAGAAGAAGAACCTGGTGGGATTCGATCCCAGGTCTTCACCCTTGCAAGCAACAACAACATCCACTGGGCCACAAGCGTTTGTGTGATACCAAAAGCAATTCACTTGGTTTTGTGCCTTGAATCAATGAATCAGGAAAATAAATGAGAAAAATAAAAGGCCTGGGGTGGTTTCGTACCCAGGACCTTAAGGATATTCATACGCATGCTTGACCACCTGGCTGGGAGAGCCTAACTGATTGTTGAATGGCTATGATTAATAATATATGAAGTTTCTCTTTATCCTGCAAAAATAAAACAAAATATTGCCATGGCCAAGAATCGAACCAGGCATCCTTCAATATACACAAGCAACGCTTACCACCAGGACACACGCCTGTGCGTGTTAATGAAACAACCAAACAACATAAAATATATTATTAATATTTGAATTTTGAAACTGGCGCGCACTGGTCTTCTTCTTCCTCCCATTACCTGCGAATTTTGTAACGATTTCTCCTGCGAATATTGTTACGAGTTCTTCCACCCTGCGAAACACAAACTTCATCCAAACGACAAAATTTCACAAAATTGATTATACCATTGTATTGCTACTGAGTTTTGCAATCGTCCTATGTTTCTCAAATCCATTTATCATTTGAAAATCATAAAACCCTAAAGAGGGCCGAAAACCCTAAACATGGTGGATTCTTGTACCTGCAATGAAAATCCAATTAAATCACCCAGAATCGTTCTAGGGTTCATTCTAAACATCATACCATGATCAAAAACAGTTTAAACATGATAAATCAATGGATTCGAAAACAAAATATTCAAGGTCAAGATGAACTCGGATTTGGCCATTGAATGAGTATGTGATGCATATGGATAATGGTTTATGATCAGAAGAGTCCAAGGAAGCTTGCTATGTCTTCCAAATACCTTGCAATGCTCTGAATTTGAGAACCCGAATATGACTTTTTGAAAGATTTTTGTGCTTTTGATCTTACCTTTAGGCTGCTGCAAATTCGTCCATGAGGCTAGGTTTGTGATCAGTATATATGTGTGATGGATTTAGGTCAGAAACATTGATGTCTTGTGTGGATATTTGAACCAAAAAATATTCAAAAAGATCCTTGTGTAAATTTCAAATATTTGATCATAAGGCCTTGCTATTTTGGGACAATTCACATGATTCTTTTCTCTTTTAATCCCAATCCATAATTATGAATTTCTAGAAACAAAATCTTCACCCAAAAATAACTTTTCATATTTTTTATTTATTTAAAATGATTTTTATGAATTAAATCAATAATAAATAAATAAAAAATAATAAAAATGATGAATTTTAGTCAAGTGGGTCGTGCATCATGTTATGAGATGGATTGGGTCATGAATTAGACAGCCCATTTGGAAAGAAGTACTTCTAAGCCTCCATTTTCAACATAAACCATCACAAAATTGCCCAACTTGGCAAGGGCACATCTCCCTCAATTTTAAGGGTATGAGGGTGTTCTTGGACTTTTTAGAAAGCTTGAAGAGTCCTCTAAACAACCCCATTGGTTTCAGGTCCATACCATTTACCAATCTCAAGTTATGCCCTTTTGAAGTTGTTGACTTTTTGTTGACTTTTGAAATGACCTATAATGTCTTAGGTCATATCTTTCAAATGAAGCATTTTTGAGCTTAACTTCCAACATAAAAGTTGTAGAGAATTCAATTTCCTTCAACATGAGCTTTGGATGGAGGCTTGGTGATGAAGCATGTGAAAGTTATGGCTGGTCAAAGTTCAGTTGACTTTTACTGAGGAAACCCTAATTTAGAAACTCCTGATTATTGATGATCTGGAATCTCCTTGATGAATCATGATCAACCCTTGATCAAATGATGAATTTTACTTCATATACTTGATGTTGGCAAAAAATCATGAAGTTTGACTTTGGTTTGACCACAGTTGACCTTAGTTTGACTTTTTAACTGCATTGACTGATTTTGACTTATCTGATCATCTGACTGAGCAAACTTTTGAGAAAAGTCTTGAAACTTGACATGGGGGTTCTTATACACATATAAGATGTTATGAAACTCACTTGAGGTATTGGAAGTCCATTTAGCCTGATTAAAGTCAAAACCCTAGTTATGGATGCCCTGCTTAGGAGGTGCATTGTCTGAGGGAATTGTCAACTTCCTTGACCAATTGTGAACTATGTGAACTTTGTGAATCTTCATAAAATGTCTTGTGATACCCATGGGAGGTATTGTGAATCTTGTGAACCTTGCGAACCTCATAAAGTGCCTTTGTAGACCTTATGAACCTCAGGAAAGCTTTGTAATCATTGTGTAACTTGTGAACCTTCAAGAAGTAACTTGTAGACTTCCTGAACTTCATGAAAGGTATTGTAAATGTTGAGAAGCTTGTGAACCTTGTGAACCTCATGAAGTGGCTTTGTAGACTTCATGAACCTCATGAAAGGTCTTGAAAGCATTGTGGGACTTGTGAACCTTGTGAACCTTCTTAGAACACAAAGTCTTGTATTGTGAGGGCAAATTTTGGGGTGCAACAGTAAGCGATTATTTATTTTTCTGTTACTCGGCATCCATATCGACCTAGTTCGAGTGCTGGGGTCGCATTATCATCCTTGCGGTGATAAGCGATTATTTATTTTTCTGTTACTCGGCATCCATATCGACCTAGTTCGAGTGCTGGGGTCGCATTATCATCCTTGCGGTGGTAAGCGATTATTTATTTTTCTGTTACTCAGCATCCATATCGACCTAGTTCGAGTGCTGGGGTCGCATTATCATCCTTGCGGTGGTAAGCGATTATTTTTTTTCCTGTTACTCAACATCCTTCTCTTCCCGGGTTGTATCTATATCTCCCCTTTCCTTCTTCGGGAATAAATAGAATTAGGTGGCGACTCTTCAGTCCGTCCGGCGCGCGACTCCGTCCATTCGGATCGCATAAGGTCGTATTTTTCGGGGTACGACACAAATCAAGTTGACATTTTGGCAACTTGCCCATACCAATCACAATAGGCCAGCACCCACTCTCTGACCTATCACACTTCTTTATGTGGATCAAATGCAAGCAAAAGCACATAACACACAAGCCTGAAACACTCTCCAAGCCAGCATACTCAAAAATCCTCACATTTGCAAAAGCCTTCGAATCCCTTGATTCAGCCATCAAACCTTCAAACTTTTCCCACCATTCAACTCTATAAACCTCACTGATCATTTCCCACCCTCCATCTTGCCCTAAAACCTCCACAATCCAAAACACGATTTTCACATTTCATGAACTGAGATTCTGCAAACTCTCTCTAGAGGCCATTTAAACTCCAGCTAAGCATCACAAACAATTGGAGGGAATCACTGGAGTGGATTTGAAGCAAAGAACTGGCCAGAAAGTCCCTGATTCGAAAGCTCAAGCTCAGGTAGCCATGGCATTTATTTTTCCAGAACTCTCATTTTATGTTATAGGATGATTCTACATGTTTCACTGATTGCCATGATGTGTTTAGTTGTGAAAATAGTTGAGAAATAAGCATTTCATAAGCTTCTGAAATTTCTGAGTTCTTTTCCGTTTTGCTTTGATTCAAGGATTTGATGATGAATAAATGGATTTTGATGACTAATTCTTGTTGGGGTTGGGGAGAGGATCATTTCTGGAGAGTTTTAAGGCTTAGGGATGCGTATTAAGAGAGATAGCATGAATGGATGGCCGAAGAAGATGACCGGAAAACTGTTCCGGTCATCTGAAAGTGATTAGGGTTCAGATTAGGGTTAATGACTTAATTAGCGTAGTTTGAATGTGAGCCGTCCAGATGCGCGCGCTGGTCAATTCCCTCCCTTTTTATTTGAATCTCAGCCATCAGATTGGCTGACTTTCTCATTTTTCATTTAAAATTCATTTTATTTTTATTTGTTTTGATTTATTTTGCACGAATAATTAAAAATAGCAAAAAATGTTTAAAAATTATGAAAATTTTTGTCAAGATTTTCATTATTTTTCAGAACACAAAAATATTTTTATTTTTATTTTTTGCATTAAAAATTATTTTTAAATTATTTAAAAGATTATTTTTAATTAGTTAATGAAAATTAATTAATTAAAAATACTTTTAGGTATTTAAAAATCACAAAAAAATTCATGTAACATTTAAAAACATTTAGAAACATTGTCCAACTCTCAAACCAAATTTCTTTTTTGTTCTTGATGCCTTTTGATAATTTTCTTTGGATTTAATTTCATTTCAAGGCAATATTTTGTTTCAAACTTCAAAAATTCATTTCTGCCTAACCATTGAGAGTTGGACAATGATTCTTCTTGCATTGCATCTTGTATAGCATGTAGTTTATAAGATAAAATTGGCTTGAATTGATCTTGCATTTTCAATTTGTTTTTGCATTTTTCTTGTCAAGGTACCTTAAAACCCTAGCAATCTTAGGAAATTCATAACTCTCACTAGGATAAGAGTTGGATCCCCTCCTTTGGGCAGTGAGTTTGTATAGGCTTAAGGTTCCTTTGATTGTATTTTCAAATTTTTATCATGTCATTTGCTTCTGGTTTTGGATTTTGCTTTGTGTGTTGATCATAAACCCTAATTTGTGCCTTCCTTTGCATCCATCTTCCATTTGCTTGCATACCATGACTTGCCATGACATTTTATGTATTCATTTGATTCATAATACATCTTAAGGCATATTAGAATCATGTTTGATCATTGCATCTTGCATTTGCCATGTCATATGTCCATTACATTTCATAACTTTTCATGTACATCCATGGTTCAAAACATGCTTCATTTGCATCCATATGTTTGTATGATCATTCTAATGCCTTGCCTCATGTTTGCATCATCTCTTAGCATCATTAACATCATACTTATGCTTCTGGTTTTGGTTTGCATCATGACATTGCATCTCATTTTGCATTGCATTTCATTTCTTTACTAACTTTTCAGGTGGTAAGTTGTTTTGAGAAGTGAATTTGCCTTCACTTCTCACAATCTCTTTTCATCTCTCTTATGCATCATTGCTGAATTTTTGTATGTGTATTGGATTGAGCTTACTCATTCTTGTTCACCTTACCTTCTTTCCTCAAGCAACTTGTCTTCTTAAGTGAAGCAAGTTGTTTTGCTTCTCTTTGCTCCTCTCATCTGCTTCTCTCCTTGGTGGTTCCTTGAAGATTTCTTTCTTAAACCTCACAAACCCTAGGAATGACCAAGCATGATAACAATTAGGGTTGATTAGTCCCCCACTTAGCTTTTACCTTTGTGTCTCTTTGAGTTTTCTCTCCTCATCTCATAATCAGGGACTAAACCCTAAAGGCTTTAAGGCTTTGTGATTAAGCTTATGTCTGCATCCTTCTATTAGGATGGAGTGTATAACTTTAATCATAAGTGTTAAACCCTTAATGTGTTTAAATCCTTTAATCAATTCACTTAATAATCATCAAGACATTAAGCTTGTAACTTGGGCCTTGCATTAGGGTTCTAATTCTTCCTTAATTGGTTAAGAAGGACTAACCCTAGTGTTAATGGACAAGTCCCCCTCAAGTTGTCTTACAAACCATACAACTCACTTCTTCATCTTATCATTAACTAAAATCCACTTAATAAAGGCTTTGTTTTGTCATGAGGTTAATCCCTAATCATGGATTAAGTTGAGGAGTCTTTCTCAGCTTAAATGTTCTCATCTATTATCCTTCTATTAGGATGGTGTAATGAGTCCATTAAATCCTTGATTATGGCTTAAGCTCATTACTTAACACTAAACAAAAACAACAAAAACATCTAACTAATCACAAGTAGGTTAATGATATTAATCCTACATCAGGGTGATTAAGTGTGAGACACTGACTTCACACTTAAGGTATTCTCATTACCCCTAATCAGAGGGAGGATGTGATGAGTTTACTAACCCATTGGTTTAGGCTTAAGCTCATTTTCTTATGAAAAACTTCAAAAAAGCAATAAAAGACTGAAAACTCAAATCAAACAATAATCGTCTCCTCCGGGATTCTTTTCTCACCTTATTCACTCACAAACGAGAACTCGCTTCTTCCGTCTAATGCAAGACAGTTTGCACCTGAGCCAGACAGGTCATACACTTGAGCATAGGCAAGCAAGCAGTTCACAAGTCAATTCATCTTTTAGTCTCTTTGAGTCGAACTACGGTGTTCTGACTTCCTCATTGCACGAGAGGATACGTAGGCATAACTTCACAGTTATCGAACAAAAGTCTCTGTATATTCCCCCTCTTTCTAGCCTCTTTCTTTAAGCCTCATGGTCATGAGCATTTCATTCTTATTCTTACACTGACACTTCATTTATACACTTCTCACTTCTTTTACACTGACACTTGCATTCTTTCCAGCTTTAATACACAAATTGCACAGACACTACCCCTCTAAAACACAAACCTTTTAAGCGTGGATCCTGTCGCTCCCACCTGATGACACAGGGCCAAGAGGGGTACAGACGCGAATGGTCGGCGAAGGAGGATGAGGACACTCGGGGGTGAACTCAGGAGAAAAGAAAAGAGTCGCCAGCTAGGCATTTTTATCCCGGAGGAAAGGTAATGCTGCATAGACCTAAGAAAAGATATGGATAAGACGGTTGCGAACCAGAGAGACTGAGAAAGGGGGTTGGTTACAACCTGGGAAGGTATTAGCACCCAGATTGTCTGTCGTACTCGACGGGATCCACGCTTAAAAGATTTGTGTTTTAAAGGGGTAGTGTCAGTGCAATTTGTGTATCAAAGCTGGAAAAGGATGTACAGGTGTCAGTGTAAAAATAATGTGAAGTGTATAGGAGAAGTGTCAGTGTAAGAACAAGGATGAAATGCTCATGACTATGAGGCTAAAAAGAATAAAGCTGGAAGGATGGGGAATATACAGAAACTTTTGTTCGATAACTGTTAAGTTATGCCTACGTATCCTCTCGTGCAATGAGGAAGTCAGAACACCGTAGTTCGACCCAAGGAGACTGAAAGATAAAATTGACTTGTGACCTGCTTACTTATCTATGCTCAAGTGTATGACCTGTCTGGCTCAGGTGCAAACTGTCTTGCATTAGACGGAAGAAGCAAGTTCTCGTTTATGAGTGAATGAGATGAGAAAAGAATCCCGGAGGAGACGATTATTGTTTGTTTTTTTACATTTTCAGTATTTTATTGCTTCTGGAATTTGTCATAAGTTAATGAGCTTAAGCCTAAACCAAGGGTTAGTAAACTCATCACATCCTCCCTCTGATTAGGGGTAATGAGAATACCTTAAGTGTGAAGTCAGTATCTCACACTTAATCACCCTGATGTAGGATTAAGATCATTAACCTACTTGTGATTATTTAAATGTTTTTGTTGTTTTTGTTTAGTGTTAAGTAATGAGATTAAGCCATAATCAGGGATTAAACAGACTCATTACACCATCCTAATAGAAGGATAATAGATGAGAATGTTTAAGCTGAGGAAGACTCCTCAACTTAATCCATGATTAGGGATTAACCTCATGACAAAACAAAGCCTTTATTAGATGGATTTTAGTTAATGATAAGATGAAGAAGTGGATTTTATGATTGGTAAGACAACTTGAGGGGGACTTGTCCATTAACACTAGGGTTAGTCCTTCTTAACCAATTAAGGAAGAATTAGAACCCTAATGCAAGGCCCAAGTTACAAGCTTGATGTCTTGATGATTATTAAGTGAATTGATTAAAGGATTTAAACACATTAAGGGTTTAACACTTAGGATTAAAGTTATACACTCCATCCTAATAGAAGGATGCAGGCATAAGCTTAATCACAAAGCCTTAAAGCCTTTAGGGTTTAGTCCCTGATTATGATATGAGAAGAGAAGACTCAAAGAGACACAAAGGTAAAAGCTAAGTGGGGGACTAATTAACCCTAATTGTTATCATGCTTGGTCATTCCTAGGGTTTGTGAGGCTTAAGAAAGAAATCTTCAAAGGCCACCAAAGAGGAACAAGATAGAAAAGAGATGAGATGAGAAGAGAAAAGAGGGAAGAGAGGCACAAGTGAGCAAGCTCACTCAAAGACAAGTAAAAAAAAATGCAACAAAGATGCATAAGAGAGATGAAAAGAGATTGTGAGAAGTGAAGGCAAATTCACTTCTCAATACAACTTACCACCTGAAAAGTTAGTAAAGAAATGAAATGCAATGCAAATGAGATGCAATGCAATGATGCAAACCAAAACCAGAAGCATGAGTATGATGTTAATGATGCCAAGAGGTGATGCAAACATATGACAAGAGATGAGAATGATCATACAAGCATGAGAATGCAAATGAAGCATGTATTGAACCATGGATGCATATGAAAAGTTATGGAATGCAAAAGATAAATGACATGGAAAATGAAAGATGCAATGATCAAACATGATTCTAATATGTCTTAAGATGTATTATGAATCAAATGAATGCACAAAATGTCATGACAAGTCATGGTATGCAAGCAAATGGAAGATGGATGCAAAGGGAGGCATAAATTAGGGTTTATATGCAACATACAAAGCAAAATTCAAAATCAGAAGCAAACATCATGATAAAAAATTGAAAATGCAATCAAAGATACCCTAGACCTATACAAACTCACTTCCCAAAGGAGGGGATCCAACTCTTAACCTATTGAAAGTTATGAATTTCCTAAGGTTGCTAGGGTTTTAAGGTACCTTGTCAAGAAAAATGCAAAACAAATTGAAAATACAAAATCAATTCAAGCCAATTTAATCCTATAAACTACATGCTATGCAAGATGCAATGCAAAAAGAATCATTGTCCAACTCTCAATGGTTAGGCAGAAATGAATTTTTGAAGTTTGTCACAAAATATTGCCCCAAAATGAATTTAATTCCATTGAAAATGATCAAAAGTCATCAGGAGCAAAAACTAAATTTGGTTTGAGAGTTGGACAATGTTTCTAAATGTTTTTGAATGTCACATGATTTTTTTTGTGATTTTTAAATACCTAAAAGTATTTTTAATTAATTAATTAAAAATAAACTTTTAAATGATTTAAAAATAATTTTTAATGCAAAAAATAAAAATAAAAATATTTTTGTGTTCTGAAAATTAGTGAAATGCTTGACAAAAATGTTCAGAATTTTTCAATGTATTTTGCTATTTTAAATTAAATGAGAAAAAGAAATGAAATTAAATGAAAATAAAAATTGATTTTTAATGAAAAAGAGGAAAGTCAGACAATCCAAGGGCTGTGGTTCAAACTCAAGGACGCGGGAATTGACTACGCGCGCATCTGGACGACCAGAATTCAAATTTCCTTAATTATGATTAAAGCCCTAATCTGAACCCTAAACATTTTCAGGTGACCGGAACAGTGTTCCGGTCATCTTCTCCGGCAGGGTGTTCATGCTATCTCACTCCCTATGCATCAAAACTTCACCAAAATCTCCAAATTCACTCCTTAAACATCATTAAACCTAAACCCCACCCCAAAATCCATTTATTTTCACTGAATCATAAGAAACAAAGCAAAAGGTATTTCACGGGCAAAGTTTCAGAGCAAGCATACAACCTCAAAACTCAATCATTTTCAAAAATAAAAGGTTCAGTGAACTCAGGGAAGCATGTAGATCATTTTAGAAACAAGAAATAAGAGTTCTGGAAAAATGAATTTCCATGGCTACCTGAATCGAAGCTTTCAACCCAAGAGCTTTCTGCCTGCCTCTTTGCCTCAAAATGATCCCAATGGTCCTCTTGATGAAGTTATGAAGCTTGGTTGGAGTTTATAATGGTTGGTTTGTGAGTTTGCAGAAGTTCTGTTCAGTGAGGGGTGAGGATCGTGTTTCTTATTGAGGAGGTTTCAGGGATGAATGAGGGCAGGGAAATGATCAGGAGGATGTGCTGAGATGTTTTGTGAAGTTTGTTTGTGTGTTTGAAGCTTGTGCTGTGTGTTTCAAATGGTTTTGCATATGAGGCATAAACTTGGAACTATGGCTTGTGATATGTTTCAGGCCTGTGTGTTGTGTGTTATGGCTTGCCTTTGGTCCACTTATCACTCATGGATAGGTTTGTGGAGTTGGTGTGCCCTATTGTGATTGGTATGGGTCATTTGCCAAAAAGTCAAGCTTTGTGTAAGAGAAGTATGGGCTCATAGCTAGCCAAGGACAAGAGGGGTGTCCTGCGCAGCAAGAAGTGTGGAGAGCCCTAGGATCAATTCTGAAGTCAGCAAGCAAATGGATTAGGGTTTGAGTGAGGTTTTGCAACTTTGATCATCTTTGGCCCTTTTGAAGTTTCTTGATCCACAAGTCATGAAAATGAGTGATCTTTTGATGCAATCTGACTTTTAGGCCTTGGTTCATGTTTGTATGAAGATTAGAAGTCCATTTGATAGCACAATTTGTCTTGGCAAGTGGTTTTGCAACTTTGCCTCTTTGGTAGAAAACTTGAAATTATGTGATTTTGGCCAACTTTGACAAGCCATAACTTTTGATCCAAAATGAATTAGAATGAGTTCTTGTACTTTTTGAAAAGGGAATAATCCATTCTACAACTTTCATGACCAAAGTTTTCTCATTTGAAGTATTTTTGAATCAAAAAGCAAGGGTTGAAAAAGTTTCCCAAAATGGCAAGTTTCCATTACAAGTCATTTTCCCAAAAAGTCAACTTTGCAAATGGCTTGAAATTATTCAATTTTGTGAACTTCTAACATCTTATATGATCAAATAAAGATCATACATAATCAAAATGATGAAGAACACCCTTTGGTTGGGTCATTGAGGGCCTCAGATGCCCTGATTTTGCATTGACTTGCTCAAAAAGTCAACTCTTGATCAGATGCCTTCCCCATTGAATTTCTTCATGAAAATTGACATGCATGATCCCTATACCCTATAGAGACCAATAGAAACAAGAATGACCAAAAAATTTGGAGTTATGGCCTTTGAAACCAAAACCCTAATTCTAGGTCATCTGTGCAGTCAAACTTGGCTCTGCTTCCATGCCATTCTCAGTTCTTGTGATTTTTTGACTTCCTTGACTTTGAGAGGATATAACATGATGATTGAACATACATGTACCCCTTTGAAATTATTGAAGGCCTTTGGAGTGGCTCAAATGGCTCTTGGATTGCTCAGATCACAAACCCTAGATGCAGATGACTTTGAACCAATGTAGTGAAGCAAAAATGTGGTATGAGATGCTATGGTTGAGTTTATGCATATGAGAAGATCACAAGCCATGGTGTGAATGAGTGAGGGCAAATTTGGGGTGTTTACAGCTGCCCCTATTCAAACATGAGTTAGCTGTGGAGGATGTAAGCGACGGCTTGACAGGCAAACAAGATAACTTGTGGTTGAATACCAAAGACAGTCCAAAATTTGCACTCACAGAATGAAAAAGAAAATGGATATAGATTGTAAAGGAAAATAAAGTATATTATAAAGTGTAGGAGATGGAGGACGACCGTCGAGCAGAGGACGACTGCTGGGAATAAAGCAATGGCGGGGACGACCGACATGCTGGGAAAAATGCGGGAAATAAAGCGATGACGGGGACGACCGACATGCTGGAAAAATGCGGGAAATAAAGCAATGACGGGGACGGCCGACATGCTGGGGAAGATGCGGGAAATAAAGCAAAGACGGGGACGGCCGACTAGCTGGGGAAAATGCGGGAAATAAAGCAATGACGGGGACGGCTGACATGCTGGGGATATAAGAGATTATGATGGGGACGGCCATCATGATAAAATGACAAAGGTTCTCTGGGGATTATAGGTAAAAATAAATGATGAGGTACGGTCATCAGGTTCATAAAGTAATGTAAACAACGATGGGGACGACCATCAGGCTAAACTGATGAAGGACGATCATCAGGCAAAGGAAAAGGGACCACGACGGGGACGGCCATCGGGTTAAAGAATAAATGAAGTAATGATGAGGGACGGTCATCAAAGGTGAAGGACGATCACCTAGCAGGGGACGGCTGCTCTGTTGGGGATAAGATGAGGGACGGTCATCTAAGGTGAAGGACGATCACCTGGCAGGGTACGGCTGCCGAAAGTATCACGACATAGGACGAATGATGGATAAAAGGTCGACGATGGGGACGGCCATCGGATAAGCATGATGAAGAACGATCATCAATAGGTGAAGGACGATCACCTAGCAGGGGACGGCTGCTCTCAAGGTTTATCATGACATAGGACGAATGTCAGATAACAAGATCAACGATGGGGACGACCATCGGATAAAATGATGAAGGACGATCATCAAAAGGTGAAGGACGATCACCTAGCAGGGTACGGCTGCTAAAAATCACGACATAGGACGAATGTCGGATAGAAAGATCAACGATGGGGATGGCCATCGGATAAAATGATGAAGGACGATCATCAAAAGGTAAAGGACGATCACCTAGCAGGGGACGGCTGCTGAAAATATCACGACACAGGACGAATGCCGGATAGAAAAAGGGGTTCTAATGAATAGAGACTCCGCTGGGGAAAGGATGAGGGACGGTCATCCAAAGGTGAAGGACGATCACCTGGCAGGGTACGGCTGCCGAAAGGTATCATGACATAGGACGAATGTCAGATAGAAAAGAAGTTTTGCTTTGCTGGCGACCTACTAGGGAATAGCAAACACGAACGAGCGTTTACATCCAAGAAATAAAAGGTATAAGTGTTTTGACGTTTGTGTATAGATTAAAGATGCGGACGAGCATCCCTAAGACCGTGATACGGACGAGTATCAGTAGAAACAAACGCTGACGCATGTTCTGAGATGATGATACGGACGAGTATCAACTGGTTAACAAAGAACACGGGCGAGTGTCGAATCTGAGGGGACTCTTCTGGGGAATAGTAGACACAGACGAGTGTCTAAATTCAAGAAGACATGAATGTTTGACACGTGTATGGATTAAAGATGCGGACGAGCATCCTTAAGACTATGATACGGACGAGCATCAGGTAGAAACAAACGCTTGACGCATGTTCTGAGATGATGATACAGACGAGTATCAACTGGTTAACAAAGAACACAGACGAGTGTCGAATCTGAGGGGATGTAAGTGGTGTATACAAGATACGGACGAGTATCTGTATGAGTGAAACAGGAGTAATAAGTATGAGCGGTGTTCAGGCAAGTGTTTGACTTACTGGGGAGTGTGACACGGACGAGTGTCGGAAAAAGTATGGTGTAAACAAGTATATGATTTACAAAGTGTTTTAGTATCTATGCCGGGGAAGGTGACACGGACGGGTGTCAGGGAATCTGTATGGATATATGTATCTGTGAGTGCAAAGAGGACGCTTTGGCTTTCTACTGGGGATATGACACAGACGGGTGTCAAGAAGTATCTGTAATATATGCATGTCTGTTTGTAAAGAAGGCTCGGGTGACTTTACTGGGGAATGAATGACACGGACGAGTGCCAAAAGGAGTGTGTATTTGTAAGGGAAATGTTTTGGCTCTCTGCCGGGGAATTTGGAGAGTTTTCTGTATATCTTGTTGACGGATTGTCAGTATATACAAGTGTTTGATTCAGAACATGGCTTATGATTATGCAATATGTTTGATTTTTGCCGTAATGCTCCGTATTAGACGGAATGCTATGCTCTGTGGGGAAAATATGATGCGAATGCTATGATTATGCAAAGATACTGATCCGGGATTTGGATCCCGTTGCTGCGAAGATTTCTGGTTGATCTGTTTGAAGTGGACATCCCAGCTGGGGATGAGATCATTGGTAGATCTGACACATGGGACTTTGCTTGGGGATATAGGTCACTGGTAGACCTATCTCGGTAATGAAGAACCCAACTGGGGTTTGTAGAAGCTTTCTTCACTCTGTTGTGGGATCCTCAGGTGTTGCTCTTCGGGGCAGAGGTTGAGACTCTGTGGGGAGATAGTTCCCTGGCTTTTGTACTTGGCTGAGGAGGAAGTAAATGGCAACTCGGCTGGGGAAGAAGAAAGACCATGGGAAGGTCTTCCTGGAGATTTCTGTAGGGGTCCTGCTGAGGATGATACTGGACAACTCAGCTGGGGAGAAAGCACCTTTGGCGCTAATCGGGAGATAGACTGAGTAGTTAATGATTAGGCAGCCTGCTGGGGAGAAGCTTTCATGCCCCATGCTGTGCTTTGAATACCTGCAATCCTGAAAAGTCAGAGAAACGCACAAGTAATCCCGAGGTATCCCTTACCGGATTCCATCATAGGAGTTTTAACACTCCCGGGAGTAAGTATACTTCCTGCAAGCATGTATTTTTAGAGGAGAAGCATCTGTATTTATGCAATCAATACATTAAAGACATCGGACATTTTTGCAAACAAAAATAAAATGTACGAGACGAAACATGACTGAAAAATCTGATTTTATTAATTCACGGGCCATGAATTGGCAAATACAGTCAAAGAAACAAATCCCCTAAAATGAGGAGATTGTTACAAATTGAGAAATAAAAGGTATAGGCAATGTTGACGGTGCTTCAGGGAGCTTCCCTTTGCTATGACTCGTATGACTTTTGACATTCTTCTCGTCTTGATTTTTGAAGAAGGCTGATTCTGACCGGCGCTTGAACCTTTCGAAGCGTACCAAGTTGTAAGTAATACATATGAATTCAGAATGCAGTTGTTTGCTTATTCCCTTATTTTGCATGGATCGCCCTTTCGAGTTTTCAATCCATCGGGATACCCATTTTTGCCTGAGTTGTCCAATGCGGCTTTTCAACTCAGCAGGTGTACATTTTTGTTTATTTTCCCTTATTTTTGCCCGAGTCTTTTATTCTGTTTTTGACTCGCCGGGATGCCCTATTTTTTCCTGGACTTACATTCTGTTTTTTATGTCCAGCGGGTCATTTTTATGCGAAGTATTTTTTAACTGCATCTGAATTCACAGGGGACAGGAAGTCTTCACCATCCATAGTACTGAGCATCAGTGTTCCACCAGAGAAAACTTTCTTTATTATGAACGGTCCATCATAATTCGGAGTCCACTTGCCCCTGTGGTCTGTATGAGGAGGGAGGAGTCTTTTCAGCACAAGATCTCCTACTTGGTATTCTCGGAGCCTGACTCTCTGATCGAAGGCTTTCTTCATTCTTTTCTGATACAACTGCCCATGACAGATTGCAGCCAATCTCTTCTCTTCAATCAGATTCAGTTGTTCATATCGGGTCCGGACCTACTCTGCTTCGTTCAGCTTAACATCCATTAATACCCGTAAGGAGGGTAATTCAACTTCAACAGGTAGGATTGCCTCCATACCATACACAAGTTGATACGGTGTTGCCCCAGTGGATGTCCTGATTGACGTGCGGTACCCATGCAAGGCAAATGGTAGCATTTCATGCCAGTCTTTGTAGGTAACTACCATCTTCTGCACAATCTTCTTGATATTCTTATTAGCTGCCTCAACAACGCCATTCATCTTTGGCCTGTAAGGAGAAGAATTGTGGTGTTGGATTTTGAAGTCCTGACACAGTTCTGCCATCATTTTGTTGTTCAAGTTGGAACCATTATCAGTAATGATTCGCTCGGGAACTCCGTACCGACAAATGATATCTCTCTTCAGAAATCGGGCTACCACTTTCCTTGTAACATTTGCATATGAAGCTGCTTCGACCCACTTGGTGAAATAGTCAATAGCAACCAGGATGAATCTGTGGCCGTTTGAAGCAGTCGGTTCAATCTTCCCAATCATGTCAATGCCCCACATGGCAAAGGGCCAGGGTGAAGACATCACATTTAGAGGATTCGGAGGCACATGTACTTTATCCGCATAAATCTGGCATTTATGGCATTTTCTGGCATAGGCATAACAGTCTGCATCCATTGTGATCCAGTAGTAACCTGATCTTAGCAACTTCTTGGCCATGGCATGCCCTCCTGCATGGGTACCAAAGGATCCTTCGTGCACCTCGTGCATTAACAAGTCCGCTTCTGTTCTATCAATGCATCTGAGGAGTACCATATCAAAGTTTCTCTTGTATAGGGAACCATCAATATTCAGGAAGATACTACCAGCTAGCCTTCTTAATGTCTTCTTATCATTGGAAGATGCCCCAGGTGGGTATGTCTGATCCTCCAAGAAGCACTTAATGTCATGGAACCAAGGCTTATCATCTTTAACAACATCTGCTGAGAACACATAGGCTGGTCTGTCAAGTCTGGACACTGAAATCTGGGGCACAAAGTTGGCAGCTTGAACTTTGATCATGGATGAAATGGTAGCCAGAGCATCTGCAAATTGATTCTCATCTCGAGGGATATACTCAAGCTTGACTGTTGTGAAGAAAGTCAATAACCTTCTTGTATAGTCTCTATAAGGTATCAGATGGTCTTGGTGTGTGTACCATTTACCGTTAGTTTGATTGATTACCAGAGCTGAATCTCCGAACACAGTCAAAGTTTTGATCCTGAGGTCAATGGCTTCCTCAAGACCCATAATGCAAGCTTCGTATTCAGCTTCGTTGTTAGTGCAGTTAAAGGTGAGTTTTGCCGAGAAAGGCATGTGAACTCCTTTAGGTGTAATGAGTACTGCACCAACACCACAACCATTCATATTAACAGCCCCATCAAACATCATAGTCCATTCTTCTTCTGGGTCAGGCCCTTCAGTGTGAACAGGCTCTTCATGATCTTTTGCTTTTATGAACATAATGTCTTCATCAGGGAAGTCAAATCTCATAGGCTGGTAATCATCAATAGGTTGCTCAGCAAGATAATCAGACAGTACACTGCCCTTGATGGCCTTTTGAGATGTGTACTGGATGTCATATTCTGTGAGGATCATTTGCCATCTTGCAACCCGTCCGGTAAGTGTTGGCTTCTCAAAAATGTACTTAACTGGGTCCATCTTTGATATCAACAAGGTAGTGTGGGTCAACATATACTGCCTTAGTCAGCGAGCAGCCCACGCTAAAGCACAACAAGTTTTCTCGAGCAGTGAATAACGTTGTTCACAGTCGGTAAACTTTTTGCTTAGGTAGTATATTGCATACTCTTTTCGACCAGACTCGTCATGCTGGCCCAACACACACCCCATTGACTCTTCTAATACTGTCAAGTACATTATTAGAGGTCTTCCTTCAACTGGAGGCATAAGGATTGGAGGTTCTTGCAAGTACTCCTTGATTTTGTCAAAAGCCCTCTGGCAGTCTTCGTTCCACCTGACCGTTTGTTCTTTTCTTAACAGCTTGAACAAAGGTTCACAGGTTGCTGTAAGGTGAGATATGAACCTTGAAATGTAGTTCAGTCTACCTAAGAAACCCCGAACTTCTTTTTCTGACTTTGGTGCAGGCATCTCTTGAATGGCTTTAACTTTATCAGGGTCAACCTCAATCCCTTTCTCGCTTACAATAAATCCCAGCAGCTTACCGGATCGCACCCCGAATGTGCACTTGTTGGGGTTCAATTTCAGTTGGTATTTCCTCAGACGCTTGAATAACTTCAACAGATTTACCAGGTGGTCTTCTTCTGTGAGGGACTTAGAAATCATGTCATCCACATAACATTCTATTTCTTTATGGATCATGTCGTGGAATAATGTTACCATAGCCTGTTGATAAGTTGCACCAGCATTCTTCAGTCCGAATGGCATCACCTTGTAACAGAACGTGCCCCAGGGTGTGATGAAAGTTGTCTTCTCCATGTCTTCAGGTGACATCTTGATCTGATTGTATCCTGAAAATCCATCCATGAAGGAGAATACCGAGAACTGAGCCGTATTATCCACCAATACATCAATGTGAGGTAAAGGGAAGTCATCTTTCGGGCTGGCTCTGTTCAGATCCCGGTAGTCCACACATATCATCACCTTTCCATCTTTCTTAGGCACGGGTACAATATTAGCAACCCACGGCAGATAGCTAGTCACAGCAAGGAACCCGACGTCCCACTGCTTTTGTACCTCTTCTTTAATCTTCATTGCCATATCTGGGCGAGTACGGCGCAATTTCTGTTTTACTGGCGGGCAATCTTCTCTTAAAGGCAGCTTGTGCATAACAATATCGGTGTCCAACCCTGGCATATCCTGATAAGACCAAGCAAACACATCCACATACTCACGCAGCAGGTCAATCAGTTGCTCTTTCACTGAGTCTTGTAAGCAGGCCCCGATCTTAACCTCTTTCACATTTTCATCCGTACCAAGATTAATCGTTTCAACCTCCTCCTGATGAGGAGTGATAACCTTCACCTCTTGCCTTAACAACCTGGCTAGCTCTTCAGGAAGCTCATAATCTTCTTCAACCCCTTCATCAGCTTGACTGATTGGATTGTCAAAGTCATACGAAGCCATAGCTGTGCTGTTGTCGGTGCAGTCTGAAAGGCACTCTCTGCAAGGGTTTAGATTGTTCATTTTAGTGATTGATTTTAATCTTGTTTAGAAAAGTGAAATAAAGTTGTCATTTTGAAAACATTGCCATTTTATTTTTGTACAAAAAGAAAAATGGAAAAACAGTGAGCGAAAAAAAGAAAAAGACTCATTTGCAAAAGATGTCCGATATTCATTGATTGATCTGTTTGCACAAAATTACAAGATGGACCGATTACAAAATGAGTCTTGACATCTTGGGCAAGACGCAAGACTTGATGCATGCTTAAAATATACAGGAAATAATAATTACTCTGCAGGAGTAACCCTTATAATTTCCTGGGAAGACCAGTTTGAGATACGGCTCCCCGGGATCCTTGGACGTATCCAGCTCTCCAGGTTGCGCTCATCTTCCGACTCATCTTCCAAGTTGTTCACTGCATCTGGGGTGAGCATCCCCCCGCTGACAAAATTGGGCTTCTTAGCAGCCTCTGATTGATCTTGTTGAGTTGGTTTGTAACCCAACCCAAATCTGTCCTCCTTCTTCTCCATAGACAACAGCTTGCCCCAGCCTTGGGCAGTACCCTCTTCAACAACCTTCCTGGCTTGCTGATAAGATGTCATGGAGGTTCCTAGTACAGCAGATGCTTCATTTATGTTCAGGGCCTCAAATCTCTGGCTCATAGTTTCATGGATTTCTCCATCCATCTCAATGTATTTGTACGTAGCCAGATGGCTAACAAAAATGTCCTCTTCACCACAGATGGTGATGATCTGGCCTTCCCACTCGAATTTCAGCTTCTGGTGAAGGGTAGACGTAACTGCGCCAGCGGCATGGATCCAAGGTCTACCCAACAAACAGCTGTAGGCTGGCTGAATGTCCATCACATAGAAGGTAATTTTGAAGGTCTGCGGGCCAATCATCACAGGCAGATCAATCTCCCCTAGCACTGATCTTTTAGAGCCATCGAAAGCTCTCACCACCAAATTACTCGGACGTAATGCTAAGCCATCATACTCCAGCTTCACCAAGGCTTTCTTTGGTAGAACATTGAGTGAAGACCCAATGTCCACCAGTACATGAGATAGAACAGCACCCTTGCATTCTAGAGTGATGTGTAAAGCCTTGTTGTGGTTACGCCCCTCAGTTGTTAAGTCAGCATTGGTAAAGCCCAGTCCATGACTGGTGTTGACGTTTGCTACCACGATTTCTAGCTGATTAACAGTGATCTCCTCTGGCACATATGCTGCGTGCAAGACTTTCAGTAATGCATTCCTGTGAGCTTCAGAACACATCAACATGGATAATATGGAGATCTTTGAGGGAGTTTGGTGAAGCTGATCCACCACCTTGTAATCACTTCTCTTTATGATTCTCATAAACTCGTCTACATCTTGCTCAAAAGATGTCTTCTGAGTTTCTTTGATGATTGGTTCTTCAAATACCACACTCTTTCCCTTTGCTTTGGCAGCAGCTTCTGCTTCGGCATTAGGTCTTTGAGTTTGTGAGGCAAAAAGGCGTCCGCTTCTGGTGAAGCCTCCGCCTCCCCCAACATTATCAATTTGTGGAGAAGAGGTTGAAGAATCCAAAGTGATTTTCTCTCCGTTGCAGTAGAGGTCAGAGCCATAATGCCAAGGGATGGCATTACTGCTTTCATATGGAACGGGTCCAGGCACCGTAATGGTAACTGGACTGACTGCAGCAGAGGAAGGTACTGAAATGGTGTGCAGATCGTAGTAAATGGTAACCGGTGACCTGGCAGGAAGTGCCACTATTTGTTGTTGAAAGTTGTTGTTTGGAGGAACATTTGATGGATCATAGTAGATGGTGACTGCTGAGATATCTTCATTAATTTCTGTTGGCGTTGTAGAAGATTCTGCTGAATAAATGGGTGCTGATGTTGTAGAAGAAACGGTTGTTGACATTTGACTTGTTGAGGTGATAGATGGAGCCATTGTTGATGATATTGATGAATTGGTCAGAATGATTGTTGTTGCAGTTGTAGAAGAGTCAGGGACTGTTGTCAAAGGGATTGCTGGATTTGTAGGCGCCGTTGTTGTGATCTGAAGTATACCACTTTTGATAAGACCATCTATGTCGCTTCTCAAGTTATCACACCCGTTGACCGAAATGTTGCAATAGCCAAAACCGAGCTCACACCCGGGGAACATTTGGCATTCTAAGAGCTGGGGTTTAATTCTACCAGAGGTGTTCGAATCTGTCCAACACTGGTTATCAAAAAAGATGGCTTGTCTTCCTCAATGGCATTAATTCTTGGTCCTCCATGATTGGGAATGGGATTCTTGGTGACACTTGGAGGGGGTGCAAAGTTGAGGGCTTTAGAATCCACCAGATCTTGCACTTTCATTTGTAAAGCCCTGCATTTTTCCATATTGTGGCCAGGTGCATTGGAGTGAAAAGCACATCTGGCGTTGACATCATAGTTTCTTGGGAGACTGGAAGGATCTGGAGGCGCCAATGTCCTTAATTCAACTAAGTTGAGTTTCAGGAGTTGTGGCAATAAAGCGGCATAAGGCATAGGGATTGGATCAATCACCCTATTTGCCTGTGATGGTCTTTGCTAAAAGGATCTTGGTTGCTGATTGCTGTTGTTGTTGTTGTTGTAGTTTCTCTGTGGCGGATACTGAACTTGTTGCTGATAATGTGGTTGTTGTTGTGGTTGATAGGCTGGTTGTTGAGGAATCAGAGCTGGAATAGTGACAACTGCTACTGATCTGTGGACATGCTGAGGTATGCCCCTATTGGCATAAATGGAATTTGCCTCACCGGTTCTTCTAGGCCCCACAAAAGGCTTCCTGGGATTGCTTGACGAACTTGCACCATTATCAAAAATCTTACCCATCTTCAGAAGGCTTTCAATTCTTTCTCCAGCTATGACTACGTCAGCGAAGCTGGTGGAAGAAAAGGCAGCTAGCCTATCAATATATGTCCCTTGCAGGGTATTCATGAACATGTCGACCATTTCTCTTTCCGACATGGGTGGCTGGACAGCAGCAGCAAGCTGTCTCTATCTCTGGGCATACTCCCTGAAGCTTTCTCTGGAGGACTGAGACATTCCCATCAAGAGGGTCCTGTTAGGAGCCATGTCCAGATTGTATTGGTACTGCCTGATGAAGGCCTCAGCTAGGTCCTTCCAACATCTGATAGTAGCTCTGGTCAAGTGAGAGTACCACTCCCTTGAAGCCCCAGTCAAGCTATCTTCAAAGTAAAACATCCACAGTTTTTCATCCATGGTGTATGCCTTAAGTCTTCCCAGAAAAGACTGTAAATGAGTTCGTGGACAGGAAGTTCCTTTGTACTTCTCGAAGCACGGGGGTTTAAACTTGTGGGGAATTCTTACCCCGTCCACTAACCCCATATCCATGACATCAAAACCCAGGGAATTTTGAGACTCCAGAGATCTCAACTTCTCAGCAATTTCATCAAGCCTTCTATTGTAGACTTCATCCCCAGCTCCCATCACAGTAAACTGCTCTTCTTGGGGGTCTTCTTGTAAGACTCTTCCTCCCGTGGTATTTCCTTGCACAATACCCGGGATGTTGACTTCCGGATGCAGATGAGGCCCATATACTGGTGGATTAACATGAGGCTGACCCCTCTCATTGTTACTTGTTCCTCCAGTTCCCAGGGGAGGTTCTTCTGGGGTCTGTCTTTCCACCAATGCCCTCAATCTTTCTTGGCTTTGAGCCAAGCCATTCATTACTTCCATGAACTGGTTCATTTGGTTTCTCATCTCCAGCCTTTCGTTAACCATCTGGGTTCTGACCTCTGTCAGCTCTTGCTGTACTTGGTCCATCTGGATACCAGGAAGATTTTTGCGAGTAGGATATCTGTGTGGACGGTTGAGAGGGAACACGCGACGACGAGCAATAATTCCTGAATCACAACAGAGTTAGATACAAATAACATAATGGCAAAACCTACAAAACAAAACAAAAGTTAGCATGCAATGCAGTATGCTTATTTGTTTCCAAGGTATCCGGCTCGGCTCTTGGTTTTGACCTTTCCAGACCCTGAGAAAGATGCTTTGTTGTTGCTTGAGAAAAAGAGACATCAATGGAACAAACTGACAAATACATTACAAATAGTGAATAATACATAGTTTGTTTTTTACAGCATATGCCCCTGAAGGGTCAAAATACAACATAAAAGAAAAGTACATCAAATGGAAATAGCAACAAGCAAAGAAATCAAACATCTAAGCCAAACTCATCCTCCTTAACCTCCTTCAAAAGTGCTTCAGTGACAGGACCAGCTGGATGCTCTGTAATGCTTCTGATAAGAAGGTTTCTGGTGGCAATAGCAGCAGTTAGCTTCTTGTGCCTGTCTTGGTCCTTTGACCTCTTCACACCAGCCCTAAGCTTCAATTCTGAGATTTCCTTCGGGGCTGCCAGCAAAGCTTCCTGTTGCTTCTTTTCATTGGCCTCCAACTGCTCAATCCTGGTCTGAGTTCTCTTATCCTCCCGAGTACGAGCTTCAGTGATTCTGACCCACCTAGCTTGACTTTCTTTCAGATAGAGATCAGTCCTAGCCTTCTGAAACTGGGCCTCTTTACAGGCATTCTTCAAAATTTGCTCTCCTGCTCTTGATTTCTTGATGTAGTCCTCTGCTTTCTCAATCCTGGCTAGATGCTCCACCTTTAGCTTTTCTAACCTCTCAATGTCTAGACAACCATCACTCCTCTCCCAGAGGGTTTTCTTCAGAGCTTGAGACAGATTCTCATTCCTCTCCTTTAGCTTCTCAAATTCTTCCAGGCTGACAGTGGCTGGAGGTGGTACTGTGGATGGTCCAAGTGCATCCTCAATGGTGAAAGGCATCCCAGAAATTTGAGCCCTAGCATGAGACCACTCATAATATTGAGCTGAAGCCACATTATTGCACCTCCCAAGAATGGCCATTCCTTTGGTCTGGATGTTGTCCCAAGACCAGGATGCTTGTCTGACAACAGCTAGATTAGGCTTTATCTCACAATACAGGGTTTCAGCCAAGTCTTGCACTCTAGAAGGGTGAACCAAAGCATAACACAACTGTCTCTTGAACAGCAAACGATTGTAGTTGATGCAACCCTTTACTCCCACTAGAGGTACATTGGGGAACTGCCCACAGCTAGCAATTATGTCCCTTCCTTTGGTGCTCTGGGTGCACTATCTGATGTCATCTGAAGTTAAAGCAATAAGTCTCCTAGCCCAATTCTTCTGTTGGTGAGGGTTCAAGAAAGCATCAGTTTCGGGTAAGTGTTTGAGCAGCCAGGTATGAAATAGAGGAGCACAACATCTCACCAACCTCCCTCTCTGCTTCTCATTCCTTTGGTGAACAGAATAATAGAAATCTCCCAGCAAGGTGGGCACTGGGTTCCTCAAAAGGAAGAGATGAATAGCATTCTTGCTGATTAACTTGGGCTCATCTGCAAAAAGTATAACCCCATATATACTGAGGGCTAACAATGCACAAACTGCCTTCCATTCTCCCAAGGAGGCCTTCAGAATGGCCTGAGAGGTTAGAAAGTCCAGGTGTAGGCCAGAAATCCCAACCTTTGTAGTCATGTTCTGCTCAATCAGAATAGGTTCCAAATACAGTGCTTTTGCCACTTCTTCATTGCTGGGAGAAGTCATCTCTGGGTTGAAGGGGATATCACCCCTGACAGGCACTCCAATCAGTGATGAGAACTCCTCCAGCAAAGGTCCCAGCTGAAAGTTCTGGAAAGTGAAGCATCTCAGAGGAGGATCATAGAACTGTTGGCAAGTGTGGATCAAACTCCTCTGAGAAGGGTCTAAGTCCATAACCATATCAAGGATGCCTCCATAATGTTCTCTGAATAAAGGGATGTGGTCTGGAGTGATAAGTGCCTGGACCTGCCTGATGCCAGCCAACACAGGCTCAAAGAAATGATATGAAATGTTGCTCTTCTTGGGTGCCATGACTGCTGATGAAGAGCTGAAAACAGATGCTGATAATGAAGACTGATACTGGAGATGAGCCACTGACAGGCTGAGACTGGTGATAAAAGTAACTGAAGCAGGCAAATGATGCAGATAGCTGATGAACAGGGGTCTATGCAGATGAAGGGGTCAAAACCAAGCCAAATGGAATATGGATACCCTGAAAAACAAATAAACAAATGTTAAATGATGCAGATGATGATGTATGCAAATGATATGCAAGGGTTTGTGATCAAGCTGGATCTGATTACTGTCTTGATATAAGTCCATGTATGTTCAAGAAATCCAGATGGAGGTTCAGAAATCCAGTAACCAAGGTGGGGGACTCAAATAAAGAGTTACATGTCCAGGGTTAAATCACAAGAACTGTCCAAAGTGGAGTACTCTTAAACAAAACAAGTATCAGGGTATGATGTGGCCAAGGGTTCCTGCAAACCTGTAAACAGCCCAACCCCCTCACAGGTGATGTTCTAAAACAAGGATCCTCAGACTTGGATCAGTTATGAGAAGTGTAAACACTTCTAACCCGGAGGTACAATGTTTACAGTAACCATAAAAGATCCTCCTCTAATTCACCTCAGTTTCTGAAGGTCAATAATAAAGGTCATCCATACTTAGCAGGCTTCCCAGATAGCCCTAGCACTACAGGAAATCTGTAGCACAGAGTTCTCAAGAAGAAACCCACATATGAACCGTTTTTCATATTCCCGCACCAGACCGAAATGGAATGGGAAAGAACATGAACCACTCTAGCCTAGGTGTCACTCAGGTCCCAGGTATAGGACCTAAAACTCTCAATAGAACCCCACCCTCCAAGACAAAAACCAGATCGAGCCAGATAACAGTATGACATTATGATATATAAAGCTGTAAAGAAAGCAATAAATAACTGTACATAAAGCAGTAAATAAGGCAACTATATAAACACAATCAGCACATAACACCCCAGTAAACACAAATCAAACAAGCGCTAGGAGGAACCCACAAAAAGAACCAGAAGCCCTGGTTACAGTATAAGGGTCCCCAACAGAGTCTCCAAGCTGTCGCTCCCACCTGATGACACAGGGCCAAGAGGGGTACAGACGCGAACGGTTGGCGAAGGAGGATGAGGACACACAGGGGTGAACTCAGGAGAAAAGAAAAGAGTCGCCAGCTAGGCATTTTTATCCCGGAGGAAAGGTAATGCTGCATAGACCTAAGAAAAGTTATGGATAAGACGGTTGCGAACCAGAGAGACTGAGAAAGGGGGTTGGTTACAACCTGGGAAGGTATTAGCACCCAGATTGTCCGTCGTACTCGACGGGATCCACGCTTAAAAGATTTGTGTTTTAAAGGGGTAATGTCAGTGCAATTTGTGTATCAAAGCTGGAAAAGGATGTACAGGTGTCAGTGTAAAAATAATGTGAAGTGTATAGGAGAAGTGTCAGTGTAAGAACAAGGATGAAATGCTCATGACTATGAGGCTAAAAAGAATAAAGCTGGAAGGAGGGGGAATATACATAAACTTTTGTTCGATAACTGTTAAGTTATGCCTACGTATCCTCTCGTGCATTGAGGAAGTCAGAACACCGTAGTTCGACCCAAGGAGACTGAAAGATAAAATTGACTTGTGAACTGCTTACTTGTCTATGCTCAAGTGTATGACCTGTCTGGCTCAGGTGCAAACTGTCTTGCATTAGACGGAAGAAGCAAGTTCTCGTTTATGAGTGAATGAGATGAGAGAAGAATCCCGGAGGAGACGATTATTGTTTTTTTTTATTTACATTTTCAGTCTTTTATTGCTTCTAGAATTTGTCATAAGTTAATGAGCTTAAGCCTAAACCAAGGGTTAGTAAACTCATCACATCCTCCCTCTGATTAGGGGTAATGAGAATACCTTAAGTGTGAAGTCAGTATCTCACACTTAATCACCCTGATGTAGGATTAAGATCATTAACCTACTTGTGATTATTTAAATGTTTTTGTTGTTTTTGTTTAGTGTTAAGTAATGAGATTAAGCCATAATCAGGGATTAAACAGACTCATTACACCATCCTAATAGAAGGATAATAGATGAGAATGTTTAAGCTGAGGAAGACTCCTCAACTTAATCCATGATTAGGGATTAACCTCATGACAAAACAAAGCCTTTATTAGATGGATTTTAGTTAATGATAAGATGAAGAAGTGGATTTTATGATTGGTAAGACAAATTGAGGGGGACTTGTCCATTAACACTAGGGTTAGTCCTTCTTAACCAATTAAGGAAGAATTAGAACCCTAATGCAAGGCCCAAGTTACAAGCTTGATGTCTTGATGATTATTAAGTGAATTGATTAAAGGATTTAAACACATTAAGGGTTTAACACTTAGGATTAAAGTTATACACTCCATCCTAATAGAAGGATGCAGGCATAAGCTTAATCACAAAGCCTTAAAGCCTTTAGGGTTTAGTCCCTGATTATAAGATGAGAAGAGAAGACTCAAAGAGACACAAAGGTAAAAGCTAAGTGGGGGACTAATTAACCCTAATTGTTATCATGCTTGGTCATTCCTAGGGTTTGTGAGGCTTAAGAAAGAAATCTTCAAAGGCCACCAAAGAGGAACAAGATAGAAAAGAGATGAGATGAGAAGAGAAAAGAGGGAAGAGAGGCACAAGTGAGCAAGCTCACTCAAAGACAAGTAAAAAAAATGCAGCAAAGATGCATAAGAGAGATGAGAAGAGATTGTGAGAAGTGAAGGCAAATTCACTTCTCAATACAACTTACCACCTGAAAAGTTAGTAAAGAAATGAAATGCAATGCAAATGAGATGCAATGCAATGATTCAAACCAAAACCAGAAGCATCAGTATGATGTTAATGATGCCAAGAGGTGATGCAAACATATGACAAGATATGAGAATGATCATACAAGCATGAGAATGAAAATGAAGCATGTATTGAACCATGGATGCATATGAAAAGTTATGGAATGCAAAAGACAAATGACATGGCAAATGAAAGATGCAATGATCAAACATGATTCTAATATGTCTTAAGATGTATTATGAATCAAATGAATGCACAAAATGTCATGACAAGTCATGGTATGCAAGCAAATGGAAGATGGATGCAAAGGGAGGCATAAATTAGGGTTTATATGCAACATACAAAGCAAAATTCAAAATCAGAAGCAAACATCATGATAAAAAATTGAAAATGCAATCAAAGATACCCTAGAACTATACAAACTCACTGCCCAAAGGAGGGGATCCAACTCTTAACCTATTGAAAGTTATGAATTTCCTAAGGTTGCTAGGGTTTTAAGGTACCTTGTCAAGAAAAATGCAAAACAAATTGAAAATGCAAAATCAATTCAAGCCAATATAATCCTATAAACTACATGCTATGCAAGATGCAATGCAAAAAGAATCATTGTCCAACTCTCAATGGTTAGGCAGAAATGAATTTTTGAAGTTTGTCACAAAATATTGCCCAAAAATGAATTTAATTCCATTGAAAATGATCAAAAGTCTTCAAGAGAAAAAAATAAATTTGGTTTGAGAGTTGGACAATGTTTCTAAATGTTTTTGAATGTCACATGAATTTTTTTGTGATTTTTAAATACCTAAAAGTATTTTTAATTAATTAATTTTCATTAATTAATTAAAAATAAACTTTTAAATGATTTAAAAATAATTTTTAATGCAAAAAATAAAAATAAAAATATTTTTGTGTTCTGAAAATTAGTGAAATGCTTGACAAAAATTTTCAGAATTTTTCAATGTATTTTGCTATTTTAAATTAAATGAGGAAAAGAAATGAAATTAAATGAAAATAAAAATTGACTTTTAATGAAAAAGAGGAAAGTCAGAAAATCCAAGGGCTGTGGTTCAAACTCAAGGACGTGGGAATTGACTACGCGCGCATCTGGACGGCCAAAATTCAAATTTCCTTAATTATGATTAAAGCCCTAATCTGAACCCTAAACATTTTCAGGTGACCGGAACAGTGTTCCGGTCATCTTCTCCGGCAGGGTGTTCATGCTATCTCACTCCCTATGCATCAAAACTTCACCAAAATCTCCAGATTCACTCCTTAAACATCATTAAACCTAAACCCCACCCCAAAATCCATTTATTTTCACTGAATCATAAGAAACAAAGCAAAAGGTATTTCAAGGGCAAAGTTTCAGAGCAAGCATACAACCTCAAAACTCAATCATTTTCAAAAATAAAAGGTTCAGTGAACTCAGGGAAGCATGTAGATCATTTTAGAAACAAGAAATAAGAGTTCTGGAAAAATGAATTTCCATGGCTACCTGAATCGAAGCTTTCAACCCAAGAGCTTTCTGCCTGCCTCTTTGCCTCAAAATGATCCCAATTGTCCTCTTGATGAAGTTATGAAGCTTGGTTGGAGTTTATAATGGTTGGTTTGTGAGTTTGTAGAAGTTCTGTTCAGTGAGGGGTGAGGATCGTGTTTCTGATTGAGGAGGTTTCAGGGATGAATGAGGGCAGGGAAATGACCAGGAGGATGTGCTGAGATGTTTTGTGAAGTTTGTTTGTGTATTTGAAGCTTGTGCTGTGTGTTTCGAATGGTTTTGCATATGAGGCATAAACTTGGAACTATGGCTTGTGATATGTTTCAGGCCTGTGTGTTGTGTGTTATGGCTTGCCTTTGGTCCACTTATCACTCATGGATAGGTTTGTGGAGTTGGTGTGCCCTATTGTGATTGGTATGGGTCATTTGCCAAAAAGTCAAGCTTTGTGTAAGAGAAGTATGGGCTCATAGCTAGCCAAGGACAAGAGGGGTGTCCTGCACAGCAAGAAGTGTGGAGAGCCCTAGGATCAATTCTGAAGTCAGCAAGCAAATGGATTAGGGTTTGAGTGAGGTTTTGCAACTTTGATCAACTTTGGCCCTTTTGAAGTTTCTTGATCCACAAGTCATGAAAATGAGTGATCTTTTGATGCAATCTGACTTTTAGGCCTTGGTTCATGTTTGTATGAAGATTAGAAGTCCATTTGATAGCACAATTTGTCTTGGCAAGTGGTTTTGCAACTTTGCCTCTTTGGTAGAAAACTTGAAATTATGTGATTTTGGCCAACTTTGACAAGCCATAACTTTTGATCCAAAATGAATTAGAATGAGTTCTTGTACTTTTTGAAAAGGGAATGATCCATTCTACAACTTTCATGACCAAAGTTTTCTCATTTGAAGCATTTTTGAATCAAAAAGCAAGGGTTGAAAAAGTTTCCCAAAATGGCAAGTTTCCATTACAAGTCATTTTCCCAAAAAGTCAACTTTGCAAATGGCTTGAAATTATTCAATTTTGTGAACTTATAACATCTTCTATGATCAAATAAAGATCATACATAATCAAAATGATGAAGAACACCCTTTGGTTGGGTCATTGAGGGTCTCAGATACCCTGATTTTGCACTGACTTGCTCAAAAAGTCAACTCTTGATCAGATGCCTTCCCCATTGAATTTCTTCATGAAAATTGACATGCATGATACCTATACCATATAGAGACCAATAGAAACAAGAATGACCAAAAAATTTGGAGTTATGGCCTTTGAAACCAAAACCCTAATTCTAGGTCATCTGTGTAGTCAAACCTGGCTCTGCTTCCATGCCATTCTCAGTTCTTGTGATTTTTTGACTTCCTTGACTTTGAGAGGATATAACATGATGCTAGAACATACATGGACCCCTTTGAAATGATTGAAGGCCTTTGGAGTGGCTCAAATGGCTCTTGGATTGCTCAGATCACAAACCCTAGATGCAGATGACTTTGAACCAATGCAGTGAAGCAAAAATGTGGTATGAGATGCTATGGTTGAGTTTATGCATATGAGAAGATCACAAGACATGGTGTGAATGGGTGTGGGCAAATTTGGGGTGTTTAGAGATCCCGTCGAGTACGACGGACAATCTGGGTGCTAATACCTTCCCAGGTTGTAACCAACCCCCTTTCTCAGTCTCTCTGGTTCGCAACCGTCTTATCCATATCTTTCTAGGTCTATGAAGCATTACCTTTCCTTCAGGATAAAAATGCCTAGCTGGCGACTCTTGTCTTTCTGAGTTCACCCTTGTGTGTTCTCACCCTTCTTTCGCCGACCGTTCGCGTCTGTACCCCTTCTGACCTGAGGTGTCATTTGGTGGGAGCGACAAAGAGCCAATCGAAGTTGTGAATCTGGGAACTGAAGAAAACAGGAAGGAGGTCAAGATAGGGGCTGAACTAGAAGATGATGTTAAGAGCAGACTAATTCAGATGTTACGTGAATATGTAGAGATTTTTGCTTGGTCTTATGAAGATCTGCCAGGGTTGGATACAAACATTGTGGTGCACCGTTTAACGGTAAAATAAGATTGTCGTCCAAAGAAGCAGAAGGTTCGTCGCATGTGTCCTGAAATGTCAGAAAAGATTAAAGCAGAGGTGATGAAACAATTTGATGCAGGGTTCTTAGCTGTGACTTCCTATCCTCAATGGGTTGCAAATGTGGTACCGGTACCCAAGAAAGATGGTAAGGTACGTATGTGTGTGGATTACAGAGATTTGAATAAGGCCAAGCCTAAAGATGACTTTCCACTTCCTCATATTGATGTTCTGGTAGACAACACTGCTCAGCATAAGGTATTCTCTTTCATGGATGGTTTCTCTGGTTACAATCAAATCAAGATGGCACCTGAAGATATGGAGAAGACTATGTTTGTTACACAGTAGGGCACCTTTTGTTATAAAGTGATGCCATTTGGTTTGAAGAACGCCGGGGCAACATATCAGCGTGTTATGGTGGCTTTGTTTCACGATATGATTCATCACGAGATAAAGGTATATGTGGATGATATGATAGCCAGGTCCCAGAATGAAGAAAATCACCTTGATCATCTGCATAAGCTGTTTGAGAGGTTGAAAAAATACAAGCTCAGATTGAATCCAAATAAGTGTACTTTTGGGGTTAGGTCTGGTAAACTCCTGGGTTTCATTGTCAGTGGAAAAGGTATTGAGGTGGATCCTGCAAAAGTAAAAGCTATACAAGAGATGCCTGCTCCCCGTACTGAGAAGGAAGTTAGAGGTTTCTTGGGACGACTGAATTACATCGCAAGGTTTATTTCCCAGTTAACTGCTACCTGTGAGCCAATTTTCAAGTTGTTGAAGAAAGATCAGGTGATGGAATGGAATGATGAGTGCCAGATAGCCTTTGATTAAATCAAAAGATATCTCTTATAACCTCTAATTTTGATGCCACCAGTTGATGGAAGACCCTTGATTATATACTTAACAGTATTAGATAACTCAATGGGGTGTGTGTTGGGGCAACATGACGAGTCTGGTCGAAAAGAGCAGGCAATATACTACCTTAGCAAAAAGTTTACCGACTGTGAAACAAGATACTCACTACTCAAGAAAACTTGTTGCGCTTATGCAACATAGTTTGAATGGTTGAATGGACCAGTAGAAATAAATCTTCGTGACGATTATCTCTTCTAGAAGTATCTTCAAGGTCAAAAGAACGTCAGGATTAGTTCTTCTGAAAAATATCTTGAACCAGGGAATGGATCTTTGTACATACCGTTTGCCTGCTATTCAAGGTCAAAAGAACGTCAGGATTAGTTCTTCTGAAAAATATCTTGAACCAGGGAATGGATCTTTGTACAGACTGTTTGCCTGCTATTCAAGGTCAAAAGAACGTCAGGATTAGTTCTTCTGAAAAATATCTTGAACCAGGGAATAGATCTTTGTACAGACCGTTTGCCTGCTATTCAAGGTCAAAAGAACATCAGGATTAGTTCTTCTGAAAAATATCTTGAACCAGGGAATGGATCTTTGTACAGACCGTTTGCCTGCTATTCAAGGTCAAAAGAACGTCAGGATTAGTTCTTCTGAAAAATATCTTGAACCAGGGAATGGATCTTTGTATAGACCGTTTGCCTGCTATTCAAGGTCAAAAGAACGTCAGGATTAGTTCTTCTGAAAAATATCTTGAACCAGGGAATGGATCTTTGTATAGACCGTTTGCCTGCTATTCAAGGGCCAATAGATTAAATCTTCTGAAAATATCTTGAACCAGGGAATGGATATTTGTACAAACTGTTTGCCTGCTATTCAAGACCAGATAGATGAAATCTTCTGGAAGTATCCTGGATTAGGGAATGGATCTTCTTACAAATCGTTTGCCTACTCTCCGAGGACATCTTGAGTAATGTATGGATCATTTTTGACCTGTTGTGAATTGTTGATATTGTTTTATCTGTATATTACTATCCTACAAGGAGAATGTTAGTTTATGCAATTTGTATGCATGTATAGTATGATGCACCTAAGTAAATGTATTATGCATTTATGGATATGTTACGGTATGATGTAAATGATGTATGTATGAATCATGCAGCCTGAAGCGTCTGGATATCTTTGTATAACAACTACTGGCTAGGGAAAATAAATCCCGATTCGTTGCTGAAGAATATGAGAAACTCGTTCCCGTCTTGTTTGATAGTATAGTATTTATAACTTCCCGTCTTCGTTCGTCGTACTTCTATTGAAGGAATAAGTTCCTGAGTATCCCGACTGAGGATAAAAGAGATGGACATAAATTCAAGGGGAGATGTAACTCGGAGTATCTATCAAGATAGATTTACCCTTGCTGGGGATTTGTAGTTGTCTTGTGGGGATGAACCGACGAAGCTTCGTTGAACTACTACCTTCGTTCGTCCTTAGTAAATACTATTACTGCATTTCATGCATTTCTGGTAAGCATCAATCATATTCAAAGCATATATACATTCAAACATAACCAACAAACGTTTTTCGCTTTAGTAAAAGAGGAAAAGTAATCCTGAATACAGAGGGAAAAGTAAAGCTGAACTCGAAAATAGAATCGTTTCAACTTTGAGAGTGTATAACCAATTGGATTTAGAGCTCCTGAGATTCTTAACTTTCCTGAATACCTTCCCAGAAATCCTCATAGCTGGATCTGAAGACATGATACTGACACCATCTGATACTACTGGCGTAGACAATTAATTTCCACAATGGCTTCTGCTGAGAATCCAATATCAAGGTAATACAATGAGAGGAACGTGTCTTCAAATTGTGATGGACCATATACGCTCCGGGTATTAGATTTGAAAAGAAAGCATTGCCCCTTGGTTGAGGATGAATTGTTCCATAATGGAAGTATCTGAATGTAGTTACCTCAAGAGAAATAAGCAGAATGCCCCACAATAATATGCCCCTGACATCATGAACTTTATAATGTTACCCTTGGTAATTCAAATATATGAGGAGAGTTGCCCCTGGCTATTAAGCATTGTTGAATCTGGACCTGATTGCCCCGAATGAATTAGGAAGTATCATGGCCTGCCCCCTTGATTGGGAGATAATGACTATGCCCCTTTGTATACATGGACTTTGATCCAGGAAGCAACTTTGTTTATCAGAAGGATTTTGGTTTATTGAACATTCATCCTGTAAGTTTCTCTGTTTATCAAACATTCAGGTATATGCAAACAAATATATTCAAAAATGCAATGCTTATGTCTGTCTTGAAGTTTTGAAAAAGAGTTATTTTAGAAAAACAATTTTTGTGAAAACTGTGATATTAACTCAAGTTTTATAATAAGCCCTAAAGGAGTCAGGATACCTTTTTGTAGCAGTACGCTTTCGAACTAACCATGCTTCAGTTAGGACTTTTAAAGGGTTGTAACGTGGCCTGGTTCACGGTTTAAGAAACAAAGGATAAATGCTCAAATTTTATTTGTACCCAACCCAATCTCCATGATGTTCTTCAGTACTATACTCAGTTAACTTATGCATTGAGGCTCAAAGGAGTTTGGAATTGTAACACTGACATTTATGATGGTTCAGAAACCAAAAATTTATTTGAACATTCAATCATCTTTCTTTGTTGAGGATTCATAGTGACGTCTTTTTTCTTTTGACTTTGTTATATCTTCTTTTTGCCTGAACTGTTTATTTCAAGGTTACAGTCAGCGGGATGTCTTAATTTTTTATTAAGTCTCCTTCATAGGTTTTGACTTAGTGGGTTTTTCTTTTGCTGGATATTGACTGTCAGGTTTAATGATTACAGAGAACCATCATTAGTTGTGTACAACACAGATAATTGGCATATTTGAGTTAACCGAGTAACTACCCTGCCCCGGGTTATGAATAAGGGTTTTAATCTGTGTGAGAATAAAAACTCCTACTTCATAGGCTCAAAAGGGTTGACTAGGGATTAACTTCCTTATATCTCCACTGTTTAGGAATTGAAACAATGCCTGTACATCGTCAGCATAGTCTTTTCAAAAGCATACTGCATAAGATTATGGTATTATTTTCGTCATCCTCCCTCTATAGGCTTATAGCTTTATCAGGAGTTAAATATCACAAAATAGAAATATGAAGCATAGTTCAAAATATAGTGAAACGAATGGATTAATTCAAGACAAACATATGCAATGCATTAATGAAAACAAAAGTTTAACATAATAGTAAGTGTTTAAACAAACAAAAGAAATTACAAATGAAAATTCAAATGTTCTCAAAGCCTCTTCCTCTAAACCCGTCACTCCAGTTATCTGGAAACTTTGATGCTTGATGGACGATAGAAGAACTCAACCTGGCCTTCTAGAGTAACCTCGAGTATTCCTTCGTCAATTAGGTCTTGAATCTTATTCTTCAATGCCCAACAGTTATTTGTGTCATGTCCGGGACTGTCGGAGTGGTACATACACCTTGCTTTGGGATTATAGCAAGGAGAATAGGTATTAGGATTTTTAGGAGAATTTTCCAAGGAAATTAGCTTCATTTCCAACAAGCATTGCAGCATTTGTGGCATTGGCGTGTTGAATTTGATGAACTGTCTTTTATATTCCTTGTGTCGAAGTGGATTAACCTTACAAGGTCTTCTTTCTTCAATTGAAGGATGATCAGGAGTAGCCTGTCTCTTTCCTTCTTTTATCCTTACTTTCCTTTCAGCCAAGTCGGCTTGTTTCAACGGAGGTTGACTGATGATTAGATTCCCAACCCCATTATGTCGAAGCTTATTGACAAAGCTTCCCATCTCTTCTTGCCCCCGGGCCAAACTGTGGATAAGAGCCATTTGGCCATTCATCTGGATCCTCATCTCTGCCATCTCAGCTTGTAGTTGTTTCAGCTGATCATCTTTGTTGTCCTCAAGATTCTTCTTCTTCATGTCCTTAGAGAGGAGTGCTTTCAACTCTTCTTGCCCCTTGGACAAATTCAGAATCACTTCCTGAAACTGAGCATTCTGAGCTTGAAGATCTTTGACAGATTGTTCGAGAGCCATTTCTGCTTTGAAATAAACAGCGAGAAAATAAGATACCTGTTCATAAGAGACCTGTGATGCAATGATATGGTATGTAAATGCGTATGCAATGTTTTCAAGGACCGCAGGATTTAAATTTGTTTAAACAACCATAAAGTAAACTTTTATTAGTAAGCAAATAAACTTGTTTGCCCCTTGGGCTTACAATAAAAATGAAATGAATACAAAAAATGGGGTTTTAAGTCTCCCATGGACGTTTCCTTTTTGTGTTGAGGTATGAGTTGAGATTCCGCTCCTCGTGAAGTTGTCTTGTTAGCTCTAGGATTCTTTCTTGACTTGCTTTGTAATGAGTCTCAAAAGTATATATTTTCTCCTTCAACTGGATCCAGGACCTTTGTAACTCCTCCATGTCAGTGGGCATGTCTGAATGAAGAATGATATAAGAAGTATCTCCTTCAGCAACAGGCTCCATGGTAACTAGCAAGATAGCAGGATATGGCATCATAAGAGGCTAATCACGAGATCGCACCCATCTGAGATAAGGTTCCATATGAATAGTGTACTTTGGTTCCAGAGTCTTGCTGTCAACCTTGTTCACTTTACCCCATGCTTGTATGAACCTTTGACGGTAACCTTGAAGATCGTTGTCGTAGTCGAACACAATACCCTGAATCATCATGTCATGAGGACCATTGCTCCGAGCATAACCAAACTGACGTAGAGCTAAAGAAGGATTGTAGGTGATGCCCCCTTTTATGCCAAGGAGTGGCACATTGGGGAATTCCCCACAACGGTCAATGATAGTAACATTCTCCATAGATCTAGAACACCAATGAATGTCTGAATGAGAAAGTTACATGATCCTTTTAGACCACCTTAACCCTTGTTCATTCTTCATCACTGATTGAGGAAGATGAGAAATAAACCACCTAGACAATAGAGATATTAAACACATCAGAGTTCCTCGTGCCTTCGTAGTACGGGTATGAAGAGAGTGTAAGATGTCTCCAAGTAATGTAGGCACTAGATTATGAGTCAGAAATATGTTGATGGCGTGTACGTCTATGAACTGGTTTGGATTGGGGAACAACACTAAGCCATAAATCAATAAGGCTAAGATTTCCTCAAAAGTATCATAACTCATAGCCTTCAGGAACACTTGAGCTTTCTCCATCAATACCTTAGCAAGAATACCCTTAACTCCACTCCATGTTTCTAGGACAATGTCTGATTTCTTCAAATGTAGGGATGCAACAATGACTTCAGGTTTAGGCTCTTTTTCCAAGCCTGTGAAGGGTTTCTGATCAAGAATAGGTATACCCAGAAGCTTGGAGAACTCTTCCATTGTAGGAACCAACTGATAGTCGGGGAATGTGAAGCAATGATGTTTAGGATCAAAGAACTGAAACAAAAAACTCATCATGTCTTCATTGAACCCTGAAGTGACTAAATCCAGTAGGTGACCATGCCTCTTGATGAATTGGGAGTTTTCAGAAACTTGAGAGACCATTTCCTTAAGCTTAGGAGGTATCCCTACAAAGTTGATCCGGATAGTATTCCTACGAGCAAAAGCCATGACCTGCAACAAAGAACAAAGATAAATCCTTTGGTCCTTGAAATGGTTAGTGAAAATTCTATGCTTATGATGCATGATGATATTATGATGTTATTCTCAATCACAAACATGTGGCACACACAAACAAGTCACACAATAACCCTTAGGTTTGAAGGCTTGCATGAGGTTTAAAGGTGAGTACCCTCCCCTGAAGTTTAGTTGGTTCATCCTGTCCTATAAAGTAACCAGGTTCTAAGGGATCTAAATATCATTGATCCTTCCCAAGGGTGGTTATTCAGTAGGCTACTTACTTGCCAACCAAAACCCTCCAAGTTTAGGATCTCAATGAGCGTAGCATCGAGTATCAACCAACTTTAGTCTTCACCAAAGCCGATTATCTCACTACTTTCTAAAGGCCAAGATGGGATGACTAGGGTTCTATAAGTCAGTTAGTGTATTGACAACATATGGAAGCCTCATATTATCCTCAATTTACTTAAGGAATATAAGCACCAACCAAGAAGTCACACTAACTATGGCCACCAGATCAACCATATCGGTATACGCCGTACAGTTTCCTTGGTCTATTGCCATTTACCTAAGATACACTAGATCCGGGTTAGGATCTTTCACACATAAGAGCACCCAACAAGATAAGTATAGCAAACAAAGCAAACAAGTTTAAAGTGATCTAATTCCTAAGGGTACCCCTCTTTTATTAAATCCCCAGCAGAGTCTCCAGTTCTGTAACACGGTGGGAGAACTGACTTTAGTTATGTTGCGGATAGCAAGAGTCGCCACCGACTTTTATTTTATCCAAAAGGAAAGGGCATAAAAGAACAGGAAAGACCTTAATATATTTTTGGGTTCGGAGGGTAGGTTATGTAAAGGGAAGGTGTTAGCACCCTTTACATCCATGGTTATCCATGGGCTCTTAGTTACTTAGCTCACTTTAAATTGTTTTGAGAAAATGTAGTGTGTGATTAAAAATTTTCTTAAGTACTTTATAATGATCCTTGTACGGATATATATAAAGACTTTGTTTTGAAAATTATTTAAAATGTGAAAATAATGAAGTATTTTTGAATAAGTGAGCAAGTACTTAAGAGGAACCTACCCTATGTTTAGATCTTTACTGTTCTTAAATGTTCTTTCAATGGTAAGACTATCCCTATTATTAAGGAATAGGTAGTCATTACCTTGGATGTTGCAAGGGACATGTGAAGGGTCATCTGTGTTTAGGAAACTGTAAAGTGTCTTAGCAATTCGAAGGGACTTATCATCTTTTATTCGAAAGGGACAAGATCATTTACAAAGGCAACGTCGAAGGGACTTGATCTTATAATCTTTAAAGGGACTAGATGATTTGTTTATGAGAAGGGACTTTGCTTTTAGACACCTTACTTGACCTTTTGATTTAGGCAACATGAGAGGTAACCTTAGAAAGTGTAGGATGGCGATCAAAGATCGACTTACGTGTGTGAGTGTTCATGTTCAAGTATTTATCTTATTTAATTAATTTTCTAAATTAATTTTAATCACAAACATGTTATGCACACCCTATAGTTACTAACCACGCAATGAAAATATTTATAAACATAAAATAGAAACAAGAATAAACCTACGACTATTACATGGCTTTAGCAGATACATAATAATCAAAATAAAATAATAATAATAAATATAATAAGAATAATAAATAAACCACAAAATCAAATATTAGTAATAATAAAATATTAACAATAATAATGGTTAGAATAATAAAGAAAATAAGAATTTAAAAAGAAAAATTATTTTTAGGTTAAATAAATATTGAAAATTTTTTAATAGTTAATTAAGAAAATATAATAAATTTAATAATAATAAACAAAATATTAAAGTCATTTACATATTAATAAAAATAAGGATTAATGATTAGGGTTTAGAAAAATAAGTTAATTTTTAGGGTTAGAAGAAAAATTAGGGTTAGTATTTGAGAAAAAAAAATTTAAGGTTTAAAAAAAATTTAAGGTTTAGGAAAAATTTTAGGGTAAAAATTATGGCGAAATTTGGGTTTTAAGATAAAGATTAGGGCTAAATTTTTAGGGTTTAAAGTTTATGAAAAAAATTAAGATTTAGGTTTAAAATTAAGGTTTAGGGAAAAAATTAAGGTTTATGAAAAGAAATATATGTTTTTAAAAAAAAGATTTTGTTTTATCTTTTTGAAATTAGTTTAATAATAATAATAAGGAAATTCAAAGAAAATACATAATTTGATGAAAAGGGGAAAAATAAAGTTAGAGATACCCAAAATATTAGGGGTTTGCCTTTTTTGCTTCATTGAGTTCTTTGCCACTGGGACACCCATGTTTCTTCATCAAAATGCTCCAAACCTCAGTTCCTTGCCATTAGGTTGTCTGCATATGAATAAGTGTAACGAATACCTATTATATAATAAAAATAAAAATAAAACATGGTAGTAAAACAAAATGTCCCAAGGTTGAGTTTTACAAAAGAAAATATATAAACAGTTTATATTAAAATAGCCTAATAATTAAATAAATCTAAGAAAAATGAATTATGAGAATTAATTAAATTAAAAAACATTTAAATGTTGATTAAGATTTTTATAAAAAAAATGTTTGAGGTTTTAATAAACCTAAATATAAAAGTAATAATACTAATAAAAAAATGCTAACCTAAATTTAATAAAAAAAAGATTTGTTAAAAAAAGTTAATTAAAAATAATAGGTTAACCATGTTTAAAAGATAAATTATGGGGAAAAAAGGAAATTATGAAGAACCTATGTTTCTTTGCCAAAATGTTGTGTCCAGGGTTTGAATCCAAGCCCTTTTAATTCCAACATAAAAACGAGTGAAAATAGGAAAATATTTACTTTAGAGAAATTTTTTGAGGTTAATCATGGTTAAAAGGATAAATCAATTAGAAAATGTGTTAATTAGAGAAATTAAAGGAAAATATGAAAGAAAATCAGGTTTTTGCCTAAAATGTTGTGAGTGGGAATTGAACTCACGCCCTTGACCTTCCAGTTTCCAACCTTAGCCACCAGGCTATACGCAATCCTCATGAATAAACCTCTTGACCTCTGAAATTTCCTGCGAAATTTGTAAAAACCCCAAATTTGAGCTTGAAACCCTAACTATGGTAGGATTCAGTTTTGGTCATGAAGCTTCGAATAATCAACCCAGAAAGCTTCTATAACATGAGACAAACAACGTTAGGTAAACAAAATTGATTAAAATATCAAGAATAAATGGAATTAAAAAAAACTAAAGAAAGCTTCAAAATTTCAATTCAGTTCATGCATTTTTGTATGAACTTGATAATGATGATGATGGGGATAGCTTTTTTTTCTGAATTTCTTGAAATTTGGTTCTTGCTCTTGGAGGCTAATTTTTTTTCTTTGTGTTTGTATGAGTTGTATATATGTAGTAGAACAAAATTAGGTTAAAAAAACCACATCATATTTTGGACTTTTGGATAGTTAGAGATTGAAAAATATATGCCTTTAAAATATTGAAAATTTGGATATATCCTTGCTATGTTTGTATGATCTGAATATGTATAATCTCAATCACTTCTAAATAGCCTTTAAGACTTTCTAGAACCAAAATCAAATCAAATATTCTTATTTTTATATTTTATTTAGATTTAAAATGATTTTTAATGTAAAAAATCATAATAAATAAAATAAAATGAATAAAATTTGAATAAATAATTTTTAATTCGTGCATGATGTCATGGAAGTGTTTGGATCATAAAAAAGCAAGCCCATTTGGTGAATTTTGGTTTTAAGACCCCATTTGCAAGCGCACAAATCCCTCAATTTTAATGCTATGAAGGTGTTATTGGAAATTTTGGAAAGCTTAAAGAGTCCTCTAACCAACCTCTTTGGTCTCATGTCCATATCTTTTACCATTCTTAAGTTATGCTCTTTGGAAGTTGTTGACTTTTTGTTGACTTTTAAAAGGACCTATAATGTCTTAGCTCATACCTTCCAAATGAAGCATTTTTGGGCTTGACTTGTGAGACACATAGTTGTATATAATTAAATTTTCTTCAAAATGAGCTTTGGATGCAAAATTTTTGATGAAGCATGTGAAAGTTATGGCTGGTCAAAGTTCAGTTGACTTTTCCTATGAAAACCCTAATTTAGAAACTCCTGATTCTTGATGATCTGAAATCTCCTTGATGAATCATGATCAACCCTTGATCAAATGATGAATTTTACTTCATATACTTGATGTTGGCAAAAAAATCATGAAGTTTGACTTTGGTTTGACCCCAGTTGACCTCAGTTTGACTTTTTGACTACCTTGACTGATTTTAGCCTATCTGATCATCTGACTGAGCAAATCTTTTGGGAAAGTCTTGAAACTTGACATGGGGATTCTTGAACTAATATAGGATGATATGAAGCTCACTTGAAGCCTTGGAAGTCCATTTAGCCTGATGAAAGTCAAAACCCTAGCTTAGGATGTATTGCTCAGGAGGATGCACTGTCTGAGGGAATTGTCAAACTTTCTAACTAATTGTGAACCCTGTGAACCTTGTGAACCTCATGAGATGTATCATGAACTTTGTGATCCTTGTGAACCTCTTGGGATACAATGTATTGTCTTGTGGAGGGCAAATTTTGGGGTGCAACAGACGGCTCTGATCAAGGCTTAAGCTCATTAACTTATTCAAAACACCAAAAACAATAAAAAGCTGAAAACACAGAAACAAACAATAATTGTCTCCTTCGGGATTCTTTTATCATCACACTCATTCAAAAACGAGAACTTGCTTCTCCGTCTAATGCAAGACAGTTAGCATTCGAGCCAGACGAGTCATACACTTGAGCATAGGCAAGCAAGCAGGTCACAGTCAATTTCTTTTCAGTCTCTTTGAGTCGAACTACGGTATTCTGACTTCCTCATTGCACGAAAGGATATGTAGGCATAACTTAACAGTTATCGAACAAAAGTCTCTTTGTCATCCCCCTCTTTCAGCTTTCTTTTCTAAGCCTCAGTCTTGAGCATCTCACCTTTTCTTTTGCACTGACACACTGTATATTCATTTCTCCCTTGCTTTTATGCACAGATAGCACATACACTACCCCCTTTTAAACATCATCTTGTAAGCGTGGATCCCGTCGAGTATGACAGACGATCTGGGTGCTAATACCTTCCCAGGTCGTAACCAACCCCCTTTCTCAGTTTCTCTGGTTCGCAACCGTCTTATCCATCTCCTTCCAGGTTTATGCAGCATTACCTTTCCTTCAGGATAAAAATGCCTAGCTGGTGACTCTATTCACTTCAACCCTTTTCTCTTTCACCGACTGTTCGCGTTTGCACCGGGATGAAAATACGGGGAGCGGCAGCTTGGCGACTCTGTTGGGGACTTATCTTGCAACCAGGGCTTCTAGTTCTTTTTGTGGGTTTCTCCTAGCGCTTGTTTGATTTGTGCTTATGGGGGTGTTATGTGCTATGTGTGCTTTTTGTTTATTGCTTTATTTATTGCTTACTGTACAACTTTATTTATTGCTTTCATTTACTGTTTATGCATTTCATATTATTATCATTATATCATGTGCTGGGAGGGGTATTTCAGTGAGCAAGGTTCCACACCGGGAGGCTGAGTGACACATAGGATTAGAGTGGCTTCATATTCTTTCCCATTCCATTTCGGTCTGGTGCGGGAATATGAAACACGGTTCAGACATGGGTTTCTTCTTGAGAACTCCGTGCTACGGATTTCCTATAGTTCTAGGGCTATCTTGGAAGCCTGCTAAGTCTGGATGACCTTTTTAGATGACCTTCAACATCTGAGGAGAGTTAGAGAAGGGTCCTTTATGATTAATGTAAATATTGTACCTCTGGGTTAGAAGTGTTTACACTTCTCATAATAGATCCAATTCTGAGGATCCTTGTTCTAGAACAATACCTGTGAAGGGGTTGGGATGTTTACAGGTTTGCAGGAACCCTTGGCCTCAACATACCCTGTTAATGATATTGTTTTAAGGTCACACTATTTTGGACTGATCTTATGAAACCCTAGACTATTGACTCTTTATTTGAGTCCCCCACCTGGTCACTGGTTCTCTAGCCTTCATCTGGACTTATGAACACTCATGGACCCTATCAAAGTAGATAACAAATCCATCACCTGATCACAAACCCTTGCATATCATTCTGCATACATCATTTTGCATCATTTTAACATTTTTCCTATTTGTTTAACAGGGTATCCACATCATCTTTGGTTTGGTTTTGACTGTTCTTCTGCTCAGCCATCTTCATCAGTTATCTTCATCAAGAATCTTCTTCAGCTGCTATCTTATCCAGTTTTCCTTCATCATCATCTCTCCTAAATTATCTTCATTCAACATCCATTATCAGTATGGATTCATCCAGGAAGAGCAACATCACTTATCATTTCTTTGAGCCCTCCCTAGCAGGCATCAAGCAGATTCAGGCACTTATCACTCCTGATCATGTCCCTTTATTCAGGGAACATTATGGTGGTATTATGGACATGATCATGGACTTGGATGCATCACAGAGGAGCATGATTCACACTTGCCTTCAGTTTTATGACCCTCCTCTCAGATGTTTCACTTTCCCAGACTTTCAGATGGGTCCTTTGTTGGAAGAGTTTTCCATGTTGTTGGGTGTCCCTATCCAGAGGGGAATCCCTTTCAACCCTGAGATGACTGCTCCTAGGAATGAAGACATAGCTAAGGCTTTGCACATGGAAGCCACCATCATTGATCAGTATATGACCACCAAGGCTGGAATTCCAGGCCTCCATTTGGACTTCTTGATCACTTAGGCCACCAGTCATGCTGCAGCAGGGAAGTGGGAAATTGTTTGTGCTCTCCTGGATCTTAGTGTATATGGAATCATCTTGTTTGCAGACGAGCCTAAGTTTGTAAGCAAGAATGCTATCCATATCTTCCTGCTGAAGAATACAATTCCTACCTTGTTAGGGGATTTCTACTACTCAGTGCATCAGAGAAATGAGAAGCAGAGGGGAAGACTAGTCAGATGTTGTGCACCTCTCTTCTACTATTGGTTATTGAGACACCTGACAAAGACAGAAGCTTTCCTAAGTCCTCATCAGTCAAGAAATTAGGCTAAGAGGATGATTTCTCTCACTTCAGAAGACATCAGGTGGTGTACTCAGAGCACCAATGGCAGGGACATGATTACAAGTTGTGGGCAATATCCCAATGTACCTCTTATTAGAGTGAAGGGTTGCATCAACTACAATCCTTTGCTTTTCAAAAGGCAACTAGGGTATGCCTTGGTACATCCACCAAGAGAGCAGGATTTAGCAGAGACCCTTTACTGTGATGTTCAGAATAATCATGCCATCACCCGACAAGCAGTCTGGGCTTGGGATAACATACAGACAAAAGGGACTGCTATTCTTGGCAAGTGCAACAACATAGCTTTAGCTCAGTACATTGATTGGTCTCGCATCAGAGGACAAATCACTCGCATGCCATTCACCCTGGAGGATGTGCCAAGGCCATCTGCAGTAGATCCTGTAGCTACAGTCAGTTTAGAGGAGTTTGAGAAGTTGAGAGAGAGGAATACTCAGCTTTCTGAAGCTCTAAAGAAGACCCTCTGGGAGAGGAATGATAGTCGTCTGGACAATAAGAGGTTAGAGAAGCTCCGTATCGAGCATATAACTAAGATTGAGAAGACTGACGATTACATCAGAAAAGCCCGAGCAGGGGAATTGGTATTGAAGAATGCTTGCAAAGAAGCTAAGATTCAGAAGGCCAGAGCTGAGCACTACTTGGAAGAGAGTCAGGCTAGTGGATCAGAATTACTGAAGCTCGTTTGCAAGAGGATCAGAAGACACGGGCTAGGATAGAGCAGTTGGAAGCTAATGAGAAGAAGATTCAGGAAGCCTTGTTAGCAGCACCGAAGGAAATCTCCGAGTTGAAACTCCGGGCGCGGTTGAAGAGATCAAAGGACAAAGACAAGTGCCATTGCCACCAGGAACCTTTTTATCAGGACCATCACAGAGCATCTAGTTGGACCAGTGACTGATGCTCTCCTGAAGGAAGTCAAGGAGGATGACTTTGGGCTGGATGTTTGATTTCTTTGTATTTGTATTTTATTTTGGGTGTACTTTATTTCTCATGGTGATTTTGTTGTATTTCTTGGATTGATTGTATTTTGACCCACCATGGGAACTTGTTGTAATCATAAACTATGTATCTTTTGCATTTGTAATATATGGTTTATGGATTTCTTCTTGGACTTCACCTCTCTTCAACATATTCATTCCCAGAGGTCTGGAAGGTCAAAAACAAAGAACCAAACCGGATACCCTTGGAAGACAGGTATGCATACTGCATTGCATACTAACTTCATTCTTTGTTTTGTAGGTGTTTTTGTTGTTGTTTTCTCACTTTGCTGTGGTTTCAGGAAACATTGCTCGTAGGAGGGTTTTCCCCATCAACAGAGTCCACCGGTATCCGACAAGAAACAACCTTCCGAGCTTACAGATGGACCAAGTTCAACAAGATCTGACTGACGTAAGAACTCAGATGGCTAATGAGAGAACTGAGATGAGGGCTCAGATGAACCAGTTCATGGCAGTAATGACTGGGTTGGCCCAAAGCCAAGAAAGATTAAGAGAGTTAGTCGAGCGGAAAACTCCAGAAGAGAATCATCCAGGTACAGGAGGTACTAGTAACAATGATCACGAACAACCACGAACAGATGCGCCAGAGTTTGGGCCTCACCTCAATCCTGAAGTCAATGCTATCAGAAATACCCAAGGAAACACTGGAGGTCGTGCCTTGCAAGAGGACCCTCAAAAGGAACAGTTTACAGTAATTGGTGTTGGGGATGAAGCCTATGATCATCGTCTGGACGAAATAGCGGAGAAACTGAGATCTTTGGAGTCCCAAAACTCTTTGGGTTTTGATGTAATGGACATGGGTTTAGTTGAGGGAGTCAAGATTCCTCACAAATTCAAGCCTCCATGATTTGAGAGATATAATGGTACCTCTTATCCATGTACTCACCTACAATCCTTTCTGGGGAGACTGGAAGCTTATACCATGAACAAAAAGTTGTGGATGTTCTACTTCGAAGATAGTCTGACCGGGGCATCCCGTGAATGGTATTCTCACCTGTCTAGAGCAACAGTCAGAAACTGGAAGGATTTGGCCGAAGCTTTCATACGCCAGTATCAGTATAACTTGGACATGGCTCCCAACAGGACCCTCCTGATGGGTATGTGTCAGTCATCAAGAGAAAGCTTCAGGGAGTATGCCCAAAGATGGAGACAACTTGCTGCTGCTGTCCAGCCTCCGATGTCTGAGAGAGAAATGGCTGACATGTTCATGAACACCCTGCAAGGAACATACATTGACAGACTTGCTGCTTTCTCGTCCACCAGCTTTACAGATGTAGTTATAGCTGGGGAGAGAATTGAGAGTCTTTTGAAGATGGGCAAAATTTCAGAAAACGGTGCTAGTTCCAACAATACAAGGAAACCTTTTGCAGGACCTCGTAGGACAGGTGAGACCAATTCAGTGCACATGGGCAGAGGTAGGCCTCAATACATGCCAAGATCAGTAGCTGCTGTCACCATTCCAGCTCCAGCACCTCAACAACAGTATCCTCCGCAACCACAACACTTCCCACAGCAACAACAATTTCCTCAACAGAGATCTTACAACAATAACAATCAACAACAACGTCCGTTTCAACAGAGGACTTCACAAATCAACAGGGTTATCGATCCCATTCCCATGCCCTATGTCGCTCCCGCCAGATGACACAGGGTCAATAGGGGTACAGACGCGAACGGTCGGCGAAAGAGAACACAAGGGTGAACTGAAAAGAGTCGCCAGCTAGGCATTTTTATCCCGAAGGAAAGATAATGCTGCATAAACCTAAGAAAAGATGGATAAGAAGGTCGCGAACCAGAGAAACAGAGAAAGGGGGTTGGTTACAACCTGGGAAGGTATTAGCACCCAGATTGTCCGTCGTACTCGACGGGATCCACGCTTGAAAGTTTGTGTTTAAAGGGGGAGTGTCAGTGCTATTTTGTGTGCAAAAGCTGAAAAAGAATGCAAGTGTCAATGCAAAAGAAATGTGGAGTGAAATGAAAGAGGTGTCAGTGTAAGGAAAGAATGCAAAGCTCAAGACTATGAGGCTTAAAGAATAAATCTGGAAGAGGGGGGAATATACAGAGACTTTTTTTCGATAACTGTTAAGTTATGCCTACGTATCCTCTCGTGCAATGAGGAAGTCAGAACACCGTAGTTCGACTCAAAGAGACTGAAAGATAAATTGACTTGTGAACTGCTTACTTTTCTATGCTCAAGTGTATGACCTGTCTGGCCCAGGTGCTAAATGTCTTGCATTAGACGGAAGAAGCAAGTTCTCGTTTGTGAGTGAAGATGGTGAGAAAAGAATCCCGAAGGAGACGATTATTGTTTGTTTTTGGTGTTTTCAATCTTTTATTGCTTTTTTTGTGTTTTTCATAAGTTAATGAGCTTAAGCCTAAACCAAGGGTTAGTAAACTCATCACATCTTCCCTATGATTAGGGGTAATGAAAATACCTTAAGTATGAAGTAAGCACCTCACACTTAATCACCATGATGTAGGATTAAGATCATTAACCTACTTGCATTTATTTAGATGTTTTGTTGGAGTTTTTGTTTGGTGTAAAGTAATGAGTTTAAGACATAATCAAGGATTTAATGGACTCATTACACCATCCTAATAGAAGGATAATAGATGAGAACATTTAAGCTGAGAAAGGCTCCTCAACTTAATCCATGATTAGGGATTAACCTCTTGACAAAACAAAACCTTTATTAAATGGATTTTAGTTAATGGTAAGGTTAAGAAATGGATTTTATGGTTTGTAAGACAACTTGAGGGGGACTTGTCCATTAACACCAGGGTTAGTCCTTCTTAACCAATTAAGGAAGAATTAGAACCCTAATGCAAGGCCCAAGTTACAAGCTTGATGTCTTAGTGATTATTAGGTGGATTGATTAAAGGATTTAAACAAATTAAGGGCTTAACACTTAGGATTCAATTTATACACTCCATCCTAATAGAAGGATGCAGGCATAACCCTAATCACAAAGTCTTAAAACCTTTAAGGTTTTGTAGACACCATAAATTTGCCCTCTGATTTTCTTTCTTCGCCTGTCTTTCATTTGCATCTCATTTGCATTTCCATTTGGTCATTAACATTTAAAATTCATATCATTTGCATAAGCTCCTGAGACATGGGATCGTTATTGTCTGAAGATTAGGGTTTCATGTCCCTATTTGTGGATTATCAAAGGAATTCAAGGTCTTGGCTATGCCGATTCATTGGTATCATTCTCTTATTGTTCCTGTCACTAAATTAGGGTTTATTTCCCTGATTTAGCGGTAGTCAAGGATTTCACGTCTGAAAGGACTATTTGCTATGCATCTGGGCCGTCATCAATTCAGTGGTTGATTTCTCAAACAGTGCATGTTCAAGTCAAGTTGTGTTGTGTGCTGAATTTATCAAATTATCAAATTGTGATTCATGAGAAGTTTGGTTCAGGAAATTAGACTGTCAGTTATTCTATGCTTCTTCTGTGAATTTATTTTTCAAGAGGTTAATTCAGATTATTCAAAGTGATCCAAGAATTATTTTGTCAGAGGATGATTAATTCAGAGAGTTATTCGTTTCAGTGGTGGGCTTCTTGGGCAGTGTGTATCCAAGGTTGTGATGTGAGATTCTTCAGGTTATCAAAGCAGTGGTTTGTGCGAAGTTTTGGTTCAGAAAATCAAGTTCATATGGGGATATACAAGAATTCCAAGTAATTCAAGAATGTCAGATTCAAGATTTGTGCAAATCAAGAAGTGTGAATACTAGTTTGGGCTCATTTACATTCTTTGTTTGATTAACCCATTTCCGTGTCCATACATTCATAATTCATTTTTTATCCATTAACCCCATTTCTTTATTGTTTCTAAACCATATATCTTCTCTCATTTTATTTCCATTAAAATCCAATCCAATAACCATTTTCCATCTTAGTCACCAAAATAATAATCCATTTCATAAATCATTTTAACACCTTAAGCCCTTAAACCAAACTTTCATTTTTTAGACTATTTCCATTCATTACACAAATTACCATTTAAATATGAGCCACTTTTATCATTTCTAGTTCAAAAGCCCATTTCTCTTTTATTATTACACAAAAAAAATAATATACAAAATATATTATTCCAAAAAAAAATCACAAAAGAAATGAAGCCCATTACAAAGTCCATTACAACAAAATTCAAAAAAATAAAGAAAGAAAGAACTTGCAGCATGTTTTCTATCTCATGGCCCCACTTCCTGCACACATCACACACATATACGCAAAAAGCGTACGAACACAGTTTTCCCACTCTTCTTCCGTACACCTTCAGCCCACTCCCACAAAAACTTTCTGCAACACTCCAACATCATTTCAAACCTGCACCAAAAAGAAAAAAACAAGTCAATAGAGAGGCAGGAAAAGGACTTTTTCAAGTAACCTTTTCTGCAAAAAAAAAGGAGGGGGGCCTTGACGAAACTGAAAATTAAAAAAGACCTTCACGACAGATCAACGAAAAAGGGGGCGGGCAGTACCATCAAAAACAGGACTTTTTTTTTTCTACACCAGGACCTTGCCATCAACTCACAGAAAAAGGGGGGCTTTCGGCTGATGGACCTTTCCTTCATCAACCATCATCACCTGCAACGGGAAAAGGAGGAGGGACCACAATCAAAAAGAAAAAACATTTCTACCCCAGAAAGACAGAAAAGAAAACTTATTCTGATTCATCCAAAAAAACGGAGTAACATAACAACCCCCCCAAAAAAAAACTTGACCTGCAATAACAAAAAAACACGCAGCTTTAGCACACAGCAAACCAAACCTTCAACCTCACCCGCTCAACAACAACGTTCGCCTCCTCCCTCAACTACAACAACTACAAACCCAACCTCTTCAACATCGAACACACAACCACTTCTCCTTCAACTCGCCGCCACTGTTTCGACGTTAACACTACAAACTGCAATCCTTTCACTCCGCACCACCAACACAAATCATCCTTCACCACCCTTAACGCCTCAACTTCCATCCCGACACACAACAACAATAATCTGAAAACAGCAACAACAGATCCAGAAAAGCAGAACTCAGATTCAAAATAGAAAACAGAAGAAGAGAGATGAAAGGTAATTTCAGATCGAAAGAGGAAGAACAAGCTTGAGATGAGAGATTGAAACCGAAATCGTGGGGAGGAGGGAAACGCCGTGGATTTTGTGCGATAGAGACTCCAAGGGAAATCCGAACCGCAACGTCAGATTGATGAAGCGAGATCGCGATTCCATGAAGCCTATGGATGAACGATTCGAAGGTGGTGTGATGATGAATCGTCGCCGGTGATTTGTGATCTGGCCGCCGCGACTTGGTTTGGCGAAGAAGAACGAGTCGGATAACCTCTGACCCTCTTTTTTTCTCTCTTTTTTTTATTGTTTGTTTGTTTTTCTAACTATAGCTGATTTTTTATTATAATATTGTTTTTTTTGGTTTAGCAAATTTAATTAAGCACTGGTTTTGTGATACTGGGTTTGGCCCGTGTTCTTTTAATTTTTTATTATTTTCCAGATTTTTTTTTTGTTGGCTGTAAAATTAAAGTTTGTTGGGCCCTAAGGCCCTAGGCTTATCGAAATCCTTATCAGCACCACCATTTCCTGCGGCCCAGACCCTTGGGTCTTGTTATTTTGTTCTTTAGACTTTCTTTTATTTATTTTATAGTTTTTTTTTGGTGTTTGGTTTGGGATTGTAAGTCTTTGGTAAATTTAATCGTTGTTATAATTTTTAATTAATTAATTGTTCATTTATAATTTTCTTATTTGTTACAAAATTTAGATCTAGAATTTTATTTCAATTTTTACTTTCAGCTAGTTAGTTTTGTTAAGGTTTTAGTTTAAATTCTATTTTAATTTTAATTATTATTTTTCAATATATAGTTTTTTATACTTAGTTTTGACCAATTCAGTTTAATTAAATAGAAGTTGTGTTTAACTGTGGTTCTAGTTTGTGTGATATTTTGTAGGTCGATTGTTCAAATTCGACGATTGTGGATATTGCTTGATGACGACCCTGTGACAAATCGTTTTCATAATCCTGTTTGGACTAATGAGATGATGTAAATTGCGTTTAGTACTTGATTTCATTTAGACTTATTCTTGGTGTTAATTCTGTTTGGCTTATGAATCTGTTCTGGACTTGACATTATTTCTTGAGTTTTTTATGTGCGCATTGAAGAGGCAACGGACCTTCTCCGTTAGGTAACGCTGAGGCCTGTTTTTTTTACTTATCGCATGCTGTTGCATCTGGAAGTCCTACTGGTGTAGGCTCTGTTTGTGCATTCTTTATCTCATTTCTCTTCATCTTATCTTATTCCTCATCTTCTCTTATTCTTTCTCGACTTGAGGTGTGCCTAGGCCACCATGGAGCTTCTCCTCTTTCTTTCTCTTCTTCTTTCTTTCTTCTTTAGGATAGTGAGCCTCACTAACCTAGGACCATCCGAGCATGTGAATAATAGGATTAGACTTTTTCTACTTAGTTTCACCTTTGTGTCTCTTGAGTTTTCTCTTCTCATCTCATAATCAAGGACTAAACCCTAAAGGCTTTAAGGCTTTGTGATTAAGCTTATGCCTGCATCCTTCTATTAGGATGGAGTGTATAACTTTAATCCTAAGTGTTAAACCCTTAATGTGTTTACATCCTTTAATCAATTCACCTAATAATCATCAAGACATCACACTTGTAACTTGGGCCTTGCATTAGGGTTCTAATTCTTCCTCAAATGGTTAAGAAGGACTAACCCTAGTGTTAATGGACAAGTCCCCCTCAAGTTGTCTTACAAATCATAAAACTCACTTCATCATCATACCATTAAATAAAATCCACTTAATCAAAGGCTTGTTTTGTCATGAGTTTAATCCCTAATCATGGATTAAGTTGAGGAGCCTTCCTCAGCTTAAACATTCTCATCTATTATCCTTCTATTAGGATGGTGTAATGAGTCTGTTTAATCCTTGATTATGGCTTAACCTCATTACTTAACACTAAACAAAACACCAAAAACATCTAATTAATCTCAAGTAGGTCAATGATCTTAATCCTATACTAAAGGTGATTAAGTGTGAGAATCTGACTTCACACTTAAGGTATTCTCATTACCCCTAATCAGAGGGAAGATGTGGTGAGTTTACTAAATCCATTGGTTTAGGCTTAAGCTCATCAACTTATGACAAAAATCCAAAAAACAATAAAAGACTGAAAACTCAAAAAACAAACAATAATCGTCTCCTTCGGGATTCTTTTCTCATCTCCTTCACTCATAAACGAGAACTTGCTTCTTCCGTCTAATGCAAGACAGTTTGCACCTGAGCCAGACAGGTCATACACTTGAGCATAGACAAGTAAGCAGTTCATCAGTCAATTCATCTTTCAGTCTCTTTGGGTCGAACTACGGTGTTCTGACTTCCTCATTGCACGAGAGGATACGTAGGCATAACTTAACGGTTATCGAACAAAAGTCTCTGTATATTCCCCCTCCTTCCAGCATTATTCTTTAAGCCTCATGATCTTGAGCATCTTATTCTTGTTCTTACACTGACACTATACATACTGCACTTCACACTTCTTTTACACAGACACCTGTACATCCTTTTCCAGTTCATTTATACACAAATTGCACTGACACTACCCCTTTAAAACACAAATCTTTTAAGCGTGGATCCCGTCGAGTACGGCGGACAATCTGGGTGCTAATACCTTCCCAGGTTGTAACCAACCCCCTTTCTCAGTCTCTCTGGTTCGCAAACCGTCTTATCCATTCTCTTTCTAGGTCTATGCAGCATTGCCTTTCCTCCGGGATAAAAATGCCTAGCTGGCGACTCTTTTCATCTCCAGTGAGTTCACGGCTGTGTGTTCTCATTGTCCCTCTCGCCGATCGTTCGCGTCTGTACCTTTAGCTGGGCCTATTCCAATTTATCGGGAGCGACAGCTTGGCGACTCTGCTGGGGATCCTTATATTGCAACCAGGGCTTCTGGTTCTTTTTGTGGGTTCCTCCTAGCGCTTGATTGATTTGTGTTTACTGGGGTGTTATGTGCTATCTGTGTTTGTATATTTGTATTTATTTTTGCCTTATGTACAGTTTTGTTTATTGCTTTCTTTATAGCTTTATGCATATATATTCATATTGTCATACTGTACTGCTGGCTGGATCTGTTGTTTGCTTTGGTGGGTGGGTGTTCCATTGAGAGTTGAGGTCATATACCTGGGACCTGAGTGACACCTAGGCTAGAGTGAATCATATTCTTTCCCATTCCATCTCGGTCTGGTGCGGGAATATGAAACACGGTTCAGATTTGGGTTTCTTCTTGAGAACTCTGTGTTGCAGATTTCCTGCAGTGCTAGGGCTATCTGGGAAGCCTGCTAAGTCTGGATGACCTTTATTATGACCTTCAGAAACTGAGGAGAATTAGAGGAGGATTTTTTTTATGGTTATTGTAAACACTGTACCTCCGGGTTAGAAGTGTTTACACTTCTCATAACTGATCCAAGTCTGAGGATCCTTGTTTTAGAACACTACCTGTGAGGGGGTTGGGCTGTTTACAGGTTTGCAGGAACCCTCGACCTCAACATACCCTCATTGCAGTACAATTGTTTGATCCAGTCACGATGATCCTGAAGATATTGACCTCTGGTTTTAAGTTACTATTTCGGGTTACTATACAGAGATCTTGTGGTTACAGACACTCGATTCTTGGTCCGGCATTCCAGATTCCAGGCAGTTTCCAGCTGTGATCCCATGTCTTTGCATCTTTTGCATCATCATATTGCATTTCGCATTTGCATCAACATTGCATTTCCTTCTTCCAGAGAGATCATCCTTCCTCTTTTGTCCGTGTGCCAGTTGATTTCCCGGTACTCAGTTTGAACAAGTGGACGACAGAGTGTGTGAAGCTAGACTGAACAGTGTCAAGAGGTAAAGGGTCAGTTTGAAAGCCGTCAGTAGCTATGTCAGAGAACAACCGTCAGAATGTTGAGTTTCCACCTGGTTTCACTTCAATTACCAATCCTCTGTATGGTCTTTCTCCTGATGAAGATCTTCCACAAGTGAACAATCTTGCTCAAGCTCAGCCTGCACAGACCCCGATCGTGAATCAGAATATACCTGAACCATCTGCTGTCCGAGGTGGACCTTCAACTTCTGCTGATTCTACGAATTATCAGAGTTTTGCCTTCCCTATGCCAGATTTCCAAGGGGCAATCCCTCTTGTGAAAACCAAGGATCCACAAGTTATTGATCCTGCTGAAAGATTTCGTGAGTTGGACGAGAGACTCAAAGCCTTAGCGGATCCTGATGCCTTCGGTTTTGATGCTCTAACTCTGTGTTTGGTGTCTGGTCTTGTCATTCCTTCAGACTTCAAAACTCCGAAGTTCGAGAAATACACTGGTGTCAGTTGCCCGAAGCGTCATTTGGTGATGTTCTGCAGGAAAATGACTTCTTATGCCTGCAATGATAAGTTGATGATTCACTGTTTTCAGGACAGTTTAAGTGGGGCATCTTTAAGTTGGTACATGGATTTGGAAAGCAGTCATATTCGATCTTGGAATGATTTATCCAGAGCTTTCGTAAAGCAATACCAGTACAATATGGACGTGGCGCCCAATCGCACGCACTTGCAGAGCCTATCCCAGAGGAGTGGTGAATCTTTCAGAGAATATGCACAGCGGTGGAGAGAATTGGCAGCCCAAGTGCAACCACCACTTTCAGACAGAGAATTAATTGACCTATTCGTGGGCACCTTGCAGGGTCCATACTTGGAGAGAATGAGTAGCATTGGGATGACAAGCTTCTCCGATTTGATGATAGTCGGAGTACGCATTGAGAGCCTGCTCAAAAGTGGAAAGATCCAGGACTTTTCGAATATCCCAGCTAGTGAAGGTGGGTCTGTTGTTAGCTCCCAAGAGGAAGAATGGAATGACATCAGTGCAGTCACGACAAATATCAAATATTCTAGACCAACATCTTCTCAGAGATCATCTTTTCCTGAATCTGATTACTCTTACGGGCATTCGGCAATGCTCAGAGCACCGTGTCAGAAACCCTGGGCTCCTCATCGTCCAAATCTCCAATCTCATGGTCGAAGACCTGAGAATCAACTTCAGAGCCAGCCTAGGCCTCGTAACAATCTGGAAAGAAGGATTGTTCCTCTTCATCCAGTCCCCATGGCATACAGTGAACTCTTGCCACATCTAGTTCAGAGCTCTTTGGTGGTTCCTAAGCCTCTCAAGCCGTTACCAGGGCCGTACCCTCCAGGGTACAATCCTCATGAGCAGTGCGGGTATCATGGTGGATCAATGGGGCATTCAACTGAAGATTGCAAAGCTTTTCAAGCCAAAGTACAACAATTGATCGACAAGGGCTACATCTCCTTTCCAGAAGGAAGCTTGGTTGTGCGTCAACTTTTCACCTGATTGAGTTCAAAGACTTCAGAAGAAGCGTATCTTGATTTCAGCGGCTCAGACAACAGTATGTCATCAGAGTTGGTGATCGTTGTATCCTTTTATCATTTGCATTGTAGTTTCTTTCCTGTTAGCAGCTACTTGTCTTTTAAGCATTGTTATTTTAAATGGTAATGTTAATGTAGTGATCTTGCATTTTTGAATCAATTATGTCGCATTCGCTCATTTTTTCTTTCCTTGCATCAAAAACAAAAAATAAAAAAAATTGCATCCATATACCTCCCATTTATTTCACTGTTGTTTAGCAGGTTTGAGGGAGGATGATGATAACTGAATACTCATAATTGTTGAAGGTATGCTTTCAGAGTAGAACCTGCTGACGATGTACAGGCATTGCTTCAATTCCCAAACACCGGAGATATAAGGGAGATAAACCCTCGTCAACCCCTTCGAGCCTTGAAGCAGGAGTTTCTTTTCTAAACAAAAAAAAACCCCTCACGTCCAAACCGGGGCAGGGTAGTTATCAGTTAATTTGATCGAGCGTTCAAATTTCCAAAGGAGTGTGCATCCGAGGATCCATTACCTTTATTCATTACACCTCAAGAGGTCAAGGGACGTGAAACCACAATGGTTATCCCTCACCAACAAAGGAATGAGGCAGTCAACCCTTTCAGCAAGTCATGACAAGCCAGTGTCACACGATTTGTTCAACAAAAATCAAAAGAAAAAAAAAGAAATAAAGCCCGCTAAGTCGAAAAAATGTGTGAAAACATATGACTTAGGCAAAAGTTAGGGCATCCCGCTGGACTTCAAAATCGAAAAATTCAAAAAAAAAGAGAGAACCAGTCCAGGCAAAAGTTAGGGAATAAAAAAAGCTGAAAAAAATCTTCCATAAGAACAAAGTCGTGTGACCAGACACAAGGTCAGAAGGGGTGACCGTTACTCCAAGAAACCTCATTGGTGTGTAAACCATCAACGTCATTGGTTCCTCAATCATTACAAAACCCTCGTGAGAAGCGAGCGCTTAAGTCGAATTAGCTGAATATAGGACCGGAGAACATCCAGGAGAATGGGTGGGCACAAATAAACTTTGAGCCATAAATCCTTCTTTCTAAAAACCGTGAACCAGGCTACGTCATAACCCTTGAAAGTCCTAATTGAATCAGGTTCAGTTCTGAAAGCATACTACGACAAGGTTGCGTAAACTGACTCCTAACGATTTACTAACTCAACACTACGTTTGGACTAATCGTCCATTCGTCACACACTGTCACAAGCATCAAAAATAAATAAATTTTCAAAAACTTGCATGTGTACTGCATTAAAATTACCATTTGTGAATGTACAGTTTTAATTGCAAGTTAGTTTGTGACACCAGGGAAATTCCTACAAAGAGCAATCGCGAGGGAACTTGATCATTCAACAATGATGACCAGAATCAAGAGCATCTTGTTAGCCTATGAATCAGGGGCATGTTATCCAGTGGTTTTGTTGACCAAGGAATCTGTCAGGGTAAAGAGAGTTCCCAAGCATCGGTTGATCGAGGAACGTCATTCAAAGTCAGTTGATCAGAGCTGAATCTGCCAAACAGGGGAAGGCCACCCGAAATTTCTGTTGTCCAAGGATGAAGTCTTCCAATGCTCAGTCAGAATGAATCAAGTCGCTTCCACGCTCATACCGGGGCAGGACACTTCCAGAGATCACTAAGTGCAACTCTCCTCGAGAGGACATCCAAGTCCGCCATGCCAAGAATTGGATAATTAGTGACAGTCTGTTCAAAAAACTCGCCCAGCAGGGGCAAATTTTAGCTACACAGAGCAGTTTGTATCAGTGGTCTTCGAGTTCATGACGGGTATCGGGAAATCGTATTACCTACCCTCGCCTTTGTCACCTTTCTCATTAGAAGCCTTGTCACATAAGACCTTTCTTCCCTTCCTTGGGAGTTTTGTTAGCTTTTCATAAGCATTGCATAAATCATTTGCATATGTTATTCATGTCGCTTCGCTCGAGCATAAAGCATATGCATCATATTTGCATTAAGCATAATTCCCCGAAACATCAGATCTCACATCCAGGGCCTCGTAACCCCAACTTATCGACCTTTCAAGATCCAGTTCTCGTCTGGCAAGCCTTTTCAAAGTCCAGTTCTCGTCTGGCAAACTTTTCAGAGTCTAGTCCTCGTCTGGCAGACAAACCCAAGTCCAGTTCTCGTCTGGCAAACCAATTTCAAATACCAGTTCTCGTCTGGTAGGTGAATCTTGTAACCAGTTCTCGTCTGGTCACCTTTTCATTCAACCCACTGAACGCCAGTTCTCGTCTGGTAGTCATTCTTTTTCGGAGTCAATTCTCGTTTGACAATGAACCCAAGGAGTCAGTTCTCGTCTGACAACTTATTCTTTGCCCCATCAGTTCTCGTCTGTTGGCCTACCTTTAATAAACCAGTTCTCGTCTGGTAATTCACCTTCAAAAGTCCAATTGCTTGGCAACCAAAAAAAAATATATATATATCAACCTGGCCCTAGTGCCCAACCATCCCTGTTTCATATCTTTGGTTATGAGCATACGTCTGCATTGTACATCATTTGCATTGCATCTTCATACCGCATGGTTTCTGTTTTAGCTCTGATGTGGGGCAAGAATCGTTTCAAGACGTAATCTGGGGCAGTTATCTCAAGACTTGTTGAATTTCTGCGAGAGTTTGAAGACACCGGGGCAATTTTGGATGCCAAGTCTTCTGTAAAATCCTCTGAAGACGATCTTTTTATGGATGATGCAGTATGGTATAATTGAGGAGTTAAGGGAATGATAGTTCACTCAAGATGATCAGTAATGCTTTTGTTGAGCTCCAGAAGTTTGAAGCATTGTGTTAATTCTCAGGGAATGTCTGGTATTTATTTTACCAGCAGGACATTAGAAGTTTATTTCTTCCCAGAGCATAAAGATCTTCTTTCAGCCGACAAGATTCCCTCATGAGGAGTTGGTTATTCGCATTCAGTCAAAGCCAATTTTCATTGGCATATCTTCCCAACAGAGTCGTCATGCTATACATGGGGTTTAATTTGGCTTATTTCGATCTCTAATTCTCCAGCAAAGTCTCTCCTCAGCAGAGCATTGCCAAATCTTTTTCTCAACCATGAAGGTTGACATCCCTAGCTGAGTTAGAGCAGACGATATCCCCAGCAGAACTTCAAGGCTAATTGAATCGTTCTCATCCCCAAGCGGACTTATCTGTCCACAGTGAATTTTTTCCAACAGGCAGCTGAAGGCCTTGCTTCCCCACAAAGTTAGAATTATCAGAATTCCCTCCTCAGCAAGATTGTGTGATCAAGCATCTTCCCTAGACAAGTCTAAAGATGATATTTCCCCATAGAGTCATCGGGATTCTCATTTCCAGGGGATTTCCCCAGCAGAGCAAGGAGAAATTCTCCCCAGTGGAGTCAGAGCAGGATGATCAGATCCTCAGCAGATGTTCAAAGCAGTTGAACGAAGTATACCTCACGCAGAGTCGTTTTTCCTCCAGTGAAAACCTCTCCAACAAGCATCAGGTTGCCAACACTTCGTTCCCATCAGAGTTAAAAGCTTTCAACCCGTCAACAGTATACAGAATGCTCCCCAGATTCCCCAGCGGAGAGTTAAAGCTAAAACAGTTGCCTCACATTCACAAACATCAGCATATACTCCTTGTGGCACCCGTCCGTGTCATATCCCCAGCAGAAAGCCAAAGCGTCCCCTTTGCACTCACAGATACTTGTATATATACAATTCCTTGACACTTGTCCGTGTCACCTTCCCCTGCACAGTAACCTAAACACTTTGTATATCAGATACTTGTTTATACTATACTCTTCTCCTTTCGACACTCGTCTGTGTCACTCTCCCAGCTGTTAAACACTCATCTATACACTACTCATACTTACTTATACAGATACTCGTCCGTATCTCATATACACCATTTATATCCCCGCAGATTCAACACTGGTCCGTGTTCTTTGTTAACCAGTTGGTACTCGTCCGTACCATCATCTCAGAGCATGCGTCAAGCGTTTGTTTCTACATGATACTCGTCCGTATCATAGTCTTAAGGATGCTCGTCCGCATCTTTAATCCATACACCGTGTCAAACACTTATGTCTTCTTGAATATAGACACTCGTCTGTGTCTACTATCCCCCCAGAAGAGTCCCCTCAGATTCAGCGCTCGTCCGTGTTCACTATTAACCAGTTGATACTCGTCCGTATCTTTAATCTATACACAAGCGTCAAAACACTTATACTTTTTGTTTCTTGGATATAAACACTCGTCCGTGTTTGCTATTCCCCAGTGATCGCCAACAAAGCAAAATTTTCTTTTTATCTGACATTCGTCCTGTGTCATGATAAACTTTGAGAGCAGCCGTACCCTGCTAGGTGGTCGCCCTCCACCTCTTGATGGTCGTCCTCCATCATGCTCATCCGATGGCCGTCCCCATCGTTGATTTTCTATCCGACATTCGTCCTATGTCGTGATTTTCGGCAGCCGTACCCTGCCAGGTGGTCGTCCTCCACCTTAGATGACCGTCCCTCATCTTAACCCTGACAGAGCAGCCGTCCCCCGCTAGGTGATCGTCCTTCACCTTTGATGACCGTACCTCATCATCTGCTTATTTCATTTATTCTTTAACCCGATGGCCGTTCCCGTCGTGGTCCCTTTTCTTTTTAGCCCGATGGCCGTCCCCATCGTTGGTTGCTTTACTTTATGAACTTGATGGCCGTCCCCGTCATGTTTCATTAATCCCCAGAAATTTTTTACAGCTTTGCTTGATGGCCGTCCCCATCATAATTCTTTTCATCCCCAGCATGTCGGCCGTCCCCGTCATTGCTTTATTTTTCGCACTTTTCCCAGCATGTCGGCCGTCCCCGTCATTGCTCTTTACCCAACAGTCGTCCTCTGCTCGACGGTCGTCCTCCGTCGCCCATACTTTACAATATACTTTGTTTTCTTTTACAATCTATATCCCTTTTCTTCTTCATTCTGTGAGTGCAAATTTTGGACTGTCTTTGGTATTCAACCACAAGTTATCTTGTTTGCCTGTTAAGCTGTTGCTTACATCCTGCACAGCTAACTCATGCTTGAATAGGGGCAGCTGTAGACACCCTAAATTTGCCCTCTGATTTTCTTTCTTCGCCTGTCTTTCATTTGCATCTCATTTGCATTTCCATTTGGTCATTAACATTTAAAATTCATATCATTTACATAAGCTCCTGAGACATGGGATCGTTATTGTCTGAAGATTAGGGTTTCATGTCCCTATTTGTGGATTATCAAAGGAATTCAAGGTCTTGGCTATGCCGCTTCATTGGTATCATTCTCTTATTGTTCCTGTCACTAAATTAGGGTTTATTTCCCTGATTTAGCGGTAGTCAAGGATTTCACGTCTGAAAGGACTATTTGCTATGCATCTGGGCCGTCATCAATTCAGTGGTTGATTTCTCAAACAGTGCATGTTCAAGTCAAGTTGTGTTGTGTGCTGAATTTATCAAATTATCAAATTGTGATTCATGAGAAGTTTGGTTCAGGAAATTAGACTGTCAGTTATTCTATGCTTCTTCTGTGAATTTATTTTTCAAGAGGTTAATTCAGATTATTCAAAGTGATCCAAGAATTATTTTGTCAGAGGACGATTAATTCAGAGAGTTATTCGTTTCAGTGGTGGGCTTCTTGGGCAGTGTGTATCCAAGGTTGTGATGTGAGATTCTTCAGGTTATCAAAGCAGTGGTTTGTGCGAAGTTTTGGTTCAGAAAATCAAGTTCATATGGGGATATACAAGAATTCCAAGTAATTCAAGAATGTCAGATTCAAGATTTGTGCAAATCAAGAAGTGTGAATACTAGTTTGGGCTCATTTACATTCTTTGTTTGATTAACCCATTTCCGTGTCCATACATTCATAATTCATTTTTTATCCATTAACCCCATTTCTTTATTGTTTCTAAACCATATATCTTCTCTCATTTTATTTCCATTAAAATCCTATCCAATAACCATTTTCCATCTTAGTCACCAAAATAATAATCCATTTCATAAATCATTTTAACACCTTAAGCCCTTAAACCAAACTTTCATTTTTTAGACTATTTCCATTCATTACACAAATTACCATTTAAATATGAGCCACTTTTATCATTTCTAGTTCAAAAGCCCATTTCTCTTTTATTATTACACAAAAAAAATAATATACAAAATATATTATTCCAAAAAAAAATCACAAAAGAAATGAAGCCCATTACAAAGTCCATTACAACAAAATTCAAAAAATTACAGAAAGAAAGAACTTGCAGCATGTTTTCTATCTCATGGCCCCACTTCCTGCACACATCACACACATATACTCAAAAAGCGTACGAACACAGTTTTCCCACTCTTCTTCCGTACACCTTCAGCCCACTCCCACAAAAACTTTCTGCAACACTCCAACATCATTTCAAACCTGCACCAAAAAGAAAAAAACAAGTCAATAGAGAGGCAGGAAAAGGACTTTTTCAAGTAACCTTTTCTGCAAAAAAAAGGAGGGGGGCCTTGACGAAACTGAAAATTAAAAAAGACCTTCACGACAGATCAACGAAAAAGGGGGCGGGCAGTACCATCAAAAACAGGACCTTTTTTTTTCTACACCAGGACCTTGCCATCAACTCACAGAAAAAGGGGGGCTTTCGGCTGATGGACCTTTCCTTCATCAACCATCATCACCTGCAACGGGAAAAGGAGGAGGGACCACAATCAAAAAGAAAAAACATTTCTACCCCAGAAAGACAGAAAAGAAAACTTATTCTGATTCATCCAAAAAAACGGAGTAACATAACAACCCCCAAAAAAAAAACTTGACCTGCAATAACAAAAAAACACGCAGCTTCAGCACACAGCAAACCAAACCTTCAACCTCACCCGCTCAACAACAACGTTCGCCTCCTCCCTCAACTACAACAACTACAAACCCAACCTCTTCAACATCGAACACACAACCACTTCTCCTTCAACTCGCCGCCACTGTTTCGACGTTAACACTACAAACTGCAATCCTTTCACTCCGCACCACCAACACAAATCATCCTTCACCACCCTTAACGCCTCAACTTCCATCCCGACACACAACAACAATAATCTGAAAACAGCAACAACAGATCCAGAAAAGCAGAACTCAGATTCAAAATAGAAAACAGAAGAAGAGAGATGAAAGGTAATTTCAGATCGAAAGAGGAAGAACAAGCTTGAGATGAGAGATTGAAACCGAAATCGTGGGGAGGAGGGAAACGCCGTGGATTTTGTGCGAGAGAGACTCCAAGGGAAATCCGAACCGCAACGTCAGATTGATGAAGCGAGATCGCGATTCCATGAAGCCTATGGATGAACGATTCGAAGGTGGTGTGATGATGAATCGTCGCCGGTGATTTGTGATCTGGCCGCCGCGACTTGGTTTGGCGAAGAAGAACGAGTCGGATAACCTCTGACCCTCTTTTTTTCTCTCTTTTTTTTATTGTTTGTTTGTTTTTCTAACTATAGCTGATTTTTTATTATAATATTGTTTTTTTTGGTTTAGCAAATTTAATTAAGCACTGGTTTTGTGATACTGGGTTTGGCCCGTGTTCTTTTAATTTTTTATTATTTTCCAGATTTTTTTTTTGTTGGCTGTAAAATTAAAGTTTGTTGGGCCCTAAGGCCCTAGGCTTATCGAAATCCTTATCAGCACCACCATTTCCTGCGGCCCAGACCTTTGGGTCTTGTTATTTTGTTCTTTAGACTTTCTTTTATTTATTTTATAGTTTTTTTTTGGTGTTTGGTTTGGGATTGTAAGTCTTTGGTAAATTTAATCGTTGTTATAAGTTTTAATTAATTAATTGTTCATTTATAATTTTCTTATTTGTTACAAAATTTAGATCTAGAATTTTATTTCAATTTTTACTTTCAGCTAGTTAGTTTTGTTAAGGTTTTAGTTTAAATTCTATTTTAATTTTAATTATTATTTTTCAATATATAGTTTTTTATACTTAGTTTTGACCAATTCAGTTTAATTAAATAGAAGTTGTGTTTAACTGTGGTTCTAGTTTGTGTGATATTTTGTAGGTCGATTGTTCAAATTCGACGATTGTGGATATTGCTTGATGACGACCCTGTGACAAATCGTTTTCATAATCCTGTTTGGACTAATGAGATGATGTAAATTGCGTTTAGCACTTGATTTCATTTAGACTTATTCTTGGTGTTAATTCTGTTTGGCTTATGAATCTGTTCTGGACTTGACATTATTTCTTGAGTTTTTTATGTGCGCATTGAAGAGGCAACGGACCTTCTCCGTTAGGTAACGCTGAGGCCTGTTTTTTTTACTTATCGCATGCTGTTGCATCTGGAAGTCCTACTGGTGTAGGCTCTGTTTGTGCATTCTTTATCTCATTTCTCTTCATCTTATCTTATTCCTCATCTTCTCTTATTCTTTCTCGACTTGACGTGTGCCTAGGCCACCATGGAGCTTCTCCTCTTTCTTTCTCTTCTTCTTTCTTTCTTCTTTAGGATAGTGAGTCTCACTAACCTAGGACCATCCGAGCATGTGAATAATAGGATTAGACTTTTTCCACTTAGTTTCACCTTTGTGTCTCTTGAGTTTTCTCTTCTCATCTCATAATCAAGGACTAAACCCTAAAGGCTTTAAGGCTTTGTGATTAAGCTTATGCCTGCATCCTTCTATTAGGATGGAGTGTATAACTTTAATCCTAAGTGTTAAACCCTTAATGTGTTTACATCCTTTAATCAATTCACCTAATAATCATCAAGACATCACACTTGTAACTTGGGCCTTGCATTAGGGTTCTAATTCTTCCTCAAATGGTTAAGAAGGACTAACCCTAGTGTTAATGGACAAGTCCCCCTCAAGTTGTCTTACAAATCATAAAACTCACTTCATCATCATACCATTAAATAAAATCCACTTAATCAAAGGCTTGTTTTGTCATGAGTTTAATCCCTAATCATGGATTAAGTTGAGGAGCCTTCCTCAGCTTAAACATTCTCATCTATTATCCTTCTATTAGGATGGTGTAATGAGTCTGTTTAATCCTTGATTATGGCTTAACCTCATTACTTAACACTAAACAAAACACCAAAAACATCTAATTAATCTCAAGTAGGTCAATGATCTTAATCCTATACCAAAGGTGATTAAGTGTGAGAATCTGACTTCACACTTAAGGTATTCTCATTACCCCTAATCAGAGGGAAGATGTGGTGAGTTTACTAAATCCATTGGTTTAGGCTTAAGCTCATCAACTTATGACAAAAATCCAAAAAACAATAAAAGACTGAAAACTCAAAAAACAAACAATAATCGTCTCCTTCGGGATTCTTTTCTCATCTCCTTCACTCATAAACGAGAACTTGCTTCTTCCGTCTAATGCAAGACAGTTTGCACCTGAGCCAGACAGGTCATACACTTGAGCATAGACAAGTAAGCAGTTCATCAGTCAATTCATCTTTCAGTCTCTTTGGGTCGAACTACGGTGTTCTGACTTCCTCATTGCACGAGAGGATACGTAGGCATAACTTAACGGTTATCGAACAAAAGTCTCTGTATATTCCCCCTCCTTCCAGCATTATTCTTTAAGCCTCATGATCTTGAGCATCTTATTCTTGTTCTTACACTGACACTATACATACTGCACTTCACACTTCTTTTACACAGACACCTGTACATCCTTTTCCAGTTCATTTATACACAAATTGCACTGACACTACCCCTTTAAAACACAAATCTTTTAAGCGTGGATCCCGTCGAGTACGGCGGACAATCTGGGTGCTAATACCTTCCCAGGTTGTAACCAACCCCCTTTCTCAGTCTCTCTGGTTCGCAAACCGTCTTATCCATTCTCTTTCTAGGTCTATGCAGCATTGCCTTTCCTCCGGGATAAAAATGCCTAGCTGGCGACTCTTTTCATCTCCAGTGAGTTCACGGCTGTGTGTTCTCATTGTCCCTCTCGCCGATCGTTCGCGTCTGTACCTTTATCTGGGCCTATTCCAATTTATCGGGAGCGACAGGTTTAGTCCTTGATTAAGAGATGAGAAGAGAAGACAAAAAGATGACACAAAGGTAAAACTAATGGGGTACTAATCAAACCCTAATTATGATCATGCTTGGGTGTTCCTAGGGTTTGTGAAGCTTGCAAGAAGATCTTCAAGGAAAAGCTACCATGGAAGAAGCAAAGATGGAGGGAAGAGAAGCAGAAGAAGCAAGTCAACTTACTTCACTTAAGAAGATAAGTTGCTTGAAGAAAGAAGGAGGAGGAGGAGCATGAATGAGAAAGCTCACTCTAATTCAAAAGTAAAAATGCAGCAATGATGCATAAAAGGGATGAGAAGAGATTATGAGAAGTGAAGGCAAATTCACTTCTCAAACACTTACCACCTGAAAAGTTAGCAACAAGAAGTGAAATGAAATGAAAATGAGATGAAATGCAAAGATGAAAACCAAAGTCAGAAGCATATTCATGATGCAAATGATGCTATGGGATTAAACAAAAGCATACCAAGAGATGTGGATGATCATACAAGTAATGAAGATGCAAATGAGACATGAAAGTAAGCATGAAAGTTCATGAAAACTTATGAAATGCAATGGATGCATAACAGGGAAAATGGATGATTCAATGATCAAACATGATTTAAATATGTCCTAAGATGTCTTATATGTCATGTGGATGCACAAAATGTCATGGCAAGTTCATGTATGCAAGCATATGAAGAATGAATGTAAATGAAGACAAAAATTAGGGTTTATGTACAAGATGCAATGCAAAATTCAAAATAAGAAGCAAAACATGAGATAAAAAATTGAAAATGGAATCAAAGGGACCCTAAACCTATACAAGTTCACTGCCCAAAGGAGGAGGTCAGAAGCTAAACCCTAAAGGACTTATGATTTTCCTAAGTTATCTAAGGTTTTAAGGGACCTCACAAGGAAAAATGCAAAACAAATAAAAAATGAAAGATAAATTCATGCCAATTTTATCCTAGAAACTACGTGATATGTGGGATGCAATGCAAAAAGAATCACTATCAAACCCTTCATGGTTAGGCAGAAATTATTTTTCTAAGTTAGGGTCAAAAATATTGATTTTTAAGAACCCTAAATCCAAAGAAAATGTCAAAATGGATCAAGAACCAAAAAGAAATTTGTATGAATGGTTTGATAATGTCTCTAAATGTGTCTAGATGCAATGTTATTTTTTTGGTGATTTTTAGAAACTTAAATGGTATTTTAATTAATTAATTTCCATTAATTAATTAAAATAAACATTTAAATGTTTTAAAAATGATTTTTTTATGCAAAAATTAAAAATAAAAATATTTTTCGGTTAAGAAAATTATTTGAAGTAAAAATGCAGAATACAAATATTTTTAGGGTTTTCTAGCTATTTTAAATATATGTTGCAAAATAAAATGAGAAAAATACAATAAAAATTAAAATAAACAGAAGTATGCGTATCCAAGGGCTGTCATTGATTCTGGGGAAATCCTAGTTGACTACGTGCGCAATCTGATGGCCTGAATTCAAATCTCACTAATCTCAATTAATTAAATATTTAATCCATAATTAAAGTTAATGAATTAATCCTGGGCGTCCATCAAACGCGGGAAAGCAAAATCTAAGGGTCCACGTTCAAACACTGCCCTAACCCTAATTAGAACATTAATGACTTTCAGGCCACCGGAGAAGAGCTCCGGTCATCTTCTCCGACAGCCTTCTCCCCTGAAAATCCCCAACTCTCACCCTAGGTTATTTCTGGATCTCTAAAGCTCCAGATCAAACCCTCTCACTCTCCTAAGCTCAAATCCACCCCTAAAACAGATTTCTAATTGCTCAATCCTAAGATTCGAAGAAAAGATCAAAAGTGGCAAAAATTTCAGAGGTTCAGTAAATACTCATTTCTCCACCATTTTCAAAAATACAAAGTTCAGAATGATCAGTGAAGCATGCTCTTTCTTATTGGAACATAAAATAAGAGTTATGGAAAAATGATTTCAGATGACTACCTGAGATGGAGCTTTCCAAACTTGAGCTTTATGGCCACTTCTTTTGTGCAAAAATCTTCCTTTGAACCTCCTGAGGCTAATGGAATGCTTCAAAAGCTTTGAGAGTGGCTGGTTTGTGTTGTAGCAACTGAACTGGCCAAGAATCGTGTTTTGTGTATGGGGTGTTCTTGGGTGGTTTAATGGTTGCTCTGTGGTCAGTGAGTGATTTTGAGATCAATGGTGAAATTGGTTTGATGATTGAGTGAGTGAGCTGAGGGATTCAAAGGCGTTTGCAAGTTGGAGAGTTTTTGTGGAATGCTGAGTTCTTGGAGTGTTTGGCTTGTGTGTCTTATGAAAATGAGCCCTTGGAGCATGCTTGTAAGGTATGGATTGGGCAGAGAGTGGGTGGTGGACTGTTGTGATTGGTATGGGTGTTTTTGCCAAAAAGTCAAAAGTGTTGTACTTGAGGTATGGGCAATGGTGTAACTGGCTCATTGGCTTGTCCATGCGCAGCTGAGATCAAGGATGTCCACAATATCAGTCTTGAGGCAATTCAGCAAGTGGAATGAAGTTTGTGGGTGGTTTTGCAATTTGTGAAGGTTTTGGCCCTTTTTGAAATACTTGATGATCAAGGCATGAAACTTGAGATTTATTTGGGCAATTATGAATTATAGGTCATGTATGATGTTTGTGTAATGGTTAGAAGTCAATTAGAGATCAAAAATTGCCTTGGTATGAGTTTTTGCAAGTTTCCCTCTTTGGTACATAAGTGAAATTTTGTGATTTTTCCCAACTTTGCAAGGCCATAACTTGAGTTCTATGATGAATTAGATCAAGTTCTTGTACCTTTTGAAAAGGGAATGATCCAATCTACAACTTTCATGACCAAAAATTTTTCATTTGAAACAGTTTTGAATCAAAAAGAGGAGGTTGAAAAACTTGCCCAAAATGGCAAGTTTGCATTACAAGTCACTTTCCTAAAATGACAACTTTGCAAATTGCTTGAAATTCTTCAATTTTTTGAACTTCTAACTTTTTTTAAGATCAAATAAAGATCATATACACCCAAAATGATGGAGAAGACCCTTTGGCTGGGTGATTGGGGGCCTCAGATGCCCTGATTTTGCACTGACTTGTTCAAGAAGTCATCTATTGATCAGATGCCTTCCCCATTGAATTTCTTTATGAAAATTGGTATGCATGATCATTATATCATATAGAGACCAATAGAAACAAGAATGACCAAAAAAATATGGAATTATGTCCTCTGAAACCAAAACCCTAATTTTAGGTCATCTGTGCAGTTAAGCTTGGCTCTGCTTCCATGCCTTTCTCAGTTCTTGTGATTTTCCTGATTTCTTGATCTTGGGAGGATATAATATGATGCTTGAACATAAATGGACCCTCTTGAGATGATTGGAGACTCTTGGAGTGGCTTAGATAGCTTAGGGAATGCTCAGATCACAAACCCTAGATGCAGATGACTTAGAACCAATGCAGTGAAGCAAAAATGCAATATGAGATGATATGTTTGAACTTATGCAAATGAAAAGAATCAAAAGCCATGGGGAAAAGAGTGAGGGCAAATTTGGGGTATTTACAGCTGCCCCTATTCAAACATGAGTTAGTTGTGCAGGATGTAAGCGACGGCTTAACAGACAAACAAGATAACTTGTGGTTGAATACCAAAGACAGTTCAAGATTTACACTCACTAGATGAAGAAGAAAAGGGATATAGATTGTAAAAGGAAGTAAAGTATGATTATAAAGTGCGGGCGACGGAGGACGACCGTCGGGCAGGGGACGACTGCCGGGGATGAAGTAATGACGGGGACGACCGACATGCTGGGGAAATGAAGAAATTATGATGGGGACGACCATCAGATACAATAACAAGATTTTCCGGGGATTAAAGGTAAATTACATGATGGGGACGACCATCAGGTTCAGAGCGTAAATGCAATAAAGGATGAGGTATGGTCATCAAAGGTGAAGGACGATCACCTAGCAAGGGACGGCTGCTCTGTTGGGGATAAGATGAGGAACGGTCATCTAAGGTGAAGGACAATCACCTAGCACGGTACGGCTGCCGAAAGTATCATGACATAGGACGAATGTCAGATGGAAAGAGTCGACGATGGGGATGACCATCGGATAAGCATGATGAAGGACGATCATCAAGAGGTAAAGGACGATCACCTAGTAGGGTACGGCTGCTCTCGGGGTTTATCATGACATAGGACGAATGTCAGACAACAGGATCAACGATGGGGACGACCATCAGATAAAATGATGAAGGATGATCATCAAAAGGCGAAGGACGATCACCTAGCAGGGGACGGCTGCCAAAATATCACGACATAGTACGAATGTCGGATATGGAGGGGTTCTAATGAATAGAGACTCCACTGGGGGTGATGAAGGACGATCATCAACAAGGTGAAGGACGATCACCTGGCAGGGTACGGCTGCCGAAAAGGTATCATGACATAGGACGGATGTCAGATAGAAAAGAAAGTAATTTATCGGGATTTGCTGGGAACTCTTCTGGGGAATGGTAGACACAGACGAGTGTCTAATTTCAAGAAAGAAAAGGTATAAGTTTTTGACATTGTGTATGGATTAAAGATGCAGACGAGCATCCTTAAAACTACGATACGGACGAGTATCGGTAGAAAAAAATGCTGACGCATGTTCGAAGATGATGGTACGAACGAGTACCAACTAGTTAACAAAGAACACAGACGAGTGTTGAATCTAAGGAGAGATACGTGGTGTATACAAGATACGGACGAGTATCTGTATGAGTAAAAGTAAACATGGGTGAGACACAGACGAGTGTTCAACTTACTGGGGAGAGTATGATACAGACGAGTATCATAAGAGGAAGTGTGTAAGTTATGAACTTATGGGTGTAAAAGATATTCTGAAGATCTGCGGGGATAAGATGACACAGACGGGTGTCGGAAGAAGTGTGTTATAAACAAGTGTTTGGTTTACAATGAGTGTTTAGGCAACCATGCTGGGGGAGTGGTGACACGGACGAGTGTCCAGAGAGTGTATAGATATCTGTTTGTGGTTTATATCCGCAGGGGAGTGGTACGATACAGACGAGTATCAGAAAGAGTATATATGTGTATTAGAGAGTGCAAAGGGGATGCTTTGGCTTTCTGCTGAGACTGTGGGTCTTTGTATATACATACATTGCTGATGGAATGTTGGTATATACAGGTGTTTGATTCGAAACATGACTTATGATTATGCAATATGTTTGATTTTTTCCGTAATGCTCCGTATTAGACGGAATGCTACACTCTGAGGGAAAATATGATGCGAATGCTATGATTATGCAAAGATACCGATCCAGGATTCGGATCCCGTTGCAGTGAAGATCTCTGGCTGATCTGCTTTGAAAGAATGTCCCAGCTGAGGAAAAAGATCATTGGTAGATCTGATAAGATGTATGACTCTGCTTGGGGAAACATGTCACTGATAGACCTATCTTAATGATGAGGAGTCCAGCTGGGGCCCGTGGAAGCCTTCGTCACTTTGTTGTGAGATCCTCAGGATATTGCTCTTCTGGATAGAGGCTGAAACTCTGCGGGGAGATGATTCCCTGCCTGACCTTTGGTTGGGGAGGAATGATTACTGAACGATCTTCCTAGAGATTTCTGGTGGGGATCCTGCTGAGGATGATGAAATTAGCTGGGGAAATGAGCCCCTTCTGATGCTGCTCTGATGGGGAGGAGCTTTCATGCCCCCATGCTGCGCTTTGAATACCTGCAATCCTGTTATGACAAAGAAAAGTACAAGTATCCCGAGGTATCCCTTACTGGATTCCATCATAGGAATTTAGACACTCCTAGGAGTAAGAAATATATTTCCTGCAAGCATGTAATTTAGAAAAGACGCACCTGTATTTGTGCAACCATTATATTAAGGACATCGGACATTTTTGCAAATGAAAAATAAAATGTACGAGACAAAGTGTAACTGAAAATCTAATTTTATTAATTTGTGTGCCCTGAAATAGCAAGTACAGTCAAAGAAACAGATCCCCTGAAATGAGGAGATTGTTATAAATTGAGAAACAAAAAGGTGCTGGCAATGTTGATGATGCTTTAGTGTGCTTCCCTTTTGCTATAACTTGTATGACATTGACGTTCTTCTCATCTTGCTCTTGAAGAAGGTTGATTCTGACCGATGCTCGAAACTTTCGAGGCTTGCCATGTTGTAGGTGATACAAACGAATTCAGAATGCAGTTGTTCGCCTATTCCCTTATTTTGCGTGGATCGCCCTTTCGGGTTTTCAATCCACCGGGATACCCATTTTTGCCTGAGCTGTCCAATGTGGCTTTTCAACTCAGGGGGTGTACATTTTATTTATTTATTTATTTCCCTTATTTTTGCCCGAGTCTCTTATTCTATTTTTGACTCGCCGGGATGCCCTATTTTTGCCCAGACTTACATTCTGTTTCTATGTCCAGCGGGTCATTTTATGCGAAGTATTTTTTAACTGCATCTGAATTCACGGGGGATAAGAAATCCTCACCGTCCATAGTACTGAGCATCAGTGCTCCACCAGAGAAGACTTTCTTTACTATGAATGGACCATCGTAATTCGGAGTCCACTTGCCCCTGTGGTCTGTATGAGGAGGAAGGAGTCTTTTCAGCACAAGATCTCCTACTTGGTATTCCCGAAGCCTGACTTTCTGATCGAAGGCTTTCTTCATTCTTTTCTGATATAACTGCCCATGACAGATTGCAGCTAATCTCTTTTCTTCGATCAGATTCAGTTGATTGTACCGGGATCGGACCCAATCTGCTTCATTCAGCTTAACATCCATTAGTACCCGCAAGGAGGTTAGTTCAACTTCAACAGGTAGGACTGCCTCCATACCATAAACAAGCTGATATGGTGTTGCCCCAGTGGATGTTTTGATTGAGGTACGGTACCCATGTAAGGCAAATGGTAGCATTTCATGCCAGTCTTTGTAGGTGACCACCATCTTCTGCACAATCTTCTTGATATTCTTGTTAGCTGCCTCAACAGCGCCATTCATCTTTGGCCTGTAAGGAGAAGAGTTGTGATGTTGGATCTTGAAGTCCCGACACAGTTCTGCCATCATTTTATTGTTCAAGTTGGAACCATTATCAGTAATGATTCGCTCGGGCACTCCATACTGACAGATGATGTCTCTCTTCAGGAATCGGGCTACCACTTTCCTGGTGACATTTTCATAGGAAGCTGCTTCAACCCACTTGGTAAAATAGTCATTGGCAACCAGGATGAATCTGTGGCCATTTGAAGCAGTCGGTTCAATCTTGCCAATCATATCAATGCCCCACATGGCAAAAGGCCAGGGTGAAGACATCACATTCAAAGGATTCGGAGGCACATGCACTTTATCTGCATAATCTGGCATTTATGGCATTTCCTGGCATAGGCACAACAGTCTGCATCCATTATGATCCAGTAGTAACCTGACCGTAGTAATTTCTTAGCCATTGCATGCCCTCCAGCATGGGTACCGAAAGATCCTTCATGCACCTCGTGCATCAACAAATCTGCTTCGGTCTTATCAACACATCTGAGAAGTACCATATCAAAGTTTCTTTTGTACAAGGAGCAATCAGCATTCAGGAAGAAACTACCAGCTAGTCTTCTTAATGTCTTCTTGTCATTGGAAGATGCCCCATATGGGTATGTCTGATCCTCCAAGAAGCATTTGATGTCGTAGAACCAAGGCTTATCATCTTTAGCAAGGTCTACTGAGACTACGTATGTTGGTCTGTCAAGTCTGGATACTGAAATCCGAGGCACAAAGTTGGCAGCTTGAACTTTGATCATGGATGAAATGGTAGCCAGAGCATCTGCAAACTGATTTTCATCTCGAGGGATATACTCAAGCTTGACTGTTGTGAAGAATGTAAGCAACCTCCTTGTATAATCCCGGTAAGGTATCAGATGCTCCTGGTGAGTGTACCATTTGCCGTTGGTTTGATTAAATACCAGAGCTGAATCTCCGAATACAGTTAAAGTCTTGATCCTGAGGTCAATGGCTTCCTCAAGACCCATAATACAAACTTCGTATTCAGCTTCGTTGTTAGTGCGGTTAAAGGTGAGTTTTGCCGAGAAAGGCATGTGAACTCCCTTAGGTGTAATGAGTATTGCACCAACACCACGACCATTCATATTAATAGCTCCATCAAACATCATAGTCCATTCTTCTTCTGGGTCGGGCCCTTCAGTGTGAATAGGCTCTTCATGATCTTTTGCTTTTATGAACATGATGTCTTCATCAGGGAAGTCAAATCTTATTGGTTGGTAATCATCAATGGGTTGCTCAGCAAGATAATCAGACAATACACTGCCCTTGATGGCTTTCTGAGATGTGTACTGAATGTCATATTCAGTGAGAATCATTTGCCATCTTGCAACCCGGCCGATATGTGCTGGCTTCTCGAATATGTACTTAACTGGATCCATCTTTGAGATTAATAAGGTAGTGTGGGTCAACATATACTGCCTTAGTCGGCGAGTAGCCCACGCTAAAGCACAACAAGTTTTCTCGAGCAGTGAATAACGTTGTTCACAGTCGGTAAACTTTTTGCTTAGGTAATATAATGCATACTCTTTTCGACCAGACTCGTCATGCTGGCCCAACACACATCCCATTGACTCTTCTAATACTGTCAAGTACATTATTAGAGGTCTTCCTTCAACTGGAGGCATAAGGATCAGAGGCTCTTGTAAGTACTCCTTGATTTTGTCAAAAGCCCTTTGGAAGTCTTCATTCCACCTGACCGTTTGTTCCTTTCTTAACAACTTGAACAAGGGCTCACAGGTTGCAGTAAGATGAGATATGAACCTTAATATGTAGTTCAATCTACCTAAGAACCACTAAACTTTCTTTTTCAGTCTTTGGTGCAGGCATTTCTTGAATGGCTTTGACTTTGTCAGGGTCAACTTCAATCCCTTTCTCACTTACAATAAATCCCAGCAGCTTACCTGATCGCACCCCGAATGTGCATTTGTTGGGGTTTAGCTTCAATTGGTACTTCCTCAGACGCTTGAATAGCTTCAAAAGATTCACCAGGTGGTCTTCTTCTGTGAGGGACTTGGCAATCATGTCATCCACATAACATTCAATTTCTTTATGGATCATGTCATGGAATAATGTTACGATAGCCCATTGATAAGTGGCACCAACATTCTTCAGTCCGAATGGCATTACCTTATAACAGAACGTGCCCCAGGGTGTGATGAAAGTTGTCTTCTCCATGTCTTCAGGTGACATCTTGATCTGATTATATCCTGAAAATCCATCCATGAAGGAGAATACCGAGAACTGAGCCGTATTGTCGACCAATACATCAATGTGAGGTAATGGGAAGTCATCTTTCGGGCTGGCTCTGTTCAGGTCCCGGTAATCCACACACATCCTTACTTTGCCGTCTTTCTTAGGCACTGGTACAATGTTAGCAACCCACGGTGGGTAACTAGTTACAACAAGGAAACCGGCGTCCCACTGTTTCTGTACCTCTTCTTTTATCTTCATTGCCATGTCTGGGCGAGTACGACGCAACTTCTGTTTTACTGGCGGACAGTCTTCTTTCAGAGGCAGCTTGTGCATAACAATGTCGGTGTCCAACCCTGGCATATCCTAATAAGACCAAGCAAAAACATCCACATACTCCCGAAGCATGTCAATAAGTTGCTCTTTTACTGAATCTTGCAGACAGGCCCCGATCTTAACTTCTTTCAAGTCTTCTTCTGTACCAAGATTAACCATCTCAACTTCCTCCTAATGAGGAGTTATAACCTTCTCCTATTGTTTTAACAACTGTCGCTCCCACCAAATAACACCCGGTCAAGAGGGGTACAGGCGCGAACGGTCGGCGAAAAAGAAAGAATGAAAAGAGTCGCCAGCTAGGCATTTTTATCCCGAAGGGAAGGTAATGCTGCATAAACCTAAGAAAAGATGGATAAGACGGTTGCGAACCAGAGAAACTGAGAAAGGGGGTTGGTTACAACCTGGGAAGGTATTAGCACCCAGATTGTCCGCCGTACTCGACAGGATCCACGCTTGAAAGATTTGTGTTTTAAAGGGGTAGTGTCAGTGCAATTTGTGTATCAAAGCTGGAAAGAATGCAAGTGTCAGTGTAGAAGAAAAATGTGAAGTGCATGAGAGAAGTGTTAGTGTAAGAAAAGAATGAAGCTCAAGACTATGAGGCTTTAAGAATAATGCTGGAAGGAGGGGGAATATACATAGACTTTTGTTCGATAACCGTTAAGTTATGCCTACGTATCCTCTCGTTCAATGAGGAAGTCAGAACACCGTAGTTCGACTCAAAGAGACTGAAAGATAAATTGACTGATGAACTGCTTACTTGGCTATGCTACAGTGTATGACCTGTCTGGCTCAGGTGCAAACTGTTTTGCATTAGACGGAAGAAGCAAGTTCTCGTTTGTGAGTGAATGAGATGAGAAAAGAATCCGAGAGGAGACGATTATTGTTTTTTTTGGTGTTTTCAATCTTTTATTGCTTTTTGGATTTGTCATAAGTTAATGAGCTTAAGCCTAAACCAAGGGTTAGTAAACTCATCACATCCTCCCTCTGATTAGGGGTAATGAGAATACCTTAAGTATGAATTAAGCACCTCACACTTAATCACCATGATGTAGGATTAAGATCATTAACCTACTTGAATTTACTTAGATGTTTTTGGAGTTTTTGTTTAGTGTTAAGTAATGAGTTTAAGCCATAATCAGGAATTTAATGGACCCATTACACCATCCTAATAGAAGGATAATAGATGAGAACATTTAAGCTGAGGAAGGCTCCTCAACTTAATCCATGATTATGGATTAACCTCATGACAAAACAAAGCCTTTATTAAATGGATTTTAGTTATTGGATGAGATTAAGAAGTGGATTTTATGGTTTGTAAGACAACTTGAGGGGGACTTGTCCATTAACACTAGGGTTAGTCCTTCTTAACCAATTAAGGAAGAATTAGAACCCCAATGCAAGGCCCAAGTCACAAGCTTATTGTCTTGATGATTATTAGGTGGATTGATTGAAGGTATTAAACACATTAAGGGTTTAACACTTAGGATTAAAGTTATACACTCCATCCTAATAGAAGGATACATGCATAGCCCTAATCACAAAGTCTTAAAACCTTTAAGGTTTAATCCTTGATTATGAGGTGAGAAGAGAAGACTAAAAAATGACACAAAGGCAAAACTAAATGGGGGACTAATCAAACCCTAATTGTGATCATGCTTGGTTGTCCTATGGTTTATGAGGCTTGCAAAAGATCTTCAGGAGAAAAGCCACCAAGGAAGAAGCAGATGAAAGGAGGAAGGATCAAAAGAAGCAAGACAACTTGCTTCAATTAAGAAGACAAGTTGCTTGAAGAAAGAAAGTGAGAAGGAGACATGAATGAGAAAGCTCACTCTAATACAAAGATAAAATGCAGCAATGATGCAAGAGAAATGAGAAGAGATTGTGAGAAGTGAAGGCAAATTCACTTCTCAAAACAACTTACCACCTGCAAAGTTAGCAAAAGAAATGAAATGCAAGGACAATGAGATGAAATGCCATGATGCAAGACAAATTCAGAAGCATGAACATGATGTTAATGATGCTAAGAGATGATGCAAACACATGTCAAGATTTGTGGATGATCATACAAGGATGAGGATACAAATAAAGCATGTTTTGAACCATGAAAGTTCATGAAAGTTTATGAAATGGTATGAATGCATAACATGGCAAATGAATGATGCAATGATCAAACATGGTTCTAATATGTCTTATATGTCATGTTGATGCATAAAATGTCATGGCAAGTTCTTGAATGCAAGCATATAAGAGATGGATGCAAATGAAGGCAAGAATTAGGGTTTATGCATAACATGCAACACAAAATTCAAAATCAGAAGCAAATGACATGATAAAAAATTGAAAATGGGATCAAAGGAACCCTAACCCTACACAAGTTCACTACCCAAAGGAGGGGACCTAACCTTTAAACTAATGGAAGTTATGATTTTCTCAAGTCAACTAGGGTTTCAAGATACCTCAAAAGGAAAAATGCTCATTAAATTGAAAATGGAAGATAAATTCAAACCAATTTACCCTAGAAACTACATGATATGAAGGATGCAATGCAAGAAGAACCATCATCAAACTCTTCATGGTTAGGCAGAATGGATTTTTCTAAGTTAGGATCAAAATATTGCCTTTAAACAACTTTTATTCCAATGAAAATTATTAAAATAGGTCAAGAACCAAAAATAAATTTGTTTGAAGAGTTGGATAATGTTTCTAAATGTTTTAAAATGCCATGTGAATTTTTTGGTGATTTTTAAATACCTAAATGCATTTTTAATTAATTAATTTCCATTAACTAATTAAAAATAAACATTTAAATGATTTAAAAATGATTTTTTATGCAAAAAATAAAAATAAAAATATTTTTGGGTTCTGAAAATTAATAAAAGATTTGATAAAAAATTTCAGAATTTTTTAATGTGTTTTGCTATTTTTAAAAATTCGTGGAAATAAAATACAAATAAAATGAAATAAAACTAATTAAATGGAGAAGTATACAAATCCTGTGGCTGGAATTCAAATAGAATTGGAGGGAGTTGACTGGCGCCAGATCATATGGTCCAGATTCAAACTGGCTAATTTAACTTAACCCTAATTAATTAATTTAAATAATCAGGATTAAAAATTAATTGGGAGATCCTGGCCCTAGGTTCACGCGCGCTAAGCGTCATCCAACGCTCCAAGTTCAAACTGACTTAATTACGTGGCTAAACCCTAATTAGGGCTAAACAAGTTCAGGCGACCGGAACAGTGGTTCCGGTCGTCTTCTCCGGCGACCTCTCAAGAACAAAAATCTCCCTGGACCATTTTAAGAGCTGTAAAGCTCCAGATCAAACCTCTCAAACTCCCTAAACACGAATCCACCCTCAAAATTCATTTCTTTTCACTCAAAATCTAGATACGAATCAAAACCTAAAAACGGCCAAACTTTCAGAGACGCAGTACATGCTCAATAATCAATCATTTTCAAAAATAAAAACTGCAAAGCATTCAGGGGAGCATGAAGATTATTTCAATAAATTAAAAAAAGGTTTCTGGAAAAATGATTTTGCGAAGCTACCTGAAGTGAAGCTTATAAATTGGAGCTTTCAGACTGCTTCTCTGCTTCAAAACCCCTCCAATGATACCCCTGATGAAGCTTTGAGGCTTAACTGAAGTTTTTTGTGGCTAGTTTGTGAGATTGATGAAGTTCTGTCCAAAGGGGGTGAAAAATCGTATTTCTGCTTGGGGTGATTTCAGGGCCAGATGATGATTGGGAAATGGTCACTGGATCATGGTGAATGGTTTTGTGAAGTTTGCTTTGAGGTTTTAGGCTTGTGTATTGAGATTCGAAGAAAAATGCATAAAGGGGGATTTTTGTGAATGCTGACTTGTGGGAATTTTCTGGCTTGTGTGTGGTGTGTTTTGGGATGCTTGAGGTCCACATATGAGGCTCTGATTGGGCAGAGAGTTGTTGGTGGCACAGTGTGATTGGCATGGGCAAAAATGCAAAAAGTCAAAATTTTGTGTACTATAAGCATGGGCTGGAACAGAAGTGGTTCAATGGGGTGTCTTGCATCAGCATGGTTTATGGTGAGCCCTAGGATCAAAAAGATGCAGCTGGCTGGCTTGGATAGCAAGATGGCATAAGTTTTGCATTTTGCCCTCTTTGAAGTTTCTTGTGAGCCAAGGCATGAAACCTTATGATTTCTTGAGCAATTTGTAGAAAAATGAGTTATGTGATGTTGTTATGGTGTTTTGATACCAATTAGAAGTCAAACCAATCTTTGGACATAATTCTTGCAAGAATTCCTTTTTGGAGAATTTTATGGAAAATGGCTTATGCAAGTTTGTGATCCAAGGCATGAACCTTGTAAACTCTTGGGCAATTCTGACTTTGCTAAGTTGCAATATGTTGTAATGATGCAAAGAAGTCATTTAGAAGTCTTGAAAGTGCTTAGAACTTGAATTTGCAAAAATCCCTCTTTGGTGCCAAAAGTGGAAATTTAGTGATTTTGTCCAACTTTGACAAGCTATAACTTTTGATTCAAAATGAATTAGAATGAGTTCTTGTACTTTTTGAAAAGGGAATGATCCAATCTACAACTTTCATGACCAAAGTTTTTTCATTTGAAGCATTTTTGAATCAAAAAGAGGAGGTTGAAAAACTTTCCCAAAATAGCAAGTTTACATTATAAATCACTTTCCCAAAAAGGCAACTTTGCAAATGGCTTGAAATTCTTCAATTTTGTGAACTTCTAACATCTTCTATGATCAAATAAAGATCACACACATTCAAAATGATGGAGAAACCCCTGTGGTTGGGTCATTGGGGGCCTCAGGTGCCTTGATTTTGCACTGACTTGCTCAAGAAGTCATCTCCTGATCAGATGCCTTCCCCATTGAATTTCTTCATGAAAATTGATATGTATGATCCTCATAACATATGGAGACCAATAGAAACAAGAATGACCAAAAAATTTGGAGTTATGGCCTCTGAAACCAAAACCCTAATTCTAGGTCATCTGTGCAGTTAAGCCTGGCTCTGCTTCCATGCCTTTCTCAGTTCTTGTGATTCTTTGACTTCCTTGACCTTGTGAGGACATAATATGATGCTTGAACATACATGGACCCTCTTGAGATGACTGAAGACCTTTGGAGTGGCTCAGATAGCTCAGGGATGGCTCAGATCATAAACCCTAGATGCAGAGGGCTTTGAATCAATGTAGTGAAGCAAGAATGCAATATGAGATGCTATGATTAAACCTATGCACATGAAAAGATCACAAGCCATGGTGAAATGAGTTAGGGCAAATTTGGGGTGTTTACAACAACCTAGCTAGTTCTTCAGGTAGCTCATAATCTTCTTCAACCCCTTCATCAGCTTGATTAATCGGATTGTCAAAGTCATGCGAAGTCATAGCGGTGTTGTTGTCGGTGCAGTCTAGAGGGCACTCTCTGCAAGGGTTTAGATTTGTTCATTTTAGTGATCAGTTTTATCTTGTTTAGAAAAAGTGAAAATGAAGTTATTATTTTGAAAAACATTGCCATTTTATTTTTGTACAAAAAATGAAGAATGAAAAACAGTGAGCGGAAAAAGAAAAGACTCATTTGCAAAAGATGTCCTGATATTCATTAATTGATCGTTTGCACAAAATACAAGATGACCCTATTACAAAATGAGCCCTGACATCTTGGGCAAAATGCAGGACTTGATGCATGCTTAAAGACAGGAAATAATAATTACTCTGCAGGAGTAACTCTTATAATTTCCTGGGAAGACCAGTTTGAGACATGGTTCCCCGAGATCCTTGGACGTATCCAGCTTTCCAGGTTGCGCTCGTCTTCTGACTCATCTTCCAAACTATTCACAGCATCTGGGGTGAGCATCCCCCCGCTGACAAACTTGGGCTCCGTTGCAGCCTCTGGTTGATCTTGTCGAGTTGGTCTGTAACCCAACCCGAATCGGTCTTCTTTCTTTTCAACTGGCAGCAGCTTGCCCCAGCCTTGAGCAGTACCTTCCTTAACAACCTTTCGGGCTTGTTGATATGATGTGATGGAGGTCCCAGACACAGCAGATGCTTCATTGATATTAAGGGCTTCAAACCCTTTACTCATGGTCTCATGGATCTCCCTATCCATTTCAATGTATTTGAAAGTAGCCAGCTGGCTAACGAAGATATCCTCTTCCCCACAAATGGTAATGACTTGGCCCTCCCACTCAAATTTTAACTTCTGGTGAAGGGTTGACGTCACGGCGCCAGCGGCGTGTATCCATGGTCTACCCAATAGACAGCTGTAGGCAGGCTGTATATCCATCACAAAGAAGGTCGTTTCGAAAACTTGTGGGCCAATCATTATTGGCAACTCTATCTCTCCCAGAACTGATCTCTTAGAACCGTCAAAAGCTCTCACTACCAAGTTGCTTGGGCGTAGTGCCAACCCATCATATTCCAGCTTCACAAGGGTTTTCTTGGGTAGGACATTGAGTGATGACCCTGTGTCCACCAATACGTGAGAAAGAACTGCACCCTTACACTCCAAGGTAATGTGCAAAGCCTTGTTGTGATTGTGACCTTCTGTTGTCAGATCAGCGTTGGTAAATCCTAGTCCATGACTAGCGTTGACATTTCCAACCACAACCTCTAACTGATTGACAGTAATCTCTTCCGGCACATAAGCTGCGTGCAGGACTTTTAATAGTGCGTTCCGATGAGCCTCGGAGCACATTAGCAATGATAGTATGGAGATTTTGGAAGGTGTCTGGTGAAGCTGGTCCACCACATTATAATCACTCTTCTTGATTATCCGCATGAATTCATCAACCTCTTGATCAAAAGGAGTCTTCAAAGTTTCTTTAGCAACCGGTTCTTCTTGCACCACGTTCTTCCCTTTTGCCTTAGCAGCAGCTTCTGCTTCAGCAATGGGTCTTGATATTTGTGAGGCAAAGAGACGCCCGCTCCTAGTGAAGCCTCCTCCTCCCCCCACATTGTCTATCTGAGGTGAAGAAGTTGATGACTCTAAAGTGATTTTCTGCCCCTCGCAGTATAGATCTGAGCCATAATGCCAAGGGATGGCATTATTGCTTTCGTAAGGAACTGGCCCAGGCATTGTGATAGTAACCGGACTGATAGCAGCTGCAGAGGGGACCACAATGGTGTGTGGATCATAATATATGGTAACCGGAGCTCTGACAGGAGTAGCATTTTGTTGTGAGTTGTTGGAAGGAACATTTGCGGGATCGTAGTATATCGTAACCGTTGAGACGCTTTCATTAACTGTTGCTGATGTTGTAGACGGTGCTGTTGACTGGACGGGTGTTGCAGTTGTAGCAGGAACTGTGACTGAATCTGTATCTGTTGAAGTGATTGACCGAATATTTGTTGGAGTTGTAGCGGAATCTGTTGGAGCAATGGTTGCTGACGTTGTAGGAGTATTTGTGATTGTTGATGAAGGAATTGTTGGAGTTGTAGTCGCTGTTGTCGTAATCTGAAGAATGCCATCTCTAATGAGACCATCTATGCCGTTTCTCAGTCTCTCACATCCATTAACGGCAATGTTGCAATATCCACAGCCGACCTCACATCCGGGGAACACTTGGCATTTTAACAGCTGAGCTTTGATTTCAACCAAGGGTGTTCGGATTTGTGCAAAACTGTTAATTAATGTGGATGGTTTGCCCTCATCAATAGCATTAATCCTAGGCCCGTTGTGACTAGGCATTGGATTTCTTGTGACGTTCGGAGGAGGCGCAAAATTGAGAGCTTTTGAGTCCACCAGATCCTGGACTTTCATCTGTAGGGCCCTGCACTTTTCAGTATTATGCCCTGGTGCGTTTGAGTGGAATACACATCTTTGGCAAATTGAGAGGATCCGGAGGTGCCAACGTCCTTAAATCAACTAGGTTGAGCTTTAGGAGTTGTGGCAAGAGTGCAGCATACGACATTGGGATTGGGTCAATTACCCTGTTTGCTTGTGATGGCCTTTGTTGGAAGGGACGCTGCTGTTGGTTGCTATTGCTGTTGTTGTACGGCCTTTGTTGCGGATAATGAGCTTGTTGTTGATACTGTGGTTGTTGTTGTTGTTGAGGATATGATGATTGTTGTGGAATTGGAGTTGGGATGGAAACAGCTGCTACTGACCGGTGAACATATTGAGGCCTGCCCCTGCTTGTATGAATGAAATTTGTTTCACCTGCCCTTCGGGGTCCCGCAAAAGGTTTTCTGGGATTACTGGAGGAACTTGCACCACTGTCGGAGATTTTGCCCATCTTTAAGAGACTTTCAATCCTCTCACCAGCTATGACCACATTAGCAAAACTAGTAGAGGAGAAAGCAGCCAGTCTATCAATATAGGTCCCTTGCAATGTGTTCATGAACATGTCAGCCATCTCCCTTTCTGACATGGATGGTTGGACAGCAGCAGCAAGCTGTCTCCACCTTTGAGCATAATCTCGGAAGCTCTCTCTAGAAGACTGAGACATTCCCATTAGAAGAGTTCTATTGGGAGCCATGTCCAGGTTGTACTGATATTGACGGATGAAAGCTTCGGCCAAATCCTTCCAACATCTTATGGTGGCCCTAGACAAATGTGAATACCATTCTCTCGAAGCTCCAGTCAGACTGCCCTCAAAATAGAACATCCATAACTTTTCATCCATGGTATAAGCTTTGAGCCTTCCCAAGAAAGACTGCAGATGAGTGCAAGGACAGGAGGTACCGTTGTACTTTTCAAAGCATGGGGGTTTGAATTTGTGGGGAATTCTCACCCCATCCACTAGTCCCATATCCATCACATCGAAGCCCAAAGAATTCTGAGATTCCAAAGATCTTAACTTTTCAGCAATCTCGTCCAATCTTCTGTCGTATACCTCATCTCCTGCCCCTATAACAGTAAATTGTTCTCCCTGGGGATCCTCCTGTAGGATTTGGCCCCCAACAGTATTACCTTGGCCATTCCTCGGGATGTTAACTTCTGGATTCAGATGAGGACCATACTCTGGTGGGTCAATACGAGGCTGGCCCCGTTCATTGTTGCTAGTTCCTCCTGTTCCAAGATGAGGTTCCTCAGGAGTTTGTCTTTCCACCAGCTCTCTTAACCTTTCTTGACTCTGGGCCAAGCCAGTCATCACTGCCCTAAACTGAGACATCTGATTTCTCATCTCTACTCTCTCATTGGCCATCTGATTTCTGACCTCAGTCAGATCCTGCTGTACTTGTTCCATTTGAATGCCGGGAAGATTGTTACGAGTCGGGTACCGGTGCGTACGGTTGACAGGGAACACTCGGCGACGAGCAATGTTTCCTGAGATCATAACAAAGTTAGACACAAAAATAATAACAAGACCTACAAAACAAAAACAAAGTTAGTATGCAATGCAATATGCTTATTTGTTTTCCAAGGTATCCGGTTTGGTTCTTGGTTTTGACCTTTCCAGACCTCGAGGAAGATGCTTGATGTTGTTGAGAGAAAACCCAAATGAAAACAAACTAAAATATATTACAAATGATGAACAATACATAGTTTGTTTTACAATACATTTCCATGGAGGGTCAAAATACAACAAAAGGAAAAGTACATCAAATGGAAACAAACAACAAGCAAAGAATCAGACATCCAGTCCAAACTCATCTTTTCTGACCTCCATCAGGAGTGCCTCAATCACTGGACCAGTTGGGTGCTCTGTAATGGTCCTAATGAGGAGGTTCCTGGTAGCAATAGCAGTAGTCAGCTTCTTATGCCTGTCCTGGTCTTTTGATCTCTTCAATCCTGCCCTGAGCTTCAACTCTGATATCTCTTCCTGAGCTGCCAACAAAGCTTTCTGTTGCTTCTTCTCATTGGCCTCTAGTTGTTCAATCTTGGCTTGAGTCTTTTGGTCTTCTTGTGTACGGGCTTCGGTGATCCTGACCCACCTAGCCTGACTCTCTTGCAGATAATGCTCTGCCCTAGCTTTCTGAATCTTGGCCTCCTTGCAGGCATTCTTCAATATCTGTTCCCCAACACTTGTTTTCCTTATGTAGTCCTATATATTTTCAATTTTGGCAAGATGCTCAACCCTGAGCTTTTCCAATCTCTCAATGTCCAGACGACCATCACTTATTTCCCAAAGGGTCTTCTTCAAGGCCTGGGATAGCTGCTCATTCCTTTCTTTCAACTTTTCAAATTCCTCCAGGCTAACTGTTGCTGCAGGCTATATTGTGGATGATCCAGGCATGTCTTCCAAGGTGAAAGGCATTCTGGTAATCTGAGTTCTAGTACGGGACCAGTCTGAGTACTGAGCTGAAGCAACATTATTACATCTTCCAAGAATAGCTACCCCTTTTGTCTGAATGTTATCCCAAGCCCAGGATGCTTGTCTGACAACAGCTGAATTAGGTTGCACTTCACAATATAGGGTCTCAGCTAAATCCTGTCCTCTGGGAGGGTGAACCAAGGCATAACCCAGTTGTCTCTTAAACAGTAAAGGATTGTAGTTGATGCAACCTTTCACTCCTATCAGAGGTACATTTGGGTATTGTCTACAACTGGTGATAATGTCTTTGCCTTTGGTGCTCTGGGTGCACCATCTGATATCATCTGAAGTCAAGACAATGAATCTCTTGGCCCAATTCTTCTGCTGGTGGGGGTTCAAGAAAGTATCTGACTTAGGCAGGTGTCTGAGCAGCCAGGTGTAAAACAAAGGAGCACAACATCTTACCAACTTCCCCCTTTGTTTCTCATTCCTCTGATGGATGGAATAATAGAAATCTCCTAGCAATGTAGGCACTGGGTTCTTCAGAAGAAACAAATGGATAGCATTCTTGATGACAAATTTGGGCTCATCTGCAAACAGTATAGCCCCATATATGCTGAGGGCTAACAGTGCACAGACTGCTCTCCATTCTCCCAATGAAGCCTTTAGGATGGCCTGAGAAATCAAGAAGTCCAAATGCAAACCAGGAATTCCAGCTTTTGTTGTCATACTTTGCTCAATAAGGGCAGGCTCCAAGTACAGTGCCCTTGCTATCTCTTCATTTCTGGGAGCAGTCATCTCTGGGTTGAAAGGGATCCCACCTCTGATAGGTACTTCAATCAATGAAGAAAACTCTTCCAGTAGAGGCCCTAGCCGAAAGTCTGGAAAGGTGAAACATCTCAAAGGAGGGTCATAAAACTGCAAGCATGTATGGATCATGCTCCTCTGAGAAGGGTCAAGGTCCATAACCATGTCCGGGATACCTCCATAGTGCTCTCTAAACAGTGGGATGTAGTCAGGTGTGATAAGTGACTGGACCTGCCTGATACCAGTCAACACAAGCTCAAAAAAGTGGTATGATATGTTGCTTTTCTTGGGAGTAGTCATGAGTGCTGCTGAAGAAGCTGAAGGTAAGTGCTGATGAAGATCACAGACTGAGATGCTGAAAATGTACCACTGACAAACTGGTGCTGGTGAGGGTGGAGATAACTGAAGCAGATAACTGATGAAGACAGCTGAAGCAGAGGTCTATGCAGAAGAAGGGGTCAAAAACAAAACCAAAATACAATGAAATGGATACCCTGAAAAGCAAATAAGCAAATGTTAAATGATGCAATGATGATATATGCAGATGATATGCAAGGGTTTGTGATCAAGCTGGATCTGATTATCTGTCTTGATAAAAGGCCCATGTATGTTTAAAAGTCCAGATGAAGGCTCAGAAATCCAGTAACCAGGGTGGGGGACTCAAATAAAGAGTCACATGTCCGGGGTTAATCACAAGAACTGTCCAAAGTGAAGTATTCTTAAACAATACAGTAACAGGGTATGATGTGGCCAAGGGTTCCTGCAAACCTGTAAACAGCCCAACCCCCTCACAGGTAATGTTCTAGAACAAGGATCCTCAAACTTGGATCAGTTATGAGAAGTGTAAACACTTCTAACCCGGAGGTACAATGTTTACAATAACCATAACAAACCCTCCTCTAATTCACCTCAGCTTCTGAAGGTCATAATAAAGGTCATCCAGACTTAGCAGGCTTCCCAGATAGCCCTAGCACTACAGGAAATCTGTAGCACAGAGTTCTCAAGAAGAAACCCACATCTGAACCGTGTTTCATATTCCCGCACCAGACCGAAATGGAATGGGAAAGAACATGAACCACTCTAGCCTAGGTGTCACTCAGGTCCCAGGTATAGGACCTTAAACTCTCAATGGAACCCCACCCATCAAAACAACAAACCAGATCCAGCAATGACAGTATGACAGTATGATGTATAAAACTGTAAAGGAAGCAAAAATAAAACTATACATAAAGCAATAAACAAAGCAAAATAAATAAACACACATAGCACATAACACCCCAGTAAACACAAATCAAACAAAATCTAGGAGGAACCCACAAAAAGAACCAGAAGCCCTGGTTGCAGTATAAGGGTCCCCAGCAGAGTCGCCAAGCTGTCGCTCCCGCCAGATGACACAGGGTCAAGAGGGGTACAGACGCGAACGGTCAGCGAAAGAGAACACAAGGGTGAACTGAAAAGAGTCGCCAGCTAGGCATTTTTATCCCGAAGGAAAGGTAATGCTGCATAAACCCAAGAAAAGATGGATAAGACGTTCGCGAACCAGAGAAACTGAGAAAGGGGGTTGGTTACAACCTGGGAAGGTATTAGCACCCAAATTGTCCGTCGTACTCGACGGGATTGTAGATGTTAGAAATTGGCAGAATTTTTGACAAACAAAGTAAAAGTTATGAACTTAGTCCAGGACATCAGGATGTCACACCAGATGTTGTGACATCGCAAACCTGCTATTTGCCTTAAATGATGCGTAACAGAAGTGCTTAAAATTAAGGGTAAATATCTGGAATTAATTGTAAAAGGATAAGCACTCCAAGGCGCCTCTTTAGGAAGCTTAGTTATCTGGTTCGTGTGTAAAGGAAACACAAAAACTAACTCACCTTGATTCAAGGAGATAACAAACTAACTCACCTTAATTCAAGGAGATAACTGTGGGATTTATCAAAGTCTGGATAATTTGCAAAAAGCCCACAAACTAAGCATCTATTTAAGGAACTGATACACTCAAGTAAACCTAACGAATTTAAGAAGACTGTCAAGGGTGTTAGTGAAGCTAGTTATTTAAGCAGGTTTTATTTGTATGTTAATCACTTTATAAGCTTTTAAGCATAAATTGAATTATGTCTTGATTGAAACTGATAAGTAAGATCAAGCTGGTGTGTATGAAGTGTGACTTCAAACTTATTAATCATCACTGTGTGATTGAGGGGGAGTGAGTATGTACTCATATCTAAGTAGAGTCTTAGGTAGAAATTTCCTTGGGTAGATATTAAGTGAAGGATTAAACTGATTGGTTTAACTCCATAATTAATATTACTTATATTGAATTTCCTTCCTGGCTTGGTAGCCCCCAGATGTAAGTGTGGAGATACACTAAACTGGGTAAACAATTTCCTGTGTTATTTAATTTACTAGCTCATTAATTTATTGTTTAGGATATCAGTGTCTAAACATCTGGTTCGACATCACATATCTTATACCAGAATTTCAGGGATCCACGCTTGAAAGTTTGTGTTTAAAGGGGGAGTGTCAGTGCTATTTTGTGTGCAAAAGCTGAAAAAGAATGCAAGTGTCATTGCAAAAGAAATGTGGAGTGAAATGAAAGAGGTGTCAGTGTAAGGAAAGAATGCAAAGCTCAAGACTATGAGGCTTAAAGAATAAATCTGGAAGAGGGGGGAATATACATAGACTTTTGTTTGATAACTATTAAGTTATGCCTACGTATCCTCTCGTGCAATGAGGAAGTCAGAACACCGTAGTTCGACTCAAAGAGACTGAAAGATAAATTGACTTGTGAACTGCTTACTTGTCTATACTCAAGTGTATGACCTGTCTGGCCCAGGTGCTAATTGTCTTGCATTAGACGGAAGAAGCAAGTTCTCGTTTGTGAGTGAAGATGGTGAGAAAAGAATCCCGAAGGAGACGATTATTGTTTGTTTTTTGTGTTTTCAATCTTTTATTGCTTTTTTTTTGTGTTTTTCATAAGTTAATGAGCTTAAGCCTAAACCAAGGGTTAGTAAACTCATCACATCTTCCCTCTGATTAGGGGTAATGAAAATACCTTAAGTATGAAGTAAGCACCTCACACTTAATCACCATGATGTAGGATTAAGATCATTAACCTACTTGCATTTATTTAGATGTTTTTTTGGAGTTTTTGTTTGGTGTTAAGTAATGAGTTTAAGCCATAATCAAGGATTTAATGGACTCATTACACCATCCTAATAGAAGGATAATAGATGAGAACATTTAAGCTGAGAAAGGCTCCTCAACTTAATCCATGATTAAGAATTAACCTCATGGCAAAACAAAACCTTTATTAAATGGATTTTAGTTAATGGTAAGGTTAAGAAATGGATTTTATGGTTTTTAAGACAACTTGAGGGGGACTTGTCCATTAACTCTAGGGTTAGTCCTTCTTAACCAATTAAGGAAGAATTAGAACCCTAATGCAAGGCCCAAGTTACAAGCTTGATGTCTTAGTGATTATTAGGTGGATTGATTAAAGGATTTAAAAAAATTAAGGGCTTAACACTTAGGATTAAAGTTATACACTCCATCCTAATAGAAGGATGCAGGCATAACCCTAATCACAAAGTCTTAAAACCTTTAAGGTTTAGTCCTTGATTAAGAGATGAGAAGAGAAGACACAAAGATGACACAAAGGTAAAACTAATGGGGGGACTAATCAAACCCTAATTGTGATCATGCTTGGGTGTTCCTAGGGTTTGTGAAGCTTGCAAGAAGATCTTCAAGGAAAAGCTACCATGGAAGAAGCAAAGATGGAGGGAAGAGAAGCAGAAGAAGCAAGTCAACTTACTTCACTTAAGAAGATAAGTTGCTTGAATAAAGAAGGAGGAGGAGGAGCATGAATGAGCAAGCTCACTCTAAGTCACAAGTAAAAATGCAGCAATGATGCATAAAAGGGATGAGAAGAGATTATGAGAAGTGAAGGCAAATTCACTTCTCAAACACTTACCACCTGAAAAGTTAGCAACAAGAAGTGAAATGAAATGAAAATGAGATGAAATGCAAAGATGAAAACCAAAGTCAGAAGCATATTCATGATGCAAATGATGCTATGGGATGAAACAAAAGCATACCAAGAGATGTGGATGATCATACAAGTAATGAAGATGCAAATGAGACATGAAAGTAAGCATGAAAGTTCATGAAAACTTATGAAATGCAATGGATGCATAACATGGAAAATGGATGATGAAATGATCAAACATGATTTAAATATGTCCTAAGATGTCTTATATGTCATGTGGATGCACAAAATGTCATGGAAAGTTCATGTATGCAAGCATATGAAGAATGAATGCAAATGAAGACAAAAATTAGGGTTTATGTACAAGATGCAATGCAAAATTCAAATAAGAAGCAAAACATGAGATAAAAAATTGAAAATGGAATCAAAGGGACCTTAAACCTATACAAGTTCACTGCCCAAATGGGGAGGTCAGAAGCTAAACCCTAAAGGACTTATGATTTTCCTAAGTTATCTAAGGTTTTAAGGGACCTCACAAGGAAAAATGCAAAACAAATAAAAAATGAAAGATAAATTCATTCCAATTTTATCCTAGAAACTACATGATATGTGGGATGCAATGCAAAAAGAATCACTATCAAACCCTTCATGGTTAGGCAGAAAAGATTTTTCTACGTTAGGGTCAAAAATATTGATTTTTAAGAACCCTAAATCCAAAGAAAATGTCAAAATGGATCAAGAACCAAAAAGAAATTTGTATGAATGGTTTGATAATGTTTCTAAATGTGTCAAGATGCAATGTGATTTTTTTGGTGATTTTTAGAAACTTAAATGGTATTTTAATTAATTAATTTCCATTAATTAATTAAAATAAACATTTAAATGTTTTAAAAATGATTTTTTTATGCAAAAAATAAAAATAAAAATATTTTTGGGTTAAGAAAATTATTTGAAGTAAAAATGCAGAATAAAAATATTTTTAGGATTTTCTAGCTATTTTAAATAAATGTTGCAAAATAAAATGAGAAAAATGCAATAAAAATTAAAATAAACAGAAGTATGCGTATCTAAGGGCTGTCATTGATTCTGGGGAAATCCTAGTTGACTACGCGCGCAATCTGATGGCCTGAATTCAAATCTCACTAATCTTAATTAATTAAATATTTAATCCATAATTAAAGTTAATGAATTAATCCTGGGCGTCCATCACATGAGGGAAAGCAAAATCTAAGGGTCCACGTTCAAACACTGCCCTAACCCTAATTAGAACATTAATGACTTTCAGGCCGCCGGAGAAGAGCTCCGGTCATCTTCTCCGGCAGCCTTCTCCCCTGAAAATCCCCAACTCTCACCCTAGGTTATTTCTGGAGCTCTAAAGCTCCAGATCAAACCCTCTCACTCTCCTAAGCTCAAATCCACCCCTAAATCAAATTTCTAATTGCTCAATCCTAAGATTCGAAGAAAAGATCAAAAGTGGCAAAAATTTCAAAGGTTCAGTAAATACTCATTTCTCCACCATTTTCAAAAATACAAAGTTCAGAATGATCAGTGAATCATGCTCTTTCTTATTGGAACATAAAATAAGAGTTCTGGAAAAATGATTTCAGATGACTACCTGAGATGGAGCTTTCCAAACTTGAGCTTTCTGGCCACTTCCTTTGTGCAAAAAGCTTCCTTTGAACCTCCTGAGGCTAATGGAATGCTTCAAAATCTTTGAGAGTGGCTGGTTTGTGTTGTAGCAACTGAACTGGCCAAGAATCATTTTTTGTGTATGGGGTGTTCTTGGGTGGTTTAATAGTTGCTTTGTGGTCAGTGAGTGATTTTGAGATCAATGGTGAAATTGGTTTGAAGATTGAGTGAGTGAGCTGAGGGATTCAAAGGCTTTTGCAAGTTGGAGAGTTTTTGTGGAATGATGAGTTCTTGGAGTGTTTGGCTTGTGTGTCTTATGAAAATGAGCCCTTGGAGCATGCTTGTAAGGTCTGGATTGGGCAGAGAGTGGGTGGTGGACTGTTGTGATTGGTATGTGTGTTTTTGCCAAAAAGTCAAAAGTGTTGTACTTGAGGTATGGGCAATGGTGTAGCTGGCTCATTGGCTTGTCCATGCGCAGCTGAGATCAAAGATGTCCACAAAATTAGTCTTGAGGCAATTCAGCAAGTGGAATGAAGTTTGTGGGTGGTTTTGCAATTTGTGAAGGTTTTGGCCCCTTTAGAAATACTTGATGATCAAGGCATGAAACTTGAGATTTCTTTGGGCAATTCTGAATTATAGGTCATGTATGATGTTTGTGTAATGGTTAGAAGTCAATTAGAGATCACAAATTGCCTTGGTATGAGTTTTTGCAAGTTTCCCTCTTTGGTACATAAGTGAAATTTTGTGATTTTTCCCAACTTTGCAAGGCCATAACTTGAGTTCTATGATGAATTAGATCAAGTTCTTGTACCTTTTGAAAAGGGAATTATCCAATCTACAACTTTCATGACCAAGAATTTTTCATTTGAAGCATTTTTGAATCAAAAAGAGGAGGTTGAAAAACTTTCCCAAAATGGCAAGTTTGCATTACAAGTTACTTTCCTAAAATGGAAACTTTGCAAATGGCTTGAAATTCTTCAATTTTGTGAACTTATAACTTCTTATAAGATCAAATAAAGATCATATACACCCAAAATGATGGAGAAGACCCTTTGGCTGGGTGATTGGGGGCCTCCAATGCCCTGATTTTGCACTGACTTGTTCAAGAAGTCATCTATTGATCAGATGCCTTCCCCATTGAATTTCTTCATGAAAATTGGTATGCATGATCCTTATATCATATAGAGACCAATAGAAACAAGAATGACCAAAAAAATTTGGAATTATGGCCTCTGAAAACAAAACCCTAATTTTAGGTCATCTATGCAGTTAAGCTTGGCTCTGCTTCCATGCCTTTCTCAGTTCTTGTGATTTTCTGGCTTTCTTGATCTTGGGAGGATATAATATGATGCTTGAACATACATGGACCCTCTTGAGATGATTGAAGACTCTTGGAGTGGCTCATATAGCTTAGGGAATGCTCAGATCACAAACCCTAGATGCAGATGACTTAGAACCAATGCAGTGAAGCAAAAATGCAAAATGAGATGATATGTTTGAACTTATGCAAATGAAAAGAATCACAAGCCATGGGGAAAAGAGTGAGGGCAAATTTGGGGTCTTTACACCCTATGCTTCCTTACTTCCACAATTATTAAAGCTCAACTTGATTGAATTAAGGACTCTGGCTCCACCAGATCCCCAAAACCTTCCAAGAAACTATGATGTTAATGCCAGATGTGCCTTCCACTCCAACGCACCTGGCCATACAAAAGAGAAGTGCAGAGCCTTACACATGAAAGTTCAGGACTTAGTTGATTCCAAAGCTCTAAACTTTGCACCTCCTCCAAGTGTTACCAAGAATCCTATGCCTAGCCATGGTGGGCCTAGGATAAATGCCATTGAGGAGGATCAACCAATGAACCAAATTGACAGTGTTGCAAGTATTCAAACCCCACTGGCCGAGGTTAAAGCCCAGCTTTTAAAATGCCAAGTGTTCCCGGGTTGTGAGGCCCATTGTGAAGCTTGCAAGATTTCTACCAACGATTGTGCAAATTTGAAGACCGGTATCAACAATCTTATCAAGGAAGGCACTTTATAGACCATCTCAACAGTTCTAGCTCCTACAACATCAACAACCATTCCTTCTACAACTCTAACACATGTCATTCCACCAGATGTAACAAATATCACTCCTACAACTTCAACAACAATCATTCCAACAGATTCTTCTACAACATCAACAATCATCCCTTCTTCGACTTCAATGGACATCAGTTCAATACATCCTTCTACAACAACAACAGCCATCAATGAAGACATTTCCACAGTTACTATTTACTATGATCCTGCAACAATCTACACTCCAGATTCTTTCAACAACTCACATTAACATCTCCATCAACATCAGCAACCTTCATCCCCAGCACCATCTCCAGTCAGACCTCCTGTTACAATTTATTATGAACCTCAGACTGTCTCAATTCCTTCTTCCGCAGCAATCAGTCTGGTTATTATCACGGTACCAGGACCAGTTCCATATGACAACAACAGTGCCGTACCCTGGCACTATGGCTCAGATTTATATTACGACGGAAAGAAAGTCACTCTTGACACTTCTACACCACATATTGATAATGTAAGGGGAGGCGGAGGCTTCACTCGAAGAGGACGTCTCTTTGCCTCACAATTCCAAAGAACTAATGCTGAAGCAGAAGTTGCTGCCAAGGCTAAGGGCAAAAGTGTGGTGCCTTAAGTGCCTACTTCCAAGGAAACTCAGAAGACATCCTTCGACCAGGATGTGGACGAGTTCATGAGAATAATCAAGAAGAGTTACTATAAGGTTGTGGACCAGCTCCATCAGACACCCTTCAAAATCTCCATTCTATCACTGCTAATGTGTTCCGAAGCTCACAGGAATGCACTTCTCAAAGTCCTGCACGCAACTTACGTGCCAGAAGAGATTACAGTTAATCAACTAGAAACGGTGGTTTCTAATATCAATACTAGTCATGGGATAGGGTTCACCGATGTTGATCTAACTACGAAGGGCCGTAACCATAATAAGGCTTTGCATATCACCTTGGAGTGCAAAGATGCTATTCTTTCTCATGTCTAGGTTGACACTTGATCTTCTCTCAATGTTCTTCCAAAGAAAGCCTTGATCAATGTAACACCCCGAAAATCTAAATTTAATTATTTAGTCATTTATTTAATTAAATTAGAAAAATTGGAGAGTTTGGGATTAATTAGAGAATTTTGGAGAAAAAGAGTATTTTTATATAATAAGGATAAATAGTGTTTTATTATACTATTTTATTATTATTATTAAAAATATATTAAAGAAAAAGGGTAAGGTGGTCCTTTTGTGAAATTATGAGGGTAAAGTGGGAAAAGACTTAACTGGGATAATATATCCAAAGAGGGGAATGCGATTAGTTTTCTAACATTATCGTGTTTTGGGAAAAGAGGTGCTCTGAAGGAAAAAGGGAGAGGAAGAGGAAGCTCAGAGTCAGGAGGCTGTGGAAAACCCCAGAGAAGAGTGTAAAGCGGCGAAATTCTCTAAGGTATGGGGAGTGTTATAATCTATCGTAAATGTGTAGGAATTAGACTATGAACAGATTAGGATTGTATGAGTTTATGAGTTTTAGGGGTTTTTGATTTAGGTGGAGTTTATGAGAGAAATCTTGATGAATTAGAGTGATTAGAATGAGTTATAAACATATATTTGTTGGTATAATTGTTATCTTAATGTTGATGATGTTTAATTGATGTTTTTGAATGGTTTTTGAGTGTTTTTGATGTGAAACCCGTAATGGGATTTGGGGGTTTTTGGGTGTTGAAATAGTCTGCAATTGTATAGCAGAGAACTGCTGGAAAACGTGCGTTAACCGGTTAACGCTATGGGTTAACCGGTTAACCATTGTAATTTTGGTGAATGTCTGGAAATTTCGTAGGCGTTAACCGGTTAACGCTATGGGTTAACCGGTTAACACTGTTTGAGTGGCAATTTTAAAATCTTGAAAAATCTGTAACTTTCAAATCGTAAGTCCGATTCACATTCCGTTTGAAGCGTCGGAAAGAGCATAAATTGAACTTTATTTTGATGAATAAAAATGAGAAAAATGCAATAGTTTTTATAAATGAATTTATGAAATAATCTTGTAATTGCCTCATAATTTACCGGGTACGGGTCAATTCTTGATGTGTCAGAGTGGTTATAGAACCAGTGTTCTGGGTGTAATATCATGATGATATATATATATATATATATATATATATATATATATATATATATATGATTGTTTTGATGATTGTTTTTCTGATTGAAATGGATGATGCGAATTATTTTGATGAATATACGATGTAGCGCATCATTGCATTTCATAACATTCACGATGGGGCTTCGGCCTATTTATTTTGCTTAATCCCATTGTGTGGATTGAAGTGTCTCGATGATTTACGATGTGCTCCTTTGTGGAGGGTTGATGGTCATGTATCCATCTCACGATGAAAATGGTACCACATGCATATTGCATATCAGGATGTTAGAATTGCATATTCTGGATGAATTTTCATGACTATGTTGGTGTTGTTTAATTTCATGATTGTGTTGTTGTTGTTGTTGAATTTTATAGTCGATGATGTCATGATATGTGCATTAATTTATTTATGTTCTATATTCTTGTACGTTTATGATATATTATGATTACTCACCCTGCCTGCTTGGAAATGTTGCCTCTTTCGTGGGTAACTTGCAGATGTCGAAGAATAGTCTTGCAGTGCGATAGGAGTTTTTCATGAGTCTCGGAGCATGCTTTAGTGTTCCTTAGAAGTGGTCCTGGTCTATGTGTCCTGCTCTGTGTCATGTAACACTGGGACGAGGTTTATTGTTAAACTGTTTTCAGTTATGTTATTGTTTGGATAAATGTTTTCCTATTTTATGATGTTAAATTCAGGATGGTGAAAATTATGTTTATGAAGTTTTGAATTATGAAGTTTAAATTCCGTTGCGAAATGATTTATGATATTCTTGATGTTGATTAACCCGTGTTACGGGACAGAACACTGTTTGTGTTGAATTATGATGATATATGATACCCTTTTTAGATGATTACTTTGATATTATTTAAATATTTTGTTTTGGGGTAGAAGGGTGTTACATTAGTGGTATCAGTGCAGGTTGGTCTGTCCGGCCAAGTCTTGTTGTTGTCACTCTGTTGTCAAGTCGTTATTTACTTAACGATTATTCTCTTCTGATGTGGTAAGTGTTCTGCAGAATGGCTGGAAACAACACGCGTGCTCTCGCTGATGCTATTGCAGCTCTTGCTCATACTTCTGCTCGAAACAATGCGCATGATGAGTTTCGTGCCTTGGAGAAATTCCAGAGGAATAATCCACCTGTGTTTAAAGGAACTCATGACCCGGCGAGCGCACAGAAGTAGCTCAAGGAAATTGAGAATATTTTCAGAGTGATGGCGTGTGTTGACGCGCAAAAAGTTCAATTCAGGACTCATATGTTGTCTGAGGAAGCTGAAGACTGGTGGGATAATACTCGTCAGCGTCTAGAGGATGAGGCTGTGGTGGTGACTTGGACTGTGTTTAAGGCGGAGTTCTTTAAAAAGTATTTTCCGGAAGATGCTCGTGGTAAGTTAGAGGTAGAATTCCTTGAACTGAAGCAAGGAAACATGACAGTGGCAGAGTATGCTGCCAAATTTGAAAGGCTGGTGAAGTTTTGTCCTCACTACAACAGGGCAGATGCTAAACTTTCCAAGTGCCTTAAGTTTGAGAATGGGCTGAGACCTGAAATTAAGCAGGGAATTGGATGTCAACAAATTCGCAAGTATGCAGAGTTGGTCGATAAGAGCCGTATTTATGACGAGGACAGCCGAGCTCGGTCAGCTCACTATAAACAGCTGAGCGAGAAGAAAGACAAGAGTCAGTATAGAGGGAAACCTTATGTGACTACTGGTGATAAAGGGAAGCAGAAGGCATCTGATGAGAAGAAGAAACGTAGGGGAGCTGCTAATGTACCTGTTAAGTGTTACAAGTGTGGAGAGGCAGGTCATAAGGCCGATGCGTGTACCACCAGAGTTATGAAATTTTACCGTTGTGGTAAGCTTGGGCCTAAGATGAGTGATTGTCTTAATGAGGGCCCAACTTGTTACAATTGTGGTGGCAGGGGCATATCAGCGTCCAATGCCAGAAACCAAAGAAGAATGCTGCTACTGCTCAGAATGCCGGGAGAGTTTTTGCGTTAGCTGGTTCAGAAGCTCCAAAGAAGGACAACTTGATCAGATGTACCTGTTTTATTAATAATACTGAGTTGATTGCTATTATTGACACTGGAGATACACATTCATTTATTTCTCTTGAGTGTGCTAATAGATTGGGTTTAAAGTTGTCTAATATGAATGGTAATATGATAATAGAGACTCCTGCTAATGGTTCTGTGACTACCATGCTTGTTTGTTTGAAGTCTCCTTTGACAATTTTCGAGAAGAATTTTTTGATGGATTTGGTGTGCCTACCATTACACCAAATCGATGTTATCCTTAGTATGAACTGGTTGGAATTCAATTATGTTCATATTAACTGTTATAGTAAGACAGTGAAGTTCCCTGAATTAAGCGAGAATGGTGAGTTGATGTTTTTATCTGCTAAGCAAGTGAATGAACTTGTATTGGATGAAGCTTTGATGTTTGCAGTGTCTGCATCATTGCAAGTTGATGATAAGAATATCAGTGTAGAGTTGCCCGTGGTTTGTGAATTTCAAGATGTGTTTCCTGGCGATATAAGTGATTTACCACCAGAACGTGAAATTGATTTTTCTGTGGACTTAGTACCGGGTACGAGTCCTGTCTCGATTGCTCCTTATAGAATGTCGGCTTCAGAGTTGAATGAGTTGAAGAAACAATTAGAAGAATTGTTAGAGAAGAGGTTCATTAGACCCAGTGTTTCTCCTTGGGGTGCTCTGGTGTTGCTCGTTAAGAAGAAGGATGGTAGTATGAGATTGTGTGTCATTTACCGACAGTTGAATAAAGTGACTATCAAGAATAAGTACCCACTTCCGAGGATCGATGATTTGATGGATCAGCTAGTAGGTGCTTGTGTCTTTAGAAAAATTGATCTGAGGTCTGGTTATCATTAGATTCGAGTTAAAGTTGATGATATTCCGAAGACAGCTTTCAGGACGAGATATGGGCATTACGAGTATATGGTGATGCCGTTTGGGGTTTCTAATGCGCCTGGTGTGCTCATGGAATATATGAATAGGATCTTTCATGAGTATCTTGATAAATTCATGGTAGTTTTCATAGATGATATCTTGGTATATTCTAAATCAGAAGAGGAACATGCCGAGCATTTGAGGATTGTGTTGCAAGTGTTGAAAGAAAAGAAATTGTTTGCTAAATTATCTAAGTGTGAGTTCTGGTTAAAGGAAGTGAGTTTCCTCGGCCATGTAATTTCAAGTGGTGGAATTTCGGTGGATCCTTCAAAGATTGATGCAGTATTGCAGTGGAAGACTCCGAAGTCAGCTACAGAGATTCGTAGTTTTCTTGGGTTGGCTGGTTACTATCGTAAGTTCATTGAAGGTTTTTCTAAGATAGCTTTACTGTTGACGCAATTGACTAGGAATGGTCAAGCGTATGTGTGGGATGTTGCTTGTGAAAAGAGTTTTATAGAACTGAAGAAAAGATTAACGACCGCACCAGTGTTGGTCTTACCGAATACAGATGAGTCCTTTGTAGTTTATTGTGATGCTTCGAAGATGGGTCTTGGTGGAGTTTGGATGCAGGATAATAAGGTGGTTGCTTATGCTTCTAGACAGTTAAGAGTTCATAAGAGGAACTATCCTACTCACGACTTAGAGTTAGCAGCTGTGGTGTTTGTGCTTAAGATTTGGAGGCACTACTTGTTTGGTTCGAAATTTGAAGTATTCAGTGATCACAAAAGTTTATGGTACTTGTTTGATCAGAAAGAGTTAAATATGAGACAGAGGCGGTGGCTTGAATTATTGAAAGATTTTGATTTTGATTTGAATTACCATCCTGGTAAGGCAAATGTTGTGGCTGATGCTTTGAGTAGGAAGTCGTTGCATATTTCGGTGCTTATGGTGAAAGAATTGGAAATGATCGAGCAATTCAGAGACATGAGCTTGTTGTGTGAAACTACTACAAATAGTGTGAAAATGGGAATGTTAAAGCTGATCAGTGATATTTTGGAAGAAATTCGTAAGGGTCAGAAATCTGATTTGAAATTAGTTGATCAATTGATGTTGGTTGATCAAGGTAATGCAGGTGACTTTCGAGTTGATGAAGATGGAGTTTTTAGATTCCGAGATAGAGTATGTGTTTCGGATATTATAGGAATTAAAAAGAGTATTTTAGAAGAGGGGCACAAGAGTCGACTGAGTATTCATCCTGGTGCTACGAAGATGTATCAGGATTTACGCAGGTTGTTTTGGTGGCCGGGTATGAAAAGAGACATTGCTGAATTTGTATATGCTTGTTTGATATGTCAGAAGTCAAAGATAGAACATCAGAGACCTTCAGGTATGATGCAACCATTGAATATTCCTGAGTGGAAATGGGATAGTATTTCCATGGATTTCGTGACTGGGTAACCTAAGACTGCTAGAGGTAATGATTCGATTTGGGTAATTATTGACCGGTTAACTAAGTCGGCACACTTCTTGCCGATGAAGATTAACCATTCCATGCAAAGGTTACCTGAGATTTATATTGAGGAAATTTTGAAGTTACATGGTGTACCTTCAAGTATTGTATCGGATAGAGATCCGCGATTTACGTCGAGGTTTTGGAAGAGTTTGCAGGATGCCTTGGGTACTAAATTGAGGATGAGTTCTGCTTATCACCCGCAGACGGATGGTCAGACGGAAAGAACAATCCAATCTTTAGAAGATTTGCTGAGAGCTTGTGTATTAGATCAAGGAGGGTCTTGGGATAGTCATTTGCCGTTGGTCGAGTTTACGTATAATAACAATTTTCATGCTAGTAACGGGATGGCTCCATATGAGGCGTTGTATGGTAGACGTTGTCGTACTCCATTATGTTGGTATGAGTCAGGAGAGAGTTTAGTGCTTGGGCCAGAGATTGTCCAAGAAACAACTGAAAAGATAAAAATGATTCAGGAAAGGATGAAAACGTCGCATAGTCGTCAAAAGAGTTATCACGATAAGAGAAGGAAAGCACTTGAGTTTCAAGAGGGAGATCACGTGTTCTTAAGAGTTACTCCTATGACTGGTGTGGGAAGAGCTTTGAAGTCTAGAAAGCTCACTCCACGTTTTGTCGGTCCGTATCAGATTATGCAGAGGATATGGGAAGTGGCCTATCGAGTGGCTTTACCTCCCTGACTTGCGAATTTACATGATGTATTCCATGTATCGCAGTTGAGGAAGTACATTCCGGACCCGTCGCATGTAATTCAGATAGATGATGTTCAAGTGAGAGATAATCTGACGATTGAAGCTTTACCAGTGAGGATTGATGGTAGAGAATTGAAGCAACTTCGAGGCAAGGAAATTGCTTTAGTGAAGGTATTGTGGAGAGGACCAGCTGGAGAAAGTTGGACTTGAGAGCGGGAAGATCAGATGAGGGAGTCGTATCCGACTCTAATTACTTCAGGTAATTTTCGAGGACGAAAATTCTTTAAGTAGGGGAGAGTTGTAACACCCCGAAAATCTAAATTTAATTATTTAGTCATTTATTTAATTAATTTTGAAAAATTGGAGAGTTTGGGATTAATTAGAGAATTTTGGAGAAAAAAAGTATTTTTATATAATAAGGATAAATAGTGTTTTATTATACTATTTTATTATTATTATTAAAAATATATTAAAGAAAATGGGTAAGGTGGTCCTTTTGTGAAATTATGAGGGTAAAGTGGAAAAAGACTTAACTGGGATAATGTATCCAAAGAGGGGAATACGATTAGTTTTCTAACATTATCGTGTTTTGGGAAAAGAGGAGCTCTGAAGGAAAAAGGGAGAGGAAGAGGAAGCTCAGAGTCAGGAGGCTGTGGAAAACCCTAGAGAAGAGTGTAAAGCGGCGAAATTCTATAAGGTATGGGGAGTGTTATAATCTATCGTAAATGTGTAGGAATTAGACTATGAATAGATTATGATTGTATGAGTTTATGAGTTTTAGGGGTTTTTGATTTAGGTGGAGTTTATGAGAGAAATCTTGATGAATTAGAGTGATTAGAATGAGTTATAAACATATATTTGTTGGTATAATTGTTATCTTGATGTTGATGATGTTTGATTGATGTTTTTGAATGGTTTTTGAGTGTTTTGATGTGAAACCCGTAATGGGATTTGGGGGTTTTTGGGTGTTGAAACAGTCTGCAATTGTATAGCAGAGAACTGCTGGAAAACGTGCGTTAACCAGTTAACGCTATGGGTTAACCAGTTAACCATTGTAATTTTGGTGAATGTCTGGAAATTTCGTAGGCGTTAACCGGTTAACGCTATGGGTTAACCGGTTAACACTGTTTGAGTGGCAATTTTAAAATCTTGAAAAATCCGTAACTTTCAAACCGTAAGTCCGATTCACATTCCGTTTGAAGCGTCGGAAAGAGCATAAATTGAACTTTATTTTGATGAATAAAAATGAGAAAAATGCAATAGTTTTTATAAATGAATTTATGAAATAACCTTGTAATTTCCTCATAATTTACCGGGTACGGGTCAATTCTTGATGTGTCAGAGTGGTTATAGAACCAATGTTCTGGGTGTAATGTCATGATGATATATATATGATTATTTTGATTATTTTTTTGCTGATTGAAATGGATGATGCGAATTATTTTGATGAATTTACGATGTAGCGCATCATTGCATTTCATAACATTCACGATGGGGCTTCGACCTATTTATTTTGCTTTAATCCCATTGTGTGGATTGAAGTGTCTCAATGATTTACGATGTGCTCCTTTGTGGAGGGTTGATGGTCATGTATCCATCTCACGATGAAAATGGTACCACATGCATATTGCATATCAGGATGTTAGAATTGCATATTCTGGATGAATTTTCATGACTGTATTGGTGTTGTTTAATTTCATGATCGTGTTGTTGTTGTTGCTGAATTTTATAGTCGATGATGTCATGATATGTGCATTAATTTATTTATGTTCTATATTCTTGTACGTTTATGATATATTATGATTACTCACTCTGCCTGCTTGGAAATGTTTCCTCTTTCGTGGGTAACTTGCAGATGTCGAAGAATAGTCTTGCAGTGCGATAGGAGTTTTTCATGAGTCTCGGAGCGTGCTTTAGTGTTCCTTAGAAGTGGTCCTGGTCTATGTGTCCTGCTCTGTGTCATGTAACACTGGGACGGTGTAAACACCCAAAATTTTCCCTCACTAATTCCACACCATTGGCTTGTTATCTTTCATGTTTGCCTTAGTATAAGCATACCATCTCATATTGCATTTTTTGTTTCACTACATAGTTCAAGTTCATCTGCATCTAGGGTTTGTGATCTGAGAAATCCAAGGATCCATCTGAGCTACTCCAAAGGCCTCCAAGCATTCCAAAAGGGTCCATGTATGTTCAATCATCATATTATATCCCCCAAAGATCAAGGAAGTCAAAGAATCACAAGAACTGGGAAAGCATGGAAGCAGAGCCAGAGTTTAACTGCACAGATGACCTGAAATTAGGGTTTTGGTTTCAGAGGCCATAACTCCAATTTTTTTGGCCATTCTTGTTTCTAATAGTGTCAATATGTAATAAGGATCATGTGTACCAAGTTTGATGAAGAAATTCATTGTGGAAGTCATCTGATCAATGAGTAACTTCTTGAGCAAGTCAGAGCAAAATCAGGGCATCTGAGGCCCCCAACAATGGAACCAAAGTGGATTTTCATCAAATTGAAGTTATATGATCTTTATTTGATCATTTAAGTGTTTAGAATTTCAAAAAATTGAAGAAAAGTGAGATAAACCAAAAGTTGCCAAAAATGGAAATGACTTGTAATGTAAACTTTCCATTTTGGGAAAGTTTTTCAACCTCCTCTTTCTCAACCAAAAATGCTTCAAATGAAAAATTGTTGGTCATGAAAGTTGTATATTGGATCATTCCCTTTTCAAAAAGTACAAGAACAAGTCCTAATTCATTATGGAACTCAAGTTATGGCTTATCAAAGTTGGAAAAAATCACATAATTTTCAAGAATGCACCAAAAGGGATTCTTTGCAAAACCACTTGCCAAGGCATTTTGTGACTTCAAACACACTTCTAATCATCATGCAAACATAACACATTGCATAAAAATCAGAATTTCCCAAAGAATTGCATCATTCCATGCCTTGAACATCAAGAATTCTCAAAAGGGCCAAAGCTTCATGAAATTGCAAAAGGTCCCATAACTTTGCTCCCACTTGCTGAATTGCCTCAAGACTGATTTTGTGGACATCCTTGATCTCAGCTGCGCATGGACAAGCCAATGAACCATCTACACCATTTCCCATACCTCAAGTACAACACTTTTGACTTTTTGGCAAAAACACCCATACCAATCCCAATAGTCCATCACCCACTCTCTACCCAATCCAGACTCTACAAGCATGCTCCAAGGGTTCATTTTGATAACACACACAAGCCTAACACTCCAAGAACTCAACATTCAACAAAACACTCCCTCTTGCAAAAACCTTCGAATCTCTCAGCTCACTCACTCAATCTTCAAACCAATTTCACCATTGATCTCAAAATCACTCACTGACCACAAAGCAACCATTAAACCACCCAAGAACACCCCATACACAAAACACGATTCTTGGCCAGTTCAGTTGCTGCAACACAAACCAGCCACTCTCAAAGCTTTTGAAGCATTCCATTAGCCTCAGGAGGTTCAAAGGAAGCTTTTTGCACAAAGGAAGTGGCCAGAAAGCTCAAGTTTGGAAAGCCCCATCTCAGGTAGTCATCTGAAATCATTTTTCCAGAACTCCTATTTTATGTTCCAATAAGAAAGAGCATGCTTCACTGATCATTATGAACTTTTTATTTTTGAAAATGGTGGAGAAATGAGTATTTACTGAACCTCTGAAATTTTTGCCATTTTTGATCTTTTCTTCGAATCTTAGGATTGAGCAATTAGAAATTTGTTTTAGGGGTGGATTTGAGCTTAGGAGAGTGAGAGGGTTTAATCTGGAGCTTTAGAGCTCCAGAAATAACCTAGGGAGAGAGTTTGAGATTTTCAAGGGAAGAGGCTGCCGGAGAAGACGACCAGAGCTCTTCCCCGGTGACCTGAAAGTAATTACGTGGCTAATTAGGGTTAGGGCAGTGTTTGAACGTGGACCCTTAGATTGTGCTTTCCCGCGTGTGATGGACGCCTGAGATCATTTCATTAACTTTAATTATGGATTAAATAATTAATTAATTAGGTTTAGCTGGATTTGAATATTGAACCTTAGATTACGCGCGTAGTCAACAAGAATTTCCCCAGAATCAATGACAGCCACTGGATCAGATTACCTTTGCTTTAATTTACTTTAATTTCATATTTTCTTATTTGTTTTACATGATTTATTTAAAATAGCTAGAAAATCCTAAAAAATATTTCCTTTTACATTTTCACTTCAAATAATTTTCTTAACCCAAAAATATTTTTATTTTTATTTTTTGCATTAAAAAATCATTTTTAAAACATTTAAATGTTTGTTTTAATTAATTAATGGAAATTAATTAATTAAAATATCATTTAGGTTTCTAAAAATCTCAAAAAAATTCACATTGCATCTTTAAACATTTAGAGACATTATCATACCATCCATACAAATTTATTTTTGGTTGTGAACAATTTTTGATAATTTTCTTGAATTTAGAGTTCATAAAATTCACATTTTAGAACCCTAACTTCAAGAATTCTTTTCTGCCTAACCAAGAATGTTATGACAATGGTTCTTTTTGCATTGATCTTAATTTGACATGTAGTATCTAGCATAATTTTGTCATAAATTTCTTCTGCATTTTTTATTTGATTTTCATTTTTCCCCTTTAGGTACCTTAAACCCCTAGATAACTTAGAAAAATCATAACTTCCATTAGGTAAAGAGTTAGGTCTCCTCCTTTGGGGTGTGTTATCATATGGGGTTAGGGTTCCTTTGATTGCATTAACAATTTTTTATCTTGTCATTTGCTTCTGTTTTTGACTTTTGCATCTCATGTTGCATTAAAACCCTAATTTCTCATCTTTATTTGCATACATCTTGCATAAGCATTCATACAAGAACTTGCCATGACATTTCAAGCATTCACATGACATATAAGACATAATAGGACACATTAGAATCATGTTTGATCATTTCTTCATCCATTTACCATGTTATGCATTCATTTCATTCCATGAACATTCATGAACTTTCATGCTTCTTTCATGCTTCATTTGCGTCCTCATTACTTGTATGATCATCCATTGCACTAGACATGCATTTTCATCATCTCTTAGAATCATTTACATCATGAACATACTTCTGGTTTTGGTTTGCATGCTTGCATACATTTCATTTACATCTCATCTCTTTCTTTATACTAACCATTTCAGGTGGTAAGTAATTGAGAATTGAATTTGCCTTCACTTCTCATCCATCTTCTCATTCTCTTTTATGCATTCATTGCTGCATTTTATCTTTACTTTAGAGTGAGATTGCTCATTCATGTTCCTCCTTCACTTTTATTCTTCAAGTAACTTATCTTCTTAAGTGAAGTAAGTTAGCTTGTTTCTTCTGCTTCTCCTCCTTTCATCTGCTTCTTCCTTGGTGGCTTTTCTTGAATATCTCTTGCAAGCTTCATAAATCCTAGGAACACCCAAGCATGATAACAATTAGGGTTTTGATTAGTCCCCCATTAGTTTTACCTTTGTGTCATCTTTTGTGTCTCTCCTCTCATCTCATAATCAGGGACTAAACCCTTAAGGTTTTAAGGCTTTGTGATTAAGATTATGCCTGCATCCTTCTCTTAGGATGGAGTGTATAACTTTAATCCTAAGTGTTAAACCCTTAATGCGTTTGAATCTCTTAATCAATCCACCTAATAATCACTAAGACAATAAGCTTGTAACTTGGGCCTTGCATTAGGGTTCTAACTCTTCCTTAATTGGTTAAGAAGGACTAACCCTAGTGTTAATGGACAGGTCCCCCTCAAGTTGTCTTACAAACCATAAAATTCACTTCTTAATCATACCATTAACTAAAATCCACTTTAATAAAGGTTTTTTTTTGTCATGAGGTTAATCCCTAATCATGGATTAAGTTGAGGTATCTTCCTCAGCTTAAATGTTCTCATCTATTATCCTTCTATTAGGATGGTGTAATGAGTCCATTAAATCCTTGATTATGGCTTAAACTCATTACTTAACACTAAACAAAATACCAAAAAACATCTAAATAATCACAAGTAGGTTAATGATCTTAATCTTACATCATGGTAATTAAGTGTGAGGTGCTTACTTCATACTTAAGGTATTCTCATTACCCCTAATCAGAGGGAGGATGTGATGAGTTTACTAACCCTTAGTTTAGGCTTAAGCTCATTAACTTATGACAAACACAAAAAGCAATAAAAGATTGAAAACACAAAAACAAACAATAATCGTCTCCTCCGGGATTCTTTTCTCATCTCATTCACTCACAAACGAGAACTCGCTTCTTCCGTCTAATGCAAGACAGTTAGCACTCGAGCTAGACGAGTCATACACTTGAGCATAGACAAGCAAGTAGTTCATCAGTCAATTTATCGTTCAGTCTCTTTGAGTCGAACTACAGTGTTCTGACTTCCTCATTGCACGAGAGGATACGTAGGCATAATTTAACTGTTATCGAACAAAAGTCTCTGTGTCTTCCCCCTCTTTCAGTATTCTCTTTTAAGCCTCATTCCTGAGCATTTCACTTCACATCTCTTTTTCACTGACACTTGTACATTCTTTTCCAGCTTTTGCACACAGATCGCACTGACACTAACCCTTTAAACACAAACTTTCAAGCGTGGATCCCGTCGAGTACGACGAACAATCTGGGTGCTAATACCTTCCCAGGTTGTAACCAACCCCCTTTCTCAGTTTCTCTGGTTCGCGACCGTCTTATCCATCTTTTCTAGGTTTATGCAGCATTACCTTTCCTTCGGGATAAAAATGCCTAGCTGGCGACTCTTTTCAGTTCATCTTTATGTTCTCCTTTCGCCGACCGTTCACGCTTGTACCGGGATGCAAATCTTCGGGAGCGATAGACGGGGTTTATTGTTAAACTGTTTTCAGTTATGTTATTATTTGGATAAATGTTTTCCTATTTTATGATGTTAAATTCAGGATGGTGAAAATTATGTTTATGAAGTTTTGAATTATGAAGTTTAAATTCCGTTGCAAAATGATTTATGATATTCTTGATGTTGATTAACCCGTGTTACGAGACATGACACTATTTGTGTTGAATTATGATGATATGTGATACCCTTTTTAGATGATTACTCTGATATTATTTAAATATTTTTTTTTGGGGTAGAAGGGTGTTACAGTCAAGAGGGAATATGATGGTCTTGCACTGCATCCAAGTAACCGGGTAGTGAGAGCCTTTGACGGTTCTAAAAGATCGGTTCTTGGGGAAATTGAGTTGCCTGTGGTGATTGGCCCACAGATCTTCAAAACTATCTTCTACGTGATGGACATTTAGCATGCCTATAGCTGTTTGTTGGGTCGGCCATGGATTCATGCCGCTGGAGCTGTAACGTCGACCTTTCACCAGAAGTTAAAATACGAATTGGAGGGCCAAGTTATCACAATCTGTGGGGAGAAGGATATCTTCGTCAGTCATCTAGCTACTTACAAGTATATTGAGATGGACAGAGAGATCCATGAGACAATGAGCCAAGGGTTTGAGGCCCTCAATGTCAATGAAGCAACAAATGAAGTGTCTAGTACTTCGATCTCCTCTTATAAGCAAGCTTAGAAGGTTGTTGAATACGGGAATGCCCAAGGCTGGGGCAAGCTGCTGCAAGTTCAGGTCAAAGAAGACAAGTTCGGGTTGGGTTACAAACCATCCCGACAGGTCCAAGAGGAGGCTGCTGAAGCTCCCAAGTTTATCAGTGGGGGAATGCTGACCCCGGATGCAATCAACAATGTGGAAGACAAGGCTGAAAGTGACTTCAACCTGGAAATCTGGATTCGTCCAAGGGTCCCAGGCCAGCAAGTCCTCAACTGGTCTTCCCAGGAAATTATAAGGATTACTTCTGCAGAGTAATTATTATTTCCTGTTTAAGCATGCATCAAGTCCTGCATCTTGCCCAAGGTGTCAGGACTCATTTTGTAATAGGGCCATATTTGTATTTTGTGCAAATGAATTATTAAAATGGACATCTTTTGCAAACGATCTTCTTTTTCGCTCACTGTCTTTCATTTTTGTTATTTTCGCACAAAGCAATAAATGGCAATGTTTTACAATAATAATTCCATTCACACTTTTTTCTAAATAAAATAAAATCAATCACTAAAATGAACAAATCTCAACCCTTGCAGAGATAATCCTCCAGATTGCACCGACAACAACACTGCTATGACCTTGTATGACTTCGACAATCCAATTAATCAAGCAGATGAAGGGGTTGATGAAGACTATGATTTGCCTGAGGAGTTGGCTAGGTTGTTAATACAAGAGGAAAAAGTGATTGCTCCTCATCAGGAGGAGGTTGAAACTGTCAATCTTGGTACCGAAGAAGATGTGAAAGAGGTAAAGATCAGGGCCAGTCTGCAAGCTCCAGTAAAAGAACAACTCATCAGTATGCTTCGGGAATATGTCGACGTCTTTGCTTGGTCCTTTCAAGATATGCCAGGTCTAAATACGGATATTGGCATGCACAGATTTCCACTGAAAGAAGATTGTCCGCCTGTCAAACAGAAGCTACACTATACTCGCCCAGACATGGCCATGAAGATCAAAGAAGAGGTACAAAAGCAGTGGGACGCCAATTTTCTCGCTGTAACTAGTTACCCGTTGTGGGTTGCTAACATTGTACCCATACCTAAGAAGGATAGCAAGGTGCATATATGTGTGGATTACCGGGACCTGAACAGAGCCAGCCCGAAGGATGATTTCCCATTACCTCACATTGACGTATTGGTGGATAACACGACTCAGTTCTCGGTATTTTCTTTTATGGATGGATTTTCTGGATACAATCAGATTAAAATGTCACCTGAAGACATGGAAAAGACAACTTTCATCACGCCCTTGGGCACATTCTACTAAAAGGTACTGTCGTTTGGTCTGAAGAACGCCGGTGCAACATATCAACGGGCTATGGTAACATTATTCCACGATATGATCCACAAAGAAATCGAGTGCTATGTGGATGACATGATTGCCAAGTCCATTACAGAGGAAAACCATTTGGTGAATCTACTGAAACTGTTCAAGCATCTGAGAAAGTATCAGTTGAAGTTGAACCCCAACAAATGCACATTCGGGGTACATTCTGGTAAGCTGCTGGGTTTTATTGTAAGTGAAAAAGGAATTGAGGTTGACCCCGACAAAGTGAAAGCCATTCAGGAGATGCATGCACCTAAGACTGAGAAAGAAGTTCGAGGGTTCTTAGGTAGATTGAACTACATTTCAAGGTTCATATCTCATCTCACTGCAACCTGCAAGCCCTTGTTCAAGCTGTTAAGAAAAGAGAAAACAGTTAGGTGTAACGATAATTATCAGAGAGCTTTTGACAAGATCAAAGAAAATCTGCAAGAACCTCCGATTCTCATGCCTCCAATCGAAGGAAGACCTCTAATCGTATCTGACAGTATTAGAAGAATCAATGGTGTGTGTGTTGGGCCAGCATGACGAGTCTGGTCGAAAAGAGTATGCAATATACTACCTAAGCAAAAAGTTTACCGACTGTGAACAACGTTATTCACTGCTCGAGAAAACTTGTTGTGCTTTAACGTGGGTTGCTCGCCGACTAAGACAGTATATGTTGACTCATACTACCTTATTGATCTCAAAGATGGATCCAGTCAAGTACATATTTGAGAAGCCAACACTTACCGGAAGGGTTGCAAGATGGAAAATGATTTTAACAGAGTATGACATTCAGTACACCTCTCAGAAAGCCATCAAGGGCAGTGTATTGTCTGACTATCTGGCTGAGCAACCCATTGATGATTACCAGCCTATGAGATTTGACTTCCCTAACGAAGACATCATGTTCTTGAAAGCAAAAGATTGTGAAGAGCCTGTTCACACTGAAGGGCCTGACCCAGAAGAAGCATGGACTATGATGTTTGACGGGGCAGTTAATTGCAACGGTCGTGGGGTTGGTGCAGTACTTATCACACTTAAAGGAGTTCATATGCCTTTCTCAGCAAAACTCACCTTTGCTTGCACTAACAATGAAGCAGAATACGAAGCTTGTATCATGGGTCTTGAGGAAGCCATTGACCTCAGGATCAAAACCTTGAATGTATTCGGAGATTCAGCTTTGGTAATCAACCAGACCAACGACAAGTGGTATACTCATCAGGAGCATCTGATTCCCTACCGTGACTATACGAGGAGATTGTTGACCTTCTTCACAACAATTAAGCTTGAATACATCCCTCGAGATGAGAATCAGTTTGCAGACGCGTTGGCTACCATTTCATCCATGATCAAAGTACAAGTTGCTAATTATGTACCTCGGATTTTGGTATCCAGACTGGACCGACCGACATATGTATTCTCTGTGGACACTGTCACTGACTACAAGCCTTGGTTCCACGACATCAAAGGCTTCTTGTAAACTCAGACATACCCACCTAGGGCATCGTCAAACGATAAGAAGACATTAAGAAGGCTACCCGGCAGTTTCTTCCTCAATACTGATGGTTCTTTGTACAAGCGAAACTTCGACATGGTCTTGATCAGATGTGTTGACAAAAAGGAAGCAGACCTACTGATGCACGAAGTACATGAAGGTTCTTTCGGTACCCATGTCGGAGGACATGCAATGGCAAAGAAGTTGTTAAGATTGGGTTACTATTGGATCATAATGGATGCAGACTGTTGTGCCTATGCCAGAAAATGCCACAAATGCCAGATCTACGCAGATAAAGTGCATGTGCCTCCCAATCCTTTGAATGTAATGTCTGAAAAGGGATATCATCTGTCGATATGGAGTTCCCGAGCGAATCATTATTGATAATGGTTCCATTTTGAATAACAAGATGATGGCAGAACTGTCTTGGGACTTCAAAATCCAACATCACAACTCTTCTCCTTACAGGCCAAAGATGAATGGCGCTGTTGAGGCCGCTAACAAGAATATTAAGAAGATTGTGCAGAAGATGGTAGTCACCTACAAAGAATGGCACGAAATGCTACCATTTGCCTTGCATGGGTACCGAACCTCTATCAGAACATCTACCGGGGCAACACCTTATCAGCTTGTGTATGGTATGGAAGTTGTCCTACCTGTTGAAGTTGAACTACCCTCCTTACGGGTAATGATGGATGTGAAACTGGACGGAGCATAATGGGTCCGGTCTCGATATAATCAACTGAATTTGATTGAAGAGAAAAGATTAACAACTATCTGTCATGGATAGTTATATCAGAAGTGAATGGAGAATGCCTTCAATCAGAAAGTCAGACCTCGGGAATACCAAGTGGGGGAGCTTGTTCTGAAAAGACTTCTTCCTCCTCATACAGACCACAGGGGCAAATGGACGCCGAACTACAAAGGCCCATTCATAGTAAAGAAAGTTTTCTCTGGTGGGGCACTGATGCTCACTATGGATGGTGAGGACTTCCTATCTCCTGTGAATTCAGATGCAGTTAAAAAATACTTCACATAAAATGACCCGCTGGACATAAAAATAGAATGTAAGTCCAGGCAAAAATAGGGCATCCCGGCGAGTCAAAAACAGAATAAGAGACACGGGCAAAAATAAGGGAAAAATAAAAAAATGTACACCCGCTGAGTTGAAAAGCCACATCGGACAGCTCAGGCAAAAATGGGTATCCCGGTGGATTCAAAACCCGAAAGGGCGATTCACGCAAAATCAGGGAATAAGAGAACAACTACATTCTGAATTCGTCTGCATCACTCACGAGATGGCAAGCTTCGAAAGGATAAAGCGTCAGTCAGAATCAACCTTCTTCAGAAAGTGAGATAAGAAGAACGTCAAGGTCATACGGGCCATAGCAAAGGGAGCTCACTGAAGCGTCATCTTCAACATTTCCAGCTGTCGCTCCCGGGATTTTCATCCCAGTACAAACGCGAAAGTGGCGCGAAAAAGGTAAAATCGCCAGCCAGACATTTTTATCCTGAATGAATGGGAAAGGTAATGTTGCACAAACCTGAGGAAGAAGGAAAGGACAAGGCCTTGCGAACCAAAGATCTGGGTTCGGGAGTCGGTTACGCCCTGGGAAGGTATTAGCACCCAGATCGTCCACCGTACCCGACGGGATCCACGCTTGCTTGTTTGCTTCAAAGGGTAAAATAATATAACTGCTGCTGAATAAAACTGCTGCTGGAACTGTAATGGAATGAGAAAGGGAACTGAGAAAGGAGCTGGAGAATGGAAAGAAAGAGGGGAAAATGTAGGGAAAATAAAGAATGTGCTCGAATGGGCCCTACCCCGCTGCCTACGTACCTCATCGGGAAAACGAGGATCAGAGTCGACGTAGTTCGCCTAACTAAGGCGGGAACTTGTTTGTGTTTTTTAGGATGACGTTGCCATAGCTCTAGCTCAGGTGTTACCGGCTCTGACTCGAGGGTGTTTACCGTATCGCTGTTTGAACTGTCAAGGCAAGTCGCATTCATCCGCAAAGAGTAGGAAATGAGAAGAGAAGACGCGATGTCTTTGTTTGTTGTCTTTTATGAGAAGTGTTTTGGAATTTATTGTTTGTGAAGATAGTCTCATGATTAGACTTGTACTTCATGCTAGACAAGTGTCGCTCCCGATAAATGGGGAATGGCCCAGATAAAGGTACAGACGCGAACGGTTGGCGAAAAGAACAATGAGAACACACAGCAGTGAACTCACTGGAGATGAAAAGAGTCGCCAGCTAGGCATTTTTATCCCGGAGGAAAGGCAATGCTGCATAGACCTAGAAAGAGATGGATAAGACGGTTGCAAACCAGAGAGACTGAGAAAGGGGGTTGGTTACAACCTAGGAAGGTATTAGCACCCAGATTGTCCGCCGTACTCGACGGGATCCACGCTTGAAAGATTTGTGTTTTAAAGGGGTAATGTCAGTGCAATTTGTGTGTAAAAGAGCTGGAAAACAAAATGTACAGGTGTCAGTGTAAGAGAAAAGTGAAGTGTATAAATGATGTGTCAGTGTAGGAACAGGAATAAGATGCTCAAGATAATGAGGCTAAGAAAATAATACTGAAAGAAGGGGAATATACAGAGACTTTTGTTCGATAACTGTTAAGTTATGCCTACGTATCCTCTCGTGCAATGAGGAAGTCAGAACACCGTAGTTCGACCCAAAGAGACTGAAAGGTGAATTGACTTGTGAACTGCTTACTTGTCTATGCTCAAGTGTATGACCTGTCTGGCTCAGGTGCAAACTGTCTTGCATTAGACAGAAGAAGCGAGCTCTCGTTTGTGAGTGAATGAGATGAGAAAAGAATCCCGGAGGAGACGATTATTGTTTGTTTTTGTGTTTTCAGTCTTTTATTGTTTTTGGATTTTGTCATAAGTTAATGAGCTTAAGTCTAAACCAATGGATTTAGTAAACTCATCACATCTTCCCTTTGATTAGGGGTAATGAGAATACCTTAAGTGTGAAGTCAGATTCTCACACTTAATCACCTTTGGTGTAGGATTAAGATCATTAACCTACTTGTGATTATTTAGATGTTTTTGTGGTTTTTGTTTAGTGCTAAGTAATGAGGTTAAGCCATAATCAGGGATTAAACAGACTCATTACACCATCCTAATAGAAGGATAATAGATGAGAGTGTTTAAGCTGAGGAAAGCTCCTCAACTTAATCCATGATTAGGGATTAAACTCATGACCAAACAAAGCCTTTATTAGATGGATTTTATTTAATGATATGATGATGAAGTGATTTTTAGGGTTTATAAAACAACTTGAGGGGGACTTGTCCATTAACACTAGGGTTAGTCCTTCTTAACCAGTTAAGGAAGAATTAGAACCCTAATGCAAGGCCCAAGTTACAAGTGTGAAGTCTTGATGGTTATTATGTGGATTGATTAAGAGATTTAAACACATTAAGGGTTTAACACTTAGGATTAAAGTTATACACTCCATCCTAATAGAAGGATGCAGGCATAAACTTAATCACAAAGCCTTAAAGCCTTTAGGGTTTAGTCCCTGATTATGAGATGAGAAGAGAAGACTCAATGAGACACAAAGGTAAAAGACTAAGTGGGGGACTAATCAAAACCCTAATCATTGTCATGCTTGGTTGTTCCTAAGGTTTGTGAGGTTTACAAGAGCAATCTCCAATGGAACCACCAGGAAGCAGATGAAAGGATCAGGAGAAGCAAAGTAACTTGCTTTATTCAAGAAGTCAAGTCACTTGAAGAAAGAAAGTAAGAAGAAGAAGAATGAACAAGCTCAATCTCAAACACATACTAAAATGCAGCAAGGGTGCATGAAAGAGATGAAAAGAAATTATGAGAAGTGAAGGCAAATTCACTTCTCCAACAACTTACCACCTGAAATGTTAGTGAAAGAAATGCAATGCAATGTAAAATGAAATGAAATGGCATGATGTAAACCAAAACCAGAAGCATATATGAGATGATAATGATGCTATAAGATGTTACAAACATGTGACAAGGCATGGGGATGATCATACAAGCTCATGGATGCAAGTGAAGCAAGTTAAGACACATGAACATACATGAAAAGGTTATGAAATGCAAATGGCATACAACATGGAAAATGCAAGATGTAATGATCAAGCATGCTTTCAATATGTCTTAAGATGTTCAATGAATCAAAAGAATGCATAAAATGCTATGACAAGTCAAGGTATGAATGCAAATGCAAGATGGATGCATATGGAAGCCCAAATTAGGGTTTATGATCAAAGCATCAAACAAAAACCAAAATCAGAAGCAAACATCAAGATAAAAAATTGAAAATGCACACAAAGGATCCCTAAACCTATACTAACTCACTGCCCAAAGGAAAAGTTCCAACTCTTAACCTAGTTCAAGTTATGATTTTCTTAAGTTTTCTAGGGTTTTAGGGTTCCTTAACAAGAAAAATGCCAAACAAATGGAAAATGCAAGATCAAATCATGACCATTTAATCTCACAAACTACATGATATGCTAAACACAATGCAAAAAGAATCAAAGTCCAACTCTCAAGGGTTAGGCATAAATGATTTTTGGAAGTTTGGATCAAAATAATGCATAAAAAATGATTTTAATTCCATGGAAAATTCTCAAAATGCATCAAGATCAAAAAATAAATTTGGTTTGAGGGTTGGACAATGTTTCTAAATGTTTTTAAATGTTTCATGAATTTTTTGGTGATTTTTAAATACCTAAAAGTATTTTTAATTAATTAATTCTCATTAATTAATTAAAAAGAAACTTTTAAATATTTAAAAATAATTTTTTAATGCTAAAAATAAAAATGAAAATATTTTTGTGTCCTGAAATTAAATAAAAGCTCACATAAAAAATTTCATAATTTTTGGATGAGTTTTACTATTTTAAAATAAATGGAGAAAGAAATATAAAATAAATGGAATAAAAACAAAGAAAAAGAAAGGTAAACGCAATGGAGGGCCAGGATGGGTTCTGGGGAGAGGTCTGTTGACTACGCGCGCAGATCAATGGATCACATTCAAACTTGACTAAACTGGATTATGAATTAATTAATTGAGATTAGGGTTTAATGAGTGCATCTGGGCCACACATACACGCGCCAAGTCAACCAAGTCAACAGATCCAACGCATCAGATTCAAACTACACTTAATGACATGATTAAGCCCTAATTATTTTCAGGTGGCCGGAGAAGACTTCCGGTCGTCTTCTCCGGTGGGAACCTCACCTGAAAATTCCTAGAATCTTCAAAACGCAACTAAAATGAAATCTAAACAAACAGAAATCCTTCCCACACTTCACTGAATCAAAACCCTAACACAAACATCATTTACATTTCATCAATCTCATGAATCGAAACAAAACAAATTTTAGGGCAAGACTTTCAGAACACGATTAAACTCTCATCTCTTCACCATTTTCAAAACCAACCACATATTCATGATCAGGGAAACATGTAGAAGCTATTAAGAACTTAAAAATTCATTTCTGGAAAAAAAGTTCTTGAGCTACCTGAGTTTTGAAGCTTTCAGTTTTGTAACTTTCTGGCCTCTCCTCTTTGTGCAATCTACTCCCTTTGGTCCCTTGATGAGGTCTGGATGCTTAGAAGGAGTTTGTGTTGGCTGGTTTGAGAGTTTGAACAGCTTCTGCTCAAGCTCAGGTGAGAATCATGTTTATGATTCAGGCAGTTTAAGGCAAGGGTGAGGGGTGCTTTGTGACCAGGATGATGAGTGGAGTTGATCTATGAAGTTTGTTCAAGTGTTTGTGGCTTGTTTTCTGAGTTTCGAAGGCTTTTGCTTTTGAGAGTGAAAATGAGAATGTTGTTCTTGCTGGTTGCAGGCTTGTGTGTTATGATGTTTGGCTTGCAAATTGTTTGTATAAACAATGCTGATTGGTCAGAAGATGTGACATGCCCTTTTGTGATAGGTGTAGCTACTTTTGCCAATTTGTCAACTTTGTGTAAGAGAAGTATGGGTCATGTTCTAGCCAAGTACAAGGGGTGTGGGCTGCGCAGCATGGTGTGAGGGAAAGGCTAGGATGGTTCAGCAATGTAGCTAGCAAGTGGATGAAGTGTTATGATGGCTTTTGCAACTTGCTTGCTTTTGATCTTCATGAAAAATATCTTGCCTCACAAGCCATAAAACATGTGATTTCTTTGGTCCAATCTGAACTTTAGATGCCACATTGTCATGTTATGTGAATTAAAAGTCCATTTGATAGCCTTAGAACACTTGATCAAGTCATTTTGCAAAATACCTCTTTGGTAGAAACTTTGAAATTTTGTGATTTTTGCCAACTTTGACAAGCCATAACTTTTGATCCAAAATGAATTAGGTCATGTTCTTGTACTTTTTGAAAAGGGAAAGATCTATTCTACAACTTTCATGACCAAAGTTTTTCCATTTGAAGCATTTTTGGATCAAAAAGTAAGGGTTGAAAAAGTTACATAAAATGACATTTCATTAAAAGTCAAACTTGCCCAAAAAAGTCAACTTTGCAAAAACTTGAGATTATTGAATTTTGTGAACTTCCAACTTCTTCTATGATCAAATAAAGATCATATACACTCAAAAGGATGAAGATCACCCCTTGGTTGGGTCATTGGGGGCCTCAGATGCCCTGATTTTGCACTGACTTGTCTGAAAAGTCAACTCTTGATCAGATGACTTCCCCATGGAATTTCTTCATGAAAATTGATATGCATACTCCCTATACCATATAGAGACCAATAGAAACAAGAATGACCAAAAAATTTGGAGTTATGGCCTCTGAAACCAAAACCTTAATTTTAGGTCATCTGTGTAGTTAAACCTGGCTCTGCATCCACACCATTTCCAGTTCTTGTGATTCTTTGGCATTATTGACTTTGAGAGGATGTAATATGATACTTGGACACACATAGAACCCTTTGAATTGATTGATGACCTTTGGAGTGGCTCAAGAAGCTCTTGGAGTGCTCAGATCACAAACCCTAGGTGCAAATGACTTAGAACCAATGCAAAGACTCAAAATTGTGGTATGAGATGTTATGATTGTGTTTATGCATATGAAATGATCACAAGCCATGGTGTGAATGGGTGAGGGCAAATTTGGGGTGTTTACAACAAGCTCATATTATTCCAAGATGGAATGAATATGAGTGCCCCATGGAATAAGGCTATACACAAAAGGCTATTTCAATCCTTTATTAAATGTCTTTTGGATTTTTGTTTGGAGATGAGAGAAGAAGACTCAAGTCGGAAAAGGACAAAAAATAAGGGGGACTAAGACCAATTCTAAGTTATTTATTCAATGGATGTCCTAATGGTTAATGTGGTTTTTCTATTCCTAAGGAAACAAAAGGAAAAGAAAGAAGAAAAAGGATGAAACTTACTTCCTAAGGAAGATAACTTGGTCCTAACGAAGGGGAATCCTACCATTCACAAATATGGAAGTAAAAGGTGAATTAAATGCATAAGGAAATGCATAAAAGAATTAAAAGGATAAGGTGTAAGGAAACAAACATCAACCTTCCTTCAAATCAAGGGTTAGTGGTGTACATTTAATAAAAAGGAATGAGGTAAACACATACCAAATAATTCCTAAGGTAACTTGGACCTAAATTAGACTCAATCTAAGGTTTAGTGAACCTAAAGGCAATGCAATGCAAAATTCAGCAGCCTATAACAGCGACCAAATGCAAAAATAACAATGAAATGCCATGTAACACACAATCAGATTTTTATAGCATATAATCAGCATGCAAGACAGGTGTAAAAAGTCACCAACAACATGAACTACACAACAAACAACATACATTTTACAGCTCCTATATGCAGAGTCAGCTATGAAATGTAAAATGCAGCTTTGATTATTTTCATTTTTTATGCACAAATTCAATCATGAAATGCTCAATTAACATGAATATGCAATATGCAATATTAATATGGATCAAGCACATAATTGAATGTCATGATTATTTTTTGAGGGATTATGCAAGAATGCACCACATGATTTGTTATGCAACAAGTATGCAAAATATGGCGCATGAACATGGCATATGAACAATGATCATGAATATGCAACATGATACATCAACAAGAATGCCAAACTTAATCTAAAAATTCAGAATTGAATTGATGTGAATGATGTGATCAAACATGCAACCAAATGGACATACATACATGGTTACATTAAATGAAACATATACATTGATACAATTAGATGCAAATGAGTTAATGAAACATGCGAAAGATGCAAAAAAAGAATGAAACATGATTATTTATATGACAAAAAATGCATGGACATAGCAACAATATGCAATAAGCCAATTCATGAATAAACTAACACATAAACACAAAATATGCGAAATGGACGGAAGCATGTCGAAACGACTTGAAATGGAGGAATTAGATGTCAAAACTAATCTTGAAAATTCCCTAAAATCATAACATATCAATCTATGGTGGTAAAGGGGGAAGTAATGCCCAAGAAAGAGGGAAAAAAGAACTTCTTGCAATCGAATTATTTCCTAAAGCTCCTAATGCAACTATTATCTAGTGAGAACAAATTTTACATCTAAAAGCCATAATCTAAACCTTAATGGCACCTAGGATAAGCTATAATCTAACTAAGAACAAACAAAGTAATCAAATCGTAATCAAGACAAGATTAAATGGTCAAGCGCATACACAACGATAAACATACGAAGAATGTCGTCATGGCGAGATGAAGGGAATAAATTAAATCAAGAAGCGGATTTAGATCACCAACCTACGAAGCGGAGGATTGCTTCAGTGAGTGTTGTGATGTAGATCGGAATGCAAATGGAGAAGAAAACTGGAGAGTCGAAGCTTCGATCCGCGAACGTGCAAAATAAATGTGGTTGATGGTGCTTCTTGATGACCACTTGATCAATAACCTCTAATAAGCTCAAAAATCTTCCAAAATCAGAATTAATTCTTCAAATAAGCTTCACAATGAGATGATTAATGGAGGTTTTAGCTTCAGGTTCTTCAAATTCCAATGAAGAATTTGAAGAACTTCTTATGAAGAAGCTTTGGTGAAAGGTTGAAAATGGTGGAAAAGTTTGGGAGAAGAATGAAAAAGATGAAGAATAGTGAAGAAAAAAATGGGGAGCCCTTTGCCTTGGGATGGTTTAGGTTTATATAATGTGTAGGCTTGGCATAAGGTTTGGGAATTGAGGTTACTTAGGAGTTAGGTTAGGTTTGGAGTTAGTTAGGATTCTAGAGAGTTCTAGAGTATTCTTTGGAATATTCCTTAGAATATTCCTTGGAAGGTTGTATAAGACTCTAGAATATGGTAGAGTAATCCCAAAAGAAGAGTGTGGAACAAATGTGAAGAGTGTGGAACAAGGCAAAGGAAAGGAAAAAATGGATGAGAAAAAACTGAAAAAATAGCAAAAACAGCTTATGTATTGATACATACACGTATGCATCGATGCATACTGAAGCATTGGTAATTCCAGCAAGAAAAATCAAATATGCATCGATACATAACACGGATGCATCGATACATGTCAGTTTTTTAAATAATATGTATCGATACATGGCTGTAAGCATCGATGCATACTGAAGTTTTTAACAATAATGCATCGATACATCCTTCGTATGTATCGATACATAGTCCCTCTTCAGAAACACAAAGGAGCATGTATCGATACAAAACACGTATGTATCGATACATAGCCTCAAAAAATTGTTTTTCCTTGATTTTTCCATCACTTCTTGATCCAACTTGGTCCATGAGACTCTTGTAATCATACTTTCATGATTTTGAACCCAAAACGTCATGAGTTGACCTTCCTTTTGCACCATATTTGAGAAATTTTGTGGACCTTTTATTGCCTCCGAGTAGTCATTCACTATCTAGACATTGATCACAAACCCATGCCCTTACAATGATAACTATGATGCCATGCTTGGATTATGCTATGAATTATGCTGCGAAATGATATGCGGATCATGAAAATGAGAGGGCAAATTTTGGGGTGTTACAGCTGCCCCTATTCAATCATTGTAGACTTGAATGGATGATAGATGTTGCTTTCAAACGTTGGAAGTATGCAGGGATTGAATACTAGAAACAACCGGAAAATTTGCACTCGGTTGAAGAAGAAAAAAGGGAAATAAACCCAACCATCCGAACTCTGCTTGGGGAGAACTATGATGTGAAGAATAGTGAACCGGTGAATATTTTGGAATAACACTAGGAGATTGCTGATTTGCCACGCTATAGGTGGACTTTTGCTGGGCTATTAATGATGTGCCACATAACGGGTGGTCTTCTGAATGCTTTTCCACACTACGGGGACTTCAATACCTTTCCACTCCATAGGGGCCACTGCTTGCTACGGGAGACTTTTGATACCTTACCACCCTGAGGATGGACTTCTGCTCACTCTGCGGGGATACTCTGCCCGCTACGGGGGACTTCTGCTCGCTACGGGAGACTTTCAGAAAAGTTTCCACACTACGGGGGGCACATTGCTCAGCTACGAGAGACTTTCAGAAAATTTGCCACACTACGGGGGCACATTGCTCAGCTACAGGAGAGTTCAACTCACTACGGGAGAATTCAATATTTTTCCACACTACGGGGGTTGTTGCTCACTACGGGAGACTTTTGCTCACTACAGGAGAATTCAATTTCTTGCCACACTACGTGGGCTGTTGCTCGCTACGGGAGACTTTTGCTCACTACAGGAGACTTCAATTTCTTGCCATACTACGGGGGCTGTTGCTCGCTACGGGAGACTTTTGCTCACTACAGGAGATTTTGGCTCACTACGGGGGACTTTAGAAATTTACCACACTACGGGGGCAGATTACTCACGACGGGAGACTTTGGCCCACTACGGGGGCAGATTGCTCACTACAGGAGACTTTGGCCCACTACAGGGGACTTTGGTTTCTTGCCACACTACGGGGGTTGTTGCTCGCTACGGGAGACTTTTTCTCACTATATGAGACTTCACTTTTTTGCCACACTACGGGGGCTGTTGCTCGCTATGGGAGACTTTTGCTCACTACAGGAGACTTTGGCCCACTACGGGGAACTTTAGAAATTCGCCACACTACGGGGGAAGATTGCTCACGACGGGAGACTTTGGCCCACTACGGGGGCAAATTGCTCACTACGGGAGACTTTGGCCCACTACGGGGGACTTTGGCCCACTACGGGGGACTTTTGCCCACTACGGGGGACTTTAATATTTTACCACACTACGGGGGTTGTTGCTCGCTACGGGAGACTTTGGGAATTTTCCACCCAGAGGATGGACTTTGGCCAATCTACGGTTGGACTTTCAAAATTTGCCACCCAGAGGATGGACTTTGGCCAATCTACGGTTGGACTTTAAGAATTTTCCACCCAGAGGATGGACTTTTGCCAATCTACGGTTTGACTTTGGATAAGTTGCCACGCTGCGGGTGGACTTTGGATATCAACCTTGGATCGAGCATGCATATGTTGAACTGTATGACATGATGCCCCATGACACTAGGGGATAGGTACAAAGGAAATTCCTGACGCAGAAATAACAAACCCTTGCTGACTCTGTGGGGAATACAAGTGATTGCCAATATTTCTGTTGGAGAAGAGTGTGACTAGTCTGTCTCGACTTATCACCTTGCCAAAAATAAATTAGACTTTAGATTTGAAGGCCCGGTTAGGGGATGCCTCAACTGTTAGGGATTAAATCTCACCCCTAAGACTCAACTTGGTGATCTGCAACTTTTCGACTTAGCTGGGGAAAGTCCCGTCAAGGCTCTGCTGAGGAGAACTCTATGTCTATCTGAATTTTCCGAACCTCTATGGGGAGGGAAACCGTTGAGCTGACTATCGGGAATACTTGAATTCTTGTAAGAAATGTTTCACTACGGGAAAATGACTCTTGCTAGGGATAATCCTTATTGCTCTGCTGGGGAAGAGAAGGATTTGGTGTGAGATCTGCTGGGAAATAAGATCAAGGAAACATGCTGAAGAAATGTTTGGCGACTTTATTGGGGATAACTCCCATGCGCCCGATGGGGATAACGAAGCTGAATCGCGTCCTTCTTGAGGAGGAAAGACTTCTCGTCGTTTCGTGCTATGGGTCACTTGTTTTGATTCGGGCTTTACCTTAAGAGGATTTTACAAAAGACTTGGTGTCTTCAAACTCTTCAGGAGTATAACTGCCCCGGTATTCCGAACTTCCGATTATCTGTCTTCGGGAAAGAATAAATCCTCATGCGATTGGGGTGGCTTGCCCCAGTATGAGTCTTTGACTAATTTCTCTAGGAGAGATTTGAATCTCGAGTGATTGCCCCAATTTGGCTGAAATTTGAAGAGATTGCTCGATGTAATTGCCCCGGATTGGCTGGCCTTTACCATAACTAGTTGGGAAAATCCTTACTCAATGGAGCTTTCTCGGAAAAGTGCACCTTGACGTAACTGTCTTTCAGAAGTTTTAGACTTCCCAACTTGTCAAGCTTAAGCTTCTGGACTGAATTTCCACATGTGAGCTTTTTATGATGCCAAACAAATGTATGCAAGTAGAAAATGTTTTATTATGTGAATGGAAATTCTAACGCAACACACATGTTAATCTTGAAGTTTTGAAAAGGTGTCGCAAACCTTTGTGAGCAAATCACTGGTTGAGATACGACATTATTTTTGAATGAAAGTATGTACATGCAATACCAACAAGTATCTTTTAGCACAACTCAAAGGAGTCAGGAACGCGGTCTCGTGATAGTACACTCTCAAAATAACCCTGCTTCAGTTAGGACTTTTGAGGGTTGTATCGTGGCCTGGTTCATGGTTTGTAGAAACAAAGGATATAGGTTCAAATTTTATATGTTCCCACCCCTCTTCGTGATGTTCTCCATTCCTATGTTCAGCTAATTTTCGCAAGCGTTCACCTTTCATAAGGGTTTTGTGCTGGTTGAGGAACCATTGCTGCTAACAGTTCAAGCACCAATCAAGTTGTCGTTTGGAGTCAGTCACCCCTCTTATCTTTCATGTCTGTGCCACACGACTTTGTTCTTGTTTGAGGATCTTTCTTGTGTAATCCTTTTCGTTTTTTGCTTTTGCATTTTTTTCTTATCCCTAACTTTTGCCTGGACTGATTCTTGTGAATCTTTGATTGTGAAGTCCAGCAGGATGCCCTAACTTTTGCCTAAGTTGCTTGTTTTCAAGTTCGACTTAGCGGGCTCTTTTTTTCATCTCTACTTTACTTTGAACAAATTGTGTGACACTGGTTGTCTTGATTGCTTTGAAAGGGTCGTGACTGTCTCACTTCTTGGTTGATGAGGGATAACCATTGTGGTTTCCGATCTCTGGACCTCTTGCTTGGGATAACCGTTGTGGTTTCTGGTCATTGGACCTCTTGATTAGCATAGTAGAATGTAATGGGTCCTCAAATACACTCCTTTATGAAATCCTGAACGCTTGGTCTGACTAGTTGACAAATACCCTGCCCCTGGGTTAATCGTAAGGGTTTTTTCATGCGAAAAGAAACTCTTACTTCAAGGCTCAAAGAGGTTAGCAAGGGTTTATCTCCCTTATATCTCCGGTGTTTAGGGATTTGAAACAAAGACTGTACATCATCAACAGGGTCTTATTCGAGAGCACACAATTACAGATTCTTGCGTTTTAGTTTCATCGTTCTCCTTCATAGAGTTTGAGCATGACAATTGGTATTGCAATATACACATACAAAATTATAAGTGAATGTGAATGAATTACTTCAAGAAAAACATGTAAGTTTTATTATTGCTAACATTCAAAAGAAAACAAATTTCGTACATGTAGACAAATGTTTAGCAAATAAAAGAAACTACAAATGGAAATGCAGTAAAGAAGATGAATATTGCCGTTGTTGAGGAATTTTGACTTCGTCTGGACCTGTCAGTCTTGGATACTTTCAGTGATCGATAGCTCTTTCACAGACTTGTAATCTTCAAGTTGCAGCCGTATACCCAACCATGGCAATCATACCTCTTCTTCTAGTTATTCTGACTCTGACGCGAGACGTCTGAAGGAAAGAGTGAAACTGGAGAGTAAATTTGTCTTGTAAGGTTGCTCGAAAAGACCTGGCGATCTTCTGCCTACGTATCTCCATTGACCAATGACCAATGAAGAATCAGAGCGACGTAGTTCCCCTCAATAGGGAAGACAATGCATTGAAGAAAAACAAACAAACAGTTGCCATTGCTGAGAGTATCTGAATACTGATGGCTTTATTTGCTTCCTGAAAACTCCAGCTTAATGTGGACCATCTGGTAAAACAACCGTGACACCGGCTCCGTTGTGATTAGGCATTGGGTTTTGGAGTACATTTGGGCGAGGAGCAAAATTGATCGCTTTGGAGTCAATTAGGTCCTGTACCTTGTTCTGAAAAGCCCAACATTTCTCAATATTGTGCCCCTAGGCACCTGAATGGAATTCACATATGGCATTTTCATCAAAGTTTGGAGGTAGATTATCAGGAGAATGAGCTCTCATGGTACGAAGCTCGACCATGTTCAACTTTAGCAGCTCTAGAAGCAATACAACATATGGGCATGGGATGGGATCAAGTCTGCGGTTCCTCACTCTTGTTCTTTCCTAATTTGGTTTATGTGCCTGATATTGCTGACCTTGAGGTTGTTGAACCTGTGGCGTAATAGTTACTGCAGCTGTTTGGTAGTAACCTTGAGAACGACCTCTGTCTCGGCCCTTATACACAACATTGGTCTCGCCTTCTCTTTGTCTTTGGCCATTGCCAAAAGGCTTTTTCACACCCAAAGAACCAGCACTGCTTGCATCCTGGATCTTTCCTAATTTTAGGAGGTTTTCTATCCTTTCTCCAGCGATGACAATATCAGCAAAACCAATGGATGGGAAAGCGGCCAAATGATCCAAGTATGCACCTTGCAAGGTTCCCATAAACATGTCTGCCATTTCCCGATCGAGCAATGGAGGTTGAACCTATGCGGCCAGCTCACACCACCTCTGAGCATACTGCTTAAAACTTTCCTTGGGCCCTTGAGACAAATTCTGCAACTGAGTGCGGTTTGGAGCCATATAAATATTGTATTGATACTGCTTGAGAAAAGCTTCAGCTAAATCTTTCCAGCATCAGATAGAGACCCTGCTCAGCTTCATGTACCAGCTCAATGAAGCTCCAGATATACTATCTTGGAAGAAATGCATCCAAAGTTTCTCGTCATCAGTGTGAGCCGAGATTTTTCCAAAGGATGCATGAATGTGAGTTCTAGGGCACGTGCTACCATTGTACTTGTCAAATGATGGCGCTTTGAACTTTGGAGGGATTCTGACTCCTGGCACTAACCCAAGACTGGTTACATCGATGCCTAGGGAATTCTGACATTCCATGGCCTTATCTTCTCTTCCAGCTCTTCATAGATGCGGTCATTGATCTCATTCATATTACCCATGTCAGCATCCAGTAGAGTGAACTGGTCCTCTTGCGTGTCTTTATTACAGGCCGCGGTCCCATTTAGATTTGGCCCTCCATTACGGGTAACATTAGGATCCACATTCTCAGTCGGTGTTCCAGTATTAGCATTCACATGGGGTTGCTCAAACATCAACCTGAGATGCTCCTGGTTCAGGGCCATGCCAGTCATCATTTCCATGAACTGATCTATCCTCTGTCGGAGCTCATTGAGATCAGTTTGCATTCGTTCATCCATTCTTACTCGGTTTCTTTTTGTTGGATATCGATGAACGTGTTGACCAGCTATATTTCCTGAAGTTGAATAAGTTAGGAAGTCCGGATAACCTATAAAAGGCAAAATATGCAAATCGTGTAGTAAATGCGTATGATATGTTCATGAGGATGCGACATGCGACCCTACAAATGAGTAAACATGTGTTAGTAATTCAAGCATGCAGAGGATGTTATGCAATGCACTGGCATGTGATCAAAGGTCTGGCGATCACTGGTCTAATGTTGGTGTTGAGAAGACATCCATATGCTTTTGAAGAATCATAATAACAGTACCACCGAAATCCCAAATTTCAAAACCAAAAGACCATGTAGAACCTGATCATAATACTGAACAATGCTGGTAAAACGGGTATGTTGGAAGTTTCAGGGTTTCTGCAAAACCTGTAAACCCCTCCCATTTCACGGGTATGCTACTCCGAGTCAACATCACGGACTCTCAAAGCCGGATAGCAAGAATACGTTCACCATTTCCGAGAAATGGCTCATGAACAAATCAAGGAATCGATTTGGCATTATGTATTAACCAGGGAGGTCTCAGCTAAGTACAGGGAAAACAAGCATCCCTCATAAGTCCCCAGCTTCAAGCACTGAATCAAGAAACAATAGTACATTCATCCTGAAGGGTACAATACTATCGTCATACGAACAATTTGCCTTGACTGGGTTCCTATGAGAGAACCAGGCCATCCTATGAGAATTCCCAGTGGGCCCTCGGATGCGAGTGGATTTGCCAACAAATGTGGTCTGCCACTGTCATCACTAGAGAGGGGTGTTTCCACAAAGGTCCTCAATGATCGGTCACCAGATGCACATAACTATCGAGGTCGTACCCTGAAGTGGGGTAATCCCTACACAAAATAGTTCCAAGATGGTCGCAATCTGGGTGCGGAGCACATCGCCACTCATCATGGTGAGATACCATGGAAGTACAATGTCTGTCCACGCTAATCCTATGGTGCACTCAAGCCGGGTATTTGGCTTATCTCACAGTAACTCCCATCCCACAGAAAAAAAGAAAACCAGCACAACCAAACAGTCTAGTATAATATGATGCATGGAAAATAAATACCGAAAGCAATAAATAAATGTTGTAAAGTAAAGCTGTAAAATAAAACTGTAAATGAAAACAGTAAAGCTAAACTAAAGCACACAACAGCAAACAGGTAAACACCCAAGGAAACAGAAACAAATAGGCGCTAGGATTGACTCTACAAGGGAAACCAGAGATTCTGGGTTCGATCCCCAGCAGAGTCGCCAGCTGTCGCTCCCGGGATTTTCATCCTAGTACAAACGCAAAAGTGACGCGGAAAAGATAGAGTCGCCATCCAGACATTTTTATCCCGAAAGAATGGGAAAGGTAACGCTGCACAAACCCGAGGAAGAAGGAAAGGATGAGGTCTTGCGAACCAAAGATCTGGGTTCGGGAGTCGGTTACGACCTGGGAAGGTATTAGCACCCAGATCGTCCGCCGTACTCGACGGGATCCACGCTTGCTTGTTTGCTTCAAAGGGTAAAAGAATATAACTGCTGCTGAATAAAACTGCTGCTAGAACTGGAATGGAATGAGAAAGGGAACTGAGAAAGGAATTGGAGAATGGAAAGAAAAAGAGGGGAAAATGTAGGGAAAATAAAGAATGTGCTCGAACGGGCCCTACCCCGCTGCCTACGTACCTCATCGGGAAAATGAGGATCAGAGTCGAAGTAGTTTGCCTAACTAAGGCGGGAACTTGTTTGTGTTTTTTAGGATGACGTTGCCATAACTCTAGCTCAGGTGTTACCGACTCTGACTCGAGGGTGTTTACTGTATCACTGTTTGAACTGTCGAGGCAAGTCGCATTCGTCCGCAAAGAGTAGGAGATGAGAAGAGAAGACACGATGTCTTTGTTTGTTTTCTTTTATGAGAAGTGTTTTGGAATTTATTGTTTGTGAAGATAGTCTCATGATTAGACTTGTACTTCATGCTAGACAAGCTCATACTATTCCAAGATGGAATGAATATGAGTGCCCCATGGAATAAGGCTATACACAAAAGGCTATTTCAATCCTTTATTAAATGTCTTTTGGATTTTTGTTTGGAGATGAGAGAAGAAGACTCAAGTCGAAAAAGGACAAAAATTAAGGGGGACTAAAACCAATTCTAAGTTATTTATTCAATGGATGTCCTAATGGTTAGTGTGGTTTTTCTATTCCTAAGGAAACAAAAGGAAAAGAAAGAAGAAAAAGAATACAACTTACTTCCTAAGGAAGATAAGTTGGTCCTAACGAAGGGGAATCCTACCATTCACAAATATGTAAGTAAAAAGTGAATTAAATGCATAAGGAAATGCATAAAAGAATTAAAAGGATAAGGTGTAAGGAAACATACCTCAACCTCCCTACAAAACAAGGGTTAGTGGTGTACATTTAATAAAAAGGAATGAGGTAAACACATACCAAATAATTCCTAAGGTAACTTAGACCTAAATTAGACTCAATCTAAGGTTTAGTGAACCTAAAGGCAATGCAATGCAAAATTCAGCAGCCTATAACAGCTACCAAATGCAAAAACAGCAATGAAATGCCATGTAACACACAATCAGCTTTTTACAGCACATAATCAGCATGCAAGACAGGTGTAAAAAGTCACCAACAACATGAACTACACAACAAACAGTATACATTTTACAACTCATATATGCAGAGTCAGCTATGAAATGTAAAATGCATCTTTGATTATTTTCATTTTTTATGCACAAATTCAATCATGAAATGCTCAATTAACATGAATATGCAATATGAATATGGATCAAGCACATAATTGAATGTCATGTTTGTTTTTTGAGGGATTATGCAAGAATGCACCACATGATTTGTTATGCAACAAGTATGCAAAATATGGCACATGAACATGGCATATGAACATTGATCATGAATATGCAACATGATACATCAACAAGAATGGCAAGCTTAATGCAAAATTCAGAATTGAATTGATGTGAATGATGTGATCAAACATGCAACCAAATGCATATACATACATGGTTACGTTAAATGCAACATATACATTGATACAATGAGATGCAAATGAGTTAACGAAACATGCGAAAGATGCAAAAACAGAATGCAACATGATTATTTACATGACAAAAAATGCATGGACATAGCAACAATATGCAATAAGCCAATTCATGCATAAACTAATACATAAACACAAAATATGCGAAATGGACGGAAGCATGTCGAAACGACTCGAAATGGAGGAATGAGATGTCAAAACTAATCTTGAAAATTCCCTATAATCAGAACAAATACATCTATGGCGGTAAAGGGGAGAGTAATGCCCAAGAAAGAGGGAAAAAAACACTTCTTGCAATCGACTTATTTCCTAAAGCTCCTAATGCAACTATTATCTAGTGAGCACAAATTTTACATCTAAAAGCCATAATCTAAACCTTAATGGCACCTAGGATAAGCTATAATTCTAACTAAGAACAAACAAAGTAATCAAATCGTAATCAAGACGAGATTAAACAGTCAAGCGCATACACAACGATAAACATACGAAGAATGCCGTCATGGCGAAATGAAGGGAATAAGTTAAATCAAGAAGCGGATTTATATCACCAACCTACGAAGCGGAGGATTGCTTCAGTGAGTGTTGTGATGTGGATCGGAATGCAAATGGAGAAGAAAACCGGAGAGTCGAAGCTTCGATCCGTGAACGTGCAAAATAAATGCGGTTGATGGTGCTTCTAGATGACCACTTGATCAATAACCTCCAATAAGCTCAAAAATCTTCCAAAATCATAATTGATTCTTCAAATAAGCTTCACAATGAGATGATTAATGGAGGTTTTAGCTTCAAGTTCTTCAAATTCCAATGAAGAATTTGAGGAACTTCTTATGAAGAAGCTTTGGTGAAAGGTTGAAAATGGTGGAAATGTTTGGGAGAAGAATGAAAAAGATGAAGAATAGTGAAGAAAAAATGGGAGAGCCCTTTGCTTTGGGATGGTTTAGGTTTATATAATGTGTAGGCTTGGCATGAGGTTTGGGAATGGAGGTTGCTTAGGAGTTAGGTTAGGTTTGGAGTTAGTTAGGATTCTAGAGAGTTCTAGAGTATTCTTAGGAATATTCCTTAGAATATTCCTTGGAATATTCCTTGGAAGGTTGTAGAAGACTCTAGAATGTGGTAGAGTAATCCCAAAAGAAGAGTGTGGAACAAATGTGAAGAGTGTGGAACAAGGAAAAGGAAAGGAAAGGAAAAAATGAATGAGAAAAAACTGAAAAAACAACAAAAACAGCTTATATATCGATACATGCACGTATGCATCGATGCATACTGAAGCATTGGCAATTCTAGCAAGAAAAATCAAATACGCATCGATACATAACATGGATGCATTGATACATGTCAGTTTTTTAACTAATATGTATCGATACATGGCTGTATGCATCGATGCATACTAAAGTTTTTAACAATAATGCATCGATATATCCTTTGTATGTATCGATACATAGTCCCTCTTCAGAAACACAAAGGAGCATGTATCGATACAAAACACGTATGTATCGATACATAGCCTCAAAAAAAAATTTCCTTGATTTTTCCATCACTTCTTGATCCAACTTGGTCCATGAGACTCTTGAAATCATACTTTCATGATTTTGAACCCAAAAAGTCATGAGTTGACCTTCCTTTTGCACCATATTGGAGAAATTTCGTGGACCTTTTATTGCCTCAGAGTAGTCATTCACTATCTAATACATTGATCATAAACCCATGCCCTTGCAATGATAACTATGATGCCATGCTTGGATTATGCTATGAATTATGCTGCGAAATGATATGCGGATCATGAAAATGAGAGGAAAAATTTAAGGGTGTTACACCAACACTTTTATTTTTCTCAATTTACAACAATCTCCTCCTTTCAGGGGATTCACTTATTTGACTGTACTTGCCTATTCAGGGCACACAAATCAATAAAATCAGAATTTTCAATTACACTTTGTTTTGTACATTTCTATTTCGTTTGCAAAATGTCCAAAGTTCATAATATAACACTTGCATAAAACATATGAGCCATTTTAATAAATGCTTGCAGGAAATATGCTGCTCTCAGAAAAATCTAACTCCTATGACGGAATCCGGTTGAGGATACCTCGAGACACTTGTGTGTTTTCCTTTGTCTTAACAGGTTGCAGGTACTCGAGGAAGACCATTTCACAGCATGGGGCATATCAAGTGTTATTCCCCAGCCAAGCCAACAATCACATCATCAGCAGAACTCCTTGACAAGAAGTACTTCCTCACGAAGTCTTTATCCCCCCCAGAGGATCCCTTGAGGAATTCATCAATCCCCAGCATGTCGCCTGGACGAAGGAGTAGCAACATATTACTTCCCAGAAGTTATCTCCTCCCCAAGCGGGATCTCCCGAGCAATGCCTGACGGCTTATCCCCAACAAAGTAGTCAGGAACTTTCCATTCTCCATCAGAGTTGCCAGGATTTTCTCATCCTCAGCAGATTCGGTGGATTTGCTTCCCCACAAAGTTGCCATTTTCTCCCCAGTAGAGCAATGCCTGAAACACTTCCCCATCGGAGTTGCCGAAACTCCCTCATCCCCAACAAAGTTCTCCCTCCAGACAGACAAACCAGAGATCTTTATCCCTGCAGGATCCAGATTTCAGATCGGGTTTCTCATTTGCATAATCATGGCATTCACATCATGTTCCCTAAAATAAGCGTAGCATTCCGTCTAAAATGGAGCATTACGGCAAAAATCAAACATTTGCATGATCATGAGCCAGGTTCGAGCCAGTCACCTGCAAATACAATATCACTTCATCATCAATATATAAAACTCATATCCCCTGCAGACAAAAGCCAAAACATCCCTTTTGCACTCTCAAACACAGATGCCTGTTTATATGCATACATGCTCTTTTCGACACTCGTCCGTGTCATCTTTCCCCAGTAAATTTGCCATAAATCCTTATGCATTCTCAATACAGATATTTGTTCATACTTGTACATATTCTTTTTGGCACTCGTCCGTGTCATACTTCCCTAACAAGTCAAAACACTCGTCTGTGTCTTGCACATACTTCACCAGCAGATCAATACCCATACTCACTTATACAGAAGTCTTCGATACTCGTCTGTATCTTATATATATCACCCCTCAGCAGATTCAACACTCGTCTGTGTTCTTTGCTTAACCGATTGATACTCGTCTGTGTCATCATCCTTAAACACGTGTCAGCGTTTGTTTCTACCGATACTCGTCCGTATCATGGTTCTAAGGATGATCGTCCGCATCTTTGGTATATACACACTATCAAACACTTATACCTTTTATTTTAAAGCGTAAGCACTTGTCCGTGTTTACATCCCCACAAAGACAAAACAACTTTTTCTATCCGAAATTCGTCCTATGTCGTGATATCTTTCGGCAGCCGTCCCTTGCCAGGTGATCGTCCTTCACCTTTGGATGACCGTCCCTCATCCTTTCCCTAGTGGAATCTCCATTGTTGGAACTTTCTATCCGACATTCGTCCTATGTCGTGATATTTTTAGCAGTCGTCCCCTACTAGGTGATCGTCCTTCACCTTATGATGACCGTCCCTCATCATTTATCTGATGGTCGTCCCCATCGTTGATCTTATTATCTGGAATTCGTCCTATGTCGCGATAATCCCAAGAGCAGCCGTACCCTACTAGGTGATCGTCATTCACCTCTTGATGATCGTCCTTCATCATGCTTATCTATGGCCGTCCCCATCATTGACCTTTTCTATCCGGCATTCGTCCTATGTCGAGATAAAGAGCAGTCGTCCCCTGCTAGGTGATCGTCCTTCACCTTTGATGACCTTCCCTCATCAAATATTTCATTTATTCTTTAACCCGATGGCCGTCCCCGTCGTGGTCCCTTTTCCTTTTCCTGATGATCGTCCTTCATCATGCTTATCCGATGGCCGTTCCCATCGTTGTTTTCTTTACTTTCCATCCTGATGGCCGTCCCCATCAATGCTTTTCTCAATCCCCAGAGAATTCTATTTCCCTACCCAATGGCCGTCCCCATCGCAGTTTCTTTATTTCCCAGCATGATGGTCGTCCCCGTCAATGCTTTTTTTATCTGCATCTAGGGTTTGTGATCTGAGCAATCCAAGAAGTGATCTGAGCCTTCCCAATGGTCTTGAAGCTTGCCAATAGGGTCCATGAGTGTTCCATGATCATAATATACTCCCCAAAGTTCATAAAAGTCAAGGGATCACAAAGCATGGCAAAGGCATAAAGGCAGACTAAAGATTTCCTACACAGATGACCTAAAAATTAGGGTTTTGGTTTCAGAGGCCTTAATCCCAAAATTTTTGGTCATTCTTGTTTCTAATTGTCTTAATGTGTTATAAGGATCATGTGTACCAAATTTGATGAATAAATTCTGAAATTCTGTGATCAGGTATGAGATGTCCTAAGAGATGTCCCAACACTTAATAGGACATTTGACAAATTTAACCAAAACTTAAACAGCAAGAAAAGTAAACAACACAGAAGTTTGTTAACCCAGTTCAGTGTATAACCACACCTACATCTGGAGGCTACCAAGCCAGGAGGAAATCCACTATTAGTAATATTAATTCTAGACTTAAACCACCCTGTTTAATCTATCACTTAATACTTACCCAATGCAATTTCTACCTAAGACTCACTTAGATAAGAGTACCCTACTCACTCCCCCTCAATCACCCAGTGATCAAGTTTACAAGTTTACACAAAAATTGAAGACATCCTTCAAACAATAACAGCTTAATCTTACTTCACAGTTTCAATCAAGTCACAAATGCACTTTTGCTTAAAAGCTCATAAAGTGGTACATAAAAACAACCTGCTATTAAAACACTAGACACCCTATTTAGTCTTCTGAAATTCGTACACAATTCTATGAGTTTCTGTTGTTTAAATAGGTATCTGAATTTTGGGCTTTCTGTAGAATGATCCAGCCCTAATGTGCAGCAACTGTCACCTTGAATTTAGGGTTTGTTACCTCCTATATTCTAGGTGCATTAGGTCTTCTGTTTTAATCTGAATCTTCAATTTAAAACTCCCTACAGATGCGCCTTGTTCTGTTTTTATCCAGCATTAATTAATCCCAGATAGTTCTCCTTAAATATCTCTGATCTGTTAATCAATAATTAATTCTGGTAGCAGGTCTGAGATGTCTCAACATCTGTTGGGACATCCTGAAAAACTGAACTTAATTTATTCACACAATGTCCCAACATCTGATGAGACATCCTGAAATAAATTCACATACTCTGTTTGCTAATGTCCCAACATCTGATAGGACATTCTGAACTGAATTTAACATTTCTTGTTTGGTCAAAAATTCTGCCAATTCTTAAACATCTACAAACTCCCCCTTTGGCTAATTTTTGGCTAACATCTTTTCTGGTTTTCAGAGTGCAGCAGAAGTTCTTTTTATCAGAGTATATCATAACTTTTCTGTTGATTCTTATTTGAGATTACTCCCCCTCAAACAAATATGTGTCCAGTCTTGTTGCAACAGAAATACACACTGATTCAGTTCAGACAGAAACAAACAGATCTTTCATTCATTTAAACAGCAATTACATTTGATGTACATTTGATGTTGTTCTCCCCCTTGGTAGGCACAAAATTAGGGGCCAAAGAACTCTTATCCAGAATTACAAATCATTGCTGTCATTACAAATGCCTCACATACAAAGATCACTCAGATTCATCACTCTCAGTTGCTTCTTCCACTTCAGTGTCTTCATCTTTATCAGCTTCACTTTCAGCTTCACTGTCTTCACCAGATGCAGCATTCTGATCTTCTTCACTTTCCAACCTCTTAATTATTTCCTCCAGCTTCTTCTTTCTAGCTTCAAGCTCTTTGCAGGTGCACTTTAGCTCAGCAATTAATTCTTTCTTGGAGATTGGATTCTTAGCAGAGGAGGGACCAGCAGATGTCCCAGCAGGTGTTTCAACATCTGCAGCATGGTGACTGAGAAATAATTTGTAGTGAAAAGCCAGGGGGCTCTCTCTCTTGCAGGCAGTATCCTTGTCAGTTAAAATCCCAGGATATTGATTGAGTATCCATGGTTTTGCTGGACCAAAAGTGGATTTAGCCTTGCCTTTCTTTGGACTAGCCTTCTTCTTCTCAGGAATGACAGGTTCATCTTGCATCTTTCCTTTCCTGGACCTTAGCCTTTTGGCTATGCTGGGTTTCACAGATGCTATGATCTCTGCATCAGAGTCCTGCTCCAGATTGACCACTGGAGGAGATTGAGCAGCCTCCTCTTCAGCTGGTTGATCAGCAGGGATTTGATCTTCATTTGAGCCTTGAGCCTGTTCTTCAGAGACCTCTTCATCATTTTCATTTGAAACTTTGTCCTTAGATTGTTCCAGATCAACATCAGATGAGTTCTTTTTCTTATCTTCAGATGTTCCAACATCTGTTGGGACATCTTGTTCTGCAGCAGTGTCCTTTGTAGCTTGAGCTGGTTCTTCTTGAGGTGCAGGAATGGTGTTCAAAGGAACAGAGATCCCTTTCACCACTCTTTGTTCAGAAAAGACTTGGTTAACAATCTCCTTGATGGAATCATCAACATATTTGGAGTATCTTGTAGACATGTTAGCAGGAGAGGGAATGCCTTTAGCTTTGCTTCTGATTTGATCTTTACATCTCTTTGGTGTTCTTGCCTTTTTAGTGTAAGAGGCGCTTCCCCTGAGCTCGTCCAATGGTGTTGAAGGCATTGGCACAACAGAGATTGGAGTGGCATGAACCACGTCTTCCTTGTTGAGAATTTCCTCAGCTGTTTTAGGGTTTTGAGACATTGTAAAGGAAGAAGGATGAACAGCTTTAGGGTTTATGATTTCTGAAGATTTGAGAGTTAATGTGATTTGCTTGTGATGGTGTGATGAGACTCTTGATAGCTGCTTATAAGTAATTACTAAGTAAGTAGCCGTTACAGTCCAAATGATTAGGAATGAAATTCCCAAGGATCTAGTCCAGACTAGCTTTTCCATCTGGAACTTATGCCATGCAATGTCATATGACATGTTGGCACATCTCATTAACTGCTAGATATCACATAAACAGATTCCAAGTTTGCCCCTTAAGTTCTCAAATTGTGTAGCATCCAATGCCTTGGTAAAGATATCAGCTAACTGCAGATCTGTAGCTACATGCTCCAATGAAATCACCTTTTCTTCTACAAGATCTCTGATGAAATGATGTCTGATATCAATATGCTTTGTCCTGCTGTGTTGGATAGGATTTTTAGATATGTTGATTGCACTTAAGTTGTCACAGTACAATGTCATGACATCCTGTGGGACATTGTACTCAGTGAGCATCTGCTTCATCCAAACCAACTGAGAACAACTGCTACCTGCTGCTATGTACTCAGCTTCAGCTGTAGATAAGGATACACAATTCTGTTTCTTACTGAACCAAGAAATCAGATTGTTTCCTAGAAAGAAGCATCCTCCTGAAGTGCTTTTTCTGTCATCAGCACTTCCTGCCCAATCAGCATCACAGAAGCCAGTGAGAATTGGTTTGCACCCATGAAAGTACATTATGCCATAGTCACAAGTACCATTAACATATTTAAGGATTCTCTTGACTTGATTGAGATGACTGACTTTTGGATCAGCTTGATATCTTGCACACACTCCTACTGCAAATGCTATGTCTGGTCTGCTTGCAGTTAAGTATAACAAGCTTCCAATCATGCTTCTATATAAACTTTGATCTACATTCTCACCCTTTTCATCTTTAGTCAGCTTTAAATGTGTAGGAGCAGGAGTTCTTTTATGAGAAGCATTTTCCATTCCAAATTTCTTCACTATGTTCTTGGAGTACTTGCTTTGTGAGATGAACATTGAGTCTTCCATTTGCTTAACTTGCAGACCAAGAAAATAGGTTAATTCACCTACTAGACTCATTTCAAATTCAGCTTCCATCTGCTTGACAAAATGTTTGACCATCTTATCAGACATCCCACCAAACACAATGTCATCAACATATATTTGTGCAATCATGACATTACCTTCTTCATCTTTAACAAACAGGGTTTTATCAATCCCACCTTTTCTGTATCCTTGCTTGATAAGAAATGTGGTAAGTCTTTCATACCATGCCCTTAGAGCTTGCTTCAGACCATAAAGTGCTTTCTTGAGTTTGTATACATGATTTGGACAGCTTGGATCAACAAATCCTTTAGGCTGTTCTACATATACCTCCTCATTAAGATAACCATTAAGAAAGGCACTTTTCACATCCATTTGAAATAGCTTGAACTTTAAGATACAAGCAATTCCCAACAGTAGTCTTATTGATTCAAGCCTTGCTACTGGTGCAAAGGTTTCATCAAAGTCTACTCCTTCAATTTGAGTGTATCCTTGAGCCACAAGTCTAGCTTTGTTCTTTGTAACAATTCCTTGTTCATTTGACTTGTTCTTATACACCCATTTTGTACCAATCACATTTATGTCATCAGGTCTAGGTACAAGATTCCACACTTCATTCCTTGTGAATTGACCTAATTCCTCTTGCATAGCACAAATCCAGTATTCATCAGTGAGAGCTTCCTTGACATTTTTAGGTTCTATTTTGGAAACAAAACAAGAACCTGAAATCAATTCTCTTGATCTAGTGCTTACACCTCTGTTGGGATCACCAATTATTAAATCTTTGGGATGATCCTTCTGTATTCTGATGGAGGGAGGTTTGCTTAAATCTTCTGAACTTGTATCATTTTGAGTGAAGTTATATTGATCATTCTTTTCTTCAGGTTCAATCTTGATATCAGCAGATGTTCCAACATCTTCTGGGACATCTGTAGAAGCATCATCAATTATCACATTTATGGACTCCATGATAACCTTTGTTCTGTAATTAAATACTCTATATGCTCTGCTGTTTATAGAGTATCCAAGGAAAATCCCTTCATCACTTTTAGGATCCATTTTTCTCCTTTGCTCCCTATCTGCCAGAATATAGCATTTACTTCCAAACACATGAAAGTACTTCACAGTGGGTTTTCTGCCCTTCCAGACTTCATATATTATGGACAGGGTTCCTTTTCTCAAGGTAACTCTGTTATGGATGTAGCAGGCAGTGTTCATAGCTTCAGCCCAGAAATACAGAGGTAACTTTTTAGCATGTATCATAGCTCTTGCAGATTCTTGAATAGTTCTATTTTTTCTCTCAACAATCCCATTCTGTTGAGGAGTGATAGGAGAAGAGTATTCACGATTGATTCCTTCTGAAGAGCAGAAATCTAAGAATTTTTGATTCTCAAATTCCTTTCCATGATCACTTCTAATTCTGATCACACTGCTGGATTTTTCCCTTTGTAATCTTTGACATAATTCCTTGAATACATCAAAGACATCTGACTTTTCTTTAATGAAATTTATCCATGTATATCTTGAAAAGTCATCAACCACCACATATGCATACCTCTTACCACCAAGGCTTTCAACTTGCATAGGTCCCATGAGATCCATATGTAACAATTCCAAAACTTTGGAAGTTGTCAGATGTTGGAGCTTTGGATGGGACATCTTGGTTTGTTTGCCTATTTGACATTCACCACAGATTTTGCCATCATCAATCTTCAGTTTAGGGATACCTCTTACAGCATCCATAGATATGATCTTCTTTATGCCTCTGAAATGAAGATGACCTAGCCTTTGGTGCCATAGTTTTACTTCTTCTTCTCTAGCTAGAGAACAAGTTGAAGTGGGGCTGAAGTCTAGTGGCTCCCACATGTAACAGTTGTCTTTAGACCTTGCACCTTTCATGACAACTTTTTGCTCTTGGTTAGTCACTATGCATTCAGTTTTTGTAAAGTTTACACTATATCCTTGATCACATAGTTGACTTATGCTGATCAGGTTAGCAGTTAAACCTTTAACAAGCAGCACATCATCTAGTCTTGGAACATCTTGACAATCCAAGGTTCCAACTCCCTTGATCTCTCCTTTATCTCCATCTCCAAAAGTTACATACCTGGATGAATGTGATTTTAAGTTCACTAGAAGGTTCTTCAATCCAGTCATGTGCCTTGAACATCCACTGTCAAAGTACCAGTCTTCTTTAGCTGATACTCTTAGTGATGTATGTGCTATATATGCAGTACTTTTCTTTGACCAAATGAGTTGAGATTTCTTTTGATGCCTCTGCCCTGTGTGTTGTTCAGCTGATTTCCAAGCTTGATTGTTGATCTGGTTCTTGAGTATGTGGCTTTGATCAGTCTGAATGTCAGCTTTTGGTCTCCAAACCTTCTTGATGACCTCTGTCTTCTGCTTAGGAGGTTGCTGATCTCTTTGATGTCTATGCAGCACCTTTTTGATACCTTCTACTTTCTGTTTGGAAGGTTGCTGATACATCTGATTTGGATATCCATGTAGCTTATAACAGTGAGGTTTGATATGCCCAAATCTTCCACAGTGATGGCATCTCCATCTTTGATACTTCTTCTTCATTTTGTTCTTTCCAGAATGTTGAGACATCTGTTGGAACATTATGTTTGTCTTTGTGTTCTGATGTTGAAGCATTTGTTGGGACATCTTGTTTGACTGTGTAATTTTTGAAGTAGCTTTGCTAGAGTTGGCTTCATCTCTGTTATATCCCAGTCCACTTTTGTCCCCTGAATGTTTATTATTGCAGAGAATAACATCCAGTGTATTTGAGCTACTGTTCATCATTCTAACAGATTTGGACATATGTTCCAACTTAGAATTGAGAAGAGTTACTTCACTTTTCAAGGTATCAATGATTACTTGATCACTTGCTTTTTCCTCTTCTAGTACTTCATTCTGCTTCTTTAGCTTTATAACCTCACTGCATATTTCAGAGCTTCTTTTGTATAGATCTTTGAATGCTTGCTCAAGTTGTTCATAAGTAAGCTCTCCACAACTGGAATCACTATCATATTCACACAGTCCAGCTAAAGCAGTAATATGCTTAGCTGATTCTTCTTCTGAATCTCCTCCTGAGTCTTCATCATACCAGGTTACAGATAGTCCCTTCTTTTGTCTTTTTAAGAAGTTAGGACATTCCTTCTTGATGTGTCCATATCCTTCACATTCATGGCACTTGATTCCTTTTTCTTGACTGGTCTTTTCAGCAAGATTTGATCTTCTGTTAGCATCATAGGTTCTCTTGTTTTCAGAAGAGTTTGTGAATCTTCCACTGGAATTTGATTTACCTTCCATACCTCTGAGAATCTGTTTGAACTGTCTTGCAAGCATAACAATGTTGTCTGACAGGCTCTTATCATTTTCTGGTTCATTATCTTCTTCTTCATCAGTATTTGACACCAATGCTATGCTTTTGTTCTTTTTAACACTTGTGTCATTCATTCCCATCTCAAAAGTTTGAAGGGAACCAATAAGTTCTTCAACTTTCATGGAGCATATGTCTTGAGCTTCTTCTATTGCTGTGACTTTCATGTCAAATCTTCTTGGCAAAGATCTGAGAATCTTTCTTACAAGCTTTTCATCAGTCATCTTTTCTCCCAAAGCTCCAGAGGTATTGGCTATATCCAAGATGTTCATGTAGAACTCATGAATTGATTCATCTTCCTTCATTCTCAAGTTTTCAAACTTGGTGATGAGAAGTTGAAGTCTTGACATTTTTACTTTTGATGTTCCTTCATGAGTTGTTTTGAGAGTGTCCCAAACATCTTTGGCCAGCTCACAATGATGCACAAGTCTGAAAATATTCCTATCAATGCCATTGAATAAAGCATTTAAGGCTTTTGAGTTGCCTAGTTCTGAATCTTCTTCCTCTTTACTCCATTCTTCTTCAGGTTTCAGAACTTTTGATCCATCTTTGGTGTCTTGGACAGGATGTTTCCATCCAACATTTACTGCTTTCCATGCCCTGTTGTCAAGTGATTTTAAGAATGCAATCATTCTTGGCTTCCAGTAGTCATAATTAGATCCATCCAGTATAGGTGGTCTATTTACTGACCCTATATCTCTGTCCATGTTACAGAATTTGTTTTCCCTAGATCTCACCCAGTATAAACAGGCAGGGTGCCTGCTCTGATGCCAATTGAAATTCTGTGATCAGGTATGAGATGTCCTAAGAGATGTCCCAACACTTAATAGGACATTTGACAAATTTAACCAAAACTTAAACAGCAAGAAAAGTAAACAACACAGAAGTTTGTTAACCCAGTTCAGTGTATAACCACACCTACATCTGGAGGCTACCAAGCCAGGAGGAAATCCACTATTAGTAATATTAATTCTAGACTTAAACCACCCTGTTTAATCTATCACTTAATACTTACCCAATGCAATTTCTACCTAAGACTCACTTAGATAAGAGTACCCTACTCACTCCCCCTCAATCACCCAGTGATCAAGTTTACAAGTTTACACAAAAATTGAAGACATCCTTCAAACAATAACAGCTTGATCTTACTTCACAGTTTCAATCAAGTCACAAATGCACTTTTGCTTAAAAGCTCATAAAGTGGTACATAAAAACAACCTGCTATTAAAACACTAGACACCCTATTTAGTCTTCTGAAATTCGTACACAATTCTATGAGTTTCTGTTGTTTAAATAGGTATCTGAATTTTGGGCTTTCTGTAGAATGATCCAGCCCTAATGTGCAGCAACTGTCACCTTGAATTTAGGGTTTGTTACCTCCTATATTCTAGGTGCATTAGGTCTTCTGTTTTAATCTGAATCTTCAATTTAAAACTCCCTACAGATGCGCCTTGTTCTGTTTTTATCCAGCATTAATTAATCCCAGATAGTTCTCCTTAAATATCTCTGATTTGTTAATCAATAATTAATTCTGGTAGCAGGTCTGAGATGTCTCAACATCTATTGGGACATCCTGAAAAACTGAACTTAATTTATTCACACAATGTCCCAACATCTGATGAGACATCCTGAAATAAATTCACATACTCTGTTTGCTAATGTCCCAACATCTGATAGGACATTCTGAACTGAATTTAACATTTCTTGTTTGGTCAAAAATTCTGCCAATTCTTAAACATCTACAAATTCATTGTGGAAGTCATCTGATCATTGGGTAACTTCTTGAGCAAGTAAAGTCAAAATCAGGGCATCTGAGGCCTCCATCAAGGGTACCTATCGCTCCCAAAGATTTGCATCCCGGTACAAGCGCGAACGGTCGGCGAAGGGAACAATGAGAACACACAGCCGTGAACTCACTGGAGATGAATAGAGTCTCCAGCTAGGCATTTTTATCCCGGAGGAAATGTAATGCTGCATAGACCTAGAAAAAAGGTGGATAAGACGGTTGCGAACCAGAGAGACTGAGAAAGGGGGTTGGTTACAACCTGGGAAGGTATTAGCACCCAGATTGTCCGCCGTACTCGACGGGATCCACGCTTGAAAGACTTGTGTTTTAAAGGGGTAGTGTCAGTGCAATTTGTGTATAGAATAGCTGGAAAAGATGTACAGGTGTCAGTGTAAAAGAAGTGAAATGTGATATATACAGTGTCAGTGTGAGACCAGGAATGAAGTGCTCATGATAATGAGGCTTAAAGAATAATGCTGGAAGGAGGGGGGATGTACAGAGACTTTTGTTCGATAACTGTTAAGTTATGCCTACGTATCCTCTCGTGCAATGAGGAAGTCAGAACACCGTAGTTCGACCCAAAGAGACTGAAAGATGAAATTGACTTGTGAACTGCTTACTTGCCTATGCTCAAGTGTATGATCTGTCTGGCACAGATGCAAACTGTCTTGCATTAGACGGAAGAAGCAAATTCTCGATTGTGAGTGAATGAGATGAGAAAAGAATCCCGAAGGAGACGATTATTGTTTGTTTTTTTTGTATTTTTCAGTCTTTTATTGTTTTTGGATTTTGTCATAAGTAAATGAGCTTAAGTCTAAACCAATGGATTTAGTAAACTCATCACATCTTCCCTCTGATTAGGGGTAATGGGAATACCTTAAGTGTGAAGTCAGATTCTCACACTTAATCACCTTTGGTGTAGGATTAAGATCATTAACCTACTTGTGATTATTTAGATGTTTTTGTGGTTTTTGTTTAGTGTTGAGTAATGAGGTTAAGCCATAATCAAGGATTAAACAGACTCATTACACCATCCTAATAGAAGGATAATAGATGAGAATGTTTAAGCTGAGGAAAGCTCCTCAACTTAACCCATGATTAGGGATTAAACTCGTGACAAAACAAGCCTTTTATTAAGTGGATTTTACTTAATGGTGTGATGATGAAGTGGATTTTATGATTTGTAAGACAACTTGAGGGGGACTTGTCCATTAACACTAGGGTTAGTCCTTCTTAACCAATTAAGGAAGAATTAGAACCCTAATGCAAGGCCCAAGTTACAAGTGTGATGTCTTGATGATTATTAAGTGAATTGATTAAGAGATTTAAACACATTAAGGGTTTAACACTTAGGATTAAAGTTATACACTCCATCCTAAGAGAAGGATGCAGGCATAAACTTAATCACAAAGCCTTAAAGCCTTTAGGGTTTAGTCCCTGATTATGAGATGAGAAGAGAAGACTCAAAAGAGACACAAAGGAAAAACTAAGAAGGGAGACTAATCAAAACCCTAATCATTGTCATGCTTGGTTGTTCCTAAGGTTTGTGAGGTTTACAAGAGAAGATCTTCAATGGAACCACCAGGAAGCAGATGAAAGGATCAAGAGAAGCAAAGCAACTTGCTTCATTCAAGAAGTCAAGTCACTTGAAGAAAGAAAGTGGGAAGAAGAAGAATGAGCAAGCTCAAACTCAAACACATATAAAAATGCAGCAATGGATGCAAGAGATATGAAAAGAAAAGTTATGAGAAGTGAAGGCAAATTCACTTCTCAAAGTTACTTACCACCTGAAAGGTTAGAAAAGAAATGCAATGCAATGCAAAATGGGATGAGATGACATGATGAGAAACAAAACCAGAAGCATATACATGATTCTAATGATGCTATGAGATGCTACAAACATGAGGCAGCACATGGAAATGGACATACAAGTTTATGAATGCAAATGAAGCAAGCTAGGAACCATGATCATACATGAAAAGTTATGAAGTGCACATGACATACAACATGGCAAATACATGATGCAATGATCAAACATGCTTTCAATATGTCTTATGATGTCAAATGGATCAAATGGATGTTTGAAATGTCATGGCAAGTCATGTTATGCAAGAGAATGCAAGATGGATGCATATGAAAGCCCAAATTAGGGTTTATGAATCATACATCAAACACAAACCTAAATCAGAAGCAAACAACATTACAAAAAATTGAAAATGCAACACAAAGGACCCCTAATCCTATACTAAACCAATGCCCAAAGGAGAGGTCTCAACTCTTAACCAATCTCAAGTTATGATTTTTACAAGATTCTAGGGTTTTAGGGTTCCTAAACAAAAGAAATGCCAAACAAATTGAAAATGAAAGATTAAATCATGGCCATTTAATCTCACAAACTTCATGCTAAACACAATGCAATGCAAGAAGAATCAATGTCCAACTCCTCATGAATAGGCAGAAATGATTTTTTTGAACTATGGATCAAATTAATGCACAAAAATGATTTTAATTCAATGAAAAATCCTCAAAATGCATCAAGATCAAAAAAGAAATTTGGTTTGAAGGATGGACAATGTTTCTAAATGTCTTAGAACATTTCATGAATTTTTTGGTGATTTTTAAATACCTAAAAGTATTTTTAATAAATTAATTTTCATTAATCAATTAAAAATAAACTTTTAAATATTTTAAAATACTTTTTAAATGCTAAAAATGAAAATAAAAATATTTTTGTGTCTTAAAAATTAATAAAACTCTTGAGAAAAAGTTTCATAATTTTTAAACAAGTTTTGCTATTTTAAATAAATTGTGCAAATTAAATGAAAAAAAATGAAATAAAAATTGAAATAAATGGAAGTCAACTGAGTGGAGGGCCAGGATTGAGTCTGAATTTGAATGGGTTGACTGCGCGCGTTAGTGGAGGGCCAGGATTGCATCTGATTATATTAATTTAATTATGGATTAATTAAACTAACTAAGTGGATTAGGGCAAAGCAAGAGGATCTGGGCCATTCATTCGCGCGGCAGGTCAATGGGTCAAAGCAATCCTACGCTTCACATTCAAATGGTAATTAATTACAGGATTATGCCCTAATGATTTTCAGGTGGCCGGAGAAGACCTCCGGTCGTCTTCTCCGGTGGGAAGCCCACCTGAAAATCCCTAAAACTCTCAAAACCTAACTAAAATGAAATCTAAAAACATGGAAATGATCCCCACAACTTACTGAATCAAATCCCCAAGCCAAAACTCATTTATTTTTCCCCAAACTCATGAATCGAGCAAAACATTTTTTAGGTCACAGAGTTTCAGAAAGCAATTAAATTCTCATTTCATCACCATTTTCAAAACTAAAAGCATCAGAACAATCAGTGAAGCATAGAGAACAACTTAAGAACTTAAAAAACGATTTCTGGAAAAAATGTTCTTGAGCTACCTGAGTTTCGAAGCTTCCACTCTGGTAACTCTCAGACCTCCTCTCCTTGTGAAATCCACTCCTTATGACCCTTTGATGATGCTTGAATGCTTGGGAGAAATTTATGCTGGCTAGATGAAGAGTTTGAACAGCTTCTGCTCAAGCTCAGTTGAAAATGATGATGGTGATTCCAGCTGTTTCAGGCCAATGTGAGTGGTTTTTTGTGACCAGTGTGATGAATGGAGAAGGTTTGTGTTGTTTGTTTGAGTGTTTGTGAACTGTGGAGTGAGTTTCGAATGGTTTTGCTTCTGGGAGTGAAAATGGAGGAATGGTGTTCTTGCTTGGTTCAAGCCTAAGTCTTGTTGGTTTAGGCTCAGTGAAGCAAGGTGAGTTGATCTATGGAAATGGTTTTTGTGTTTGTGAACTGTATAGAGAGATTCGAAGAGTTTTGCTTGATGGAGTGTTTTTGTGTATGTGTTGCTAGGATCTGTTTCAGCTTGGCTTCTTGATATGTTTAGCTTGCAAATGGATAGTATAAAATAATCTCATAGGTCAGATGATGTGACCTGGACTTTATTGATTGGTAAGTTCACTTTTGCAAAATGTCAACTTTGTTGTAAGAGAGGCATGGGCTTGGTTCTAGGCTAGTACAAGCATGGGGCTGGCGCAGCAAAGGTGAGGGGAAGGGCTAGCAAGGTTCAGCATCCAATGTAGCAAGTGGTAGGAAGTGTGATCATGAATTTTGCAAGTTGTTCATCTTTGGTTCACATGTGACTATCTTGCTACACAAGCCATGAACCATGAGAAACATGGTTCAAATCTGATTTTTAGGAGTTGCATGATGCTTGTGTAATGGTTTGATGACAATTAGAAGTTACAATTTGCCTTGGTTCATGATTTTGCAAATTTTCCTTTTAGTGCATAACTTGAAAATTAGTGATTTTTGCCAACTTTGTCACACCATAAATTTTGATCCAAAATGAATTAGGTCATGTTCTTGTACTTTTTGAAAAGGGAAAAATGTATTCTACAACTTTCATGACCAAAGTTTTTTCATTTGAAGCATTTTTGGATCAAAAAGTAGGGTTTGAAAAATGACCTAAATTGACAAATTCCTTAAAAGTCAACTATGCCCTAAAAAGTCAACTTTGCAAAAACTTCAAATTCTTGAATCTTGTGAACTTCAACCTTCTTCCATGATCAAATAAAGATCATATACACTCAAAATGATGAAGATCAACCCTTGGTTGGGTCATTGGGGGCCTCAGATGCCCTGATTTTGCACTGACTTGCCTGAAAAGTCAACTCTTGATCAGATGACTTCCCCATGGAATTTCTTCATGAAACTTGATATGCATACTCCTTATACCATATAGAGACCAATGGAAACAAGAATGACCAAAAAATTTGGAGTTATGGCCTCTGAAACCAAAACCCTAATTTTAGGTCAAATGTGCAGTCAAACCTGGCTCTGCATCCACTCCAATCCCAGTTCTTGTGATTCTTTGGAATTCTTGACTTTGAGAGGATATAATATGATACTTGAACACATGTAGACCCCTTTGAAGTGATTGATGGCCTTTGGAGTGGCTCAAGAGGCTCTTGGATTGCTCAGATCACAAACCCTAGGTGCAGATGACTTAGAATCTATGCAGTGAATCAAAAATGTAATATGAGGTGATATGATTGTGTTTATGCATATGAAATGATCACAAGCCATGGTGTGAATGGGTGAGGGAAAATTTGGGGTGTTTACAGCTGCCCCTATTCAAACATGAGTTAGCTGTGCAGGTTGTAAGCAATGGCTTAACAGACAAACAAGATAACTTGTGGTTGAATACCAAAGACAGTCCAAAATTTGCACTCACAGAATGAAGAAGAAAAGGGATATAGATTGTAAAAGAAAATAAAGTATATTGTAAAGTGTGGGCGACGGAGGACGACCGTCGAGCCGAGGACGACTGCTGGGTAAAGAGCAATGACGGGGACGACCGACATGCTGGGCAAAGTGTGAAGATAAAGCAATGACGGGGACGGCCGACATGCTGGGGATAAAAGGTAAAGCCAAGACGGGGACGGCCGACTAGCTGGGAAAAATGAGAAATTATGATGGGGACGGCCATCAAGGTAAAGCTGTAAAATTTTCTGGGGATTGATGAAACATGACGGGGACGACCATCAAGTTCATAAAGCAAGGTAACCGACGATGGGGACGGCCATCGGGCTAAAAGAAAAGGGACCACGACGGGGACGGCCATCGGGTTAAAGAATAAATGAAATAAACAGATGATGGGGTACGGCCATCAAATGTGAAGGACGAACACCTAGCAGGGGATGGTTGCTCTGTTGGGGAATAAAAGAATTATGATGGGGACGGCCATCAAAGGTGGAGGACGACCACCTGGCAGGGTACGGCTGCCGAAAATATCAACGATGGGGACAGCCATCGGATAAAAGGTCAACGATGGGGACGGCCATCGGATGAGCATGATGGAGGACGACCATCAAGAGGTGGAGGACGACCACCTAGCAGGGGACGGCTGCTCTCAAGGTTTATCATGACATAGGACGAATGCCAGATAACCAAAATCAACAATGGGGACGGCCATTGGATAAAATGATGAAGGACGATCATCAAGAGGTGGAGGACGACCACCTAGCAGGGGACGGCTGCTAAAATCAACGATGGGGACGGCCATCGGATGAGCATGATGGAGGACGACCATCAAGAGGTGGAGGACGACCACCTAGCAGGGTACGGATGCTCTCAGGGTTTATCATAACACAGGACGAGTGTTAGATAAAAAGAAAAATTGCTTTGTTGGCAATCTACTGGGGAATAGTAAACACGGACGAGTGTTTATATCCAAGAAACAAAAGGTATAAGTGTTTGGTATTGTGTATAGATTAAAGATGCGGACGAGCATCCCTAAGACTACGATACGGACGAGTATCGGGTAGAAACAAATACTGACGCGTGTTCAAAGATGATGATACGGACGAGTATCAACTGGTTAACAGAGAACACGGACGAGTGTTGAATCTGAGAGGATTCTTCCGGGGAAAAGTAGGCACAGACGAGTGTCTATATTCAAGAGGACATAAGTGTTTGAAACAGTGTATGGATTAAAGATGCGGACGAGCATCCTTAAGACTATGATACGGACGAGTATCATGTAGAAACAAACGCTGGACGCCTGTTCTGAGATGATGATACGGACGAGTACCAACTGGTTAACAAAGAACAAGGACTAGTGTTGAATCTGTGGGGATATGAATGGTATATACAAGATACGGACGAGTATCTGTATGGGTGTGACACGAGTAGTGAGTATGAGTATCGTATAGATGAGTGTTTAACTGCTGGGGAGAGCGACACGGACGAGTGTCAAAAGGAGAAGAGTATAATAATAACAACAAGTATATGGGTTGTAAAAGTGTAGGCGACTGCGCTGGGGATATGACACGGACGGGTGTCAAGAAAGCGTATATAGGTATATGTGAGTGCAAAGAGGATGTCTTTGGCTTTCTGCTGGGGTATGACACGGACGGGTGTCAGGACGTATCTGTAATACGGGTGATCTTGTTCGTAAGGAGTGTTCAGGTGACTTTACTGGGGAAAGATGGCACGGACGGGTGTCAAAATGAGTATATACTGGTGTTTGTGGATTGTGAGGCAGCTGCTTTGCTAGGGACTCTGGTAGGGAATTCTGTACATTGTTGATGAATGGTTACTAGTCACAAGTGTTGGTTTAGAACATGGCTTATGATTATGCTGTATGTTGGATTTTTGCCGTAATGCTCCGTGTTAGACGGAATGCTACGCTTGGTGGGTGAATATGATGCAAATGCTATGATTGTGCAAAGATACCAAACCGGGCTCCGGGTCCCGTTGCTGCGAAGATCCTCGATCGATCTGTTTGAAGTAGACATCCCAGCTAGGGATGAGATCATTAGTAGATCTGATGATATGATATCTGCTTGGGGATACGGGTCACTGATAGGCCTATCCTAATAAATGAAAGACCCAACTGGGGATTGTAGAAGCTTTCTTCACTCTGTTGTGATCTCCTCTGCGCTGCTCTTCTGAGTAGAGGCTGGAACTCTGTGGGGAGATAGCTCTTTGACTTCTGTACTCGGCTGAGGACGAGATGGCAACTCGGCTGGGGAGGAGGAGAGATCCTTGAGAGACCTCCCTAGGGATTCTGTTACGGTAGCTTCTTTACTCAGCCGGGGATATGGGCGCCTTCTGTAATACCTGCCCATTCTGATGGGGATAAGTGATAAGTAGCCAAATCAGCTGGGAGGAGTCATGAAAGGCAACTCAGCTGGGGAGAGAGCACTTTGGGTGCTAAAGTTGAGTGTTGATTTGCCAGCTTGCTGGGATGAAGCTTACATGCCCCAAGTTGCATTCTGGATACCTGCAATCCTGAAAAAGATAGAGAAACGCGCAAGGTAATCCCGAGGTATCCCTTACTGGATTCCGTCATAGGAGTTTAGATACTTCTGAGAGTAAGCATATTTCCTGCAAGCATGTTTTCATTTGAAGATAAACATCTATATTCTTATGCAATCAGTTTTTTTCTTTTAAGACATCAGACATTTTTTGCAAGTAAAATGTACAAAACGAGACATGACTGAAAATCTGGTTTTATTAATTCATATGCCCAGACTTGGCGAGATACAGTCAAAGAAACATATCCCCTGAAATGAGGAGATTGTTACAAATTGAGAAATAAAATGCTGGCAGTGTTGATGACGCTTTAAGGAGCTTCCTCTTCACTATGACTCGTATGACTTTTGACGTTCTTCTTATCTTGCTTTTTGAAGAATGTTGATTCTGATTGAAGCTTGATCCCTTCGAAGATTACCAAGTTGTAGATGATACAGACGAATTCAGAATGCAGTTGTTCGCTTATTCCCTTATTTTGCATGGATCGCCCTTTCGGGTTTTCAATCCATCGGGATACCCATTTTTGCCTGAGCTGTCCAATGCGGCTTTTCAACTCAGCGGGTGTACATTTTTGTTTATTTTCCCTTATTTTTGCCCGAGTCTTTTATTCTGTTTTTGACTCGCCGGGATGCCCTATTTTTTCCTGGACTTACATTCTGTTTTTATGTCCAGCGGGTCATTTTTATGCGAAGTATTTTTTAACTGCGTCTGAATTCACAGGGGACGGGAAATCTTCACCATCCATGGTGCTGAGCATCAGTGCTCCACCAGAGAAAACTTTCTTTACCACAAATGGTCCTTCATAGTTTGGAGTCCATTTGCCCCTGTGGTCTGTATGAGGAGGGAGGATTCTTTTCAGCACAAGATCTCCTACTTGGTACTCTCGGTGCCTGACTTTCTGATCGAAGGCTCTCTTCATTCTTTTCTGATATAACTGCCCGTGACAGATTGCAGCCAACCTCTTCTCTTCAATCAGACTCAGTTGCTCGTATCGGGCCTTAACCCATTCTGCTTCGTTCAGCTTAACCTCCATCAGTACCCGGAGGGAGGGTAATTCAACTTCAACAGGTAGGACTGCTTCCATACCATACACAAGTTGATATGGTGTTGCCCCAGTGGATGTTCTGATTGACGTGCGGTACCCATGCAAGGCAAACGGTAGCATTTCATGCCAGTCTTTGTAATTGATTACCATCTTCTGCACAATCTTCTTGATATTCTTATTTGTTGCCTCAACAGCGCCATTCATCTTTGGCCTGTAAGGAGAAGAATTGTGATGTTGGATCTTGAAGTCCTGGCATAGCTCAGCCATCATTTTGTTGTTTAAATTGGAACCATTATCAGTAATGATTCGCTCGGGCACTCCGTATCGACAGATGATATCTCTTTTCAGAAATCTGGCTACCACTTGTCTCGTGACGTTTGCATATGAGGCTGCTTCAACCCACTTGGTGAAATAGTCAATGGCGACCAGGATGAATCTGTGGCCATTTGAAGCAGTTGGCTCAATCTTGCCAATCATGTCAATGCCCCACATGGCAAAGGGCCATGGTGAAGTCATTATGTTCAAAGGATTGGGAGGCACATGCACCCTATCTGCATAAATCTGGCATTTATGGCATTTTCTGGCGTAGGCACAACAGTCAGCATCCATTGTGATCCAGTAATAGCCCGATCTCAACAATTTCTTAGCCATGGCATGCCCTCCTGCATGGGTACCAAAGGATCCTTCGTGCACTTCATGCATCAACAAGTCTGCTTCTGTCTTATCAACACACCTGAGGAGTACCATATCAAAGTTCCTTTTGTATAAAGACCCATCAGTGTTCAGAAAGAAACTACCAGCAAGCCTTCTTAAAGTTTTCTTATCATTGGAAGATGCCCCAGGTGGGTATGTTTGATCCTCCAAGAAGCATTTAATGTCGTGGAACCAAGGCTTATCATCTTTGACAACTTCTGCTGCGAACACATATGCTGGTCTGTCGAGTCTGGATACTGAAATCTGAGGTACAAAGTTAGCAGCTTGAACTTTGATCATGGATAAAATGGTAGCAAGAGCATCTGCAAACTGATTCTCGTCCCGAGGGATATACTCAAGCTTGACTGTTGTGAAGAAAGTCAATAACCTCCTTGTATAATCCCTGTAAGGTATCATATGATCTTGATGTGTATACCATTTGCCGTTGGTTTGATTGATTACCAAAGCTGAATCTCCGAATACAGTCAATGTTTTGATCCTGAGGTCAATAGCTTCCTCAAGGCCCATAATGCAAGCTTCGTATTCAGCTTCGTTGTTAGTGCAGTTGAAAGTGAGTTTTGCCGAGAAAGGCATGTGGACTCCCTTAGGTGTAATGAGTACTGCACCAACACCACGACCGTTCATGTTAACAGCCCCATCAAACATCATAGTCCATTCTTCTTCCGGGTCAGGCCCTTCAGTGTGAACAGGCTCTTCATGATCTTTTGCTTTTATGAACATGATGTCTTCATCAGGGAAGTCAAATCTCATAGGCTGGTAATCATCAATAGGTTGCTCAGCAAGATATTCAGACAATACACTGCCCTTGATGGCTTTCTGAGATGTGTATTGGATGTCATATTCTGTGAGGATCATTTGCCATCTTGCAACCCGTCCGGTAAGTGCTGGCTTCTCAAATATGTACTTAACTGGGTCCATCTTTGAGATCAACAAAGTAGTGTGGGTCAACATATACTGCCTCAGTCGGCGAGCAGCCCACGCTAAAGCACAGCAAGTTTTCTCGAGCAGTGAATAACGTTGTTCACAGTCGGTAAACTTTTTGCTTAGGTAGTATATTGCGTACTCTTTTCGACCAGACTCGTCATGCTGGCCCAGCACACACCCCATTGACTCTTCTAATACTGTCAAGTACATTATCAGAGGTCTTCCTTCAACTGGAGGCATAAGGATTGGGGGCTCTTGTAAGTATTCCTTGATCTTGTCAAAAGCCCTTTGGCAGTCTTTGTTCCACCTGACCGTCTGTTCTTTTCTTAACAGCTTGAACAAAGGTTCACAGGTTGCAGTGAGGTGAGATATGAACCGTGAGATGTAGTTCAATCGACCTAAGAACCCTCGAACTTCTTTCTCAGTCTTCGGTGCAGGCATCTCTTGAATAGCTTTGACTTTGTCAGGGTCAACTTCAATCCCTTTCTCACTCACGATAAAACCCAGCAGCTTACCAGATCTCACCCCGAAGGTGCACTTGTTGGGGTTCAATTTCAGTTGGTACTTCCTCAGACGCTTGAATAGCTTCAGTAGATTCACCAGGTGGTCTTCTTCAGTAAGGGACTTGGCAATCATGTCATCCACATAACATTCTATCTCTTTATGAATCATATCGTGGAATAATGTTACCATAGCCCATTGATATGTCGCACCGACATTCTTGAGCCCAAATGGCATTACCTTGTAGCAGAACGTGCCCCAGGGTGTGATGAAGGTTGTCTTCTCCATGTCTTCAGGTGACATTTTAATCTGATTGTATCCTGAAAATCCGTCCATGAAGGAGAATACCGAGAACTGAGCCGTGTTATCGACCAATACATCAATGTGAGGTAATGGGAAATCATCTTTCGGGCTGGCTCTGTTCAGATCCCGGTAGTCAACACACATTCTTACTTTGCCGTCTTTCTTAGGCACAGGTACTATGTTAGCAACCCACGGTGGGTAGCTAGTTACAGCAAGGAACCCGGCGTCCCATTGCTTTTGTACCTCCTGCTTGATTTTCATAGCCATGTCTGGACGAGTACGGCGCAGCTTTTGTTTGACCGGCGGGCATTCTTCTCTCAAAGGTAGCTTGTGCACGACAATATCGGTATCCAACCCTGGCAGGTCTTGATAAGACCAAGCAAACACGTCCACATACTCTTGCAGCAGGTCAACCAGTTGTCTCTTCACTGAGTCTTGCAAGCAGGCCCCGATTTTAACTTCTTTCACGTCTTCATCTGTACCAAGATTAATCACTTCAACCTCCTCCTTGTGAGGAGTAATAACCTTTTCCTCTTGTCTCAACAACCTGGCTAGCTCTTCAGGAAGCTCATATTCTTCTTCAACCCCTTCATCGGCTTGATTGATTGGATTGTCAAAGTCATACGAAGTCATAGCCGTGTTGTTGTCGGTGCTGTCTGGAGGGCACACTCTGCAAGGGTTCAGTTTGTTCATTTTAGTGATTTGATTTTAATCTTGCTTAGAAAAGTGAAATAAAGTTGTCATTTTGAAAACACTGCCATTTATTTTTTTGTACAAAAAGAAAAATGGAAAAACAGTGAGCGGAAAAGAAAAAGACTCATTTGCAAAAAGATGTCTGATATTTCATTGATTAATCTTGTTTGCACAAAAAGTACAGATGGCCCGATTACAAAATGAGTCTTGTCATCTTGGGCAAGATGCAAGACTTTGATGCATGCTATAAAAATACAGGAAATAATAATTACTCTGCATGAGTAACTCTTATAATTTCCTGGGAAGACCAGTTTGAGATACTGCTCCCCGGGATCTTTGGACGAATCCAGCTTTCCAGGTTGCGTTCTTCTTCCAGCTCGTCTTCCAAACAGTTGACAGCATCAGGGGTGAGCATCCCCCCACTCACAAAGTTGGGCTCTCTCGCAGCCTCTGCTTGATCTTGTTGAGTTGGTTTGTAACCCAACCCAAATCTGTCCTCTTTCTTCTCCACCGATAACAGTTTGCCCCAGCCTTGGGCGTTCCCTCCCTCAACAACCTTCCGGGCTTGTTGGTATGACGATATTGAAGTACCAGGCACAGCAGATGTTTCATTGACATTCAAAGCTTCGAACCCCTGGCTCATTGTTTCATGGATCTCCCCATCCATCTCAATATACTTATAGGTAGCCAGGTGGCTGACAAAAATATCCTCCTCTCCACAGATTGTAACGATTTGACCCTCCCACTCATATTTTAACTTCTGGTGAAGGGTAGAGGTCATGGCGCCAGCGGCGTGAATCCATGGCCTACCCAATAGACAGATGTAGGCAGGCTGTATATCCATCACGTAGAAGATCGTTTTGAAGGTCTGCGGGCCAATCGTTATGGGCAACTCGATCTCTCCCAGAACCGATCTTTTTGAGCCATCAAAGGCTCTTACCACCAGGTTGCTGGGTCTTAATGCCAATCCGTCATATTCTAGCTTCACCAGGGCCTTCTTAGGTAAGACATTGAGGGATGACCCCGTGTCCACCAACACATGGGAAAGGACAGCACCTTTACATTCCATGGTTATGTGCAAGGCTTTGTTATGGTTGCGGCCTTCCGTTGTCAAATCAGTATTGGTGAACCCTAGTCCGTGACTAGCATTGACATTTTTAACTATAGCTTCCAGCTGATTGACAGTGATCTCTTCAGGCACGTAAGCTGCGTGCAAGACTTTGAGTAGTGCATTCCGATGGGCTTCGGAGCACATAAGCAATGATAGGATTGAGATCTTGGAAGGCGTCTGATGAAGCTGATCCACTATTTTATAATCACTCTTCTTGATGATTCGCATGAACTCATCAACCTCTTGGTCAAAGGGTGTTTTCAAAGCTTCTTTAACAGTCTGCTCATCCTGCACCAAGCTTTTTCCTTTTGCTTTAGCAGCAGCTTCTGCTTCGGCAGTGGGTCTCTGAATTTGTGGAGCGAAAAGACGTCCGCTTCGAGTGAAGCCTCCGCCTCCTCCCACATTGTCAATTTGTGGTGCAGGGGTTGATGATTCAAAAGTGATTCTTTGTCCTTCACAGTACAGGTCAGAGCCGTAATGCCACGGGATGGCATTGCTTCTTTCATAAGGTACCGGTCCAGGCACCGTGATAGTGACTGGACTGACTGCAGCTGCGGAAGGAATTGTGATAGTCTGCGGATCATAATAAATTGTAACTGGTGCTCTGATGGGAGCAGCACTTTCTGAGTTGTAAGCAGAGTTGTTCTCAGGATCATAGAATATTGTGACAGTTGAGACATCTTCATGATTTGATGCTGGTGTTGTAGGAGACATTGGTGGAAGGATGGATGTTCTTGTTGCAGGAGTTTCAAAATGGAGTGGTGCTGGAGTTGTAGAAGAAAAATTTGTTGATAACTGATCAGTTGAGATAATAGATGAAGTACTTGTTGATGAAGCCGAAGAATTGTCAGGAACAATGGTCGTTGCAGTTGTAGGAGGTTCTGGAGTTGTTGCTGATGAGATTGCTGGATTTGTAGGAGATGATGTGGTGATCTGAAGTTGGCCACTCTGAATGAGATCGTCTATGCCATTCCTCAGGTTATCGCACCCATTGACTGAGATATTGCAGTAAGCACACCCCAACTCACACCCCGGGAACATTTGACATTCGAGGAGTTGAGCCTTAATTTCCACCAACGGTGTCCGGATCTGACCCACACTGGTTATTAAATAAGACGGTTTGTCTTCTTCAATAGCATTAATTCTGGGACCACCGTGGTTCGGCATGGGGTTCTTATTGACATTAGGTGGTGGTGTGAAATTCAGAGCTTTCGAGTCTACCAGGTCTTGTACCTTCATGTGCAGAGCTCTGCACTTTTCTGTACTGTGGCCAGGTGCATTTGAATGAAAGGCACATCTGGCGTTGGAGTCATAATTCCTGGGTAGACTGTTGGGATCGAGAGGTGCCAACGTCCTTAGCTCAACTAGGTTGAGTTTCAGGAGTTGTGGCAGCAATGTAGCATATGGCATAGGGATCGGATCGATTACCCTGTTGGCTTGAGAAGTCCTCTGTTGGAATGGCCTTTGCTGATTATTGTTATTGGTGTTGCTGTTGTTGTAATTTCTCGGAGGATACTGATTCTGTTGATGGTACTGAGGTTGTGGTTGATAATTTTGTTACGGAGGTTGATAAACTGGTTGAGGGTGAGCTGGAGCGGGAATGGTGACTGCTGCCACTGATCTGTGAACATATTGGGGCCTGCCACTGTTGGTGTGGATGGCATTGGTCTCGCCAGATCTTCTTGGGCCTGCAAAAGGCTTTCTTGTACTACTGGACGAGCTTGCACCATTGTCAGATATCTTACCCATTTTTAACAGGCTCTCAATTCTCTCCCCGGCTATGACTACATCCGCAAAGCTAGTGGAAGAGAAAGCAGCCAGCCTGTCAATGTAAGTCCCCTGAAGGGTGTTCATAAACATATCTGCCATCTCCCTTTCAGACATAGGTGGTTGAACAGCAGCAGCCAGTTGCCTCCATCTCTGGGCATATTCTCGGAATCTTTCCCTTGACGACTGTGACATTCCCATTAGGAGGGTCCTGTTGGGTGCCATATCTAAGTTGTACTGATACTGTCTGATGAAAGCCTCTGCCAGGTCCTTCCAGCATCTGATAGTTGCCCTTGTCAAGTGAGAGTACCATTCTCTTGACGCTCCAGTCAAGCTGTCTTCGAAATAGAACATCCAGAGCTTCTCATCCATAGTATAGGCCTTCAGCCTCCCCAGAAATGATTGTAAATGAGTCCGGGGGCATGAAGTCCCGTTGTATTTTTCAAAACAAGGAGGCTTAAACTTATGGGGGATCCTGACCCCGTCTACCAAGCCCATGTCCATGACGTCGAAACCCAAAGAGTTTTGAGACTCTAAGGACCTCAATTTCTCAGCTATCTCATCCATCCTTCTATCATAGGCTTCTTCCCCAGCACCCATTACTGTGAATTGATCCTCTTGGGGGTCTTCTTGAAGTACCCTGGCTGCAGTGGCAGTCCCTTGAACATTTGCAGGGATGTTGACCTCAGGATGGAGGTGGGGGCCAAATACAGGGGGGTTAACATGAGGTTGGACCCTTTCGTTGTTGCTGGTGCCGGCAGTTCCTATATGTGGATCTTCTTGATTCTGCCTTTCCACCATGGCCCTCAATCTTTCCTGGCTCTGAGCCATGTTGTTCATCACTTCCATAAACTGAGTCATTTGATTCCTCATTTCTAGCCTTTCATTCGCCATTTGATTTCTGACCTCAGTAAGGTCCTGCTGCATCTGATCCATTTGGATGCCTGGAAGGTTGTTACGGGTCGGATAACGGTGCGGACGGTTGAGGGGAAATACTCGGCGCCGAGCAATAGTTCCTGAACATCACAACAGAGTTAGTGGCAATAAAACAAAAACCTACAAAACAAACAAAAGGGTTAGCATGCAATGCAGTTATGCTTATTTGTTCTCAAGGTATCCGGTTTGGAATTCAGTTTTGAACCTTGAAGATGTTGTTGATGTTGCTTTCGAAGTGAAACGCGGATGGAACAAACTAATACATATATTACAAAAGGCAAAATGGTACATAGTTTGTTTTACAAATACAAGCCCTCGGAGGGGTCAAAATACATTACAGGAAAATAAAAGTACATGGAATGAAAGCAACAACAAACAAATGGTCAAACACCAAGACCAAACTCATCCTCACGAACTTCCTTGAGAAGTGCTTCGGTCACAGGATCAGCCGGACGCTCCGTGAGATTCCTGATGAGGAGATTCCGGGTCGTAACAGCTGCTGTTAGTTTCTTGTGCTGACTTTGGTCCTTTGACCTCTTCACTCCAGCTTTGATCTTTAGCTCTGATATCTCCCTCTGGGCTGCTGCCAGGGCTTCTTGCTGTTCTTTTGCACTAGCTTCCAGTTGCTCCATTTTGTCTTGAACTCTCTTGTCCTCCAGAGTACGAGCCTCGGTGATCCTGACCCACCTAGCCTGACTCTCCTTCAGATACAAGTTCGTCCTTGCTCTCTGGAACTGGGCCTCTTTGCAAGCATTCTTCAGAATTTATTCTCCAGCCTTAGACTTCTTGATATAATCCCCAGACTTCTCAATCTTAGCCAGATGCTCCACTCTCAACTTCTCCAACCTCTCAATCTCCATCCTACTCTCACTCCTCTCCCGGAGGGTCTTCTGCAAAGCCTGGGTTAACTTCTCATTTCTCTCCTTCAAGCTCTCGAACTCCTCCAAACTGATAGTGGCATGGGGTGGAGCTGAAGATGATTCAGGCATATCTTCTATGGTAAAGGGCATTCCAGAGAATTGAGCCCTGGCACGGGACCATTCATAATATTGTGATGATGCCACATTGCTGCACTTCCCCAAAATGGTTATTCCCTTGGTTTGAACATTATCCCAGGCCCAAGCAGCCTGCCTAACAGTAGCCAGATTAGGCTTGTTCTCACAATAAAGAGTTTCAACCAAGTCCTGTGCTTTAGGAGTGTGGACCAGTGCATAGCCCAGTTGTCTTTTGAACAGCAGAGGGTTGTAATTGATACTACCCTTAACTCCTATTAGGGGCACATTGGGAAAATGCCCACAGCTGGTGATGATATCCCTGCCCTTGGTGCTTTGGGTGCACCATCTGATATCGGCTGAAGTTAGAGTAGTGAGTCTCTTAGCCCAGTTTCTCTGCTGATGGGGATTTAAAAATGCATCTGTCCTGGGTAGATGCCTGAGAAGCCAAGTATGGAATAATGGAGCACAACACCTTACTAATCTTCCCCTCTGCTTTTCATTCCTCTGATGCACTGAATAGTAGAGATCCCCCAATAAAGTGGGCACTGGGTTCTGCAAGATGAAAAGATGGACTGCATTCTTGCTAATGAATCGAGGCTCATCCGCAAACAACACAATTCCATATATGCTCAAGGCCAATAAAGCACAGACAGCTTTCCACTCTCCTAGAGAAGCTTTCAGGGCAGCTTGAGAGATCAAGAAATCCAGATGAAAACCAGGGATTCCAGTTTTGGAAGTCATATGCTGCTCAATCAGGACAGGTTCCAGATGCAAAGCCTTTGCTACTTCTTCATTACCAGGAAAGACCATCTCAGGGTTGAAAGGGATTCCACCCCTGATAGGCATGCCAACCAATGATGAGTATTCTTCTAGTAGAGGGCCTAGCTGAAAGTCTTGAAAAGTAAAACACCTCAAAGGGGGATCATAAAACTGAATGCAGGTGTGAATCAGGCTTCTCTGTGAAGGGTCCAGATCCATAACCATATCAAGTATATCCCCATAGTGTTCCCTGAACAATGGTATGTGATCTGGAGTGATCAGGGTCTGAATCCTCCTGATGTCAGATAGCTCTGGCTGGAAGAAGTGATAGGTGATGTTGCTCTTTTTAGGAGCCATGATGATGAGACTGAGTAGAGACAGGTGCTGATGATAACACTGAAGAATGAGCCACTGATTGGCTGGTGCAGATAACTGAAGTAGATAGCTGAAGCAAATGCTGATGAAGATAGGTCAGTACTGAAGATGGGGTCAAAACCAAAACCAAAGATGAAAGTGGATACCCTGAAACACAAATAAGCAAATGTCAATATGATGCAATGTTTACGTATGTAAATGATATGCAAGGGTTTGTGACTGAGCTGGATCTGATCAAGAACTCTGATATAGGTCCAAATATGTTCAAGAAATCCAGATGGAGGTCTATAAATCCAGTAACCAAGGTAGGGGACTCAAATAAAGAGCCACATGTCCAGGGTTTTAGAATCACAAGAACTGTTCCAACATGAAGTATTCTTAATCAAGTCAAAGTAACAGGGTATTCTGAGGTCAAGGTACCTGCAAACCTGTAAACAGCCCAACCCCCTCACAGGTGGTGTTCTAAAACAAGGATCCTCAGACTTGGATCAGTTATGAGAAGTGTAAACACTTCTAACCCGGAGGTACAGTGTTTACAATAACCATAAAAGTTCCTCCTCTAATTCACCTCAGTTTCTGAAGGTCAATACTAAAAGGTCATCCAGACTTAGCAGGCTTCCCAGATAGCCCTAGTACTGCAGGAAATCTGCAACACAGAGTTCTCAAGAAGAAACCCATATCTGAACCGTGTTTCATATTCCCGCACCAGACCGAGATGGAATGGGAAAGAATATGATTCACTCTAGCCTAAGTGTCACTCAGGTCCCAGGTATAGGACCTTAACTCTCAATAGAACACCCACCCACCAAAGCAAAACCAGATCCAGCCAGACAGCATGACAGTATGATATATGAAAAACTGTAAAGAAAGCAATAAATAAAGCTGTACAGAAAGCAGTAAATAAAGCAAATATACAAACACAAATAAGCACCTAACACCCCAGTAAACACAAATCAATCAAGCGCTAGGAGGAACCCACAAAAAGAACCAGAAGCCCTGGTTGCAGTATAAGGGTCCCCAGCAGAGTCGCCAAGCTGTCGCTCCCAAAGATTTGCATCCCGGTACAAGCGCGAACGGTCGGCGAAGGGAACAGTGAGAACACACAGCCGTGAACTCACTGGAGATGAATAGAGTCGCCAGCTAGGAATTTTTATCCCGGAGGAAAGGTAATGCTGCATAGACCTAGAAAAAAGGTGGATAAGACGGTTGCGAACCAGAGAGACTGAGAAAGGGGGTTGGTTACAACCTGGGAAGGTATTAGCACCCAGATTGTCCGCCGTACTCGACGGGATCCACGCTTGAAAGACTTGTGTTTTAAAGGGGTAGTGTCAGTGCAATTTGTGTATAGAATAGCTGGAAAAGATGTACAGGTGTCAGTGTAAAAGAAGTGAAATGTGATATATACAGTGTCAGTGTGAGACCAGGAATGAAGTGCTCATGATAATGAGGCTTAAAGAATAATGCTGGAAGGAGGGGGGATGTACAGAGACTTTTGTTCGATAACTGTTAAGTTATGCCTACGTATCCTCTCGTGCAATGAGGAAGTCAGAACACCGTAGTTCGACCCAAAGAGACTGAAAGATGAAATTGACTTGTGAACTGCTTACTTGCCTATGCTCAAGTGTATGATCTGTCTAGCACAGATGCAAACTGTCTTGCATTAGACGGAAGAAGCAAATTCTCGATTGTGAGTGAATGAGATGAGAAAAGAATCCCGAAGGAGACGATTATTGTTTTTTTTTTTGTATTTTTCAGTCTTTTATTGTTTTTGGATTTTGTCATAAGTAAATGAGCTTAAGTCTAAACCAATGGATTTAGTAAACTCATCACATCTTCCCTCTGATTAGGGGTAATGGGAATACCTTAAGTGTGAAGTCAGATTCTCACACTTAATCACCTTTGGTGTAGGATTAAGATCATTAACCTACTTGTGATTATTTAGATGTTTTTGTGGTTTTTGTTTAGTGTTGAGTAATGAGGTTAAGCCATAATCAAGGATTAAACAGACTCATTACACCATCCTAATAGAAGGATAATAGATGAGAATGTTTAAGCTGAGGAAAGCTCCTCAACTTAACCCATGATTAGGGATTAAACTCGTGACAAAACAAGCCTTTTATTAAGTGGATTTTACTTAATGGTGTGATGATGAAGTGGATTTTATGATTTGTAAGACAACTTGAGGGGGACTTGTCCATTAACACTAGGGTTAGTCCTTCTTAACCAATTAAGGAAGAATTAGAACCCTAATGCAAGGCCCAAGTTACAAGTGTGATGTCTTGATGATTATTAAGTGAATTGATTAAGAGATTTAAACACATTAAGGTTTTAACACTTAGGATTAAAGTTATACACTCCATCCTAAGAGAAGGATGCAGGCATAAACTTAATAACAAAGCCTTAAAGCCTTTAGGGTTTAGTCCCTGATTATGAGATGAGAAGAGAAGACTCAAAAGAGACACAAAGGAAAAACTAAGAAGGGAGACTAATCAAAACCCTAATCATTGTCATGCTTGGTTGTTCCTAAGGTTTGTGAGGTTTACAAGAGAAGATCTTCAATGGAACCACCAGGAAGCAGATGAAAGGATCAAGAGAAGCAAAGCAACTTGCTTCATTCAAGAAGTCAAGTCACTTGAAGAAAGAAAGTGGGAAGAAGAAGAATGAGCAAGCTCAAACTCAAACACATATAAAAATGCAGCAATGGATGCAAGAGATATGAAAAGAAAAGTTATGAGAAGTGAAGGCAAATTCACTTCTCAAAGTTACTTACCACCTGAAAGGTTAGAAAAGAAATGCAATGCAATGCAAAATGGGATGAGATGACATGATGAGAAACAAAACCAGAAGCATATACATGATTCTAATGATGCTATGAGATGCTACAAACATGAGGCAGCACATGGAAATGGACATACAAGTTTATGAATGCAAATGAAGCAAGCTAGGAACCATGATCATACATGAAAAGTTATGAAGTGCACATGACATACAACATGGCAAATACATGATGCAATGATCAAACATGCTTTCAATATGTCTTATGATGTCAAATGGATCAAATGGATGTTTGAAATGTCATGGCAAGTCATGTTATGCAAGAGAATGCAAGATGGATGCATATGAAAGCCCAAATTAGGGTTTATGAATCATACATCAAACACAAACCTAAATCAGAAGCAAACAACATTACAAAAAATTGAAAATGCAACACAAAGGACCCCTAATCCTATACTAAACCAATGCCCAAAGGAGAGGTCTCAACTCTTAACCAATCTCAAGTTATGATTTTTACAAGATTCTAGGGTTTTAGGGTTCCTAAACAAAAGAAATGCCAAACAAATTGAAAATGAAAGATTAAATCATGGCCATTTAATCTCACAAACTTCATGCTAAACACAATGCAATGCAAGAAGAATCAATGTCCAACTCCTCATGAATAGGCAGAAATGATTTTTTTGAACTATGGATCAAATTAATGCACAAAAATGATTTTAATTCAATGAAAAATCCTCAAAATGCATCAAGATCAAAAAAGAAATTTGGTTTGAAGGTTGGACAATGTTTCTAAATGTCTTAGAACATTTCATGAATTTTTTGGTGATTTTTAAATACCTAAAAGTATTTTTAATAAATTAATTTTCATTAATCAATTAAAAATAAACTTTTAAATATTTTAAAATACTTTTTAAATGCTAAAAATGAAAATAAAAATATTTTTGTGTCTTAAAAATTAATAAAACTCTTGAGAAAAAGTTTCATAATTTTTAAACAAGTTTTGCTATTTTAAATAAATTGTGCAAATTAAATGAAAAAAAATGAAATAAAAATTGAAATAAATGGAAGTCAACTGAGTGGAGGGCCAGGATTGAGTCTGAATTTGAATGGGTTGACTGCGCGCGTTAGTGGAGGGCCAGGATTGCATCTGATTATATTAATTTAATTATGGATTAATTAAACTAACTAAGTGGATTAGGGCAAAGCAAGAGGATCTGGGCCATTCATTCGCGCGGCAGGTCAATGGGTCAAAGCAATCCTACGCTTCACATTCAAATGGTAATTAATTACAGGATTATGCCCTAATGATTTTCAGGTGGCCGGAGAAGACCTCCGGTCGTCTTCTCCGGTGGGAAGCCCACCTGAAAATCCCTAAAACTCTCAAAACCTAACTAAAATGAAATCTAAAAACATGGAAATGATCCCCACAACTTACTGAATCAAATCCCCAAGCCAAAACTCATTTATTTTTCCCCAAACTCATGAATCGAGCAAAACATTTTTTAGGTCACAGAGTTTCAGAAAGCAATTAAATTCTCATTTCATCACCATTTTCAAAACTAAAAGCATCAGAACAATCAGTGAAGCATAGAGAACAACTTAAGAACTTAAAAAACGATTTCTGGAAAAAATGTTCTTGAGCTACCTGAGTTTCGAAGCTTCCACTCTGGTAACTCTCAGACCTCCTCTCCTTGTGAAATCCACTCCTTATGACCCTTTGATGATGCTTGAATGCTTGGGAGAAATTTATGCTGGCTAGATGAAGAGTTTGAACAGCTTCTGCTCAAGCTCAGTTGAAAATGATGATGGTGATTCCAGCTGTTTCAGGCCAATGTGAGTGGTTTTTTGTGACCAGTGTGATGAATGGAGAAGGTTTGTGTTGTTTGTTTGAGTGTTTGTGAGCTGTGGAGTGAGTTTCGAATGGTTTTGCTTCTGGGAGTGAAAATGGAGGAATGGTGTTCTTGCTTGGTTCAAGCCTAAGTCTTGTTGGTTTAGGCTCAGTGAAGCAAGGTGAGTTGATCTATGGAAATGGTTTTTGTGTTTGTGAACTGTATAGAGAGATTCGAAGAGTTTTGCTTGATGGAGTGTTTTTGTGTATGTGTTGCTAGGATCTGTTTCAGCTTGGCTTCTTGATATGTTTAGCTTGCAAATGGATAGTATAAAATAATCTCATAGGTCAGATGATGTGACCTGGACTTTATTGATTGGTAAGTTCACTTTTGCAAAATGTCAACTTTGTTGTAAGAGAGGCATGGGCTTGGTTCTAGGCTAGTACAAGCATGGGGCTGGCGCAGCAAAGGTGAGGGGAAGGGCTAGCAAGGTTCAGCATCCAATGTAGCAAGTGGTAGGAAGTGTGATCATGAATTTTGCAAGTTGTTCATCTTTGGTTCACATGTGACTATCTTGCTACACAAGCCATGAACCATGAGAAACTTGGTTCAAATATGATTTTTAGGAGTTGCATGATGCTTGTGTAATGGTTTGATGACAATTAGAAGTTACAATTTGCCTTGGTTCATGATTTTGCAAATTTTCCTTTTAGTGCATAACTTGAAAATTAGTGATTTTTGCCAACTTTGTCACACCATAACTTTTGATCCAAAATGAATTAGGTCATGTTCTTGTACTTTTTGAAAAGGGAAAAATGTATTCTACAACTTTCATGACCAAAGTTTTTTCATTTGAAGCATTTTTAGATCAAAAAGTAGGGTTTGAAAAATGACCTAAATTGACAAATTCCTTAAAAGTCAACTATGCCCTAAAAAGTCAACTTTGCAAAAACTTCAAATTCTTGAATCTTTTGAACTTCAACCTTCTTCCATGATCAAATAAAGATCATATACACTCAAAATGATGAAGATCAACCCTTGGTTGGGTCATTGGGGGCCTCAGATGCCCTGATTTTGCACTGACTTGCCTGAAAAGTCAACTCTTGATCAGATGACTTCCCCATGGAATTTCTTCATGAAACTTGATATGCATACTCCTTATACCATATAGAGACCAATGGAAACAAGAATGACCAAAAAATTTGGAGTTATGGCCTCTGAAACCAAAACCCTAATTTTAGGTCAACTGTGCAGTCAAACCTGGCTCTGCATCCACACCAATCCCAGTTCTTGTGATTCTTTGGAATTCTTGACTTTGAGAGGATATAATATGATACTTGAACACATGTAGACCCCTTTGAAGTGATTGATGGCCTTTGGAGTGGCTCAAGAGGCTCTTGGATTGCTCAGATCACAAACCCTAGGTGCAGATGACTTAGAATCTATGCAGTGAATCAAAAATGTAATATGAGGTGATATGATTGTGTTTATGCATATGAAATGATCACAAGCCATGGTGTGAATGGGTGAGGGCAAATTTGGGGTGTTTACAGTACCCAAGGGTCATCATCATCATTTTGAGTCTCTATGATCTTTATTTGATCTTATAAGTGGTTGGAAGTTCACAAAGTTGAAGGATTTTGAGCCAAATGCAAACTTGTTATTTTTGGAAATGACTTGTAATGGAAACTTTCCATTTTGGGAAAGATATTCAACCTATTCTTTCATGACCAAAAATGCTTCAAATGAAAAATACTTGGACATGAAAGTTGTAGATTATGTCTTCCCATTTTCAATAAGTACAAGAACATGTCTTGATTCATCCTAGAACTCAAGATATGGCCTTTCAAAGTTGGCAAAAATCCTATAATTTTCAAGTGTGCACCAAAGAGGGATTTCTGCAATTTCACTTGCCAAGCCATTTCATGACCTCTAATTGACCTCTAAGCATCATAACAACATCACATGACTTACCTTGATCAGAATTGTGCCTTGGATTGCAAGTTTCATTAAGCCATTTTCACAAAATCTTCAAAGTTGGAAATTTGCAAAACACATGACATCTCTTGATCCAAGTGTTCCAGCTGCATAAACTTCATCCTAGGGCCATCCATGAATCAAGATGAGGCCAAGACACCCCAAAAGCCAGCTCTGAACCATGCCCATACCTCAAGTACACAATGTTGACATTTTTGCAACTTGGCCCATACCAATCACACTATGCCACCACCCACTTTCTAATCACTCTCATTGGCCTATACTAATCTTATGGACCTCATTTCATACAACACACAAGCCTGAAACATTCTACAACTCAGATTGCTAAAAAATCCCCAAAACCTTCAAGCTTTCGAAACTCACTCCTCAGCCACTCAAACTCAAAATTTCTTTCACCATTCAACTCCATATAACCTAAGGATCATTTCCCACCCCTTGCCATGGCCTGAAACAAGCCCAAACACAAACACGATTTCTGCATATTCAGAAATGAAACTCATAAACCAGCCACCACAAACTTGTTCCAAGCCTTTCAGAAGCTTCAGGGAGTTCATTGGGGTGGATTAGCATCAAGGAGAGGTCTAGAAAGCTTAGATTGAGAAAGCTTCATCTCAGGTAACCATCAAGAACAATTTTTCCAGAACCTTTCTTTTAAGTTCTTAAATGATTCTACATGCTTCCCTGATCATGCTGATGTCTTTACTTTTGAAAATGATTGAGAAATGAGTGTGTATGCTTGCTCTGAAACTTTTCCCGTATTTTGTTGTTTGCTTCGATTCAATTGATTCATGAAAAATAAATGAGTTTTGATGTTTTATTTGTGTTATGTGATGTTCAATGATCATTTCTGGAGACTTTGGTGCGTTTTCATGGCCTGGGGAGGGAGTTAGGGTGAGAGAGCTGTCGAAGAAGATGACCGGAGGTCTTCTCCGGCCACCTGAAAGTCATTAGGGCTAAAACCTAATTAATTTCTCAGTTTGAATGTGGACCCTTTGATCTTGTGTTAGCGCGTTTTTGGACGGCTCTGATCACTTCATTAAACCCTAATCTATTTTTATTAAATTAATTAGGATTAATTAAATTAATTTCCCCATAATGAATCTTGACCATTAGATCATGCACGCAGTCAACCCTCCCTTTCCCAGTTCAAATCCCAGCCTTTGGATAAGTTGACTTCCATTTTAAATCATTTTTATTTCATTTTTATTGCATTTTATTTCCACAATTTTTAAAAATAGCATAAAACATCAAAAAATCTCATTTCTTGCATTTCTGTTTCAAATATTTTTCTCAAACAGAAAACATTTTTTATTATATTTTTTGCATTAAAAAAGTATATTTAAAATATTTAAATGTTTTAATTAATTAATTAATTGATTTTAATTAATTAAATATGCATTTAGGTTTCTAAAAATCACCAAAAAATTCATGAAGCGTTCCAATACATTTAGAAACATTTTCAAACTCACCATACAAATTTATTTTTAGGTTTGATCACATTTTCACAATTTTCTTTGAATTAGGGTTCTTAAAAATCACATTTTTTAACCCTAACTTGAAAAATTCATTTATGCCTAACCATGTTGAGTTTGAACTTGGTTCTTCTTGCATTTTTTCACATACTGCATATAGTTTCTAGGTTATTTATCTCATATTTTTATCTTGTATTTTCAAATTGATTTGCATTTTCCCTTTAGAAGCACCCAAAAACCCTAGGTAACTTAGAAATTTCATAACTTTCACTAGGTTAAGTTTCTGACTTTCTCCTTTGGGGTGTGATCTTGTATAGGTTTAGGGTTTGTTTGAGCTCAATTTCATTTTTTATCATGGTGATTGCTTCTGTTTTGGTCATATGCATCTCATGTTGTCTTAAGACCCTATTTTCTCATGTCCATTTGCATTCATCTTTGCATATCCATCATATGAACTTGCCATGACATTTCAAGCATTGTATTACATATTAGACATATTAAGACATGCTTGAACATTGCTTGATCATTTCTTCATTCATTTGATATGCTTTTCATCCATTACATTTCATGAACATCCATGTGTTTTCATGCTTCTAAACAGGCTTCCATTGCATCTCATCCTTGCATGATCATTCATATGCATCTTGTATGACTTTGCATCATCTCATATGCCATTTACATTGCATATTCACTTCTGACCTTGGTCTTTGCATCCTTATTCATCTCATTTCTTTGTGATTTATGTCTTATGCATTCATGCTAACATTTCAGGAACTCTTGGTAAGTTATCTAGGAGGTGGATTTGCCTTCACCTCCCACCTCTTCTTTCCTCTCATTTTCATATTTAATTGTATTTGAAGTGAACTTTCTTCACTTATTCCTCTCTTGCTCCTTTCTTTTCTTTTAGGTTACTTATCTTCTTCAGGAAGTAAGTAACTTATTCTTCTTGCTCCTTCTCTTTTCATCCGATTCTTCCTTGGTTGGCTTGAAGATCTTTTCTCTTAAGCCTCACAAACCATAGGATATCCAAGCATGATAACTTTTAGGGTTGTGTATAGTCCCCCCTAGATTTTGTTTTACCTTTGAGTCTCCTTGAGTCTCTCTTATCATCTCAATAATCAGAGAATAAACTCTTAAAGCTTTAAGACTTTGGAATTAGGGTTATGCCTGCATCCTTATCTTAGGATGGAGCGTATAACTTTAATCCTTAGTGTTAAACCTTTAATTTGTTTACACCTCTTAATCAAAACACATTAATAATCACTAAGGCTTTATCTTGTAACTTGGGCCTTACATTAGGGTTCTATCTCTTCCTTATTGTTAAGAGGGACTAACCCTAGTGTTTAATGGACAAGTCCCCCTCAAGTTGTCTTACAAACCATAAAATCCACTTCTTAATCTCACCCTTTAATTAAAATCCATTTAATAAAGGCTTGTTATATAATGAATTTAGTCCCTAACCATGGATTAAGTTGAGGTATCTTCCTCAGCTTAAGTGTTCTCATTTATCATCCTTCTATTAGTATGGTGTAATGAGTTCACTAATCTGTGATTAGAGATTAAACTCATTACTTAACACTAAACAAAAACCCAAAAACATCTTAATAATCACAAGTAGGTTAATGATCTTAATCCTACATCATCATGGTAGTTAAGTTGAGATGCTTATCTCATACTTAAGTAGGCTCATTATCCCTAATCAGGGGTGATATAATGAGTTTACAAACCCTTGATTAAGGCTTAAGCTCATTAAGTTATGCAAAACACCAAAAATAATAAAAAGCTGAAAACACAAAAACAAATAATAATCGTCTCCTCCGAGATTCTTTTCTCATCACACTCATTCACAAACGAGAACTTGCTTCTTCCGTCTAATGCAAGACAATTAGCACTCGAGCCAGACGAGTCATACACTTGAGCATAGGCAAGCAAGCAGTTCACAGTCAATTTCTTTTCAGTCTCTTTGAGTCGAACTACGGTGTTTTGACTTCCTCATTGCACGAGAGGATACGTAGGCATAACTTCACAGTTATCGAACAAAAGTCTTTTTGTCATCCCCCTCTTTCAGCTTTCTTTTCTAAGCCTCAGTCTTGAGCATATCACCTTTTCTTTTGCACTGACACACTGTATATTCATTCATCCCTAGCTTTTATGCACATATAACACATACACTACCCCCTTTTAAACACAATCTTGTAAGCGTGGATCACGTCGAGTACGACACCCGATATGGGTGCTAATACCTTCCCAGGTCGTAACCAACCCCCTTTCTCAGTTTCTCTGGTTCACAACCATCTTATCCATCTCCTTCCAGGTTTATGCAGCATTACCTTTCCTTCGGGATAAAAATGCCTAACTTTCCATTTTGGGAAAGATATTCAACCTATTCTTTCATGACCAAAAATGCTTCAAATGAAAAATACTTGGACATGAAAGTTGTAGATTATGTCTTCCCATTTTCTAAAAGTACAAGAACATGTCTTGATTCATCCTAGAACTCAAGATATGGCCTTTCAAAGTTGGCAAAAATCCTATAATTTTCAAGTGTGCACCAAAGAGGGATTTCTGCAATTTCACTTGCCAAGCCATTTCATGACCTCTAATTGACCTCTAAGCATCATAACAACATCACATGACTTACCTTGATCAGAATTGTGCCTTAGATTGCAAGTTTCATTAAGCCATTTTCACAAAATCTTCAAAGTTGGAAATTTGCAAAACACATGACATCTCTTGATCCAAGTGTTCCAGCTGCATAAACTTCATCCTAGGGCCATCGATGAATCAAGCTGAGGCCAAGACACCCCAAAAGCCAGCTCTGAACCATGCCCATACCTCAAGTACACAATGTTGACATTTTTGCAACTTGGCCCATACCAATCACACTATGCCACCACCCACTTTCTAATCACTCTCATTGGCCTATACTAATCTTATGGACCTCATTTCATACAACACACAAGCCTGAAACATTCTACAACTCAGATTGCTAAAAAATCCCCAAAACCTTCAAGCTTTCGAAACTCACTCCTCAGCCACTCAAACTCAAAATTTCTTTCACCATTCAACTCCATATAACCTAAGGATCATTTCCCACCCCTTGCCATGGCCTGAAACAAGCCCAAACACAAACACGATTTCTGCATATTCAGAAATGAAACTCATAAACCAGCCACCACAAACTTGTTCCAAGCCTTTCAGAAGCTTCAGGGAGTTCATTGGGGTGGATTAGCATCAAGGAGAGGTCTAGAAAGCTCAGATTGAGAAAGCTTCATCTCAGGTAACCATCAAGAACAATTTTTCCAGAACCTTTCTTTTAAGTTCTTAAATGATTCTACATGCTTCCCTGATCATGCTGATGTCTTTACTTTTGAAAATGATTGAGAAATGAGTGTGTATGCTTGCTCTGAAACTTTTCCCGTATTTTGTTGTTTGCTTCGATTCAGTTGATTCATGAAAAATAAATGAGTTTTGATGTTTTATTTGTGTTATGTGATGTTCAATGATCATTTCTGGAGACTTTGGTGCGTTTTCATGGCCTGGGGAGGGAGTTAGGGTGAGAGAGCTGCCGAAGAAGATGACCGGAGGTCTTCTCCGGCCACCTGAAAGTCATTAGGGCTAAAACCTAATTAATTTCTCAGTTTGAGTGTGGACCATTTGATCTTGTGTTAGCGCGTTTTTGGACGGCTCTGATCACTTCATTAAACCCTAATCTATTTTTATTAAATTAATTAGGATTAATTAAATTAATTTCCCCATAATGAATCCTGACCATTAGATCATGCACGCAGTCAACACTCCCTTTCCCAGTTCAAATCCCAGCCTTTGGATAAGTTGACTTCCATTTTAAATCATTTTTATTTCATTTTTATTGCATTTTCTTTCCACAATTTTTAAAAATAGCATAAAACATCAAAAAATCTCATTTCATGCATTTCTGTTTCAAATATTTTTCTCAACCAGAAAACATTTTTTATTATATTTTTTGCATTAAAAAAGTATATTTAAAATATTTAAATGTTTTAATTAATTAATTAATTAATTGATTTTAATTAATTAAATATGCATTTAGGTTTCTAAAAATCACCAAAAAATTCATGAAGCGTTCCAATACATTTAGAAACATTTTCAAACTCACCATACAAATTTATTTTTAGGTTTGATCACATTTTCACAATTTTCTTTGAATTAGGGTTCTTAAAAATCACATTTTTTAACCCTAACTTGAAAAATTCATTTCTGCCTAACCATGTTGAGTTTGAACTTGGTTCTTCTTGCATTTTTTCACATACTGCATATAGTTTCTAGGTTATTTATCTCATATTTTTATCTTGTATTTTCAAATTGATTTGCATTTTCCCTTTAGAAGCACCCAAAAACCCTAGGTAACTTAGAAATTTCATAACTTTCACTAGGTTAAGTTTCTGACTTTCTCCTTTGGGGTGTGATCTTGTATAGGTTTAGGGTTTTTTGAGCTCAATTTAATTTTTTATCATGGTGATTGCTTTTGTTTTGGTCATATGCATCTCATGTTGTCTTAAGACCCTAATTTCTCATGTTCATTTGCATTCATCTTTGCATATCCATCATATGAACTTGCCATGACATTTCAAGCATTGTATTACATATTAGACATATTAAGACATGCTTGAACATTGCTTGATCATTTCTTCATTCATTTGATATGCTTTTCATCCATTACATTTCATGAACATCCATGTGTTTTCATGCTTCTAAACAGGCTTCCATTGCATCTCATCCTTGCATGATCATTCATATGCATCTTGTATGACTTTGCATCATCTCATATGCCATTTACATTGCATATTCACTTCTGACCTTGGTCTTTGCATCCTTATTCATCTCATTTCTTTGTGATTTATGTCTTATGCATTCATGCTAACATTTCAGGAACTCTTGGTAAGTTATCTAGGAGGTGGATTTGCCTTCACCTCCCACCTCTTCTTTCCTCTCATTTTCATATTTAATTGTATTTGAAGTGAACTTTCTTCACTTATTCCTCTCTTGCTCCTTTCTTTTCTTTTAGGTTACTTATCTTCTTCGGGAAGTAAGTAACTTATTCTTCTTGCTCCTTCTCTTTTCATCCGATTCTTCCTTGGTTGGCTTGAAGATCTTTTCTCTTAAGCTTCACAAACCATAGGATATTCAAGCATGATAACTTTTAGGGTTGTGTATAGTCCCCCCTAGATTTTGTTTTACCTTTGAGTCTCCTTGAGTCTCTCTTATCATCTCAATAATCAGAGAATAAACTCTTAAAGCTTTAAGACTTTGGAATTAGGGTTATGCCTGCATCCTTATCTTAGGATGGAGCGTATAACTTTAATCCTTAGTGTTAAACCTTTAATTTGTTTACACCTCTTAATCAAAACACATTAATAATCACTAAGACTTTATCTTGTAACTTGGGCCTTACATTAGGGTTCTATCTCTTCCTTATTGTTAAGAGGGACTAACCCTAGTGTTTAATGGACAAGTCCCCCTCAAGTTGTCTTACAAACCATAAAATCCACTTCTTAATCTCACCCTTTAATTAAAATCCATTTAATAAAGGCTTGTTATATAATGAATTTAGTCCCTAACCATGGATTAAGTTGAGGTATCTTCCTCAGCTTAAGTGTTCTCATTTATCATCCTTCTATTAGTATGGTGTAATGAGTTCACTAATCTGTGATTAGAGATTAAACTCATTACTTAACACTAAACAAAAACCCAAAAACATCTTAATAATCACAAGTAGGTTAATGATCTTAATCCTACATCATCATGGTAGTTAAGTTGAGATGCTTATCTCATACTTAAGTAGGCTCATTATCCCTAATCAGGGGTGATATAATGAGTTTACAAACCCTTGATTAAGGCTTAAGCTCATTAAGTTATGCAAAACACCAAAAATAATAAAAAGCTGAAAACACAAAAACAAATAATAATCGTCTCCTCCGAGATTCTTTTCTCATCACACTCATTCACAAACGAGAACTTGCTTCTTCCGTCTAATGCAAGACAATTAGCACTCGAGCCAGACGAGTCATACACTTGAGCATAGGCAAGCAAGCAGTTCACAGTCAATTTCTTTTCAGTCTCTTTGAGTCGAACTACGGTGTTTTGACTTCCTCATTGCACGAGAGGATACGTAGGCATAACTTCACAGTTATCGAACAAAAGTCTTTTTGTCATCCCCCTCTTTCAGCTTTCTTTTCTAAGCCTCAGTCTTGAGCATATCACCTTTTCTTTTGCACTGACACACTGTATATTCATTCATCCCTAGCTTTTATGCACATATAACACATACACTACCCCCTTTTAAACACAATCTTGTAAGCGTGGATCACGTCGAGTACGACACCCGATATGGGTGCTAATACCTTCCCAGGTCGTAACCAACCCCCTTTCTCAGTTTCTCTGGTTCACAACCATCTTATCCATCTCCTTCCAGGTTTATGCAGCATTACCTTTCCTTCGGGATAAAAATGCCTAACTTTCCATTTTGGGAAAGATATTCAACCTATTCTTTCATGACCAAAAATGCTTCAAATGAAAAATACTTGGACATGAAAGTTGTAGATTATGTCTTCCCATTTTCTAAAAGTACAAGAACATGTCTTGATTCATCCTAGAACTCAAGATATGGCCTTTCAAAGTTGGCAAAAATCCTATAATTTTCAAGTGTGCACCAAAGAGGGATTTCTGCAATTTCACTTGCCAAGCCATTTCATGACCTCTAATTGACCTCTAAGCATCATAACAACATCACATGACTTACCTTGATCAGAATTGTGCCTTAGATTGCAAGTTTCATTAAGCCATTTTCACAAAATCTTCAAAGTTGGAAATTTGCAAAACACATGACATCTCTTGATCCAAGTGTTCCAGCTGCATAAACTTCATCCTAGGGCCATCGATGAATCAAGCTGAGGCCAAGACACCCCAAAAGCCAGCTCTGAACCATGCCCATACCTCAAGTACACAATGTTGACATTTTTGCAACTTGGCCCATACCAATCACACTATGCCACCACCCACTTTCTAATCACTCTCATTGGCCTATACTAATCTTATGGACCTCATTTCATACAACACACAAGCCTGAAACATTCTACAACTCAGATTGCTAAAAAATCCCCAAAACCTTCAAGCTTTCGAAACTCACTCCTCAGCCACTCAAACTCAAAATTTCTTTCACCATTCAACTCCATATAACCTAAGGATCATTTCCCACCCCTTGCCATGGCCTGAAACAAGCCCAAACACAAACACGATTTCTGCATATTCAGAAATGAAACTCATAAACCAGCCACCACAAACTTGTTCCAAGCCTTTCAGAAGCTTCAGGGAGTTCATTGGGGTGGATTAGCATCAAGGAGAGGTCTAGAAAGCTCAGATTGAGAAAGCTTCATCTCAGGTAACCATCAAGAACAATTTTTCCAGAACCTTTCTTTTAAGTTCTTAAATGATTCTACATGCTTCCCTGATCATGCTGATGTCTTTACTTTTGAAAATGATTGAGAAATGAGTGTGTATGCTTGCTCTGAAACTTTTCCCGTATTTTGTTGTTTGCTTCGATTCAGTTGATTCATGAAAAATAAATGAGTTTTGATGTTTTATTTGTGTTATGTGATGTTCAATGATCATTTCTGGAGACTTTGGTGCGTTTTCATGGCCTGGGGAGGGAGTTAGGGTGAGAGAGCTGCCGAAGAAGATGACCGGAGGTCTTCTCCGGCCACCTGAAAGTCATTAGGGCTAAAACCTAATTAATTTCTCAGTTTGAGTGTGGACCATTTGATCTTGTGTTAGCGCGTTTTTGGACGGCTCTGATCACTTCATTAAACCCTAATCTATTTTTATTAAATTAATTAGGATTAATTAAATTAATTTCCCCATAATGAATCCTGACCATTAGATCATGCACGCAGTCAACCCTCCCTTTCCCAGTTCAAATCCCAGCCTTTGGATAAGTTGACTTCCATTTTAAATCATTTTTATTTCATTTTTATTGCATTTTCTTTCCACAATTTTTAAAAATAGCATAAAACATCAAAAAATCTCATTTCTTGCATTTCTGTTTCAAATATTTTTCTCAACCAGAAAACATTTTTTATTATATTTTTTGCATTAAAAAAGTATATTTAAAATATTTAAATGTTTTAATTAATTAATTAATTAATTGATTTTAATTAATTAAATATGCATTTAGGTTTCTAAAAATCACCAAAAAATTCATGAAGCGTTCCAATACATTTAGAAACATTTTCAAACTCACCATACAAATTTATTTTTAGGTTTGATCACATTTTCACAATTTTCTTTGAATTAGGTTTCTTAAAAATCACATTTTTTAACCCTAACTTGAAAAATTCATTTCTGCCTAACCATGTTGAGTTTGAACTTGGTTCTTCTTGCATTTTTTCACATACTGCATATAGTTTCTAGGTTATTTATCTCATATTTTTATCTTGTATTTTCAAATTGATTTGCATTTTCCCTTTAGAAGCACCCAAAAACCCTAGGTAACTTAGAAATTTCATAACTTTCACTAGGTTAAGTTTCTGACTTTCTCCTTTGGGGTGTGATCTTGTATAGGTTTAGGGTTTGTTTGAGCTCAATTTCAATTTTTTATCATGGTGATTGCTTCTGTTTTGGTCATATGCATCTCATGTTGTCTTAAAACCCTAATTTCTCATGTTCATTTGCATTCATCTTTGCATATCCATCATATGAACTTGCCATGACATTTCAAGCATTGTATTACATATTAGACATATTAAGACATGCTTGAACATTGCTTGATCATTTATTCATTCATTTGATATGCTTTTCATCCATTACATTTCATGAACATCCATGTGTTTTCATGCTTCTAAACAGGCTTCCATTGCATCTCATCCTTGCATGATCATTCATATGCATCTTGTATGACTTTGCATCATCTCATATGCCATTTACATTGCATATTCACTTCTGACCTTGGTCTTTGCATCCTTATTCATCTCATTTCTTTGTGATTTATGTCTTATGCATTCATGCTAACATTTCAGGAACTCTTGGTAAGTTATCTAGGAGGTGGATTTGCCTTCACCTCCCACCTCTTCTTTCCTCTCATTTTCATATTTAATTGTATTTGAAGTGAACTTTCTTCACTTATTCCTCTCTTGCTCCTTTCTTTTCTTTTAGGTTACTTATCTTCTTCGGGAAGTAAGTAACTTATTCTTCTTGCTCCTTCTCTTTTCATCCGATTCTTCCTTGGTTGGCTTGAAGATCTTTTCTCTTAAGCTTCACAAACCATAGGATATTCAAGCATGATAACTTTTAGGGTTGTGTATAGTCCCCCCTAGATTTTGTTTTACCTTTGAGTCTCCTTGAGTCTCTCTTATCATCTCAATAATCAGAGAATAAACTCTTAAAGCTTTAAGACTTTGGAATTAGGGTTATGCCTGCATCCTTATCTTAGGATGGAGCGTATAACTTTAATCCTTAGTGTTAAACCTTTAATTTGTTTACACCTCTTAATCAAAACACATTAATAATCACTAAGACTTTATCTTGTAACTTGGGCCTTACATTAGGGTTCTATCTCTTCCTTATTGTTAAGAGGGACTAACCCTAGTGTTTAATGGACAAGTCCCCCTCAAGTTGTCTTACAAACCATAAAATCCACTTCTTAATCTCACCCTTTAATTAAAATCCATTTAATAAAGGCTTGTTATATAATGAATTTAGTCCCTAACCATGGATTAAGTTGAGGTATCTTCCTCAGCTTAAGTGTTCTCATTTATCATCCTTCTATTAGTATGGTGTAATGAGTTCACTAATCTGTGATTAGAGATTAAACTCATTACTTAACACTAAACAAAAACCCAAAAACATCTTAATAATCACAAGTAGGTTAATGATCTTAATCCTACATCATCATGGTAGTTAAGTTGAGATGCTTATCTCATACTTAAGTAGGCTCATTATCCCTAATCAGGGGTGATATAATGAGTTTACAAACCCTTGATTAAGGCTTAAGCTCATTAAGTTATGCAAAACACCAAAAATAATAAAAAGCTGAAAACACAAAAACAAATAATAATCGTCTCCTCCGAGATTCTTTTCTCATCACACTCATTCACAAACGAGAACTTGCTTCTTCCGTCTAATGCAAGACAATTAGCACTCGAGCCAGACGAGTCATACACTTGAGCATAGGCAAGCAAGCAGTTCACAGTCAATTTCTTTTCAGTCTCTTTGAGTCGAACTACGGTGTTTTGACTTCCTCATTGCACGAGAGGATACGTAGGCATAACTTCACAGTTATCGAACAAAAGTCTTTTTGTCATCCCCCTCTTTCAGCTTTCTTTTCTAAGCCTCAGTCTTGAGCATATCACCTTTTCTTTTGCACTGACACACTGTATATTCATTCATCCCTAGCTTTTATGCACATATAACACATACACTACCCCCTTTTAAACACAATCTTGTAAGCGTGGATCACGTCGAGTACGACACCCGATATGGGTGCTAATACCTTCCCAGGTCGTAACCAACCCCCTTTCTCAGTTTCTCTGGTTCACAACCATCTTATCCATCTCCTTCCAGGTTTATGCAGCATTACCTTTCCTTCGGGATAAAAATGCCTAACTTTCCATTTTGGGAAAGATATTCAACCTATTCTTTCATGACCAAAAATGCTTCAAATGAAAAATACTTGGACATGAAAGTTGTAGATTATGTCTTCCCATTTTCTAAAAGTACAAGAACATGTCTTGATTCATCCTAGAACTCAAGATATGGCCTTTCAAAGTTGGCAAAAATCCTATAATTTTCAAGTGTGCACCAAAGAGGGATTTCTGCAATTTCACTTGCCAAGCCATTTCATGACCTCTAATTGACCTCTAAGCATCATAACAACATCACATGACTTACCTTGATCAGAATTGTGCCTTAGATTGCAAGTTTCATTAAGCCATTTTCACAAAATCTTCAAAGTTGGAAATTTGCAAAACACATGACATCTCTTGATCCAAGTGTTCCAGCTGCATAAACTTCATCCTAGGGCCATCGATGAATCAAGCTGAGGCCAAGACACCCCAAAAGCCAGCTCTGAACCATGCCCATACCTCAAGTACACAATGTTGACATTTTTGCAACTTGGCCCATACCAATCACACTATGCCACCACCCACTTTCTAATCACTCTCATTGGCCTATACTAATCTTATGGACCTCATTTCATACAACACACAAGCCTGAAACATTCTACAACTCAGATTGCTAAAAAATCCCCAAAACCTTCAAGCTTTCGAAACTCACTCCTCAGCCACTCAAACTCAAAATTTCTTTCACCATTCAACTCCATATAACCTAAGGATCATTTCCCACCCCTTGCCATGGCCTGAAACAAGCCCAAACACAAACACGATTTCTGCATATTCAGAAATGAAACTCATAAACCAGCCACCACAAACTTGTTCCAAGCCTTTCAGAAGCTTCAGGGAGTTCATTGGGGTGGATTAGCATCAAGGAGAGGTCTAGAAAGCTCAGATTGAGAAAGCTTCATCTCAGGTAACCATCAAGAACAATTTTTCCAGAACCTTTCTTTTAAGTTCTTAAATGATTCTACATGCTTCCCTGATCATGCTGATGTCTTTACTTTTGAAAATGATTGAGAAATGAGTGTGTATGCTTGCTCTGAAACTTTTCCCGTATTTTGTTGTTTGCTTCGATTCAGTTGATTCATGAAAAATAAATGAGTTTTGATGTTTTATTTGTGTTATGTGATGTTCAATGATCATTTCTGGAGACTTTGGTGCGTTTTCATGGCCTGGGGAGGGAGTTAGGGTGAGAGAGCTGCCGAAGAAGATGACCGGAGGTCTTCTCCGGCCACCTGAAAGTCATTAGGGCTAAAACCTAATTAATTTCTCAGTTTGAGTGTGGACCATTTGATCTTGTGTTAGCGCGTTTTTGGACGGCTCTGATCACTTCATTAAACCCTAATCTATTTTTATTAAATTAATTAGGATTAATTAAATTAATTTCCCCATAATGAATCCTGACCATTAGATCATGCACGCAGTCAACCCTCCCTTTCCCAGTTCAAATCCCAGCCTTTGGATAAGTTGACTTCCATTTTAAATCATTTTTATTTCATTTTTATTGCATTTTCTTTCCACAATTTTTAAAAATAGCATAAAACATCAAAAAATCTCATTTCTTGCATTTCTGTTTCAAATATTTTTCTCAACCAGAAAACATTTTTTATTATATTTTTTGCATTAAAAAAGTATATTTAAAATATTTAAATGTTTTAATTAATTAATTAATTAATTGATTTTAATTAATTAAATATGCATTTAGGTTTCTAAAAATCACCAAAAAATTCATGAAGCGTTCCAATACATTTAGAAACATTTTCAAACTCACCATACAAATTTATTTTTAGGTTTGATCACATTTTCACAATTTTCTTTGAATTAGGTTTCTTAAAAATCACATTTTTTAACCCTAACTTGAAAAATTCATTTCTGCCTAACCATGTTGAGTTTGAACTTGGTTCTTCTTGCATTTTTTCACATACTGCATATAGTTTCTAGGTTATTTATCTCATATTTTTATCTTGTATTTTCAAATTGATTTGCATTTTCCCTTTAGAAGCACCCAAAAACCCTAGGTAACTTAGAAATTTCATAACTTTCACTAGGTTAAGTTTCTGACTTTCTCCTTTGGGGTGTGATCTTGTATAGGTTTAGGGTTTGTTTGAGCTCAATTTCAATTTTTTATCATGGTGATTGCTTCTGTTTTGGTCATATGCATCTCATGTTGTCTTAAAACCCTAATTTCTCATGTTCATTTGCATTCATCTTTGCATATCCATCATATGAACTTGCCATGACATTTCAAGCATTGTATTACATATTAGACATATTAAGACATTCTTGATCATTTCTTCATTCATTTGATATGCTTTTCATCCATTACATTTCATGAACATCCATGTGTTTTCATGCTTCTAAACAGGCTTCCATTGCATCTCATCCTTGCATGATCATTCATATGCATCTTGTATGACTTTGCATCATCTCATATGCCATTTACATTGCATATTCACTTCTGACCTTGGTCTTTGCATCCTTATTCATCTCATTTCTTTGTGATTTATGTCTTATGCATTCATGCTAACATTTCAGGAACTCTTGGTAAGTTATCTAGGAGGTGGATTTGCCTTCACCTCCCACCTCTTCTTTCCTCTCATTTTCATATTTAATTGTATTTGAAGTGAACTTTCTTCACTTATGCCTCTCTTGCTCCTTTCTTTTCTTTTAGGTTACTTATCTTCTTCAGGAAGTAAGTAACTTATTCTTCTTGCTCCTTCTCTTTTCATCCGATTCTTCCTTGGTGGCCTTGAAGATCTTTTCTCTTAAGCCTCACAAACCATAGGATATCCAAGCATGATAACTTTTAGGGTTGTGTATAGTCCCCCCTATATTTTGTTTTACCTTTGAGTCTCCTTGAGTCTCTCTTATCATCTCAATAATCAGAGACTAAACTCTTAAAGCTTTAAGACTTTGGAATTAGGGTTATGCCTGCATCCTTATCTTAGGATGGAGCGTATAACTTTAATCCTTAGTGTTAAACCTTCAATTTTTTTACACCTCTTAATCAAAACACATTAATAATCACTAAGACTTTATCTTGTAACTTGGGCCTTACATTAGGGTTCTATCTCTTCCTTATGGTTAAGAGGGACTAACCCTAGTGTTTAATGGACAAGTCCCCCTCAAGTTGTCTTACAAACCATAAAATCCACTCCTTAATCTCACCCTTTAATTAAAATCCATTTAATAAAGGCTTTTTATATAATGAATTTAGTCCCTAACCATGGATTAAGTTGAGGTATCTTCCTCAGCTTAAGTGTTCTCATTTATCATCCTTCTATTAGGATGGTGTAATGAGTTCACTAATCTGTGATTAGAGATTAAACTCATTACTTAACACTAAACAAAAACCCAAAAACATCTTAATAATCACAAGTAGGTTAATGATCTTAATCCTACATCATCATGGTAGTTAAGTTGAGATACTTATCTCATACTTAAGTAGGCTCATTATCCCTAATCAGGGGTGATATAACGAGTTTACAAACCCTTGATTAAGGCTTAAGCTCATTAAGTTATGCAAAACACCAAAAATAATAAAAAGCTGGAAACACAAAAACAAATAATAATCGTCTCCTCCGAGATTCTTTTCTCATCACACTCATTCACAAACGAGAACTTGCTTCTTCCGTATAATGCAAGACAATTAGCACTCGAGCCAGACGAGTCATACACTTGAGCATAGGCAAGCAAGCAGTTCACAATCAATTTCTTTTCAGTCTCTTTGAGTCGAACTACGGTGTTTTGACTTCCTCATTGCACGAGAGGATACGTAGGCATAACTTCACAGTTATCGAACAAAATTCTTTTTGTCATCCCCCTCTTTCAGCTTTCTTTTCTAAGCCTCAGTCTTGAGCATCTCACCTTTTCTTTTGCACTGACACACTGTATATTCATTCATCCCTAGCTTTTATGCACATATAACACATACACTACCCCCTTTTAAACACAATCTTGTAAGCGTGGATCACGTCGAGTACGACACCCGATATGGGTGCTAATACCTTCCCAGGTCGTAACCAACCCCCTTTCTCAGTTTCTCTGGTTCACAACCATCTTATCCATCTCCTTCCAGGTTTATGCAGCATTACCTTTCCTTCGGGATAAAAATGCCTAACTTTCCATTTTGGGAAAGATATTCAACCTATTCTTTCATGACCAAAAATGCTTCAAATGAAAAATACTTGGACATGAAAGTTGTAGATTATGTCTTCCCATTTTCTAAAAGTACAAGAACATGTCTTGATTCATCCTAGAACTCAAGATATGGCCTTTCAAAGTTGGCTAAAATCCTATAATTTTCAAGTGTGCACCAAAGAGGGATTTCTGCAATTTCACTTGCCAAGCCATTTCATGACCTCTAATTGACCTCTAAGCATCATAACAACATCACATGACTTACCTTGATCAGAATTGTGCCTTAGATTGCAAGTTTCATTAAGCCATTTTCACAAAATCTTCAAAGTTGGAAATTTGCAAAACACATGACATCTCTTGATCCAAGTGTTCCAGCTGCATAAACTTCATCCTAGGGCCATCCATGAATCAAGCTGAGGCCAAGACACCCCAAAAGCCAGCTCTGAACCATGCCCATACCTCAAGTACACAATGTTGACATTTTTGCAACTTGGCCCATACCAATCACAGTATGCCACCACCCACTTTCTAATCACTCTCATTGGCCTATACTAATCTTATGGACCTCATTTCATACAACACAAAAGCCTGAAACATTCTACAACTCAGATTGCTAAAAAATCCCCAAAACCTTCAAGCTTTCGAAACTCACTCCTCAGCCACTCAAACTCAAAATTTCTTTCACCATTCAACTCCATATAACCTAAGGATCATTTCCCACCCCTTGCCATGGCCTGAAACAAGCCCAAACACAAACACGATTTCTGCATATTCAGAAATGAAACTCATAAACCAGCCACCACAAACTTGTTCCAAGCCTTTCAGAAGCTTCAGGGAGTTCATTGGGGTGGATTAGCATCAAGGAGAGGTCTAGAAAGCTCAGATTGAGAAAGCTTCATCTCAGGTAACCATCAAGAACAATTTTTCCAGAACCTTTCTTTTAAGTTCTTAAATGATTCTACATGCTTCCCTGATCATGCTGATGTCTTTACTTTTGAAAATGATTGAGAAATGAGTGTGTATGCTTGCTCTGAAACTTTTCCCGTATTTTTTTGTTTGCTTCGATTCAGTTGATTCATGAAAAATAAATGAGTTTTGATGTTTTATTTGTGTTATGTGATGTTCAATGATCATTTCTGGAGACTTTGGTGCGTTTTCATGGCCTGGGGAGGGAGTTAGGGTAAGAGAGCTGTCGAAGAAGATGACCGGAGGTCTTCTCCGGCCACCTGAAAGTCATTAGGGCTAAAACCTAGTTAATTTCTCAGTTTGAATGTGGACCCTTTGATCTTGTGTTAGCGCGTTTTTGGACGGCTCTGATCACTTCATTAAACCCTAATCTATTTTTATTAAATTAATTAGGATTAATTAAATTAATTTCCCTATAATGAATCCTGACCATTAGATCATGCACGCGGTCAACCCTCCCTTTCCCAGTTCAAATCCCAGCCTTTGGATAAGTTGACTTCCATTTTAAATCATTTTTATTTCATTTTTATTGCATTTTCTTTCCACAATTTTTAAAAATAGCATAAAACATCAAAAAATCTCATTTCTTGCATTTCTGTTTCAAATATTTTTCTCAACCAGAAAACATTTTTTATTATATTTTTTGCATTAAAAAAGTATATTTAAAATATTTAAATGTTTTAATTAATTAATTAATTAATTGATTTTAATTAATTAAATATGCATTTAGGTTTCTAAAAATCACCAAAAAATTCATGAAGCGTTCCAAAACATTTAGAAACATTTTCAAACTCACCATACAAATTTATTTTTAGGTTTGATCACATTTTCACAATTTTCTTTGAATTAGGGTTCTTAAAAATCACATTTTTTAACCCTAACTTGAAAAATTCATTTCTGCCTAACCATGTTGAGTTTGAACTTGGTTCTTCTTGCATTTTTTCACATACTGCATATAGTTTCTAGGTTATTTATCTCATAATTTTATCTTGTATTTTCAAATTGATTTGCATTTTCCCTTTAGAAGCACCCAAAAACCCTAGGTAACTTAGAAATTTCATAACTTTCACTAGGTTAAGTTTCTGACTTTCTCCTTTGGGGTGTGATCTTGTATAGGTTTAGGGTTTGTTTGAGCTCAATTTCAATTTTTTATCATGGTGATTGCTTCTGTTTTGGTCATATGCATCTCATGTTGTCTTAAAACCCTAATTTCTCATGTTCATTTGCATTCATCTTTGCATATCCATCATATGAACTTGCCATGACATTTCAAGCATTGTATTACATATTAGACATATTAAGACATGCTTGAACATTGCTTGATCATTTCTTCATTCATTTGATATGCTTTTCATCCATTACATTTCATGAACATCCATGTGTTTTCATGCTTCTAAACAGGCTTTCATTGCATCTCATCCTTGCATGATCATTCATATGCATCTTGTATGACTTTGCATCATCTCATATGCCATTTACATTGCATATTCACTTCTGACCTTGGTCTTTGCATCCTTATTCATCTCATTTCTTTGTGATTTATGTCTTATGCATTCATGCTAACATTTCAGGAACTCTTGGTAAGTTATCTAGGAGGTGGATTTGCCTTCACCTCCCACCTCTTCTTTCCTCTCATTTTCATATTTAATTGTATTTGAAGTGAACTTTCTTCACTTATGCCTCTCTTGCTCCTTTCTTTTCTTTTAGGTTACTTATCTTCTTCAGGAAGTAAGTAACTTATTCTTCTTGCTCCTTCTCTTTTCATCCGATTCTTCCTTGGTGGCCTTGAAGATCTTTTCTCTTAAGCCTCACAAACCATAGGATATCCAAGCATGATAACTTTTAGGGTTGTGTATAGTCCCCCCTAGATTTTGTTTTACCTTTGAGTCTCCTTGAGTCTCTCTTATCATCTTAATAATCAAAGACTAAACTCTTAAAGCTTTAAGACTTTGGAATTAGGGTTATGCCTGCATCCTTATCTTAGGATGGAGCGTATAACTTTAATCCTTAGTGTTAAACCTTTAATTTTTTTACACCTCTTAATCAAAACACATTAATAATCACTAAGACTTTATCTTGTAACTTGGGCCTTACATTAGGGTTCTATCTCTTCCTTATGGTTAAGAGGGACTAACCCTAGTGTTTAATGGACAAGTCCCCCTCAAGTTGTCTTACAAACCATAAAATCCACTTCTTAATCTCACCCTTTAATTAAAATCCATTTAATAAAGGCTTGTTATATAATGAATTTAGTCCCTAACCATGGATTAAGTTGAGGTATCTTCCTCAGCTTAAGTGTTCTCATTTATCATCCTTCTATTAGGATGGTGTAATGAGTTCACTAATCTGTGATTAGAGATTAAACTCATTACTTAACACTAAACAAAAACCCAAAAACATCTTAATAATCACAAGTAGGTTAATGATCTTAATCCTACATCATCATGGTAGTTAAGTTGAGATGCTTATCTCATACTTAAGTAGGCTCATTATCCCTAATCAGGGGTGATATAATGAGTTTACAAACCCTTGATTAAGGCTTAAGCTCATTAAGTTATGCAAAACACCAAAAATAATAAAAAGCTGGAAACACAAAAACAAATAATAATCGTCTCCTCCGAGATTCTTTTCTCATCACACTCATTCACAAACGAGAACTTGCTTCTTCCGTATAATGCAAGACAATTAGCACTCGAGCCAGACGAGTCATACACTTGAGCATAGGCAAGCAAGCAGTTCACAATCAATTTCTTTTCAGTCTCTTTGAGTCGAACTACGGTGTTTTGACTTCCTCATTGCACGAGAGGATACGTAGGCATAACTTCACAGTTATCGAACAAAAGTCTTTTTGTCATCCCCCTCTTTCAGATTTCTTTTCTAAGCCTCAGTCTTGAGCATCTCACCTTTTCTTTTGCACTGACACACTGTATATTCATTCATCCCTAGCTTTTATGCACATATAACACATACACTACCCCCTTTTAAACACAATCTTGTAAGCGTGGATCACGTCGAGTACGACACCCGATATGGGTGCTAATACCTTCCCAGGTCGTAACCAACCCCCTTTCTCAGTTTCTCTGGTTCACAACCATCTTATCCATCTCCTTCCAGGTTTATGCAGCATTACCTTTCCTTCGGGATAAAAATGCCTAACTTTCCATTTTGGGAAAGATATTCAACCTATTCTTTCATGACCAAAAATGCTTCAAATGAAAAATACTTGGACATGAAAGTTGTAGATTATGTCTTCCCATTTTCTAAAAGTACAAGAACATGTCTTGATTCATCCTAGAACTCAAGATATGGCCTTTCAAAGTTGGCAAAAATCCTATAATTTTCAAGTGTGCACCAAAGAGGGATTTCTGCAATTTCACTTGCCAAGCCATTTCATGACCTCTAATTGACCTCTGTAGATGTTTAAGAATTGGCAGAATTTTTGACCAAACAAGAAATGTTAAATTCAGTTCAGAATGTCCTATCAGATGTTGGGACATTATCAAACAGAGTATGTGAATTTATTTCAGGATGTCTCATCAGATGTTGGGACATTGTGTGAATAAATTAAGTTCAGTTTTTCAGGATGTCCCAACAGATGTTGAGACATCTCAGACCTGCTACCAGAATTAATTATTGATTAACAGATCAGAGATATTTAAGGAGAACTATCTGGGATTAATTAATGCCGGATAAAAACAGAACAAGGCGCATCTGTAGGGAGTTTTAAATTGAAGATTCAGATTAAAACAGAAGACCTAATGCACCTAGAATATAGGAGGTAACAAACCCTAAATTCAAGGTGACAGTTGCTGCACATTAGGGCTGGATCATTCTACAGAAAGCCCAAAATTCAGATACCTATTTAAACAACAGAAACTCATAGAATTGAGTACGAATTTCAGAAGACCAAATAGGGTGTCTAGTGTTTTAAATAGCAGGTTGTTTTTATGTACCACTTTATGAGCTTTTAAGCAAAAGTGCATTTGTGACTTGATTGAAACTGTTAAGTAAGATCAAGCTGTTTTGTTTGAAGGATGTCTTCAACTTTTGTAAACTTGTAAACTTGATCACTGGGTGATTGAGGGGGAGTGAGTAGGGTACTCTTATCTAAGTGAGTCTTAGGTAGAAATTGCATTGGGTAAGTATTAAGTGATAGATTAAACAGGGTGGTTTAAGTCTAGAATTAATATTACTAATAGTGGATTTCCTCCTGGCTTGGTAGCCTCCAGATGTAGGTGTGGTTATACACTGAACTGGGTTAACAAACTTCTGTGTTGTTTACTTTTCTTGCTGTTTAAGTTTTGGTTAAATCTGTCAAATGTCCTATTAAGTGTTGGGACATCTCTTAGGACATCTCATACCTGATCACAGAATTTCAATTGGCATCAGAGCAGGCACCCTGCCTGTTTATACTGGGTGAGATCTAGGGAAAACAAATTCTGTAACATGGACAGAGATATAGGGTCAGTAAATAGACCACCTATACTGGATGGTTCTAATTATGACTACTGGAAGCCAAGAATGATTGCATTCTTAAAGTCACTTGACAACAGGGCATGGAGAGCAGTAAATGTTGGATGGAAACATCCTGTTCAAGACACCAAAGATGGATCAATAGTTCTGAAACCTGAAGAAGAATGGAGTAAAGAGGAAGAAGATTCAGAACTAGGCAACTCAAAAGCCCTAAATGCTTTATTCAATGGCATTGATAGAAATATTTTCAGACTAGTGCATCATTGTGAGCTGGCCAAAGATGTTTGGGATACTCTCAAAACAACTCATGAAGGAACATCAAAAGTAAAAATGTCAAGACTTCAACTTCTCACCACCAAGTTTGAAAACTTGAGAATGAAGGAAGATGAATCAATTCATGAGTTCTATATGAACATCTTGGATATAGCCAATACTTCTGGAGCTTTGGGAGAAAAGATGACTGATGAAAAACTTGTAAGAAAGATTCTCAGATCTTTGCCAAAAAGATTTGACATGAAAGTCACTGCAATAGAAGAAGCTCAAGACATATGCTCCATGAAAGTTGAAGAACTCATTGGTTCTCTTCAAACTTTTGAGATGGGAATGAATGACACAAATGTCAAAAAGAACAAAAGCATAGCCTTGGTGTCAAATACAAATGAAGAAGAAGATGATGAATCAGCAAATGACAAAAGCTTATCAGAAAACCTTGCCTTGCTTGGAAGACAATTCAAACAGATTCTCAGAGGAATGGAAGGCCAATCCAAATCCAGTGGAAGAAACACAAACTCTGAGAACAGGAGACCATATGATGCTAACAGAAAGTCAAAGTTTGCTGAAAAGACCAGTCAAGATAAAGGAGTCAAATGCCATGAATGTGAAGGATATGGACACATCAAGTTTGAATGTCCTACCTACTTAAAGAGGCAAAAGAAAGGACTCTCTGTGACCTGGTCTGATGAAGACTCAGGAGAGTCAGAAGAAGAATCAGCTAAGCATATTACTGCTCTAGCTGGACTGTGTGAATATGATAGTGATTCCAGTTGTGGAGAACTTACTTATGAAGAACTTGAGCAAGCATTCAAAGATCTATACAAAAGAAGCTCTGAAATATGCAGTGAGGTTATAAAGCTAAAGAAGCAGAATGAAGTACTAGAAGAGGAAAAAGCAAGTGATCAAGTAATCATTGATACCTTGAAAAGTGAAGTAACTCTTCTCAATTCTAAGATGGAACATATGTCCAAATCTGTTAGAATGATGAACAGCAGCTCAAATACACTGGATGTTATTCTCTGCAATAATAAACATTCAGGGGACAAAAGTGGACTGGGATATAACAGAGATGAAGCCAGCTCTAGCAAAGCTACTTCAAAAATTACACAGTCAAACAAGATGTCCCAACAAATGCTTCAACATCAGAACACAAAGACTAACATAATGTTCCAACAGATGTCTCAACATTCTGGAAAGAACAAAATGAAGAAGAAGTATCAAAGATGGAGATGTCATCACTGTGGAAGATTTGGGCATATCAAACCTCACTGTTATAAGTTACATGGATATCCAAATCAGATGTGTCAGCAACCTTCCAAGCAGAAAGTAGAAGGTACCAAGAAAATGCTGCTTAGAAATCAGCAACCTCCTAAGCAAAAGACAGAAGTAATCAAGAAAGTTTGGAGACCAAAAGCTGACATTCAGACTGATCAAAGCCACATACCCAAGAACAAGATCAACAATCAAGCTTGGAGATCAGCTGAACAACACTCAGAGCAGAGGCATCAAAAGAAATCTCAACTCATCTGGTCAAATAAAAGTACTGCATACATAGCACATACATCATTGAAAGTATCAGCTAAAGAAGACTGGTACTTTGACAGTGGATGCTCAAGACACATGACTGGATTGAAGAATTTGCTAGTAAACTTAAAGCCACATTCATCCAGGTATGTTACCTTTGGAGATGGAGCTAAAGGAGAGATCAAGGGAGTTGGAACCTTGGATTGTCAAGATGTTCCAAGATTAGATGATGTGCTGCTTGTTAAAGGTTTAACTGCTAATCTGATCAGCATAAGTCAACTATGTGATCAAGGATACAGTGTAAACTTTACCAAATCTGAATGCATAGTGACTAACAAAGAACAAGAGGTTGTCATGAAAGGAGCCAGATCTAAAGACAACTGTTACATGTGGGAATCCCAAAATCTCAGTCTCACTTCAACCTGCTCTCTAGCTAAGGAAGAAGAAGTGAAACTGTGGCATCAAAGACTAGGTCATCTTCATTTCAGAGGCATAAAGAAGATCATATCTATGGATGCTGTAAGAGGTATTCCTAAACTGAAGATTGATGATGGCAAGATATGTGGTGAATGTCAAATAGGCAAACAAACCAAGATGTCCCATCCAAAGCTCCAACATCTGACAACTTCCAAAGTTTTGGAACTTCTACATATGGATCTTATGGGACCTATGCAAGTTGAAAGTCTTGGTGGTAAAAGGTATGCCTATGTTGTAGTTGATGATTTTTCAAGATATACATGGATAAACTTCATCAAAGAAAAGTCAGATGTATTTGATGTATTCAAAGAATTATGTCAAAGATTGCAAAGGGAAAAATCCAGCTGTGTGATCAGAATAAGAAGTGATCATGGAAAAGAATTTGAGAATCAAAAGTTCTTAGATTTCTGTTCTTCAGAAGGAATCAACCATGAGTATTCTTCTCCTATCACTCCTCAACAGAATGGGATTGTTGAAAGGAAGAATAGAACCATTCAAGAATCAGCAAGAGCTATGATCCATGCTAAAAAATTACCTCTGTATTTCTGGGCTGAAGCTATGAACACTGCCTGCTACATCCATAACAGAATTACTTTGAGGAAAGGAACTTTGTCCACAATATATGAAGTATGGAAGGGCAGAAAACCCACAGTGAAGTATTTTCATGTATTTGGAAGTAAATGCTATATTCTGGCAGATAGGGAGCAAAGGAGAAAAATGGATCCTAAAAGTGATGAAGGAATTTTCCTTGGATACTCTATAAACAGCAGAGCATATAGAGTATTTAACTACAGAACAAATGTTATCATGGAGTCCATAAATGTGATAATTGATGATGCTCCTACAGATGTCCCAGAAGATGTTGGAACATCTGCTGATATCAAGATTGAAGATGAAGAAAAGAATGATCAATATAACTTCACTCAAAATGATACAAGGTCAGAAGATTCAAGCAAACCTCCCTCCATCAGAATACAGAAGGATCATCCCAAAGATTTAATAATTGGTGATCCCAACAGAGGTGTGAGCACTAGATCAAGAGAAGTGATTTCAGGTTCTTGTTTTGTGTCCAAAATAGAACCTAAAAACATCAAGGAGGCTCTCACTGATGAATACTGGATTTGTGCTATGCAAGAGGAATTAGGTCAATTCACAAGGAATGAAGTGTGGAATCTTGTTCCTAGACCTGATGATATAAATGTAATTGGAACAAAATGGGTGTATAAGAACAAGTCAAATGAACAAGGAGTTGTTACAAAGAACAAAGCTAGACTTGTAGCTCAAGGATACACTCAAATTGAAGGGGTGGACTTTGATGAAACCTTTGCACCAGTAGCAAGGCTTGAATCAATAAGACTACTGTTGGGAATTGCTTGTATCTTAAAGTTCAAGCTATTTCAAATGGATGTGAAAAGTGCCTTTCTTAATGGTTATCTTAATGAAGAGGTATATGTAGAACAGCCTAAAGGATTTGTTGATCCAAGCTGTCCAAATCATGTATACAAACTCAAGAAAGCACTTTATGGTCTGAAGCAAGCTCCAAGGGCATGGTATGAAAGACTTACCACATTTCTTATCAAGCAAGGATACAGAAAAGGTGGGATTGATAAAATCCTGTTTGTTAAAGATGAAGAAGGAAATGTCATGATTGCACAAATATATGTTGATGACATTGTGTTTGGTGGGATGTCTGATAAGATGGTCAAACATTTTGTCAAGCAGATGGAATCTGAATTTGAAATGAGTCTAGTAGGTGAATTAACCTATTTTCTTGGTCTGCAAGTTAAGCAAATGGAAGACTCAATGTTCATCTCACAAAGCAAGTACTCCAAGAACATAGTGAAGAAATTTGGAATGGAAAATGCTTCTCATAAAAGAACTCCTGCTCCCACACATTTAAAGCTGACTAAAGATGAAAAGGGTGAGAATGTAGATCAAAGTTTATATAGAAGCATGATTGGAAGCTTGTTATACTTGACTGCTAGCAGACCAGACATTGCATTTGCAGTAGGAGTTTGTGCAAGATATCAAGCTGATCCAAAAGTCAGTCATCTCAATCAAGTCAAGAGAATTCTTAAATATGTTAATGGTACTTGTGACTATGGCATAATGTACTTTCATGGTTGCAAACCTATTCTCACTGGCTTCTGTGATGCTGATTGGGCAGGAAGTGCTGATGACAGAAAAAGCACTTCAGGAGGATGCTTCTTTCTAGGAAACAATCTGATTTCTTGGTTCAGTAAGAAGCAGAATTGTGTATCTTTATCTACAGCTGAAGCTGAGTACATAGCAGCAGGTAGCAGTTGTTCTCAGTTGGTTTGGATGAAGCAGATGCTCACTGAGTACAATGTCCCACAGGATGTCATGACATTGTACTGTGACAACTTAAGTGCAATCAACATATCTAAAAATCCTATCCAACACAGCAGGACAAAGCATATTGATATCAGACATCATTTCATCAGAGATCTTGTAGAAGAAAAGGTGATTTCATTGGAGCATGTAGCTACAGATCTGCAGTTAGCTGATATCTTTACCAAGGCATTGGATGTTACACAATTTGAGAACTTAAGGGGAAAACTTGGAATCTGTTTATGTGATATCTAGCAGTTAATGAGATGTGCCAACATGTCATATGACATTGCATGGCATAAGTTCCAGATGGCAAAGCTAGTCTGGACTAGATCCTTGGGAATTTCATTCCTAATCATTTGGACTGTAACGGCTACTTATTTAGTAATTCCTTATAAGAAGCTATCAAGAGTCTCATCACACCATCACAAGCGAATCACATTAACTAGTAATCCTTCAGAGATCATAAACCCTAAAGTCTTTCCTTCATCTTCTTCAACAATGTCTCAAAACCCTAAAACAGCTGAGGAAATTCTCAACAAGGAAGACGTGGTTCATGCCATTCCAATCTCTGTTGTGCCAATGTCATCAACACCATTGGACGAGATCAGGGGAAGTGCTTCTCACACTAAAAAGGCAAGAACTCCAAAGAGAGGTAAAGATCAAGTCAGAAGCAAAGCTAAAGGCACTCCCTCTCCAGCTAACATGCCTCCTAAATCTTCACAATATGTGGATGATTCAATCAAGGAGATTGTCACTCAAATTCTGTTTGAACAAAGAAAGGTGAGTGGGATCTCTGTTCCTCTGAAAACCATGCCTGCATCTCAAGAAGAACAAGCTCAAGCTGCAGAAGAACAAGATGTCCCAACAGATGTTGGAACATCTGAAGATAAGAAAAAGAACTCATCTGATGTTGATCTGGAACAATCTAAGGACAAAGTTTCAAATGAAAATGATGAAGAGGTCTCTGAAGAACAGGCTCAAGGCTCAAATGAAGATCAAATCCCTACTGATCAACCAGCTGAAGAGGAGGCTGCTCAATCTCCTCCAGTGGTCAATCTGGAGCAGGACTCTGATGCAGAGATCATAGCATCTGTGAAACCCAGCATTGCTAAAAGACTAAGGTCCAGGAAAGGAAAGATGCAAGCTGAACCTGTCATCCCTGAGAAGAAGAAGGCTAGTTCAAAGAAAGGCAAAGCTAAAGCTACCTTTGGTCCAACAAAACCATGGAGCAAAGTTCAAACCCAGAAGAGAAAAGCTGCAACACCATCAGATTCAGATGTTGGATCAGATGTCCCAACATCTCCTCCCAAGAAGAAACCAGCACCAGCTAGAGCTTCAACTGCTGTCCCAGAAGCTCCCTTGGACAACATATCCTTCCATCATGTCTCCAGTGTCAACAGATGGAAATATGTGTATCAAAGAAGGGTTGCCTTGGAAAGAGAACTAAGCAGCAATGCACTTGAGTGCACAGAACTGATAGACCTCATCTCTGCTGCAGGACTATTCAAAACAGTCTCATACCTCTCTCCCTGCTATGAACTACTTGTCAAAGAGTTCATTGTGAATCTTCAGGAGGATTGCTCAAATGGTAAGTCTTCTGAGTTTAGAAAAGTTTTTGTTAGAGGTAAATGTGTACAGTTTTCTCCTCAAATCATCAATGAGTATCTAGGAAGAGAAACAGATGGACCCAATGAATTAGGTAAGACAGATAATCAAGTCTGTAAAGTGATCACTGCAAACCAGGTCAAAGCTTGGCCTATGAAGGGAAAGCTCTCTGTGAGCATGCTTACTAGAAAGTATGCCATGCTTAACAGGATTGGAACTGCAAACTGGGTGCCTACCAACCACACTTCATCAATCTCAACTGGTCTGGCCAGATTCATCTTTGCTGTGGGGACTCAAACCAAGATGGATTATGGAGCATATATGTTTAATCAGACTATGAAGCATGCCATCTCTACTGCAACAAAGCTGCCAATAGCTTTTCCATCATTGCTGTGTGGTATTGTTCTAAGTCAATACCCTGGAATTTTAACTGAGAAGGACATTGTCTGCAAGAGAGAGAGCCCCCTGGCTTTTCATTACAAATTATTCCTAAGTCACCATGCTGCAGATGTTAAAGCACCTGCTGGGACATCTGCTGGTCCCTCAACTGCTAAGAATTCAATCTCCAAGAAAGAGTTAATTGCTGAGCTAAAGTGCACATGCAAGGAGCTTGAAGCAAGGAAGCTGAAACTGGAAGAAATCATTCAAAGATTGGAGAATGAAGAAGACCAGAAAGCTGCCTCTAATGCAAACAATGCCTCTGATGAAGACAATGAAGCTGATGAAGCAAGTGAAGCTGAAACAGAAGATGAGGAAGAAGCTACTGAGAGTGATGAATCTGAGTGATCAATGTATGTGAGGCAAATGTAATGACAGTAATAGTGTCTTTGGCCCCTAATTTTGTGTCTACCAAGGGGGAGAACAACAACAAATTTATACTGCTGGTTATTTTGAATGAAATCTGTTTGTTTCTGTCTGAACTGAATCAGTGTGATTTAATGAATAATTCTGTTGGAACAAGACTGAACACATATATGTTTGAGGGGGAGTAATCTCAAATAAGAATCAACAGAAAAGTAATGATATACTCTGATAAAAAGAACTTCTGCTGCACTCTGAAAACCAGAAAAGATGTTAGCCAAAAATTAGCCAAAGGGGGAGTTTGTAGATGTTTAAGAATTGGCAGAATTTTTGACCAAACAAGAAATGTTAAATTCAGTTCAGAATGTCCTATCAGATGTTGGGACATTATCAAACAGAGTATGTGAATTTATTTCAGGATGTCTCATCAGATGTTGGGACATTGTGTGAATAAATTAAGTTCAGTTTTTCAGGATGTCCCAACAGATGTTGAGACATCTCAGACCTGCTACCAGAATTAATTATTGATTAACAGATCAGAGATATTTAAGGAGAACTATCTGGGATTAATTAATGCCGGATAAAAACAGAACAAGGCGCATCTGTAGGGAGTTTTAAATTGAAGATTCAGATTAAAACAGAAGACCTAATGCACCTAGAATATAGGAGGTAACAAACCCTAAATTCAAGGTGACAGTTGCTGCACATTAGGGCTGGATCATTCTACAGAAAGCCCAAAATTCAGATACCTATTTAAACAACAGAAACTCATAGAATTGAGTACGAATTTCAGAAGACCAAATAGGGTGTCTAGTGTTTTAAATAGCAGGTTGTTTTTATGTACCACTTTATGAGCTTTTAAGCAAAAGTGCATTTGTGACTTGATTGAAACTGTTAAGTAAGATCAAGCTGTTTTGTTTGAAGGATGTCTTCAACTTTTGTAAACTTGTAAACTTGATCACTGGGTGATTGAGGGGGAGTGAGTAGGGTACTCTTATCTAAGTGAGTCTTAGGTAGAAATTGCATTGGGTAAGTATTAAGTGATAGATTAAACAGGGTGGTTTAAGTCTAGAATTAATATTACTAATAGTGGATTTCCTCCTGGCTTGGTAGCCTCCAGATGTAGGTGTGGTTATACACTGAACTGGGTTAACAAACTTCTGTGTTGTTTACTTTTCTTGCTGTTTAAGTTTTGGTTAAATCTGTCAAATGTCCTATTAAGTGTTGGGACATCTCTTAGGACATCTCATACCTGATCACATAATTTCAACCTCTAAGCATCATAACAACATCACATGACTTACCTTGATCAGAATTGTGCCTTAGATTGCAAGTTTCATTAAGCCATTTTCACAAAATATTCAAAGTTGGAAATTTGCAAAACACATGACATCTCTTGATCCAAGTGTTCCAGCTGCATAAACTTCATCCTAGGGCCATCCATGAATCAAGCTGAGGCCAAGAACCCCCAAAAGCCAGCTCTGAACCATGCCCATACCTCAAATACACAATGTTGACATTTTTGCAACTTGGCCCATACCAATCACACTATGCCACCACCCACTTTCTAATCACTCTCATTGGCATATACTAATCTTATGGACCTCATTTCATACAACACAAAAGCCTGAAACATTCTACAACTCAGATTGCTAAAAAATCCCCAAAACCTTCAAGCTTTCGAAACTCACTCCTCAGCCACTCAAACTCAAAATTTCTTTCACCATTCAACTCCATATAACCTAAGGATCATTTCCCACCCCTTGCCATGGCCTGAAACAAGCCCAAACACAAACACGATTTCTGCATATTCAGAAATGAAACTCATAAACCAGCCACCACAAACTTGTTCCAAGCCTTTCAGAAGCTTCAGGGAGTTCATTGGGGTGGATTAGCATCAAGGAGAGGTCTAGAAAGCTCAGATTGAGAAAGCTTCATCTCAGGTAACCATCAAGAACAATTTTTCCAGAACCTTTCTTTTAAGTTCTTAAATGATTCTACATGCTTCCCTGATCATGCTGATGTCTTTACTTTTGAAAATGATTGAGAAATGAGTGTGTATGCTTGCTCTGAAACTTTTCCCGTATTTTGTTGTTTGCTTCGATTCAGTTGATTCATGAAAAATAAATGAGTTTTGATGTTTTATTTGTGTTATGTGATGTTCAATGATCATTTCTGGAGACTTTGGTGCGTTTTCATGGCCTGGGGAGGGAGTTAGGGTGAGAGAGCTGCCGAAGAAGATGACCGGAGGTCTTCTCCGGCCACCTGAAAGTCATTAGGGCTAAAACCTAATTAATTTCTCAGTTTGAATGTGGACCCTTTGATCTTGTGTTAGCGCGTTTTTGGACGGCTCTGATCACTTCATTAAACCCTAATCTATTTTTATTAAATTAATTAGGATTAATTAAATTAATTTCCCCATAATGAATCCTGACCATTAGATCATGCACGCGGTCAACCCTCCCTTTCCCAGTTCAAATCCCAGCCTTTGGATAAGTTGACTTCCATTTTAAATCATTTTTATTTCATTTTTATTGCATTTTCTTTCCACAATTTTTAAAAATAGCATAAAACATCAAAAAATCTCATTTCTTGCATTTCTGTTTCAAATATTTTTCTCAACCAGAAAACATTTTTTATTATATTTTTTGCATTAAAAAAGTATATTTAAAATATTTAAATGTTTTAATTAATTAATTAATTAATTGATTTTAATTAATTAAATATGAATTTAGGTTTCTAAAAATCACCAAAAAATTCATGAAGCGTTCCAATACATTTAGAAACATTTTCAAACTCACCATACAAATTTATTTTTAGGTTTGATCACATTTTCACAATTTTCTTTGAATTAGGGTTCTTAAAAATCACATTTTTTAACCCTAACTTGAAAAATTCATTTCTGCCTAACCATGTTGAGTTTGAACTTGGTTCTTCTGGCATTTTTTCACATACTGCATATAGTTTCTAGGTTATTTATCTCATATTTTTATCTTGTATTTTCAAATTGATTTGCATTTTCCCTTTAGAAGCACCCAAAAGCCCTAGGTAACTTAGAAATTTCATAACTTTCACTAGGTTAAGTTTCTGACTTTCTCCTTTGGGGTGTGATCTTGTATAGGTTTAGGGTTTGTTTGAGCTCAATTTCAATTTTTTATCATGGTGATTGCTTCTGTTTTGGTCATATGCATCTCATGTTGTCTTAAAACCCTAATTTCTCATGTTCATTTGCATTCATCTTTGCATATCCATCATATGAACTTGCCATGACATTTCAAGCATTGTATTACATATTAGACATATTAAGACATGCTTGAACATTGCTTGATCATTTATTCATTCATTTGATATTCTTTTCATCCATTACATTTCATGAACATCCATGTGTTTTCATGCTTCTAAACATGCTTCCATTTCATCTCATCCTTGCATGATCATTCATATGCATCTTGTATGACTTTGCATCATCTCATATGCCATTTACATTGCATATTCACTTCTGACCTTGGTCTTTTCATCCTTATTCATCTCATTTCTTTGTGATTTATGTCTTATGCATTCATGCTAACATTTCAGGAACTCTTGGTAAGTTATCTAGGAGGTGGATTTGCCTTCACCTCCCACCTCTTCTTTCCTCTCATTTTCATATTTAATTGTATTTGAAGTGAACTTTCTTCACTTATGCCTCTCTTGCTCCTTTCTTTTCTTTTAGGTTACTTATCTTCTTCAGGAAGTAAGTAACTTATTCTTCTTGCTCCTTCTCTTTTCATCCGATTCTTCCTTGGTGGCCTTGAAGATCTTTTCTCTTAAGCCTCACAAACCATAGGATATCCAAGCATGATAACTTTTAGGGTTGTGTATAGTCCACCCTAGATTTTGTTTTACCTTTGAGTCTCCTTGAGTCTCTCTTATCATCTCAATAATCAGAGACTAAACTCTTAAAGCTTTAAGACTTTGGAATTAGGGTTATGCCTGCATCCTTATCTTAGGATGGAGCGTATAACTTTAATCCTTAGTGTTAAACCTTTAATTTGTTTACACCTCTTAATCAAAACACACTAATAATCACTAAGACTTTATCTTGTAACTTGGGCCTTACATTAGGGTTCTATCTCTTCCTTATGGTTAAGAGGGACTAACCCTAGTGTTTAATGGACAAGTCCCCCTCAAGTTGTCTTACAAACCATAAAATCCACTTCTTAATCTCACCCTTTAATTAAAATCCATTTAATAAAGGCTTGTTATATAATGAATTTAGTCCCTAACCATGGATTAAGTTGAGGTATCTTCCTCAGCTTAAGTGTTCTCATTTATCATCCTTTTATTAGGATGGTGTAATGAGTTCACTAATCTGTGATTAGAGATTAAACTCATTACTTAACACTAAACAAAAACCCAAAAACATCTTAATAATCACAAGTAGGTTAATAATCTTAATCCTACATCATCATGGTAGTTAAGTTGAGATGCTTATCTCATACTTAAGTAGGCTCATTATCCCTAATCAGGGGTGATATAATGAGTTTACAAACCCTTGATTAAGGCTTAAGCTCATTAAGTTATGCAAAACACCAAAAATAATAAAAAGCTGGAAACACAAAAACTAATAATAATCGTCTTCTCCGAGATTTTTTCTCATCACACTCATTCACAAACGAGAACTTGCTTCTTCCGTCTAATGCAAGACAATTAGCACTCGAGCCAGACGAGTCATACACTTGAGCATAGGCAAGCAAGCAGTTCACAATCAATTTCTTTTCAGTCTCTTTGAGTCGAACTATGGTGTTTTGACTTCCTCATTGCACGAGAGGATACGTAGGCATAACTTCACAGTTATCGAACAAAACTGTTTTTGTCATCCCCCTCTTTCAGCTTTCTTTTCTAAGCCTCAGTCTTGAGCATCTCACCTTTTCTTTTGCACTGACACACTGTATATTCATTCATCCCTAGCTTTTATGCACATATAACACATACACTACCCCCTTTTAAACACAATCTTGTAAGCATGGATCACGTCGAGTACGACACCCGATATGGGTGCTAATACCTTCCCAGGTCGTAACCAACCCCCTTTCTCAGTTTCTCTGGTTCACAACCATCTTATCCATCTCCTTCCAGGTTTATGCAGCATTACCTTTCCTTCGGGATAAAAATGCCTAACTTTCCATTTTGGGAAAGATATTCAACCTATTCTTTCATGACCAAAAATGCTTCAAATGAAAAATACTTGGACATGAAAGTTGTAGATTATGTCTTCCCATTTTCTAAAAGTACAAGAACATGTCTTGATTCATCCTAGAACTCAAGATATGGCCTTTCAAAGTTGGCAAAAATCCTATAATTTTCAAGTGTGCACCAAAGAGGTATTTCTGCAATTTCACTTGCCAAGCCATTTCATGACCTCTAATTGACCTCTAAGCATCATAACAACATCACATGACTTACCTTGATCAGAATTGTGCCTTAGATTGCAAGCTTCATTAAGCCATTTTCACAAAATATTCAAAGTTGGAAATTTGCAAAACACATGACATCTCTTGATCCAAGTGTTCCAGCTGCATAAACTTCATCCTAGGGCCATCCATGAATCAAGCTGAGGCCAAGAACCCCCAAAAGCCAGCTCTGAACCATGCCCATACCTCAAATACACAATGTTGACATTTTTGCAACTTGGCCCATACCAATCACACTATGCCACCTCCCACTTTCTAATCACTCTCATTGGCCTATACTAATCTTATGGACCTCATTTCATACAACACACAAGCCTGAAGCATTCTACAACTCAGATTGCTAAAAAATCCCCAAAACCTTCAAGCTTTCGAAACTCACTCCTCAGCCACTCAAACTCAAAATTTCTTTCACCATTCAACTCCATATAACCTAAGGATCATTTCCCACCCCTTGCCATGGCCTGAAACAAGCCCAAACACAAACACGATTTCTGCATATTCAGAAATGAAACTCATAAACCAGCCACCACAAACTTGTTCCAAGCCTTTCAGAAGCTTCAGGGAGTTCATTGGGGTGGATTAGCATCAAGGAGAGGTCTAGAAAGCTCAGATTGAGAAAGCTTCATCTCAGGTAACCATCAAGAACAATTTTTCCAGAACCTTTCTTTTAAGTTCTTAAATGATTCTACATGCTTCCCTGATCATGCTGATGTCTTTACTTTTGAAAATGATTGAGAAATGAGTGTGTATGCTTGCTCTGAAACTTTTCCCGTATTTTGTTGTTTGCTTCGATTCAGTTGATTCATGAAAAATAAATGAGTTTTGATGTTTTATTTGTGTTATGTGATGTTCAATGATCATTTCTGGAGACTTTGGTGCGTTTTCATGGCCTGGGGAGGGAGTTAGGGTGAGAGAGCTGCCGAGGAAGATGACCGGAGGTCTTCTCCGGCCACCTGAAAGTCATTAGGGCTAAAACCTAATTAATTTCTCAGTTTGAATGTGGACCCTTTGATCTTGTGTTAGCGCGTTTTTGGACGGCTCTGATCACTTCATTAAACCCTAATCTATTTTTATTAAATTAATTAGGATTAATTAAATTAATTTCCCCATAATGAATCCTGACCATTAGATCATGCACGCGGTCAACCCTCCCTTTCCCAGTTCAAATCCCAGCCTTTGGATAAGTTGACTTCCATTTTAAATCATTTTTATTTCATTTTTATTGCATTTTCTTTCCACAATTTTTAAAAATAGCATAAAACATAAAAAAAATCTCATTTCTTGCATTTCTGTTTCAAATATTTTTCTCAACCAGAAAACATTTTTTATTATATTTTTTGCATTAAAAAAGTATATTTAAAATATTTAAATGTTTTAATTAATTAATTAATTAATTGATTTTAATTAATTAAATATGAATTTAGGTTTCTAAAAATCACCAAAAAATTCATGAAGCGTTCCAATACATTTAGAAACATTTTCAAACTCACCATACAAATTTATTTTTAGGTTTGATCACATTTTCACAATTTTCTTTGAATTAGGGTTCTTAAAAATCACATTTTTTAACCCTAACTTGAAAAATTCATTTCTGCCTAACCATGTTGAGTTTGAACTTGGTTCTTCTTGCATTTTTTCACATACTGCATATAGTTTCTAGGTTATTTATCTCATATTTTTATCTTGTATTTTCAAATTGATTTGCATTTTCCCTTTAGAAGCACCCAAAAGCCCTAGGTAACTTAGAAATTTCATAACTTTCACTAGGTTAAGTTTCTGACTTTCTCCTTTGGGGTGTGATCTTGTATAGGTTTAGGGTTTGTTTGAGCTCAATTTCAATTTTTTATCATGGTGATTGCTTCTGTTTTGGTCATATGCATCTCATGTTGTCTTAAAACCCTAATTTCTCATGTTCATTTGCATTCATCTTTGCATATCCATCATATGAACTTGCCATGACATTTCAAGCATTGTATTACATATTAGACATATTAAGACATGCTTGAACATTGCTTGATCATTTATTCATTCATTTGATATTCTTTTCATCCATTACATTTCATGAACATCCATGTGTTTTCATGCTTCTAAACATGCTTCCATTTCATCTCATCCTTGCATGATCATTCATATGCATCTTGTATGACTTTGCATCATCTCATATGCCATTTACATTGCATATTCACTTCTGACCTTGGTCTTTGCATCCTTATTCATCTCATTTCTTTGTGATTTATGTCTTATGCATTCATGCTAACATTTCAGGAACTCTTGGTAAGTTATCTAGGAGGTGGATTTGCCTTCACCTCCCACCTCTTCTTTCCTCTCATTTTCATATTTAATTGTATTTGAAGTGAACTTTCTTCACTTATGCCTCTCTTGCTCCTTTCTTTTCTTTTAGGTTACTTATCTTCTTCAGGAAGTAAGTAACTTATTCTTCTTGCTCCTTCTCTTTTCATCCGATTCTTCCTTGGTGGCCTTGAAGATCTTTTCTCTTAAGCCTCACAAACCATAGGATATCCAAGCATGATAACTTTTAGGGTTGTGTATAGTCCACCCTAGATTTTGTTTTACCTTTGAGTCTCCTTGAGTCTCTCTTATCATCTCAATAATCAGAGACTAAACTCTTAAAGCTTTAAGACTTTGGAATTAGGGTTATGCCTGCATCCTTATCTTAGGATGGAGCGTATAACTTTAATCCTTAGTGTTAAACCTTTAATTTGTTTACACCTCTTAATCAAAACACACTAATAATCACTAAGACTTTATCTTGTAACTTGGGCCTTACATTAGGGTTCTATCTCTTCCTTATGGTTAAGAGGGACTAACCCTAGTGTTTAATGGACAAGTCCCCCTCAAGTTGTCTTACAAACCATAAAATCCACTTCTTAATCTCACCCTTTAATTAAAATCCATTTAATAAAGGCTTGTTATATAATGAATTTAGTCCCTAACCATGGATTAAGTTGAGGTATCTTCCTCAGCTTAAGTGTTCTCATTTATCATCCTTTTATTAGGATGGTGTAATGAGTTCACTAATCTGTGATTAGAGATTAAACTCATTACTTAACACTAAACAAAAACCCAAAAACATCTTAATAATCACAAGTAGGTTAATAATCTTAATCCTACATCATCATGGTAGTTAAGTTGAGATGCTTATCTCATACTTAAGTAGGCTCATTATCCCTAATCAGGGGTGATATAATGAGTTTACAAACCCTTGATTAAGGCTTAAGCTCATTAAGTTATTTAAAACACCAAAAATAATAAAAAGCTGGAAACACAAAAACTAATAATAATCGTCTTCTCCGAGATTTTTTCTCATCACACTCATTCACAAACGAGAACTTGCTTCTTCCGTCTAATGCAAGACAATTAGCACTCGAGCCAGACGAGTCATACACTTGAGCATAGGCAAGCAAGCAGTTCACAATCAATTTCTTTTCAGTCTCTTTGAGTCGAACTATGGTGTTTTGACTTCCTCATTGCACGAGAGGATACGTAGGCATAACTTCACAGTTATCGAACAAAACTGTTTTTGTCATCCCCCTCTTTCAGCTTTCTTTTCTAAGCCTCAGTCTTGAGCATCTCACCTTTTCTTTTGCACTGACACACTGTATATTCATTCATCCCTAGCTTTTATGCACATATAACACATACACTACCCCCTTTTAAACACAATCTTGTAAGCATGGATCACGTCGAGTACGACACCCGATATGGGTGCTAATACCTTCCCAGGTCGTAACCAACCCCCTTTCTCAGTTTCTCTGGTTCACAACCATCTTATCCATCTCCTTCCAGGTTTATGCAGCATTACCTTTCCTTCGGGATAAAAATGCCTAACTTTCCATTTTGGGAAAGATATTCAACCTATTCTTTCATGACCAAAAATGCTTCAAATGAAAAATACTTGGACATGAAAGTTGTAGATTATGTCTTCCCATTTTCTAAAAGTACAAGAACATGTCTTGATTCATCCTAGAACTCAAGATATGGCCTTTCAAAGTTGGCAAAAATCCTATAATTTTCAAGTGTGCACCAAAGAGGTATTTCTGCAATTTCACTTGCCAAGCCATTTCATGACCTCTAATTGACCTCTAAGCATCATAACAACATCACATGACTTACCTTGATCAGAATTGTGCCTTAGATTGCAAGCTTCATTAAGCCATTTTCACAAAATATTCAAAGTTGGAAATTTGCAAAACACATGACATCTCTTGATCCAAGTGTTCCAGCTGCATAAACTTCATCCTAGGGCCATCCATGAATCAAGCTGAGGCCAAGAACCCCCAAAAGCCAGCTCTGAACCATGCCCATACCTCAAATACACAATGTTGACATTTTTGCAACTTGGCCCATACCAATCACACTATGCCACCTCCCACTTTCTAATCACTCTCATTGGCCTATACTAATCTTATGGACCTCATTTCATACAACACACAAGCCTGAAGCATTCTACAACTCAGATTGCTAAAAAATCCCCAAAACCTTCAAGCTTTCGAAACTCACTCCTCAGCCACTCAAACTCAAAATTTCTTTCACCATTCAACTCCATATAACCTAAGGATCATTTCCCACCCCTTGCCATGGCCTGAAACAAGCCCAAACACAAACACGATTTCTGCATATTCAGAAATGAAACTCATAAACCAGCCACCACAAACTTGTTCCAAGCCTTTCAGAAGCTTCAGGGAGTTCATTGGGGTGGATTAGCATCAAGGAGAGGTCTAGAAAGCTCAGATTGAGAAAGCTTCATCTCAGGTAACCATCAAGAACAATTTTTCCAGAACCTTTCTTTTAAGTTCTTAAATGATTCTACATGCTTCCCTGATCATGCTGATGTCTTTACTTTTGAAAATGATTGAGAAATGAGTGTGTATGCTTGCTCTGAAACTTTTCCCGTATTTTGTTGTTTGCTTCGATTCAGTTGATTCATGAAAAATAAATGAGTTTTGATGTTTTATTTGTGTTATGTGATGTTCAATGATCATTTCTGGAGACTTTGGTGCGTTTTCATGGCCTGGGGAGGGAGTTAGGGTGAGAGAGCTGCCGAAGAAGATGACCGGAGGTCTTCTCCGGCCACCTGAAAGTCATTAGGGCTAAAACCTAATTAATTTCTCAGTTTGAATGTGGACCCTTTGATCTTGTGTTAGCGCGTTTTTGGACGGCTCTGATCACTTCATTAAACCCTAATCTATTTTTATTAAATTAATTAGGATTAATTAAATTAATTTCCCCATAATGAATCCTGACCATTAGATCATGCACGCGGTCAACCCTCCCTTTCCCAGTTCAAATCCCAGCCTTTGGATAAGTTGACTTCCATTTTAAATCATTTTTATTTCATTTTTATTGCATTTTCTTTCCACAATTTTTAAAAATAGCATAAAACATAAAAAAAATCTCATTTCTTGCATTTCTGTTTCAAATATTTTTCTCAACCAGAAAACATTTTTTATTATATTTTTTGCATTAAAAAAGTATATTTAAAATATTTAAATGTTTTAATTAATTAATTAATTAATTGATTTTAATTAATTAAATATGAATTTAGGTTTCTAAAAATCACCAAAAAATTCATGAAGCGTTCCAATACATTTAGAAACATTTTCAAACTCACCATACAAATTTATTTTTAGGTTTGATCACATTTTCACAATTTTCTTTGAATTAGGGTTCTTAAAAATCACATTTTTTAACCCTAACTTGAAAAATTCATTTCTGCCTAACCATGTTGAGTTTGAACTTGGTTCTTCTTGCATTTTTTCACATACTGCATATAGTTTCTAGGTTATTTATCTCATATTTTTATCTTGTATTTTCAAATTGATTTGCATTTTCCCTTTAGAAGCACCCAAAAGCCCTAGGTAACTTAGAAATTTCATAACTTTCACTAGGTTAAGTTTCTGACTTTCTCCTTTGGGGTGTGATCTTGTATAGGTTTAGGGTTTGTTTGAGCTCAATTTCAATTTTTTATCATGGTGATTGCTTCTGTTTTGGTCATATGCATCTCATGTTGTCTTAAAACCCTAATTTCTCATGTTCATTTGCATTCATCTTTGCATATCCATCATATGAACTTGCCATGACATTTCAAGCATTGTATTACATATTAGACATATTAAGACATGCTTGAACATTGCTTGATCATTTATTCATTCATTTGATATTCTTTTCATCCATTACATTTCATGAACATCCATGTGTTTTCATGCTTCTAAACATGCTTCCATTTCATCTCATCCTTGCATGATCATTCATATGCATCTTGTATGACTTTGCATCATCTCATATGCCATTTACATTGCATATTCACTTCTGACCTTGGTCTTTGCATCCTTATTCATCTCATTTCTTTGTGATTTATGTCTTATGCATTCATGCTAACATTTCAGGAACTCTTGGTAAGTTATCTAGGAGGTGGATTTGCCTTCACCTCCCACCTCTTCTTTCCTCTCATTTTCATATTTAATTGTATTTGAAGTGAACTTTCTTCACTTATGCCTCTCTTGCTCCTTTCTTTTCTTTTAGGTTACTTATCTTCTTCAGGAAGTAAGTAACTTATTCTTCTTGCTCCTTCTCTTTTCATCCGATTCTTCCTTGGTGGCCTTGAAGATCTTTTCTCTTAAGCCTCACAAACCATAGGATATCCAAGCATGATAACTTTTAGGGTTGTGTATAGTCCACCCTAGATTTTGTTTTACCTTTGAGTCTCCTTGAGTCTCTCTTATCATCTCAATAATCAGAGACTAAACTCTTAAAGCTTTAAGACTTTGGAATTAGGGTTATGCCTGCATCCTTATCTTAGGATGGAGCGTATAACTTTAATCCTTAGTGTTAAACCTTTAATTTGTTTACACCTCTTAATCAAAACACACTAATAATCACTAAGACTTTATCTTGTAACTTGGGCCTTACATTAGGGTTCTATCTCTTCCTTATGGTTAAGAGGGACTAACCCTAGTGTTTAATGGACAAGTCCCCCTCAAGTTGTCTTACAAACCATAAAATCCACTTCTTAATCTCACCCTTTAATTAAAATCCATTTAATAAAGGCTTGTTATATAATGAATTTAGTCCCTAACCATGGATTAAGTTGAGGTATCTTCCTCAGCTTAAGTGTTCTCATTTATCATCCTTTTATTAGGATGGTGTAATGAGTTCACTAATCTGTGATTAGAGATTAAACTCATTACTTAACACTAAACAAAAACCCAAAAACATCTTAATAATCACAAGTAGGTTAATAATCTTAATCCTACATCATCATGGTAGTTAAGTTGAGATGCTTATCTCATACTTAAGTAGGCTCATTATCCCTAATCAGGGGTGATATAATGAGTTTACAAACCCTTGATTAAGGCTTAAGCTCATTAAGTTATGCAAAACACCAAAAATAATAAAAAGCTGGAAACACAAAAACTAATAATAATCGTCTTCTCCGAGATTTTTTCTCATCACACTCATTCACAAACGAGAACTTGCTTCTTCCGTCTAATGCAAGACAATTAGCACTCGAGCCAGACGAGTCATACACTTGAGCATAGGCAAGCAAGCAGTTCACAATCAATTTCTTTTCAGTCTCTTTGAGTCGAACTATGGTGTTTTGACTTCCTCATTGCACGAGAGGATACGTAGGCATAACTTCACAGTTATCGAACAAAACTGTTTTTGTCATCCCCCTCTTTCAGCTTTCTTTTCTAAGCCTCAGTCTTGAGCATCTCACCTTTTCTTTTGCACTGACACACTGTATATTCATTCATCCCTAGCTTTTATGCACATATAACACATACACTACCCCCTTTTAAACACAATCTTGTAAGCATGGATCACGTCGAGTACGACACCCGATATGGGTGCTAATACCTTCCCAGGTCGTAACCAACCCCCTTTCTCAGTTTCTCTGGTTCACAGCCATCTTATCCATCTCCTTCCAGGTTTATGCAGCATTACCTTTCCTTCGGGATAAAAATGCCTAACTTTCCATTTTGGGAAAGATATTCAACCTATTCTTTCATGACCAAAAATGCTTCAAATGAAAAATACTTGGACATGAAAGTTGTAGATTATGTCTTCCCATTTTCTAAAAGTACAAGAACATGTCTTGATTCATCCTAGAACTCAAGATATGGCCTTTCAAAGTTGGCAAAAATCCTATAATTTTCAAGTGTGCACCAAAGAGGTATTTCTGCAATTTCACTTGCCAAGCCATTTCATGACCTCTAATTGACCTCTAAGCATCATAACAACATCACATGACTTACCTTGATCAGAATTGTGCCTTAGATTGCAAGCTTCATTAAGCCATTTTCACAAAATATTCAAAGTTGGAAATTTGCAAAACACATGACATCTCTTGATCCAAGTGTTCCAGCTGCATAAACTTCATCCTAGGGCCATCCATGAATCAAGCTGAGGCCAAGAACCCCCAAAAGCCAGCTCTGAACCATGCCCATACCTCAAATACACAATGTTGACATTTTTGCAACTTGGCCCATACCAATCACACTATGCCACCTCCCACTTTCTAATCACTCTCATTGGCCTATACTAATCTTATGGACCTCATTTCATACAACACACAAGCCTGAAGCATTCTACAACTCAGATTGCTAAAAAATCCCCAAAACCTTCAAGCTTTCGAAACTCACTCCTCAGCCACTCAAACTCAAAATTTCTTTCACCATTCAACTCCATATAACCTAAGGATCATTTCCCACCCCTTGCCATGGCCTGAAACAAGCCCAAACACAAACACGATTTCTGCATATTCAGAAATGAAACTCATAAACCAGCCACCACAAACTTGTTCCAAGCCTTTCAGAAGCTTCAGGGAGTTCATTGGGGTGGATTAACATCAAGGAGAGGTCTAGAAAGCTCAGATTGAGAAAGCTTCATCTCAGGTAACCATCAAGAACAATTTTTCCAGAACCTTTCTTTTAAGTTCTTAAATGATTCTACATGCTTCCCTGATCATGCTGATGTCTTTACTTTTGAAAATGATTGAGAAATGAGTGTGTATGCTTGCTCTGAAACTTTTCCCGTATTTTGTTGTTTGCTTCGATTCAGTTGATTCATGAAAAATAAATGAGTTTTGATGTTTTATTTGTGTTATGTGATGTTCAATGATCATTTCTGGAGACTTTGGTGCGTTTTCATGGCCTGGGGAGGGAGTTAGGGTGAGAGAGCTGCCGAAGAAGATGACCGGAGGTCTTCTCCGGCCACCTGAAAGTCATTAGGGCTAAAACCTAATTAATTTCTCAGTTTGAATGTGGACCCTTTGATCTTGTGTTAGCGCGTTTTTGGACGGCTCTGATCACTTCATTAAACCCTAATCTATTTTTATTAAATTAATTAGGATTAATTAAATTAATTTCCCCATAATGAATCCTGACCATTAGATCATGCACGCGGTCAACCCTCCCTTTCCCAGTTCAAATCCCAGCCTTTGGATAAGTTGACTTCCATTTTAAATCATTTTTATTTCATTTTTATTGCATTTTCTTTCCACAATTTTTAAAAATAGCATAAAACATAAAAAAAATCTCATTTCTTGCATTTCTGTTTCAAATATTTTTCTCAACCAGAAAACATTTTTTATTATATTTTTTGCATTAAAAAAGTATATTTAAAATATTTAAATGTTTTAATTAATTAATTAATTAATTGATTTTAATTAATTAAATATGAATTTAGGTTTCTAAAAATCACCAAAAAATTCATGAAGCGTTCCAATACATTTAGAAACATTTTCAAACTCACCATACAAATTTATTTTTAGGTTTGATCACATTTTCACAATTTTCTTTGAATTAGGGTTCTTAAAAATCACATTTTTTAACCCTAACTTGAAAAATTCATTTCTGCCTAACCATGTTGAGTTTGAACTTGGTTCTTCTTGCATTTTTTCACATACTGCATATAGTTTCTAGGTTATTTATCTCATATTTTTATCTTGTATTTTCAAATTGATTTGCATTTTCCCTTTAGAAGCACCCAAAAGCCCTAGGTAACTTAGAAATTTCATAACTTTCACTAGGTTAAGTTTCTGACTTTCTCCTTTGGGGTGTGATCTTGTATAGGTTTAGGGTTTGTTTGAGCTCAATTTCAATTTTTTATCATGGTGATTGCTTCTGTTTTGGTCATATGCATCTCATGTTGTCTTAAAACCCTAATTTCTCATGTTCATTTGCATTCATCTTTGCATATCCATCATATGAACTTGCCATGACATTTCAAGCATTGTATTACATATTAGACATATTAAGACATGCTTGAACATTGCTTGATCATTTATTCATTCATTTGATATTCTTTTCATCCATTACATTTCATGAACATCCATGTGTTTTCATGCTTCTAAACATGCTTCCATTTCATCTCATCCTTGCATGATCATTCATATGCATCTTGTATGACTTTGCATCATCTCATATGCCATTTACATTGCATATTCACTTCTGACCTTGGTCTTTGCATCCTTATTCATCTCATTTCTTTGTGATTTATGTCTTATGCATTCATGCTAACATTTCAGGAACTCTTGGTAAGTTATCTAGGAGGTGGATTTGCCTTCACCTCCCACCTCTTCTTTCCTCTCATTTTCATATTTAATTGTATTTGAAGTGAACTTTCTTCACTTATGCCTCTCTTGCTCCTTTCTTTTCTTTTAGGTTACTTATCTTCTTCAGGAAGTAAGTAACTTATTCTTCTTGCTCCTTCTCTTTTCATCCGATTCTTCCTTGGTGGCCTTGAAGATCTTTTCTCTTAAGCCTCACAAACCATAGGATATCCAAGCATGATAACTTTTAGGGTTGTGTATAGTCCACCCTAGATTTTGTTTTACCTTTGAGTCTCCTTGAGTCTCTCTTATCATCTCAATAATCAGAGACTAAACTCTTAAAGCTTTAAGACTTTGGAATTAGGGTTATGCCTGCATCCTTATCTTAGGATGGAGCGTATAACTTTAATCCTTAGTGTTAAACCTTTAATTTGTTTACACCTCTTAATCAAAACACACTAATAATCACTAAGACTTTATCTTGTAACTTGGGCCTTACATTAGGGTTCTATCTCTTCCTTATGGTTAAGAGGGACTAACCCTAGTGTTTAATGGACAAGTCCCCCTCAAGTTGTCTTACAAACCATAAAATCCACTTCTTAATCTCACCCTTTAATTAAAATTCATTTAATAAAGGCTTGTTATATAATGAATTTAGTCCCTAACCATGGATTAAGTTGAGGTATCTTCCTCAGCTTAAGTGTTCTCATTTATCATCCTTCTATTAGGATGGTGTAATGAGTTCACTAATCTGTGATTAGAGATTAAACTCATTACTTAACACTAAACAAAAACCCAAAAACATCTTAATAATCACAAGTAGGTTAATGATCTTAATCCTACATCATCATGGTAGTTAAGTTGAGATGCTTATCTCATACTTAAGTAGGCTCATTATCCCTAATCAGGGGTGATATAATGAGTTTACAAACCCTTGATTAAGGCTTAAGCTCATTAAGTTATGCAAAACACCAAAAATAATAAAAAGCTGAAAACACAAAAACAAATAATAATCGTCTCCTCCGAGATTCTTTTCTCATCACACTCATTCACAAACGAGAACTTGCTTCTTCCGTCTAATGCAAGACAATTAGCACTCGAGCCAGACGAGTCATACACTTGAGCATAGGCAAGCAAGCAGTTCACAGTCAATTTCTTTTCAGTCTCTTTGAGTCGAACTACGGTGTTTTGACTTCCTCATTGCATGAGAGGATACGTAGGCATAACTTCACAGTTATCGAACAAAAGTCTTTTTGTCATCCCCCTGTTTCAGCTTTCTTTTCTAAGCCTCAGTCTTGAGCATCTCACCTTTTCTTTTGCACTGACACACTGTATATTCATTCATCCCTAGCTTTTATGCACATATAACACATACACTACCCCCTTTTAAACACAATCTTGTAAGCGTGGATCACGTCGAGTACGACACCCGATATGGGTGCTAATACCTTCCCAGGTCGTAACCAACCCCCTTTCTCAGTTTCTCTGGTTCACAACCATCTTATCCATCTCCTTCCAGGTTTATGCAGCATTACCTTTCCTTCGGGATAAAAATGCCTAGCTGGAGACTCTATTCAATTCAACCCTTTTCTCTTTCGTCGACCGTTCGCGTTTGCACCGGGATGAAAATCCGGGGAGCGACAGTAGCGTACAATTCTTCTCGTTTTATTAGAATGTTTTATTTCCTAAGACCGCTTGATGTTGGATCAAAGGTTTGGATCTAAAACTAATCGTTTTGGTTTTTATTTAGGTTAGGGGGTGAATGCAAATGGAGTTTTATTTTGTGGTTTATTAGTGAGGCATAATGCGCTCGGCTCGCAAGGTTAGGTGGATCCTAGTAATCGAAACGATAACTAAAAAATAAAGTGTGAGTGTGTAAGAGTGCAACCGCTTGGCGTTGGACCAAGGGTTCGCGAACTAAGCGAGAGATCTAAACTAGTCCATGGGGGTGCTCCTAGCGATCTAAACGATAAATGCGGAAAATAAAGTGCGTACATCGAAATGGGGGGAGGGATACAAAATAAATTACACGGGATTGCATGAAATAAAAGGGTATCGTTATACTTTGCCCAAGAGAAAGCGTGTGTGTAGTGTACCAAACTATTTGGAGGCGTTGAACCTTTTTATTCGGAGGCGTTGGACCATTTTGGATGCGTCGAAATATGGCTCATTAACTACCTTATAACCGATTCAATTTTAGAACCGTTCTATGACGAGTCGAGCATTTATGTTGAAATGCGAAAAATAAAGTAAATAAATTGAATTAAAATAAGATGGTCTCATCATTAATCGAGATGTCGAGTCGGCTCGCGACGAATCTCAAGATTATTTAGATGTTCATCGACCACAAAATAAAATAAAGCGATAGAATAAAATAAATTAAATTGAATTGTAAAAATAGAAAATAAATTGAAATAAAATGATAAACAAAAATAAACTAAACTAAGTGGCCTCATATTGATCAAGTTTTCCGATTTAATGAAATTGGAACCAACTTAATTTTTTAATATATCATTGGCCAGAAATATAAAGAAAAGATAAAATCAAATAACTCACTATTGTTTAGGCATTTTTTCTAAAACAAAGAAAATATTGTCAAAAACTATATAAGAAAACAACTGTCATCATAAAAAATAAAATAATAAAATGAAAAAAATAGAGGGGGTGAAACGTTGAAAACAGTGTGTATATGGTGATAATAAATCTGGGCTGAGCCCAACGTAAAAATAAATTTAAAAAACATTTGAAGGGGTGTATTGTGAGTATTTTTCAGAATATAGGGGTTTGTTTATGAAATTCGGATGGGCTAAGGCCCAACAACAACAACAATAATAAGAAAAACAGTGGGTGCAATGTGTAATCTGCATGTGTAGTAAGTAAAAGCAAAATGGGCTCAGCCACCCAAACAACAACAGAAATATGATCCATAAAAAATAGATAATAATTATAAAAAAAACAAGAAAGAATTATTTTAAAAACAACAAACAAAAATGCAGCAGCAGGTTCACGATTTAGTAAAAGAAGAAAACGAAATATGAAAGATTGTCGAATCCACAGAGACCAAGTGTCAATCTATCGTACCTGTTGTTATGGTGTGTATCTAAGGCAATTGAATATAATGGTTTTAAAGAGTGCGCAATGGTAAATAAAATGGTAATTTTAAATAATTAATAAAAGACAGGCTCGAATGTAATTCACGTAATCAATAGATATTCCGGTACTTGTTAATAGAACTACTTATGGGCAATGTTTTCTACTTTGAAAAGAACTAATTTAACAGGAACTGTCGCTTTCGCGTATTCAGAACCGAGTTGTACTCCCTAATCAACCCCTCTTATTGTCACGGATAAAAAGGTGTGTACTGCATTAGAGTAGTAAACCTATTTTTAAGAAATATAGTATCTTGACTAAGTTGAAAAGTACTTTAACCTGGATTTCTTAGCAAAAAGAGGTTCTCACGAACCAGACTCTAAACTTGATGCATGTTTTTTGCAAGTGTACGAACACGTCAGAGTAATATAAAAGATTGTCGAATCCACATAGACCAAGTGTCAATCTATAGTACCTGTTGTTATGGTGTGTATCTAAGGCAACTGAATATAAAGGTTTTAAGGAGTGCGCAATGGTAAATAAAATAATAATTTTAAACAATTAATAAAAGACAGGCTCGAATGTAATTCACATAATAAATTGATAATCCGGTACTTGTTAATAGAACTAATTATGGGCAATGTTTTCTACTTTGAAAAGAACTAATTTAACAGGAACTATCGCTTTCGCGTATTCAGAACCGAGTTGTACTCTCTAATCAACCCCTCTTATTGTCACGGATAAAAAGGTGTGTACTGCGTTAGAGTAGTAAACCTATTTTTAAGAAATATAGTATCTTAACTAAGTTGAAAAGTACTTTAACCTGGATTTCTTAGCAAAAAGAGGTTCTCACGAACCAGACTCTAAACTTCTTAACGCGTCCGAAAATCGTTTTAAAATCTCTTTTCTTTTTAATCTAAAAACTCCTAATGAACTAGACAAAGCGCTTTTGGCTGTTTTTGAAATAGTTAAAAACAATTACTTAAATTGAAAGATAAAATAGCCCTTAAGTGTTTCTACGAACAGTTGTACGAATTACTGGTTCAATTACGATCCTTACATTCTAACCTTTATGGATTTAGTTAGACATGGTAAAGTAAAAGTTATTTTTATAATTTTTCATAAAAGTAATTAGTGCGAGTGTGGAAAGTAAATAAAAGTAGTGCGAGTGCGGGAAATAAAGGTATTTAAAGCGAGTGCGGAAAATAAACAAAAGTAGTGCGAGTGCGAGAAATAAATAAAGTAAAGCGAGTGCGAGAAATAAATAAAAGTAAAGCAATGTAGAAAATAAATAAAAGTAAAGCGAATGCGGAAAAATAAAATACGAACTGGAATTAAAATGGCGGCAGGATTAACTTCCTCCCAGAGTGCTCCAAAACTCGATCACACAGACGTATACAGACTCGATCACTTGATTGCAGTAACACCCCAATATGGAATGATAACTGCTTTAAAACTGATATATGCCTAAGAGATTCTAAGTTTAGATGAAGAAAACGAAATTCTAAAGTCCTATTTATAGGCAAATCTTAAATGGGAAGTGACCAAGATGCTCCCCTCCACTAAAAAGTGGAGGGAACCACTTTTGTCTTGTGGCGCCCGCCACAAGGCCATGGCGCCCGCCATGAGAGCAAATGGAAGAAGAAAGTGGGGATCGTGGGTCTTGGAAGTTGGGGAGTGGTCTTGAGACATGGCCACGTCATGGCAGACCCCATGGCGCCAGCCATGGCGGATGCCGTAAGTGTAAAAAGCTGAATTTCTTGGTTTTCTTCCGTTTCCACTCCTTTTTCGCTCCTCTTCTCTATTTAAGCCCCGATTACATAGAAAACCTGAAAATAAAGAAAAACAAAGTAATAACATAACAAAATAACAATAAAACCTAAGAATGCATGTGAAATCGGAGTCAGAAATACGGTGAAATTTAGTGTTATCAAATCCTCCCACACTTAGACCTTTGCTTGTCCTGAAGCAAACATTAAAGCTCGAAAATGAAGAAAACTGGTGTCAACACGTGATTTGGGCTAAAGGGCTTCTAAGTTCAAGTTAGGATGCAGTGACAGGTACTAACTACTTCAATCCTATATTAACCACCCCATGGCATCCCACAATACCTAGGCCTATCTTCTCATCTCTTTTTGGATCCTTTTCATTCAGGCGCAATCACATTAAGCCCGTTATCCGTACATGCTTCATAGTAGAGTGACCGGTTAGTGATTCTGATCCATAACATAAGGTTTGTGGCACATAAGCATGTGTAAAACCGTTTTTATTTTTCCTAAATGTAGCTGCGGGGGATCGGATCGTAATCCGCCCTACCAAGTTCAGTGCCAGATACCTCTGAACCAACTAACAATAGGTGACTGCAATTTTTTTTCTTTTTGTGGCAAATATTTTTTTTCTTCTCTTTTTTCGGTTTAAATGACTTTGTAAGGGTTACCTATCCCAGAGTTTGCCTTTTTTTTAGCACTGGATCATTCACTTATGTTCATCGGCCCCCTACGTAGAGCATGCTTAGGCCGGAGCTGACTGCTAGAATAAACTACTTAGGACAATTTTTTGAATGATAATAAAGGCCATGGTGTGCGGGGTTTAGTAGTGATTCTTATATTCAAGAGGTCTATGGTGCTACAATGGTACTGATTGTCGCTCCCGAAGATTTGAAACAGGGTCAAATAAAGGTACAGACGCGAACGGTCGGCGAGAGGGACAATGAGAACACACAGCCGTGAACTCACTGGAGATGAATAGATTCGCCAGCTAGGCATTTTTATCCCGGAGGAAAGGCAATGCTGCATAGACCTAGAAAGATATGGATAAGACGATTGCGAACAGGAGAAACTGAGAAAGGGGGTTGGTTACAACCTGGGAAGGTATTAGCACCCAGATTGTCCGCCGTACTCGACGGGATCCACGCTTAAAAGATTTGTGTTTATAAGGGGTAGTGTCAGTGCAATCTGTGTATCAAAGCTGGAAAGATGTACAGGTGTCAGTGTCAAAGAAAAGTGAAGTGTATAAGTGAAGTGTCAGTGTAAGGAAAGAGTATGCTCATGATCATGAGGCTTAAAGAATGGAGCTGGAAAGAGGGGGAATATACAGAGACTTTTGTTCGATAACTGTTAAGTTATGCCTACGTATCCTCTCGTGCAATGAGGAAGTCAGAACGCCGTAGTTCGACCCAAAGAGACTGAAAGATGAATTGACTTGTGAACTGCTTGCTTGCCTATGCTCAAGTGTATGATCTGTCTGGCACAGATGCTAACTGTCTTGCATTAGACGGAAGGAGCAAGTTCTCGTCTATGAGTGAATGAGATGAGAAAAGAATCCCGGAGGAGACGATTATTGTTTGTTTTTGTGTTTTCAGTCTTTTATTGCTTTTGAAAGTTTGTCATAAGTTAATGAGCTTATGCCTAAACCAATGGGTTAGTAAACTCATCACATCCTCCCTCTGATTAGGGGTAATGAGAATACCTTAAGTGTGAAGTCAGCTTCTCACACTTAATCACCTTTGGTGTAGAATTAAGATCATTAACCTACTTGTGATTATTTAGATGTTTTTGGAGTTTTTGTTCAGTGTTGAGTAATGAGATTAAGCCATAATCAGGGATTAAACAGACCCATTACACCATCCTAATAGAAGGATAATAGATGAGAGTGTTTAAGCTGAGGAAAGCTCCTCAACTTAATCCATGATTGGGGATTAAACTCATGACAAAACAAAGCCTTTATTAAGTGGATTTTATTTAATGATATGATGATGAAGTGAATTTTAGGGTTTGTAAGACAACTTGAGGGGGACTTGTCCATTAACACTAGGGTTAGTCCTTCTTAACCATTTAAGGAAGAATTAGAACCCTAATGCAAGGCCCAAGTTACAAGTGTGATTTCTTGATACTTATTAAGTGAATTGACTAAGAGATTTAAACACATTAAGGGTTTAACACTTAGGATTAAAGTTATACACTCCATCCTAAGAGAAGGATGCAGGCATAAGCTTAATCACAAAGCCTTAAAGCCTTTAGGGTTTAGTCCCTGATTATGAGGTGAGAAAAGAAGACTCAAAGAAACACAAAGGTAAGACTAAATGGGGGACTAATCAAAACCCTAATCATTGTCATGCTTGGTTGTTCCTAAGGTTTGTGAGGTTTTCAAGGGAAGTCTTCAATGGAACCACCAGGAAGCAGATGAAAGGATCAAGAGAAGCAAAGTGGCTTGCTTCATTCAAGAAGTCAAGTCACTTGAAGAAAGAAAGTAAGAAGAAGAAAAATGAGCAAGCACAAACTCAAACACAAACAAAAAATGCAGCAATGGATGCAAGAGAGATGAAAAGAAAAGTTATGAGAAGTGAAGGCAAATTCACTTCTCAACATCACTTACCACCTGAAAGATTAGAAAAGAAATGCAATGCAATGCAAAATGGGATGAGATGACATGATGAGAAACAAAACCAGAAGCATGTACATGATGCTTATGATGCAATGAGATGCTACAAACATGAGGCAACACATGGAAATGATCATACAAGTTCATGAATGCAAGAGAAGCAACTTAGGAACCATGAACATACATGAAAAGTTATGAAGTGCACATGACATACAACATGGCAACTACATGATGCAATGATCAAACATGCTTTCAATATGTCTTATGATGTCAAATGAATCAAATGGATGCTTGAAATGTCATGGCAAGTCATGTTATGCAAGAGAATGCAAGATGGATGCACATGGAAGCCCAAATTAGGGTTTATGAATCATTCATCAATCAAAAACCAAAAACAGAAGCAAACCCTAAGATAAAAAATGGAAAATGCCACACAAAGGACCCCTAATCCTATACTAACCCAATGCCCAAAGGAGAGGTCTCAACTCCTAACCTAACCCAAGATATGAATTTTACAAGTTATTAGGGTTTTTAGGGTTCCTAAACAAGAAAATTATCAAACAAATTGAAAATGAGGAATCAAATCATGGCCATTTTATCTCAAAAACTACATGCTAAACACAATGCAATGCAAGAAGAATCAATGTCCAACTCTTCATGGATAGACAGAAATGATTTTTTGAACTTTGGATCAAATTAATGCATAAAAATGATTTTTATTCAAAGATAAATTCTTAAAATGCATCAAGATCAAAAAAGAAATTTGGTTTGAAGGTTGGACAATGTTTCTAAATGTCTTAGAACATTTCATGAATTTTTTGGTGATTTTTAAATACCTAAAAGTATTTTTAATAAATTAATTTCCATTAATCAATTAAAAATAATCTTTTAAATATTTAAAAATACTTTTGTAATGATAAAAATAAAAATGAAAATATTTTTGTGTCATAAAAATTATTAAAACCTTTGAGAAAAAGTTTCATAATTTTTAGACAAATTTTACTATTTTTAATAAATTATGCAAGTTAAATGAAAATAAATGAATTAAAAATTAAAATAAAAGAAAGTAATCAAAAGGAGAGGCTGGGATTCACTCTAAGTTTGAAAGGGTTGACCAGCGCGCATCTGGACGGCTGGGATTGCATCTGATTATATTAATTTAATTATGAATTAATTAATCTAAACAAGTGGATTAGGGCAAAGCAAGAGGATCTGGGCCCTTCATGCGCGCGGGAAGTCCACTAAGTCAACCAATCTAACGCTCCACATTCAAACGCCCTTAATGACCTGAGTTTAGGGCTAATCACACTCAGGTGACCGGAGAGAAGCTCCGGTCATCTTCTCCGGCACCTCAAAAACCCTAAAACATGATTCAGGCACCTATTCCACAAATTAAGCACACCCAAGTGATCCTCTAACATCCTAGGACACGAATCTATGCTCAAACATCATTTAAACACCATGAATCACACGAATCGAAAGAAACAAAATCCACGGGCAAAATTTCAGAAGGATCATACAAACTCATTTCTCACTTATTTTTGATTCTGAAAGCATCCCCATGTCCAGCAAAGCATAAGCAATCATATTATAACTTAAAATGCAAGCTTTGGGAGAAAGTATTCATGTTCATACCTGAGCTGGAAGCTTCAATTTCTGGGCTTTCTGGACTGCTTCTTGGTGCCAACTTACTCCATTGATCCTCCTGATGCTAATGGCAGGCTTGGAATAAACTTAAGCAGGATATTTTGAGAGGTTCCAATCTGATATAGCAGAGAATGAGCTCTGTGTATAGGCAGCTTCAGGTCAATGTGAAGGGTGGCTTTGACTCCTTGTGATGTGCTTGACTTGTTGGGGAAGAAAAATGGTGTGTTTGATGGCTGGATAAAGGGATTCGAAGAGTTCTGGTTTTAGGGATGAGAAATGGTGCAGCTCAGTTCAGGCTGGTTTCAGGCTTGAATCTTGTTGGTTTCTACTCAATGAAACATGGTGAAAAGGTTGATGAAACTTGTTGGAATGTTTGTGAAGTGTGGAGACAGATTCGAAGAGTTTTGCAAAATGAGGTGTGTTTGTGTATGGTGTGCTAGGGCTTGCTTCAGGCTGGCCTCTTCTTATGTTTTGCTTGCCAAAGGATAAAATAATCAATCCCAAGTGGCCAGAGGATGTGACATGGCCTGTGGTGATTGGGATGTTTGCTTTTGCCAAAAGTCAACTTTTTGTGTAAGGAAAGCATGGCTTGGTTCTAGGCTAGTACAAAGCATGGGGCTGCGCAGCAAGGGTGAGGTGAGAGGCTAGCATGGTTCAGCATCCAATGTTGCAAGTGGTAGGAAGAGTGATCATGAGTTTTGCAAGTTGGTCATCTTTGGAAACTTCATGAAAATGCCTTGTTACACAAACCATGAACATGTGATTTTTGGTCCAATTCTGATTTTTTATGTCACCTAGAATGTTTGTGTAATGGTTTGATGCCAACTAGAAGTTACAACTTGCCTTGAAACATGATTTTGCAAATTTTCCATTTAGTGCACATCTTGAAAATCAATGATTTTTGCCAACTTTGTCACACCATAACTTTTGATTCAAGAAGAATTAGATCATGTTCTTGTACTTTTTGAAAAGGGAAAAATGTATCCTACAACTTTCATGACCAAAGTTTTTCCATTTGAAACAATTTTGGATCAAAAATCAAGGCTTGAAAAATGACCTAAAATGACATATTCTTGAAAAGTCAACCATGCCCTAAAAAGTCAACTTTGCAAAAACTTCAAATTCTTGATTTTTATGAACTTCAACCTTCTTCCATGATCAAATAAATATCATATACACTCAAAATGATGAAGATCACCCATTGGTTGGGTCATTGGGGGCCTCAGATGCCCTGATTTTGCACTGACTTGTCCAGAAAGTCAACCCTTGATCAGATGACTTCCCCATGGAATTTCTTCATGAAAATTGATATGCATACTCCCTATACCATATAGAGACCAATGGAAACAAGAATGACCAAAAAATTTGGAGTTATGGCCTCTGAAACCAAAACCCTAGTTTTAGGTCAACTGTGCAGTCTAGCCTGACTCTGCTTCCATACAAACCCTAGTTCTTGTGATTCTCTGGCATTCTTGACTTTGAGAGGGTGTAATATGATATAAGAACACACATGGACCCCTTGGAAGTGATTGATGGCCTTTGGAGTGGCTCAGGAGGCTCTTGGATTGCTCAGATCACAAACCCTAAGTGCAGATGACTTAGAAACTATGCAGTGAATCAAAAATGTGATATGAGATGCTATGATTGAGTTTATACATATGAAATGATCACAAGCCATGGTGTGAATGAGTGAGGGCAAATTTGGGGTGTTTACACTGATGTTTCAAAAAGTTGACCTAAGTCACCACATCCTAATCCAAACCTATCTCAAAGCCCAAAATACATGTGAAACAACATTGTTTTCTTTTTAAAATTTTTTGGTAAGGCTAAGGAAATGGAAAAAAATGAGTATGTACTAAAAATACACTATACTGGTGACTCGTCAGACACATGCATTATCTAAGAAAAGTTAAACTAGATAACTTACTGGAAAGTGAAATAACAGAAAGCAAATAAATAACTAGAAAGGGAAATGACAGAAAGCAATAAAATCCCCTCCCATACTTAAATCGAATATTGTCCCCAATGTTTCGAAATAAGATAAGGAGAGTAACCTGGAAAACTAATGCGGAGGAGCACTTGTGCCCTCGCCGTCCTGCTGTGATGGTCTGGAACGACGGGATCTACTGCGCTGCTGGTCCCTCCGGTCAAGTCGTGCTGATAAGGCGGCCTGAACACCCCGGACCTCTCGAAGGTTACCTAGGATGAAACCCTGAGTGGCCTCCATAAGCTGGTAGTGCCGGCGGTTGACTTCTCGCTGACGTGTCTGCTCTGATGTGATGTCGGTCAAGGCACGGCAAACGTTACTGTAGGCACGATCCAAAACCGATCGCGATTGTTGCATGAAGCTCATGTTGTCCGTCAGTTGTTGTGAAATAGTAGAGAGTAGGTTGTCTCGCCTTTCCTCTCTAGCCGTCATATCACGCCAAATCTCCTCAGTGACATAGAATCCAGGAGCAGCACCTGCAATAGGGTTAAAGGAAGATGGTGCGGTGTGTGACTGTGAAGGACGATGGGGGGACATGGGAGGTACGGGAGATTGTTCTCTCTGATCATATTCTTCATCAGTGTCATGTGCATCCCCATTAGGAATATTAGGAGGAAGTGGACTCAAAACAGGTGGAGCATTCAGATCATAGGTCCAGTTCCTTTCATTACATACATCAGTACATCTACTGCAAGGTAAAGCAACAAATGGGATAGCTACCCCATGTGGGCTTCGCGTACCTTTGGTCTTCGGGGGGGGGGGGGTCCGAATAGCATTTTCTTCTTTCTTCTAAGGCATGAAGCTTGCATATATTTTTTTATGAAGACAAAAATGAAAATATTTTTGTCTTTATATATTTTTTCTTTATTCGACAAAAATAAAATGAAATAAAACAAAAGAAAAGAGAAAAAATGAGATTAGTGCATGAAATAATATATAAGATAAAATCAAGGTACATGAAAAGGGAAATGTAATAGATGCAATAATATAAAATATGTCTGGAGATGCGAGAAATAAAATAAAGCATGAAAAAAGAAATTAAATACTAGGGTAATAACGTCAGTGTAAAACGAATCATGTGGTAAGCCTCTCTTCCTAGTTTGATCCATGAATCTCAGCTATCTCCCTCCGAAGCTCTTCAATCTCCTGATATAGAGCATCGGCCTCTAAGGCATGAGTGAGATCATATACCTGGATCTGTAATTCCAAGTCCGCTACTTCCTGCTTGAGCAGGGCAGTCTCCTTGCGGAGCTCATAAATCTGAGTTTGTAGATCAGGCGGCTGCAAAGACATATTGTTAGACATAACAATGATTCGGAGAGAAAGAGGTGTAGGAGTGTACTCAGCGGCGGGAGGTGATTTTGTCTCTTCGACAGTCTCTCCATAACCCTCTAAAGCATAACTCCAATTAGCAGGGTCATGGACACTGGTTATCAGCGGGTCTGGTAATGTAAAGTAATGTATCACTTCGCCGTCAATCAGTAATCTAAACGTGTTGGGCTCAAAAGAGGCCCTCCTCATCAGTCCTCTGTCAAGACAAAAGTCAACATCCAGGGTGTTGTAATAGTAGAAGGTCCTGAGGTGCAATAATTTGCGAGACAAACCCAATGCAGTAGCTGTCTGTGTAACAATCCCACCAACATGTATAATGCCTACAGATGATCTGGCGACACTGGCAAGGCCCTTCAACAGAAAGTTGCCACAAGCAACTGGGCGTGACTGAGTCGCACAAAACAGTAGGAAAATCTCCTCTTCACTCAGCAGAGTCTCTGTATCTGGCAAACCGAGGAAAGAGTGTGCTAGAATCATCTGGAAGTACCTTAACGCAGGGTTGTGGATTACCTGAGAAAACTGAGTGAAAGGATCTTGGCTCCCTCCACCTGAGATGTTAGACCAAAACTTTTCCACTTCTCTGCTCCTAAAATACCTCATCGGTGTCTCTGGAATAGCATCAGGAGTAGTTTGAAAACCTAGTAAATCACCAAACTCTTTGTGAGAGAAGGAGTACTCAGTCCCAAACAACCTAAAAACATCATGTCCATCGGGTCCAGCCCAAGGATCATAACCAAACGAGCTGAGGAACTCTAGAGTCAAGTTCCTGTAAGTGTTGTTCATATCGTCGAACTGGTCCCACTGGAGTTGGTGGCATAAGAATCTGACGCTTGGCTCTATCCCCAAGGCATCCATGCAATCTTGGTCTGGGTACCTGGTAGGTGCCATAGGGCGTCTCATGTGGACATAGTAATGCTCTCTCTGTGCGTCGTCTCTAAAGGCCATGTGCATGTCATCGGGGTTCTGCATTCTGCACAAGGTTAGCAAACAAGTCTTGAAATCACATAAAACATTTAATCGTTAGTCCTGACAGAATAACAAAGTAAAAAAATTAAAATAAAGTAAAAATAAATAAAAAGTACGTAAGATAAGAAAACCATGGGTTGCCTCCCATACAACGCTTGTTTAACGTCATTAGCTCGACGACCGGATTTTATACATCATTCGAAGGATTTGGTGGATCACTCAGAGTATGGCTGGAGTATGTTGTTGGGATGTCACCTCCTTCGTAGGGCTTCAGCCTCTGTCCATTGACGATGAACGATTTACATGTTTGGTTCTTGATTTCAATAGCACCAGATCTTAGAATCTTAGATACTTCGAAAGGGCCAGTCCATCTCGAACGAAGCTTCCCTGGAAAAAGTCGTAACCTAGAATCGAACAGGAGAACAGGATCGCCTATTTTGAAGTCTTTTCTTATGATTCTTTTGTTATGCCAAGCTTTTGTTATTTCTTTGTATATGATGGCATTTTCGTAGGTAGATTGTCTGAGCTCTTCTAATTTGTGGATATCAAGGATACATTTTTCACCAGCAGTTAGGTAATCCAAATTCAAAGTTTTGATGGCCCAATAGGCCTTATGCTCCAACTCAAAAGGTAAGTGACATGATATACCATAGACCAGTTGATAAGGGGTTGTTCCTATAGGGGTTTTGAAAGCGGTTATGTAGGTCCATTTATCAAGCCATCTCACATATCCCTCACCTTTTCTTTTCTTCCTTCTATAGGTTGGCTCATTCTTTTTAACTTGTGGTGGTGGTTCTGGATCTATGCTAAGTATTAGCTTTTCAAATTCGAGCTTAGTAATTTCATTCACCATCTCAAAGGTTAGCCTTACCCTCTTAGCACTAATTATTTCCCTAGTTTCATGGTCCTCATTTTTTCTCTTTTTATGCTGGAGCTCGAATAAGGGTACATTGGTGCAGGTATATTTCAATACCTCCACGTATGTTTTGGATTGGGATTCTACCTTAGCTTCCACAAAACTTTGCGGGAAAGGAAATGGTGGGATATATGGAGGGGTAACAACAATAGTTGCTTCATTCTCTACCTTTATGACACCTTTCCTTTCGAATGGTTTCAGTGGATTTTTCTCTACTCTTTCCTCACCACAACTCTCGTCATGCTCATTATCACTCTCCCTAGGATTTTCGATCTGTTTTTCACTACTAGTTGTTATAACATACGCATTCTCCTCAGGGGATGGCCTTATAGGTGTTTGTGCAAGTAGGAAGATATGAGTCTCCAATGACTTAGTGTGATTCACGAGGGACTCGACCATAGTGTCTATTTGCCTAAAGGTTTCACAAGTATCGAGACGGTGTCTTCTAAACTCTTCATTCTTGAGGGTTTGTGTCTCCACAAAGCGTTTCATCATAGATTCTAGCCTAGAATTAGTTGTTGTTTCAATGAAATCCTCCAATAACCTTTTGAGGTTTGGATTAACAGATTCTAATGGTTCCTCAAAATACTGGAAGTCTTGCGGTTGGTAATTGTAGAGAAAATTTAGGTGCGGCTCCTCAAAATTTTGGGAGTGGTGATTAGGGTAAGAATGAGTTAGGGATGCATTGAAATTCTCCATTTGTATTGAAAGTTAAAATAGCCCTTAAGAAATCCAAGTTAAAATAACTCACTTACCCTCACGACGAATTCACTCATCTCAATTGCTCTATGTCTTACTCACGGCTCGACGTTCTGTTTTCCAAATCACAGTTTTCGGCTCTCGGTTAGTTCAGATCTCGCAGCGTTTTCGATCGGCAAACCTCTCGCGGTGTTTTGGTCTATCACAACGGCGGTGGTTTATGGAGGTTCACTTGGTGGCTTCAATCTCGCTCTCACAGAACTCTCGGTTTCGCGGCGATTTCGAGTTGTTTCGGTGGTGAGTGGAATTTAGAGTGGTGGCGGATTTCGAAGGTTACAGTTTGTGCGATGGTTTATGTTTCAGAGGGGTTTGTGAATGGTGCTCAGATCTCTCTGTGTTTTTGGTTTGTGCGTTTGAATGATGGTTGTGGTTTTCCGATGAGTTTCTCAACCATTTATGGTGAGGAAATGGATTTTGGTGGTTCTGAGTTTTCGGCAAGTTCGTTTCTCAGTTTGCGATGTTGGGTGTGGTTCTCGTTGTCCCTCTCTCGTTTATTTCCTTCTCAACTCGGTTGGTGTTTTGTATCAAAAACCTCTCACGTCTCAGTTTCATGGTTCGCTACAGATTGGTGAGTTTGTGTGTGATTTCGTTTTCGGCGGTTTTTTGAAGGCTTACAGGGTGTTTTTGGTTTATGCATTTTTGGTTTTTTTTGGAAGCTTGGCTTTAATTTTTCAGAATTTATTTGTGCTATCCAAGCTTGTTATTGAATGAATTGGAGGATTGGTTAAATAGAGGAATCAAAAGGGTGTTTTGGGAAGGAATTGGAGCAGAGTTTGGATAAGACTGCAAGCTGTATGCTTTGGAAAAAAAATTTGTTGTTGTTGTTGTGAAGAAAAGATAGTGGAATTGTTTGTTGTTGTGGGAGACGCGGATGCAATAGTTTTGGCCACTGATGGTGGGGTAGCAAATGCGCTGGCTGTGAATGGTGTATTGTGTGGTCTTTTTTTATTTTCAGATACACAAGAAAATGGTCGAGTATTGTTTTCATAGTTTGAAAGAAAAAATAAAATAAATAACAATAGTAATAATATAAAAATATTAATAATAATAATAATTAATAACAATAATAATTCTAAAAAAAGTGATAGTGATAATAATAACTATAAGTGATTCAAATAATAATAATAAAATAAAAAGCTAATGATAATAATAATAATGGTTATAGTAATAATAATAAAATGTATAATGAGGTGAAAATTGTTTTAAGATGAATAAAAATGAAAAAAAAATGGATAAAAGAGAAATCATAAATGAAACTTTTTTTGTTTTTGTGATAAAAAAATGGGATTTGAAATGGTTGATGAAAAAGGAAGGTGAGAATCAGATGAATAGCCTCCACATAACACACCTGCTTTTAGAACTACACACACGCACTCGACAATCTCAAAATGAACCCCGAATTTTTGCACAAACCCTGAAGAAAAAGAAATGACATATTTTTCTATTTTTTTTGAATAATGGTTATTAGACAAAAATAAAAATGGTATAGGTAGGACAAATTTGGGGTATGACAGTTGCCCCTATCGAATTGGCTTAGACCGAGTAATGTGAACTGGCTCGTGTTCAAACTTTCAAGGTATAAGACAGTTAGATACCAGAAAGACTTTGAATTTGTCCGAAAAGAAAGAAAAGGTAATGATTAAAACTGGAAAGATGGGCGACACAAAATGAAACAGGTTGATTGAAAATAAATAAATCGCTATCACCAAAAGGATGATAAGGCAACCCCGACACTCGATCTGGATGATCGATCTGGATGCTGAGTGACGAAAAATTAAAATAATCGCTATCACCAAAAGGATGATAAGGCGACCCCGACACTCGATCTTCAACGATTGATCTGGATGTCGAGTCACAGAAAATTTAAATAATCGTTACCACCAAAAGGATGGTATGACGACCCCCTCCACCAAAAGGAAAACCGGGTGAATGAAAATTAAATAATCGTTACCACCAAAAGGATGTTATGACGACCCCCTCCACAAAAATGAAAACCGGGTGAATGAAAATTAAATAATCTTTACCACCAAAAGGATGGTATGACGACCCCCTCCACCAAAAGGAAAATCGGGTGAATGAAAATTAAATAATCGTTACCACCAAAAGGATGGTATGACGACCCCCTCCACCAAAAGGAAAACCGGGTGAATGAAAATTAAATATCGCTACAACCAAAAGGATGGTATGACGACCCCCTCCACCAAAAGGAAAACCGGGTGAATGAAAATTAAATAATCGTTACCACCAAAAGGATGGTATGACGACCCCCTCCACCAAAAGGAATACCAGGTGAATGAAAATTAAATAATCGTTACCACAAAAGGATGGTATGACGACCCCCTCCACCAAAAGGAAAATCGGGTGAATGAAAATTAAATAATCGTTACCACCAAAAGGATGGTATGATGACCCCCTCTACCAAAAGGAAAACCGGGTGAATGAAAATTAAATATCGGTAGCACCAAAAGGATGGTATGACGACCCCCTCCACCAAAAGGAAAACCGGGTGAATGAAAATTAAATAATTGTTACCACCAAAAGGATGGTATGACGACCCCCTCCACCAAAAGGAATATCAGGTGAATGAAAATTAAATATCGCTACCATCAAAAGGATGGTATGAAGACCTGGTTGAGAAATGCTGGTAAAATGAGTAAAATTGCTTGGGGAAATCAACAAAAGGTGAAGAAAATGATCCAATGGGGGACGGCCACTGAATAACACTTGGTAAAAACTTTGCTTGAAGAAATAAACTGAAAAAATGAGAAACAGAGCTTGAATAACCAAAGGTAAAAAGTTTCATGGGGAACACCCACTGGTCTTGCTGAGGAGAACACCTTTATCGACAAAAGGTTGAAGAGAAAAAGTTCCATGGGGAGCGCCCACTAGAATTACTGAGGAGAGGCCTGGAATCTTCGATTGATCCTGGATCCTGACTTATGCTTGTATGCTTGTTTGATTTTTTTTATAGAAATGATATTCAATAATGATGGAAATACAATGCAAATGCTTATGCAATGAGTTGAAAGTTGAAATATAAATGTTGGGGGATATGAAAGCTCTGATTTGTTTATGTATGCAAATGATGTAGATGATGCATAATGATGCATATGATGCATATGAGTGATTGGAATTTGATGAAAGGTGCCAGCTTGATGGACTTTTGGTCTGGTAGTTGCCAATGACAATTGGACTTTATGTGGGTGGAGGGTTCGATTCTCCGACACTCGATCTTCTACGATGTATGGTCAGAAGACGGATCTAGATGCTCCAAGTTCAGTCACTTGCTGATGAGCGAAGCGACTTAATTGACACATGAAGATTGATTTGCTTTGAAGGGTTGCCAACATCTGGCAAGATTTGCTTGTTCAGCTGGGGAGTAGAGATAAGAAGATTTGCTCCTTGTTTGCTTGCCCCTTTCTGTAGGGTGTTTGAAATAAATCTGGCGGGGAAGCTTTGAGAGTGACCAAGACATGATCTGCCCTAGTGTCTGGATTTGGTAGGCGCCTGCCCCTGATTAAACTATTTGAAGATGATTTTCCCTGATTGAGCTGTTGAGTGAGGGTCTTGCCTCTGATTGAAAGAATTTTGATGAAGTCTCGATTGATGTTAGCACTGATGAAGTTCAGGTTCTGCTTTTGATTGCCCCTTGTTGGGATTGCTTCGATGTCAAGCACTGATTTGCAATTAAATTGTTTATACACAAATGGTAGTGTTAATGCAACGTTCATGCAAATTTTGAAAAAGTCAATTTATTTGAATGATGTGATAGTGTGACGAATGAACCGTTAGCCCAAACGTGGTACTGATTTCTTAAGTGAGTGAAAGATGTAGCAAGAAGAATATGCTATCAATATTGAAGATTAGCCAATATATGGGAGTTAGTTTACGCAACCTTGCTGGTAGCATGCTTTCAGAATAAACCCTGCCTTAATTAGGTCTTTTGAGGATTGTAACATGGCCTGGTTCATGGTTTGAGAAATAAAGGTATAAGGCTTAAAGTTATTTGTACCCATCCCTTCTTTGTGATGTTCTCCAGTCCTACGTTTAGTTAACTCTACATGCACTTATTTTCGACTTTGCATGAGTGAAGATGAAGATTTGAGTTTCGCTTGGCATTAGCAGTCATCTTATTTTGTTGGATGCTGGATGTCGGTGACCCTTTGATTATTGATGTGGTGGTCACTGATCCTTGTTTTGTTTTTGCTGAGGATCTGAGCTCCTCTTCTTGATTCGTTCTTTTTTTTGTTGACTAAGTCTTCCTTCAGGTGCTCAACTTAGTGGTTTTCTTTGATTTTTTTTGCCTAAGTCTCCCTTTGGGTGCTCAACTTAGGGTTTTTTTCTTTGATTTTGTTTTGCTTTAGTCTCCCTTTGGGTGCTCGACTTAACAATTTATTTTTTTCTCGCCTAAATCTCCCTTTGGGTGCTCGATTTAGCGTTTTTTCTTTTTTGTTCTCGCCTAAGTCTCCCTTTGGGTGCTCGACTTAGCGGTTTTCTTTTTTCTTTTTTGTATTTTGTTGAATATTGTGACTGCCAAGTCATTTGTTGATGGTCCTCCGACGGGATGTTTCCTCTTGCGATTTGAAGGTGTAGTCAAGTTAACTGAACAACTACCCTGCCCAGGTTAAGTGTAAGGGTTTGTATCCAAAAAAAACTCCTACTTCTAGGCTCGAAGTGGTTGACTAGGGATTAACTCCTTATCTCTCCAGTGTTTGGGGATTTGAAAAATGCTTGTACATCATTGACGAGGTTTTATCCGAAAGCATATCGCAACAGTTATGGGTATTTCATTTTCATCATCCTCCCCTTGTCATTTCTAAAGTGAAGTGAAGAAATATTTTTGTGATTTTTGTGATAAATGATAAATAATGAGCGAATGCGAATAGACTAATCCAAAACATGCATAAACATAATATTGACAAAACCAAGTACAAATGACAATGTTCAAAGCAAATAGTACTTAAACAAACATTACAAAATAACAAGAATGTGAAATGATAAATGGCATATGATGGCCTTGATTTGAGGAATGAACTTCTCTTAATTTGACTTGCTTCTTCAAAGTTGGAGACTACTCAGCTTGGTCTTTGACAACCACTTCAAAATCTTTCACTTGCAGGCCCCGTGCGGTGGCAATATATTGGCTTTAACATTTGGATTCATTTGAGTGAAGGTGAGATCCTTAGAGTCAACCAGGTCTTGAACTTTATGCTTGAAGGCCTTGCAGTTTTCGATTGTGTGGCCTGGAGAACCTTTGTGATACCCAAAGTGAGCATTGGCATCATAGTCTTGGGAGGTACCAGTTTGTGGTGGCATATCCCTCAAAATGAGAGATCCATTTGTCATCAACCCATTCAAGATCTCGCTATATGACATAGGCAATGGATCAATGTTTCTATCAGGTCTCCTTTGTTGATTTGGTGGGCGCTGTTGAGGAGCACGTTGTTATTGATTATAAGGTTATTGTTGATAAGCTGGTTGCAAGTATGGAATAGGTGCAACATAAACAATTAGAGGATATGGATGCTGTTGGTAAGGCATCTGAGGTGGAAATGGAGCTTGAATGGCCTGCTGATAAGGTATTGGAGGAACTGGTTGATAAGGCACATGAGCATATTGTGCAACAACAACAAATGGATACTGGTAGTAGGGAATTAAGGTAGGCGCACTCTGTTGTGGCTTCCCACTTGTAGTAGAAATGGCATTTGTTTCGCCCTTTTTGTACCCGTTGAAAGGCTTCTTGAATCTGGCATGGCTGCTAAAACCTCCTTGAAATTTTCCACTTTTCAAACCTTCCTCGATTCTTTCTCCGACAATCACCATGTCTGAGAACCCAGAAGACACGTTGCTGATCAGCTTCTCGTAGTATTGCCCTTACAAAGTACCCATGAAGATATCAATTAGTTCACGATCAACCAATGGTGGATGCACTCTGGCAGCTAACTCCCTCCAGCGTTGGGCGTACTCCTTGAAGGATTCGTTCTCTTTTTGAGCCATACTCTGAAGTTGGGTACAATTCGGAGCTAAGTCAGTGTTGTACTTGTATTTATTTTTAAATGCATCAGATAGTTCAAGCCAAGTATGCACATTGTTGCGTTCAAGTTGCATTTACCATTCTAGAGATGCTCCAGACAGGCTGTCTTGGAAGCAATGGATCATGAGCTTGTCATCTTTAGCGTGGGCGGCCATTTTTATGCAATACATCCTCAAATGGAGTTCAGGACAACTGAGGCCTTTGTATTTCTCAAATTTCGGTAGCCTAAACTTAGCAGGAATGACAACATCTGGAACTAAGCACAAGTCTGAGGCACTCAGAGAAGTTGAGTTGTGTCCTTCCATGATTCAGAGTTTTTCAGCTAACTCCCGACACATCTTCATCGCTTCATAATCTTGAACGACATGAGGGTTGGTGATTGGTACAATAGTATGCATCTCGTACTCAAGTTGTTGATCCTCATGAAGAATCTGGACTTGAGTAACAACAGGTTGAGCTTGAGGAAAAACACCAACATTAACACCAGAGGTAGGTATTGGAAGAGAAGTGACCTCTTCAACAGCAGGAGTGAAACCTGGAGGCAAACCATAGACCAAAGGATTTGGAACAGGAACTGAAGGCATTGTGTGCGAGGTAGATCCTTGCACGAGAACATTGATCCTTGCGGTAGCGGTTTCACGAGGTTCCTCCATTCTGGCCAAGGCTTGTATGATCTCATAAATCTAGTCGATCTTGCTCTTGACCGAGTATATCTCTTCCCTCATAGTAGCTTGCTCTTGTTGAATCTGATCCATTAGTCTTCTGGTATTGGCTCGAGTTAGATACGGGCTTCGAGAAAGATACAGGCGTCGGGAAACCAACTTGATTTACTGAATATGAAGGAACATGGAAATAAGTTATCGGATTTGGAATGAAATGCAAGATGAACAAATAATGCAAATGCAATGATATGCAATGTCAGAATCCAGAATCCTTAATCACAAGATATCATGAGTCCAAGGTACAGATGGAGGATACTCTGATTGGAAACTCACTGGGTAGACTCTAAAGGTTGAGGAACCCTAAAGTTGTCAATTCATATGGATGTTCATCAGACACGCCATAAATATGACGATTGAATGACTCCTTCATATGAATCTCGTTTGGGTGAGGTTTTCGTATCGAACTACACGAGAGAAACCTCTCGGTGCCCCATACTACGCAACCATCGACACGTGGTTTCAGACAAAAGTCTCATAGTTATGGACTTGTCTCAACTATTTGCTGGACATGTCGACAACTCGACAGTCAGTCAACTCCATTGAGAAAGTCTATTCTGAGTGAGATCTTTGTATCGAACTACACGAGAGTAACCCCTCGGTACCCCATACTACGCGACCAATAGCCTATTGTTTGAGCCTAAAAGTGGTCGTTAGCATTCATACTAGAATATGACGGTCGTCAGCATTCGCACTAGAATCTACTCCAAGTGAGGTCTTCGTATCAACTGTCCACGAGAGAATTTCTATCGGGAGCCAATACTACACAACCTCTCCTAATTATTTGTACTCATAATCCCGAGTATAGAGCCTTTCCCTCAAGTTTCTTTTGCGATCAAAGTATCGATCCAAATCATAATACCAAGGAGCCACGAGATATATAAGATGGAATGCGATAAAGAAAGCGATAAAAACAAACAAGTAAGACATAAAAGCAAACATCCAAACAAGCGTGTAAACCTAGACTAGGCTTGACTCGCATAGGGGTAAACTAGTCCCCAACAGAGTCACCAGCTATCGCACCCCAAAAAATACGACCTTACGCGATCTACAGAAATAGTCGCGCGTTGGGCAGACATGAGAGTCGCCACCTAATTCTCATTGATTCCCATAAGGGGAAAGGGAAGATATAGATAAAACCCGTCTAAAAAGAAGATAAAGATAAAGGTCTCACAAACATTTCATGGGTTCGGAAGTCGGTTATGCAGGGGGAAGGTATTATGCTTAATAAGTTACTTTCTAGAGGGAAATGAGTTCGAATTATAAGTTAGATTGATCCTAGGTGCTCGGCAAGGATTGAGATCCTTGTCCCTACGTACTCCCTCGTGCAATGGGAAAGTCAGAGCCTCGTAGTTCGGCCTACTAAGAGTCAAATTGCACTAAAGACTATGGGTAGATTATTCCACTCGATCCGGACCATCATCCGGCGATGAAATAATCAGAGTGAGTAACGACAACTCATAGTCATCCTTTCTACCGCTTAAGGCTCGTGGCGTATAATTCTTCTCGTTTTATTAGAATGTTTTATTTCCTAAGACCGCTTGATGTTGGATCAAGGGTTTGGATCTAAAAATAACCGTTTTGGTTTTTTTGAGGTTAGGGGGTGAATGCAAATGGAGTTTTATTTTGTGGTTTATTAGCGAGGTACAATGCGCTCGGCTCGCAAGGTTAGGTGGATCCTAGTGATCGAAACGATAACTGAAAAATAAAGTGCGAATGTGTGAGAATGCAACCGCTTGGCGTTGGACCAAGGGTTCGCGAACTAAGCGAGAGATCTAAACTTGTCCCTAAGGGTGCTCCTAGCGATCTAAATGATAAATGCGGAAAATAAAGTGCGTACATCGAAATGGGGGGAGGGATACAAAATAAATTACACGGGATTGCATGAAATAAAAGGGTCTCGTTGTACTTTGCCCAAGAGAAAGCGTGTGTGCAATGTATCAAACTATTCGGAGGCGTTGGACCTTTTTATTCGGAGGCAACTATTCGGAGGCGTTTGACCTTTTTGGATGCGTCGAAATATGGCTCATTAACTACCTTAAAACTGATTCAATTTTAGAACCGTTCTATGAGGAGTCAAGCATTTATGTTGAAATGCAAAAAATAAAGTAAATAAACTGAATTAAAATAAGATGGTCTCATCATTAATCGAGATGTCGAGTCGGCTCACGACGAATCTCAAGATTATTTAGATGTTCATCGACCATAAAATAAAATAAAGCGATAAAAATAAAATAAATTGAATTGAATTGACAAAATAGAAAATAAATTGAAATAAAATGATAAACAAAAATAAACTAAACTAAGTTGCCTCATATTGATCAAGTTTTCCGATTTAATGAAATCAAAACCAACTTAATTTTTTAATATATCATTGGCCAGAAATATAAAGAAAACATTGTCAAAAACTATATAAGAAAACAACTGACATCATAAAAAATAAAATAATAAAATGAAAAAAAACAGAGGGGGTGAAACATTGAAAATAATGTATATATGGTGATAATAAATCTAGGTTGAGCCCAACGTAAAAATAAATTTAAAAAACAGTTGAAGGGGTGTATTGTGAATATTTCGTAGAATATAGGGGTTTGTTTATGAAATTTGGATGGGCTAAGGCCCAGCAGCAACAACAATAATAAGAAAAACAGTGGGTGCAATGTGTAATATGCATGTGTAGTAAGTAAAAACAAAATGGGCTCAACCACCCAAACAACAACAGAAATCTGATCCATAAAAAAATAAAATCAAAAAAATAATAAGATAATAATTAAAAAAAAACAAGAAAGGATTATTTTAAAAACAACAAACAAAAATGCAGCAGCAGGGTCACGATTTCAGAAAAGAAGAAAACGAAATATGAAACCCACCCTCTCGGAGATTCAACGACGGCACTCTCACTTACCCTCACGGCGGATTCACTCGTCTCGATTGCTCTCTGTCTTACTCACGGCTCAACGTTCTGTTTTCCAAATCACAGTTTTTGGCTCTCGATTAGTTCAGGTCTCGCAGCGGTTTCGGTCGGCAAACCTCTCGCAGCGTTTTGGTCAATCACGACGGCGGTGGTTTATGGAGGTTCGCTTGGTGGCTTCAATCTCTCTCTCATAGAACTCTCGGTTTCACGGTGGTGTCGATTTGTTTTGGTGGTGAGTGGAATTTGGAGTGGTGGACGGATTTCGAAGGTTACGGTTTGTGCGATGGTTCAAGTTTCAGAGGGGTTTGTGAATGGCGCTCAGATCTCTCTGTGTTTTTGGTTTGTGTGTTTGAATGGTGGTTGTGGTTTTCCGATGAGTTTCTCAACCATTTATGGTGAGGAAATGGATTTTGGTGGTTCTGAGTTTTCGGCAAGTTCGTTTCTCAGTTTGCGGTGTTGAGTGTAGTTCTCAGTGTCCCTCTTTTGTTTCTTTCCGTCTCAACTTGGTTGGTGTTTTGGATCGCAAACCTCTCACGTCTCAGTTTCATGGTTCGCTACAGTTTGGTGAGTTTGTGTGTGATTTTGTTTCCGGCGGTTTTTTTAAGGCTTACAGGGTGTTTATGGTTTATGCATTTTTGTTTTTTTGGGAAGCTTGGCTTTAATTTTTCAGAATTTCTTTGTGCTATCCAAGCTTGTTATTGAATGAATTGAAGGATTGGTTAAATAGAGGAATCAGAAGGGTGTTTTGGGAAGGAATTGGAGCATAGTTTGGATAAGACTGCAAGATGTATGCTTTGAAAAACAAAATTTGTTGTTGTTGCTGTGAAGAAAAGATAGTGGAATTGTTTGTTGTTGTGGGAGACGCGGTGCAATAGTTTTGGCCACTAATGGTGGGGTAGCAAATGCGCTGGCTATGAATGGTGTATTGTGTGGTATTTTTTTTTCCAGATAAACAAGAAAATGGTTGAGTATTTTTTTCATGGTTTGAAAGAAAAAATAAAATAAATAACAATAGTAATAATATAAAAACATTAATAATAATAATAATTAATAACAATAATAATTCTAAAAAAGTGATAGTGATGATAATAACTATAAGTGATTCAAATAATGATAACAAAATAAAAAGTTAATGATAATACTAATAATGGTTATAGTAATAATAATAAAAATGTATATTGAGGTGAAAATTGTTTTAAGATGAATAAAAATGGAAAAAAAAGGATAAAAGAGAAATCATAAATGAAACTTTTTTTATTTATTTTTATGATAAAAAAGAGGGATTTGAAATGTTAGATGAAAAAGGAAGGTGAGAATCGGATGAACAACCTCCACACAACACATCGACTTTTAGAACTACGCACACGCACTCGACAATCTCAAAATGAACCCCGACTTTTCGCACAAACCCTGAAGAAAAAGAAATGACATATTTTTAGATTTTTTTGAATAATGGTTAGAAGACAGAAATAAAAATGGTATAGGTTGGACAAATTTGGGGTATGACACCAATACACGTATGACCAGAGTAGTAGGGCAAATTCTGTCATTTTGTGATTTCTGTCCAGATTTCGCATACGTTTTCAATTCTTTTGATCTAAAGCTTTGAGATAGAACTTAAGGAATATTTAATCGAGGATATATATATATATATATATATATATATATATATATATATATATATATATATATATATATATATCGAGAAATTGATTAATGATGAAACATAGGTGGATTTAACTAGTTGATTAATCGGTTAAGTCGTGTGAGGATAATATTGGTGATTATGTGGATCTATTGTTGCATATTGATCAGATGGATCGTGTAGATGTATAATATGGTGGTATACATGTTGTATGCATATTCATAGTCATGCATACATTGGTATATTGTTGTTAGGATGAATCATTGTCGTATGGGCGTGTGCGATTTATCTGTACTCCCTTGTGGAGAATGGTGGGATAATCATTGTCGGATGTGCATATATGATTTATCCGTGTTCAATTGATGAACAAAAACTGGTACCACATGCATTGTGTCGTTGTTGAGTCACATTGCATATATGTTGTTGTTTTCGTTGTTGCATAATTATTGGTGTGATGTTTGTTGTATATGTGTTGATTGAGAAACTATCCTTGATGTGTTTTATGCATCGTTAATATTTGAATTTGTTTCTCACCCCTTTATTGTTGTTGTTGTGTTTGTGCTTCTTTGGAAGTACAAATAATCCAGGTACTTGAGTCGTAGGATGCTCTGATACGTAACACAAGATGAAGACTTTTGTTATTTATTTATTTTTGTTACGTATCTTTACACGTTGTTGGAAACTTTATAAACCAAAGTTATTGAGAATATTTTGTTGATTGATGGCATGTTGCCTAAGCTGAACAAATTATATTTTCCATTTTTTTTAATAAAATAATATTATGTTGATTATTTCGGATGATGTGGTATTGCACTTATATGAACTCTGATTTTTCGTACAAAACTATTATTTTATAAACTGGGAAAAGTGGGGTGTTACAATTGGTATCAGAGCAGGTCGGTCTAACCGGCCAAATGTTGTTGTTGAGTCAGTCATTAGAATAGGAGTTGTTAGTGTGTTCTAACCTGAGATGTTTGTTGTATCAGTATGGTAGGAAGAAATAATGTTGCTCTTACTGCTGCTATGCAAGCCATGGCACAAGCTATTGAGAATATTGGTCCAACTGTTGGTAATGCTGAGTTTCGTGATCTAGATCAGTTCAGAAGTAACAAACCACGTACTTATGAAGGGGGGTATTCTGGATCCAGAGGCTGCACAAAAATGGAAGAAGGTTGTGGAGAAGATCTTTAGAACCATGGGGTGTAATGATGATTATAAGGTGAGGTTTGGTACTCACATGCTTGAGGGCGAAGCTAAAGTCTGGTGGGAAACAATAGCCAAAGGTTAGAAGTTGCAAGTACTACTGTTACTTGGGTTGCGTTTAGAAAAAAATTTCAGGAGAAGTACTTTCCAAAGGACATTCGCAGTGATAAAGAGGTGGAATTTTTGGAACTTAAGCAGGATAGCATGATTGTGGCTGAGTATGCTGCCAAATTTGAAGAACTAGTGTAGTATTGTGCAAATTACAACACTGAGGATGCTATGAATTCTAAGTGTTTGAAGTACGGGTTACGTCCTGAGATCAAACAGGGCATTACTTGTCAGAAGATCAGAAATCATCCAGAGGTTGTGAGTAGGAGAAGGATTTATGATAATGACAACAAAGCTCAGATTGCTCATTATAAAATTGTAAATGACCGTAAGGGTAAGAAGATGTTTGAGGGTACTCCTTATAGTGCTTCAGTTGACAAAGGTAAACAGAAGGCTGTTGCTGACAAGAATTCGAGTAGGGGAGGGATGAATCCCAACCCTGTGAAGTGTTTCAGATATGGAAGCACAGGTCACCATGCTAATACTTGCCAAAATGAAGTAAAGAAATGCTTAAAGTATGGACGAACAGGTCATGTGGTGGTTGATTGCAGAGCTACTATGCCCACTTGTTTCAATTATGGTGAACAGGGCCATATTAGTACGACTTGCCAGAAACTAAAGAAGTTCCAATGAGCTAGTGGAAAGGTGTTTACTTTAGTGGGAGCCCAATCCACTAATGAGGAGCGTTACATCAAAGGTACTTGTTTTATTAAGGGTACTCCTTTAATTACTATTATTGATACGGGTGAAACCCACTCATTTATTTATGTTGATTATGTGAAAAGGTTAGGAATTATACCGTCAACTCTAGATTAGAGGATGACAATTGAGACTCCATCTATTGGTTCTGTGGTTACATCTCTAGTGTGTTTGAAATGTCTGTTGACTATTTTTTATAGAGATTTCAACATGGATTTGATTTTCTTACCACTTGGTAATCTGGATGTTATTTTGGGGATGAACTGATTAGAATTCAACCGGGTTTATATTGACTGTTATAGAAAGAAGTTGTTATTTCTTACTCCTGAAGAAGAAGTGTTGGTTAATTCTTTATCTACTAAGGATTTGAGGACATTGTTGGAAGATGAGGCTAAAATGTTTGCTTTGTTCACATAGTTATCTGTTGAAAGCAAAGTGTCAGTTAGTGAATTGTCGGTTGTGAATGAGTTTCTAGAAGTATTTCCTGATGATATTACAAGATTACCTTCAACAAGATAAGTTGAATTTACTATTGATTTGATTCCTGGTACAAAGCCTATTTTTATGGCGCCGTACAGGATGTCTACATCAGAGTTGGCTGAATTGAAATCTCAGATTGGATAGTTGCTTGATAAGAAGTTTATTAGACCCAATGTGTCACCGTAGGGAGCTCCAATGTTATTGGTAAAGAATAAAGATGGTAGTATGTGTTTGTGCATTGATTTTTTCCAGTTGAATAAAGTGACCATTAAGAATAAGTATCCGCTTCTGAGGATTGACGACTTAATGGATCAACTAGTTGTTGCTCATGTTTTTAGTAAGATTAATCTGAGGTCAGGTTACCATCAAATTAGAGTGAAGGAAGATGATATTCACAAAAATGCATTTAGAACTCGTTATGGACATTATGAATATGCTGTGATGCCTTTCAGAGTGTCTAATGTGCCAGGTGTATTTATGGAGTATATGAACTGTATCTTTCATTCTTATTTAGATCAGTTCATTGTGGTGTTTATTGATGATATTCTTATTTATTCTAAGACAGAAGATGATCATAAGGAACATTTGAGGATTGCTTTGCAGGTGTTGAAAGATAACAAGTTGTTTGCATTATCAAAGTGTAAGTTTTGGCTTAAGAGTGTAAGTTTCTTAGGTTATGTGATTTCTGGTGATGGTATATCAGTGGATCCTTCTAAGGTAAGTAATGTGTTGCAATGGGAACCTACGAAGACAGTTACGAAGATTAGAAGTTTTCTAGGCTTAGTAGGTTATTATAAAATATTTATCCAAGGGTTTTCTAATTTGGCATTACCATTGACTCAATTGACTAGAAAGAGTCAGACGTTTATTTGGGAAACATCTTGTGAGGAAATTTTTGAAGAATTGAAAAAGAAATTGACTACGACATCGGTATTGGTTTTACCAAGTCCCGGTGAACCTTTTATTGTGTATTGTGATGCGTCCAAGATGGGACTAGGTGGAGTTTTGATGCAAGATGGTAAAGTAGTAGCTTATGCTTCGAGGCAGTTGAGAATGCATGAAAGGACCATAAGAGTTTAAAGTATTTGTTTGACCAGAAAAAGCTGAATATGAGACCAAGAAGATGGTTAGAATTTTTCAAAGATTGTGATTTTAATTTGAGCTATCATTCAGGTAAGGCTAATGTTGTAGAAGATGATTTGAGCCGTAAGACAATTCATATGTCGACATTGATGGTGAAAGAGTTGGAATTGATTGAGCAGTTTAGATATTTAAGCATGGTTTGTGAAATGACACCTGAGAGTGTTAGACTTTGTATGCTAAAGGGGAATAATTAATTTTTGGATGTAATTAAAGAAAATTAGAAACTTGATGTGAAGTTGGTAGGCTTGATGCCTATAGGAGGAAATGCTCCTGAAAGTGATTTCCAAGTGGATAATTCTGGTGTGTTGAGATTCCAGGGCAGAATTTGTGTACCGAACAATGCTGAGTTGAAGAAAGCAATTTTAGAAGAGAGTCATCATAGTAACTAAAGTATTCATCTAGGAGCTACAAAGATGTATCAAGACTTAAAGAAATTATTTTTGTGGTTTGGTTTGAAAAGGGATATAGTACATTTTGTGTATGCTTGTTTGGTGTGTCAGAAATTGAAAGTGGAGCATCAGAAGCCTTCGGGAATAATGCAACCATTGGAAATTCCGAAATGGAAGTGGGGAAATATTGCTATGGACTTTATTACTTTTTTTCCGAATACAGAGAAAGGATTTGATGCTATTTGGGTGGTTGTGAATTAACTTACAAAATCCGCACATTTTAGTCCTATGAATATGAGTTTTCCGTTGACAAAGTTGGCAGAGATTTATATTAGGTTTATTGTGAAGTTGCAAGGTGTTCCTCCGAGTATAGTTTCAGATAGATCTCTGAGGTTCACTTCTGAATTTTGGAAGAGTTTGCAAGAGGCTTTGGGTTCAAAGTTGAAATTGAGTTCGGCTTATCATCCGCAGACGAACGGTCAGTCGGAAAAGACTATTTAGACTTTATACGATCTGTTGAGAACTTGTGTGTTGGAGCAACGTGGTGCATGGAATACTCATTTGCCATTAATTGAGTTCACGTACAACAATAATTACCATTCTAGTATTGGAATTGCAACTTTTGAAGCTTTGTATGGTAGGAGGTGTAGGACGCCTCTGTGTTGGTATGAAACTGGTGAAAATGTGGTGCTTGGACCTGAAATTGTGCAACAGACTACTGAGGCAATTTAGATGATTTGTGAGAAGATGAAAGCGTCTCAGAGTAGACAGAAGAATTATCATGTTAACCAGAGAAAAGAATTGGAATTTGATGAAGGTGATCATGTATTTTTGAGAGTTAATCCAATGACGGGTGTTGTGCGTGCTTTGAAATCGATGAAGTTGGATCCGAAGTTTATTGGACCATACCTGCTTTTGCAGAAAGTTGGTACTGTTACTTATAGAATGGCTTTACCACCAGAGCTTTTGAACTTACATGACGTGTTTCATGTGTCGCAACTTTGGAAGTTGTGTCTGACCCATCTCATGTTATTATGAGGGATGAGGTGCAACTCAGAGATAATCTTACTGTGGAAGCAATGCTTGTAACACCCCAAATTTGCCCTCTTCATTTTAAGCATCATATTACATCATATTCATCATGAACATATCATTTTCTTAGCATCTTAGCATGGAAAGATGAGGCATAACATCCTTCATGTCCTAGCATCAAGCATAAGGTCATCTGTGGGGGTCCTTGAAGCATTTCAAGACATGACAAGGGTCCCAATGGTTTTGTACAAGTCCTATGGTGAGTCTACACTCCATTTACAAGTTCAAGTTCATTGGCAAAAGCTCAGAAGATTGCATGATCACCAGAGATCTCAGGACAAGGCAAAGCTCCTATACAAGGCACCTAAACTAGGGTTTGAGATTCAAGCACCAAAATCTCACAACTTTGGACATTTCATTTGGGCAAAGTCTTCTATATGTCAAGAGGATCCTAGGTGTCAATTTTCATTAGAAAATTCCAAGTGGAAGTCAGACAATGCTTCAGTTGCTTGCAGATGAAGTAATTGGTCAACTGTGCCCTGAAAAAGTCAATTGTGTGATTTAAAGGGGTCTAACCCAAATTTTTTGGCCAATAGGGGTCCTTACAATGTTATAAGAGGTTTGGAATGATCAAAGTTCAAGAATCATGGATATTTGAAGGGTTTTGCAAAAATGGTACAAAGTTGGTTTTTGAGAATTTCCAAATTTGGCAACTTTTGCGCTAATTTTCAAATGGCCTTAACATAATCAAAAATTCTTCAAATGGAACAAAGTCAAACATGAAAGTTGGAGAGTAAGGGCTCCCATTTTCAAAAAGTACAAGTACATTTTCATGGGATTTGTGGTTCATCCTATAGGCTCTTCGAAAAACTCACCAAAATTAGGGCAAATTCAAGTTTTTCATGCATGACCAAAAGCAAAAGGGTTCAAAACTTGTTTTCAAGACTTGGTATGGTTCAAATTTGTTTCTAATGTTACAATAAATTGCATTTTGATCAATTTGCTCAAGAGAATACCACAAATTCGTGCCAAACAAGTAAGTTGCTTACAAAGTGGATTATTTGCAAAATCATGAAAAATGTGTGATACCTCAATCCAATGGCCAAGATCCTTTGTATAATGATTAAGGGTACAGATTGCATTGCACATGGGCTGAGAATGCAAGCAAGGCATGAGGTTGGCATTATTATCTCACAAATTGCAAATTATGCAAATTCACAAATATCTCATGATCCACACGTGCAAACTTCTCAATTCTTTCAGCAAGGGTTTGTGAAATCATACTTAAGCAGCTAGGGTTTCAGAAAGCTCAGCCTCTCTCTCATTCTCTCATTTCCAAGTTCTTGCAACCTTTGCATTTTCTCCCATTTCTCTTCATACAAGCACTCAATCTCAAAACCAATTGTGGATTCGTGATCAGTGAGAGCTAAGGATCATTAAGCACCCATTCATTCAAGCTTTCCTTCAAGTTCAACAAGCTTGCCATTTCAGGGCAGGTGTGAGAAAAGCCTCAGATCCATCTTATTTCAAGACTTTAGATGCATTTATTTTGCATCTAGAGTGAGTGTGGAGTGATTTGCATGCATCATTGGGCTTTCTATCTTATTGAATCCAGATCTGCAACTCAGGTATGGTTCCAAATCTCAAGATCTAAAAATGAAATTGATGAGGTGTTTTGTGATGTGTGAAGTTCACTGATCATTCTGCACTTTATAGTTTTGAAAATGATGCACCATAGCATGAGTTATTTGATTTTCAGTTTTCATGGTGCAACTTGTTTTTGTTCGATCCCATTGATTCATTGGTTTATAGAAGATTTCATTTCCATTTTCATAATCAGGGTAGCTTAATCATTAGATCTGGAGCATTTGATATGTTTATGTTGTGATTTGCGTGTCTGTTACGAATTCCGGTGCCGGAGCCCTAGCTCCGGTCACCGGAAGCTGGGAATGTGAAGTCTAGGGTTTGCCATGAAGAAGATGATCCTTTGACCATTAGATCTGCCCAGCGTATGCCTTGGATTGTGACACGTAGCCCTAGTCAGCCACCTCTCTCCCACGCGTTTCTTTTATTTCCTTTTAATTCAAAGTGTTTCGCACCCACTGTATTTACCATGCACCATCCACTTAGAATCCAGCCTGATGCCACGTATTTTAATGAAAGTCTCACCCCACGCGTCTGATTGATCTCTTGGTTCTCTTATTTTCCAGCATTTTTCCATAATTTCCACACTAAGATTCATATTCCTGCGCAGCCTTAGTGGGCTCAGTGTTGTTATTCACACCCCCACGTCCTTCAGGCCCATTTCCTTCCAACACAAGCCTTTACTTCTAACACCCCCAGCCTCTATTTCTTTTTATTTCTTTTTCTTATTTTATTTTCTTTTATTCATTTTAGTTTCTAAATATTAAAAATATTTCTGAACATCCAAAATTTCCCAAAAAATTCTTGAGTCATCCTTTAAGTGTCTTTTATTTTTCCATATTTTTTATTTCTCATTTTTCCATTTCCACGTGTCATAATTAATTCCTTGTTTCAAATGACTTCTTTTTAATCCTTTTGTGAATACACTGCCTTGTCTAATTTCCATAGACTTCATTATTTTTAATTTTGTTCCCATTCTTTTTACTCTGGATTCTTAAGATAATGTACTTCTTGTGTGATTTTTCTCTTGATTTTTAGAAATTTATTCGTTGGGTCTTGGTTCTTTGACTTGTGTTGGAAGTTATTAACCCTAGCTTGTGTTCTTGCCTCCATTTGACCTAGTTTTCTTCTGAATTCTCCCAAACCCTTTTGGATCATTAATATACCATGTTTGAAGATCACTTGACTTGAGTTGTGGAATTTTTAGATGCTTGGTTGATTTGATTTGAATTTTATCTTGAACCTTGTCCCATTTTGCTTCTTTTGTTCCTTTAGCTCTCTCATAAGCTTAGAAGGGCACTTGTGCCAAATTCTTCTTCTCATTTGGGGTTCTTTTAGGTTATGGGTTCCCTCCTGGTCCTATCTTAGGGTTTGAGTCTTAGGAATTTTTGTGTTTGCTTCCCTTTTGTGTTCTTTCTTTTCTTAAGTGTGCTTTCACTTCTTCTTTGCCTCTTTCACTCCCATCTTGTGATTGTTTGGTCTTGTACCTCCATTCTCTTCATCTTGTTGGCTTCTTAAGCCCTTCTTCATCTTGTTTTGGTTCTGATCTTGTGCATTGAGTCCATGTTTGTGCATATTTGCTTTGCATCCTCCTTAAGTGTGCATTAGTTTGCATATGTGTTTCATGTTGCATCATTTTGACTTGTAAGCTTCATCTCTCATTCTTTTGAGTTGCATTTGCATTGTGCATTTGTTCATATCATTTCACTTCTGTTTGTATGATGTTAGCATGTTAACACTTAGGAATCTTTAGTCCCCCATTAGAATTTTGCCTTTGTGATCCTTTTGGTTCTTCTTCTCTTCTCATCTCATAACCATAAAAAAAACATCTTAATAAGTTTGAAGTGATGTCTTGATCCATAGCCTTATCCCATGAGGTATGCTTGTAGTCTTCCCATCTTGGGATAGTACAAGTTTACTTTGTGATGCACAAGTCTGATCAAGGTATCTTCTTCATAAAGAAAAGCATAAAAAACACTTCTTCATCTGTAAATACCAAAAATACTTAATAACTCAACAAGTTAGTGAGCTTAGGCCCTAATCTTTGGGTTCAAGTTTATGGGATCTTCTCCTTACTTGAGTGTGCTTGTTCTATTATTCCATCTTGGAATGTAGTGACAAATGCACATTCCATGGAAAAGAGCTTGAGTTCACTTCCTTATGACATACTCATAAAAAGTTTCATAAAAAACACAAACAAACAACAAGCGTCTTTCCTTCGGGAATTCTTTTCTCATCTCCTTCGCTCCGTACGCGAACTTGCTCCTACTTGTCATTTTGCAAGACAGTTACGCACTCGTCGTCCGAGTCTGCAACACCTGAGCAATGTCATAGGCAGTTCAAGCTTTAATTCACAAGCAATTTCCTTGTTACCCCTAGTTAGGGGAACTACGGCGTCTCTGATTCTCATTATCCTGATGAGGTACGTAGGCAGCGGGGTAGGGCCCGTTCGAGCACAATCTTTATTTTCCCTACATTTTTCTCTTTGTTTTCTATTTCAGTTTCTTTTCTCAGTTTCTTTACCAGTTCATTTCTTTTCTTTTGCAGCAACTTTCATACCCTCACCCTTTGAAACATTTACTTTTGCAAGCGTGGATCCCGTCGGGTACGGTGGACGATCTGAGTGCTAATACCTTCCCAGGCCGTAACCGACTACCGAACTCAGTCTCTTTGGTTCGTAGGACCTGTGTCCTTCCTCTTCTTTCTTCTGGTTTGTGCAGCATTACCATTCCCTTTCTTCAGGGATAAAAATGTCTGGCTGGCGACTCTGTTTCTTTTTCGTGCCACTTTCGCGTTTGTACCAGGATGGAAATCCGGGGAGCGACAACTGGCGACTCTGCTGGGGACCCATAACTAGAGTATCTCTGGTTCCCCTGTGAGTCTCTCCTAGCGCTTGTGTGTTTTTGTTTCATTGGGTGATGTTTGTTTGCCGTGGCTTGTTGTATTTTATTGTTGTTTATTTACAGCTTTATTTACAACTTTATTTACAGCTTTATTTACAATTTTCAGTATTTATTTTCTGCATCATGTATATATACTAGACTGTCTGGACTGGTTTTCTGTTTGGTGGAATGGGTGTTACTGTGTCTGAGAGATGAGCTCATTACCATGGCTCGAGTGCACCTTAGGACTTAGAGTAGTTCCACTTTGGCCTCATGAGATCTTGTCATGGGGGTAGTAGTGAGTTCCACACCCAGATTTGCGATTGTCTTGGAAATGTCTTGATTTGGGGATCTTCCTCTCTCATTTCATAACCTTGATAGTTATGTGCAGCTGGGGACCGATCATTGAGAACCTTGTGGAAACATCCCTCTCTAGTGATGACAGTGGCAGACCACATTTTGTGGCAAACCCATTCGCATCCGAGGGCCCACCTGGGACTCACATAGGATGATCTTGTTTCCCGGACTCAGCTGAGGCCTCCCTGCGTAGTATATAATGCCAAACCGATTCCCTGATTTGGTCATGAGCCATTTCTCGGAGATGGTGACAGTAATATTGCTATTCGGCTTTGAGAGTCTGTGATGTTTGACCCGGAGCACACCCGTGAGATAGGGAGGGGTTTACAGGTTTGCAGGAACCCTTGACCTCAACATACCCTTCATCATCAGTGTGATCTTATGTTTTGGTCCGGTTATTATAATCCTGGAGTTCTTGATCCTTGGTTTTGAGTTCTTATCAGATGGTTATTATTCAGAGGACATATATCATCAGTTACTTGGTTCTCAGCTCAGTGTTCCATATCCAGACAGATGCCAGTTCTTGATCACTTGCCAGCTGCATACATGCCATCATAGCATTCTAGCATACATGTTCAGTTATTTCCGAGGATCCCATATCTGAATTATTGTTATTGGATTTTTTGTATCATAATGTGGGTCGAAGCAGATAGATTCTTCGGAAATAACCGCACATGGCATCTCATAGCATTTGCATTGCATTTCTGTTCAGAAGGCAGGGCTCATTCGTTCTTTGTTCACCATCTACAGTTGATATTCCAGCTCTCGTATCAGACTTGAAGCAACTTTTGTGAAGATTATGGACCCTGGAGAGAAAAGCCAGTCTGAAAGTGTTGGGTTGACAAGAGATCAGTGGGACCAACTTTTAGAGGCTATGATGACTTTGGCAAGGCAGGATGACCGTAATTCCGCTCAAGCTCAGCCTGCACAGATCCCTATTGGGAATCCAGATGTTCAAGAGCGCCAGGTCGCCCGAAGTGGACATTCTTCTTCTGTTGATGCTGAAGATTATCACAGTTTCGCTTTCACTATGCCAGATCCCCAAGAGGCAATCCCTGTGGTGAGAATCCAAGATCCACGAGTTGTGGAGACAGAGGAAAGATTCCGTGTGTTGGAGGAAGAGATCAAAGCCCTTCAAAGTCGTAATGTCATTGATTTAAGTGTTGCAAGCATGTGTCTGGTGCATGGCCTGGTAATACCTCCAAAGTTCAAAGTACCGAAGTTTGAAAAGTACAAGGGGGATAGTTGTCCAAGACAACATTTGGTAAGATTTTGCAGAAGGATTACCTCATATGAGCGTAATGACAAATTGATGATTCATTGTTTCCAATACAGTCTGAGTGAGGCATCATCGAATTGGTACATGCAGTTAGATAGCAGTTGTATCTAGTCATGGTCAGACCTAGCCAATGCATTTGTTAAGCAGTATGATTACAATCTTGACCGGGCTCTTAGCCGCATGGATTTGCAAGTTTTATCTCAAGGAGATGGTTAATCTTTCAGAGAATATGCCTAGAGGTGGAGAGAAGTAGCTGCTCGGGTGCAACCCCTGCTATCAGACATAGACTTGGTTGATCTTTTCATCGAAACCTTACAGGGGGCGTACTTGTAGAGGTTGAGTGGCAGTGGAACTTCGAGTTTCTCGGACTTGGTGATAGTTGGAGAACGCATTGAGAGGTTTATCAAGATGGGAAAGATCCAAGGCATTTCAGATAGCTCAGCTGAAGAGAATGAATCTGTTATCAGTTCCCAAGGAAAGGATGTGATTGATGCAATATGGGAAGATTCTCCAGCTCCATTGACTTATCCACAGTACCAAGGCATTTCAACTGCTCAGAGTCAGCAAGCTTCTGAAGTCGTATGTCAGATATCAGTTAACAGTGAACCTCTTCAGATCAACAGCTACCATGCCAACAGAAGAATACTCCGCAAAGGCGTCGTTACTACACTAAGAGATCCAAAATGTATTTCGATCCATTGCCAGTACCATACAGTCAGATACTTCCATGCCTGATCGATAATGGATTGATAGTGTCGAAGAAACCGGGTCCGGTTCCTTTTCCATACCCAACAAGTTTTGATCCTAGTGTTCGATGTGGTTTCCATGACAATGCACCAGGACATTCAGCTGAAGAATGCAAGCCTTTCAGGGATAAGGTTCAAGATTTGATTGAGTCTGGGTTGATTTCAGTGATGCCTCAAGGCATTCAAGTTAACAAGTCCCCGTTTGGTCATGTGGGTTCATCAGCTCATGTTATGGAGGAAATTATCGAGGATGTGTGTGAAGGTAATTCTCAGATTGATTCTGAAGAGCGACTTTGTACCTCATTTTGATCCCTATTGAGGGGAACTACGTCGCTCTGATTGTTCATTGGTCTTGGGTCAATGGAGATACGTAGGCAGAAGATCGTCAGGTCTTTCTGAGCAACCTTAGGTGTCAAACTTATGTGGCAATCTGATCTCAGTGTCACTCTTCTCTTCAGACGTCTCGTGTGAATGTTTGAATGTCGAAAGCTTAAGGTCTTAGTAAGTGAGAATGAAGTATGATTCTAGGCACATGTCCATTTGATTGAAGACTGCAGATCTCATCAGGAAAAAGATGTTGACTACTGAAAGTATTCAAGATCAACAAGTCCAGACGTTGTCAAGTCTCCTCAACAATGGCATTGCTTAGTTTCTTTACTTCATTTTCATGTGTTGCTTGTATATGTTTGTTTGAACATTTGTATGCTTGCATGAAACTTGTTTGCTTTTTGAATGTTAATTAATGAAACGCACATGCTTTTCTTGAAGTAATTAATTCGTATTTTTACTTATAATTTTGTGTGTGCATTGCAATACCAACTGTTGTTCTTAAACTCTGTGATGGAGGATGACGATATGAAAATGCAAAAATCTTCATTTGTGTGCTCTTGAATAAGACCCTGTTGACGATGTACAAGCTTTGTTTCAAATCCTAAACACCGGAGATATAAGGGAGATAAACCTTCGTTAACCCCTTTGAGCCTTGAAGTAGGAGTTTCTTTTTGCATGAAAAAACCCTTGCATTTAACCCGGGGCAGGGTAGGTGTCAGTTAGTTGGACCAAGCGTTCAGACCTCCATAAAGGAGTTTATCTGAGGATCCCTAACATTTCATTGTACCAAATCAAAAGGTCCAAAGACCGTAAACCACAACAGTTATCCATCATCGACCAAAAAGTGAGACAGTCACGACCCTTACAAAACAATCAGGACAAACATGTGTCACACGATTTGTTCGGAAAAAAAAAAAGAGAAATAAAAAAAGCCCGCTAAGCCGAAACTTGAAAACAAGCGACTTAGGCAAAAATTAGGGCATCCCGCTGGACTCCGATTGCAAAAGATTCAAAAGAATCAGTCCAGGCAAAAGTTAGGGATAAGAAAAAGAATGAAAAGCGAAAGATGAAAAGGATTACACAAGAAAGATCCTTGAGCAAAAAACGAGTCATGTGATACAGACACAAAAGACACCAAGGGTGACTGACTCCCAACAATAACCTCAATGGTGCTTAAACTGTTAGAGTCATTGGTTCCTCAACCATCTCATAACCCTTATGAAAGGTGAACGCTTGTGAAAGCTAGTTGAACATAGGAATGGAAGGACATCACGAAGATGGGTGGGAACATATTAAATTTGAACCTATATCTTTGTTTCTATAACCGTGAGCCAAGCCGCGATACAACCCTTAAAAGTCCTAACTGAAACAGGGTTAATTCGAGAGTGTACTACCACAAGATAGCGTTCCCGACTCCTACGAGTTGTGCTAAAACACCTTTGTTGGTATTGCATATGCACGTTTTATTTCATAAAAAATATTGAAATGTCTTAACCCGTGATTCAAACGACATCTGTTCAATAAAAAATTCAAGATTAACATGTGTGCTGCATTGAAATAATCATTCTTTGAATAAAGCATTTTCTGCTTGCATACATTTGTTTGGCATCAAAGAAGTTCATATATGGAACCTCAGTATAGAAGCTTAATCTTGCCAAGTTGTGAAGTAGGAAACTTCTGAAGGACATTCATGTCAAGGGGCCTTTTTCCAAGAAACTCCATTGTATAGGGACTTTTCCAACCAGTTGGGTTAAATGCAGCCAGTTCGGGGCAATAACGTCGATCAATCTCTTCAAATTACAGCCAAACTGGGGCAATCACCTCTCACAGAGCAGTTAGCATGGGTGTTCTCTCCAAAGCAAGGCTCATACTGGGGCAGGTCACCCTAGAAGCGCTAGAAGTTACTCTATCCAGAAGACGGTTAGTCAGATGCACCTACCCAAGGTTCATAATACTGGGGCAGAACAACTCATGATGATGTAAGATCTTGGGGCAATTTCCTTCATGGACCATACAGTTTGAGGTGGTTACTTCGATATATTCAAGAGTTTGAAAATACTGAAGCATTTCAGATGCTAGGTTTTTTGTAAAATCCTCTTGAGACAATATTACGACAGGCAAGGCCGTTCCCAGAATGAATGTCTGATGATTTATCCCAGTAGGGCGCGGGAAGCGTGTTTCCCTGATCAGAGAATTTCTCCTCAGACGCTATGGTTTCTTCATCTGATCATCATATGCGGCTAAAGTCCAGTAGTCATTGGCATCTTCAAGGTTAAAGTTCAATCTTTGTTGGCATCCCTGCAACTATGACTAGTTGGCATCTATATGTGTTTAGCCTCTCACTTCAGTCGAGTGTGGCAATCTTCGCTTTGGTTTTCTTAGACCCTTGAGTCGATGTGGGTGTTTGCTTTGACCCTCGAGTCGATATTATCGCTTCCGTTTTCTCGACCCTCGAGTCGATGTTGCTTCCTTCGTTCCTTCAACCCTCGAGTTGATGTCGTTTTGTTTTCCTCGACCCTCGATTCGATATTGTCATCTTGTTTTCTCAACCCTCGAGTTGATGTTGCTTTGATGTCCTTGACCCTCGAGTCGATATGGTCGCTTTTGTTTCCTAAACCCTCGAGTTGATGTTGCTTTACTTTCTTTGACCTTCGAGTCGATACCACTGTTTTCGTTTCCTCGACCCTCGAGTCGATGTTGTTGCCTTCTTTCCTCAACCCTCGAGTCAATGTTGTTGTCGCTTTATTCCTCAACCCTCGATTTGATGTTGTTGTGTTCTCCTCGACCCTTGAGTCGATATTTCCGTTTCTTACGACCCTTGAGTCGATATCATAGTCTTCACTTCTTCAACCCTTGAGTTGATACCCAGTGAGTCTGTCATAAAAGGAAATTCAAAATCACAACATCAAAGTTCAACCACTGGATTCATTTATGCCTGGGGCAGATGTGCATATCTTTGTGCTTACAGGGCACGGTATTTCACAGTGATGCGAGGTTTTTCAGGAATCCTCGTGAGACAAATTCTTCCACAATCTATGCAGTCTGGGGCAGTTATGTCAAGATTCGACGAATCTCTAAAGAGTTTGAAGACTTGGACATTTTGGATGTCAGGTCTTTTATAAAATCCGCTTAGATTGATCTTCAAGCAGTCAACTAGTCCAGAAAATGCAAGATGTCACTAGATGATATTCCCCACAGAGTTCATATTTGATTTTCTCTTCCATCAGTGAAATATTCCCCAGCGAAGTTGCCAGTCTTTTGGTCAATTTGATGATACAGTCAGGTATTCATCTCAGTCAGAGTTGGGTGTCAAGGCCTCTCAACTTGTCTTCCCCTGAAGACTTGTAACTCAGGGAGCCAATCAAGCCTTTGTTTGTTGCTCGTCTACAATTTCCAACACTCGTCTGTGTTATCATTTGTTTGTTGCTCATCTGCAATTTCCAACACTCGTCTGTGTTATCATTTGTTTAGTGCTTGTCTGCAATCTCCAGCACTCGTCTGTGTTCATGCTTTATTGTTGCTTGTCTGCATCTTTCAACACTCGTCTGTGTTATCACTTTGGTTTGCTCGTTTGCTTTCCCCAGCAGTGGTCTATGATTACCTTGATATTGCTCGTCTGCAATTTCCAACACTCTTCTGTGTTTGACATTCGTTGTTGCTCGTCCGCATTTCCCAGCACTCGTCTGTGCTTGGCATGTAATCTTTGTTATTGCTCGTCTGCAATTCTCAGCACTCGTCTGTGTTTGATATTTGATCTTGGCTATTTCTCGTTTGCAATTTCCCCTACACTCGTCTGTGTTTGTTATTTGTTTAATTGCTCGTCTGCATTCTCCAGCACTCGTCTGTGTTGTTTATCTGTTTGAAGTTTGTGTGCTTTGTTTGGATACTCATCTGTATCATCCCCAACTCTCGTCTGTGTTAGCTTATGTCTGTGTATGGTGACTTGTTGATTATCCTGGTACTTTTCTGTTGCTACCCCAGATGCTCGTCTATGTTTGAATTTCTGGTATTCGTCTATACTAGTTGCTGATACTCGTCTGTATCATTGCCTGAAGCGCTCGTATGTGTTTCTCAGATCCTTGTCTGATACTCGTCTATATCATTGACTTTTGGCACTCGTCTGTGTTATCTTGATGATCATCCAATACTCGTCTGTATTGAAGAGGTTTAAAATCCTGACAGTGGGATTAATGTCAAAATGGTTACCGGTCCTGGCGTAACAGGTAAATCCGAAGGAGGCTCGTCTGTCTCAGGCACCAATTATTATTGTTTCACCTGGCGTAACAGGTTTGCTCTAAGAAGACTCATATGTCTTATACCATATATCCACGAATAATATATGAAGAAGGTTCGTCTACCTTGATTATGCATGTCTATCCCACAGACTTAAGTGCGTTCCCGGTCCTGGCGTAACAGGTATATTCGAAGGAGATTCTTCTATCTCAAGTCATATGTTCTTGCAGAGTTTGAGGACTCGTATGTCCAGTTCCGGGCGTCACAGGATTGTTTGAAGAAGACTCGTCTGTCAAAGTTTTCTTGTTCCAGATACCAGTTCCAACTTGGAAGAAGCTCGTCTACTTTTTTCTCCCCTTCAGTTCACCAAAGCGTCATTTGATTGGGTTTATTTCCCAGTTCTGCATTCTTCGTCAGAGTGCAAATTTCTGGTCTTCTTGGTATTCAACCATAGTTTATCTTGAACGGTCGATAGCCCGTACTATCGTCCTTTTCAGATCAACAGTTGTTTGAATAGGGGCAGCTGTAACACCCCAAATTTGCCCTCTTCATTTTAAGCATCATATCACATCATATTCATCATGAACATATCATTTTCTTAGCATCTTAGCATGGAAAGATGAGGCATAACATCCTTCATGTCCTAACATCAAGCATATGGTCATCTGTGGAGGTCCTTGAAGCATTTCAAGCCATGAAAAGGGTCCCAATGGCTTTGTACAAGTCCTATGGTGAGTCTACACTCCATTTACAAGTTCAAGTTCATTGGCAAAAGCTCAGAAGATTGCATGATCACCAGAGATCTCAGGACAAGGCAAACCTCCTATACAAGGCACCTAAACTAGGGTTTGAGATTCAAGCACCAAAATCTCACAACTTTGGCCATTTCATTTGGGAAAAGTCTTCTATATGTCAATAGGATCCTAGGTGTCAATTTTCATGAGAAAATTCCAAGTGGAAGTCAGACAATGCTTCAGTTGCTTGCAGATAAAGTAATTGGTCAACTGTGCCTTGAAAAAGTCAACTGTGTGATTTAAAGGGGTATAACCCATATTTTTTGGCCAAGAGGGGTCCTTACAATGTTATAATAGGTTTGTAATGATCAAAGTTCAAGAATCATGGAGATTTGAAGGGTTTTGCAAAAATGGTACAAAGTTGGTTTTTGAGAATTTCCAAATTTGGCAACTTTTGCCCTAATTTTCAAATGGCCTTACCATGATCAAAAATTCTTCAAATGGACCAAAGTCAAACATGAAAGTTGGAGAGTAAGGGCTCCCATTTTCAAAAATTACAAGTACATTTTCATGGGATTTGTGGTTCATCCTATAGGCTCTTCGAAAAGCTCACCAAAATTAGGGCAAATTCAAGTTTTTCATGCATGACCAAAAGCAAAAGTGTTCAAAACTTGTTTTCAAGACTTGGTATGGTTCAAATTTGTTTCTAATGTTACAATAAATTGAATTTTGATCAATTTTCTCATGAGAATACCACAAATTCGTGCCAAACAAGTAAGTTGCTTACAAAGTGGATTATTTGCAAAATCATAAAAAATGTGTGATACCTCAATCCAATGGCCAAGATCCTTTGTATAATGATTAAGGGTACAGATTGCATTGCACATGGGCCGAGAATGCAAGCAAGACATGAGGGTGGCATGCTTATCTCACAAATTGCAAATTATGCAAATTCACAAATATCTCATGATCCACACGTGCAAACTTCTCAATTCTTTCAGCAAGGGTTTGTGAAATCATACTTAAGCAGCTAGGGTTTCAAAAAGCTCAACCTCTCTCTCATTCTCTCATTTCCAAGTTCTTGCAACCTTTGCATTTTCTCCCATTTATCTTCATACAAGCACTCAATCTCAAAACCAATTGTGGATTCGTGATCAGTGAGAGCTAAGGATCATTAAGCACCCATTCATTCAAGCTTTCCTTCAAGTTCAGCAAGCTTGCCATTTTAGGGAAGGTGTGAGAAAATCCTCAAATCCAGCTTATTTCAAGACTTTAGATGCATTTATTTTGCATCTAGATTGAGTGTGGAGTGATTTGCACGCATCATCGGGCTTTCTATCTTATTGAATCCAGATCTGCAACTCAGGTATGGTTCCAAATCTCAAGATCTAAAAATAAAATTGATGAGGTGTTTTGTGATGTGTGAAGTTCACTGATCATTCTGCACTTTATAGTTTTGAAAATGATGCACCATAGCATGAGTTATTTGATTTTCAGTTTTCATGGTGCAACTTTTTTTTGTTCGATCACATTGATTCATTGGTTTATAGAAGATTTCATTGCCATTTTCATAATCGGGGTAGCTTAATCATTAGATCTGAAGCATTTGATATGTTTATGTTGTGATTTGCGTGTCTGTTACGAATTCCGGTGCCGGAGCCCTAGCTCCGGTCACCGGAAGCTGGGAATGTGAAGTCTAGGGTTTGCCATGAAGAAGATGATCCTTTGACCATTAGATCTGCCCAGCGTATGCCTTGGATTGTGACACGTAGCCCTAGTCAACCACCTCTCTCCCACACGTTTCTTTTATTTCCTTTTAATTCAAAGTGTTTCGCACCCACTGTATTTACCATGCACCATCCACTTAGAATCCAGCTTGATGCCACGTATTTTAATGAAAGTCTCACCCCATGCGTCTGATTGATCTCTTGGTTCTCTTATTTTCCAGCATTTTTCCATAATTTCCACACTAAGATTCATATTCCTGCGTAGCCTTAGTGGGTTCAGTGTTGTTATTCACACCCCCACGTCCTTCAGGCCCATTTCCTTCCAATGCAAGCCTTTACTTCTAACACCCCCAGCCTCTATTTCTTTTTATTTCTTTTTCTTATTTTATTTTCTTTTATTCATTTTAGTTTCTAAATATTAAAAATATTTATGAACATCCAAAAATTCCAAAAAAATTCTTGAGTCATCTTTTAAGTGTCTTTTATTTTTCCATATTTTTTATTTCTCATTTTTCCATTTCCACATGTCATAATTAATTCCTTGTTTCAATTGACTTCTTTTTAATCCTTTTGTGAATACACTGCCTTGTCTAATTTCCATAAACTTCATTATTTTGAATTTTGTTCCCATTAGTTTTGCTCTGGATTCTTAAGATAATTTACTTCTTGTGTGATTTTTCTCTTGATTTTTAGAAATTTATTCCTTGGGTCTTGGTCCTTTGACTTGTGTTGGAAGTTATTAACCCTAGCTTGTGTTCTTGCCTCCATTTGACCTGGTTTGCTTCTGAATCCTCCCAAACCATTTTGGCTCATTGATATACCATGTTTGAAGATCACTTGACTTGAGTTGTGGAATTTTTAGATGCTTGGTTGATTTGATTTGAATTTTATCTTGAACCTTGTCCCATTTTGCTTCTTTTGTTCCTTTAGCTCTCTCATAAGCTTAGAAGGGCAATTGTGCCAACTTCTTCTTCTCATTTGGGGTTCTTTTAGGGTATGGGTTCCCTCCTGGTCCTAGCTTAGGGTTTGAGTCTTAGGAATTTTTGTGTTTGCTTCCCTTTTGTGTTCTTTCTTTTCTTAAGTGTGCTTTCACTTCTTCTTTGCCTCTTTCACTCCCATCTTGTGATTGTTTGGTCTTGTACCTCCATTCTCTTCATCTTGTTGGCTTCTTAAGCCCTTCTTCATCTTGTTTTGGTTCTGATCTTGTGCATTGAGTCCATGTTTGTGCATATTTGCTTTGCATCCTCCTTAAGTGTGCATTAGTTTGCATATGTGTTTCATGTTGCATCATTTTGACTTGTAAGCTTCATCTCTCATTCTTTTGAGTTGCATTTGCATTGTGCATTTGTTCATACCATTTCACTTCTGTTTGTATGATGTTATCATGTTATTTTGTTCATTTCATTTCACTTGTATGCATGTTACTAACCTTGCAGGGGCTATGGTAAGTGTGAGGTGTGGGAATTGAGTTCCACATCTCCAACTCTCATTTCTCCTTCTTATTTCTTATTGAGCTAACTCTTTTGTTTTTGGTCTTAGGCATTTCTCATCTCATCCTCTTTCTTCTTCTTTTTCTTCTCTTTTTCTTTCTTTCTTCATTAGGATAGAAACCACACTGACCTTAGGATATCCATGCATGTTAACACTTAGGAATCTTTAGTCCCCCATTAGAATTTTGCCTTTGTGATCCTTTTAGTTCTTCTTCTCTTCTCATCTCATAACCATAAAAAAACATCTTAATAAGTTTGAAGTGATGTCTTGATCCATAGCCTTATCCCATGAGGTATGCTTGTAGTCTTCCCATCTTGGGATAGTACAAGTTTACTTTGTGATGCACAAGTCTGATCAAGGTATCTTCTTCATAAAGAAAAGCATAAAAAACACTTCTTCATCTGTAAATACCAAAAATACTTAATAACTCAACAAGTTAGTGAGCTTAGGCCCTAATCTTTGGGTTCAAGTTTTGGGGATCTTCTCCTTACTTGAGTGTGCTTGTTCTATTATTCCATCTTGGAATGTAGTGACAAGTGCACATTCCATGGAAAAGAGCTTGAGTTCACTTCCTTGTGACACACTCATAAAAAACACAAACAAACAACAAGTGTCTTTCCTACGGGAATTATTTTCTCATCTCCTTCGCTCTGTACGCGAACTTGCTCCTACTTGTCATTTTGCAAGACGGTTACGCACTCGTCGTCCGAGTCTGCAACACCTGAGCAATGGCATAGGCAGTTCAAGCTTTAATTCACAAGAAATTTCCTTGTTACCCCTAGTTAGGGGAACTACGACGTCTCTGATCCTCATTATCCTGATGAGGTACGTAGGCAGCGGGGTAGGGCCCGTTCGAGCACAATCTTTATTTTCCCTACATTTTTCTCTTTGTTTTCTATTTCAGTTTCTTTTCTCGGTTTCTTTACCAATTCATTTCTTTTCTTTTGCAGCAGCTTTCATACCCTCACCCTTTGAAACATTTTCTTTTGCAAGCGTGGATCCCGTCGGGTACGGCGGACGATCTGGGTGCTAATACCTTCCCAGGTCGTAACCGACTCCCAAACTCAGTCTCTTTGGTTCGTAGGACCTGTGTCCTTCCTCTTCTTTCTTCTGGTTTGTGCAGCATTACCATTCCCTTTCTTCAGGGATAAAAATTCCTGGCTGGCGAATCTATTTCTTTTCTGCGCCACTTTCGCGTTTGTACCAGGATGGAAATCCGGGGAGCGATAGCTGGCGACTCTGCTGGGGACCCATAACCAGAATATCTCTGGTTCCCCTGTGAGTCTCTCCTAGCGCTTGTGTGTTTCTGTTTCATTGGGTGATGTTTGTTTGTCGTGGCTTGTTGTATTTTATTGTTGTTTATTTACAGCTTTATTTACAGTTTTCAGTATTTATTTTCTGCATCATGTATATATACTGGACTGTATGGACTGGTTTTCTGTTTGGTGGGATGGGTGTTACTGTGTCTGAGAGATGAGCTCATTACCATGGCTCGAGTGCACCTTAGGACTTAGAGTGGTTCCACTTTGGCCTCATGAGATCTTTTCATGGGGTAGTAGTGAGTTCCACACCCAGATTTGCGATTGTCTTGGAAATGTCTTGATTTGGGGATCTTCCTCTCTCATTTCATAACCTTGACAGTTATGTGCAGCTGGGGACCGATCATTGAGAACCTTGTGGAAACATCCCTCTCTAGTGATGACAGTGGCAGACCACATTTTGTGGCAAACCCATTCGTATCCGAGGGCCCACCTGGGACTCACATAGGATGATCTTGTTTCCCGGACTCAGCTGAGGCCTCCCTGCGTAGTATATAATGCCAAACCGATTCCCTGATTTGGTCATGAGCCATTTCTCGGAGATGGTGACAGTAATATTGCTATTCGGCTTTGAGAGTCTGTGATGTTTGACCCAGAGCACACCCGTGAGATAGGGAGGGGTTTGCAGGAACCCTTGACCTCAACATACCCTTCATCATCAATGTGATCTTATGTTTTGGTCCGATTATTATAATCCTGGAGTTCTTGATCCTTGGTTTTGAGTTCTTATCAGATGGTTATTATTCAGAGGACATATATCATCAGTTACTTGGTTATCAGCTCAGTGTTCCGTATCCAGACAGATGCCAGTTCTTGATCACTTGCCAGCTGCATACATGCCATCATAGCATTCTAGCATACATGTTCAGTTATTTCCGAGGATCCCATATCTGAACTATTGCTGTTGGATTTTTTGTATCATAATGTGGGTCGAAGCAGATAGATTCTTCGGAAATAACCGCACATGGCATCTCATAGCATTTGCATTGCATTTCTGTTCAGCAGGCAGGGCTCATCCGTTCTTTGTTCACCATCTATAGTTGATATTCCAGCTCTCGTATCAGACTTGAAGCAAATTTTGTGAAGATTATGGACCCTGGAGAGAAAAACCAGTCTGCAAGTGTTGGGTTGACAAGAGATCAGTGGGACCAACTTTTAGAGGCTATGATGACTTTTGCAAGGCAGGATGACCGTAATTCCGCTCAAGCTCAGCCTGCGCAGATCCCTGTTGGGAATCCAGATGTTCAAGAGCGCCAGGTCGCCCGAAGTGGACATTCTTCTTCTGTTGATGCTGCAGATTATCACATTTTCGCTTTCACTATGCCAGATCCCCAAGAGGAAATCCCTGTGGTGAGAATCCAAGATCCACGAGTTGTGGAGACGGAGGAAAGATTCCGTGTGTTGGAGGAAGAGATCAAAGCCCTTCAAAGTCGTAATGTCATTGATTTAAGTGCTGCAAGCATGTGTCTGGTGCACGGCCTGGTAATACCTCCAAAGTTCAAATTACCGAAGTTTGAAAAGTACAAGGGGGATAGTTGTCCAAGACAACATTTGGTAAGATTTTGCAGAAGGATGACCTCATATGAGCATAATGACAAATTGATGATTCATTGTTTCCAATACAGTCTGAGTGAGGCATCATCGAGTTGGTACATGCAGTTAGATAGAAGTTGTATCCAGTAATGGTTAGACCTAGCCAATGCATTTGTGAAGCAGTATGACTACAATCTTGACCGGGCTCTTAGCCGCATGGATTTGCAAGTTTTATCTCAAGGAGATGGTGAATCTTTCAGAGAATATGCCTAGAGGTGGAGAGAAGTAGCTGCTCGGGTGCAACCCCTGCTATCAGACATAGACTTGGTTGATCTTTTCATAGAAAATTTACAGGGGGCGTAATTGGAGAGGTTGAGTGGCAGTGGAACTTCGAGTTTCTCGGACTTGGTGATAGTTGGAGAACGCATTGAGAGTTTTATAAAGATGGGAAAGATCCAAGGAATTTCAGATAGCTCAGCTGAAGAGAATGAATCTGTTATCAGTTCCCAAGGAAAGGATGTAATTGATTCAATATGGGAAGATCCTCCAGCTCCATTGACTTATCCACAGTACCAAGGCATTTCAACTACTCAGAGTCAGCAACCTTCTGAAGTCGTATGTCATATATCAGTTAACAGTGAACCTCTTCAGTATCAACAACTACCATGCCAACATAAGAATACTCCGCAAAGGCGTTGTTAATACACTAATAGATCCAAAAGGTATTTCGATCCATTGCCAGTACCATACAGTCAGATACTTCCATGCCTGATCGATAATGGATTGATAGTGTCGAAGAAACCGGGTCCGGTTCCTTTTCCATACCCAACAAGTTTTGATCCTAGTGTTCGATGTGGTTTCCATGGCAATGCACCAGGACATTCAGCTGAAGAATGCAATCCTGTCAGGGATAAGGTTCAAGATTTGATTGAGTCTGGGTTGATTTCAGTGATGCCTCAAGGCATTCAAGTTAACAAGTCCCCGTTTGGTCATGTGGGTTCATCAGCTCATGTTATGGAGGAAATTATCGAGGATGTGTGTGAAGGTAATTCTCAGATTGATTCTGAAGAGCAACTTTGTACCTCATTTTGATCCCTATTGAGGGGAACTACGTCGCTCTGATTGTTCATTGGTCTTGGGTCAATGGAGATACGTAGGCAGAAGATCGTCAGGTCTTTCTGAGCAACCTTAGGTGTCAAACTTATGTGGCAATCTGATCTCAGTGTCACTCTTCTCTTCAGACGTCTCGTGTGAATGTTTGAATGTCGAAAGCTTAAGGTCTTAGTAAGTGAGAATGAAGTATGATTCTAGGCACATGGCCATTTGATTGAAGACTGCAGATCTCATCAGGAAAAAGATGTTGACTACTGAAAGTATTCAAGATCAACAAGTCCAGACGTTGTCAAGTCTCCTCAACAATGGCATTGCTTAGTTTCTTTACTGCATTTTCATGTGTTGCTTGTATATGTTTGTTTGAACATTTGTATGCTTGCATGAAACTTGTTTGCTTTTTGAATGTTAATTAATGAAACGCACATGCTTTTCTTGAAGTAATTAATTCGTATTTTTACTTATAATTTTGTGTGTGCATTGCAATACCAACTGTTGTTCTTAAACTCTGTGATGGAGGATGACGATATGAAAACACAAAAATCTTCATTTGTGTGCTCTTGAATAAGACCCTGTTGACGATGTACAAGCTTTGTTTCAAATCCTAAACACCGGAGATATAACGGAGATAAACCTTCGTTAACCCCTTTGAGCCTTGAAGTAGGAGTTTCTTTTCGCATGAAAAAACCCTTGCATTTAATCCGGGGCAGGGTAGGTGTCAGTTAGTTGGACCAAGCGTTCAGACCTCCATAAAGGAGTTTATCTGAGGATCCCTAACATTTCATTGTACCAAATCAAGAGGTACAAAGACCGTAAACCACAACAGTTATCCATCATCGACCAAAAAGTGATACAATCACGACCCTTACAAAACAATCAGGACAAACATATGTCACACGATTTGTTCGGGGAAAAAAAGAGAAATAAAAAAAGCCCGCTAAGTCGAAACTTGAAAACAAGCGACTTAGGCAAAAATTAGGGTATCCCGCTGGACTCCGATTGCAAAAGATTCAAAGGAATCATTCCAGGCAAAAGTTAGGGATAAGAAAAAGAATGAAAAGCGAAAGATGAAAAGGATTACACAAGAAAGATCCTTGAGCAAAAAACGAGTCGTGTGATACAAACACAAAAGACACCAAGGGTTACTGACTCCCAACAATAACCTCAATGGTGCTTAAACTGTTAGAGTCATTGGTTCCTCAACCATCTCAAAACCCTTATGAAAGGTGAACGCTTGTGAAAGCTAGTTGAACATAGGAATGGAAGGACATCACGAAGATGGGTGGGAACATATTAAATTTGAGCCTATATCTTTGTTTCTATAACCGTGAGCCAAGCCGCGATACAACCCTTAAAAGTCCTAACTGAAACAGGGTTAATTCGAGAGTGTACTACCACAAGATAGCGTTCCCGACTCCTACGAGTTGTGCTAAAACACCTTTGTTGGTATTGCATATGCACGTTTTATTTCATAAAAAATATTGAAATGTCTTAACCCGTGATTCAAACGACATCTGTTCAATAAAAACTTCAAGATTAACATGTGTGCTGCATTGAAATAATCATTCTTTGAATAAAGCATTTTCTGCTTGCATACATTTGTTTGTCATCAAAGAAGTTCATATATGGAACCTCAGTATAGAAGCTTAATCTTGCCAAGTTGTGAAGGCGGAAACTTCTGAAGGATATTCATGTCAAGGGGCCTTTTTCCAAGAAACTCCATTGAATAGGGACATTTCCAACCAGTTGGGTTAAATGCAGCCAGTTCGGGGCAATAACGTCGATCAATCTCTTCAAATTACAGCCAAACTGGGGCAATCACCTCTCACAGAGCAGTTAGCATGGGTGTTCTCTCCAAAGCAAGGCTCGTACTGGGGCAGGTCACCCTAGAAGCGCTAGAAGTTACTCTATCCAGAAGACGGTTAGTCAGATGCACCTACCCAAGGCTCATAATACTGGGGCAGAACAACTCATGATGATGTAAGATCTTGGGGAAATTTCCTTCATGGACCATACAGTTTGAGGTGGTTACTTCGAGATATTCAAGAGTTTGAAAATACTGAAGCATTTCAGATGCTAGGTTTTCTGTAAAATCCTCTTGAGACAATATTGTAGATGTTTAGAATTGCCAGAATTTTTGACCAACAAGAAATGTTGAATTCAGTTCAGAATGTCCTATCAGATGTTGGGACATTATCAAACAGAGTATAAGAACTTAATTCAGGATGTCAAACAAGATGTTGGGACATTGTGTAAATGATTTAAGTTCAGTTTTTCAGGATGTCCCAACAGATGTTGTGACATCTCAAACCTGCTACCAGAATTAATTAATGACTAACTGATCTGAGATATTTAAGGAAAGTTATCTGGAATTAATTATGGATGGACAAAAACAGAATAAGGCGCATCTGTAGGGAGTATTGTTATGAGGCTTCAGCATAATCAGAAGAACTAAATCACCTAGAATCTAGGAAGTAACAAACCCTAATTCAAGGTGGAAGCTGCATGCGTTTTAGGACTGGATTAACCTACAGAAAGCCCAAAATACAAACACCTATTTAATCAACAGAAACTCACAGAATTGAGTACGAATTTCAGAACACAAAATAGGGTGTTGTGTGTTTTAATAGCAGGTTGTGTTTATTGTACCACTTTATGAGCTTTTAAGCAAAAGTGTATTTTGTGTCTTGATTGAAACTGTGAAGTAAGATCAAGCTGGTTTGTTTGAAGTATGACTTCAATTTTATTAAACTTGTAAACAAGATCACTGTGTGATTGAGGGGGAGTGAGTTGGTACTCATATCTAAGTTGTGTCTTAGGTAGAAATTGCATTGGGTAGATATTAAGTGAAAGATTAAATTGGGTGGTTTAAGTCTAGAATTAATATTACTTATTGTGGATTTCCTCCTGGCTTGGTAGCCTCCAGATGTAAGTGTGGTTATACACTGAACTGGGTTAACAAACTACTGTGTTGTTTAATTTTCTTGCACTTTAAGTTTTGGTTAAATCTGTCAAGTGTTGGAACATCTCATAGGACATCTCATACCTGATCACAGAATTTCAATTGGCATCAGAGCAGGCACCCTGCCTGTTTATACTGGGTGAGATCTAGGGAATACAAATTCTGGAAACATGGACAGAGATATAGAATCAGTAAATAGACCACCTATACTGGATGGATCTAATTATGACTACTGGAAACCAAGAATGATTTCATTATTAAGATCACTTGACAACAGGGCCTAGAGAGCAGTCAACATTGGATGGGAACATCCTGTCCAAGACACCAAAGATGGATCAAAAGTGTTGAAACCTGAAGAAGAATGGAGTAAGGAGGAAGAAGATTCAGCACTAGGCAACTCCAAGGCCTTAAATGCTTTATTCAATGGCATTGATAGGAACATCTTTAGACTTGTGCATCACTGTGAGCTGGCCAAAGATGTTTGGGACACTCTCAAAACAACTCATGAAGGAACATCAAAGGTAAAGATGTCAAGACTTCAACTTCTCACCACCAAGTTTGAAAACTTGAGAATGAAGGAAGATGAGACAATTCATGAATTCTACATGAACATCTTAGAAATAGCCAATACTTCTGGAGCCTTGGGAGAAAAGATGACTGATGAAAAGCTTGTAAGAAAGATTCTCAGATCTTTGCCAAAAAGATTTGACATGAAAGTCACAACAATAGAAGAAGCTCAAGACATATGCACAATGAAAGTTGAAGAGCTCATTGGTTCCCTTCAAACATTTGAGATGGGAATGAATGACACAAATGTAAAGAAGAACAAAAGCATAGCCTTGGTGACAAATACTGGTGAAGAAGAAGAAAATGATGAATCAGAAACTTGTGAAAGCTTATCAGACAACATTGCTATGCTTGGAAGACAATTCAAACAGATTCTCAGAAAGATGGAAGACAAATCCAAACCCAGTGGAAGATACACAAAATCTTCTGAGAACAAAAGACCTTATGATGCTAATAGAAGGTCAAATTATGATGAAAAGACCAGTCAAGAAAAAGGAATTAAATGCCATGGATGTGAAGGATATGGACACATCAGGAATGAATGTCCTACCTACTTAAAAAGGCAAAAGAAAGGACTCTCTGTAACCTGGTCTGATGAAGACTCAGGAGGTGATTCAGAAGAAGAATCAGCTAAGCATATCACTGCTCTAGCTGGATTATGTGAATCTGAAAGTGAATCCAGTGATGGGGAGCTTACTTTTGAAGAACTTGAACAAGCATACAAAGAATTATTCAAAAGAAGCACTGAAATATGCAGTGAGATTATAAAGCTAAAGAAGCAGAATGAGGCACTAAAGAATGAAAAAGCAAGTGATCAAGAGATCATTGACACCTTGAAAAGTGAAGTAAGTCTTCTCAACTCCAAGTTGGAACACATGTCCAAATCTGTTAGAATGCTGAACAGTAGCTCAAGTACACTGGATGTTATTCTCAACAACAATAAGCATTCAGGGGATAAAAGTGGACTGGGATTTAACAGAGTTCATAAGGATGAAGCTAGCTCTAGCAAAACTACTCCAAAGTCCATACAGTCAAACAAGATGTCTCAACAGATGCTTCAACATCATGAAAAGAACACAAAGTCAAACATAATGTTCCAACAGATGTCTCAACATTCTGAAAAGAACATAATGAAGAAGAAGTATCAAAGATGGAGATGTCATCATTGTGGAAGATTTGGACATATCAAACCTCATTGCTATAAGTTGCATGGATATCCAAATCAAATGTATCAGCAACCTCCTAAGCAGAAGATAGAAGTTACCAAGAAAGTGCTGCATAGACATCAAAGAGATCAGCAACCTCCTAAGCAGAAGACAGAGGTCATCAAGAAGGTATGGAGACCAAAAGCTAGTCTTCATGCTGATCAAAGCTACATACCCAAGAACAAGATCAACAAACAACCTTGGAGCTCTACTGATGAACAATACACAGGGCAGAGGTATCAAAAGAAATCTCAACTCAAATGGTCAAAGAAAGGTGTTGCATATATAGCACATACATCACTAAGAGTATCAGCCAAAGAAGACTGGTACTTTGACAGTGGATGTTCAAGACACATGACTGGATTGAAGAATCTGCTAGTAGACTTAAAGTCACATTCATCCAGATATGTAACCTTTGGAGATGAAGCTAAAGGAGAAATCAAGGGAGTAGGGACCTTGGACTGTCAAGATGTACCAAGAATAAATGATGTGCTGCTGGTTAAAGGTTTAACTGCTAACCTGATCAGCATAAGTCAATTATGTGATCAAGGGTACAGTGTAAACTTTACCAAAAATGAATGCATAGTGTCTAACAAAGAACAAGAGATTGTCATGAGAGGAGCCAGATCTAAAGACAACTGTTACATGTGGGAACCTCAAGACTTCAGTCTCACTTCAACTTGCTCTTTAGCTAAAGAAGAAGAAGTGAAACTATGGCACCAAAGACTAGGTCATCTTCATTTCAGAGGCATAAAGAAGATCATATCTATGGATGTTGTGAGAGGTATTCCTAAACTGAAGATTGATGATGGCAAAATATGTGGTGAATGCCAAATAGGCAATCAAACCAAGATGTCCCATCCAAAGCTCCAACATCTGACAACTTCCAAAGTTTTGGAACTATTGCATATGGATCTTATGGGACCTATGCAGGTTGAGAGCCTTGGTGGTAAGAGGTATGCCTATGTGGTGGTTGATGACTTTTCAAGGTATACATGGATAAATTTCATCAAAGAAAAGTCTGATGTATTTGATGTATTCAAAGACTTATGCCAAAGAATACAAAGGGAAAAATCCAGCTGTGTGATCAGAATAAGAAGTGATCATGGAAAAGAATTTGAGAACCAAAAATTCTTAGATTTCTGTTCTTCAGAAGGAATCAATCATGAATATTCTTCACCAATCACTCCTCAACAGAATGGGATTGTTGAGAGGAAGAATAGAACTATTCAAGAATCATCAAGAGCTATGATCCATGCTAAAAAGTTACCTTTGTACTTCTGGGCTGAAGCTATGAACACAGCTTGTTACATCCATAATAGAGTTACTCTAAGGAAAGGAACTTTGTCCACAATCTATGAAGTCTGGAAGGGCAGAAAACCCACAGTTAAGTACTTCCATGTGTTTGGAAGTAACTGGTATATTCTGGCAGATAGGGAGCAAAGAAGAAAAATGGATCCTAAAAGTGATGAAGGGATTTTTCTTGGATACTCTATAAACAGCAGAGCATATAGAGTATTTAATTCTAGAACCAAGGTTATCATGGAGTCCATAAATGTGATAATTGATGATGCTCCTACAGATGTCCCAGAAGATGTTGGAACATCTGCTGATATCAATACTGAAGCTGAAGAAAAGAGTGATCATTCTGACTTCACTCAAACTGATGCAAGGACAGAACAATCCAGCAAACCTCCCTCCATCAGAATCCAGAAGGATCATCCCAAAGATTTGATAATTGGTGATCCCAACAGAGGTGTAAGCACTAGATCAAGAGAAGTGATTTCAGGGTCCTATTTTGTTTCTAAAATAGAACCTAAAAACATCAAGGAAGCTCTTACTGATGAATACTAGATTTGTGCTATGCAAGAGGAATTAGGTCAATTCACAAGGAATGAAGTGCGGAACCTTGTTCCTAGACCTGATGACATAAATGTGATTGGAACTAAATGGGTGTATAAGAACAAGTCAAATGAGCAAGGAGTTGTTACAAAGAACAAAGCTAGACTTGTAGCTCAAGGATACACACAAATTGAAGGAGTAGACTTTGATGAAACCTTTGCACCAGTAGCAAGGCTTGAATCAATCAGACTACTTTTGGGAATTGCTTGTATCTTAAAGTTCAAGCTATTTCAAATGGATGTGAAAAGTGCCTTTTTAAATGGTTATCTTAATGAAGAGGTATATGTAGAACAGCCTAAAGGATTTGTTGATCCAAGTTGTCCAAATCATGTATACAAACTAAAGAAGGCTCTTTATGGTCTGAAGCAAGCTCCAAGAGCATGGTATGAAAGGCTGACTACTTTTCTTATCAAGCAAGGATACAGGAAAGGTGGAATTGACAAAACCTTGTTTGTTAAAGATGAAGAAGGAAATGTCATGATTGCTCAAATATATGTAGATGACATTGTATTTGGTGGGATGTCAGACAGGATGGTCAAACATTTTGTCAACCAGATGGAATCTGAATTTGAAATGAGCCTAGTAGGAGAATTAACCTACTTTCTTGGACTGCAAATAAAGCAAATGGAGGACTCCATGTTCATTTCCCAAAGCAAGTATGCTAAGAACATAGTCAAGAAATTTGGAATGGACAGTGCTACTCATAAGAGAACTCCTGCCCCCACGCATTTAAAGCTAACTAAAGATGACAAGGGTGAGAATGTAGATCAAAGCCTATACAGAAGTATGATTGGAAGCTTGTTATATCTGACTGCTAGCAGACCAGACATAGCATTTGCAGTAGGTGTATGTGCAAGATATCAAGCTGAACCAAAAGTTAGTCATCTTAACCAAGTCAAAAGAATTCTGAAATATGTTAATGGTACTTGTGACTATGGCATAATGTACTTTCATGGATGCAAACCAATTCTCACTGGCTTCTGTGATGCTGATTGGACTGGAAGTGCTGATGACAGAAAAAAGCACTTCAGGAGGATGCTTCTTTCTAGGAAACAATTTAATTTCTTGGTTCAGTAAGAAACAAAATTGTGTATCCTTATCTACTGCTGAAGCTGAATATATTGCAGCTGGAAGCAGTTGTTCTCAGTTGGTTTGGATGAAGCAAATGCTCACTGAGTACAATGTCCCACAAGATGTCATGACATTGTACTGTGACAACTTAAGTGCTATTAACATATCAAAGAATCCTATCCAACATAGCAGGACCAAGCATATTGATATCAGACATCATTTCATCAGAGATCTTGTAGAAGAAAAAGTGATTTCACTGGAACATGTAGCTACAAATCTGCAGTTGGCTGATATATTTACCAAAGCCTTGGATGCTACTCAATTTGAAAACCTAAGGGGCAAATTGGGAATCTGCTTATGTGAAATTTAGCAGTTATGGAGATGTGCCAACATTTCATATGACATTGTGTGGCATAAGCACCAGATGGCAACACCAGTCTGGTCAAGGACCTTGAGTATTCCTCTCCTAAAAAGTCTCAAAGTAACGGCTACTTATAAAATATCAGCTTGCTTTCAGCTATCCATCTTCTCATCATACTCTCAAAAACGAATTGCATTCTCTAACTGTTTTTCAGAACTCATCAAACCTAAAACTCTTCATCCACCTTCTTCGAAAATGTCTCAAAACCCTAACATTCCTGAAGAAATCCTCAACAAGGAAGATGTGGTGCATGCAACCCCCATTTCTGTGGTACCCATGGATTCAACTCCAATGGACGAAATAAGAGGAAGTGTTCCTATTACTAAAAAGCCAAGAACTCCAAAAAGAACAAAAGATCAAGTCTGCAGCAAATCCAAAGGCATACCTTCACCAGCAAACATCACTCCAAAATCTTCTGAATATGTGGATGATTCCATAAAGGAGTTGGTAAACAGGATTCTTTCTGAACAAAGAGTGGTAAGTGGCATTTCTATCCCTCTGAGCACCATGCCAGCTCCACAAGAAGATCAACAAACTCAGGCTGCAAAGGACACTCCTGCTCAACAGGATGTCCCAATAGATGTTGAAGCATCTGAAGACCAGCAAAAGGTATCATCTGATACTGTTGATGATATATCTGAGGACCAGAAAAAGGCCTCCACAGATAGTGATGAAGAAGCATCTGAGGACCAGCACAAGGCCTCCACTGAAGAGCACATCTCTGTTGATCAACCAGCTGAAGAGGAGACTGCTCAAACTCCTCCTGTTGTGAACCTAGAGCATGATTCTGATACAGAAATCATTGCTTCTGTAAAACCTAGCATAGCCAAAAGGCTTAGGACTAGGAAAGAAAAGATGCATGCAGGACATGCAATTCCTGAGAAGAAACAAGCTACACCAAAGAAGGACAAAGCTAAAGTTGTCTTTGGTCCTACAAAACAATGGAGCAAGGTGCAAACACAAAAGAGGAAAGCTGTCACTCCTCCAGATTCAGATGTTGAAGAAGATGTCCCAACATCTCCTCCAAAGAAGAAATCAGCACCCTCAAGGTCATCAACTGCTGTTCCAGAAGCTCCCTTGGACAACATCTACTTTCATCATGTTTCAAGTGTGAATAGATGGAAGTTTGTGTATCAAAGAAGGGTAGCACTTAAAAGAGAGCTGAGCAGTAATGCACTTGAGTGCACATAGTTAATTGATCTCATCTCTTCTGCTGGCCTCTTCAAAACTGTCTCCAACTTCTCTCCCTGCTATGAGCTGCTTGTCAAGGAATTCATAGTCAACCTCCTAGAAGATTGTGCCAATGGTAAGTCTGCTGACTTTAGAAAAGTTTTTGTAAGAGGCAGGTGTGTAGAATTCTCTCCTAAGGTTATCAACCAATACCTTGGAAGAGAATCTGATGGTCCAAATGAGTTAGGGAAGACTGATAACCAGGTCTGCAAGGTTATCACTGCTAACCAGGTCAAGGCTTGGCCAGTTAAAGGGAAGCTCTCAGTTAGCATGCTGACAAGGAAATATGCCATGCTGAACAGGATTGGTACAGCAAACTGGGTACCTACCAATCATACATCCTCAATATCAACTGGATTGGGCAGGTTCATTTATGTTGTGGGCACTCAAACTAAGCTGGATTATGGAGCTTACATCTTTGATCAGACATTGAAGCATGTTGGATCAACGCAACAAAGCTGCCAATTGCCTTCCCTTCCTTGCTATGTGGAATAGTGCTGAGTCAGTACCCTGGGATCCTCACTGAAAAGGACACAATTTGCAAAAGAGAAAGCCCTTTGGCCTTCCACTACAAGTTGTTCCTGAGTCATCATGCAGCTGATGTTGAAGCACCCTCTGGGACATCTGCTGGTCCTTCAAATGCAAAGTCTCCAATCTCCAAAGCTGCATTGATTGCTGAACTGAAGAGCACTTGCAAAGAACTGGATGCAAGGAAGCAGAAGCTTGAGGAGATTATCCAAAGGCTGGAGATTGAAAGTGCTCAGAAAGCTGCTTCTTCTGATGAGGAGACTGAGGAAGACGAAGAAACTGACCATGATGAATCTGAGTGAAAATTGTATGTGAGGAAAAATGTAATGACTGCTGCATTGTAATTTTGACTTAGTATCTTTGTCCCCAAATTTATGTCTAACAAGGGGGAGAACAACAACAACAATGTTTGATGCTGTTTAGTTATTAATGAAAAACTTCTGTTTGCTTCTGAACTGAATCAGTGTGTTTTAATGAAAATTTCTGTTGCAACAAATCTGAATACATGTATGTTTGAGGGGGAGTAAACTCACACATGACTCAACAGAAAAGAACTGCTATACTCTAATAAAAGAACTTCTGCTGCACTCTGATAACCAGAAAAAATATGTTAGCCAAAAATTAGCCAAAGGGGGAGTTTGTAGATGTTTAGAATTGGCAGAATTTTTGACCAACAAGAAATGTTGAATTCAGTTCAGAATGTCCTATCAGATGTTGGGACATTATCAAACAGAGTATAAGAACTTAATTCAGGATGTCAAACCAGATGTTGGGACATTGTGTAAATGATTTAAGTTCAGTTTTTCAGGATGTCCCAACAGATGTTGTGACATCTCAAACCTGCTACCAGAATTAATTAATGACTAACTGATCTGAGATATTTAAGGAAAGTTATCTGGAATTAATTATGGATGGACAAAAACAGAATAAGGCGCATCTGTAGGGAGTATTGTTATGAGGCTTCAGCATAATCAGAAGAACTAAATCACCTAGAATCTAGGAAGTAACAAACCCTAATTCAAGGTGGAAGCTGCATGCGTTTTAGGACTGGATTAACCTACAGAAAGCCCAAAATACAAACACCTATTTAATCAACAGAAACTCACAGAATTGAGTACGAATTTCAGAAGACAAATAGGGTGTTGTGTGTTTTAATAGCAGGTTGTTTTTATTGTACCACTTTATGAGCTTTTAAGCAAAAGTGTATTTTGTGTCTTGATTGAAACTGTGAAGTAAGATCAAGCTGGTTTGTTTGAAGTATGACTTCAATTTTATTAAACTTGTAAACAAGATCACTGTGTGATTGAGGGGGAGTGAGTTGGTACTCATATCTAAGTTGTGTCTTAGGTAGAAATTGCATTGGGTAGATATTAAGTGAAAGATTAAACTGGGTGGTTTAAGTCTAGAATTAATATTACTTATAGTGGATTTCCTCCTGGCTTGGTAGCCTCCAGATGTAAGTGTGGTTATACACTGAACTGGGTTAACAAACTACTGTGTTGTTTAATTTTCTTGCACTTTAAGTTTTGGTTAAATCTGTCAAGTGTTGGAACATCTCATAGGACATCTCATACCTGATCACAGAATTTCAATTATTATGACAGGCAAGGCCGTTCCCAGAATGAATGTCTGATGATTTATCCCAGTAGGGCGCGGGAAGCGCATTTCCCTGATCAGAGAATTTCTCCTCAGACGCTATGGTTTCTTCATCTGATCATCATACGCGGCTAAAGTCCAGTTGTCATTGGCATCTTCAAGGTTAAAGTCCAATCTTTGTTGGCATCCCTGCAACTATGACTAGTTGGCATCTATATGCGTTTAGCCTCTCACTTCAGTCGAGTGTGGCAATCTTTGCTTTGGTTTTCTTCGACCCTTGAGTCGATGTGGGTGTTTGCTTCGACCCTCGAGTCGATATCATCGCTTCCGTTTTCTTGACCCTCGAGTCGATGTTGCTTCCTTCGTTCCTTCAACCCTCGAGTTGATGTCGTTTTGTTTTCCTCGACCCTCGATTCGATATTGTCATCTTGTTTTCTCAACCCTCGAGTTGATGTTGCTTTGATGTCCTCGACCCTCGAGTCGATATGGTCGCTTTTGTTTCCTCAACCCTCGAGTTGATGTTGCTTTACTTTCTTCGACCCTCGAGTCGATACCAATGTTTTCGTTTCCTCGACCCTCGAGTCGATGTTGTTGCCTTCTTTCCTCGACCCTCGAGTCGATGTTGTTGTCGCTTTATTCCTCAACCCTCGAGTTGATGTTGTTGTGTTCTCCTCGACCCTTGAGTCGATATTTCCATTTCTTACGACCCTTGAGTCGATATCATAGTCTTCACTTATTCAACCCTTGAGTTGATACCCAGTGAGTCTGTCATAAAAGGAAATTCAAAATCACAACATCAAAGTTCAACCACTGGATTCATTTATGCCCGGGGCAGATGTGCATATCTTTGTGCTTACAGGGCACGGTATTTCACAGTGATGCGAGGTTTTTCAGGAATCCTCGTGAGACAAATTCTTCCACAGTCTATGCAATTTGGGGCAGTTATGTCAAGATTCGACGAATCTCTAAAGAGTTTGAAGACTTGGACATTTTGGATGTCAGGTCTTCTGTAAAATCCGCTTAGATTGATCTTCAAGCAGTCAACTAGTCCAGAAAATGCAAGATGTCACTAGATGATATTCCCTACAGAGTTCATATTTGATTTTCTCTTCCATCAATGAAATATTCCCCAGCGAAGTTGCCATTCTTTTGGTCAATTTGATGATACAGTCAGGTATTCATCTCAGTCAGAGCTGGGTGTCAAGGCCTCTCAACTTGTCTTCCCCTGTAGAGTTGTAACTCAGGGAGCCAATCAAGCCTTTGTTTGTTGCTCATCTGCAATTTCCAACACTCGTCTGTGTTATCATTTATTTTTTGCTCGTTTGCAATTTCCAACACTCGTCTGTGTTATCATTTTTTTAGTGCTCGTCTCCAATCTCCAGCACTTGTCTGTGTTCATGCTTTATAGTTGCTCGTCTGCATCTTTCAACACTCGTCTGTGTTATCACTTTGGTATTGCTCGTTTGCTTTCTCCAGCAGTGGTCTATGATTACCTTGATATTGCTCGTCTGCAATTTCCAACACTCTTCTGTGTTTGACATTCGTTGTTGCTCGTCCGCATTTCCCAGCACTCGTCTGTGCTTGGCATGTAATCTTTGTTATTGCTCGTCTGCAATTCTCAACACTCGTCTGTGTTTGATATTTGATCTTGGCTGTTGCTCGTTTGCAACTTCCCTAACACTTGTCTGTGTTTGATATTGCCTTAATTGCTCGTCTGCATTCTCCAGTACTCGTCTGTGTTGTTTATCTGTTTGAAGTTCGTGTGCTTTGTTTGGATACTCGTCTGTATCACCCCCAACACTCGTCTGTGTTAGCTTATGTCTGTGTATGGTGACTTGCTGATTATCTTGGTACTTTTCTGTTGCTACCCCAGATGCTCGTCTGTGTTTGAATTTCTGGTATTCGTCTATACCAGTTGCTGATACTCGTCTGTATCATTGCCTGAAGCGCTCGTCTGTGTTTCTCAGATCCTTGTCTGATACTCGTCTGTATCATTGACTTTTGGCACTCGTCTGTGTTATCTTGATGATAATCCAATACTCGTCTGTATTGAAGAGGTTTAAAATCCTGACAGTGGGATTAATGTCAAAATGGTTACCGGTCCTGGCGTAACAGGTAAATCCGAAGGAGGCTCGTCTGTCTCAGGCACCAATTTTTATTGTTGCACCTGGCATAACAGGTTTTCTCTAAGAAGACTCGTCTGTCTTATACCATATATCCACGAATAATATATGAAGAAGGTTCGTCTACCTTGATTATGCATGTCTATCCCACAGACTTAAGTGCGTTCACGGTCCTGGCGTAACAGGTATATCCGAAGGAGATTCTTCTATCTCAAGTCATATGTTCTTGCAGAGTTTGAGGACTCGTATGTCCAGTTCCTGGCATCACAGGATTGTTTGAAGAAGACTCGTCTGTCAAAGTATTCTTGTTCCAGATACCAGTTCCAACTTGGAAGAAGCTCGTCTGCTTTTTTCTCCCCTTCAGATCACCAAGGCGTCATTTGGTTGGGTTTATTTCCCAGTTCTGCATTCTTCGTCAGAGTGCAAATTTCTGGTCTTCTTAGTATTCAACCACAGTTTATCTTGAACAGACGATAGCCCGTACTATCGTCCTTTTCAGATCAACAATTGTTTGAATAGGGGCAGCTGTAACATCCCAAATTTGCCCTCTTCATTTTAAGCATCATATCACATCATATTCATCATGAACATATCATTTTCTTAGCATCTTAGCATGGAAAGATGAGGCATAACATCCTTCATGTCCTAGCATCAAGCATAGGGTCATCTGTGGAGGTCCTTGAAGCATTTCAAGCCATGATAAGGGTCCCAATGGTTTTGTACAAGTCCTATGGTGAGTCTACACTCCATTTACAAGTTCAAGTTCATTGGCAAAAGCTCAGAAGATTGCATGATCACCAGAGATCTCAGGACAAGGCAAAGCTCCTATACAAGGCACCTAAACTAGGGTTTGAGATTCAAGAACCGAAATATCACAACTTTGGCCATTTCATTTGGGAAAAGTATTATATATGTCAAGAGGATCCTATGTGTCAATTTTCATGAGAAAATTCCATGTGGAAGTCAGACAATGCTTCAGTTGCTTGCAGATGAAGTAATTGGTCAACTGTGCCCTGAAAAAGTCAACTGTGTGATTTAAAGGGTTCTAACCCAAATTTTTTGGCCAAGAGGGGTCCTTACAATGTTATAAGAGGTTTGGAATTATCAAATTTCAAGAATCATGGAGATTTGAAGGGTTTTGCAAAAATGGTACAAAGTTGGTTTTTGAGAATTTCCAAATTTGGCAACTTTTGCCCTAATTTTCAAATGGCCTTAACATGATCAAAAATTCTTCAAATGGACCAAAGTCAAACATGAAAGTTGGAGAGTAAGGGCTCCCATTTTCAAAAAGTACAAGTACATTTTCATGGGATTTGTGGTTCATCCTATAGGCTCTTCGAAAAACTCACCAAAATTAGGGCAAATTCAAGTTTTTCATGCATGACCAAAAGCAAAAGGGTTCAAAACTTGTTTTCAAGACTTGGTATGGTTCAAATTTGTTTCTAATGTTACAATAAATTGCATTTTGATCAATTTGCTCAAGAGAATACCACAAATTCGTGCCAAACAAGTAAGTTGCTTACAAAGTGGATTATTTGCAAAATCATGAAAAATGTGTGATACCTCAATCCAATGGCCAAGATCCTTTGTATAATGATTAAGGGTATAGATTGCATTGCACATGGGCTGAGAATGCAAGCAAGGCATGAGGGTGGCATGCTTATCTCACAAATTGCAAATTATGCAAATTCACAAATATCTCATGATCCACACGTGCAAACTTCTCAATTCTTTCAGCAAGGGTTTGTGAAATCATACTTAAGCAGCTAGGGTTTCAGAAAGCTCAACCTCTCTCTCATTCTCTCATTTCCAAGTTCTTGAAACCTTTTCATTTTCTCCCATTTCTCTTCATACAAGCACTCAATCTCAAAACCAATTGTGGATTCGTGATCAGTGAGAGCTAAGGATCATTAAGCACCCATTCATTCAAGCTTTCCTTCAAGTTCAGCAAGCTTGCCATTTCAGGGAAGGTGTGAGAAAAGCCTCAGATCCAGCTTATTTCAAGACTATAGATGCATTTATTTTGCATCTAGAGTGAGTGTGGAGTGATTTGCACGCATCATTGGGCTTTCTATCTTATTGAATCCAGATCTGCAACTCAGGTATGGTTCCAATCTCAAGATCTAAAAATAAAATTGATGAGGTGTTTTGTGATGTGTGAAGTTCACTGATCATTCTGCACTTTATAGTTTTGAAAATGATGCACCATAGCATGAGTTATTTGATTTTCAGTTTTCATGGTGCAACTTGTTTTTGTTCGATCCCATTGATTCATTGGTTTATAGAAGATTTCATTGCCATTTTCATAATCAGGGTAGCTTAATCATTAGATCTGGAGCATTTGATATGTTTATGTTGTGATTTGTGTGTCTGTTACGAATGAAGAAGATGGGAATGTGAAGTCTAGGGTTTGCCATGAAGAAGATGATCCTTTGACCATTAGATCTGCCCAGCGTATGCCTTGGATTGTGACACGTAGCCCTAGTCAACCACCTCTCTCCCACGCGTTTCTTTTATTTCCTTTTAATTCAAAGTGTTTCGCACCCACTGTATTTACCATGCACCATCCACTTAGAATCCAACCTGATGCCACGTATTTTAATGAAAGTCTCACCCCATGCGTCTGATTGATCTCTTGGTTCTCTTATTTTCCAGCATTTTTCCATAATTTCCACACTAAGATTCATATTCCTGCGCAGCCTTAGTGGGCTAAATGTTGTTATTCACACCCCCACGTCCTTCAGGCCCATTTCCTTCCAATGCAAGCCTTTACTTCTAACACCCCAGCCTCTATTTCTTTTTATTTCTTTTTCTTATTTTATTTTCTTTTATTCATTTTAGTTTCTAAATATTAAAAATATTTCTGAACATCCAAAAATTCTTGAGTCATCTTTTAAGTGTCTTTTATTTTTCCATATTTTTTATTTCTCATTTTTCCATTTCCACGTGTCATAATTAATTCCTTGTTTCAATTGACTTCTTTTTAATCCTTTTGTGAGTACACTGCCTTGTCTAATTTCCATAGACTTCATTATTTTGAGTTTTTTTCCCATTCATTTTGCTATGGATGCTTAAGATAATGTACTTCTTGTGTGATTTTTCTCTTGATTTTTAGAAATTTATTCCTTGGGTCTTGGTCCTTTGACTTGTGTTGGAAGTTATTAACCCTAGCTTGTGTTCTTGCCTCCATTTGACCTGGTTTGCTTCTGATATCTCCCAAACCCTTTTGGCTCATTGATATACCATGTTTGAAGATCACTTGACTTGAGTTGTGGAATTTTTAGATGCTTAGTTGATTTGATTTGAATTTTATCTTGAACCTTGTCCCATTTTGCTTCTTTTGTTCCTTTAGCTCTCTCATAAGCTTAGAAGGGCACTTGTGCCAACTTCTTCTTCTCATTTGGGGTTCTTTTGGGGTATGGGTTCCCTCCTGGTCCTATCTTAGGGTTTGAGTCTTAGGAATTTTTGTGTTTGCTTCTCTTTTGTGTTCTTTCTTTTTCTTAAGTGTGCTTTCACTTCTTCTTTGCCTCTTTCACTCCCATCTTGTGATTGTTTGGTCTTGTACCTCCATTCTCTTCATCTTGTTGGCTTCTTAAGCCCTTCTTAATCTTGTTTTGGTTCTGATCTTATGCATTGAGTCCATGTTTGTGCATATTTGCTTTGCATCCTCCTTAAGTGTGCATTAGTTTGCATATGTGTTTCATGTTTCATCATTTTGACTTGTAAGCTTCATCTCTCATTCTTTTGAGTTGAATTTGCATTGTGAATTTGTTCATATCATTTCACTTCTGTTTGTATGATGTTAGCATGTTATTTTGTTCATTTCATTTCACTTGTATGCATGTTACTAACCTTGCAGGGGCTATGGTAAGTGTGAGGTGTGGGAATTGAGTTCCACATCTCCAACTCTCATTTCTCCTTCTTATTTCTTATTGAGCTAACTCTTTTTTTGTTGGGATTAGGCCTTTCTCATCTCATCCTCTTTCTTCTTCTTCTTCTCTTTTTCTTTCTTTCTTCATTAGGATAGAAACCACACTGACCTTAGGATATCCATGCATGTTAACACTTAGGAATCTTTAGTCCCCCATTAGAATTTTGCCTTTGTGATCCTTTTGGTTCTTCTTCTCTTCTCATCTCATAACCATAAAAAATACATCTTAATAAGTTTGAAGTGATGTCTTGATCCATAGCCTTATCCCATGAGGTATGCTTGTAGTCTTCCCATCTTGGGATAGTACAAGTTTACTTTGTGATGCACAAGTCTGATCAAGGTATCTTCTTCATAAAGAAAAGCTTAAAAAACACTTCTTCATCTGTAAATACCAAAAATACTTAATAACTCAACAAGTTAGTGAGCTTAGGCCCTAATCTTTGGGTTCAAGTTTTGGGGATCTTCTCCTTACTTGAGTGTGCTTGTTCTATTATTCCATCTTGAAATGTAGTGACAAGTGCACATTCCATGGAAAAGAGCTTGAGTTCACTTCCTTGTGACACACTCATAAAAAGTTTCATAAAAAACACAAACAAACAACAAGCGTCTTTCCTTCGGGAATTCTTTTCTCCTCTCCTTCGCTCCATACGCGAACTTGCTCCTACTTGTCATTTTGCAAGACGGTTACGCACTCGTCGTCCGAGTCTGCAACACCTGAGCAATGGCATAGGCAGTTCAAGCTTTAATTCACAAGCAATTTCCTTATTACCCCTAGTTAGGGGAACTACGGCGTCTCTGATCCTCATTATCCTGATGAGGTATGTAGGCAGTGGGGTAGGGACCGTTCAAGCACAATCTTTATTTTCCCTACATTTTTCTCTTTGTTTTCTATTTCAGTTTCTTTTCTCAGTTTCTTTACCAGTTCATTTCTTTTCTTTTGCAGCAGCTTTCATACCCTCACCATTTGAAACATTTTCTTTTGCAAGCGTGGATCCCGTCGGGTACGGCGGACGATCTGGGTGCTAATACCTTCCCAGGCCGTAACCGACTCCCGAACTCAGTCTCTTTGGTTCGTAGGACCTGTGTCCTTCCTCTTCTTTCTTCTGGTTTGTGCAGCATTACCATTCCCTTTCTTCAGGGATAAAAATGCCTGGCTGGCGACTCTATTTCTTTTCCGCGCCACTTTCGCGTTTGTACCGGGATGGAAATCCGGGGAGCGACAATGCCGATGAGGATTGAGGATCGCAAGATGAAGCAACTCTGAGGTAAGGAGATTCCTCTGGTGAGAGTAGCTGCTGGTGGAAGTGTAACCTGGGAGCTGGAAAGCAGGATGCAGGAGTCGTATCCAGAACTTTTCTCATCAGGTACATCTTCAAGGACGCAAATATTTTAAGTGGAGGAAAGTTGTAACACCCCATTTTTTATATTTATTCGTCGGATATTTTTGGTGCATTGTTGGCCTTGTTTAAGGCATATGTCTTGTTGTTTTAGTGTCGTGTCCAGTGGGATGGGTATAATTGTGGTGGGTGTACGATTAATCGTAAGACCAAGTAATAACCATATTTTATTATTAGTATTATTATTTTGAATATAATATTAGTAATATTAGAAGTTAGTATTTTTATTATTAATTTTTCAGTTTTAAATAAAAATATAAGGGAATTAATAAAAGACCAATAATCATGGGATTAATCAGAATTAGGAAAGATTAGTCATGTTATTTTGTAAAAGAACCAAGAAGGGCTAGGAAGAGGAAGAATAACTAGGGCACCATTCTTAGAAGAAATTCGCAGGAAATTCATCTGAATTCGAGGTAAGAGGGAGAAAGGGATTCTAATTATGTGATTTAACATGATGGGGTAGTGAGGGGTTCATTCCCTCATAGGATTTTGGTTGTTTATGAGGTTCTGTGATTAGTATGTGATTATATGATTGTTGTTGCGAATCTATGATTATGCCTATCTAATCTTTTTGATTTTGTTGTGGAATATGGTTGTTGTTGTTCTGTTGTATGTATAATTTGTACAAAACATTGTTGTTGCAGAAGAATAAATATGAATCTAGATCTAGAATGTTGTAAAAACTGGATTTAATAAATTAGATGGAAGAATAATGTGAACAAAGGTGTAGAATTTGTGTAAAAACCATATTTAGGACTGGTATGAAGTGGGGGAACAATAATCATAAGAATCGGATGCAGATTGTATAAGGAAACATGAAAAACGAGATAACCTCTGTCAATACGCATAAGACCATGCCCATACGCGTAAGGATGGGCGTGAAACCAGGTCAATATGCATAATAACCTTGCAATATGTAACACCCCAATTTTATTTAAATTATTTTATTGAGAATTTTGTGTTGTGGTGTGTAAAGAATAATATATATTATCAAATATAATTGTGATATTAAATTATATTTTGGTGGATAATTGTATTATTAGTTGATAAATAAAATAAAAAGGGAATAAATAAAGGATAAGGACAAGGTGGTCAATTGGTGAAAGTGATAAGGGTAAAATGGGGAAGATCATCAGTTATGTCTTAGGGATTATGTTGGAAATAAGGAAAAGGGGAAAACATAATCGTATTTTGGAGAGAATAAAAACAATCGTGAAAAGGTGTGAAGAGGAGAAGAAGAGGAAAAAGGGTTTATTCGTGAAGAGTTCGTAAAGAAGAAGAAGAATTTCTCAACGAAACCTAAGGTAAGGGTGGGATTCTTCCATATTAAGGGTTTTATAATGGGAATTAGGTAGGTTGAGGATTAGGGATTGAGATTGTGGTGGATGAAGGAAAGATTAGATTGGAATATGTGTTGCTGATTGTTACTATTTGTTAATTGTATGAATTAAATGGTGAATTTGATGAATACTGTGGTTTTTAGTTGTTGGTGCTGGATACATGAGAAATTCATAGTAGGTATGCATGCTGAGAGCAGAGTTGCGATTTGCGAAATCGCAGAGCTCGCTTAGCGAGAAGAGTCAGGGGGTTTGGCGCTTAGCGAGCTGTGGCCCTCGCTTAGAGAGCCCTGGAGCGTGAAAAATTAATTTTTAAATTTTTGAAAAATTATTTTAAATGCTTAGTAATGCCTAGGGATTGATGAGGTGTAGTTGGAGGTAGTGAAAGAGGATCTATACACTTAATTGTAGGGATAATTAGTGTGAATTAAATTTAAACATGATTGATGTGTTTGTTGTTGTTGTGATGTTGTGATTCATATGCTTATTAATGTTATATGAGTATATGATATGTTAGTGATATATGTTGTGTTGCGTTGTTGTGATATGTGTTGAATTATATGATTATATGTTATGAAATGCATGATAATCGTGATGATAATAATTAGTAGTATATTGATTAATGTTGCGATATGTAGTTGTTGTTGTTGATGTTGTATGATGTAGTTGTTATGAGTATGCCTATATATTATTGATTTTTGCATGACATGTTGCATAAGTTGTTTAACATACCAAGGTGGGGTATGTCGTTGTTGTGATGTTGGTGCGGTCATGAAATAGGGATCGTACGTGGTCATGAAATAGGGGTTGAGGGTGTGATCATGAAATATGAATCATACTGGACCATGAAAGAGAGGTCGAGAATTCCGACGAGAACTGGGTCTTGAAATAGAGATCAGGTTATGGTACCGCATGCAAAGAGTCAAGTTGAGTCTCATTGCATAATTGTTATGGTCGTTGTATATGATGTTGTGGTTTATGTGTTGTTGTTGTATGTAATGTTGTAGAATAGTCTTTGTGAGAAGCAGTGTAATTTTAGGATACTTATCTAATTCTTATTATATTATCTTTATGATGTAAGTATCTCACCCCTTATGTTTGAATGTTACCCTCTGTTGGTAACTTGCAGGTGAGCAAGATAAGTCGAGTGGTGGTCAGTGAAGTCGATGTACTTCTCGTCCTTAGGGTGTCGGCTCTGATACGTTGCTTTGGGAGTATGGTCGACATTGTTTGTACTTGTTATTTCTTTTGAAAAACAATTTTGTAATTAAAGTTAAGTTATGTTAGTTTAAAACTTATTTCTACTGCTTGTTGAACAAATGTTTTTGAAAACGTATCAGTGAGCCATTTACGAAGTTGACTGTGACACTCAAATAAAAGTTGAAAATTTTAATCTGATTTTATTAATATTTACATGGGGCAATTTGGGTGTTACAAAGTGGTATCAGAGCAGGCCGGCCCGTCCGACCAAGTAGTTGAGTCGTCGAGTCATTGAGTCGTTGTGTTGTTGTTGAGTGTTGAGAATTGTTGATGCGTTGTTGTTGTTAGTTCTAAATCGTTGTTAGGTTGTGTTGTGTTATGTGACAGATTTAGAATGGCTAGGAGGAATGATGTTGCACTTGTCGCTGCTATGCAAGCGATGGCACAGGCTGTGCTGAATCCGAGGAATGCTGGGGATCGTGAAAGTGATGAGTTCAGGAAGAATGACCCGCCAACATTCAAGGGGAAGTATGATCCTGATGGAGCACAAGATTGGCTCAAGGAGATTGAGAGAATCTACAGAGTTATGGAATGTTCAGAGGGAAGCAAGGTGCGATTGGGTGCACACAGACTAGTATCTGAGGCTGATGACTGGTGGGTTGGCACTCGCCAACGATTGGATGCATCTAGGGAGGCAGTCACCTAGGCTGTGTTCAAGAGGGAATTCCTGAGGATGTATTTTCCTGAAGATTTTCGGGTAAATAAGGAAGTAGAGTTTTTGGAGCTGAAGAAAGGCATCATGCCGGTGACTGAGTATGCTGCAAAGCTCACTGATTTGGCAAAGTTCTATTCGCATTATAGTGAAGCAACTGCTGAGTTCTCGAAGTGCGTTAAATTCGAGAATGGTTTGAAGCCTGAGATCAAGCAGGTGATTGGCTATCATAGAATCCATAGGTTTTCGGATCTGGTTGATTGTTGTAGGATCTATGAAGAAGACAGTAAGGCTCGGTCTAAGCACTTCAGAGGTTTAGCTAAGAGAAGAGGTAAGCATCAAGAGAGTCGTGGAAAACCTTATGCAGCTCCTGCTGATAAGGGTAAGCAGAAACAGAATGAGGGGAAGAGGCAAAGTGGGGGAGGTTCTCCTACTTCTCTTAAGTGCTATAGGTGTGGTGAGATGGGTCATCGTGTCAGGGAGTGCACGAGTGATGTGAAGAAGTGTTTCAAGTGTGGTCAGCCTGGACACGTGATAACTGAGTGTAAGGCAAATCTGGTTACTTGCTACAAATGTGGGGAGCAAGGTCATATCAGTATGCATTTTTAGAAACCCAAGAAAGATGCAACTAGGGGAAAGGTGTTCGCTTTAATAGGGACGCAGACTTCCAGTGAGGATCGTTTGATAAGAGGTATTTGTCACATTAATAGTATTCCTTTGATTGCTATGATTGACACTGGTGCGAAACATTGTTTTATTTATCTTGATTGTGTGAGGAAATTAGGACTTGTTGTGTCTCCTATGCAAGGAGAGGTGGTAATTGAGACTCTTGCTGATGGGTAGTTAACTACTTCTCTTGTATGTCTGAATTGTCTATTATCGATCTATGGTAAGGACTTTGGTGTAGATTTGATTTGTTTGTCGTTGAGAGGTATGGACGTGATTTTAGGTATGAATTGGTTGGATTACAACCATGCTCATATTAATTGCTTTAGTAAGTCAGTTCGGTTTCTTACTCCTGGTGAAGAGGCGAAAGAAGTTGGTTATTTGTCTGCTAGAGAGTTGAAAGCGCTTATGGATAATGAAGCGCAAGTTTTGGCGTTGTTTGCATCGTTGTTGGTGGAAAATGATGTGGCAATTAATGAATTTCAAGTGGTGAGGGATTTTATGGAAGTGTTCCCAGATGATGTTTTGTATGTGCAGCCAAAGAGGGAAATGGAATTTAATATCGATCTTGTGCAAGGAACAAGACCTATTTTGATGGCACCATATCGTATGTCAGCTTCTGAGTTATATGAGTTGAAGAAACAATTAGAGGAACTGTTAGAAAAGAAATTTATGAGACCGAGTGTATCACCGTGGGGAGCACCAATATTGTTGGTGAAGAAGAAGGATGGTAGCACGAGGTTGTGTATTGATTACAAACAACTAAATAAGGTGACAATTAAGAATAAGTATCTACTTCCAAGGATAGATGATCTGATGGATCAGTTGGTTGGTGCTCGTGTGTTTAGTAAGATCAATTTATGATCGGGTTATCACCAGATAAGAATGAAGGATGAGGATATTAAGAAGACTGCTTTTAGGACTCGGTTTGGACACTATGAATATGTAGTAATGCCATTTGGAGTTACTAATGCACCTGGTGTATTCATGGAATATATGAATCGAATTTTCCATGAGTATTTGGATCAATTCATTGTTGTGTTTATAGATGATATTCTGATTTACTCTAAGTCAGAAGAAGAGCATGCTGAACATTTGCGAATTATGTTGCAAGTGTTGAAAGAGAAAAAGCTTTATGAAAAGCTGTCGAAGGGTGAATTCTGGTTGAAAGAGGTGAGTTTTCTAGGTCACGTGATTTCGGAACAAGGGATTGTTGTGGATCCGTCCAAAGTAGATGTAGTACTACAGTGGGAGACTCGAAGTCAGTGACAGAGATTAGAAGTTTCTTGGGGTTGGCCAGTTATTATCGGAGGTGTTTTGAGGGGTTTTTGAAGTTGGCACTTCTGTTGACCCAATTGACTTGTAAGAACAAGGCGTTTGTGTGGGATTCTCAGTGTGAGAAGATGTTTATTAAGCTGAAGAAGAAGTTGACTACTGCGCCAGTTTTGATTTTTCCGAAAGTGGATGAACCGTTTGTGGTTTATTGTGATGCTTCTCTTATGGGTTTAGGTGGAGTATTAATACAAGACGGCCAGGTTGTGGCGTATGCCTCGTGTCAGTTGAGAATTCATGAGAGGAATTATCCTACTCACGATTTGGAGTTGATAGCTGTTGTTTTTGTCTTAAAGATTTGGAGACATTACTTGTATGGTTTGAGGTTTGAAGTTTATAGTGATCATAAGAGTTTGAAATACCTGTTTGATCAGAAAGAGCTGAATATGAGGCAAATGCGTTGGTTAGAATTTCTGAAGGATTATGACTTTAGTTTGAATTATCATCCGGGTAAGGCTAATGTTGTAGCTGATGCTTTTAGTCAGAAGACATTGCATATGTCAGATATGATGGCCAGAGAGTTGAAGTTTATTGAGAAATTTAGAGATATGAGTTTGGTTTGTGAACAAACACCTCATAGTGTGATGTTGGGAATGCAGAAAGTTAATAATGATTTTCTTGATCGTGTTCGGGAAAGTCAGAAGTCAGATGTGAAATTGATGGACTTAATGGTTAATGATGAACGAGTGGGAAATAATGAATTTTGAGTTGATGAACAGGGAGTACTGAGATTTCGGGATCGCATATGTATTCTTGATGATGTTGATTTGAAGAGAATGATTCTTGAAGAAGGACATAGGAGTGGCTTGAGTATTCATCCAGGAGCGACGAAAATGTATCAGGATTTAAAGAAGATATTTTGGTGGTCTGGTATGAAACAAGATGTGGCTCAATTTGTGTATACATGATTGACTTGCCAAAAGTCGAAAGTGGAACATCAGAAACCTACTGGTTTGATGCAACTGTTGGATATACCCGAGTGGAAATGGGATAGTATATCGATGGATTTTGCTACGGGATTATCTACTACTCCAAGAGGGCATGATGCTATTTGGGTGATTGTAGATAGTTTGACAAAGGCAGCACATTTTATTCCGATTGGTATAACTTATTCATTGCAGAGATTGGTAGAGATATATGTGAGTGTAATTGTGAAATTGCATGGAATACCTTTGAATATTGTGTCGAATAGAGATCCGAGGTTTACTTCGAGGTTTTGGGAAAGTTTGCAAGAGGCATTGAGTTCGAAGTTGAAGTTGAGTTTAACTTATCATTCTCAGACTGATGGACAAATAGAGAGGATGATACAATCCTTGGAGGATTTGTTGAGGGCTTGTGTGCTTGAACAAGGAGGTGTTTGGGATAGTCACTTGCCGTTAATTGAGTTTATGTATAAAAACAGTTATCATTCCAGTATCGAGATGGCACCGTTTGAAGCTTTGTATGGTCGAAGATGTAGAACACCTTTGTGTTGGCATGAGTCGGGAGAGAGTGTTGTACTTGGACCTGATATTGTGCAACAAACCACTGAGATGGTGAAGTTGATTCAAGATAAGATGAATACTTCACAGAGTAGGCAAAAAAGTTACCATGATAAGAGGAGAAAGGATCTTGAATATCAAGAAGGAGACCATGTGTTTTGAGGGTTACTCCGGTGACCGGTGTTAGAAGAGCTTTGAAGTCGAGGAAACTTACTCCTAAGTTTATTGGGCCGTATCAGATTTCGACGAGAATTGGACCTGTTGCTTATAGAGTGGCGTCACCACCAAGATTGTGAAATTTGCATGACGTGTTTCATGAGTCACAGCTTCAGAAGTATGTTCCGGATCCATCACATGTGATACCGATGGATGAAGTTGAGGTAAGAGATAATCTTATGGTTGAAGCATTACCGGAACGAATTGATGATTGGGAGGTAAAGCAGTTGAGGGGCAAAGAGATTGTCCTGATGCGAGTGGTTTGGGGAGGAGCTACCGGTGGGCATATGACTTGTGAATTGGAGAGCAGGATGCAAGAGTCGTATCCAGACCTTTTTGCTTGAGGTATGTTTTCGAGGACGAAAACCTTCTAAGTGGGGGAGAGTGTAACACCCAGATTTTATTTAAATTATTTTATTGAGAATGTTGTGTTGTGGTGTGTAAAGAATAATATACATTATCAAATATAATTATGATATTAAATTATATTTTGGTGGATAATTGTATTATTAGTTGATAGATAAAATAAAGGGAATAAATAAAGGATAAGTACAAGGTGGTCAATTGGTGAAAGTAATAAGGGTAAAAAGGGGAAGATCTTAAGTAGGGTCTTAGGGATTATGTTGGAAATAAGAAAAAGGGGAAAACATAATCGTATTTGGGAGAGAACAAGAACGATTGTGAAAAGGTGTGAAGAGGAGAAGAAGAGGAAAAAGGGTTTATTCGTGAAGAGTTCGTAAAGAAGAAGAAGAATTTCTTAATGAAACCTAAGGTAAGGATGGGATTCTTCCATCTTAAGGCTTTTATAATGGGAATTGGGTAGGTTGAGGATTAGGGATTGATATTGTGGTGGATGGACGAATGATTAGGTTGGAATATGTGTTGTTGATCGTTACTAGTTGTTAATTGTATGAATTAAATGGTGAATTTGATGAATACTGTTGTTTTTGGTTGTTGTTGGTGTTGGATACATGAGAAATTTGTAGTAGGTTTGCATGCTGAGAGTAGAGTTGTGATTTACGAAATTGCAGAGCTCGCTTAGAGAAAAGAGTCAGGGGGTTTGGCGCTTAGCGAGCCCTGGAGCGTGAAAAATTAATTTTTAAATTCTAAAAAATTATTTTAAATGCATAGTAATGCCTAGGGACTGATGGGGTGTAGTTAGAGGTGGTGAAAGATGAGTTATACACTTAATTGTAGGGATAATTAGTGTGACTTGAATTTAAACATGATTGATGTGTATGTTGTGGTTGTTGTTGTGATGTTGTGCTTCATATGCTTATTAATGTTATACGATTATATGATATGTTGTGATATATGTTGTGTTGCGTTGTTGTGATATGAGTTGAATTATATGATTATATGTTATGAAATGCATGATAATCGTGATGATGATAATTAGTAGTATATTGATTGATGTTGCGATATGTAGTCGTTGTTGTTGATGTTGTATGATGTAGTTGTTGTGAGTATGCCTATGTGTCATTGATGTTGCATGACATGTTGCATACGTTGTTTAACATACCAAGGTGGGGTATGTCATTGTAGTGATGTTGGTGCGGTCATGAAATAGGGATCGTACGTGGTCTTGAAATAGGGGTCGAGGGTGTGATCATGAAATAGGGATCATACTGGACCATGAAAGAGAGGTCGAGAATTCCGAAGGGAATTTGATCTTGATTTAGAGACCGAATTATGGTACCGCATGCATAGAGTCAAGTTGAGTCTCATTGCATAATTGTTGTGGTCGTTGTATATGATGTTGTGGTTTATGTGTTGTTGTTGTATGTAATGTTGTAGAATAGTCGTTGTGAGAAGTGGTATAATTTTAGGATACTTATCTAATTCTTATTATATTATCTTTATGATATAAGTATCTCACCCCTTTTGTTTGAATGTTACTCTCCCGTTGGTAACGTGCAGGTGAGAATTATAAGTCGAGTGGTGGTCAGTGAAGTCGGTGTACTTCTCGTTCTTAGGGTGTCGGCTCTGATACGTCGCTTTGGGAGTAGGGTCGACGTTGGTTTTATTTGTTATTTCTTTTTAAAAACAATTTTGTAATTGAAGATAAGTTATGCTAAATGTTTTTGAAAACGTATCAGTGAGTCGTTTATGAAGTTGACTGTGACACTCAAATAAAATTTGAAAATTTTACTCTAATTTTATAAATATTTACGTGGGGAAATTTGGGTGTTACACAATCAGCGTATGAGAGTTGAGAATTTAGGGCTCTCTGCTCATTTTAGTAGTATACGCGTAGGAGACCACGTCAATACGTGTAAGGCGCAGCGTATGGGGGTACCATATGTGTAATGCCCAACGTAGGGGCTTGGAATACGCGTATGATGCAGTGTAGTGGGTGCGTAGGAGTTTTCCATACACGTATGGCCTGAGCCAATACGCGTATAACCAAAGTAGTAAGGCAAATTCTGCCGTTTTGAGATTTTTGTCCCAATTTTGCATACGTTTTCGATTCTTTTGATTTAACTTTGAGATAAACCTTAGGGCATATTTAATCGAGGATATATATATATATATATATATATATATATATATATATATATATATATATATATATATCAAGAGATTGATTAATGATGAAATGTAGGTGGATTTAACTAGTTGATTAATCGGTTAAGTCGCGTGAGGATAATATTGGTGATTATGTGGAACTATTGTTGCATATTGCTCAGATGGATTATGTAGATGTATAGTATGGTGGTATACATGTTGTATGCATATTCATAGTCATGCATACATTGTTATATTGTTGTTGGGATGAATCATTGTCAGATGGGCGTATGCGATTCATATGTACTCCATTATGGAGAATGGTGGGATAATCATTGCCGAGTGGGCGTATGTGATTTATCTGTGTTCGATTGAATGTATAAAAACTGGTACCACATGCATTATTTCATTGTTGAGTCGCATTGCATAAATATTGTTGTTTCCGTTGTTGCATAATTATTGGTGTGATGTTTGTTGTATATGTGTTGAGTGAGAGACTATCCTTGATGTGTTTTATGCACCGTTAATATTTGAATTTGTTTCTCACCCCTTTGTTGTTGTTATGTTTGTGCTTGTTTGGAAGTATAGATAATCCAGGTACTTGAGTGTACATGGAAGTCGTGTTGCTTGTTCGAGTCGTATGATGCTCTAATACGTAACACGGGATGGGGACTTTTGTTATTTATTTATTTTTGTTACATATCTTTACACATTGTTGGAAACTTTATAAACCAAAGTTATTGAGAATATTTTGTTGATTGATGGCATGTTTCCTAAGCTGAACAAATTATATTTTCCGCTGTTTTTAATTAAAGAATAGTATGTTAATAATTTCAGATGTTGTGGCATTCCACTTATATAAACTCTGATTTTTCATAGAAAATTATTATTTTATAAACATGGAAAAGTGGGGTGTTACACCTGGCACCCCCATAGGAATTTATTGTTGTCGTGGCCACTAAGGGCTTGACTTTTGTCTGGAGATTATATGTAGCTGACATGTGGGGTCTTTTTGTAGATGCTTCTTGCATCTTATGTAGGTTCGAATCCCTAATTCCTAGGGTAGCTGCTGGCCAGTACGATGTGTTAGGCTCTAGAAAGTTTTCTAAGGATGGGGATGAGTCGGTGGAGAAGTTTGAGACCTTTTAGCAAAAGAATTATGTGGATGAGAAAGAGCTGGCCGATTTGCAGACAAACGCCTAGCTTGTGTATTCTTTGTAGAAAGAGGTAGATAGGTACAGTTTTCCATCAACTTTTCCTTCTCAAATAACGAGGTTGAAGGCTTCTCTTGTAGAGGGAGACAAATGTTAGAAGAATGCTTCTAAAGATGTGGCGGAAGCAGTGTTTTAAAAATTGGACCGGTCATCAAACCGGTGAGGGTACTATGTTACTAGTTTATTGGTCGAACCACTGGGTCATTGGTCGAACCGTATGATCAAACCGGATTAAACTGATAACTCGGTTGAATAGATTAGTCTTTATAACAAAACTATATAGGTATAAAATTGGTCGAACCAGATGATCCAGTCTCTACAAAATATAACTAACACTTAAATTTTTTTAAAATATCTTATCATAAATTCACAAGTTCATAATCTAAATTCAAATTTTAAACAAAGGTATCACACATAACAAAATAGTATAAAATTATAAAGTCTAATTGCAAACAAAGTCTAATTGCAACATAATCTAATTAAATAGTTTATAACAAAATAACTCCAATGTGTATCAAATTTAGTTCAAAGGAGGGAAAATTGTTTCAATGTTGGGATCTCCTTCAATATTAAAATCATCTGCAGTGAAATCAATCGCATAGGCAACAACTTCCCCATCAATGATATTACTTTGTTTTATTTTTTATTTTTTAATTTTAATTTTAATTTTATTTTTTATTTCATTTTTATTTTATTTTATTTTTTATTTAATTTATTTCAATTTTTATTTTAATTTTTAATTAAAATAATCAAAAAAATTAATTAAAAAAAAATGCAATTAAACCGCCAATTTATGAAAATCGTCATTTTTTCCAGTTTACACCGGTTTTTACCGGTTCGCACTGGTTCAATGACATAGGCGGTCCAACATTTGAACCAGACCGGTTACCTGCCCGGTTCCCGGTTCGACCTATAGGCATGTTGTACCTCGGATCCATAGTTGAATTCATACTAGAAATCTCCTCTTTTAGCTCTTTGTTCTCTTCCTCGATTTTCCATTCTTTTCTGGCGATCGACCTGAATATTGTACGAATGAGACAATTTGACTTCTAAAAGAAGTGCAAGAATAAGAATTGAAAGAAAAATGCGAGTGATGCAATTGATGAATGATAATGCAATGATTAAAAATAATTGTTAATTTTTTCCTTTATTTAAAGAAAGAACTGATTGAACAAATTGTTGCAATATCATACATAAATTTTCATTGAACTGAAACAAGTTACATCCACAGTACATTTTTCAAATGCAGGAAATAAACTTAAAACTCTAAAGCTCTCTTTGTTGGGACTTCAGTTTCTTGATGATCTGCCTTTAACCTTTTGAGCGGGGCTTCCTCCAGATCTTCAGTTCTTTTCCAGGTGTAGAAGGTTTCGACGTTGACCTGAACTGGCAACTGCTCCTCCTTTTCTTTGATAAGTGCATCCTTTTCCTTCAAGAGACTCTGAATTTTTGCATTCTCTAGGATGAGAATCTGATATTTGTTTTTTCCAGGAGTTTCTCTCCCTCTGCATTTTGTTGAAAGTTATCTGAAGCTTCTCTGTATCATTTATGACATAGAGAATAGTTTCTTTCAGTGGAAGCATTCATTGTCAATTATGTCGTTAAGTGGTTTAAGTTGGTATTAAGTTGATGATTAAGTCTTATTTGGGTTGGTCGAGTTAATTAAGTCAAAATAATAATAGAATTATTAATGAAATAATATTAGTAAGTGAGCTTGGTTGTGGTATGAGAGTAGTAAAAGTGGGGGGGGTGCTATTTTAGGCCTATTAGTAATTTGGTTAATTAGTGAAATAATAGTATTATTAAGTTGAAAACCTAATTAGAAGAATTAATAAGAATTTGGTGAAAGAACAAATCTTGAGGAAGAACAAGGAGACTAGGATTGGATTTTCATAGAGAATATTTGTTATGAACTCGAGCTGCATTCAATCCAAGGTAAGAGTGGCGTTCGAATTCTATAATCAGGATTAGGATAATTCGCACGTAGGCTGGGTATTTTCATATGATTGTTGCTGTGATTCTTGTATGATATGTTGTTGTTGATTTCGTATGAATCTGTCATGAAGAATATGATATGATTTGTTATGTTATTGTAATTGTTGTTATTGCTGGACTCGTTTTGTTGCAGGAAATTTGTGTATAGATGAAATTTAGGACTCATAATCGAATGTAGTTTTGGTAGATGATGTATATACAAAAGATTATAAGTCTAAAAACAATGTAGAAACCCAATTAGGCTGAATTTGAGTGTTGAATTGGTGAAATTTGTAGCAGAAGTGGGACTGGTGTGAAAAACTGGAAATCACGTAGTAGATCTGATATTACGCGTAATAGGGGAGGTCTTACGCGTAACACATGACTGTTACACAGGCATTTCGCATAAGGAAAGGATTGTCACACGACCTTCTAGTCATTTACATAAGCCACATGTAAGAGTGTAGGCATTATGCGTAATGTCAATATTTACGCGTAATGGGGGCGTAGGAAGAAGAGTGTTATGCATAACATCAAGTCTATGCATGTATGAGTAGAGTTGTGTGCAAAAAATGCAATTTTTAGCGATTCGTCCTGTTTTCGCATCCGAGTCGAACTGAGTTGATTCTAAAAATTAATTATAGATAAAATAAGTTGATTTTAGTAGAGTTGTCCCGATCTTGGGAAATATTAAGTTGCAAGTCGATTTACCAATGTTGATATATGTTGTTGTGTTATTCAGTTGTTGTTTATGTTATTATGGTATGCCATTCATAATTTGCATACATTTGCATATTTTCAAGTGGGAGAGAATGCTCAAATAAAGTTGGCCTGGATTGGCTAATATGTTGTTGTTGCCTCGATAAACCAACAAGATTTTAAGTTGGGAGTTTTACTCCAAATGGTACCACATGCATATACATAAGTTGAGTCCCGTTATATACATGTTGTTATTTGTTGTTGATTGAAGTTGTATGTTGATGTTGCTTGTTGTGTAAAGTGGTATGATTGTACGATTTCTCGTTTATGTATTGATTATCATACTCTTGTTTATATTGTTCGATATCTCACCCCTTCTGTTTGAATGTTGCCCTTATGTTGGTAACGTGCGGGTAATCCTGAGTCGAGTACATAGTAGCTTCGAGTTGGTGTTTATCGCTCTGATACGTAGCACTTCGGAGGGATGAACGCATGTCTTGTCTTTTATTATGAATTATGTTTTAGTCTATGAATTTTTAAGTTGTTCATTTTTGAAGATTCTGTGTGGAGTTGTTTATTTTGAAAACCATGTTGAAGTAGCTTGACGTTGGAAACAAATGATGTTGTTTTAAATTTGAAATTCGATGAATCCACTGCGTAGTTTTCAGAGTATTTTTATTAATGAAGTTTATGTTGTTTTGTTTTAAAGTTGAAAAATGTGATATCCCATGTTTTTGGAGAATTTTATAACTCTGATTTAATTATAAAGTCGGGTAGAAATGGGGTGTTACATTAGTGTTATAAGAACATGTCAATTTTTCCGATCAAGTTGTCAAGTCATAGTTTGTTTAACAATCGAGTATTGTTAAGTGGTTCTAAATTTTGTTGTATTGTAGTGTTAAGTCGAAATGGCTGGAAGAAACGATACCGCAATGGCTCTTGCAATTCAAGAAATGGCTCAAGCTGTGCAAAACTTACCGAATGTTGGCGGAAATGATGAGTCTTGTACTTTGGCGACTTTTCAGAGAGAGAATCCGCCTACCTTCAAGGGAAAGTATGACCCAGATGCAACATTGGCTTGGTTGAAGGAAATTGAGATAATTTTCCGTGTGATGGATTGCACTCTAGCGTAGAAGGTTCGTTATGGAACTCACATGTTGGCAGTTGAGGCTGATGATTGGTGGTTGGAAACTAGAGAAAGGTTGGAAGCTACAGGTGAAGAGACCACTTGGGCTGTATTTTATAGAGAGTTTCTGAGGAAGTATTATCCTGAAGATGTACGTGGTAAGAAGGAGATTGAATTCCTTGCACTGAAATAGGGAAATATGTCGGTGACTGATTGTGTTGCAAAGTTTACGGAGTTGTCGAAGATTTATACACACCATGATGCGGAGATTGTTTAATTATCAAAGTGCATCAAGTTTGAGAACGAGTTGAGCTTTGAGATTAAGAAGGTTGTAGGGTATTTGAAGATTCATGTTTTTGCTGACCTGGTTGATAGTTGCAGGATCTTCGAAGAAGATAACAATGCTCACTAAAAGATTGTTACTGATAAGAGAACCAAGAATCTGTCGAACCGTGGCAAGCCTTATGATACTCCAGTTGGTAAGGATAAGCTGAAAGTTGCTTCGGGTCAGAGTACTAGTGGGGGGAGACGCTCCTACTAGTATTGTTTGTTTTAAGTGCAGGAAAGATGGACACAAGAGCAATGTATGTACTGTCGAGGTGAAGCGTTGTTTCTGTTGTGGAAAAGCTGGGAAAGCAATATCTGATTGCATGCATAAAGAAATGATATGTTTTAACTGCAATGAAGAATGGCACATTAGTGGCCAGTGCCAGAAGTCAAAGAAAGCAAAGTTTTGAGGAAAAGTGTTTGCTTTAGCTGGGACTCAGACGACTAATGAGGACAAGCTCATCAGAGGTACATGTTTCATTAATAGTATCCCTTTAATTACTATTATAGATACGTATGCTACCCATTATTTTATTGTTGCTGAATGTGTTAAGAGATTGAGTCTTGGGTTGTCTACTATGAAAGGAGAAATGGTCGTCGAGATTCTGGCTAAGGGATCAGTGACTACTTCTCTAGTGTGTTCGAGGTTCCCGTTGTCAATCATTGATAGAGACTTGGATGTTGATCTTGTATGTTTGTCGTTGACTGAGATGGATGTATCCTAGATATGAACTGGTTGGAGTATAACCATGTTTGTATTAATTTCTATCATAAGTCAATGAGGTTTTCTACTCTAGAAGAGGAAGTAGTTGGGTTGTTTTTGTTTAGAGAGTTGTAGAAGTTGATGAAAGAAGAAGCCCAGATGTTTTCGTTGATGGAGTCGTTATCTGTGGAGAGTAAAGCTAAGATCGAAGAGTTGCAAATGTTGAATGAATTTCCTGAAGTTTGCCATGAAATTCCTAACATACCGCTAGAGAGAGAAGTTGAGTTTGCAATTGATCTTGTACCTAGTACTAGACCTGTTTCTATGGCACCGTACAGGAAATCCGCCTCTGAGTTGGCTGAATTAAAGAAGTAGTTGGAAGAGTTGCTTGAGAAGAAGTTTATGAGACCAAGTGTATCGCCGTGGGAATTGAGAAAAGTTGCTCCAGTTCTGTTGGTTAAGAAGAAAGATGGAAGTATGAGGCTTTGTGTAGATTATAGACAGTTAAACAAGGTGAAAATTAAGAACAAGTATCTGTTACCAAGAATAGATGATTTGATGGATCAGTTGGTAGGTGCTCATGTGTTTAACAAGATCGATTTGAGATCAGGATATCATCAGATTAAGGTAAAAGATAAGGATATTCAGAAGACGGCGTTCAGAACATGATATGTACATTACGATTATTCGGTGATGCCTTTCGGTGTGACTAATGCGCTGGGAGTATTCATGGAGTACATGAGTCGTATTTTTCCTACTTATTTGGATCGATTTGTGGTTGTTTTTATTGATGATATTCTGATTTATTCTAACTCAGAAGAAGAGCATGCAGAAAATTTGAGAACAATATTAGAAGTTTTGAAGGATAAGAAGTTGTACGCAAAGTTGTCCAAGTGTGCATTTTGGTTGAAGGAAGTCAACATTCTCGGTCATGTGATTTCAGGTAGTGGTATTGTTATGGATCCTTCTAAGGAAGATGCTGTGTTGCAATGGGAAACTCCAAAGTCGGCTACTGAGATTAGAAGTTTCTTGGGATTAGCTGGATATTACCGAAGGTTCATTGAAGGATTTTCTAAGTTGGAATTTCCATTGACTCGGTTGACTTGTAAGAGTAAAGCTTTTCTGTGGGGTGTCCAATGCGAAGAAAGTTTTGTAAAGTTGAAGAAGAGATTGACGCCGACTCCAGTTTTGACTTTACCGAATTTAGAAGAACCGTTTGTGGTGTATTGTGATGCTTCGTTGATGGGTTTAGGAGGTGTTCTTATGCAGAATGGTAAAGTAATTGCTTATGCATCGAGACAGTTGATGGTTCATGAAAAGAACAATCCTACGCATGATTTGGAGCTTGTTGTAGTTGTTTTCATACTGAAAATCTGGAGGTGTTATCTTTATGGTTCTAGATTTGAAGTGTTTAGTGACCATAAGAGTTTAAAGTATCTGTTTGATCATAAAGAGTTGAATATGAGGCAACAAAGGTGGTTGGAATTGTTGAAAGACTATGATTTTGGTTTGAATTATCATCATGGAAAATCTAATGTTGTCGCCAATGATTTAAGTCGAAAGAGTTTGCATATGTCGACAATGATGGTTAAGGAGTTAGAGTTGATTGAGCAGTTCAGATATATGAGTCTAGTTTGCGAAGTAACACCGAAGAGTGTCATGTTGGGAATGTTAAAGATTAATAATGAATTTCTAGACAGTATCAGAGAGGCTCAAAAGTTAGATGTGAAGTTGGTAGATTCAATGGTGGGAATCGATTAGTCTGAGCAATAGTGATTTAAAGCTGTATATGCTTGGTGTATTGAGATTTCATGATCGGATTTGTATTCCTGATGATGCGGAGGTGAAAAGAATGATTCTTGAGGAGAGTCATATAAGTAATTTGAGTATTCATCTAGGAGCGACTAAGATGTATCAAGATTTGAAGAAGTTGTTTTGGTGGCCTGGGATGAAGAATGTTGTAGCACGTTTTATGTATGCCTATTTGACTTGTCAGAAGTCGAAAGTTGAACATCAGAAAGCATGTTGGTTTGTTGCAACCCTTGGAAATTCTAGAATGGAAATGGGATAACATTTCTATGGACTTTGTATCGGGATTACCTAATACTTCAAGGGGAGATGATTCGATTTGGGTGATTATTGATAGGCTTACGAAGTTGGCTCATTTTATTCCTATTAACATCAGTTTTCCAGTATCAAAGTTGACAGAGATTTATGTTAGAGTGATTGTGAAGTTGCATGGTGTTCCTTTGTGTATTGTGTCGGATTGAGATCTGAGGTTTACTTCTGAGTTTTGGAAGAGTCTTCAAGAAGCATTGGGTTCTAAGTTGAGGTTAATTTCAACGTATCATCCTCAGACAGATGGTCAAACTGAGAGGACGATCCAGTCATTAGAGGATTTGTTGAAAGCTTGTATTCTTGAGCAGGGAGGTTCGTGGGATACTTATCTTCCATTGATCGAGTTCACGTATAATAATAGTTACCCTTATAGTATCGGAATGGCACCCTTTGAGGCATTGTATGGTCAGAGATGTAGGACTCTGTTATGTTGACATGAATCTGGAGAGAGTGCAGTGCTTGGACCAGAGATAGTCCGAGAGACTACCGAGAAGGTGAAGTTGATTTGAGAGTGTAAACACCCCAAATTTGCCCTCACTAATTTCGCAGCATGGCTTGTGATCTTTCATATTTGCATTAGTTTAAGCATATCATCTCATATTGCATTTTTGTTTCATCTGTATAGTTCAAGTTCATCTGCATCTAGGGTTTGTGATCTGAGTAATCCAAAGATCCATCTGAGCTACTCCAAAGGATTCCAATCATTCCAAGAGGTTCCATGTATGTTCAATCATCATTTTATATCCCTCAAAGATCAAGGAAGTCAATCACAAGAACTGGAAAAGCATGGAGGTAAAGCTAGGGTTTCACTGCACAGATGACCTGAAATTAGGGTTTTGGTTTCAGAGGCCATAACTCCAATTTTTTTGGTCATTCTTTTTTCTAATGGTCTCAATATGTTATAAGGATCATGTGTACCAATTTTGATGAAGAAATTCATTGTGGAAGTCATTTATTCACTGGGTAACTTCTTGAGCAAGTCAGAGCAAAATCAGGGCATCTGAGACCCCCAACAATGGAACCAAAGTGGATTTTTTATAAAATTGAAGTTATATGATCTTTATTTGATCATTGAAGTGCTTGTAAGTTCACAAAATTTAAGAAAATTGAGCTAAAGCAAAAGTTGCCAAAAATGGAAATGACTTGTAATGGAAACATTCCATTTTGGGAAAGTATTTCAACCTCCTCTTTCTCAACCAAAAATGCTTCAAATGAAAAATTGTTGGTCATGAAAGTTGTAGATTGGATCATTACCTTTTCAAAAAGTACAAGAACAAGTTCTAATTCATTATGGAACTCAAGTTATGGCTTGGCAAAGTTGGCAAAAATCACATAATTTTCACTTTCATGCCAAAGAGGATTTTTTGTAAATTCACAAACCAAGCCATTTTGTGATTTCTAATACACTTCTACGCATCATACAAACATAGTGTATTGCCTAAGAATCAGAATTTCCCAAAGAATCATCTCATTTCATGCCTTGAACTTCAAGAAATCAAAAAGGGGCCAAACTTTTTCAAATTTGCAAAAGAGCATGGAACTTCTCATACACTTGCTGCAGCACCCCAATCTCAATTCCATGGTTCTCCTTGATCTTTGCTGAGCCAGCCCATACCTCAAGTACAAGTTATGTTGACATTTTGGCAACTTGCCCATACCAATCACCACAGTCCACAACAACTCCTTTGACCTATCAAACATTGTTATGTGGATCAAAAGCAACTCATAACATACATCACACAAGGCCGAAACCTCAGAATCACCAAGTTCCTCAAAATCACCCCAAAAGCAAAAGCTTTCGAAACTCATAGCACACACACTCAAACTTCAAACTTTTTTCATTAATCAACTCAGCATCACAAGAGGATCATTTCCCACCCTTCATTGCAGCCTAAAAACACCCAAAACTGAAACACGGTTTCTGGCCAGTTGAAGAACAACCATTCAAACCAGCCATTATAAACTCTCTTCAAGCATCAAAGCATCACCAGGAGGATCATTGGAGTCATTTTTCACCAAAGAGGAGGCCAGATAGCTCAGATTGAGAAAGCTCCACTTCAGGTATCCTCAAGAACAAATTTTCCAAAAATGCGATTTTAGGTTATATAAATGTTATTTATGCTTTGATGATCATCATGATCTATTTAGTTTGGAAAATGGTTGCGAAATGAGCATGTACTGACTGTCTGAAAGTTTCACCATTTTTGTGTTCTTCTTCGAATCTTGAGTTTCAGCCATTAGAAATTAGTTTTGAGGTTAGATTCATGCTTAGGAAGGTGTGAGGGAGTGATCTGGAGCTTTAGAGCTTTGGAAATGGGCTAGGGAAGAAGTTGATGTTGGGGTGTTGCCGGAGAAGATGATCGGAACACTGTTCCGGTCACCTGAAAAGGATTAGGGCTAATTCTAGGGTTTAGTGTGTCAGGCGTGTTCTGGGCCCTTGGATCAGGATTAATTTGAAATGGGTGGCCAGGATTAGTTCAGATTAGGTTTAATCGTGATTAATTAATTAATTAATTAATTAGGATTTAGTCAGTTTGAATTGTGGCCATTAAGATGCGCGGGTGGTCTTCCCTACAAACCCCAGTTTAAACCTGGTCCATTGGATCAGTTGACCAGCCTTTAATTAATATTTTATTTCATTTGAATCCATTTATTTTGTCTAAATTATTTAAAATACTTAGAAAATTCCAAAAATATTTTTCTTCTGCATTTTGATTTCAAATATTTTTCTCCACCCAAAAACATTTTTATTTTTATTTTTTGCATTAAAAAACCATTTTAAAAATATTTAAATGTTTATTTTAGTTAATTAATGAAAATTAATTAATTAAAATATCATTTAGGTTTCTAAAAATCCCAAAAAAATTCACATTGCATCTTAGGACATTTAGAAACATTGTCAAACCATTCATACAAATTTCTTTTTGGTTTTGATTCAACTTTGACATTTTTCTTGAATTTAGGGCTCATAAAAATCCCTTTTAGAACCCTAACTTCAAAAATTCATTGTTGCCTAACCATGAAGGGTTTGACATTGGTTATTTTTGCATTGATCTTCATATGGCATGTAGTATCTAGCATATTTTTATCACAAATTTATCTTGCATTTTCAAATTGATTTGCATTTTCCCTTTTGAGGTACCCTAAAACCCTAGCAAACTTAGAAAAATCACAACTTTCTTTATTTTAAGAGTTAGACCTTCTCCTTTGGGGTGTGATATCATATGTGGTTAGGGTTCCTTTGAGTTCATTTGCAATTTTTTATCATGCTATTTGCTTCTGTTTTGACCTTATACATCTCATGTTGCCTTAAAACCCTAATTTTACATGTTCATTTGCATTCATCTTGCATATGCATCCATACATGAACTTTCCATGACATTTCTTGCATTCATATAGCATATAAGACATCTTAGGACATATTAGAATCATGTTTTATCATTACTTCATTCATTTGCCATGATGTGCATCCATTTCATTCCATAAGCTTTCATGAACTTTCAAACTTCAAAGCATGCTTCCTTTGCATTTCATCTCTTGTATGAACATTCCTAGAACTTTAGATGCCTTTGCATCATCTCATAGCCCCATTTGCATCATGTGTTTGCTTATGGTTTTGGTTTTACCTTTGCATATGTTTCATTTTCATTTCATTTCTTTCCTTTATGTTAACCTTTTCAGGTGGTAAGTAACTTGAGAAGTGAATTTGCCTTCACTTCTCATTCTTCTTATGCATCATTGCTGCATTTTTTATTTGCTTTAGAGTGAGATTGCTCATTCATGTTCATCATTCACTTTCTTTCTCCAAGTTATTTATCTTCTTCAGTGAATTAAGTAACTTGTTTCTTCTGCTTCTCCTCCTTTCATCTGCTTCTTCAATTGGTGGCTTCTCTGAAGATCTCTTGCAAGCCTTACAAACCATAGGAACATCCAAGCATGAAAATAATTAGGGTTTTTATTAGTTCCCCTTTAGATTTTACCTTTGTGTCTTCTTTGTGTCTTCTTTGTGTCTTTCTTCTCACCTCATCATTAGAGACTAAACCTTTAAGGTTTTAAGACTTTGTGATTAGGGTTATGCATGCATCCTTCTCTTAGGATGGAGTGCATAACTTTAATCCTAAGTGTTAAACCATTAATTTGTTTAAACCTCTTAATTAATCCATCTTAATAATCACTAAGACAATAGCTTGTAACTTGGGCCTTGCATTAGGGTTCTAATTCTTCCTTTATTGGTTAAGAAGGACTAACCCTAGTGTTAATGGGCAAGTCCCCCTCAAGTTGTCTTAAAAACCATAAAATTCACTTCTTAATCACACACTTAATTAAAATCCACTTTAATAAAGGTTTGTTTTGTCATGAGGTTAATCCCTAATCATGGATTAAGTTGAGGTATCTTCCTCAGCTTAAGTGTGCTCATCTATTATCCTTCTATTAGGATGGTGTAATGAGTTCACTAATCCCTGATTATGGCTTAAACTCATTACTTAACACTAAACAAAAACTCAAAAAAACATCTAAATAATCACAAGTAGGTTAATGATCTTAATCCCACATCATCGTGGTAACTAAGTTTGAGGTTCTTATCTCATACTTAAGGTATTCTCATTATCCCTAATCAAAGTGAGGATATGATGAGTTTACTAACCCTTGGTTTAGGCTTAAGCTCATTAACTTATGACAAACACAAAAAGCAATAAAAGATTGAAAACACAAAAAACAAACAATAATCATCTCCTTCGGGATTCTTTTCTCATCATCTTCACTCATAAACAAGAATTTGCTTCTTCCGTCTAATGCAAGACAGTTAGCACTCGAGCCAGACGAGTCATACACTTGAGCATAGGCAAGCAAACAGTTCACAGTCAATTCATTCTTCAGTCTCTTTGAGTTGAACTACGGTGTTCTGACTTCCTCATTGCACGAGAGGATACGTAGGCATAACTTAACCGTTATCGAACAAAAGTCTCTGTGTCTTCCCCATCTTTCAGCATTCTTCTTAAGCCTCATTCCTGAGCACCTCACTTCACTTTCTTGCACTGACACTTGTACATTTCTTTTCCATCTTTTGCACACAGATAGCACAGACACTACCCCCTTAAACACAAATATTTTAAGCGTGGATCCCGTCGAGTACGACGGAAAATCTGGGTGCTAATACCTTCCCAGGTTGTAACCAACCCCCTTTCTCAGTTTCTCTGGTTCGCGACCATCTTATCCATATCTTTCTAGGTTTATGCAGCATTACCTTTCCTTCGGGATAAAAATGCCTAGCTGGCGACTCTATTCACTTCATTTTCATCTTATCCTTTCGCCGACCGCTCGCGTCTGTACCCTATCTGAACGGGTGTTTTTCGGGGGAGCGAAAACTTGGCGACTCTGCTGGGGAGTCTTATATTGCAACCAGGGCTTCTGGTTCTTTTTGTGGGTTCCTCCTAGCGCTTGTTTGATTTGTGTTTACGGGGGTGTTATGTGCTACTTGTGCTTGTCTATTTGCTTTATTTATTGCTTTCTGTATAGCTTTATTTATTGCTTTCATTTACAGTTTTTTATATTTCATACTATCATTATCATGTGCTGGATCTATGTTTTCCTTGGTGAGTGGGGTTCATTGAGTGATTAAGGTCCTATACCTGGGACCTGAGTGACACATAGGCTAGAGTGGCTTCATATTCTTTCCCATTCCATTTTGGTCTGGTGCGGGAATATGAAACACAGTTCAGACATGGGTTTCTTCTTGAGAACTCTGTGCTACAGATTTCCTGTAGTACTAGGGCTATCTGGGAAGCATGCTAAGTCTGGATGACCTTTTTTTATGACGTTCAGCATCTGAGGTGAATTAGAGGAGGATCTTTTATGGTTATTGTAAACACTGTACCTCCGGGTTAGAAGAGTTTACACTTCTCATAACTGATCCAAGTCTGAGGATCCTTGTTCTAGAATATTACATGTGAGGGGGTTGGGATGTTTACAGGTTTGCAGGAACCCTTGGCCACATCATACCCTGTTACTAGTTTTGTTTTAAGAATGCATCACTTTGGATAGTTCTTGTGATTACCCCGGACTTGTGACTCTTTATTTGAGTCCCCCACCTGGTTACTGGATTTCTAAGCCTCCATCCGGACTTATGAACATACATGGACTCTTAGCAAGGCAGATAAACAGATCCAGCACTTGATCACAAACCCTTTGCAAATCATTTGCATACATCATTTTGCATCATTTAACATTTTCTTATTTGTTTTACAGGGTATCCACCATTTTGTCTTTGGTTTGGTTTTAACCCCTTCTGCTACTTAGACTGCTTCATTTATCTTCTCCAGCACCTTTATCAGTTTGTCAGTGATTCTCCTCCAGCTATCTTCATCAGAGACTCATCTTCAGCATCTATTTCAGTAGCCTTCATCGACAATTGCTCTCATCTTCTTCACCAGCATCCATGGACACTTCAAGAAAGAGCAACATCACTTACCACTTCTTTGAGCCTACCCTGACTGGCATCAGGCAGATCCAGACCCTCATTACTCCTGATCATGTCCCACTATTCAGAGAGCATTATGGAGGCATATTGGACATGGTCATGGATCTAGATGCATCTCAAAGGAGCATGATCCATACTTGCTTACAGTTTTATGATCCTCCACTCAGATGTTTCACTTTTCCTGATTTCTAGTTGGGACCTCTGTTAGAAGAATTTTCAATGTTGTTAGGAGTTCCTATCAGGAGAGGAATTCCTTTCAACCCTGAGATAAATGCTCCCAGAAATGAAGACATAGCCAGGGCATTGCATTTGGAGCCTGCCCTCATTGATCAGAACATGACAACCAAGGCTGGGGTTCCAGATCTTCACCTAGACTTCTTGATCTCCCAGGCTACTCTACATGGTGCAATAGGGGAATGGAAGGCTGTCTGTGCACTTCTAGCCCTCAGTATATATGGGGTTATCTTGTTTGCAGATGAGCCAAAATTTGTGAGCAAGAATGCCATTCACCTGTTCTTATTGAGAAACCCAGTTCCTACCTTGCTTGGGGACTTCTACTACTCAGTACATCAGAGGAATGAGAAGCAAAGAGGAAGACTGGTCAGATGTTGTGCTCCTCTTTATTACTCTTGGCTGCTAAGACATTTGCCAAAGTCAGATACCTTCCTGAACCCTCATCAGCAGAAGAACTGAGATAAGAGATTCATTGCCTTGACATCAGATGACATTAGATGGTGCACTCAGAGCACCAAGGGCAAGGACATCATTACTAGCTGTGGGCAATATCCTAATGTGCCTTTGATAGGAGTGAAAGGTTGCATCAACTAAAAACCTTTACTGTTTAAAATACAATTAGGGTATGCTTTGGTTCATCCTCCCAGAGGACAAGATTTGGCTGAGACCCTCTACTGTGAGATCCAGCCCAACTCTATTGTTATCAGACAAGCTGCCTGGGCTTGGGATAACATCCATACTAAAGGGACAGCCATCCTTGGCAAGTGCAACAACATTGCTTCAGCACAGTATTCTGATTGGTCCCGTACCAGAGCTCAGATCACTCAGATGCCATTCACCTTAGAAGATGTGCGTGGACCTTCTACAGTACAACCTGCAGCCACTGTCAGTTTGGAAGAGTTTGAAAAGCTGAAGGAAAGGAATAATCAGCTATCTGAAGCCTTGAAGAAGACTCTCTGGGAGAGAAATGACAGCCGTCTAGATAATGAGAGATTGGAAAGGCTCAGGATTTAGCACCTGACCAAGATTGAGAAGACGGACGACTACATCAGAAAAGCGAGGGTAGGGGACTTAGTGCTGACGAATGCTTGCAAGGAAGCAAAGACTCAGAAGGCTAGGGCAGAGCATTATCTAGAGGAAAGCCAGGCTAGGTGGATCAGGATCACTGAAGCCCGTGCACAAGAAGACCAAAGGACTCAGGCTAAGATAGAGCAGTTGGAGGCTAGTGAGAAGAAGCATCAGGAGGCTTTATTAGCAGCTCAGAGGGAGATATCTGAATTGAAACTCCGGGCGGGGTTGAAGAGGTCAAAGGATCAGGGCAAGCATAAGAAGTTAACCAGTGCCATTGCTACCAGAAACCTCCTCATCAGGACTATCACAGAGCACCCAGTGGGTCCAGTGATGGAGGCCCTCCTGAAGGAAGTCAGAGAGGATGACTTTGGATTAGACGTTTGATTCTTTTGCTTGTACTTTTTCTTTTGTTGTACTTTTGATTTTGTTGTTGTATTTTGACCCACCATGGGATGTTATTGTAATCAAACTATGTATTTTCACTCCTTGTAATATATCAGTTTGTACCCTTGGAAGACAAATAGGCATATTGCATTGCATACTAACATTTTCTTTGTTTTGTAAGTTTTTGTATTATTGTTGTTTCTCACTTTGTTGTGGTTTTAGGAAACATTGCTCGCAGAAGAGTGTTCCCTGTCAACAGAATACACCGGTACTCGACGGGAAACAACCTTCCGGGACTCCAGATGGATCAAGTTCAGTAAGACTTAAATGAAGTAAGGACCCAAATGGCCAATGAGAGGGTTGAGATGAGGAATCAGATGACCCAATTCATGACTGTAATGACTGGTTTAGCTCAAAGCCAGAAAGACTAAGGGATTTGGTTGAAAGGAAGACTCCCGAGGAACACCATCCAGGTACAGGAGGTACCAGTAACAACGATCACGTGCAACCTCGCACTGATCCACCAGAGTTTGGGCCTCATCTAAACCCAGAAATCAATGCCATAAGGAATACTCAGGGTAACACTGCTGGAGGAAGGGTTTTGCAAGAGGATCCTCAAGAAGAGCATTTTACAGTTGTTGGGGCTGGGGACGAAGTTTACGACCGTAGGCTGGATGAAATTGCAGAGAAGCTGAGGTCTCTTGAATCCCAGAATTCCCTAGGGTTTGATGTAATGGACATGGGATTGGTGGAAGGGGTGAGAATTCCTCACAAGTTCAAACCCCTGTGTTTTGAAAGGTATAATGGAACATCCTTCCCACGCACCCATCTTCAATCATTCTTGGGAAGATTAAAAGCATACACCATGGACGAAAAGCTGTGGATGTTTTACTTCGAGGATAGTCTGACAGGGGCATCCCAAGAATGGTATTCCCATTTGACTAGAGCCACGGTAAGAAACTGGAAAGACTTGGCTGAAGCTTTTATCCGTCAGTATCAGTATAACTTGGACATGGCCCCAAACAGGACCCTCCTAAAGGGAATGTCTCAATCTTCCCGTGAAAGCTTCAGAGAATATGCCCAAAGGTGGAGGCAACTTGCTGCTGCAGTTCAACCCCCCATGTCTGAAAGGGAAATGGCAGACATGTTCATGAATACTCTCTAAAGGACCTACATTGACAGACTGGCTGCATTTTCTTCTACCAACTTCGCAGACGTGGTAATAGTTGGGGAAAGAATAGAGAGCCTATTGAAGATGGGAAAGATCTCCGATAACGGTGCCAGTTCAAGCAGTACAAGAAAACCATTTGCTGGGCCCTGTAGATCTGGTGAGACAAACTCTGTGCAATGGGACGATGGAGACCCCAATACTTGCCCAGAACAGTTGTTGCTGTTACTATCCCTGCTCCACCTCCTCAGTATACTCAACAACCACAACAGTTTCCACAACAACAACAGTTTCCGCAACAAAGATCATACAACAATAACAACAATCAACAACAACGCCCGTTTCAACAACGACCATCTCAGGTCAACCGATTGATTGACCCCATTCCAATGCCATATGCTACTCTACTGCCACAACTCCTAAAGCTCAATCTGGTTGAGTTGAGGACATTGGCTCCACCTGATCCTCAAAACCTTCCTAGAAACTATGATGTCAATGCTAGGTGTGCTTTTCATTCAAACGCACCTGGTCACTCTACGGAAAAATGCAGAGATCTGCATATGAAGGTTCAGGATTTGATAGATTCAAAAGCCCTGAACTTTGCACCACCTCCCAATGTGATGAAAAATCCTATGCCAAGCCACAGTGGGCCAAGAATTAATGTTGTAGAGGATGGTTCACCCATGAGTTTAATAGAAGACATTGCATGTATTCAGACACCTCTGGCAGAGGTTAAAGCCCAGCTTTTAAAGTGCCTAGTGTTCCCAAGTTGTGAGGCCTGTTGTGAATTATGCAAACTTTCTGAGAATGGGTGTGCCAGCTTGAGGAGTGGAATTAATGACTTAATCAGAGAAGGCATTCTGCAAATTACAACCACAGCTTCTACAACACCAGCAACAAGTGAAGCTCCTACAAATGCAACAACCATCTTTCCTAGTGTTTTTTCTACAACTGCAACAACCATTGTTCCAACCGATTCAGCTACAACTTCAGCAATCATTCCATCTGTCACTTCAACACACAACAATTCATTTGCACCGGCTACTACAACTTCAACAACCAACAATGATGTTTTCACTGTCACAATTTATTATGACCCGACAACGGTCCCGAATTCCAGCAACTTTCAACAACATCAACAACAGTCTCAACAAAGCTTTAATTCACCTTCACCAACATCCACCAAAGGTCCTGTTACCATTTTCTATGATCCACAGACTATTACAGTCCCAACCTTTGCTGCAGTGAGTCCAGTCACTATCACGGTGCCCGGGCCAATCCCATATGACAAAGACAGTGTTATACCATGGCATTATGGTGCTGATGTGTACTGCAATGGAGAGAAGTCCTTCTTGATTCTCCAGTTCTCACTGCCCAAGTGGATAATGTTGGGGGAGGCGGAGGCTTCACCTGAAGCGGACGTCTCTTTGCGTCACAAGCTCCAAGAACCAGCACTGAGGCAGAGGCTGTTGCCAGGACCAAAGGGAAGAGTGTGATACCGGAAGAATATGCACCAAAGGAAACTCATAAATCATCCTTCGATCAAGATGTGGATGAGTTCATGAGAATTATTAAAAGAAGTGACTACAAATTTGTGGACCAGCTCCACCAGACTCCTTCAAAGATCTCAATCTTATCAATGTTGTTGTGTTCCGAAGCCCATCAGGATGCACTACTCAAAGTTATGCACGCCTCCTACGTGCCAGAAGAGATCACGGTGAACCAGCTGGAAACAGTGGTGTCAAATTTCAATACTAGCCATGGGTTAGGATTCACTGATGCGGATTTGACCATAGAAGGACGTATCCACAACAAAATCTTGCATATAACCTTGGAGTGCAAAGGAGCTGTTTTATCTCATGTTCTTGTAGACAATGGGTCCTCACTCAATGTCTTACCCAAGAAAGCCCTTGTCAAGCTCGAGTATGATGGGATAGCTCTTCGGCCAAGTAACCTTGTGGTCAGGGCTTTTGATGGCTCCAAAAGATCAGTTCTTGGAGAGGTGGAGCTGCCAGTGATAATCGGTCCACAAGTCTTCAAGACCATTCTCTATGTGATGGATATACAACCTGCTTACAGCTGTTTGCTAGGTCGACCCTGGATTCACGCCGCAGGTGCAGTAACGTTGACCCTTCACCAGAAACTGAAGTATGAATGAGAATGACAGATTATCACCATCTGTGGTGAGGAAGACATATTTGTTAGCCATCTGGCTACGTACAAGTATATTGAGATGGATGGTGAAATCCATGAAACAATGAGCCAAGGGTTCGAGGCCCTGAATGTCAAAGAGGCGACGACTGAAGTATTTGCTCTATCCTAGGAGGATAGGATGGGTACTTCAATTGTCTCCTATCAGCAAGCCCGGAAGGTTGTTGAAGATGCTAAGGAGCCCAAATTTGTTAGTGGGGGCATGCTCACCCCAGATGCTGTTAACAATCTGGAAGACGAGGAGGAAAGTGACCGCAACCTGGAGAGCTGGATACGTCCAAGGATCCCAGGGAACCAAGTCCTTAACTGTTCTTCCCAGGAAATTATAAGGGTTACTCCTGCAGAGTAATTATTATTTCCTGTCTTTTTAGCATGCATCAAGTCCTGCATCTTGCCCAAGGTGTCAGGACTCATTTTGTAATAGGGCCATATTGTAATTTTGTGCAAATGATTAATCAATGAATATCAGACATCTTTTGCAAACGAGTCTCTTTTTCGCTCACTGTCTTTTCATTTTTCACTTTTGTACAAAACAATAAAATGGCAATGTTTTCAAAATAAATAACTTCATTTTCACTTTTCTAAACAAGATTAAAACTGATCACTAAAACGAACCAATCTCAGTCCTTGCAGAGATTATCCTCCAGATTGCACCGACAACAACACTGCTATGACCTTGTATGACTTCGACAATCCAATTAATCAAGCCGATGAAGGGGTTGAAGAAGACTATGAGTTACCTGAAGAGTTAGCCAGGTTGTTGAGGCAAGAAGAGAAAGTGATTACTCCTCATCAGGAGGAGGTTGAAATAGTTAATCTTGGTACCGAAGAAGACTTGAAAGAAGTGAAGATCGGGGCCAGTCTGCAAGATTCAGTGAAGGAACAACTTATTGACATGCTTCGAGAGTACGTTGACGTCTTTGCTTGGTCCTATCAAGACATGCCTGGTCTGGATACTGATATCGTTATGCACAAGCTGCCTTTGAAAGAAGATTGTCCTCCAGTAAAGCAGAAGCTACGCCGTACTCGTCCAAATATGGCTATGAAGATTAAAGAAGTGGTACAAAAACAGTGGGACGCCGATTTCCTTGCTGTGACTAGTTACCCGCCGTGGGTTGCTAATATTGTACCAGTGCCTAAGAAGGATGGCAAAGTACGGATGTGTTTGGATTACCGGGATCTGAACAGAGCTAGTCCGAAGGATGATTTCCCTTTACCTCACATTGATGTATTGGTCGACAACACAGCTCAGTTCTCGGTGTTTTCCTTCATGGATGGTTTTTCAGGGTATAATCAGATCAGAATGTCACCTGAAGATATGGAGAAGACTACCTTCATCACACCTTGGGGCACATTCTGTTACAAGGTAATACCATTTGGGCTGAAGAATGCCGGAGCTACTTATCAACGGGCTATGGTAACATTATTCCACGATATGACCCACAAAGAAATTGAATGCTACGTGGATGACATGATTGCCAAGTCCCTTACTGAAGAAGACCATCTGGTAAATCTGCTGAAGTTGTTCAAGCGTCTTAGGAAATATCAGTTGAAGTTGAACCCTAGCAAATGCACCTTTGGGGTACGTTCTGGTAAGTTGCTGGGATTCGTTATAAGTGAAAAAGGAATTGAGGTCGATCCCGACAAAGTCAAAGCCATTTAAGAGATACCTGCACCAAAGACTGAAAAGGAAGTTCGGGGGTTCTTAGGTAGATTGAACTACATATCAAGGTTCATATCTCATCTTACATCGACTTGTGAGCCCCTGTTCAAACTGTTAAGAAAGGAACAAACGGTCAGGTGGAATGAAGATTGTCAGAAGGCTTTGACAAAATCAAGGAGTACCTACAAGAACCTCCAATTCTTATGCCTCCAGTTGAAGGAAGACCTCTAATAATGTACCTGACAGTATTAGAAGAATCAATGGGGTGTGTGTTGGGCCAGCATGACGAGTCTGGTCGAAAAGAGTATGCAATATACTACCTAAGCAAAACGTTTACCGACTGTGAACAACGTTATTCACTGCTCGAGAAAACTTGTTGTGCTTTAGCGTGGGCTGCTCGCCGACTAAAACAGTATATGTTGACTCACACTACCTTATTGATTTCAAAGATGGACCCCGTCAAGTACATATTTGAGAAGCCAGCACTTACCGGAAGGGTTGCAAGATGGCAAATGATTTTGACAGAATATGACATTCAGTACACATCTCAAAAGGCCATCAAGGGCAGTGTACTGTCTGACTATCTAGTTGAGCAACCAATTGATGATTACCAACCAATGAGATTTGACTTCCCTGATGAAGACATCATGTTCCTGAAAGCAAAAGATCATGAAGAGCCTATTCACACTAAAGGGCCTGACCCAGAAGAAGAGTGGACAATGATGTTTGATGGGGCTGTCAATATAAATGGTCGTGGAGTTGGTGCAGTGCTCATTACACCTAAAGGAGTTCACATGCCTTTCTCGGCAAAACTCACCTTTGCATGCACTAACAACGAAGATGAATACAAAGCATGTATCTTGGGTCTTGAGGAAGCCATTGACCTCAGGATCAAGACATTAACTATATTTGGAGATTCAGCTTTGGTAATCAATCAGACCAACGACAAATGGTACACTCACCAAGAGCATCTGATTCCATACCGTGATTACACGAGGAGATTATTGACTTTCTTCACAACAGTCAAACTTGAGTATATCCCTCGAGACGAAAATCAGTTCGCAGATGCTTTAGCTACCATTTCCTCCATGATCAAGGTTCAAACTGCCAATTATGTGCCTCGGATTTTGGTATCCAGACTAGACCGACCAGCATACGTATTCTCCGTGGACATTGCTAAAGATGACAAGCCTTGGTTCCATGACATCAAATGCTTCTTAGAGGATCAAACATACCCACCTGGGGCATCATCCAATGATAAGAAGACATTACGAAGGTTGGCTGGTAGTTTCTTCCTTAATGTTGATGGTTCATTGTACAAGAGAAATTTTGACATGGTTCTGCTCAGATGTGTTGATAAGAAAGAAGCAGACTTGCTGATGCACGAGGTGCATGAAGGATCTTTCGGTACCCATGCTGGAGGACATGCAATGGGTAAAAAATTGTTGAGATCAGGTTATTACTGGATCACAATGGATTCAGACTGTTGTGTCTATGCCAGAAAGTGCCACAAATGCCAGATCTATGAAGATAAGGTTCATGTGCCTCCAAATCCTTTGAACGTGATGTCTTCACCTTGGCCCTTTGCCATGTGGGGCATTGACATGATTGGAAAGATCGAACCGACTGCTTCAAATGGCCACAGATTCATCCTGGTAGCCATTGATTACTTCACCAAATGGGTTGAAGCAGCTTCGTATGCGAACGTCACCAGACAAGTGGTAGCCAGATTCCTAAAGAGAGACATCATCTGTCGATATGGAGTACCCGAGCGAATCATCTGGCAGAATTGTTTCGGGACTTCAAAATCTAACACCACAACTCTTCTCCTTACAGGTCAAAGATGAAATGTGCTATTGCGGCAGCTAACAAAAACATCAAGAAGATTATGCAGAAGATGGTGGTTACTTACAAAGACTGGCATGAGATGCTACCATTTTCCTTGCATGGGTACCGAACCTCAATCAGAACGTCTACTAGAGCAACACCGTATCAGTTTGTGTATGGTATGAAGGAAGTCCTACATGTTGAAGTTGAATTACCCTCCTTACGGGTACTGATGGATGTCAAGCTGAATGAAGCAGAATGGGTCCGTTCTCGGTACAATCAACTAAATCTGATAGAAGAAAAGAGATTAGCTGCAATAAGTCATGGGCAGTTATACCAGAAGAGAATGAAGAAAGCCTTCGATCAGAAAGTCAAGCTTCGGGAATACCAAGTGGGAGATCTTGTGCTGAAAAGACTTCTCCCTCCTCATACAGACCACAGGGGCAAGTGGACTCCAAATTACGACGGTCCGTTCATAATAAAGAAAGTATTCTCCGGTGGAGCACTGATGCTCACTACTATGGATGGTGAAGATTTCCTATTCCCTGTGAATTCAGATGCAGTTAAAAAATACTTCGCATAAAATGACCCGCTGGACATAAAAACAGAATGTAAGTCCAGGAAACAATAGGGCATGCCGGCGAGTCAAAAACAGAATAAAAGACTCGGGAAAAAATATGGAAAAAATTAAAAAATGCACACCCGCTGAGTTGAAAAGCCGCATTGGACAGCTCAGGCAAAAATGGGTATCCCGGTGGATTGAAAACCCGAAAGGGCGATCCACGCAAAATAAGGGAATGAGCGAACAACTGCATTCTGAATTCGTCTGTATCACTTATAACACGGTAAGCTTCGAAAGGATAAAGCATCGGTCAGAATCAGCCTTCTTCAGAAAGCAAGATGAGAAGAACGTCAAGGTCATACGGGTCATAGCAAAGGAAGCTCACCGGAGTGTCGTCAACGTTGCCAGCACTTTACTTTTTTAATTTGTAACAATCTCCTCATTCTAGGGGATCTGTTTCTTTGACTGTATTTTCCAAATCAGGGCACCCAGATTAATAAAATCAGATTTCACTCACACCTCGTCTCGTACATTTTTGTTTCGTTTGCAAAATGTCCAATATACATGATATAATATTTGCATAAAACAAATGAGCCATTATTAATAAATGCTTACAGGAAATGTATTTACTCGCAGGAATATCTAACTCCTATGACGGAATCCGGTAAGGGATGCCCTGGGATGTTTGTACATTTCTTTTTCTTAACAGGTTACAGGTATTCAAGTACGTAACATGGGGCATGCCAAACATCACTTCCCCAACACATCTTCTCCGAGCAGCATCTGCGAATGCTTTTTCCCCGACAGAGTTGTCAAAGCCTCCTCGTCCCCAGTATAAGTTTATTCAGCAAGAGTATCCCCAGCCGGGATCCCCACAGAGTCCTCTAGGAAGATCTTCCATTGATCTGTCCTCCCCCAAACAGAGTGCTAGGTCTCTCAAAGATAGAAGAACCATCTCCCCGCAGAGTTCCAGACTCTACCCAGAAGAGCAATGCCTGAAATTCTCACACAACAAAGTGACGAAAGCTTCCTTCTCCCCAGTTGGGTTTCTCCTTACCGGATAGATCTATCAGTGATCTATTTCCCCCAAGTGGAGCCATATATTTTATCAGATCTACCAATGATCTTCTCCCCAGCTGGGATTTTCTTCTAAGCAGATCAGCCAGAGATTTTCACAGCAGCGGGATCCGAATCCCGGATCAGTTTCTTTTGCATAATCATAGCATTCACATCATATTTCCTCACAAAAGCGTAGCATTCAATCTAATACGGAGCATTATGGCAAAAATCAAACATTTGCATGATCACAAGTCAGGTTCAAGCCAGTCACCTGTAAATACCAACAGTACCTCATCGACAATATATATAAAGGATCACACCCCTTACAGATAAAAGCCAAAGCGTCCCATTTTCACTCTCCGACGCAGATACATGTTCATATATACTCTTTCGACACTCGTCTATGTCATATCATCCCCCGCAGATATAAGACATAATGTCTTCACAAATACAGATACCTATATACTCCTCCGACACCCGTCCGTGTCACCCTTCCCCAGCACAGTTACCAAAACACTTATTGCAAACCAAGTACTTGTTTATAATACACTCTTGTTGACACCCGTCCGTGTCATCCTATCCCCGCAGGTCTTGAGAACACCTTTCACTTATAAGTTCATAACTTATACACTTTCTCTTCTGACACCCGTCTGTGTCATACTTTTCCCAGCAAGTTGAAACACTCATCCGTGTCTTGCTCGTACTCCACAATACTTCAATCATACTTATACAGATACTCGTCCGTATCTTTTATACATATATTACTCCCCACAGATTCGACACTCGTCTGTGCTCTTTGTTAACCAGTTGGTACTCGTTCGTACCATCATCTCTAAACATGCGTCAGCGATTTTTTCTACCGATACTCGTCCGTATCATGGTCTTAAGGATTCTCGTCCGCATATTTAATCTATACACAGCATCACAACACTTATACCTTTTATTTCTTAAGCGTAAGCACTCGTCCGTGCTTACCAATCCTCAGCAAGTCGCCAACAAAACATTTTTCTTCTATCCGACATTCATCCTATGTCGTGATACTTTCGGCAGCCGTACCCTGCCAGGTGATCGTCCTTCACCTTTGGATGACCGTCCCTCATCCCTTTCCCTCAGCGGAGTCTCCATTATTGGAACCCTTTTCTATCCAGCATTCATCCTATGTCGTGATATTTAGCAGCCGTCCCCTGCTAGGTGATCGTCCTTCACCTTTTGATGATCGCCCTTCATCATTTTATCCGATGGCCGTCCCCATCGTTGATTTTGTTATCTAGCATTCATCCTATGTCATGATAAACCCCGAGAGTAGCCGTACCCTACTAGGTGATCGTCCTTGACCTCTTGATGATCGTCCTTCATCATGCTTATCCAATGGCCGTCCCCATCTTCGACCTTTCTTTTCTATCCGACATTCGTCCTATGTCGTGGTAAAGAGCAGCCGTCCCCTGCTAGGTGATCGTCCTTCACCTTTGATGGCCGTCCCTCATCATTTATTTCATTTATTCTTTAAGCCGATGGTCGTCCCCATCGTTGTTTACTTTTACTTTCCAAGCCTGATGGCCGTCCCTGTCATTGCCCTTGCTTTAATCCCCAGAGAATCTTGTTTCTTTACTTGATGGTCGTCCCCATCATGATCTTCTTATTTCCCCAGCTTGTTGGTCGTCCCCGTTATTGCTTTATCCCCAGCAGTTGTCCTTTGCTTGATGGTCGTCCTCCATCGCCCGCATTTTGATAATCATACTATACTTCCTTTTACAATTTATATCCCTTTTCTTCTTATCCCTAGTGAGTGCAAATTTCGGACTGTCTTTGGTATTCAACCACAAGTTATCTTGTTTGTCTGTTAAGTCAGGCGCTTACACCCTACACAGCTAACTCATGTTTGAATAGGGGCAGCTGTAAACACCCCAAATTTTCCCTCACTAATTTCACACCATGGCTTGTGATCTTTCATATTTTCATTAGTTTAAGCATATTATCTCATATTGCATTTTTGTTTCATCTGTATAGTTCAAGTTCATCTGCATCTAGGGTTTGTGATCTGAGCAATTCAAGGATCCATTTGAGCTACTACAAAGGTTTCCAATCATTCCAATAGGGTCCATGTATGTTCAATCATCATTTTATATCCCTCAAAGATCAAGGAAGTCAATAAATCACAAGAACTGGCAAAGCATGGAGGCAGAGCTAGGGTTTCACTGCACAGATGACCTGAAATTAGGGTTTTGGTTTCAGAGGCCATAACTCCAAAATTTTTTGGTCATTCTTGTTTCTAATGGTCTCAATATGTTATAAGGATCATGTGTACCAAATTTGATGAAGAAATTCATTATGGAAGTCATCTGTTCACTAGGTAACTTCTTGAGCAAGTCAGAGCAACATCAGGGCATCTGAGACCCCCAACAATAGAACCAAAGTGGATTTTTCATCAAATTGAAGTTATATGATCTTTATTTGATCATTGAAGTGCTTGGAAGTTCACAAAATTGAAAAAATTGAGCTAAACCAAAAGTTGCCAAAAATGGAAATGACTTGTAATGGAAACTTTCCATTTTGGGAAAGTATTTCAACCTCCTCTTTCTCAACCAAAAATGCTTCAAATGAAACATTGTTGGTCTAGATTGGATCATTCCCTTTTCAAAAAGTACAAGAACAAGTTCTAATTCATTATGTAACTCAAGTTATGGCTTGGCAAAGTTGGCAAAAATCACATAATTTTCACTTTCATGCCAAAGAGGATTTTTTGTAAATTCACAAACCAAGCCATTTTGTGACTTATAATACACTTCTAGGCATCATACAAACATAGTGTATCGCCTAAGAATCATAATTGCCCAAAGAATCATCTCATTTCATGCCTTGAACTTCAAGAAATCAAAAAGGGGCCAAACTTCTTCAAATTTGCAAAAGAGCATGGAACTTCTCATACACTTGTTGCAGCACCCCAATGTCAATTCCATGGTTCTCCTTGATCTTTGCTGAGCCAGGACATGCCAAAAGCCAGCTGCAACATGAGCCCATACCTCAAGTACAAGTTATGTTGACATTTTGGCAACTTGCCCATACCAATCACCATAGTCCACAACAACTCCTCTGACCTATCAAACATTGTTATGTGGATCAAAAGCAACTCATAACATACATCACACAAGGCTGAAACCTCAGAATCACCAAGTTCCTCAAAATCACCCCAAAAGCAAAAGCTTTCTAAACTCATAGCACACACACTCAAACTTCAAACTTTTTTCATCAATCAACTCAGCATCACAAGAGAATCATTTCCCACCCTTCATTGCAGCCTAAAAACACCAAAAACTGAAACACGATTTCTGGCCAGTTGAAGAACAACCATTCAAACCAGCCATTATAAACTCTCTTCAAGCATCAAAGCATCACCAGGAGGATCATTGGAGTCATTTTGCACCAAAGAGGAGGCCAGATAGCTCAGATTGAGAAAGCTCCACTTCAGGTATCCTCAAGAACAAATTTTCCAAAAATGCGATTTTAGGTTATAGAAATGTTCTTTATGCTTTGATGATCATCATGATCTATTTTGTTTTGAAAATGGTTGCGAAATGAGCATGTACTGATTGTCTGAAAGTTTCACTATTTTTGTGTTTTTCTTCGAATCTTGAGTTTCAGCCATTAGAAATTAGTTTTGAGGTTAGATTCATGCTTAGGAAGGTGTGAGGGAGTGATCTGGAGCTTTAGAGCTCTGGAAATGGGCTAGGGAAGAAGTTGATGTTGGGGTGTTGCCGGATAAGATGGTCGGAACACTGTTCCGGTCACCTGAAAAGGATTAGGGCTAATTCTAGGGTTTAGTGTGCCAGGCGTGTTCTGGGCCCTTGGATCAGGATTAATTTGAAATGGGTGGCCAGGATTAGTTTAGATTAGGTTTAATGGTGATTAATTAATTAATTAATTAGGATTTAGTCAGTTTGAATTGTGGCCATTAAAATGCGCGCGTGGTCTTCCCTCCAAACCCCATTTTAAACCTGGTCCATTGGATCAGTTGACCAACCATTAATTCATATTTTATTTCATTTAAATCCATTTATTTTGTCTAAATTATTTAAAATACTTAGAAAATTCCAAAAATATTTTTCTTCTGCATTTTGATTTCAAATATTTTTCTCCACCCAAAAACATTTTTATTTTTATTTTTTGCATTAAAAAATCATTTTAAAAATACTTAAATGTTTATTTTAATTAATTAATGAAAATTAATTAATTAAAATATCATTTAGGTCTCTAAAAATCCCAAAAAAATTCACATTGCATCTTAGGAAATTTAGAAACATTGTCAAACCATTCATACAAATTTCTTTTTGGTTTTGATTCAAATTTGACATTTTTCTTGAATTTAGGGTTCATAAAAATCCCTTTTAGAACCCAAACTTCAAAAATTCTTTGTTGCCTAACCATGAAGGGTTTGACATTGGTTATTTTTGCATTGATCTTCATATGGCATGTAGTATCTATCATATATTTGTCACAAATTTATCTTGCATTTTCAAATTGATTTGCATTTTCCCTTTTGAGGTACCCTAAAACCCTAGCAAACTTAGAAAAATCACATCTTTCTTTATGTTAAGAGTTAGAACTTCTCCTTTGGGGTGTGATATCATATTAGGTTAGGGTTCCTTTGAGTTCATTTGCAATTTTTTATCATGTGATTTGCTTCTGTTTTGACCTTATGCATCTCATGTTGCCTTAAAACCCTAATTTTACATGTTCATTTCCATTCATCTTGCATATGCATCCATACATGAACTTGCCATGACATTTCTTGCATTCATATAGCATCTAATACATCTTAGAACATATTAGAATAATGCTTGATCATTTCTTCATTCATTTTCCATGATGTGCATCCATTTCATTCCATAAGCTTTCATGAACTTTCAAACTTCAAAGCATGCTTCCTTTGCATTCCATCTCTTGTATGAACAGTCCTAGCACTTGGCATGCCCTTGCATCATCTCATAGCACCATTTTCATCATGTGTTTGCTTCTGGTTTTGGTTTTACCTTTGCATATGTTTCATTTTCATTTCATTTCTTTCCTTTATGTTAACCTTTTCAGGTGGTAAGTAACTTGAGAAGTGAATTTGCTTTCACTTCTCATTCCTCTTCTCATTCTTCTTATGCATCATTGCTGAATTTTTTCTTTGCTTTAGAGTGAGCTTTCTCATTCATGTTCATCATTCACTTTCTTTCTCCAAGTTATTTATCTTCTTCAGTGAAGTAAGTAACTTGTTTCTTCTGCTTCTCCTCCTTTCATCTGCTTCTTCCATTGGTGGCTTCTCTGAAGATCTCTTGCAAGCCTTACAAACCATAGGAACATCCAAGCATGAAAATAATTAGGGTTTTGATTAGTTCCCCTTTAGATTTTACCTTTGTGTCTTCTTTGTGTCTCTATTCTCACCTCATCATTAGAGACTAAACCTTTAAGGTTTTAAGACTTTGTGATTAGGGTTATGTCTGCATCCTTCTCTTAGGATGGAGTGTATAACTTTAATCCTAAGTGTTAAACCCTTAATTTGTTTAAACCTCTTAATTAATCCATCTTAATAATCACTAAGACAATAGCTTGTAACTTGGGCCTTGCATTAGGGTTCTAATTCTTCCTTTATTGGTTAAGAAGGACTAACCCTAGTGTTAATGGACAAGTCCCCCTCAAGTTGTCTTACAAACCATAAAATTCACTTCTTAATCTCACCCTTAATTAAAATCCACTTTAATAAAGGTTTGTTTTGCCATTAGGTTAATCCCTAATCATAGATTAAGTTGAGGTATCTTCCTCAACTTAAGTGTACTCATCTATTATCCTTCTATTAGGATGGTGTAATGAGTTCACTAATCCCTGATTATGGCTTAAAATCATTACTTAACACTAAACAAAAACTCAAAAATACATCTAAATAATCACAAGTAGGTTAATGATCTTAATCCTACATCATCGTGGTAACCAAGTTTGAGGTGCTTATCTCATACTTAAGGTATTCTCATTATCCCTAATCAAAGGGAGGATATGACGAGTTTACTAACCCTTGGTTAAGGCTTAAGCTCATTAATTTATGACAAACACAAAAAGCAATAAAAGATTGAAAACACAAAAAACAAACAATAATCGTCTCCTTCGGGATTCTTTTCTCATCATTTTCACTCATAAACGAGAATTTTCTTCTTCCGTCTAATGCAAGACAGTTAGCACTCGAGCCAGACGAGTCATACACTTGAGCATAGGCAAGCAAGCAGTTCACAGTCAATTCATTCTTCAGTCTCTTTGAGTCGAACTACGGTGTTCTGACTTCCTCATTGCACGAGAGGATACGTAGGCATAACTTAACCGTTATCGAACAAAAGTCTCTGTGTCTTCCCCCTCTTTCAGCATTCTTCTTAAGCCTCATTCCTGAGCACCTCACTTCACTTTCTTGCACTGACACTTGTACATTTCTTTTCCAGCTTTTGCACATAGATAGCACAGACACTACCCCTTTAAACACAAATATTTTAAGCGTGGATCTCGTCGAGTACGATGGACAATCTGGGTGCTAATACCTTCCCAGGTTGTAACCAACCCCCTTTCTCAGTTTCTCTGGTTCGTGACCGTCTTATCCATATCTTTCTAGGTTTATGCAGCATTACCTTTCCTTCGGGATAAAAATGCCTAGCTGGCGACTCTATTCACTTCATTTTCATCTTCTCCTTTCGCTGACCGTTCGCGTCTGTACCCTATCTGACCGGGTGTCTTTTCGGGGGTGTGACAGAGAGAAGATGAAAGCTTCTCAAAGTAGGCAGAAGAGCTATCATGATAAGCGAAGGAAGGATTTAGAGTTTCAAGCTGGTGATCATGTATTTTTAAGAGTTACTCCTGTAATTGGTGTTGGACGAGCATTGAAGTCTTAGAAGCTTACCCCTCGTTTTATTGGTCCGTATCAGATTTCAGACAAGGTTGGGAATGTTGCTTATAGAGTGGCTTTAACAGCAAATTTTTCGAATTTTCATGATGTGTTCCACGTGTCGCAACTCTGAAAGTATATTTCAGATCCTTCTCATGTGATTAGTATGGATGATGTGTAAGTACAGGATAATCTCACTGTGGAGACGATGCCAATATTAATTGAGGATTATGAAATGAAGACTTTAAGAGGCAAAAAGATTGCTTTGGTGAAGGTGGTTTGGTTAGGCGCTGTAACACCCTAATTTTTGCTCTAAGTTTTCTTCGCATTTCATCTGCATCTTGCATACAAACAAGATTGCACTGGTTGCTCGGTTCTTCTTGGGTGTAGGTTTTTGTCTCACATGGGATCACCCTTGCTTTTAATTGCTTTATTTTTTTATGTTTACTAACCATTAATTAAAATCCAAAAATATTTTGTTTTCTTTCACTAACATTTTCAGGAAGAGGAACAATTGAAAAGGCCAAAAATAGTTGTCATGCAGCTTGAATAAAATTTCACAGACAAAAGTCGAAGTTGATCCGCAATTAATTCAAATTTATCTGATCAATGATTTCTCAAGTTAATTGATTCATTCAAGGAATTCCAAGGTTCATGTGTTTATTTCCATGCCTTCTTCGACGTACAAAATAATCAGGCCACAACAACCAAACCATCACATTTGAATAAAATATTCAAATTTTAGCTTGGTTAACCGGTTAACCATTTTTAGTGTAAATCGGTTAACCGGTTAACCAATGCGAAATTTGAATATTTCATTCAAAATCAGCACCCTTGGATCATTGAACTCGCTTGGAATATTCTAGATCCATTTCCCTCTGAATTCTCTATATCACTTTGATTATTTCCTACCATATACCCTCACTAATCACCACTCTTTTCCATTTCCCACCAAAATTTCAATTACCAAACCTAATTTGAATTACCAAAGCAAACTCCATTCCACCAAATTCCCATACCTAAAGTCTTTAAATATCACCCTAATTTCATTCATTCAACAAGCTTTTGAGAGCCAAATTCACCTTACAAAAATTTCTTGAAGCTTTTGAGAGCCAACAAATCTCTTGCAAAATACTTCCCCAAAACCAAAAATTCACTAAAGCTATTTCTTCCTTCTTTGAAGTTATCAAGAATTCACATTGAATTCTTGATTAACTTGAGCTAAACCTTCATCCTATTCTTTTCTTGTTTATCAATTTCAGTAGATCTAGCTTGATTTGGTCCAATTTGAATAAGTGCTTTTGGTAATTCACTCTTTCCATAAACCCATCTTCATCATCAACATTCAAGATGTAGATCTTTGGTGCCTTTGATTATAGATTCTTTGGATCTTAAATTTTTGTTTGATTGCAGGGATTTCACTGTATTTTGGTTTTAAAATTCGTGCAAATTCAGATCATGATCATCAAGTGTTTGAAAAAAGGTTTTGAAAATGGATCATGCTGAATTTCAACATTTTTTCTGCTACTGGTTCAGTGTTAACCAGTTAACCATTTTCAGTATATTTTGGTTAACCAGTTAACCAGTGTGAAATGGCACAGGTTTTGAAAACTGGTTGCGTTAACCGGTTAACCATTTCCAGTGCATTTTGGTTAACTGGTTAACACAAGTCAGAGGTTGTTTTTGGCTTATTTTAAGCTCCTTTTTGGTTCCTCTTTCTTCTTCTTCTTCCTCCTTTTTATTTTTACCTTGGGAAGCACTTTTGGGATTGATTTCTCTTTAATTTCAATGAACTTTGGGTGTAGATTAGAGTAGTTAATGTTCATTAATTCAAAACTACCTTTAAGTGAATTATTCAATTCATTTAAGGTACTTTGCATTAGTGATAAATTTTCATGCTTGAATCCACCAAGATGAGTGATTGAACTTAAAGATGGAAGAATACCATAAGTGTGACTCAATTTGGTATTCATCTTTAGTTTTGTGCGGTATTGCATTCAGATAGCGATTTACATATCGTTTATCTTGCATGCATTAGTACTAACATTCTTCACCTTAATTGGTGGTGGCTGAACTCATTTGTAGGTTAATTACTTTGTAAATTACTCGGTGATTGCTTAACATAGACCTAAATGTGTCCCGAATTCATAATAAAAATCCAATTGGATACTTGCACTTTCGTGGATCGGACCTCTTGTTGGTCGCGTAATCCCAAAGCGTTTAATCATATTGCATTAAGAATAAAGACTTGTGAATGTTTGATGCGTAGGTGCTTTGGGTCTCCCAATCGCCTTTCAAATTTCATTGAATTTGGTTCGGTTTTCCTTGATTAATCGCTATAGTGTAAGATACTAAGCGGTCTGGTTGCCTTTCGTTTCGGTTACTCTTTTGGTTGTGGTTGATTAAGTTCACCATACAACTATTATGTAAATATCATTATACTATTACTATTATTAATATTTTAGATTCTTTCACTTTAATTTCTCTTGCTACTAACATTAAAATTCTTGCACTTTTAATGCTTTTATTTTATTTTGCTTTATTATGCTTTATCCATCCATTAGCATGTTTATACTTCTTGCTTTTATTTTTGTTGTGTTGATTTTCCTTTTGTCTATTTGAACACATAAATATTAATAAAGGATTAAATCTCTAAAAAAACTTGTGATCTTAATCTTTGGACTATTAGTTACTATCCTTGGCTTTGAAATGGAGTTTTGGACTTAGATTTTAGGACATCTCTCCTTTGCTTTAATCTTCATGAAGTTGGTACATTCCTTTATTTGGCCATTTTCTAGCTTATAAGGATGGAAATATTTTGCTCATAATTGAAAGTATCATCAAGTTTGGTTAGATCTTTCTTCCTTTATCTCCTTATTTTCTTTTCTAGGATAGTCTTTTCATCTCCATCCCTTCTTTAATTGTTAAAATCTTCCCTCTTTTTCAAAGGATTATTGTTTTCCAATATCATCACTCCTTTAATAAATAAAACCTTGACTTTTGTCAAGTGGATTTTACTATTTTCTTTTCTTTTAAAACCAATGAATTTAATCATTTTGACCTTAATTCAAAAAACAAAAAAAACTAAACTCATTCAAGTTATTTTGTGCCTTTGTGAACTTTTGTTTGTTTTCTTTAAAAAAGGTGCCGATTATGAGTCATTATTCTTTAGTTCGGTGCAAGTATCTCAATCCCCATGGTTTTAGTTTGATGTAATTGAGTCTCTTGTCATTTGTGGGGGTTTAGTGGCATACTCGTCGATTTTATCCGAGTTGGTGCCCTCCCCATAATGATGTATGAGTCCATGCCTTCATTCTCATGGTAGATTTGTTTGGATATCCACTTGAAAATGACAAATTCTCTTCACTTAATAAAATCAATTACAACCAACTCTTTTCAATATTTGTACCACGAACTACGGGATTTTGATCTCGCATTGCACTTTGTGGGTACGTAGGCATGAGGTGGTAAACCTCTCCAAACACAAAAATATAAAAAAAATAATTCTTTTCCCATCCCTCCACTCTCTTTTAACAAACCTTTTTCAAACCAAAAGCAATAAATTTTTCAAAGGGCTCCCGTGGAGTACCACATACATTTTGGGTCCGTAAAACCTTCGCATTTTGTAACCTTTCCCCTTACCTGGTTCTTTGTTGTGTTTCTTTAGCTTTTTTTCTTTTAGATTCATTAGGATTTATTCGCTCTTTTTTCCTTTTCCTCTTGGAATAAAAGCGCGATGGCGACTCTGTTTACTTTGAGTTAAGTTAACTAATAACTTACACTTATATTTTTACCGCTACAGAAAAGTGGTGACTCTGCTAGGGAGTAATCTCTAAGTGGATTCGACCTACTTTGATTTATTTTCTACTTTGGTTTGATTTGTTTGTTATTTTTTTGTTCTGTTTCGATTTTGGTGATCTTCTGTGAGTGAGATAGATTCTAACCCGGATCTGATTTGAACTTATGATAGGACGGCGATATTCGAAGTGATACGCGATGGAGTAGTCCAAAGCTATATCAATTCGATAATCTCCACTCGGTTAGGATCTCTTGGATTATCAATGTCATGATGAGTAATCATACCCTGAATTGTTTAGGCAAGGTAAGATTTTCGAGGACGAAAATGTTCTAAGTGGGGGAGAGTTGTAATGCCCGTATTTAATTAATTAATTTAATTAAATGTTATCGCGTATTGTTCCTGATTAATTATTGTTAGGTGTTGTTTTGTCAAGTGTGTCGTCAAGTGGTTTAAGTTGGTATTAAGTTGATGTTTAAGTAGTATTTGGGTTGGTCGAGTTAATTAAGTCGAATTAATAATAAAATTATTAATGAAATAATATTAGTAAGTGAGCTTGGATGTGGTATGAAAGTAGTAAAGGTGGGGGTGCTATTTTAGGCCCATTAGTAATTTGGTTAATTAGTGAAATAATAGTATTATTAAGTTGAAAACCTAATTAGAAGAATTAATTAGAATTTGGTGAAAGAACAAGTCTTGAGGAAGAAATAGGAGACTAGGATTGGATTTTCGTAGATAATTTTTGCTGTGAATTTGAGTTGCCTTCAATCCAAGGTAAGGGTGGGGTTCGAATTCTATAACCGGGATTAGGGTAATTCGTATGTAGGCTGGGTATTTTCGTATGATTGTTGTTGTGGTTCTTGTATGATATGTTGTTGTTGATTTTGTATGAATCTGTCATGAAGAATATGTTATGATTTTTTATGTTGATGTAATTGTTGTTGTTGTGGGACTGGTTTTATTGCAGAAAATTTGTGTATAGATGAAATTTAGGACTCGTAATCGAATGTAGTATTGGTAGATGATGTATATACAAAAGATTATAAGTCTAAAACCAATGTAGAAACCTAATTAGGTTTAATTTGAGTGCTGAATTAGTGAAATTCGTAGCAGAAGTGGGACTGGTGTGAAGAACTGGAAATCACGTAGTAGATCTGGTATTACGCATAACAGGGGAGGCCTTACACGTAATACATTACTGTTATACTGACATTACATGTAAGGAAAGGGTTGTGGCACGACCTTCTGGTCATTTACGTAAGCCACGTGTAAGAGTGTAGGAATTTAACGTAATGGCATTATTTACGCGTAATGAGGGCGTAGGAAAAAGAGTGTTACGTGTAACATCAAGTCTATACGCATATGAGCAGAGTTGTGTGCAGGAAATATAATTTTTGGCGATTCATCCTGTTTTTGCATCCGAGTCGAACTGAGTTGATTCTAAAAATTAATTAGAGATAAAATAAGTTGGGGACTAAAATAATTAATTTGGAAATTTAATTAATTAATTCATATTTAGTTGGTTTACGTATTGTAGTTGTATGAAGTCGATATAAGTTGTGTTGTCCCAATCTTGGGAAATATTAAGTTGCAAGTCGATTAACCAATGTTGATATATGCTATTGCGTTGTTCAGTTGATGTTTATTTTGTTGTTGTATACCATTCATAAGTTGGATACATTTGCATATTTTCAAGTGGGAGCGAATGCTCAAATCAAGTTGGTATGGATTGACAAATATGTTGTTGTTGGCTCGATAAACTGACAAGATTTTAAGTTGGGAGTTTTACTCCAAATGGTACCGCATGCATATACATAAGTTGAGTCGCATTTGAGTTGCATTATATACGTGTTGTTATTCATTATTGATTGAATTTGTATGTTGATGTTGCTTGTTGTGTGAACTAGTATGATTGTATGATTTCTCGTTTACGTATTGATTATCATACTCTTGTTTATATTGTTCGATATCTCACCCCTTCTGTTTGAATGTTGCCCTTATGTTGGTAATGTGCAGGTAATCCAGAGTCGAGTACGTAGTAGCTTCGAGTTGGTGTTTGTCGCTCTGATATGCAGCACTTTAGGGGGATGAACGCATGTCTTGTCTTTTATGTTGAATTATGTTTTAGTCTATGAATTTTTAAGTTGTTCAGTTTTGAAGATTCTGTTTGTAGTTGTTTATTTTGAAAACCATGTTGAAGTAGCTTGATGTTGAAAACAAACGATGTTGTTTTAAAGTTGAAATTCAATGAATTTGATGCGTAGTTTTCAAAGTATTTATATTAATGAAGTTTATGTTGTTTGGTTTTAAAGTTGAAAAATGTGATATCCCATGTTTTTGGAGAATTTTATAACTCTGATTTAATTATAAATTCGGGTAGAAATGAGATATTATAAATTTGACCAACTGATGTCTGAATTGGCCAAAGACATGATCTTTTGAGACCAGTGCATTCCACTTTTAGTTTCCCAAAATGATGATGACTTGGGTAAGTGGGAAGTGAACCATTTATAGAGAAGTGTTACACAACAAGTAATTATTCCTCCGCCACGTAAAATCCTCAGGTGAACTGAGTGGTAGGCCTTTGCGAGCAGTGTAGGAACTAGAATTCTAATGAGGAAGATATTTATCGTATTGATGTCGACAAAGTTTTCTACATTAGGAAATAAGAAAATTCCATAGATGAGCAATGCAAAGATGACTTCAAATGCAACAGTATTTCCAATACTGGCGAATTATAATGCTCTCTCAATTAGAAATTTTGAGGGCATACCCTTGACTCCTCCTTTGGTAGTCCAATAAGCCTTAACTTCTGATTCTTCCAAAGCAAGATTCCTGGAAATTGTTGATTGTCTCGGCATTCCTTCCAATCCGGAAAATGATATTTTCTCATTAATATGGATTCCTATAAAATGAGAATATTATTCCAATGTTAGGCATAACTGATAATCGGGAAATGTGAAGCAGTGGTACACTAGGTCATAGAACTGGACTAGTGTAGCAAGAACACCTTCTACCATGCTGACCTTCAGTAGGGACAAAAGTTCTCCAAACATTGCCTTGGATGATTCTATATCTTTGATAATCTTTCCTAGCTTTCTTAGATCATCCAATCTCGGACTTTTTAATGTAAACTTGTGGATTTTCCGTCGCCCAAAGTCCATTTTGAAAAGGATATGAAACAAACGTTCGATCAGTTTTATTTAAAGGAGAAAATTATGATGATTTTTTTGTTGAAAAAATGATGATTTTATTTTGATGAATGCATAAATGCAACACAAAAAAACATGGTGAAAACATGGGTTCAAAGGGTTGGTGTCATGAGGCCAGAGCTCTACCCATTCCCAATGTTTATACTACGGTAAAGATTTGTGTACCTGTAGACATTGTAAGTCAAGGTCAAGGGGTAAATGTTTACTAAATCCTCAGTGTTATGAGTATCCAATTGGAAATCACCGAGTTTTCGTGGAGTACACTATAAACATCAATTTCACACGGGATACCTAGAATGATTCAGGTACTTTTGAGGTTTCACCTGGTCGGGATTGGGCTCCTACAAGCTATCTCAATTATGCCCTTCCTATCTTAGAGTGCACTCGAGCTCACCCAGATGTAGATTAATTGTATTCTTATTTTGAGAGACCACCCTAAAGGATATAAATTGAACATATATTTTGTGGAAACATAAACATAAAGCAGTATAAAATCAGTATATATGCATGTTCCTAAACTTAAGTTTTTCTATCTAAAAGGTAGAAATTTCCCACAAACAGCGCCATTTTCTTGTAGCTCGATTTTCGCGGTCTTTAATCACTATCGCATTTTTGCTACTTTCTAATTTCTTATTTTTCCTGATGAAGCTGGTTATGGAAGGGAAAAAATATCTTAAACTCACCCTGCTTTGCATATTGTTGATTGACAAATGCCAACATGGTTTTGGATCCCTTTACAGATTATTTCCCCTAGGTATAGGGCCAAATTTGTTCTTTTTGATATTGGTGGGGTTTCTTTGATTTGAGTCTGGGAATAAAATGATTGTTGGTAAGATAGGATGATGTTGTTTTTGATTTTTCCTAATTTTCTGATGTTTTTTGATAGGTCTAAGAACCTATTGTTGTTGTTTTTTTGTTTGGTGTACTCGCAAAGATCTTACGACCTTTTGCCTACGTACCCCTAAAAAGAGAATTGAAGGATCAGAGCATCGTAGTTCCTTCTAAAAGGATAGAGCTAGAAGGAGGGGTTTATTTGTATCTTGGTTAAAAAACATGATGTTGATGCTCAAAGTTTGTATTTGTGTCTTGATAAAAGTCCAAGATTGAAGGTGAAAAGTTTATTTTAACTGATAAGGGTGCTTGAATTGCAATGCTCAAGGCATAAGCTGAATCTGGTATCTTGATTTGCATAGCTCAAGAAAGGCTGGATGGGTACCCTAAATTGCATATCTCAAGGAGGACTAAATGGTTGACCTGAATTGCATAGCTCAGGAAAGCTGAGTTGGGTGGAAAATATGACTGGTGGAAAGTGATCTTAGTTATAGTCCAAATGTATGACTAAAGATTAGCTTGGTTAAAGTCCAAGGCTATGACTGTATTATTGGATTAACTTAGTTAAAGTCCAAGACTATGACTGTATTAGCTTATTTAAAGTCCAAGACTATGACTATAATTGAATTATTGGTTGTAAAGTGTTTTACTTTTGTGCCTTGATTGAAGCCCAATGTTGAAGCTAAAAGAGACTCAGTAGAGAGAATTTTTCATCTCTAAAGGGGAAATGTTTATTTATATGTGCCTTGATTAAAGTCCAATGTTGAAGCTAAATAAAGAAAACTGACTTTGTAGGTAAAGTTTATTTGTTTCCTGATTTGGAAGCCCATGTGAAAAGCTTATTTTTGAGAGATTGACTCTTGGTTTATCTGTATCTTATATGAAGCCTAAGATGGGAGGTTAAAAATTTGTTGGGAGACTGACTCTGTATGAAGATTGTTTTGTCTGTTGTTTGATAAATGTTTTAAGTCATCAGACATTTCTTTATCTAGGGAGGTTCAATTGTACAAAGCCCAAGAGGAGGCTATCTTGGTCATCCATTGGGGAGAGGGAGACTATTGTATGTGTTTGATTCTAAGGATCTGTTCCTATGCTTTTAGGAAGCCTTTGAGGGTCCTTGTGTTTAAGCATAAGAGAAGGCTAGGTTACCTATAAGAGGCCTATGGGTCCTTGAACAAAGCCCAAGAGGAGGCTAAGTAACTTCTAAGCCTGAGAGAAGGCACCTTTAAGAGGGCCGATGGTCCTTGAATTAAGCCCAAGAGGAGGCTATGTTTTTCCCTAATAGGGTTCTAAGTTATTCAAAGGTTGGTCTGGTGACAATAACCCGAGTACTTATAGATCCTAGCAGAGATGCAAATATATACAGTAAAGATGTATGTAGATAAATAAATATGTCAGTGAATGTGTAGAACATTTTTTATTATGTCTTTGCTCTGGTTTGAGTATTCTTAAGTGTTTTTTTAAGAATGATGTTGGGAGTTACACTGGGAAGCAGAAGCTCAAAATCCCGAGGGAGAGAGATATTACATATATGTTTTATATTGTATTATCTTTGTCATTAAGAAGTATTTTTATTATCTTTGCTTTAGTATGAGGTAAATAAAGATAGTTTTCGCAAATAACCCTAATCTAACAAGCAACAACAATTTAAGAAAACAACGAGAAATTAGAGGGAGAAGAGATGACTCAGAAGTGAATAATAGGGCTTATACATAAGTATGCCTATGGAATTTGTTTTTTTGATTAATTATCTTCTGATTTCATACACAAGGTAGGGCTTTTAAGGAAAAGCTTATCCACCGCATAGAAAGTAACTCCACCTGGTTGTGAAGCTCAGTCTATTGTGGGTGTATTAGATCTTTAATTAAGAAAATGAGAAAAGGAATGGAACTTGTAAACAAGTTACCCATGATCTTTGTTGAGGAGATTGAAAAATATTGTTTAAGAAAACAATTGGAGGATCAGGACTTATACAGAAGCCTGGTGGAGTTTTAAAATAGACCGGAGAAAGTTTAAAACAGAAAAATGGGTCCTAAACACAACAAATTCCCCATGACACATTTTCACAATTCATTTTAATTCAAAAGAATGTTATCTGTAAAGAAATTCACATATGCAAATTCAAAGCGGTGAAAAAGGAGATCGCCCCGAGTTTTTGAAAATGGATTAGATGAACCCTAATGGTTCATTCTTCAAAAAGGGATGGGTCTTACACTCTAATAGAGACCCGTGAATGTGATAAAAATCAATTTGAGGGTGAATAGATGAAAACCCTAATTTTGAATATTTTAAACATTAAAAAATATTTAAAACTTTGATAAATTTCAAACATAAATGAAAAACAAGGTGAAAAATTGGATCAATGTTTGAAAATTTATATTTTATCCATGGAATTACTTGAATATCATTTATGTTTGAAAATTCAAGTGAAATAAATGATTTTTAAATGTTAAAAAACAAATAAAGTTAATTCTTTATGAAAATATAAAATATTTTTTTTCATAGAATAAAATATTTAAACATTTTTTAGAATTAATGAAAAAAGAATCATTTAAAAACTCAAAAGAATCATAATGTTATTAATTTTTTAATCAATTAAATAAAATGATAAAATTCAAAATTTTGAATATTTGAAAAAGGGTGCCAAGAACATGCCCAAGAACACGCGCCATGGATGTTTTGCTCAGATTTGCAAAATCAACCGTATCTCATGGAATATGCATCCATTTGAGATGAAATAAACATCAAAGTTGTGTGTTTAGATCCCACGAGCACAATGGAACACATTAATTTCATTTATTTTAAGTGTATAGTGAAAAACAGTGATGAACACTAAAGAACCCTAATTTGGCCTAAGCCTCATGAAATTTTACATCATGATGATTTTGTGAAATTGATTGAGGGGAATTACTTAGAATATGATTACACACACATGGTAAAAAGATAATGCGAGGAAATATGCATGGATTATGAAATGACCAAGTTTGAAGCTTACCTGACTTGGAGCTTGCACCAAATGAGGTGATTTTGATCTGGAGGTGTTACAAAAGACTTGTGATGATCTGAACAACTTCCTTGAATGATATGGAGTGTGTTTGAACCCTTAGACTTGATTGCAAGTGGCTGGATCAAGTTCTGGTCTTCAAGTTGCAGAAACAAGGTCTTTTTGAGGTTTTGAAGAGTGATTTTAGGTTGGAGGTGTTTTTGGGTTGGTTCAAGTATTTGAACACCTCAGATACATCATATGTGATGTTTTTGAGTAATTGGTTTGAGCTTGTTGTGGCTCAAACTCAAAAACCAGCGGTGTTTGCTCAAAATATCAAGTTTTGAGTCTTTTAAGAGTGAATGAGAGAAAGATTAGAATTCAAAGGCTTTGATGTAATTTTTATGATTAAATGAAGTCTTTATTTATAGGCAAACATGTTGAAATTGCTTAACCCTTAAGTATTGAAGAGATGCAATTAGCATTGTGAGTCATGGTTTGCCATAATATCTCTTAAACGGTGAATGATGAGATTCCTAAAATAGCTCAACTATGCAGCAAGCGAATTCACATTCTTTAGATGTTTTGAACTTGGATTGTGGACACCTATTGCTTGTTGATCAAGAGATCCAAGAATATGTCATTTTGGAGCATGGTGACCATTTGGATCAAAAGGCATATGTGTTGAAATTCATAAATGCCATTTATGGGAATTCTTTGGTGCAATCATGAATTTGCAGGTTTGATCAGGTTTGCAATTATTGTTAAGATGCTTAATACCACTTGATCTTATCCATTGACTCACAAAATCAGAATTTCAAGTTTTATAAAAATCTGTTTTTGAAAAATAGTTTGTCAAGGTCACTTTGATCCATGATTTCTTCATGCACAAGCAAGATCTTTGCATGCCAATTGGTTCTTTGAATTGTTGGAAACATATGCAACAACATTGGTGTTTTCACAAGGACCTAAATCAACTTGGAACTACGTGAAAAACACCTTCAAGTTTTGATGTTTGGACTGATTTTGTATTTAGGCCGATTTTGTCTAAGTGTTGAAATTCATTTTTTTCTTGATTTTGATCAATCTTCAACTTAAAATCCATAATGAATTGGAGTTTTGTGTAGTTGAATCATTTGTAGTTTATGGCAAGATATTTCATTTGAGCTTTGGTTTAGAAAAATTTGATGCTTGGATCACAAGTTATGATGCTTGGAAGTAGGGTACTTGAACTCTTTTTTCTTATAACTTAGAAAATTTTCTAAGTTTCAAAGATTGCCCCTTTTACAAGTTATCTCCAAATTTCTAATTTTTTGTGATCAATTGAATTCATGGACCATATATTATTGTAATATAGGTCATGAGGATCATTTTAGCTGAAAAAGTCAAATTTTGACATTTTGGTCTAGATGGAAATTACACTAGATATCCCTGGTTTTCTGATTTTTTGACTAGACATCCTCTGAGGTATTTTGACCTTATGAATGGACTTCCATGATTTATATGAGCTATTTAAATCATTCCATATGGTATTGGCTCTTGTCCAGATGAAAAGTTTGACTCTGGGTTCCCCGATTAGTCAGAAACCCTGATTTGGGCACTGTGAAACCCTAATATTGAAATCCTTGATCTCTGCATCTTTTGAGCTTGTAGATGGCTTTTCAAAGTTATGTAAACCTTTATTGATGTCATGTGGATGCCTTGGCTCTTTTTCTATTAAAATCTTCATCTGGAGGGCTCAGTTGATTGAATCCTTAATTAGTGATACTGATGACTCGGGGCCCAGATCACTAAAATTTCTTGTATAGTCTTTGAAAGATCCTTCATCATTTGAGATTACTTGATAATTTGAGGATGATTTAAATGTTTAAAATCTTATGTATTAATGATTGTTCCTTTTCCTGAATCCTTTGAGGGACTCAGGAATCCTGATTCATTTCAGGGGATACTGTTCTGACCAACCTGACACAGTCCTTAAGTCAGAGGGTTTTCTCTGATGAGGTATACATCTTGGGGTCAAAATTTAGGGTATGACATATTCTCACATTTGAGAGTAACTTTAATTTTGTCTCATCTTCCCCAGGTTTTCCAAAATCTTTAATGTCAATCGCCACAGTCTTCGATCCCGACGTCACAAACCACAAGCAAAGCAATATGGATAAAGAGGGGATTATTGCGTTATGATCAAGAAAACAACTGTCCTCAATCGGATCCGAGGATCATGTTCTCCTGGATGCATGCGTTTCTAGGGAGTCAGTCTATCGTTTTTGCCCCAGGGGTGTTAAAGAAGATGCTTTCTATTTTTACGTTGGAGTCTTGAAGGACTTTGACATCCTAATACCCTTATCTGATTTTGAATCAGACGTATTGAAAATTTCCAACATAGATCCTTCACAGCTTTGTCCCAATAGACAGGGCTTCATAAAATCCTTTGAGAGAATTTGTGAGGTTCTAGTTTGTTCTTCTCTCTTTGAGGTTAAAAACGCTGATAAATGCAACTGGGTGCAAATCAGTTGTATACCTGGATGAAGTTTTCTTTAGCCGTATTCTTCTAACTATAAGCACTACAAAAACCAGTTTGTAAGAGTGAAAATTAGGTCGAGGTGTCCTCAAGTGCTTTATACATCTGATGGATCCCCTCACTTTCCTTTTTACTGGGTTGAGAACCCTGCACATATCACCAGATTTCACCATGATAAGCTGAATGACCTGGAGTCTTTGGCGTTAGAGATCCTCAATTTTTTTTGTATGATGAAGTTTAAAGAGTTGTTGTCTTTAGATGATGAGCAACTACTCTCCTTCATGGGTAATTGTTTATTTTTCGTTATTTTACAATTTCATTTTTAAAAAAAAATCTTATGCTTTGTACATCTTATTTTGCAGAAAAAGTGACTCAGATATCCATATCCGAGAAGAAAAGACTGATGCAGGCGGCCCGTGAGGCTCAAAAACGTTCTAGAGGTACATCATCCTAGAAGTCGAATATAGTCGGGTTGGAGACACGACAACTAAAACGTACCAGGGTGGCTAGTTCTAAAGTTGCTCCTAGAGGGGATGATAATCAAGCTCCTCCCACTCCGTCTTCAGAAGAGCCTTCTCAATGCGCTCATAAGAAATTCAAGAGTCTTATGTCTAATGAGGTTTGCCGAGCCGATGCAGAGATTACCTCTCTTATGCGCGCTTCTGAAGAAGGAGCAAACACTGGGGAGTTCAAATTTTGGTCTAACAACTTTAATGGACTCAAGTTTATGAACGATCATTTTAATGCGACTCAGGACGTTAACAAAGTGTATATGATAGGTCAACAGAAGATTACTCAAAACTTGAGTTCTTATCTGATGTAGTGCGCCGTACTTGTTCGAGGCTTGTTTGAATCCGATATTAACTCTTAGAAAATGGAGTCAATGTTGAAGGAGGAGGCAAATCAGTTGCAGTAGAAACTCTCTATCTTGGAAAAGGATTTGGCTGATGTAAAGAAAGGCCAGGCAACTTTGAAGAATGAGCATGAGCAAGCCTTGTCAAAGTTAAACGATGAACTGAAGCTCGTCAATTCCTACAACTAATAGCTTACTGAGTCTTTGAGAAAGTCTCAGATAGAAGTTCTCTCTTCTGCTGATGAAGCTTTTGAAAAAGCTAAAGAACAGGTTCTTTGTCTTCACCCTGATATGGACTTGTCAAAACTGAACTTCTTATGGTGGTGCGGGATGGCCACCTTGTGGATATGGAAGAGCTTGGGAAGGACGACCAGAAAAGACCCCTTCTCTCGCCTATAACAAGGACGTGAACCAGATCCCGGAGGTCACAGGTGTCAAAGACAACTCGGCTGCCATCTGATTAAGTTTGCTTCTCTTGTTAGTCATCCTATTGGATGATTTTAAAATGTATTTTGTAATATTTCCCTTAGTCCTTTTTCATTTGTACTGTACACTACCCTCACCGAGGCTTTATATTAACTACTTGCTTTTTGTTTCCCCTTTTAATCTTTTGCAAGATAATTCCTTATGTATGTATATATTAGCCCCTCGGGAAATTAAGTTAAGATGGCTTAAAGTGGCCGATCATGATGCTCCAAGTATTAAAATGATATCTAGACTTGCCTTTTAAGATGGCTTATAGTGAGCCTCTATAGTCAAATTCATTGTGTAGTTATCCGATATCATAAGGATTTTGACGCAGGCTTTAAACTTTTATTGAATATAGTCTGTAAGCCCAGAGTTCAAACATTTTTGAGTTATTATTGAAACTGAAATTCTGGTTATACAAATACTCCAATGTCATATCTTAATGTTAAGACAATGATTACTGCACTTTAGGAAACAAGAGAATTACACAGTTGTTGTTTTGAAGTGATGCAACACAAATACCAACAAATGTTGAGACAACATATTGGGTCATCTCAGTCAAGAACACAATATAGAAAAACTGTAAACAACAGAATAATAAAATACACAGAATATGTTGACCCAATCTGGTGTTAATTAACCTACATCTGGGGGATACATATCCATGATGAAGACTTCCCTAAATTGTAGTATTACCCTAAAGTTAAACTCAAAACTTACAACTTTATCCTAATCTCTACATTCAATGAACATATTTATCTAAGGCTAAACTCTAGTCGTTTACAACCTTTGATATGAGAACCCCCTCACATCCTTCATCACTACCTATGATGACTTTGTCTTCTACTGATCTCCAGAACCTATCACGGTTTCTTGACCTGCAAGTTATCTCGAACTTGCTTAAAATCTTCGTCCAAAAATATTACATAAATTGTTACCTAAAGGCTTCTGGTTGTGCCCCTTATATCTCTACCTTATACCTTGCATCAGATACTGCAAAGGGGAGACTTCTAACTCCTAAGAGAGCCAACGACTCTCAAACCCTAAACCCTTATTTTACAAAGTATTTAGGTTACAAAGTTACAAGTGATACAAAAGTTACAAAGCTTATTTTAACCATATGTCTAAGTCTCCTTATATAGTCTTCTGTTGGGATTCAAATCTTTTCTTGATCCATTGCTGAAGACGCCTAGAATCTTGGAACAAATTTGATACATGTTTAATTGTTGAGTAGTCAAGATGTCTAGTTTTTCTATTAGAACATCTCATTCAACATCATTGTCTTTTGCAAAATTCTTTATATTTGAACTCTATGTTGAACCTGTTCTTCCAACATTTTGATTTACCAAACTTTTTCAAAATCTGAAGAGCTTTCAATCTCCCCTTTTTGGCAAATTTTGGCAAAAAAATCCTGCACTGAGAAACTCTAGATCCATGGTGTATGCAATGAACACTCCTGTGAGTATATACAAGGGAGAAGATAATTTCTAGACCCACTTTATACCTTTGAACGAGTAAATGAGAGAAATAATGCAAGATACTCCCCCTCATCCTAAGAACCAATACTTATCACGAAGGAAAGCAGTAGCAATACCAATAGTAACAAATACCTAACCTGATTAACTCAGATCACAAGACATATATGTGTTCATGACTCAGATCACAAGACACAAAGGTATATAAGATCACTGAGATATTGAGAAATAATGTTAGAACATCTTTGATCGGATTATATAAAATCACCACTTCATGGATTGCAACCAACAACAATCAACACAAGTCACAACACAACAACATGATTATGCAACCTGAAATGTGACTTATAAAATGCACATGCATATGGTACCACTAGAGAAGAACTTCCGATGTTATGTTCATTGTATCACAACAAAACAACATGATTAAGCCTTCAACTTAATTTTCCAATATAGGCCAACTTACCGAGCATCATCTCTAACTTGATATGTTATGTATGCAACACAACATGAATGCCAGAATAACAATAATAATAGTCACATAGCAACACAACAACAATTCAACATTGGTCGTAGGCCTATAACTTATGTTTTCCAATAAATAGAGGCAACCATACCACCTGCAAATTCACAATTTTCAACAAAGGACACAATGTAACGAATAAACCAAATTATACCGCAAACAAACTGTGTAATTATTCAAACAGTTGTCGACTAAAACCGGTTAATTAATTATCCGCTAAAAATTATATTATTTCTACTTCGTACTAAGGTTCTTAATATACCTCTGTTAAATTAATACTACAGTGTCACTAAATTAATCTCCAAACCTGTTACTAATTTTTCACTGTTACTGCTATTGAAATACTACGTGCCACATAACTATTATTATTAATGCTTCCTATAACTTAATGTGATTTTGCATTCAATTATGTTTTTGAAAACAAAAGCAGACATGTGTTATCAAGCAGGCCAAACCAATTGAAAGTAAAAGGCCCTCATCACAGGAAAGGGCGTGATGGTCGTCACATCCAGGCGACGTTCGTCACAACTATGGGACGGTCGTTCTAGTGTAATTTCTCAGTTCTTCTCAATTCTCCATATTTTTCCTTCGGTTCGATCTCAGAAAACCCAACCATCGCAATACACAATAAATATAAGAATACTTATACCCAAATAAATCTAAATCACTTTTATACAACCAAATCAATAACATCAACAAATTTTCGGTATCAACTATAACAATCAAACATACACAGAACAATCATCACAACATCAAAGTAATCAACATATAAGCCAACCCGAAATTACCCCAAAGATTAATCCGACGTTTCCCTAAATTCAATATTGGAAAAATAATTAACCTTACTAATTTTATTTTACCAAATTAAATTTCATAATATCAGCTTTCCAACGTTTCGAACGATGCATCAAACAAATATACGGTTTAAAAGTTATGAATTTTCCAAGTTTTCCAAAAACCTTATAACTTGTGATCCAAGCACCAGATTTTTGTTAAACAAAGCTCAAATGAAATATTTTACCATAAACTACAAAAGATTCAGCTACACCAAACTCCAATTCATCATAGATTTTAAGTTGAAGATTGATCAAAATCAAGAAAATGTTGGAAGTTTCAACACTTAGACAAAATTGCCTAAGTCTAAAATCAGTCAAAACATCAAACCTTGGAGGTTTTTTTCACATAGTTTTAAGTTGATTCAGATACTTTTAAAAACACCAATGTTATCACAAATGTTACCAACAATTCAAAGAGCCAATTGGCATGAAAATATCTTACTTGAGCATGAAGAAATCTCTTGTCAAACACACCATGTCACAATTGTTTTTCAAAAACAGATTTTTACCAAACTTGAGATTTGGATTTTGGTGAATCAAGGGATAAGATCAGATGATTGATATCATCTAAGAAATCATCACAAACCTGAGCAACCTGTAAATTCATGATTGCATTCAAAGAATTTCCATTTATGGCATTCATGAATTTCAACACCTATGCATTTGATCTAAGGGTCATGGTGCTCCAAAAAGGCATATCCTAGAATCTCTTGATCAACAACAAACATGTGCTTATAAAAAAGATTATAATATCTGAAGCATATGAATTTAGTTGCTGCATAGTTGAGCTATTTGAAAATTTCATCATTCACAATGTAATTGATATTTTGGCAAGCAATGATCAACAATTTCTGGGGGATACAAATCCATGATGAAGACTTCCCTAAATTGTAGTATTACCCTAAAGTTAAACTCAAAACATACAACTTTATCCTAATCACTAAATTCAATGAATATCTTTATCTAAGGCTAAACTCTAGTCATTTACAACCTTTGATATGAGAACCTCCTCACATCCTTCATCACTACCTATGATGACTCTGTCTTATGCTGATCTCCAGAACCTATCACGATTTCTTGACCTGCAAGTTATCCCGGGCTTGCTTAAAAACTTTGTCCAAAAATATTACATAAACCATTACCTAAAGGCTTTTGGTTTTGACCCTTGTATCTCTACCTTCTACCCTGCATCAGATACTGCAAAGGGGAGACTTCTAACTCCTAAAAGAGCTAACCACTCTCAAACCCTAAACCCTTATTTTACAAAGTATTTAGGTTACAAAGTTACATGTGATACAAAATTTACAAAGCTTATTTTAACCATATGTCTAAGTCTCCTTATATAGTCTTCTGTTGGGATTCAAATATTTTCTTGATCCATTGCTGAAGACGCCTAGAATCTTGGAACAAATTTGATACATGTTTAATTGTTGAGTAGTCAATATGTCTAGTTTTTCTGTTAGGACATCTCATTCAACATCTTTGTCTTTTGCAAAATTATTTATATTTGAACTCTATGTTGAACATGTTCTTCCGACATTTTGATTTACCAAAATTTGTCAAAATCTGAAGAGCTTTCAATCTCCCCTTTTTGGCAAATTTTGGCAAAAAATCTTGCACTGAGAAACTCTAGATCCATGGTGTATGCAATGAACACTCCTGTGAGTATAGACAAGGGAGAAGATAATTTCTAGACCCACTTTATACCTTTGAACTAGTACTTGAGGGAAATAATGCAAGATATTCCCCCTCAACCCAAGAACTAATACTTGTCATGAAGGAAAGTAGTAGCAATACCTTTAGTAACAAATACCTAACCTGATTAACTCAGATCACAAGACATGTCTGTGTTCATGACTCAGATCACAAGACATAAAGGTATATAAGATCACTGAGATGTTGAGAAATAATGTTAGAACATCTTTGAAAATTCCAGCTTCAAAACTGATGATTAACAGAACAATCCTTATCTCCCCCATTTTAGTTAAAATTTGACAAACATTTCCGAGATTAATCCAGATCCATGCCAAGCTTACCCAGATCTTTAGAAATTCCATATTTTCTTCTAACTCAGATTGGAGAAAAAAATATTCCTTGTGTATTTATTCAAGCTTTGACTGCATTTTCTTAAGTACAAGTTCCAACATATCCGCATGTTATACACTATTACAAAAGATTCTTCTTTCTGACATGTACTAGAGATTCTTATCAACTACCACCCATGTGCACAACAAGATATAAATGAGACTAAGATTAGCATATAAATCAGAGATAATTTCACAGATACTGATAGTAATCTGCAGAGAAAAATAAATTCTCCCTGATTTTTCAATGATTCCCTAAGCATCCATCAGGAACCATATATTTTGTATTGTCAAGTTTCCCCCAACTTGAAATAATTCAATGTCAAGACATCACACTTGACATCTTCATCCCTCCTGGATAGAAAAAGAACTGCTTGTAACTCACCACAAGCTTGGTGTGGTGTTGCTCTATAACTCAGTTGCTTTAAGAATGATATTAATTTGTAAATGGTTTTTCAAGAAATTGTTGTCACATGCAAGTATACATGTTTCAGAATGCAGCAAGTGATAAAGTAAAGGTCGAACCCACAAGGAAGTGGAAGGATCTAATATAACTAAGTCACAAATTACTTAAGAGAGATAATATGAGCAAGGTAACAAAATAATAAGATGATTAATGGCAAGGATGTCACACACATCTAAAATATAAAGTAATAACAATAAGAGTGTAAAATAGTCAAGAGAGTAGTTGATGAGTTAAATCCATTAGTATAGTTGATGTTGAAAAGTTTCCATGATGTGAAGTGTCATGCCTCAAAAGGTCAGAACATGATCTAGTGGTGTATCTCTACAACATCAAATGCATACATATCCTAGGGCAAGGGAACAAATCACTAAGACACACTTATAACCCTAATATGTGTCTGGTTTTAATTCTGAAAAGTATTTATGGTATTAACTTATTATCTCTAGGTAAGTTGAATTAAGTGAATATCTTTATCCTACTATATTAACCACTTTTGTTATGAAATCCACCTGTCTATTAGGTATCCCTCAAATACAAGCTTTTACCTTTCTCTTAGTTGATCACTCTAAGAAGCAAGTATATAGCATAAAAACACATAACAACATAAGACACTAAACAACACATCATTTTAACTTAAAAACCTCGTTTATACTAACTTCATTAAACTCATCAAACAAAGATTTAGCTCATGATGAGCTGCATATACATTTCGGGAGTGAAAATAAAAGGAAACATATTCTTACAAACCAAAGTAAAGAAATGAAACCTAATAGTGACTTGGAGTTCTCTTTTGCTTATCCCACCGCACCTTTGGCACTCATCACAATTCCTCGCATGGAGGTTGGCATCTTTGAAAATTGTCGGCCAATAAAATCCCGATTGGAGGATTTTGGGGTCGTTCTTTGTCCATTAAAGTGCCCTCCATATGGAGAATTGTGACAATGCCAAAGTATACTCTTAGCTTCATCACTCGTCACACACCTCCTTAGCAAATTGTCCCTACAAACTTTGAACAAATACGGTTCATCCCATACATAGTATTGGGCATCTGCCAAGAATTTCCTTTTTTGGTTCCAAGTTAGGTCTTCGGGTATCCAACCCGTTGCCTTATGATTTGCAAAATTGGCAAACCAAGGCCTAACTTGTACCATATACAATTTTTCATCCAGAAATTCTTCTCGGATTTCATTTTCTTTCTTGGTGATGTCCACATTGACTAGCCGCGACAAATGGTCCGCCACCAAATTTTCCGATCCCTTCTTATCCTTAATTTCTAAGTCAAACTCTTGAAGAAGGAGGATCCAATGGATAAGCCTTTGCTCAGAATCCGGTTTGGTCAGCAGAAATTTTATTGCGGCATGGTCGGTGTAGACAATAACCTTAGAACCGATCAATTAAGAACGAAATTTTTCAAGCGCGTACACTATCGCGAGCAATTATTTTTCAGTTGTGGCATAATTCACTTGTGCTTCCTTAAGCACTTTTCTCGCGTAGTGTATAGCATGAAAAACTTTTTCTTTTCTTTGTCCTAGAACCGCTCCAATAGCATAATCACTAGCATCACACATAAGTTCAAAATCACAAGTCCAATTATGTGCTATGATTATTGGAGCGGTAACTAGGTTCTCTTTCAAAGTTTGGAAAGATAAATGGCAAGGTTCATCAAAGAGAAATACCTGGTCTTTGTTCAACAAGTTACTAAGTGGCTTGGCCACTCTAGCAAAATCTTTGATAAATCTCCTATAGAACCCCGCATGTCCCAAAAAGCTTTGTATCCCTTTAAGATTTGTTGGAGTCGGCAACTTTGAGATAACTTCCACCTTTGCTTTATCTACCTCTAATCCTTTCGAAGACACCTTGTGTCCAAGCACAATACCTTCTTTCACCATAAAATGGCATTTCTCCCAATTTAGGACCAAGTTTGTCTTCACACACCTTTCAAGAACTTCCTCCAAATTCCTCAAGCACAAATTGAATGATGCTCCAAACCCCGAGAATCATCCATAAACACCTCCATTGTCTTTTAAATCAAATCAGAGAAGATAGCTTGGACACATCGTTGGAAAGTTGTCGGTGCATTACACAACTAAAATGGCATTTTCCTATATGCAAAAATTCCAAACGGGCATGTGAATGCCGTCTTCTCATGGTCCGCCGGGTCAACCGCAATTTGGTTGTATCCCGAATACCCATCCAAAAAGCAATAGAACTCTTGTCCGGATAACCTCTCAAGCATTTGATCCATGAACGGTAGTGGGAAATGATCTTTTCTAGTAGACGTGTTTAAACGCCTATAGTCTATACACATTCGCCATCCCGTCACCACTTTAGTTGGTATGAGCTCATTCTTTTCGTTTCTAACAAAGTTTATTCCTCCTTTCTTAGGAACTACATAAACGGGGCTAACCCAAGGGCTATCTGAAATCGGGTAAATCATCCCCACATCAAGTAGTTTCACTACCTCCTTCCTAACCACTTCAATCATAGTTGGATTCAACTGGCGTTGAGGTTGCGCCACCGCTTTGAAATCATCCTCCATAAGAATCTTGTGCATACAATAAGATGGGCTTATTCCCTTCAAATCGGAAAGAGCCCACCCCAAAGCTTCTTGATTTTTCTTTAGCACCTCTACCAAACGCGATTCTTCATCGGAAGACAATTCACTGCTAATAATTACCGGTTTTCTTCCATTCTCATCTTAGAAAGCATATTTTAGGTTTGAAGGTAGCACCTTCAATTCAACTTCCACTCTATCATCATTCTTCTCCCTAGTCAATTCTTCAATCGCTACCTCCCACGGTTGTAACTCCTTAAGAACTTACAACTCCTTCACACACTCTTCAAGCTCCTTTTCCTCTTCACTAGTGAGTGTGTTAACTCCTTCACTTAAGGCTAGCTCTAATGGAGTGTCCACATGAATATGTGTTGCAACCTCCAAAATAGCCATATCGGAAGCATCAATTCGGAAGCTATCATGTTTATCTTTGGAGTGCTTCATCGCTTCAAACAAGTTGAAGGTAACTTCTTCATTCAACACCCTCACCTTCATTAGACCATCATCTACATCAATCATCATACAGGCCGTTTTCATGAATGGTCGGCCAAGTATCAAAGGAGCATCGTCATCCTCTTCAATATCAATTACAATAAAGTCCACCGGAAAGAAAAATTTGTCCACCTTCACCAAGACATCTTTAGCTACCCCAATTGGGTAAGTAGTAGATTTGTCGGCTAGTTGAAGAGTCATTCTTATTCCCTTGATTTCAATGTTTCCAAGCCTTTTAACAATGGAGAGAGGAATGAGGTTGATGCTTGACCCCAAATCAATAAGACCATTCCCGACAAACATATTACCAATGGTGACCGGCAAAGTTACATGTCTCGGATCGGCTTCTTTCTTTGGAAGAGTACGTTGGATAATCGCACTACAATTTTCCGCTAGAATAACTGTTTCCGGTTCCGTGTACTTTCATCTTTTTGAGAGAATATTCTTCAAAAACTTGGCATATTTTGGCATTTTCTCAAGTGCTTCGGAAAATGGCAAATTGATTTGAAGTTGTTTGAAGATGTCCATAAACCGAGCATATTGCCTCTCATTCTCCCTCTTTGATGGCACATGAGGATAAGGCATGTTGGTAGGAATTTTTGTCATCACTTCCTTTCCTTTCTTCACTATTTTACTCCTGTCTTTTCCTTTCTCATCACCCACTTGTGTATTTTCGACTACTTCCCAATCATCAATCTCCTTTTCAACTACTTCCACAATTTTTTTCTTCGTCACACCCTCCTCTTCATCACTACATTCCTCCACAACACCATCTTTCTTCTATTTTGGTGGACTCATCTCCTTCCCACATCTAAGAACAACGACCTTGCAATGCTCCTTCAGATTAACATGAGTGTTTGTGGAAAAAGATGGTCCCGCTTGATTTTCGGCTAATTGCTCAGCAAGTTGCCCAACTTGGTTTTCTAGGTTTTTGATGGCGGCCTCATTACTTTTTTGATTAGCCATGAAAGCTTGCATGAATTGAGTTAAGGTGTCTTCTAACTTTGAACTTCCTCCTTGTGGTTGTTGGACTTGAGGATTGGGGTTTTGATATGGATTTTGATGTTGGAAGTTGTTGTTGTTGAATCCTTATTGTTGTTGTTGGTACCCTTGGTTGTTCCTTGGATAAGAATTGTTATATTGTTGAGGTGACCTTTGATAACCTTGACTGTTGTTGTTCACATAACTTACTTCTTCAAAATAAGGACAAAAACCGGTGGGATGATCGCCTTGGCACAATTCACACTTTTCCACTTGATGTCTTGATTGAGAGCCTTGCATTTCTTTCATTTTTGTGGAAGCTTGGCCATTTGTTGAGTTAACAACTCCACTTGTTGAGAAAGCACCTTGTTTTGGGCAAGGAGAGCATCATTTGTATTTAATTCAAGAACTCTCGGCTTCCATTGTGAATGACTACGATCATGTTAACTTTGAAGATCATTGAGATCCATACGGTCAATAATGACTATAGCCTCATCCGCCGTCTTTGACATGAGAGAACCACCCGCAGTAGCATCCAAAAGTGTCTTGTGTTGAGATTGAAGCCCATTGAGAAAAATGTGGATTTGAGTAAGATCATCAAACCCATGGCCTTTGCATTTTCTCAACATTGATTTGTACATCTCCCAAGCCTCATTCAAAGACTCGTTGCTTCCTTGATTGAAGACCGGAATTGCCGTCTTCGCTCCCATGAATCGAGATTGAGGAAAATACCTTTCAAGAAATTTCTCTTCCAATAAATTCCAATCCGTCATCACCCTCGGAGCTTGGTCTAGGTACCATTCTTTTGCTTTTCCCACTAAGGAGTGTGGGAACATTCTTTTGAATGAACCTTCTTCATTCGCTTCCGCTATTCCCATAGAACCCGTAATCTCATGGAATTTGGTGAGATGGGTATACGGATCTTCATGGTCCATTTCGGTGAATGGATTAGCATAAAGGAGTTGGAAGATTCCGGTCTTCATCTCCGTGTTTCTCCCTCCACAAGCAAATTGAGCAGTCCGTCTAGGACTATTAGCGGACATCTCCGTACGGGCTCTGTTCGCCATGTTTCCTTCAAAAGTTTCTACCCTCACTTCTTCAATGTGAATAAGTGAAGATGTAGCTTCTTCTTCTCTCTGGTTCCTCTCTTCGGCTAGTTTCTTCCTTCTTCGTTTTTTGCTATTGAGCCTCTGAAGTGTTCTTTCAATTTCGGGGTCGAATTGAAATTGCTCCTCGGTAGCCTTGTCACGCATACACTAGAATCTACAAAACTAACAAACCAAGTGAAACACAAGAGTGATAGTAACAAAGTAACAAATAAAACAAGTCAAAACTAGCAACTATTGATATACTTTAAATATCAAATAACAATCCCTAGCAACAACACCAATTTGTTGATAGCACAAATGAGTAAGGGTTTTATTTGTCGATCCATAGAGATTGTTTTATGATATTTATGCCGTTCTACAATTGCTAAAGTTTAGACTTAAAGGTAACAAAAAGGTTTTAGTGTTTGTATCTAAAATGGACTTTTGCATTCAAATAAATTCTAAGAAGTAAAAGTATTGATTTGTAAAAGAGTCTTAAAAGCATATGTCAAAGTTAGGGTTTGATGGATTCATTTTGCATATATAGTTTTAACCAAATGATAAACCTATTTCAACAATGAACACATTCACAATATCCTCTCTGAAAGTTTATTTCTAACAAAAAATGTGAGATTTACCATTTTGATCCATTAATGATTTCTCACTCAATCTATCAAAATGGTAACATTTAAGTTCAATACAAGTGAACTCCAAAGCCCATGACTATCTCTAGCTTATGGTATATGGGTGATGAAAACCTAGGTCAAATGTTGGCAATATCTCTCAATCATGAAACAACACAAAAGGGTTTGTCATAAAAATCAAAGCTTTCATCATATATTCATCATCAAGAGTTTATACAAGAGGATCAAGGCCTATACTCACAAAAATAGAACCTATCTACCTTCTAACCTTGACATACTATGAGTTTAGCTTTCCATTTCCATGGAAACTTCCAACAAAAGATGAAAATGAATAATATGATGCATTAAGAACAATGTCTTGACTTTAAATGCATCCAATATTCTTAGAACCAAGAGAAAAGGTGTTTTAAGGAATATTAGGTCAAGTGTCAACAGTTACATCCCAAGAAATAGTGAAACAAATGTTTATAAAGGGGCTGAAATCTGCAGGCCTCCCTGAGCGAGGTATGCTCGTTGAGCGACTCTTCATTAAAAGCACCATCTCGCTGAGAGACCAAAGGGCTCCTGAGCGAAAATGGCCCTAGAAAGCTCGCTTGGAGCCTGCTGAGCGAGTAAAAATTCCTTCAAATTCTTCCAAAAGTTCTCAAAGGCAGCCAAGATGGAATTTAGTTCAAATTTCTTCATTGTAACCTAAAATTACACAAACTGAAGTCAAACAAATAATGCTTAGAACGACTAAAATTAAATTGTGAATAAGTATAAGAAGCAAAGGGGATAAAGCATCAAAATAACCCTTGAAAAGTGCCAAAAATCAACTAAATAATAACACTAATATGCATTTATCAAAGGCTAAGGCTAAGGTTGTCATGAAAAAAGGTAATAAATAAATGGCTAAGAAACGAGTTTAAAACAAACAGTAGAAACGAGACCGTAGAAAGATTTCTGGGACTCTATAAGATCCGGGGCTGAAATGAAAGATGAAGTTATTCTGACGAAAATACCAACCTAAAGGTTCTATCTCACACTCTCACGCTATTGACTGAGCCACAGCCTATAACCCCAAGATTTTGCTCTTGCTCACTCGGTAATTAAAGGATGTCTATTTGAAGATGGATAAGATCGAAATGAAATACCTAAAGCGCTCTCGTTGTGTTTAGGTTCCAGTGTCTTATGCCTATTATCTGACGTGTACCTCGAACTCTCGCTATATTGGACTCGTCTTAGTGCATTTCTCACTCTCGTGAAAAAACGCTGTTAAGCAGCCTCTCGCTCTCATGACAAGACTACCTAAATTAATCTTTGTACACGAAACCAGAATTTCAGGCATTAAAAGTATGTCGGTTATCCTACGGAGTCCCGTCGAGAAGACGGTCCTCAAACTACGGGTACATGAAAATATAGCCTAATATAATTGATATTAATGTCGACATAATTACGTTAAAGCATTTAGAAACATACATAATGGATTAATTTTAAGAAATTATGTTTTAGGAATTTTTTAAGAAAAATTGCTTATAATCATGAACAAGAGCATACAAAATTTGCAATAAAATAAAGTGCAGGAAATTAAACAAAGTGATAAATTTATAACCTGAAATAAAATGAAATAGAAACTTGTATAAATTGTAAATGCGATCCAATACAACACGGAATCCAGAAAAAGAAAAGATACAAAAGTGTATTGATCACTCGATGTGAACGATCAATACTATGGCTAATGATTTTCTAGTTCTGTAGGAAATTTGGCAGCGCTTCCGCAAGGTGTTGGGTTGTATGAAATGATGCCCATGGGTCCTCTATTTATAGTAGAAAAGTGGCTCCAAGAACAGTTGAGATTTTTGAATTTTGAATGTGAGAAACTGCCCTGAAAACTGCTTCTGGAACTGCTCCAAGAACAGCCGAACGCCATTTGACTGCTGTGAGGGAATGGCAAATGCTATTCACCTAGAGAAGGCTGAATGTGCAGTTTTTCTTCCTTTTTCAGTTGGTTTGCCATGGATTCTTCTTCTTTCCTTTGATTCAACTGTTTGGGTCCTGAAAACATAAATAGAATAAAACATAAGTAAATTAATACGAAAAACAATAAAGACTTGATAAAATATGATAAAATGTGCATGAAATGAGTCAAAATAACCTATATAGAATCGAGTCATCAAACTCCCCCACACTAAGACTTTTGTTTGTCCCCAAGCAAACTCCTAATGCGAATACAAACAATAAGCACAATATTTCGACTCATAGGCACACCGGACACGAGTAAGCATAAGATTGCTAGCCTAAGCAAACAAATATGTACTAAACAACAAAAACAAGAGTATCTAATGACACGACTCCACAAAAATGGACAAAGAGTTCCTTCCTATTCAATATCGGTTCAGATCATGATATTATACCTTGACCTATAGACTTTTGTTCTCATTCACCTCTCTTTCATTCTAGCGCAATCACATTAAGCCCGTTATCCCCTTGCTTACATGGTAATCGAACATGTTAGTGTGATCTCTTATTCTTTTTTCTCTCTTATTCTTGCTTTTGCTTTTTTTTTCTTATGAATTTCAAGATTCTGATCTTTTGGGCTAAATAATCGGGTGAGGACCACCTAACTTAGTAAGAACAAGTCTTTTATTCACATTTTTCTACAAAAGCACAAATTTCTTTCTTTCTTCCTTTTTTTAGAGATCAACACATATTTTCATCAGTTTGTTACTTAGTTCACGTGAAGGATGGTGCTGACTGCTAAAATAAACTAATCAAGAGGCTAAATGAAAGAAACTAAGAACAAGGTCTCGGCATAATATGTATCAAAACTAATATCACATATTGGGGACTCTAAGGTGTAAAAACGATACTGATGTTGATGAAACTTTCCCAAGTCTATCTACCTAACCTAAATTAACTTATACTAAGTGTGTCCTGCCTTTTGAATCGAGAAATGTTTTTAAATTTTTGGGGATTTTTCAGACTAAGCGAAAGCATAAGGTAAACAACGACTCAAACAAGCATATGACTCGATAATTAAAAAAATAAAAGAAACTATCCTATTAAAACAAGAAATAACATAAAGCAATAAATGGAAAGCAATAAACAACTCCTCCCCCAAACTTAAATCAAACATTGTCCTCAATTTTTTAATTTAAGGTGAATAGGATAAGGAGCGATGGAACCTGGAATGCTATCAGTGGCGGCGGGAATGATCTCGACACTGATAATGGTCCTCTCAGACGTCAGGATCCTCAGGTTGGTTCTGGCCTCCAAGACTACGCACCTCTCTACGCAGACTAATCATCTCGCTAGTATGATCTCTCAGTGAAATATCTGTCTGGGCCATAAACTCCATTTGGTTGTTGTGAAGCTCTGTGTACTCCCTATCATGCTTCTCCTCTCGCTCTCTCTACTTCCTGAGCTCGGATAAAATCTGATCCAGCGATCCTCGCATACCTGTAAAATCATCAGAAACAGGTGCAATGTGTGGTGCAGTACTAGGACCGGGTGCGTCAGAAACACGGGTACGAGTACGGGTCTGTTGAGCAGCCTATCTCGTAGAATCCCCCCTTCTTGCTCATTAGCAATTAACCAGTTAGCGCGTACGCACACATCAATACGAGCAGGGGCAGGTAAAGAAAAGCTACAATGCTCACGGTCACAAATCATAATGTGATACTTGCCATCAGGTAAACTTTTGACAAGCCGTGTACTCTTCCAGTAATCTAGGTCAACAAAGATACTCGTAAAACAATTCTCATCCATAACATACTCAAGGTTAAGTGCCTCAACTATGGTGGTGACCATGCTACCTATGCAAATGGGTCCTCCGACTCTGTTAGACACACTAATCAAATGGGTAAGTAAAAAGGGTAAAGGGTCTACAAGGGTCTGGTTCAGAGCACAGTGAAGGAAATACAGGTCTTTGGAATTCACGTTACCAGTGTTCTTACGTCCGAAAATGGTGGAAGCAAGAATACGGTGAAGAACTCTAATGGTCGGGTTCTGAATTAAAGTGGCCTTAAGTCCTTCCCACTTGTTAGTGGTTAGACCAGTGGTGTCACTTAAAAATTGGAAAGCATTTCCTTGCCACTCACTGTCAAAGGGTGCACTAGTTGCGGCTCTGGCAACCAATGGAAACTCGAAAATCTCCCTAATTCTCTCATGTGTAAGTGAAAAGTCATGGTTAAGCAACCTAAAGTGTATGGTTCTGGATGTACGGGAAATATCATGCACATATCAAAGTGTACTAAGAAACTCATAAGTTAGCCTAGAAGAATTAACCTTAGAGAGAATGCAAAATGAGTCATACCTAGGTTTTGGAGCATCCAAGCGACGCTGGACATCAGACCCAAAGTACGAAGTGCTTCAGAGTCAGGGTACCTAGTTAGTTCAACATCCCTCTTTGATATACGTTGATAATCCTCATGCATGTTTGCACCGTTTTCTCCTTCCGGGAACTCAATGCCCATGTAATCAACTTCTTGGTTGGCTTCCATGACGAAATTGAGAGAAAAATAGAGAAGAAAATTGAAGTGGGTTATGGTGGATAATGAGATTTTTGGTGATGAGAAGTGGTTATGGGTAGGGATTTATATAGAGTTAGAATGGAATCTAAGTGGTTGGGATGGTTAAGAGGAAGTTAATGAGAGTTATGAGGGTGGTTGGGTGGTATAATAATTCAAAAAGGTGGAAAAGAAAAATAAGAGGGAAGAAAATAAAAGGGATTTGAAAGAGGCAGCGTCATAAAACGTGCGTCCCTCCGTTTCTGTAAGTAAATGGCGAACGCCATTAGACAATGGCGAACACCATTGACCTAATGCATCGCCAGTAACTAAGGAAATAGAGGGTTAGACCTCTGGTTATATTTTTTCTTGTTTTTATCATTTTTATTTTTTTGTTTATTTTGTTTTCAATGAGATAGAATAAAAATACAAAGGTAAACACACTAAAGGGGAAAAAAGGGAATTTGCATTACTTGAAAGGAAATGATTCAGTATAAATACACGTCGGCATACCGACGGAGAAACACTTAGCTAATGCTCACAATACAGAAAGGGAAAAACAATACATGGAATTCAAACTATCCTAGTGAAAGCATGGAAAATATTGACATTAGAACATTATCCACCGTGCCGCCCGACTAAGGAGTCGACGACATTGCGAAGAGAAAATAAAATATGATAAAGGTGATAAAACTGCTCATTCACAACATCCACAAACTAAATATGATCAACCATGAGTGACTCTATTTTAGTACGGAGATCACCTACTTTGACTTGTAATGCGTAAATAGCATCATGAACAGTTATGGTGGTATGGTAAGTGGCATGGATATCATTGGTGGCACTATTTTCAGATTCTTGATAGGCGGTAGCATCCATGTGCTCATATGGATGAGGTGAATCGGGTGGAATAGGAATCTCATCCACCACATTCAAATCATACAACCAGTTAGCTCTATTATGGACAATGGTTCTCTCATGATTAGGCAGGATAAAGGTGTGGACAACGGTGTTATCAATCAAAAGTTTTGTAACACCCATATAATATATATCTAGAATAATACCATACAAGTGTTATTTTTGGTATTGACACCATCATAAGTTCCTAATAGCATAATTCACTTTCTTGACCAACTATAAAAATTCTATACAACAATGGCGCAAGACATGGAAATTATGCTAACACAACAAAACTAAGATCAAATATAATATCCATTATCGTACAAAGATACATAAATACATAGCGGAAGACTAAATCTATGTTTCACTTGAAACATCCCGAGCATATCTCCACTTGTAAATCAAACCTCCAAAAGAAACCTGAAAAACAACAACAATAGTGGGGTGAGATAACAACATCTCAGTGAGCTCCCTATCTTAGAGATCTCTCGGCTCTAATGGTTCAATTCTAAACAATACTAAAGTCAGGGAAAAACATAGACTTCGAGTTCACATAAAACTAGAGACACCAAGGTAACAAAACGGAGCATACACACTAGGTTCTTAGAGACATCTTTCCCCTCCCATTCATAGCCGTAGCAGACGAGCACGGGTTACTCGATCCTCAACGTGTAGATAACTTTCCCCGCCCAGCCACATGAGGATGAGCACGGGTCACTCATTATCTACCAATGGATAACTTTCCCCGCCCAGCCACATAAGGACGAGAACGGGTCCCTCTTTATCCATCTAAGGTACTTTCCCCGCCCAGCCACACAAGGACGAGCACGGGTCACGGTACCTCGCCACAAAGTAATTTTCCCCGCCCAGCCACACAATGACGAGCATGGGTCACTCGTTACTTATCCTAATGGATACTTTCCCCGCCCAGCCACACTAGGACGAGCATGGGTCACGGTCATCCATTAAGGGATTCAAATCCATGAATTATTTATATCTCTCCGGCTGTCCACCCTTGTGGAACCTCGACACGATCCATATATAATTAAATTAGGATTATATCGCAAGGAAGCAACTTCCTACAACTACCTAGCCCGAAGGCACTAATCAAGTATCGACGCCTAAGCATTGTCATGTCTCTAAACAATTTGTATCAACCTAGGGTAATCCTACTAACCTCACAAGTTATACCATCTCTCAAATCCTAGTCACAAAACTAGGTCAATCAAATGGTTTTAGGTAAAGTTTCCTCACTCTTTCAATATTCTTGATACCTTTAAATTATATAGTTTTCAATTACATTATTCTAACATTTTAGTTTAATTATCACCATTAAACAATTCTCACAATAATCTCATGTCTCTACTTTCAATCAGTCTTCATGATTAGGCATACCTTCCACAATATATTAATACCCCAATTCCTTAAATTTACATTATTACAGTTAATCGGAAAAGTCGGACAAATGTCGGGTGAAAATAATATTTCTCGACATCATCAATTTGTAAATGTTTTTAGCTTCGAATCGATATGCGCAACACTAAAAACGGATACCCGGATCAAAAGTTATGAAAAAAAATAATTCAGCTAAAAGCTACAGTTCGCGGGGCAAACTCTGTTCGCAGTGCGAACTCAGATAATTTCTACAGTACGTGGGGCGAACTGGGGAAAATTGTGCTAAAAACCAGCTACGGGAAACCATTCCCAAAACCTCCAAATTTCACAAAAGTGCACCAAAACAGAGGAATCCAATCACAAATATGCATATAATTATATACCAAACATCATACTAAGGTTTTATCGAGTTTTTAACCGTTTATTATTTCGATTTCAAGCTTTTCTACCAAAATCCATAAAACTCATAAACCCTAAAACTCAACCAAAAGTTATAACAAAAGTATCTAACTACGAACCCACCTTGCAATCGACGAGGAGGTTGATGAAGATGATGAAGAATGGTGATGAATTAAAGCTCTTTAGATTCTAGGTTTTCTTCTTCTCCCTTCTCTTCTCTTCTCTTCTCTTCTCTTCTCTTTCTCTTACCAACTTTCTCTCTTTTTCTTTTTTATAAAACCCTTCTTACTAACTTTATTTTCTTCTATTTTCCTTTTAAACCATACAAATTATATTTATCAGTTAGTAACACTAACTGATCCAATTGGAGAGTATCCAAAATATCTCCGAGTCGAATATTTAATAAAGTCTCTGCGTCAGATAATACTAATTAATCTTAATTAATATTATGCAGAGCGTTTAATTAAATACGAGGTATTACATCCTCCCCTCCTTGAATTGAAATTCGTCCTCTAATTTCGTTTACTCATCAACAACGACAGTTTACAACACTATCTCAGATCCATACTTATCCTTAATTCTCATACATATCCTGACATACTTATATTTCAATTCGACTTCGTGGCTCAAAATCCTCATTTCATAACAAATCAAACCTCGCGTCCTTACTCATACGCTTGTTTCCAACATTTGGTTAACCTCTAACTCACTATTTTCTCAATTCATTTTTTGCTTCATACCAAAATACTTAGTCTCATTCCTCCTTCGGAGAAAACATACCATGATTATTCCTTCCATTCAGTCATAATACAAAGCATGACACTCCAATTTGATTTCGGAACCACAACACTCGACAAAACTCCACAAGTATCTCAGTGAAATCTTATCTACACACCATTTCCAACAAAAACTCTTATTAAAATCCTTCAATTACTATAACTATCTCAAAATGTCAAATGACTTCTTTACTAAATCCACTTGTCCGACGTCACACACTGTAATTGTTTGCATCTGATACTCCATCCTTTCAGTGTCTTACCATAGACAACACACTTAGAACAAAATTCTTTTACTTCAACACTTATAAATAATTCTCTTCTGATTCTCAACAATCCTATTGAACTCTTTCATCTGTCTCCTTCCATTATGCTTTCAAATCCTAACAACAGAGATGCCACGAATTCTCAAGCAATACCAAGTAATTGATAGTATGCGGAGAAAACACTTATCCATCGGAGCTCTCACCAACCAATAGAATAAGAACTTGCGAACATGCAATGATAGAACAATTCACTTGTTGACTATACAATAATAACATCAGACAAAACTCTCCAACGACAGAGATACAGGGGTTGCGTTACTGCAAACATAACTTACACAAACTCAATTCCATTCTAAACTCGAAACAATCCATCCAATTTAAACTTAACCAATCTGACCATGGTTACTATTCTCCATCAATTCTCTTTACAAAATTCCATTCACTCGAGATTTCTGTTCACACAAGGTCTCCATCAATAATAACGCAGTAACGCCACAAAACTTACAATAACCAAAAAGTCACCAATACCAAACTCAAATCATCCTTAGAACACTTACGGGTTTGCATAACACTTGTCTTTTGCATACAATATTCCACTTACTCACCCTTTTGGATCACACAAAACTTATCATTCAAATTCCCTTCTCTCAAGGTCTTGTTCCTTAATTGATCCAATTTACATACTTAAATTCGGGACATTCATCTCCCACTGTACCTAGAAGGTAACTTAAAATTCTTATCTTTGCATAAGGTTCAACTGCACACAACCGGTATTACTCTTAAGGGTTCCATAACTTGATGTTAAGAATTTACGATACTAAAATTAACCAATGGTTTATCTATTATCCACACAATAATTCAAATATCAAAACATTTCCGAAAAGATCAACACTTCATGATCCTTGTATAGCTTCGCAAGTTAATTCCTCAATAGTCGCAACGACGACACACCAATTATCCAAATCATTTACCGCCTACTAGAACATTTCCAAAGGAATATCCAACACTTCATTCTCTGACACTTCGAACGGAAGCCAAAACAAACTTGCAGTTCAGAAAGTACAACTCTCTAAAAATCCTCCACAAAAGTCAGGTGTCAATCGATTACCTATTTAAGGCTAAACGGTCAAACACAACTGAACTTGTTCTTCTTGTTAACAACAATCCAACTCAAAATTACCAATTAGTCCACACTACTTGCAAGATGATTCTCATCTACGGTCTCTAAACACGTGCAACAAGCGTCCGCCGTTCACCACTCAAAATAACACAGAACCGCACAACATGCAGATCACAAAATCCAACAAGTGACAAAGTAGAACTACCATTATATTATGGTCATAAAATGAATACTCAACAGAATGGCTCAATTCCACTCGTATAATGATGTTATCAAAAGGGTCTTAGTCGCAAGCTAACACTTGATTCGTCCATAAACAAAACCAACACATAATCCTTATCGGGTAAAACAAAATAGTGAACATCTCATCTCTAGTATACAACTTTTTCCTCTCTCTATGAATTCCTTGGCGAGAATTAGTATCAATAACAACATCCCCAATCTTGCTAGAGGCATATTCCAAATACTTCGATTGTTCACAAATACTGGAGTTTTCCCTTACACCTAAACACTAATGTAAAGCACTCCCCTGAAAAACCTTATTGTCTCTGCTTACATAACAATCAAGGTTCCCTTACCTGTTGCTAATCATTATATAGAATGTTTCCACAACTTCCCATTGGTACCAAGAACGCTTTGATCGGGCACTCAAGTCCAAATGTATGCATCTTCGAAAAAATCCAATTTTCCAAAACTTAACAATGATAACCGGTCACTACCAGGAGGGTAACCGATTACTCAATGCAATCTTGGACTTCCAGTAGCCAAAGGAGATTTAGAAACACAATTTTGTAACCGAGTACTACCCAGAGGGCAATTCGATTACTCAAATGCAGAAGCAAACTTCTGGTCTTCATTGTTACATAAACCTCCCAAACTCATCCCAATCACATCCAAAAGTTACAGCCATACCCACCGACGATTCCACACATATAGTAGTCACACCACCAGAGTCCTAATGAGCGAATCGTCATTGCTCACACTTCCTTAACTTTTGTCTTAATAACAACTTAACAACTCGATAGTACATTCGTCCAAGAATATTTTCCGATATCGCTTTCTCATAATACACTGTCATTATTGTTCCCATATCGCGTTAACTTCACGCTCTGTGGTAATCCTCTCATGTCCAACATAATTCATCTTACAAGAATTCTCCTGAATCCCAGGTTCTCACTCTATCACTTATCATGACTTCATCTGGGCCATACCAAATGCACCTCATGATACTAAATAAAGCTTGCTCTCTCTTCGACACTATACCTTATACTATTCCTTGGGTAACTTCAACACTTACCGAATTGATCCCTTACTAAATATAACACCCTGATGCATCACTCTAAACTTTGTCTCCTTGATCATAACCGAATATACAACTCCAAACTTCTACTCTTCGTTAGGGGTATACTTGTCTCACTTGAAACGTGTAATCACATCCTTGTGTTTCTCTTCACGTTTCACCACAACCTTAGATTCCCATAAGTAACAAACATTCTTTACTTGTAACTTCTATCCACCCGTAAGGTATTATCCGAATACATTCTTTGAAGCACTCCCGTTCCTCTATGATGCCAACACGATCTTAGAACTGAAATACTAACAATTAACTCATTTCTGAACCTTACGTCGCCCGTTCTAAAAGCATCTTCTCTTTTCGTGGATTGAGATTTCTCAAAACTCTTGTCCATAAGAGTGACCAATACTGATCCACCAGTGACTTTACATATTCCTTGATACACTGATCACTCATCTTGCAGAGATTTTCACTCTTTCAGACTCTATCCATTTCTAGGGGATTTCTCGAACAACACACTTCTCGGCAACTCCACGTTACAGGAAGTAAAACTCTTAAGAAGACTCCAATTGAGCTGACCAAAGCTCCCTTTGCTAACACTTGGCTTGAATTTACTCTCACAGCATAAGTTATGACAACACTTCGGAGTCCTCATGGTCTCACAACCATGATTCTACCTATCATATATATAGCATTAGGTTGATTAGGCCCAATACTACATAATATGATATTAAGAACCATGTCGGCCAGACACACTTAAGAGGTAGGAAATATTTACTTATGATGTTTCAAGGCTAGGTTGATGATACGACCTGCTCTGATACCAACTGTAACGCCCATATAATATATATCTAGAATAATATCATACAAGTGTTATTTTTGGTATTGACACCAACATAAGTGCCTAATAGCATAATTCACATTCTTGACCAACTATAAAAATTCTATACAACAATGGTGCAAGACATGGAAATTATACTAACACAACAAAACTAAGATCAAATACAATATCCATTATTATACAAAGATACAGAAATACACAGCGGAAGACTAAATATATGCTTCACTTGAAACATCCCGAGCATAGCTCCACTTGTAAATCAAACCTGAAAAAGAAACCTGAAAAACAACAACAATAGTGGGGTGAGATAACAACATCTCAGTGGGTTCCCTATCTTAGAGTTCTCTTGGCTCTAAGGGTTCAATTCTAAACAATACTAAAGTCGAGGAAAAACCTAGACTTCAAGTTCACATAAAACTAGAGACATCAAGGTAACAAAACAGAGCACATACACTAGGTGCTTAGAGACATCTTTTCCCGCCCAGCCATAGCCGTAGTAGACGAGCACGGGTCACTCGATCCTCAAAGTGTATATAACTTTTCTCGCCCAGCCACACAAGAACGAGCACGGGTCACTCATTATCTACCAATGGATAACTTTCCCTGCCTAGCCACACAAGGACGAGCACGGGTCAGTCATTATACATCTAAGGTGCTTTCCCCTCCCAGCCACACAAGGACGAGCACGGGTCACTGTACCTCGCCACAAAGTAACTTTCCCCGCCCAGCCACACAATGACGAACACGGGTCACTCGTTACTTATCCTAATGGATAATTTCCCCGCCCAGCCACACCAGGATGAGCACGGGTCACGGTCATCCATTAAGGGATTCGAATCGACGAATTAATTATATCTCTCCGGCCGTCCCACCTTGTGGAACCTTGACATGAGCCACATATAATTAAATTAGGATTATATCGCAAGGAAGCAACTTCCAACTTCCTATAACTACCTAGCCCGAAGACACTAATCGAGTATCGGCGCCTAAGCATTGTCATGTCTCTAAACAATTTGTATCAACCTAGGGTAATCCTACTTACCTCGCAAGTTATACCATCTCTCAAATCCTAGTCACAAAACTAGGACATTCAAATGGTTTTAGGTAAAGTTTCCTCACTCTTTCAATATTCTTGATACCTTTAAATTATATATTTTTCAATTACATAATTCTAACATTTTAGTTTAATTATCACCATTAAATAATTCTCACAATAATCTCATGTCTCTACTCTCAATCAGTCCTTATGATTAGGCATACTTTCCACAATAGATTAATACCTTAATTCCTTAACTTTACATAATTACGGTTAATTGGAAAAGTCGGATAAAAGTCGGGTGAAAATAATATTTCTCGGCATTATCAATCTATAAATGTTCTTAGCTTCGAATTGATATGCGGAACACTAAAAACGGATTCCTGGATCAAAAGTTATGAAAAAACATAATTCAGCTGAAAGTTACAGTTCGCGGGGCGAACTCAGAAAATTTCTACAGTTCGCGGGGCGAACTGGGAAAAATTATGCTAAAAACCTGCTACGGGAAACCATTCTTAAAACCTCCAAATTTCACAAAAGTGCACCAAAACAGATGAATCCAATCACAAATATGCATATAATCATATACCAAACATCATACTTAGGTTTTATCGAGTTTTTAACCATTTATTCTTTCAATTTCAAGCTTTTCTACCAAAATCCCGAAAACTCATAAAGCCTAAAACTCAACCAAAAGTTATAACAAAAGTATCTAACTACGAACCCACCTTGCAATCGACAAGGAGGTTGATGAAGATGATGAAGAATGGTGATGAATTCAAGCTCTTTAGCTTCTAGGTTTTCTTTTTCTCCCTTCTCTTCTCTTTTCTTCTCTTTCTCTTACCAACTTTCTTTCTTTTTCTTTCTTATAAAACCCTTCTAACTAACTTTATTTTCTTATATTTTCCTTTTAAACCAAACAAATTATATTTATCAGTTAGTAACACTAATTGGTCCAATTAGAGAGTATCCAAAATATCTTCGGGTCGAATATTTAATAAAGCCTCTGCGTCAGATAATACTAATTAATCTTAATTAATATTATCAAGAGCGTTTAATTAAATATGGGGTATTACAAGTTCAAACTTCATCGGACCTAAGTTAGCTATGATCCCACGGTTAAAACAGAAATTAATGTCCATTAGGCGAATGCCACCAAAAATGATAAAATGGTTCAGGTGGTAATGCATGCTTATGGCATCAACAATCATGGTCACAAGTCCTCCTATGATAAGAGATTGAAAGGAATCATGGGCCAGCTTAAAGAAATTTCCTAACATGTACGGGGCAACATTAACTGGCCTTCCTTGGGAGGCACAAAACATGATATACAACTCATCTCGGGACACAACATAGACATTATCTTCCTTCCCAAAAAGAGAGTGAGCTAGAATCTTGTGGAAATACCTAATTCCAGGGTTATGAATGCTCTCATAGTACATGGCATTAGGGTCAAGATTGTAGTTACCAGTGATATCACCCCAAAATTGCTCAAGGTCATATCCGGTAAAAGCATCTTCCGGTGTCTTAGTGACGACATCTGGCTCATTGGGTAATCCTAACAACTCGGCCATCTCATGATGAGTGAAGCGATAATTATTTCCAAATAGACAGAAAGTGGCCAATCCACGGCCAAATCCGTAACCACGAGTAGGATCATAATAAAGGGAACTCAGGAATTCCAAAGTCAAATTATGGTAAGTGCTGAATTTTCTAGCAAGAGCAAAGTTTGTCCAACCCAGTTGGCTAAAAAAGTAAGAAACACTATCCTTTATACCTAAGGTAGCCATGGCTAGGTCATCAGGGTAAATTGTCAGGGCAAAATCTCTTTGAGAGAGGGCCTCAAAGCGACGCCTCTGACGATTATTTATGAATACGAAGGTATGATTTTCGAAAGTTTGCATGATTAACAATGGCAGAACTATCCTAAGGACAGCGAACCTTAAAACTTAAAGAAAATAATATAATTTTAGGGGAAAATAAACTACATTTACAGGGGTTAGTTCTAATAACAATTACGACAAACATAATGTAAAAACCATAGTAATAACAATAACGAAAACCTTACTTGCAAAGATAACAATTAACTAGCTAATATCAATAGTAATAATAACAATAAATTAAATACTAATTAATAGCTCCTATGTAAAAAGCAAAGAAAACTATCACTAAAGGTTGTGATTTAAGCTCTCACAGAGTGCTACGTTTAATGTCGGAAGCTCGACATCATAAAGGAATAGTTTTAATTGTCTGGAGGAGCAGGAAGCTCTTCCAACTTACAAATGGAACATAACTATTTATTTTTTTATTAAATGATAATGCTTAAGTCTCTTCCCATTTACAATGAATGGTTCACACGAATTGCCTTTGATTTCGACTGCACCGCTACTTAGAATTCTAGTAACTTGGAATGGTCCAGACCATCTAGAATGTAACTTTCCTGGGAAAAGTTTAAGTCGAGAGTTGAAAAGAATAATTATATCCCCTTCTCTAAACTATCTTCTTGTTATTCTTTTGTCATGCCACTTTTTGTTTATTTCTTTGTAGATGCGGGCATTTTCATAGGTATCCAGTCTCAGTTCCATGAGTTCATGGATATCCAAGATCCTTTTTTCGCCGGCTGCCGTGTGTAAACACCCCAAATTTGCCCTCACTCATTTCACCATGGCTTGTGATTATTTTCATTTGCATAAGTTCAATCATATCATCTCATATTACTTTTTTGCTTCACAGCATTGGTTCTAAGCCATCTGCATCTAAGGTTTGTGATCTGAGCCATCCCTGAGCCATTTGAGCCACTCCAAAGGTCTTCAATCATCTCAAGAGGGTCCATGTATGTTCAAGCATCATATTTTATCCTCCCAAGATCAAGAAAGTTAGAAAATCACAAGAATTGAGGAAGGTATGGAAGCAGAGCCAAGCTTAACTACACAGATGACCTAAAATTAGGGTTTTGGTTTCAGAGGCCATAACTCCAAATTTTTTGGTCATTCTTGTTTCTATTTGTCTCTATGTGATATGAGGATTATGCATACCAATTTTCATGAAAAAATTCAATGGGGAAGGCATTTGACCAATAGATGACTTCTTGAACAAGTTAGTGTAAAATCAGGGCATCTGAGGCCCCTAATCATCCAACCAAAGGGTCTTCTCCATCATTTTGGGTGTATATGATCTTTATTTGATCTTAGAAGAAGTTATAAGTTCACAAAGTTGAAGAATTTCAAGCCATTTGCAAAGTTGCCATTTTGGGAAAGTGACTTGTAATGTAAACTTGCCATTTTGGGAAAGTTTTTCAACCTCCTCTTTCTTATCCAAAAAGGCTTCAAATGAAAAATTCTTGGTCATGAAAGTTGTAGATTGGATCATTCCCTTTTCAAAAAGTACAATAACTTGACCTAATTCATTTTGGAACTCAAGTTATGGCTTGTCAAAGTTGGGAAAAATCACAAAATTCCACTTATGCACCAAAGAGGGAAGTTTGCAAAAACACTTGCCAAAGCATTTTGTGACCTCAATTTGACTTCTAACCATTGCACAAACATCACACATGACCTATAATTCAGAATTGCCCAAAGAAATTCCAAGTTTCATGCCTTGAACTTTACAAAATCCAAAAGGGGCCAAAACTTCATGAATTTGCAAAATGGATCAAAACCTCTCACACTCTTGCTGAATCACCACAAAACCTTTTCCATGGTTATCCTTGAACCAAGCTGACTCGAGCCATGCCTTGAAACAGCCACTGAACCAGCCCATACCTCAAGTACACCAACTCTTGACATTTTGGCAACTTGCCCATACCAATCAACATAGGCCAGCACCCACTCTCTGACCTATCCCAACATGATATGTGTACCAAAAGCAAGCCATTTCATAAGAGAACACAGGCTGAAACCTCCAAGAACACAACATACACAAAAATCCCCAAATTTGCAAAAGCTATTGAATCTCATAACTCAGCCAACAAACATCAAAACTTCTTCCACCATTCAACTCCATAAACATCACTGATCATTTCTCACCCTTCATTTTGCTTTGAAACTCACCATATCCAAAATACGATTTTTACATTTCATGAACTGAACTTCTGCTAACTTCATTTTGAGGCCATTTTAACTCCAACCAAGCATCACAAGCTCTTGTGGGGAGTCATTGGAGTGGATTTGAAGCAAAGAACTGGCCAGAAAGCTCCTAGTTTGAAAGCTCAACTTCAGCTTTTGCACACAAAACAACACTGACATTACCCCTTTGAAACACAAATCTTTCAAGCGTGGATCTCGTCGAGTACGGCGGACAATCTGGGTGCTAATACCTTCCCAGGTTGTAACCAACCCCCTTTCTCAATTTCTCTGGTTCGCAACCGTCTTATCCATATCTTTCTAGGTTTATGCAGCATTACCTTTCCTTCGGGATAAAAATGCCTAGCTGGCGACTCTTTTATTTCCAGTTCACTCTTATGTGTTCTCTCTTTCGCCGACCGTTCGCGTATGTACCCTATTTGACCAGGCGTCATTTGGTGGGAGCGACAGCTTGGCGACTCTGCTGGGGACCCTTATATTGTAACCAGGGCTTCTGGTTCTTTTTGTGGGTTCCTCCTAGCGCTTGTTTGGTTTGTGTTTACTGGGGTGTTATGTGCTAATTGTGTTTGTGTATTTATTTATTGTCTTATGTACAGTCTTATTTACTGCTTTTTTACAGTTTTATGTATCATATTATCATACTGTCATTTGCTGGATCTGGCTTTCTGTTTTGGTGGGTGGGGGTTCCATTGAGAGTTTAAGGTCATATACCTGGGACCTGAGTGACACCTAGGCTAGAGTGGTTCATGTTCTTTCCCATTCCATTTCGGTCTGGTGCGGGAATATGAAACACGATTCAGATGTGGGTTTCTTCTTGAGAACTCTGTGCTACAGATTTCTTGTAGTGCTAGGGCTATCTGGGAAGCCTGCTAAGTCTGGATGACCTTTATTATGACCTTCAGAATCTGAGGTGAATTAGAGGAGGATCTTTTATGGGTATTGTAAACACTGTACCTCTGGGTTAGAAGTGTTTACGCATCTCATAACTGATCCAAGTCTGAGGATCCTTGTTCTAGAACATTACCTGTGAGGGGGTTGCGCTGTTTACAGGTTTGCAGGAACCCTTGGCCACATCATACCATGTTACTATTTTGTTCAAGATTACTCCACCTTGGACAGTTCTTGTGATTAACCCTGGATATGTGATTCTTTATTTGAGTCCCCCACCTTGCTTACTGGATTTCTAAACCTCCATCTGAACCTTTGAACATACATGGAATTATTTCAAGACAGATAATCAGATCCAGCTCGATCACAAACCCTTGCATATCATCTGCATATATCATCATTGCATCATTTGACATTTGTTTATTTGCTTTTCAGGGTATCCATATCATATCTGGTTTAGTTTTGACCCCTTCTTCAGCATAGACCTCTGCTTCAGCTATCTTCATCAGGTATCTGCTTCAGCTATCTTCATCATCACCAGCATCAACCTGTCAGTGGCTCATTTCCAGCATCAGTTTGTGATCTTCATCAGCACTTATCTTCAGTTTCTTCAGCAACACTCATGACTACTCCCAGGAAGAGCAACATATCCTACCATTTTTTTGAGCCTGTGTTGACTGGTATCAGGCAGGTCCAGTCATTCATCACACCTGATTATATCCCTTTGTTTAGAGAGCATTATGGAGGAACTTGGATATGGTTATGGACCTTGACCCTTCTCAGAGGAGCATGATCCACACATGTTTGTAGTTTTATGACCCTCCTTTGAGATGTTTCACATTCCCAGACTTTCAGCTAGGGCCTCTGCTGGAAGAGTTTTCTTCATTGATTGGAGTACCTATCAGGGGTGGAATCCCTTTTAACCTAGAGATGCCAGCTCCCAGAAATGAAGAGATAGCAAAGGCATTGTACTTGGAGCCTACCTTTATTGAGCAAAGCATGACAACAAAGGCTGGGATCCCTGGTTTGCATTTGGACTTCTTGATTTCTCAGGCCATCCTAAAAGCTTCATTGGGAGAGTGGAGGGCAGTCTGTGCACTATTAGCCCTTAGCATATATGGGGCTATATTGTTTGCAGATGAGCCCAAATTTGTCAGCAGGAATGCCATCCATTTGTTTCTTCTGAAGAACCCAGTGCCTACATTGCTGGGATACTTCTACTACTCCATTCATTAGAGGAATGAGAAACAGAGGGGGAAGTTGGTAAGATGCTGTGCTCCTTTGTTTTACACCTGGATGCTCAGACACCTGCCTAATACAGATGCTTTCTTGAACCCTCACCAACAGAAGAATTGGGCCAAGAGGCTCATTGCCTTGACTTCAGATGATATTAGATGGTGCACCCAGAGCACCAAAGGCAAGGACATTATCACCAGCTGTGGACAATACCCAAATGTGCCTCTGATAGGAGTAAAGGGTTGCATCAACTACAATCCTTTGATGTTTAAGAGACAACTGGGTTATGCCTTGGTCCACCCTCCCCAAGGACAAGATTTAGCTGAGACCCTGTACTGTGAAGTGAAACCTAATTCAGCTACTGTCAGATAAGCATCCTGGGCTTGGGACAACATTCAGACCAAAGGGATAACTATTCTTGGAAGGTATAATAATGTTGCTTCAGCTCAGTACTACGACTGGTCCCGTACTAGGGCTCAGATTACCAGAATGCCTTTCATCTTGGAAGACATGCCCGAACCATCTACAGTACAGCCAGCAGCAACTGTCAGCCTAGAAGAATTTGAGAAGCTGAAGGAAAGGAATGAGAACTTATCCCAAGCCTTGAAGAAGACTCTTTGGGAAAGAAGTGACGGTCGTCTAGATATTGAGAGATTGGAGAAGCTTAGGGTGGAACATCTTGCCAAAATTGAGAAAACAGAGGACTACATCAGGAAAGCAAGAGCTGGGGAACAAATATTGAAGAATGCCTGTAAATAGGCCAAAATTCAAAAGGATAGGACTGAGCTCTATCTACAAGAGAGTCAGGCTAGGTGGGTCAGAATCACTGAGGCCCGTACACAAGAAGACCAAAAGACTCAAGCCAAGATTGAACAGCTAGAGGCCAATGAGAAGAATCAGCAGGAAGCTTTGTTGGCAGCCCAGAAGGAGATTTCAGAGTTGAAGCTCAGAGCAGGATTGAAGAGATCAAAGGACCAGGACAGGCATAAAAAGCTGACCACTGCCATTGCTACCAGGAACCTCCTCATTAGGACCATTACAGAGCACCCAGCTGGTCCAGTGACTGAGGCACTCCTGAAGGAGGTCAGAGAAGATGAGTTTGGACTGGATGTCTGTTCTTTGCTTGTTGTTTGTTTCCATTTGATGTACTTTTCCTTTTGTTGTATTTTGACCCTCCATGGGCATGTGTTGTAAAAAAAACTATGTATTGTTCATCATTTGTAATATATTTTGGTTTGCTTTCATTTGGGTTTTTCTCTCAACAACTTCAAGCATCTTCCTCGAGGTCTGGAAAGGTCAAAACCAAGAACCAAATCGGATACCTTGGAAAACAAATAAGCATACTGCATTGCATACTAACTTTGTCTTTGTTTTGTAGGTTTTATCATTATTATTGTTTCTAACTTTGTTGTGACTTCAGGAAACATTGCTCGTCGCCGAGTGTTCCCTGTCAACCGCGCGCACCGGTACCCGACTCGTAACAACCTTCCCGGTATTCAAATGGAACAAGTACAGCAGGATCTGACTGAGGTCAGAAATCAGATGGCTAATGAGAGAGTAGAGATGAGAAACCAGATGTCTCAATTCATGGCAGTAATGACTGGCTTGGCCCAAAGTCAAGAAAGGTTAAGAGAGCTGGTGGAAAGACAAACTCTTGAGGAACCTCATCTTGGAACAGGAGGAACTAGTAACAATGAACGGGGCCAGCCTCGTATTGACCCACCAGTATTTGGACCTCATCTGGATCCAGAAGTTAGCATCCCAAGAAATGCGCAAGGTAATACTGCTGGGGGGAGAATCTTGCAAGAGGATCCCCAAGAAGAACAGTTTACTGTTATGGGGGCTGGAGATGAAGTATATGACAGAAGATTGGACGAAATTGCTGAAAAACTAAGATCTTTGGAGTCTCAGAATTCTTTGGGCTTCGATGTGATGGACATGGGGCTAGTAGATGGGGTGAGAATTCCCCACAAATTCAAACCCCCATGCTTTGAAAAGTACAATGGCACCTCTTGTCCACGAACTCACCTGCAGTCTTTTCTAGGAAGGCTCAAAGCTTATACTATGGATGAAAAGTTGTGGATGTTCTACTTTGAAGACAGCCTGACTGGGGCTTCGAGAGAGTGGTATTCACACTTGTCTAGAGCCACCATAAGATGCTGGAAGGATTTGGCTGAGGCTTTCATCCGTCAATATCAATACAACCTGGACATGGCTCCCAATAGGACCCTCCTAATGGGAATGTCTCAATCTTCCCGAGAGAGCTTCAGGGAATATGCCCAAAGGTGGAGACAGCTTGCTGCTGCTGTCCAACCACCCATGTCGGAGAGGGAAATGACTGACATGTTCATGAATACATTGCAAGGGACCTACATTGATAGACTGGCTGCCTTCTCCTCTACCAGTTTTGCTGATGTGGTCATAGCTGGTGAAAGGATTGAAAGTCTATTAAAGATGGGCAAAATTTCCGACAGTGGTGCAAGTTCATCCAGTAATCCCAGAAAGCCTTTTGTGGGACCCAGAAGGGCAGGCGAAACAAATTCCATTCATGCAAGCAGGGGCAGGCCTCGGTATGTTCACCGGTCAGTAGCAGCAGTTACCATTCCAGCTCCGATTCCTTAATAATCAGCATATCCTCAACAACAACAACAACCACAGTATCAACAACAAGTTCATTATCCGCAACAGAGAACCTACAACAACGGCAATAACAACCAACAACAGCGTCCTTTCCAGCAAAGGCCATCACAGGCAAACAGGGTGATTGACCCAGTCTCAATGTTGTATGCTGCACTCTTGCCACAACTCCTGAAGCTCAACCTGGTTGAGTTAAGGACATTGGCACCTCCGGATCCCACCAATATGCCAAAGAACTATGATGCGAATGCCAGGTGTGGATTCCACTCAAACGCACCGGGGCATAATACTGAAAAATGCAGGGCCCTACAGATGAAAGTCCAAGATCTGTTGGATTCAAAAGCTCTCAACTTTACACCTCCTCCGAATGTCACAAGAAATCTAATGCCTAGTCACAACGGGCCTAGGATTAATGCTATTGAGGAAGGAAAACCATCCGCATTGATTAATAGTGTTGCACAGATTTGAACACCTCTGGTTGAAATCAAAGCTCAGCTATTAGAATGCCAGGTGTTCCCCGGATGTGAACTTGGCTGTGGATATTGCAATATTGCCGTCAATGGGTGTGAGAGACTGAGGAACGGCATAGATGGTCTTATTAAGGATGGTATCCTTCAGATTACAACAACAACAACTACAACTCTAACAATCCCTTCATCAACAATCACAGATACTCCTACAACGTCAGCAACCATTGTTCCAATGGATTCTACTACAACTCCAACAACTGCTCAATCAATCACTTCAACGGATGCAAGTTCAGTCACCATTCCTGCTACAACTTCAACACCCATCCAGCCAACAGTTCCTTCTACCACATCAGCAACAATTAGTGAAAGTGTCTCAACGGTTACAATATACTACGATCCTGCAAATGTTCCTGCCAACAACTCACAAAATGATACTCCTGTCAAAGCACCTGTTACCATATACTATTATCCACACACCATTGTAGTCCCCTCAGCAGCTGCTATCAGTCCGGTCACTATCACAGTACCTGGGCCAGTTCCTTACGAAAGCAATAATGCCATCCCTTGGCATTATGGCTCAGATCTATACTGCGAGGGGCAGAAAATCACTTTGGAATCATCAACTTCTTCACCTCAGATAGACAATGTGGGGGGAGGCGGAGGTTTCACTAGAAGCAGACGTCTCTTTGCCTCGCAAATTCCAAGACCCGTTGCTGAAGCAGAAGCTGCTGCTAAGGCAAAACGGAAGAGCATGGTGCAAGAAGAACCAATTGCTAGAGAAGTTTCGAAGACTCCTTTTGATCAAGAGGTTGATGAATTCATGAGAATCATAAAGAAAAGTGATTACAAGGTGGTAGACCAGCTACACCAAACACCTTATAAGATCTCCATATTATCATTGCTAATGTGCTCCGAGGCTCATCGGAACGCACTATTAAAAGTCCTGCACGCAGCTTATGTGCCAGAGGAGATCACCGTCAATCAGTTAGAGGCCGTGGTTGGAAATGTCAAAGATAGTCATGGACTAGGATTTACCAACACTGATCTGACAACGGAAGGTCGCTATCACAACAAGGCTTTGCACATTACCTTGGAGTGTAAGGGTGCAGTTCTTTCTCACGTATTGGTAGACACATGATCATCCCTCAACGTCTTGCCCAAGAAAGCCCTTGTGAAGCTGGAGCATGATGGATTGGCATTACGCCCAAGCAATTTGGTAGTGAGAGCCTTTGACGGTTCTAAAAGATCAGTTCTGGGAGAGATAGAGTTACCAATAATGATTGGCCCACAGGTTTTCAAAACGACCTTCTTTGTGATGGATATACAGCCTGCCTACAGCTGTCTATTGGATAGACCATAGATACATGCCGCTGGCTCCGTGACGTCAACCCTTCACCAGAAGTTAAAATTCGAGTAGGAGGGCCAAGTCATTACCATTTGTGGGGAAGAGGATATCTTTGTTAGCCAGCTGGCTACTTTCAAATACATTGAGATGGATGGGGAGATCCATGAGACCATGAGTCAAGGGTTTGAAGCCCTTAATATTAATGAAACATCTGTTGTGCTTGGGACCTCCATCACATCATATCAGCAAGCCCAGAAGGTTGTTAAGGAAGGTACCGCCCAAGGCTGGGGCAAGCTGCTGCCCGTGGAGAAGAAAGAAGACCGATTCGGGAAGGGTTGCAAACCAACTCGACAAGATCAACCAGAGGCTGCAAAGGAGCCCAAGTTTGTTAACGGGGGGATGCTCACCCCGGATGTTGTGAATAGCTTGGAAGATGAGTCAGAAAACGAGCGCAACCTGGAAAGCTGGATACGTCCAAGGATCCCAGGGAGCCATGTCTCAAACTGGTCTTCCTAGGAAATTATAAGAGTTACTCCTGCAGAGTAATTATTATTTCCTGTTTTTAAAGCATGCATCAAGTCCTGTATCTTGCCCAAGATGTCAGGACTCATTTTGTAATCGGGCCATCTTGTATTTTGTGCAAAGATCAATTAATGAATATCAGGACATCTTTTGCAAATGAGTCTTTTCTTTTCCGCTCACTGTTTTTCATTTTTCATTTTTTGTACAAAAATAAAATGGCAATGTTTTTGAAAATAATAGCTTCATTTCCACTTTTTCTAAGCAAGATAAAATTGATCACTAAAATGAACAAATCTAAACCCTTGCATAAAGTACCCTCCAGACTGCACCGACAATGACACTGCTATGACTTCGTATGACTTTGACAATCCGATTAATCAAGTTGATGAAGGGGTTGAAGAAGGTTATGAGCTTCCTGAAGAACTAGCCAGGTTGTTGAGACAAGAGGAGAAGGTTATCACTCCTCATCAGGAGGAAGTTGAAACGGTTAATCTTGGTACGGAAGAAGACTTGAAGGAAGTTAAGATCGGGGCCTGCCTGCAAGATTCAGTAAAAGAGCAACTGATTGACATGGTTCGGGAATATGTAGATGTTTTTTGCTTGGTCTTATCAGGATATGCCAGGGCTAGACACCGACATTGTTATGCACAAGCTGCCTCTGAAAGAAGACTGTCCGCCAGTAAAACAAAAGTTGTGCCGTACTCGCCCAGATATGGCAATAAAGATAAAAGAAGAGGTACAAAAATAGTGGGACGCCAGTTTCCTTGCTGTAACTAGTTACCCGCCGTGGGTTGCTAATATTGTACCTGTGCCTAAGAAGGATGGCAAGGTGAGGATGTGTGTGGATTACCGGGACCTGAACAGAGCCAGCCCGAAAGATGACTTCCCATTACCTCACATTGATGTATTGGTCGACAATACGGCTCAGTTCTCGGTGTTCTCCTTCATGGATGGATTTTCAGGATATAATCAGATCAAAATGTCACCTGAACACATGGAGAAGACAACTTTCATCACACCCTGGGGCACATTCTGTTATAAGGTGATGCCATTCGGACTGAAGAATGTTGGTGCCACTTATCAACGGGCTATGGTAACATTATTCCATGACATGATCCACAAGGAAATTGAATGTTATGTGGATGACATGATTGCCAAGTCCCTCACGGAAGAAGACCACCTGGTGAATTTGTTGAAGTTATTCAAGCGTATGAGGAAGTACCAATTGAGGTTAAACCCCAACAAATGCACATTCGGGGTACGATCCGGTAAGCTGCTGGGATTTATCGTAAGTGAGAAAGGGATTGAAGTTGATCCTGATAAAGTCAAAGCCATTTAAGAAATGCCTGCACCGAAGACCGAAAAAGAGGTTCGGGGGTTTCTAGGTAGATTGAACTACATTTCACGGTTCATATCTCACCTTACAGCAACCTGTGAGCCTTTGTTCAAGCTGTTAAGAAAAGAGAAAACAGTCAGGTGGAATGAAGACTGCTAGAGGGCTTTTGACAAAATCAAGGAATACTTACAAGAGCCTCCAATCCTTATGCCTCCAGTCGAAGGAAGACCTCTGATAATGTACTTAACGGTATTAGAAGAGTCAATGGGGTGTGTGCTGGGCCAGCATGACGAGTCTGGTCGAAAAGAGTATGCAATATACTACCTAAGCAAAACGTGTACCGACTGTGAACAACGTTATTCACTGCTCGAGAAAACTTGTTGTGCTTTAGCATGGGCTGCTCGCCGACTAAGGCAGTATATGTTGACCCACACTACCTTATTGATCTCAAAGATTGACCCAGTCAAGTACATATTTGAGAAGCCAGCTCTTACCGGACGGGTTGCAAGATGGCAAATGATCCTCACAGAATATGACATTCAATACACATCTCAAAAAGCAATTAAGGGCAGTTTGTTGTCTGATTATCTTGCTGAGCAACCCATTGACGATTACCAGCCTATGAGATTTGACTTCCCCGATGAAGACATCATGTTCATAAAAGCAAAAGATCATGAAGAGCCTATTCACACTGAAGGGCCTAACCCAGAAGAAGAATGGACTATGATGTTTGATGGGGCTGTTAATATGAATGGTCGTGGTGTTGGTGCAGTACTCATTACACCTAAGGGAGTTCACATGCCTTTCTCGGCAAAACTCACCTTTAACTGCACTAACAACGAAGCTGAATACGAAGCTTGTATTATGGGTCTTGAGGAGGCCATTGACCTCAGGATCAAGACTTTGACTGTGTTCGGAGATTCAGCTTTGGTAATTAATTAAACCAACGGCAAATGGTACACTCACCAGGATCATCTGATTCCGTACCGGGACTATACAAGGAGATTACTGACTTTCTTCACAACAGTCAAACTTGAGTATATCCCTCGGGATGAAAATCAGTTCGCGGACGCTTTAGCTACCATTTCATCCATGACCAAAGTCCAAGCTGCCAACTTTGTGCCTCGGATTTCAGTATCCAGACTTGATAGACCAGCATACGTATTCTCAGTAGACATTGCTAAGGATGATAAGCCTTGGTTCCATGACATCAAATTCTTCTTGGAAGATCAAATATACCCACCTGGGGCATCTTCCAATGATAAGAAGACATTAAGAAGGCTGGCTAGTAGTTTCTTCTTGAATGCTGATGGCTCCCTGTACAAGAGAAACTTTGATATGGTACTTCTCAGATGTGTGGATAAGGCAGAGGCAGACTTGTTGATGCACGAGGTGCACGAAGGATCTTTTGGTACCCATGACGGAGGGCATGCAATGGCTAAAACGTTGTTGAGATCAGGCTATTATTGGATCACAATGGATGCAGACTTTTGTGCTTATGCTAGAAAGTGTCATAAATGCCAAATTTATGCAGATAAAGTGCATGTGCCTCCGAATCCTTTGAATGTGATGTCTTCACCTTGGCCCTTTTCCATGTGGGGCATTGATATGATTGGCAAGATTGAACCGACCGCTTCAAATGGCCACAGATTCATCCTGGTAGCCATTGACTATTTTACCAAGTGGGTTGAAGCAGCTTCGTATGCAAATGTCACTAGGCAAGTGGTAGCCCGATTCCTGAAGAGAGACATCATCTATCGGTATGGAGTACCCGAACGAATCATTACCGATAATGGTTCCAATTTGAACAATAAAATGATGGCAGAGTTATGCCGGGACTTCAAAATCCAACACCACAATTCTTCTCCTTACAGGCAAAAGATGAATGGCGCTGTGGAGGAAGCTAACAAGAATATCAAGAAGATTGTGCAGAAGATGGTGGTCACCTACAAAGACTGGCATGAAATGCTACCATTTTCCTTGCATGGGTACCGAACGTCAATCAGAACTTCCACTAGGGCAACACCGTATCAGCTGGTGTATGGTATGGAGGCAGTCCTACCTGTTGAAGTTGAATTACCCTCCTTACGGGTATTGATGGATGTTAAGCTGAATGAAGCAGAATAGGTCCGATCCCGGTACGAACAACTAAGTCTGATCGAAGAGAAGAGATTGGCTGCAATCTGCCATGGGCAGCTATATCAGAAAAGAATGAAGAACTCCTTCGATCAGAAAGTCAGGCTACGAGAATACCAAGTAGGAGATCTTGTGCTGAAAAGACTCCTCCCTCCTCATACAGACCACAGGGGCAAGTGGACTCCGAATTACGATGGTCTGTTCATAGTAAAGAAGGTTTTCTCCGGTGGAGCACTGATGCTCAGTACTATGGATGGTGAAGACTTCTTGTCCCTTGTGAATTCAGATGTAGCTAAAAAATACTTCGCATAAAATGACCCGCTGGACATAAAAACAGAATGTAAGTCCAGGCAAAAATAGGGCATCCCGGCGAGTCAAAAACAGAATAAAAGACTCGGGCAAAAGTAAGGGAAAATAAATAAATAAAATGTACACCCGCTGAGTTGAAAAGCCACATTGGACAGCTCAGGCAAAAATGGGTATCCCAGTGGATCGAAAACCCGAAAGGGCGATCCACGCAAAATAAGGGAATAAGCGAACAACTGCATTCTGGATTCGTCTGTACCACTTACAACACGGCAAGCTTCGGAAGGTTCGAGCATCGGTCAGAATCAGCCTTCTTCAAAAAGCAGGATGAGAAGAACGTCAATTTCATACGAGTCATAGCAAGGGGAAGCACACGGAAGCATCATCAACATTGCCAACACCTTTTGTTTCTAAATTTGTAACAATCTCCTCATTTCAGGGATCTGTTCCTTTAACTGTACTTGCCAATTCAGGGCACACAAATCAATAAAATCAAATTTTCAGTCATATTTCGTCTCGTATGTTTTATTTGCAAGATGTTCGATGTCCTTAAAATATTGATTGCATGAATACAGATGCGTCTTTCCTAAAAATGCTTGCAGGGAAAATATTTACTCCCGGGAGTGTCTAAATTCCTATGATGGAATCCAGTAAGGGACACCTCGGGACACTTGTACGTTTTTGCCATAACAGGATTGCAGGTATTCAAAGCGCAACACAGGGCATGAAAGCTTCTCCCCAGCAAGCTATCAAATCATTATTTCCTCAACACGTCTTCCAAGCAGCATCAGAAGGGGCTTATTTCCCCAGCTTAATTTCATCATCCTCAGCAGGATCCCCACAGAAATCTCTAGGAAGATCGCTCAGTGATCATTTCTCCCCAGCCAAGTGTCAGGCAGGGAACCATCTCCCCGTAGAGTCTCAGCCTCTGTCCAGAAGAGCAATGTCTGAAGATTTCGCAACAAAGTGAGGAAATCTCCCACAGACCCCAGCTGGGCCCCTCATTACCAAGATAGGTCTATCAGTGACCTGTTTCCCCAAGCAGAGCCCTATATATCAGATCTACCAATTATCTCATCCCCAGCTGGGACATCCTTTCAAGCAGATCAGTCAGAGATCTTCACCGCGACGGGATCCGAATCCCAGATCGGTATCTTTGCATAAACATAGCATTCGCATCATATTTCCCCTCAGAGCGTAGCATTCCGTCTAATACGGAGCATTACGGAAAAAATCAAACATATTGCATAATCATAAGCCATGTGTGAATCAGTCACCTGTGAGTGTTGACATACCATCAACAGCATAACGGATACTTCTTGACACCCGTCTGTGTCATATCCCCAGCAGAAAGCCAAAGTCTCCCCTTTGCATAATAATATACACTTCTTCCAACACCCGTCCGTGTCATCTTATCCCCACAGATCTTCAGAATGTCTCTTACGTTTATAAGTTCATAACTTATACACTTCCTTTTATGATACTCATTTGTATCATGCTCTCCCCAGCAAGTTGAACACTCGTCCGTGTCTCATTCATACATACTTTACTCATACAGATACTCGTCCGTATCTTGTATACACCACTTATCTCCCTCAGATTCGACACTCGTCCATGTTCTTTGTTAACCGGTTGGTACCCGTCCGTACCATCATCTCTGAACATGCGTCAGCGTTTGTTTCTACCGATACTCGTCTGTATCATAGTCTTAAGGATGCTCGTCCGCATCTTTAATCCATACACAGTGTCAAACACATATACCTTTTCTTTCTTGAAATTAGACACTCGTCTGTGTCCACCATTCCCTAGAAGAGTTCCCAGCAAATCCTGATAAATTATTTCCTTTCTATCTGACATTCGTCCTATGTCGTGATACTTCCGGTAGTCGTACCCTGCCAGGTGATCGTCTTTTACCTTTTGATGATCGTCCTTCATCATTTTATCCGATGGTCATCCCCATCGTTGATCTTGTTATCTGACATTCGTCCTATGTCATGATAAAACCCGAGAGCAGTCGTCCCCTGCTAGGTGATCGTCCTTCACCCTTTTGATGATCGTCCTTCGTCATGCTTATCCGATGGCCGCCCCCATCGTTGACTCTTTCTATCCGACATTCGTCCTATGTCGTGATACTTTCGGCAACTGTACCTTGCCAGGTGATCATCCTTCACCTTAGATGATCGTCCTTCATCTTATCCCCAACAGAGCAGCCGTCCCCTGCTAGGTGATCGTCCTTCACCTTTGATGACCGTCCCTCATCATTTATCATTTCAAACCTGATGGCCGTCCCCATCATTGCCTTTATCTTTAAATCCACAAGAGGGTCTTATTTCTTTGCTTGATGGCCGTCCCCATCATGATCCCTTTATTTTCCCCAGCATGTCGGCCGTCCCCGTCATTGCTTTATCCCCAACAGTCGTCCTCTGCTCGATGGTCGTCCTCCGTCACCCGCACTTTATAATCATATTTTACTCCCTTTTACAATCTATATCCCTTTTCTTCTTCATTCAGTGAGTGCAAACTTTGGACTGTCTTTGGTATTCAACCACAAGTTATCTTGTTTGCCTGTTAAGCCGTCGCTTACATCCTACACAGCTAACTTATGTTTGAATAGGGGCAGTTGTAAACACCCCAAATTTTCCCTCACTCATTTCACCATGGCTTGTGATTCTTTTCATTTGCATAAGTTCAATCATATCATCTCATATTACTTTTTTTCTTCACAGCATTGGTTCTAAGTCATCTGCATCTAGGGTTTGTGATCTGAGCCATCCCTGAGCCATTTGAGCCACTCCAAAGGTCTTCAATCATCTCAAGAGGGTCCATGTATTTTCAATCATCATATTGTATCCTCCCAAGATCAAGAAAGTCAGAAAATCACAAGAATTGAGGAAGGTATGGAAGCAGAGCCAAGCTTAACTGCACAGATGACCTAAAATTAGGGTTTTGGTTTCAGAGGCCATAACTCCAAATTTTTTGTTCATTCTTGTTTCTATTGGTCTCTATGTTATATGAGGATTATGCATACCAATTTTCATGAAAAAATTCAATGGGGAAGGCATCTGATCAATAGATGACTTCTTGAACAAGTCAGTGTAAAATCAGGGCATCTGAGGCCCCTAATCATCCAACCAAAGGGTCTTCTCCATCATTTTGGGTGTATATGATCTTTATTTGATCTTATAAGAAGTTATAAGTTCACAAAGTTGAAGAATTTCAAGCCATTTGCAAAGTTGCCATTTTGGGAAAGTGACTTGTAATGTAAACTTGCCATTTTGGGAAAGTTTTTCAACCTCCTCTTTCTTATCCAAAAAGGCTTCAAATGAAAAATTCTTGGTCATGAAATTTGTAGATTGGATCATTCCCTTTCCAAAAAGTACAAGAACTTGACCTAATTCATTTTGGAACTTAAGTTATGGCTTGTCAAAGTTGGGAAAAATCACAAAATTCCACTTATGCACCAAAGAGGGAAGTTTGCAAAAACACGTGCCAAAGCATTTTGTGACCTCAATTTGACTTCTAACCATTTCACAAACATCACACATGACCTATAATTCAGAATTGCCCAAAGAAATTCCATGTTTCATGCCTTGAACTTTACAAAATCCAAAAGGGGCCAAAATTTCATGAATTTGCAAAATGGATCAAAACCTCTCACACTCTTGCTGAATCACCACAAAACCTTTTCCATGGTTATCCTTGAACCAAGCTGACTCGAGCCATGCCTTGAAACAACCATTGAACCAGCCCATACCTCAAGTACACCAACTCTTGACATTTTGGCAACTTGCCCATACCAATCAACATAGGCCAGCACCCACCCTCTGACCTATCCCAACATGATATGTGTACCAAAAGCAAGCCATTTCATAAGAGAACACAGGTTGAAACCTCCAAGAACACAGCATACACAAAAATCCCCAAATTTTCAAAAGCTATCGAATCTCATAACTCAACCAACAAACATCAAAACTTCTTCCACCATTCAACTCCATAAACATCACTGATCATTTCTCACCCTTCATTTTTCTTTGAAACTCACCATATCCAAAATACGATTTTTACATTTCATGAACTGAACTTCTGCCAACTTCATTTTGAGGCCATTTGAACTCCAACCAAGCATCACAAGCTCTTGGGGGGAGTCATTAGAGTGGATTTGAAGCAAAGAACTGGCCAGAAAGCTCCTAGTTTGAAAGCTCAACTTCAGCTTTTGCACACAAAACAGCACTGACATTACCCCTTGAAAAACAAATCTTTCAAGCGTGGATCCCGTCGAGTACGGCAGACAATCTAGGTGCTAATACCTTCCCAGGTTGTAACCAACCCCCTTTCTCAGTTTCTCTGGTTCGCAACCGTCTTATCCATATCTTTATAGGTTTATGCAGCATTACCTTTCCTTCGGGATAAAAATGCCTAGCTGGCGACTTTTTTCTTTCCAGTTCACTCTTGTGTGTTCTCTCTTTCGCCGACCGTTCGCGTATGTACCCTATTTGACCAGGTGTCATTTGGTGGGAGCGACACCGTGTAATCGGTGTTTAGGGTCTTTATGGCCTAATACGCCTTATGTTCAAGTTCTATAGGAAGATGGCATGATTTTCCATAAACCAGCTTAAATGGGATGGTTCCTATAGGAGTTTTGTAAGCAATTCTATATGCCCAAAGAGCCTCATGAAGCTTAGTCGACCAATCTTTCCTAGATATCACGACGGTTTTCTCAAGTATTTGCTTAATTTCTATATTTGATACTTCGAATTGTCCGCTGGTTTGAGGGTGATAAGGTGTCGCTATTCGGTGTCAGACCCCATATTTGAGTAATAATTTTCAAATATGTTGGAAATGAAGTGAGATCCTCCATCACTTATGACAACTCTTGGCACTCCAAATCTATGAAAAATAGTGTTCTTAAACAACTTAATAACTACTCGTGCATCGTTGGTGGGAGAAGCTATAGCCTCGATCCACTTCACACATAATCAACTACCACGAGTATGTATTTATTCCCAAAAGAAGAGGGGAAATGGCCCATGAATCCAATACCCCATACGTCGAAGACTTCTACTTCTAGAATCCCCTTTTGTGGCATTTCATCGCGTCTAGAAATGTTACCTGTGCGTTAGCACCGGTCGCAGTTCATAATAGCGATATGGACGTCTTTCCAAAGGTTAGGCCAAAATAACATCTGTATGGTGCGGCGTGGCAAAGGGATATGACATCTTCTATCTCAAATTTCGGGACACATCGACGGAATATTCCATCGGCGCCTCTTCTGAAGAGTAAGGGCTCATCCCAATAGTAGTTTTTCAGATCATGAAAGAATTTCTTCTTTTGTTGGTACGTTAAATCAGGTGGAAGCACTCCTGCTGCTAGATAGTTGACAAAATCAGCGTACCAAGGCAGTGAGGCTTCCAATCGACACGAAACTTCATTAGATTCTTGAAATTCAAAAGGGTTTCCTTGATTATTGTTTTCTTCCTCCATATGGGCTATAAGTCTATCATACGGGGAATCATCATTAGTGGGAACTCACTTTGGTTCTTGGTGATCTATTCTAGAAAGGTGATCTGCGACTACATTTTCGGTTCCTTTTTTATCTTTTATTTCCAAATCGAATTCTTGTAGAAGCAGGATCCATCTTAGGAGTCTAGGTTGAGCGTCTTTCTTATTTAATAGATATCTAATTAGGGCATGATCAGTATAGACAATTATTTTTGCGCCTACCAGATATGAATGAAATTTGTCTAGCGCGAAAACAACAGCTAGAAGCTCCTTTTTCGTGGTAGCATAGTTCAGCTGTTCATTGTCCAAGGTTCTACTTGCATTATAAATAGCATGAAGCTTTTTATCTCTCCTTTGACTTAAAACAGTGCCAATGAAAAAATCACTAGCATCACACATTATTTCAAAAGGCTCATTCCAATCTGGTGGCTACATGATGGGTGCGGTAATTAGAGCATTCTTAAGCATATAAAAGGATTTTAAGCAGTCTTTATTGAATATGAATTCGACATCTTTCATTAATAGTCCAGTCAGTGGTTTGGTCATCTTAGAGAAGTCTTTAATGAATCGCCGGTAAAAACTGGCATGTCCAAGAAAACTACGGATTTCTCTAACGGTTTTTGGAGGTTGAAGGTTCTCTATTATTTCTATCTTATCTTTATCTACTTTAATTCCTCTTTTGGATACAACATGTCCTAACATAATCCCTTCTCGGACCATAAAATGGCATTTTTCCCAATTCAGCATCAGATTGACTCTGACGTATCTCTCAAGAACTAATTCCAAATTTGACAAACATCCTTCGAATAGGAATTTTTGATTGCCGGGATAAATAGGATTTTGAACGACATCCATCTATATGCAAAGGTTCCATAGGGACAGGTAAAGGTTGTCTTTTCTTGATTGCCGGGATGAATAGGAATTTGAAAGAAACCCGAGTATCCATCTAAATAACAGAAGTATGAATGTTTAACCAGTCGCTCAAGCATTTGATCTATAAAGGGTAAAGGGAAGTGGTCTTTACGAGTGGCTTTATTTAGCTTTCAGTAGTCTATGCACATCCTCCATACAGTTTGAATACGCTTAGCTACAGATTCTCCTTTTTCATTGGTAACAACTATTACTCCTCCTTTCTTAGGTACGGCAAGTACAGGGATGACCTAGATGCTATCTGATATCAGATATATGATACCGACTACTAAGAGCTTTTGTACCTCTTTCTTGACTGCATCGCCTACGATAAGGTTTATCCTTCTTTGATGTTCCCTAGAGGTCTTACTATCATCTTTCAACATAATTTGATGCATATAAATAGATAGACTTATCCCTTTGAGGTCAGAAATGTTTTATCCCAGTGCAGTCAGATACTTCCTTAGAATATCGAGTAACTTCTCGATTTCTACTTGTCCCAAGTCAGCGTTAACTATGACTGGTTTCTTAAAATTATTGTCTAAGAATTCTTACCTTAGATTTTTGGGTAATGTTTTTAGTTCTATAGAAGGTGTATGTTCATTGGATGGTGGTTCGGGTGTTAGTGCAAGACATTCCTTCGAATAGTCATCGATGGATATTTCTCTACTATTTTCACTTTTGAGTATGAGAGATTCAGTGAATTTTGTTGATTTCACTTTCAACTCTTTTACACATTCATCGGTGATATCTAGCGAACAACACGAATCATTAATAGCCGGAGCTTTCAAGAATTGAGCTAAAATAAATTCAACTTTTTCCTCTCCTACTTCGAAAGTCAGCTTTCCTTTTTTTAACATCGATTATGGCTCTGACTGTTGCTAAAAATGGTCTCCTAATATAATGAGGACATTGTAATCCTCCTTTATGTCCAATATCACGAAATCGGTAGGATTGAAGAATTGACTGATTCGAACAGTGATGTTCTCCAGCATACCTACATGATATTTAACAGAACGATCTGCAAGTTGCATAGTCATCTTAGTCGGCTTCATTTCTCCTAATTCAAGTCACTTACATGTAGATAATGGCATTAAACTAACACTTGCTCCTAAGTCGCATAGACCGTTGTCTATAACGTACATTCCTATTACACAGGGTACTAAAAAACTCCATGGGTCTTTAAGCTTAGGTGGCATGTTATTTTAAAGAATAGCACTGCATTAGGTAGTGAGCATAACAGTCTCGTTATCCTCGAGCTTTTTCTTGTTTGATAGAATTTCCTTGAGCAATTTCTCATATGAAGGCATTTGGGTTATGGCTTTTATGAACGGTATGGTTACGTTTAGTTGCTTTAGAAGTTCCACGAATTTTTAAAATTTTCCTTCATTTTTGTTTTTGGCTAATCTTTGCGGATAAGGAATATGTGGCTTATATGGTGGCGGAGGCACATATGGTGTTTCCTTCTCCACGACCTCGTCACTCTTATCATTCGCATCTTTGATTTTTGGTTCATTTTCCTTCTCAGTTCCTTTCTTTGGACTTTGATACATGGCTGGTTTTGTAAGTCTCGGATCTACCGGTCCATCGTATTCGGTTCCACTTCGCAAAGTTACGACATTTTCTTGTCCCTTTGGGTTAGGTTGAGGTTGGCCAGGAAAAGTTCCAGACGGGGCTGATATGGTTGGTTATTGTTGGGCTACTTGAGAAATCTGGGTTTCTAACCTCTTATTATGTGTAGCCATTGCGTCAAGCTTACTAGTCATTTGCCTCATCAATTCGCTCGCATGTGCGTTTTGGTTCGCAAATTCCTTGTTTTGCTGCATCTGGGTGTTCATGAAGTTTTCCATCATAATCTCCAAATTTGACTTTCTGGGTGCTTGTGGAGCGGATGGTCCTCCCTTATGAAAACCGGGTGGTACAGTAGGTGTTGAACTTGGTGGTTGTAAGGCATTTTTGTTTTTCTACGAGAAGTTTGGGTGATTTCTCCAGCCATGATTATAAGTGTTTGAGTACGAGTTTCCTCGGGTATAGTTCACTTGGTCGATGGGAACACCGGCTAACAACTGACATTCAGCGTTTGTGTGTCCAGGAGTCCCACATACTTCACAATTAGGAGACACGGCAGCTACGGTGGAAGCTGGTTGTGTTACGGCCAAATTTTCAATTTTTTGGGTTAATGCATCCACTTTAGCATATATGCGATCAATTGCATTAACTTCATACATTCCGCCTTTCGAAGTTGGTTTCTCTGTAGAAGCGTGTTTACCTCCCCATTGGAAGTGATTTTGAGACATGTTCTCTATGAATTCAATGGCTTCCTCATACGGTTTATCCATTAAAACACCACCTACAACGACACTTAGGTTCATCTTCGTGTTATACAACAGACCATTGTAAAAAGTATGGATTATCAGCCATTTTTCGAGTCCGTGATGTGGACAATGCCTCATCATATCTTTATATCTTTCCCACGCATCAAAAAGAGTTTTGTTGTCTTTTTGCTTAAATCCATTAATTTTGTCTCTTAGCTTATATGTCTTACTTGGAGGGAAATAACGGGTCAAAAAGACTCTTTTTAGATTGTCCCATGAGGTGACAAAATTTTCAGGAGGAGATTGGAGCCAAGCTCTAGATCTATCTCTTAAAGAGAATGGAAAAAGACGGAGTCTGATTGCTTCTGGGTTAACTCCATTTTCTTTCACAATGTCTACATATTGCACGAAAACAAATAAATGTAAATTAGGATCATCCGTAGGACTTCCTGAGAATTAGTTTTGCCGAACGACTTGTAATAGTGAAGGTTTCACCTCGAAATTGCGTCTTTCAATTTCCAGGGTCGCAATGATGCTATGCGGTTCATCTTGCAATGGGACAGCGAAATCTTTGAGTGAACGGTTTTGCGGTGGTTGAGCCATGTCTTGCTCAGATTCGGTTTTGGTTTCTGAGTCTAAATATGAAATGATAGGTTCTGGAAGGTTATATCTTAAACGAAAATCGTTGATTCGGCGCCTCAATAAAGTAAAGCGCTACGATCGACAAATTGAAAAGAAATAAAAGAAAAAATTCCTTAGTCGTTATTGTGCAACGAAAGAAGCACAACAAAGACAAATTCAATCCCCTTCAACGGCGCCAAAAACTTGATCGCTCGGCTATATATGTTTAGTCGGAATGATACTGCAAGCATATCATGTATCGCGTAGTCTTAAAAGATTGTCGAACCCACAGGGATTGATAGTCAATAAGGAGTGTCCTATGATTGCGGTGTAAGGCTAAGGCTAAGGTTGTCAAGAAAAAAAGGTAATAAATAAATGGCTAAGAAATGGGTTTAAAACAAACATGGGAAATGAGACCGTAGAATGATTTTCGGGACTCTTAGGGACTCTATAGGATCCGGGGCTGAAATGAAAGTTGAAGTTGTTCTGACGAAAATACCAACCTAATGGTTCGATCTCACACTCTTGCGCTATTGACCGAGCCACGCCCGATAACCCCAAGAATTTTCTCTCGCTCGCTCGGTAATTTAAAGGACGTCTTTTTGAAGATGGATAAGATCGAAATGAAATACCTAAAGCGCTCTCGCTGTGTTTAGGTTCCAGTGTCTTTGCCTACTATCTGATGCGTACCTCAAACTCTCGCTCTATTGAACTCGTCTTAGTGCATTTCTCACTCTCGTGACAAAACGCTGGTAAGAAGCTTCTCACTCTCATGACAAGACTACCTAAATTAATCTTAGAACACAAAACCAGAATTTCAGGCATTAAAAGTATGTCGGTTATCCTACGGAGTCCCGTCGAGACGAAGATCCTCAAACTACGGGCTCATGCAAATCTAGCCTAACATGATTGATATTAATATCGACATAACTAATTTAAAGCATTTAGAAACATACATAATAGATTAATTTTACGAAATTCGGTTTTAGGAATTTTTTAAGAAAAATTGCATATAATCATGAACAAGAACATACAAAATTTGCAATAAAATAAAGTGCAGGAAATTAAACAAAGTGATAAATTTATAACCTAAAATAAACTAAAATATAAACTTGTATAAATTTTAAATGCGATCCAATACAACACAGAATCCAGAAAAAGAAAAGATACAAAAGTGTATTGATCACTCGATGTGAACGATAAATACTATGGCTAATGATTTTCTAGTTCTGTAGGAAATTCGGCAGCTCTTTCGCAAGGTGTTGGGTCGTATGAAATGTTGCTCAGGGGTCCTCTATTTATAGAAGAAAAGTGGCTCCAAGAACAATTGAGATTTTTGAATTTTGAACGTGAGAAACTACCCTGAAAACTGCTTCTGGAACTGCTCCCGCGAACAATGGCGAACGCCATTTGACTGTTGTGACAAATCTGGGACTTTTGGAAAATGGAGAATGCCATTTGGTTCCTTTGAGGGAATGGTGGATGCCATTCACCTAGAGAAGGCAGAATGTGCAGTTTTTCTTCCTTTTTCAGCTGGTTTGCCATGGATTCTTCTTCTTTCCTTTGATCCAGCTGCTTGGGTCCTGAAACATAAATAGAATAAAACATAAGTAAATTAATACGGAAAACAATAAAGACTCGATAAAATACGATAAAATATGCATGAAATGAGTCAAAATAACCTATATAGAATCGAGTCATCAGTTACACCAACCATAATTGGGCTTATCAACCCTACTTTAGATGGTCACCCAATCGAAAAATGATTATGTGTAGTTCAGTTGTGTGTATGCATAAAAGAAAGGTTAAAGATGATAAGCAACTGTTTTTTTTTAATTTGTTTCTTTAGGTTTTTACTCTTAGAAAAACCCTTGAAAAAATGAGATGCATGTATGAGTATTTATATATATGTATGTGAAAGGAAGGGCAAAAGGAATGCAATGAGTTGGACAGATAGTTGAAAATATAAGAGAAACCATGCATAGGCCGACCTGTGAAGAAAATAGGTCGGTCTGAAAAAGTTATTAGGCCGGCTTATGATGCAGTCTATGGAAAGAACCTACATGCTTAATACTGCTCCATAGGAGCCGGTTTAAAGATCACATAAGTCAGTATGTACTGTAAGTGTCTTGCATATAGGTTGGCATATTCTTTGCATAGGTCGTCCTGTACAAACTTGGATGCTAAAAAACATGCTTTTTCGTGTAATTTTGATGTTGACTCTAATTCAAACTCATTTGAATACTTCCTAATGCTAAGATGCACATCTAAAATGGAAAGATATCGACCAATATACATAATGCTACATTTATCATAATTTTGACATAGCTTAAAATATCAAATATCAAGGCGTTTTCTCACACAATCCACCTATAACCAATTGTTCGTTGTAGATTTTGGAGGACAATCTCTGGTTTTCCAATCTCACTGAATTTGGGTAACTTGCAGGACCAACCAAACAATTCCTAGGACACATGTGCAAAATTCGAATGTATTTTGTGAACTCTTAGAACAAATGTTTTTTATTCTTCTATTTGGTTTCTTGAATATTCTTTATTAAGAGTGATTTTTGATTATGTGGTTAAGTTAACGTTTTAATAAAGTGAAAAATAAACAAAGATTTAAAGTTTGCATGAAAATAAATGTTGAAACGTAAATTGAATGGTAGACATAGTAATAAATAAAGAAACTTTAAATTTCTATAAAATGGAATAAAAATGGTGTTTACACATACATTTCTAGATAAATCTCTTTTTCTCTTTCACACGAGTACATAGAGTATTTTTACAGGAATTTCTGTACAAGTTTTCACACACTGAAACTAACAAATGTTACCCTATTTATACAAAAATAAAATAATTGCTAACTAACGGAAAAATTCTAAGAATTTGACACTTGGCTTTCTGCATGTTCTCTTTCTTCTAAAACTTTCACGTATTCCTCTGCCAAACAAAAACCAATGTTCAAATTTGAACTCCTCCTTAAGGCTGAAACAACACGTCCATTTACCATGTCGAATTCATCTAATATTGGACACATCAATGAAACCGTCAAAAAAATAAAACATCATCCCCTTTGTCGAACTGTCAAACATTTCACCATCACTGTCGAATTGTCGAAATACCATTACTTCATTTTCCTTCCTTTGCAAATCTTGTCAAAAGCATCATTTTAATTTAAAAACCATGGTGTCGAAAATACATGCATACAAATTTCCCCCCAACAAAGATGTTTCGACTGTCTTTTTGGAGAAACCATCATTTCCTGTCGAGTCATGTTTCGACTCCATGCTACTCACATTAATTGCGCTGATTCCCAAGATCTGACTTTTGTCAAGTCATAAGACAAAACAATCATCGCACTTTTCCTAAAACATCATGTCTAGCCCACGTTTGGACATGACCTCCATCACCCTAGGCACCTAGGTCTGTCACGTTCTCTTCAACTTCCATCACTTTTCTCCACTACCATTGAAATCTTTACACGTGTCATAACCGTTTGAAAAACTCAAATGTTTTCACTCACCTTTCTGTATAAATACTCAGTTTTTTGAAAAACATTTTTACATTCTTGGAACTACCTTTTCATAAATCAATCTCAGACCTTCTTCTCTTACTCAAACTTCTTCCATTAATAATGGCGTCTTCAAGCAACCAGAAGATCAAAGATATAACTTCTCTCCCATATGCACATAGACTATCTGGACCAGAAATCGTGGGCAATCAACAGTACGTACCAGAACCTCCAAATGAAAGAGAGAAGACGAGCATCTATCAATCCCATGTACTTATTCCATTTCTCATTTCTGGAACTTGTCATGCTATGTTAGGCCCATTGCTTAACCCAAACATTGATCAGACTCAATTAAAAGAGTTTTGTCCTTCTTATTCTCGTTCTAAACCCATGGGTGTTGGAATGAAAACCAACCCTAGTGGAGAACCCATAGAAAAAACTGAAAAACCCATATAGTCCTGCAGAACTAGACTTGACTTATCTGAATCAACCCTGGATTTTTAGGAGTTGTCCTTTGACAAAAGATCCCTCTGATTACTTAGATTGGCTAGCCAAAGTTGAAAATTTTAAAGGAAAGTTCTGGAAACAAACTGGCATCTTTGACTTAATCCAACCGTCAAAAGTAGGTCCTTGCTATTGTACCAACATGATCCTGGCTTCCCTTTATTTTTAGGATAACACTTACAACAACTTCCACCTTCCCTGTGGAATGGTGACTCCAACCCTCTTCGACCTAGTTGCCATAGTTGGCCTTAGTCCAATAGGGATAGATTTTAATCCAACTGTCCTGGATGATAATTCCATAGCCTTCGAAACTAGTTTTGCCTCTTATTCTTTATTCATTGCCCATTATCACGACAAAAATTCCCCTGAAGTACTTGACGTAGAACACATAGCTTTCTTAACGCTTTGGCTATCAAAATTTGTGTTTTGCTCAAAATCCCTCCAAGTTGCAAAAAAATACCGCACAATAGCCGACCAACTTCATGCTGGTAACAACCTCTGCCTGAGCGAAATGATTCTGGCGAACCTCTATGAATCGATCAATGAGAGTGTCAAATCCTTGAAGTTGATCAAAGAGAAAGGAAAACTAAGCTTAGCAGGCCCCTTCTGGCTCCTACAATTGTGGCTTAATGCCACTTTTGAAGCCTCCCTACCCATCAAGGATGTGGTGGATGAAGAAAGTGTCAAAAGCAGGAATGTCGAATGGTCTAGGTTAGTACAACTAACCCCCTCTGAAGAAGGAATTGGCCTTCGACGATCCTTCACCAACTATGTGACAATGTTTCCCAAGAGGTACAACTTCACCCCAACTATGGCACATTTTGCCAATAGAACCGTTAGGCCTAAATGGTTCACCAAACAACTTCCCTTCGAACTACAAAAAGACGAAGACACCTTCTTGGTTATTTGGGAATCGTTTCTGACACCAAGGCTCTTATTTTCCCATCAAACATGACCAATACAAAAATTGCCCTGATTGTTTATCAACCCAACCTCGTCGCTCGCTAATTTGGGTTGATCCAAATAACACCAAAACCCATTTATCCAAAGAAAGGCTCCATCCTCTTCTACAACTCTTTTCTCAATGCATTGAAAAGCATAGAACTATCAGAGAAGTTGAATGATGCAACCTTGGAGATTCGACTAGTGGTCTTTCGACCAACCTTTCTTTGCACGCAAGAATTCGACGTTTGGTGGAAGGACTATTATCTTACCAGATTCTATGATGTAACAACCTTTCAAACTCTCCTGACGAACGCTTTTGCTTTTGTGCAGGATCAAACCAAAAAAGGTACTCAACAACATATTAAGGAGATCCAAAAATATTTTGAAACTATTTATAGGCCAAATGATATTAGGCGAACCATAGGCGAAGCAGCAGTGACTCTAAAGCATAAGTTCACATAAAATTTGGGGAAATTAACATTGCCTTCATATGTTCGACCAGAAGTGCATTATGACTTGGCGTATAGTTACTATCCACCAAAATTTCCCCCTCTTCCCTCTGCTGAATTTGGTGTAGCTATGAGCCCTCCCTTTCCAGATTGGTTTGTGTGTGGATCTGATTTGAAATTGCTTCAAGAGTCTCGTAAAAAACCTGTTGAGCATGTGGTTCCAACCAAATATCATTTGGACAATTACCTAGAGCACCTTCATATTGGAATAGAACACGTACGCGTGGAATCTCCTATTCTTGAAGGTGTTAAAGAAAAACACAATTTTTTATTTCATTTGATTTTTATTCTTATGTTTTCCTTTTTTCTTACTTACTTTCTTGCTTTCCTCTCTAGCTGTCAAGATTCCTGACAAGAAAGCTACCGTCGAAAGCAAACCTGGAAAGGCAGTCGAAAATTCTTCTTCCACTGTGAAAAAGGTTTCAACAAAACATCCAACTTTTGTTATTTTGTTGACAAGGCAAACTAATTTTACTTATACTAACCAAACCCTTTTTTGGCTTTTCAGGTTAGTCGAAAACCACCAACCCCTCAAAAAGAAAACAAGAGGAGGTACGAGTGATAACCGACGAATCTAGGGATGAATCTCCAGAACAAAAACCCCTCAAACGAAAGAAAGCTCTGAAGATTAAAACAGTTGCCTCTCAAAGATCCCTTGTGGAATCTGTGAAGAAAACTCCTCCTACCAGCCCAATAATCAAAGTTACACAGGATGCAGAAAGTGGGGACTCCAGCCTCCATACTGAGATTCCTCAGGTAAGTTACATTTCGACTAATGTTATTTTTCTTGCACTTTCTTTTCTTAACTTCTTTTTATTTCCAGGTTCAAGTCATGGTCGAAGAACGCCCTATCAGCTCTACTCCTCACTCTCCAAAAGATTCGACTAAGGAATCAGGAGCAGAAAAGGATCTTGAAAAAACCCAACCTCATGGTGAGACCAATCTGATGGAGGGAATCCAAGAAGCAATTGCTCCCACAGACGACGAACCTGAGCCACATACCGTAGCTGAATTTGACACCAATATGGATGATCCATCTGATGACAACTCTCCTCTTCGCCCAAAATCAGATATTGGCAAAGATGATGGTTATGTTAAGGATGATAAGGGCGAAAAGGCTAATGGCGAACCAACTGTTGAGGAAGAAAAGGAACAAGAGAAAGAACAAGATGCTGATGTTGGGGAGAGCACCAAAGCAAAAACCGTTGAGGGCAAAGATCAGTCAAAGAAAGAAGCTGGATCTTCTACTGGGCCTTGTATTCAACCAATTTCTGGTTAGACCTAAAACACTCCTCCATCCACTAGTTCGACTACACTTTCACATGAGGAGCTTGAAAATTTGAAAGTGAGGAAACCCTTAGATTACCTAAAGGCCATGCTTAGTGCCCACTACAATTTCTAGGATTCTTCTTATAGTAGTTTGACTACCTCTAGAGCCACCTCTAAAGTCAGATCCCTTAACACTATCATAACTGAAGTCAAAGCCAAAATACTTGGTGTGGATCTATTCAAAGTTCTGGATGAAAATCCTACTGCTCAATTTGAACTGAAGAAACTCCTCAAGAAAGTTAATATCCTGGAGGCTTCTGCTGACGAAACTCGCCTGGTGATGGATTTAGCCCAAATAATTGATACATTGAGTGCAGACCTCAATCGTCAAAAAGAGTTCTCCCAATTGATCTCCAACAAGACTGAAACTCAAACTGCTGAATGGGATGTTGTAGCTACTTCGACTGACAAAGTTTCAGAGTTGCAAAGGCTTTATGAAGCTTATTCCAAAGATGTTGCTGAATGTGACAAAAATATTCAAAACTTTGAGGAACAAATAGCCCAACTTCAACTCAAAATCTCCCAAGAAAAGCAACGTAAAGCAAACCTTTAGTAACCCAAGCATGAGGAGGTTGACAAAGAGATCAAGGTGGGACTTCATCACGCAGACAGAGCCCAGCAATTAAGTCAGGAAATTGACAAAGTTTCTTACAATAAAAGCTTATGTGAATGTCGAATCCAAGTTCAAAAGAGAAAGATTGAGGAACTCAAAGAGTCTTTTCTTAAAGACTAAATTGTAATAGAAATAGGTTTTTTATTAGCAGCCTTTGAGGCATTTCTTTTGTAATGACATTAACGCCATTTATTTGGCGAAGTACCTTATTTGTTTCATATAATTATTCTGTTTTTATTTTCACTTCTTGCAAAGTTGGCTTATAATTTTTTAAATACTTGTCATTTATTCTTAGTATCCTTTCGTCTTTGCCTATCTCTTCGATTTCATACGCGTCATTTGAAAAAACTTGTAGGATTTTGAAAGGTCCTTCCCACTTAGGGGACCATTTTCCCATTAATCTATCTTTTCGATCCATAGGAAGAATTGCTTTCCAAACGAGATCACCCACAAAGAGGGTCTTGGATTTTACTTTTTTGTTGTAAAACTTTTCGACCCTTTCTTTCTGTCTTTTTATCAAATCTAAAGTGTGCAACCTTTCTTCATCTAAACCAACTAATTCATCCATCATCATACTCCAATACGTTTCTGATGGAATTTCATGATGCCTTTGAACTCGTATAGATTGTAAATAAATTTCTACTGGAAGTACTGCATCATGTCCATAAGTTAATTTGAATGGAGTAGAGTTTGTAGCTTGTTTGGGAGACGTTCGATAGGCCCATATAATCTGATCAAAAGTCTTATGCCAATTTCTAGGTTTTCTACCTACGTGCTTTTTGATCAAATTTATCACAACTTTGTTTGCTGCTTCGACTTGTCCATTTGCTTGGGCATAATTAGGTGGAGAAGTCAAAATCTTAAAACCTATTTCTTTTGCAAATGTTTGCATGTTTTTTCTAGTAAACACATATCCTTGATCGGTGGTTATTGGTTCTGGTATTCAAAATCTATAAATTATATATTTCTGGATAAACTCCATGACTGCCTCTTGGTCTACATTTACCAGAGGTATGGCTTCGATCCATTTAGTGAAATAATCTACTCCAACTAAAATGTATTTTTGCCCTTTTGACGAAGCTGGTGGAATTTCTCGAATTAAGTCTAAAGCCCAAACCCTGAATGGCCAAGGCTTTATAATTGAATGCAACTCACTTGGAGGGACATGTGGTATACATGCATGTACTTGGCATTCCTGACACCCTTTTACAAATTTGACACAATCTTTCAACATGGTTGGCCAATACAGACCTTATCGAAATAGTTACCATTTCATCTTATGCCCTGCTTGGTGTGCACCACACGCGCCACTGTGCACATTCAACAAAGTTATGTAAGCTTCCTCTTCGCCCAAGCATTTCAATAGAACTCCTTCTGCAGTCTTTTTAAATAACTCATTTCCAAAGAGTATGTATCTTAAAGTTCTGTATTTTACCTTTATTTCCACTTTATGGTTTGGGTCTAGTAGATAATCCTTAATAGGTTTTCTCCAATTCTTAACTTCTGAACTATCTATATTTAAAATTTCAAAATTTTCCTCATTCCCATAACCTAGTTTTATTGTCTCTAAATCTGATGGGGATAATTTGGTGGATATAACTCTTCCCCTTACTTCAATAGTGTTTTCCAAATTTTCCTTCGACACTTTGTAGCCTGATGCAATTTGGGCCAGGTCATTGGCTTCTTGATTTTTCATCCTAGGAATATTTTTAAGGGTTACATTGTTGAATGCTTTGCGGAGTCTGTTAGCTATTACAAAGTACATAATCATATTTTCTTTGACACGTTTATATTCTTTGGTTAATTGTTTTATTACTAATTCAGAGTCACCCATTATTTTAACTCTTGTTTCCCCCAATTCCAACAATATTTCAAGTCCGTCAATCAGAGCTTCATATTCTGCCTCATTATTTGAACATAAGCCTTTCACCCTGTACTTAAATTTTGTTGGAATTTTGTCAGGAGAAATAATTAATATTCCAACACCAGTTCCATTATTATGACTAGAACCGTCGAAATACAGACTCCATGGCTTTAATTTGACATATTTTATCTCATTTTCATCTATTGAGTGGTCAGCTATAAAGCCAGCAACCACTTGTCCTTTGAAAGCCTTTAAAGGTAGATATGTTAAGGAATACTCTGTCATTGCTAGAGCCCATTTCCCATTTCGACTATGTAAAATGGATTTAGATAACATATACTTTATTACGTCAAAATGAGAGGAGACATATACATCAACTAGTTTTATATAGTGCTTTAATTTTGTACAAGAAAAATATACACACAAACATAATTTCTCTATTACACTATATCTAGTTTCAGCCTCGTTTAAGACTCTGCTAAGATAATATATGGCTCTTTTGACGCCATTTTCATCTTCCTGGCACAAAATGCTACCTAAAGTCTTGTCTGATGCTGAGATGTACAATATCATACTTCTTTTTCTACAAGGAGACATAAAAACTGGAGGATTGGCTAGATATTCCTTGATCTTGTCGAAAGCATCTTGTTGTTATTTCCCCATGCGAAGTCTTCCTTCTTTAGTCAAAGCAGAGGAGATAAATCTTGTGTTTTTCCACTAAGGTTAGAAATGAACCTTCTGAGAAAGTTGATTTTCCCTAGCAGAGATTGCAATCCTTTCTTTGTTGATGGCGCTTTCGCTTCCATTATTGATTTGGCTATGTTGGCGTTTATTTCGATTCCCTTTTTGTGGACCACAAAACCTAAAAAATCACCCGCCTGCACACCAAAAGCACATTTAAGGGGATTCATTTTTAAACCAAAATTCCTCATCCTCTCAAAGGATTGTCGAAGATGGTCTAAATAATTTTTTCCTGAAATAGACTTTATTACAATATCATCAATATATATTTGCATGAATGTTTCAATAAAATCATGAAAGATAGAATTCATAGCCCTTTGGTAAGTTGCTCTAGTATTTTTCAAACTGAAAGGCATTACTTACCATTCGTAAGTCCCTATTTCCCCAGGACAACGAAAGGTTGTTTTGGAAACATCTTCTTCTGCAATGAAGATTTGATTATAGCCAGAGTATCCATCTAACATACTTAGGTACTCGTGGCCTGCTGCAGAAACTACTAGCATTTCTGCTACTGGCATAGGATATTCATCCTTTGGGGTGGCTGAGTTCAGGTCTCGAAAGTCAATACACACCCTTAGTTTTCCATTTTTCTTAATTACAGGTACTATGTTAGCAATCCAATCAACATACCTGGTTGGGCGGATGAATTTGCATTTGAGAAGTATTTCGACTTCTTCTTTTATTTTCGACAGAACTTCTGGCGCAAAGCGTCTTGGAGTTTGCTTCACAGGCTTCTTTCCTTCTATTATAGTCAACTTTAGTTCGACCGGGATTCTATCTAAACAGGCATTTCGTTATAGTCCCATGTGAAACAGTCTTTGAACTCTTTCAGCAAACGGACTAATTCGACCTTGAACTGAGGATCCATCCTAGTGCTTATGTAGGTTGGTCTTTTTCCTGCCCCCAGCCCCAGGTTAATTTCTTCCAATTGGTCCTGTGCCACCATCTTCAGGCTAGTTGACACTAGATCCTTTTCGAACCCCAGGGGTTCGTCATCATAGATGGCGTCAAGCTTCTGGTTCTGCCATTCACCTATCTGGTTGTCATTACCCTCTTCGTCAACGTCCCTTCGAGGACATTGTTTGTCCAATTCTTCTTTGTTGGATTCGACAACCATGTATTTTACTTCGGCTTCAAGAGCCGCTTTGAGTTTATTTTCGGCCATATAGGCCGTCAATCTTTTAAGTGTTGTTGCTTCACTCATGGTTATCATCAAATTTGCTACCCCAACTTATTGGCTTAATATGAGAAGTCCCCCATATGTGACTTGGTTCGCCAATTATTTCCTTATCCCATTGAAAACCATGTGTTGGGTGGAGGTACATGGAACAATAGGCGTTGTCAGTTGCCTTCAAGTCGAATTCTGCTGGACTGCAGGGAGGTATATGAGCCTGATTTTTGTTGAAGCTTCGATTGTTTACATTGTTTATTTCAGTCATGAAATAGCTCTGATCTTCTTCTATATTTTCGACAATCCCATCAGGATGCCAGATGACTATACGCTGGTGCATTGAAGAAGGTACAGTCCCTATTCCATGTATCCACTCCCTTCTAAGCAATAAATTATAATTCGCCTTGGAAGCGATGACTATGAACATTGTTGGTATGGTTATAGTTCCAACTGTCAAGTCTACCTGGATAACGCCCATGGTAGTACCTACTTTCCCTTCATAATTCAACAACACCATATTGTGGGGTTTTGCGTCAGAATCATCTTTTCTAATTTTCTTTAACATGTAGTGAGGCATCAAATTCACTGCAGCTCCCCTATCCACTAGTATTTTATTCACACCAACATTTTCAACCTTTCCCTTGATGAACAAAGGCTTCAGGTGTCCCTTCATTGATTCGTCTGGATTTTCAAAGAAGGCATTCTTCTCTTCAATGCAGCCGTTGTTCATTATGTAGTAACATATAGGCCTAGGTCCCACTGTATTGTCCACCATGTTCTCTTCCTCATCTTCGAATTCCATGATCTTGTCAGAGTCCTTAGGGAAGACAGACATTACATTGCAGACCACGTCGAATGATCCCTCTGAGTCAGACTTGAAATCATCAGTTACTTCATCATATTTTGGCACTTTATTGTTGAGCTTTGACATCTATGACATGCTTCTTGGTTTGTTCTTTTGGGAAGGCTCCTCTTCTCCTATGGCCTGGGCAGTTTTTCTTAATTCTGTGTTGTTTTTGTTTACACTTTCCTTTTCGATCATGCTTCCTTCTGCAGCTTCTTTTTCAACCCTCTTCTGCCTCTAGAATCTTCTCCATTGGGACCTTGACATATGATTTTTCCCTTTGTAGTTCTCTGATGGATATGGTCTTGGTTTTGGCCTTTCAGTTTCTTTCTCTCCTTCTACTGAAGGTCCTCTTTGGATTTCAAAATTTCTCCACTTCTTTGGTCCTTGAGCATCCCTAATGGGTTGGACCCATTTATCATCAGCAACCTTGTCAGATGGTTTGTAGGTGTTGTAGTATCTTCTCCCAAAATTTTGAAGGTGATGTTTACCTCTTTTTGGGTCATACCTTACAACTTCGACTGTTGGTCTTGTTCCCCAGTTTCCTATTCTCTTAGTTTTATCTACTGCCTCCAAATTTGTTGCTGCCTTTTTGTCGAATATTGCACTACAACGTGGACATAACATTATTTCAGTCTTCTTCTTCTGACACCTCTGGATGAATTCTGCTAGATTCTCATCCTCTTTTGGATATGCCAGCCTTTGGTGTTCTTCTCGACGATGCTCCATTTCAATTTTCTCTTTGTTCTTGTGAGACAAGTCCACCATGTTGATGTCTATCTCCTGTCCATCAGCAATGCTTAATTCATTCATTTTTATAACAAGAGCCTCTTCGACTTTATTATGGCCTTTTGTCAGATAGAGAGTTTTTCCTTCGACTTGTTGCTTTCTTGGATCTTCCACGGTCCTGCGTATAAGTGGTCAGTTTTGCAGGGCCTTCGACAACTTCTGCCTTAATTCTTGAAATGTCTTTGTTGACAAGTCTCACAATGTTGGTGCAGCTTACATCATGCTTTTCTTTTGTTTGATTAGGGTCGAAACCTTCAGCAATCTTGTCTTCAATGGTGAGGCCCTCAGTAGCCTTCTTTTCGATACTAAAAGAACAGTCAGATTCTTCCTTAGTGTCCACAGGGACATCTTCCCATCCAGTTGGATGGATTTTTCTGATGTCAACATGAGAACTTGCAGGGGCAATGTATTTCACAAGATAATCAAACTTCCCATTTGGCTCTCCCAGAGTGTACCATATTATTTTATTCTTAGCCATGTTGTTATTTCCTTTGTTGAAACCTTCAGTAGTTTCCTTCTTCTGGTTATCAAAGTCTTCAGTAACTTTGACCTTGTCTTAACTGTCGAAACCCTTAGTGGCCTCAACCTTGTTTCGACTGTTGAAATCTTCAGTAATCTCAACATTGTATGGGCTGTCGAAACCCTCAGTAGTCTCAACATTGTTTGGAATGTTGAAATCTTCAGTAGTCTCAACATTGTTTTGACTGTAGTCATTCAGTTCCTTCACATCAAGATTGTCAGTAACCTTGATCATTATTGGCATGGTCAAATAGTCTTTGGATACTTCCTCCACTTTAGCCTGGTTTGGGAGATCATCAACAATCCCCACCACGTTAATGTGGGTGTCGAAACCTTCATTGGCTTCTATCATCTCAAAGCTATCCTTAGACATCTTTTCAATTTCGACCATATTTACATTGAATGGTTCAGCATAATTGACTTCCATCACCTGCATAGGATTGGTGTCAATCCTCATTTGTTGCTTTGGTTTGTCTCCAAACTTCATCCTTCCATCCTGAATTGCATTCTGAATAGGATCCCTGAAAAGAAAACATTGAGAAGTTTTATGACCCAAAAAGTTATGGTATTTACAAAAACCTCTCTTTTTCTGTTGGTCAACAGAGGGTTCCTTAACTCCCTGTGGTCTTATTAACTGACCATCTTTAACCAACAAGTCAAAAATTTTGTGTATAAGTTCTTTTAGGAAACTTATTATTCTTTTCTGGTTCGACCGGATTTTTTCCGTTCGACGGAGTTAACATTTTGCAAGAGTATGGTGGGACTTGTTTCAATTCTGTCAAGTCAATTTCTTGTTCATCGAAGATAACTGGTTCATCTTCGTCACAATCGTTCTCTTGGCGTATTCCTACATAGGCCACTCTTTCCTTTTTACTTTTGTTTGCCCTAAATTTCTCAGCTTTTAGTCTTTCAATTTGTCTTACCTTATATGTTAATTGTGCCATGTCTCTTACATATTGAGTATCTAGTTTCTTTCTTATAGAATAATCTAGACCTCCTGCAGCCATTTCGACTAATTCTTGTTCTGACATTTGTGTGAAACATCTTGCCTTCAACAATCTGAATCTATTTAGGTAATCATCTATAGGCTCTGAAAATTTTCTCTTAACACTGGCTAATTCCTTCAAACTTATCTTAGTTTGTCCCATATAAAATTGTTCATGGAACAATCTTTCCAACTGGGTCCATGTGTATATAGAGTTTGTTGGCAGGGACGTAAACCAAGTAAACACGTTTTTTGTCAAAGAACTTGAGAAGTATTTCATTCTTAGATTTTCATTATGGGCTATTTCTCCCACTTCGATTAAATAACGCTTTATATGCTCTATTGTGGATTCACTGGTGTCCCTTGAAAATTTGGTAAATTTGGGGATTTTCCACCTTGGAGATAACTCCTATTGTAGAACATACTCAGATAATGGGGAAGCATAACTAGGCCTTTGCAATCCTACGTTTACCCCATTTTGCGCCATTATTCTTTCGACCATGGCTGCCAAATTGTTTTCGACAGGCAGATTATTATAGCGCATTCTCTGTTGCAAGACATCATCAACGTCCTGACCTCTCTAGACTATTACCCTTCTAGGCTCTCGTTGAACAGGGACTTCGACACGAGGTTGTTCTAACACCTCTTCTTGGATCCTAAGGTTGGCCTGGGGATTATCTAAAGGTCTCTGATTTATTGTAGGCTCTTTTTCGACATTGATCACTAGGTTCTGAATTACAAGTTCTCTCTATCGAATCTGAGGGACACTAAAGAAATCAGAAATACACGCCATTTGTGCTGCCAATACTTGATTTTTTTGGGTAGTGTTTTGTATCAAAGGGTTAAACACTTCTCCCATCTGTTGCGTCAACCTATGGACCATCTCATGATTACTATCGTCCATTTGTTGTCGTATTACTTGCACAAAATTATTTGTAATTGCTTGCATTTGGAAACCTGGTGGGGGTTGATTTAATCTACTAATATTCCCACCATAACCCGACCCTTGTAATGGTGAAGACATGTGAACCATAACATCAGAATACAAGGGTGGTGCATTGTGTAAATTTGTCATCACTGAAGTTGACATTCCAAAGGTTTGTTATCTTCCAAACATGGGTATGGAAAAAAAATTTGATAGGGCCTAAAATTATTCCCTCTAGGAGGAGGCGTCCCCATGGGCATTGAATGCCCTAAAGTAGAGGAACTAGGCGCATTCTGAGAGAATGACACCGCTGGTATTGACCCTGCTGATGAAGGGTTTACCCCTTATGAAACATGAACTGATTCCATATTTCCCCCTGTCGAAGGGATGTGATTAGAGTCTGGGACAGTTTCGTTTGGGTTTGGATTAATTGGCAGATTTTCCATTCTTCTTACTCTAGTTCTCCTAGGCCTTTCTACGTCAGTTACGGCTAATTTACTACTTCTCAGAATCATACAACGCAGTAAAACGTTTTAAAATTAAGAGTTACTTTATTAAACTTTTCAGAATTTTAGCACCTGTCCAACAAGGCGTGCCAATTTGTTCGCTGTAGATTTTGGCGAACAATCTTTGGTTTTCCAAACTCACTGAATTTGGGTAACTTGCAGGACCAACCAAACAAGTCCTAGGACACATGTGCAAAATTCGAATGTATTTTGTGAACTCTTAGAACAAACGTTTTTTATTGTTCTATTTGGTTTCTTGAATCTTCTTTATTAAGAGTGATTTTTGATTATGTGGTTAAGTTAACGTTTTAATAAAGTGAAAATAAACAAAGACTTAAAAGTTTGCATGAAAATAAATGTTGAAACGTAAATTGAATGGTAAACATAGTAATAAATAAAGAAACTTTAAATTTCTATAAAATTGAATAAAAATGGTGTTTATACGTACATTTCTAGATAAATCTCTTTTTCTCTTTCACACGAGTACTTAGAGTATTTTTACAGGAATTTGTGTACAAGTTTTCACACACTAAAACTAACAAATGCTACCCTATTTATACAAAAATAAAATAAACTGCTAACTAACGGAAAAATTCTAAGAATTTGACACTTGGCTTTCTACATGTTTTCTTTCTTCTAAAACTTCCACGTATTCCTCTGCCAAACAAAAATCAATGTTCAAATTTGAACTCCTCCTTAAGGCTGAAACAACACGTCCCTTTACCATGTCGAATTCATCTGATATTGGACACATCAATGAAACCGTCGTAAAAACAAAACATCATCCCCTTTGTCGAACTATCGAACATTTCACCATCACTGTCGAATTGTCGAAATACCATTACTTCATTTTCCTTCCTTTACAAATCTTGTCAAAAGCATCAGTTTACTTTAAAAACCATGGTGTCGAAAATACATGCATATACCAGTATAATCCAAGAGAATAAAAGTGTAGAACAGACTAATAGTAAATATACTTTAGTGTTTATAAAACTCAAATACATTTAAATTTATGTCTAAGTGGATTGAAATCACAAATGGACAACAAGCCTAAAATTTGTTATATTAAGAAAAATTAATTAAAATTACTAAATAAAAATATATTTTGGAAAAGAATATTAAAAAAATAAAATAATTAGTTAATATAATATATTTTAAATTTATTATCCTAGATAGCAATACCACCTCACTTAAAATAAATAAATTTTCTGAGACATCATTTCCACATATGTAAAATTGGAGGAGATAAAAAAATCTTAAGAGTGATAAGGTTAAAGGACCAGAAAAAACAAAATTTTTTAAAAGGATTAAAAAGTTAACAATATATAAAACAATACCAAAAATCTATTTAAGTCTTATATAATTTATCAACTAAGATGAAGAGGGGTATAAAAATAGCTGTCATCAAGCACGGGAGTTTTGATTTCTAGTTGGCGGAAAAGGTGTGACTCACGTGCATACACACTCGCGTGGTGACTGAGCCTCGCTTGTATGGTATTGGCTGCAACTTGTAAGAGAAAATACTATTCCTTCGATTTTTTTACAAAATATTCCTTTCAATTTGAAAAACAAAAGGACAATACCCTCTCTGATAATAATTGATGTTTCAAAAACTGGATTTTTTTTGGAGTAATTGGATTGCAGTTGGACTTTTATAAATGAGAAAATTAGATTTAAGTTGTTAAGAACAAATTATAAAATTGGATTAATCTTGTTGACAAAAAAAAAATAGATTGAAATAAAGTTTTGTTTGAACCAATTTAACTATGATTAATTAGATTAAAATAATAAATAATTTAAATCAATTTAATTATGATAAAATTAAATAATTATAGTGTGTGAGTTTTAAACAGTTATTATCATTGTTTCTTCTACAAATTTTTTAAAACTTGAATAAATATATTTTGATATTATTTATAGATAGAGTTTAGTACTGCAAATAAAAAATAGTTTGAAGTTGATTGTAAGTTATAGATTGACATATTTAAATTTTAATTTGAAATTCTAGTGTCAGATATGTAATATTGAATGAGGTATCACATCATTAATATTTGAATAATGATAAACTTAAAAATATGGTAATAAACACAGTAACATAAAGTAGAGGTACACAAACATTTGTTAACCCAGTTCGGTGCGATCACACCTATGTCTGGGGGTTACCAAGTCAGAAAGGAAATCCACTAAACATAATTAGTTTGAAGATTCTCAGCAAACAACCTCTGGTTTACAATCTTCTCACCTAATCTCTATATGTGTAATATTTATCTAAGACACTCCTAGATATGAGACTCTTCTCACTTTCCATCAATCACACACAATGATATGAATTAAAAGTATAAAGAATAGAAGACACACTTCAAAGACACACAATCATCAATTACTTAAAAGCTTCTTGATGATTGACTACTTACATCTCAACTAACAGTCCAACCATAGTATCAGAATGATACAAGAGTGACTCATAAGCAACAAATCACAAAAGACTTAAAACCATTATCCTTAAACAATAACACACAAATCACACAATAACAACTCAACTGAAAAATAGGTTTAGGAAGTCTTTAAATAGCATACTCTTCATGGGCTTGGGCAGCAATCACGATCAAATGAAAACAAAACAAATAACCCTATTAAATCTTTCCAAGATTCTCTCCATGAAAGTAGAATAAACAATTCAAAATTAACTCCATAATATTTGAAACAAATACTCTTGATTTACTAAAACTCCCCCTTGATTTAGCACCACTAGATATTCCACAAAGAATGCTAAAATTAGCAACAAACAAATCACAATAATTCTGTCAAAACAAGTCAGTTCTGTTAGCACATGTTAAGACATTTGTCTTGATATCCTGAACTGAAACCTGCATAATCCTAACACACAACATGCAGGGATGTTTTGACACACATGTCACAATATCATGCACAACATTTGTTTTAAGCAAAATTGATGCCAACACAGAACCTACATAACCTATTCGGTAAAAAAAATAGACTTAAACTTTATTAGAAGTCTATTTAATTAAATAGATTCAACTTAAACTATTAAGTGAGAAGGGTTTTACTACGAGAGGTGAGAGGAACAAATAACAAAACTTAGATCAATCATATCACTATTCAATAACCACGTCAATTATTTAATAAATAATTTAATCTTAAATATGTGGTTGATATAATGATTGATATTTGTTCCCATCACCTCTCATAATAAAATCTTTCTCACTTGATATGCTTCATATATATATATATATATATATATATATATATATATATATATATATATATATATATATATATATATATATATATATATATATATATATATATATATATATATATTGGGGATCAACTTACTCCAAGAGTAAGTTTGGTTTATATTACTCCAAATCGTGACCTTTAAATTATATTAAATCGAATGATTATAAGTATAAATGTTAATTTAACCATTCGATTGAATTTAATTTAAAGGCTACAATTATGGAGTAAGTTCAAAAGTCGGGACATTGGTCTCTGCTATGAGTTAAACAAGGATCAGCCACACAGACTGATATTCCATAATATCAGCGCATGAACATGTCAGATGTTCCAACATCTGACTTGACATCTTAATCAAGAACAATAACATAATATGTAAATATGCAGAAGGTAAAAATAACACATAATATGTTAACCCAGTTCAGTGCAATTCACCTACTCTGTGGGATACCAATCCAAGAAGAAGACTCCATTATCTGTAGTATTATCATAAAGATAAACTCCCCCATTTACTAATTTATCTCCTAATCACTACCCAATGAATATCTTTATCAAAGAAACTCCATCTTTGATATGAAAACCCTATCTCACTCCCTTTATCACAACCTATGATACCTATATCCACTCCTGTCAATACAAAATTTGGTCAAGCATTCTTGACCAACAAGTTAACTCAGATTTGCTTCAAAGCTTCATCAAAGAAAAATATACAATTATTTACCTAATGACTTCTAAATATGTATCATATCTTTGTTAACCACTGTGTATCAAATTGATACAAAAGGAGACTTACAAATCCTAAAGAGCCTGCAACTCTCAAAACCCTAAACCCCTATTTTCTCAATACAAGAACTAGGTTACAAAAGATATATTAAACCATAAGTCTAAGTCCCTTTAAATAGCCTTTGGATGCTCCATGGGATTTATATCTTTGATCCTTAATCCACTCCTAAAAGCGCATCAAATATGAAAACAGATTCATAACAGATTTAGCTCAATCTATTACATCAGTCCAGAATGTCAAGTCTTTAGGTTGGGACATCTCATTTGACATCTTTGTCTTATGCAGTTTTCTTCATATTTATCGACAATATGTTTTACCAAAATTTAGTCAAACAGTGGGAGCTTTCAATTCCTCTTTTGACAAGTTTTGACTAAAATAATAAACCCAGGATGCTCCTGAATTCATTTTATCCAGAGTGATGGTTATGATTGGAATATGGTGCTTACCGAAATCATGTTGGTGTACATGAGGAAGAGGATAACTCATACTCCCCCTTAACCCATGAATTTGTACTTTTAAATTTGAGGAGAAGAGAAATCCCAGGACGAGTGAAGTTGAAAAAGGTCCAGAAGTTGAGACTCCTAAAGAAACTAGAAGGAAGTCTGAAACATAAAAACATAGGATATCCCTTTTAAACACATCCCCTCCAAAGAATAGTTGTAGACTTCATAGTACTTAGTACATTAAGCATGTAACTCAGGTCACATGACACAACATATTCTAAAACTCATATCATAAGACACAAAGAACACTGAAACACAGACAAGATGTTAGAACATCTTGTTCAACGATCCTTGCAAATCAACTGCAAGAACAACACACAACACATCCTCTATACCAGTGATTCACACTCCTCTTTTTTAGCCAAAAAATGGAAAAAGTAATGATAACTCGAATTTGTAATGATTATTTAGTATAGTTTCTGATGATATAAGTTGTTAATTTATTTATTTTGATGGATATTACACGAGTTTTATGTTTGTTTTGCATATATTCACTTACACTTGATTTTTGGAAGCAAATAATAAAAATAAGACTTGTAGGACAAGAAATGAGACAAAACAGAAGAAGAAAATGAAGTTTCTATGATTCTATCTGTGGGACGACCGTCACAGATGGGTGACGACCCAAGAAATTATAGTATATGCAAAAACCTATTTTTTGCACCAAATACCTGAAAAGAAAACATTGAGAAATATTATGACCCAAGAAACTATGGTATTTTCAAAAACCTATTTTCTTTCTATGATCTAAAAGTGGTATTTTAGTGCCTGAGGGCACAAGTATTTGACCATTCTTAACTAACAAATCAAAAATTTTGTCACATTTAGGGACGTCGTAAGTATATGTTTTCTTTGGAAACCTATCATCCTTTTCAATTTCGACAAGATTCTTTCCATTTAAAGGGACTAAAAGTTTGCAAGAATAAGGGGGCCCTGCTTGAGTTCAGCTAGGTCTATCTCGTTATCATTAAGGGGTAGGGTTTCTTCATGGACATTCTCGACCCCATCCTGATACTCAACGTAAGCTATTTTCTTGTATTTGTTCGCCCTAGATTTTTCGTCCTTCATACATTCAAGCTGTCAAACTCTATATGGTAATTGGGCCATGTCTCTCAGGTACCGGGTATCTAGATTTTCCTGATAGAATAGTCCAGGCCACCAGCGGCCATTATTGACTCATTAAAATTTCATTTAACACTAGCGAATTCTTTCAGACTGATCTTGGTCTGACCCATGTAAAATTGTTCATGGAATAAACGTTCCAACTGAGTCTAATTACAAATCGAACCATGTGGTAATGTAGTGAACCAAGTAAAAGCTTTTTTGGTGAGAGAACTAGGGAAATATTTAATCCTTAGACTCTCATCATTAGCAATTTCGCCAGCTTCTATCAAGTATCGTGCCACATGTTCGACCGTAGACTCAGTCGTATCTCCTGAGAACTTGGTGAACTTTGGAACCTTCATCCTGGGAGGTAACTCTGATTGAAGTATATAATCCATTATTGGTGAAGTAAAGTTTTGCCTAACAAAACCTGCATTTATCCCACTTCGAGCCATTATTCGTTCGACAAGGGTTTCTAAGTTGTTTTCTGCTGCCAAGTTGTTCTGTCGAACTTGTTGAACCACATGGTCAGCATCTTGATGCCTATTTACCACCATTACTCTTGGCTCATCCTCTGCTGGTATTTGTCTTGGACTTCTGATGGCTTCGACTTCTAATGGTTCGACCATTGCTTGATTCCCTAGATTAGTTGGCTGCACAATATCTCATGCATTCACCACTTGATTTGGACGTCGAACTGGTGTTGGGATTCCCATAAATTTTGCTATGTGTAACACCCTAAATTCAATTTTAATTTAATTGATGTGTTTTCTTGTGAATTTTGATGTTTATGATATTATTTGATGTTTTGTGGAGTTTTGGGGTTGGCTTAATATATTATGAATATTAGAAAATATTAAGTTTAGTGGGTTTAGTTTATTATTTGAGACAAAACAAAATAAAAGGAATTAGAGGATAAGGGCAATATGGTTATTTTATGGGGAATTAGTGAGGGTTTTGTGGGGAAAGACTAAAGAGGTCCAAGGGGCAAGAGTGACAAAAGAAGGAAAGATTGGAGAGTACGATCATTTTACACACTTTTGGGAGGGGAACTCTGAAGAAGAGGAAAAGCTAGGGCTTGAAGGTTGGAAAGGTTTTCATGGAAATCATTGGAAAGATTACGGAACGTAAGGTGTGGAGAGTATTTTCCTTTCGGTATTATAATGTGGGAATAGAATTGGGGGTTTTGTGATGTAGTTTTAGGGTATAGGATTTTGATTGATGATTTTGTGTTTTGATGATGATTACGTGATACCTCGCTTAGCGAGCACAAACAGGGAGTTGGGCGTTTAGCGAGCAAGATACCTCACTTAGAGAGCCCTGGAAAGTTTGAAAAATGATTTTTGTGTGTTCCAAAGACTGTTTTTTAGGTGGTTTAAGTCTTAGGTTGCTATGATGTTATAGAGTTTTTGTATGATGTGTTTTTGGGGATTTATGAGGAGAATTAATGATTATGTGATGTATGTGTTTATTTGATTTTCTTGAGTTATGAAATCTGATTATATAATGTAGAAATATGATGTTGGATGAGTGTGTAGTATGATGTTCTATGAGTATGTAATATGATGGCATGAATGAGTATGAGAATGATGATTAAATGATGAATGTGGATGCAATGTTTATGATGTTTTGAGGATGATGTGTGTATAATTGTGTCTTGCATTCAGGGCATTGAAATATGAGGGGACTTCGGTCCATTGGTAGCTTCAATCCCATTGTGCAGATTGAAGTGATATGATGTTATGATGTGCCCCCTTAGGGGAGGGTTGATGGCCCAATGTCCATCCATGAGGATGTTTCGGTACCACATGAACTATTAAGAGGTTGCATATCATTCTAAATGGCATAGCATGAGTTGCATTGATTTTATGTAATGAAGAGATCTACTTGATGTTGTGTATAAATGAGTTATGATGAATGTTATTATGATGTGATGATAATGATGTTATGTATAATTGAGCTAGTGATGATAAATTGATATTGTTATGTTTTTAAATTCTCATTTTCTATATTATTTTATTGAATTTGAATTTACTCACCCTGCCTGTCTTCTAGTGATGGTCTATTATGCCATCCTGCAGATAATCAAGGTTAGCTCGGTGTGTGCTTAATTTCGAGGTAGTGAGTGGTCGAGTTAGTTTGAAGTGGAGTCCTTATCTGTGTCCAGTAACATCGGGATGGGTTCTCGCTTGAGTTGATTTGTTTTATTTGGATTAAGATGTTAATTTTCTTTGGAGTACTTTTGATTTAAAAGATGTTTGAACTAAATTAAGAGGTTTTATTTTATTAAAAAGGAATTTATGACGTAATGTTTTTCCGCTGCATGTTTGTTGAAAAAAGATTTAAAGAGTTTTCCTGATTTCATTAATCCGTGTTACGGGACAGGACTCAATGTGATGTTTATGATTTTTGATATAAGAATTAAATGTGATGCCTTTTTTCATGAGTTTTACTCTGATATTTGACTAAAACTGCTTAACTAGTGAGTGTGTATAAAAGGTGTTACATTAGTGGTATCAGAGCAGGTCGGTCTGTCTGGTCGTGTCATTGTTAGTTGTGTCAGTTTTTGCGTTTGAGTGTTTTGAGGATTGAGTTGTTTTTTGAATGTTGTTGGTGATTTGTAGAATGGCTTCAAATCGTGCTCTTACGGATGCGGTAGCTGCACTTGCTCAGGTTACTACGCAAAACAATGTTTGTGATGAGTTTCATGCTTTGGGGTTTTTTTAGAGGAATAATTCACCTAAGTTCGAGGGTTCCCATGAACCGAAGAACGCGCATAAGTGGCTGAAAGAAATTGAGAATATTTTCAGAACTATGGCGTGCTCCAATGCTCAGAAGGTGCAGTATGGCACCCATAAGCTGGATGAAGAGGCTGAGGATTGGTGGGATAATACCCGTCAGAGATTAGAGGGAGTTAGGGTTGCGATAACCTGGAATGTGTCCAGGAGAGAATTTTTGAGTAAGTATTTTCCTGAAGACGCTCGTGGCAAGAAAAAGGTCGAGTTCTTAGAGCTGAAGCAGGGGAACATGACGGTGGCAGAGTATGCTGCCAAATTTGAGAGTTTAGTGAAGTTATGTCCTCATTACAACCATGATGATGCTGATTTGTCCAAATGTTTGAAGTTTGAGAATGGGATGAGACCAGAAATCAAGCAAGTGATTGGTTGTCAGCAGATCCACATGTATGTTGAGCTTGTGGATAAGAGTGGAATATATGATAAAGATTGTAACACCCCATTTCTACCCGGTGATTATATTAAAATCAGAGTATTAAAATTTCAACCAACAAGTACACAAAACAGGATGCTACATTTTTCAACTTATAAATACTTCATTTAATTTCATGAGAATTGATACATAACACTTTCGGTTCGTAAGAAACTAAAAAAAATAACTTTTATTCATTTATGAAAACAAATTCAACTTTTACAACTACGCATCGAATTTTCAACTTATTCAACTAAACATGGTATAACATGTTACTCAACTTAAAACAACCTAGTAACAACATATTTAAACTAAAACAACTTGAAAACCACATAACACAACTAAGCGTCCATTCCCCGAGTGTTACATATCAGAGCATCGACGCCGACTCGAACTAGTGAAGATAATCATCTTCCTTCAAGCTACCTGCACGTTACCAACATAGGGGTAACATTCAAACAGAAAGGGTGAGATATCGATAATTATAAACGATATATGATCAACAATACTTAGATAAGGATCATAAATAATTCACCACTTCACAACATCAACCAAAATAACAACTTAACAATCATCCATCTTTTATCAACTTATTTTACTACTTATTATATCCATCAACATTTTCTACATAACCCGCATAATCATATATTCAACATGAACTACTTAATCAACCTAATAAACACAATTCACTCAATTAACTCGTAAATAATATAAACAACTTATCAACTTAAACGACATACGCAACTTATCAACTTGAACAACATAAACAATATAATCGACATAAATAGTGTAACTCAGATACGACTCGACTATGCAAATGCATGTGGTACCATTCGGAGTAAAACTCCCAACTTAAAATTATTGTCAGGTTATCGAGGCAATCAAGGCATATTCAACTTTCAACTTGGTGCCAATCCAGGCCAACATGGTATGAGCGACGACTCTGACATAAAAATGAAAATGATCTACATAACATGCACAACTTTACAACATAACAACATACAACCTCAAACAGCACAACCAACTTATACAACTTGAGCAACTTAAATCAACATTGGCTATTAAGCCTCCAACTTGAACAACATAACAACTTCGACAACGCAGAACAACATATACGACATAGGCAACTTAAAAATCAACTTTGGCTTATAAGGTCTTCAACATAACAACTTAGAGATTTTCCGTAAACCAGAATCATTTACCAACTCAACTGTACCCACAACTCGACTTTACAACTTATTTTCAACCAAACAACACAACAAAAATCAACTATTAAACTACCCGACTTACCCCGACGATTTTCGTAAAATTCTGGGCAACTAAGTTTTTTTCTCCTAATTCGACTAAACAGACTAAACAGACATTATTCCAGCTCCTACTATTAATACTGATTTATCATAATATCCTGTAACTTTTATGCTTACTAAATTAAATCCTCCGCTACAATTTTAGTTATCTGCCATAAGTTTCTCAAAGTTCTGTTTCTGTCAAAAACAGTTTTCCTTCTTCTACTAAAACCTACTTTATTATTATAACTCTCTGTATTACCGAATTATCATAGTTTTACATACCCCTAAACTTCTATACAGAAGGTAAAATATGGTAATATTGGATTAGTATTACTTTATATAAAAGAAAACTTAGATTAATTTATTCTGTAAGAATACCAACTAAGAACTATAAAATTAATATTTAATTAACAAAATTTAGGTGGACCCCTCTCTAACAGGGTGGCTTGCGCCACCCTTCCCTTGCACTCACCATGGCTTGCGCCATTTGGATATATGGGGGAGGTGGCTCCGGCAACTAACATAATGTGGCTCCTGCCACTTTAATTGTTTCTACATTTGGTTGGCATGCGCCACCCCTATTTGAATGGTGGGTGGCACAGGCCACCCCTGTACTTTTGCACAAGCTTCATCATTCCAACATAGGTTTTTCCAGAATTCCACAAAATCACAACATATCAATAATCAAGATTCGATAAAATCAAGACAATAATTCAACTTAACCACAACCTACTCATCATCAACCAGTCAACAATTATACGAAATCGATCAATAAAATCAACAACACAATATATGATTCAACATAAATCAACATCTACTTACTCCCGACTTAATAGATTAACTTTCGATTATCAACCAAATGGTCCAAACATCCCAATTAACATATCCAACAACAAACGGAGAATACTCCATATCATTTTCCATAACTTATATCAACTTAAATAATTAAATTCGACTTAAACCAACTTATAACCATCAACATAATATTCAGATAAATTCGGCCATCAACATGAATTGACACAATTCCACACAAAACAACTCAAATCGACAAATATACTCAAATCAACGCGAATTACCACAACATACCACAATTATATTTAATTATATAATTAATTATATAAATGGGCATTACAACTCTCCTCCACTTAGAATATTTTCGTCATCGAAAATTCATCCGATCCAACTACTCCAACTACTTATTCCATCAGACTAATCAACTCTCATCTCTGAAGGCAACCTACGCATACTACAAACAATAATTTCATAACTTTAATGGTAACAACAACACTAACAACCCTCAAGCGATGCACTTGATAACTATCAACACAACATGACGAGTAACCAACTTACAAATTCACCGATTTAAGGACTCGAACACAACAACATAGAAACACACAACTTAAACACAATGTTAATAAAACCAAGCTACCAACATCGTTGTCATTCACTTACGAACAACTGCACTACACCACGCGTTCGCGGCGCACTCTAATTACTTGCATACTACCAAGTTTTCTGAGTTTAACTCCAACTTCTAGTCATTAATATCAACATATCAACAAAGTCTCTGACTTAATCCTTTGGAGTTTCGTTCCAACAGGTATTCTGACTCTTGTAGTTACCGAATACTTCCAACTTAGATCTATAAGAAAACAACTTTGAATGTTCGACGTAATTACAACAGAGACTACTTCCCAATCCTTGGATAAAATATACTTATACTTCCTAATTATCCTCAACATAACTACAACTTTACTATCTTTTAACAACACGTCTTTCAAAAATCATCTTAAACACGCAACATCATTACAACAACATATGGTACATGGGTCCAACGAATTCCCACAAGATAACTTATATTCTTCGCTTCTAACTAGTTCAATATACCGAATCCTCGATTCGTACTCATACCGACACAACCCTTCATAAATTCTTATCTGAATCGACACAACCAAAGAACTCTTCTTGTTCCAATAAAAATCACACTTTAATAAACCAACTTATAATTTCACTTCTTCTAATACTTTGCAACTTAACTTTGTCTGACATTCTTGTCAAATCATCGTTTTACATTTCCACCTACTTTCCTTTCTAATCATCTCAAGAAAGCTTCAAGTCTCAAGCTACTTAATTCATCACTAAACAACATTCCAATTATCCAGAGTCCAACTATGATTTTCTTTATTACTATTCAATCCAAATTCAACTTCATACTATCATCTTTAAATCCAACTAATTTTCTTATATATGAATCACCATCGACAAATCAAACAATCCTCAAGCGCTTGGCTTGACTTCAACCAATTTGACGTACATACTATACTAGTTGCCATGACACATATATCTATCAATTATGATTCTGTCTACTATCAACAATAGATTAAGGGTGATCAGTTCCTCAATTTTTCAATAGACATTCGACAATCATAACGGTGGCATAAATCATCATTATCCACATAATAACATACTTCCACTTGTGCCTAAAGTCCGTAAGCATAAAGCTCCGCCAACTCTCTAAGGCTTACCAAAGTCTTCTTAATTTCCTTAGTTCCTACTTCTTCAATTATACCAAATCCTCTAACATCCAATACACCATCTCTCATACATGCTCGTAGCATAATACAACTTTAAATATTATTCTAACACTGTAGTTGCTACAACACCGAGTACAATCCAATTTAAAATTCTTAGCAACACAAATTAAACATCTGTCTTTCTCTCAACGTTACCATCATCTAACATCGGCACTTTAACCATCCTTATTCGACATAAATCAAATTTCTAATCATTCTCCGATACTTTCGCATTCCTTCTAATACCAACATTTTATTCCTTATCAACATTTCACACTCGTCTTCATCTTTCCAAACATTTCAGCAATAAACGCTCAACTTCGAACACAATTATCTCTTCCATTAAAGACCTCCAAATCACAAAATTATATTCCAACATGAAGAGAATTTCGTGCAAATTCCAGAACTTCAAAAATCTCTTGAATCTGACTCACGAGTAAAAAGTTATCCTCCTTGCAATGGGACTGGTCAAAAATTCCCGTATGCATAATTTTCCAAAAATCAGCAGCAGACCCAACTATTAAAACACACTTATCTCCCTCTTCACAAACCTCCTAAATAAAAACCTTATATGAAAACTATTGGGAGTTTTTTAAGCTTTCCAAAAAGTCCAAAATCGCCTCCATTAGAATCACGAGTAAAACGTTATGTCTCTTCTCGTGACAGTTGCTCCAAGATTGCAAAAACCAGAATTTTGCGATTGATGAATATAAGTTCCACCTCTCTCCCTCTTAGTTCCAAGATTCCAAAATTCACAATCATCCTTGCTCTTTATTCAACTCCAAAATTACTCGACTTTAATCCAACTATACTCAAGAATTAATCTACCGACTTGATCCATCAACTTATCATTTCCATTGAAATAATTCCCTAATCTCAATCATTTCACCTTCCACATTCCATGCGCATATCAAACTCGACCGATACGAATTCATGAGTCCATACTCTCGCCGGTCCACAACAACATATCTTCAACAACCTTGCACTCTCGCAATCAACATCAACTCTGAACCAACTTCGACATTCCAACAACAGTCTGGGAGCAACCTCTCCCCCACTTAATTCCAAACCAACACCTGCAGACAGCGACTAGAAACCAACAAACAAGTGCCGACAATGTTTTCACACACATGTCACGCACTAAGGAGTAACCGACATTAACAATATTGGCCGGACGGACCGACCTTCTCTGAAACCACTAATGTAACACCCCATTTCTACCCGACGATTATATTAAAATCAGAGTATTAAAATTTCAACCAACAAGTAAACAAAATAGGATGCTTCATTTTTCAACTTATAAATACTTCATTTAATTTCATGATAATTGATACATAACACTTTCGGTTCATAAGAAACTAAAAACAACAACTTTTATTCATTTATGAAAACAAATTCAACTTTTACAACTACGCAGTGAATTTTCAACTTATTCAACTAAACATGGTATAACATGTTAATCAACTTAAACCAACCTAGTAACAACATATTTAAACTAAAACAACTTGAAAACCACACAAAATAACTAAGCGTCAATTCCCCTTGTGTTACGTATCAGAGCATCGACACCGACTCGAACTAGTGAATATAATCATCTTCCTTCAAGCTACCTGCACGTTACCAACATAGGGGTAACATTCAAACAGAAGGGGTGAGATATCGATAATTATAAACGATATATGATAAACAATACTTAAATAAGGATCATAAACAATTCACCACTTCACAACATCAACCAAAACAACAACTTAACAATCATCCACCTTTTATCAACTTATTTTACTACTTATTATATCTATCAACATTTTCTACATAACCTGCATAATCATATATTCAACACGAACTACTTAATCAACCTAATCAACATAATTCACTCAATTAACTCGAAAACAACATAAACAACTTATCAACTTGAACGACATACACATACTATTAACTTGAACAACATAAACAACATAATCGACATAAATAGCGCAACTCATATACGAATCGACTATGCAAATGCATGTGTGTTGTAACCCAAAATTTTCCCTCCCACAATCAAAGAAAGGTGTCCCTAGAGTTCTCTCAAGGTTCACAAAGTTCACAATTGGTCAGAAAGTTTAAAAATTATCTCAGACAAAACATCCTCCTAAGCAATGGATCCATAACTAGGGTTTTGAGTTTATCTGAGCTAAATGGACTTACAAGGCCCCAAATGAGCTTCATAAAATCCCACATGTATTCAAGAATCCCCATGCCAAGTTTCAAGGTTTTCCCAATATGTTTGACCAGTCAGATGATCAAATATGCAAAAATCAGTCAAAGGGGTTAAAAAGTCAAACTGAGGTCAATTGTGGTCAAACTAAAGTCAAACTTCAATAATTTTTTGCCAACATCAAGTTTATGAAGTAAAATGCATCATTTGATCAAGGGTTGATCATGATTCATCAAGGAAGTCTCAGATCATCAAGAATCGGGAAGTTTCTAAATTAGGGTTTCCTAGGAAAAGTGAACTGAACTTTGACCAGCCATAACATTCACATGCTTCATAAAGAATTTCCCATACAAATCTCATTTTGAAGGAAATTGAATTCTCTATAACTTTGTGTCTCACAAGCCAAGCCTAAAAATGCTTCATTTGGAAGGTATGAGCTAAAACATTACAGGTCATTTCAAAAGTCAACAAAAAGTCAACTTTTTTAAAAGAGCATAATTTGAAAATAGTAAAAGATATGGACACGAGACCAAAGATTTTTGTTAGAGGACTCTTTAAGCTCTCCAAAATATCCAAGAACACTTTCATAGCCTTAAAATTGAGGTATTTATGCCTTGTCAAAGTTGGGAGATTTTCAAGGGGTGTATGAAGAAAATAAGGTCTTAAATCCATTTTTTTCCAAATGGGCCTATCATTTTGCAACCCAATCATAACAATAACATCAAGCACGACCCAATTTCAAATATTTCTGATTTTAATAATTTATTTATAATTTATTTGGATTTTATTCATTAAAATTCAATTTAAATCAAAATAAAATATAAAAATTCAAATATTTGATTTGATTCTTCTTCTAGAAACTCTAAAAGACCATTCAAGATGATTAGATGCTATCCAATTTCGTGCACCACTAATTTGGAAGGATATCATTTGATTTTTGGACAAAATTATGGATGAGATTTCTTCACACTCAAGAAACCACAAAAGCCCAATAATCCATCAGTCTTTTGACCTAATTCGACTCTCCTACATATACACAAATGAACACAAACATAAGCCACGAATTTGCAGCTGTCTAGAGTGAAAACCAACTTCAAAAATATTCAAGAAAAGTGAAAATTGCATTCAAGCATCCAAGCCATCTTCAAAGCTTTTGAAGGTTCCAAATCATTCCTAGAAGACCACACAATGTTTTTAGATCATAAAAACATCCATTCATGCACTAAGACATGCCAACCGAATTCATATTATTCTTGATATTTTTATTTTTCGATTGCATTCATTTATGCCTTATTATTGAAATTTGATTGTGTTTTGATGTTTTTGGTGTTGTGTAGAATGTTTATGGGCAAGAACATGAAAGTTTCGTGGCCAAATACACAAACGACCATTGTTAGGGTTTGGAGCTCTCAATTGGGATATCCTTATTTAATCAATATAAATATTGTTAGATGATGAATTTAGACTTTGTAGGTCATGGGGATTCGATTGATACAAGAATTGTGGACTAGTTATGCATATTCATGATGTTGTGAGAATGGTAGCCATTTAGCTATGACTTTTTTGTAGCAAAACCCTAGTAATTTCGTAGCAAAATATGAAGTCCAGAGGTTGAAGAAGATGCCATCTGCGCGCGAATTTATTTTTTGAGTTTATTTTATTTATTTTATGTTATTATGTTGAATCATTGACACAGAGATGCTGGTAGCCTAGTGGTAAGGCGCGTGCATGGTAAACCGTGAAGACCTGGGTTCGATCCTGGCCAGAAGCGTTTTTCCTTTTAATTCATTTATTTTTGCAGGTTCAAAATATAATAGCTTTGCTCAATAGGATTATCACTAGCGCGCACTGGCCCTGTTGGTTTTGTGATACGTTGTTGAGGTAAGGGACCTGGGTTCGATTCTCAAGTCCTATCTTTTTGAGCAATTTTCTTTTTTTTCTTCTTATTTTCTAGTTTCTTTCGTTTTAATTAACTTTATTTTAATATATTAATTAACTTATTAAATTTAAACCAATAATAAAAATAACTTTTTCTTAATCAAAGTTTTACTTTTTTTTTTTAAAGAAAAGGAGAAACATTTTTTTATTTGTAAATAATAATAACTTTATTTTAATATATTCTTTTTCTTATAATAATCATTTTGTAAATAAAATTAATTAATTAGGTTTTAACTAATTCTTTCAAACCCTAATTTTTTTAATTAATTCTAATAAACCCTAATTTTCTCTGACCCTAATTATTTTATTTTTAATGTTGCTTTATTATTATTTATTTATATTTAATTCTTGCTTTATTTTAATTATTAGAAAAATGTATATGTTGTAATTTATTTTTTCGCTCGATTATTTTGTAACTTCCCAAAGCTTTGTAATAGTTTAGATTTACTTTTCCGTCCTTTTAATTATTATTATTTAAATGCTTGGTTAGTAAATAGGGAGTGATAATCTAATTGTAATAATATGGACTTAGATACTTAATTAAAAAAGATAAATATCTGAAATAAATCATTCACACACGTAAGTCGATCTAAGATCGTCGTCTACACTTCCTAGGGTTATCCTTCTCAGTTTCCTTTATATGGTCAAGTCCCTCGAATATAGGGGTTTCTTAAGCAAAGTCCCTTCATGTATAAAGCATCAAGTCCCTACAGATTTAAAAGATCAAGTCCCTTCGAGGTTGCCTACGGAATAATGATCTTGTCCATTCGAATAAATGATGATAGTCCATACGAATTGCTAAAGACACCCCTTAAGTTGCCTTCATTGACCATACGATGACCCTACGCCCATCCCTTAACAAAATCCAAGGTTATGACTACCTATTCCTTAATAATAGGGACAGTCTTACCCTTGAAAGAATATAAAAGAACACGAATGACTTAGTCTAGGGTAGGTACCTCATAGTTACTTGCTCACTCTTCAAAAATAAAATACTTTTCACACCTCACTATTTTCAAACAAAGGATTTGTATACATCCATACGAGGATCATTACAAAGTACTTAGAAAATTTCTAATCACACACTACACTTTTCAAAAACATTTAACTGAGCTAAGTAACTAAGAGCACATAGATAACCATGGATATAAAGGGTGATAACACCTTCCCTTTATATAACCTACCCCCCGAACTTAAGTCTTTTAAAAATAGGTCTTTCCTGTTCTTTTATGTCCTTTCCACTTGGATAAAATAAACGTCGGTGACGACTCTTGCTATCCTTAACATTTATAGAAAGTCATTTCTCCCACCGTGTTAATATGTGGTACCATTCTGAGTAAAACTCTCAACTTAAAATTATTTCCAGCTAATCGAGGAAATCAAGGCATAAGTCTTCAACTTTCAACTTGGTGCCAATCCAGGCCAACGTAGTGTGAGCGACGACTCCGACATAAAAATGTAACTGATCTACATAACATGCACGACTTTACAACATAACAACATACAACCTCAAACAGCACAACCAGCTTATACAACTTGAGAAACTTAAATCAACATTGGCTATTAAGCCTTCAACTTGAACAACATAACAACTTCGACAACACAAAACAACATATACGACATAGGCAACTTAAAAATCAACTTTGACTTATAAGGCCTTCAACATAACAACTTAGAGATTTTACGTAAACCGTAATCATTTACCAATTCAACTGTACCTGCAACTCCACTTTACAATATCTTTTCAACTAAACAACGTAACAAAAATCAACTATTAAACTACCCGACTTACCCCGATGATTTTCGTTAAAATCCGGGCAACTAAGTTTTTTTTGCCTAATTTGACTAAACCGAATAAACCAACATTATTCCAGCTCCTACTATTAATAATGATTTATCACAATATCCTGTAACTTTTATGCTTACTAAATTAAAGCCTCTGCTACAATTTTAGTTCTCTGCCATAAGTTTCTCAAAGTTCTGTTTCTGTCAAAAACAGTTTTCCTTCTTCTGCTAAAACCTGCTACATTATTATAATACTCCATATTACCCAATTATCATAGTTTTACATACCCCTAAATTTCTATACATAAGGTATAATATGATAATATTGGATTAGTAGTACTTTATATAAAATAAAACTTAGATTAATTTACTCTATAAGAATATCAACTAAGAACTACAAAATTAATATTTAATTAACAAAATTTAGGTGGACCCCTCTCTAACATAAGGTATAATATGATAATATTGGATTAGTAGTACTTTATATAAAATAAAACTTAGATTAATTTACTCTGTAAGAATATCAACTAAGAACTACAAAATTAATATTTAATTAACAAAATTTAGGTGCAGCCCTCTCTCACCATGGCTTGCGCCACCCTTCCCTTGCTCTCACCATGGCTTACGCCATTTGGATATATGGGGGAGGTGGCTCCTGCCACTAACATAATGTGGCTCCCTCCACTTTAATTGTTTCTACATTTGGGTGGCCTGCGCCACCCCTATTTGAATGGTGGATGGCCTGCACCACCCATGTAATTTTACACAAGGTTCATCATCCCAACTTAGGTTTTTCCAGAATTCCACAAAATCACAACAACATATCAATAATCAAGATTCGACAAAATCAAGACAACAATAAAACTTAACTACAACCTACTCATCATCAACAAGTCAACAATTATACGAAATCGATCAACAAAATCGACAACACAATATATGAATCAACATAAATTAACATCGATATTAAACAAAATACAACACATACAACCACCCAAACATAATATTGATTATCATACCCGGTTATAAGGATTGAACCCCACCCTTACCTTGGATTAACGGTTGCTCTAACATTTTTTCGATTATTTTTCAAAGTTCTCCGATCGAATTACCAACCCTTTGCCTCTATGACTCTTTTCCTCTTTCATCCATGGAGATTATAAATACGAACATGCTGCCATTGAGTTCCTATCTTGACCAAAATTCAGCCTCCATCATCATCAATCCCGTAGCTACTATTTGACCAATTTCCAGCATGAACTTCCAAACTTGAAATGCGTTTTTCTCCTTCAATACTGAACTTATTGACACGAAATCTTATATCACATTGAAGGGAATTTCATAAGCATTCCAGAAATTCAAGAATCACTTTAATCGGAAATGTAGATGTTTAGAATTGGCAGAATTTTTGACCAACAAGAAGTGTTGAATTTAGTTCAGGATGTCACATCAGATGTTGTGACATTATCAAACAGAGTATATGTAAATGAACTTAATTCAGAATGTCATACCAGATGTTGTGACATTGTATCAGTTAATGAAGTAAGTTCAGTTTACAGGATGTCACACCAAATGTTGTGACATTATATCAGTTAATGAATTAAGTTCAGTTTTTAGGATGTCACACCAGATGTTGTGACATCTCAAACCTGCTACCAGAATTAATTAATGATTAACAGAACTGAGTAAATTCAGGGAAGATATCTGGAATTAATTATGAATTGATAAAACAGAAGAAGGCGCATCTGTAGGGAGATTTGTTATATGACTTCAGTATAATCAGAAGAACTGAATCACCTAGAATCTAGGAAGTAACAAACCCTAATTCAAGGTGATGGATGCATGCGTATCAGGATTGGATAAACCTACAGAAATCCCAAAATCCAAACACCTATTTAAGCAATAGAAACTCTCAGAATAGAGTACGAAATTAAGAAGACCAAATAGGGTGTTTTGTGTTTTAATAGCAGGTTGTTTTATTTGTATCACTTTATGAGCTTTTAAGCAAAAGTGTATTTGTGTCTTGATTGAAACTGTGAAGTAAGATCAAGCTGTTTTGTTTGAAGTATGACTTCAATTTTATTAAACTTGTAACATATCACTGTGTGATTGAGGGAGAGTGAGTTGGTACTCATATCTAAGTTGTGTCTTAGGTAGAAATTGCCTTGGGTAGATATTAAGTGAAAGATTAAACTGAGTGGTTTAAGTCTAGAATTAATATTACTTATATTGGATTTCCTTCCTGGATTGGTATCCCCCAGATGTAAGTGTGGTTATACACTGAACTGGGTTAACAATTTCCTGTGTTGTTTAATTTTCCTTCACTTTAAGTTTTGGTCAAGTCTTCAAGTGTTTAAACATCTCATTCGACATCTCGTACCTGATCACAGAATTTGAACTGGCATCAGAGCAGGCACCCTGCCTGTTTAACTGGGTGAGATCTAGGGACTGCAAATTCTGGAAACATGGATAGAGATGTAGGATCTGTGTCGCTCCCGACAAATGAAACTAGAATCAGATGAAGGTACAGACGCGAACGGTCGGCGAGAGGGACAATGAGAACACACAGCCGTGAACTCACTGGAGATGAAAAGAGTCGCCAGCTAGGCATTTTTATCCCGGAGGAAAGGCAATGCTGCATAGGCCTAGAAAGATATGGATAAGACGGTTTGCGAACCAGAGAGACTGAGAAAGGGGGTTGGTTACAACCTGGGAAGGTATTAGCACCCAGATTGTCCGTCGTACTCGACGGGATCCACGCTTAAAAGATTTGTGTTTTAAAGGGGTAGTGTCAGTGCAATTTGTGTACAAAAGAGCTGGAAAAGGATGTACAGGTGTCAGTGTAAAAGAGGTGAAGTGTATAAGTGAATGTGTCAGTGAGAAAATAAGAGTGAAATGCTCAAAATAAATGAGGCTTAAAGAGTAGCTGGAAAGAGGGGGAATATACAGATACTTTTGTTCGATAACTGTTAAGTTATGCCTACGTATCCTCTCGTGCAATGAGGAAGTCAGAACACCGTAGTTCGACCCAAAGAGACTGAAAGGTGAATTGACCTGTGAACTGCTTACTTGCCTATGCTCAAGTGTATGATCTGTCTGGCACAGATGCAAACTGTCTTGCATTAGACGGAAGAAGCAAGTTCTCGTTTATGAGTGAAGGTGATGAGAAAAGAATCCCGAAGGAGACGATTATTGTTTGTTTTGGAGTTTTCAGTCTTTTATTGCTTTTGAAAGTTTGTCATAAGTTAATGAGCTTAAGCCTAAACCAATGGGTTAGTAAACTCATCACATCTTCCCTCTGTTTAGGGGTAATGAGAGTACCTTAAGTGTGAAGTCAGATTCTCACATTTAATCACCTTTTGATGTAGGATTAAGATCATTAACCTACTTGTGATTATTTAGATGTTTTTGGTGTTTTTGTTTAGTGTTGAGTAATGAGGTTAAGCCATAATCAAGGATTAAACAGACTCATTACACCATCCTAATAGAAGGATAATAGATGAGGATGTTTAAGCTGAGGAAAGCTCCTCAACTTAATCCATGATTAGGGATTAAACTCATGACAAGACAAGCCTTTGATTAGGTGGATTTTATTTAATGATAAGATGATGAAGTGAGTTTTATGATTTGTAAGACAACTTGAGGGGGACTTGTCCATTAACACTAGGGTTAGTCCTTCTTAACCAATTAAGGAAGAATTAGAACCCTAATGCAAGGCCCAAGTTACAAGTGTAATGTCTTGATGGTTATTAAGTGAATTGATTAAAGGATTTAAACACATTAAGGGTTTAACACTTAGGATTAAAGTTATACACTCCATCCTAAGAGAAGGATGCAGGCATAAACTTAATCGCAAAGCCTTAAAGCCTTTAGGGTTCAGTCCCTGATTATGAGATGAGAAAAGAAGACTCAAAAGAGACACAAAGGTAAAAACTATGAGGGGAGACTAATCAAAACCCTAATCATTGTCATGCTTGGTTGTTCCTAAGGTTTGTGAGGTTTTCAAGAGCAATCTTCAAAGAGAACCACCAGGATGCAGATGAACAGGATCAAGAGAAGCAAAGTGACTTGCTTCATTCAAGAAGTCAAGTCACTTGAAGAAAGAAAGTAAGAAGAACAAGGATGAGCAAGCTCAAACTCAAACACATATAAGAATGCATCAATGGATGCAAGAGAGATGAAAAGAATAGTCATGAGAAGTGAAGGCAAATTCACTTCTCAACATCACTTACCACCTGAAATGTTAGAAAAGAAATGCAATGCAATGCAAAATGGGATGAGATGACATGATGAGAAACAAAACCAGGAGCATTTACATGATGCTAATGATGTTATGAGATGCTACAAACATGAGGCAGCACATGGAAATGATCATACAAGTTCATGAATGTAAATGAAACAAGCTAGGAACCATGATCATACATGAAAAGTTATGAAGTACACATGGCATACAACATGGAAAATACATGATGCAATGATCAAACATGCTTTCAATATGTCTTATGATGTCAAATGAATCAAATGGATGCTTGAAATGTCATGGCAAGTCATGTTATGCAAGAGAATGCAAGATGGATGCATATGGAAGCCCAAATTAGGGTTTATGAACCAAACATCAAACAAAAACCAAAACCAGAAGTAAACCCTAAGATAAAAAATGGAAAATGCCACACAAAGGACCCCTAATCCCATACTAAACCAATGCCCAAAGGAGAGGTCTCAACTCTTAATCAATCTCAAGTTATGATTTTTACAAGTTATTAGGTTTTTTAGGGCTCCTAAACAAAAGAAATGCCAAACAAATTGAAAATGAAGAAACAAAACATGGCCATTTAATCCTAGAAACTACATGCTAAACACAAAACAATGCAAGAAGAATCAATGTCCAACCCTTCTTAAATAGGCAGAAATGAATTTTTGAACTTATGATCAAAATAATGCACAAAATATGATTTAATTCAATGAAAAATTCTTAAAATGCATCAAGATCAAAAAATAAATTTGGTTTGAAGGTTGGACAATGTTTCTAAATGTCTTAGAACATTTCATGAATTTTTTGGTGATTTTTAAATACCTAAAAGTATTTTTAATAAATTAATTTCCATTAATCAATTAAAAATAATCTTTTAAATATTTAAAAATACTTTTTTAATGATAAAAAATAAAATGAAAATATTTTTGGGTCATAAAAATTAATAAAACTCAGAAGAAAAAGTTTCATAATTTTTAGGAATTTTTTACTATTTTAAAATAATTGTGCAAATAAAATGAAAAGAAAATGAATTAAAATTAAATAAAATGAAAGGTAATCAGAATGGAGGGATGAGATTCACTCTGGATTTGAATCTGTTGACTACGCGCGTCATCCAAGGGTCCAGGTTGACTCTGATTAAATTATTTAAATTATGATTAATTAAGCTAAACACGTGGATTAGGGCATAAACAGACAGATCTGGACCACTCACTCACGCGCGAAGTCAACAAGTCAAAGGCCATCAACGCTCAGAATTCAAACTTGAGTTAATTACGTGATTAGGGCACAAATCACTTTCAGGTGGCCGGAGAAGACTTCCGGTCGTCTTCTCCGGCCAGCATCTCCCCTGAGAACTCCCCAAACCCCCAAAAAGCCAACTAAAATGAAATCTAAGAATTGGGAAATGTTCCCCAACCACTCACGAATCAAAACCCTCTCTCAAAACAAATTTATCCTTCCTAACAAAGCTGAATCGAAGAAAATAAGAACTAGGGCACGCAAGTTTCAGAAGCTAATTAAATACTCAATTCAAAACCATTTCAAAAACCAAAAGCACCAGGATACTCAGTGAAGCATAGAGAACAAGTCTATAACATGAAAAACGATTTCTGGAAAAATAATTTTCAAGCTACCTGAGATTCGAAGCTTTCACTCTGATGACGTTCTGGCCACTTCCTTCAGTGCAATCCACTCCACTTGATCCCCAGATGATGTTTGGATGCTCAAAAGGAATTTATGTTGGCTGGATGAGGAGTTTGACAAACTTCTGCTCAAGCTCAGTCAGAAATGGCAATGGAGTTTCAGGCAGTTTCAGGCCATGGTGAGTGGTTGTTTGTGATCCAGATGATGTGTGGAGAAGGTCTGTGGTGTTTGTTTTGATGTTTGTGAGCTAGGGAGAGAGATTCGAATGGAACTGCAAGTTGAGGTGAAGAATGGCAGTGGGGTGTTCTTGCTTGTTTCAGGCCTGGCTTTTGGTGGTTTGAGGTCTATGAAGTGTGGTGAGATGAATGATGAAGATGGTTTTTGTGTTTGTATGCTGTGAGACAGATTCGAAGGCTTATGCAAAAGGGAGTGTTTTTGTGAATGTGTTGAATGAGAGTCTTTCAGCCTTGCTAGATGTATGGAATGGCTTGCTCTTTGTCCACATAAACCTCTCTCATTGGTCAGATGATTGGACATGTGCTTTATTGATTGGTAAGTCACCTTTTGCAAAAAGTCAAATTTTGTGTAAGGCAAGTATGGCTTGATCTATAGCTAGTACAATGGGCATGGGCTGCGCAGCATGATGTGTATGTGAGGCTAGCTTGGTTCAGCAGCCAATGCATCAAGTTGGTGAGATGAAATGAGTGGTTTTGCAACTTGTTACAACTTTGGTTCACATGTGATTCTCTTTATCCAACCAAACCTAAACCATGGGCATTCTTGGTTCATTCTGAATTTTATGACTTATAGAATGCTTATGTGATGGTTTGATGCCAATTAGAAGTTGCAATTTGCCTTGGTACATGATCTTGCAATTTTCACACTTGGTGCATAACTTGAAAATCAATGATTTTTGCCAACTTTGCCACACCATAACTTTTGATCCAAGAAGAGTTTGATCATGTTCTTGTACTTTTTGAAAAGGGAAAGATGAGATCTACAACTTTCATGACCAAAGTTTTTCCATTTGAAGCATTTTTGGATCAAAAATCAAGGCTTGAAAAATGACCTAAAATGATGCATTCTTGAAAAGTCAACTATGCCCAAAAAAGTCAACATTTGCAAAAACCCTAAATTCTTGATTTTTATGAACTTCAACCTTCTTCCATGATCAAATAAAGATCATATACACTCAAAATGATGAAGATCACCCATTGGTTGGGTCATTGGGGGCCTCAGATGCCCTGATTTTACACTGACTTGTCTGAAAAGTCAACCCTTGATCAGATGACTTCCCCATGGAATTTGTTCATGAAAATTGATATGCATACTCCCTATACCATATAGAGACCAATGGAAACAAGAATGGCCAAAAAATTTGGGGTTATGGCCTCTGAAACCAAAACCCTAATTTTAGGTCAACTGTGCAGTCAATCCTGGCTCTGCATCCACTCAAACCCTAGTTCTTGTGATTCTTTTGAAATTTTGACTTTGAAAGGATGTAATATGATACTTGAACACATATGGATCCCTTTGAAGTGATTGTTTGCCTTTGGAGTGGCTCAAGAAGCCCTGAGATTGCTCAGATCACAAACCCTAGATGCAGATGACTTGGAACCAATGCAGTGACTCAAAAATGAGATGTGAGATGATATGATTGTGTTTATGCATATGAGAATGATCACAAGCCATGGTGAATGGGTGAGGGCAAATTTGGGGTGTTTACAATCTGTAAACAGACCACCTATATTGGATGGATCTAATTATGACTACTGGAAGCCAAGAATGGTAGCATTCTTAAGATCACTTGACAATAGGGCCTGGAAAGCAGTCAACAATGGATGGGAGCACCCTGTCCAAGACAATAAAGATGGAGCAAAAGTGTTGAAACCTGAAGAAGAATGGAGTAAGGAGGAAGAAGATTCAGCACTTGGCAATTCCAAGGCCTTAAATGCTTTATTCAATGGCATTGATAGGAACATCTTCAGACTTGTGCATCATTGTGAGCTGGCCAAAGATGTTTGGGACACTCTCAAAACAACTCATGAAGGAACATCAAAGGTGAAGATGTCAAGACTTCAACTTCTCACCACCAAGTTTGAAAACTTGAGAATGAAGGAAGATGAGACAATTCATGAGTTCTACATGAACATCTTAGAAATAGCCAATACTTCTGGTGCTTTGGGAGAAAAGATGACTGATGAAAAGCTTGTAAGAAAGATTCTCAGATCTTTGCCAAAAAGATTTGACATGAAGGTCACAGCAATAGAAGAAGCTCAAGACATATGCACAATGAAGGTTGAAGAGCTCATTGGTTCCCTGCAAACATTTGAGATGGGAATGAATGACACAATTGTAAAGAAGAACAAAAGCATAGCCTTGGTGTCAAATACTGATAAAGAAGAAGAAATTAATGAAGCAGAACCTGAAGAAAATTTATCAGAAACCATTGCTATGCTTGGAAGACAATTCAAAAAGATTCTCAGAAAGATGGAAGACAAGTCCAAACCAAGTGGAAGATACTCAAACTCTTCTGAGAATAAAAGACCTTATGATGCTAATAGAAGGTCAAATTATGATGAAAAGACCAATCAAGAAAAAGGGATTAAATGCCATGGATGTGAAGAATATGGACACATCAGAAATGAATGTCCTACCTATTTAAAAAGGCAGAAGAAAGGTCTCTCTATAACCTGGTCTGATGAAGACTCAGGATGTGATTCAGAAGAAGAATCAGCTAAGCATATCACTGCTCTAGCTAGATTATGTGAATCTGAAAGTGAATCCAGTGATGAGGAGCTTACTTTTGAAGAGCTTGAGCAATCATACAGAGAACTGGGTAAAAGGAGCACTGAAATATGCATGGAGAGTATAAAGCAGAAGAAATAGATTGAGGCACTAAAGGATGAAAAAACAAGTGATCTAGAGATCATTGACACCTTGAAAAGTGAAGTAAGCCTTCTCAACTCCAAGTTAGAGCATATGTCCAAGTCTGTTAGAATGCTGAACAGTAGCTCAAACACACTGGATGTTATTCTCAACAACAATACGCATTCAGGGGATAGAAGTGGACTGGGATTTAACAAAGTTCATAAGGTTGAAGCTAGAACCCGCAAAACTACTTCAAATTCCATACAGTCAAACAAGATGTCCCAACAGATGCTTCAACATCATGAAAAGAACACAAAGTCAAACTTAATGTTCCAACAGATGTCTCAACATCATGAAAAGAACATAATGAAGAAGAAGTATCAAAGATGGAGATGTCATCATTGTGGAAGGTTTGGACACATCAAACCTCATTGCTACAAGTTGCATGGATATCCAAATCAGATGTATCAGCAACCTCCTAAGCAGAAGATAGAGGTTACCAAGAAAGTACTGCATAGACATCAACATCAAAGATATCAGCAACCCCCTAAGCAGAAGACAGAGGTCTTCAAGGAAGTATGGGTACCTAAAGCTAGTCTTCATGCTGATCAAATCTACATGCCCAAGAACAAGTTCAACAAACAACCATGGAGGACGACCATCAAGAAGTGGAGGACGACCACTCAGCAGGGGACGGCTGCTCTCAGGGTTTATCATGACACAGGACGAGTGTCAGATAACCAAAATCAACAATGGGGACGGCCATTGGATAAAGTGATGAAGGACGATCATCAAAAGGTGGAGGACGACCACCTAGCAGGGGACGGCTGCTAAAAAGATCAACGATGGGGACGGCCATCGGGCGAGCATGATGGAGGACGACCATCAAGAAGTGGAGGACGACCACTCAGCAGGGTACGGCTGCTCTCGGGGTATCATAACACAGGACGAGTGTTAGATAAAGGAAAAAAAGCTTTGTTGGTGATCTACTGGGGATATAGTGAACACGGACAAGTGTTCACAACCAAGAAAGGAAAGTATAAGTGTTTGGTATTGTGTATAGATTAAAGATGCGGACGAGCATCCTTAAGACTATGATACGGACGAGTACCATGTAGAAACAAATACTGACACGTGTTCAGAGATGATGATACGGACGAGTATCAACTGGTTAACAGAGAACACGGACGAGTGTTGAATCTGAAGGGATTCTTCTGGGGAATAGTAGACACGGACGAGTGTCTATATTCAAGAAGACAAAAGTGTTTGACACAGTGTATGGATTAAAGATGCGGACGAGCATCCTTAAAACTATGATACGGACGAGTATCATGTAGAAACAAACACTAGACGCAATGTTCTGAGATGATGATACGGACGAGTACCAACCGGTTAACAAAGAACGAGGACTACTGTCGAATCTGTGGGGAGATAAGTGATGGTGTATACAAGATACGGACGAGTATCTGTATAAGTGTATCGTGAGTAGTGAGTATATATAGATGAGTGTTTTAACTGCTGGGGAGAGTGACACGGACGAGTGTCAAAAGGAGAAGAGTGTAATATAAACAAGTATCTGCTATACAAAGTCTAGGCGACTGCGCTGGGGATATGACACGGACAGGTGTCAGGAAAGTGTATATAGGTATGTGTGGGTGCAAAGAGGATGTCTTTGGCTTTCTGCTGGTAATATGACACGGACGGGTGTCATGAAGTATCTGTAATACGGGTGATTTTGTTATAAAGAGTGTTCAGACGACTTTACTGGGGAGAGGTGACACGGACGGGTGTCAAGAGGTGCATATACTGGTGTTTGTAATTTGTGAGGCAACTGCTTTTGCTGGGGACTCTGGTGGATTTTGGGGGAAGTATTCTGTATTCTGATGAATGATTATTATTCACAAGTGTTGATTCCGATCATGGCTTATGATTATGCTATGCGTTTTTTTTTTTTGCCGTAATGCTCCGTATTAGACGGAATGCTACGCTCTGAGGGGATAATATGATGCAGATGCCATGATTTTGCAAAGATATCAAACCGGGATTCGGATCCCGTTGCCGTGAAGATCTCTTGGTTGATCTGTTTGAGGCGAACCTCCCAGCTGGGGATGAGATCATCGGTAGATCTGATAAGATGATATTTGCTTGGGGATATAGGTTACTGATTGACATATCCTTTGACATGAGAGACCCAGCTGGGGTTTGTAGAGGCTTTCTTCACTCTGTTGTGATCTTCTATGCGCTGCTCTTCTGGATAGAGGCTGAAGATTCTGTGGGGAGATGATTCCCTGACTCCTGTACTCAGCTGGGGAATTGTGAGAGGCAACTCAGCTGGGGATAGAGCATTTCGGATGCTGAGATCATTGGTTGATTTGCCAGCTTGCTGGGATGAAGCTTACATGCCCCAAGTTGCGTCCTGTATACCTGCGATCCTGCAAAGGTAAGGAAACGCACAAAAGGTCCCGAGGTATCCTTTACTGGATTCCGTCATAGGAGTTAAGTACTTTCGAGAGTAAGTATATTCCCTGTAAGCATGTGTTTTATTATTAGTATTTTTGGGAGAAAAGCATCTGTACTTATGCAATTGGTTTTTTAGAGACACCAGACATCCTTTGCAAATAAAAATACAAAACGAAACATGACTGAAAAATCTGATTTTATTAATTCATGTGCCCTGAATTGGCAAGATACAGTCAAAGAAACATATCTCCTGAAATGAGGAGATTGTTATAAATTGAGAAACAGAGTGCTGGCAGTGTTGACGACGCTTTGAGGAGCTTCCCCTCCTGCTATGACTCGTATGACAATGACGTTCTTCTCGTCTTGCTTTCTGGAGAAAGTTGATTCTGATTGAAGCTTGATCCTTTCGAGTTTTAACCAAGTTGCTGACAATACAGACGAATTCAGAATGCAGTTGTTCGCTTATTCCCTTATTTTGCATGGATCGCCCTTTCGGGTTTTCAATCCATCGGGATACCCATTTTTGCCTGAGTTGTCCAATGCGGCTTTTCAACTCAGCGGGTGTACATTTTTTCATTTATTTCCCTTATTTTTGCCCGAGTCTTTTATTCTGTTTTTGACTCGCCGGGATGCCCTATTTTTGCCTGGACTTACATTCTGTTTTTATGTCCAGCGGGTCATTTTTTATGCGGAGTATTTTTTAACTGCATCTGAATTCACAGGGGACAGGAAATCTTCACCATCCATGGTGCTGAGCATCAGTGCTCCACCAGAGAAAACTTTCTTTACCACGAATGGCCCTTCATAGTTTGGAGTCCATTTTCCCCTGTGGTCTGTATGAGGAGGGAGGATTCTCTTCAGCACAAGATCTCCCACTTGGTACTCTCGGTGCCTGACTTTCTGATCGAAGGCTTTCTTCATTCTCTTCTGATATAACTGCCCATGACAAATTGCAGCCAATCTTTTCTCTTCGATCAGACTCAGTTGTTCGTATCGGGCCCGAACCCATTCTGCTTCACTCAGTTTAACATCCATTAGTACCCGCAGAGAGGGTAATTCAACTTCAACCGGTAGGACCGCTTCCATACCATAAACAAGCTGATACGGCGTTGCCCCAGTGGATGTCCTGATTGATGTGCGATACCCATGCAAGGCAAATGGCAGCATTTCATGCCAGTCTTTGTAGGTGACTACCATCTTCTGCACAATCTTCTTGATATTCTTATTTGCTGCCTCAACAGCACCATTCATCTTCGGCCTGTAAGGAGAAGAATTGTGGTGTTGGATCTTGAAGTCCCGGCACAGTTCTGCCATCATTTTGTTGTTTAGATTGGAACCATTATCAGTAATGATTCGCTCGGGAACTCCGTACCGACAGATGATATCTCTCTTTAGGAATCGGGCTACCACTTGCCTTGTAACATTTGCATATGAGGCTGCTTCAACCCATTTGGTGAAATAGTCAATGGCGACCAGGATGAATCTGTGACCATTTGAAGCAGTTGGCTCGATCTTGCCAATCATATCAATGCCCCACATAGCAAAGGGCCAGGGTGAAGACATTATGTTCAAAGGATTGGGAGGCACATGCACTTTATCTGCGTAGATCTGGCATTTGTGGCATTTCCTGGCATAGGCACAACAGTCTGCATCCATTGTGATCCAATAATAGCCTGATCTTAACAACTTCTTAGCCATTGCATGTCCTCCAGCATGGGTACCAAAGGAGCCCTCGTGCACTTCATGCATCAACAAGTCTGCTTCTGTCTTATCAACACATCTGAGGAGTACCATATCAAAGTTCCTTTTATATAAAGACCCATCAGTGTTCAAGAAGAAACTACCAGCAAGCCTTCTCAAAGTCTTCTTATCATTGGAAGATGCCCCAGGTGGGTATGTTTGATCCTCCAAGAAGCACTTAATGTCGTGGAACCAAGGCTTATCATCTTTGACAACATCTGCTGCAAATACATATGCTGGCCTGTCGAGTCTGGACACTGAAATCTGAGGTACAAAGTTAGCAGCTTGAACTTTGATCATGGACGAAATGGTAGCAAGAGCATCTGCAAACTGATTCTCGTCCCGAGGGATATACTCAAGCTTGACTGTTGTGAAGAAAGTCAATAACCTCCTTGTATAATCCCTATAAGGTATCAGATGATCCTGGTGTGTATACCATTTGCCGTTGGTCTGATTGACTACCAAAGCTGAATCTCCGAATACGGTCAATGTCTTGATCCTGAGGTCAATGGCTTCCTCAAGACCCATAATGCAAGCTTCGTATTCAGCTTCGTTGTTAGTGCAGTTGAAAGTGAGTTTTGCCGAGAAAGGCATGTGAACTCCTTTGGGTGTAATAAGTACTGCACCAACACCACGACCATTCATGTTAACAGCCCCATCGAACATCATAATCCATTCTTCCCCCGGGTCAGGCCCTTCAGTGTGAATAGGCTCTTCATGATCTTTTGTTTTAATGAACATGATGTCTTCATCAGGTAAGTCAAATCTCATAGGCTGGTAGTCATCAATGGGTTGCTCAGCAAGATATTCAGACAATACACTGCCCTTGATGGCTTTTTGAGATGTGTATTGGATGTCATACTCCGTAAGGATCATTTGCCATCTTGCAACCCGCCCGGTAAGCGCCGGCTTCTCAAATATGTACTTGACTGGGTCCATTTTTGAGATTAACATGGTAGTGTGGGTCAACATATACTGTCTCAGTCGGCGAGCAGCCCACGCTAAAGCACAGCAAGTTTTCTCGAGCGGTGAATAACGTTGTTCACAGTCGGTAAACTTTTTGCTTAGGTAGTATATTGCATACTCTTTTCGACCAGACTCGTCATGCTGGCCCAACACACAACCCATTGACTCTTCTAATACTGTCAAGTACATAATTAGGGGTCTTCCTTCAACTGGTGGCATAAGAATTGGAGGCTCTTGCAGATACTCCTTGATCTTGTCAAAAGCCTTTTGGCAATCTTCATTCCACCTGACCGTTTGCTCTTTCCTTAGCAGCTTGAACAAGGGTTCACAAGTTGCTGTGAGGTGAGATATGAACCGTGAGATATAGTTCAATCGACCTAAGAACCCTCGAACTTCTTTCTCAGTTTTCGGTGCAGGCATCTCTTGAATGGCTTTGACCTTATCAGGGTCAACTTCAATCCCTTTCTCGCTCACAATAAATCCCAGCAGCTTACCGGACCGCACCCCGAATGTGCATTTGTTGGGGTTCAACTTCAGTTGGTACTTCCTCAGACGCTTGAATAACTTGAGCAGATTCACCAGGTGATCTTCCTCTGTAAGGGACTTAGCAATCATATCATCCACATAACACTCGATTTCCTTATGGATCATATCGTGGAATAATGTTACCATAGCCCGTTGATACGTTGCACCGGCATTCTTGAGCCCAAATGGCATTACCTTGTAGCAGAACGTGCCCCAGGGTGTGATGAATGTTGTCTTCTCCATGTCTTCAGGTGACATCTTGATCTGGTTGTATCCTGAAAATCCATCCATGAAGGAGAATACCGAGAACTGAGCCGTGTTATCAACCAATACATCAATGTGAGGTAGAGGGAAATCATCTTTCGGGCCGGCTCTGTTCAAATCCCGGTAATCAACACACATTCTTACCTTGCCGTCCTTCTTAGGCACAGGTACTATATTAGCAACCCACGACGGGTAGCTAGTTACAGCAAGGAACCCGGCGTCCCATTGCTTTTGTACCTCTTCCTTGATTTTCATAGCCATGTCTGGACGAGTACGGCGCAGCTTCTGTTTGACTGGAGGGCATTCTTCTCTCAAAGGCAGCTTGTGCACAACAATGTCGGTATCCAACCCTGGCATGTCTTGATACGACCAAGCAAACATATCCACATACTCTTGAAGTAGATCAACCAGTTGCTTCTTCACTGAGTCTTGCAGGCAGGCCCCGATTTTAACCTCTTTCACTTCTTCCTCTGTACCAAGATTAATCACTTCAACCTCCTCCTGGTGAGGGGTAATAACCTTTTCCTCTTGTCTTAACAACCTGGCTAGTTCTTCAGGAAGCTCATATTCCTCTTCAACCCCTTCATCAGCTTGATTGATCGGATTGTCAAAGTCATACGATGTCATAGATGTGCTGTTGTCGGTGCTGTCAGGAAGGCACTCTCTGCAAGGGTTAAGTCGTTCATTTTAGTGATCTGATTTTAATTTTATTTATAAAAGTGAAATGAAGTTGTCATTTTGAAAACACTGCCATTTTGTACAAAAAAGAAAAATGGAAAAACAGTGAACGAAGAGAAAAAGACGTGTTTGCAAAAAGATGTCTGATATTTCATTAATCGATCTTGTTTGCACAAAAAAGTACAGATGGCCCGATTACAAAATGAGTCTTGTCATCTTGGGCAAGATGCAAGACTTTGATGCATGCTTATAAAATACAGGAAATAATAATTACTCTGATCGAGTAACTCTTATAATTTCCTGGGAAGACCAGTTCGAGATACTGCTCCCCGGGATCTTTGGACGAATCCAGCTTTCCAGGTTGCGTTCTTCTTCCAGCTCGTCTTCCAGACAGTTGATAGCATCGGGGGTAAGCATCCCCCCACTGACAAAACCAGGCTCTCCAGCAGCCTTTGCTTGATGTTGAGTTGGTCTGTAACCCAACCCAAATTTGTCTTTCTTCTCCTCCACAGCTAAAACCTTGCCCCAGCCTAGGGCAGTTCCTTCCTCAACAACCTTCCGGGCTTGTTGGTATGATGACATGGAGATTCCAGATACAGCAGATGCTTCATTCACATTCAAGGCTTCAAATCCTTGGCTCATTGTTTCATGGATCTCCCCATCCATTTCAATATACTTATAAGTAGCCAGATGGCTAACAAATATATCCTCCTCCCCACAGATTGTAACAACTTGGCCTTCCCACTCAAATTTTAACTTTTGGTGAAGGGTAGACGTTATTGCGCCGGCGGCGTGAATCCAGGGTCTACCCAACAAACAGCTGTAGGCGGGCTGAATGTCCATCACATAAAAGATAGTTTTAAAGGTCTGTGGGCCAATTGTCACGGGCAGCTCAATCTCTCCCAGAACCGATCTCTTAGAACCATCAAAGGCTCTTACTACCAGGTTGCTGGGTCTCAATGCCAATCCATCATATTCTAACTTCACCAGAGCCTTCTTTGGTAAGACATTCAGGGATGAACCTGTATCTACCAGCACATGAGAAAGGACAGCTCCTTTGCATTCCATGGTTATGTGCAAGGCTTTGTTGTGGTTGCGGCCATCCGCTGTCAAGTCAGTATTGGTGAACCCTAGCCCATTGCTAGCAGTAACATTTCCAACTACGGTTTCCAACTGGTTGACAGTAATCTCTTCAGGCACGTAAGCTGCGTGCAGGACTTTAAGTAGTGCATTCCGATGGGCTTCGGAGCACATAAGCAGTGAGAGTGTCGCTCCCGAAGATTTGCATCCAGGTACAAGCGCGAACGGTCGGCGAGAGGGACAATGAGAACACACAGCCGTGAACTCACTGGAGAATGAAAAGAGTCGCCAGCTGGGCATTTTTATCCCGGAGGAAAGGCAATGCTGCATAGACCTAGAAAGAGATGGATAAGACGGTCGCGAACCAGAGAGACTGAGAAAGGGGGTTGGTTACAACCTGGGAAGGTATTAGCACCCAGATTGTCCGCCGTACTCGACGGGATCCACACTTAAAAGATTTGTGTTTTAAGGGGGTAGTGTCAGTGCAATTTGTGTATAGAATAGCTGAAAAAGATGTACAGGTGTCAGTGCAAAAGAATGTGAAGTGTGATATATACAGTGTCAGTGTGAGACCTGGAACAGGATGCTCAAGATCACGAGGCTCAAAGAATAATGCTGGAAGGAGGGGGGATGTACAGAGACTTTTGTTCGATAACTGTTAAGTTATGCCTACGTATCCTCTCGTGCAATGAGGAAGTCAGAACACCGTAGTTCGACCCAAAGAGACTGAAAGGTGAATTGACTTGATGAACTGCTTGCTTGCCTATGCTCAAGTGTATGATCTGTCTGGCACAGATGCAAACTGTCTTGCATTAGACGGAAGAAGCGAGCTCTCGTTTGTGAGTGAATGAGATGAGAAAAGAATCCCGGAGGAGACGATTATTGTTTGTTTTTGATGTTTTCAGTCTTTTATTGCTTTTGAAAGTTTGTCATAAGATAATGAGCTTAAGCCTAAACCAATGGGTTAGCAAACTCACCACATCTTCCCTCTGATTAGGGGTAATGAGAATACCTTAAGTGTGAAGTCAGATTCTCACACTTAATCACCTTTGGTGTAGGATTAAGATCATTAACCTACTTGTGATTATTTAGATGTTTTTGTGGTTTTTGTTTGGTGTTGAGTAATGAGGTTAAGCCATAATCAGGGATTAAACAGACCCATTACACCATCCTAAAAGAAGGATGATAGATGAGAGTGTTCAAGCTGAGGAAGACTCCTCAACTTAATCCATGATTAGGGATTAAACCCATGACAAAACAAGCCTTTATTGAGTGGATTTTAGATTAATGATATGATGATGAAGTGAATTTTATGATTTGTAAGACAACTTGAGGGGGACTTGTCCATTAACACTAGGGTTAGTCCTTCTTAACCACTTAAGGAAGAATTAGAACCCTAATGCAAGGCCCAAGTTACAAGTGTGAAGTCTTGATATTTATTAAGTGAATTGATTAAGAGATTTAAACACCTTAAGGGTTCAAGACTTAGGATTAAAGTTATACACTCCATCCTAAGAGAAGGATGCAGGCATGAGCTTAATCACAAAGTCTTAAAGCCTTTAGGGTTTAGTCCCTGATTATGAGGTGAGAAGAGAGGACTCAAAGAGAGACACAAAGGTAAAACTAAGAGGGGATACTAATCAAAACCCTAATTCATTGACATGCTTGGTTGTTCCTATGGTTTGTGAGGTTTCCAAGAACAATCTTCAGAAGAACCACCAGGAAGCAAATGAACAGGATCAAGAGAAGCAAAGTGACTTGCTTCATTCAAGAAGTCAAGTCACTTGAAGAAAGAAAGTGGGAGGAAGAAGAATGAGCAAGCTCAAACTCAAACACATATAAGAATGCAGCAATGGATGCAAGAGAGATGAAAAGAAAAGTTATGAGAAGTGAAGGCAAATTCACTTCCCAAGTTTACTTACCACCTGAAATGTTAGAAAGAAATGCAATGCAATGCTAAATGAGATGAAATGGTATGATGCAAAGCAAAACCAGAAGCATGTTGATGATATTAATGATGTTATGAGGTGCTGCAAATATGAGGCAAGGCAATGGGGGTGTTCATACAAGATCATGAATGCAAATGATGCAAGTTAAGGAGCATGAACAAACATGAAATGTTATGAATCATACAAGACAAATGACATGGCAAATATGTAATGCAATGATCAAATATGCTTCCTACATGTCTTGATATGTCAAATGAATCATAAGAATGCACAAAATGCAAAGACAAGTCATGTTATGCAAGGAAATGCAAGAAGGATGCAAAAGAAAACCCAAATTAGGGTTTATGGATCAAACATCAAGCACAAACCAAAAACAGAAGCAAACCTCATGATAAAAAAAAGGAAAATGCTACCCAAAGAAACCCTAGGCCTATGATGATCTACTGCCCAAAGGGGAGCTCTCAACCCTCAACCAAACTCAAGTTATGAATTTTGCAAGTTTTTAGGGTTTTTAAAGGGTCTTAACAAAAGAAATGCCAATCAATTAGGAAATGCAAGAACAAATCATGGCCTTTTTATCCTTGAAAATACATGTTAAACATAAAACAAAGCAAAAAGAATCAATGTCTCAACCTTCACCAAAAGGCAGAAATGAATTTTCAAACATGTGATCAAAATAATGCATAAAAAATGATTTAATTTAATAAAAAATTCTCAAAATGCATCAAGATCAAAAAAGAAATTTGGTTTGAAGGTTGGACAATGTTTCTAAATGTCTTAGAACATTTCATGAATTTTTTTGAAATTTTTAAATACCTAAAAGTATTTTTAATTAATTAATTCCCATTAATCAATTAAAAATAATCTCTTAAATATTTAAAAATACTTTTTTATATGATAAAAATAAAATAAAAATATTTTTGGGTCTTAAAAATTAATAAAACTTTAAAGAAAAAGTTTCATAATTTTTAAGGATTTTTTGCTATTTTAAAACAATTGTGCAAATTTAATGAGATAAAAATGAATTAAAAATTAAATAAAACTGAGGTAATCAGGATGGATGGCTGAGATGAGCCCAGGATTCAAACAGGTTGACCAGCGCGCAAATGGAGGGTGGGGATGCAATCTGACTCAATTAATTTAATTACGAATTAATTAAGGTTAAATAAGTGGATTAGGGTTAATGGAGAGATCCTGGCCTTCTATCTGCGCGCGAAGTCAAACAATTCCACGCAATCGATGGCTCAAATTCAAACTGAAATTAATGACTGGATTAAACCCTAAATACATTCAGGCGACCGGAGATGAGCTCCGGTCGTCTTCTCCGACCATCCAAAAACCCTAGTTTCTCATTCAGGCCACCCCATGTCAAATTAACTGCCCAGAAACATTCCCCACACTCCCTACAACCCAAATCCATGATCAAACATCATTTTACCAACAAGAACAACTTGAATCGAAACAAAACAAAAATGGGGCCAAACTTTCAGACATTCACCAAATGCTCATTTTCCCACCATTTTAAATTCTAAACACATCACAGTGATCCCCAGAGCATGTACTTTCAATTTGTAACAAAAGGAACAAGCTTTAAAAGTGTGAAGTTTGAGACTACCTGAGATGAAGAACTTGTGAATGTGAGCTCTTTTGGCCTTGCTTTGATGCAGAACCACTCCCCTGAACCCCTTGAAGCTAATGGAAAGCCTGGAATGAGCTTAGGCAAGCTGCTTTGAGAGATTCACTTCTGGTATAGCAGGAAATGCACTTTGTGTATAGGCTGTATTAAGTCAATGTGATGGGTGGTATGGACTCCTCTGAGTGTTCCTGATTTGTTGGTGAAGAGAGAAGAAGTGTTTGAGGGCTGTGTAGTGAGATTCGAAGGGAACTGGTTTGGAAAGTGAGAAATGGTGGAGCTCAGGTCAGGCTTGTTTCAGGCTTGAGCTTTGGTGGTTTTAGGCCTATGGGATGTGTGGAGTTGGGTGATGAAGAAAGCTTGAGTGTTTCTTGGCTGTGGAAGCAGATTCGATAGATTTTGCAATGTGGAGGGATTTTGTGTATGTTGTGAATGAGAGTGTTTCAGCCTTGTGTGTCTTATGTTTTGGCCAGCATTTGGATAGCATAAACAATTGCAAGTGGCTGGGAGATGTGACATGTCCTTTATTGATTGGGATGTTTGCTTTTGCATAAAAGGTCAACTTTGTGTAAGATAGGGCATGGGCAAGGTCTAGGCAAGTACAAGGCATGGCTGGCGCAACAAAGATGAGGGAGAGAGGCTTAGCAAAGCTCAGCAGCCAATGCACCAAGTTGTAGGAAGTGATCATGAGTGTTTTGCAAGTTGGCTAGCTTTTGGTTCACATGTGATAAAGCCTTGTTACACAAACCAAACCATGAGCAAATTCAACTCAATTCTGATTTTTAGGACTTAGAGAATGTTTGTGTAATGGTTTGAAATGAATTAGAGGTCACATGATGCATTGGTCCAAGATTTTGCAAAGTTTCCAAATGAGGCATGCCTTGAAAATTAATGATTTTAGCCAACTTTGCATGGCCATAACTTTTGATCCAAGAAGAGTTTGATCATGTTCTTGTACTTTTTGAAAAGGGAAATATGAGATCTACAACTTTCATGACCAAAGCTTTTCCATTTGAAGCCTTTTTGGATCATGAATCAAGGCTTGAAAATTGACCTAAAATGGTGCATTCTTGAAAAGTCAACTATGCCCAAAAAGTCAACATTTGCAAAAACTCCAAATTCTTGATTTTCATGAACTTCAACCTTCTTCCCTGATCAAATGAAGATCATATACACTCAAAATGATGAAGATCACCCATTGGTTGGGTCATTGGGGGCCTCAGGTGCCCTGATTTTGCACTGACTTGTCTGAAAAGTCAACTCTTGATCAGATGACTTCCCCATGGAATTTCTTCATGAAAATTGATATGCATACTCCCTATGCCATATAGAGATCAATGGAAACAAGAATGACCAAAAAATTTGGAGTTATGGCCTCTGAAACCAAAACCCTAATTTTCAGTCAACTGTGCAGTTCATCCTGGCTCTGCACCCACTCAAACCCTAGTTCTTGTGATTCCTCTGCACTTTGACTTTGAGGAGATAGAATATGATGTAAGAACACACATGGACCCCTTTGAGTTGATTGGTTGCCTTTGGAATGGCTCAAGATGCTTTGGGATTGCTCAGATCACAAACCCTAGGTGCAGATGCCTTAGAAACTATCCAGTGAATCAAAAATGAAATGTGAGATGATATGATTGTATTTATGCATATGAGGATGATCACAAGCCATGGTGTGAATGGGTGAGGGCAAATTTGGGGTGTTTACAGCTGCCCCTATTCAAACATGAGTTAGCTGTGCAGGATGTAAGCGACGGCTTAACAGGCAAACAAGATAACTTGTGGTTGAATACCAAAGACAGTCCAAAATTTGCACTCACAGGATGAAGAAGAAAAGGGATATAGATTGTAAAGGAAAAAAAAAGTATATTGTAAAGTACAGGCGACGGAGGACGACCGTCGAGCAGAGGAAGACTGCTGGGTAAAGTGGTATGCGAAGCAAAGCGATGACGGGGACGGCCGACATGCTGGTAAAGTGCAGGAAATAAAGCGATGACGGGGACGGCCGACATGCTGGGGATAAAAAGTAAAGCTAAGACGGGGACGGCCGACTAGCTGGGGAAAAACAAGTAAAGCTAAGACGGGGACGGCCGACTAGCTGGGGAAAATAAAATCATGATGGGGACGGCCATCACGATAAAACTGTAAAATTTCTGAGGATTAATGAAACATGACGGGGACGGCCATCAAGTTCATAAAGATAAAGTAACCAACGATGGGGACGGCCATCGGGCTAAAAAGGAAAAGGGACCACGACGGGGACGGCCATCGGGTTAAAGAATAAATGAAATAAACAGATGATGGGGTACGGCCATCAAAGGTGAAGGACGATCACCTAGCAGGGGACGGCTGCTCTGTTGGGAATAAAAGAAATATGATGGGGACGGCCATCAGAGGTGGAGGACGACCACCTGGCAGGGTACGGCTGCCGAAAATATCAACGATGGGGACGGCCATCGGATAGAAAAGGTCAACGATGGGGACGGCCATCGGACGAGCATGATGGAGGACGACCATCAAGAAGTGGAGGACGACCACTCAGCAGGGTACGGCTGCTCTCAGGGTTTCTCATAACACAGGACGAGTGTTAGATAACCAAAATCAACAATGGGGACGGCCATTGGATAAAGTGATGAAGGACGATCATCAAAAGGTGGAGGACGACCACCTAGCAGGGGACGGCTGCTAAAGACAACGATGGGGACGGCCATCGGATGAGCATGATGGAGGACGACCATCAAGAAGTGGAGGACGTCCACTTAGCAGGGTACGGCTGCTCTCAGAGTTATCACAACACAGGACGAGTGTTAGATAACAGGAAAGATGTTGGTGATCTGCTGGGGAGAGTAAACACGGACGAGCGTTTACATCCAAGAAACAAAAGGTATAAGTGTTTGGTATTGTGTATAGATTAAAGATGCGGACGGGCATCCTTAAGACTATGATACGGACGAGTATCATGTAGAAACAAACTGACACATGTTCAAAGATGATGATACGGACGAGTACCAACTGGTTAACAGAGAACACGGACGAGTGTTGTATCTGAAGGGACTCTTCTGGGGAATAATAGACACGGACGAGTATCTATATTCAAGAAGACAAAGGTGTATGGATTAAAGATGCGGACGAGCATCCTTATGACTATGATACGGACGAGTATCACGTAGAAACAAACACTAGACGCAATGTTCTGAGATGATGGTACGGACGAGTACCAACTGGTTAACAAAGAACAAGGACTACCGTCGAATCTGTGGGGATAGGAGTGATAATGTATACAAGATACGGACGAGTATCTGCATAAGTGTACCAATGAGTAGTGAGTATTGTATATGAATGTTTATCTGCTAGGGGGAGTGACACGGACGAGTGTCAAGAGAGAAAAGTATAATATTAACAAGCGTCTGCTATACAAAGTCTAGGCGACTGCGCTGAGGATACGACACGGACGGGTGTCAAAAAGGGTGTATGTATAGGTATATGTGAGTGCAAAGAGGATGTCTTTGGCTTTCTGCTGGTGATATGACACGGACGGGTGTCAGGACGTATCTGTAATACAGGTGATCTTGTTCGTAAAGATGTTCAGGCGACTTTACTGGGGAATGATGACACGGACGGGTGCCAAAAGGTGTATATACTGGTGTTTGTAGTTTGAAAGGGCAGCTGCTTTTGCTGGGACTCTGGTGGGGACTCTGGGGGGAAAGTAATCTGTATTCTGATGAATGGTTACTAATCACAAGCGTTCAATTCACAACATGACTTATGATTATGCTATGTATTTGATTTTTGCCGTAATGCTCCGTATTAGACGGAATGCTACGCTCTGAGGGTATAATATGATGCGAATGCTATGATTATGCAAAGAGACAGATCTGGGATTCGGATCCCGTTGCTGCGAAGATCTCTGGTCGATCTGCTTGAAATGGACATCCCAGCTGGGGATGAGATCATTGGTAGGTCTATTGATGCATCTGCTTGGGGATATATGTCACTGATTGACATATCCTTATAATATGGGAGACCCAGCTGGGGTTTGTAGAAGCTTTCGTACTCTGTTGTGATCTCTCCGTGCGTTGCTCTTCTGAATAGAAGCTGGGGATTCTGTGGGGAGATGATTCCTTGATTTCTGCATTCTGCTGAGGAAGAATGGTTGGCACTACAGCTGGGGAATGCTGTTGATAACTCAGCTGGGGAGAGTAATGAGAGGCAACTCGGCTGGCGAGAAAACATCCTGAGTATTAAACCTGTTAGTTGATTTGGCAATTTTGCTGGGGGAAGCAATGGGGAGCAACTCAGCTGGGGATAGAGCGTTTCGGATGCTGAGATTGAGTGTATGTTGATTTGGCAGCTCCGCTGGGGAAATGGGCATCTTCTAGTGCCATGTGGAAGATAGACCGAGTTGATAATGATTCGCCCACTTGCTGAGACATAACCTGCATGCCCCCGGTTGCGTTCTGGATACCTGCAATCCTGCAAAGGTAAGGAAACGTACAAAAGGTCCCGAGGTATCCCTCACTGGATTCTGTCATAGGAGTCAAGTACTTTCGAGAATAATCACATTCCCTGTAAGCATGTGTTTTTTTCTTTTTATTTTTAGAGAAAGGCATCTGTACTTATGCAATTGTATTTTTAGAGATATCAGACAACTCTTTGCAAAACATAAATGTAAAAACGAAACATGACCGAAAATCTGATTTTATTAATTCATGTGCCCTGAATTGGCAAGATACAGTCAAGGAAACATATCTCCTGAAATGAAGAGATTGTTACAAATTGAGAAACAAAATGCTGGCGATGTTGACGACGCTTTAAGGAGTTTCCTCTCCTGCTATGACTCGTATGACAAAGACGTTCTTCTCGTCTTGCTTTCCGGAGAGAGTTGATTCTGATTGAAGCTCGACCCTTTGGAGCTTACCAAGTTGTAGGTGATACAGACGAATTCAAAATGCAGTTGTTCGCTTATTCCCTTATTTTGCATGGATCGCCCTTTCGGGTTTTCAATCCATCGGGATACCCATTTTTGCCTGAGCTGTCCAATGAGGCTTTTCAACTCAGCGGGTGTACATTTTTTCATTTATTTCCCTTACTTTTGCCCGAGTCTTTTATTCTGTTTTTGACTCGTCGGGATGCCCTATTTTTGCCTGGACTTACATTCTGTTTTTATGTCCAGCGGGTCATTTTATGCGAAGTATTTTTTAACTGCATCTGAATTCACAGGGGACGGGAAATCTTCACCATCCATGGTGCTGAGCATCAGTGCTCCACCAGAGAAAACTTTCTTTACAACAAATGGTCCTTCATAATTTGGAGTCCATTTGCCCCTGTGGTCTGTATGAGGAGGGAGGATTCTTTTCAACACAAGATCCCCTACTTGGTACTCTCGATGCCTGACTTTCTGATCGAAGGCTTTCTTCATTCTCTTCTGATATAACTGCCCATGGCAGATTGCAGCCAATCTTTTCTCTTCGATCAGACTCAGTTGCTCGTATCGGGACCGAACCCATTCTGCTTCACTCAGTTTAACATCCATCAATACCCGTAAGGAGGGTAATTCAACTTCAACAGGTAGGACTGCTTCCATACCATACACAAGCTGATACGGTGTTGCCCCAGTGGATGTCCTGATTGATGTGCGGTACCCATGTAAGGCAAATGGTAGCATTTCGTGCCAGTCTCTGTAGGTGACTACCATCTTTTGCACAATCTTCTTAATATTCTTATTTGCCGCCTCTACAGCGCCATTCATCTTTGGCCTGTAAGGAGAAGAATTGTGATGTTGGATCTTGAAGTCCCGGCATAATTCTGCCATCATTTTATTGTTTAGGTTGGACCCATTATCAGTAATGATTCGCTCGGGCACTCCATACCGACAGATGATATCTCTTTTTAGGAATCGGGCTACCACTTGCCTTGTGACATTTGCATATGAGGCTGCTTCAACCCACTTCGTGAAATAATCGATGGCGACCAGGATGAATCTGTGGCCGTTTGAAGCAGTCGGCTCAATCTTGCCAATCATATCAATGCCCCACATAGCAAAGGGCCATGGTGAAGACATGATGTTCAAAGGATTAGGAGGCACATGCACCTTATCTGCATAGATCTGGCATTTATGGCATTTTCTGGCGTAAGCACAACAGTCTGCATCCATTGTGATCCAATAATAGCCTGATCTTAACAATTTCTTAGCCATGGCGTGCCCTCCTGCGTGGGTACCAAAAGATCCTTCGTGCACTTCATGCATCAACAAATCTGCTTCCGTCTTGTCAACACATCGGAGGAGTACCATATCAAAGTTCCTCTTGTATAAAGATCCATCAGTATTCAGAAAGAAACTCCCAGCAAGCCTTCTTAAAGTCTTCTTATCATTGGAAGATGCCCCAGGTGGGTATGTCTGATCCTCCAAGAAGCACTTGATGTCGTGGAACCAAGGCTTATCATCTTTGGCAATATCTGCCGCAAATACATATGCTGGTCTATCAAGTCTCGATACTGAAATCTGAGGTACAAAGTTAGCAGTCTGAACTTTGATCATGGACGAAATGGTAGCCAATGCATCCGCAAACTGATTCTCGTCCCGAGGGATATACTCAAGCTTGACTGTTGTGAAGAAAGTCAGTAACCTCCTTGTATAATCCCTGTAAGGTATCAGATGATCTTGGTGGGTGTACCATTTCCCGTTGGTTTGATTGATTACCAAAGCTGAATCTCCGAATACGGTCAATGTCTTGATCCTGAGGTCAATAGCTTCCTCAAGACCCATAATGCAAGCTTCGTATTCAGCTTCGTTGTTAGTGCAGTTGAAAGTGAGTTTTGCCGAGAAAGGCATGTGAACTCCTTTAGGTGTAATGAGTACTGCGCCAACACCACGGCCATTCATGTTAACAGCCCCGTCAAACATCATGGTCCATTCTTCTTCTGGGTCGGGCCCTTCAGTGTGAACAGGCTCTTCGTGATCTTTTGCTTTAATGAACATGATGTCTTCATCAGGGAAGTCAAACCTCATTGGCTGGTAATCATCAATGGGTTGCTCAGCAAGATATTCAGATAGTACACTGCCCTTGATGGCTTTCTGAGATGTGTACTGTATGTCATATTCTGTGAGAATCATCTGCCATCTTGCAACCCGTCCGGTAAGAGCTGGCTTCTCGAAAATGTACTTAACTGGATCCATTTTTGAGATTAACAAAGTAGTGTGGGTCAACATATACTGCCTTAGTCGGCGAGCAGCCCACGCTAAAGCACAGCAAGTTTTCTCGAGCAGTGAATAACGCTGTTCACAGTCGGTAAACTTTTTGCTTAGGTAGTATATTGCATACTCTTTTCGACCAGACTCGTCATGCTGGCCCAACACACACCCCATTGACTCTTCTAATACTGTCAAGTACATTATCAGAGGTCTTCCTTCAACTGGAGGCATAAGGATTGGAGGTTCTTGTAAGTATTCTTTGATCTTGTCAAAAGCCTTCTGGCAATCTTCGTTCCACCTGACCGTTTGTTCTTTTCTTAGCAGCTTGAACAAGGGTTCACAGGTTGCCGTAAGGTGAGATATGAACCGTGAAATGTAGTTCAATCTACCCAAGAACCCTCGAACTTCTTTCTCAGTTTTCGGTGCAGGCATCTCTTGGATGGCTTTGACTTTATCAGGGTCAACCTCAATCCCTTTCTCGCTTACAATAAAGCCCAGCAGTTTACCGGATCGCACCCCGAATGTGCATTTGTTGGGGTTCAGCTTCAGTTGATACTTCCTCAAACGCTTGAATAATTTGAGCAGATTCACCAGATGATCTTCCTCTGTAAGGGACTTGGCGATCATATCATCCACATAGCATTCTATTTCCTTGTGGATCATATCGTGGAATAATGTCACCATAGCCCGTTGATATGTGGCACCAGCATTCTTCAGTCCGAATGGCATCACTTTGTAACAGAACGTGCCCCAAGGTGTAATGAATGTTGTCTTCTCCATGTCTTCAGGTGACATCTTGATCTGATTATATCCTGAAAATCCATCCATGAAGGAGAATACCGAGAACTGAGCCGTATTATCCACCAATACGTCAATGTGAGGTAATGGGAAGTCATCTTTCGGGCTGGCTCTGTTCAGATCCCGGTAATCAACACACATTCTTACCTTACCGTCCTTCTTTGGCACAGGTACTATGTTAGCAACCCACGGCGGGTAGCTAGTCACAGCAAGGAACCCGGCGTCCCATTGCTTTTGTACCTCTTCCTTGATTTTCATAGCCATGTCTGGGCGAGTTCGGCGCAGCTTCTGTTTGACCGGTGGGCATTCTTCTCTCAAAGGCAGCTTGTGCACAACAATGTCGGTATCCAACCCTGGCATGTCTTGGTACGACCAAGCAAACACATCAACATACTCTTGGAGCAGATCTATCAGTTGTCTCTTCACTGAGTCCTGCAGGCAGGCCCCGATCTTGACTTCTTTCACATTTTCCTCTGTACCAAGATTGATCACTTCAACCTCCTCCTGGTGAGGGGTAATGACCCTTTCCTCTTGTCTTAACAACCTGGCTAGTTCTTCAGGAAGCTCGTATTCTTCTTCAACCCCTTCATCAGCTTGATTGATCGGATTGTCAAAGTCATACGATGTCATAGCCGTGCTGTTGTCGGTGCAGTCTGGAAGGCACTCTCTGCAAGGGTTAAGTTGGTTCATTTTAGTGATTGATTTTAATCTTGCTTTAGAAAAAAGTGAAATGAAGTTATCATTTTGAAAACACCGCCATTTATTTTTGTACAAAAAGAAAAATGGAAAAAACAGTGAGCATAAAAGAAAAGGACTTGTTTGCAAAAAGATTGTCTGATATTTCATTAATTTAATCTTGTTTGCACAAAAGTACAGATGGCCCTGGTTACAAAATGAGTCTTGTCATCTTGGGCAAGATGCAAGACTTGGATGCATGCTATAAAAATACAGGAAATAATAATTACTCTGCATGAGTAACTCTTATAATTTCCTGGGAAGACCAGTTCGAGACACTGCTCCCCGGGATCTTCGGACGAATCCAATTCTCCAGATTGCGCTCCTCTTCCAGCTCGTCTTCCAGACAGTTGATAGCATCGGGGGTAAGCATCCCCCCACTGACAAAACCAGGCTCTGCAGCAGCCTTTGCTTGATGTTGAGTTGGTCTGTAACCCAACCCAAATTTGTCCTTCTTCTCCTCCACAGCTAAGACCTTGCCCCAGCCTAGGGCAGTTCCTTCTTCAACAACCTTCCGGGCTTGTTGGTAAGATGACATTGGAGTACCAGATACAGCAGACGCTTCATTCACATTCAACGCTTCAAACCCCTGGCTCATTGTTTCATGGATCTCCCCATCCATCTCAATGTATTTATACGTAGCCAGATGGCTAACGAAAATATCCTCTTCCCCACAGATTGTGACAACTTGACCTTCCCACTCAAATTTTAACTTTTGGTGAAGGGTAGACGTTATTGCGCCGGCGGCGTGAATCCAGGGTCTACCCAACAAACAGCTGTAGGCGGGCTGAATGTCCATCACATAAAAGATAGTTTTAAAGGTCTGTGGGCCAATTGTCACAGGCAGCTCAATCTCTCCCAGAACCGATCTCTTCGAGCCATCAAAAGCTCTAACCACCAGGTTGCTGGGTCTCAATGCCAGTCCATCATATTCAAGCTTCACCAGAGCCTTCTTTGGTAAAACATTCAGGGATGATCCTGTGTCCACCAGCACATGTGAAAGGACAGCTCCTTTGCATTCCATGGTTATGTGCAAGGCTTTGTTGTGATTGCGGCCATCCACTGTCAGGTCAGAATTGGTAAACCCTAGCCCATTGCTAGCAGTAACATTACCAACCACGGTTTCCAATTGGTTGACAGTAATCTCCTCAGGCACGTAAGCTGCGTGCAGGACTTTAAGTAGTGCATTCCGATGGGCTTCGGAGCACATAAGCAGTGAGAGGATGGAGATTTTGGATGGCGTCTGGTGAAGTTGATCCACAATTTTGTAGTCACTCTTTTTTATGATTCGCATAAACTCATCCACTTCCTGATCAAATGGAGTCTTCAGGGCTTCTTTGGCAGCTGGATCTTCCTGCACCGGGCTCTTTCCTTTTGCCTTGGCAGCAGCTTCTGCTTCGGCGGTAGGTCTTTGGACTTGTGAAGCAAAGAGACGTCCGCTTCGGGTGAAGCCTCCGCCTCCGCCCACATTATCAATTTGTGGTGCAGGTGCTGATGTTTCGAGAGTGATTCTTTTTCCTTCACAGTACACGTCAGAGCCATAGTGCCAAGGGATGGCCCTATTGCTTTCATATGGTACAGGTCCAGGCACCGTGACAGTGACTGGACTGATTGCTGCTGCTGAAGGGACTGTTATTGTTTGTGGATCATAGAAGATTGTAACTGGTGCTCTGGTGGGAGCAGCACCTTCTGAATGGTAGGCGGAGTTATTTTCTGGATCGTAGAATATGGTAACTGTGGAGACATCTTCATGATTGTTTGCTGGTGTTGTAGGAGGTTCCGTTGGAAGGACTGTTGCTGTTGTTGATGGAGAGTCGAAATGGAATGAAGCTGATGTGGTAGCAGGAGAAACTGTTGAAAACCGATCATTTGGTAGGACAGATGAAGTATTTGTTGATGGTGCTGATGAATTATCGGGAACAATAGTTGCTGTATTTGTAGGAGTGTCTGAAACCGTTGCTGATGAAGTTGCCGGATTTGTCGGGAATGATGTAGTGATCTGTAGCAAGCCACTCTGAATAAGGTCGTTAATGCCATTCCTCAAGTCCTCACACCCATTCCATGAAATATTGCAGTATGGGCACCCTAGTTCACACCCCGGAAATATATTGTTTTCACGGAGTTGAGCTTTGATTTCCACCAATGGTGTCCTGATCTGATCCACACTGGTTATGAAATAAGACGGTGTGTCTTCTTCAATAGCATTAATACGGGGACCACCATGGTGTGGCATTGGGTTTTTGTTGACATTGGGCGGAGGCGCAAAATTCAAAGCCTTGGAGTCTACTAAGTCTTGTACCTTCATATGCAGAGCCCTGCATTTTTCTGTACTGTGACCAGGTGCGTTCGAATGAAAAGCACACCTAGCGTTGGAGTCATAGTTTCTTGGTAGACTGTTGGGATCCGGAGGTGCCAACGTTCTTAGCTCAACTAGGTTGAGTTTCAGAAGTTGTGGCAGCAAAGCAGCGTACGGCATTGGGATCGGGTCAACCACTCGGTTAGCTTGAGATGGCCTCTGTTGGAATGGCCTTTGTTGACTATTGTTGTTGGAGTTGTTGTTGAAGTTCCTTGGAGGATACTGATTCTGCTGATACTGAGGTTGTTGTTGGAAGTTGTGTTGAGGAGGTTGATAGACTGGCTGAGGATGAGCTGGAGCAGGGATAGTAACTGCTGCTATTGACCTCTGAACATATTGGGGCCTACCCCTGTTGGTGTGGATGGCATTGGTTTCGCCAGTTCTTCTCGGGCCTGCAAAAGGCTTTCTTGTACTACTGGACGAGCTTGCACCGTTGTCAGAGATCTTTCCCATTTTTAACAGGCTTTCAATTCTCTCCCCAGCTATAACAACATCCGCAAAGCTAGTGGAAGAGAAAGCAGCTAACCTGTCAATATAGGTTCCCTGAAGAGTGTTCATAAACATGTCTGCCATTTCTCTCTCAGACATTGGTGGTTGAACGGCAGCAGCCAACTGCCTCCATCTTTGAGCATATTCTCTGAAGCTCTCCCTCGAAGACTGTGACATTCCCATTAGGAGGGTCCTGTTGGGTGCCATGTCTAAGTTGTATTGATACTGTCGGATGAAGGCTTCTGCCAGGTCCTTCCAGCATCTTACAGTTGCCCTTGTCAAGTGGGAATACCATTCCCTCGATGCTCCTGTCAAACTGTCTTCGAAGTAGAACATCCAAAGCTTCTCATCCATTGTATAGGCCTTCAGCCTTCCCAGAAATGACTGTAGATGAGTCCGGGGGCATGAAGTCCCATTATACTTTTCGAAACAAGGAGGTTTGAACTTATGGGGAATCCTGACCCCTTCTACTAAACCCATGTCCATGACGTCAAACCCCAAAGAGTTTTGAGATTCTAAAGACCTTAACTTCTCAGCTATTTCATCCAATCTCCTATCATAAGCATCCTCTCCAGCACCCATTACTGTAAATTGGTCCTCCTGAGGGTCTTCTTGAAGTACCCTGGCTGCTGTGGCTGTCCCTTGGATGTTTGCAGGGATATTAATCTCAGGATGTAGATGTGGGCCAAACACAGGGGGATTCACATGTGGTTGCACCCTTTCATTATTACTGGTGCCTGCAGTTCCTACATGAGGCTCCTCTTGATTTTGCCTCTCCACCATGGCCCTCAGTCTCTCCTGGCTCTGAGCCATGTTGTTCATAACTTCCATGAACTGCGTCATCTGCGTTCTCATCTCTAATCTTTCGTTTGCCATCTGGTTTCTGACCTCCGTAAGGTCTTGTTGCATCTGATCCATCTGGATTCCCGGAAGGTTGTTTCTAGTTGGGTACCTGTGTGGCCTGCTAAGAGGAAATACCCGGCGGCGATCAATAATTCCTGAACATCACAACAGAGGTTAGCAACAACAAAACAAAAACCTACAAAACAAACAAAGGGGTTAGCATGCAATGCAGTTATGCTTATTTGTTCTCAAGGTATCCGGTTTGGTCTTCGGTTTTGACCCTTCCAGACCCTTGAAGATGATGCTGTTGAAGTTGCTTTTGTTGTGAACCCAGATAGAAACCAACACAAATATATTACAAAGGTGAAATAATACAATTTGTTCATTTTACAACACAAGCCCTCAAAGGGGTCAAAATACATCACAAAAAGCAAAAGTACATGAAATAGGAACAACAACAAGCAAATGATCAAACTCCAAGGCCAAACTCATCCTCACGAACTTCCTTGAGAAGTGCTTCGGTCACAGGATCAGCCGGATGCTCCGTGAGACTTCTGATGAGAAGGTTTCTTGTTGCAACAGCTGCAGTCAATTTCTTGCTCTGACTTTGGTCCTTAGACCTCTTCAATCCTGCTTTGATTTTCAGCTCTGATATTTCTTCCTGGGCTGCTGCCAGGGCCTTTTCCATCCGTTCCATCTTGTCTTGAGCTCTCCTGTCTTCTAGAGTACGGGCCTCAGTGATCCGGACCCACCTGGCCTGACTCTCTTTCAAATACAAGTCTGTTCTTGCTCTTTGGAAATGGGCTTCTTTACAAGCATTCTTCAGAATCTGCTCACCAGCTTTAGACTTGTTGATATACTCCCCAGACTTCTCAATCTTGGTCAAGTGTTCCACCCTCAATTTCTCCAATCTCTCAATCTCCCTCACACCTTCACTCCTCTCCCTGAGGGTCTTCTGCAAGGCTTGAGTTAACTTCTCATTTCTTTCCTTCAAACTCTCAAACTCCTCCAAACTGATAGTGGCAGGGGGTGGTGTTGAAGATGACTCAGGCATGTCTTCTATGGTGAAGGGCATTCCAGATAATTGGGCCCTAGCATGGGACCACTCATAATATTGGACTGATGCCACATTATTGCACTTCCCCAGAATGGTGATTCCCTTGGTTTGAACATTATCCCAGGCCCAGGCAGCCTGCCTAACAACAGTCAAACTGATCTTGTTCTCACAGTAGAGGGTCTCAACTAGATCCTGCTCCCTAGGAGTATGAACTAGTGCATAGCCCAATTGCCTTCTGAACAACAGAGGGTTGTAATTGATACTTCCCTTAACTCCTATTAGAGGCACATTGGGAAAGTGCCCACAGCTGGTGATCATATCTTTGCCCTTGGTGCTTTGAGTACACCATCTGATGTCTGCTGAAGTGAGAGTAGTGAGCCTCTTAGCCCAGTTGCTTTGCTGATGAGGATTGAGAAATGCATCTGTCCTGGGTAGATGCCTGAGGAGCCAAGCATGAAATAATGGAGCACAAATCCTCACTAATCTTCCCCTTTGCTTCTCATTTCTCTGATGTACTGAGTAATAGAGATCACCCAGTAAAGTTGGCACTGGGTTCTTCAAGATGAACAAGTGGATTGCATTTTTGCTGATGAATCGAGGCTCATCTGCAAACAGCACAATTCCATATACACTTAAGGCCAACAGAGCACAAACAGCTTTCCATTCCCCCAAGGAGGCCTTCAAACTAGCTTGAGAAATCAGGAATTCCAGATGAAATCCAAGGATCCCAGCTTTAGAGGTCAAGTGTTGTTCAATCAACAGAGGTTCCAGGTGCAAAGCTTTTGCTATCTCTCCATTGCTGGGAAAGACCATTTCAGGGTTGAAAGGGATTTCTCTCTTGATAGGCAAACCAACCAAATATGAGTATTCTTCCAAAAGAGGACCCAACTGAAAGTCTTGAAAGGTGAAACATCTCAATGGAGGATCATAAAACTGAATGCAGGTGTGGATGAGACTCCTCTGAGAAGGGTCCAGATCCATAACCATGTCCAGTATATCTCCATAACTCTCCCTGAACAAAGGAATGTGATCTGGAGTGATCAGGGTTTGGATCCTCCTGATGTCTGATAAGTCTGGTTGGAAGAAATGATAGGTGATGTTGCTTTTCTTTGGAGCCATGATGCTGAAGACTGAATAGAGTGCTGATGAAGATGCTGAAAGAGTGAACCACTGATTGGCTGGTGCTAGTAACTGAAGTATATGGCTGACAAACTGATGCAAGTGCTGGTGGAGATAGGTCAAAACTGCAGATGGGGTCAAAACCAAAACCAGATGAGAAATGGATACCCTGAAACACAAATAAGCACATGTTAATATGATGCAATGAGTATGTATGCAAATGAAATGCAAGGGTTTGTGACTGAGCTGGATCTGATTAACTGCCTTGGTATAGATCCATGTGTGTTCAAGAATTCCAGAAGGAGGTCTAAAAATCCAGTAACCAGGGTGGGGGACTCAAATAAAGAGCCACAAGTCCAGGGTTCAGAATCACAAGAACTATCCAACATGGAGCATTCTTAACAAAGTCAAAGTAACTGGGTGTTCTGAGGTCAAGGTACCTGCAAACCTGTAAACAGCCCAACCCCCTCACAGGTGGTGATCTAGAACAAGGATCCTCAGACTCGGATCAGTTATGAGAAGTGTAAACACTTCTAACCCGGAGGTACAGTGTTTACAATAACCATAACAATTCCTCCTCTAATTCACCTCAGTTTCTGAAGGTCAGTACTAAAAGGTCATCCAGACTTAGCAGGCTTCCCAGATAGCCCTAGCATTGCAGGAAATCTGCAACACAGAGTTCTCAAGAAGAAACCCATATCTGAACCGTGTTTCATATTCCCGCACCAGACCGAAATGGAATGGGAAAGAATATGATTCACTCTAGCCTAGGTGTCACTCAGGTCCCCGGTATAGGACCTTAACTCTCAATGGAACACCCACCCACCAAAGAAAAACCAGATCCAGCCAGCACAGTATGACAGTATGAAAATATAAAGCTATAAAGAAAGCAATAAATCAACTGTACATAAAGCAATAAACAAAAATAAATACAAGCACATACAAGCACATAACACCCCAGTAAACACAAATCAATCAAGCGCTAGGAGGAACCCACAAAAAGAACCAGAAGCCCTGGTTGCAGTATATTCTTCCCCAGCAGAGTCGCCAAGCTGTCGCTCCCGAAGATTTGCATCCAGGTACAAGCGCGAACGGTCGGCGAGAGGGACAATGAGAACACACAGCCGTGAACTCACTGGAGAATGAAAAGAGTCGCCAGCTGGGCATTTTTATCCCGGAGGAAAGGCAATGCTGCATAGACCTAGAAAGAGATGGATAAGACGGTCGCGAACCAGAGAGACTGAGAAAGGGGGTTGGTTACAACCTGGGAAGGTATTAGCACCCAGATTGTCCGCCGTACTCGACGGGATCCACGCTTAAAAGATTTGTGTTTTAAGGGGGTAGTGTCAGTGCAATTTGTGTATAGAATAGCTGAAAAAGATGTACAGGTGTCAGTGCAAAAGAATGTGAAGTGTGATATATACAGTGTCAGTGTGAGACCTGGAACAGGATGCTCAAGATCACGAGGCTCAAAGAATAATGCTGGAAGGAGGGGGGATGTACAGAGACTTTTGTTCGATAACTGTTAAGTTATGCCTACGTATCCTCTCGTGCAATGAGGAAGTCAGAACACCGTAGTTCGACCCAAAGAGACTGAAAGGTGAATTGACTTGATGAACTGCTTGCTTGCCTATGCTCAAGTGTATGATCTGTCTGGCACAGATGCAAACTGTCTTGCATTAGACGGAAGAAGCGAGCTCTCGTTTGTGAGTGAATGAGATGAGAAAAGAATCCCGGAGGAGACGATTATTGTTTGTTTTTGATGTTTTCAGTCTTTTATTGCTTTTGAAAGTTTGTCATAAGATAATGAGCTTAAGCCTAAACCAATGGGTTAGCAAACTCACCACATCTTCCCTCTGATTAGGGGTAATGAGAATACCTTAAGTGTGAAGTCAGATTCTCACACTTAATCACCTTTGGTGTAGGATTAAGATCATTAACCTACTTGTGATTATTTAGATGTTTTTGTGGTTTTTGTTTGGTGTTGAGTAATGAGGTTAAGCCATAATCAGGGATTAAACAGACCCATTACACCATCCTAAAAGAAGGATGATAGATGAGAGTGTTCAAGCTGAGGAAGACTCCTCAACTTAATCCATGATTAGGGATTAAACCCATGACAAAACAAGCCTTTATTGAGTGGATTTTAGATTAATGATATGATGATGAAGTGAATTTTATGATTTGTAAGACAACTTGAGGGGGACTTGTCCATTAACACTAGGGTTAGTCCTTCTTAACCACTTAAGGAAGAATTAGAACCCTAATGCAAGGCCCAAGTTACAAGTGTGAAGTCTTGATATTTATTAAGTGAATTGATTAAGAGATTTAAACACCTTAAGGGTTCAAGACTTAGGATTTAGGCATGAGCTTGATAGTTATACACTCCATCCTAAGAGAAGGATGCAGGCATGAGCTTAATCACAAAGTCTTAAAGCCTTTAGGGTTTAGTCCCTGATTATGAGGTGAGAAGAGAGGACTCAAAGAGAGACACAAAGGTAAAACTAAGAGGGGATACTAATCAAAACCCTAATTCATTGACATGCTTGGTTGTTCCTATGGTTTGTGAGGTTTCCAAGAACAATCTTCAGAAGAACCACCAGGAAGCAAATGAACAGGATCAAGAGAAGCAAAGTGACTTGCTTCATTCAAGAAGTCAAGTCACTTGAAGAAAGAAAGTGGGAGGAAGAAGAATGAGCAAGCTCAAACTAAAACACATATAAGAATGCAGCAATGGATGCAAGAGAGATGAAAAGAAAAGTTATGAGAAGTGAAGGCAAATTCACTTCCCAAGTTTACTTACCACCTGAAATGTTAGAAAGAAATGCAATGCAATGCTAAATGAGATGAAATGGTATGATGCAAAGCAAAACCAGAAGCATGTTGATGATATTAATGATGTTATGAGGTGCTGCAAATATGAGGCAAGGCAATGGGGGTGTTCATACAAGATCATGAATGCAAATGATGCAAGTTAAGGAGCATGAACAAACATGAAATGTTATGAATCATACAAGACAAATGACATGGCAAATATGTAATGCAATGATCAAATATGCTTCCTACATGTCTTGATATGTCAAATTAATCATAAGAATGCACAAAATGCAAAGACAAGTCATGTTATGCAAGGAAATGCAAGAAGGATGCAAAAGAAAACCCAAATTAGGGTTTATGGATCAAACATCAAGCACAAACCAAAAACAGAAGCAAACCTCATGATAAAAAAAAGGAAAATGCTACCCAAAGAAACCCTAGGCCTATGATGATCTACTGCCCAAAGGGGAGCTCTCAACCCTCAACCAAACTCAAGTTATGAATTTTGCAAGTTTTTAGGGTTTTTAAAGGGTCTTAACAAAAGAAATGCCAATCAATTAGGAAATGCAAGAACAAATCATGGCCTTTTTATCCTTGAAAATACATGTTAAACATAAAACAAAGCAAAAAGAATCAATGTCTCAACCTTCACCAAAAGGCAGAAATGAATTTTCAAACATGTGATCAAAATAATGCATAAAAAATGATTTAATTTAATAAAAAATTCTCAAAATGCATCAAGATCAAAAAAGAAATTTGGTTTGAAGGTTGGACAATGTTTCTAAATGTCTTAGAACATTTCATGAATTTTTTTGAAATTTTTAAATACCTAAAAGTATTTTTAATTAATTAATTCCCATTAATCAATTAAAAATAATCTCTTAAATATTTAAAAATACTTTTTTATATGATAAAAATAAAATAAAAATATTTTTGGGTCTTAAAAATTAATAAAACTTTAAAGAAAAAGTTTCATAATTTTTAAGGATTTTTTGCTATTTTAAAACAATTGTGCAAATTTAATGAGATAAAAATGAATTAAAAATTAAATAAAACTGAGGTAATCAGGATGGATGGCTGAGATGAGCCCAGGATTCAAACAGGTTGACCAGCGCGCAAATGGAGGGTGGGGATGCAATCTGACTCAATTAATTTAATTACGAATTAATTAAGGTTAAATAAGTGGATTAGGGTTAATGGAGAGATCCTGGCCTTCTATCTGCGCGCGAAGTCAAACAATTCCACGCAATCGATGGCTCAAATTCAAACTGAAATTAATGACTGGATTAAACCCTAAATACATTCAGGCGACCGGAGATGAGCTCCGGTCGTCTTCTCCGACCATCCAAAAACCCTAGTTTCTCATTCAGGCCACCCCATGTCAAATTAACTGCCCAGAAACATTCCCCACACTCCCTACAACCCAAATCCATGATCAAACATCATTTTACCAACAAGAACAACTTGAATCGAAACAAAACAAAAATGGGGCCAAACTTTCAGACATTCACCAAATGCTCATTTTCCCACCATTTTAAATTCTAAACACATCACAGTGATCCCCAGAGCATGTACTTTCAATTTGTAACAAAAGGAACAAGCTTTAAAAGTGTGAAGTTTGAGACTACCTGAGATGAAGAACTTGTGAATGTGAGCTCTTTTGGCCTTGCTTTGATGCAGAACCACTCCCCTGAACCCCTTGAAGCTAATGGAAAGCCTGGAATGAGCTTAGGCAAGCTGCTTTGAGAGATTCACTTCTGGTATAGCAGGAAATGCACTTTGTGTATAGGCTGTATTAAGTCAATGTGATGGGTGGTATGGACTCCTCTGAGTGTTCCTGATTTGTTGGTGAAGAGAGAAGAAGTGTTTGAGGGCTGTGTAGTGAGATTCGAAGGGAACTGGTTTGGAAAGTGAGAAATGGTGGAGCTCAGGTCAGGCTTGTTTCAGGCTTGAGCTTTGGTGGTTTTAGGCCTATGGGATGTGTGGAGTTGGGTGATGAAGAAAGCTTGAGTGTTTCTTGGCTGTGGAAGCAGATTCGATAGATTTTGCAATGTGGAGGGATTTTGTGTATGTTGTGAATGAGAGTGTTTCAGCCTTGTGTGTCTTATGTTTTGGCCAGCATTTGGATAGCATAAACAATTGCAAGTGGCTGGGAGATGTGACATGTCCTTTATTGATTGGGATGTTTGCTTTTGCATAAAAGGTCAACTTTGTGTAAGATAGGGCATGGGCAAGGTCTAGGCAAGTACAAGGCATGGCTGGCGCAACAAAGATGAGGGAGAGAGGCTTAGCAAAGCTCAGCAGCCAATGCACCAAGTTGTAGGAAGTGATCATGAGTGTTTTGCAAGTTGGCTAGCTTTTGGTTCACATGTGATAAAGCCTTGTTACACAAACCAAACCATGAGCAAATTCAACTCAATTCTGATTTTTAGGACTTAGAGAATGTTTGTGTAATGGTTTGAAATGAATTAGAGGTCACATGATGCATTGGTCCAAGATTTTGCAAAGTTTCCAAATGAGGCATGCCTTGAAAATTAATGATTTTAGCCAACTTTGCATGGCCATAACTTTTGATCCAAGAAGAGTTTGATCATGTTCTTGTACTTTTTGAAAAGGGAAATATGAGATCTACAACTTTCATGACCAAAGTTTTTCCATTTGAAGCCTTTTTGGATCATGAATCAAGGCTTGAAAATTGACCTAAAATGGTGCATTCTTGAAAAGTCAACTATGCCCAAAAAGTCAACATTTGCAAAAACTCCAAATTCTTGATTTTCATGAACTTCAACCTTCTTCCCTGATCAAATGAAGATCATATACACTCAAAATGATGAAGATCACCCATTGGTTGGGTCATTGGGGGCCTCAGGTGCCCTGATTTTGCACTGACTTGTCTGAAAAGTCAACTCTTGATCAGATGACTTCCCCATGGAATTTCTTCATGAAAATTGATATGCATACTCCCTATGCCATATAGAGATCAATGGAAACAAGAATGACCAAAAAATTTGGAGTTATGGCCTCTGAAACCAAAACCCTAATTTTCAGTTAACTGTGCAGTTCATCCTGGCTCTGCACCCACTCAAACCCTAGTTCTTGTGATTCCTCTGCACTTTGACTTTGAGGAGATAGAATATGATGTAAGAACACACATGGACCCCTTTGAGTTGATTGGTTGCCTTTGGAATGGCTCAAGATGCTTTGGGATTGCTCAGATCACAAACCCTAGGTGCAGATGCCTTAGAAACTATCCAGTGAATCAAAAATGAAATGTGAGATGATATGATTGTATTTATGCATATGAGGATGATCACAAGCCATGGTGTGAATGGGTGAGGGCAAATTTGGGGTGTTTACAGAGAGGATAGAGATTTTGGATGGCGTTTGGTGAAGCTGATCCACAATTTTGTAATCACTCTTTTTGATGATCCTCATAAACTCATCAACTTCTTGATCGAACGGCGTCTTTAAGGCTTCTTTAACAGCTTGATCTTCCTGCACAGGGCTCTTCCCTTTTGCCTTAGCAGCAGCTTCTGCTTCGGCGGTAGGCCTTTGAATTGGTGGAGCAAAGAGACGTCCGCTTCGAGTGAAGCCTCCGTCTCCCCCCACATTATCTACTTGTGGTGCAGGTGTTGATGTTTCAAGAGTGATTCTTTTTCCTTTGCAGTATACGTCAGAGCCATAGTGCCAAGGGATGGCCCTATTGCTTTCATATGGTACTGGTCCAGGCACCGTGACAGTGACTGGACTGATTGCCGCTGCTGAAGGGACTGTAATTGTTTGTGGATCTTAAAAGATTGTAACTGGTGCTCTGGTGGGAGCAGCACCTTCTGAATGGTAGGCAGAGTTGTTTTCCGGATCATAGAATATCCTGACAGTGGAGACGTCTTCATGATTTGTTGCTGGTGTTGTAGGAGATATTGTCGGAAGAAATGATGTTGTTGTTGTAGGAGGTTCAAAATGGAGTGAAGCTGAAGTTGTAGCAGGAAAATTTGTTGAAAACTGATCGGTTGAGGTGATGGATGAAGTACTTGTTGATGAAACCGAAGAATTGACAGGAACAATAGTTGCTGCAGTTGTAGGAGGTTCTGAAACCGTTGCTGATGATATTGCTGGATTTGTTGGAAATGATGTAGTGATCTGGAGCTGGCCGCTCTGAATAAGGCCATCTATGCCATTCCTCAAATTATCGCACCCATTTACTGAGATATTACAGTAAGCACACCCCAACTCACACCCCGGGAACATCTGACATTCCAAGAGCTGAGCCTTGATTTCTACCAATGGTGTCCTGATCTGTCCCACACTGGTTATTAAATAAGACGACTTGTCTTCTTCAATAGCGTTAATCCGGGGACCACCATGGTTTGGCATCGGGTTCTTATTGACATTGGGTGGTGGTGCGAAATTCAAAGCCTTGGAGTCTACCAGGTCTTGTACCTTCATATGCAGAGCCCTGCATTTTTCTGTGCTGTGGCCAGGTGCGTTTGAATGGAAGGCACACCTAGCATTGGAGTCATAGTTCCTGGGTAGACTGTTGGGATCCGGAGGTGCCAACGTTCTTAGCTCAACCAGGTTGAGTTTCAGAAGTTGTGGCAGCAAGGTAGCATATGGCATTGGGATTGGATCGATCACTCTGTTAGCTTGAGAAGGCCTCTGCTGAAATGGCCTCTGTTGACTGTTGTTGTTGGTGTTGCTATTGTTGTAATTCCTTGGAGGATACTGATTTTGTGGGTGGTACTGAGGTTGTGGCTGATAGTTTTGCTGAGGAGGTTGATAGACTGGCTGTGGATGAGCTGGAGCAGGAATGGTGACTGCTGCTATTGCCCTCTGAACATACTGGGGCCTGCCCCTGCTTGAATGGATGGCATTGGTCTCGCCAGTTCTTCTCGGGCCTGCAAAAGGCTTTCTTGTACTACTGGACGAGCTTGCACCGTTGTCTGAGATCTTTCCCATTTTTAACAAGCTTTCAATTCTCTCCCCGGCTATGACAACATCCGCGAAGCTAGTGGAAGAGAAAGCCGCCAGCCTGTCAATATAAGTTCCCTGAAGGGTGTTCATGAACATATCTGCCATTTCCCGTTCAGACATAGGCGGTTGAACAGCAGCAGCCAGTTGCCTCCATCTCTGGGCATATTCTCGGAAACTCTCCCTTGAAGACTGTGACATTCCCATCAGGAGGGTCCTATTGGGTGCCATGTCCAGATTATACTGATACTGTCTGATGAAGGCCTCTGCCAGGTCCTTCCAGCATCTAATAGCTGCCCTTGTCAAGTGAGAGTACCATTCTCTCGACGCTCCAGTTAAGCTGTCTTCGAAATAGAACATCCAGAGCTTCTCATCCATTGTATAGGCCTTCAACCTTCCCAGAAATGACTGTAAGTGAGTCCGGGGGCATGAAGTCCCGTTGTATTTTTCAAAGCAAGGAGGCTTGAACTTATGGGGGATCCTGACCCCGTCTACCAAGCCCATATCCATCACGTCGAAACCCAGAGAGTTTTGAGACTCTAGGGATCTTAACTTCTCAGCTATCTCATCCAATCTTCTATCGTAAGCTTCTTCTCCAGCACCCATTACTGTGAACTGGTCTTCTTGAGGGTCTTCCTGTAGTACCCTCCCTGCTGTGGCAGTCCCTTGTATATTGACAGGGATGTTGGTCTCTGGATGGAGATGGGGTCCAAAAACTGGGGGATTGACATGAGGTTGGACCCTCTCGTTGTTACTTGTGCCAGCAGTTCCCACATGGGGCTCCTCCTGATTCCTCCCTTCTACCAAAGCTCTGAGCCTCTCCTGGCTTTGAGCTAAGTTGTTCATTACTTCCATGAACTGTGTTATCTGAGTTCTCATCTCCAACCTTTCGTTGGCCATCTGGTTTCTGACCTCCGTAAGGTCCTGCTGCATCTGATCCATTTGAATTCCCGGAAGGTTGTTTCGGGTTGGATAACGGTGCGGACGGTTGAGGGGAAATACCCGGCGCCTAGCAATAATTCCTGAGCATCACAACAGAGGTTAGCAACAACAAAACAAAAACCTACAAAACAATCAAAGGGTTAGCATGCAATGCAGTTATGCTTATTTGCTCTCAAGGTATCCGGTTTGGCATTCAGTTTTGACCCTTCCAGACCCTTGGAGATGCTGTTGAATGTTGCTTCCGAAGTAAACTAACATGAATATATTACATAAGGTGAAATAATACAACTTGTTCATTTTACAACACAAGCCCCTTAAGGGGTCAAAATACATCACAAAAAGTAAAAGTACATGGAATAGAAACAACAACAAGCAAATGGTCAAACACCAAGGCTAAACTCATCCTCACGAACTTCCTTGAGAAGTGCTTCGGTCACAGGATCAGCCGGGAGCTCCGTGAGATTCCGGATAAGGAGGTTCCGGGTTAAAATAGCTGCTGCTAGCCTCTTGTGCTGAGTTTGGTCCTTGGACCTCTTCACCCCTGCTTTAATCTTCAATTCTGATATTTCCCTCTGGGCTGCTGCCAAGGCTTCTTGCTGTTCTTTTGCATTAGCTTCAAGTTGCTCCATCTTGTCTTGAACTCTCTTGTCCTCCAGGGTACGAGCCTCGGTGATCCTGACCCACCGGGCTTGACTCTCCTTCAAGTACAAGTCTGTCCTTGCTCTCTGGAACTGGGCTTCTTTGCAAGCATTCTTCAGAATTTGTTCACCAGCCTTAGACTTTTTGATATAATCCCCAGACTTTTCAATCTTAGTCAAATGCTCCACTCTCAACTTCTCCAATCTCTCAATCTCCCTCATACCTTCACTCCTCTCCCGGAGGGTCTTCTGCAAAGCCTGGGTTAGCTTCTCATTTCTTTCCTTCAAGCTCTCAAACTCTTCCAAACTGATAGTGGCAGGGGGTGATGCTGAAGATGACTCAGGCATGTCTTCTATAGTAAAGGGCATCCCAGAGAATTGGGCCCTGGCACGGGACCATTCATAATATTGTGCCGATGCCACATTATTACACTTCCCAGAATGGTGACTCCCTTGGTTTGAACATTATCCCAGGCCCAGGAAGCCTGCCTAACAACAGCCAAACTAACCTTGTTCTCACAATAGAGAGTCTCCACCAAGTCCTGTGCCCTAGGAGTGTGGACCAGTGCATAGCCCAATTGCCTCCTGAACAGCAGAGGGTTGTAATTGATACTTCCCTTAACTCCTATTAAAGGCACATTGGGAAAATGTCCACAGCTGGTGATGATATCCCTGCCCTTGGTGCTCTGAGTGCACCATCTGATGTCTGCTGAAGTTAGAACAGTGAGTCTCTTAGCCCAGTTGCTTTGCTGATGAGGGTTTAAAAATGCATTTGTCCTGGGTAGGTGCCTGAGAAGCCAAGTGTGAAACAATGGAGCACAAAACCTCACTAATCTCCCCCTCTGCTTTTCATTCCTCTGATGCACTGAATAGTAAAGATCCCCCAATAAAGTTGGCACTGGGTTCTTCAAGATGAACAGATGGACTGCATTCTTGCTAATGAATCGAGGCTCATCTGCAAACAATACAATTCCATATACACTTAGGGCCAACAAAGCACAAACAGCTTTCCACTCCCCCTGGGAAGCCTTCAGACTAGCTTGAGAGATTAAGAAGTCCAGATGAAAACCAGGGATTCCAGCTTTAGAGGTCATGTGCTGCTCAATCAGGACAGGTTCCAGGTGCAAAGCCTTTGCTACTTCTCCATTAGCAGGAAAGACCATCTCAGGGTTGAAAGGAATTTCTCTCCTGATAGGCATACCAACTAATGAGGAGTACTCTTCCAATAAGGGGCCCAACTGAAAGTCTTGAAAAGTAAAACATCTCAGTGGAGGATCATAAAACTGAATGCAGGTGTGGATCAAGCTTCTTTGTGAAAGGTCCAGATCCATGACCATGTCCAGTATATCTCCATAACTCTCCCTGAACAAAGGTATGTGATCTGGAGTGATCAGGGTTTGAATCCTCCTGATGTCTGATAGATCTGGCTGGAAGAAGTGATAGGTGACATTGCTCTTTTTAGGGGCCATGATGTTGAAGACTGAGTAGAGACAGGTGCTGATGATAATACTGAAGAAGGGGGCCATTGACTGGCTGGTGCAGGTGATAACTGAAGCAGACAGCTGATAACTGAAGCAGGTGTTGGTGAAGATGGGCCAATACTGAAGATAGGGTCAAAACCAAAACCAAATGAAGATGGATACCCTGAAACAAATAAGCAAATGTCAATATGATGCAATGATTATGTATGCAAATGATATGCAAAGGGTTTGTGACTGAGCTGGATCTGATCAAACTGCTCTGATATAGTTCCAAGTGTGTTCAAGAATTCCAGATGGAGGTCTACAAAACCAGTAACCAAGGTGGGGGACTCAAATAAAGAGCCACATGTCCAGGGTTTAGAATCACAAGAACTGTCCCAAATTGAAGTATTCTTAAAACAATCAAAGTAACAAGGTATTCTGAGGTCAAGGTACCTGCAAACCTGTAAACAACCCAACCCCCTCACTGGTGGTGTTCTAGAACAAGGATCCTCAGACTTGGATCAGTTATGAGAAGTGTAAACACTTCCAACCCGGAGGTACAGTGTTTACAATAACCATAAAAGTTCCTCCTCTAATTCACCTCAGTTTCTGAAGGTCAATACTAAAAGGTCATCCAGACTTAGCAGGCTTCCCAGATAGCCCTAGCATTGCAGGAAATCTGCAACACAGAGTTCTCAAGAAGAAACCCATATCTGAACCGTGTTTCATATTCCCGCACCAGACCGAAATGGAATGGGAAAGAATATGATTCACTCTAGCCTAGGTGTCACTCAGGTCCCAGGTATAGGACCTTAACTCTCAATAGAACCCCACCCACCAAAGGAAAACCAGATCCAGCCAGCAGTACAGTATGACAATATGGTATAATGCAAAAGCAATAAAGAAAGCAGTAAAGCAAACTGTACATAAAGCAAAAAAATAAATACAAGCACAAATAAGCACATAACACCCCAGTAAACACAAATCAATCAAGCGCTAGGAGGAACCCACAAAAAGAACCAGAAGCCCTGGTTGCAATATAAGGGTCCCCAGCAGAGTCGCCAAGCTGTCGCTCCCGACAAATGAAACTAGAATCAGATGAAGGTACAGACGCGAACGGTCGGCGAGAGGGACAATGAGAACACACAGCCGTGAACTTACTGGAGATGAAAAGAGTCGCCAGCTAGGCATTTTTATCCCGGAGGAAAGGCAATGCTGCATAGGCCTAGAAAGATATGGATAAGACGGTTTGCGAACCAGAGAGACTGAGAAAGGGGGTTGGTTACAACCTGGGAAGGTATTAGCAACCAGATTGTCCGTCGTACTCGACGGGATCCACGCTTAAAAGATTTGTGTTTTAAAGGGGTAGTGTCAGTGCAATTTGTGTACAAAAGAGCTGGAAAAGGATGTACAGGTGTCAGTGTAAAAGAGGTGAAGTGTATAAGTGAATGTGTCAGTGAGAAAATAAGAGTGAAATGCTCAAAATAAATGAGGCTTAAAGAGTAGCTGGAAAGAGGGGGAATATACAGAGACTTTTGTTCGATAACTGTTAAGTTATGCCTACGTATCCTCTCGTGCAATGAGGAAGTCAGAACACCGTAGTTCGACCCAAAGAGACTGAAAGGTGAATTGACCTGTGAACTGCTTACTTGCCTATGCTCAAGTGTATGATCTGTCTGGCACAGATGCAAACTGTCTTGCATTAGACGGAAGAAGCAAGTTCTCGTTTATGAGTGAAGGTGATGAGAAAAGAATCCCGAAGGAGACGATTATTGTTTGTTTTGGAGTTTTCAGTCTTTTATTGCTTTTGAAAGTTTGTCATAAGTTAATGAGCTTAAGCCTAAACCAATGGGTTAGTAAACTCATCACATCTTCCCTCTGTTTAGGGGTAATGAGAGTACCTTAAGTGTGAAGTCAGATTCTCACATTTAATCACCTTTTGATGTAGGATTAAGATCATTAACCTACTTGTGATTATTTAGATGTTTTTGGTGTTTTTGTTTAGTGTTGAGTAATGAGGTTAAGCCATAATCAAGGATTAAACAGACTCATTACACCATCCTAATAGAAGGATAATAGATGAGGATGTTTAAGCTGAGGAAAGCTCCTCAACTTAATCCATGATTAGGGATTAAACTCATGACAAGACAAGCCTTTGATTAGGTGGATTTTATTTAATGATAAGATGATGAAGTGAGTTTTATGATTTGTAAGACAACTTGAGGGGGACTTGTCCATTAACACTAGGGTTAGTCCTTCTTAACCAATTAAGGAAGAATTAGAACCCTAATGCAAGGCCCAAGTTACAAGTGTAATGTCTTGATGGTTATTAAGTGAATTGATTAAAGGATTTAAACACATTAAGGGTTTAACACTTAGGATTAAAGTTATACACTCCATCCTAAGAGAAGGATGCAGGCATAAACTTAATCGCAAAGCCTTAAAGCCTTTAGGGTTCAGTCCCTGATTATGAGATGAGAAAAGAAGACTCAAAAGAGACACAAAGGTAAAAACTATGAGGGGAGACTAATCAAAACCCTAATCATTGTCATGCTTGGTTGTTCCTAAGGTTTGTGAGGTTTTCAAGAGCAATCTTCAAAGAGAACCACCAGGATGCAGATGAACAGGATCAAGAGAAGCAAAGTGACTTGCTTCATTCAAGAAGTCAAGTCACTTGAAGAAAGAAAGTAAGAAGAACAAGGATGAGCAAGCTCAAACTCAAACACATATAAGAATGCAGCAATGGATGCAAGAGAGATGAAAAGAATAGTCATGAGAAGTGAAGGCAAATTCACTTCTCAACATCACTTACCACCTGAAATGTTAGAAAAGAAATGCAATGCAATGCAAAATGGGATGAGATGACATGATGAGAAACAAAACCAGGAGCATTTACATGATGCTAATGATGCTATGAGATGCTACAAACATGAGGCAGCACATGGAAATGATCATACAAGTTCATGAATGTAAATGAAACAAGCTAGGAACCATGATCATACATGAAAAGTTATGAAGTACACATGGCATACAACATGGAAAATACATGATGCAATGATCAAACATGCTTTCAATATGTCTTATGATGTCAAATGAATCAAATGGATGCTTGAAATGTCATGGCAAGTCATGTTATGCAAGAGAATGCAAGATGGATGCATATGGAAGCCCAAATTAGGGTTTATGAACCAAACATCAAACAAAAACCAAAACCAGAAGTAAACCCTAAGATAAAAAATGGAAAATGCCACACAAAGGACCCCTAATCCCATACTAAACCAATGCCCAAAGGAGAGTGTCGTACCTCGAAAAATACGATCCTCGCGAATGCGGTCGCGGCTGGGCTGACTTGAGAGTCGCCACCTAATTTTATTTTATTCCCAAAGAGGGAAAGGGAAAATATAGATAAAACCCGGGAAGAAAGGATAAAGACAAGGTCATCGTAACCATTGTCGGGGTTCGGAAGTCTGTTATGCAGGGGGAAGGTATTAGCACCCCCTACATCCATCGTACTCGATGGGAACCTTCTAAGTTGTCACGCGCGAAAGTATGTTTATGCCTAATGAATTACTTGCTAAAAGAGGAAAAAGATTCAAATTTTATTTATCTTTCTTTAGGAGTCGAATTGCACTAAAGACTATGGATAGTTTATTCCGAACCAACAAGCCAAGTGTCTTGCGACGGAATAATCGGAGCGAATAACGAAAGCTCGTAATCCTCCTTTCTACCACTTAAGGCTCGTGGCGTACAATTTCTCTCATGTTATTAAAGTGTTTTAATACCTAAAACCACTTGACGTTGGATCAAGGGTTTGGATTTAAAGAAACATTTTGGTAGGTCGATTGCGAGGCATAAAGCGATCGCGAAGGGTGAGTGCAAAAATGGAGGTTAAGGGTTAAATGGTTACGCAAGAATGATTCCTAATACTAAGCTAAGGTGGAGCCGTTGGAGCTCGAGTTAAACCGAAAGCGTCGAAATTTAGCTCTTTAACTATCTTAGAATCGATTCAAATTTAGAATCATTCTATGAGAAGTCGAGCGTTACTCTATAATCAAATAATTATTTAAATAAAAGAAATATGATAAAAATAAATAATTGGTCTCATATTGATTTAAATAACATCGATTTGTTGAAATCGAATATTTAAATCGTTTGTTATATCATCGACCATAAATAAAAAAAAATAAAGTCGCAATAATAATAAAATGATAGTTTGGCCTCATATTTAATTTAAATAACGTCGATTTATTTGAAATCGAATATTTAAATATTTATTCATCGGCCGGAATAAAATAAATAGAAATAATGAGAAATAATAAGAAAAATAAAAGTGTGGCCTCAAATTAGGGGATAACGTCGATTTATTAGAAATCGAATATCACCACTTATCATTGGCCGAATAAATAATAAAATGATAAATAAAAATGGTTCTAAAATTAATTAGAAAAACCATAAAATAATGGAAAGAAGGTCTCATATCAATTTGGACAACGTCGATAAATCGAATGTCACAAATCGGATAATTATATCATAGACCAAATAAAAATGTGAAATAAATCGATAAATCGATAAATAAATAGGAAATATAAAAATGGCCTCAAATTGGTTTAGACAACGTCACTAATTGGAATGTCAATAAACCATATTTTTATCATAGGCCCCAAAAATAATAAATATAAAATAATGAGAAAATAATGAAATCGGTCTCAATTTAATGGATAACGTCGATTAAATAATCGAATATCACATCTTATCATTAACCGAATAAATCGAATAATCGATTAAATAATAACGAAAATAAAAGTCGGCCTCATACCGGTATTGACAACGTCGAATCGAAAAATGATTGAATATCAATACCGTGATTATATCATCGGCCCAAATAAATGAACAAGAGATTTATGCTTTTCTTTTAAGACAATTTATTATTTTTATATCAAAGAGATAAACAAAATAAAAACATAGTAGTTTTTTTATAAAAAAAACAGCAACAAGAACATGAGCCATTTGAACTCAAGGTGGGGCGCAGGCCCATCAACCTCAGCCTAAATCCACCGAACCTGGGTCAACAATAACCCGGTTTACTTCATAATCCATCCAAAAAGAGAACCAAAACGTGAGAATGCTAGAAAACCCTAGTTGTTTTGGTCCATAACACCAACTCATTAATCATGCTGACAAGTGGCCATATTTTAGTAGGAGAGTGAAACAAGGCAAATTGAATGAGTCAACCCACTTTCTCTCAATAGACAACAACGCAATCTCTTTTCTCTTTTTCCGCCGAAAACAACATAAGCAATTTTTCAACTCAGTCATAAGAACCTCATCGTATCATCAAACAGATCAAACAAACGAGTAGGGGGTAAACATCACATAGCAACACAAATCTGAAAGAAATCTAACCCCACTCTAAAAACCTAGAAAACCCTAACCCCCAATTCCACATTTCCGCGGTGATTTACCACACATAACAACAATAATGAAGCAACAGTGAAGCAGTAATAGCAAGAAGAGCTCAACAATCGATTTACCGATTCGGGATTATCAGTGAGTATGGTAAGTGACTCGTTCTTGGCTTCTTTTGATTTTTCCACGCTTGAATCTTCTTCTTCTTCTTGTTTCTGTTGCGTGTTGATGTGTGATACTATTGGTTGTTGCTGTGTATGAATGAAGTCTAGCTCAGCCTTACTTCAGAACTCCGATGAGGTGTTTCTGAGAGGCTTAAAATAAGAGTTTTAGTGAGGTTTATGGGGATTGTTTTATCAGAGTGACGTTAGGGTTTTTTTGTGCTCTTTGTTGCTAGCTCTCTCTTTTCCTTGCACAATGATTGAGGTTTTTTTTTTAGGTGTTTTTTTTCTCCTCTTTCTTGTCAATGATTGTATCGGTTTCTTTTATAGGAGGATTTGGGGTAAAATCTATACATGAGAGTGAGGATCTTCTGAGATAAATTCGCTCACATGTGTGGAATGAGCTGCGCAAAATCCTCAAAACCGTTAGAGAGGGATGCTCTGGTGATTTTGTGAGATTGTGTGGGGTCCAGGAGATGATGATTTTTGTTTGTTATGTGAGCTGGACAATTCTCTAGAATGCTTGTGGTCCCGTGAACTTTGAGTCTTTACTGATACCAATTTTACTGCAGTTATTAACTCAGTAATTTTTCTTGCTTGTCTATAGGTCTTTTGGTGCATAATACATCTCAACAGGTGCTCATGGAGACTTGATGGTTCAATATTTCTAGCTGAATTTTGAACTCTGAATTGATTTGTTAACACATGAGTAAATGGACATTATGGTCATAACAAGTTGTCTTCTCTGCATTTGTTTTAATCCATTGGTCTTTTAATTGGACATGATCATCTTGTCTTGCAGGTTTGAAGAAACATGGAGAAAGGTGTGAATTTGGAGCTGGCTTGGCTGGTACGCAGTTGATGAGGGTTGCTGACCCTGCTGAGATCATTGCTGCCGCGGCAGCTGCTGGTGCCGATAAAAATGTTACACAGATGTGAGAGAATTTTTCTGAGATGGTGTTGATTGTGGAGCCACCCGGGGCATGTCTCGCAGTTGGGGCTTCGGTACTGGGCTTGCAGGTCTCCTGGTAAATGTCAACGATCCCCAACTCTCCCATTTTACGCCTTGTCATTTGAAGCTCTTGGACCGTGCTAATAGCCTGGGAATTTTCTTCTTCAATGCTGATACAAAAACTCCTCCTCAAGTCTCATCACCATCTCAACCGTGTCGAGAGGATCGGCCACCACAGCAGCAAATTTGGACCCTCTAGTAAGTTCAGTCCCATCTGCCAATGCCAATCGTTTTCCTTTTGACAATGTCACTGACCTTAATTACCGTTTCAGGTTCAACTGCACAGGTAATTTGAAGGTGGTGTTTCCAGGATTGTAATGTAAATCCTGCACTTGTTTTGTCTTTGCTTGCTTGTAAGTTTTATCCTTGTTTTGCCACAATTATTTTGCTCTTTTGCATGATGACCCCTATTTAATTAAGTGGCATGATATGTTTGTCAGGTGGTTCTGGATCATTGCTTGAACAAACTGATAGTGTGAAAACTGGGCATCATTTGGTGTGTTGATGACCATCAATAAGAAATCATGGATTTACTGTTATGGCCTGGTATTTTCAATGAAAAAGAAAAGGCAAGGAGCAAGGTCACATAACTGGTAGCATGAGTTTTACAGTAAGAATCCAGAAACTTATTTCTTAAGGATTTGAGTGGTTGTAGCTTAAACATTAGTTTTCCTTGCCTTCTGAATTTTTCTCAACTTATATTCTGATTCAACTTCTTTGTGTATATTCCATGCAGTCTGATTTCGTGTATCAATACGAATAAGATCATTCGAAGTTATGGAGTTGTGAATGTGAAATGAGAGGCTGTCGTTGTCTCAACCGCTCAAAAAAGGCAACTGCGATGACTCTAGAGAAACCATTCTTATCTGCAATTTCCAGAGAAAACTGATGCATACTCTTACCAAGCTGGAATACTAGCAGCAAGTACGACCGGAGTCCAAGTCTATGTTTTGACATCGTTTAGTATGCTGCAAATACCTTGGAAGACTTGGTGAGGGACTCAATAACCCCCTTTCTGATCTATCGTTCAATAAGCTGGCAGATGACTCGATTCAAACCACCCAAGAGCCTCATGGATTAAAACCATGATTTTCTTTGTAAACTCTGAGCTGCCATCGTTTTACACCTTCCTGATCATACCATATATATGTGCTTTGCAGGTAAGAAATGGATGCGCAACAGGGCTCAAATCATGAAGCTGATGAAGATCAGAAACTCGGGTAGGACATTTTTGACAAGGAAGTCATTGTTACAGACTTGGAATGGAGCTAACATGCGACCTCAAATCCTGCAGGAGGGGTCTTCGAGCTGATCTTCTGTGTCTTTGATGCGACACGGGTCTTTGTTGTTTATTCTTGCGCGGGACAAGAATCCCGCTTAGTGCAACCAGTTCTACATGGAGTTCACTTGTTATGAAGAAATATGGAAGTTCAAGGTCTGCAATACACTGTATAGTTATGTTTTGCCTTCAGGACGTGTTCGTGAGCAGATTGGGTTTAGTGCGAGTTCTCGATGCAAGGTCGAAGTGGTTTCATTATGCATGTGACTTTGGTATGAATCTTCGAATTTCTTATAACGCTTACTATGAAATTTGTTGTGCATTGAATCCGTATCTCTTGCTTATGGACATATTAGAGTATGGATCACAGTTCATGAATGCGCTTAAAACAAACTGGCTACAGGAAAATCCTGACGTGAAGTTCTCATGAGTGAAGAATTTAAAGGCACTGAAGTGGAGTTGCCGTGAAAAAGCCAATACATCGGTTTAACTCACTGGGATTTAGTTAGCTTCAGAATCAATGGACTTTAGGTGTTAAAGATGCAGTAATGAGTAGCTTATTCTTGTATATTTTAATCCTTTGGAAGTACAGTCATGTTTGTAATTGAACCTTTGTATTTGGATTTGCCCTTTTACATATGATTTGTAAACTTGATGTTTGATTTGTAACACCTTTATGATTTCCGAATAAGGCTTTTCACTTTAACTTGAGATTCTTGACGAGGCATAAGACAATGTAGCATGTGATATTCTTGAACAAAGATCCTTGATGTACTTCCCTTTAAACCCTGAATCATGACTTGATATGAGATTTTGACCCAAAAAATAAATAAATAAACAACACCAGCTCAGTCTTTGAAGTGGACTTCTCATGATGAGGCCTTGAATTAAAAGGTCATACTTAAAAAGAAGACATCCATGAATAAACCTTGCATCTTTGACTTATTGCACACTTGAAGCATCTTGGATAACGTGGAATTATAGGAACTATGGCTTAACTAATTGATCCACTCAGACAACCACAAGGGTTATTCTTTGAAATTATCTGCGCCTTATTTGCAAACATCCAACAATATTACTTTCCAACAAATGTTCAAGTAAATCTGACTCCTAATAAATCTTGTACTCTATCCCTTTTTAGCAAATCAAAACTGGATAACTTTCAACCCCCCTAAATAATTGAATTTCATCCACAATTTGACACCTTACTTACATCCACAATTACCCACTAAATAAATATAGATTGAATGACCTTGAATCACATTCTCGAATCTTAGGATCAAGCGAACACCTTTGAGTCAAGGAATTTGCAAACTGAGATATGGACCTTAACATATTGAATTCCATCCACCACTACACGCCTTTGACATGTATCCAGATATATCCTTGTGATACCCTGACCTTTGACAATAATAATATAAAAGTAACAACATATTCTTAATTTTAAATGTCCAATGATATGCTAATGATATGATGGAAAGATAATGGTAGGACAAATTTGGGGTATGACAGATGCCCCTATCTAATTGTCTTAAATCCGAAGAATTGAAATCCTAGGATAAAAGTCAATTAGATACAAAAATACCCAAAATTTGGCCGATGCAAAATGCCATGCGATGGCGAAGCATGAGATGTATGTATGGATGTAAAAGCTAGGGATTAATGCAATTTGAATGCGATATGAAACATGATGACATAAAGTCTGCGAATATGATGAAATGAGAAGAAAACAATGAAAATGAAAAGATAAGAAACTGGCTAGGACACAAGATATTTCTGAAACTTTGTCTGGGTTACAGAGAATAGTCAGAAATACTTGAAATGAGATAAATAAACCCTGAGAAAGATATTAAAGACATCCAGAAAAACTATGGATGCATAAGCACCAAATTTGGAAATCAACGTCCGAAACCTCTAGAAAAAACACCAGACGTGGAATGAGACCAAATTATGAAGATATGCCACGAGAAACATCAAACTTTTCAACTTGAAATAGAGATTCTCTCCGAATTTCTCAATGGGATGAACCAGAGAGAGAGATTGGGATAAAACCCTTAATACGGTTGTTAGAAGAACGCACTTTGAAATTTCTCAAAGGGATTAACCGGAGTGAGAACTTCGAAGGAAACAAATCGCTTCTCAATGGAAAAAATAGGATTGAGATAGTTGAAGGAAATAAGAATTTCTCAATGGGAACAACTGGAGAGAGAAAATAGAAAGAATCAAATAACTTCTCAATGGGAACAACCAGAGTGAGAAAGTTAAAAGAAATAAGAGCTTCTCAATGGGAACAACCGGAGAGAGAAAATTAAAGGAAATAAGAACTTCTCAATGGGAACAACCGGAGAGAGAAAATAGAAGGAAATAAAGATTTCTCAATGGGAACAACCGGAGAGAGAAACTAGAAGGAAATAAGGATTTCTCAATGGGAACAACCGGAGAGAGAAACTAAAAGAAATATAGGAATTTCTCAATGGGAACAACCGGAGTGAGAAACTAAAAGAAATATAGGAATTTCTCAATGGGAACAACCGGAGTGAGAAAACTAAAAGAAATATAGGAATTTCTCAATGGGAACAACCGGAGAGAGAAATTTGAAAGTAATAATAACTTTTCAATGGGAATAACCGGAGAGAGAAACTAAAAGAAATATAGGAATTTCTCAATGGGAACAACCGGAGTGAGAAACTAAAAGAAATATAGGAATTTCTCAATGGGAACGACCGGAGAGAGAAATTAAAAGAAATATAGGAATTTCTCAATGGGAACAACCGGAGTGAGAAACTAAAAGGAAATATAGGAATTTCTCAATGGGAACAACCGGAGTGAGAAAATTAAAGGAAATAAGAACTTCTCAATGGGGACAACCGGAGAGAGAAATTTGAAGAAAAATGAATTTCTCAATGGGAACAACCGGAGAGAGAAATCTGGATCCAATAATAACATTGGATGAAAGACAGAGTGACAGACATTACTGCTTTGGTAAGTGCCAAGTGAGTTGGACTTTGACTTTTGGTGGTTGCCAATAGAAATTGGACTTTAAGGGTGCCAAACAAAATTGGACTTCGACCACAAGGTAAGATGACAAGACCTCGGGAAATGCATATGAGCACCAAGTAAACTTAGAGCTATGCTTGATATGAAATTGTGTAATGTAAATGGTCGATGCTTGCAAAGCAAATGCCAATGTGAATGCAAATGATGAAACCAATAGATAAGACTCTTTTGGAGAGGTGCGGCTGAAGTAGCTGATTCCACAACACAGTGAACTTTTGCCAACTATGCCTTTGAACGATGTTCTGAACATAACTTCTATTATATTTGTTAGAAGTATCAGGATGATGATCCTGTTGAGAAAGAGTGATGTCTTGGGGATTGCTTGAAGTAGACTGCCCCATGCTGAATGATTCTGAAGTGACTGCCTGACTGGTCGCTTGAAATTTTTGCCCCAGCCCGAGTCCAGAAAGAGAATTCTTCTGAGTAACAAAATCTTTGATTGCAAGGTGCCCCTGATAAGATCACCGGTCAAGTTTCTCAATAGTTTAGAATTCCTTGATGATGAGTGCTTACTTGCGAATAAAATATTCATTCAAAAAATGTTAATTTTAATGCAATGCTCAAGCACAAATTTTGAAATCAAAAATCATTATTGGAATGATATTGGTGTAAAGAAAATGAAATACTGGCAAAGAATGCACTGTTTATTCAGTCATGCAAAGTGCAAAGTGAAAGTTAATGCAAATTGAAAGACAATACAAAAGGTAAGATACCAAAGCGAATGATTGGAAAATCTCACGGGGAGTCAGTTTACGCAACCTTGCGGCAATATGCTTTCAAAACAAACTTAGCTTCAATTAGGTCTTTAAAGGGTTATAACGTGGCTTGGTTCACGGTTTATGAAACAAAGGATATAAGGCTCAAAATTTAATTTTACCCAACCCATTCTCCGTGATGATCTTCAGTCCTACGCTCAATCAATTCAACCTATACATTCAGGTTATTTGAGGTTGCACCAATGAGGATGGCTTAAAAGACAAAGGATTATTGGATAGCAGTCATTGCTTATTCGCAACATTTTGTTGTCTTATTTTATGAGGACTTTGGGTCAACTCTTCTTTGTCTTTGTTGAGGAATTTTGGTGACCTCCTTTGATTTGAATTATCCCTAAATTTTGCCTGGACTGTATCTTTGAGGTTTTCAGTCCACCGGGATGCTTTTATTTTTGCCTAAGTCACCTTTTGGGTATTGACTTAGCGGCTTTTTTCATTTTTTGATTTGGACAATGACTGCCATTAACTTCCTCGACAATTATGCGAAGGAAAACTTGGGCTTGAAACCTTATTGAAAGGTGTAAAGAATGATTCTCCTGAAATTGAATGCACATTTGAATTAATTGAGAACTACCCTGCCCCGGGTTAAAATTAGGGTTTTTTCGTGTAAAAAGAAACTCCAACTTCTAGGCTCAAAGGGGTTGACAAGGGATTAACTTCCTTATTTTTCCAGTGTTTGGGAGTTGAAACAATGCCTGTATATCATCAACAAGGTTTTATTTTGAAAGCATACCATTCAACAATTTGGGTATTTTTCGTCATCCTCCCTCCAATCATTGCTCATACAATAAATGAATGAGAGAAACAATGGTATATATATTTTTTTGGAATTTTTTTTGAAAAGCATAAATAACGCGCAAATATGAAAGTGAATAAATTGATTCAAAAACATGCGATGCTCATTTCATTAACATTAACATTAAGTAACAAACAAAGTCTTTAAGCAAGTACACATAATACAAACAAGGAAATTAAAACTGAAGAGAAACAAGGCCTAGTGTCTAATCAATAGCAAGGATGAGCTTTCCCGTCTGACCCACTGGCTTTAGGTAGTGACTTATGATTCTTCGACCAAATCTTCAGCCACTTTGTTCTGGTATATGATGTCTACCAACATGGGGAATCCCTCTCGGTGTGAAAGTGAGCACATCCATTCTAACCAGGTCTTGAACTCGACGTTGGAAGGCATAACAACGTTCAATATCATGGCCTGCAGCTCCTTCATGGTATGGACAATGAAGATCAGTTCTAAATCCTGCTGGAAGAGGATTTGGAGAATTAAGGGGTTTAGTTGTGATCAGACCTTTTAGGACCAAATAAGGGTACAACTCAGAATACGCCATAGGAATAAGGTCAATTGTAGTCCTATTTCTGACTCTGTGATTCAGATTCTGACCAGCATTCCTTTGTGGGGGAGCCCTATCTTCAACTTTTGTCACAAACTCCTTCCTCTTTTGAGACTTTTCAGAGGAATTTCTAGAAGACTCAGCAGCATGGTGCAAAAAGTGAGGATTCTCATAAACAGCTTGGGAAACAATACCCGCAGGGATAACATTGATTTGAGGTATGACAATCTTCTGAGATTGAGTTTCCCTAGCCAACAATGTTTGCATCATCTCCATGAGCACATCCATGTTTCCTTTCAACTCATTGAGGTCTTCTCTAACCCTTCTGTTATGCTGCTCTTGATTTTCCATTCTTCTTCCAATGTTGGCTTCAGTTCCAAATCTGTGCTTAGGAATCAGCTTGACGGGTACTCAACAACTGATGACGAGAACGAATGAAAATGAGCGACTATGAATGCAAAATGAATGCAAATATGAATGCAATGATATGCAAAAATGTGAAAACATATTAAACATAAAGTCATGGTATCACAAGTCCAAGGTACGGATGGAGGATATTCAGATTGCTTTCCTTACAAGGATCTTGCCGGGTAAGCTATAAAGTTAAAGGGATCCCAAAGTTAACAATCCCTATGGTTGTTTATCACACACGCCATAAGCATGACGATTGATTGACTCCACCATATGAATCTCTTTTGGGTGAGATCTTCGTATCGACACCCACGAGAGCAAATTTTCTCGGGAGTCCATACTACGTGATCATCGACACGAGGTTTAAAACAAAGTCTCAGAGTTATGGACCTTTCTCAATTGTTTGATGCACGTGTCAGCTTTATATATTCTTGACAGTCAATCAACTCCATTGAGTAAGTCTATTCCAAGTGAGGTTTTCGTATCGAGCCACGCGAGGGCGAACCCTGGTGCCCCATACTACGCAACCATCAACCGATGTTTTAACCAAAAGGTTCCAAAGGTCCTCAGAGTCGACGACCCTAATGAAAATAACTGAGCACACACGTCAAAAGCTTGACGGTCGTCATTGTTCTCATTAGAATCTACTCCAAGTGAGGTTTTCGTATCGACAACCCATGAGAGTGGTTCTCTCAGGAGCCCATACTACACAACCTCGCTAACTTATGTTTGCACTCGAAAGCCCGGGTATAAAGCCTTTCACTCAAGTTTCAAAATATCGATCCAAGAACCACAAGGTATATTATGGAAAGCGATAAAGAAAGCGGTAAAAGATAAACAAGTAAGACATAAAGGTAAGCATACAAACAAGCGCGAAGCAACCTAGATTAGGCTTGACTTGCATAGGGGTGAACCAGTCCCCAGCAGAGTCGCCAGCTGTCGTACCTCGAAAAATACGATCCTCGCGAATGCGGTCGTGGCTGGGCTGACTTGAGAGTCGCCACCTAATTTTATTTTATTCCCAAAGAGGGAAAGGGAAAATATAGATAAAACCCGGGAAGAAAGGATAAAGACAAGGTCATCGTAACCATTGTCGGGGTTCGGAAGTCGGTTATGCAGGGGGAAGGTATTAGCACCCCCTACATCCATCGTACTCGATGGGAACCTTCTAAGTTGTCACGCGCGAAAGTATGTTTATGCCTAATGAATTACTTGCTAAAAGAGGAAAAAGATTCAAATTTTATTTATCTTTCTTTAGGAGTCGAATTGCACTAAAGACTATGGATAGTTTATTCTGAACCAACAAGCCAAGTGTCTTGCGACGGAATAATCGGAGCGAATAACGAAAGCTCGTAATCCTCCTTTCTACCACTTAAGGCTCGTGGCGTACAATTTCTCTCATGTTATTAAAGTGTTTTAATACCTAAAACCACTTGACGTTGGATCAAGGGTTTGGATTTAAAGAAACATTTTGGTAGGTCGATTGCGAGGCATAAAGCGATCGCGAAGGGTGAGTGCAAAAATGGAGGTTAAGGGTTAAATGGTTACGCAAGAATGATTCCTAATACTAAGCTAAGGTGGAGCCGTTGGAGCTCGAGTTAAACCGAAAGCGTCGAAATTTAGCTCTTTAACTATCTTAGAATCGATTCAAATTTAGAATCATTCTATGAGAAGTCGAGCGTTACTCTATAATCAAATAATTATTTAAATAAAAGAAATATGATAAAAATAAATAATTGGTCTCATATTGATTTAAATAACATCGATTTGTTGAAATCGAATATTTAAATCGTTTGTTATATCATCGACCATAAATAAAAAAAAATAAAGTCGCAATAATAATAAAATGATAGTTTGGCCTCATATTTAATTTAAATAACGTCGATTTATTTGAAATCGAATATTTAAATATTTATTCATCGGCCGAAATAAAATAAATAGAAATAATGAGAAATAATAAGAAAAATAAAAGTGTGGCCTCAAATTAGGGGATAACGTCGATTTATTAGAAATCGAATATCACCACTTATCATTGGCCGAATAAATAATAAAATGATAAATAAAAATGGTTCTAAAATTAATTAGAAAAACCATAAAATAATGGAAAGAAGGTCTCATATCAATTTGGACAACGTCGATAAATCGAATGTCACAAATCGGATAATTATATCATAGACCAAATAAAAATGCGAAATAAATCGATAAATCGATAAATAAATAGGAAATATAAAAATGGCCTCAAATTGGTTTAGACAACGTCACTAATTGGAATGTCAATAAACCATATTTTTATCATAGGCCCCAAAAATAATAAATATAAAATAATGAGAAAATAATGAAATCGGTCTCAATTTAATGGATAACGTCGATTAAATAATCGAATATCACATCTTATCATTAACCGAATAAATCGAATAATCGATTAAATAATAACGAAAATAAAAGTCGGCCTCATACCGGTATTGACAACGTCGAATCGAAAAATGATTGAATATCAATACCGTGATTATATCATCGGCCCAAATAAATGAACAAGAGATTTATGCTTTTCTTTTAAGACAATTTATTATTTTTATATCAAAGAGATAAACAAAATAAAAACATAGTAGTTTTTTTATTAAAAAAACAGCAACAAGAACATGAGTCATTTGAACTCAAGGTGGGGCGCAGGCCCATCAACCTCAGCCTAAATCCACCGAACCTGGGTCAACAATAACCCGGTTTACTTCATAATCCATCCAAAAAGAGAACCAAAACGTGAGAATGCTAGAAAACCCTAGTTGTTTTGGTCCATAACACCAACTCATTAATCATGCTGACAAGTGGCCATATTTTAGTAGGAGAGTGAAACAAGGCAAATTGAATGAGTCAACTCACTTTCTCTCAATAGACAACAACGCAATCTCTTTTCTCTTTTTCCGCCGAAAACAACATAAGCAATTTTTCAACTCAGTCATAAGAACCTCATCGTATCATCAAACAGATCAAACAAACGAGTAGGGGGTAAACATCACATAGCAACACAAATCTGAAAGAAATCTAACCCCACTCTAAAAACCTAGAAAACCCTAACCCCCAATTCCACATTTCCGCGGTGATTTACCACACATAACAACAATAATGAAGCAACAGTGAAGCAGTAATAGCAAGAAGAGCTCAACAATCGATTTACCGATTCGGGATTATCAGTGAGTATGGTGAGTGACTCGTTCTTGGCTTCTTTTGATTTTTCCACGCTTGAATCTTCTTCTTCTTCTTGTTTCTGTTGCGTGTTGATGTGTGATACTATTGGTTGTTGCTGTGTATGAATGAAGTCTAGCTCAGCCTTACTTCAGAACTCCGATGAGGTGTTTCTGAGAGGCTTAAAATAAGAGCTTTAGTGAGGTTTATGGGGATTGTTTTATCAGAGTGACGTTAGGGTTTTTTTGTGCTCTTTGTGGCTAGCTCTCTCTTTTCCTTGCACAATGATTGAGGTTTTTTTTTTAGGTGTTTTTTTTCTCCTCTTTCTTGTCAATGATTGTATCGGTTTCTTTTATAGGAGGATTTGGGGTAAAATCTATACATGAGAGTGAGGATCTTCTGAGATAAATTCGCTCACATGTGTGGAATGAGCTGCGCAAAATCCTCAAAACCGTTAGAGAGGGATGCTCTGGTGATTTTGTGAGATTGTGTGGGGTCCAGGAGATGATGATTTTTGTTTGTTATGTGAGCTGGACAATTCTCTAGAATGCTTGTGGTCCCGTGAACTTTGAGTCTTTACTGATACCAATTTTACTGCAGTTATTAACTCAGTAATTTTTCTTGCTTGTCTATAGGTCTTTTGGTGCATAATACATCTCAACAGGTGCTCATGGAGACTTGATGGTTCAATATTTCTAGCTGAATTTTGAACTCTGAATTGATTTGTTAACACATGAGTAAATGGACATTATGGTCATAACAAGTTGTCTTCTCTACATTTGTTTTAATCCATTGGTCTTTTAATTGGACATGATCATCTTGTCTTGCAGGTTTGAAGAAACATGGAGAAAGGTGTGAATTTGGAGCTGGCTTGGCTGGTACGCAGTTGATGAGGGTTGCTGACCCTGCTGAGATCATTGCTGCCGCGGCAGCTGCTGGTGCCGATAAAAATGTTACACAGATGTGAGAGAATTTTTCTGAGATGGTGTTGATTGTGGAGCCACCCGGGGCATGTCTCGCAGTTGGGGCTTCGGTACTGGGCTTGCAGGTCTCCTGGTAAATGTCAACGATCCCCAACTCTCCCATTTTACGCCTTGTCATTTGAAGCTCTTGGCCCGTGCTAATAGCCTGGGAATTTTCTTCTTCAATGCTGATACAAAAACTCCTCCTCAAGTCTCATCACCATCTCAACCGTGTCGAGAGGATCGGCCACCACAGCAGCAAATTTGGACCCTCTAGTAAGTTCAGTCCCATCTGCCAATGCCAATCGTTTTCCTTTTGACAATGTCACTGACCTTAATTACCGTTTCAGGTTCAACTGCACAGGTAATTTGAAGGTGGTGTTTCCAGGATTGTAATGTAAATCCTGCACTTGTTTTGTCTTTGCTTGCTTGTAAGTTTTATCCTTGTTTTGCCACAATTATTTTGCTCTTTTGCATGATGACCCCTATTTAATTAAGTGGCATGATATGTTTGTCAGGTGGTTCTGGATCATTGCTTGAACAAACTGATAGTGTGAAAACTGGGCATCATTTGGTGTGTTGATGACCATCAATAAGAAATCATGGATTTACTGTTATGGCCTGGTATTTTCAATGAAAAAGAAAAGGCAAGGAGCAAGGTCACATAACTGGTAGCATGAGTTTTACAGTAAGAATCCAGAAACTTATTTCTTAAGGATTTGAGTGGTTGTAGCTTAAACATTAGTTTTCCTTGCCTTCTGAATTTTTCTCAACTTATATTCTGATTCAACTTCTTTGTGTATATTCCATGTGTCGCTCCCGCCAAATGAAAACAGGGTCATATGAAGGTACAGACGCGAACGGTCGGCGAAGGGAACAGTGAGAACACCCAGCCGTGGACTCACTGGAGAATGAAGAGAGTCGCCAGCTAGGCATTTTTATCCCGGAGGAAAGGTAATGCTGCATAGACCTAGAAAAAGATGGATAAGACGGTTGCGAACCAGAGAGACTGAGAAAGGGGGTTGGTTACAACCTGGGAAGGTATTAGCACCCAGATTGTCCGTCGTACTCGACGGGATCCACGCTTAAAAGATTTGTGCTATAAAGGGGTAGTGTCAGTGCAATTTGTGCATAAAAGAGCTGGAAAAGGATGTACAGGTGTCAGTGTAAAAGAGAGTGAAGTGTATAAATGAAGTGTCAGTGTAAGAAATGAATGGAATGCTCAAGATCATGAGGCTTAAAAGAATAAGGCTAGAAAGAGGGGGAATATACAGAGACTTTTGTTCGATAACTGTTAAGTTATGCCTACGTATCCTCTCGTGCAATGAGGAAGTCAGAACACCGTAGTTCGACCCAAAGAGACTGAAAGATGAATTGACTGATGATGAACTGCTTGCTTGTCTATGCTCAAGTGTATGACCTGTCTGGCTCAGGTGCAAACTGTCTTGCATTAGACGGAAGAAGCAAGTTTTCGTTTATGAGTGAATGAGATGAGAAAAGAATCCCGAAGGAGACGATTATTGTTTGTTTTTGTGTTTTCAGTCTTTTATTGCTTTTGGAAGTTTGTCATAAGTTAATGAGCTTAAGCCTGAACCAATGGGTCAGTAAACTCATCACACCATCCCTCTGATTAGGGGTAATGAGAATACCTTAAGTGTGAAGTCAGATTCTCACACTTAATCACCATGGTGTAGGATTAAGATCATTAACCTGCTTGTGATTATTTAAATGTTTTTGGTGTTTTTGTTTAGTGTTAAGTAATGAGGTTAAGCCATAATCAAGGATTAAACAGACCCATTACACCATCCTAATAGAAGGATAATAGATGAGAATGTTTAAGCTGAGGAAAGCTCCTCAACTTAATCCATGATTAGGGATTAAACTCATGACAAAACAAGCCTTTGATTAAGTGGATTTTATTTAATGATATGATGAAGAAGTGATTTTTAGGGTTTGTAAGACAACTTGAGGGGGACTTGTCCATTAACACTAGGGTTAGTCCTTCTTAACCAATTAAGGAAGAATTAGAACCCTAATGCAAGGCCCAAGTTACAAGTGAGATGTCTTGATGATTATTATGTGAATTGATTAAGAGATTTAAACACATTAAGGGTTTAACACTTAGGATTAAAGTTATACACTCCATCCTAATAGAAGGATGCAGGCATAAGCTTAATCACAAAGCCTTAAAGCCTTTAGGGTTTGGTCCCTGATTATGAGGTGAGAAGAGAGGACTCAAAGAGAGACACAAAGGTAAAACTATGAGGGGAGACTAATCAAAACCCTAAATCATTGTTATGCTTGGTTGTCCCTAAGGTTTGTGAGGTTTTCAAAAGAAGATCTTCAATGGAACCACCAGGAAGCAGATGAAAGGATCAAGAGAAGCAAAGTGACTTGCTTCATTCAAGAAGTCAAGTCATTTGAAGAAAGAAAGTGAGAAGAAGAAGAATGAGCAAGCTCAAACTCAAACACATATAAAAATGCAGCAATGGATGCAAGAGAGATGAAAAGAAAAGTTATGAGAGGTGAAGGCAAATTCACTTCTCAAAGTTACTTACCACCTGAAATGTTAGAAAGAAATGCAATGCAATGCAAGATGGGATGAAATGGCATGATGCTAAGCAAAACCAGAAGCATGTTGATGATGATTATGATGTTATGAGGTGCTGCAAACATGAGGCAAGACATGGAGATGTTCATACAAGATCATGGATGCAAATGATGCAAACTAAGGAGCATGAATGAACATGAAAAGTTATGAAACACACAAGGTAAATGACATGGCAAATATGTGATGCAATGATCAAACATGCTTCCTACATGTCTTAAGATGTCAAATGGAACACAAGCATGCATAAAATGCAAAGACAAGTCATGTTATGCAAGAGAATGCAAGAGGGATGCATATGAAAGCCCAAATTTGGGTTTATGGACAATGCATCAAACAAAAACCCAAAACATAAGCAAACCCTAAGATAAAAAATGGAAAATGCCACCCAAAGAAACCCTAAACCTATACTAAACCAAGGTCCAAAGGGGAGGTCTCAACTCTTAACCAATCTCAAGTTATGAATTTTCTAAGTTATTAGGGTTTTTTAGGGTTCTTAACAAAAGAAATGCCAAACAATTGGAAAATGCAAGATCAAATCATGGCCATTTTATCCTAGAAACTACATGCTAAACATAAAACAATGCAAGAAGAACCAATGTCCAACTCTTCCTAGATAGGCAGAAATGAATTTTTGAACCCATGATCAAAATAATGCATAAAAAATGATTTAATTCAATGAAAAATTCTTAAAATGCATCAAGATCAAAAAAGAAATTTGGTTTGAAGGTTGGACAATGTTTCTAAATACCTTAGAACATCTCATGAATTTTTTTGTAATTTTTAAATACCTAAAAGTATTTTTAATTAATTAATTCCCATTAATCAATTAAAAATAATCTTTTAAATACTTAAAAATACTTTTTTAATGATAAAAAATAAAATAAAAATATTTTTGTGTCATAAAAATTAATAAAACTCTAAGGAAAAAGTTTCATAATTTTTAGGAATTTTTTACTATTTTAAAATAAATATGCAAATAAAAGGAAAAGAAAATAAATTAAAATTAAATAAAAGGAGAAGTAATCAGGATGGAGGGCCAGGATTGGGTCTGGATTCAAATTGGTTGACTGGCGCGTGAATGGAGGGTCTGGATTCAATCTGGCCAAATTAATTTAATTACGAATTAATTAAAACTAATTAAGTGGATTAGGGCAAACGAAATGATCTGGGCCATCCATACTGGAGGGAAGTCAACAGGTCAAAGGCCATCTACGGCTCACATTCAAATGATCATTAATCACGCAATTAGGGCTTAAACACTTTCAGGCTGCCGGAGAAGACTTCCGGTCGTCTTCTCCGGCCAGCATCCCCCTGAGAAATCCCCAAAACCCTCAAAACGTAACAAAAACAAAATCTACGAATTGGGAAATGTTCTCCAACCCCTCACGAATCAAACCCCTCTCCCAAAACAAATTTCTTTTCCCTAACTAAGCTGAATCGAAGAAAATGAAAACTAGGGCACGCAGGTTTCAGAGAGAAATTAAATGCTCATTTCAAAGCCATTTTAGAAACCAATGACATCAGGATGATCAGTGAAGCACATAGAACAAGTTTATAACATGAAAAATGATTTCTGGAAAAATAATTTTCAAGCTACCTGAGATTCGAAGCCTTCACTCTGATGACTTTCTGGCCACTTCTCCTTGTGCAATCCACTCCACTTGATCCCCAGATGATGTTTGAATGCTCAAAAGAAATTTATGTTGGCTGGATAATGAGTTTCGAAAGCTCCTGCTTCAACTCAGTCAGAAATGGCTATGGTGATTCTGGCACTTTCAGGTCATTGTGAGGGGTTGTTTGTGATCCTGAGGGTGAATGGAGAAGGTCTGTGGTGTTTGTTGGTATGTTTGTGAGCTATGGTGAGAGTTTCGAAGGAAACTGCAAAATGAGGTGAAGAATGGCAGTGGGATGTTCTTGCTTGTTTCAGGCCAGGCTCTTGGTGGTTTGAGGTCTATGGAGTGAGGTGAGATGAATGGTGAAGATGGTTTTTGTGTTTGAAGGCTGGGCAGAGGGTTTCGAAGACAAATGCAGCTTGGTGTGTTTTTTGTGAATGTTGTGTATGAGAGAGTTTCAGCCTTGCTTTCTCATATCTTTGGCTTGCCAAGGGATATTGTATTATAATCCTATAGGTCAGATGATGTGACCTGGCCTATAGTGATTGGTAAGTTTGCTTTTGCACAAAGTCCACCTTTTGTGTAAGTGAGGTATGGCTCATGATCTAGGCAAGTACAAAGCATGGTTCTGGTGCAGCATGGTGTGGTGAGAGGCTAGCTTAGTGCAGTAACCAATGCAGCAAGTTGTAGGAAGAATGATCATGAGTTTTGCAACTTGTGGCTTTTTGGTTCACATGTGATTCCTTTGTCCAACCAACCATAGAACCATGGGCATTCTTGGTTCATTCTGAATTTTATGACTTAGAGAATGTTTGCATACTGGTTTGGAGTGAATTAGAAGTCACATTGGGCTTTGGTTCATGATCTTGCAAAATTTCCATTTGAGGCATGCCTTGAAAATCAATGATTTTGGCCAACTTTGTCACACCATAACTTTTGATCCAAGAAGAGTTTGATCATGTTCTTGTACTTTTTGAAAAGGGAAAGATGAGATCTACAACTTTCATGACCAAAGTTTTTCCATTTGAAGCATTTTTGGATCAATAATCAAAGCTTGAAAAATGACCTAAAATGAAGCATTCTTGAAAAGTCAACTATGCCCAAAAAGTCAACATTTGCAAAAACCCTAAATTCTTGATTTTTATGAACTTCAACCTTCTTCCATGATCAAATAAAGATCATATACACTCAAAATGATGAAGATCACCCATTGGTTGGGTCATTGGGGGCCTCAGATGCCCTGATTTTACACTGACTTGTCTGAAAAGTCAACCCTTGATCAGATGACTTCCCCATGGAATTTGTTCATGAAAATTGATATGCATACTCCCTATACCATATAGAGACCAATGGAAACAAGAATGACCAAAAAATTTGGGGTTATGGCCTCTGAAACCAAAACCCTAATTTTAGGTCAACTGTGCAGTCAATCCTGGCTCTGCATCCACTCAAACCCTAGTTCTTGTGATTCTTTTGCATTTTTGACTTTGAGAGGGTGTACTATGATGCTTGAACACATATGGATCCCTTTGAAGTGATTGGTTGCCTTTGGAGTGGCTCAAGAAGCCCTGAGATTGCTCAGATCACAAACCCTAGGTGCAGATGACTTATAAACTATGCAGTGAATCAAAAATGAGATGTGAGATGATATGATTGTGCTTATGCATATGAGAATGATCACAAGCCATGGTGAAATGGGTGAGGGCAAATTTGGGGTGTTTACAGCTGCCCCTATTCAAACATGAGTTAGCTGTGCAGGATGTAAGCGACGGCTTATCAGGCAAACAAGATAACTTGTGGTTGAATACCAAAGACAGTCCAAAATTTGCACTCACAGAATGAAGAAGAAAAGGGATATAGATTGTAAAAGGAAAATAAAGTATATTGTAAAGTGTGGGCGACGGAGGACGACCGTCGAGCAGAGGACGACTGCTGGGTAAATAGCAATGACGGGGACGGCCGACATGCTGGGGATAAAAGGTAAAGCCAAGACGGGGACGGCCGACTAGCTGGGAAAAATAAAATCGTGATGGGGACGGCCATCAAGATAAAGCTGTAAAATTTTCTGGGGGATTGATGAAACATGACGGGGACGGCCATCAAGTTCACAAAGGTAAAGTAACCAACGATGGGGACGGCCATCGGGCTAAAAGGAAAAGGGACCACGACGGGGACGGCCATCGGGTTAAAGAATAAATGAAATAAACAGATGATGGGGTACGGCCATCAAAGGTGAAGGATGATCACCTAGCAGGGGACGGCTGCTCTGTTGGAGAATAAAGGAAGTATGATGGGGACGACCATCAAAGGTGGAGGACGACCACCTGGCAGGGTACGGCTGCCGAAAATATCAACGATGGGGACGGCCATCGGATAGAAAAGGTCAACGATGGGGACGGCCATCGGACGACCATCAAGAAGCGGAGGACGACCACTCAGCAGGGGACGGCTGCTAAAAAGATCAACGATGGGGACGGCCATCGGATGAGCATGATGGAGGACGACCATCAAGAAGTGGAGGACGACCACTCAGCAGGGGACGGCTGCTCTCGGGGTATCATAACACAGGACGAGTGTTAGATAAAGGAAAAAAGCTTACTTGGCGATCTACTGGGGGTATAGTAAACACGGACGAGCGTTTACAACCAAGAAAGGAAAGTATAAGTGTTTGGTATTATGTATAGATTAATGATGCGGACGAGCATCCTTAAGACTATGATACGGACGAGTATCATGTAGAAACAAACTGACACATGTTCAGAGATGATGATACGGACGAGTACCATCTGGTTAAAAAAGAACACGGACGAATGTTGCATCTGAAGGGACTCTTCTGGGGAATAGTAGACACAGACGAGTATCTATATTCAAGAAGACACAAGTGTTTGACACAGTGTATGGATTAAAGATGTGGACGAGCATCCTTAAGACTTATGACACGGACGAGCATCATGTAGAAACAAACATTAGACGCAATGTTCTGAGATGATGATACGGACGAGTACCAACTGGTTAACAAAGAACAAGGACTATTGTTGAATCTGTGGGGTTATGAGTGGTGTATACAAGATACGGACGAGTATCTGTATAAGTGTATCGTGAGTAGTGAGTATATATAGATGAGTATTTTAACTGCTGGAGAGAATGACACGGACGGGTGCCAAGAGAGAAAAGTGTAATATGAACAAGTATCTGCTATACAAAGTCTAGGCGACTGCGCCGGGGATATGACACGGACGGGTGTCAGGAGAGTGTATACATAGGTATGTGTGGGTGCAAAGGGGACGTCTTTGGCTTTCTGCTGGTAATATGACACGGACGGGTGTCATGAAGTATCCGTGATACGGGTAATCTTGTTATAAAGAGTGTTCCAGCGATGTATATGGTTGTATTTGTGAATATGAGGCAACTGTTTTTGCTGGGACTCTGGTGAGGATTTCTGTACAATGATGATGAACGGTTATTATTCACAAGCGTTAATCCAGAACATGGCTTATGATTATGCTATGCGTTTGATTTTTTTGCCGTAATGCTCCGTATTAGACGGAATGCTACGCTCTGAGGGGATAGTATGATGCGAATGCTATGATTATGCAAAAATATCAAACCGGGATTCGGATCCCGTTGCCGTGAAGATCTCTGGTTGATCTGTTTGAGGTGAACCTCCCAGCTGGGGATGAGATCATTGGTAGATCCGGAGAGGTGTATCCACTTGGGGATATAGGTCACTGACTGGCATATCCTTGTAATACGGGACCCAGCTGGGGTTTGCAGAAGCCTTCTGTACTCTGTTGTGACTTCTTCGTGCGTTGTTCTTCTGGATAGAGGCTGAGAACCTTGTGGGGAGATGATTCTCTGATTCCTGCATTTGCCGAGGAATAAAGATTGGTACAACAGCTGGGGGATGCTGTTGGTAGCTCAGCTGGGGATAGAGCATTTCGGATGCTGAGATCTTTTGTTGATTTGCCAGCTTGATGAGATGTAGCTTGCATGCCCCAAGTTGCGTCCTGTATACCTGCGATCCTGCAAAGATAAGGAAACGCAAAAAAGGTCCCGAGGTATCCTTTACTGGATTCCGTCATAGGAGTTAAGCATTTTCGAGAGTAAGTATATTCCCTGTAAGCATGTGTTTTATTATTATTATTTTTGGGAGAAAAACATCTGTACTTATGCAATTGATTTTTTAGAGACATCAGACATCCTTTGCAAATAAAAATATACAAAACGAAACATGACTGAAAAAATCTGATTTTATTAATTCATGTGCCCTGAATTGGCAAGATATAGTCAAAGAAACATGTCTCCTGAAATGAGGAGATTGTTACAAATTGAGAAACAAAGTGCTGGCAGTGTTGACGACGCTTTGAGGAGCTTCCTCTGCTGCTATGACCCGTATGACTTTTGACTTTCTTCTCGTCTTGCTTTCTGAAGAAGACTGATTCTGATTGAGGCTTGATCCTTTGGAGTTTTAACCAAGTTGTAAGTGATACAAACGAATTCAGAGTGCAGTTGTTCGCTTATTTCCTTATTTTGCATGGATCGCCCTTTCGGGTTTTCGATCCATCGGGATACCCATTTTTGCCTGAGTTGTCCAATGCGGCTTTTCAACTCAGCGGGTGTACATTTTTCTTTTATTTCCCTTATTTTTGCCCGAGTCTTTTATTCTGTTTTTAACTCGACGGGATGCCCTATTTTTGCCTGGACTTACATTCTGTTTTTATGTCCAGCGGGTCATTTTATGCGAAGTATTTTTTAACTGCATCTGAATTCACAGGGGACGGGAAATCTTCACCATCCATGGTGCTGAGCATCAGCGCTCCACCAGAGAAAACTTTCTTTACCACGAATGGTCCTTCATAGTTTGGAGTCCATTTGCCCCTGTGGTCTGTATGAGGAGGTGTCGCTCCCGACAAGTGACACAGGGTCAGATGAAGGTACAGACGCGAACGGTCGGCGAAGGGAACAGTGAGAACACACAGCCGTGAACTCACTGGAGATGAATAGAGTCGCCAGCTAGGCATTTTTATCCCGGAGGAAAGGCAATGCTGCATAGACCTAGAAAAGATGGACAAGACGGTTTGCGAACCAGAGAGACTGAGAAAGGGGGTTGGTTACAACCTGGGAAGGTATTAGCACCCAGATTGTCCGTCGTACTCGACGGGATCCACGCTTAAAAGACTTGTGTTTTAAAGGGGTAGTGTCAGTGCAATCTGTGTATAAAGCTGGAAAAGAATGTACAGGTGTCAGTGTAAAAGAAGTGAAGTGTAACATGTATAAATGATGTGTCAGTGAAAGAATGAGAATGAATTGCTCAAGATAATGAGGCTTAAAAGAATGAAGCTGAAAGAGGGGGAATGGACAGAGACTTTTGTTCGATAACTGTTAAGTTATGCCTACGTATCCTCTCGTGCAATGAGGAAGTCAGAACACCGTAGTTCGACCCAAAGAGACTGAAAGGTGAATTGACTTGTGAACTGCTTGCTTGTCAATGCTCAAGTGTATGACCTGTCTGGCTCAGGTGCTTACTGTCTTGCATTAGACGGAAGAAGCGAGTTCTCGTTTGTGAATGAAGGTGATGAGAAAAGAATCCCGGAGGAGACGATTATTGTTTGTTTTTGAGCTTTCAGTCTTTTATTGCTTTTGAAGGTTTGTCATAGGATAATGAGCTTAAGCCTAAACCAATGGGTTAGTAAACTCATCACATCTTCCCTCTGATTAGGGGTAATGAGAATTACCTTAAGTGTGAAGTCAGATTCTCACACTTAATCACCTTTAGTGTAGGATTAAGATCATTAACCTACTTGTGATTATTTAGATGTTTTTGTGTTTTTTGTTTAGTGTCGAGTAATGAGGTTAAGCCATAATCAAGGATTAAACAGACCCATTACACCATCCTAAAAGAAGGATGATAGATGAGAGTGTTTAAGTTGAGGAAAACTCCTCAACTTAATCCATGATTAGGGATTAAACCCACGACAAAACAAGCCTTTGATTAAGTGGATTTTATTTAATGGTATGATGATGAAGTGAATTTTATGGTTTGTAAGACAACTTGAGGGGGACTTGTCCATTAACACTAGGGTTAGTCCTTCTTAACCAGTTAAGGAAGAATTAGAACCCTAATGCAAGGCCCAAGTTACAAGTGTGATGTCTTGATACTTATTAAATGAGTTGATTAAGAGATTAAAACACCTTAAGGGTTTAATACTTAGGATTAAAGTTATACACTCCATCCTAAGAGAAGGATGCAGGCATAAGCTTAATCACAAAGTCTTAAAGCCTTTAGGGTTTAGTCCCTGATTATGAGATGAGAAGAGATGACTCAAGGAGAGACACAAAGGTAAAACTATGAGGGGAGACTAATCAAAACCCTAATTCATTATCATGCTTGGATGATCCTAAGGTTTGTGAGGTTTTCAAGGACAAACTTCAGAGGAGCCACCAGGAAGCAGATGAAGAAGATCAAGAGAAGCAAAGTGACTTGCTTCATTCAAGAAGTCAAGTCACTTGAAGAAAGAAAGTGGGAAGGAGAAGAATGAGTAAGCTCAAACTCAAACACACATAAAAATGCAGCAATGGATGCAAGAGAGATGAAAAGAAAAGTTATGAGAAGTGAAGGCAAATCCACTTCCCAAATTTACTTACCACCTGAAATGTTAGAAGGAAATGCAATGCAATACAAGATGAGATGAAATGGTATGATGCTAGGCAAAACCAGAAGCATGTTGATGATGATTATGATGTTATGAGATGCTGCAAACATGAGGCAAGGCATGGGGATGTTCATACAAGATTATGAATGCAAATGATGCAAGTTAAGGAGCATGAACAAACATGAAATGTTATGAATCATACAAGACAAATGACATGGCAAATATGAGATGCAATGATCAAAGATGCTTCCTATATGTCTTAAGATGTCAAATGAATCACAAGAATGCACAAAATGCAAAGACAAGTCATGTTATGCAAGAGAATGCAAGAAGGATGCAAAAGAAAGCCCAAATTAGGGTTCATGGATCAAACATCAAACAAAAGTCCAAAACAGAAACAAAACCCTAAGATAAAAATGGAAAATGGCACTCAAAGAAACCCTAATCCTATGCTAAAGCAAGGTTCAAAGGGGAGGTTCCAACTCTTAACCAAACTCAAGATATGAATTTTCTAAGTTATTAGGGTTTTTTAGGGTTCTTAACAAAAGAAATGCCAAACAATTAGAAAATGAGGAAACAAATCATGGCCATTTTATCTTTGAAAATACATGCTAAACACAACACAATGCAAGAAGAATCAATGTCTCAACCTTCTCCAATAGGCAGAAATGAATTTTTGAATTTAGTATCAAATTAATGCATAAAAAATGATTTAATTCAATGAAAAATTCTTAAAATGCATCAAGATCAAAAAAGAAATTTGGTTTGAAGGTTGGACAATGTTTCTAAATGTCTTAGAACATTTCATGAATTTTTTTGTAATTTTTAAATACCTAAAAGTATTTTTAATTAATTAATTCCCATTAATCAATTAAAAATAATCTTTTAAATATTTAAAAATACCTTTTTTATGATGAAAAATAAAATAAAAATATTTTTGGGTCTTAAAAATTATTAAAACTTTAAGGAAAAAGTTTCATAATTTTTAAGATTTTTTTGCTATTTTAAATTAATTATGCAATTTAAATGAAAGAAAATGAATTAAAAATTAAATAAAATAAAAGTCAGAGGAAAGGAGGGCCAGGATGAGCCTAGGATTTGAATTGGTTGACTGGCGCGTGATCTTGTGGCCAGGATTGGTTCTGAGTTAATTACATTTAATTAAAACTAATAATAAAATTAGGGCTAATCAAAGAGATCCTGGTCTTTCCCTTGCGCGCGCAGTCAACAAGTCAATGGCAATCAATGGTCCAAATTCAAACTAGCATTAATGACTGTAATTAGGGCAAATCACTCTCAGGTGGCCGGAGAAGACCTCCGGTCGTCTTCTCCGGCCAGCACCTCACCTGAAAAATCTCCAAACCTCTCAAAACGTACCAAAAATGAAAACCAAGAACATGGAAATGATCCTCATCCTCTCACGAACCAAACCCCTCTCTCAAAACAAATTTATATTTCCTAAATCAACTGAATCGAAGAGAAAAAGGTTCTAGGTCACGCAAGCTTCAGAAACAAATTAAATGCTCAAATCACAACCATTTTCAAAACCAATGGTACCAGAAAGATCAGTGAAACAAATAGAACAAGTTTGTAACAAGAAAAACAACTTCTGGAAAAATAAATTTCAGGCTACCTGAGATTCGAAGCTTTCAGTTTAGGAACTTTCTGGCCACCTCTCCTTGTGCAATCCACTCCACCTGATCCCCAGATGATGTTTGAATGCTCAAATGGAGTTTAAGTTGGCTGGATAGTGAGATTCGACAGCTTCTGCTCAAGCTTGCTCAAAAATGGCAATGGTGTTTCTGGAGGTTTCAGGCCATGGTGAGTGATGGTTTATGGTCCAGATGATGTATGGAGAAGCTTTGCAAGGTTTGTTTGGCTGTTTGTGGGCTAGGGAGGGAGATTCGAATGAATCTGCAGAATGAGGGTGAAGAATGGCAGTGGGGTGCTTTGGCTGTTTCAGGCTTATGCTTTGGGTGGTTTCTACTCAATGATACATGGTGAGTTGAATGGAGGAAAAGGTTTTTGTGTTTGCAAGCTGTGGAGAGGAATTAGAAGCAAGTTGCAAATGGGAGTGTTTTTGTGAATGTGTCTTGTGTGATGGTTTCAGCCTTGCTTCTTCTTATGGCTAGATTGCAAATTGATAACATAAACAAATCTGATTGGCTGGATGATGTGACTTGTGCTTTTGTGATTGGTAAGTTTGCTTTTGCCAAAAGTCAAAAATCTTGTAAGAGAAGCATGGGCTTGATACTAGGCAAGTACAAGGGCTAGGGCTGGCGCAGCATGGTGAGTGTGTGAGGCTGGCTTGATTCAAGGACCAATGCAGCAAGTTGGTGAAGCATGATCATGAGTTTTGCAACTTGGTTACTTTATGGATTTTCATGAAAAATGCCTTGTTACATGAACTAAGCACATGTGATCTTTGGTTCAAATCTGATTTTTGGGACTTAGAGAATGTTTGTGTGCTGGTTTGAGAGGAATTAGAAGTCACATAATGCATTGGTTCATGACTTTGCAAAATTTCACACTTGGTGCATCTCTTGAAAATAAGTGATTTTTGCCAACTTTAACAAACCATAACTTTTGATCCAAGATGAATTAGATCATGTTCTTGTACTTTTTGGAAAGGGAAAGATGAGATCTACAACTTTCATGACCAAAGTTTTTCCATTTGAAGCATTTTTGGATCCAAAATCATGGCTTGAAAAATGACCTAAAATGAAGCATTCTTGAAAAGTCAACTATGCCCAAAAAGTCAACATTTGCAAAAACCCTAAATTCTTGATTTCTATGAACTTAAACCTTCTTCCATGATCAAATAAAGATCATATACACTCAAAATGATGAAGATCACCCATTGGTTGGGTCATTGGGGGCCTCAGATGCCCTGATTTTACACTGACTTGTCTGAAAAGTCAACTCTTGATCAGATGACTTCCCCATGGAATTTCTTCATGAAAATTGATATGCATACTCCCTATACCATATAGAGATCAATGGAAACAAGAATGACCAAAAAATTTGGAGTTATGGCCTCTGAAACCAAAACCCTAATTTTAGGTCAACTGTGCAGTTCATCCTGGCTCTGCATCACCTCAAACCCTAGTTCTTGTGATTCCTCTGCAATTTTGACTTTGAGGAGATGAAATATGATATAAGAGAACACATGGACCCCTTTGAATTGATTGGTGGCCTTTGGAATGGCCCAAGGTGCTTTGGGATTGCTCAGATCACAAACCCTAGGTGCAGATGCCTTAAAAACTATGCAGTGAATCAAAAATGAAATGTGAGATGATATGATTGTGTTTATGCATATGAGGATGATCACAGGCCATGGTGTGAATGGGTGAGGGCAAATTTGGGGTGTTTACAGCTGCCCCTATTCAAACATGAGTTAGCTGTGCAGGATGTAAGCGACGGCTTAACAGGCAAACAAGATAACTTGTGGTTAAATACCGAAGACAGTCCAAAATTTGCACTCACGGAATGAAGAAGAAAAGGGATATAAATTGTAAAAAGAAAAATAAAGTATATTGTAAAGTGTGGGCGACGGAGAACGACCGTCGAGCAGAGGACGACTGCTGGGTAAATGGCAATGACGGGGACGGCCGACATGCTGGTAAAGTGCAGGAAATAAAGCAATGACGGGGACGGCCGACATGCTGGGGATAAAAAGTAAAGCTACGACGGGGACGGCCGACTAGCTGGGGAAAATCGAATTATGATGGGGACGGCCATCAAGATAAAGTAAGGTTCTCTGGGAATTAATGAAACATGACGGGGACGGCCATCAAGTTCATAAGGCAAAGTAACCAACGATGGGGACGGCCATCGGGCTAAAAAGGAAAAGGGACCACGACGGGGACGGCCATCGGGTTAAAGAATAAATGAAATAAACAGATGATGGGGTACGGCCATCAAAGGTGAAGGACGATCACCTAGCAGGGTACGGCTGCTCTGTTGGGGATAAAAGTAATATGATGGGGACGGCCATCAAAGGTGGAGGACGACCACCTGGCAGGGTACGGCTGCCGAAAATATCAACGATGGGGACGAATGCCGGATAGAAAAGGTCAACGATGGGGACGGCCATCGGACGAGCATGATGGAGGACGACCATCAAGAAGTGGAGGACGACCACTCAGCAGGGTACGGCTGCTCTCGAGGTTTCTCATGACACAGGACGAGTGCCAGATAAACAAAAATCAACAATGGGGACGGCCATTGGATAAAGTGATGAAGGACGATCATCAAAAGGGTGGAGGACGACCACCTAGCAGGGGACGGCTGCTAAAGAAATCAACGATGGGGACGGCCATCGGATGAGCATGATGGAGGACGACCATCAAGAAGTGGAGGACGACCACTCAGCAGGGTACGGCTGCTCTCAGGGTTATCATAACACAGGACGAGTGTTAGATAAAAGAAAATCTGTTGGTGATCTACTGGGGATATAGTGGACACGAACGAGCGTTCACAACCCAAGGAACAAAAGGTACAAGTGTTTGGCATTGTGTATAGATTAAAGATGCGGACGAGCATCCTTAGACTATGATACGGACGAGTATCATGTAGAAACAAAAACTGACACGTGTTCAGAGATGATGATACGGGCGAGTATCAACTGGTTAACAAAGAACACGGACGAGTGTTGCATCTGAAGGGATTCTTCTGGGGAATAGTAGACACGGGCGGGCGTCTATACTCAAGAAGACATAAGTATTTGACACAGTGTATGGAATAAAGATGTGGACGAGCATCCTTAAGACTATGATACAGACGAGTATCATGTAGAAACAAACGCTTGACGCATATTCTGAGATGATGATACGGACGAGTACCATCTGGCGAACAGAGAACATGGACCAATGTTGAATCTGCGGGGATACAGATGGTGTATACAAGATACAGACGAGTATCCGTGTAAGTGAGTATGAGTGATGTATAGTTGAGTATTTATCTGCTGGGGAGAGTGACACGGACGAGTGTCAAAAGGAGAAGAGTATAGTATGAACAAGTATCTGATATACAAAGTGTTTATGTTACTGTGCTGGGGAGATGACACGGACGGGTGTCAAGGAATTGTATATATGAGTATATGTGAGTGCAAAGGGGATGTCCTGGTTTTCTGCTGGGGATATGACACGGACGGGTGCCACAAGGAGTATATACTGATGTTTATGAAAGTGAGGCAACTGTTTTAGCTTTAACTCTCCGCTAGGGAATTTGGGAAGCATTCTGTATACTGTTGACGGGTTGAAAGCTTTTAACTCTGATGGGAACGAAGTGTTGGCAACCCGATGCTTGTTGGAGAGGTTTTCACTGGAGGAAAGACGACTCTGCGTGAGGTATACTTCGTTTAACTGCTCTGAACATCTGTTGGGGATCTGATCATCCTGCTCTGACCCCAATGGGGAGAATTTCTTTTTGCTCTGCTGGGGAAATCCCTTGGAAATGAGAATTCCGATGACTTTATGGGGAAAGATCATCTTTAGACTTGGCTAGGGAAGATGCTGGATCACACAATCCTGCTGAGGAGGGAATTCTGATAATTCTAACTTCGTGGGGAAACAAGGCCTTCAGCTTCCTGTCGGGAAAACTTCACTGTGGACAGATAAGTCCGCTTGGGGACGAGAACGATTCAGTTAGCCTTGAAGTTCTGTTGGGGATATCATCTGCTCCAACTCAGCTGGGGATATCAACCCTTTGGCATGGTTGAGAAAAATATTTGGCAATACTCTGCTGAGGAGAGACTTTGCTGGAGAATCAAAATATGCCCCAAGTATAGCATAACAGCTGCGTTGGGAAGATATGCCAATGAAAATTGGCTTTGACTGAATGCGAATAACCAACTCCTCATGAGGGAATCTTGTCGGCTGAAAGAAGATCTTTATGCTCGGGGAAGAAATAAACTTCCAATGCCCTGCTGGTAAAATAAATACCAGACATTCCCTGAGAATTAATACAGTGCTTCAAACTTCTGAGCTCAACAAAAGCATTACTGATCATCCTGAGTGAACAAGCATCCCTTTACTCTTCAAATGGCCTCAGATTGCATCGTTTATAAAAGATCGTCTTCAGAGGATTTTACAGAAGACTCGGCATCCAGAATTGCCCCAGTGTCTTCAAACTCTCGCAGAAATTCAACAAGTCTTGAGATAACTGCCCCAGATTACGTCTTGAAAACGATTCTTGCCCCACATCAGAGCTAAAACAGAAACCATGCGGTATGAAGATGCAATGCAAATGATGCACAATGCAGATGTATGCTCAATGCCAAGGATATGAGACAAAGATGGTTGGGCGCTAGGGCCAGGTTGATAGATATATATATTTTTTGGTTGCCAAGCAATTGGACTTTTGAAGGTGAATTACCAGACGAGAACTGGTTTATTAAAGGTAGGCCAACAGACGAGAACTGATGGGCAAAGAATACGTCGTCAGACGAGAACTGACTACTTGGGGTTCATTGTCAAACGAGAATTGACTCTGAAAAAGAATGACTGCCAGACGAGAACCGGCGTTCAACAGGTTAAATGAAAAGGTGACCAGACGAGAACTGGTTAAAAGATTCGCCTACCAGACGAGAACTGGTATTTGAAGTTGGTTTGCCAGACGAGAACTGGACTTTAGGTTTGTCTGCCGGACGAGGACTAGACTTTAAAAGGGTTTGCCAGACGAGAACTGGGCTTTGAAAAGTTTTACCAGACGAGAACTGGACTTTGGGTTGATTTGTAAGCTGGGGTTACGGGGCCCTGGGTGTGAGATTGATGTTGGGGGGTTACGACCAATGCAATTATGATGCATATGCTCTATATGCGTCATGAATAACGTATGCAAATGTTTTATGCAATGATTATGAAAGGCCAGAAAAACTCCCGAGGTGGGAAGAAAGGTCTTAGTGACAAGGTTTCTGGTTGAGAGGGGTGACAAAGGCGACGGTGGATAGCATGATTTCCCGACACTCGTCTTGAACTCTGAGATTACTGATACTTGCTCTGCATAGCTAAGGTTTGCCCCTGTTGGGCGAGTCTCTGAACAGACTGTTGCTGATTATCCAATTCCTGGAATAGCAAACTTGGATGTTCTCTCAAAGAGAGTTGCACTTAGTGAACTCTGGAAGTGTCCTGCCCCGGTTTGAGCGTGTAAGCGACTTGATTCATTCTGACTGAGCATTGGAAGATTTCATCCTTGGACCACAGAAATTTCTGGTGGCCTGCCCCTGTTTGGCAGATTCAGCTCTGATCAACTGGCTTTGAATGACGTTCCTCGATCAACTGATGCTTGGGAACTCCCTTTACCCTGACAGATTCCTTGGTCAACAAAACCACTGGATAACACGCCCCTGATTCATAGGCCTATACGATGCGCTTGATTCTGGTCATCATTGTTGAATGATCAAGTTCCCTCGTGATTTCTCTTTGTAGGAACTTCCCTGGTGTCACAAACTAACTTGCAATTAAAACTGTACATTCATAAATGGTAATTTTAATGCAGTACACATGCAAGTTTTTTTGAAAATTTATTTATTTTGATGCTGTGACGGTGTGTGACGAATGGACGATTAGTCCAAACGTAGTGTTGAGTTAGTAAATCATTAGGAGTCAGTTTACGCCACCTTGTCGTAGTATGCTTTCAGAATTGAGCCTGATTCAATTAGGACTTTCAAGGGTTGTAACGTGGTCTGGTTCACGGTTTTAGAAAGAAGGATTTATGGCTCAAAGTTTTTCTGTACCCACCCCTTCTCCTTGATGTTCTCCAGTCCTATGTTCAGCTAATTCGACTTGAGCGCTCGCTTCTCACAAGGGTTTTGTAATGATTGAGGAACCAATGACGTTGATGGTTTACGCACCGATGAGGTTTCTTGGAGTAGCAGTCACCCATTCTGACTTTGTGCCTGGTCACACGACTTTGTTCTTATAGAATATTTTTTCAGATTTTTTTTTTTATATTCCCTAACTTTTGCCTGGACTGAATTTTTTGAATTTTTTTTTTTGATTTCGAAGTCCAGCGGGATGCCCTAACTTTTGCCTAAGTCATTGGTTTTCACATTTTTTCGACTTTGCGGGCTTTATTTCTTCTTTTTTTTTTTTATATTTGTTGAACAAATCGTGTGACACTGGCTTGTCATGACTTGCTGAAAGGGTTGACTGCCTCATTCCTTTGTTGGTGAGGGATAACCATTGTGGTTTCACGTCCCTTGACCTCTTGAGGTGTAATGAGTAAAGGTAATGGATCCTCGGATGCACACTCCTTTGGAAATTCGAACGCTCGGTCAAATTAACTGATAACTATCCTGCCCCGGGTTGAATGTGAGGGTTTATCTGTTCAGAAAAGAAACTCCTACTTCAAGGCTCAAAGGGGTTGACGAGGGTTTATCTCCCTTATATCTCCGGTGTTTGGGAATTGAAGCAATGCCTGTACATCGTCAGCAGGTTCTACCCTGAAAGCATACCTTGAACAATTATGGGTATTCAGTTGTCATCATCCTCCCTCAAACCTGCTAAACAACAGTGAAATAAATGGGAGGTATATGGATGCAATTTTTTGTTTTTTCAATGCAAGTAAAGAAAAAATGAGCGAATGCGACATAATTGATTCAAAAGTGCAAGATTACTACATTAACATTACCATTTAAAATGCTTAAAAGACAAGTAGCTGCTAACAGGAAAGAAACTACAGTGCAAATGATGAAAAGGATACAATGGTCACCAATTTTGATGACATTTTTTCGAGCCATTGAATCAGGAGACGCTTCTTCGAAGTCTTGGAACTCAATCAGGTGAAAGGTTGACGTGCACAACCAAGCTTCCTTCTGGAAAGGAGATGTAACCCTTGTCGATCAACTATTGTACTTTGGCTTGAAAAGCTTTGCAATCTTCAGTTGAATGCCCCATTGATCCACCATGATACCCACACTGCTCATGAGGATTGTACTCTGGAGGGTACGGCTCTGGTAACGGCTTGAGAGGCTTAGGAACCACCAAAGAGCTTTGAATTAGATGCGGCAAGAGTTCACTGTATGCCATGGGGACTGGATGAAGAGGAGCGATCCTTCTTTCCAGATTGTTACGAGGCCTTGGCTGGCTCTGAAGTTGATTCTGAGGTCTTCGACCATGAGATTGCAGATTTGGACGAGGAGGAGCCCAGGGTTTCTGACACGGTGCTCTGAGCATTGCCGAATGCCCATAAGAGTAATCAGTTTCAGGAAAATATGATCTCTGAGAAGATGTTGGTCCAGAATATGCAACATTGGCCATGACTGCACTGACGTCATTCCATTCTTCCTCTTGGGAGCTAACAACAGACCCACCTTCACTAGCTGGGATATTCGAAAAGTCCTGGATCTTTCCACTTTTGAGCAGGCTCTCAATGCGTACTCCGACTATCATCAAATCAGAGAAGCTTGCCATCCCAATGCTACTCATCCTTTCCAAGTATGGACCCTGCAAGGTGCTCACGAACAGGTCAATTAATTCTCTGTCTGAAAGTGGTGGTTGCACTTGGGCTGCCAATTCTCTCCACCGCTGTGCATATTCTCTGAAAGATTCACCACTCCCCTGGGATAGGCTCTGCAAGTGCGTGCGATTGGGCGCCACGTCCATATTGTACTGGTATTGCTTTACGAAAGCTCTGGATAAATCATTCCAAGATCGGATATGACTGCTTTCCAAATCCATGTACCAACTTAAAGATGCCCCACTTAAACTGTCCTGAAAACAGTGAATCATCAACTTATCATTGCAGGCATGAGAAGTCATTTTTCTACAGAACATCACCAAATGACGCTTCGGGCAACTGACACCAGTGTATTTCTCAAACTTCGGAGTCTTTAAATCTGGAGGAATGACAAGACCAGGCACCAAACACAGAGTTAGAGCATCAAAACCGAAGGCATCAGGATCCGCTAAGTCTTTGAGTCTCTCTTCCAACACACGAAATCTTTCAGCAGGATCAATAACTTGTGGATCCTTGGTTTTCACAAGAGGGATTGCCCCTTGGAAGTCTGGCATGGGGAAGGCAAAACTCTGATAATTCGTAGAATCAGAAGAAGATGAAGGTCCCCCTCGGACAGCAAATGGTTCAGGTACATTCTGATTCACGATCGGGGTCTGTACAGGCTGAGTTTGAGCAAGATTGTTCACTTGTGGAAGATCTTCATCAGGAGAAAGACCATACAACGGATTGGTCCTTGAAGTGAAACCAGGTGGAAACTCAACATTCTGATGGTTGTTCTCTGACATAGCTACTGACAGCTTTCAAACTGACCCTTTACCTCTTGACACTGCTCAAACTAGCTTCACACACTCCGTCGTCTTCTAACTGTTACCACTTGTTCAAACTGAGTACCGGGAAATCAGCTGGCTGGTCATGGACAAAAGAGGAAGGATGAGCTCTCTGGAGGAGGAAAATGCAATGCAGATGCAAATGCAAAATGCAATATGATGATGCAAAAGATGCAAAGACACGGGATCACATCTGGAAACTGCCTGGAATCTGGGATACTGCCAAGAATCAAGTGTCTGTAACCACAAGATCTCTGTATAGTAACCCGAAATAGTAACTGAAAACCAGAGGTCAAAAACTTCAGGATCATAGTGACCGGATCAAACAGATGACTACACTGGTAATGAGGGTATGTTGAGGTCAAGGGTTCCTGCAAACCTGTAAACAGCCCAACCCCCTCACAGGTGGTGTTCTAAAACAAAGATCCTCAGACTTGGATCAGTTATGGGAAGTGTAAACACTTCCAACCTGGAGGTACAGTGTTTACAATAACCATAAAAGTTCCTCCTCTAATTCACCTCAGTTTCTGAAGGTCAATACTAAAGGTCATCCAGACTTAGCAGGCTTCCTAGATAGCCCTAGCATTGCAGGAAATCTGCAACACAGAGTTCTCAAGAAGAAACCCATATCTGAACCGTGTTTCATATTCCCGCACCAGACCGAAATGGAATGGGAAAGAATATGATTCACTCTAGCCTAGGTGTCACTCAGGTCCCAGGTATAGGACCTTAACTCTCAATGGAACACCCACCCACCAAAGCAGACAACAGATCCAGCCAGCAGTATGACGGTATGATAAATGAAAAAACGGTAAAGAAAGCAATAAATAAAGCTGTACAGAAAGCAGTAAATAAAGCAAATATACACATACAAATAGCACATAACACCCCCAATAAACACAAATCAATCAAGCGCTAGGAGGAACCCACAAAAAGAACCAGAAGCCCTGGTTGCAGAAGAAAAAATCCCCAGCAGAGTCGCCAAGCTGTCGCTCCCGACAAGTGACACAGGGTCAGATGAAGGTACAGACGCGAACGGTCGGCGAAGGGAACAGTGAGAACACACAGCCGTGAACTCACTGGAGATGAATAGAGTCGCCAGCTAGGCATTTTTATCCCGGAGGAAAGGCAATGCTGCATAGACCTAGAAAAGATGGACAAGACGGTTTGCGAACCAGAGAGACTGAGAAAGGGGGTTGGTTACAACCTGGGAAGGTATTAGCACCCAGATTGTCCGTCGTACTCGACGGGATCCACGCTTAAAAGACTTGTGTTTTAAAGGGGTAGTGTCAGTGCAATCTGTGTATAAAGCTGGAAAAGAATGTACAGGTGTCAGTGTAAAAGAAGTGAAGTGTAACATGTATAAATGATGTGTCAGTGAAAGAATGAGAATGAATTGCTCAAGATAATGAGGCTTAAAAGAATGAAGCTGAAAGAGGGGGAATGGACAGAGACTTTTGTTCGATAACTGTTAAGTTATGCCTACGTATCCTCTCATGCAATGAGGAAGTCAGAACACCGTAGTTCGACCCAAAGAGACTGAAAGGTGAATTGACTTGTGAACTGCTTGCTTGTCAATGCTCAAGTGTATGACCTGTCTGGCTCAGGTGCTTACTGTCTTGCATTAGACGGAAGAAGCGAGTTCTCGTTTGTGAATGAAGGTGATGAGAAAAGAATCCCGGAGGAGACGATTATTGTTTGTTTTTGAGCTTTCAGTCTTTTATTGCATTTGAAGGTTTGTCATAGGATAATGAGCTTAAGCCTAAACCAATGGGTTAGTAAACTCATCACATCTTCCCTCTGATTAGGGGTAATGAGAATTACCTTAAGTGTGAAGTCAGATTCTCACACTTAATCACCTTTAGTGTAGGATTAAGATCATTAACCTACTTGTGATTATTTAGATGTTTTTGTGTTTTTTGTTTAGTGTCGAGTAATGAGGTTAAGCCATAATCAAGGATTAAACAGACCCATTACACCATCCTAAAAGAAGGATGATAGATGAGAGTGTTTAAGTTGAGGAAAACTCCTCAACTTAATCCATGATTAGGGATTAAACCCATGACAAAACAAGCCTTTGATTAAGTGGATTTTATTTAATGGTATGATGATGAAGTGAATTTTATGGTTTGTAAGACAACTTGAGGGGGACTTGTCCATTAACACTAGGGTTAGTCCTTCTTAACCAGTTAAGGAAGAATTAGAACCCTAATGCAAGGCCCAAGTTACAAGTGTGATGTCTTGATACTTATTAAATGAGTTGATTAAGAGATTAAAACACCTTAAGGGTTTAATACTTAGGATTAAAGTTATACACTCCATCCTAAGAGAAGGATGCAGGCATAAGCTTAATCACAAAGTCTTAAAGCCTTTAGGGTTTAGTCCCTGATTATGAGATGAGAAGAGATGACTCAAGGAGAGACACAAAGGTAAAACTATGAGGGGAGACTAATCAAAACCCTAATTCATTATCATGCTTGGATGATCCTAAGGTTTGTGAGGTTTTCAAGGACAAACTTCAGAGGAGCCACCAGGAAGCAGATGAAGAAGATCAAGAGAAGCAAAGTGACTTGCTTCATTCAAGAAGTCAAGTCACTTGAAGAAAGAAAGTGGGAAGGAGAAGAATGAGTAAGCTCAAACTCAAACACACATAAAAATGCAGCAATGGATGCAAGAGAGATGAAAAGAAAAGTTATGAGAAGTGAAGGCAAATCCACTTCCCAAATTTACTTACCACCTGAAATGTTAGAAGGAAATGCAATGCAATACAAGATGAGATGAAATGGTATGATGCTAGGCAAAACCAGAAGCATGTTGATGATGATTATGATGTTATGAGATGCTGCAAACATGAGGCAAGGCATGGGGATGTTCATACAAGATTATGAATGCAAATGATGCAAGTTAAGGAGCATGAACAAACATGAAATGTTATGAATCATACAAGACAAATGACATGGCAAATATGAGATGCAATGATCAAAGATGCTTCCTATATGTCTTAAGATGTCAAATGAATCACAAGAATGCACAAAATGCAAAGACAAGTCATGTTATGCAAGAGAATGCAAGAAGGATGCAAAAGAAAGCCCAAATTAGGGTTCATGGATCAAACATCAAACAAAAGTCCAAAACAGAAACAAAACCCTAAGATAAAAATGGAAAATGGCACTCAAAGAAACCCTAATCCTATGCTAAAGCAAGGTTCAAAGGGGAGGTTCCAACTCTTAACCAAACTCAAGATATGAATTTTCTAAGTTATTAGGGTTTTTTAGGGTTCTTAACAAAAGAAATGCCAAACAATTAGAAAATGAGGAAACAAATCATGGCCATTTTATCTTTGAAAATACATGCTAAACACAACACAATGCAAGAAGAATCAATGTCTCAACCTTCTCCAATAGGCAGAAATGAATTTTTGAATTTAGTATCAAATTAATGCATAAAAAATGATTTAATTCAATGAAAAATTCTTAAAATGCATCAAGATCAAAAAAGAAATTTGGTTTGAAGGTTGGACAATGTTTCTAAATGTCTTAGAACATTTCATGAATTTTTTTGTAATTTTTAAATACCTAAAATTATTTTTAATTAATTAATTCCCATTAATCAATTAAAAATAATCTTTTAAATATTTAAAAATACCTTTTTTATGATGAAAAATAAAATAAAAATATTTTTGGGTCTTAAAAATTATTAAAACTTTAAGGAAAAAGTTTCATAATTTTTAAGATTTTTTTGCTATTTTAAATTAATTATGCAATTTAAATGAAAGAAAATGAATTAAAAATTAAATAAAATAAAAGTCAGAGGAAAGGAGGGCCAGGATGAGCCTGGGATTTGAATTGGTTGACTGGCGCGTGATCTTGTGGCCAGGATTGGTTCTGAGTTAATTACATTTAATTAAAACTAATAATAAAATTAGGGCTAATCAAAGAGATCCTGGCCTTTCCCTTGCGCGCGCAGTCAACAAGTCAATGGCAATCAATGGTCCAAATTCAAACTAGCATTAATGACTGTAATTAGGGCAAATCACTCTCAGGTGGCCGGAGAAGACCTCCGGTCGTCTTCTCCGGCCAGCACCTCACCTGAAAAATCTCCAAACCTCTCAAAACGTACCAAAAATGAAAACCAAGAACATGGAAATGATCCTCATCCTCTCACGAACCAAACCCCTCTCTCAAAACAAATTTATATTTCCTAAATCAACTGAATCGAAGAGAAAAAGGTTCTAGGTCACGCAAGCTTCAGAAACAAATTAAATGCTCAAATCACAACCATTTTCAAAACCAATGGTACCAGAAAGATCAGTGAAACAAATAGAACAAGTTTGTAACAAGAAAAACAACTTCTGGAAAAATAAATTTCAGGCTACCTGAGATTCGAAGCTTTCAGTTTAGGAACTTTCTGGCCACCTCTCCTTGTGCAATCCACTCCACCTGATCCCCAGATGATGTTTGAATGCTCAAATGGAGTTTAAGTTGGCTGGATAGTGAGATTCGACAGCTTCTGCTCAAGCTTGCTCAAAAATGGCAATGGTGTTTCTGGAGGTTTCAGGCCATGGTGAGTGATGGTTTATGGTCCAGATGATGTATGGAGAAGCTTTGCAAGGTTTGTTTGGCTGTTTGTGGGCTAGGGAGGGAGATTCGAATGAATCTGCAGAATGAGGGTGAAGAATGGCAGTGGGGTGCTTTGGCTGTTTCAGGCTTATGCTTTGGGTGGTTTCTACTCAATGATACATGGTGAGTTGAATGGAGGAAAAGGTTTTTGTGTTTGCAAGCTGTGGAGAGGAATTAGAAGCAAGTTGCAAATGGGAGTGTTTTTGTGAATGTGTCTTGTGTGATGGTTTCAGCCTTGCTTCTTCTTATGGCTAGCTTGCAAATTGATAACATAAACAAATCTGATTGGCTGGATGATGTGACTTGTGCTTTTGTGATTGGTAAGTTTGCTTTTGCCAAAAGTCAAAAATCTTGTAAGAGAAGCATGGGCTTGATACTAGGCAAGTACAAGGGCTAGGGCTGGCGCAGCATGGTGAGTGTGTGAGGCTGGCTTGATTCAAGGACCAATGCAGCAAGTTGGTGAAGCATGATCATGAGTTTTGCAACTTGGTTACTTTATGGATTTTCATGAAAAATGCCTTGTTACATGAACTAAGCACATGTGATCTTTGGTTCAAATATGATTTTTGGGACTTAGAGAATGTTTGTGTGCTGGTTTGAGAGGAATTAGAAGTCACATAATGCATTGGTTCATGACTTTGCAAAATTTCACACTTGGTGCATCTCTTGAAAATAAGTGATTTTTGCCAACTTTAACAAACCATAACTTTTGATCCAAGATGAATTAGATCATGTTCTTGTACTTTTTGGAAAGGGAAAGATGAGATCTACAACTTTCATGACCAAAGTTTTTCCATTTGAAGCATTTTTGGATCCAAAATCATGGCTTGAAAAATGACCTAAAATGAAGCATTCTTGAAAAGTCAACTATGCCCAAAAAGTCAACATTTGCAAAAACCCTAAATTCTTGATTTCTATGAACTTCAACCTTCTTCCATGATCAAATAAAGATCATATACACTCAAAATGATGAAGATCACCCATTGGTTGGGTCATTGGGGGGCCTCAGATGCCCTGATTTTACACTGACTTGTCTGAAAAGTCAACTCTTGATCAGATGACTTCCCCATGGAATTTCTTCATGAAAATTGATATGCATACTCCCTATACCATATAGAGATCAATGGAAACAAGAATGACCAAAAAATTTGGAGTTATGGCCTCTGAAACCAAAACCCTAATTTTAGGTCAACTGTGCAGTTCATCCTGGCTCTGCATCACCTCAAACCCTAGTTCTTGTGATTCCTCTGCAATTTTGACTTTGAGGAGATGAAATATGATATAAGAGAACACATGGACCCCTTTGAATTGATTGGTGGCCTTTGGAATGGCCCAAGGTGCTTTGGGATTGCTCAGATCACAAACCCTAGGTGCAGATGCCTTAAAAACTATGCAGTGAATCAAAAATGAAATGTGAGATGATATGATTGTGTTTATGCATATGAGGATGATCACAGGCCATGGTGTGAATGGGTGAGGGAAAATTTGGGGTGTTTACAGGAGGGAGGATTCTTTTCAGCACAAGATCTCCCACTTGGTACTCTCGATGCCTGACTTTCTGATCGAAGGCTTTCTTCATTCTCTTCTGATACAATTGTCCATGACAGATTGCAGCCAATCTCTTCTCTTCAATCAGACTCAGTTGCTCGTATCGGGACCTAACCCATTCTGCTTCACTCAGTTTGACATCCATCAAGACTCGCAAGGAGGGCAATTCAACTTCAACTGGTAGGACTGCTTCCATACCATACACAAGCTGGTACGGTGTTGCCCCAGTGGATGTTCTGATTGACGTGCGGTACCCATGCAAGGCGAACGGTAGCATTTCATGCCAGTCTTTGTAGGTTACTACCATCTTCTGCACAATCTTCTTGATATTCTTATTTGCCGCCTCAACAGCGCCATTCATCTTTGGCCTGTAAGGAGAAGAATTGTGATGTTGAATCTTGAAGTCCCGGCACAGCTCTGCCATCATTTTGTTATTTAAGTTAGAACCATTATCAGTAATGATTCGCTCGGGCACTCCATATCGACAGATGATATCTCTTTTCAGAAATCGGGCTACCACTTGCCTTGTAACATTTGCATATGAGGCTGCTTCAACCCACTTAGTGAAATAGTCAATGGCGACCAGGATGAATCTGTGACCATTTGAAGCAGTCGGCTCAATCTTGCCAATCATATCAATGCCCCACATGGAAAAGGGCCATGGTGAAGACATAATGTTCAAAGGGTTGGGAGGCACATGCACTTTATCTGCGTAGATCTGGCATTTGTGGCATTTCCTGGCATAGGCACAACAGTCTGCATCCATTGTGATCCAATAATAGCCTGATCTTAACAACTTCTTAGCCATTGCATGTCCTCCAGCATGGGTACCAAAAGAGCCTTCATGCACTTCATGCATCAACAAGTCTGCTTCTGTTCTATCAACGCATCTGAGGAGTACCGTATCAAAGTTTCTTTTGTACAGGGAACCATCAGTGTTCAGAAAGAAACTTCCAGCAAGCCTTCTCAAGGTCTTCTTATCATTGGAAGATGCCCTAGGTGGGTATGTTTGATCCTCCAAGAAGCACTTAATGTCATGGAACCAAGGCTTATCATCTTTGACTACATCTGCTGCAAATACATATGCTGGCCTGTCGAGTCTGGACACTGAAATCTGAGGTACAAAGTTAGCAGCTTGAACTTTGATCATGGACGAAATGGTAGCAAGAGCATCTGCAAACTGATTCTCGTCCCGAGGGATATACTCAAGCTTGACTGTTGTGAAGAATGTCAATAACCTTCTTGTATAATCCCTGTAAGGTATCAGATGATCCTGGTGTGTATACCATTTCCCATTGGTCTGATTGACTACCAAAGCTGAATCTCCGAATACGGTCAATGTCTTGATCCTGAGGTCAATGGCTTCCTCAAGACCCATAATGCAAGCTTCGTATTCAGCTTCGTTGTTAGTGCAGTTGAAAGTGAGTTTTGCCGAGAAAGGCATGTGAACTCCCTTTGGTGAAATGAGGACTGCACCAACACCACGGCCATTCATGTTAACAGCCCCATCGAATATCATAATCCATTCTTCCTCCGGGTCAGGCCCTTCAGTGTGAATAGGCTCTTCATGATCTTTTGATTTAATGAACATGATGTCTTCATCAGGGAAGTCAAACCTCATAGGCTGGTAATCATCGATGGGTTGCTCAGCAAGATATTCAGACAATATACTGCCTTTGATGGCTTTCTGAGATGTGTATTGGATGTCATACTCTGTAAGGATCATTTGCCATCTTGCAAACCGTCCGGTAAGCGCTGGCTTCTCAAAAATGTACTTGACTGGGTCCATCTTCGAGATTAATAAAGTAGTGTGGGTCAACATATACTGTCTTAGTCGGCGAGCAGCCCACGCTAAAGCACAGCAAGTTTTCTCGAGCAGTGAATAACGTTGTTCACAGTCGGTAAACTTTTTGCTTAGGTAGTATATTGCATACTCTTTTCGACCAGACTCGTCATGTTGGCCCAGCACACACCCCATTGATTCTTCTAATACTGTCAAGTACATTATCAGAGGTCTTCCTTCAACTGGCGGCATGAGGATTGGAGGTTCTTGCAGATATTCCTTGATCTTGTCAAAAGCCTTCTGGCAATCTTCGTTCCATCTGACCGTTTGTTCTTTTCTTAACAGCTTGAACAAGGGTTCACAGGTTGCTGTAAGGTGAGATATGAACCTTGAAATGTAGTTCAATCGACCTAAGAACCCTCGAACTTCTTTCTCAGTTTTCGGTGCAGGCATCTCTTGAATAGCTTTGACTTTATCAGGGTCCACTTCAATCCCTTTCTCGCTTACAATAAAGCCCAGCAGCTTACCAGACCGCACCCCGAATGTGCATTTGTTGGGGTTCAACTTCAGCTGGTACTTCCTCAGACGCTTGAACAACTTGAGCAGAGATGATCTTCTTCAGTAAGGGACTTGGCAATCATGTCATCCACATAACACTCTATTTCTTTATGGATCATATCGTGGAATAATGTTACCATAGCCCGTTGATACGTTGCACCAGCATTCTTGAGCCCAAATGGCATTACCTTGTAGCAGAACGTGCCCCAGGGTGTGATGAAAGTTGTCTTCTCCATGTCTTCAGGTGACATTTTGATCTGATTGTATCTTGAAAATCCGTCCATGAAGGAGAATACCGAGAACTGAGCCGTATTATCTACCAATACGTCAATGTGAGGTAATGGAAAATCATCTTTCGGGCTGGCTCTGTTCAGATCCCGGTAATCAACACACATTCTTACTTTGCCGTCCTTCTTAGGCACAGGTACTATATTAGCAACCCACGGCGGGTAGCTAGTTACAGCAAGGAACCCGGCGTCCCATTGCTTTTGTACCTCTTCCTTGATTTTCATAGCCATGTCTGGACGAGTACGGCGCAGCTTCTGTTTGACTGGAGGGCATTCTTCTCTCAAAGGCAGCTTGTGCACCACAATGTCGGTATCCAACCCTGGCATGTCTTGATACGACCAAGCAAACACATCCACATACTCTTGAAGTAGATCAACCAGTTGCTTCTTCACTGAGTCTTGCAGGCAGGCCCCGATTTTAACCTCTTTCACGTCTTCCTCCGTACCAAGATTAATCACTTCAACCTCCTCCTGGTGAGGGGTAATAACCTTTTCCTCTTGTCTTAACAACCTGGCTAGCTCTTCAGGAAGCTCATATTCTTCTTCAACCCCTTCATCAGCTTGATTGATCGGATTGTCAAAGTCATACGATGTCATAGCCGTGCTGTTGTCGGTGCTGTCAGGAAGGCATTCTCTGCAAGGGTTAAGTTGTTCGTTTTAGTGATCTGATTTTAATCTTATTTAGAAAAGTGAAATGAAGTTGTCATTTTGAAAACACTGCCATTTATTTTTGTACAAAAAAGAAAAATGGAAAAACAGTGAACGAAAAGAAGAAAAACGCGTTTGCAAAAAGATGTCTGATATTTCATTAATTGATCTTGTTTGCACAAAAAGTACAGATGGCCCGATTACAAAATGAGTCTTGTCATCTTGGGCAAGATGCAAGACTTTGATGCATGCTTTTAAAAATACAGGAAATAATAATTACTCTGATCGAGTAACTCTTATAATTTCCTGGGAAGACCAGTTCGAGACACTGCTCCCCGGGATCTTTGGACGAATCCAATTCTTCAGATTGCGCTCCTCTTCCAGCTCGTCTTCCAGACAGTTGATAGCATCGGGGATAAGCATCCCTCCACTGACAAAACCAGGCTCTTCAGCAGCCTTTGCTTGATGTTGAGTTGGTCTGTAACCCAACCCAAACTTGTTTTCTTTTTTCTCCACCGATAGCAGTTTGCCCCAGCCCTGGGCAGTTCCTTCCTCAACAACCTTCCGGGCTTGTTGGTATGATGACATTGGAGTACCAGATACAGCAGATGCCTCATTCACATTCAAAGCTTCAAACCCCTGGCTCATTGTTTCATGGATCTCCCTATCCATTTCAATGTACTTATAGGTTGCCAGGTGGCTGACAAAAATGTCCTCCTCTCCACAGATTGTGACAACTTGGCCTTCCCACTCAAATTTTAACTTTTGGTGAAGGGTAGACGTTATTGCGCCGGCGGCGTGAATCCAGGGTCTACCCAACAAACAGCTGTAGGCGGGCTGAATGTCCATCACATAAAAGATAGTTTTAAAGGTCTGTGGGCCAATTGTCACAGGTAGCTCAATCTCTCCCAGAACCGATCTCTTAGAACCATCAAAGGCTCTTACCACCAGGTTGCTGGGTCTCAATGCCAAACCATCATATTCTAACTTCACCAGAGCCTTCTTTGGTAAGACATTAAGGGACGAGCCTGTGTCTACCAGCACATGAGAAAGGACAGCTCCTTTGCATTCCATGGTTATGTGCAAGGCTTTGTTGTGGTTGCGGCCGTCCGCTGTCAAGTCAGTATTGGTGAACCCTAGCCCATTGCTAGCAGTAACATTTCCAACCACGGTTTCCAACTGGTTGACAGTAATCTCTTCAGGCACGTAAGCTGCGTGCAAGACCTTGAGTAGTGCATTCCGATGGGCTTCGGAGCACATAAGCAGTGAGAGGATAGAGATTTTGGATGGCGTCTGGTGAAGTTGATCCACAATTTTGTAGTCACTCTTTTTGATGATTCTCATAAACTCATCAACTTCTTGATCGAACGGTGTTTTCAGGGTTTCTTTGGCAGCTTGATCTTCCTGCACCGGGCTCTTTCCCTTTGCCTTGGCAGCAGCTTCTGCTTCGGCAGTAGGTCTTTGAATTGGTGGAGCGAAGAGACGTCCGCTTCGGGTGAAGCCTCCGCCTCCCCCCACATTATCTACTTGTGGTGCAGGTGTTGATGTTTCAAGAGTGATTCTTTTTCCTTCGCAATACACGTCAGAGCCATAGTGCCAAGGGATGGCCCTGTTGCTCTCATATGGTACTGGTCCAGGCACCGTGACAGTGACTGGACTGATTGCTGCTGTTGAAGGGACTGTAATCGTTTGTGGATCATAAAAGATTGTAACTGGTGCTCTGATGGGAGCAGCACCTTCTGAATGGTAGGCAGAGTTGTTCTCAGGATCATAAAATATGGTGACAGTAGAGACGTCTTCATGATTTGTTGCTGGAGTTGTAGGAGACATTGTCGGAAGAAATGATGTTGTCGTTGTAGGAGTCTCGAAGTGGAGTGAAGCTGAAGTTGTAGCAGGAAGATTTGTTGTAAACTGATCAGTTGAGATGATGGATGACGTACTTGTTGATGAAACTGAAGAATTGTCAGGAACAATAGTTGCTGCAGTTGTAGGAGGTTCTGAAACCGTTGCTGACGATATTGCTGGATTTGTTGGAAATGATGTGGTGATCTGAAGTTGGCCACTCCGAATAAGGCCATCTATGCCATTCCTCAAATTATCGCACCCATTTACCGAGATATTGCAGTAAGCACAGCCTAACTCACACCCCGGGAACATTTGACATTCCAAGAGCTGAGCTTTGATTTCTACCAATGGTGTCCTGATCTGTCCCACACTGGTTATTAAATAAGACGGCTTGTCTTCTTCAATAGCGTTAATCCGGGGACCACCATGGTTTGGCATCGGGTTTTTATTGACATTGGGTGGTGGTGCGAAATTCAGAGCCTTTGAGTCTACCAGGTCTTGTACCTTCATATGCAGAGCCCTGCATTTTTCTGTGCTGTGGCCAGGTGCGTTTGAATGAAAGGCACACCTAGCATTGGAGTCATAATTCCTTGGTAGACTGTTGGGATCCGGAGGTGCCAACGTTCTTAGCTCAACCAGGTTGAGTTTCAGAAGTTGTGGCAGCAAAGTAGCATATGGCATTGGGATCGGATCGATCACTCTGTTAGCTTGAGATGGCCTCTGTTGGAATGGCCTTTGTTGACTGTTGTTGTTGGTGTTGCTGTTGTTGTAATTCCTTGGAGGATACTGATTTTGCTGATGGTACTGAGGTTGTTGTTGATAGCTTTGCTGAGGAGGTTGATAGACAGGTTGAGGATGAGCTGGAGCAGGGATGGTGACTGCTGCTATGGACCTCTGAGCATATTGGGGCCTACCCCTGTTTGAATGGATGGCATTGGTCTCGCCAGTTCTTCTCGGGCCTGCAAAAGGCTTTCTTGTACTACTGGACGAGCTTGCACCGTTGTCTGAGATCTTTCCCATTTTTAACAAGCTTTCAATTCTCTCCCCGGCTATGACAACATCTGCAAAGCTAGTGGAAGAGAAAGCTGCCAACCTGTCAATATATGTTCCCTGAAGGGTGTTCATGAACATATCCGCCATTTCCCGTTCAGACATAGGTGGTTGAACAGCAGCAGCCAGTTGCCTCCATCTCTGGGCGTATTCTCGAAAACTCTCCCTTGAAGACTGTGACATTCCCATTAGAAGGGTCCTGTTGGGTGCCATGTCTAGATTATACTGATACTGTCTGATGAAGGCCTCTGCCAGGTCCTTCCAGCACCTAATAGTTTCCCTTGTCAAGTGAGAGTACCATTCTCTCGACGCTCCAGTCAAGCTATCTTCAAAATAGAACATCCACAATTTCTCATCCATTGTATAGGCCTTCAGCCTTCCCAGAAATGATTGTAGATGAGTCCGGGGGCATGAAGTCCCATTATACTTTTCGAAACAAGGAGGCTTGAACTTATGGGGGATCCTGACCCCGTCTACCAAACCCATGTCCATAACGTCGAAGCCCAAAGAGTTTTGAGATTCTAAGGACCTCAACTTCTCAGCTATTTCATCCAATCTTCTATCATAAGCCTCTTCCCCAGCACCCATTACTGTGAACTGGTCTTCTTGAGGGTCTTTCTGTAGTATCCTCCCTGCTGTGGCAGTCCCTTGTATATTGACAGGGATGTTGGCCTCTGGATGGAGATGGGGTCCAAAAACTGGGGGATTGACATGAGGTTGGACCCTCTCGTTGTTACTTGTGCCAGCAGTTCCCACATGGGGTTCCTCTTGATTCCTCCCTTCTACCAAAGCTCTGAGCCTCTCCTGGCTTTGAGCTAAGTTGTTCATTACTTCCATGAACTGTGTTATCTGAGTTCTCATCTCCAACCTTTCGTTGGCCATCTGGTTTCTGACCTCCGTAAGGTCCTGCTGCATCTGGTCCATCTGGATGCCCGGAAGATTGTTTCTAGTTGGGTACCTGTGTGGCCTGTTGAGGGGAAATACCCGGCGGCGAGCAATAATTCCTGAGATTCACAACAGAGGTTAGTAACAACAAAACAAAAACCTACAAAACAAACAAAAGGGTTAGTATGCAATGCAGTTATGCTTATTTGCTCTCAAGGTATCCGGTTTGGCCTTCAGTTTTGACCCTTCCAGACCCTTGAAGATGCTGCTGTTGAAGTTGCTTTCGAAGTAAACTAACATGAATATATTACATAAGGTGAAATAATACAATTTGTTCGTTTTACAACACAAGCCCACTAAGGGGTCAAAATACAGTACAAAAATAAAAGTACATGGAAAGAAAGCAACAACAAACAAATGGTCAAACACCAAGACCAAACTCATCCTCACGAACTTCCTTTAGAAGTGCTTCGGTCACAGGATCAGCCGGACGCTCCGTGAGATTCCTGATGAGGAGATTCCGGGTCGTAACAGCTGCTGTTAGCTTTTTGTGCTGAGTTTGGTCCTTGGACCTCTTCACCCCTGCTTTGATCTTCAATTCTGATATTTCCCTCTGGGCTGCTGCCAGGGCTTCTTGCTGTTCTTTTGCACTAGCTTCCAGTTGCTCCATCTTGTCTTGAACTCTCTTGTCTTCCAGGGTAAGAGCCTCGGTGATCCTGACCCACCGGGCTTGACTCTCCTTCAAGTACAAGTCTGTCCTCGCTCTCTGGAACTGGGCTTCTTTGCAAGCATTCTTCAGAATTTGTTCACCAGCCTTAGACTTTTTGATATAATCCCCAGACTTTTCAATCTTAGTCAAATGCTCCACTCTCAACTTCTCCAATCTCTCAATCTCCCTCATACCTTCACTCCTCTCCCGGAGGGTCTTCTGCAAAGCCTGGGTTAGCTTCTCATTTCTTTCCTTCAAGCTCTCAAACTCCTCCAAACTAATGGTGGCAGGGGGTGGTGCTGAAGATGACTCAGGCATGTCTTCTATGGTAAAGGGCATTCCATAGAATTGGGCCCTGGCACGGGACCACTCATAATATTGTGCTGATGCCACATTATTACACTTCCCCAGAATGGTGACTCCCTTGGTTTGAACATTATCCCAGGCCCAGGCAGCCTGCCTAACAACAGCCAAACTAATCTTGTTCTCACAATAAAGAGTCTCAACCAAGTCCTGTGCCCTAGGAGTGTGGACCAGTGCATAGCCCAGTTGCCTTCTGAACAGCAGAGGATTGTAATTGATGCTACCCTTAACTCCTATTAAAGGCACATTGGGAAAATGTCCACAGCTGGTGGTGATATCCCTGCCCTTGGTGCTTTGAGTGCACCATCTGATATCTGCTGAAGTTAGAACAGTGAGTCTCTTAGCCCAGTTGCTCTGCTGATGAGGGTTTAGGAATGCATCTGTCCTGGGTAGATGCCTGAGAAGCCAAGTGTGAAACAATGGAGCACAAAACCTCACTAACCTCCCCCTCTGCTTTTCATTCCTCTGATGCACTGAATAATAAAGATCCCCCAATAAAGTTGGCACTGGGTTCTTCAAGATGAACAGATGGATTGCATTCTTGCTAATGAATCGAGGCTCATCCGCAAACAATACAATCCCATATATACTCAAGGCCAGTAAGGCACAAACAGCTTTCCACTCTCCTAGAGAAGCTTTCAGGATAGCTTGAGAGGTTAAGAAGTCCAGATGAAAACCAGGGATCCCAGCTTTAGAGGTCATATGCTGCTCAACCAAAACAGGTTCCAGATGCAAAGCCTTTGCTACTTCTCCATTAGCAGGAAAGACCATCTCAGGGTTGAAAGGAATTTCTCTCCTGATAGGCATACCAACTAATGAGGAGTACTCTTCCAATAAGGGGCCCAACTGAAAGTTTTGAAAAGTAAAACATCTCAGTGGAGGATCATAAAACTGAATGCAGGTGTGGATGAGGCTCCTCTGTGAAGGGTCCAGATCCATAACCATGTCCAGTATATCTCCATAACTCTCCCTGAACAAGGGTATGTGATCTGGAGTGATCAGGGTTTAGATCCTCCTGATGTCTGATAAGTCTGGCTGGAAGAAGTGATAGGTGATGTTGCTTTTCTTTGGAGCCATGATGACAAATGTTGATGAAGATACTGAAGAGAAGGGCCACTGATTGGCTGGAATAGATAGCTGGTAGCAAGTGCTGATGAAGGCAGGTCAAAACTGAAGATGGGGTCAAAACCAAAACCAGATGAAAATGGATACCCTGAAACACAAATAAGCAAATGTTAATATGATGCAATGAGTATGTATGCAAATGAAATGCAAGGGTTTGTGACTGAGCTGGATCTGATCAAAACTCTGATATAGGTCCAAATGTGTTCAAGAATTCCAGATGGAGGTCTATAAATCCGGTAACCAGGGTGGGGGACTCAAATAAAGAGTCACATGTCCAGGGTTTTAGAATCACAAGAACTGTCCAACATGGAGTATTCTTAATCAAAACAAAGTAACAGGGTATTCTGAGGTCAAGGTACCTGCAAACCTGTAAACAGCCCAACCCCCTCACAGGTGGTGTTCTAAAACAAGGATCCTTAGACTTGGATCAGTTATGAGAAGTGTAAACACTTCTAACCCGGAGGTACAGTGTTTACAATAACCATAAAAGTTCCTCCTCTAATTCACCTCAGTTTCTGAAGGTCAATACTAAAGGTCATCCAGACTTAGCAGGCTTCCCAGATAGCCCTAGCATTGCAGGAAATCTGCAACACAGAGTTCTCAAAAAGAAACCCATATCTGAACCGTGTTTCATATTCCCGCACCAGACCGAAATGGAATGGGAAAGAATATGATTCACTCTAGCCTAGGTGTCACTCAGGTCCCAGGTATAGGACCTTAACTCTCAATAGAACCCCACCCACCAAAGCAAACAACAGATCCAGCCAGCAACATGACAGTATGATATATACAAATGCACTAAAGAAAAGCAGTAAAGCAAACTGTACATAAAATCAAGATAAATACAAATATACAAACATAAATAAGCACATAACACCCCAGTAAACACAAATCAAACAAGCGCTAGGAGGAACCCACAAAAAGAACCAGAAGCCCTGGTTGCAATATAAGAGTCCCCAGCAGAGTCGCCAAGCTGTCGCTCCCGCCAAATGAAAACAGGGTCATATGAAGGTACAGACGCGAACGGTCGGCGAAGGGAACAGTGAGAACACCCAGCCGTGGACTCACTGGAGAATGAAGAGAGTCGCCAGCTAGGCATTTTTATCCCGGAGGAAAGGTAATGCTGCATAGACCTAGAAAAAGATGGATAAGACGGTTGCGAACCAGAGAGACTGAGAAAGGGGGTTGGTTACAACCTGGGAAGGTATTAGCACCCAGATTGTCCGTCGTACTCGACGGGATCCACGCTTAAAAGATTTGTGCTATAAAGGGGTAGTGTCAGTGCAATTTGTGCATAAAAGAGCTGGAAAAGGATGTACAGGTGTCAGTGTAAAAGAGAGTGAAGTGTATAAATGAAGTGTCAGTGTAAGAAATGAATGGAATGCTCAAGATCATGAGGCTTAAAAGAATAAGGCTAGAAAGAGGGGGAATATACAGAGACTTTTGTTCGATAACTGTTAAGTTATGCCTACGTATCCTCTCGTGCAATGAGGAAGTCAGAACACCGTAGTTCGACCCAAAGAGACTGAAAGATGAATTGACTGATGATGAACTGCTTGCTTGTCTATGCTCAAGTGTATGACCTGTCTGGCTCAGGTGCAAACTGTCTTGCATTAGACGGAAGAAGCAAGTTTTCGTTTATGAGTGAATGAGATGAGAAAAGAATCCCGAAGGAGACGATTATTGTTTGTTTTTGTGTTTTCAGTCTTTTATTGCTTTTGGAAGTTTGTCATAAGTTAATGAGCTTAAGCCTGAACCAATGGGTCAGTAAACTCATCACACCATCCCTCTGATTAGGGGTAATGAGAATACCTTAAGTGTGAAGTCAGATTCTCACACTTAATCACCATGGTGTAGGATTAAGATCATTAACCTGCTTGTGATTATTTAAATGTTTTTGGTGTTTTTGTTTAGTGTTAAGTAATGAGGTTAAGCCATAATCAAGGATTAAACAGACCCATTACACCATCCTAATAGAAGGATAATAGATGAGAATGTTTAAGCTGAGGAAAGCTCCTCAACTTAATCCATGATTAGGGATTAAACTCATGACAAAACAAGCCTTTGATTAAGTGGATTTTATTTAATGATATGATGAAGAAGTGATTTTTAGGGTTTGTAAGACAACTTGAGGGGGACTTGTCCATTAACACTAGGGTTAGTCCTTCTTAACTAATTAAGGAAGAATTAGAACCCTAATGCAAGGCCCAAGTTACAAGTGAGATGTCTTGATGATTATTATGTGAATTGATTAAGAGATTTAAACACATTAAGGGTTTAACACTTAGGATTAAAGTTATACACTCCATCCTAATAGAAGGATGCAGGCATAAGCTTAATCACAAAGCCTTAAAGCCTTTAGGGTTTGGTCCCTGATTATGAGGTGAGAAGAGAGGACTCAAAGAGAGACACAAAGGTAAAACTATGAGGGGAGACTAATCAAAACCCTAAATCATTGTTATGCTTGGTTGTCCCTAAGGTTTGTGAGGTTTTCAAAAGAAGATCTTCAATGGAACCACCAGGAAGCAGATGAAAGGATCAAGAGAAGCAAAGTGACTTGCTTCATTCAAGAAGTCAAGTCATTTGAAGAAAGAAAGTGAGAAGAAGAAGAATGAGCAAGCTCAAACTCAAACACATATAAAAATGCAGCAATGGATGCAAGAGAGATGAAAAGAAAAGTTATGAGAGGTGAAGGCAAATTCACTTCTCAAAGTTACTTACCACCTGAAATGTTAGAAAGAAATGCAATGCAATGCAAGATGGGATGAAATGGCATGATGCTAAGCAAAACCAGAAGCATGTTGATGATGATTATGATGTTATGAGGTGCTGCAAACATGAGGCAAGACATGGAGATGTTCATACAAGATCATGGATGCAAATGATGCAAACTAAGGAGCATGAATGAACATGAAAAGTTATGAAGCACACAAGGTAAATGACATGGCAAATATGTGATGCAATGATCAAACATGCTTCCTACATGTCTTAAGATGTCAAATGGAACACAAGCATGCATAAAATGCAAAGACAAGTCATGTTATGCAAGAGAATGCAAGAGGGATGCATATGAAAGCCCAAATTAGGGTTTATGGACAATGCATCAAACAAAAACCCAAAACATAAGCAAACCCTAAGATAAAAAATGGAAAATGCCACCCAAAGAAACCCTAAACCTATACTAAACCAAGGTCCAAAGGGGAGGTCTCAACTCTTAACCAATCTCAAGTTATGAATTTTCTAAGTTATTAGGGTTTTTTAGGGTTCTTAACAAAAGAAATGCCAAACAATTGGAAAATGCAAGATCAAATCATGGCCATTTTATCCTAGAAACTACATGCTAAACATAAAACAATGCAAGAAGAACCAATGTCCAACTCTTCCTAGATAGGCAGAAATGAATTTTTGAACCCATGATCAAAATAATGCATAAAAAATGATTTAATTCAATGAAAAATTCTTAAAATGCATCAAGATCAAAAAAGAAATTTGGTTTGAAGGTTGGACAATGTTTCTAAATACCTTAGAACATCTCATGAATTTTTTTGTAATTTTTAAATACCTAAAAGTATTTTTAATTAATTAATTCCCATTAATCAATTAAAAATAATCTTTTAAATACTTAAAAATACTTTTTTAATGATAAAAAATAAAATAAAAATATTTTTGTGTCATAAAAATTAATAAAACTCTAAGGAAAAAGTTTCATAATTTTTAGGAATTTTTTACTATTTTAAAATAAATATGCAAATAAAAGGAAAAGAAAATAAATTAAAATTAAATAAAAGGAGAAGTAATCAGGATGGAGGGCCAGGATTGGGTCTGGATTCAAATTGGTTGACTGGCGCGTGAATGGAGGGTCTGGATTCAATCTGGCCAAATTAATTTAATTACGAATTAATTAAAACTAATTAAGTGGATTAGGGCAAACGAAATGATCTGGGCCATCCATACTGGAGGGAAGTCAACAGGTCAAAGGCCATCTACGGCTCACATTCAAATGATCATTAATCACGCAATTAGGGCTTAAACACTTTCAGGCTGCCGGAGAAGACTTCCGGTCGTCTTCTCCGGCCAGCATCCCCCTGAGAAATCCCCAAAACCCTCAAAACGTAACAAAAACAAAATCTACGAATTGGGAAATGTTCTCCAACCCCTCACGAATCAAACCCCTCTCCCAAAACAAATTTCTTTTCCCTAACTAAGCTGAATCGAAGAAAATGAAAACTAGGGCACGCAGGTTTCAGAGAGAAATTAAATGCTCATTTCAAAGCCATTTTAGAAACCAATGACATCAGGATGATCAGTGAAGCACATAGAACAAGTTTATAACATGAAAAATGATTTCTGGAAAAATAATTTTCAAGCTACCTGAGATTCGAAGCCTTCACTCTGATGACTTTCTGGACACTTCTCCTTGTGCAATCCACTCCACTTGATCCCCAGATGATGTTTGAATGCTCAAAAGAAATTTATGTTGGCTGGATAATGAGTTTCGAAAGCTCCTGCTTCAACTCAGTCAGAAATGGCTATGGTGATTCTGGCACTTTCAGGTCATTGTGAGGGGTTGTTTGTGATCCTGAGGGTGAATGGAGAAGGTCTGTGGTGTTTGTTGGTATGTTTGTGAGCTATGGTGAGAGTTTCGAAGGAAACTACAAAATGAGGTGAAGAATGGCAGTGGGATGTTCTTGCTTGTTTCAGGCCAGGCTCTTGGTGGTTTGAGGTCTATGGAGTGAGGTGAGATGAATGGTGAAGATGGTTTTTGTGTTTGAAGGCTGGGCAGAGGGTTTCGAAGACAAATGCAGCTTGGTGTGTTTTTTGTGAATGTTGTGTATGAGAGAGTTTCAGCCTTGCTTTCTCATATCTTTGGCTTGCCAAGGGATATTGTATTATAATCCTATAGGTCAGATGATGTGACCTGGCCTATAGTGATTGGTAAGTTTGCTTTTGCACAAAGTCCACCTTTTGTGTAAGTGAGGTATGGCTCATGATCTAGGCAAGTACAAAGCATGGTTCTGGTGCAGCATGGTGTGGTGAGAGGCTAGCTTAGTGCAGTAACCAATGCAGCAAGTTGTAGGAAGAATGATCATGAGTTTTGCAACTTGTGGCTTTTTGGTTCACATGTGATTCCTTTGTCCAACCAACCATAGAACCATGGGCATTCTTGGTTCATTCTGAATTTTATGACTTAGAGAATGTTTGCATACTGGTTTGGAGTGAATTAGAAGTCACATTGGGCTTTGGTTCATGATCTTGCAAAATTTCCATTTGAGGCATGCCTTGAAAATCAATGATTTTGGCCAACTTTGTCACACCATAACTTTTGATCCAAGAAGAGTTTGATCATGTTCTTGTACTTTTTGAAAAGGGAAAGATGAGATCTACAACTTTCATGACCAAAGTTTTTCCATTTGAAGCATTTTTGGATCAATAATCAAAGCTTGAAAAATGACCTAAAATGAAGCATTCTTGAAAAGTCAACTATGCCCAAAAAGTCAACATTTGCAAAAACCCTAAATTCTTGATTTTTATGAACTTCAACCTTCTTCCATGATCAAATAAAGATCATATACACTCAAAATGATGAAGATCACCCATTGGTTGGGTCATTGGGGGCCTCAGATGCCCTGATTTTACACTGACTTGTCTGAAAAGTCAACCCTTGATCAGATGACTTCCCCATGGAATTTGTTCATGAAAATTGATATGCATACTCCCTATACCATATAGAGACCAATGGAAACAAGAATGACCAAAAAATTTGGGGTTATGGCCTCTGAAACCAAAACCCTAATTTTAGGTCAACTGTGCAGTCAATCCTGGCTCTGCATCCACTCAAACCCTAGTTCTTGTGATTCTTTTGCATTTTTGACTTTGAGAGGGTGTACTATGATGCTTGAACACATATGGATCCCTTTGAAGTGATTGGTTGCCTTTGGAGTGGCTCAAGAAGCCCTGAGATTGCTCAGATCACAAACCCTAGGTGCAGATGACTTATAAACTATGCAGTGAATCAAAAATGAGATGTGAGATGATATGATTGTGCTTATGCATATGAGAATGATCACAAGCCATGGTGAAATGGGTGAGGGCAAATTTGGGGTGTTTACACCATGCAGTCTGATTTCGTGTATCAATACGAATAAGATCATTCGAAGTTATGGAGTTGTGAATGTGAAATGAGAGGCTGTCGTTGTCTCAACCGCTCAAAAAAGGCAACTGCGATGACTCTAGAGAAACCATTCTTATCTGCAATTTCCAGAGAAAACTGATGCATACTCTTACCAAGCTGGAATACTAGCAGCAAGTACGACCGGAGTCCAAGTCTATGTTTTGACATCGTTTAGTATGCTGCAAATACCTTGGAAGACTTGGTGAGGGACTCAATAACCCCCTTTCTGATCTATCGTTCAATAAGCTGGCAGATGACTCGATTCAAACCACCCAAGAGCCTCATGGATTAAAACCATGATTTTCTTTGTAAACTCTGAGCTGCCATCGTTTTACACCTTCCTGATCATACCATATATATGTGCTTTGCAGGTAAGAAATGGATGCGCAACAGGGCTCAAATCATGAAGCTGATGAAGATCAGAAACTCGGGTAGGACATTTTTGACAAGGAAGTCATAGTTACAGACTTGGAATGGAGCTAACATGCGACCTCAAATCCTGCAGGAGGGGTCTTCGAGCTGATCTTCTGTGTCTTTGATGCGACACGGGTCTTTGTTGTTTATTCTTGCGCGGGACAAGAATCCCGCTTAGTGCAACCAGTTCTACATGGAGTTCACTTGTTATGAAGAAATATGGAAGTTCAAGGTCTGCAATACACTGTATAGTTATGTTTTGCCTTCAGGACGTGTTCGTGAGCAGATTGGGTTTAGTGCGAGTTCTCGATGCAAGGTCGAAGTGGTTTCATTATGCATGTGACTTTGGTATGAATCTTCAAATTTCTTATAACGCTTACTATGAAATTTGTTGTGCATTGAATCCGTATCTCTTGCTTATGGACATATTAGAGTATGGAGCACAGTTCATGAATGCGCTCAAAACAAACTGGCTACAGGAAAATCCTGACGTGAAGTTCTCATGAGTGAAGAATTTAAAGGCACTGAAGTGGAGTTGCCGTGAAAAAGCCAATACATCGGTTTAACTCACTGGGATTTAGTTAGCTTCAGAATCAATGGACTTTAGGTGTTAAAGATGCAGTAATGAGTAGCTTATTCTTGTATATTTTAATCCTTTGGAAGTACAGTCATGTTTGTAATTGAACCTTTGTATTTGGATTTGCCCTTTTACATATGATTTGTAAACTTGATGTTTGATTTGTAACACCTTTATGATTTCCGAATAAGGCTTTTCACTTTAACTTGAGATTCTTGACGAGGCATAAGACAATGTAGCATGTGATATTCTTGAACAAAGATCCTTGATGTACTTCCCTTTAAACCCTGAATCATGACTTGATATGAGATTTTGACCCAAAAAATAAATAAATAAACAACACCAGCTCAGTCTTTGAAGTGGACTTCTCATGATGAGGCCTTGAATTAAAAGGTCATACTTAAAAAGAAGACATCCATGAATAAACCTTGCATCTTTGACTTATTGCACACTTGAAGCATCTTGGATAACGTGGAATTATAGGAACTATGGCTTAACTAATTGATCCACTCAGACAACCACAAGGGTTATTCTTTGAAATTATCTGCACCTTATTTGCAAACATCCAACAATATTACTTTCCAACAAATGTTCAAGTAAATCTGACTCCTAATAAATCTTGTACTCTATCCCTTTTTAGCAAATCAAAACTGGATAACTTTCAACCCCCCTAAATAATTGAATTTCATCCACAATTTGACACCTTACTTACATCCACAATTACCCACTAAATAAATATAGATTGAATGACCTTGAATCACATTCTCGAATCTTAGGATCAAGCGAACACCTTTGAGTCAAGGAATTTGCAAACTGAGATATGGACCTCAACATATTGAATTCCATCCACCACTACACGCCTTTGACATGTATCCAGATATATCCTTGTGATACCCTGACCTTTGACAATAATAATATAAAAGTAACAACATATTCTTAATTTTAAATGTCCAATGATATGCTAATGATATGATGGAAAGATAATGGTAGGACAAATTTGGGGTATGACAGAGAGGTCTCAACTCTTAATCAATCTCAAGTTATGATTTTTACAAGTTATTAGGTTTTTTAGGGCTCCTAAACAAAAGAAATGTCAAACAAATTGAAAATGAAGAAACAAAACATGGCCATTTAATCCTAGAAACTACATGCTAAACACAAAACAATGCAAGAAGAATCAATGTCCAACCCTTCTTAAATAGGCAGAAATGAATTTTTGAACTTATGATCAAAATAATGCACAAAATATGATTTAATTCAATGAAAAATTCTTAAAATGCATCAAGATCAAAAAATAAATTTGGTTTGAAGGTTGGACAATGTTTCTAAATGTCTTAGAACATTTCATGAATTTTTTGGTGATTTTTAAATACCTAAAAGTATTTTTAATAAATTAATTTCCATTAATCAATTAAAAATAATCTTTTAAATATTTAAAAATACTTTTTTAATGATAAAAAATAAAATGAAAATATTTTTGGGTCATAAAAATTAATAAAACTCAGAAGAAAAAGTTTCATAATTTTTAGGAATTTTTTACTATTTTAAAATAATTGTGCAAATAAAATGAAAAGAAAATGAATTAAAATTAAATAAAATGAAAGGTAATCAGAATGGAGGGATGAGATTCACTCTGGATTTGAATCTGTTGACTACGCGCGTCATCCAAGGGTCCAGGTTGACTCTGATTAAATTATTTAAATTATGATTAATTAAGCTAAACACGTGGATTAGGGCATAAACAGACAGATCTGGACCACTCACTCACGCGCGAAGTCAACAAGTCAAAGGCCATCAACGCTCAGAATTCAAACTTGAGTTAATTACGTGATTAGGGCACAAATCACTTTCAGGTGGCCGGAGAAGACTTCCGGTCGTCTTCTCCGGCCAGCATCTCCCCTGAGAACTCCCCAAACCCCCAAAAAGCCAACTAAAATGAAATCTAAGAATTGGGAAATGTTCCCCAACCACTCACGAATCAAAACCCTCTCTCAAAACAAATTTATCCTTCCTAACAAAGCTGAATCGAAGAAAATAAGAACTAGGGCACGCAAGTTTCAGAAGCTAATTAAATACTCAATTCAAAACCATTTCAAAAACCAAAAGCACCAGGATACTCAGTGAAGCATAGAGAACAAGTCTATAACATGAAAAACGATTTCTGGAAAAATAATTTTCAAGCTACCTGAGATTCGAAGCTTTCACTCTGATGACTTTCTGGCCACTTCCTTCAGTGCAAACCACTCCACTTGATCCCCAGATGATGTTTGGATGCTCAAAAGGAATTTATGTTGGCTGGATGAGGAGTTTGACAAACTTCTGCTCAAGCTCAGTCAGAAATGGCAATGGAGTTTCAGGCAGTTTCAGGCCATGGTGAGTGGTTGTTTGTGATCCAGATGATGTGTGGAGAAGGTCTGTGGTGTTTGTTTTGATGTTTGTGAGCTAGGGAGAGAGATTCGAATGGAACTGCAAGTTGAGGTGAAGAATGGCAGTGGGGTGTTCTTGCTTGTTTCAGGCCTGGCTTTTGGTGGTTTGAGGTCTATGAAGTGTGGTGAGATGAATGATGAAGATGGTTTTTGTGTTTGTATGTTGTGGAGACAGATTCGAAGGCTTATGCAAAAGGGAGTGTTTTTGTGAATGTGTTGAATGAGAGTCTTTCAGCCTTGCTAGATGTATGGAATGGCTTGCTCTTTGTCCACATAAACCTCTCTCATTGGTCAGATGATTGGACATGTGCTTTATTGATTGGTAAGTCACCTTTTGCAAAAAGTCAAATTTTGTGTAAGGCAAGTATGGCTTGATCTATAGCTAGTACAATGGGCATGGGCTGCGCAGCATGATGTGTATGTGAGGCTAGCTTGGTTCAGCAGCCAATGCATCAAGTTGGTGAGATGAAATGAGTGGTTTTGCAACTTGTTACAACTTTGGTTCACATGTGATTCTCTTTATCCAACCAAACCTAAACCATGGGCATTCTTGGTTCATTCTGAATTTTATGACTTATAGAATGCTTATGTGATGGTTTGATGCCAATTAGAAGTTGCAATTTGCCTTGGTACATGATCTTGCAATTTTCACACTTGGTGCATAACTTGAAAATCAATGATTTTTGCCAACTTTGCCACACCATAACTTTTGATCCAAGAAGATTTTGATCATGTTCTTGTACTTTTTGAAAAGGGAAAGATGAGATCTACAACTTTCATGACCAAAGTTTTTCCATTTGAAGCATTTTTGGATCAAAAATCAAGGCTTGAAAAATGACCTAAAATGATGCATTCTTGAAAAGTCAACTATGCCCAAAAAAGTCAACATTTGCAAAAACCCTAAATTCTTGATTTTTATGAACTTCAACCTTCTTCCATTATCAAATAAAGATCATATACACTCAAAATGATGAAGATCACCCATTGGTTGGGTCATTGGGGGCCTCAGATGCCCTGATTTTACACTGACTTGTCTGAAAAGTCAACCCTTGATCAGATGACTTCCCCATGGAATTTGTTCATGAAAATTGATATGAATACTCCCTATACCATATAGAGACCAATGGAAACAAGAATGGCCAAAAAATTTGGGGTTATGGCCTCTGAAACCAAAACCCTAATTTTAGGTCAACTGTGCAGTCAATCCTGGCTCTGCATCCACTCAAACCCTAGTTCTTGTGATTCTTTTGAAATTTTGACTTTGAAAGGATGTAATATGATACTTGAACACATATGGATCCCTTTGAAGTGATTGGTTGCCTTTGGAGTGGCTCAAGAAGCCCTGAGATTGCTCAGATCACAAACCCTAGATGCAGATGACTTGGAACCAATGCAGTGACTCAAAAATGAGATGTGAGATGATATGATTGTGTTTATGCATATGAGAATGATCACAAGCCATGGTGAATGGGTGAGGGCAAATTTGGGGTGTTTACAATCTGTAAACAGACCACCTATATTGGATGGATCTAATTATGACTACTGGAAGCCAAGAATGGTAGCATTCTTAAGATCACTTGACAATAGGGCCTGGAAAGCAGTCAACAATGGATGGGAGCACCCTGTCCAAGACAATAAAGATGGAGCAAAAGTGTTGAAACCTGAAGAAGAATGGAGTAAGGAGGAAGAAGATTCAGCACTTGGCAATTCCAAGGCCTTAAATGCTTTATTCAATGGCATTGATAGGAACATCTTCAGACTTGTGCATCATTGTGAGCTGGCCAAAGATGTTTGGGACACTCTCAAAACAACTCATGAAGGAACATCAAAGGTGAAGATGTCAAGACTTCAACTTCTCACCACCAAGTTTGAAAACTTGAGAATGAAGGAAGATGAGACAATTCATGAGTTCTACATGAACATCTTAGAAATAGCCAATACTTCTGGTGCTTTGGGAGAAAAGATGACTGATGAAAAGCTTGTAAGAAAGATTCTCAGATCTTTGCCAAAAAGATTTGACATGAAGGTCACAGCAATAGAAGAAGCTCAAGACATATGCACAATGAAGGTTGAAGAGCTCATTGGTTCCCTGCAAACATTTGAGATGGGAATGAATGACACAATTGTAAAGAAGAACAAAAGCATAGCCTTGGTGTCAAATACTGATAAAGAAGAAGAAATTAATGAAGCAGAACCTGAAGAAAATTTATCAGAAACCATTGCTATGCTTGGAAGACAATTCAAAAAGATTCTCAGAAAGATGGAAGACAAGTCCAGACCAAGTGGAAGATACTCAAACTCTTCTGAGAATAAAAGAACTTATGATGCTAATAGAAGGTCAAATTATGATGAAAAGACCAATCAAGAAAAAGGGATTAAATGCCATGGATGTGAAGAATATGGACACATCAGAAATGAATGTCCTACCTATTTAAAAAGGCAGAAGAAAGGTCTCTCTATAACCTGGTCTGATGAAGACTCAGGATGTGATTCAGAAGAAGAATCAGCTAAGCATATCACTGCTCTAGCTAGATTATGTGAATCTGAAAGTGAATCCAGTGATGAGGAGCTTACTTTTGAAGAGCTTGAGCAATCATACAGAGAACTGGGTAAAAGGAGCACTGAAATATGCATGGAGAGTATAAAGCAGAAGAAATAGATTGAGGCACTAAAGGATGAAAAAACAAGTGATCTAGAGATCATTGACACCTTGAAAAGTGAAGTAAGCCTTCTCAACTCCAAGTTAGAGCATATGTCCAAGTCTGTTAGAATGCTGAACAGTAGCTCAAACACACTGGATGTTATTCTCAACAACAATAAGCATTCAGGGGATAGAAGTGGACTGGGATTTAACAAAGTTCATAAGGTTGAAGCTAGCACCCGCAAAACTACTTCAAATTCCATACAGTCAAACAAGATGTCCCAACAGATGCTTCAACATCATGAAAAGAACACAAAGTCAAACTTAATGTTCCAACAGATGTCTCAACATCATGAAAAGAACATAATGAAGAAGAAGTATCAAAGATGGAGATGTCATCATTGTGGAAGGTTTGGACACATCAAACCTCATTGCTACAAGTTGCATGGATATCCAAATCAGATGTATCAGCAACCTCCTAAGCAGAAGATAGAGGTTACCAAGAAAGTACTGCATAGACATCAACATCAAAGATATCAGCAACCCCCTAAGCAGAAGACAGAGGTCATCAAGGAAGTATGGGTACCTAAAGCTAGTCTTCATGCTGATCAAATCTACATGCCCAAGAACAAGTTCAACAAACAACCATGGAGCTCTACTACTGGACACTACACAGGGTAGAGGCATCAAAAGAAACCTCAATACAAATGGTAAAAGAAGGGTGTTGCATATATAGCTCATACATCTCTAAGAGTATCAGCTAAAGAAGACTGGTACTTTGACAGTGGATGTTCAAGACACATGACTGGATTGAAGAATCTGCTAGTAGACTTAAAGTCATATTCATCCAGATATGTAACCTTTGGAGATGGAGCTAAAGGAGAAATCAAGGGAGTTGGGACCTTGGACTGTCCAGATGTACCAAGACTAGATGATGTGCTACTGGTAAAAGGATTGACTGCTTACTTGATCAGCATAAGTCAATTATGTGATCAAGGTTACAGTGTAAACTTTACCAAAACTGAATGCATAGTGTCTAATAAAGAACATAAGGTTATCATGAGAGGAGCCAGAACTAAAGACAACTGTTATATGTGGGAACCTCAAGACTTCAGTCTCACTTCAACTTGCTCTTTAGCCAAAGAAGAAGAAGTGAAACTATGGCACCAAAGACTGGGTCATCTTTATTTCAGAGGCATAAAGAAAATCATATCTATGGAAGCTGTGAGAGGTATTCCTAACCTGAAGATTGATGATGGCAAAATATGTGGTGAATATCAAATAGGCAAGCAAACCAAGATGTCCCATCCAAAGCTCCAACATCTGACAACTTCCAAAGTTTTGGAATTATTGCATATGGATCTTATGGGACCTATGCAGGTTGAGAGCCTTGGTGGTAAGAGGTATGCCTATGTGGTGGTTGATGACTTTTCAAGGTATACATGGATAAATTTTATCAAAGAAAAGTCTGATGTATTTGATGTATTCAAAGATTTATGCCAAAGAATACAAATAGAAAAAGCCAGCTGTGTGGTCAGAATAAGAAGTGACCATGGAAAGGAGTTTGAGAATAAAAAATTCTTAGATTTCTGTTCTTCAGAAGGAATCAATCATGAATACTCTTCACCAATCACTCCTCAACAGAATGGGATTGTTGAGAGGAAGAACATAACTATCCAAGAATCAGCAAGAGCTATGATCCATGCTAAAAAGTTACCATTGTACTTCTGGGTTGAAGCTATGAACACAACTTGTTACATTCATAATAGATTCACTCTAAGGAAAGGAACTTTGTCCACAATCTATGAAGTCTGGAAGGGCAGAAAACCCACAGTTAAGTACTTCCATGTGTTTGGAAGTAATTGTTATATTCTGGCTGATAGGGAGCAAAGAAGAAAAATGGATCCTAAAAGTGATGAAGGGATTTTCCTTGGATACTCTATAAACAGCAGAGCCTATAGAGTATTTAACTCTAGAACCAAGGTTATCATGGAGTCCATAAATGTAATAATTGATGATGCTCCTGCAGATGTTACAGAAGATGTTGGAACATCTGCTGACAGCCAAACTGAAGCTGAAGAAAAGAGTGATCATCCCGACTTTACTCAAATTGATGCAAGGACAGAACAATTCAGCAAACCTCCCTCCATCAGAATCCAGAAGGATCATCCCAAAGATTTAATAATTGGGGATCCCGATAGAGGTGTAAGCACTAGATCAAGAGAGGTGATTTCAGGTTCTTGTTTTGTCTCAAAAATAGAACCTAAAAACATCAAGGAAGCTCTTACTGATGAGTACTGGATTTGTGCTATGCAAGAAGAATTAGGTCAATTCACAAGGAATGAAGTGTGGGATCTTGTTCCTAGACCTGATGACATAAATATGATTGGCACTAAATGGGTGTATAAGAACAAGTCAAATGAGCAGGGAGTTGTTACAAAGAACAAATCTAGACTTGTAGCTCAAGGATACACACAAATTGAGGGAGTAGACTTTGATGAAACCTTTGCACCAGTAGCAAGGCTTGAATCAATTAGACTACTTTTAGGAATAGCTTGTATCCTGAAGTTCAAGCTATTTCAAATGGATGTGAAAAGTGCCTTTCTAAATGGATATCTTAATGAAGAGGTATATGTAGAACAGCCTAAGGGATTTGTTGATCCAAGCTGTCCAAACCATGTGTACAAACTAAGGAAGGCTCTTTATGGACTGAAGCAAGCTCCAAGAGCATGGTATGAAAGGTTGACTACTTTTCTTATCAAGCAAGGGTACAGGAAAGGTGGAATAGACAAAACCTTGTTTGTTAAAGATGAAGAAGGAAATGTCATGATTGCTCAAATATATGTAGATGACATTGTTTTTGGTGGGATGTCAGACAGGATGGTTAAACATTTTGTCACTCAAATGGAATCTGAATTTGAGATGAGCTTAGTAGGAGAACTAACCTACTTTCTTGGATTGCAAATAAAGCAAATGGAGGACTCCATGTTCATTTCCCAAAGCAAGTATGCTAAGAACATTGTCAAGAAATTTGGGATGGACAATGCTACTCATAAAAGAACTCCTGCCCCCACACACTTAAAGCTGACTAAAGATGACAAGGGTGAGAATGTAGACCAAAGCCTATACAAAAGTATGATTGGAAGCTTATTATATCTGACTGCTAACAGACCAGACATAGCCTTTGTAGTAGGTGTATGTGCAAGATATCAAGCTGATCCAAAAGTTAGCCATCTAAACCAAGTCAAGAGGATTCTGAAATATGTCAATGGTACTTGTGACTATGGCATAATGTACTTTCATGGATGCAAACCAATTCTCACTGGCTTCTGTGATGCTGATTGGGCTGGAAGTGCTGATGACAGAAAGAGCACATCAGGAGGATGCTTCTTTCTAGGAAACAATTTGATTTCTTGGTTCAGTAAGAAACAAAATTGTGTATCCTTATCTACTGCTGAAGCTGAATATATTGTAGCTGGAAGCAGTTGTTCACAGTTGGTTTGGATGAAGCAAATGCTCACAGAGTACAATGTCCCACAAGATGTCATGACATTGTACTGTGACAACTTAAGTGCTATTAACATATCAAAGAATCCTATTCAACATAGCAGGACCAAGCATATTGATATCATGCATCATTTCATCAGAGATCTTGTGGAAGAGAAAGTGATCTCATTGGAACATGTAGCTACAAATCTGCAATTGGCTGATATATTTACTAAAGCTTTGGATGCTACCCAATTTGAAAACCTAAGGGGCAAATTGGGAATCTGCTTATGTGAAATATAGCAGTTATGGAGATGTGCCAACATGTCCTATGACATCGTGTGGCATGATCACCAGATGGCAACACCAGTCTGGTCAAAAACTCTGTGTATTCCACTCCTTAAAATTCTCCAAGTAACGACTCTTATAAAGGTTCTAGCTTGCTCTCAGCTATTCATCTTCTCATCATCCTCTCAAAACGAATTGCATACTCTAACTGCTTTTCAGAACTCAACAAAATCATTCAAACTTAAACTCTTCATCCACCACTTTAGAAAATGTCTCAACACCAAAACCCTAATCTCTCTGATGAAATCCTCAACCAAAAGGATGTGGTGCATGCAACCCCCATTTCAGTAGTACCTATGGATTCAACTCCCATGGACGAAATCAGAGGAAATGTTCCTCTTGCTCAGAAGCCTAGAACTCCAACAGTGAGAAGAGAAAAGGAACCTGTATTCAGCAAAGCCAAAGGAATGCCTTCATCCTCAAACACCACTCCAAAAGCCTCTGAATATGTGGATGATTCTATAAAGGAACTTGTGAACAGGATTCTGTCTGAGCAAAGAGTTGTGAGTGGCAAATCTATCCCTCTGAACACCATGCCAGCTCCACAAGAAGAACAACCAAAACAGGCTGAAGAAGACACCCCTGTCTAACAGGATGTTCCAATAGATGTTGAAACATCTGAGGAACAGCACAAAGCAGCCACTAATGTTGATGATGAAACATCTGAGGACCAGCATAAGGCCTCCACTGATGATCAAACCTCTATTGATCCACCTGCTGAAGAGGAGACTACTTAACCTTCTCCTGTTGTTGACATAGAGCATGATTCTGACACAGAAATCATTGCCTCTGTGACCCCTAGCATAGCCAAAAGGCTCAGAACTAGGAAGGAAAAGAAGACTGCAGGACATGCAACTCCTGAGAAGAAGCAACCTACACCAAAGAAGGACAAAGCTAAAGTTGCTTTTGGTCCTACCAAACAATGGAGCAAAGTGAATACACAAAAGAGGAAAGCTGTCACTCCTCCAGATTCTGATGTTGAAGAGGATGTCCCAACATCCCCTCCAAAGAAGAAACCAGCACCTTCAAGGTCCTCCTCTGCTGTTCCAGAAGCTCCTCTGGACAACATTTCATTCCATCATGTGTCAAGTGTGAGCAGATGGAAATTTGTCTACCAAAGAAGGGTAGCACTTGAAAGAGAGCTGAGCAGCAATGCACTTGAGTGCACTGAGGTAATTGATCTCATCTCTTCTGCTGGCTTATTCAAAACAGTGTCAAATTTCTCTCCTTGCTATGAGCTGCTAGTCAAGGAATTTATTGTCAACCTTCAAGAAGACTGTGCTGATGGTAAGTCAGCTGACTTCAGAAAGGTGTATGTAAGAGGGAGATGTGTATAATTCTCTCCTAGGGTTATCAACCACTATCTAGGAAGAGAATCTGATAGACCTAATGAGTTAGGGAAGACTGATAACCAGGTTTGCAAGGTCATCACTGCTAATCAGGTCAAGACTTGGCCAGTAAAGGGGAAGCTTTCTGTTAGCTTGTTGACAAGGAGGTATGCAATGCTGCATAGGATTGGCACTGCAAACTGGGTCCCTACCAACCATACCTCCTCAATAGCAACTGGATTGGGCAGGTTTATATATGCTGTGGGCACCCAAACAAAGCTGGATTTTGGGGCTTATATTTTTTATTAGACATTGAAGCATGCTGGATCATCTGCAACAAAACTGCCTATTGCCTTCCCTTCTCTGCTGTGTGGCATAATTCTTAGCCAGTATCCAGGTATCCTCACTGAGAAGGATTCAATCTGCAAAAGAGAGAGTTCTTTGGCCTTCCACTACAAGCTGTTCTTAAGTCATCATGCAGCTGATGTTGAAGCTCCCTCTGGGACATCTGCTGGACCTTCAAAGGCAAAGTCTCCAATATCCAAAGCTACTTTGATTGCTGCTGAGCTGAAGAACACATGCAAAGAACTGGATGCCAGGAAGCAGAAGCTTGAGGAGATTATCCAAAGGCTGGAAATTGAAGAGAGTGCTCAGAAGGCTGCTGCTTCTGATGAGGAAACTGAAGAAGAGGAAGACACTGAATATGAAGATTCTGAGTGAAAAATGTATGTGAGGAATTTGTAATGTCTGCTGCAGCATTGTATTTTGAATTAGTAATTTTGTAATTCTCTCTATCAATGAAAAATTTGGCCCCAATTTATGTCTAACAAGGGGGAGAAGAAGAGAACTGAACAACAACAACAATGTATGATGCAGCTTACTGATTAATGAAAAATGAATTCTGTTTGCTTCTGAACTAAAGCTGTGTTTTTAAATTTCTGTTGAAACAAGTCAGAACACATATAGGTTTGAGGGGGAGTAAACTCACACATGACTCAACAGAAAACACCTGCTGTACTCTGATAAAAGAAACTCTGATGCACTCTGATAAACCAAAAAATTATGTTAGCCAAAAATTAGCCAAAGGGGGAGTTTGTAGATGTTTAGAATTGGCAGAATTTTTGACCAATAAGAAGTGTTGAATTTAGTTCAGGATGTCACATCAGATGTTGTGACATTATCAAACAGAGTATATGTAAATGAACTTAATTCAGAATGTCATACCAGATGTTGTGACATTGTATCAGTTAATGAAGTAAGTTCAGTTTACAGGATGTCACACCAAATGTTGTGACATTGTATCAGTTAATGAATTAAGTTCAGTTTTTAGGATGTCACACCAGATGTTGTGACATCTCAAACCTGCTACCAGAATTAATTAATGATTAACAGAACTGAGTAAATTCAGGGAAGATATCTGGAATTAATTATGAATTGATGAAACAGAAGAAGGCGCATCTATAGGGAGATTTGTTATATGACTTCAGTATAATCAGAAGAACTGAATCACCTAGAATCTAGGAAGTAACAAACCCTAATTCAAGGTGATGGCTGCATGCGTATCAGGATTGGATAAACCTACAGAAATCCCAAAATCCAAACACCTATTTAAGCAACAGAAACTCTCAGAATAGAGTACGAAATTAAGAAGACCAAATAGGGTGTTTTGTGTTTTAATAGCAGGTTGTTTTATTTGTATCACTTTATGAGCTTTTAAGCAAAAGTGTATTTGTGTCTTGATTGAAACTGTGAAGTAAGATCAAGCTGTTTTGTTTGAAGTATGACTTCAATTTTATTAAACTTGTAAACATATCACTGTGTGATTGAGGGGGAGTGAGTTGGTACTCATATCTAAGTTGTGTCTTAGGTAGAAATTGCCTTGGGTAGATATTAAGTGAAAGATTAAACTGAGTGGTTTAAGTCAAGAATTAATATTACTTATATTGGATTTCCTTCATGGCTTGGTAGCCCCCAGATGTAAGTGTGGTTATACAATGAACTGGGTTAACAATTTCCTGTGTTGTTTAATTTTCCTGCACTTTAAGTTTTGGTCAAGTCTTCAAGTGTTTAAACATCTCATTCGACATCTCGTACCTGATCATAGAATTTCAGGAAATACGAGTAAAAAGTTATCACCTATTTAGTGGAGATTGTACCGTAAGTGCGAAAATGGAGATATGATCATGAGTTCTTCTTTCTCATTCTTTGCTCCTAAGCTATTTTCTCTCCTCTAAAACCGTTATTCTTCTTTAAGACTTTTTCCTCTGTAACTTCCATGTCCTAGTCTCTTGCTACCAATTAACCTAATTTTCTTATAATATAATTATATTATATTGGGCCTAAGTTATACACCCTCTTAATTGCTAATCCCGACACAATCCAAGCCCATTAACCAACATGCTCCAATAATCGATAATATCACTTCTAATATTTTTTCCTCGACTTTCAGACTTAACGACTTAATTCTTCGCAATATAAAATCAACTGAATAATAATTTGCGACTAACTACTTACTCCCGACTTAATATATTAACTTCCGATTATCAACCAAATGGTCCAAACATTCCAATCAACATATCCAAAAACAAACAGAGAATACTCCATATCATTTTCCACAACTTATATCGACTTAAATAATTAAATTCGACTTAAACCAACTTATAACCATCAACATAATATTCCGATAAATTCGGCCATCAACACGAATCGACACAATTCCACACAAAGCAACTCAAATCGACAAATATAGTCAAATCAATGTGAATTACCACAACATACCATACTTATATTAAATTAGATAATTAATTAAATAAATGGGCATTACAAAGATAGTCGAGATCGAACTGCTCACTATTAGCAGGTGAGTGAGAAGAGAGACAAGGGTCCGTTTCGAGGGAAGCCTTATGCGACTCCAAATGACAAGGGGAAACCGAAGGGTAATGATGGGAAGAAGCCAAGTGGGGGAGCGGATTCCACTCCTCTCAAGTGCTATAAGTATGGAGAAGTAGGTCACAAATCTAATGTGTGCACTACTACTGTGATAAGATGCTATAGGTGTGGTAAGAAGGGCCATGTGAAGAATGAGTGTACGAATGTTGAACCAACTTGTTTCAATTTTGGTGAAGAGGGACATATCAACACTCAATATCAAAAACCGAAGAAGGTTGCTACTGTGGCTCAGACTACTGGTAGAGTGTTCGCCTTGAGTGGCTCAGATGCTCTGAAGAAAGAAAACTTGATTAGAGGTACTTGTTTTATTAATGATGTTGAGTTGTTGCTATAATTGATACTGGAGCCACTCATTCATTTATTTCGATTGAGTGTGTGACTAGGTTGAATTTGCCTTTGACTATTATGAATGGTAATATGTTGATTGAAATACCTGCTGACGATTTAGTTACTACTAACCGTGTGTGTTTGAAATGTCCTTTGACCATATATCGTAAGGATATGGATGTTGTGCTTGGAATGATCTGGTTGGAGTTCAACTTTGTGTATATAAATTATTATGCAAAGACGGTGGAGTTTCCAGAGTTTGGTGATGGTGGAGAGATGGTGTTTCTATCTGCGAAGCAAGTGGATGGACTTCAAGCAGATGAAGCCCAGATGTTTGCTTAGTTTGCGGCGTTACAAGTGGACCGTGAAAAAGTGGGTGTTGAGTTACCTGTTGTTCAAGAATTTCTTGATGTGTTTCCAGATGACATCAGTGATTTACCTCCGGAGCATAAAGTAGAGTTTGTTATGGATTTGGTACCAGGTACTAGTCCAGTGTCGATGGCTCCTTATAGGATGTAAGCTTCTGAATTGAGCGAGTTAAAGAAACAACTTGAAGAACTTCTTGAGAAGAAATTTGTTCGTCCAAGTGTTTCTCCGTTGGGTGCTCTTGTGTTGTTGGTTAAGAAAAAAAATGGTAGCATGAGGTTGTGTGTCGATTATCGACAATTGAATAAGGTGACTATCAAGAATAAATATCCACTTCCAAAGATTGATGATTTGATGGATCAGTTGGTGGGAGCTTGCGTTTTTAGCAAGATTGATTTGAGGTCGATTTATCATCAGATTCGAGTTAAAGTAGATGATATTCCGAAGACAGCTTTCCGGACGAGATATGGTCATTATGAATATATTGTGATGCCTTTTGGTGTATCCAAGCACCTGGTGTATTCATCGAGTATATGAACTGGACTTTTCATGAGTAATTGGATAAGTTTGTAGTGGTTTTTATTGATGACATTCTGATTTATTCAAATTTGGAAGAAGAACATGAAGGACACATGAGGATTGTATTACAAGTGTTGGGAGAGAAGAAAATTTATGCTAAGTTGTCGAAGTGTGAGTTCTGGTTGAAGGAAGTAAGTTTCCTTGGCCATGTGATTTCTAGTGGTGGGATTTTAATGGATCCTTCGAAGATTGATGCCGTGTTGAATTGGGAAAATCTGAAGTCTGCTATAGAGATCAAAAGTTTTCTTGGTTTGGCCGGTTATTACCGAAAGTTCATAGAGAGTTTTTCTAAATTGGCGTTGCCTCTTACCCAGTTAACTCGGAAGGGTCGAGCATACATTTGGGGTGTGGCGTGTGAGAAGAGTTTTCTTGAATTGAAGAAGAGGTTGACTACTTCTCCTGTTTTGATTTTTCCAAATTTGAATGAATCTTTTATGGTGTATTGTGATGCTTCAAAAATGGGTCTTAGCGGTGTGTTGATGCAGAATGGTCAAGTGGCTGCCTATGCTTTTAGACAGTTATGTGTTCATGAGAGGAACTATCCTACCCATGACTTAGAGTTAGCAGTTGTGGTTTTTGTGTTAAAGATTTGGAGACACTATCTGTTTGGCTCGAGATTTGAGGTGTTCAACGATCATAAGAGTTTGAAGTACTTGTTTGATTAGAAAGAACTAAACATGAGGCAAAGAAGATGGTTAGAGATGTTGAAGGATTTTTATTTTTATTTGAGTTACCACCCTAGTAAAGCTAATGTGGTCGCAGGCGCTTTGAGTAGGAAGACTCTGCATATGTCAAAGATGATGGTGAAAGACCTGGAGATGATTGAACAATCCAAAGACATGAGTTTGTTGTGTGAAACTACGTCAGAAAGTGTGAAGCTTGGTATGCTGAAATTGACGAATGATATTGTGGAAGAGATCCGTTTAGGAAAACAATTATATTTGAGGTTGGTTGATCAGATGACTTTGATTAACCAAGGTACAGAGGAGAATTCTGAATTGATGAAAATAGTATGATGAGGTTTCAGAATCGCGTGTGTATTTCTAATATTCCAGAGTTGAAGAAAAGTATTCTTGAAGAAGGACACCGAAGTAGATTAAGTATTCAACCTGGTGCAACTAAGATGTATCATGATTTGCAGAAGCTGTTCTGGTGGCCGGGTATAAAGAGAGATGTTGCAGAGTTTGTGTATGCTTGTTTGGTTTGTCAGAATCGAAGGTTGAACATCAAAAGCCTTTAGGTATGATGCAACCGTTGAGTATTGCGGAATGGAAACTGGATAGATTTTCTGATAGGGTTGCCGAAGACGGTGAAGGGAAATGATTTCATTTGGTTAATTGTTGACCGATTAAATAAGTCGGCGCATTTCTTGCTGATGAAGATTAATTATTCCATGTCAAAGCTAGCAGAGATGTATATTGATGAGATTGTGAAGTTGCATGGGATACCATAGAGTATTGTGTCAGATAGAGATTCACGGTTTACATCGAGATTTTGGAAGAGTTTACAAGATGCTTTGGGAACTAAGTTGAGGATGAGTTCTGCTTATCATCCACAGACAGACGGTCAGATGGAACAAACTATCCAATCTTTAGAAGACTTACTGAGGACTTGTGTGTTGGATCATGGGGGTGCATGGGATAGTCATTTGTCGTTGATTGAATTTACTTATAACAATAGTTTTCATGCGAGCATTGGTATGGCTCCGTATGAAGCATTGTATGAGAGGCGGTGTATGACTCCATTATATTGGTATGAGTCTGGCGAGAGTGTTGTGCTCGGACCTGAGATTATGAAGGAGGTGACTAAGAAGATTAAGATGATTCGAGAGAGAATGAAGACTTCACAAATTTGTCAAAAGAGTTACCATGATAAGTGGAGGAAAGCACTTGAATTTCAAGAGGGAGATCATGTGTTCTTAAGGGTTACTCTAGTGATTGGTGTCAGAAGAGCTTTGAAGTCCAGAAAGCTCACTCCGTATTTCATTGGAATGTATCAGATATCGCAAAGGGTAAGAGAGGTGGCATATCAGATTGCATTACCACAGTCACTTGCGAATTTGCATGATGTGTTTCATGTGTTACAACTGAGGAAATATATTACAGATCTGTCGCATGTGAATTAGATGGATGGCGTTCGAGTAAGAGATAATTTGACTGTGGAGGTTTCACCAGTGCAAATAGATGGTAGAGAAATGAAGCTATTTAGAGGTAAAGAGATTTCCTTGGTGAAGGTATTGCAGGGTGAACCATTTGGTGATAATTGGACTTAGGAGCGAGAGGATCAGATGAAAGAGTCGTATCCGATGCTGTTTGCTTCAGGTACATTTTTTAGGACGAAAATTCTTAAGTGGGGGAGAGTTGTAACACCCTAAAGTCGATTTTAATTTAATTGATGTGTTTTCTTGTGAATTTTGATGTTTATGATGTTATTTGATGTTTTATGGAGTTTTGGGGTTGACTTAATATATTATGAATATTAGAAAATATTAAGTTTAGTGGGTTTAGTTTATTATTTGAGACTAAATAAAATAAAATAAAATGAAGTAGAGGATAAGGGAAATATGGTCATTTGATGGGGAATTAGTGAGGGTTTTATGGGGAAAGACTAAAGAGGCTCAAGAGGCAAGAGTGACAAAAGAAGGAAAAGATTGGAGAGTACGATCATTTTGGAATGATCTCACTTTTGGGAGGGGAGCTCTGAAGAAGAGGAGAAGCTAGGGCCTGAAGGTTGGAGAGGTTTTCGAGGAAATCATTGGAAAGATTATGAAACTTAAGGTATGGGGAGTATTTTTCTTTCGGTATTATAATGTGGGAATATAATTGGGGGTTTTGTGGTGTAGTTTTAGGGTATAGGGTTTTGATTGATGATTTTGTGTTTTGATGATGATTACATGATAATTGATGAATATAATGATGTTAGATGATGTGTTTGATGCCATGCTAAAGAATGTTGATGTTTAATGTGATTTTGCTGCTATGCTGATGTGAAAAGTGGGTTTTTGTTGAGTTTATCACAAAAGAGGAATTCTGGAAATCACAGAAAATTTGCAGAATTCGTGAAGCTCGCTTAGCAAGCACAAACAAGGAGTTGGGCGTTTAGCAAGCAAGATGCCTCACTTAGCGAGCCCTGGAAAGTTTAAAAAATGATTTTTTTGTTCCAAAGACTGTTTTCTTGAGGTGGTTTAAGTCTTAGGCTGCTATGATGTTATAGAGTTTTTGTATGATGTGTTTTTGGGGATTTATGAGGAGAATTAGTGATTATGTGATGTATGTTTTTATTTGATTTTCTTGAGTTATGAAATCTGAGTATATGATGTAGAAATATGATGTTGGATGAGTGTGTAGTATAATATTCTTTGAGTATGTAATATGATGGTATGAATGAGTATGAGAATGATGATTAAATGATGAATGCGGATGCAATGTTTATGATGTTTTGAGGATGATATGTGTATAATTGTGTCTTGCATTCATGGCATTGAATTATGAGGGGATTTTGGTCCATTGGTAGCTTCAATTCCATTGTGAGAATTGAAGTGTTATGATGTGCTCCCTTAAGGGTGTAGATTCAGGATAAACTTAAGAGGGGGTGAATTAGGTCTTAAAATATTTTCTCGGTTATTTGATCGGTGGATTGATTTTTGTCATTGAGTGTCTATGTTACGAAAGCGGTAAAGCAGAAAGTAAATGACACCAAGAGTTATCCTGGTTCCCTTCACAAACCGAAGGTACATCCAGTCCCCTTACACCTCGTAAGAGATTTTATTATAGTTTTCGATTGTACAACCTATCACACCATAAACCGGTGAAACCTACGTTCTAACAACTATACAACAATCAAGTGTGCAAGAACAATCCTCTTGCCACACCAACCCTTGTGTCCAACAATCCTGGATCACAAGTCAATACAAAAATAATTCTTGAATAAATTGAAATGTAGAGATGATGAAGTCTTTGTAATATCAAGCAATGTTGATCTTCACCTTTGATTGATGTTTCTCACTCAAAAATAATGAATATAAGTGTCCACTAAAGTGTATGAAAAGTTTAACTTTGTATGCAATTGAATTTAGTGCACTTTGATAGATTTAGAAAATTTGAGATTTTGAGAAAGAAAATTTTTTATGAAAATTGTAGGAGGTGTTTTTAAATAATTCTGTACAAAACAATTTTTATAATAGACAAGACACCTCTTTAAAAAGGTACAATTTATGAATAGATGTCTCAATTCAATTTAAAAACACAAGACATAATTTAAAATTTAAATAAAAATATTTTCTGAAAATTGATCAGTGGTAACCGGTTACTACCCCATGGGTAACCGGTTACTTGATGTAACGTTAAAAAATTTCAAACTGAGGCTGAAGTAACCGGTTACTACCTATAAGGTAACCGGTTACTTGATCAAAAACCAGAAAAATTTCTTTTAAAATAAGATCAGTAACACATAGACATGCAATATGATTTGTTCAAAATAGCAAATGTGAGTGCATCCTAAGTCGAACACTTATTATCATTATTGATTCATGAGAAATAAAATTATACTTCCGATGAGAAAACCTTATATCTTTATGAAAACTCCATTTGAAAGAATCTTTGAATGATCCTTTTTGTTTGCTTTCAAAACTTGATTGTTTAGTTGTTATCATCAAAATATAATTTGAGAAGCTTGCTTCTACAATCTCCCCCTTTTTGATGATGAAAACGAATAATGAAAAATGCAACTTGCTTCTATGTTTCTCCAAAAACTCCCCCTTCGAAGGTGCTCCCCCTCAATGTGATACTAGGAGATTTGTATGAAAAATTATGCATAAAGAGAGAAACAAGAAAGCATACTAGAGACTTCTCCCCCTTTGTCATCCACAAAAAGGATGGAAAAAGTACTTAAAGAATAAATTAACACATTAATACTTGATATGATATAACCATACACAACAACCATATAAAAACATATGAAACATAATTTATACGAAACATGAGTTTATCATACTACGAACATAACCATAACAGAATTAAAAGAGCAACAAGGTACGGAAATGATAAAAAGAAACTAACAACATAAAGACTAACAAGATATATCTTAAACTAAGAACATAAAGAGGACATTTACTAAAGCCTAATCACTTCCGAAACCATCTTCATCCATATCATCTTCATCACCCTCTGAATTCCCCGCATTTGAAGGTTGAAAAGGAGAAAATTTCTGAAACATTTTCATTAGCTTTCCAAGGCTACGGGTGGTCTTTTGGTTATTATGGTTCATGGTGGTTTTAAGATTTACAATTTCATTGTATATGAATTCATTTGTATAACCACCTTCCGGAGCGGCTTGAGCGGAAAAATCTTCCTTATATCCATACAAACCATTTGGACCATATATGATACCATTGTTCTTAGTAGCCGTGATCAAGTTGATTTCATTTTGCTTAACTGTCATTTCAAAGTGAGGTTCTCTTGAACTAGGGATATCAAAATGTTCCAGAATCTTTGATACAAAACGGATGTACGGGAGACCGCTACCAAGACGAACTTGATACTTCATATGATGAAAGATGACATAGGCCCAGTTGATTGGCCAATCCTCATTCATTGATCGGAACAACATCAACTCAAGTTCACTAACCTGAGCAAAGTTTGAACTTTTTGACACCAACATATAAGTTAGGATATAATGTAGCACGTGGTCACTGACGGTTAAGGACTTAGCATATTTTATGACCCGAGAAGATTGAACCTGCCTACCGAGTAAGTAATCATGTGTTCCCCTTGATCTTTCAATAAAATAAGCTAATGAATCAAAATTATTCCATCTGTCTGTGTTAGGCATAAATCCAACTTTAAACTCATATCCTTGAATTGGTATATCAATAATGGTTCCTAGATTCTCAATAGTAACCTCAATGTCCTTTTTGTTGACCTTAGCAGTAAATTGTTCATCACCAAATTCATCTTCTCCAAAAGAAAGAGTGTGATAGAAAGTTCTTACCAAATCATGATAGATTTTTCCTGTGTCAGCAACCAGCTCTTTGACACCAGATGCATCCAGAAGGGCTTCAAAGGTGAAGCTATGAGAAGGGAAGTCTTCAAAGTTCACATATTTTATGCTCATAAACTTCCAGGAGCGAATGTCGATGTCGAGTCTCCTTTGCTTCTGAGGTTTCATGAACTGCTCCTTAACAGTGTTAGAGTCAGAGCTGGAATCCACAATTTGTTGCTTTCCCCTATTCTTTGATGAAGCCATGGAAGAGTTGATAATGTTAGGGTTTAAATATGGATTTTCAGATTTTGGAAGAGAGAGTGGTGAAGATGAATAGTGCTTGAGAGGCTAGGGTTATAAAGTGATGGATTATGAGTGGGTTTTAATTTTGCGTAAATTTGGTCAAAAGGATTTATGAGAGGAAGGTGGGAGGTTGAGAGAATAAATGGAGACTAGGTTTCCAAGAAGTGAATGAGGATTTAATGTTCCCAAAACATAACTTTAAGACTCATATGAAAAGAAGGAAAAAAAACATGTAGCACCCAACACATATTGCGTAAAAAAATCAGAAAATGGCAGTGGTAACCGGTTACTACCTACCCGATAACTGGTTACTTGCCTCATATTTTCAAAAAAAAATTTTTTAAAAAAAATAGTAGTCTTAAATAGAGAAAATGGTGATGAGTTTTGTCAAAATCTTTTCACAAAGTGTTAGCACGTAATATTACGCAACTTTTGATCAAAAATTATTTTGAAATCAATTATTTTCGGGTATGCAAAAGTGAGAAAAACGAAAAACGGCAAAATATGAGTGCTAGCATTTTGTTACACAAAAGTGAAAATAAACATATTTTAAGCTACTATACCACATAATAAGCAATTTTAAGAAAATGTTAGATGTCACCTTCATCGAGAATACCAAGTTCTTGCTGAATCTTGACAAATTGCTCTTTAGCCAATGGTTAAGCACGTGATCTCGAAGGAAATGATGTCGGATATATATGTGCTTTGTCCTTGAATGCATGAACGGGTTCTTTGTGATGTTGATGGCACTTGTGTTATTGTATCGAAGAGGAATGCAACCGAGATCTACACCATAATTGAGAAGTTGTTGCTTAAGCCACCGAATATGTGCTCAACAACTGCCTGCTGCAATGTACTCTGCTTCGGCCGTGCTAAGTGCAACACATGCTTACTTCTTGCATGCCCACGACACTAGTGCATTCCCGAGAATGTGACAAGTACCACTTGTGCTTTTTCTATCGGTCATACATCCTGTATAATCAGCGTCAGAATAACCTATCAAAGTACATGTACTACCTTTTAGATACCATAATCTGACGTTTGTTGTTCCTTTGAGATACTTCATAATCCTCTTCACGGAGGTGAGATGTGATTCCTTCGGATTTTCTTGAAAGCGTGCATACAAACAAACACTAAACATAATGTCAGGACGACTTGCCGTCAAATATAATAGCGAACCGATCATACCTTGATATTTTGTGATATCTATTGAAATGTCAGATTCATCTTAATCAACGTATGTTCCAGATCCCATTGTAGTGGACATCACCTTGCAACTATCCATATCGAATCTTTTCAATAATTCCTTACAATACTTGGATTGGTTGATGAAGATGCCATCCTTTGTTTTCTTGATTTATAGTCCAAGAAAATAGTTCATTTTTCCCATCATGGACATCTCGAATTCTCCTTGCATCATAAGTGAAAACTCTTCGCAACGATCTTTATTTGTTGAGCAGTATATGATGTCGTCAACATAGACTTGAACCAATAAGGTGTTACCTTTAATCTTCTTTATGAACAAAGTCTAGTCAACCTTTCCTTTTACAAATCCATTTTCACATAGAAAGTTGTTGTGGCGGTCATACCACGCTCTTGGTTCTTGGTTTAAGCCATAGAGGGATTTCTTCAACTTGTAGACATGTGAAGGATTCTTGAAGTCTTCAAATCCCGGAGATTGTTTGACATAGACTTCTTCATTGATGTAGCCATTCAGGAAAGCGCTTTTGACATCCATCTGGAACAAATGAAAATTCATAGAACAAGCATAAGCAAGTAATAATCTAATTGCTTCTAACCTTGATACCGGAGCAAACGTTTCATCAAAATCAATTTCTTCCTCTTGGTTGTATCCTTGTGCGACTAATCTTGCTTTGTTACGAACTATGATCCCATTCTCATCAAGTTTGTTCTTGAACACCCATCTCGTTCCTATGATGTGCTTGTTGTCCGGTCTTGGTACAAGACTCCAAACTTGATTCCTTTTGAATTGGTTGAGTTCTTCTTGCATTTCGACTATCCGTTAATCGTCGCCTAAGGCTTCATCAATTTTGGTTGGTTCGATTTGAGATACAAAAGCCATGTTGAGACAAGCATCCTTGAGATTTAGTCGAGTTGCAACGCCTTGGCTAATATCACCAATAACTTTATCTATCGAGTGATCTTTATGAGTTCTCCATTCTTTCGGAAGATCGTGATGTTCTTCAATGATTTGAGTGACATCTTCTTGTGATATTGGTTAATCCTTCGAAATATTCTTTTGTTGTTGTTGCGTATCTATTATATCATCATCATCATCAACAAGAATATTATCCTCTTTCGAAGGGTTAGTCTCATCAAAAGAAACATGAATAAATTCTTCAATAGTAAGAGTTCTTTTATTAAATATTCTAAAAGCTTTACTAGAGAGGGAGTAACCAAGGAAAATACCTTCATCAAACTTCTCATCAAACTTACCGAGATTGTCCTTGTCATTGTTGAGAATGAAACACTTGCATCCGAAAATTTGAAAGAACAATATGTTTGGTTTCCTACCTTTGAACAACTCATACAGAGTATTTTTGAGGATCGGTCGAATATTAACACGGTTGCTTACGAAACATGTTGTGCTAACCGCATTCGCCCAAAAATACTTAGGTAAATTTGAGTCACTAAGCATCATTCTCGCAAGCTCTACCGTTGACCTATTCTTCCTTTCCACGACACCGTTTTGTTGAGGAGTCCTTGGTGCGGAAAAGTTGTGAGAAATTCCATGCTCTTCGCAAAATTCTTCAAAAGATGTGTTTTGGAATTCTCCACCATGATCGCTTCTAATGGAGGCTATAGTGAGTGACTTCTCGTTTTGTATTTGTTTCGCATACTTCTTGAATGCTTTGAAAGCATCACTTTTCTACACTAGAAACAATGTCCAAGTATATCTAGAGAAATCGTCAATAATAACTAAAGCATAAATGTTACCTCCGGAGCTTTTTGTTCTTGATGGACCAAAGAGATCCATATGCAACAATTGTAGTGACCTTGATGTGGATACCACTTTCTTGGATTTGAAAGTTGTCTTAGTTTTCTTCCCCTTTTGGCAAGCGTCACATAACTTATCCTTGATGAACTTAATCTTCGGAAGACTAACAACTAGGTCATACTTTATTAACTTGTTCAAGTGCTCCATGTGAATGTGAGCGGATCTTTTATGCCATAGCCAAGCCTCTTTGTTGTTCGCCATTAAACATTTTACCTTCAAGGAAGAGTCATCAAAAGAAATCATAAAAATATTATTAAATCTTTTACCTTTTAGCAAGATGTCATGGGTGACTTCATGTTCAATCAAACATTCATCCTTTGTGAAGTTGATTCGGAACCCTTTGTCACACAATTGACTTATGCTAAGTGTAACACGGTGGGAGAACTGACTTTAGTTATGTTGCGGATAGCAAGAGTCGCCACCGACTTTTATTTTTTCCAAAGGAAAGGCATAAAAGAACAGGAAAGACCTTTTAAAAGATTTTTGGGTTCGGGGGGTAGGTTATGTAAAGGGAAGGTGTTAGCACCCTTTACATCCATGGTTATCCATGGGCTCTTAGTTACTTAGCTCACTTTAAAATGTTTTTGAGAAGTGTAGTATGTGATTAGAAATTTTCTTAAGTACTTTATAATGATCCATGTACGGATATATATAAAGCCTTTGTTTTGAAAATTGCTTGAAAAATGTGAAGTGTTTTGAAATGTTTTGAAGAGTGAGCAAGTACATAAGAGGAACCTACCCTAAGTTAAGTCTTTTATGTTCTTAAATATCCTTTAAATGGTAAGACTATCCCTATTATTAAGGAATAGGTAGTCATTACCTTGGATGTAAGAGGTACAAGTGAAGGGACAACTGTGATTGGGCAACTGTAAGGTGTATTTAGCAATTCGAAGGGACTTATCATCTTTATTCGAAAGGGACAAGATCATTTACGAAGGCAACCATGAAGGGACTTGATCTTTTTATCTTTTAAGGGACTAGATGATATAAATAAATGAAGAGACTTTGCTTTATACACCTTACTTGACCTTTTTCTTTAGGCAACTTGAGAGGTAACCCTTAAGAAGTGAGATGGCGATCCAAGATCGACTTACGTGTGTGCGTGTACCAATTCAAATATTTATCTTAAGATTAGTGATCTAGATTCAATTTTAAATACAAACATGTTTTACACTCCCTATTTTACTAACCATAGCAATTTAAAATAAATAATAAGAATAATTCTACAACTATTACATGATTGGTACAATTACATTATAATAATTAAAATAATTAAAATAAATAAGCAAATAAACAAATAATTAAATGGGTTAGTAATAATAAAAAAATATAAGATGGTTAGTATAACAATATAATATAGAAACAAATTAAAAGTTCAAAATTTAAATAAATAATTATTTTTAAGAATTTTTATAAAAGAAATAAATGATAAATATTATATATATTAATAAATATGACTAATAATTCTAATAGTTTAATTTTATATACATATTATAAAAAAATATTTGTTAATTATAATTAAATAAGCATATAAAAATAATAAATTAAATTCATAAAATAAAGTTAGGTTTTTAATTGTTCAGAAAAAATAAATTAGGGTTAACTACTTAATCTAATCCTAATTACATTATTTATATAAAAAATTACATATAATAATAATATAAACAAATTATATATATATATATATATATATATATATATATATATATATATATATATATATATATATATATATATATATATATATATATATATATATATATATATATATATATATATAATTAAAATTTTCAAACAAATAAATTAATATTTATAACATAATTAGGGTTTATAAACAAAATTAGGTTTTATATGAAAATATTAGGGTTTATGAGTTAATCTAAATATAATTAATTTATTTATACAAAACATATAATATTAATAATATACAATAAAATAAATATTAAATAATTTTATTAATAAAATTTGAGATTTAAAATATAAGGTTTTGTTGAATTATATACAAGAAAATAAACATTTTTTGTTTTAATATTTATTCATTTATTAAATTAATTAAAATATAAACAAAAATCGAAAAGAAAAAAAAAGTGAGAAAAAGACTTACCTGGGGCTGGGATTCGAACCCAGGCCCTAGGCTTTATATCCACAAGACCAACAACATCACCCCCAGGCCAAGCACGCGCTGGTGTTAGAATCAGGAGTTTAATTCCTTTTGTTGTTAACCTGCAAAAATCCAGAAAAACAAAACAAAACAAAATGGCCTGGGGGTATTCGAACCCAGGACCATCAACATAACATACACGCATAATAACCAACTGAGCCACCGCACACTTGTTGAAATAAAACAGAAACAATTTCATAAAATATTTAATCAATATTTGAATTTCAAACTGGCGCCAGAACTTCATCTTCTTCCTCTGAAATTCGTAGGTTTACCTGCGAATTTTGTTATGAAATTTCCTGCGAGTTTTCCTGCAAATGAAACCTACAAAACACATACTCTCATAAAAACGTACAATTTTCACAAATTGATCATGCCAACATGATCTATACAGTTCATTGGATTCAATTATGTTCTCAAAAATCATTTATATGGTCTATTTCATGAAACCCTAAAAGCTTGGCTGAAACCCTAGCAATGGCCATTTACGATTCAGGTCATTAATCTTCAATCTAATTATCCAGAAAGCTTGCTAAGATCATTACAAACACAAAACAATCATTAGAATCAATCGATAATGCATAAAAGTATGGAATCGAAAAAGACATTGTTCTTGAATAAGAATGATTCGGTTAGGGCATATGATGATGTTTTAGATGATGAAAATGATGCAAATAGCTTCAATGAACATCCAGGAAGGTATTGTCACCTTCAAAACCTCTTGATATGGCCTGCAATCAAAAATCCGAATGTGACTTTTTGTGAGAAAAATTGAAGTTCAAATGTGTTTTTGGAGGCAGAGTTTTTTCGTCCCTTTGGTTGTGATATGTTCCTCTATATGTAGTGAATCAAATTAGGTTAAAGAATGTCATGGTTCTTTGGATATTTTGATCATTTGAGATTGAAAAAGATCATGCCATAAAACTTGAATATTCTTTGATATATCATTGCTATTTTGAGACAATCTTCATAATTTTCATATCAATTAAATCCAATCAACTTTCATGACTTTCTAGAAGCAAAATATTTTTAAATCTTCATCATTTTATATTTTATTTGAATTTAAAATGATTTTTAATATAAAAAACCATAATAAATAAAAATAAAATGAATAAAATTATGAAAATATTAAATAAATTTCGTGCATGATGTCATGGAACATATTGGGTCACAAAAAAGTCAGCCCATTTGAAGAATTATGGTTTTAAGACCCCATTTACTTCATAAACCACTCAAAAATTTCCCAAATTTGCAAGGACACAAATCCTTCAATTTTAATGCTATGAGGGTGTTCTTGGACATTTTGGAAAGCTTGAAGAGTCCTCTAACCAACCCCATTGGTTTCATGTCCATATCGTTTACCATTCTCAAGTTATGCTCTTTTGAAGTTGTTGACTTTTTGTTGACTTTCAAAAGGACCTATAATGTCTTAGCTCATACCTTCCAAATGAAGCATTTTTGGGCTTGGCTTGTGAGACACAAAGTTGTAGAGAATTCAATTTCCTTCAAAATGAGATTTGGTTGGAAAAAAATTTATGAAGCATGTGAAAGTTATGGCTGGTCAAAGTTCAGTTGACTTTTCCTATGAAAACCCTAATTTAGAAACTCCTGATTCTTGATGATCTGAAATCTCCTTGATGAATCATGATCAACGCTTGATCAAATGATGAATTTTACTTCATATACTTGATGTTGGCAAAAAAATCATGAAGTTTGACTTTGGTTTGATCACAGTTGACCTCAGTTTGACTTTTTCACTGCTTTGACTGATTTTGGCCTATCTGATCATCTGACTGAGCAAACCTTTGGGAAAAGTCTTGAAACTTGTCATGGGAATTCTTAAACACATATAAGATTTTATGAATCTCACTTGAAGTATTAGAAGTCCATTTAGCCTGATTAAAGTCAAAACCCTAGTTTAGGATGCATTGCTTAGGAGGATGCATTGTTTGAGGGAAATGTCAAATCTTCTGACTAATTGTGAACTTTGTGAACCATGTGAACCTCATGAGATGTCTTGTGAACCTTGTGAACCTCTTAGTACACAAATTCTTGTCTTGTGAGGGAAAATTTTGGGGTGCAACACTAAGTAGGTTGTGTTTAAGGACTTCCACATAGAGGACATCTTCGATGATTGTAAATGGAGATGCACTAACGGTTCCTACTCCAAAATTATTCCTTTATTGTCATCACTGTAAGTAACATATCCTTTGGCCTTTAAAGATAGACTTGAAAATTTGTTGACATTGCTCGTCGTATGCTTTGAACAACCACTATCAAGATACCATTGATTCAAAGTTGTCTTCAAGCATACCTACAAAACAATATCAAGAATTTATTAGGTACCCAAATTGCTTTGGGTCCTTGGTAGTTAGTACCCTTTTCAACCCACACATAATTCCCTTTTGAAACGCCAAGGTTTCGCACATAACAAACATTAGGTGTGTGACCTTTGATTCCACAATAAAAACAAGTAGGTTGAAAATGACTTCTATATCTAGGAACATAATTCTTCTTCTTAACGATCATTTTCTTTTTATGACTTTGATGCACACTTTTAGAATTGTTTACTTTCTCTTTAACAATTTGTTCACTTGCTTTAACAAAAATGGTCTCATTTGTGCTTGGTTTGGAAAATATAGAATATCCTAATCCACTTATTAGGATACCTTTGGTGCCTAAGAATTTCCTCCAAGCCATTTTGACCTTTTTCATATCTTTCTAAAACTCTTTTAAGTTGAACAATTTAGAAAGATAAAGACTCACAATTCTTACATACAAGACTTTGTTTTTCATCCATCAACTTTTGTTTTTCACTTTCAATATATTTTTCCAAAGCAATATTATTTTCTTCTAAAGATGAAATTCGTTTCTTTTGGGATGAAATACTTTTATACAACATCTTGCATTTGTTTAAAAGTTCATCTATAACATCTTGTGCGTCATTGTCATAAACTGAAAAGTTGCTACTAACCTCATCGATTTCTTCATCAGAGTGATGTGAAGCCATAAGAGCCATGTTCGCACATTCATCGCTTTCCGACTCCGAAGATGAACTTATCTCATTATCGTCCCAAGCAACATAAACCTTTTTGTTCTTGAATTTTTTCTTGCCTTTGAATCTTCCTTTCTTTGCAAGTTTCAGGCAATCCGACTTTATGTGACCTTGCTTCTAGCATTCATAACAAGTGACGTCTTGCATTGATGTGGATGCTTTCTTTTTCCTGAAATGTTTATTATTTTTATGATAAGAGTAATTTTTATTTTTATTAAAAAACTTACCAAGCTTCTTCACAAGAAGCATAAAGTTCTCATCTTTGGACGTCTCATCATCTTTGTCATCTTTTAAATCAACCTTCAAGGAAATACCCTTGGACTTCTTTTCTTGACTTTCGTGCTTCACGAGCCTTCCAAGTTCCAATTCGTGTTCTTGAAGTTTTCCAAATAGAGACACGAATGTCATCGTTGAGATACTCTTCTTTTCCAAATTAGAGGTCACCTTTGGTTACCATTCTCTTGTCAAATATCTTAGGAATTTCAGTTTGAGATCATCATTGGTGAAGGTTTTACTGAGAGCAATCAAGTGATTTGTTAGATGGACGAATCTCTTTTGTAAGGCAGCTATAGATTCACCGGGTTGCATGCGGAACATCTCATATTCTTGACTTAGAGTGTTTAGCCTCGTTCTCTTCACTTCGGAGGTTCCTTCATGTGTTTCTACCAAGGTGTCCCAAATCTCCTTTGCTGATTTACATTGAGATACACGGAAGAAATCATCCATACTAAGAGCACTTTGGAGTATGTTGATTGCCTTCTTTTCATTTATAATATTTTTCTTATCGTCTTCGTCATACATATTTTTCAACTTTGAGGTTCCAACGCCATTGATAACATCCACCGGATTATGTGGACCGTTCTCAACTGCTTCCCATATACCTTCTCCTTGGGCTTCAAGATGTGCCTTCATTCTGATTTTCCAGAAATTGAAATATTCTCCGGAGAAGAGTGGGGGCTTGTTGCTACTTCCACTATCTTTGAAAACTGGATTTGTGCTTGCAGAAGCCATGCTGGATGTCTAGGAACAAGTTACCTATAACTTGCTCTGATGCCAATTGTATATTCAGGATAAGCCTAAGAGGGTGGGGTGTGAATTAGGTCTTAAAAAATTTTCTCGTTTATTTTCTCGGTGGATGGATTTTTCATTGAGTGTCTATGTTATGAAAGTGGTAAAGCAGAAACTAAACGACACCAAGAGTTATCCTGGTTCCCTTCACAAATCGAAGGTACATCCAGTCCCCTTACACCTCGTAAGATATTTTATTATAGTTTTAGATTGTACAACCTATCACACCATAAACCGGTGAAGCCTACGTTCTAACAACTATACAACAATCAAGTGTGCTATAACAATCCTCTTGCCACACCAACCCTTGTGTCCAACAATCCTGGATCACAAGTCAATACAAAAATAATTCTTAAATAGATTGAAATGTAGAGATGATGAAGTCTTTGTAATATCAAGCAATGTTGATCTTCTCAATTGATTGATATTTCTCACTAAAAAATAATGAATATAAGTGTCCACTTAAGTGTATGAAAAGTTTAATTTTGTATACAATTGAATTTAATGCACTTTGTGATAGATTTAGAAAATTTGAGATTTTGAGCAAGAAAATGTTTTATAAAAATTGTAGGAGGTATTTTTAAAAAATTCTACACAAAACAATTTTTATAATAGACAAGACACCTCTTTAAAATGGAACAATTTATGAAGAGATGTCTCAATTCAATTTAAAAACACAAGACATAATTTAAAATTTAAATAAAACAATTTTCTGAAAATTGATCAGTGGTAACTGGTTACTTGTTGTAACGTTAAAAAAATTTCAGAATAAGGCTGAAGTAATCGGTTACTACCTATAAGGTAACCGATTACTTGATCAAAAACCAGAAAAAATTCTTTTAAAATAAGATCAGTAACACATAGGAATGAAATATGATTTGTTCAAAATAGCAAATGTGAGTGCATCCTAAGTTGAACACTTATTATCATTATTGATTCATGAGAAATAAAATTATACCTTCCGATGAGAAAACCTTATATCTTTATGAAGACTCCATTTGAAAGAATCTTTGAATGGTTCTTTTTCTTTGCTTTCAAGACTTGATTGTTTAGTTGTTATCATCAAAATATAATTTGAGAAGCTTGCTTCTACAAAGGGATGGTTGATGACCAAGTGTCTATCCATGAGGATGTTTCGGTACCACATGCATTATTAAGAGGTTGCATATCATTCTAAATGACATAACATGAGTTGCATTGATTTTGTGTAATGATGAGATGTGCTTGATGTTGTATATAAATGAGTTATGATGAATGTTATTATGATGTGATGATAATGATGTTATGTATAATTGACCTATTGATGATAGATTGATATTGTTGTTATGTTTTTAAATTTTCATTTTCTATATTATTTTATTGAATGTGAATTTACTCACCCTGCTTGCCTTCTGGTGATGGTCTATTATGCCATCCTGCAAATAATCAAGGTTATCTCGGTGCGTGCTTAACTCCGAGGTAGTGAGTGGTCAAGTTAGTTTAAAGTGGAGTCCTGCTCTGTGTCCAGTAACATCGGGATGAGTTCTCGCTTGAGTTGATTTGTTTTATTTGGATTAAGATGTTAATTTTCTTTGGAATACTTTTTATTAAAAGATGTTTGAACTAAATTAAGAGGTTTTATTTTATTAAAGAGGAATTTATGACGTAATGTTTTTCCACTGCATGTGTTGAAAAGAGATTTAAAGAGTTTTCGTGATTTCATTAATCTGTGTTACGGGACATAACTCAATATGATGTTTATGATTTTTTATTTAAGAAGTAAATGTGATGCTCTTTTTCATGAGTTTTACTCTGATATTTGACTTAAACTGCTTAACTTGTGAGGGGGTAGAAAAGTTGTTACAATATGCGCGCCATTTGAGATACCATATGTTGGTTCGTCTGAGTTGTATCTTGAATCAAAGGCTGAAAAATATCTCCCATGGTTTGAGACAAAGTCTGAACCATTTGCATGTTGCTCTCATCCATCTGCAATCTTAAATATTCTACAGACTCATTTGTTAGAGCATGAATTTGAGTCGAATATCCCAACCCAACAGTTTGACTATTCCTTCGCGTATTTATCCCAGATCCAGACTTCTGCAAAGGTGTAGGAACCACATTCTCTGAAAAAACTGGAGGTGCATTCCTTAGGCCCATCATCATCGTCGTTGGCATACCATAGGATGGATTTATAGAAAAAGGTTGAGAAAATCCAGGGGGAATGGTAGCTCTAAGTATGGATGAATTTGTGGTGGGGTTCTAATGTACTCTAACACTGGTTGACTATAATATCCAATATATGTTGATCTTGGCCTTGTCATCGAAGGAATTGGTTCTAACACCACACTAAATGTTGTTCACACCCCCGTCAAAGGGTTGGAGATTGGAATGGCCTCACTCCTTGGCACATCTTGTGGATCCACACTATGAGAATTTGAACTGCTCAATTGGGGATTCATCCTAGTTGTCATGGGATTTGAATCATTTTGATTTCCTTGGCTAGACGCCATCTTCCTTGTATTTCTTTTCCTTGGTATATAATGATTTGTACTGTCTACTCTCCCACTTATCAAATGCATACAACAAGAGTAACCATTTTTTTCCGACCAATACGCCCACGAAAGAAAAGAAGTTACAAAAACAAAAACAAAAGTTATAAAAGAGAAGTTAAAAGGGAGAAGTTATAAAACTTCCAAAAACTAATTAGCACTGTCCTACTGGGCGTGCCAATTTGTTTACCCCCAAAATTAGTAAACAACCACTGGTCCTCTAAGGATACTAAAAACATCCTTAGTTACTCACAGGATCGACCAGATTGATCCTAGGACATGTGCTAATCGTTTGTTAATTGTGATGTTTTTTTGGGAAAAAAGTCATGAATCCTTTGATAGGATTCAAAAAGTGATAGAAATAAGAGAATTAAGATAAAAGAGAAAGCTTTCAAAGTAAATGAAAAAGATAAATGAAAGGATAAATGCAAGGCAAGAAAGCTTAAAAGGCTGGAAATGTAAAAAAAAAAGGGCAGTAACTTGCTTGTAAAAGTAAATGAAATGGCAAGATAAAATGCTTTAACATAAAAGGCTTGAAAGATACATGACTTTAAATCATAAATTACATTGAATATAAAATGGTGCTTTAACATAAAAGACTTTAGAAGATAAAAATGGTGGTGTTTACATCACGTACATTCTCACTGCACTCGTTTCTCTATACGCGGATACTTTGAGTGGATACTGAGTAACTTATATACTATGATTTTCACCCACACTTATTATAACACTAGATTAAGTTATTTATAGAAATAAAATGTAATCGCTTTCGACGATTTTATCCTAGGATTGTGACACTTGTCACACTGCATGTTGAAGAAGCTTCATCTTGCACCACTTGTCCTTGTTTTTGAATTGAAAATTACATATTTTTCCTCCAAGGCTTAAAAGCGCACAATTTGAGTAACTGTCACTCTTCGTCGAACTAGGCATGGTCGAATCTCAACAACAATAAAAAAATACTTCAAACTTTATAATTCTTCTAAGTATAGAATCCGTAGGTGAGGATTCTTTCGACTTACACCTTTTATTGAGTAACGTCGAAAAGACTTCCTTTTAGCTTATAATAAGAAACTCTTTTCTAAGTCCAAATATCCCAATTAGGTTAGCGTCGAAATTTGGGAGATAACAATGAGATAATTATTTTAATAAAAAAAATTATGTATATTGATTTTGTCTTCTTTTTTCTTTTATTATATAGTATCGAAATAGTATGATAATATGAAATATTCTTAATTATTTTATGATAAGAAGATAAAACTAATATATTTTACACGAAAAATAATTGTTGATCCAAAATTTGTATATAAGAAAAAATTATATATACGATTAAACAATTTTATTTATTTTCTTTTCAGGCGAGTACTCAGACGTAGCCATGGGTTTAAAGAACGGACTTGTATCCACATATTTAAATGAAACTACCAAACCAATACTCGGACGTAGCCATTGGTTTAAAGAAATTATATGAACGCAAAAAATAAAACTACTAATCAAAATATTGAATAATAAAACCTTATCAATTCAGTATATATGTGACAAAATATATTGTTGATTCAAATATTTTTAAATGATCTTATTTTAATATATGAGAATACTTTTGAAAAATAAAAATATTGTTAAAAATAAATGTTTACATACAAAAGAAAAATACTATTCATTATTTTAAAATAATAAATTCTTTTGGTTATACAATTTTATATTTTCTTACAAATAAGAAGATTAATGGTTGAGTAATAAAAACAATTAAATTACAGTTTTGACCTCTCTGTTTTACTAAACTCACGGTTTTAGTCTCCCTAGTTTCTTTTTAAACAATTTTGGTTCCTCATCCCAATTTTGATCTAAAAAAACGCTGACTATCCATGTACTTTTCCGTACATGAACAATGCATGAACAATTGATCAAAAGTGGGATGGAGACTAAAATTGTTTAAAAAGAAAATAAGGAAACTAAAACCGTGAATTTGATAAAACAGGGGGACCAAAACTGTAATTTAGCCTAAAAATAATAATTACTCTTTATGATTATAAGATAAAATATTTTTTAAATAAAATAATCATATTATTTTATTTTTAAATAATAATAAATTTTCAATTAAAAAAAGTTAAAAAAATTAAAAAATAAAATATATTATAATATAATAAAATGATATGATTATATCATAATATATTTATGAATAACAATTTTTATGAATATTTTTCAAAATTCTCACATTTAAAAAAATTAATATAAGAAAGTTTTAATATTTTAATGTCATAATAATTAATATATGAGAAAGTTTTCATTTAATGCATAAATAGGTGTGTGTACCGTAAAAATGCATAACTACTGATATGTATATGCATGATATTGATATAAATATTTTTTTTATAAGAAAACAATATATTTTATTTTATTTTATACTAATAAAAATAAAGCATTGCATATTTTTTTAAATGATTATATTTTTTAAAATCAAAATTATATTTTATTTTGTTTTTTTTCAAATTGTAAATGAAAACAAATGCGCATGGACGACGATATCCCTGATATCCCTGTGAAGACACGTGTTAAATACAAAAGCATGCGTACCATACAAATACCCGCCCGGGTGAGCATACGAGTATTGATATAAGTGTCCCACGAAATAAATATTTGTAATAATAATTACATAAGATGTATTTATTTATGTTAGTAATTATTTACAAAATTAAAATAATATTTACAAATACTATGATATTATTTGATATTTATAAAACTGTATCATTGCATAATCAAACGAAGCTCACAGTTATTGATTCTAATTTTTTAAAATATATATTGTATTTTTTATATTTAATTTTTTTTATAATCCTATTAAAAAAATGCACGTAACACACCAGTAGTCGAGCGAACACATGCAAAGACGGACGGAGCTACATGTAACACAATGTAGGCATGTGCCCCAACTTAAATTTCAAGTTGTAGTATCATGTTCATGTATTATGCTATATTGTAAAATGTTAGCCATCCATTTTAATATGTATGTTATATTGTAAAATGTTAGCCATCCATTTTAATATGTATGTTATATTGTAAAATGTTAGCCATCACACGTCAACGTTAATATGAATAACATTTAAATGACCATATATATTACACTATCATATTTATTTTAGGTTTTAAATGTAGGGCACGTGTAATACAGTTTTACATATGTTACCAATTAAAATATCTACTAATATCATGTAATTTTAATTTTTAAAAATAAAAAAGCTTAAATGTATATTTGGTTCCTCTATTTTGAGGTTTTATATATTTTAGTCTCCCCATTTTAAAACCCAACTTTTTGATTCTTGAAGTTTGGGTCACTTGGGATTTCGGGTTTAGGGCACAATTTCGTGACCAATATGCCATCATCATCATTACTGCATTCATACATATCATACTAAAATAAAAATGAAAAGAAATAAATAGCAAGAGCAAGAGAGGAGAAACGTGTGCTTTACCATGACTGCATATATGTTCTATACCACTTTAATTCACAACATACATATTCTGCACCACTTTAATTATTGTAATTTGATTGTATTTGGGCATAATCATGTGAAAATGAAATTTATGTTTGACTTGGGGATAAGTCAGATCCGGACTTACGATTATTTTTTGTTTGTTTTAATGGTGTATCCATGATGAGGATGTGAATTTAGGTAGATTATGTTTTCAGGTTTTTTGGATTTGAATAACAATTTTGGAACTAGATTTGTTCATGAACACATTCATGGTGTTTATGAGGTGTTCTTGAAGAACACACATTCATGGTTGAAATTATTTATATTAATTTTTTATTATTTGGAAAAAAATACAACATCAGATTATTAAATAATTAAAAATAATGACATGGATCCCGTTGCCACCTCATCAGTGACACTGCCATGTAATAAAAAATTGAGGGGACCATGGAAATTCCAAGTGACTCAAACTTCAGGACCAAAAAGCTGAGTTTTAAAATGGGGGACTAAAATATAAAAAACCTCAAAATAGGGGGACCAAATGTGCATTTAAGCCAAATAAAAATATGTTTTATTCTAATACATAATTCTGATTGGTTGACAATGTCAGAATATTTCCTTTATTTTTTTATTATTTAAAATCATTATATTTGCTTTACTTAAGTAAAAATACAATGCAACTCAAAAATATTTGTATTTTTGATCTAACTATTTTATATTATTATTTAGTATTTAATTATTTATTAATTTTATTTAATATTTATTAATATATTATTACAGTATATTTAAATAAATTTTAAATGCTAGTATATGAAATTAATCTATTAAAACTATTTTTTTTTATATTATTTAGTATATTTCTGTTATATTGTTTAACTATTTAACTATTTAATGTCATATATTGTAACTATTTAACTAATAAATAGTTTTAAATTAAAAAATAAAACTTTTTTATGAATTTTTTTAATAAATTAATTTCATATACTATTAAATTAATTTCAATATACTATTATATTAAAAAATAAAACTTTTTTTATAAAACTTTTTAATAAACAATATTTATTAAACAATTTTAAATAAAATAGTATATGAAATTAATTTATTAAAATAAATTTTATTAAAAAGTTTTATAATAAAATTTTATTAACATGTTTTATTAACAAGTTTTATAATAATGTTTTATTAATAACGTTTTATTAATAAGTTTTATAAAATTTTATTAAAAAAACGTTGTAATTTAAAACTACTCTTTATAAATAATTTTGGTTAAAAAAATTAATTTAAGAAAGTATATTAACAATGTTTTAATAAAATACTGTACTAATATAGTATAAATAGTTTTAATAATTTTAATAAATACTGTAGGAATATTTTTTTATAAAAATTAATTTAAATACTTTTTGTTAAAATTAATTTAAATACTGTAATTTAAATACTTTTTATAAATATTGTAGAAATATAAAAATTAATTTCATAAAAATTGTTTAAATAATTTTAGTAAATATTCCGTAGTAATATAGTTTAAATTAATTTCATAAAAATTGTTTAAATAGTTTTATATAATATATACAAAAAACAAACATTAAACAGAAATTGTGTGGTAGCTCAGTGGAGTGTGAAATGTCTAGCAAAAAATTTATTTGCATTTAAGGGTAGTCAAAATAAAATCTTGGTTTGGTGAGGGGTTCTCAAACTTATTTAATTTTTAAATAACTTACTATCAATTTAGTTTAAAAGACAAAAAAAAACACACTCTTACATTCCTATCCATACATTCATATAAGACTCTCAAACAAATATCTAGTGTATTAAAACAATCATTAGTACAATTTTTATCTGTTTTTTGACTAACTATTAGGAATTTATATTTTTTGCATAAATATATTTATTTAAACTTGTTTTGCCAAAATGAATTAATTAATGGTTTTAATAAATAATATTTGTAAAAATAATATTATAAAAATAACTTCATTTTTACTGTCCTTTGTTTAGAATATATTTGGACCTTTATTTAAAAAAATATTAATAATAATAATAATAATAATAATAAATATATTTAAATGTTTGTAAAATATACTGTATTAAACCAAAAAAAGTAAATACAAAAGAGTCCTATAATTTGAGATAAAGACAGTAATATTTTTTATGCTACACATTTATATAATATTTTTTCCCATAACTTAATACTTACATAAAATATATTTATTTATGTTAATAATATTTTTTTTACGGTTAAAATAATATTTACAAATACTATGATATTATTTTATATTTATAAAACTAAATCATTGCACAGATAATTTTATAAAAAAATACCAACCAATACCCACATGTATTGATTTTTATAAAAATATAAATTATATTTTTTATATTTTATAATTTCTATTATTTTTATTTAATTTTACAAAATTTAAATGAAATCAAATGCTAGTTTGATTCATAAGAGGAGAGATATTTTAAAATTACTTTATTTTTTACATTTAGTTTTCAATCAGTTAAAGTTTTAGGGAGACTAATTAATTAGAGTATAATAATAAATAATTTAAGAAAATATTGTTAATTTTAATTATTTAAAGATTATAAAAATGAATTAGGAAGTATTAAAATTCTAAATCGAGTAATAACTAGGATTGTGTGGTAGGTCTTTAATAAAGTAAGGTTAAAGATTTAGCTATAAAAAAAACGTCCTTAGAGCTGCAGCCGGTCTGCCAATCTGTGTTGCTGACTGAGAGCAAAATTGGCTCACAGAGAAGACAGAGACAAAATTATGATTATTTACCTGATTGTCTTTTAGTTGAAATATTGTTGCATTTGAATACTAAGAAGCTGTTCAAACATGCATCCTTTCCACAAGATGAAAGAATACATGGAAGATCTCTTCATATCAAGTGTCTCCCTTGTTAATTTAACAATCAAATTGTTTTCTCGCACCCCTTACAAATTTGAGTTATCTACCCCAAATCTTTCTAGCTTTTCTTTTTTTGGTCACCCTTTTCAGAAACTTTGTGGGCTCAATAGTAATAACAATCTCTCTTCTATTAAGCATGTAAGTATTGATTTACCTCCTTCTATTCAATTGGCTGGATGTGCTTTCTCTCATGGAATCATTCACAATCTGTTCAGAGAGTCTTGAGGTATTTTTATTTGGTTTGTGTAAAATTTAGTGCTTTGATTGTTTTAATTTTATTCACTTGTCTTTAGTTCATCTTAATTCACCTTGCTTCCTCATTGCTTAGATGCTCAACTTAATTCCAGATTCATTCAAGATTCATTTCCCTTATTTATATAACTTGAAGTTACTGAAAATCGAAGCATATAATCTTTCATCAATACTGGATGGAATAGGAGACTTTTTACTTCAAAAAGCACCATCAGCAAAGAAAGTCATCATAGGTAAATTAATACAATTGTTTAATTTGGTTTTGCTTCCTTCTTTGTTTTTGTTTCTCTTATTCTCCCTTGTTAAATTTTATTTATAAGTATCATTGGATCCAACCTCAATTTAAGTGAATTCTCTATATTAAGGATTAAATGAAAGTTAATGTTGTTTTTGTATAAGTGAATATTCTTTATTTTGAAATCAATCAAGGTTGAAATTAAGAGGTTTGCTGTGTAGTATCATTGTTATAGGATTAATACTTCACAATGTTGGTTGGATTTTTTTGGGTTTTTAATCATTTTGTTTTTGTCTAGTTGTGTCGTATAAGTGTCATACAAGTGTCGATTGCTTATTACTCTGATTGAGTTTTAATTATATCTCTAACTTTTTTACATATTTTTCACACTGATATGCAACATATATTACCTCTATATTTTACAGGAAAGTCAATACTTAGAAGAGTCTGCAATGATTTCTGTTTTCTAAGCGAGCGTGGATGAAGTAAGAGGATTTTATATATATATATATATATATATATATATATATATATATATATATATATATATATATATATATATATATATATATATATATATATTTCAAACATTTTCATGTCATATTATTTTCAAGTCCCAAAGACATCGCAAGGGGTAACAATAGAGTTAGACATAGTCCTTCATTTCAAGTTTTATTGATAAGTTTTTCTTTAGAAATTCTTTCAATCAAATCATTCCGTGAAATAAATATAAATTTTGATTGACATCTTCGAATAGATGACAAATGTCATACTTAGGGGGAAAAACCATAAGCATTTCCAATTCTAATAAGAATTTCCCTTAATACAATGATTTATATCAATTATAATTTCAAAAGGTATGAAGACTCTTGCAAATATTGAATGATTTAGAGGCATTGCTAAGCTTGATGTAGTTCATGAGGTTTTTATTTCGTTGAAACGTAATAAGTCGGGTTTCAGGTTTAGCTTTGTTAAGTTTTTGGAGGCTAAAAATCTTAAAAAACTTCAAAACCATGTTAATAATGTTTGACTTCGGAATTACAAAATTATATGTCATGTGGCTATGTTTTACAAAAATGGTCATGGTTCTTCTGGTTTGGAAGCTAGTCTTGTTGGTTTTAGAAATGAAGGCGTAGTTGGTTCTTATAGAGACATTGTTAAGATTGGAAAGTTCAGCCTATCTCTCCGGTCGGATCTCTCTATAAGATCCTAGCTAAGGTCTTGGTCTCTAGGGTTCTCTTGTGTCATGGAAATATTTTTCGTATGCTCTTCAGACGTCCATTACATTCACACAATTCAGCTTACCATGCTAATCTATGCAGCACTAGAACCTCACCTTGAAAATATGTTTGCCGTTCAACAAAGACACATGGTTACATTGTATTATTGAATTTTCCTAAATTACTATGTGTTAATGTATTTGTATAGTGTTCGATGTTGATATTTCATACATGGTATTAGTATAATGTTCGGTGTCGCTATTTCATATATAGTATTTCATTTGGTTTTGTCCTAAAAGTCTGATCATATTCAACTGCGATTTAACCTGACATATATGTTAGTAATTATAAATGTTACCGCCACAATAATTTCAAACCTTAGTAGTAATTAAATTACCTACTATGACTACAAAAATCCAAAAGCTTCTTCCTACCTTCCACAATTTCATCGAAGAAATCATCTAGCTGACATACAATATTATCAGCACCAGATTTAAGCACACCAAAACACATTCTAACACTCTCCACACTCTCCCTCAAACCATCTTCCATTTCCCATTGAACAACCTGCGACCACGAAACGCATTCATCTTCAATTCTCCTCTCAACTCCTCCACCACCACCCTCATCCTTCTAAGTTCATACAATAACATCCCCGGAGAAGCCACGCTCATCTCCGCCGCCACTCTCTGCTGCAACCTTGCTGCAGATATCATTAGCCCTGATCCATGAAACAACCGACCCTCGAACCCTGTGACCGTGTTCAATGTCTCCGGACAATAGTACACCAAACCGTGTTATAAGATTGTGAGCAGCATTGAACTAATGTTTCTCATTGCATAAAAAACTCCCCTGAAACCATTGAAACCGTTTAGCTTTGATTCGACGGATACTCTTTCATCAAAACGAAGAGAAAGTAGTTAGACTCTTGTTTCCATCAATGCACGGTTTTCTCCTTCCATTCCCATAGCTTCTGTTCTACACCCTGATATTCATCTCAGAGCCTGAAAATTAAAAGAGACTTTACAACATTGAATACTTTACAAAAGGGTACATAGCAAATAAAAAAGTATGAAACTTTAACATGTCATTTTTCAAAATGCTCGATTCTAATTTCTAACAAGTCCCAAAGTACTATAGAAAAAATGTATCTAATTTAGCTTTGAAACAAATTGAACTTGTATTTTGCAAATTGAAGATACAATTCTCGCTATTAAATAGTCTCCAGTTCAGTTTAGCTTGGCTTTGATCGCCGTAATGATGAATTGAACAACGATCAAAATCTAGACTAAACTGATTTTACTGCAGAGGACATAAGTTTTGTTTTAGACAAATGTTAGTACTATATTAGTTAATTAACCTGACGCGGCCGGACTTGTGGTGTGAGATGCGAGTGAGAGTCGAAATTCGAAGTGATATTAGAACAGGTTGAGAAGTAACTTTCAAAGCTAGAAATAGCAGATTTGAGAAGGTGACATGCTTCCCAAAGTTTGGAGCTTTCATTCATGTATTCATCAAAGCCATTTATCACCAACTGGGAGATGAAGTTCTTGAACCAAAAGGTCTAGTTGAGTGTGAAAAGATCTAAGTAGAGAGAGTACCCTTTGAAGGAATTGAATTGACATTAAGTTGTTTGAAAGAAAAGCTCTCTAAATAGAAAAGTGTAGAAACCATTCACTGAGTTCAATTTGTGTGTGAGTAAGTAAGTAATAGTTGAGTGAGAATGTTTGTGTTATATGGTTTGGGAAGGGAGTGGAAAAGGAAAGGAGGGAGATATTTAAATAGGTGAGAGAGAATAGAATATGATTTTTTATTTTTCAACCATTTCCCATTGGATTTTTCTGTTCCTCTTTCTTCCGTTCTAATGAAATGGTGTTACTTTCATAAATTAAAATCTAAATACAACACAAATTTTGAAAACTGAAACCAAGTAAATCTTAAAGAAAATTGTAGGTAAGTTTTCTTGTCTTTTAAAATAAATATTACTCCATTGCATCTTTATTATAAGAAAATTTATTTTTTAGATTTATTCAATAATAATATCTATAGACAAAATATATTAATTATTTAATAAATTTTAAGTTTTTTCCTTTCTAATAGAAACTAGAGAAAGTAGTAATCAATGTCTTAAATTAATGTTAGGAGTTGAATTTATAGTCACTTTATCACTTAAATCCTTATCCTTTTTTTTGTGTGGTAACTATAATTCCAGTAACATTTTTTTAAATTTTTTTAAAAATAAAATGAGATATTTAGGCTTTGGGAGGTGAAACAATATTGACAAACTTTTAATTAAAATAAAAATACAATTCTTAGTAGTTAATCCAATTTCATGGAAGATTAAACTCGAACCAATCATTTATATTTATATAATTCAATTCAGACATACATAAGACGAATGTTTTCGAGAGTTGAAAAAGACTTTGGCACTCTCTTGATATTTTTTCTTTATTTTTAATATATATAGATAATTAGTAACTGTTCTGGAATGAGCCTCCAAGACATAGTTGGGCGCAGACCCAAAACTCTCAGGACCAAGACCTAGTCTGTCGGGCAGATGCAGGGAATAGTCGAGCAGGATTCGTTAGCACGAGCAGTCCACTAGGAACTCGAGCAGTATCCTCGGCCCATCATATAGGAGTTGGGGAGACCATGTCTCTCCAACCTGCGCCATGTCACCCAACTGTCCATCATTATCTCCTGAAAGATAGGGGCAGTTGGACCAGGGACGAGACCACGTGCTAGGTCTTACACGTTTTTACGCCTTAAACAAAAACTTAATCCACTATAACCAACATATGATTACAATCGCGTGACTACTGCCATGACTAACTGCACAACCGAAATTGCGACTTCCTTGCGCGACCTACAACCGTGACTAACTGCACAACAACCTGTCGTGACTTCCTTGCGCGACAACTTGTCATGACTAACTGCACAACAACATGTCGTAACTTCCTTGCGATGCCTACAACCGTGACTAACTACACAACAACCGTTGTGACTCTAGGCTCTAGAACACATAGTTCTGAGCAACACCAGAACCTTAGCCCCATAGCAATTCACTAGAACACCTTATTCTGAGAATGCGCTAACTACTAAGTTCTGCCTTAACATTAAAGAGTTAAAGAGAAATTTATTAGATTTAATTTTTAACAGATGTTACAAATCTATGAAATGAAATAAAGTAAATCGAGGGATGATAAATTTAGTAAAGTCGGACTAAAAAAATATGGCATGTTGTATTGTATACAATAATTAATAAATACTATATTTAATAACTTTTTCCGTTTAATAAAGAGTGCCTTAGAACTGTACACGGTTTTTATAAAAATAATAAATTATATTAATTTTAAAACTAAATCAAATTTTTTTTTATTAATTGTACTAGATAAAACAATAAAAAAAATAAAATAAAGATATAATATATATATATATATATATATATATATATATATATATATATATATATATATATATATATATATATATATATATATCACATTAATATATTAAAGTGAAGAGAGAAATAAAAATTGGATATGAAACAATTTTTATGATAAACAGGGAGTAAAATTATGTTTAACTGTTTTACTTTTCGCCTTTTTTTTTCTTTCTATACAGTTAGAGCCCATATTTTATTTTTAAACATGGGTAGGAAACTTATCTTCAAAATATTGACTATTTCAAACTTATCCCCACCATGATTAATACAAAACTTTTGCCCTTTCCCAAAAGAGAAACAATTGAAACAAAAGAAGCCCATTGTAATATAATATTAATTCAAATTTTGCCCAAGGTTTAATTACTAAACATTGTTCATACTCCCTCCTTTTTCTATTTTTCTATGTCCTTTCCTTTGTTTTCATGTCACCCTTTAAAATTTGTTCTTCCACTTCCACACACACACAACACAATTATAGGATTATACTTACTACTAACACAATGGAAATAAACAAAATACAAGCTCTTTATGATACTTGCCATGTTTTGTTTTCTCAAGGAAGTGTTCCAAATTTTCAACAAATCCATTACCTTAAAAATCTGTTAGGTGAGTTTCTAAATTTTTAACATACAAATTTGTACATGTTTTGTTTGTCTTAAATCTTAATGTCTATCTCGTAACTTTTTTATGCGTATATGTGCAGACAAAATCGAAGCAATAGATGTAGGAATCGACGAGTTCGGGCATTGTGATTCTCCTACTTCAGATTCAAACGTTGATAATGGTAGCAGGAGATTGCTTTGTGGACAAAGTTTCTCTGAAATAACATACATTCACATTCACGAATGCGACGATGTGTCGGTAAGTAGAAAAAAAATTAGTTATATTTTGTTTTGATGGTTAATCATGCGATGTATTTGATCAAGTTTTTGAATAAGTGCAGATAGGTGTGTTCTGTGTTCCAGCAGGAAAAGAATTTCCTCTTCATGATCACCCAGGAATGACAGTGTTGAGCAAGCTTTTGTATGGTTCTGTTTATGTCAAAGCTTATGATTGGATTAATTTTGATAGTACCAAAGGCCAAACAAGTAAGAAAAATTCCTTTAGTCTATAGCATAAAGGTTCATTAACCCCATAATAAAATGTAATCACGTGTCCCAATATCTATCTCACATCAGTATGTATTAGAGACAAGACACCTAAGAAACACTAATACTATAATAAAATATAATCACATGTACCATTATTTATCTAAAGTCAATATGTATTTGAAACAAGACACCTAAGAAACACTAACACTAATAAAATATAATCACGTGTATGTCAGTATCTATTTGTCATCAATATTTATTTGAGACGAGACACCTAAAAAACACTAACACTAATAAAAATGTAATCTCGTGTATTAGTATCTATCTGACACCAATAATCAATATGTATTTAAGATTAGACGTTTAAATGACTGAAAATTAATGTGTGGATGTAGTAGGATTGGCGGGGAGGGTAATAGATGAAGTGATGAAAGCACCACATGAGGCATCGATATTATTTCCAAGAAGTGGTGGAAATATTCATTCTTTTAGAGCATTGACTTCATGTGCAATACTAGATGTGCTGTCTCCACCATACTCTCAAGACTTTGGAAGACCTTCCACTTACTACTATGATATTCCTATTCCTTATCTTAATGGTGATTACTTTTTCTTTTCATTGATGCTTTTCTTTTTCATTTAAATGTCATGTGCTATACATATTCATCTTTGTTGTATCACAACAGGTTATTCAATGCTTGAGGAGAAACCATTGCCTGATGATTTAGTTGTTCATGGAGCACCATACCTTGGACATTCAATTCTAACCTATTACGATGATTACGATTTTAGTGATCAATTCGGTTATGAAAATCATGTATAAATTTAGAATGTGTGTAGCAATTACAATTTCAAAGGAAACAATTTTAGAAATTTCTTATTTGTTGTTTGTTAAATTTGGTCGTTAGGCTTGATGGACTAAGATATACATTAGTGTGTGTTTGTTGATTCTAGAAATAACTGTGCCATGAGTTACCTTGTTAAATAATTAATTCTAAAAAGAAAATTTATTAATCTGACCTTAAAATCAAAAGTTTTTAGTGAGTAGATCAATTTTACATCAATTTTAAACTTTTTAATGTTTATTAGATAATTTTAAATGAACGTATAATAAACTTTTAAAAAACAAAGTAAATATTGGTTGTTAATTAGATCACATAACTACTAAGTTTTAATTCATATAAAATTGTTACATATTGTAATTCATTTTCAGCTTCATTAAGTATAATTTAACTTGCATTTAAATTTCATTTATTTTGGGTTTGTTATAAACTAAAGTTTGGTTGAAATTTGTTAGATATTATTCATTCAGTGTAATTGTTTTCATTCAAAAGAAAAGTTAGTAATAATTTTTCTCTCTTTTCTCTCTTCTATCTTATCTTCATGATCTTCATTTTCTTTCTTCTTTTGCACCAACAATTGTTATTTAGAGCTCCGATTTAGATCCACGTGAAACACCAAGGGAATCACAAATGAATGTGAGAAGTGTGTGATTGATTTCGGTCCTGAAATTCACACTTAATTGAAGTTCGAAATCATAACAAAATCTTGTTTCTTGATTTTGAGAGATTGAGAAACACGTGTGTTTGGTGAGATTTGAGTGAACTCTTGCACAAGATCGAAGATGAACGGCGGAAACAATAGCTTGAACATGAAGCTTCAAATCTTTGATGGAAAGAATTGGAATCAATGAATGATTCAGATGCGTGTGTTGTTTAGCGCTCAAGATGTTCTTGATCTCATCAATGATGGTTATGCAGCGGTTTCAGCGGATGCAATTGAAGTATAAAGGAACACGTATAGAGAGAGATGAGGAATAACGATCAAAAAGCCCTATTCTACATCCATCATTGTGTGGATGTGAATGTGTTTGAGAAGATCGTTGATTCAACGACGACGAAGGTTGCATGGGAATCACCGGTACGATGCTACGGCAGTGATGCATCAGTGAAGAAGGTGAAGAAACCCATATTTCCATTTGGATAAAAAATGAATCAAAAAGAAAAACATGCTTTAGCAGTAGTGCATTCTAATGTATTGTCGCTCCCCGAATTTCCATCCTGGTACAAACGCGAAAGTGGCGCGGAAAGAGGTAGAGTCGCCAGCCAGGCATTTTTATCCCGAAGAAACGAGAATGGTAATACTGCACAAAAAAGAAGAAAATAAGAGGAAGGACACGGGTCCTACAAACCAAAGAGACTGAGTTCGGGAGTCGGTTACGACCTGGGAAGGTATTAGCACCCAGATCGTCCGCCGTACCCGACGGGATCCACGCTTGCAAAGAAACTGTTTCAAAAGGTGAAGAAATGAAAGTTGCTGCAAAAAACTGAAACTGAACTGGATAAGAAAGAAAAGAAAGGGGGAAAATGTAGGGAAAATAAAAGAGTGCTTGAACGGGCCCTACCCCGCTGCCTACGTACCTCATCGGGAAAATGAGGATCAGAGTCGCCGTAGTTCCCTTAACTAAGGGTGGAAAGGATTGCTTGTGTATTAAGGCTTGAACTGCTTATGTCAATGCTCAGGTGTTGTAGGCTCGGACGACGAGTGTGTAACCGTCTTGCAAAATGACAAGTAGGAGAAAGTTCGCGGACGGAGCGAAGGAGATGAGAAAAGAATTCCCGAAGGAAAGACGCTTATTGTTCGTTTGTGTTTTTTTAGAAGCTTTTAGAAGCGTGTCACAAGGAAGTGAACTCAAGCTCTTTTCCATGGAATGTGTACTTGTCACTACATTCCAAGATGGAATAATAGAACAAGCACACTCAAGTAAGGAGAAGATCCCCAAAACTTGATTCCAAAGATTAGGGCTTAGGCTCACTAACTCATTAAATTTATTAAATGTTTTTGTATTTTTTGATGAAGAAGTATTTTTTATGGTTTTCTTGGTGAAGATGGTATCTTGATCAGACTTGTGCATCACAAGACAAGCTTGTACTATCCCAAGATGGGAAGACTACAAGTGTTTCATGGAATAAGGCTATTTCTCAAGATATCACTTCAATCTTTATTAAGTGTCTTTTTAGGGTTTTGAGATGAGAAGAGAAGAGAAACAAAAGGATCTCAAAGGTAAAAGTCTAATGTGGGACTAATGAATCCTAATTGTTATCATGCATAGAAAACCCTAGGTTAGTGAGGTTTACTATCCTAAAGAAGAAAGAAGAAGAGAAATAGAAGAATGAAGAATAGAAGATGGAGGAAGTAAGGCCTAAGCCCCAAAAATCACAAGTAAGATAATAAGGAAAAGAGAAAAGAAGAGATAAGACTTGGAGATGTGGGAATCACATCCACACCTCTCACTTACCAAAGCCCCTGAAATGGTTAGTGACATAAGAATAAATGCAACACAAAATGAACATAATATCAAACCCAAGCCACACAACCAGAAGTGAAGTCTTAATCACAAATGCCAAATGCAAATTCAAAGCATAAGAATGAGAAAAGGACTATACCACTCAACATAAAGCAACATGGATTATCATGACAAACCAAAGGTAAACATGAGATAACACCAAGCAAACTAGGTAAACCAAGGTCACAAATTCCAAGACCAGAACCCTAACATGTTAATAAAGTGCCTAAGGATCATGTAAGATGGAGAGAAGAAGCATACAAGCTCAAGTATTAACATCATGAGAAGTAAAGAAGCAAAAGAAGTGAGGTAGCATGCATAAAAGTGAATGAACTTCAAAAGTAAACAAACACAAAATTTATCAAAGCAACAACATCAACTCAAGACCAGAGGGGTATCAACATCCTAAGAAGGCTCTAAACAACTTAAAGAAGTTGGTACAAGTGCCCTTCTAACCTAAGGAGTGAACATATGACCAAGAGGAAACAAAAGAGGATAGGCAAAGAACAAAAATTCAAATCAATTCAAGCATACATCCAAAAATTCCACAAACTTGCACAAAGACTCCTCAATCATACAATATTGACATGCCAAAAGGAGAGAATGAGAATCAGAACTTAAACAAGTCAAATAAAGGCTTAAACATGGATTAGGGTTAGAAGACTTCATGCACAAGTTAAAGACCAAAACCAATTAAGCAAAATTCCAAAAATCAGAATAAAAATCACCAACAAACTACATCTCATCATGAATCCAGAGCAAAAAGAACCAGTTCCAAATTCAAATTAATGATTAAGATAGAAAATTTACAAGACATCATGCTTCAAAAATGAAATAAAAGCAATTAATTAAAGAAACAATTAATTCCTACGTGTCAAACAAGAATAAATGAAAAATAAAAATGCCAAAAATTAAGGAAAACTCAAAGGATCAATCATGAAATTTTTTTAGAATTTTTAAAGACCCATTTCTATTTTTAAAAATTAAAAATCAAACTGACAATAAAATGAAATAATAAAATATACAAATTAGACCAGGGGTGCAAATATCAAACAATCCAGTTCATTTCACTTGGGCTTTTAACACAGGGGGGTGGGGATAGCAAGGCAGGCCCATTGGTTTTCAGTGCAGCACACAACAACACAATGGAAATTCAATTAATCAGGAAAAAATGAGAGGCCCTTGGATCAAATACACGCATGATATTCAGTTAAACAATAAACCAAGTCTCCTCATTCATTGGTCAGTGGTGTGAGTGCATGATAATTATGGTGTGCGCAAAACAAAATGTATTATTCAGATTTAAAAACAAAATACAAAACACGTGAGGGAAAGGGTGGGAAAGTCATGCGTTGGCAAGCTCTCCTCCGTCTAGATCACATATCCAATGACTCATGTATCATCTTCTCCAACTTCAGTTTCCAGAATCCGGTGACCGGTGACCGGAGCCCTAGCTCCGGCACCGGAAAATTCAAAGCTATGAACAAACTTCTACCAAAATGGATCAAAAACTCCAGATCAAATCAATAAACTATGCTGAATCCAAATATGACAACAAAACTCACAATGGGTCAAGTATCAAGCCAGATCGAAGAAAAAAAGTTTCACGTATCAAACTGCAATTCAACATAACAAGCTCATTTCATACTCATTTTGCATTCTAAATAGATCAACAACACCAACAAAACATGTAGATCATAATGAGCACAATCAATTTCATTTCTGGATCTAAGAATTTGATGCTAACCTGAGATCTACAGATCTGGAAATAGCTTGAGAGAAACCAAAAGGAGATGAAGATCCACTCCAAATACACTCTAGTTGCAAAATAAATGCAACTAAAGCCTTGAAAACTGCTGGATCTAAGAACTCGAAGCTAACTGCACTGAAATGGCAAGGTGTGAAATCCTGAGAATTAGCTTGAAAGAGTGGTTGATCCTGACTCCTTAAACTTCACTGATCATGAATATGCCACTGGTTCTTGCAAAGAGTGAGTGTGTGAAGAAATTCAAAGAGAATTGAAAATGGAGCAAAAACTTTAGACTGAGCAAATGTTATGGATCTCAGGTGAAATGAAACCCTAATTAGCTTATAAAGGGTGCATGCTTTCAGTGCTTGAAAATGCAAAGAGAATGCACGTGAGAATCATGAGGGAGGATCAAATTGCAAAAAATGCAAGAGTGGTGAGATGGAGTCATTTTCTCGTGCTATGCCTTCCCTCCTTGCACATGTTCAAGTATAATCCAGCCCTTGATTCATAATTGGGAACATCTTGGCCCTTGGATGTGAGGGTCATGCTTTTTGAATGATTATGGAATTTTGCATCTTGTGTAGTATACCTCACCCCATGCACGAATTTGATGATATCTTTGGAGCAAACTGACCTTTATGTAATGCCTTGCAATAATATGACCTCATATTGTCCATGAAATAACTTAAAAATGACTTACATGAGTTCTTGCATTTGAAGGAAACTTGGAATTCAAGGCATGCCCTAAAATTCAAGTAATTTTCGAAGGCCCTATCTCATGATCCATGAGGGCTATGAAAATGTACTTATACTTTTTAAAAATGGGAAAACCTAATCTTCAACTTTCATGTTTAATGGAAACTCATTTGAAGCTTTTTTCACCATGTTATAAGCCTTTAAAAATTAGGGCAAAAAGTTGCCAAAATTAGAAAATTCCATGACAAACCACATGCCAAAAATGGAAACCTCCTCAAAACCCCTTGATTCTTGATCTTTGACCTTGCCAAACCTCTTTTAAGGTTATAAGAACATCCATTTACTTGAAAAATAAGATTGGACCCTTTGAATTCTCACAGTTGACTTCTAGAATGCACAGTTGACCAATTTCTTCTTTTACAAGCAACTGATGAAATAACTGAATTCCACCAGGAGTTTTCTCACCAAATTTCATCCCTAAGATCCTCTTCTCATATGAGAGACTTTTCCCAGATGAAATGTCCAAAGTCACAAAGTTTTCATGCTTGAAAATGAAACCCTAATTTGGGATCATTGTGTAGGAGCTTGCCCTAGCCTGAATTCCCTGATGATCTCTCAACCTCTTGAGCTTTTGTGACTGATCTTGAACTTGTGAATGCCATGTGGACTCCTCATAGGACTTGGACAAGTCCACTGTGTAATACCTCAAAATTTGCCCTCTCATATCCTCAACATTTTGCATACATAAATTCATAAAATAACCAAAAAAACATTGCATCAAACATTGCATAGCTGAGGCATGGGTATGTGATCAATGATCGGAGAAACCGAAAGCTATGAAGAGGCTACCGAAGTACCACAAAGCTTCTCAACCTTGTTCAAAGGGTCCACGATATCCCATAAGTCTTCACTTGAAGCCATAGGCCATGGAAAGATGGGGGTTTGATTGAAGGAGGCAAGCAGTGCTGTATTTTCTGAGGAAAAAGGCCGAATTAGGGTTTCATTTCTACGGGGCTTCGACATGAACTTTTGATTCAAAGAGGATTCATTTGTCTTATATATGATGTCAAGTGCCTGAGGTTCAAATCTCGTCCACAAATTCATTTTGGAAGAGGTTCGACTGGCCGGACGACGGAAAATCGAGGAATCGGGGAAAAGGCAACCGAGCTAGGTAAAAAGGGGTCGACTTTGGACTTTTAAGATCGAGATCATGAATTTAGGGTTACAATGATCCTATGGTTCAAGTTTGGTCAAGAAATGACGGAGGAATCATAGAAATATCAAAGAAAAATCGTTTGAAAAGGTAGTTGGTTTTGTGTTTCCCTCCACTTTTCCTTCCACTTTCTTTCCACACTTCCTTTCATTCTTTCCATCTTGTTTTTCCACTCCAATTCCACTCCATTTCCCTTGGAAGATTCTACCATGTTCTACCATCTTCTAGAGTATTCCAAGGAATATTCCCTTTTACAACCCTAACCCTAACTAACTACCAAACCTAATTTTGGATCCCAAACCTAATTTTTGGGCCCCAAACCCAAACCTATCTCCTAGCCTAGTCTCTATTTAAGCCATTTTCATCCAAACCAAAGGGGTTAAACACCATTTTCCAATTTTTTTCACTCTTGCACAAACATTTTTTCTCTCTCACTTTTCCTCCTTTTCCCTCCTTTCACCAAAGCTTTTTCAAATAAGCTCTTCAAGTTTCACATTGAAACTTGAAGATCTTGAAGCTTAAGCCTCCAACCTTCATATTTTGTGGATTGAAGAAGGATAAGCTACTGATTTTGTTGAAGTTTTTTGACTTATCGGAAGTGCAAGAAGATCAAAACGTCAAGAACGCATTTATTTTGCGATTTCTCGGTTTTCGGTTTTCTCTTCGAGTCAAGCTCCGATTCTTGCAACAATCACTAAAGCACTCCTCCACTTTGTAGTTTGGTGATATTAATCACTTCTTCTTTAAGTTATTCTCTTCATCTCGCCATTTTTGGCATTCTTTAAGTGCTTTTCGCTTTGTTTAAAATCAATTCCGTTTCGATTAGGTTTTGCTTGTGATTTGTGATTTTGGTTGAATTTGGATTTAAGGTGTTAATAGATGTAGGTTCTATCATGTGTAAATAAGCTCAAATTAAGTAGAAATTAGTGGTAGCATGTTCCTAGGTATGTTAGGGATCACTAGAAGCAAGATTGTGGCCAAAAGCACTTATTTTAAAAGCTTTTTTTCAATTCTGTTCAGCGTTAACTAGTTAACGCATTTGGTTAACCGGTTAACGCGTGCATTTTTGGCCAAAATGCTGCTGTTTTAGGTCCGTTAACCGGTTAACACATTCGGTTAACCGGTTAACGCTGTTGATTTTTGATTTTTTTTGCTTATTTGATTGCTCATTCCTAATTTCTAGTGCCTCTAATGTTCATACATGTTTAGGTATTTATTTTAGGGAATTTTTGAGTCCATTTCCAGTAGCTCATTCCCCCGTTTCGAGTCGTTTCGACACGATTCCGTTCGTGTCGCGTATTATGCATGTTTTGTGTTCTTTGTGCATAGCTTAAATTCTTGCATGTTGTTACCATGTATGTGCATTATTTGACACATAATAATCATGTAGCATTCTGTTCTTACATGTTTGCATTGCATTAATTCATTTTTTGCATTCCATTATGTTGATGTATGTTGCATTTTGCATGTTGCATAATTGTGTATTTGGTTGCATTTCGTAACATACTTGATCACATCATCCATATCAATTTAATTCTGAATTTTGTATTAGGTTTTACATTATTTTTGAGCCATCATGTTGCATGTTCATAATCAATGATCATCATGTTCATATGCCATGATCATATGCATGTTTATGTGCTACTTTGTGCATTACTTGTTGCATAATCCATGTGATGCATTCTTGCATAATCTTTCTAAATGTTCATGTTCTTCCATTTATGTATGTTGATCCATGTCCAAATACATGTTCATGATGAGATTAACATTTTTGCATTGAGTTTGTGCATTAGAAAATGAAAATAATCAATTCTGGATTTTGCATTTCATAGCTGTTTTTGCATATAGGTGCTGTAAAATGTATGCTGTTTGTTATGTGTACATGCTGTTTTTGGTCTTTTACACCTACTTTTTCATGCTGCATGCTGGCTGTAAAAAGCTGAGTTGTATTATGCATTGTTTTCATAGCTGTTTGGATATTAGGGGGCTGTAATAGGTGTTGTATTTTGGTTTTAGCATTTTTCTAGTTCCTTTAGGATTAAAATAGGGTCTAGTTTAGGTCCAAGTTACCTTAGAAATTGTTTGGTGTGTGTTTACCTTATTCTTTTTCAAAATAAAAATGCATATTAATCATTTGTTTTGTAGTGGGGAAGATTGAGGTAAGTTTACTTCATCCCATTCTTTTATTTTTTATGCATTTCTTTTATGCATTTTAATTCATCTTTTCCTTCCATATTTGTGTTTGGTAGGATTCCCCTTTGTTAGGATCAACTTACCTTCCTTAGGAAGTAAGTTGCATCCTTTTTATTCTTTCTTTTCCTTTTTGATCTTTAGGATTAGAAAACCTCCAAACCATTAAGATCTCCCTTTTGTGAATAATATATAACTTAGCGTTGGTCTTAGTCCCCCTTAGTTTTTTTGTCCTTTTTCCGACTTGAGTCATTCTTCCTCATCTCATGAAGAAAATAATAAAATGTTAGACGCTGTGGCGAGTGATCTAGAGGGGGGGGGGGTGAATGGATCACACCCTTGTTTTCACGGATTTAAAACGTTTTTCAGAGTTTTCAAAGTATTATGGAAGCAAAGGTCCTGAATAGAATAAGCGTCTATTCTGAACCGGCCACTAGAAGACCAAACAAGTGATAACGTTCTGGATTTAATGATTGCTATGATAAAGAATAAACCACACGATATGAAAACAGTTGAATGCACCTATCACTAAATCAATTTCCAATGAATTGAAAAACAAATTTAAAACGAAAGTAAAGATAGAGAGGAGAAACAATACGCAGAGATTTGGTAAGGAAGTTCCCCACGGTCGTCCTCGCGTGTGGGTACGTCTCCCTCTCAATTTCAAATCGAAATTGAGAATTCTTATATCAAAGTTGCTGAATCCGTTGATTACAAGGTTCGAATACAAAATCCAGAATTCTAAACTCCTAGAATTTCCTATTGTATCAACCTCCACTCGATTTGAGCCCAATCGAGATTTTCCGCAAGTTATACAATCAATCCACCGGTTCCACGACTCTCGCTGCGGCTGAATCTGACTTGTACAACGTGACTCACAAAACCCTCAAGAACACGCCCGTTCTTGAAGGAAAACCCAACTAGTTTTTCCCTTGAAACCTTCTATCAATCTTCAACTCAACTAGATCTACGATCGTACCACTGAACGTTGTCTCTAAAGTCTTCAATTCATAGGACAACAAACACTCTTGTTGATGTTCTTGAATAAGATCTTTGAGAAGATGATGAAGATGTCTTGATTCTAGATTTCAAGCTTGCTCAACAAAATTGAAGTTCCAACACTCCAAAAACCCTATCTTGATGTGTTCTTCAATGTTCAATCACTACAAAATTCGTTTCTGTAATTTCTGTAATCTGTGATCTCTGTCTATAAAATGAAAAACAAACACACATATATATATATATATATATATATATATATATATATATATATATATATATATATATATTGCAGAATCTGTTAGGCAAATAACAGAAGAATGAATCGATTCAAGCTTGGATGAATCGATTCATACTGATTGATTTTTAGAAAAACAGAATTAGTTAAACTGTATGAATCGATACATCAAAGGATGAATCGATTCATTTTGCGAAAACCAGAATCCACACTACAGCATGAATCGATTCAAGCCATAATGAATCGATTCATTATGCGTATTTTTCAACAAATGCATAAACAATGAATACCAAGAAAACCACAACAGCATGAATCGATTCAAGCCATAATGAATCGATTCATTATGCGTATTTTTCAGCAAATTTCTAAACAAAGAAGACCAAGAGAACCAAAGTGATAAAAACATATGTCTTAACATAGAACAATCACAAAACACTTTAAAATTCATAATCGATCAAAAAACTAAGGGTGCTCACAAACTCCCCCTTTTTGATGATGACAAATTTTGAAGTGAGAGAAAGAACTCCCCCTGAGTTTGTGCTCATCATTGTTGTCACACCACGTTTTCTCCCCCTTTGTCAACAACAAGAAAGGGTTATGGATGATGGGTGAAAAACAGCAAAACGAAGATACAATGGCAAAAGTCACTCACAAAGAATGAAAAGGAAGCGTAAACAATTGAAACAAAAACAAATGACATAAACAAGCAGTGAAATTTTCTAGAAAAGATACGAATTACAAAGCCAAACCAAAACAAATTGTTCAAACATGAAATGCAAAATATGTCTTAAGCAACACACAAATATGAAATGCAAAATGAAATGCTTCAATGAGGGGTATGGCCACCACACGACTCCGCATCATCATGGTCAGGGTCACGGAAGCTTGGAGGAGGCGGTGGAGGAGGCATCTCATCTGGATTCTGCCCCATAAACGCATAACGCCGAAAACGCCTCTGGACTTTGGTACTTTGAAACCTTTCCATAATGCCCGGGTGTGAATGGCAGTCATCCATAAAGCCTGACATCTCATTATAAAACACTTGATGCCACTTAACTAGCTCCGTATGCCAGGAATATTGATTGTGGTACATGCGAGTATGTTCGTCGTGCCACTCACGATGCTCCTTATGCCATTCAGATTGCTGGACATGCCAAGCACGAGCTTCCTCATGCCGGGCATTGTTTGCCACTTCCATTTGTGCAAACATATCGGTGAGATAAGCTGGAGCAGCAGTGGAGGAAGTCGGTGCAGCCGTCGAGGGAGCAGGATCATAATTAGTGGGAGACCACCTTTGTGGTATCCACTCACCCCAACCGGTGTTTGCCGGTGCATCGGGAGCAGGAATTTCAGCTTCTTCCATATCTTCATCTTTGATTTCTTCTACATATATGTGTTCAGCCGGGTTATCAAAGTTGTAAATGCGAGTATGTGTGCTACGTTCAAAGAAGTAGTAACACCGACGCTCGATGTCCCATCGATACCCCATATGAGAAAGTGTAGCATTGTTGAATTCCTGCACACTTGAGACTGGTAGAAGAGGCACAGGAGGAAAAGTAACTTTCCAAAACTTTAGAATCCGCATGATTTGAGAAGCATAGGCAAGAGTTATGTTCTTGGAGCTGTTTCATGTCAGGAAAATGCGTTTGACAAAGTAATTTGCCCAATTTAATGGGATCTTTTTCTGCAAAATATATAGCAAATGAATATCCGGTTTGTCCAGACGAGAATGACCACCGGACCTTGGACGCAATATGTGCGAAAGAATCCAATGCAGGATTCGCGGTACACTTTTGATCATCCCTGAAGTTAGTGGCTCATCATCAGCAAGGGGTCTATCCAACTTAGAGATGGATGCACATAATACCTTCAAATTGAACTCAGTTTCGAAATTCTGGTCATGCCACATTTGCAAATCGTCCAACTCAGATGGCATACCGAACACAGTAGCCCAGTCAGCAGCTTCAAAACTGTATGTTCTTGTTCCAATTGAACATTTAAACATATATCCTCTTGCAGTTCTCACACCAGCATAAAAGGCACGGATAAAATCCTCATGATACTCATCTTTAACATATAAAAAGAAACCAAGGTTTTGTGCATCAACCAAATCAGCAACTTCTTCTAATCCTAGAGTACGTGCATCACTAGGATCAAACATATGAGGTTTCATAACTAACCTTGATTTGAAGGAAGTTTCAAATTCTTCAATGACAGCCGGATGAAGGATAGCAGCCCCGGATGGAGGGATTTCTGGAACAGGAGGAGCTTGAGAAGAAGACCCAATATGTTCCTTTCCTTTTCTCTTGCTTCTTTCTCTTGGGACCATGACTCTTGGAGGCATTGTGAAGTTTTTAGGGTTTGAGAGAAGAAGAGGGGTTTCTAGGTTTATGATGCAAATTATGTAACTGATGTAATGAGATAATGAGAGAGATAATGGAGATAATGGAACTTTGAAACAGTTACAAATGTAATGGAGGATGCTGATGTGTCGATTCATTAAAAAAAACTGAAATTTCGTCAGTATGAATCGATTCATCGATGTATGTATCGATTCATTATTCGAAAATTTTAAAAAGGAACTGCTATGAATTGATTCAAAAGAGTATGTATCAATACATACTGTAACTATCTAAAAAAATTGATAAAATTAATTCATGCATCGATTCAAGCTAGTTGGGATCGATTCATATTGCGAATTTTTGAATTTGTAAATGAGAATGAATCGATCCAAGTGAGTATGAATCGATTCATACTGTAACTGAATTTTAAAAAATTTGCAGAATTAAATCATGAATCGATTCATGAATGTTGGGATCGATTCATATTGCGAAATTTTGAATATTTCAGTGATTTTTCAAGAATGGACACACTTATGCAGAATCAAAACACTCATTATGCATTTAAATGAAATACAACAAGGTATGCAAGCTTAAGAATACCAAAAATCAAAGATCAAACACTCATATGAACAGAAGTTCATGTAAACAAATGATCATTATTCAACACATACATTGATCATACAATATTATCAAGGAGAGGAGAGGAAACGATATTACCTCCATTGTAGTATTCTCATAAGGCATTATTGAAGACTACAATCAAAACTTAGCAAATATGATGAGATAAGTGGAAGTAATATCAATCAAGCTTAAGACAACAAAGCGGAGAGATCAAGAATTCCCAACTCGCGACGAATGTTGAAAAACGGTTCAGTTGCCAAAGGTTTAGTGAAAATGTCAGCAAGCTGATTTTTAGTATCAACATGCTCAAAAATGACATCGCCTTTTTCAATATGATCGCGAAGAAAGTGATGACGAATCTCAATATGTTTGGTGCGCGAGTGTAAAACAGGATTCTTAGAAAGGTTAATGGCACTAGTGTTGTCACACTTAATTGGAATATGTTTCAGTTCAATATCAAAGTCTTGTAGTTGTTGTCTTAGCCACAGAATTTGAGCACAACAGCTACCGGCTGCGACATACTCAGCTTCTGCAGTAGACAAAGCTACGGATACTTGCTTTTTACTATGCCAACTTATCAAAGAATTTGAAAACAGATGACAAGTGCCACTAGTGCTTTTCCTATCTGATTTGCAGCCAGCAAAATCAGAATCAGAATAACCTACTAAACTACAATCACTTCCTTTGGAATACCAAAGCCCATATTTAGGTGTTCCATTGAGATACCTAAATATACGCTTGACTGATTTTAGATGAGATTCCTTAGGATTTGATTGATATCTTGCACACATACACACACTAAACATGATGTCTGGTCTAGACGCAGTAAGATACAAAAGAGATCCGATCATACCTCTATACCTCTTGACATCAACACACTTACCATGTTCATCTTTATCCAAGTTTCCATTGGTAGACATAGGAGTGTCAATTGGTTTAGAATCATTCATTCCAAATCGTTTGAGCAACTCTCTACAGTATTTTGTTTGACATACTGCCGTACCTTCATCAAGTTGCTTTATTTGGAGGCCTAAGAAATAATTCAACTCCCCCATGAGACTCATCTCAAACTCACCCTGCATAACATTAGAAAATTCCTCGACCAAGTGTATGTTAGTTGAACCAAATATGACATCGTCTACATAAACTTGAACTAAAAGAATGTGTTTTCCTTTGTGTTTGATGAAGAGTGTATTATCCACTTTACCTCTAGAATATCCATGATCAAGTAAAAATTTACTAAGTCTTTCATACCACACACGAGGTGCTTGCTTAAGACCATATAAAGCACGTTTTAACTTGTAGACATGATCTAGATATTCAGGATTTTCAAAACCAGGAGGTTGTGAAACATATACCTCTTCATTTATAACACCATTTAAGAACGCACTCTTTACGACCATTTGGTAAAGCTTAAAATTCATGGAACACGCATAGGCAAGCAAAAGCCGTATAGCTTCAAGGCGAGCAACGGGAGCATAAGTCTCCTCATAATCTATGCCCTCCTCTTGGTTATACCCTTGTGCTACCAAGCGTGCCTTATTTCTAGTTATCACTCCGCTTTCATCTAGTTTATTCCTAAAAACCCATTTAGTGCCTATGATGTGATGATCTCGCGGACGAGGGACAAGTTCCCAAACGTCATTTATTTTATATTGATTTAGCTCTTCTTGCATGGCCATTAGCCAAAATTCATCAATCAAGGCCTCTTTGGCGTTTTTAGGTTCCACTTGTGATACAAAAGCGAAGTGAGAACAAAAATTACTTATCTTAGAACGAGTCAAGACTCCCATTGAAATGTCTCCTAATATATTGTCTATGGGATGGTCTTTAGAGGATTTCCAAGCTAGTGGAAGATCCTTTACTTCGGATGTTCCTTCCTCTTTATCTTTTTCAATACATGTATCTTCCTCCTTCTCAATAGCAACCGCTTCGGATTGATCAATTTCCGAACCAGCTTCTTTGAGTATGTCTTGTGTAGATACACCTGCATCATTAAAAGAGATACATTTTCCGACAATTTTTGGGTAAGACTCATCAAAAGAAACATGGACAGATTCTTCGACAGAAAGTAAACGCCTATTATAAACTCTATATGCTTTGCTTGATTGAGAGTAACCAAGAAAAATACCTTCATCATCTTTGGCATCAAACTTCCCAAGATTTTCCTTACCTTTGTTCAAGACAAAACATTTACAACCGAACACATGAAGATGAGACAAGTTGGGCTTTCTACCTTTTAGGATTTCATAAGGAGTTTTATTCAAAATAGGACGAATTAGAATCCTATTGAGAACATAACAAGCCATACTTATTGCATCGGCTCAAAAGTATTTTGGTAAGCCACCCTCATTGAGCATTGTTCTTGCCAATTCCTCTAAAACTCAATTTTTGCGTTCCACAACACCGTTTTGCTGTGGAGTTCGAGGAGCTGAAAAGTTATGCTCAATGCCATACTTGTCACAAAATTTATCAAAGAGGTGGTTTTGAAATTCACCTCCATGATCGCTTCGGATTGTAACTATTTTAGAATTCATTTTATTTTGGGACAGCTTTGCAAAACTTTTGAAAGCAGAAAAAGTTTCATCTTTGCTATGAAGAAATATAGTCCAAGTAAATCTAGAGTAGTCATCTACTATTACGAAACCGTAATAGTTTCCACCTAAGCTCTTTGTCCTAGATGGTCCAAAGAGATCCATATGGAGAAGCTCAAGGGGTCTTGAAGTTGAAATTATATTTTTAGATTTAAAAGAGACCCTTGTTTGTTTTCCCATTTGGCAAGCATCACATAGGTGGTCTTTTGAAAACTTTATTTTTGGAAGACCTATCACTAGATCCTTGGATATAACCTTGTTAAGCAAATAGAAATTAACATGCGCTAAGCGTCTATGCCATAGCCATGAATCATCATTTAAGGCAACTAGACATTTAGTGCTTGTTAAGGATACACTCAAAAGATCAAGCATGTATATATTGTTTACTCTAACACCCTTAAACACAACATTTTGTTCGGTATGTTCAATTTTGCAACATGTTTTTGTGAAAGACACTTTATAACCTTTGTCGCATAGTTGACTTATACTTAACAAATTGTGTTTAAGTCCCTCTACAAGATGTACATCAGAAATAGTAGTGGTAGAGGGATTACCTACACTACCTTTACCAAGTATTGCTCCTTTTTTATTGTCTCCATAAGTAACATACCCCTTTTTCTTTGCTTTGAAGTCAATAAAAAGTGATATGTCACCCGTCATGTGCCTTGAACATCCGCTGTCCAGAAACCATCTTCCTTCCATGGATGCAAGACACTCATCCTACAATATCAAAAGAGAGAAGTAGGTACCCAATTTTTATTGGGTCCAAGTGGGTAAATAATAACATGGTTGCCTTTAGGCTTCCATTGGTAAATGCCTTTAGGAACAAGAAATCTTCTAAACTTGCGTTTCTCAATGGTATGGCCAGCACGACAACAATAGTGACAAACACTACGATAATGATAATCTTTACTATTAGTCTTTAAATCCTTTGGAACAAAAGAATATTTTGCATACAGAGGATTTAATGACTTTTTGAACAATCTAGTATCAACGGCATAAGTAATCTTAGGTTGCAAGGCTTTCTCCAACTTGGCTTTAAGAGAGATGACCTCTTGTTGCCAAATGTGGCACCTTTCACAATGCCTAATTTTACTACAACCATCAATATCAATAGCTTTTGAATTTTCTGCAATACTAGCTTTCAAGCATTCTAAATCTTTTTCAGCATATTGTACTTTACCTTCCTAGTAAGAAAAAATTCTTTTATCGGAAGCTAACCTTTTAAATGCTTCTTTAGCTTCATTATGCAGTTTTTCAAAAGCTACTTTTAATTCAGAAAAAGACAAGGAAGAAAAGTTGTTATAATAAGCTTGTTTTACCTTTTTATCATCACTTTTCTTCTTGTAATGGGACTGATTTTTGGTGTGAGCCATAAGACACAAATTTGCGGTTTCATCGCTATCACTTGTGCATTGTGTACTTGATGAATCACTATCACTTTCCCAAGCAATGTAAGCTCTTCTTTGCTTATTATTATACCTTCTTGGAGGAGCTTTTCCTTTATCCTTTTTCTTTAAAGGGCAATCCGTTTTATAATGACCGGACTTGCCGCAATTAAAACAAGACCCTCTTTCTCTATTCTTCTTAACCTCTTCTTGTTTTGTATCCATAGATTGTCTTCTAAAGTTTATGAGATTTTTGTCGGAGTGCTTTATTCCATTCTTTCGAATGAATCTATTATATCTCCTAACAAAAAGTCCCATTTCTTCGTCACCGGAGTCTTCGTCACTACTTGACTCATTGTTGCTTAGCTCTTTTTGTGAGGACTTTGAGTTTGAAGCCATAAGAGCTATAGACCTCTTCTCACCCTCTTTGTCTTTGTTCTTCTCTTTCCCCTTTTTACTTTTGTTTTCAAACTTTTCTAGACTTTCTAGTTCTTGCTGATGTTCCTCCAGCTTTCCAAACAAAGTAGTCATTGTGAGTGTCGTTAGATCATTGGCTTCCTTGATAGCTGTCACTTTAGGTTGCCATTCCCTGCTAAGACATCTCAGAATTTTATTAGTAGCAATATCATTGGAAACCGGTTTTCCAAGTGCATTCAAACGATTAATAAGATGAACAAATCTCTTTTGCATGTCGGGAATTGATTCTCCTTGTTTCATGCGAAAGAGTTCGAACTCTTGATTAAGCGTGTTAATGCGGGACTGTTTTACTTCAGTTGTACCCTCATGAGCAATTTCTAAAGCATCCCACATTTCTTTAGCTGTCGAGCAATGGGAAACTCGATAATACTCATCTGCACTAAGTGCTGAAATTAGCATATTTCGAGCTCTCCAATCGCTTGACCACTTTTTCTCATCTTTTTCATCCCAATCATCTTCTGGTTTAGGTACTATGGCTCCTGCCTCATTCATCATGGTAATTTGAAAAGGACCATTTTGAATGGCAGCCCATACGCGCCTATCAACAGAATTTATATGTACTCGCATGCAGTCTTTCCAATAGCCATAATTTTCACCGTTGAAAACAGGAGCTCTATTGTACGCCCCCTTTGGTTCAGAATCCATAACGTTACAGGCATCCACAAAGCACCAGCGAACCGGTGCTCTGATACCACTTGTTAGACGCTGTGGTGAGTGATCTAGAGGGGGGGGGGGTGAATGGATCACACCCTTGTTTTCACGGATTTAAAATGTTTTTCAGAGTTTTCAAAGTATTATGGAAGCAAAGGTCCCGAATAGAATAAGCGTTTATTCTGAACCGGCCACTAGAAGACCAGACAAGCGATAACGTGCTGGATTTAATGATTGCTATGATAAAGAATAAACCACACGATATGAAAACAATTGAATGCACCTATCACTAAATCAATTTCCAATGAATCGAAAAACAAATTTAAAACGAAAGTAAAGATAGAGAGGAGAAACAATACGCAGAGATTTGGTAAGGAAGTTCCCCACGGTCGTCCTCGCGTGTGGGTACGTCTCCCTCTCAATTTCAAATCGAAATTGAGAATTCTTATATCAAAGTTGCTGAATCCGTTGATTACAAGGTTCAAATACAAAATCTAGAATTCTAAACTCCTATAATTTCCTATTGTATCAACCTCCACTCGATTTGAGCCCAATCGAGATTTTCCGCAAGTTATACAATCAATCCACCGGTTCCACGACTCTCGCTGCGGCTGAATCTGACTTGTACAACGTGACTCACAAAACCCTCAAGAACACGACCGTTCTTGAAGGAAAACCCAGCTAGTTTTTCCCTTGAAACCTTCTATCAATCTTCAACTCAGCTAGATCTACGATCGTACCACTGAACGTTGTCTCTAAAGTCTTCAATTCACAGGACAACAAACACTCTTGTTGATGTTCTTGAATAAGATCTTTGAGAAGATGATGAAGATGTCTTGATTCTAGATTTCAAGCTTGCTCAACAAAATTGAAGTTCCAACACTCCAAAAACCCTATCTTGATGTGTTCTTCAATGTTCAATCACTACAAAATTCGTTTCTGTAATTTCTGTAATCTGTGATCTCTGTCTATAAATTGAAAAACAAACACATATATATATTGCAGAATCTGTTAGGCAAATAACAGAAGAATGAATCGATTCAAGCTTGGATGAATCGATTCATACTGATTGATTTTTAGAAAAACAGAATTAGTTAAACTGTATGAATCGATACATCAAAGGATGAATCGATTCATTTTGCGAAAACCAGAATCCACACTACAGCATGAATCGATTCAAGCCATAATGAATCGATTCATTATGCGTATTTTTCAACAAATGCATAAACAATGAATACTAAGAAAACCACAACAGCATGAATCGATTCAAGCCATAATGAATCGATTCATTATGCGTATTTTTCAGCAAATTTCTAAACAAAGAAGACCAAGAGAACCAAAGTGATAAAACCATATGTCTTAACATAGAACAATCACAACTTTAAAATTCATAATCGATCAAAAAACTAAGGGTGCTCACATAAAATACCTAATAGAGGTTGAACGTTCCTGTACGACACGAGACTTTGTTGCGGAGTGTTTATACGCGTCCTGTTTCGGGGCGAGGTGTAAGTACTTCTCGAAATGGATAGGTCTTAGTATGAGAATGTTCACAAACAAATTCAAAACACTTCTCATAAAAGACAAAAACAAATAATAAGCGACTTTCCTGCGGGAATTCTCTTCTCATCTCATTCATTCTGAACGCGAACTCGCGAGGACTTGTCTCACATACAAGACGGTAAACGCACTCGTACTAGACGAGCCTGCAACGCCTGAGCATAGACATATGGAGTTCAAGCTGTAAAAAAACACAAACAAATAGTTCCTGCCTTAGTTAGGCGAACTACGTCGACTCTGATCCTCATTTTCCCAATGAGGTACGTAGGCAGCGGGGTAGGGCCCGTTCGAGAACATTCTTTATTTTCCCTACATTTCCCCTTTCTTTCCATTTTCTTTTCCAGTTCCTTTCTCATTTCTATTCCAGTCAGAGATTTTATTCAGCAGCTTTATTCTTTCACACCCTTTGAAACAAACAAGCAAGCGTGGATCTCGTCGGGTACGACAGACGGTCTGGGGTGCTAATACCTTCCCAGGTCGTAACCGAATCCCGAACCCAGATCTTTGGTTCGCAGGACCTCGTCCTTTCCTTCTTCCTTAGGTTTGTGCAACATTACCTTTCCCATTCTTTCGGATAAAAATGTCTGGCTGGCGACTCTACCTTTTTCGCGCCACTTTCGCGTTTGTACTAGGATGAAAATCCCGGGAGCGACAGCTGGCGACTCTGCTGGGGATCGAACCCAGAATCCCTGGTTTCCCTTGTAGAGTCAATCCTAGCGCCTGTTTGGTTTTGTTTCTTTGGGTGTTTATTTGTTTGCTGTTGTGTGCTTTAGTTTAACTTTACTGTTTTTGTTTACAGTTTTTACTTTACAGCTTTACTTTACCGTATTATTTACCGCTTTCAGTATTTATTTTCCATGCATCATATTATACAGGACTGTCTGGTTGTGCTGGTTTTCATTTTTTCTGCGGGATGGAAGTTACTATGAGATAAGACAAATACCCGGCTTGAGTGCACTATAGGATTAGTGTGGACATGTTGTACTCGCATGGTTACATGATGAGTGGCGATGTGTTCCACACCCAGGTCGGGACCATCTTGGAACTATCTTGTATGGGGGTTCTTCCTCACTTCGGGATATAACCTTGATGGTTATGTGCAGCTGGGGACCGATCATTGAGAACCTTTGTGGAAACAACCCTCTCCAGTGATGACAGTGGCAGACCACATTTGTTGGCAAACCCACTCGCATCCGAGGGCCCACTGGGAACTCGCATAGGACGGCCTGGTTCTCTCATGGGAATTCAGTTAAAGCAAACTGTTCGTATGACGGTAGTATTTTACCCTTCGGGATGAATGTACTATTGTTTCTCGATTCAGTGCTTGAAGCTGGAGACTTATGAGGGATGCTTGTTTTTCCGGACTCAACTGAGGCCTCCCTGAGTAGTACATAATGCCAAACCAATTCCCTGATTTGGTCCTGAGCCATTTCTTGGAAATGGTGTACGTATTATTGCTATTCATCTTTGAGAGTCCATGATGTTGACCCGAGTAGCACACCCGTGAGATTGGGAGGGGTTTACAGGTTTGCAGGAACCCTAAGACCTTCAGTATACCCGCTTTGCCATTGGTTCAGTTTTGTGATCTGGATTTCTGGTTCTAAGATATGGATCCCGGATCAGATGGATTGTTATTGTGATATGTAGATATTGTGACCCTGCACCAACACCTGATTATATGATTGGCACATCACAGACACTTCACTGATCACATGCCTCGCCTTGCATAAGCATCATATCATCATTAATCATTTGTGTTTCTTTTATTCTCAGGGTCTGCATTACTCCCGGTTCCTGGTCATATCATTGCTTCAGAATGGAAGACGTTAGAAAGAGAACTGTGCACTACAAATTCTTTGATACCAAGATGGACCTGATCAACCAAATGGTGTCTCTTATTACCCTGGGTCATTTGGGATACTTCAAGGAAAAGTATGGTGATATTCTGGACTTGGTATTCAACTTGGATAGCTCTCAAAAAAGCGTCATTCACACTTTGTTGCAGTATTACGATCCACGACTCAGGTGTTTCACATTTCATGACTTTCAGTTAGGTTTTTTGCTGGAAGAGTATGCTGAGATTATGGGAGTGTCAATCAAGGATCAGATTCCTTTCAACTCAGAGATGACAAGACCGACTCATGCTGACATCGCTAATGCTCTTTATTTGAGCCCATCAGAGGTATCTGTTAATCTGGTTGCCACCAAGGCAGGAGTACTTGGTTTTCCCTTAGAGTTTTTGGTCAGAAGAGCTAAAGAATGTGCTGTGGAAAAGCAGTGGGATTCAGTTTGCGCTATCTTGGCATTATCTGTGTATGGGATAGTTTTGTTTGCTGATATGGACAAGTTTGTGGACATAAATGCTATTCATTTGTTTGTGTTGAAGAATCCGGTGCCCACTCTCCTAGGTGACTTGTATTATTTAGTGCACTATAAGAATGAGAAGAAGCGAGGAGGTCTGGTCAGATGTTGTGCTCCCTTATTCTACAAGTGGGTCATGAGACATTTGCCTTCTACCGAGAGTTTTACTGATCCTAATACTACTTGGGCCCAGAAGCTGAGTACTTTGTCGGCCAAAGATATTCATTGGTTTACTTTGAGGTTGAAAGGAAAGAGTTTCATTACCAGCTGTGGGAATTACCCCAATGTTCCTTTGTTAGGAGTGTCGGGAGGTATCAACTACAATCCCATTCTCTTAAGAAGACAGTTAGGGTACGCGCTCAAAGAGATTCCCGATGGATCCGAGTTATTCCAAACTTTTTACTTCCCGGTGAAGGACAATCTTCCGTTGGTCAGGAAAGCTACAGGTTCTTGGAAAGTGATCAAAAGAAAGGACACGACATGTTTAGGAAAGAGCAATAACCGGATGTTCCCTGAATTCGAAGCTTGGATAAAGGAGGAGGTTCAAACGGCTCTAGTCCCTTTTTCTGTACCAACTCCGCCTCCGACAACGGTGCCTTTAGAAGATTATCAGAAGTTGGAAGCTTTGGTCAAGCAGCTTAGGGTTGAGAATCAAGAGGCTTACGATTCTTGTCAGAAATTGATGATTCAGAACCATCAGTTAGAAGATAGAGCTCTCTGAGATGAAGAGGCGGTTCGTCTCAAACAGAAGGACTTCGAGGAGAGAGAGCTATACTTCAGGAAGAGAGGATTGGCCGAGATTCATAAGGCGAGTCAGCACCAGAAGGATAAGAAAGAACTTAATGAGGCTAATAAAGCCATCACACTTTGGCAAGAGAAATGGAGCGAGAATCAGGAGAAGCAAAAGGAGGTAGAAGCTAAATTCGAGTTGAAGATCAAAAACCTCCAGGATGCTTTAGTTGAACAAGAGAAGTTAGTTCGGAGAGCACAAGAGCAACAGAGAGAGTATCTTCGTCAGATGGCAAAGTATCAACAAATAGATGAAGATGTCCAGAAAGAAGTTGAAGAGCTGAAGCTTCGTGCTGATGTGAAGAGGTCAAAGACCGAGCCAGGTCCAAGCAAAGAAGTTGAGGTGACTTTCCTGCAGCAGATTGAAGAGTTACATGCTTCCTTCGATCTAAGGGACCTCCTCATCTAGAGACTCATCCAGGAGCCTGATCATCCGAATATTGTTCAGTTGTTCCAGAATGTCAAGCGTCTTAGTTGGAGGCTGTAAGACTTCGAGCTCCCTAGGGTTTAGTTTCATGCTGTGGTACTCGGATTACCCACGGGCTTGTTGTGAGATTACTTTCATTTAATTTACTTTGTTGTTCTTTTGATTGGCACCCTTCGGGGGTGTTGTTGTTTCAAACTTCAGTTTATGTGATTGACTTGTTTTGAATCTCTTGTTCTTTATCAGTTGCACCGACACGGGGTAATAAGCACCATTTCTTCACGGTCGTCACTCTATTTGAACATCACTTGGGTCTTCTTCCCAATTATTATTCTCTTAACACCAGAATGGGAAAGTAATTAAAGCCTTGGGAATAAAAGGAACACATTGCATTGCATACACATCATTTGCATTTCTGCTTTGTTTTTGCAGGTTTTTCTACATGATGCTTAATTTATCTGTGTTTCAGGCAAAGATTGCGAGCGCTGCCAAGACCCGACATCTCCGACAAGATATCCCGCATCACTACGCCACTCGCAGCAATCAGAGGACAGTCATGGATGCTATGAAAACAGAGGTTAATGAGTTTCACACCAGAATGGGAGAATTCATGGTGATGATGCAAGGGATGGCTCAGGGACTACAATAGTTAAGGAATGCAGTTCAGGGGCTCAACCCTCCTCAGACTAATACTCCTGTGACTACTCCTGACGCCCAGAGGACAATCATGGATGCTATGCAAACAGAGGTTAATGAGTTTCACACCAGAATGGGAGAATTCATGGTGATGATGCAAGGGATGGCTCAGGGACAACAATAGTTAAGGAATGCAGTTCAGGGGCTCAACCCTCCTCAGACTAATACTCCTGTGACTACTCCTGACGCCCAAGTGACTCCTCCCAACACCAACAATGGCCCAGGCGGACCTCAAATTCCAGAGCATGGCACAACAACTTTCGTTCCGATACAAGACAAGAAGGACGATCAGTTCCCTTCTTTCAACAATGACATGGGGTTTGGCGGAGAAGGAAATCTTCAGGACTTTTTGGTGCTTGCTGAGAAATTCAAAGCCCTTGAGTGTAGAGACACTTTGGGGATAGATGTGTCTGACATGGGTTTAGTCCCCGGGGTGGTTATTCCTCACAAATTAAGGCCGCCTACTTTTGACAAGTATAACGGTAGCTTCTGCCCAAAGACTCACTTGCAGGTATTCTACTGGAAAATTGCTGCCCATACTCGGGATGAAAAAATATGGATGTACTACTTCCAGGACAGTCTCTCCGGAGGGTCCTTGGAATGGTATATGAAGCTAGAGAGAAGCTCTGTGAGAAACTGGAAGGAATTGGGAGAAGCATTCCTCAAGCAGTATCAGTATAACATCGACATGGCGCCCAGTCGCACTCAACTCCAAAGTATGACTCAGAAGAACTCTGAGAGCTTAAAAGATTACGCACATAGGTGGCGTGAAGTGGCCGCTAGAGTGCAACCACCTTTGCTGGAGAGAGAAATGGTAGACCTGTTCCTGGATACCCTCCCTGGGCATTTCATGGAAAGGCTAGCTGGATGTTCTTCAAGTGGATTCTTAGATATCATCTTGACTGGCGAGAGGATAGAAAGTTGGATCAAGCAAGGGAAGATTCAGAATGGAGGCACTTCGAGTTCTGGTGTCAAGAAACCCTTCGTGAAGAAGAGAGAAGGAGAGACTGGGGCAGTGTACGTACAGAGGGGAGGAACTAACAGAGGATTTTATCAGCAAGTGGCCCCTGTCACTATCTCAGCTCAACCTGTTCAACCGCAAGTCCAACAACCACAACAACAACGCCAGCAGGGGTATCAACAAAGAGCTCCTCGTCCATATTACCCCCAGAAGCCTAGAGAAAGACATTTCGAAGCTCCGCCGATGTCCTATTCACAACTTTTGAAGAATCTCCTACAACTCCAGATGGTTCAACTTCGAACTTTACAACCCCCGAAGCCGGGCCAAATCCCCGAGGGTTATGATACAAATGCTAGATGTGAATTTCATTCCGGAGCTCCCGGGCATACCACAGAGAACTGCAAAGCACTGAAGCATACTGTTCAAGACCTACTGGATTCTAAAGCAATCAACTTTGCTCCTACTCCTAATGTAAGTCAGAACCCCATGCCTCCTCACGGAAGTACGATTGAGGTAGTTGATGAAGGGGAAAGTCTAAACCTGGTGCGCGATGTCAACAATCTGTAGACTCCGTTGAATGTGGTTAAAGTTTGCTTATTGAAGAAAGGTATTTTCCCTGGGTGTGAAGAAGATTGTCCATAATGTGTTGAAGCTACAAATGGTTGTGAGCAGTTGAAAGTAGGAATTCAGAGCATGGTTAATCAAGGAGTGCTGCGGTTTGACAAGGTTGTAAAGGAAAGTGAAGTCTCTACAGTAACTATCTTCTACGATCCGTCCCAAGTTCCTCCGCAGGCCAGAGTGGCACCGATAACCATCACCACTGCAAGACCAGTACTGTATCAGAATGATAAAGCCATTCCTTGGAATTATGGTGGTGAAGTATACTTTAACGGCCAGAAGCAAGAGTTGGCTACCTCTAGTACAACCCCAGCTCAAGTAGAAACTGTTGGAGTGGGGGGCTTTACTAGAAGTGGAAGGTTGTTTGCGCCGGAAATGCTAAGAAATAGTGTGATACCACCCAGAGACACCGCGGAAGCTCAGGCTAAGGCGAAAGGGAAGTCCCCAATGGTTGCCAATGAGCCTGCACTAGCGACTGATCCAGACCTTACCTTTGATAAAGAAGCTGAAGAATTTCTAAGGATTATCAAAAAGAGCGACTACAAGATTGTGGACCATCTGCAGCAGACTCCGTCGAAGATTTCCATCTTGTCCTTGCTCATGTGTTCTGATTCTCACAGGAAGGCTCTCCTGAATATTCTGAACAAGGCGTACGTGCCTCAATATATTTTAGTAAATCAGTTGGAAGCGGTGGTATCCAGTGTCAATTCCAGTCACGGATTGGGTTTCACAGACTTGGATTTAACTTCTGACGGGCGTGCTCATAATCGGGCATTGCATATCTCTTTAGAATGTAAAGGTGCAGTACTCTCTCACGTGTTGGTAGATACTGGATCGTCATTGAATGTCTTGCCTAAGAAAGCACTGATGAAGTTGGATTATGATGGAGTGATTCTAAAGCCTAGCGACCTGGTAGTCAGAGCATTTGACGGGTCGAGGAGATCGGTGTTTGGGGAGGTGGATTTACCAATTAAAGTGGGTCCTGAAATCTTCAATGCCACGTTCTACGTAATGGATATACAGCCTGCATACAGTTGTTTGCTCGGAAGACATTGGATACATTCAGCAGGAGCAGTATCGTCCACACTCCATCAAAAGTTAATGTTCATCTGGGAGGGTCAAATTGTAACTGTCAGTGGGAAAGAAGACATTTTTGTGAGTCATCTAGCTTCATTCAAATATGTGGAGATGGATGGCGAAATAGTTGAGACCCCATGTCAGGCTTTTGAGCCCTTGAAGTCTGAACAAGCATCTGTTGTGGCAGCTTCTCCTGAAGAACCAAAGAAAGGGGTTTCCATAGCCTCTTATAAGCAAGCGCTTGAGTTGGTAGAATCTGGGGTACGAGAAGGCTGGGGCAGTCCAGTAGAAGTGCCTGAGAAGAAAGATATGTTCAGAATTGGTTAGCGTCCTGGGCAGTCATCGTCCGAACCAAATGCTAGAGGTCGTCAAGGCCCAATCACTTTCACGAGTGCGGGAATAGTGGATTATGGAAACATCAGCACTGTGCAGGATGACACAGTGGATAGTGACTGTGACATAGATGGGTGGATCAGGCCTGCTGTTCCAGGGACTCAGCTTAGCAATTGGACATCAGAAAGGCTCATTTCAGTCACCTCTTTCGAAGAGTAATAATTTTTGTTTCTGTTTTTCCTGTATTCAAGCACTATGTCCTGCCCGGGGCATAGTAGCTTTTTTTAAGGGTTCTTATGTTACTAACACAATTTACAATCATAAATAAAGTTGACATTTCGCATTCATTCATTGTTGTTCTTTGTCTTTCATATTTTTATATTTTTGTTTCTCAAAAAGAAAGAAAAGTTTTAAACCTGGCAATGTATCTCATTTTCTCAAGCCTTTTCTAAAGCCTTGCATGAATCACCATTCATGCAGGTGCTCGTCACCGGATCTTATCAATGACGACCCTGTTATGGCTGAGTATGACTTCGACAATCCAATCTATCAAGCCGATGAGGAAGGTGAAGGGGATTGCGAACTACCTGAAGAATTGGCCAGACTGCTTAAACAGGAGGAGGAGATGATTCAGCCGCATGAAGAAGCTATCGAATTAATAAACCTGGGTACTGAAGTAGACAAGAAAGAAGTCAAGATCGGGACTGCATTAGAAGAATTTGTCAAGACTCGTTTGATGACTATGCTTCGAGAGTACATTGATGTCTTCGCATGGTCCTACCAAGATATGTCTGGTTTAGACACTGACATTGTGGTACACAAGCTGCCTCTCAGAGAATATTGTCCTCCAGTGAAGCAGAAGTTGAGGCGCACACGTCCCGACATGGAAATTAAAATAAAAGAAGAGGTACAAAAACAGTTTGATGTTGGCTTCTTGGCCGTGACCAGTTATCCTCCGTGGGTTGCCAATATTGTGCCGGTTCCCAAGAAAGACGGTAAAGTCAGGATGTGTGTGGACTACAGGGATTTGAACAGGGCCATCCCCAAAGATGACTTCTCTCTACCTCACATAGATGTGCTCGTCGATAATACTGCTCAGTTTTCCGTGTTCTCCTTCATGGACGGATTTTCTGGCTATAACCAGATTAAGATGTCTCCCGATGACATGGAAAAGACTACCTTCATCACGCCTTGGGGCACCTTCTGTTACAAGGTCATGCCATTTGGGTTGAAGAATGCTGGAGCCACTTATCAACGAGCGATGATGACGCTATTTCACGACATGATTCATCATGAAATTAAGGTTTATGTTGATAATATGATAGCAAAATCCCAAACAGAGGAAGAGCACTTGGTTAATCTAGCAAAGTTGTTTGACAGACTCCGGGAGTTCAGACTAAGGTTGAATCCGAATAAGTGTACCTTCGGGGTCCGTTATGGCAAGCTACTCGGCTTCATTGTTAGTGAGCAAGGAATTGAGGTCGATCCAACCAAAGTGAAAGCTATCCAAGAGATGCCTGAGCCGAAGACTGAAAAGCAAGTGCGTGGCTTCTTAGGGAGACTAAACTACATTGCACGGTTTATTTCGCACCTAACGGCCATGTGTGAGCCCATCTTTAAACTTCTGAGGAAGAATCAGGCCATTAAATGGAATGAAGACTGCCAGCAAGCCTTTGACCGAATCAAAGAATACCTGCTAGAACCTCCAATTCTTATGCCTCCAGTGCCAGGGAGACCTTTGATTATGTATCTTACCGTGCTTGAAGGATCGATGGGATGTGTGCTGGGTCAGCAGGATGAGTCTGGTCGAAAAGAGCACGCCATTTATTACCTTAGCAAAAATTTTACCGATTGTGAGACGCGTTACTCACTACTCGAGAAAACTTGCTGCCTTTGGCATGGGTTGCTCTCCGACTAAGACAGTACATGCTGACTCACACTACTCTATTAATTTCCAAGATGGATCCGGTGAAATACATTTTTGAGAAGTCAGCTTTGACAGGAAGAGTAGCCCGATGGCAGATGATATTGATAGAGTATGATATACAATACACTTCGTAAAAGGCAATCAAAGGAAGTGTATTGTCATAATACTTGGCTCAGTAGCCAATCGATGATTATCAACACATGAGGTTCAAGTTTTTGGATGAGGACATCATGTTCCTCAAGTCGAAAGACTATGAAGAACCACTTCCGGAGGAGGGGCCAGACCCTGAATCCAAATGGAAGTTGATGTTTGACGGGGCTGTGAACATGAATGGAAGTGGAGTAGGTGCTGTTATCATCTCGCCAGAAGGGGTCCATACACCTTTAGTAGCTCGGTTGACTTTCGAATGTACTAACAATGAGGCAGAGTACGAAGCGTGTATCATGGGGATCGAAGAGGCAATCGACTTGCGAGTCAAAAACATCGAAATCTTCAGAGATTCTGCTTTAGTGGTAAATCAAGTCAATGGCAAATGGCTGGTTCATCAACCTCATTTGATTCCTTACAGAGATTATGTCAGGAGGCTGTTAACTTTATTCACCAAAGTCAAATTGAATTATATTCCTCGAGATGAAAACCAATTCACCGATGCTCTAGCAACTTTGTCGTCCATGATTAAAGTTTGTCAAGAGAATTTCGTGCCTCGAATTACGGTTTCCCGCCTTGAAAGACCTGCTTATGTCTTTGCAGTCGACGATGGTGAAGATAACAAGCCTTGGTATCATGATATCAAGCAATTCCTGAAGGCTCAAGAGTACCCGGCTGGGGCATCAAGTAAGGACAAGAAGACCCTTAGAAGACTGGCAGGAGGTTTCTTCTTGAATCGAGATGGCGTGCTGTACAAGCGAAATTTCAACATGGTTCTGGTCAGATGCGTGGATAGACACGAAGCAGACCTGTTGATGCAAGAGGTCCATGAAGGCTCCTTTGGTACCCATGCTGGAGGACATGCTATGGCCAAGAAATTGTTGAGATCGGGATATTATTGGATCACCATGGAATCCGATTGCTGTAAGTACTCTCGTAAATGCCACAAGTGTCAAATTTATGCCGATAAGGTCCATGTGCCTCCGAATCCGCTGAGTGTCATGTCTTCACCATGGTCGTTCGCTATGTGGGGCATTGATATGATTGGCAAAATCGAGCCGACAACTTCTAATGGTCATCGCTTCATCCTGGTTGCTATAGATTATTTCACGAAATGGGTCGAAGCGACATCTTACGCCAATGTCACTAAACAAGTGGTAGCCCGGTTCATTAAAAGAGACATCATTTGCCGGTACGGAGTTCCTGAAAGGATCATCACTGACAATGGTTCAAATCTCAACAACAAGATGATGGCTGACTTGTGTCGAGATTTCAAAATAGAGCATCACAACTCTTCTCCATATCGCCCGAAGATGAATGGCACCGTCGAGGCGGCCAATAAGAACACCAAGAAGATTGTGCAGAAGATGGTTGTGACATACAAGGACTGGCATGAGATGCTACCATTTGTGTTGCATGGGTACCGAACGTCAGTACGTACTTCAATAGGGGCAACCCCGTTCTCACTGGTGTATGGTATGGAGGCAGTCCTACCAGTTGAAGTGGAAATCCCCTCGTTGAGGTTGATGATGGACATTAAGTTAGATGAAGCTGAGTGGCTCCGATCCAGATATAACCAGTTGAGCCTCATTGAAGAGAAACGTCTAGCAGCTGTATGCCATGGACAGTTGTATCAGCGACGAATGAAGCAGGCTTTTGACAAGAAGGTGCGACCACAGAGGTACATGCCAGGTAACTTGGTGCTGAAAAAGATTCTTCCTCCTCTCAACGATCATAGGGGAAAATGGACACCCAACTATGAAGGACCGTTCGTGGTTAAAAAGGTTTTCTCAGGTGGAGCCTTGATGCTGACGACCATGGACGGAGAAGACATCCAATCCCCTGTTAACGCAGTCACAGTAAGAAAATACTTCGTGTAAAAAGAACCTGCTAGATAAAAATAAAATAAAGATCCAGGCAAAAAGGGGCATCCCGGCGAGCCAAAAACAAAATAAAAGGCTCGGGCAAAAGTTAGAGAAATCTTGAAAAAATGTACACCCGCTGAGTTGAAAAGCCACATCGGACAACTCAGGAAAAAAAGGGTATCCCGGTGGATTGAAACCCTGAAAAGGAGATCCATGCAAAAGAGGGATTAACACGAACGACTGCGATCTGCGTGATCCGTAACCTATCTACAGTTGAGGCTATCCTAAGGGTTGAAGATCAGTTCAATTACTCTTTCTCAAGAGGTAGAGCGAGCGAAGCGTCTTGAAGATATACGAGTCATAATCGGGTTGAAACTTGATGAGATCCACTTCTCACATTGCCAATAGGATAGTTTGTTTTCCTTTTTGGCTGTTTCCTCTTTCCAGGGAATTGCTTCCTTTATACTGCCTATTCATGGCCATTTTTCCGAATCAATAAAATTCAACTTCAATCAACTTGTGACTATTTTGCTTCTTGTTTTTGTTCTTTCATCTAGCATTGATTGATTGCGAAAACGTCTGGCAAATTGTGATTTATATTGGGTTGTGAACATTTGAATGCTTTCTAACTCATGCAGGAGGACAAAAACATTTAATACAACTATGAAAGGCTGTCGAGATACCCAAATAATGGTTCATACTACGAGCCTGGGGCAGGCAAGTCCCAAACTAACTTTCATGTTGCAGGTACTATCGATTGTGTTCATGCAGGTACAAATACCGGTGTTGCTAACAAAGCTAAAGGCAAATTCCTAGGGGGAACATTTCTTTATGCTTGACCAAGAGCAGGTGTATCCCAGGATGTTTCCAGTCTTCCCCAGCGGAGTTCAGCAGGGTAGCAGAAGGTGGGTGCCATCCCCAAGCAGAAGTTTCCCTTCAGACGGGGGCAATCCCCTGCAGTACAAGGAGTGTCTTTCCTCCCCAGCGAGCTGCTTCCTCAGCAGTGTCATGCCTTTGTTTCCCCAGCTAAGTAAGAAGTTTTCATTTCCCCGACAGAGTTCAACGGGTAGTGTACCTAGCAAGAAGAATGCGTCTCCAGCAGGGTCTTGGCGCTCCAATCTCAAAGTCCAATTTATTTTTGGCAATGGCGGCTGTTCAGAGCCGGTGAATCATTGACAGCTTTCCCCGCAGAGTTGTCTCCTCCTCATCAGGATGGATCAGATCAGTGCAGTGATTAGCACTTTCCCCACAGAGTCGTCTCCCCCTCATCAGGATGGAATAGATCAATTCAGTGATCATCATTTCCCCAGTCAAGCCATCTGGGATGCGTGCAATTTCCTCATCGGGAGATCCCTTTGCATTTGCATTTGCATTTGCATTTGCATCCTCTAAAGAGTAGAATTTCCATCATCATGGAGCATTACGCCATAAATATAAACATATGCATGCCAGCATGGGCCAGTTTTGAGGTATATTACGAACATCTTCTCAACCTGAAGTACTCCGCACAGAGGATACCAACATCATTTTTCAGACATCCTTGTCTTTTCAAGTCAATGTTTGCCAATTATTCCGCGTCTTGTTTATGTACAACAATCCAGTTCCATCTTATCCTATTTTCTTTGCGTTTCTGGTTATCGACTGAGGCCGGTATACCATTGCGTCTCCATTCGAGGATGGTTTCGTTTTAGATCCGAGGATCCCTTTTGAGAATTGTCATTCGAGGATGGCATTCTTTTCTTCAAGTCCTTCTGAGGTTGGTCTTGTTTGTTGTGGCTCTCATTCGAGGGTGATAGACCATTTTGAGCTTATTGATTGAGGTCAGTTTGTCTCTTTTGCAAATACTGTCTGAGGCTAGTCTTTGTGTTTCTGGTTACCGCCTGAGGCCGGTATACCATTGCGTCTCCATTCAAGGGTGGTTTCGTGTTAGATCCGAGGATCTCTTTTGAGAATTGTCATTCGAGGATGTAATTCTTTTCTTCAAGTCCTTCTGAGGTTGGTCTTGTTTGTTGTGGCTCTCATTCGAGGGTGATAGACCATTTTGAGCTTATTGATTGAGGTCAGTTTGTCTCTTTTGTAAAGTCTGTCTGAGGCCAGTCTTTGTGTTTCTGGTTACCGCATGAGGCCGGTATACCATTGCGTCTCCATTCGAGGGTGGTTTCGTGTTAGATCCGAGGATCTCTTTTGAGAATTGTCATTCGAGGATGGAATTCTTTTCTTCAAGTCCTTCTGAGGTTGGTCTTGTTTGTTGTGGCTCTCATTCGAGGGTGATAGACCATTTTGAGCTTATTGATTGAGGTCAGTTTGTCTCTTTTGCAAAGTTTGTCTGAGGCCAGTCTTTGTGTTTCTGGATACAGCCTGAGGCCGGTATACCATTGCGTCCCCATTCGAGGGTGGTTTCATTTTAAATCTGAGGATCTCTTTTGAGAATTGTCATTCGAGGATGTCATTCTTTTCTTCAAGTCCTTCTGAGGTTGGTTTTGTTTGTTTGTTGTGGCTATCATTCGAGGGTGATAGACCATTTTGAGTTTATTGATTGAGGTCAGTTTGTCTCTTTTGCAAAGTCTGTCTGAGGTCAGTCTTTGTGTTTCTGGTTATCGACTGAGGTCGGTATACCATTGCGTCTCCATTCGAGGATGGTTTCGTTTTAAATCCAAGGATCCCTTTTGAGAATGGGCATTTGAGGATGGCATTCTTCCCAATATATTTTAATTCCCACAGAGTTCAAATTTTCAGGTTTTATTTAAGTATTCAATCACTCCATACCTTGAACGTCTAAAAACTCTTGCAAGTATTCGTTCAGGCCTGCAGATGATTGAATAGGGAGAACTGTAATACCTCAAAATTTTACCTCTCATATCCTCAACATTTTGCATACATAAATTCATAAAATAACCAAAAAAATATTGCATCAAACATTGCATAGCTGAGGCATGGGTAAGTGATCAATGATCGGAGCAACCGAAAGCTATGAAGAGGCTACCGAAGGGCCACAAAGCTTCTCAACCTTGTGCAAAGAGTCCACGATATCCCACATGTCTTCACTTGAAGCCACATGCCATGGAAAGATGCGGGTTTGATTGAAGGAGGCAAGCAGTGCTGTATTTTCTGAGGAAAAGGGCCGAATTAGGGTTTCATTTCTACGGGGCTTCGACATGAAGTTTCGATTCAAAGAGGATTCCTTTGTATTATATATGATGTCAAGTTCCTGAGGTTCAAATCTCGTCCACAAATTCATTTTGGAAGAGGTTCGACTGGTCGGACGACGGAAAATCGAGGAATCGGGAAAAAGGCAACCGAGCTAGGTAAAAAGGGGTCGACTCCGGACTTTTAAGATCGAGATCAACAATTTAGGGTTACAAGGATCCTATGGTTCAATTTTGGTCAAGAAATGACGGAGGAATCATAGAAATATCAAAGAAAAATCGTTTGAAAAGGTAGTTGGTTTTGCGTTTCCCTCCACCTTTCCTTCCACTTTCTTTCCAAACTTCCTTTCATTCTTTCCATCTTGTTTTTCCACTCCAATTTCACTCCATTTCCCTTGTAAGCTTCTACCATGTTCTACCATCTTCTAGAGTATTCCAAGGAATATTCCAAGGAATATTCCCTTTTCCAACCTTAACCCTAACTAACTGCCAAACCTAATTTTGGATCCCAAACCTAATTTTTGGGCCCCAAACCCAAACCTAGCTCCTAGCCTAGTCTCTATTTAAGCCATTTTCATCCAAACCAAAGGGGTTGAACACCATTTTTCAATTTTTTTCACTCTTGCACAAGCATTTTTTCTCTCTCACTTTTCCTCCTTTTCCCTCCTTTCACCAAAGCTTTTTCAAATAAGCTCTTCAAGTTTCACATTGAAACTTGAAGATCTTGAAGCTTAAGCCTCCAACCTTCATATTTTGTGGATTGAAGAAGGATAAGCTACTGATTTTGTTGAAGTTTTTTGGCTTATCGGAAGTGCAAGAAGATCAAAACGTCAAGAACGCATTTATTTTGTGATTTCTCGGTTTTCGGTTTTCTCTTCGATTCAAGCTCCGATTCTTGCAACAATCACCGAAGCACTCCTCCGCTTCGTAGGTTGGTGATCTTAATCACTTCTTCTTTAAGTTATTCTCTTCATCTCGCCACTTTTGGCATTCTTTAAGTGCTTTTCGCTTTGTTTAAAATCAATTCCGTTTCGATTAGGTTTTGCTTGTGATTTGTAATTTTGGTTGAATTTGGATTTAAGGTGTTAATAGATGTAGGTTCTATCATGTGTAAATAAGCTCAAATTAAGTAGAAATTAGTGGTATCATGTTCCTAGGTATGTTAGGAATCACTAGAAGCAAGATTGTGGCCAAAAGCACTTATTTTAAAAGCTTTTTTTCAATTCTGTTCAGCGTTAACCGGTTAAAGCATTTGGTTAACCAGTTAACGCGTGCGTTTTTGGCCAAAATGCTGTTGTTTTAGATCCGTTAATCGGTTAACACATTCGGTTAACCGGTTAACGCTATTGATTTTTGATTTTTTTGCTTATTTGATTGCTCATTCCTAATTTCTAGTGCCTCTAATGTTCATACATGTTTAGGTATTGATTTTAGGGAATTTTTGAGTCTATTTCCAGTAGCTCATTCCCCCGTTTCGAGTCGTTTCGACACGATTCCGTTCGTGTCGCGTATTATGCATGTTTTGTGTTCTTTGTGCATAGCTTAAATTCTTGCATGTTGTTACCATGTTTGTGCATTATTTGACACATAATAATCATGTAGCATTCTGTTCTTACATGTTTGCATTGCATTAATTCATTTTTTGCATTCCATTATGTTGATGTATGTTGCATTTTGCATGTTGCATAATTGTGTATTTGGTTGCATTTCGTAGCATACTTGATCACATCATCCATATCAATTTAATTCTGAATTTTGTATTAGGTTTTACATTATTTTTGAGCCATCATGTTGTATGTTCATAATCAATGATCATCATGTTCATATGCCATGATCATATGCATGTTTATGTGCTACTTTGTGCATTACTTGTTGCATAATCCATGTGATGCATTCTTGCATAATCTTTCTAAATGTTCATGTTCTTCCATTTATGTATGTTGATCCATGTCCAAATACATGTTCATGATGAGATTAACATTTTTGCATTGAGTTTGTGCATTAGAAAATGAAAATAATCAATTCTGGATTTTGCATTTCATAGCTGTTTTTGCATATAGGTGTTGTAAAATGTATGCTGTTTGTTATGTGTACATGCTGTTTTTGGTCTTTTACACCTACTTTTTCATGCTGCATGCTGGCTGTAAAAAGTTGAGTTGTATTATGCATTATTTTCTTAGCTGTTTGGGTATTAGGGGGCTATAATAGGTGCCGTATTTTGGTTTTAGCATTTTTCTAGTTCCTTTAGGATTAAAATAGGGTCTAGTTTAGGTCCAAGTTACCTTAGAAATTGTTTGGTGTGTGTTTACCTTATTCTTTTTTAAATAAAAATGCATATTAATCATTTGTTTTGTAGTGGGGAAGATTGAGGTAAGTTTACTTCACCCCATTCTTTTATTTTTTATGCATTTCTTTTATGCATTTTAATTCATCTTTTCCTTCCATATTTGTGTTTGGTAGGATTCCCCTTTGTTAGGATCAACTTACCTTCCTTAGGAAGTAAGTTGCATCCTTTTTATTCTTTCTTTTCCTTTTTGATCTTTAGGATTAGAAAACCTCACAAACCATTAGGATCTCCCTTTTATGAATAATAAATAACTTAGGGTTGGTCTTAGTCCCCCTTAGTTTTTTTGTCCTTTTTCCGACTTGAGTCATTCTTCCTCATCTCATGAAGAAAATAATAAAATACCTAATAGAGGTTGAACATTCCTGTACGACACGAGACTTTGTTGCGGAGTGTTTATACGCGTCCTGTTTCGGGGCGAGGTGTAAGTACTTCTCGCGATGGATAGGTCTTAGTATGAGAATGTTCACAAACAAATTCAAAACACTTCTCATAAAAGACAAAAACAAATAATAAGCGACTTTCCTGCGGGAATTCTCTTCTCACCTCATTCATTCTGAACACGAACTCGCGACGACTTGTCTCGTATGCAAGACGGTAAACGCACTCGTACCAAACGAGCCTGCAACGCCTGAGCATAGACATACGCGGTTCAAGCTGTAAAAAAACACAAACAAATAGTTCCCGCCTTATTTAGGCAAACTACGTCGACTCTGATCCTCATTTTCCCAATGAGGTACGTAGGCAGCGGGGTAGGGCCCGTTCGAGCACATTCTTTATTTTCCCTACATTTCCCCTTTCTTTCCATTTTCTTTTCCAGTTCCTTTCTCATTTCTATTCCAGTCAGTGGTTTTATTCAGCAACTTTATTATTTCACACCCTTTGAAACAAACAAGCAAGCGTGGATCCCGTCGGGTACGGCGGACAGTCTGGGGTGCTAATACCTTCCCAGGTCGTAACCGACTCCCGAACCCAGATCTTTGGTTCGCAGGACCTCGTCCTTTCCTTCTTCCTTAGGTTTGTGCAACATTACCTTTCCCATTCTTTTGGGATAAAAATGTCTGGCTGGCGACTCTACCTTTTCCGCGCCACTTTCGCGTTTGTACTAGGATGAAAATCCCTGGAGCGACACACTGAGCCTCTTGTTATAGCTTGTAATGCCTCAAATCCACCCACAGATGATCATATGCCTAATGCTAGGTCATGAGAATGTTATGCTTCATTTTTTCATGCAAAGATGCCAAGGACATGATATGCTTATGATGATTATGGTATGATGATGATGCTTATAAAGAAGAGGACAAATTTGGGGTGTTACAGTTGCCCCTATTCAAACAACTATTAATTTGAGAAGGACGGTAGCACGGGCTATCGACCGCTCAAGATGAACTGTGGTTGAATACCAAGAAAGCTGAAATTTGCACTCTGTTGGAGAATGCAAGCACTGGGAAATAAACCCAACCAAATGACGCTTTGGCGACTGAAGCGGGAACAAAGCAGACGAGCTCCTTCCAACCTGAATTGTTACTTTGGATAGAAAAACCTAGACAGACGAGTCTTCTTCGAGTAAATTTGTTACGCCAGGTGCCGGACATACAAGTCCTCCTCAAGTATACCTGTTACGCCATGAATTAGACATATGAGCCCTCTTCAAGTTAACCTGTTACGTCAGGAATGGACAGACGAGCCCTCTCCATACATTTACAAAAATATATGACTTGAGACAGACGAATCTCCTTTGGATAAACCTTTACGCCAGGACCGGTGATGCACTTAAGTCTGTGGGATAGACATGCATAATCAGGATAGACGAACCCTTTTCATATATCTTCCGTGGATATATGGTCTAAGACAGACGAGCCTTCTTCGAGCAAACCTGTTACGCCAGGTGTAACAATAATAAGAGGGGCTTGAGACAGACGAATCTCCTTCGGATATACCTATTACACCAGGACCGGTAACCATTGTGACGTTTAATCCCACCGTCAGGACTTTGAACCTCTTCAACGCAAAAGATTATTGGATGATCATCAAGAGAAACACAGACGAGTGCCATAAGTCAATGATACAAACGGATATCAGCCGATGATCTAAGAAACACAGACGAGCGCTTCAGGCGATGATACAGACGAATATCAGCCACTGGTACAGATGAATACCAGAAATCCAACACAGACAAGCAATTGGAGTAGCAATACAGACGAGTACCAGAGTGATTATCAAATCAACACATATGGATATAAGCTAACACAGACGAGTGTGAGGGATGATACAGACGAGTATCCAGACAATGCAAACGAGCTTCAAGCGGATAACAAACACAGACGAGCGTTAGGGAATGCAGACGAGCAACAAGCAAATATCAATCATAGACGAGTGTTGGGAAGTGCAGCCGAGCAACAACAATTACAACCATGGGCAACTGCTGGGGAAAGCAAACGAGCAATACCAAAGTGAGAACACAGACGAGTGTTGGGAAATGTAGACGAGCAACAATAAGGTATGAACACAGACGAGTGTTGGGGAATATTTCAATGATGGTTGTATCTCAATCATGAAACTTTGCGGGGGAATGACGATCTTCCAACACGGCTGAGGAGATGATTCCTCAAACATCCTTTGCTTGGGAAGAAACGTTTTGACAGTTATAAACTCTGTGGGGAATGGGCCTCCCACTGCCTGCTGGGCATACTCCACTTGTGGGAAAATAAACTGCTGGGGATCCCACCTGCTCTGACTCAGCTGGAGAAAATTATGCTTGGGAGAATGTGACGCCATCCTGCAAAACCTACAACAACAAAAAACACATATGTGCCCCGGGGAGTTGCATGGTATGATCTGTTCATCCATCGTCACCCGGCACTCAAAGAGGGTTTCAAATGTTTCCTTGCAATGTCATTTTTTAAAACAAATCACCATGTTTCAAATGCAATGCTATTTTTTGCCAAAAATTCAGGACATTTTTGCAAACAAGAGTAAACACAACACAACTTTTTGACTGAATATTCTTTTATTGAAAGGCCTCTGAATAGGAAAAGTTTTTACATTAAGAAGAAACTACCTGGAAAGAGGTAGCTACCATAAAATTGAGAAAATAAACTATCCTAATGGCAATGGGAACGGCACCCCAATGAGTTTCCTTCTTGCTATGACCAGCATGTCTTCAAAACTTTCCAATCTTGCCTTCGCTTTCTGAGAAGATGAGGGGACTGATTCCTATCCTTCTGATATTTGTCAAGCTGTACGAAACAATGCTTTGGTTCAGATTACTCGGATCGCAGTTGTTCGCTTATTCCCTTGTTTTGCGTGGATCGCCCTTTCGGGTTTTCAATCCACCGGGATACCTTTTTTGCCTGAGCTGTCCGATGTAGCTTTTCAACTCAGCGGGTGTACATTTTTTATTTGTTTTCCCTAACTTTTGCCCGAGCGTTTTATTCTGTTTTTAGCTCGCCGGGATGCCCTTTTCTTGCCTGGACTTTAATTCTGTTTTTGTGTCCAACGGGTCTATTTATGCGAAGTATTTTTTTACTGCGTCCGAGTTAACAGGGGATTGGAAATCTTCTCCATCCATAGTGGTGAGCATCAGTGCCCCACCTGAGAAAACTTTCTTCACTATGAACGGTCCTTCGTAGTTTGGGGTCCATTTTCCCCTATGATCTGAACCCGGAGAAACAATCCTCTTGAGTACAAGCTCACCTACTTGATACTCCCGAGTACGTACTCGTTGATCGAATGCTCGCTTCATTCTCCTCTGATAAAGCTGACCATGACAGATAGCCGCTAATCTCTTTTCCTAGATTAGACATAACTGATTGTATCGAGCACGTACCCACTCAGCCTCATCAAGCTTCACATCCATCATCACACGCAATGAAGGGATTTCTACCTTAACAGGCAAAACTGCCTCCATACCATATACCAGTGAGAAGGGAGTTGCCCTGGTTGACGTCCTGACTGACGTTCGGTACCCATGCAACGCAAATGGTAACATCACATACCAATCTTTGTAAGTGACAACCATCTTTTGCACAATCTTCTTAATATTCTTATTTGCTGCCTCTACCGCATCATTCATCTTTGGTCGATAAGGAGAAGAATTGTGATGCTGAATCTGGAAGTCCCAGCACAACTCTGCCATCATCTTGTTATTCAAATTGGAACCATTGTCCGTAATGATTCTCTCGGGCACTCCGTATCTGCAAATAATGTCTCTTTTCAAAAATCTGGCTACCACTTGATGAGTGACATTGGCATAAGACGCTACTTCAACCCACTTAGTAAAGTAATCGATCGCAACCAAGATGAAGCGATTACCATTTGAAGTAGTAGGATCTATTTTCCCGATCATGTCAATGCCCCACATAGAAAAGGGCCAAGGAGATGACATGACGTTGAGCGGGCTAGGAGGAACATGCACCTTGTCTACATAAATCTAGCACTTGTGGCACTTACGGGCATATGAACAATAGTCTGCGTCAATTGTCATCCAATAGTACCCCGATCTTAACAACTTTTTAGCCATTGCATGCCCTCCTGTATGAGTACCGAAAGATCCCTCGTGGAATTCCTGCATTAACAGGCTTGCTTCGTGTCTATCCACGCATCTGAGCAAAACCATGTCAAAGTTCCTCTTATACAAAACCCCATCTGTATTCAAGAAGAAACTAGCAGCAAGTCGTCTTAAGGTCTTCTTGTCGTTGGATGATGCCCCAGCTGGGTATTCTTATTTTCCCAGGAAAAGCTTAATATCAAAGTACCAAGGTTTCTCATCAGACACTGCGTCTACAGAGAAAGCATAAGCTGGTGCGTCAAGCCAGGAAATGTCAATCCTGGGCACATAATTCCAACACAAGACTTTGATGGACGAAGAAAGAGTAGCCAATGCATCGGCAAATTGATTCTAATCTCGTGGTATATACTGAAGCTTAACCGTTGTGAAGAACGTCAACAGTTTTCTAGCATAATCCCTATAAGGAATTAAATGTTCTTGATGTGTATACCACTTGCCGATAATCTGATTGATGACGAGGGATGAATCTCCGAATATATCGAGGGTCTTAATCCGAAGATTAATAGCCTCCTCTATTCCCATTATGCACGCCTCATATTCCGCTTCATTGTTGGTGCAGCCAAAAGTAATTCTGGCAGCGAAGGGAAAGTGAACACCTTCAAGAGTGATAAGAACATCACCAACTCCACATCCGTTTATATTGACTGCCCCATCAAACATCAAATTCCATTTGGATTCAGGGTCTGGCCCCTCCTCCGGAAGTGGTTCCTCGCAATCTTTTGCTTTGAGGTACATGATGTCCTCATCAGGGAAATCAAACTTCATTGGCTGATAGTCATCTTCAAGAGGTTGCTGTGCAAGGTAATCTGACAATACACTTCCTTTGATGGCTTTCTGAGAAGTATATCGTATGTCATACTCTGTTAAGATCATTTGCCACCTTGCAACCCTTCCGGTTAATGCTGGTTTCTCGAAAATATACTTGACAAGATCCATTTTTGAGATTAGCAGTGTGGTATGGGTCAACATGTACTGTCTCAGTCGGCGAGCAGCCCATACCAAAGCGTAGCAAGTTTTCTTGAGCAGTGAGTAGCGGGATTCACAGTCGGTAAACATTTTGCTAAGGTAGTAAATAGCATACTCTTTTCGACCAGACTCGTCATGTTGGCCCAGAACGCACCCCATTGACCCTTCTAGCACAGTCAAGTACATGATAAGTGGTCGTCCTAGAACTGGAGGCATTAGAATCGGAGGTGTCTGCAAATATTCTTTTATCTTTCCAAAGGCTCTTTGACAGTCCTCATTCCACCTGACCGTTTGCTCTTTTCTTAGCAATTTGAATATTGGTTCACATGTGGCAGTTAGATAAGATATGAACCGTGAAATGTAGTTCAATCTCCCTAAAAACCCGCGCACTTCTTTTTCTGTTTTCGGTGCAGGCATATCCTGTATTGCTTTTACTTTTGCAGGATCCACCTCGATTCCTTTCTGGCTAACAATAAAACCCAGCAATTTTCCGGAACGCACTCCAAAAGTGCACTTGTTTGGATTCAATCTCAGCTTATACTTTATCAGTCTATCAAACAGATTTTTGAGATTGACCAAATGTCCTTCTTCGTCTCGGAACTTGGAAATCATGTCGTCCACATAGCACTTAATCTCTTTGTGTATCATGTCGTGGAACAATGTGACCATAGCCCGCTGATACGTTGCCCCTGCGTTCTTCAACCCAAAGGGCATCACCTTGTAGCAGAATGTACCCCACGGGGTAATGAACGTTGTTTTATCCATGTCTTCTGGTGCCATCTTAATCTGATTATACTCGGAGAAGCCATCCATGAAAGAAAATACCGAGAATTGAGCAGTATTATCTACCAGCACATCAATGTGTGGTAATGGAAAGTCATCCTTGGGACTTGCTCTGTTTAGATCCCGATAATCAACGCACATCCGAACTTTGTCGTCTTTCTTTGGTACAGGCACAATGTTAGCTACCCAAGGTGGGTAACTAGTTACGGCAAGGAATCTGGCATCCCACTGCTGTTGAACTTCCTCCTTGATCTTCATCGCCATGTCAGGACGAGTTCTTCTCAGCTTTTGCTTCACCGGAGGACAGTCTTCTCTTAGTGGTAGCTTATGCACAACAATGTCAGTATCCAGCCCTGGCATATCTTGATACGACCAGGCGAAGATATCCCCATATTCCCGTAGCATACCAATCAACTCCTTCTTTACCCCGGCCTGCAGACTGGCCCCAATCTTTATCTCTTTCTTTACATCTTCAGTCCCGATGTTGATGATCTCTATCTCTTCCTGATGAGGCTAAATGACCCTTTCCTATTGTTTCAACAACCTGGCCAATTCTTCGGGGAGTTCACAGTCTTCCTCAACCCCTTCATCAGTTTGGTAGATAGGATTGTCGAAGTCATGCGTGGTCATAGCAAGAACGTTATCACTAGAATCCGGATGACCAACACTGCACAGATGATGTGCTTATTTCAGAATCTGTTTTTTTTTTCAAAAGAGACGCAAACACACAAACAAAAGAAAAAACATATTGCCATTTATTCTTTTTTGTGAAAAATTTTAAAACGAGAGAAAGAGAACACAATTAGTTGAAAAAAATGTCCTTTATTTCATGGTAAAATAAATGCATTAAAAGCATGGTGGCCCTACAAATGGATCCGTGAACCTTGGGCAGAGTGCAGGATTGACATGCAGCATGATAAAAAAGGAAACAAGTAAATTACTTTGATTGCCAGGTAACTTGAACGAAATCCTCAGCAAACCAGTTCCTGAGCTCCTCCCCAGGTGCACACGGGTGAATCCAGCTATCCCAGTCGCAGTCACTGTCCCCTTCTTCACTTGTTGCACATATGTGGTTGCGATCGAGCATTCCAACGCTTGTGAAAGTTATGGCTTTACCACTCTGAGGCCAATTGGACCCACCAGGCTGGTAACCAAGACCAAACTTGTCATCTTTCTTCTCTAATTCCAGTAACTTGCCCCAGCCCTGGGCACTTCCAGATTGAACCACTTCTTTGGCCTACTTGTAGGAGTGAATAGAGGTCCCTTCCTTCTTGTTGTTCCTTTCTACCGGAGCCAAAATGCTAACATTAACCGCTTCAAAGGCCTGACACAACGTTTCATGAATCTCTCCGTCCATCTCCACGTATTTGAAAGTTGATAGGTGACTCACAAAAATGCCTTCTTCTCCACAAACAGTAATCATCTGGCCATCAACCACATACTTCAACTTTTGATGCAACGTAGATGTTACTACACCTGCAGCATGGATCCAGGGATGTCCCAACAAGCAACTGTATGCAGGTTGAATATCCATGACATAGAACGTGCTCTTGAATACTTGAGACCCTACTTTCACAGGTAACTCAACTTCCCCGAACACTAACCTCCGGGACCCATCAAAGGCTTTTACTATTAAATCACTGGGTCGCAAGACGATGCCATCAACATTCAGCTTCATCAGGACCTTCTTAGGGAGTACATTGAGAGAAGAGCCCGTATCCACCAGGACATGTGACAAAACAACACCCTTACACTCCATGGTGATATGCAGGGCTTTGTTGTGATTGCGGCCTTCTGAAGTAAGATCTCTATCTGTGAAGCCCAACCCATGGCTAGCATTCACACTGCCGACTACAGCCTCCAATTGATTAACAGTTATCTCTTGTGGAACGTATGCCATCTGCAACACTTTCAGCAAGGCTTCTCTGTGAGATGGAGAACACATCAGCAAAGACAGAATTGATATTTTGAACGGAGTCTGATTCAACTGTTCAACTACCTTGTAGTCACTCTTCTTTATTATTCTCATAAAATCTTCCACTTATTTCTCGAAAGTACCTTGCCCAGCAGCAAGAGTTGTCATTTCTTCGTTCGCTATCTACTTTCCTTTAGCCTTTGCAGCAGCTTCAGCTTCAGGATCTCCTCTCAGAGCTTGAGGAGAAAAAAGACGTCCGCTTCTCGTAAAACCACCAACTCCTCCGATGTTCACCACAGTCGGGTCAATTGTTACTGCCTTACTCTCGACCTTCTGTCCTTCCACATACACATCTGAGCCATACTGCCACGGGATGGCTCTATCATCGGCATAGGGAACAGGCCCTGGAACAATAATAGTAACATGACTGACTTCTGGAACATATATAGTCACAGGTTCCCTCCTGGCAGGTATTTCAGCTGGATAATAGTAAATTGTTATAGTAGACACACAATCACCTCTATCATCAACCTTATCAAACTGCAACGACCCCTCATCAATCAGATATTGCAGCCCAACCTTAAAGTCTTCACAGCCATTCACTGAACTTAAACACTTTTCACAATCCTGACCACACCCCGGGAACACTTGTCCTTTTAACAGTCTTTCTTTCACTACTAGCAATGGAGTCTTCACCTCTTCCATGTTCAGAATCAAGCTTAACTTCTCACCATAGTCAACAACATTTATCCTCGCCCCTCCATGGTTTGGAATAGGGTTTGATGTAACATTAGGTGGTGGTGCAAAGTTAATTGCCTTTGAGTCGATCAAATCTTGAACTTTATGCTGTAGCGCCCTGCACTTCTCAGTTAAGTGCCCGGGTGCCCCTGAATGGAATGCGCACCTAGCATTGGCATCATACCCCACTGGAAGCTCGCCAGGTGGAGGTGGTGCTATTGTCCTTAGTTGTATCAAGTTCAAGTCTAGCAACCTCTGCAGCAGTTCCATATATGTCATGGGAATGGCTTCAGGCACCCTATTAGCCGGACGAGTTTGTCTCGGTTGATAAGGTCTTTGTTGATAATTGTTACGTTGTGGCTGTTGCTGTTGTTGCTATTGTGGTTGAGTTTGTACCTGTTGCACATGACTTGAAGGAATAGCGACAGCTGCCACATGCTCATATGATCTTCTGTACCCACGGCCCCGTCCTCGGCCATACATAACATTAGTTTCACCTTCTCTTCTTCTCAGAGGTCCATTAAAAGCTTTTCTTACACCACTCGAGCTACTCGCACCGGTGTCCTGAATCTTCCCCATCTTTAACAGAGTTTCGGCCCTCTCGCCTGCTATCACTATATCATTGAACTTGGTTGTCGAACAAGACGCCAGCCTCTCGATAAACACCCCTTGCAATGTTCCCATGAACATATCAGCCATCTCATTTTCCAGCAAAGGTAGCTGTACTCTGGCAACAAGCTGACGCCACCTTTGAGCATACTCCTTAAACCCCTCCTTAGCATTTTGAGACATGGTCTGCAATTGAGTGCGATTTGGAGACATGTCCAAATTGTACTGGTGTTGCTTCACGAACGCCTCTGCAAAATCCTTCCAGCTCTTAATGTTAACCCTACTCAGCTTCATATACCACTCCAAGGAGGCCCCCACCAGGCTATCCTGGAAGTAATACATCCATAACTTCTCGTCATCAGTATGGGCAGAAATTCTTCCTACAAAGGACTGGAGGTGAGTCTTCGGGAAAGCCGCGCTGTTGTACTTCTCGAAAGTAGGAACCTTGAACTTGTAAGGGATTCTAACCCCTAGAACTAAGCCCAAGTCAGTAATATCAAACCCTAGGGAGCTCTGAGATTGAATGGCACGGATCTGCTCAGCCATCTCTTCAAACTTTCTGTTCATTTCAGCTCCTTGGCCTTCTGCCTTGTCCAGCAAAGTAAACTGTTCATCTTGACCATCCATTTGTACGTTGTTCAGTCCATCATTGATAATGGTGATCCCTGGCTGTGCCACAGGGATTTCAACTTGACGGGCGCCAGCACCGTTGCGATTACCTCCATCAACAACCCCGTTGTTCCTGGCCTGACTATTTTCCACCATCTCACGTAAGCGTTCATGAGTCTGACCCATCCCTGCCATAAAGGTCATGAAATTGTCCATTCTCAATCTCAAGTCAGCTAAGTCAGCCTGCATTTGATCCATCACTCTTTCTCTGTTGACTCTTGTGGGGTATCTGTGTACAATTGGCTGTTCTCGGACCTTCCTGGGAGCTATAGTGCCTGAAAGGACATAAACGTTAGAAACTGAAGAACTACCTGCAAAACAAACAAACACGTTATATGCATGCAATTTAACTATTCATGTTTCCAAGTTTAGGCATTTATATGCCCCAGTTCCGGTATTTGCTCCAGATGGCTACTTGAGCATTAATTTTCAAGTTCTCCCTTTGAAGAGTGTTCAGATCTTAGCAGTATCAGACAAACAAGCTTTGCATACTCAGAAATGGTAATTTGAATATTAACACTGCATAACATGGATAACCCACTGCCAGCCAAAAGTTAGAGCACAAATAAATTCCCCGAAGGGTTACAAGCTAATACATGAACAAAAGGACAAAAGATAAAGCAAGACTCCTACAACAAGCCTGTAGGTAGTCTGAACAACAATAAGTAAAACCTAAACTAAAGACCCAGGTTCTTCTTCTGCATCCATCATCTCTGTCTTGTTCTTCTTCACACCTGCTCTCAGCTTGAGCTCTTTAATTTCCTTCAATGCCTCCTCCAAGGCCATCTGGCTCTGTGCCAACTATTGAGTCTTTTCCCTTCGTATGTTGTGGACTTGTTCCACTTCTTCTTTTTTGAAGGCCATTTGTACCTCGAAAAACTCTTCTTTTTCTTTATACTTCTTCTGCTCCTGTTCCCTTTGGCCTTGCAACCAAACAATGGACTGGCGAGCTTCTTTAAGAGTCTTCAAAGTCTTCTTACGCTCCGCTTCTCTTTTAGATTCCATCAGACCCAATCTCTAAAAGTGAGCTTCCCTTCCAAAAAACTCTTTTTCCTTTGCTCCTAATGAAGCTTGCATCTTCTGTAACTTCTCCTCTGCTTCATTCTTGGCACGATTGGCAAGGTGGTACAAGTTAACCATTTCAGCATTCTCTATCCGGACCTCGTGCAGCTGAGCTTCCAATTTCTTATATTCTTTAAGAGAGACAGTATTCTGACATGGCACTTCTTTGGGATACAATGGTGCTTCCACTGAAAATGGCATGAGCACTTCTTCTACGCGCTTCTGCAACCATGTGGCAAAAGGGGGATATGTCTTGGGATCTACTCTTCCAAAGTCCTTCTTCCCTTTCTTCACCCTGTGAGCCCAAGCATGAGATACTTGTATGGCCAACTCTTTGTTTCCCTCCACAGGAAAATACAAAGACTCAGCAAATTCTTCCATACTTGGTGGATCTCTCAGAGGATAGCCAAATTGCTTCCTGGCTAATGTTGGATGATAACTGATCATACCCTTTCTTCCTAGCAAAGGCACTCCAACAAATCTTCCACAACTAACCAGCAACTCCTTTCCCAGCAAATCTCTATCATAACCCCAAGCTACATCCTTAGAAGTCAGCCCCATTAGCCTCCTAGACCACCTCTATTCATCTCTCATCTCCTTGAAAGAGCCTGACTTTGGCAATTTCCTAGCAAACCACTCAGCAAATAATGAAGCACAACAACCCACTGGTCCACCTCTGCCTTTCTCATTCCGGTAATGAACATTGTAATAGAAATATCCCAACAGAGTTGGCACAGGATTGCCTTTAGCAAAAATGGAAATCACCTCCAAGCTCACAAACTCCTTTTCTCCCGGGAAAAGACTAGATCCATATACCATCAAAGCCACCACAACACCAAAATCTACCCACTTACCCTCTTTGGCATACTCTTCAGCCTTTGGTATAAGCACATCCCAAGGAAGTCCTCTACCCTCACTGTTCTTCAAAGCCTTCTTGACCTTAGCAACTAGTAAACGACAGACTCTGGCTATGTCTTCTTCCTTGAGAACCACCTCAGACCCATAGTAAGGCAAAGTATCTCTGACAGGAATACCCAAAATGCTGGAAATCTCCTCCAAGGTAGGAGCCAAGATATAATCTAGAAATACAAAGCACCGCAACAAAGGATCATAGAACTGAAGCAAAGTGTGCAAGCTATCCTTATGGTCTGCAGTAGGTGTGTCCATGTACTTCAATATCTGACCATACCTCTTTCTGAAATTCCCTGAGACCTGATCATTCATCAGCCCTGCTAATTTCTGAACACTCTTGACTTCTGGTTGGAAAAAAGTGTAATGGACATTCTTCTTTCTGGTAATTTTCTTAATTTCTGCCATCTGGAGAGCTTACAATTACCAGAACTGGGTGCTAAACTGTAAACAACAACCTGAAAAATGGAAACACAAATAGTTAATGCAAGTATGATGCGATGCAAATGCAATACAGGCATATGATCAATCTGGGACCATCTGGATACTGGATATTGGGATCCTCAAGTAACTGAAAACCAGAATTCTCTGAACCATAACCCTCTGATATAAACCCTCAGAACCAAGAGATCAAGAAATCCAGAACCATAAGGACCAAATCATAACAGAGACCACACTGATAATGAGGGTATGTAGAGGTCAAGGGTTCCTGCAAACCTGTAAACCCCTCCCAATCTCACGGGTGTGCTCCGGGTCAAACATCACGGACTCTCAAAGCCTAATAGCAATAATACATTCACCATTTCCGAGAAATGGCTCATGACCAAATCAGGGAATCGGTTCGGCATTATGTACTACGCAGGGAGGCCTCAGCTGAGTCTGGGAAAACAAGGTCATCCTATGCGAGTTCCAGGTGGGCCCTCGGGTGAGAGTGGGTTTGCCACACAATGTGGTCTGCCACTGTCACCACTAGAGAGGGATGTTTCCACAAGGTTCTCAATGATCGGTCCCCAGCTGCACATAACTATCAAGGTTATGAAATGAGAGAGGAAGATCCCCAAATCAAGAAATTTCCAAGACGGTCGCAAATCTGGGCGTGGAACTCACTACTACCCCCATGACAAGGTCTCATGAGGCCAAAGTGGAACCACTCTAAGTCCTAAGGTGCACTCGAGCCTTGGTAATGAGCTCATCTCACAGAAACAATATCACCCAAGCCCACCAAACAAAAAATCCAGTCCAGACAGTCCAGTAATAATATATGATGCAGAAAATAAATACTGAAAACTGTAAATAAAGCTGTAAATAAACAACAGTAAAATAAACACACAACAACAAACAATCAACACCCAAAGAAACAGAAACAAACAAGCGCTAGGAGAGACTCTCAAGGGAACTAGAGATTCTAGGTTCGTTTCCCAACAGAGTCGCCAGCTGTCACTCCCCGGATTTCCATCCTGGTACAAACGCGAAAGTGGCGCGGAAAGAGGTAGAGTCGCCAGCCAGGCATTTTTATCCCGAAGAAACGGGAATGGTAATGCTGCACAAACCAGAAGAAAAGAAGAGGAAGGACACGGGTCCTACGAACCAAAGAGACTGAGTTTGGGAGTCGGTTACGACCTGGGAAGGTATTAGCACCCAGATCGTCCGCCGTACCCGACGGGATCCACACTTGCAAAGAAACTGTTTCAAAAGGTGAAGAAATGAAAGCTGCTGCAAAAAACTGAAACTGAACTGGATAAGAAAGAAAATAAAGGGGAAAAATGTAGGGAAAATAAAAGAGTGCTCGATTGGGCCCTACCCCGCTGCCTACGTACCTCATCGGGAAAATGAGGATCAGAGTTGCCGTAGTTCCCCTAACTAGGGGTGGAAAGGATTGCTTGTGTATTAAGGCTTGAACTGCCTATGTCAATGCTCAGGTGTTGCAGGCTCGGACGACGAGTGCGTAACCGTCTTGCAAAATGACAAGTAGGAGCAAGTTCGCGGACGGAGCGAAGGAGATGAGAAAAGAATTCCCGAAGGAAAGACGCTTATTTTTTTGTGTTTTTTTAGAAGCTTTTAGGAGTGTGTCACAAGGAAGTGAACTCAAGCTTTTTTCCATGGAATGTGTACTTGTCACTACATTCCAAGATGGAATAATAGAACAAGCACACTCAAGTAAGGAGAAGATCCCCAAAACTTGATTCCAGAGATTAGGGCTTAGGCTCACTAACTCATTAAATTTATTAAATGTTTTTGTATGTTTTGATGAAGAAGTATTTTTTATGGTTTTCTTGGTGAAGATGGTATCTTTATCAGACTTGAGCATCACAAGACAAGCTTGTACTATCCCAAGATGGGAAGACTACAAGTGTTTCATGGAATAAGCTATTGCTCAAGATATCACTTCAATCTTTATTAAGTGTCTTTTTAGGGTTTTGAGATGAGAAGAGAAGAGAAACAAAAGGATCTCAAAGGTAAAAGTCTAATGGGGGACTAATGAATCCTAATTGTTATCATGCATAGAAAATCCTAGGTTAGTGAGGTTTACTATCCTAAAGAAGAAAGAAGAAGAGAAAGAGAAGAATAGAAGAGGGAGGAAGTAAGGCCTAAGCCCCAACAATCACAATTAAGATAATAACGAAAAGAGAAAAGAATAGATAAGACTTGGAGATGTGGGAATCACATCCACACCTCTCACTTACCAAAGCCCCTGAAATGGTTAGTGACATAAGAATAAATGCAACACAAAATGAACATAATATCAAACCCAAGCCACACAACCAGAAGTGAAGTCTTAATCACAAATGCCAAATGCAAATTCAAAGCATAAGAATGAGAAAAGGACTATACCACTCAACATGAAGCAACATGGATTATCATGACAAACCAAAGATAAACATGAGATAACACCAAGCAAACTAGGTAAAACAAGGTCATAAATTCCAAGACCAGAACCCTAACATGTTAAGAAAGTGCCTAAGGATCATGTAAGATGGAGAGAAGAAGCATACAAGCTCAAGTATTAACATCATGAGAAGTAAAGAAGCAAAAGAAGTGAGGTGAGCATGCATAAAAGTGAATGAACTTCAAAAGTAAACAAACACAAAATTTCTCAAAGCAACAACATCAACTCAAGACCAGAGGGGTATCAACATCCTAAGAAGGCTCTAAACAACTTAAAGAAGTTGGCACAAGTGCCCTTCTAACCTAAGGAGTGAACATATGACCAAAAGGAAACAAAAGAGGATAGGCAAAGAACAAAAATTCAAATCAATTCAAGCATACATCCAAAAATTCCACAAACTTGCACAAAGACTCCTCAATCATACAATATTGACATGCCTAAAGGAGAGAATGAGAATCAGAACTTAAACAAGTCAAATAAAGGCTTAAACATGGATTAGGGTTAGAAGACTTCATGCATAAGTTAAAGACCAAAACCAATTAAGCAAAATTCCAAAAATCAGAATAAAAATCACCAACAAACTACATCTCATCATGAATCCAGAGCAAAAAGAACCAGTTCCAAATTCAAATTAATGATCAAGATAGAAAATGTACAAGACAACATGCTTCAAAAATGAAATAAAAGCAATTAATTAAAGAAACAATTAATTCCTACGTGTCAAACAAGAATAAATGAAAAAAAAAATACCAAAAATTAAGGAAAACTCAAAGGATCAATCATGAATTTTTTTTAGAATTTTTAAAGACCTATTTCTATTTTTAAAAATTAAAAATCAAACTGACAATAAAATGAAATAATAAAATATACAAATTAGACCAGGGGTGCAAATATCAAACAATCCAGTTCATTTCACTTGGGCTTTTAACACAGGGGGGTGGGGATAGCATGACAGGCCCATTGGTTTTCAGCGCAGCACACAACAACACAATGGAAATTCAATTAATCAGGAAAAAATGAGAGGCCCTTGGATCAAATACACACATGAGATTCAGTCAAACAATAAACCAAGTCTCCTCATTCATTGGTCAGTGGTGTGAGTGCATGATAATTATGGTGTGCGCAAAACAAAATGTATTATTCAGATTTAAAAACAAAATACAAAACACGTGAGGGAGAGGGTGGGAAATTAATGCACTAGCAAGCTCTCGTCCGTCTAGATCACAAATCCAATGACTCATGTATCATCTTCTCCAACTTCAGTTTCCAGAATCCGGTGACCGGAGCCCTAGCTCCGGCACCGGAAAATTCAAAGCTATGAACAAACTTCTACCAAAATGGATCAAAAACTCCAGATCAAATCAATAAACTATGCTGAATCCAAATATGACAACAAAATTCACAATGGATCAAGTATCAAGCCAGATCGAAGACAAAAAGTTTCACGTATCAAATTGAAATTCAACATAACAAGCTCATTTCATACTCATTTTGCATTCTAAATAGATCAACAACACCAGTAAAACATGTAGATCATAATGATCACAATAAATTTCATTTCTGGATCTAAGAATTTGATGCTAACCTGAGATCTACAGATATGGAAATAGCTTGAGAGAAACTAAGAGGAGCTGCAGATCCACTCCAAATACACTCTAGTTGCAAAATAAATGCAACTAAAGCCTTGAAAACTGCTGGATCTAAGAACTCGAAGCTAACTGAACTGAAATGGCAAGGTGTGAAATCATGAGAATTAGCTTGAAAGAGTGGTTGATCCTGACTCCTTAAACTTCACTGATCATGAATATGCCACTGGTTCTTGCAAAGAGTGAGTGTGTGAAGAAATTCGAAGAGAATTGAAAATGGAGAAAAAACTTTAGACTGAGCAAATGTTATGGATCTCAGGTGAAATGAAACCCTAATTAGCTTATAAAGGGTGCATGCTTTCAGTGCTTGAAAATGCAAAGAGAGTGCACGTGAGAATCATGAGGGAGGATCAAATTGCAAAAAATGCAAGAGTGGTGAGATGGAGTCATTTGCTCGTGCTATGCCTTCTCTCCTTTCACATGTTCAAGTATAATCCAGCCCTTGATTCATAATTGGGAACATCCTGGCCCTTGGATGTGAGGGTCATGCTTTTTGAATGATTATGCAATTTTGCATCTTGTGTAGTATACCTCACCCCATGCACGAATTTGATGATGTCTTTGGAGCAAACTGACCTTTATGTAATGCCTTGCAATAATATGACCTCATATTGTCCATGAAATAACTTAAAAATGACTTACATGAGTTCTTGCATTTGAAGGAAACTTGGAATTCAAGGCATGCCCTAAAATTCAAGTAATTTTCGAATGCCCTATCTCATGATCCATGATGGCTATGAAAATGTACTTATACTTTTTAAAAATGGGAAAACCTAATCTTCAACTTTCATGTTTAATGGCAACTCATTTGAAGCTTTTTTCACCATGTTATAAGCCTTTGAAAATTAGGGCAATAAGTTGCCAAAATTAGAAAATTCCATGACAAACCACATGCCAAAAATGGAAACCTCCTCAAAACCCCTTGATTCTTGATCTTTGCCCTTGCCAAACCTCTTTTAAGGTTATAAGAACATCCCTTGACTTGAAAAATGAGATTGGACCCTTTGAATTCTCACAGTTGACCAATTTCATCTTTTACAAGCAACTGATGAAATAACTGACTTCCACAAGGAGTTTTCTCACCAAATTTCATCCCTAGGATCCTCTTCTCATATGAGAGACTTTTCCCAGATGAAATGTCCAAAGTCACAAAGTTTTCATGCTTGAAAATGAAACCCTAATTTGGGATCATTGTGTAGGAGCTTGCCCTAGCCTGAATTCCCTGATGATCTCTCAACCTCTTGAGCTTTTGTGACTGATCTTGAACTTGTGAATGCCATGTGGACTCCTCATAGGACTTGGACAAGTCCACTAGGCCACTTGTTATAGCTTGTAATGCCTCAAATCCACCCACAGATGATCATATGCCTAATGCTAGGTCATGAGAATGTTATGCTTCATTTTTTCATGCAAAGATGCCAAGGACATGATATTCTTATGATGATTATGGTATGATGATGATGCTTATAAAAAAGAGGACAAATTTGGGGTGTTACATGTATGTGGACCATTTGAAGTACCTTCACTTGGAGTAAACAAGTATTTTCTGTTTTTATGGATGAATTCACATGGATGAAATGGGCATCACTCATCAAGTTTAAGAATGAGGTGTTAGGTGAGTTTCAGAAATTCAAGGTGAAGGCTGAAAAACAAGTGGTAAAAAGCTGACAAATTCTCATAACTGATGGTATGGGTGAGTACAACTCTATAGAGTTTAGAAGGTTGTGTGAGTAGAATGGTGTAAGAACAAGATGAGGTCTACATCTTGCCTTGAGTTTTGATGATAATTTCACATGTTATCTATGAGAAAAATTATGTACTTTATGGTTTCTATCTAGTGTGTAATTGTTTCTAGAAAGATTTTGACTCTAACAGAAGGCGCGTGAGGTCATCAGTTTCTGATCTCAAATACTCTGGCTGAAAACATTTGTTACACTCTTGATAAAGTCAAAACTCAAAAATGCTTCTAATACAACGGTTCTAAGGAACATTAGCAATGAGGTTTCTAATTGAGACTTTATAAGTAAGCCAAGAAGCCTTTACAAGAAATGTGCTATAGTGTTACAACTCAAGAGTTTCTGAAGACAAGGTTCTGGCGAACAGGTTCTGAAGATTTTGAAGACATTATATCTGAAGATAAAGTATGCTCTCAATGATATCTGAAGATTCTGAAGGCAAGGCTCTTGTTGAAAGAGTTCTGAAGACTCTGAAGATAATGCTTCTTGAAGACTAAGTGCTGAAGATCTAGTGACAAGGTTATGTTGAACGAAGATCAAAGATTTTGAAGACTGAAAGACTCTTCTACAACAAGCTTCATCAAATACAAATTTGAAGCCTCTGAAGCTCTTAGAAGACTGAAGATAATAATGGTGTTATGTTGAATATTAAAGTACTAAAACTCTGTGACCTTTACATCGATAATGTGACGCAAGGACAACTTTTCAGTACTATGATGTTGACCATTCCTTCACAAGGACGTTGGAATATTACTGTTGGAATATGTTTCCAACATTGCCCTCTAACGGCTCTATTTTCTCAAGCTCTATAAATTGAAGACTTGGAAGCTTGAAGAAAATGTTTTTGGATTATGCTATTCAGAAGTTGCTAGTTGGTTAGTGTTGGTCAGTCAATGAACCAATAAAAGTAATGAAGATAAATAATATTGAAGAAAATGAAGATGTTAATGAAAATCAAATATCAAGATATTGATTCCTGTAGATGTTTTAGATTGGCTACATTTTGTGGTAAAAAATTGTTTGGTTCTGGATGTCATAAGCAATGTTATGACATGTGATTTAAGTATTATGCAGGTATGAAGTTTTTGTGTGCAGCTGTTTTTATCAGGATGTCAAGACTGGTGTCATGACATCTCTGACTGGACCTGAAGACCTAAGTTAATCCTATTTTATGCGTGCATCTTGCTATCATTAAAACTGAGATTTTGTTGTGGTTTTAGCGCGTTTTTATCAGAAGGAAAAGAAGGATTCAACTTGGAGTTATTTTAGCAGAACATTTGTTCTTGCTATTTTTGTTCCTTTATTTAAGGAATTATTTTATCTAATTTGTGAAAGTTCAGCGGGCCCAATGCCCATTCAAGGTTCTACTTAAGGCTGCTTTACCCTAGTGTGAACGTGTGGAAAATAAAGATTGTTATCCAGCGTTTTTCACGTGTGTGTTTTAGTTTTCTTGTGAGCCAAGCAATTGTCTTTTGATGATTGTTCTGGACTAGGTGTGTGTAACACCCCAAATTTTCCCTCTCTGTTTCACATCATTTGCATATCATAAGCATAACATATAGCATATCATAAAGCTTACCTGTCTTGGCATTTTGCATAGAAAGATGAGGCATAAGCATCCATAGTCACAAGCATAAGGCATATGATCAGTCATCTGGAAAGTCATGATCTTCCAAGTCAAGCTAAGAGCCAAGTAAACTCACAAGGAGCTCATAAGATATCCTCACATCTTATATAAGCTTAATGGCATCCTCAAGGTCCTAGGAGAGTGAAACATCATCAGAAGCTCAACAATGCTACATCCTCCTACATAGGCAAACCCTATTTAGGGTTTTGATCCAGATCAAGGAATTCTCATGGCTTTGAACAATTCTTATGGTCAAAGGTTCTCATATTAAATATTAGGCCCATAGGTTAAGTTTGATGAGAAAATGCATTAAGGAAGCCAGCTATTTCTTCAGTTACTTGTAGATGAAGAAAGAGGTCAACTGTGCAATTGAAAAGTCAACCAATGGACTTCAAGGCCTCCAATCATGATTTTCAAGTCAATAGACCTTATTAAGGGCAAAGAATGGCTTTGGTGATCTTAGGAATCAAGAAATTAGGGTTTGAAAAGTTCTTGCCAAATTTAGAAAGTGGGTTGTATGGAAACTTACTATTTTTGGTATACTTTGCCCTAATCTTCAATTAATTCTTTCATGGTCAAGATGGTTCCAAATGGATTTTATTTAAACATGAAACTTGTAGAGTATTCTATCCCATTTCAAAAAATTCCAAGAACTTGATCACAACCTTTGTGGTTTGAAAGATGTGACCATTTGAAGTTGGGCATTTTTTAGGATTTTACCTTACTTTCAAGGTTACACGATAATGCAAAATGATTTGTATGGAATTCCTAAGGCTTATAATACACCAATTCTAGTTACCACACTCAAGTGCAATGCATAAAAAGAAAATTTTCCCAAGGAATTCAAGGAAGCCGTGGATGGTACATGAGATATTTCAAACTTGGTCATTTTGCAAAATAATTGAAAATCCAAAAACCAAAGCATTATGAGCCTTGTGATCAATCCAATGGTGATAAGTGAATCAAAACAAATCAGTCCATGCACATGTACACAAGAATGCACACAAAATTCCTATCATCACAACTTTCATGCAAAATTGCATTTTTCTCCCAATCACACTTTTCATGCTACCATTACTCAAAACCCTACGCACGTGTTCATACTCATCATATATAAGTGATTTGTGCAATTGGTTCAGCCTCAGCCTCTCTCATTCCACACTTTCATGTTTTATTTCTCTCTTGCAAAACCCTTCGAATCTTGCTTCTCACTCTCACATTGCATCAGATCTTTACATTTTCTTCATCCTTGGAGTGTAAGGATCATTAATCAACCACTGATTTGGCCTGAAAGAAGAGATTTCTCATAGTGCATTTTTTAATCAAGTTGGTTCGAAGCTCACAATTCAAGTGTATTTGAAGCTCTATTTGCATTTATTTTGCAAATAGAGAAGCTAGAGAGTGGATCTGCATATTTCAGAAGGTTTTCTTGGTGAATTTGAAGGGCTCTAAGTTCAGGTATGCTTCTGAATTTGTAGATCTGGATCTTAAATTTCTTGTGTGTTTAATGATCTCCTTGCTTCACTGATCACTCTGATGTGTTTAGTTTTGAAAATGACTAAGAATTGAGCATGTATGGTTGATTTAAAGTTTTGATGTTCAAGCTGTTTCTCTTTGATCCGTAGTTGTCTTTGAGTTTTTGTTGTTTTTGAGCTCATATTCGTGATTAGCATGTGAAGAACATTGGATCTGGAGCTCTGTGTTAATTTCTATGCATTTTTGTTCTTGCTATGTGTTTTCCGATGACCGAAGCTAGGGCTCCGTCATCGGATTTTGGAAATGTGTTGTTTCAGATGAAGGCCAGGTTTAGTGAAGAAGACATAATCTCATCCGTCCGTTTTGTTAATCGTGCAGATAATAACGTGACAACACATTAAACTTGCACGTGATTGGCACATGCGTTTTGTTTTCAAAATAATGCCTGATGTTGGCTAGCCCAGGGTTGTTACCATGTGCATGCGTGGATATCTGTGTGATGCACTGACTTGTTTAATTAGTTGACTTCATCATATGTGTAGGATCAATCTTGTGCTTGTTATTGACTCTGAGTTTTTGTGAATCCATGGATATTGATGTAGGTTACGTGTGAAAGACCTGGGCCCTAAATACTAATCCCACCTCCTCTGTATGACCCCAAACCTTTTTGAACTGATTTTTCTTGCTATTCGCACCTTGGTCTTATTATTTTGATTTTATTTGTTCTTTTATTTTCTATTTGATTTTTAATTTTTAAAATTAGTAAATCATATCCAAAAATCTTGAGAAAAATCATAGAGGTTCCTTTTAATTTTCGTTAATTTTCTGTAATTTTTAATTTTACTTTTCATGATTTTTCATTGCTGAATTAATTCTTGATTTTATTTCTTTTGTTTTAAAATTTTTTATGCATGATCTGACTTGTCCATTTTTTAATTTGAATTTGGAAATATATATGAATGTTCTTCTTTTTGCTATTTATTCCTAACATGTTAAGGTTTATTTTAGATTTTATCCATAATTTTTAGGACTTATTTACTTAGGTTTTGTCATGTTGCTTTGTGGTGAAGATTACGAAACCCTAATTGGTCTTTGAGCATTTAATTGAGATAGTTTTCTTCTGATTTTTGACTTGTGGTTTTGGTATGTTGCTTCTAATTTATCAAATTGTCTTCATTCTCATTTGTGGAGTTTTTAAGACATGTTTTCATTTTATGTGAATTTTGTGATTAGCTTGACCTAGTTTTGGTGTTTTCTTGACTTATGCTTGCTTATTAGGGTAGGAGGGAACTTGTGCCAACTCCTAAAGTTTGTTTTAGGGTCTCTTAACATGTTGACATGTCCCTGGTCCTTGTATTAAGTTTGCTTCTTGGTTTTCCTTGTGTTACTTGTTCATTAAGCTCCACACTTATATGAATGATTCACTTCACTTCTCACTTCTACATGTCTCTCTTGTATGAACTTGTGTGCTTCCATTGATGTTTGAGTTACTTTCTTAGACACACTTTACCATGATAGGGTTCTGACTTTGATGTTTGTGGAAGTTGTTTAGCTTGTATGACACTTCTTATCTCCTGTTTTGCCTTTGTTTCTCTTATGATAACTTGTAATGCTTTGTTGTGACCTCTTGATTTCTTTCCTCACATGGTGTTGTGTGTTTGATCTTGGCACTTGAGTGTGAAGTTTAAGTTCTGTTTGTGATAGTTTGATATGATCTTTGTTTGTTTCTACTTCAATTGATCTTATTTGTTCTCATCTTATCATTTGTGTATGCTTCTAACCCTTTGTAGGTGCAATGGTAAGTGAAGTGTGGATGTTATCCATATTTCAAATCTTCTTCTCTTCTCTTTTAATGCTTTCATACTTGTCTTTATGATGTTCCTTATTCCATCATGTGTATAACTTCTTTCCATCCCCCTTAGAGAACAATTTATCTTCTTTCAGAGAAGTAAGTTGATTTTCTACCTTCTTTCCTTCTTCTTCATTATGATAGAATTCAAACCACATTAACCTAGGATTCCTATGCATGATAACATTAGGATTAGTTTCTCCCCTTAGATTTTTCACCTTTTAATATCCTTTTGGTTCTTCTCTTCTCATCTTCATATAAAAGTTAAAAAAACACTTTAATATGGGTTGAATTAGTCTCTTGTGTAATGGCCTTATTCCATGGATACTCTTATTCACCCCATCTTGGTGGTGGCATAAGTTTATCTATGATGTACACATTCAATCATGAGGCTAATCTTCCAAAGAAAATCATAAAAAAACATTTCTTCACTTTAATTCACAAAACACTTAATAATTTCAAACAAGTTAGTGAATTCAAACCCTAATCATAGGAAACAAGTTTGAGGGTCTTCTTCATTCTTGGTGGACTTGTTATTCATTCTATTTAGGGATGTGGTAATAAGGACACATTACTTAGAAAAGGATTTGCTTTCACTTCCTTGTGTCACACTCTTAAAAAAACTCCTAAGAAACACAAAATAAAGAATAAGCGTCTCTCCTTCGGGACTTCTTTTCTCATCACCTTCACTCCTTACATACGAACTTGCTCCTACTTGTCACTTTGCAAGACGGTTACGCACTCGTCGTCCGAGCCTGCAACACCTAAGCATTGACATAAGAAGTTCAAGCCTTAAGACACAAGCAATCTTTCCACCCCTAGTTAGGGGAACTATGGTGACTCTGATCCTCATGTCCAGATGAGGTACGTAGGCAGTGGGGCAGGGCCCGTTCGAGCACTCTTTTATTTTCCCTACATTTCCCCCTTTCTTTTCTTTTCTTATCCAATTCCATTCTTTCTTTTGGAAGTAACTTTCTTTCCTTCACCCTTTGAGATAGTTTCTTTGCAAACGTGGATCCCGTCGGGTACGACGGACGATCTGGGTGCTAATACCTTCCCAGGTCATAACCGACTCCCGAACCCAGTTTCTTTGGTTCGCAGGACTTGTGTCCTTCCTTTTATTTTCTTCTGGTTTGTGCAGCATTACCATTCCCATTCCTTCGAGATAAAAATGCCTGGCTGGCGACTCTAGCCTCTTCCACGCCACTTTCGCGTTTGTACCAGAATGGAAATCCATGGAGCAACAGCTGGCGACTCTGTTGGGGAACTAACCCATGATCTCTGGTTCCCCTTGAGAGTCTCTCTTAGCACTTGTGTGTTTCTGTTTCATTGGGTGCTTGATTGTTTGTTGTTGTGTGTTTATTTTACTGTTATTTATTTATAATTTTATTTACAGCTTTATTTACTGCTTTCCGTATTTATATTCATGCATCATATGTATATACTCGACTGTCTGGAATGGTTTTTCTATTTGGTGGGACTTGGGTGATACTGTTACTGAGAGATAAGCCAAGTACTTGGCTTGATTGCACCTTAGGATTAGCGTGGGCAATCGCTTTGGCCCTATGGCATCTTATTATGGGGGTATTAGTGCGTCCACGCCCAGATTCGTGACTTCTTGGAAGTGTCTTAATATAGGGGTCTTCTCTACTTCATTACACGCCCTTGATAGTTATGTGCGGCTGGGGACTGATCATTGAGAACCTTGTGGAAACATCCCTCTCTAGTGGTGACAGTGGCAGACCATATTCTATGGCAAATCCATTCGCACCCGAGGGCCCACCTGGAACTCGCATAGGATGGTCTGGTTCTCTTATAGGAACTCAGTCAGAGCATCTGGTCGTATGACGATAGTACTGTATCCTACGAGCTGAACGTACTATCATTTCTCGATTTCAGCGCTTGAAGCTGGGGACTTATAAGGGATGCTTGTTTTTCCCAAAGTCACGCTGAGACCTCCCTGAGTAGTATATAATGCTTAACTAATTCCCTGATTCGGTCATGAGCCATTTCTCGGAGATGGTGAACGTATTATTGCTATTAGGCATTGAGAGTCCATGATGTTTGACCCGGAGCACACCTGTGAGAATGGGAGGGGTTTACAGGTTTGCAGGAACCCTTGACCTCAACATACCCTCATTACCAGTTTCGCTCCCACCAAATGACACCTAGGTCAGAAGGGGTACAGACGCGAACGGTCGGCGAAAGAGAAATAAAATGAATAGAGTCTCCAGCTAGGCATTTTTATCCCGGAGGAAAGGTAATGCTGCATAAACCTAGAAAGATATGGATAAGACGGTTGCGAACCAGAGAGACTGAGAAAGGGGGTTGGTTACAACCTGGGAAGGTATTAGCACCCAGATTGTCCGCCGTACTCGACGGGATCCACGCTTAAGAGGTTTGTGTTTTAAAGGGGTAGTGTCAGTGCAATTTGTGTATCAAAGCTGGAAGGAATGCAAGTGTCAGCGTAAGAGAAGTGTGAAGTGTATAAGAGAAGTGTCAGTGTAAGAACAAGAATGAAATTCCCAAGATAATAAGGCTAAAAGAATAGTACTGGAGGAGGGGGAATATACAAAGACTTTTGTTCGATAACTGTTAAGTTATACCTACGTATCCTCTCGTGCAATGAGGAAGTCAGAACACCGTAGTTCGACTCAAAGAGACTAAAAGATAAATTGACTTGTGAACTGCTTACTTGTCTATGCTCAAGTGTATGACCTGTCTGGCTCAGGTGCAAACTGTCTTGCATTAGACGGAAGAAGCAAGTTCTCGTTTGTGAGTGAATGAGGTGAGAAAAGAATCCCGGAGGAGACGATTATTGTTTTGTTTTTTGTGTTTTCAGTCTTTTATTGCTTTTTGGATTTGTCATAAGAAAATGAGCTTAAGCCTAAACCAAGGGTTAGTAAACTCATCACATCTTCCCTCTGATTAGGGGTAATGAGAATGCCTTAAGTATGAAGTAAACTCCTCACACTTAATCACCATGATGGAGGATTAAGATCATTAACCTACTTGCATTTATTTATATGTTTTTGGAGTTTTTGTTTAGTGTTAAGTAATGAGTTTAAGCCATAATCAAAGATTTAATGGACTCATTACACCATCCTAATAGAAGGATAATAGATGAGAACATTTAAGCTGAGGAATGCTCCTCAACTTAATCCATGATTAGGCATTAACCTCATGACAAAACAAAGCCTTTATTAAAGTGGACTTTAGTTAATGATAAGATTAAGAAGTGTGTTTTATGATTTGTAAGACAACTTGAGGGGGACTTGTCCATTAACACTAGGGTTAATCCTTCTTAACCATTTAAGGAAGAATTAGAACCCTAATGCAAGGCCCAAGATACAAGTTTGATGTCTTAATGATTATTAAGTGAATTGATTAAAGGATTTAAACACATTAAGGGTTTAACACTTAGGATTAAAGTTATACACTCCATCCTAATAGAAGGATGCAGGCATAAGCTTAATCACAAAGCCTTAAAACCTTTAGGGTTTAGTCCTTGATTATGAGATGAGAAGAGAAGACTCAAAGATGACACAAAGGCAAAAATAAATGGGGGGACTAATCAAACCCTAATTGTTATCATGCTTGGTTGTTCCTAGGGTTTATGAAGCTTGCAAGAGATCTTCAGGAGGGAAACCACCAGGAAAGAAGCAGATGAAAGGAGAAAGAAGCAGAGAAAAGCAAAACAACTTGCTTCACTTAAGAAGACAAGTTGCTTGAAGGAAGAAAGTGGGAGAGGACATGAATGAGCAAGATCACTTCAAAACACAAGATAAAATGCAGCAATGATGTAAGAGAGAGAGATGAAAGGAGATTGTGAGAAGTGAAGGCAAATTCACTTCTCAAAACAACTTACCACCTGAAAAGTTAGCAAAAGAAATGAAATGCAATGCAAATGAGATGGAATGTCATGATGCAAACCAAAGTCAGAAGCATAAACATGATGTTAATGATGCTAAGAGATGATGCAAACACATGACAAAAGATGAGAGTGAGCAAACAAGCATAAGGATGCAAATGAGGCATGCTTTGAACCATAGGAGTTCATGAATGTTTATGAAATGCAATGAACATATAACATGGCAAATGAAAGATGTAATGATCAAAAATGGTTCTAATATGTCCTAAGATGTATTATGAATCATGTGGATGCACAAAATGTCATGGCAAGTTCTTTAATGCAAGCAAATGAGAGATGGATGCAAAGGAAGGCACAAATTAGGGTTTACATACAACATGCAATGCAAAAATTCAAAACCATAAGCAAATGACATGACAAAAAATTGAAAATGGGATCAAAGGAACCCTAAACCTACACAAGTTCACTGCCTTAAGGAGGGGACCTAACTCTTAACCTAGTGCAAGTTATGAATTTCTCAAATCAATTAGGGTTTTGGGGTACCTCACAATGAAAAATGAAAAACAAATTGGAAATGGAAGATGTATTCAAACCAATTTTATCCTATAAACTACATGCTATAGAGGATGCAATGCAAGAAGAACCATCATCAAACTCTCAAGGGTTAGGCAGAATGGATTTTTCAAAGTTTAAACCAAAATATTGCCCTTAAATGAATTTAATTCCAATGAAAATTGTTAAAATGCATCAAGAACCAAAAAGAAATTTGTTTTGAGAGTTTGATAATGTTTCTAAATGTTTTAAAATGCAATGCGAATTTTTTTGTGATTTTTAAATACCTAAATGTATTCTTAATTAATTAATTTTCATTAACTAATTAAAAATAAACATTTAAATGATTTAAAAATAATTTTTAATGCAAAAAATAAAAATAAAAATATTTTTTGGTTCTGAAAAATAATGAAATGCTTGACAAAAATTTTCAGAATTTTTAAATATTTTTTACTATTTTAAATAATTCGTAAAAGATAAATCAAATAAAATGAAATAAAAATTGAATTAAAGAGGAAGTATGCAGATCCAGAGGCTGAGGTTCAAACAAATTTGGAGGGAATTGACCCGCGCCATATCCAATGGCTGAGATTCAAACTGGCTGGATTTATTTAAACTTAATTAATTAATCTAATTAATTAGGATTAGGGTTTTAATGAAAGATCTGGGCCCTTCAAACGCGCGGGAGTCAACACAAGTCAAACAGATCCATGGTCCAAATTCAAACTGAACCCTAAACGTAATTAATGAACTAATGACTTTCAGGTGGCCGGAAATGACCTCCGGTCATCTTCTCCGGCCACACCCCTCCCTGAAAATTGCTAACTTCTTCCCTAGGCCACTAAAATCCAATCTCTCTGCCCAGAAATGATCCCCATACATCATACATCAAGAATCAACAAACAAACAACATTTAAAACACATCAACCATGAGAATCGAATCAAAACAGTTTTAGGTCAAAAAGTTTCAGAACACGAATACATACTCATTTCTCAACCATTTTTAAAACAAAACACATCAACATGATCAGTGAAGCATAAAGAATCATTTGGTAACTTAAAAACAAGTTTCTGGAAAAATTGTTCTTGAGCTCACCTGAACTGGAGCTTTGATCTTTGGAACTTTCTGGCTGTTTCTTTGGTCCAAGATGCCTTTAGTGAACCCCCTGAGAAGCTTGCAATGCTTGGTTGGAGTTTAATGTGGCTGGTTAAAGAGTTTGATGAAGTTCTGTTGAAGGGAAGTGAAAAATCGTGTTTCTGTTTGAGGGCTTTTCAGGGCAAATTGATGGCTGGGAAATGATCAGAGGATCATATTGAGTGGTTCTATGAAGTTTGTTTTGATGTTTGTGGCTTGTATGGAGAGATTCAAATGAAAATGCATAAGAGGTGAGTTTTGAGGATGCTGACTTGTGGGATGTTTCAGGCTGTGTTGTGTTATGTGTTGTGTCTCATTTTGTCCATGTATCAAGCTTGGATAGGTCAGAGAGTTGTTGCTGGCCTAGCTTGATTGGTATGGGCCATTTTGCATAAAGTCAACTTTTTGTGTAAGAGAAGGTATGGGCTGTTTCAGTCAAGGTACAAGGGCATGTCTGCTGCAGCTTGAATCAAGGAGAACCATGGAAATGAATTTGAGGCAATGCAGCAAGTGGATTAGGGTTTGTGTGAGGTTTTGCAATTTTCACAATGTTTGGCCCTTTTGAAGTTTCTTAATGCACAAGTCATGAAAATGGACAATTCTTTGGTGCATTCTGATTTTCAGGTCATGGTTCATGTTTGTGTAATGCATAGAAGTCACATTGAAATCACATTTTTCCTTGGCATGAGGTTTTGCAACTTTGCCTCTTTGGTGTAAAACTTGAAATTATGTGATTTTAGCAAACTTTGCAAGGCCATAACTTTTGATCCAAAATGAATTAGAATGAGTTCTTATACTTTTTGAAAAGGGAATGATCCATTCTACAACTTTCATGACCAAAGTTTTCTCATTTGATGCATTTTTGAATCATTTTGTGGAGGTTGAAAAACTTTCCCAAAATGACAAGTTTTCATTATAAGTCACTTTCCCAAAAAGGCAACTTTGCAAATGGCTTGAAATTCTTCAATTTTGTGAACTTCTAACATCTTATATGATCAAATAAAGATCACACACACTCAAAATGATGGAGAGTACCCTTTGGTTGGGTCACTGGGGCCTCAGATATCCTGATTTTGCACTGACTTGCTCAAGAAGTCATCTATTGATCAGATGCCTTCCCCATTGAATTTCTTCATGAAAATTGATATGCATGATCCTCATAACATATAGAGACCAATAGAAACAAGAATGACCAAAAAATTTGGAGTTATGGCCTTTGAAACCAAAACCCTAATTTTAGGTCATCTGTGCAGTTAAACCTGGCTCTGCTTCCATGCCTTTCTCAGTTCTTGTGATTCTTTGACTTCTTTGATCTTGAAAGGATATAATATGATGCTTGAACATTCATGGACCCCTTTGAAGTGATTGAAGACCTTTGGAGTGGCTCAAATGGCTCAAGGATGGCTCAGATCACAAACCCTAGATGCAGATGACTTAGAATTAATGCAGTGAAGCCACAATGCAATATGAGATGCTATGATTGAACTTATGCACATGAAGAGATCATAAGCCATGGTGTGAATGGGTGAAGGCAAATTTGGGGTGTTTACAGCTGCCCCTATTCAAACATGAGTTAGCTGTGCAGGATGTAAGCAACAGCTTAACAGGCAAACAAGATAACTTGTGATTGAATACCAGAGATAGTCCAAAATTTGCACTCACAAAATGAAGAAGAAAATGGATATAGATTGTAAAAGAAAATAAAGCATATTTATAAAGTGCGGGCGACGGAGGACGACCGTCGAGCAGAGGACGACTGCTGGGGATAAAGCAATGACGGGGACGATCGACATGCTGGGGAAGATGCGGGAAACAAAGCAATGACGGGGACGAACGACAAGCTGGGGATGTAAGAGATTATGATGGGGGCGGCCATCAGGTAAAGCTATAAGACTCTCTGGAGATTTGAAATAAATGATGAGGTACGGTCATTAAAGGTGAAGGACGATCACCTGGCTGGGTATGGCTGCTCTGTTGGGGATAAGATGAGGGACGGTCATCTAAGGTGAAGGACGATCACCTGACAGGGTGCGGCTGCCGGAAGTATCACGACATAGGACGAATGTCGGATAGAAAAAGATCGATGATGGGGACGGCCATCGGATAAGCATTATGAAGGACGATCATCAAGAGGTGAAGGACGATCACCTGGCAGGGTACGGCTGCTCTAGGGTTTATCATGACATAGGACGAATGTCAGATAACAAGATCAACGATGGGGACGACCACCGGATAAAATGATGAAGGACGATCATCAAGAGGTGAAGGACGATCACCTAGCAGGGGACGACTGCTAAAAACATCACGACATAGGACGAATGTCGGATAAGAAGGGGTTCTAATGAATAGAGACTCCACTGGGGGTGATGAAGGACGATCATCAAAAAGGTGAAGGACGATCACCTGGCAGGGTACGGCTGCCGAAAGGTATCATGACATAGGACGAATGTCAGATATAAAGGAAATAATTCACTGGGATTTGCTGGGACTCTTCTGGGGAATAGTAGACACAGACGAGTGTCTAAATTCAAGAAGACATAAGTGTTTGGTGTGGTGTATAGATTAAAGATGCGGACGAGCATCCTTAAGACTATGATACAGACGAGTATCAGTAGAAACAGACGCTTGACGCATGTTCAGGGATGATGATACAGACGAGTATCAACTGGTTAACAAGGAACACGGACGAGTGTTGATTCTAAGAGAATTCAGGTGGCATATATAAGATACAGACGAGTATCTGTATGAGTAAAAAGTGATACGGACGAGTATTTAACTTGCTAGGGAAAGCATGACACGGACGAGTGCCAGAAAAAGTGTATTATAAACAAGTATTTGATTTCCAAAGTGTTTAGGCAACTATGCTGGGGGGTGACACGGACGGGTGTCAGGGAATTGTATAAATATGTACACATATGTTGCGAGTGCAAAGGGGACGCTTTGGCTTTCCGCTGGGGATATGGCGCAGACGAGCGTCAAAAAGTATCTGTTTGCTGTATTTGGGGGTGTAAATACCTTGGCTTTCTGGTGGGGAATTTTGGGAAATATTTTGTATATTGTTGACGGATGGTCACTTTTCTTTACAAATATTCAGTTCGACACATGGCTTACGATTATGCAATATGTTTAATTTTTTCCGTAATGCTCTGTATTAGACGGAATGCTACGCTCTGTGGGGAAAATATGATGCGAATGCTATGATTATGCAAAGATACCGATCCGAGATTCAGATCCCGTTGCCGTGGAGATCTCTGGCTGATCTGCTTGAAGTGGATTTCCCAGCTGGGGATAAGATCATTGGTAGATCTGGCATATATGACTCTGCTTGGGGAAATAGATCACTGATAGATCTTCTTTATTAACGAGGGACCCAGCTGGGGTTTGTAGAAGCTTTCGTCACTCTGTTGTGAGGTTTTCAGGCGTTGCTCTTCTGGATAGAGGCTGAAACTCTGTGGGGAGATGGTTCCCTGGTCTCTGCACTTTGGCTGAGGAGGAATTATGACCGGCAACTCAGCTGGGGAGAGGGTATCTCCGGTGCTAATCGGGAGATAGACTGAGTCGATAATGATTAGACAGCTTGCTGGGGAGAAGCCTTCGTGTCCCATGTTATGCTCTGAACACCTGCAATCCTGTAAAGACAAAGAAACGTACAAGCATCCCGAGATATTCCTTATTGGATTCCGTCATAGGAGTTTAGGCCATCCTAGGAGCAAATATATTTCCTGTAAGCATGTATTCTTTAGAAAGGAAGCATCTGTATTTATGCGAATCAATATCTTAAAGACACCGGACATTTTTGCAAACGAAAATAAAATGTACGAGATGAAACATGACTGAAAATCTGATTTTATTAATTTGAGTGCCCTGAATTGGCAAGTACAGTCAAAGAAACGGATCCCCTGAAATGAGGAGATTGTTACAAATTGAGAAACCAGAAGACAATGGCAATGTTGATGACGCTTCAAGGAGCTTTCCCTTTTGCTATGACTTGTATGACATTGACGTTCTTCTCATCCGACTTTCTGAAGAAGGCTGATTCTGACCGATGCTCGAACATTTCGGAGCTTTCCAGGTTGTAAGTGATACAGATGAATTCAGAATGCAGTTGTTCGCTTATTTCCCTTATTTTGCGTGGATCGCCCTTTCGGGTTTTCAATCCACCGGGATACCCATTTTTGCCTGAGTTGTCCAATGCGGCTTTTCAACTCAGCGGGTGTACACATTTTTATTTATTTCCCTTATTTTTGCCCAAGTCTTTTATTCTGTTTTTTGACTCGCCGGGATGCCCTATTTTTGCCTGGACTTACATTTTGTTTTTATGTCCAGTGGGTCATTTTATGCGAAGTATTTTTTAACTGCATCTGAATTCACAGGGGACAGGAAGTCTTCACCATCCATAGTACTGAGCATTAGTGCTCCACCGGAGAAAACTTTCTTTACTATGAATGGGCCATCGTAGTTAGGAGTCCACTTGCCCCTGTGGTCTGTATGAGGAGGGAGGAGTCTTTTCAGCACAAGATCTCCTACTTGGTACTCTCGAAGTCTGACTTTCTGATCGAAGGCTTTCTTCATTCTTTTCTGATACAACTGTCCATGACAAATTGCAGCCAACCTCTTTTCTTCAATCAGGCTTAGTTGTTCGTATCGGGATCGGACCTATTCTGCTTTATTCAGTTTAACATCCATCAATACCCGCAGGGAGGGTAATTCAACTTCAACAGGTAGGACTGCCTCCATACCATAAACAAGCTGATACGGTGTTGCCCCAGTGGATGTTCTGATTGACGTGCGGTACCCATGCAAGGCAAACGGTAGTATTTCATGCCAGTCTTTATAGGTAACCACCATCTTTTGCACAATCTTCTTGATATTCTTATTAGCTGCCTCGACAACGCCATTCATCTTTGGCCTGTAAGGAGAAGAATTGTGATGTTGGATCTTGAAGTCCCGACATAGTTCTGCCATCATTTTGTTATTCAAGTTGGAACCATTATTAGTAATGATTCGTTTGGGAACTCCATACCGACAGATGATGTCTCTCTTCAGAAATCGGGCTACCACCTGCCTTGTAACATTTGCATAAGAAGCTGCTTCGACCCACTTGGTAAAATAGTCAATAGCAACCAGGATGAATCTGTGGCCGTTCGAAGCAGTCGGTTCAATCTTGCCAATCATATCAATGCCCCATATGGCAAAGGGCCAGGGTGAAGACATCACATTCAAAGGATTCGGAGGCACATGCACTTTATCCGCATAAATCTGGCATTTATGGCATTTTCTGGCATAAGCACAACAGTCTGCATCCATTGTGATCCAGTAATAGCCTGATCTTAGCAACTTTTTAGCCATTGCATGCCCTCCTGCATGGGTACCAAAGGATCCTTCGTGCACCTCGTGCATCAATAAGTCTGCCTCTGTCCTATCAACGCATCTGAGGAGTACCATATCAAAGTTTCTTTTGTACAAGGAACCATCAGTATTCAAGAAGAAACTACCAGCTAGCCTTCTTAATGTCTTCTTATCATTGGAAGATTCCCCAGGCGGGTATGTTTGATCCTCCAAGAAGCACTTAATGTCGTGGAACCAAGGCTTATCATCTTTAACAACATCTGCTGAGAACACGTATGCTGGTCTGTCAAGTCGGGATACTGAAATCTGAGGCACAACGTTGGCAGCTTGAACTTTGATCATGGATGAAATGGTAGCCAGAGCATCTGCAAACTGATTTTCATCTCGAGGGATATACTCAAGCTTGACTGTTGTGAAGAAAGTCAATAACCTCCTTGTATAATCCCGATAAGGTATCAGATGATCTTGGTGGGTGTACCATTTGCCATTGGTTTGATTAATTACCAGAGCTGAATCTCCGAACACAGTCAAAGTCTTGATCCTGAGGTCAATGGCTTCCTCAAGACCCATAATACAAGCTTCGTATTCAGCTTCGTTGTTAGTGCAGTTAAAGGCGAGTTTCGCCGAGAAAGGCATGTGAACTCCTTTAGGTGTAATGAGTACTGCACCAACACCACGACCATTCATATTAACAGCCCCATCAAACATCATCGTCCATTCTTCTTCCGGGTCAGGCCCTTCAGTGTGAACAAGCTCTTCATGATCTTTCGCTTTTATGAACATGATGTCTTCATCAGGGAAGTCAAATCTCATAGGCTGGTAATCATCAATAGGTTGCTCAGCGAGATAATCAGACAATACACTGCCCTTGATGGCTTTTTGAGATGTGTACTGAATGTCATATTCCGTGAGAATCATTTGCCATCTTGCAACCCGTCCGGTAAGGGCTGGCTTCTCAAAAATGTACTTAACTGGATCCATTTTGGAGATCAATAAAGTAGTGTGGGTCAACATATACTGTCTCAGTCGGCGAGAAGCCCACGCTAAAGCACAACAAGTTTTCTCGAGCAGTGAATAACGTTGTTCACAGTCGGTAAACTTTTTGCTTAGGTAGTATATTGCATACTCTTTTCGACCAGACTCGTCATGCTGGCCCAACACACACCCCATCGACTCTTCTAATACTGTCAAGTACATGATTAGAGGTCTTCCTTCAACTGGTGGCATAAGGATTGGAGGCTTTTGTAAGTATTCCTTGATTTTGTCAAAAGCCTTCTGGCAGTCTTCGTTCCACCTGACCGTTTGTTCTTTTCTTAACAGCTTGAACAAAGTCTCACAGGTTACTTTAAGGTGAGATATGAACCTTGAAATGTAGTTCAATCTACCTAGAAACCCCCGAACTTCTTTTTCCGTCTTCGGTGCAGGCATTTCTTGAATGGCTTTGACTTTATCAGGGTCAACTTCAATCCCTTTTTCACTTACAGTAAATCCCAGCAGCTTACCGGATCGCACCCCGAATGTGCATTTGTTGGGGTTTAACTTCAACTGGTACTTTCTCAGACGCTTGAATAAATTTAACAGATTCACCAGGTGGTCTTCTTCTGTGAGGGACTTGGCAATCATGTCATCCACATAACATTCAATTTCTTTGTGGATCATGTCATGGAATAATGTTACCATAGCCCGTTGATAAGTGGCACCATCATTCTTCAGTCCGAATGGCATCACCTTATAACAGAACGTGCCCCAGGGTGTGATGAAAGTTGTCTTCTCCATGTCTTCAGGTGACATTTTGATCTGATTGTATCCCGAAAATCCGTCCATGAAGGAGAACACCGAGAACTGAGCCATGTTATCAACCAACACATCAATGTGAGGTAAAGGGAAGTCATCCTTCGGACTGGCTCTGTTCAGGTCCCGGTAGTCCACACACATCCTCACCTTGCCGTCTTTCTTAGTTACTGGTACAATGTTAGCAACCCACGGCGGATAGCTAGTCACAGCAAGGAACCCGGCGTCCCACTGCTTTTGCACCTCCTCCTTTATCTTCATTGCCATATCTGGGCGAGTACGGCGCAACTTCTGTTTTACTGGCGGGCAGTCTTCTTTCAAAGGCAGTTTGTGCATAACAATATCGGTGTCCAACCCTGGCATATCCTGATAAGACCAAGCAAAAACATCCACGTATTCCTGAAGCATGTCAATCAATTGCTCTTTTATTGAATCTTGCAGGCAGGCCCCGATCTTAACCTCTTTCACATCTTCTTCCGTACCAAGATTAACCATTTCAATCTCCTCCTAATGAGGAGTGATAACCTTCTCTTCTTGCCTTAACAACCTGGCTAGCTCTTCAGGTAGCTCATAATCTTCTTCAACCCCTTCATCGGCTTGATTGATTGGATTGTCAAAGTCATACGAAGTCATAGCAGTGTTGTTGTCGGTGCAGTCTGAAAGGCATTCTCTGCAAGGGTTTAGATTGTTTACTTTAGTGATCAATTTTAATCTTGTTTAGAAAAAGTGAAATGAAGTTATCATTTTGAAAAACATTGCCATTTTATTTTTGTACAAAAAGAAAAATGGAAAACAGTGAGCGAAAAAGAAAAAGACTCATTTGCAAAAGATGTCCGATATTCATTGATTAATCCATTTACACAAAATTACAAGATGGCCTGATTTCAAAATGAGTCTTGACATCTTGGGCAAGATGCAAGACTTGATGCATGCTTAAAAATACAGGAAATAATAATTACTCTGCAGGAGTAACCCTTATAATTTCCTGGGAAGACCAGTTAAGGACTTGGCTCCCCGGAATCCTTGGACGTATCCAACTCTCCAGGTTGCGGTCGCTTTCTTCCTCGTCTTCCAAGTTGTTCACAGCATCCTGGGTGAGCATTCCCCCGCTGACAAAATTGGGCTCCTTTGCAGCCTCTGATTGATCTTGTTGAGTCGGTTTGTAACCCAACCCAAATCTGTCTTCCTTCTTTTCCACGGGCAGCAGCTTGCCCCAGCCTTGGGCAGTACCCTCTTCAACAACCTTTCTGGCTTGCTGATAAGATGTCATGGAAGTTCCCAGTACAGCAGATGCTTCATTAATGTTTAGGGCCTCAAACCCCTGGCTCATGGTTTCATGGATCTCCCCATCCATTTCTATGTACTTGTACATAGCCAGATGGCTAACAAAGATGTCTTCTTCCCCACAGATGGTGATGATCTGGCCTTCCCACTCGAATTTCAACTTCTGGTGAAGGGTAGACGTAACAGCGCCAGCGGCATGGATCCAGGGTCTACCCAACAAACAGCTGTAGGCCGGCTGAATGTCCATCACATAGAAGGTAATTTTAAAAGTCTGCGGGCCAATCATCACAGGCAGATCAATCTCTCCAAGCACTGATCTTTTAGAGCCATCAAATGCTCTTACCACCAAATTACTCGGACGCAGTGCCAAGCCATCATATTCCAGCTTCAATAAGGCTTTCTTTGGTAGGACATTGAGTGATGACCCAGTGTCCCCCAGTACATGAGATAGAACGGCACCCTTGCACTCTAGAGTGATGTGTAAAGCCTTGTTGTGGTTACGTCCCTCAGTTATTAAGTCAGCATTGGTAAAGCCCAGTCCATGACTGGTATTGACATTTGCCACCACAGTTTCTAGCTGATTAACGGTAATCTCTTCTGGCACGTATGCTGCGTGCAGGACTTTCAATAATGCATTCCTGTGAGCTTCAGAACACATCAACAGGGATAATATGGAGATTTTTGAGGGAGTTTGGTGAAGCTGATCCACCACCTTGTCATCACTTCTCTTTATGATTCTCATAAACTCGTCTACATCTTGTTCAAAAGATGTCTTCTGAGTTTCTTTGACAGCCGGCTCCTCAGATACCACACTCTTTCCTTTTGCTTTGAAGCAGCTTCTGCTTCAACATTAGGTCTCTGAGTTTGTGATGCGAAAAGGCGTCCGCTTCTGGTGAAGCCTCCGCCTCCCCCAACATTATCAATTTGTGGAGAAGAGGTTGAAGAATCCAAAGTGATTTTCTCCCCGTTGCAGTAAAGATCAGAGCCATAATGCCAAGGTATGGCATTACTGCTTTCATATGGAATTGGTCCAGGCACCGTAATGGTAACTGAACTGACTGCTGCAGGGGAGGGTATTGTGATGGTGTGTGGATTGTAGTAAATTGTGACTGGTGACCTGGCAGGAGGTGCCACTGTTTGTTGCTGAAAGTTGCTATTTGGAGGAACAATTGATGGATCATAGTAGATGGTGACTGCTGAGATATCTTCATTAATTTCTGCTGGTGTTGTAGAAGATTCGGCTGAATAAATGGGTGCTGATGTTGTAGAAGAAAGGGTTGTTGACATTTGATTTGTTGAAGTGATGGATGGAGCCATTTCTGATGATATTGATGAATCGGTAGGAATGATTGTTGCTGCTGTTGTAGAAGAATCAGGAATTGTTGTCAAAGGAATTGCTGGATTTGTAGGCGCCGTTGTTGAGATCTGAAGGATACCATCTTTGATAAGACCATCTATGCCACTTCTCAAATTATCATACCCGTTGACTGCAATGTTGCAATACCCACAACCGAGCTCACACCCGGGGAACACCTGGCACTCTAGAAGCTGAGCTTTAATTTCGACCAGAGGTGTCCGAATTTGTGCAACACTGGTGATCAAAATAGATGGCTTTTCTTCCTCAATGGCATTAATCCTTGGCCCACCATGGTTGGGCATAGGATTCTTGTTGACATTTGGAGGGGGTGCAAAGTTGAGGGCTTTAGAATCCACCAGATCTTGGATTTTCATTTGCAAGGCCCTGCACTTCTCCGTATTGTGGCCAGGTGCATTGGAGTGGAAAGCACATCTGGCGTTGACATCATAATTCCTTGGGAGGTTGGAGGGATCTGGTGGTGCTAATGTCCTTAACTCAACCAAGTTGAGCTTCAGGAGCTGTGGCAATAAGGCAACATAAGGCATAGGGATAGGGTCAATCACCCTGTTTGCCTGTGACGGTATTTGCTGAAAAGGTCTTTGTTGTTGATTGCTGTTGTTGTTGCTGTAGGTTCTTTGTGGCGGGTACTGAACTTGTTGTTGATAATGTGGTTGTTGTTGTGGTTGATATGCTGATTGTTGAGGAATCGGAGCTGGAATAGTGACAGCTGCTACTGATCTGTGAACATACTGAGGTCTGCCCCTGCTGGCATGAATGACATTTGTCTCACCGGTTCTTCGAGGTCCCACAAAAGGCTTCCTGGGATTACTGGACGAACTTGCACCATTATCAGAAATCTTGCCCATTTTTAATAGACTCTCAATTCTTTCACCGGCTATGACGACATCAGCAAAACTGGTGGAAGAAAAGGCAGCCAGCCTATCAATATATGTTCCTTGCAAAGTATTCATGAACATGTCGGCCATTTCTCTTTCCGACATGGGTGGTTGGACAGCAGCAGCAAGCTGTCTCCACCTTTGGGCATATTCCCTAAAGCTTTCCCTGGAGGATTGAGACATTCCCATCAGAAGGGTCCTGTTAGGAGCCATGTCCAGATTGTATTGGTACTGTCTGATGAAAGCTTTAGCTAAGTCCTTCCAGCATCTGATAGTAGCTCTGGTCAAGTGTGAATACCATTCTCTTGAAGCTCCAGTCAAGCTATCTTCAAAGTAGAACATCCACAGTTTTTCATCCATGGTATATGCTTTAAGTCTTCCCAGAAAAGACTGCAGGTGAGTTCGTGGACAAGAGGTTCCATTATATTTCTCGAAGCACGGGGGTTTGAATTTGTGGGGAATTCTTACCCCATCTACTAACCCCATATCCATTACATCAAAGCCTAAGGAATTTTGAGACTCCAGAGATCTTAACTTTTCAGCAATTTCATCAAACCTCCTATCATAGACTTCATCCCTAGCTCCCATTACAGTAAACTGCTCTTCTTGAGGATCTTCTTGCAAGACCCTGCCTGCAGCAGTGTTGCCCTGTACATTTCTTGGGATGTTGACTTCCGGATCTAGATGAGGTCCAAATACTGGTGGGTTAATATGAGGCTGACCTCCCTCATTATTACTAGTTCCTCCAGTTCCAGGATGAGGTTCCTCGGGGGTTTGTCTTTCTACCAATGCCCTTAGCCTTTCCTGACTCTGGGCCAAGCCAGTCATCACAGTCATGAATTGAGCCATTTGGTTCCTCATCTCCACTCTTTCATTAGCCATCTGAGTTCTGACCTCAGTCAGGTCCTGCTGTACTTGATCCATTTGGATACCGAGAAGGTTGTTGCGAGTAGGGTACCGGTGCGTACGGTTGACAGGGAATACCCTTCTGCGAGCAATATTTCCTGAATCACAACAGAGTTAGAAACAAACAAACTAATAACAAAAACCTACAAAACAAAACGAAAGTTAGTATGCAATGCAGTATGCTTATTTGTTTTCCAAGGTATCCGGCTTGGTTCTTGGTTTTGACCTTTCCAGACCCTGAGGAAGATGCTTTGATGTTGTTGAGAAAATGAAACCCAAAATGGAAACAACTAAGGTATATTACAAATACTGAACAATACATAGTTTGTTTTTACAACACATTCCCCTGAGGGGTCAAAATACAACACAAAAGAAAAGTACATCAAATGAAAACAACAACAATCAAAAGGTCAGACATCTAGTCCAAACTCATCCTCCTTAACCTCCTTCAAAAGTGCCTCAGTCACTGGACCAGCTGGATGCTCTGTAATGTTCCTGATGAGGAGGTTCCTGGTGGCAATGGCAGTGGTCAGTTTCTTGTGCCTGTCCTGGTCCTTTGATCTCTTCAATCCAGCCCTAAGCTTTAACTCTGAAATCTCCTTCTGGGCTGCCAACAAAGCTTCCTGTTGCTTCTTTTCAATGGCCTCTAACTGCTCAATCCTGGCTTGAGTCCTCTGATCTTCTTGTGTCCGGGCTTCAGTGATCCTGACCCACCTAGCCTGACTTTCTTGCAGATAGAGATCAGTCCTAGCCTTCTGAAGCTTGGCCTCTTTACAGGCATTCTTCAATATTTGTTCCCCAGCTCTTGCTTTTTTGATGTAATCTTCTGTTTTCTCAATCTTGGTCAGATGCTCCACCCTAAGCTTCTCCAACCTCTCAATGTCCAGACGACCATCACTCCTTTCCCAAAGGGTCTTCTTTAGAGCTTGAGACAGATTCTCATTCCTTTCCTTCAGCTTCTCAAATTCTTCCAGGCTGACAGTTGCTGTCGGCTGAGCTGTAGATGGTCCTGGTATATCCTCAATGGTGAAAGGCATTCCAGTAATCTGAGCTCTAGCATGAGACCAATCATAGTACTGAGCTGAAGCAACATTATTGCACCTTCCAAGAATAGCCATCCCTTTTGTCTGGATGTTTTCCCAAGCCCAGGATGCCTGTCTGACAGCAGCTAGATTAGGCTTTATCTCACAATACAGGGTCTCAGCTAAATCTTGCACTCTAGGAGGGTGAACCAAAGCATAGCCCAGTTGTCTCTTAAACAGCAAAGGATTGTAGTTGATACAACCCTTTACTCCTATTAGAGGCACATTTGGGTATTTCCCACAGCTGGTGATAATGTCTTTGCCTTTGGTGCTCTGGGTGCACCATCTGATGTCATCTGAAGTCAAAGCAATGAGCCTTTTGGCCCAATTCTTCTGCTGGTGAGGATTCAAGAAGGCATCTGTCTTGGGTAGATGCCTGAGCAACCAGGTGTGAAACAAAGGTGCACAACACCTCACTAACTTCCCCCTCTGTTCCTCATTCCTCTGATGAATGGAGTAATAGAAATCTCCCAGCAATGTGGGTACTGGGTTCCTCAGAAGGAAAAGATGAATGGCATTCTTGCTGATAAATTTGGGCTCATCTGCAAACAGTATAACCCCATATATGCTGAGGGCTAAAAGTGCACAGACTGCCCTCCACTCCCCCAAAGAGGCCTTCAGGATGGCCTGAGAAATCGAGAAATCCAAGTGCAAACCAGGGATCCCAGCCTTTGTTGTTATATTCGGCTCAATCAAAATAGGCTCTGGGTATAATGCTTTTGCCACCTCTCCATTGCTGGGAGAAGTCATCTCTAGGTTGAAGGGGATTCCACCCCCAATAGGTACTCCAATCAATGATGAAAACTCCTCCAACAGAGGTCCTAGCTGAAAGTCTGAGAATGTGAAGCATCTCAGAGGAGGGTCATAAAACTGTAAGCAGGTGTGAATCATACTTCTCTGAGAAGGGTCTAGGTCCATGACCATATCAAGGATACCTCTATAATGATCTCTGAATAAAGGGATGTGGTTTGGAGTGATAAGTGACTGGACCTGCCTGATACCAGTCAATAAGGATCAAAGAAATGGTAAGATATGTTGCTCTTCCTGGGTGTAGCCATGAATGCTGATGAAGAGATGGAGTCAAGTGCTGATGAGGATCAAGACTGGTACTGGAGATGAGCCACTGATAGGCTAGTGCTGATGATGATGAAGGTAGCTGAAGCAGACAACTGAAGAGAATAGCTGAAGCAGATAGCTGATGAAACAGAAGTCTATGCAGATGAATGGGTCAAAACCAAGCTAGATATAAGGTGAATACCCTGAAAAACAAATAAACAAATGTCAAATGATGCAATGATGATGTATGAAAATGATAGGCAAGGGTTTGTGATCAAGCTGGATCTGATTAACTGTCTTGATATGAAGTCCATGTATGTTCAAGAAGTCCAGATGGAGGTTCAGAAATCCAGTAACCAAGGTGGGGGACTCAAATAAAGAGTCACATGTCCAGGGTTAAATCACAAGAACTATCCAAAATGAGGTACTCTTAACCCAAATAAGTAGCAAGGTATGATGTGGCCAATGGTACCTGCAAACCTGTAAACAGCCCAACCCCCTCACAGGTGATGTTCTAAAACAAGGATCCTCGGACTTGGATCAGTTATGAGAAGTGTAAACACTTCTAACCCGGAGGTACAATGTTTACAATAACCATAAAAGATCCTCCTCTAATTCACCTCAGTTTCTGAAGGTCATAATAAAGGTCATCCAGACTTAGCAGGCTTCCCAGATAGCCCTAGTACTACAGGAAATCATTAGCACAGAGTTCTCAAGAAGAAACCCACATCTGAACCGTGTTTCATATTCCTGCACCAGACCGAAATGGAATGGGAAAGAACATGAACCACTCTAGCCTAGGTGTCACTCAGGTCCCAGGTATAGGACCTTAAACTCTCAATAGAACCCCACCCACCAAAACAGAAACCAGATCCAGCAAGATGATGACAGTATGAAACATGAAAAACTGTAAAGGAAAGTAATAAATAAATCTGTACAGAAAGCAATAAATAAAGCAACTATATAAACACAATTAACACATAACACCCCAGTAAACACAAATCAAACAAGCGCTAGGAGGAACCCACAAAAAGAACCAAAAGCCCTGGTTACAGTATAAGGGTCCCCAGCAGAGTCGCCAAGCTGTCGCTCCCACCAAATGACACCTAGGTCAGAAGGGGTACAGACGCGAACGGTCGGCGAAAGAGAAAGAAAATGAATAGAGTCGCCAGCTAGGCATTTTTATCCAGGAGGAAAGGTAATGCTGCATAAACCTAGAAAGATATGGATAAGACGGTTGCGAACCAGAGAGACTGAGAAAGGGGGTTGGTTACAAACTGGGAAGGTATTAGCACCCAGATTGTTCGCCGTACTCGACGGGATCCACGCTTAAGAGGTTTGTGTTTTAAAGGGGTAGTGTCAGTGCAATTTGTGTATCAAAGCTGGAAGGAATGCAAGTGTCAGCGTAAGAGAAGTGTGAAGTGTATAAGAGAAGTGTTAGTGTAAGAACAAGAATGAAATGCCCAAGATAATGAGGCTAAAAGAATAGTACTGGAGGAGGGGGGAATATACAGAGACTTTTGTTCGATAACTGTTAAGTTATGCCTACGTATCCTCTCGTGCAATGAGGAAGTCAGAACACCGTAGTTCGACTCAAAGAGACTAAAAGATAAATTGACTTGTGAACTGCTTACTTGTCTATGCTCAAGTGTATGACCTGTCTGGCTCAGGTGCAAACTGTCTTGCATTAGACGGAAGAAGCAAGTTCTCGTTTGTGAGTGAATGAGGTGAGAAAAGAATCCCGGAGGAGACGATTATTGTTTTGTTTTTTGTGTTTTCAGTCTTTTATTGCTTTTTGGATTTGTCATAAGAAAATGAGCTTAAGCCTAAACCAAGGGTTGGTAAACTCATCACATCTTCCCTCTGATTAGGGGTAATGAGAATGCCTTAAGTATGAAGTAAACTCCTCACACTTAATCACCATGATGGAGGATTAAGATCATTAACCTACTTGCATTTATTTAGATGTTTTTGGAGTTTTTGTTTAGTGTTAAGTAATGAGTTTAAGCCATAATCAAAGATTTAATGGACTCATTACACCATCCTAATAGAAGGATAATAGATGAGAACATTTAAGCTGAGGAATGCTCCTCAACTTAATCCATGATTAGGGATTAACCTCATGACAAAACAAAGCCTTTATTAAAGTGGATTTTAGTTAATGATAAGATTAAGAAGTGTGTTTTATGATTTGTAAGACAACTTGAGGGGGACTTGTTCATTAACACTAGGGTTAGTCCTTCTTAACCATTTAAGGAAGAATTAGAACCCTAATGCAAGGCCCAAGTTACAAGTTTGATGTCTTAATGATTATTAAGTGAATTGATTAAAGGATTTAAACACATTAAGGGTTTAACACTTAGGATTAAAGTTATACACTCCATCCTAATAGAAGGATGCATGCATAAGCTTAATCACAAAGCCTTAAAACCTTTAGGGTTTAGTCCTTGATTATGAGATGAGAAGAGAAGACTCAAAGATGACACAAAGGCAAAAATAAATGGGGGGACTAATCAAACCCTAATTGTTATCATGCTTGGTTGTTCATAGGGTTTATGAAGCTTGCAAGAGATCTTCAGGAGGGAAACCACCAGGAAAGAAGCAGATGAAAGGAGAAAGAAGCAGAGAAAAGCAAAACAACTTGCTTCACTTAAGAAGACAAGTTTCTTGAAGGAAGAAAGTGGGAGAGGACATGAATGAGCAAGCTCACTTCAAAAAACAAGATAAAATGCAGCAATGATGTAAGAGAGAGATGAAAGGAGATTGTGAGAAGTGAAGGCAAATTCACTTCTCAAAACAACTTACCACCTGAAAAGTTAGCAAAAGAAATGAAATGCAATGCAAATGAGATGGAATGTCATGATGCAAACCAAAGTCATAAGCATAAACATGATGTTAATGATGCTAAGAGATGATGCAAACACATGACAAGAGATGAGAGTGAGCAAACAAGCATAAGGATGCAAATGAGGCATGCTTTGAACCATAGGAGTTCATGAATGTTTATGAAATGCAATGAACATATAACATGGCAAATGAAAGATGTAATGATCAAACATGGTTCTAATATGTCCTAAGATGTATTATGAATCATGTGGATGCACAAAATGTCATGGCAAGTTCTTTAATGCAAGCAAAAAGAACTTGCCATGACATTTTGTGCATCCACATGATCCCACAAATTAGGGTTTACATACAACATGCAATGCAAAAATTCAAAACCAGAAGCAAATGACATGACAAAAAATTGAAAATGGGATCAAAGGAACCCTAAACCTACACAAGTTCACTGCCCAAAGGAGGGGACCTAACTCTTAACCTAGTGCAAGTTATGAATTTCTCAAATCAATTAGGGCTTTGGGGTACCTCACAATGAAAAATGCAAAACAAATTGGAAATGGAAGATGTATTCAAACCAATTTTATCCTATAAACTACATGCTATAGAGGATGCAATGCAAAAAGAACCATCATCAAACTCTCAAGGGTTAGGCAGAATGGATTTTTCAAAGTTTAAACCAAAATATTGCCCTTAAATGAATTTAATTCCAATGAAAATTGTTAAAATGCATCAAGAACCAAAAAGAAATTTGTTTTGAGAGTTTGATAATGTTTCTAAATGTTTTAAAATGCAATGCGAATTTTTTTGTGATTTTTAAATACCTAAATGTATTCTTAATTAATTAATTTTCATTAACTAATTAAAAATAAACATTTAAATGATTTAAAAATAATTTTTAATGCAAAAAATAAAAATAAAAATATTTTTTGGTTCTGAAAAATAATGAAATGCTTGACAAAAATTTTCAGAATTTTTAAATATTTTTTACTATTTTAAATAATTCGTAAAAGATAAATCAAATAAAATGAAATAAAAATTGAATTAAAGAGGAAGTATGCAGATCCAGAGGCTGAGGTTCAAACAAATTTGGAGGGAATTGACCCGCGCCATATCCAATGGCTGAGATTCAAACTGACTGGATTTATTTAAACTTAATTAATTAATCTAATTAATTAGGATTAGGGTTTTAATGAAAGATCTGGGCCCTTCAAACGCGCGGGAGTCAACACAAGTCAAACAGATCCATGGTCCAAATTCAAACTGAACCCTAAACGTAATTAATGAACTAATGACTTTCAGGTGGCCGGAAATGACCTCCGGTCATCTTCTCCGGCCACACCCCTCCCTGAAAATTGCTAACTTCTTCCCTAGGCCACTAAAATCCAATCTCTCTGCCCAGAAATGATCCCCATACATCATACATCAAGAATCAACAAACAAACAACATTTAAAACACATCAACCATGAGAATCGAATCAAAACAGTTTTAGGTCAAAAAGTTTCAGAACACGAATACATACTCATTTCTCAACCATTTTCAAAACAAAACACATCAACATGATCAGTGAAGCATAAAGAATCATTTGGTAACTTAAAAACAAGTTTCTGGAAAAATAGTTCTTGAGCTCACCTGAACTGGAGCTTTGATCTTTGGAACTTTCTGGTTGTTTCTTTGGTCCAAGATGCCTTTAGTGAACCCCCTGAGAAGCTTGCAATGCTTGGTTGGAGTTTAATGTGGCTGGTTAAAGAGTTTGATGAAGTTCTGTTGAAGGGAAGTGAAAAATCGTGTTTCTGTTTGAGGGCTTTTCAGGGCAAATTGATGGCTGGGAAATAATCAGAGGATCATATTGAGTGGTTCTATGAAGTTTGTTTTGATGTTTGTGGCTTGTATGGAGAGATTCGAATGAAAATGCATAAGAGGTGAGTTTTGAGGATGCTGACTTGTGGAATGTTTTAGGCTGTGTTGTGTTATGTGTTGTGTCTCATTTTGTCCATGTATCAAGCTTGGATAGGTCAGAGAGTTGTTGCTGGCCTAGCTTGATTGGTATGGGCCATTTTGCATAAAGTCAACTTTTTGTGTAAGAGAAGGTATGGGCTGTTTCAGTCAAGGTACAAGGGCATGTCTGCTGCAGCTTGAATCAAGGAGAACCATGGAAATGAATTTGAGGCAATGCAGCAAGTGGATTAGGGTTTGTGTGAGTTTTTGCAATTTTCACAAAGTTTGGCCCTTTTGAAGTTTCTTAATGCACAAGTCATGAAAATGGACAATTCTTTGGTGCATTCTGATTTTTAGGTCATGGTTCATGTTTGTGTAATGCATAGAAGTCACATTGAAATCAAATTTTGCCTTGGCATGAGGTTTTGCAACTTTGCCTCTTTGGTGTAAAACTTGAAATTATGTGATTTTAGCCAACTTTGAAAGGCCATAACTTTTGATCCAAAATGAATTAGAATGAGTTCTTGTACTTTTTGAAAATGGAATGATCCATTCTACAACTTTTATGACCAAAGTTTTCTCATTTGATTCATTTTTGAATCATTTTGAGGAGGTTGAAAAACTTTCCCAAAATGGCAAGTTTTCATTATAAGTCACTTTCCCAAAAAGGCAACTTTGCAAATGGCTTTAAATTCTTCAATTTTGTGAACTTCTAACATCTTATATGATCAAATAAAGATCACACACACTCAAAATGATGGAGAGTACCCTTTGGTTGGGTCACTGGGGCCTCAGATATCCTGATTTTGCACTGACTTGCTCAAGAAGTCATATATTGATCAGATGCCTTCCCCATTGAATTTCTTCATGAAAATTGATATGCATGATCCTCATAACATATAGAGACCAATAGAAAAATGACCAAAAAATTTGGAGTTATGGCCTTTGAAACCAAAACCCTAATTTTAGGTCATCTGTGCAGTTAAACCTGGCTCTGCTTCCATGCCTTTCTCAGTTCTTGTGATTCTTTGACTTCTTTGATCTTGAGAGGATATAATATGATTCTTGAACATTCATGGACCCCTTTGAAGTGATTGAAGACCTTTGGAGTGGCTCAAATGGCTCAGGGATGGCTCATATCACAAACCCTAGATGCAGATGACTTAGAATTAATGTAGTGAAGCCACAATGCAATATGAGATGCTATGATTGAACTTATGCACATGAAGAGATCACAATCCATGGTGTGAATGGGTGAGGGAAAATTTGGGGTGTTTACACCAGTGCATTCCTATGTATTCTGATACAATTACTTTGATCCCAGAGTTCTTGGGTTTATTTGGTCCTTGATCTGGAGTTATCTGTGACTATCTGGGTTCCTATATGGGCTGTTATTCAAAGGTGTAAACACCCCAAAATTTCCCTCAATTTTTCACACCATGGCTTGTGATCTTTCATATGGCATTGCATAAGCATACCATCTCATATTGCATATTTGTTTCATCTGCATAGTTCATTTCATCTGCATCTAGGGTTTGTGATCTGAGCAATCCAAGAAATGATCTAAGCAATCCCAATGGTCTTGAAGCTTGCTAAGAGGGTCCATGTGTGTTCCATGATCATAATATGCTCCCCAAAGTTCATAAAAGTCAAGGGATCACAAAGCATGGTAAAGGCATAGAGGCAGACTGAAGATTTCCTGCACAAATGACCTAAAATTAGGGTTTTGGTTTCAGAGGCCTTAATCCCAAATTTTTTGGTCATTCTTGTTTCTAATAGTCTCAATATGTTATAAGGATCATGTGTACCAAGTTTGATGAAGAAATTCAACCTATTCTTTCATGACCAAAAATGCTTCAAATGAAAAATCCTTGGGCATGAAAGTTGTAGATTATGTCTTCCCATTTTCAAAAAGTACAAGAACATGTCTTGATTCATCCTAGAACTCAACATATGGCCTTTCAAAGTTGGCAAAATCCTATAATTTTCAAGTGTGCACCAAAGAGGGAATTTTGCAAATTCACTTGCCAAGCCATTTCATGACCTCTAATTGACCTCTAAACATCATACCAACATAGTGCAACACATTTGGATCAGAATCATGCCTTGCATCACTAGTTTTCATGGCCAATTTCTCAAGAAATTTCAAAGTTGTCAAAATGCATAAAGCTTGCAAACACTTGATCAAGGCCATCCAGCTGCACTCTAATGATCCAAGGGCCATCCATGAACTCAGCTGAGGCCAAGACACCCCTAAAAACAGCTCTGAACCATGCTCATACCTCAAGTACATAATGTTGACATTTTTGCAACTTGACCCATACCAATCACACTATGCCACCACCCACTTTCTGATCACTCTCATTGGCCTATACTAACATATACAAGCCATTTCATAACACACACAAGCCTGAAACATCACAGGTAGTCACCTTCAAACTTTTTTCCAGAACTATTGCTTTAAGTTCTAAAATGATTCTATGTGTCTCCCTAATCATGGGGATGTAATTATTTTTGAAAATGGTTGAGAAACCAGGATGTATGCTTGCTCTGAAACTTTTTGAACTAAACATATTTTCCTTCATTCTCCATTTTTGTGCATGATAAATGAATTTTGATGATGGATTCTTGTTCTATGTTGTTTGATGATCCATTCTGGTGATTTTGGTGAGTTTTCATGGCGTTTTGAGGGATTCAGGTGAGGGAGCTGGCCGAAGAAGATGACCGGAGGTCTTCTCCGGCCACCTGAGAGTCATTAGGGCTTAATCCGTAGTTAATTAGTTAGTTTGAATATTGGCCATTGGATTTTGTTTACCGCGTGTTTGGAGGGTCAGGATGCATCCACTTAAACCCTAATCTTTTAATTAATTAAATTAATATTAAATAATTAGCCAGATTCCATCCTGACCATTAGATCACGCGCGCAATCAACCCCTTTCCCCTCAGTTTAAATCTGGGCCACTGGATCATCATACTTTTCATTTAATTCATTTTAATTTCATTTTTATTGCATTTCTTTTGTCCAATTTATTTAAAATAGAAAAAATCATCAAAAAAATCGCAAACTTTGCATTTTTGTTTCAAATATTTTTCTTAACCTGAAAACATTTTTTATTTTAATTTTTTGCATTAAAAAGTATTTTTTAAATATTTAAATGTTTTATTTAATTAATTAATTGATTTTAATTAATTAAATATGCATTTAGGTTTCTAAAAATCACCAAAAAAATAATGAAGTATTCTTAAATATTTAGAAACATTTTTAAACTCACAATACAAATTTCTTTTTAGGTTTGATCACATTTTCACAATTTTCATTGAATTAGGGTTCTTAAATTTCACATTTTTAACCCTAACTTGAAAAATTCATTTCTGCCTGACCATGAAGAGTTTGAACTTGGTTCTTTTTTCATTGTTTCATATATTTCATATAGTTTCTAGGTTATTTATCTCATATTTTTAACTTGCATTTTCAATTTGATTTGCATTTTCCCTTTAGAAGCACCCAAAAACCCTAGTCAACTTAGAAGTTTCATAACTTTCACTAGGATTGGCTTCTGACCTTTTCCTTTGGGGTGTGATCTTGTAGAGGTTTAGGTTTTGTTTGAGCTCAATTTCAATTTTTTATCATGGTGTTTGCTTCTATTTTGTTCATATGCATCTCATGTTGCCTTAAAACCCTAAGTTTGCATCTTCATTTGCATTCTCCTTTGCATATCACGATCTTATGAACTTGCCATGCCATTCCACTCTTTTGTATGTCATCTTAGACATCTTAGGACATGTTTGAAACATTTCTTGATCATTTTTGCATTATTTTGGCATGCTTTGCATTCATTTTGTTTTATGAACATTCATGTGTTTTCAAGCTTCATTCATGCTTCATTTGCACTCATTTTTCTTGTATGATCATTCATATGCATCTTGTATGACTTTGAATCATCTCATAACACATTTTCATTACATAATCACTTCTGAATTTGGTCTTTGCATCCTTATTCATCTCATTTCTTTATGCTTTATGTCTTATGCATTCATACTAACATTTCAGGAACTTTTGGTAAGTTATCTGGGAGGTGGATTTACCTTCACATCCCACCTCTTATTTCCTTTGCATTTGCATCCTTTATTTTTCTTTGAAGTGAACTTGTTTCACTTGTGCTTCTCTTGCTCCTTTCTTTTCTCCTAAGTTACTTACCTTCTTCAGGAAGTAAGTAACTTATTCTCTTCTCTCCTTCTCTTTTCATCTGCTTCTTCCATGGTGGCCTTCTTGAAGATCCATTATCTTAAGCCTCACAAACCATAGGATGTTCAAGCATGATAACTTTTAGGGTTGTGTATAGTCCCCCTAGTCTTTTACCTTTGAGTCTCCTTGAGTCTCTCTTCTCATCTCATAATCAGAGGCTAAACACTTAAAGCTTTAGGACTTTGAATTAGGGTTATGCTTGTATCCTTATCTTAGGATGGAGTGTATAACTTTAATCCTTAGTGTTAAACCTTTAATTTGTTTACACATCTTAATCAAAACACATTAATAATCACTAAGACTTTATCTTGTAACTTGGGCCTTACATTAGGGTTCTATCTCTTCCTTATGATTAAGAGGGACTAACCCTAGTGTTTAATGGACAAGTCCCCCTCAAGTTGTCTTACAAACCATAAAATCCACTTCTTAATCTCATCCTTTAATTAAAATCCATTTAATAAAGGCTTGTTATCTAATGAATTTAGTCCCTAACTATGGATTAAGTTGAGGTATCTTCCTCAGCTTGAGTGTTCTCATCTATCATCCTTCTGTTAGGATGGTGTAATGAGTTCACTAATATGTGATTAGAGATTAAACTCATTACTTAACACTAAACAAAAAAACCTAAAAAAAACATCTAAATAATCACAAGTAGGTTAATGATCTTAATCCTACATCATCATGGTAATTAACTTGAGATGGTTATCTCACACTTAAGTAGGCTCATTATCCCTAATCAGGGAGGATATAATGAGTTTACAAGCCCTTGATTTAGGCTTAAGCTCATAATCCTATGCAAAACACCAAAAACAATAAAAAACTTAAAACACAAATACAAACAATAATCGTATCCTCCGGGATTCTTTTCTCATCACACTCAGTCACGAACGAGAACTCGCTTCTTCCGTCTAATGCAAGATAGTTAGCACTCGAGCCAGACGAGTCATACACTTGAGCATAGGCAAACAAGCAGTTCACAGTCAATTTATTTTTCAGTCTCTTTGAGTCGAACTACGGTATTCTGACTTCCTCATTGCACGAGAGGATACGTAGGCATAACTTAACAGTTATCGAACAAAAGTCTCTTTGTCATCCCCCTCTTTCAACATTCTTTCTAAAGCCTCAGTTCCTGAGCAATTCACACCTTTTTACACTGACACCTGTACTTTTTCCCTAGCTTTTGCACACAGATAGCACATATACCTACCCCTTTAAAAACAATCTTGTAAGCGTGGATCCCGTCGAGTACGACGGACGATCTGGGTGCTAATACCTTCCCAGGTCGTAACCAACCCCCTTTCTCAGTTTCTTTGGTTCACAACCGTCTTATCCATCTCTTCCCAGGTTTATGCAGCATTACCTTTCCTTCGGGATAAAAATGCCTAGCTGGCGACTCTTTTCAACCCTTTCTCTTTCGCCGACCATTCGCGTTTGCACAGTGGGACTTAATGTCTTTTCCGGGAGCGACAGCTTGGCGACTCTGCTGGGGATATCTTATCTTGCAACCAGGGCTTCTGGTTCTTTTTGTGGGTTTCTCCTGGCGCTTGTTTGATTTGTGTTTATGGGGGTGTTATGTGCTATGTGTACTTTTTGTTTATTGCTTTATTTATTGCTTTCTGTACAACTTTATTTATCGCTTTCATTTACTTTTTATGCATTTCATGTTATTATCATCATATCCTGTGCTGGATTTGTTGGTTTAACTTGGTGGGAGGGGTATCTCAGTGAGCAAGGTTCCACACCGGGAGCCTGAGTGACACATAGGATTAGAGTGGCTTCATATTCTTTCCCATTCCATTTCGGGCTGGTGCGGGAATATGAAACACGGTTCAGACATAGGTTTCTTCTTGAGAACTATGTGGTATGGATTTCCTGTAGTACTAGGGCTATCTGGGAAGCCTGTTAAGTTTGGATGACCTTTTAGATGACCTTCAGCATCAGAGGTGAATTAGAGGATGGTCCTTTATGATTAATGTAAACACTGTACCTCCGGGTTAGAAGTGTTTACACTTCTCATAATAGATCCAAGTCTGAGGATCCTTGTTCTAGAACAATACTTGTGAGTTGGTTGGGATGTTTACAGGATTGCAGGAACCCTTGGCCTCAACATACCCTGTTACTGATATTGTTTTAAGGTTACACTACTTTGGACTGATCTTATGAAACCATGGACTTGTGACTCTTTATTTGAGTCCCCCACCTGGTTACTGGTTCTCTAACCTTCATCTGGATTTTTGAACACTCATGGACCCTATCAAAGCAAATGACAAATCCAGCACCTGATCACAAACCCTTGCATATCATTCTGCATACATCATTTTTCATCATTTTAACATTTGTCTATTTGTTTTACAGGGTATCCACATCTTCTTTGGTTTGGTTTTGACTGTTCTTCTACTCAGCCATCTTCATCAGTTATCTTCATCAAAGATCTTCTTCAGCTGATATCCCCTCCAGTTGTCTTCATCAGTTATTTCTCCTCAGTTATCTTCATTAGTATCCATTGTCAGTATGGACCCATCCAGGAAGAGCAACATCACTTATCATTTCTTTGAGCCCTCCCTAGCAGGCATCAGGCAGATTTAGGCACTTATCACTCCTGATCATGTCCCTTTATTCAGGGAACATTATGGTGGTATTATGGACTTGATCATGGACTTGGATGCATCATAGAGGAGCATGATTCACACCTTCCTTCAGTTCTATGACCCTCCTCTCAGATGTTTCACCTTCCCAGACTTTCAGATGGGTCCTTTGTTAGAAGAGTTTTCCATGTTGTTAGGTGTCCCTATCAGAAGAGGAATTCCTTTCAACCTTGAGATGACTGCTCCTAGGAATGAAGATATAGCTAAGGCTTTACATTTGGAAGCCACCCTCATTGATTAGCATATGACCTCCAAGGCTGGAATCCCAGGCCTCCATTTGGACTTCTTGATCACTCATGCCACCAGTTATGCTGCAGCAGGGAAGTGGGAAACTGTTTGTGCTCTCCTGGCTCTTAGTATATATGGAATCATCTTGTTTGCAGATGAGCCTAAGTTTGTAAGCAAGAATTCTATCCATATCTTCTTGCTGAAGAATCCAGTTCCTACCTTGCTAGGGGATTTCTACTACTCAGTGCATCAGAGAAATGAGAAACAGAGGGGAAGACTAGTCAGATGTTGTGCACCTCTCTTCTACTGTTGGTTATTGAGACACCTGCCAAAGACATAAGCTTTCCTGAATCCTCATCTGTCAAGAAATTGGGCTAAGAGAATGATTGCTCTCACTTCAGAAGACATCAGGTGGGGTACTCAGAGCACCAAGGGCAGGGACATGATTACAAGCTGTGGGCAGTATCCCAATGTACCTCTTATTGGAGTGAAGGGTTGCATCAATTACAGCCCTTTGCTTTTCAAAATGCAGCTAGGGTATGCCTTAGTACATCTACCAAGAGAGCAGGATTTAGCAGAGACCCTTTACTATGATGTTCAGAATAATCATGCCATCATCCGACAAGGAGCCTGGGCTTGGGATAACATACAGACAAAAGGGACTGCTATTCTTGGCAAGTGCAACAACATAGCTTCAGCTCAGTACATTGATTGGTCTCGCATCAGAGGACAAATCACCCGCATGCCATTCACCCTGGAGGATGTGCCAGGGCCATCAGCAGTAGAGCCTGTAGCTACAATCAGTTTAGAGGAGTTTGAGAAGTTGAAAGAGAGGAATACCCAACTTTCTGAAGCTCTGAAGAAGACCCTTTGGGAAAGGAATGACGTCGTCTGGATATTGAGAGGTTGGAGAAGCTCCGGATTGAGCATATGACCAAGATAGAAAAGACATAGGACTTCATCAGAAAAGCCCGAGCAGGGGAATTTGTATTGAAGAATGCTTGCAAAGAATCTAAGATTAAGAAGGCCAGAGCTGAGTATTACCTAGAGGAGAGTCATGCTAGATGGATCAGGATCACTGAGGCTCGTCTGCAAGAAGATCAAAAGACACAGGCTAAGATAGAGCAGCTGGAAGCTAATGAGAAGAAGAGTCAGTAAGCTTTGTTAGCAACACAGAAGGAAATCTCTGAGTTGAAACTCTGGGCGGGTTTGAAGAGATCAAAAGACCAAGACAAGTACCATAAGTTGACAAGTGCCATTGCCACCAGGAACCTTCTTATCAGGACCATCACAGAGCATCCAGTTGGCCCAGTGACTAATGCTCTTCTGAAGGAAGTTAAGGAGGATGACTTTGGGCTGGATGTTTGATTTCTTTGTACTTGTATTTTATTTTGGTTGTGCTTTATTTCTCATGGTGATTTTGTTGTATTTCTCGACTTAATTGTATTTTGACCCACCATGGTAACTTGTTGTAATCATGAACTATGTACCTTTTGCATTTGTAATATATGGTTTATGTATTACTTGGATTTTCTCTTGGGCTTCATTTCTCTTCATCATCTTCATTCCCAGAGGTCTGGAAGGTCAAAACCAAAGAACCAAACCGGATACCCTTGGAAGACAAATAGACATACTGCATTGCATACTAACCTCATTCTTTGTTTTGTAGGTATTTTTGTTGTTGTTTTCTCACTTTACTATGTGTCTCAGGAAACATTGCTCGTAGGAGGGCTTTCCATATCAACAGAGTTCACCGGTATCCGACTAGAAACAACCTTCCGAGCTTACAGATGGACCAAGTTCAACAAGATTTGACTAACGTGAGAACTCAAATGGCTAATGAAAGAACTGTGATGAGGGCTCAGATGAACCAGTTCATGGAAGTAATCACTGGGTTGGCCCAAAGCCAAAAAGATTAAGAGAGTTAGTCGAGCGAAAAAATCCAAAAGAGAATCATCCAGGTACAGGAGGTACTAGTAACAATGATCACGGCCAGCCACGAACAGATCCGCCAGAGTTTGGTCCTCACCTCAATCCTGAAGTAAATGCTATCAGAAATACTCAAGGAAACATTGGAGGTCGTGCCTTGCAAGAGGACCCTCAGGAGGAACAATTTACAGTAATTGGCGCTGGGGATGAATCATATGATCGTCGTCTGGACGAAATAGCGGAGAAGCTAAGATCTTTGGAGTCCCAAAACTCTTTGGGATTTGATGTAATGGACATGGGTTTAGTTGAGGGAGTCAAGATTCCTCACAAATTCCAGCCTCCTTGCTTTGAGAGATATAATGGTACCTCCTGTCCACGTACTCACCTGCAGTCTTTTCTGGGGAGACTGAAAGCTTATACCATGGACGAAAAGTTGTGGATGTTCTACTTCGAAGACAGTCTAACCGGGGCATCCCATGAATGGTATTCTCACCTGTCTAGAGCAACAGTCAGAAACTGGAAGGATTTGGCCGAAGCTTTCATACGCCAGTATCAATATAACTTAGACATGGCTCCCAACAGGACCCTCCTGATGGGTATGTCTCAATCTTCAAGAGAAAGTTTCCGGGAATATGCCCAAAGATGGAGACAGCTTGCTGCTGCTGTCCAGCCTCCGATGTCTGAGAGAGAAATGCCCGACATGTTTATGAACACACTGCAAGGAACTTACATTGACAGACTTGCTGCTTTCTCGTCCACCAGCTTTGCGGATGTAACTATAGCTAGAGAGAGAATTGAGAGTCTTTAGAAAATGGGAAAAATTTCAGACAGCGGTGCTAGTTCCAGTAATACAAGAAAACCTTTATTAGGACCTCGCAGGATAGGTGAGACCAACTCAGTACACATGGGCAGAGGTAGGCCTCAATACATGCCAAGATCAATAGCTGTTGTCACCATTCCAGCACCAGCACCTCAGCAACAGTATCCTCAACAACCACAACACTTCCCACCGCAACAACAATTTCCTCAACAGAGATCTTACAACAATAACAATCAGCAACAACGTCCATTTCAACAGAGGACTTCATAAATCAACAGGGTTATCGATCCCATTCCGATGCCCTATGCTCCCTTACTTCCACAATTATTAAAGCTCAATCTGATCGAATTGAGGACTCTGGCTCCACTAGATCCCCAGAATCTTCCAAGAAACTATGATGTTAACGACAGGTGTGCCTTCCACTCTAATGCACCTGGCCATACAACAGAAAAGTGCAGAGCCTTACACATGAAGGTTCAAGATTTGATTGATTCTAAGGCAGTTAACTTTGCACCCCCTCCAAGTGTTACCAAGAATCCTATGCCTAGCCATGGTGGGCCTAGGATAAATGCCATTGAGGAGGATCAACCAGTGAACCAAATTGATGATGTTGCAAGTATTCAAACACCTCTGGCCGAGGTTAAAGCCCAACTTTTGAAATGCCAAGTGTTCCCGGGTTGTGAGGCCCATTGCGAAGCTTGCAAGATTTCTATCAACAGTTGTGCAAATTTGAAGACCGATATCAACAATCTTATCAAAGAAGGCACTTTACAGATCACCTCAACCGTTCTAGCTCCTACAACATCAACAACCATTCCTCCTACAACTCCAGCACATGTCATTCCATCAGATGTAACAAACATCACTCCTACAACTTCAACAACCATCCCTTCTTCAACTTCAATAGATATCAGTTACACACATCCTTCTACAACAACAACAACCATCAATGAAGACATTTCCACAGTTACCATTTACTATGATCCGGAAACAATCCATGTTCCAGACTCTTTTAACAACTCACAACAACATCTCCATCAACATCAGCAACCTTCATCACTAGCACCATCTCCGGTCAGACCTCCTGTTACAATTTATTATGAACCTCAGACTGTCTCAATTCCTTCTTCCGCAACAATCAGTCCGGTTACTATCACGGTACCAGGACCAGTTCCATATGACAACAGCAGTGTCGTGCCTTGGCACTATGGCTCAGATTTGTATTGCGACAGAAAGAAAGTCACTCTTGACAGTTCTACACCACAAATTGATAATGTGGGGGGAGGCGGAGGCTTCACTCGAAGCGGACGTCTCTTTGCCTCACAATTCCAAAGAACTAATGCTGAAGCAAAAGCTGCTGCCAATGCTAAGGGCAAGAGTGTGGTGCCTGAAGAGCCTATTACCAAGGAAACTCAGAAGACATCCTTTGACCAGGATGTAGACGAGTTCATGAGAATAATCAAGAAGAGTGACTATAAGGTTGTGGACCAACTCCATTAGACACCCTCCAAAATCTCTATTCTATCACTGCTAATGTGTTCCGAAGCTCACAGGAAAGCACTTCTCAAAGTCCTGCACGCAGCTTACGTGCCAGAAGAGATTACAATTAATCAGCTAGAAACAGTGGTTTCTAATGTCAATACTATTCATGGACTAGGTTTTATTGATGCTGATCTGACTACGGAGGGCCGTAACCATAATAAGGCTTTGCATATCACCTTGGAGTGTAAAGGTGCTGGTCTCTCTCATGTCTTGGTTGACACTAGGTCTTCTCTCAATGTTCTTCCAATGAAAGCCTTGGTCAAGATGGAATATGATGGTCTTGCATTGCATCCAAGTAACCTGGTTGTGAGAGCCTTTGTCGGTTCTAAAAGATCGGTTCTTGGAGAAATTGAGCTGCCCGTGGTGATTGGCCCACAGATCTTTAAAATTATCTTCTACGTGATGGACATTCAGCCTGCCTATAGTTGTTTGTTGGTCGGCCATGGATTCATGCTGTTGGCGCTGTAACGTCGACCCTTCACCAGAAGTTAAAATACGAATGGGAGGGCCAAGTTATCACAATCTGTGGGGAGGAGGATATCTTTGTTAGTCATCTAGCTACTTACAAGTATATTGAGATGGACGGAGAGATCCATGAGATAATGAGCCAAGGGTTTGAGGCCCTCAATGTCAATGAAGCAATAGCTGAAGTGTCTGGTACTTTGATCTCTTCTTATAAGCAAGCTCGGAAGGTTGTTGAAGACGGGAATGCCCAAGGCTGGGGCAAGCTGCTGCAAGTTCAGGTCAAGGAAGACAAGTCCGGGTTGGCTTACAAACCATCCCGACAGGTCCAAGAGGAGGCTGCTGAAGCTCCCAAGTTTATCAGTGGGGGAATGCTAACCTCGGATGCAATCAACAATGTGGAAGATGAGGCTGAAAGCGACTTCAACCTGGAAAGTTGGATTCGTCCAAGTGTCACAGGCCAGCAAGTCCTCAATTGGTCTTCCCAGGAAATTATAAGGATTACTTCTGCAGAGTAATTATTATTTCCTGTTTAAGCATGCATCAAGTCCTGCATCTTGCCCAAGGTGTCAGGACTCATTTTATAACAGGGCCATATTTGTATTTTGTGAAAATGAATGATTAATGAACAAATGGACATCTTTTGCAAACAATCTTTTTTTGTCACTCATTGTCTTTCATTTTTGTTATTTTCGCACAAAGCAATAAATGGAAATGTTTTTTTAATAATAAACTTCATTCACTTTTTCCTAAACAAGATAAAAACAATCACTAAAATGAACAAGTCTCAACCCTTGCAGAGATAATCCTCCAGATTGCACCGACAACGACACTGTTATGACCTTGTATGACTTCGACAATCCAATTAATCAAGCAGATGAAGGGGTTGATGAAGACTATGATTTTCCTGAAGAGTTGGCCAGGTTGTTGAGACAAGAGGAAAAAGTGATTTCTCCTCATCAGGAGGAAGTTGAAACTATCAATCTTGGTACCGAGGAAGATGTGAAAGAGGTGAAGATCGGGGCTAGTCTGCAAGCTCCAGTGAAAGAACAACTCATCAGTATGCTTCGGGAATATGTTGACGTGTTTGCTTGGTCCTATCAAGATATGCCAGGTCTGGATACTGATATTTTCATGCACAAATTACCACTGAAAGAAGATTGTCCGTCGGTCAAACAAATGTTGCGCCGTACTTGCCCAGACATGGCCATGAAGATCAAAGAAGAAGTACAAAAGCAGTAAGGTGCCGGTTTTCTCGCTGTAACTAGTTACCCGCCGTGGGTTGCTAACATTGTACCCGTACCTAAGAAGGATGGCAAGGTGCGTATGTGTGTGGATTATCGGGACCTGAACAGAGCTAGCCCAAAGGATGATTTCCCATTGCCTCACATTGACATATTGGTGGACAACACAACTCAGTTCTCGGTATTTTCTTTTATGGATGGAGTTTCTGGATACAATCAGATTAAGATGTCAACTGAAGACATATAGAAGACAACTTTCATCACACCTTGGGGCACGTTTTGCTACAAAGTAATTTCGTTTGGTCTGAAGAATGTCGGTGCAACATATCAACGGGCTATGGTAACATTATTCCACAATATGATCCACAAAGAAATCGAGTGCTATGTGGATGTCATGATTGCAAGGTTCCTTACAGAAGAAGATCATCTAGTGAATCTGCTAAAATTGTTTAAGCGTCTGAGGAAGTATCAGTTGAAGTTGAACCCCAACAAGCGCACATTCGGGGTACGTTCTGGTAAGCTGATGTGTTTTATTGTAAGTGAAAAAGGAATTGAGGTTGATCCCGACAAAGTGAAAGCCATTCAGAAGATGCCTGCACCTAAGACTGAGAAAGAAGTTCGAGGGTTCTTAGGAAGATTGAACTACATCTCAAGGTTCATCTCTCATCTCACTGCAACCTGCGAACCTTTGTTCAAGCTGTTAAGAAAAGAACAAACAGTCAAGTGGAACGATGATTGTCAGAGAGCTTTTGACAAGATCAAAGAATATCTGCAAGAACCTTCAATTCTCATGCCTCCAATCGAAGGAAGACCTCTAATCATGTACCTGACAGTATTAGAAGAGTCAATAGGGTGTGTGTTGGGCCAACATGACGAGTCTGGTCGAAAAGAGTATGCAATATAATACCTAAGAAAAAAGTTTACCGACTGTGAACAACGTTATTCAGTGCTCGAGAAAACTTGATGTGCTTTAGCGTGGGATGCTCGCTGACTAAGACAATATATGTTGACTCATACTATCTTATTGATCTCAAAGATGGATCCAGTCAAGTACATATTTGAGAAGCCAACACTTATCGGAAGGGTTTCCAGATGGCAAAGGATTCTAATAGAATATGACATTCAATACACCTCTTAGAAAGCCATCAAGGGCACTGTATTGTCTGACTATCTGGACGAGCAACCCATTGATGATTACCAACCTATGAGATTTGACTTCCCTAATGAAGTCATCATGTTCTTGAAAGCAAAAGATTTTGAAGAGCCTATTCACACTGAAGGGCCCGACCCAGAAGAAGCATGGACTATGATGTTTGACGGGGCAGTTAATTGCAACGGTCGTGGGGTTGGTGCAATACTTATCAAAAGGAGTTCATATGCCTTTCTCAGCAAAGCTCACCTTTGCTTGAACTAACAACGAAGCAGAATATGAAGCTTGTATCATGGGTCTTGAGGAAGCCATTGACCTCAGGATCAAAACCTTGAATGTATTCAGAGATTCAGCTTTGGTAATCAACCAGACCAACGACAAGTGGTAATCTCATCAGGAGCATCTGATCCCCTACCGTGACTATACGAGGAGATTGTTGACCTTTTTCACAATAGTTAATCTTGAATACATCCTTCGAGATGAGAATCAGTTTGCAGACGCTTTGGCTACCATTTCATCCATGATCAAAGTACAGACTGCTAATTATGTGCCTCAGATTTTGGTATCAAGACTGGACAGACCGACATATGTATTCTCTGTGGACACTGTCACCGATAACAAGCCTTGGTACCATGACATCAAATGCTTCTTGGAGAATCAGACATACCCACCCGGGGCATCGTCAAATGATAAGAAGACGTTAAGAAGGCTAGCCGGTAGTTTCTTCCTCAATACTGATGGTTCTTTGTACAAGCGAAACTTCGACATGGTCTTGCTCAGATACGTTGACAAGAAGGAAGCAGACATCCTAATGCACGAAGTACATGAAGGTTCTTTCGGTACCCATGCCGGAGGATATACAATGGCAAAGAAGTTATTAAGATATGGTTACTACTAGATCACAATGGATGCCGACTGTTGTGCCTACGCCAGAAAATGCCACAAATGCCAGATCTACGTAGGTAAAGTGCATGTGCCTCTGAATCCTTTGAATGTAATGTCTTCACCTTGGCCCTTCTCCATGTGGGGCATTGATATGATTGGAAAGATTGAACTGAATGCTTCAAATGGTCACATATTCTTCATGGTATCCATTGATCACTTCACCAAATGGGTCGAAGTAGCTTCGTATGCAAATGTCACCAGGCAAGTGGTAGCTCGATTTCTGAAAAGGGATATCATCTGTCGATATGGAGTTCCCGAGCGAATCATTACTGATAATGGTTCCAATTTGAACAACAAGATGATGGCAGGACTTTGTCGGGACTTCAAAATTCAACATCACAACTCTTCTCCTTACAGGCCAAAGATGAATGGCGCTGTTGAGTCCGCTAACAAGAATATCAAGAAGATTGTGCAGAAGATGGTAGTCACCTACAAAGACTGGCACGAGATGCTACCATTTGCCTTGCATGGGTACCAAACCTCTATCAAAACATCTACTAGGGCAACACCTTATCAGCTTGTGTATGGTATGGAAGTTGTCCTACCTGTTGAAGTTGAACTACCCTCCTTATGGGTAATGATGGATGTGAAACTGGATGAAGCAGAATGAGTCTGATCTCGATATAATCAACTGAACCTGATTGAAGAGAAATGATTTGCAGCTATTTGTCATGGGTAGTTGTATCAGAAATGAATGAAGAAAGTCTTCGACCAAAAAGTCAGACCTCGGGAATACCAAGTGGGAGAGCTTGTTCTGAAAATGATCCTTCCTCCTCATACATACCACAAGGGCAAGTGAACACCAAACTACGAAGGCCCGTTCATAGTAAAGAAAATTTTCTCTGGTGGAGCACTGATGCTCACTACTATGGATGGTGAAGACTTCTCGTCTCCTGTGAATTCAGATGCAGTTAAAAAATACTTCGCATAAAAGACCTGTTGGACATAAAAACAGAATATAAGTCCAGGCAAAAATAGGGCATCCCGGCGAGTCAAAAACAAAATAAAAGACTCGGGCAAAAATAAGGGAAAAATCAAAAAAATGTACACCCGTTGAGTTGAAAAGCCACATCGGACAGCTCAGGCAAAAATGGGTACCCCGGTGGATTGAAAACCCGAAAGGGCGATCCATGCAAATCAGGGAATAAGCGAACAACTGCATTCTGAATTCGTCTGTATCACTCACAACATGGCAAGCTTCGAAAGGACAAAGCGTCGGTCAGAATCAACCTTCTTCAGAAAGCAAGATAAGAAGAACGTCAAGGTCATACAGGTCATAGAAAAGGGAGCTCACTGGAGCGTCATCTTCAACATTGCCAACACTTTTATTTTCTCAATTTACAGCAATCTCCTCCTTTCAAGGGATTCTCTTCTTTGACTGTACTTGCCTATTCAGGGCGCACAAATCAATAAAATCAGAATTTTCAGTCACACTTTGTTTTGTACATTTTTGTTTTGTTTGTAAAATGTCCAAATATTTCATGGTACAACACTTGCATAAAACATATGAGCCATTTTAATAAGTGCTTGCAGGAAATATGTTACTCTCATGTAAATCTAACTCCTATGACGGAATCCGGTTGAGGATACCTTGGGACACTTGTGCATTTCCTTTGTCTTAACAGGTTGCAGGTACTCAAGGCAGACCATTTCACAGCATGGGGCATATCAAGCATAGTATCCCCAGCCAAGTCATCAATCACATCATCAGCAAGACTCCTTGACAAGAAGTACTCCCTCGCAAATTCTTTATCCCCCCAGGGGATCCCTTGAGGAATTCATCAATCCCCAGTGTATTACTTCCTAGAAGTTATCTCCTCCCCATGTGGGATCTCCCGAGCAATGCCTGACGGCTTTTCCCCCAGCAAAGTGGTCAGGAACTTTCTATTCCCCATCAGAGTTGCCAGGATTTTCTCATCCTCAGCAGAGTCGGTGGATTTGCTTCCCCACAGAGTTGCCATTCTCTCCCAAGTAGAGTAATACATGAAATACTTCCCTAGCGGAGTTGCTGAAACTCCCTCGTCCCCAACAGAGTTCTCCCTCCGGATAGATAAACCAGAGATCTTTCTCCCCGCAGGATCCGGATCTCGGATCGGTTTTCTCATTTGCATAATCATAGCATTCACATCATATTCAACAAAATAAGCGTAGCATTCCGTTTAATACGGAGCATTACGGCAAAAATCAAACATTTGCATGATCATAAGCCAGGTTCAAGCCAATCACCTGCAAATATCAAAATCCATTCACCAGCAATATATAAAATTCATATCCCCTATAGATAAAAGACAAGACATCCCCTTTGCACATATTTCCCCAGCAGATCATACTTGTACGTACTTATACAGAAGTTCTTGACACTCGTCAGTATCTTGTATATATCACCTCTCAGCAGGTCAAACGCTGATGGTGTTCTGTATAAGAGAAACTTTGACATGGTCCTGCTCAGATGCATGGTTAGACACGAAGCAGACTTTTTAATGCAGGAAGTCCACGAGGGATATTTTGGTACTCATGCATGAGGACATGAAATGGCAAAGAAGTTATTGAGGTCGGGGTATTACTGGTTAACAATGGATGCAGACTATTATTCATATGCCCGCAAATGTCACAAGTGCCAAATTTATACAGACAAGGTGCATGTTCCTCCAAGCCCGCTCAACGTCATGTCATTTCCTTGGCCCTTTTCCATGTGGGGCATTGACATGATCAGAAAAATAGAGCCTACTACTTCAAACGACCATTGCTTCATATTAGTCGCAATCGATTATTTCACCAAGTGGGTCGAAGCAGCGTCTTATGCCAATGTCACCAGACAAGTGGTGGCCAGATTTCTGAAGAAAGACATTATCTGCAGATATGGAGTTCCCGAGCGAATCATTAATGATAATGGTTCCAATCTAAACAACAAAATGATGGCAGAGCTGTGTCGGGACTTCAAAATCCAACACCATAATTCTTCTCCTTACCGGCCAAAGATGAATGGTACGGTCGAGGCAGCAAACAAGAATATTAAGAAGATTGTGCAGAAAATGGTTATCACCTATAAAGATTGGCATGAGATGTTACCGTTTTCCTTGCATGGGTACCGAACGTCAGTCAGGACGTCTACCGGGGTAACTCCTTTTTCCCTGGTATATGGTATGGAGGCAGTCTTACCTGTTGAGGTCGAAATTCCTTCTTTGCGTGTGATGATGGATGTTAAGGTTGAAGAAGTTGAATGGGTGCATGCCCGATACAACCAGTTATGCTTAATTGACGAAAAGAGATTAGCAGTTGTATGCCATGGCCAACTTTATCAGAAGAGAGTGAAGCAGGCATTCGATCAGCGAGTACGCACTCGGGAGTACCAAGTTGGTGAGCTTATACTCAAGAGAATCATTCCTCCAGGTTCAAATCATAGGGGCAAGTGGACTCTGAATTATGAAGGCCCGTTCATAGTAAAGAAAGTTTTCTCTGGTGGAGCACTGATGCTCACTACCATGGATGGCGAAGACTTCCAGTCCACTGTTAACTCATACACATTTAAAAAATACTTCGCATAAAAAGACCCGCTGGAAAAAAACAGAATAAGAGTCCAGACAAAAAAGGGGCATCCTGGCGAGCTAGAAAACAGAATAAAAAGCTCAGGAAAAAGTTAGGGAAATAAAAAAATGTATACCCACTGAGTTGAAAAGCCGCATTGGACAACTCAGGCAAAAAAGGGTATCCCGGTGGATTGAAAACCCGAAAGGGCGATCCACGCAAAATAAGGGAATAAGTGAATGACTGCGATTTGGGTAATCTGAACCACATCATCGTCTCAGTTAATCTGGAAATCTCAGAAGGGCATGAATCAGTCCAATCTTCTTCTTCAGAAAGCAAAGGTAAAACGGAAAATCTTGAAGATATACTGGTCATAGCAAGAAGGAAACTCATTGGAATGTCGTGCACGTTTCCATTAGGATAATTTATTTTTCTCAATTTACAGTAATTACCTCTTTCCAGGTGATTGCTTCCTGATGTAAATCCTTGCCTATTCACAGGCTCATCAATAAAAGAATATTCAGTCAAAAAAGCTTTATCTTCGTTTTATTTTACTTGCTTTGTTTGCAAAAATGTCCTGAATTTTTGATAAAAGAACATTGCATTTAAACTCGGTGGTTTTATAAATGACATGAGAAGGGAAAAAATTTAAAATCACTTTGAATGTCAAGTGACATGGGATGATTAACTCGTGCCATGAAATTTCCCGAGACATATGTGTGTACTTTGTTGTTGCAGGTTCGCAGTTCAACAAGGAGATGTTACTAGACAACATTTCCCCAGACATAGTGTTTCTCCTTGGCATATGACACCTCCCAATTTCTATCTCCAGTGAAAAGTGATTCACACCATCCCTAACAGGGTGGCAAATAGACTTCTCCCATTTGGAGTCTTCATTTAAATCCAGCAGTCCTTTTGATACTCGTCTGTATCATCCCTAACACCCGTCTATGTTATATTAGAGCAATCGCGCGTCTGTGTTTGGTTCAGTAATCTTGTGGTGATCGTCTGCATCATCCTTAACACTCGTCTATGTTAACTTTTCTCCAATCACTCACCTGTATTGGATTTCCACTGATGCTTGTTTGTATCACCTTTAATACTCGTATGTGTTAGCCTTTTGTCAAACACTCGTCTGTGTTATTTATCTACTTCATTCACTCTTCTGTGTTTGACGTATTTCAGATGCTCGTCTGTGTTGTTTTTAATACTCGTCTGTTTTAGTGTTTTCCTAAACACTCGTTTGTATTTGGTTTATAGCCCTTAACACTTGTTTGTGTCGTTCTCTTACTTTACCCACTCGTTTGTGTTTGATATCCTTTCGATACTCGTTTGTATCATTCTCAACATTCGTATGTGTTAACTCCTTGGTTTCATTCACTCATATGTGTTTGATTTGATGACATTTTGGTACTCGTCTATTTTATTTCTCAATTGCCCATTCACTCGTCTGTGTTGGATTCCTATACTTTTTTGGTACTCGTCTGTATCATCGTCTGGTACTCGTCTGTATTAGTGGTTGATACTCGTTTGTATCGTTGCCCGGAGCACTTGTTTGTGTTTCTTAGATCGTCGTTTGATACTCGTTTGTGATATTGACTTAGGGCACTCGTCTATATTTTCCCTGATGATCATCCAATACTCGTCTGTGTTGAAGAGGTTTGAAGTCCTGACTGTGGGATTAAACGTCAAAATGTTGCAGTTCAGTAGAACATATGCATAATCACCCTTTACCTGACACACAAGTTATTTTAAGAAGACTCGTCTGTCTTAAGCGGCGTACATCTACGAAAGATATATGAAGAGGATTCGTCTATCCTGATTGTCAATGTCTATCCCACAGACTTAAATGCACCACCGTTTTCCTGACGCACATTTTATTCGAAGAAGATTCATCTATCTTAAGCACCATATATCTACACATGATATATGAAGATGGCTCTTCTATCCTAGGTGTCATCCACCTGACGTACAAGTTGTATGAAGGGAGCTCGTCTGCTCTGTTTGTCATGTATCTATGCAGGATATATGGTTTCTTTTTGGTTACTGAGTTACTTTTTCACCTCGTCAAGGTTTCAAGAAAGTTGTTCCTTTTGGTTGGGTTTATTTCCCATTTCTTACTTTCTCCATTAAAGTGCAAATTTCTGGTTATTTTGGTATTCAACCACCATTTATCTCGAACGACCGACAGTCGTTGCTCTTGTCCTTTTCAGATTAATAGTTGCTTGAATAAGGGCAGTTGTAACACCCCAAATTTTCCCTCTCTATTTTACATCATTTGCATATCATAATAATAACATATAGCATATCATAAAGCTTACCTCTCTTGGCATTTTGCATAGAAAAACGAGGCATAATCATCCATAATCACAAGCATAAGGCATATGATCAGTCATCTGGAAAGTCATGATCTTCCAAGTCAAGATAAGAGCCAAGTAACCTTACAAGGAGATCACAATATATCCTCACATCTTATATAAGCTCAATGGCATCCTCAAGGTCCTAGGAGAGTGAAACATCATCAGAAACTCAACAGTGTTACATCCTCCTACACATGCAAACCCTTTTAAGGGTTTTGATCCAGATCAATGAATTCTCATGGCTTTGACAATTCTTGCGGTCAAAGGTTCTCATATGACATATTAGGCCCATGGGTAAAGTTTGATGAGAAAATTCATTGAGGAAGTCAGTTATTTCTTCAGTTACTTGCAGATGAAGAAAGAGGTCAACTGTGCAATTGAAAAGTCAACCAATGGACTTCAAGGCCTCCAATCAGGATTTTCAAGTTAAGAGACCTTATTAAAGGCAAATAATGGCTTTGGTGATCTTAGGAATCAAGAAATTAGGGTTTGAGAAGTTCTTTCCAAATTTAGAAAGTGGTTTGTATGGAAACTTACTATTTTTGGTAAATTTTGCCCTAATCTTCAATTGATTCTTTCATGGTCAAGATGGTTCCAAATAGATTTTCTTCAAACATGAAACTTGTAGAGTATCCTTTCCCCTTTCCAAAAAGTCCAAGAATTTGATAATAGCCTTTGTGGTTTGAAAGACGTGGCCATTTGAAGTTGGATATTTTTTAGGGTTTTACCTTATTTTCAAGGTTACACCATAACGCAAAATGATTTGTATGGCATTCCTAAGGCTTCTAATACACCAATGCTAGTTACCACACTCAAGTGAAATGCATAAAAATCATTTTTTCCCAAGGAATTCAAGGAAGCCGTGGATGGTACATGAGATATTTCACACTTGTTCATTTTGCAAAATCATTCAAAATCCAAAAACACAAGCATTATGAGCCTTGTGATCAATCTAATGGTGATAAGTGGATCAAAACAAATCCGTCCATGCACATGTACACAAGAATGCACACACAATTCCTCTCATCACAACTTTCATGCGAAATTGCATTTTGCTCCCTATCACACTTCTCATGATACCATAACTAAAAAACCCTACACAGGTGTTCATACTCATCATATATAAGTGATTTGTGCTATTGGTTCAGCCTCAACCTCTCTCATTCCACACTTTCAAGTTTTCTTGCTCTCTTGTAAAACCCTTCGAATCTTGCTTCTCACTCACACATTGCATCAGATCTTTACATTTTCTTCATCCTTGGAGTGTAACGATCATTAATCAACCAATGATTTGGCATGAAAGCCGAGCTTTCTCATAGTGCATTTTTGAAGCAAGTTGGTTCGAATCTCACAATTCAAGTGGATTTAAAGCTCTATTTGCATTTATTTTGCAAATATAGAAGCTAGATAGTGGATATGCATGTTTAAGAAGGTTTTCTTGGTGAATTTGAAGGGCTCCAAGTTCAGGTATGCTTCTGAATTCGTAGATATGGATCTTAAATTTCTTGTGTGTTTAATGATCTCCTTACTTCACTGATCACTCTGATGTGTTTAGTTTTGAAAATGACTTAGAATTGAGCATGTATGGTTGATTTAAAGTTTTGATGTTCATGTTGTTTCTCTTCGATCTGTAGTTGTCTTTGAGTTTTTGTTGTTTTTGAGCTCATATTCGTGATCAACATGTGAAGAACATTAGATCTGGAGCTTTGTGTTAATTTTTATGCATTATTTTTCTTACTATGTGTTTTCCGGTGACCGGATCTAGGGCTCCGTCACCGGATTCTGGAAATGTGTTGTTTCAGATGAAGGCCATGTTTAGTGAAGAAGACATAATCCCATTCGTCCGTTTTGTTAATCGTGCGGCTAATAACATGACATCACATTAAATTTATGCATGATTGGCACATGCATTTTGTTTTCATAATAATGCCTGATGTTTTCTAGCCCAAGGTTGTTACCATGTGCATGCATGGAGATCTGTGTGATGCGCTGACTTTTTTAATTAGTTGACTTCATCATATGTGTAGGATCAATCTTGTGCTTGTTATTGACTCTGAGATTTTGTGAATCCATGGATATTTATGTAGGATGAATGTGAAAGACCTGGGCCCTAAGTACTAATCCCACCCCCTCTGTATGAGCCCAAACCTTTTTGAAATGATTTTCCTTGCTATTCGCACTTTGGTCTTATTATTTTGATTTTATTTGTTCTTTTATTTTCTGTTTTCTTTTTAATTTTTAAAATTAGTAGATCATATCCAAATATCTTGAGAAAAATAATATAGGTTCCTTTTAATTTTCTTCAATTTTCTGTAATTATTAATTTTACTTTTCATGATTTTTCATTGCTGAATTAATTCTTGATTTTATTTCTTTTATTTTAATTCTTTTTATGCATGATCTGACTTGTCCATTTTTTATTTTGAATTTGAAAATAGATATGAATATGATTCTTTATTCTATTTATTCCTAACATGTTGAGGTTCGTTTGAGATTTTATCCATGATTTTTAGGACTTATTAGCTTAGGTTTTGTCATGTTTCTTTGTGGTGAAGATTATGAAACCCTAATTGGTCTTTGAGAATTTAATTGAGATAGTTTGCTTCTGATTTTTGACTTGTGGTTTTGGTATGTTGTTTCTAATTGATCAAAGTGTCTTCATGCTCATTAGTGGAATTTGTAAGACTTGTTTTCATTTTATGTGAATTTTGTGATTAGCTTGACCTAGGTTTGGTGTTTTCTTGACTTATGCTTGCTTATTAGGGTAGGAGGGTACTTGTCCCAACTCCTAATGTTTGTTTTAGGGTCTCTTAACATGTTGACATGTCCCTGGTCCTTGTATGAAGTTTGCTTCTTGGTTTTCCTTGTGTTACTTGTTCATTAAGCTCTACACTTATATGAATGATTCACTTCACTTCTCACTTCTACATGTCTCTCTTGTATGAACTTGTGTGCTTCCATTGATGTTTGAATTCCTTTCTTAGTGTAGCGGTAAAAACACGAGTGTAAGCTATTGGTTAACTTAACTCAAAGTAAACAGAGTCTCCGCCGCCCTTTGAAAAATTTACTGCTTTTGGTTTGAAAATGGTTTGTAAAATATGAGTGAAGGGATGAGAAAAGAATGTATTTTGTTTAATATTTTTGTGTTTGGAGAGGTTTAACGCCTCATGCCTATGTACCCACAAAGTACAATGCAAGATCAAAACCCCGTAGTTCGTGGTACAAATATTGAAAAGGGTAGGTTATGATTCATTTTATTAAGTGAAGAGAACTTGTCATCTTCAAGTGGATAGCCAAACAAATCTACCATGTGAATGAAGGCATGGACTCATACATCATTATGGGGAGGGCGCCAACTCGGATAAAATCAACGAGTATGCCACTAAACCCCCACAAATGACAAGAGACTCAATTACATCAAACTACAACCATAGAGATCGAGAGACTTGCACCCGACTAAAGAATAATGACTCATAATCGGCACTTTTTAAAAGAAGAAAACAAAAGTTCACAAAGGCAACAAACAACTTGAATGAGTTTGATTCTTTTTATTTTTTGAATTAAGGTCAATATGATAAGATTCATTGATTTTAAAAAAGAAAAGAAAAAAAAAGTAAAAGCGACTTGACAAAAGTCAAGGTTTTGGTTTGTTAAAGAGGTGATGTTTTTTTTTAAAAAAAGAATCCTTTGAAAAAGGGAGAAGGTTTTGAAAATTAAAGAATGGGAGGAGATGAAGGGACTATCCTAAAAAAGAAAATAAGGAGATAATGGAAGAAAGATCTAACCAAACTTGATGACATTCCAAATTATGAGCATAAGAGTTTCATCCTTATAAGCTAGCAAATGGCCAAATAAAGGCTAAATCCAACTTCATGAAGATCAAAGCAAGGGGAAGGGATCCTAAAATCTAAGTCCAAAAATCTACATTCCAATGCCAAGGATAGTAACTAAAAGTCCACAAATTAAAGTCACAAGTCTTTTAGAAGTTTAATCCTTTATTAATGTTTTTTGGTGTCCAAATGGACAAAAGGAAAATCAACAATTAAAATAATAAGAACAAATAATAAACATGATATGGATGAATAAAGAAAAATAGAATAAAGGCAATAAAAGTGCAAGAAATTAAATGTTAGTAACAAAAAGAAATTAAAGTGCAAGAATCTAAAATATTAATAGTAGTAATAGTATAATGATATTTACATAATAATGGTATGGTGAACTTAATCAACTACAACAAAAAAAAGTAACCAAAACCCAAAGGCAACCGGATCCGTTTAGCATCTTACACTATAGCGATTAATTAAGGTAAACCGAACCGAATTCAATGAAATTTGAAAGGCGATTGGGAGACCCAAAGCACCTACGCATCAAACATTCATAAGTCTCGATTCTTAATGCAATATGATTAACCACTTTAGGATAACACGATCAACAAGAGATCCGGTCCACGAAAGTGCAAGTACCCAATTAGATTTTTATTCCGAAGTTGGGACACATTTAGGTCTATGTTAAGCAATCGTCGAGTAATTTACGAAGTAATTACCCTACAAATGAGGCCGACCACCACCAATTAAGGTGCATAATGTTAGTGCTAATGCATGCGAGATAAATTGTTATCCGGACGCGATACCGCACAAAACTAAAGGTGAATACCAAATTGAGCCGCACTTATGGTATTCTTCCATCCTTAAGTTCAATCACTCTTCTTGGTGGATTCAAGCATGAAAATGTATCACTAATGCAAAGTACCCTACATGAATTGAATAATCCACTTAAAGGTAGTTTTGAATTAATGAACATTAACTACTCTAATCTACACCTAAAGGTCATTGAGATTAAGGAGAAATCACTCCCAAAAATGCTTCCCAAGGTAAAAATAAAAAGGAGGAAGAAGAAGAAGAAAGAGGAACCATAAAGGGGCTTGAAACAAGCCAAAAACACCATTCTGACTTGTGTTAATCGGTTAACCAATTGGTTAACCGGTTAACGCAAGCAGATTTTGAATGATTTGCGCTGTTTTGAAGATGGTTAACCAGTTAACCAAATGGTTAACCGGTTAATGTTGTACCAGAAGCTGAAAAATGCATAAAATTCAGCATGATCCATTTTGAAACCTTTTCTCAAACATTGGATGATCATGATCTGAATTTGCACGAATTTTAAAACCAAAATACAGTGGAATCCCTGCAATCAAACAACAAATATAGATCCAAAAGATCTAGAAACAAAGGCACCAAGAATCTACATCTTGAATGTTGATGGTGAATATGGGTTTATGGAGTGAGAGGAATTACCAAAGTCACTTCTTCAAATTGGACCAACACAAGCTTAGATCTACTGAAATTGATGAACAAAAGAATGAAAGGATGAAGGCTTAGCTCAAGTTAATCAAGAATTCAATGTGAATTCTTGATAACTTCAAAAGAAAGAAAGTGAGCTTTTGAGAATTTTGGTGTTGGGGAAGTAATTTGCAAGAGGTTTTGTGGCTATCAAAAGCTTGTGAAATGAATGAAATTGTGGTCCTATTTAAAGGCCTTAGGTATGAAAATTTGGTGGAATGGATCTTGCTTTGTTAATTTGAATTTAGGTTTGGTAATTGGAATTTTGGTGGGAAATGGAAAAGAGTGGTGATTAATGAGGGTTTATGGTAGGAAATGATAAAAGTGATGTAGAGAAATATGAAACCAATGGATCTAGAATATTCAAATTAAATCAATGATCTAAGGATGCTGAATTTGAATAAAAAATTCAAATTTCGCACTGGTTAACCAGTTAACCATTTGGTTAACCGGTTAACCAAGCTGAAATTTGAATTTTTTATTCAAACATGGTTGCTTGGTTGTTTCGGCCCGATTCTTTTTGTGCGTCGAAGAAATAAACACATGAACCTTGGAAATACTTTGAATGAATAAATTAACTTGGGAAATCCTTGATTGGATAAAAATTTGAATTATTTGTGGATCAACTTCAACTTTTTCTGTGAAATTTCACTCGAGCTGTAGGACTGCTATTTTTGGTATTTTCAATGGTTCCTCTTCCTGAAAAAGGTTAGAAAAAGGAAACAAAAAATATTTTTTATTTTATTTTAATGGTTAGTAAACATAAAAAATAAAGTAACTAAAGACAACGGTGATCCCCTGCGAGGCAAAAACCTAACCCGAGAAGAACCGAGCAACCAACGTGATCTTGTTTGTAAGCAAGATGCAGATGACAATGCAAAGAAAACTTAGGGAAAAAATTAGGGTGCAACACTTAGACACTCTTTACCATGATAGGGTTCTGACTTTGATGTTTATGGAAGTTGTTTATCTTGTATGACACATCTTTTCTCCTGTTTTGCCTTTGTTTCTCTTATGATAACTTGTAATGATTTGTTGTGACCTCTTGATTTCTTTCCTCACATGGTGTTGTGTGTTTGATCTTGGCACTTGAGTGTGAATTTTAAGTTCTGTTTGTGATAGTTTGATATGATCTTTGTTTGTTTCTACTTCAATTGATCTTATTTGTTCTCATCTTATCATTTGTGTATGCTTCTAACCCTTTGTAGGTGCAATGGTAAGTGAAGTGTGAATGCTATCCGAATTTCAAATATTCTTCTCTTCTCTTTTAATGCTTTCATACTTGTCTTTGTGATGTGACTTATGCCATCATGTGTATAACTTCTTTCCATCCCCCTTAGAGAACAATTTATCTTCTTTAAGAGAAGTAAGTTGATTTTCTACCTTCTTTCTTCTTCTTTCCTTCTTCTTTATTAGGATAGACTTCAAACCACATTAACCTAGGATTCCTATGCATGCTAACATTAGGATTAGTTCCCCCCCCCTTAGATTTTTCACCTTTTAAGATCCTTTTGGTTCTTCTCTTCTCATCTTCATATAAAAGTTAAAAAAACACTTTAATAAGGGTTGAAGTAGTCTCTTGTGTAATGGCCTTATTCCATGGACACTATTACTGACCCATCTTGGTGGACTTGTTACTCATTCTATTTAGGGTAGTGGTAATAAGGACACACTCCTTATAAAAGGATTTGCTTTCACTTCATTGTGTCACACTCTTAAAAAACTTCTAAAAAACACAAAACAAAGAATAAATGTCTTTCCTTCGGGACTTATTTTCTCATCACCTTCACTCATTACGTATGAACTTGCTCCTACTTGTCACTTTGAAAGACGATTACACACTCGTCGTCCGAGCCTGCAACACCTGACCATTGACATAAGCAGTTCAAGCCTTAAGACACAAGCAATCTTTCGACCCCTAGTTAGGGGAACTATGACAAATCTGATCCTCATGTCCAGATGAGGTACGTAGGCAGCGGGTTAGGGCCCGTTTGAGCACTCTTTTATTTTCCCTACATTTTCTCCCTTACTTTTCTTTTCTTATCCAGTTCCAGTCTTTCTTTTGGCAGCAACTTTTTTTCCTTCACCCTCTGAAATAGTTTCTTTGCAAGTGTGGATCCCGCCGGGTACGGCGAACGATCTGGGTGCTAATACCTTCCCAGGTCGTAACCGACTCCCAAATCCAGTTTCTTTGGTTCACAGGACCTGTGTCTTTCCTTTTCTTTTCTTCTGGTTTGTGCATCATTACCATTCCCGTTCCTTCGGGATAAAAATGCCTGATTGGCGACTCTACCCTCTTCCACGCCACTTTCGCGTTTGTACCAGGATGGAAATCCAGGGAGCGATAGTGTGCATTTGTATTTTGTCCACCCAAAGCTTTTAAGCAATAGTGTTTGGATTTGACTGAAGCTTTTAAGCAGGGCCAAAGATTGTTTTGAAGAGTGTCTTCGCATTTTTGAGTTGTTTGTTTAAGATCATTGTTGTGATTAATGGGGAGTGGGAGGGGTCTCATATCTAGGAGTTCCTAGGTAGAACTGTCATTGTGTAGGGATTATGTGAAAAGATTGAAAAACAGGGGTGTTTGTTGTGGATCTTTGAATTGATACTACTGATAGTGAAGTTAGTAATAACTTTTCTCTCTTTTCTCTCTTTTATCTTATCTTCGTGATCTTCATTTTATTCCTTCTTATGCACCAACAATTAGTATCTAGAGCTCCGAATCGAAACCACGTGAAACACCAAGGGAATCACAAATGAATGCGAGGAGTGTGTGATTGATTTCGGTCCTGAAATCCAAACTTAATTGAAGTTCAAAATCGTAAAAAAATCTTGTTTCTTGATTCTGAGGGATTGAGAAACACTTGTGTTTGGTGAGATTTGAGTGAACTCTTGCATAAGATCGAGGATGAATGACGTAAATAGTAGCTTGAACATGAAGTTTCCAATATTTGATGGAAAGAATTGGAATCAATGAATGATTCAAATGCATGTGTTATTTAGCGCTCAAAATGATCTTGATCTCATCAATGATGGTTATGCAGCAGTTTCAACGGATGCAACTGAAGTATAAAGGAACATGTATAGAGAGATGAGGAAGAAGGATCAACAAGTCATGTTCTACACCCATAAGTGTATGGATGTGAATGTGTTTGACAAGATCGTTGATTCAACGACGATGAAGGTTGCGTGGGAATCACCGGTACGATGTTGCGGCAGTGATGCATCAGGAAGAAGGTGAAGCTTCAGTCTCTATGAAAGCAGTATGAGAATCTCAACATGAAGAATAATGAGAAGGTACCTGATTACATCTCCAGAGTGATTCTAATCACAAATGAGATGAAATTTTGTGGATAGACTCTCTTTGAACAAGTAATCATTAAAAAGGTACTGAGATAATATATTTCTCATTTTGATTACATTGTTGTAGTGATTGAACATTCTAAGAATCTAAGTACCATGAGAATTAAAGTGATGCAGCATAGTCTAAAGGCACAAGAGTTGCGTCTGACTGAGAGAATCTCTGAAAAAGAGGTAGAGCAGGCTCTGAAGGCATTTTATGGTAAGAATAATCAAAAGCAGTCTTGTTCAGATGCCAAGAAGAGTCATGGTGTTGGACGTAAGTCTCCGACTCTAATGAGAAGAAACATCAGAAGGGAAAGGAGAAGTATGACAAGAAGAAGGTTCAATGCTATTGTTGTAAAACATTTGGTCACTTTACTGCTGAATGTTGGTCAAACATGGAAAGGAAATCAAAAGAATCAAACATAGCTAGAGAAGAGTCTGATGATGAACCTGTGCTATTGATGGCTTATGAATCTGATGGTGGATATTTGGAGTTGTATGATTCCGATCAGAAGCTGATTATGCAGTCTGAACAAGGAAGTAACATAACATTCAAGGTGAATGTAGATACAACTAAAACTAAATTCCTTTGTGCTAAAGGTAATGAAGATGATAGTGAGTTGTGGCACAAGATATTGGGGCATCTAAACTTTATAAGTTTACGGAATATGGGTTCTAAGAAGTTGGTACATGACATTCCTAAGATTGTGAAACCTAAAAAGTCATGTGAGATAGGCATGAAAGTCAAGAAACCCATATTTCCAGTTGGATAAAAATATGAATCCAAAACATGCTTTAGGAGTTGTGCATTCTAATGTATGTGGACCATTTGAAGTACCTTCACTTGGAGTAAAAAAATATTTTCTGTCTTTTGTGGATGAATCACAAGGATGACATAGGTATCACTCATTAAGTTTAAGAATGAGGTGTTATGTGAGTTTCAAAAATTCAAGGTGAAGGGTAAAAATCAGGTGGTAAAAAAAGCTGAAAATTCTTAGAACTGATGGTAAGGGTGAGTACAACTCTATAGAGTTCAGAAGGTTGTGTGAGTAGAATGGTGTAAGAACAAGATGAGTTCTATAACTTTCCTTGAGTTTTGATGATAACTGCACATGTTATCTATGAGAACAATTATGTACTTTATGGTTTCTATCTAGTGTGTAGTTGTTTCTAGAAAGATTCTGACTTTGTTAGAAGACGTGTGATGTCATCAGTTTCTGGTCTCAATACTCTGGATTAAAACATTTGTTACACTCTTGATAAAGTCAAAACTCAGAAATTCTTCTAATACAACGGTTCTAAGGAACGTTAGTAATGAGGTTTCTAATTGAGACTTTATAAGTAAGCCAATAATCCTTTACAAGAAATGTGCTCTAATGTTACAACTCAAAAGTTTCTGAAGACAAGGTTCTAGCGAACAGGTTCTGAAGATTCTGAAGACATTATATCTGAAGACAAAGTATGCTCTCAATGATATCTGAAGATTCTAAAGACAAGGCTCTTGTTGAGCGAGTTCTGAAGACTTTGAAGATAATGCTTCTTGAAGACTAAGTGTTGAAGATCTTGTGACAAGGCTCTGCTGAACGAAGATCAAATATTTTGAAGACTGAAAGACTCTTTTACAACAAGCTTCATCAAATACAAATTTGAATCCTCAGAAGATGTTAGAAGACTGAAGATAAGAATGGTGTTATGTTGAATATTAAAGTTCTAAAACTCTGTGACCTCTACCTCAATAATGTGACACAAGGACAACTTTTCAGTATTATGATGTCGACCATTCCTTCACAAGGACGTTGGAATATTATTGTTGGAATATGTTTCCGACATTTCCCTCTAACGACTCTATTTTCTCAAGCTCTATAAATCGAAGAATTGGAAGCTTGAAGAAAATTTTTTTGGATTATGCTATTCAGAAGTTGCTAGTTGGTTAGTGTTGGTCAGTCAATGAACTAACAAAAGTAATGAAGATGAACAACATTGAAGAAAATAAAGATGTTAATGAAAATCAAATATCTAGATATTGATTCATGTAGATGTTTTAGACTGGCTAGATTTTGTGGTAAAACTTTGTTTGGTTATGGATGTCATAAGCAATGTTATGAAATGTGATTTAAGCATTATGTAGGTATGAAGTTTTTGTGTGCAGCTGTTTTTATCAGGATGTCAAGACTGATGTCATGACCTCTCTGACTGGCCCTGAAGACCTAAGTGAATCCTATTTTGTGTGCGCATCTTGCTATCATTAAAACTGAGATTTTGTTATGGTTTTAGCCCGTTTTTATCAAAAGGAAAAGAAGCATCCAACTTGGAGTTATTTTAGCAGAACATTTGTTATTTCTATTTTTGTTCCTTTATTTAAGGAATTATTTCATCTGATTTGTGCAAGTTTAGCAGGCCTAATTCCCATTCAAGGTTCTACTTAAGGCTGCTCTACACTAGTGTGAACATGTGAAAAATAAGGATTGTTATTCAGCGTTTTTCACGTGTGTGTTTTAGTTTTCTTGTGAGCCAAGCAATTGTCTTTTGATGATTGTTATGGACTAGGTGTACATCTGTATTTTGTCCACTCAAAGCCTTTAAGCAAGAGTGTTTGTATTTAACTGAAGCTTTTAAGCAGGGTCAAAGATTGTTTTGAAGAGTGTCTTCGCATTTTTGAGTTGTTTATTTAAGATCATTGTTGTGATTCAGGGGGAGTGAGAGGGGTCTCATATCTAGGAGTTCCTAGGTAGAACTGTCATTGGGTAGGGATAATGTGAAAAGATTTCAAACGGGGGTGTTTTTTGTGGATCTTTGAATTCATACTACTAATAATGAAGTTCCTTCCTGGCTTGATAGCCCCCAGAGTAGGTGTGATTGCACCGAACTGGGTTAACAACTCTTTGTGTTCTTTAATTATGTCTTTGTCTTTTATTGTACTTTAATCTTGTTGTTTTTTGGTGTTGTGACATCGTGTTCGACATTGTATATTAGTTTCCAGAATTTCAATTGGCATCAGAGCAGGCACCCTGCCTATTTTTCCAGGTGAGATCTAGGGGCATTATTCTGGTACCATGGACAAGGAAGAAGGATTTGGACACAGACCACCTATTCTGGATGGTTCTAACTATGATTATTGGAAACCTCACATGGTTTCCTTCTTAAAGTCTCTGAACAAGAAGGCTTGGAAAGCAGCTGATAAACCCTAAACCCTAAACCACTCATGAAGGAACCTCTAAAGTCAAGATGTCAAGACTTCAAATGCTTATCACCAAATTTGAAAATCTGAGAATGAAAGAAGTATTGTAAGTTCTGTATTTTTAGGACTGACATTAATTTTGTAAAAAAATATAGCAGCAATGTGTATGTACAGGATCTTTACAAAATAAAGAAATCATTAAGCAAAGAATCCTTTTGTGTGCCCAAACATGCTGTGTTGAACTGTTTCATCATCTGGAACAACATGTCAAAGAAAATGTCAAGAACACTTCATCCAACATCAGTAGATCAAATGAGTTAACAAAACCTGAAGAGAAGCCAAGTCAAAGCAGAAAAGCTCAATGTCATGGGTGTGATGGTTTTGGCCATATTAGAGCTGAATGTCCTACCTATCTAAAGGGACATAATAAAGGCTTATCTATAACATGGTCTGATGGAGATTCTGAGAGTTACTTTGAAGAAGAATAAGCTAAACATATCACTGCTTTGACATGGACATATGTGCCTGATAAAGACTCTAGTGAAGATGAGTTAACTTTTGAGGAACTGGTTGATACTTATCAAAAGCTATTTATAAGGTGTGCTCAAGTGGTACAAGAAGGAGAGAATCAGAAAAAGATCATAGCAACCTTGGAGGCTAAAACGAAAGAGCATTTTGGTAGGTTTGGTTGCATAAAACCTTTCTGTTTCAGACTCCATGGATACCCTGATCAGAATCCTCAGCCCAAACCTGAGCAAAAAATTATTATCAAAAATCAACAATGGGTTCCTAAGCATGTTGCCTTGCTAGCTTGTACTTCACTTAAAGTATTAGTTGAAGAGGACTGGTATTTTTATAGTGGCTGCTCCAAACATATGACTGGTAAAAAATATGTTGACTGATATCAAACCTCATCATACTAGTTATGTACTTTTGGTGATGGAGCTAGAAGAGAAATCAAAGGAGTTGGAAATATTGAAGGATCAGGTATCCCAAATCTTGATGATGTACTTCTTGTGGAAGGACTAACTGCTAATCTCATTAGCATCATGCAACAACGTGATCAATGATTTCTTGTCAATTTCATAAAATCAGAATGTCGTGTCATAAATGAAGAGAATGTTGTGATCATGAAGGGGGTCAGGTCTGGAGATAACTGTTATCTTTGGGTTAATCAAGAGCCAGCATGCTCAAAATAGGAGACAAAAGTAGAAAACATTATTACTCAAAATGATGGAATCTGTGACACGCTACACTCTCAAAAGAGTGATTATCTCTTGTCTGAAAAAAATATTTCAAGAGAGTGTGTATCTGTTGAGGACAAGTGCTCTCAACTTGTGTGGATGGACCAAAGAATGTCTAAATATAATGTCACACAGAATGCCATGACATTGTACTTCAAAAATTCCAATACAGACAGCTTGAGAATATATCTTTATGAGGGTTTGTGGCAATTAGTGACATGTGGGAACATTCTTAAGGACATTGCATATATTCAAGAATCAGATTTAATGCATCTTAAGTAGAGGTACGTAATTTTTGATTTCATCATTAATTCACTTATTCGAAGAAAACTCATTCAAAGGCCCATCACTCTATAAACACTTCACTACATCATATTGCACATTTTCTCTCCTATCTTCCATTCAAAATTTGCTTATTTTTTTCTCTACAAACTCCTATCAACATGTCTCAACAATCATCTATTTTGACTTCCAAGAAGTCATCCTTCAAGCTTGAGTCTAGGGTTCATCAACTATCAGAAGATGTCCTAGATGTTTCTCCTTTGAACGTGGTCATTCCTGCTGCTTTACCCTAGTGTGAACGTGTAGAAAATAAGGATTGTTATTCAGCGTTTTTCACATGTGTGTTTTAGTTTTCTTGTGAGCCAAGCAATTGTCTTTTGATGATTGTTCTGGACTAGGTGTGTATTTGTATTTTGTCCACTCAAAGCTTTTAAGCAAGAGTGTTTGTATTTGAATAAAGCTTTTAAGTAGGGTCAAATATTTTTTTGAAGAGTGTCTTCGCATTTTTGAGTTGTTTGTTTAAGATCATTGTTGTGATTAAGGGGGAGTGAGAAGGGTCTCATATCTAGGAGTTACTAGGTAGAATTGTCATTGGGTAGTGATTATGTGAAAAGATTGCAAACGGTGGTGTTTGCTATGGATATACGAATTGATACTATTAATAGTGAAGTTCCTTCCTGGCTTGGTAGCCCCCAAAGTAGGTGTGATTGCACCGAACTAGGTTAATAACTCTCTGTGTTCTTTAATTATGTCTTTTTCTTTTATTGTGTTTTAATCTTGTTGTTTTTTGGTGTTATATCATCGTGTTCAACATTGTATATCAGTTGCCAAAGTTTAAATTCATGAAATGGTATGAAATACCATTGTAGCTGCTGCAACGTGCTGAAGAATCAAATAAATATTCAAGTTACAATAACGCAAGCAAGCTATGACGATACTACAAATTGAAGCTTTAAGAAGAAGTGCAAAGAAGACTTTGTGGCTCAACAACAAAAAGCTCAATTGTATGTATATGTTGTATGCAACGCCCCGTTTATTATTTAATTATTTAATTTAAATAATTGGAAATTGTTGTGTATTGTGTGTTGTGTGAAGTTGGTAGCGTCTTTAGGGAAAAATTATATTTTAATATTATATGGATTTAAATAATTTATATTATATTAAATAAATATTAGAATATGAAGGGAAAGGGTAAGACGGTAATTGGACAAATGAATAGTGAGGGAAAGATGGAAAATCCTTAGTTGAGGTCTAAGCGTTATGTTTGGAGTTTAGGAAAAAGGAAATCAGTTCATGAAAACTGATTGTGAGTGAGAAGCGAGAACAAAGGAAGAAGAAGGAGCTAGGGCAAGAGCTTGAAGAGGAGAATTCCAGCTAGTGAAAGAAATCGTCCGTCAAATTAAGGTAAGGGTGGGATTTCTTTCATCTCCTAAGGGTATTATAATATGAATAGTTGGCATAGGATTGTTGAGTAGGAATTCATGAGGTTGGAGGAATTTTTGATGAAAAACATGTTAGAACAATTAGGAAGTGTTGGAATTGTTGGAATTGTTTGAGTTAGGTGTTTAATTGTATGAAGAATGGTGAAAATTATGAGTTTTCTGGCCTTAAGAAGGGTTTTGGAATGTAGGGATTGTAGCAGGGTCGGGCTGGTCACAGAGGAAAAACTGCAGAAATCGCAGTTCTCGCTTAGCGAGAGTTTGAGAATTTTGGACCCTTCCTGGCAGATAGTTACTCGCTTATCGAGCATGAGGTCGTTTAGCGAGAAATAGAGTGAAAAATAATTTATTTTTATTTTGGAAAATGATCTAAAATCCTTTATTTAATATATTAATGAATGTGGATTGATGTAGTGATGTTAGAGGCATGTATGGAGGGTTTATGAGCTTGTTTAGAAGGATAATGAATATAACATAATAGAAACATGAGTTACTATGTATATATGTTGTTGATGTTGCTATGTGTTGTTGTTGTTACATGACGTTGATGTTGTTATATGTTGTTGTAGCTGTTGACGCATGTTGTTGATGTTGTTATGTGTTATCATTGATGTTGTTATATGTTAATGTAGTTGATGATGCATGTTGTGGATGTTGTTAGGTGTTGTCATAGTTGTTGTTATATGTTGTTATTATTGTTGATTGCATGAAGTAGTTGTTGTAGACATAAATATTGTCATTAATGGTGCATGGCATGTGCATAGTTGGGGATGATGTACCAAGGTTGGGTATATCCATCGGAATTCCAAAGGGAATTGTTGTGTTGTTGGTGTGGTCATTATAAACACCCTAAATTTGCCCTCACCCATTCACACCTTGGCTTGTGATCTTTTCATATGCATAAGTTCAATCATAGCATCCCATATTGCATATTTGCTTCACTGCATTGTTTCAAAGTCATCTGCATCTAGGGTTTATGATCTGAGCAATCCAAGAGCTTCTTGAGCCACTCCAAAGGTCATCAATCACTTCAAAGGGGTCCATGTATGTTCAAGCATCATATTATATCCTTTCAAAGTCAAGAATGTCAAAAAAATTACAAGAACTGGGAATGGCCTGGAAGCAGAGCCAGGTTTGACTGCACAGATGACCTAGAATTAGGGTTTTGGTTTCAGAGGCCATAACTCCAAATTTTTTGGTAATTCTTGTTTCTATTGGTCCCTATATGGTATAGGGATCATGCATATCAATTTTCATGAAGAAATTCCATGGGGAAGGCATCTGATCAAGAGTTGACTTTTTGAGCAAGTCAGTGCAAAATCAGGGCATCTGAGGCCCCCAATGACCCAACCAAGGGGTGTTCTTCATCATTTTGATTGTGTATGATCTTTATTTGATCATAGAAGATGTTATAAGTTCACAAAATTGAAGAATTTCAAGCCATTTGCAAAGTTGACTTTTTGGGAAAATGACTTGTAATGGAAACTTGCCATTTTGGGAAACTTTTTCAACCCTTGCTTTTTGATTCAAAAATGCTTCAAATGGAAAAACTTTGGTCATGAAAGTTGTAGAATGGATCATTCCCTTTTCAAAAAGTACAAGAACTCATTCTAATTCATTTTGGATCAAAAGTTATGGCTTGTCAAAGTTGGGAAAAATCACATAATTTCAAGTTTTCTACCAAAGAGGCAAAGTTGCAAAATCCCTTGCCAAGGCAAATTAAGACCTCAAAGTGACTTCTAAACTTCACACAAACATAAACCAAGGCCTAAAGATCAGATTGCATCAAAAGTTCACTCATTTTCATGACTTGTGGATCAAGAAATTCCAAAAGGGCCAAAAGTTCACAAATTTGCAAAATGATCCATAACTCTTCATCCACTTGAGCCAGCTCACAAAATCTGATTTCATGACACCCCTTGATCCTTGCTGCGCATAGCTATGCCCCTATCTCTGCCTGCCACTTGCCCATACTTCCAAGTACAACTCTCTTGACTTTTTGCAACTCATCCCATACCAATCCCACAGTGACACAACAACTCTCTGCCCAATCCAGACTTTACAAACACATTCCAAGGCTTCATTTTCATAACACACACAAGCCTGAAAGAGATCATAAGCCATAGTTCCAAGTTTATGCCTCATATGCAAAACCATTCGAAACATACAGCACAAGCATCAAACACACAAACAAACTTCACAAAACATCTCAGCACACTCTTCTGATCATTCCCCTGCCCTCACTTTGCCCTAAAACCTCCTGAAATCAAAACACGATTTCTCTCCCTCACTGAACAGAACTCACTGAATCTCTCAAACCAACCATTTTAAACTCCAACCAAGCCTTGCAAACTTCTCAGGGGGATCATTGGAGGTGATTGGAAGCAAGGAGCTGGCCAGAAGGTTGCAAACTGAGAAAGATCAAGCTCAGGTACCTCAAGAACTTTTTTTCCAGAAGTTGTTTTTTATGTTATAGAATTATTGCTTATGTTCCACTGATCATTCTGGTGTTCTTAGTTTTTAAAATGATTGAGTTTTGAGCTTGAACCATGTCTCTGAAAGTTTGACCTAAAAACTTCTTTGATTCGATTCGTGTTTGTGTTGAGAGATAAACATGATTTTGTGCTTGATTCGTGTTTAGGGTGGGTTGGCCGGAGAAGATGACCGGAACACTGTTCCGGTCATCTGAAAGTAATTAGGGTTTCTGATTAGGGCTTAATCATAATTAAGCAATTTTGAATGTGGGCCGTCCATTCGCGCGCCAAGTCAATTCCCGCCCCCCTGACTTTGAATCTGGACCTTTGGATGATTTGACTTTCCTTTTTTCTCATTAAAATCATTTTAAATTCATTTGTTTTGTATTTAATTTGTACGAATTTTAAAAAATAGCAAAAAATGTTTAAAAATTATAAAAAATTTTGTCAAGGTTTTCATTATTTTTCAGAACACAAAAATATTTTTATTTTTATTTTTTGCATTAAAAATTATTTTTAAATCATTTAAAAGTTTATTTTTAATTAATTAATGAAAATTAATTAATTAAAAATACTTTTAGGTATTTAAAAATCACAAAAAAATTCATGTAACCTTTAAAAACATTTAGAAACATTGTCCAACTCTTAAACCAAATTTCTTTTTTGTTCTTGATGCCTTTTGATCATTTTCCATGGAATTAATTTCATTTCAAGGCAATATTTTGTTTCAAACTTCAAAAATTCATTTATGCCTAACCATTGAGAGTTGGACAATGATTATTTTTGCATTGCATCTTGCATAACATGTAGTTTATAGGATAAAATTGGCATGAATTGATCTTGCATTTTCATTTTGTTTTGCAATTTTCTTGACAAGGTACCTTAAAACCCTAACAAATCTTAGAAAATTAATAACTCTCACTAGGTTAAGAGTTGGGTCCCCTCCTTTGGGTAGTGAGTTTGTATAGGTTTAGGGTTCCTTTGATCCCATTTTCACATTTTTATCATGTTGTTTGCTTCTGGTTTTGGATTCTTGCTTTGTATGATGCATGAAACCCTAATTTGTGCCTTCTCTTGCATCCATTTTTCATTTGCTTGCATCCATTGGCTTGCCATGACATTTTGTGCTTCCATTTGATTCATATGACATCTTAGGACATATTAGAATCATGTTTATTCATTGCATCTTTCATTTGCCATGTTATATGTCCATTGCACTTCATAACTTTTCATGTTTGTTCATGGTTCTAAACATGCTTCTCATGCATCCATGTGTTTGTATGATCATTCTAATGCCTTGCCTCATGTTTGCATCATCTCATAACATCATTAACATCATACTTATGCTTCTGGTTTTGGTTTTCATCATTGCATTTCATCTCATTTTGCATTGCATTTCATTTCTTTACTAACTTTTCAGGTGGTAAGTTGTATTGAGAAGTGAATTTGCCTTCACTTCTCACAATCTCTTTTCATCTCTCTTATGCATCATTGCTGCATTTTATCTTGTGTATTGGCTTTAGCTTTCTCATTATTGTTCATCTCACTTTCTTTCTTCAAGCAACTTGACTTCTTAAGTGAAGCAAGTTGTTTTGCTTCTCTTTGCTCCTTTCATCTGCTTCTCTCCTTGGTGGTTCCTTGAAGATTTCTTTCTTAAACCTCACAAACCCTAGGAATGACCAAGCATGATAATAATTAGGGTTTGATTAGTCCCCCATTTAACTTTTACCTTTGTGTCTCTTTGGGTCTTCTCTTCTCATCTCATAATCAAGGACTAAACCCTAAAGGTTTTAAGGCTTTGTGATTAAGCTTTTGCCTGCATCCTTCTATTAGGATGGAGTGTATAAATTTAATCCTAAGTGTTAAACCCTTAATGTGTTTAAATCCTTTAATCAATTCACTTAATAATCATCAAGACATCAAGCTTGTAACTTGGGCCTTGCATTAGGGTTCTAATTCTTCCTTAATTGGTTAAGAAGGACTAACCCTAGTGTTAATGGACAAGTCCCCCTCAAGTTGTCTTACAAACCATAAAACTCACTTCTTCATCTTATCATTAACTAAAATCCATCTAATAAAGGCTTTGTTTTGTCATGAGGCTAATCCCTAATCATGGATTAAGTTGAGGAGCTTTCCTCAGCTTAAACATTCTCATCTATTATCCTTCTATTAGGATGGTGTAATGAGTCTGTTTAATCCCTGATTATGGCTTAATCTCATTACTCAACACTAAACAAAAACAACAAAAACATCTAAATAATCACAAGTAGGTTAATGATCTTAATCCTACATCAAAGGTGATTAAGTGTGAGATGCTGACTTCACACTTAAGGTATTCTCATTACCCCTAATCAGAGGGAGGATGTGATGAGTTTACTAATCCATTGGTTTAGGCTTAAGCTCATTAACTTATGACAAACTTCAAAAAGAAATAAAAGACTGAAAACTCAAAAACAAACAAAAATCGTCTCCTCCGGGATTCTTTTCTCATCATCTTCACTCACAAACGAGAACTCGCTTCTTCCGTCTAATGCAAGACAGTTTGCACCTGAGCCAGACAGGTCATACACTTGAGCATTGACAAGCAAGCAGTTCACAAGTCAATTTATCTTTCAGTCTCTTTGGGTCGAACTACGGTGTTCTGACTTCCTCATTGCACGAGAGGATACGTAGGCATAACTTACCAGTTATCGAACAAAAGTCTCTGTACATTCCCCCTCTTTCCAGCTTTATTCTTTTAGCCTCATGATCTTGAGCATTTCATTTTTGTTCTTACACTGACACCTCACTTATACACTTCACTTCTCTTACACTGACACCTGTATATCCTTTTCCAGCTCTTTTATACACAGATAGCACTGACACTACCCCTTTAAATCACAAATCTTTTAAGCGTGGATCCCGTCGAGTACGACGGACAATCTGGGTGCTAATACCTTCCCATGTTGTAACCAACCCCCTTTCTCAGTCTCTCTGGTTCGCAACCGTCTTATCCATATCTTTTCTTAGGTTTATGCAGCATTACCTTTCCTCCGGGATAAAAATGCCTAGCTGGCGACTCTTTTCTTTCCTTCTGAGTTCACCCCTGTGTGTTCTCACCCCTTCTCGCCGACCGTTCGCGTCTGTACCCCTTCTGACCAGGTGTCATTTTGGTGGGAGCGACAGTCATGAAATATGGATCGTACGTGACCATGAAATAGGGGTCGAGGGTGTGATCGTGAAATAGGGATCATACTGGACCATGAAATAGGGGTCGAGAGTTCCGATGAAAACTGGATCATGAAACAGGGATCGATAAATGGTATCGCATGCATTGAGTCTGGTGGAGTCTCATTTGCATTTGTTGTTGTTTGTGTGCATAATATCATTATGGTTTTTGGTGTGTTTGTTTAGTGTTAATTGATGAGAAGTGATGAATTACTTGACGATACTTTCTTTTATTTGTATTATGTCTACATTTTGTTGGTGTAAGTATCTCACTTCTGTTTGAATGTTACCCCTATGTTGGTAACGTGCAGGTGATCAGGAATAGTAGAGTTCATGGTTGGGGAAGTCGGTGCATTTCACGTTAGAGGAGTCGGCTCTGATACGTACTTTGGGGTATCGGGACGATGATCATTTTTCCATTGCTTATTTATTTAAGAAAAACATGTTACCATTGAATATTTTTTTTGTGTTTCTTTATAGATTTCCGCTGCAAGTAAAATATTTTTTTTAATACATATAAGTTTAAGCCGTGTTTTTAAGAGTATGTAACACTCAAAATTATTTTTATATTTAATTACTCTGATATTTTATTGAAAATTTGTGGGGAGTATTTCGGGTGTTACATTGTACACAACGTAAAATGCTTACTATGTGTTACCAGTCAAGTGAGACATCAATTCGTGAAGCATAGTGACTTAATTGATATTGATGGTTAACCTGGAAGAAGCATTATTTTCTCATAAAGGAGTACATCAGAAAGAAGCTCAAAGCTCATGAAAAGAAGTGCTAATTCTCATCATCAGAAAGCTTCTAAGAAATACAAAACTAGTTGTTTTATAATCTCTTAGAGATTAATTATTAGAAATTTTTGTATTAGAAAGCAGGGAGCTTCTTCTCACTGTCGCTCCCAGGATTTCCATCCTGGTACATACGCGAAAGTGGTGCAAAAAAGGAAGAGTCGCCATTCAGACATTTTTATCCCGAAGGAAGGGTAATGTTGCACAAACCCAGAAGAAGGAGAAAGTGGGGTCTCACGAACCAAAGAAAAAGGGTAAGGGAGTCAGTTATGAACTGGGAAGGTTTTAGCACACCAGATTGTCCGTCGTACCTGTCAGGATCCATGCTTGCTAGCACTGTTTCAAAGGGTGAGGGTATCTGCTACTACTGTAATTGCTATTGGAAAGGACTGAAAAGAAATAAATAAGAATGAGATGAAAGGATAAGGAAATTAAATGGCTCGGAGAATGAGGAAAGAAACTGAAGGATTGTGTTCAACAAGTGTTGTCGCTTGTGCCTACATATTTCCTTTATGCAGTGAGAAAGTCAGAACACCATAGTTCGACTCAATAAGACTGACACAACTTGCTTGTGTTCTTTTTGGGATTTGAACTGCTTATTCCTATGCTCAGGTGTTACAGGCTCGTCTAAAAGGAGTGTGTTTATTGTCTTACAAAGGACAAGTAGAAGCAAGTTCTTTCGTTTAGAGTGAAGGAGATGAGAAGAGAATTCCCGAATGAAAGACGCTTATTGTTTGTTTGAAGTTTCTTAGAAGCTTTTTATTTGAGAGTTTTCATAGAAGAGTGTATTCAAGTATCATTCAATAGAGTGTGTACTTCTTACATCACTTCAAGATGGAATGAAGAAGAAGCACACCTAAGTATGGAGAATATCCCCAAACGTAGTTATAAGGATTGAGGCTCAAGCACACTAGCCTACTTTATTTATGAAGTGCTTTTTTTTATTGTTTTTGGATGAAGAAGTGTTTTTTTAGGTTTCTTTGTTAAACAACTTCATGTGGAAAAATTGTGCATCATGACAGACAAGCTCACATTACCCCAAGATGGGATAGATGCAAGTTACCCATGGAATAAGGATATGACACAAGAAGTCATTTCAACCTTTATTAGGTGTTTTTTTAGCTTTTGTTTTGAGATGAGAAAGAGAAATACTCAAAAGAGACTCAAAAGGTGAAATTCTAAAGGGAAAATAACAATCCTAAGAGTTGTCATGCTTGAAGGTCCTAAGGTTAGTGTGGTATGAGATCTATATCCTAAAATAAAGGAGAAATATAGGAAAATAAATAATAATAATAATAATAATAATAAGAAGAAGAAGAAGAAGAAAAGAAAGCAACTTACTTCCAAGAATGAAGTTAAGTTGTTTCTAAGAGGGATGAGAGAAGATTGTACAAGCAAAGAATCTTTAAATTCTTAATCAAACATAAATTGAAGTTGTAAAAAGATGAGGGAAGAATTTAGAATGTGGATTCACATCCACACTCTTATGACTTACCATAGCCCCTGAAAAGTTAGCAAATGAAAAACAATTGCAAATAAGAAGTAAAAGGGGAATCAAAAAAGTAAAGAAGCCACATGAAAGGGATCCCAGGGTATAATAACCCTACAAGTCAGAACCTAATCAATAATAAGCTCTAAGAAGCCTAAGGTACCAAAGGAAAACCAAACTAGGTCAAAGAAGAACCAAAGAAGCAAACAAGTTCACAAAAAGCAAAGCTTAATAAGTATGAGTGAATATGGCCTATAACATGGATGAAAGTATGCATGAATCATCAAAGTCATAATTTGATGACCTATAAGAATGCCTAAGATGATATGATATGAACATACATAGGATGCATGAATTAGTTCATAATGAAATGAGATAAAGAAAAGAAAACAAGTTCATGTTCACATAAGAAGAAACAAACAAGTTAAGATTATAAGTCAAAGATGAAGACTGGATATGAATGAACGCAAGTCAGTAGCATATGACCAATATGGAATTATGATAATGCAAGTATGATCATACCAAATTCACATATAAAATATGTCAAGACAATTCAAGCAAGTATGCAAAAGAAGAAAACATAAGAAGTGAATGTCAAATACTTGAGATGCAAGGCACAAATGCAAGATGATACACCAAAATGAATGCACATTAGCATGAAATCAGTAATATAAACAATATGAAATTCACATGAGATGATTGGATGAGCATACTTGATGCATACAAGAAACATGTGAAGCATGAGAATAGATGAAGTGAGAATTTAGGTCAAAGTCCACATAAGGATGCACAAACACAAACCAAAATCAAACACAAGCCAAAAGACCTATAATATGAAATAGATGACCTATAAATGTCAAAACATGTCCTACAATATCACACAATAAACCTCAAGCAATGGCACAAGTGCCTCCTAAGACTAGGGTTAAGGGATGGCAAGCAAGGATCACAAAAGTTACCTCAAACACAAGCTATCAAACAAATACCCAAGAAAATTCAAAAATTATGAAAATGCATCACATATGACCTAAGTCAGAGTCAAAACACATGTCAAAAAATCACACCAAAATTCAAAATGAAACCACTTCAATCAATGCTTCAAAGTCACATAAGTTCAAAGAAGAAACAATGCACAAGATGAGGATCAAAATGCAATATGAAATGAGTTTAAAAATATGAAAAAAATATTTTTAAACAGTTAAAGATGTTGATGAAATAATGCACAAAGAGTTGATGCAAAATGTTTTTGGAGCATGTAAAACAATTCCTCAAAGTTCAATTATCAAAGGAAGAAACAAATTTGGAAGAAAATAAATAAAAATATGAAGAAAATTTAATAAAGTCAGAAACAAAAATATTAAACAATTATTTAAATGTTTAAAGATGCTTCATGATTTTTTTAGTAATTTTTTTATGCTTAGAAGTAATTTAAAAAAAAAGGAAAACTATGAAAAAAAGAAATTAAAATATGAAAAAACATGAAGGAGGTGCAGAGATAGCAAAATCCACTTTGAAAACACACAAATGAGCTCAGGGAGGGGGTCTAGTTAGCAAGGTCAAGGCCTGGTCCAAAAGCGCAAATCTACATCATTATGGTGTTCCAGTCAACAAAGATTGACTCTAATATGAGCCACATAATGGATCTAACACGCACAAATCAAGTCAATCATTCAAAGTCCACAAGATAAGAGGTCAAGATTTAAATCATACAATAACATGCATGTGGAGCCTAGCATTGAACACATCAGATTTTAAGTTTATAAAATGAATCGTGTGAGCAATAATACACATTTTTAATGCGTTGGCATCATTCAAGCCATTAGATCAAGAAAATGAACGGAGGAGATTTCGTCTTCCTTAACAAGACCTCAGATCATCTGCAAATGACTTAGACACCGGAATCCTAGCTCCGATCATCTTCTTTAGTGGCTTCAACAACAAAATTTTCCAAAAATCAAAATGATCACCACAGTTCCACTCATTATTTCATGTTAAATTCAAAGAAGAGAAGTTTGAGAGAAAATAATTGAAATCTAAAGAATGAGGGAACTCTAGCCCTAACCACATGAGTTAAAGACTTATAATGGATATTATTGGGCCTGACCATGGTTATGAATCCAAAGGAACCATTGTTAGTGAGATTTGAATCATTTTGCAAAATTGCAATTTCAAGTGAATGTGATCATTGGCAGGTGCATGGAACTGATTATGGTTATGGAGAACTTGCATTTTTTGTACTAATCATAATGTAATTGGAGTTGGTCCTTGTGAATGCATGGTTTTTGTGTTTGGATGGTTTTTGTATTTTGGTAACTTGTGAAATAAGTGAGAAATATGTCATGAAACCACTTGATCCAAAATCCAAATTTGAGCCAAATGATGTGTATTTGCATGTTGTGGTATGAATTTGGAAATTAGAAGCATGTACACACCAATTTGAGGCCCTTTGCAAAAAGTGAAAAATTGGAATCCATGAGAAACCCTAAAAACCATCTTGAACTCTTTTGATCATAACTTTTGAACCTAGAATGATATGGATATGATCTTCTACTTTTTGGAAATGTAAAAGGATGATCTTCAACTTTAATGTTTGATAAAAATCCATTTGAAGCTTTTTTGATGATGGAAAGTCAAGTTGAATGTGAGGTATAAAGCTTCCAAAAATAGAAACTTCTAATTACAAGTCATATCCATTTTTAGTAACTTTTGCGATGAGCTTTGATTCTTGATGAATGATGATATTCTTGACATTTATTGACAAAATAAAGGTTTATGAACTTGAGGATCATGATTTTGATCTTAAAAATTAATGGTTGACTTTTCTTCTCCATTGTTGACTTTTGCTTAGTTCTCAAGTAACTGATCCACTGAAAGCCCTCCATAAGGAATCAATGGACAAAATTCCATCCATGAAAACTTGTTAACATATAGAATGCCATGAGAACAAGTTGGAACCAAAATCTTGAGAATTTATTGCTTTAGCACAAAACCCTAATTTGGACCATTTGTGTGGGAAATGAGGCACTGAGCCAACTTCTTGATCAATTCACCTTTTGGAATAACTGGCCACATTCATGCTTCCATGCCTAAGCTGCTGAAACTCAAACTCCTTTTGGGTCCTTAGAGAACTCGGAAAATATTTCTCCATAAAAGTTGCCTTAAACTGTTCCCACACTTTCAGAACCTCTTGCACCGTCATGAGAGTAGAAGTACTTTCCCACCATCTAGCAGCAAGACCTTTCAACGAGTGTGAGGAAAAAGTAACCTTGTTCTCCTCACTGCACAACAAAACCTTGAAGATTCTCTCCATACCAGTTATCCATTCATGAGCGCTTACCGGATCTAATCCGCCATGAAATTCTTGAGGGTTCATGCGGAAAATGTCACGGAAAGTTCCACCTTCAGCTTCAGGAACGACCACCTGAGGATGAAGACCCCCATTCATTTGGTGTACCATCTCCTGCATAAACTAGTTCTATTGTTGCTACATCTGCTGCATGAACTGATACAAAGGAGCATTCCCATCACCACCCGACGGATTCCCAACAGGAGGAGTGGCATTATGCCGACCACGAGTTCTATGTCCACTAGCCATATCCCTAAATGTCATCAAACAGGATTAAGTTGATCAGGCTCAATACCATAAACATAACATTTAGTTCTATAGAGATATTACATATATGAACGGAAATAAACACTTATAATATTCCAAGGCTAGGTCGAGGATACGACCATGCTCTGATACCAATTGTAATACCCATATATAAAATACATACATCAAAGCATATTTTTCATATATAAGTTCAAGTTTGGTACTGAAATACAAATAAGTTCTTAGTACAACACATTATAAAATTTTAGCCAACTAAATACATAAGGTACTACAACAAAAAGGCTAACAATAATACAAGATGTAAAAATAAAAGAAATCTAAGAACTAGATCCGAAGATCTCAAAATATCCATTGCGGAAGCAAAGCCATCAAGAAGTAAGGATAATCAAACTGCCTTATCCTTACCCTTTGCGAAACCTGAAGTACCTAAAAATATATCAACAACATGGGGGTGAGATAACAACATCTTAGTGAGTTCCCTATCTTAGAGTTCCCTCGGCTCTAAAGGTTCAAACTAACCACTATTCAAGTCTAAGGTCACTTCCCTATAAGGAACCAAAACAAGATGAAACATTTATTCAACGTTCTCGACCCTTCACGTGGGACTCAATGTAATACCCACCTCAAGGGCTTACCATTTGCTTCCTGTGGGACTCAGTGTAACACCCACCTCAAGACTTTATTGATGCTTCCCGTGGGACTTAGTGTTATACCCTCCTCAAGACTACTCAATGCTTCCCGTGGGACTCAGTGTTATACCCACCTCAATACTTACTCAATCCTTCCCGTGGGACTCAGTGATATATCCACCTTAAGACTTTATCGATGCTTCCCATGGGACTTAATGTTATACCAACCTCAAGACTTTATCATTCAAGCTTCCCATGGGACTCAATGTTATACCCATCTCAAGCCTTTACCATAATACATCTTCAACAATTTCGTATCAACTTAGGGTTGTTCTAACCACCTCACAAGTTATACATTTTCATTTCCAAAAGATCACAATTACCTAACTAACATAATTACGGTTAATTAGAAAAGTCGAGTAAAAGTCGGATAAAAAATAATATTTCTTAATCTCATAAGATAGAATGTATTATTAGCTTCAAATCGATATAAAGAACAGTTAAATCAGATAAAGGATGTAGAAGTTATGAATTTTTAATAGTATAAAAAAATATTTTTCCTCAACTTATAGTGTTAACCGGTTAACGTATTTGGTTAACCGGTTAATCAGATCATATTTTCACTTCCAGTAGCGCATCTAAGTTTCAATAACCGGTTAACCATATGGTTAACCGATTAATGGACAGTTAGTAGCAGAAAACCTGCATTTTTAAAGTACATAATTTCTCCAAACTCAATCTAAATAACACCAAACATCAAAACAATTATCAACAGAGGTTACTACACCTATAGTCAGCATACTCATTCATTTAATCGATATTTCAACTATTCAAACTCTCGATTCTAAGATTTTTAGAATTTTTTAACTAAACATCAAGAACACTATAACCTCTAAAATAAAATTATCTATCTAGAACACACCTCTCCCAAAGATGATTGAGAAGATTGAGAGATGAATGGATGGTGAAACTTCAAGACCAAGAGCTTTCTTCTTCTTCTTCTTCTTCTTCTTCTTCTCTAAGCTTTTCTCTTCTTCCCTCCTTGCTCTTCTTTCTCTTCCTCTTTCCCTTTCTCTTGTTATGTTTCTATGTTACATAACATAAAGAAAACAAACTTAGGTCTTATACGAGAAAGTATGATTTCCTCCCAATGGGTCAAAATAGAGGGTATCTAAAAATGTCTCTTAATCAACATTTTAATAAAACTTTTGAGTTAGATAATATTAGTCAATATAAATTAATTCACCTATTGCTCTAATTATTTTTGTTAAAATATCTCAGAGAAACCTGGAACCCTATAGATATCAAATAGTATTATTCAGAGCATTAAAATAAAAATATAGGGTGTTAAAATATGAGAAACCCTTGAGGCTTGTTGAGAGACACTTGGCTCTTAGTCTTTGGCTTTGAATGACCACAACTTGCAAACCAACTGATCACACACCATATGCTTCAACCAATGATATGTATGCTTCATCTTTCTATGATATTGGTCGCGACTTCCTGAGTCTAATGGTTACTAACTGCAAGTGCACAGTCTATCGCGTAAAAATAAAAGATATCGATCCCACAGAGACTCGATAATCAACCTAGTGATGTCGGGTGTTGCTATGTTTAGCTAAGGCGAGCGATGTTTTTTGGTTTTAAAGGATTAAGAATTAATTAAATTAAATTAATGATATAAATTATCGGTATGTAATTGATTTCACCTTCGCGAATCCAATAGAGGGTCGGCTTGTTAATATTTATTAAGTTATCTTTCCGTAGAAACTCTCGGTCTAAAAGTCCTCGACTCACACCCTCGTGTTCTTGCCTAATACTATACTCCTAAGTTCAATTGAGCGCTCTTGCTATGTCAATTCAAGTTAGAAATAATTTTTGGAAACCTAAAGGTTCTAATTGGTTTTAAAGCGCTTCCGTTGTGTTTAAAACTAATGCTCGATTTCAGCTATCTGATTAGAATCTCACACTCCCGTGGTCTTAATCCTAGTCTTTTATACTCTCGTAACGAAAGTTAATTAAAACAAGAAATCGAAACCAAATTATAACTTAATTTAAGGTTTTAGCCTTATTCTATCGAATTCATTCTGGTTTACACAATTACATATTGATTAACGATTTAGCTAGACATATTAAACAAAGAAAGGTAGAAGTGTACGAAATGCACAATATAAATAAATGCGATAATAAATAAATAAGCATTAAAATCAGAAACCTGATTGCAATATCCTTGATCAACCAAACTTCGAAACTTGAAACAAATACAATAATGTAGTGGCTAGAAACAATAAAAGTGGTGATAGATTCCTAATGGCGGAAACTATAACTAAGGTTCGGTAAAGGAAAATAAAACAAATGCGATACTGAAAAATAAAGGCGAACTTCAAAGAATAAAAATGGCAGAAATTGGACATAAAACGAAGCTCTCCCATTGCAATGGCAGAGAGCTCTATTTATAAGCATTGAGGTAGGGTTTGTTGAGAAATAATAGGCTTGGACTCCGATTGGGCTTGAGACCGGGTTGCATAGACTGAGTGAACTAGAGTGAGGAAACTTCTCTGCGTGATCGAAAGAATCTCGTTAAATTTTGACTTTTGTTTCATATGTTACGACTTTTACGTTTCTACATAATTAATTTGAAACGAACTTCTGGTATTTGAGACGGGTAACTTAACAATGAGATGACCAACTCAACTCCAAGTTGGGCATCTGAACAATGAGACGATCGTCTGGTGATGGAGACAATCATTTGACAGTAAAAATGCAGAAATGCATTTTTTCTATTGTTTTCCTTCTTTTTTGCCGTGGTTTCTTGTTCTAAAAGCTTCCTTTTGTATTTTTGCCTCCAAATGACATGTCCGATCAAATGTCTGCAAAACAAACACAATTCACACGTAATGTCGTCCAAAACAGATAAATAAACATATTAAATAATCGAAATCTCATTAAATAATCGATATGAATTCGAGTTATCAAATTCCCCAGACTTGAATCTTTGCTTGTCCTCAAGGAAACAATCAAACATGGTTTTAATTAGAATACCTCTACATGCAGACACGAAACATAACACCTATTTGTACGTGGTCATGTGACTTTATGTTAAAATGACCGATATTAACTCGAACACTAAAAATACACTAATGACACTAAAACCGAATAACGTTCTTAAACCCCCCATATAAAAACAAAAGTAAACATGTTGTTATAACTTAGCCTGATGCTCTTACATCTATTTCACCCGGTTTCATTCTGATGCAATCACATTAAGCCCTTTACCCTTGCACGCACATAGTGACATATCCTATTAGTGAATTTGATCCTTCTTTTCAAACGGGGTCTGGTACACAAGTGCGGTAACCCTTTATCTAACCGAGTGTAAGTCGTGGGGGATCGAACAGTAATTCACCCTACCGAGTTCAGAACCAGATTCCTCTGAACCAACAGACATCAGTCTTTTTTTTGCTTTACCTTTTGTGCGGCTTAATTGTTTTACCAATGGCTTGCAATAACTTAATATTTTTCTTTTTCTTCCTTTTAGGCATTTTTGCGATCAATCACTTATTTATACCGACTTTCCACATAGCTTGTACTTTAGGTGATGTTGACTGCTAATATAAACTACTCCGGGGCTAATTTAGACTTAAAGCTTAGACTTTGGTATAATAGGTATCCAAATTGATATCGCTTCTAAGGGTTCAAGGTGTCAAGACTGTATAAATTTTGTTAAGTCTTTCTCAGTTTCTCTAACAGTGCATATTAACCTATATACTTGAAGGGTATGTTAAATGAAAACATTGTAAAGGAATAATTTTTTTTCAATAATGCTAAAAAAAACTGGAGAAAATTTAAAACTAAATACTTCGATTCATTTAATTAGGTTTCGTACAATGAAATGGGAAATCTAATACCTTCTCTCACACTATCTCGAACATTGTCCTCAATGTTGGGAGATATTGGTACACTTCTAAAAATAACAATAAAAACATAACAAAAACAAAAAACTAATAAAACTAAAAACTAAAAAGAAACTACTCCTGCGGTGGTGGTGTGTTTGGCCTCTGCTTCTGGCTAAGTGTTCTGGTACACCTACATGATATATGAAATCATGTATACCATGAACTTCTCTAGTTAGGTCACCGAGTGCTTCAGTGTTGACAGCTATTTGTCTTCCATGAGCTGCTTGAGTGACTTCCATTCTTCCCATTCTCTCGGACATATCCTGGTATTTCTTCTTTTGCATCTCATGGTTCCGCATGATGGCCTCCATAATGTCATCCATAGACGCGGGTTGTTGATTCCTTCTCCGGCGTCTAGTGGATGTGCTGGTGCTAGTGAAATCAATGGCTCTCTGCTCAACTCTCTCTTCATCATCCAAAATCTACTGGACTTCATCGACTTCGGCGTCTTGTCTATATTCCTATGCAGCCGCACCTAGTGAAGGAGCTCTGAGATCAAAATGCCAGTTGGCTCAAACTCTCACATCTGTCCTGGTATGATAGGGAAGGATGGTGCTTCATATGATCTTCCCGTTGGCAACCAGGTTGTATCTTCCATCCTTCCTTGCCTTGATCAGGTGACTGGACTTGCTGAACTCCATGTCAAGGTATATGGAAGGTGCTCCATACAGCTGGTTCAGGTTTTTCTCTAAACCCAGCTTAAGCGCAATATCGATAATCATACCGCCAAAGCAGAAGGGTGATTTCCCTCTGTTACATATATACTTGATGTTGTCGAAGATGAAAGCGACGAGGTTTACTCGCATATTGAAGAAGGCATAGTAAATCAAGAACAACTCCCTTTGATTTACTTTATGGTTGTTGTCCCTCCTGAATATGACACTTGACACATCCCTCTAAAATTATCGGATGGCGGGGTTTTGAATATGTGTTGCATACAACTCCTCCCATCCATCCTCTCTCTCTCTCTCCTGACAATTCCTCCCACAGATCAAAAGCGTTGATCTGCTAGTCTCATCCTTTCAGAATGGTTAGGTGAACGCCTTCACCATGCAGGAACCCAAACCACTTGCTAAATTTCTCTTGAGTGACAGAGAGTTCCCTTGCGAACATACAAAAAGTGATATTCCCCGTCAGGAATATTTTCACCTCTAGGCGTGTGGTACTCAAAAGAGCTTAGGAACTCCAGCACAAGCGGGCGTAGGTAGGCCGGTTGCTTCTGCAAATCGCCGTGAGATTAGTCTTTTACATCATGTAGTTAACGCTATCGAGGAGACCCAAACGAGTTAGGCACTCCTCGTCGGCATGACAAGTGACGTTGACTCATCTCTCACGGAACTCCTGAAAGCGTTCCCGTTGGAGATTTCTGGCATCTCCTTCTCTTGAAACGAGGGTTGTTGCTCTTGGCTCGACCATTTTTAGAAAGATATAGAAAAATAAAGATGGAGAATGGTGAGCTGGTTTGATAGTATTTTGTGAACGGGGTGGCTGGTGTGGAAAGAAAACTGATACTCCTAATAAAATGAAGAAACAAATTGGGAATGACTGAGAAATTTGTTACAGGAAAATGGTTTGTGTGAGAATGGGTAGGAAAAAACCATATATATATATAAATATATATATATATATATATATATATATATATATATATATATATATATATATATATATATATATGGAAAACATCATAGCCATTGGGAGCGGGGTTGTAATGGTCCTGATGACAGTTACAATCAGAACATTATGAAGGTTGGGAAATGAGATGATCGCCTGGCCCTTGTGACGATCGTCACAAGCCTGAGACGATCGTCTCAAAGCTCAGACGGTCGACTGGCTTAAAAATTCTAATATTTTTAATAAAAGCATTCCTACTCCTCTGTTTTGTATTGAATCATACGCAGTGCATCTGTAACTTATTTCATGCAACTAGTATATGTAGCGGGTAACATATTAAATTAAATAACATACATGCTTTTTATATTTGTACTGAAAATAAATTTTTTCTCGCAGTAGGTAAATAATATGGTTTAACATTATATCAACTAGCAGTGCAATATAAACTTATCAAACTGATATATTTTTAACACACAAAACACATGATCTTTTTAATACTAGGTTTAAAATGTTTCTCAACTTCAATAGCAATCAAAATTTAAAGCACTAACAGACCAAGATAAAACCAAAGTATTTTATTAAAACTTAGAAAAAGACATGAGTAATAATTCAAAATAAGCTGAAAATTAAAAATTGGCTTAAAATTAAAAATTGACTAAACTTAAAATGCTAAAATTGAATAAAAATGCGAGAAAATTCTGATTTAAGTGTTGTTGAAATTCAACAACGATTTTTGCAGATCGAATCTAATGCATCCCTCAAATACTCAAACTGATCCATTGCCATAACTCTTAAAGTGATTATATCAACGCGCAAATCGTGGATGTCGTATTGCATGGTTTGAATCTCAGTTTGTAGACACTCTAAAGTAAGTCCGGGCTTTGTTAGAATTGGTGTAGGTGTCTTAGCCGGCTTAAGTTATTCTTCCAATTTAGGTTTCGCTTCTTCTTCAATCATATCCTCCGAATCATAATAATTTGATGGAGTTTTAGGATCTATATCAGCTTCAGACCAAGCATCACTTGGTTCATAAATTGGTTCATCTAAATCAAATAGTCAGTTTTCCCTCTTATTCACACTAGTGCGCTCATGGTCAGGTAATACTAAATGTGGTGCAACTTCGCCATTGATTAGGAGCGTGAAATGGTCAGGTCCGCGGTCATATAACATTGCTCTCTCAAAACATAAGGTGATATTCATAGGCCTAAACTCTCCAAGTGGGGTAATCTTAGCAAGACGGGGTCTAAATCCCATTGCATCAGCAATCTTAGTAACTAATCCACCTATCATAATTTGACAGTGATCACTCTTAATAATTTTTCAAAAGTTGGCAATCATAAAGGTTACTGCATTAACCTCCTTGGAAGTGAAAGCACAATACATGATAAACAATTCATCTCTTGAAACGGTGTTATCACTTTCAGCTTTTCCGAACAGTGTGTAAGCTAGGATCATATGAAAATACCTAATAGCTGGGTTATGTATTTCAGTGGACAACCTAGGGTATTGGTCATGATTAGGTATTCCTGAGATACTACTCCAAAAATTATCTAACTCACCATATGCAAACAAATTTTCCTGTGCTTCTGAGAAAACAGTAAGGCCATCTGGGAAACCTAAAAGGTTAGCCATCTCATGGATGTTAAACTCACAGGGGTATCCAAATAGTCTAAATGTTATCTTTTCTCTGGTCAAGCCTTTTCCGTAGTTAGGGTGGTAAACCAATGAACTCAGGAATTCCAAAGTTAGCTCATAGTAGGTTATATGTTTCCTGAGCGCAAATCTGTGCCAACATAGCTGGCCTAACACGTAATCAATGCTAGCACCTATGCCTAAAGCTTTCATGGTAGGTCCATGGGCAAATTTGGTCAAGGCCATGGGTCGTAGGGCTAAAGCTTCATAATGGCACCTCTGGATGCCATCTCTAAATTCCACAATCAGCTTGGAAGTCATGATCAGAGTCAGTGAAAAACAGAGAAAAGTGAGTAGAAGCTAGAAAACTTTAAAATCCTGGAATCACACAGTAAAATAAATCACACAAAAATCAATGAATTTAAAACATCGAAAAATCAAAAATTTGAAAAACTAAGTAAAATGCGAATTTAAAGTAAGAATTTAAAATTTTAAAACGCGGGTTGCCTCCAATTAAGCGCTTCATTTAATGTCAGGGGTCGACACAACTTAAGGCAAACTAATCTAAGGTTTCTGATGGCAATTCTGCCAATTTCATACCTATTGAATATTCTTTGTCCTCTATGCAATTGTAATATTTAAGGAGTTGACCATTTACTGTAAACGGTGCATTAGACCTACCCTTAATTTCAATAGCACCACTACTCAAAACTTTAGTTATTTCGAAAGGTTTGGACCATCTAGATCGTAATTTTCCTGGAAACAACCTAAGTCCAGAATTGAATAACAGAACGACATCTCCCACACTGAACTCTTTCTTAGAAATTCGCTTGTCATGCCATTTCTTGGTTCTCTCCTTATAAATATGGGCATTCTTGTAAGCGTCTAGTATTAGTTCCTCTAAATCATGTAAGTCTAGAATACGTTTCTCACCTGTGTTAATGTAGTTAAAGTTAAGGGTTGTAATCGCCCAATAGGCTTTATGCTTTAATTCTACCAGATTATAACGAAAGTTAATTAAAACAAGATATCGAAACCAGATTATAATTTAATTTAAGGTTTTGGCCTTATTTTATCGAATTCGTTCTGGTTTACACAATTACATACCGATTAATGGTTTAGCTAGACATATTAAATAAAGAAAGGTAGAAGGGTACAAAATGCATAATATAAATAAATGTGATAATAAATAAATAAATAAATAAGCATTAAAATCATAAACCTGGTTGCAATATCCTTGATCAACCAAACTTCGAAACTTGAAACGAATACAATAATATAGTGGCTAGAAACAATAAAAGTGGTGATAATTTCCTAATATCGAAAACTATCACTAAGGTTCGATAAAGGAACGTCTGGTATTTGAGACGGGTAACTTAACAATGAGACGACCAACTCAACTCCAAGTTGGGTGCTTGAACAATGAGACGATTATCTGGTGATGGAGACGGTCGTTTGACAGTAAAAATGCAGAAATGCTTTTTTTGTTGTTTTCCATCTGTTTTGTCGTGGTTTCTTGTTCTAAAAGCTTCCTTTTGTATTTTTGCCTCTAAATAACATGTATGCTCAAATGTCTGCAAAAAAAAACACAATTCATGCGTAATATCGTCCAAAACAAATAAATAAACATATTAAATAATCAATATGAGTTTGAGTTATCAGATATGAATGCAATGCAATGTATGGAAATGATATGCTAGATGACATGAAAGTGAGAGGGAAAATTTTGTGGTGTTACACTCACATATTGCTAGAAAAACTTATGTGTTTATGTACTTCATTTGTGTAATCTGCTTGTAAGAAGCATTAAGTGTACACGGAAAATCCTTTGTAGAAAGGTAGTGTAAATCCTTGTTGAAGATAGCGTAAAATTCCTTTTTGAGAAAGGCAACATAATTCCTTTTTAAGGTTTGCTTATTTCTTGAGTGGCTATTTAAGATAGTCTAATACTCGAGAGGGCCAAGCGTAGCGTGGTGGTAGATTCCTTGAGAGGATTTGACAACCATGATTCTCAAGAAAGAAATGGTGGTGTCCATTGTGGTTGTAATCATGTTGTTGGTTATTGGATTAAGTCCTTATGAGATGGAAAAAGCACGTTAATGGGTGGACTGGAGTAACTTCGTTAACATTGAACCAGGATAAAAATAATCGTGTTATTTATTTTTATTGTAATTTTTAGATTTCCATTCATAATTCCGCAAAAGGGGTCAAATGGGGAACCCAATTCAAGCCCCCTTTCTTATGTTTCTCAGCCTTCAATTGGTATCAGAGTTCCGATTTTGTTATTGATATTTATCACACACTTAACTGTGTCAAATAAAGATCCATAAGAGATTTTTGATAAAAACACTCTAGTAAATCTACTCCTCCACCTGTTGTTCCAATCTTAAATGTGCTTGATTCTATTATTCATTATCATTGGTGAAAAGATTGAGAGTTGGAAAGTTAAGCTAGAAAGATCATTTCTAGAAGGTGTGTATAATCCTGAAAATACGAGAGGTTGGAACATAGTATTCTCTTCAGGTGATGTTGATTCAAGGCTTTGATTGAAATCCAAATAATCTGAAAGATTATAAGAATCATCAGGAAGCAAGAAATCTTTTTTTGCTGAAAGCTAATTCTTATTGAGTATGGTATGTTTTCAAATAATGACTACCATGTCCATTTGAATTTCTCAATACACTCATTAGGAATTCTTTCATTTAAAGAAGACTAAATGCTCTTTATTTGATTCGTTAGCATGTAGATTTCAAAATAAAAATGATGGATACAAATTCTTGAATAAGGCTATCTGAAGCTTGCCATCTAAGTGGAAGTTTAATCAAAGTGCTCAAGCATGCAGCTAAATTAATCAACGCTTCTCCAGAACTTAAGTGCTCATATTCAGAAGATCTGAAGATGATGAATAGTTCAGAAGCTAAAGTGATATTGGGTCAACATGAAGATTCTGATGAAGATGAAGACAGGTTATCACTTGTGTTTAGAAGTTAATGTTTGTCTTAAATGGAAGAATCTCCATGATAGATCTTAAGGATCTGAGAATGTTGGTTTCTCTAGATCTACCTATGATGAAGATAAGTTTGATGACAAGAATACACTTTCTACAAGTGAGATAAGCTTTGTCATGTCTGATGAGTCTACCACAACTTCAAAAGGGACAAGCATATGAAGAAAGTGTGCAATGCTTAAAATAAAAGGCTAAAGACCACAAAAGATGGTTCTATGTCCTATGAAGGCATCCGAAGAAGAACAAACTAACATAACATTTTGAGATGATGTTAGAACGTTTAATGCAGAAGGAATCTCCAGAAGGAAAGTAAATTCTTATGCATAAACTATTTTTAATGATGATGCTCTAAGTGGTTCATTCACAACACTGATCATGTTTATCGAAATTTTGACTGTTTGCACAAAATAAAGACACCTAATCTGATTCTGGAAAGCTTCGCAAATTTATGATGTGATTAGTTAGGAAGATCATCAAGTTTTCAGAAGCTTGGAAGAGCAACACACACAAGATCAAACTTTTCAAGTTCTTGTTATATGTGTGTTAATGAAGAAAAATTGTCTTAACATAGATAATTAAGTTTTGTTAGCTTGAGTAATGCATCTCAATTGAGCAAACTTAAGTTTTTCATAATGTTGTACATAGTTTCTTTTATGATGTTTATAACTTAAGAAGTCTTGGAACTTATGTAACTTGATCTGCTTGAACATTCGATAATGCATTTATCATTGTTCACTAGAAGCTTGTTGTTGAATACAACATAAATGATTGAGTATAAAGGCCTTAAATAATGAATGTATCCTTATGTGTTCACTCAAGAAGCTTCATGATTGTTTGAGATTGTTCATTGATTAATCTTGATCAAACAATTTGATAATTTATAGTCTGGAAAGCGATTTGATGAGACAGAAATTCTCATGTTCTAATTGAAGGTGTGAAAAACACAAGAAAGAGGGGGAGGTGTTGAATTGGGTTTTAAACAACAAAACATTTTTATAAAAATAATCCCCTTTAACAAATAACTTTCACTTCTAATATTAAAGTTAGAGAAGCAGAAAAGGAGGAATACAACATGTTTATACTAATTCATTTGAGAAACCCTCAAGCTAGTCTAGTCCACCCGCCAAGGTGATTTTTCCTCTCTCAAGCGAGGTCTTAATCCACTAATCAAATTGATTAATACAATGCACAAGCCAAACTGCAGATGACTAACAACAACCTCTAAGACACATAAGTCCTAGAATTCTCAAGAAATCTGACCTAACTGGTCTCTTGAGGAAAGAATCTCTAAAACACATAAGTTCTAGACTTCTCAAGAAATCTGATCTAATTGGTTTCTTGAGGAGATTAAACAATTGTTTGAAAGAATTTGTTTACAGAAAATTGCTTCTACACAAGCTAAGATATAAACACATTTTTAGTGCAAAATGACTTAAGAATGATATGAACAATATACAAATCATATGAATAATTAAAGTCGGTGTATCATTCTTGAAGTCTTCAAACCTTTAAATAACCATGCAGAATATTGAAGGATATTTCTGGCATTTCCAGAAAGATGTCAGCTTGAAAAATATCGCGTTCGCATAATCCGGATAGAAGCATAACGTCTTTGTACTTTTTTGTAATATTGTACCACATTGCTTAGTCTTCTTAACTTCCTGACTTTAGAGGCTTCTGAGAGCATGAGTTAGAAGAAGGGAAAACATAACTTGGGTCTCAAGAGCTTCAAGTCTTCAGAGTCTGCAGAAATGCATCTTCAGAATCTTCAACACTTGGTCTCCACAGCCCATTATCTAAGAATCCCAAGTCTTCAGCTGGACTTTATTCATCAGAACTTCTGTATTCAGATCTTCTGAACTTATTTTCATTAGACACCATATCAGAGTCACTTAACTTCAGAGTCTTCTGAAGCAGATGCTACTATTCAAGAGAACAAATGTAGCACAGAAGCAAAACAATTCTCTTCTAATAACTTAGTGTCATACCCCAAATTTGTCCTACCATTTCATTTTCGTTTAACTTTTATTCAAAAAATCCAAAAATATGTCTTTTCTTATTGTAAGAACCGAACTCAGGTTTATGCGAAAAATCAGGGTTCGTTCGGGGTTCATTTCGAGATTGTCAGTATTTGTGTACAGTTCTAAAAGTCGGTGTGTTATGTGGAGGTCTTTGGTACAATTATCATGTTCATTTTCCATTAATCATTCTTATCACAAAATTCTACAAAACAAAATTCATTTTACAATTCCTCTTTTAGTTCCTTTTTATTTCTATCAATAATCATATCATTATTTTTCCATTATTATTATCAAAATTTATTAATCCCATTTTATATTATTATTATTATTATTATCCATTTTTATATATAATCATAATTCAATATTCCAAATTCAATCCCATTTCATTAAAAAAAAATCATTTCATTTCCATTATTATTATTATCCCATTATTATCAATATTATTATTTCATCATTCCATTATTATTATTAATATTATTATTTTTATTTTTATTTTTATTTTTTATTATTATTATTATTTTTAGATTATTAGTAGTAAGTATTATAAATATCAGTTTTTTAACTTTCCCTCTTAGAGTAGCAAGCGCACCACAATAAAACCCGCCCCACAATGTTTATCAGTAAGTTTCCACCCACAACAAATAATTCGAAACGAGTCCTCCACTCAAAAATAGATTCCACAAGGCTCTCCACACATAACAGCAACAACGTAAAACACAGTTTTTTTTCACAGTTTGCACAACAATTTCATCCTAATCCTCAAAAAATAGCACATCAATTCTTATCCAATTCCTCAATCATTCTTACCATTTCACCCCTTCAATCTCATATATAAATACATCCTCTCAATCATAACAATAATAAGCTTGGAGAGCCTAATTAATCCCTACAACAATCAAGAGCCAAGCTTCAAAAAACCAGCAAAAATTTCACCCTCCTTCAACACTTTCAAAATCGTCACCACCATACACACTTTCATGAACCTTATTTTTTTCATTCTTCAAACACCTCCACCCTCAATACACCTTCAACATCAACTCATTAAATCAAAAATCCAAAAAAAAATACAGAAATAGAACCATGAAGAGATGAGTGAGATTCTGAGACAAACATAAAACCAGAAATAAACTTCTCTAAAAAAACATGTATTACCACCACCTGCAAATATCCATAACTCACTGAAAATTAAACCCTTCAATCTCCAACACGCAAATCACCGTAACACCGAAATAAACTTTCGAACACATACCCAGAAATCCAAAAAATAATGATCCAGATCTGCGAACCAACATCATAAAGTTGCACAAAACCCAATTAACACTGCGACCGCTAAAAAACGAACCATCAAAACCACAAACCATCGAACCAAAATCCCGTCGACAGCCTCAAACCACCAAATCTGTAAACCAAAAAAAAAAATCTTCGAATCAAAATCGAAAAACATGAAACCGAATCCAAACGAGGAAACTGAAACGAGAGAGACCCATGCGTTGAAACCAGAGGTCGATTTTGTCTGAGTCGAATCGGAAAACCGTCGCGGGTACGAACGTGAGTGAGAGAGTGGATCCGACAAACTCTTGAGGGTGGGTTTCTCTACTTTCAAAATATTGTGTTTTACAGTGAGACTAAACTTTGTTTTTTCTGCAAATATGTTTATTTGTTTGGTTTGGTTTATTTTAATTTCTACTTTTATATTTATATGGGCCGTGACCTTTGGGAGCTTATGTTTTTTTTATCTGCACACCCCTAAACCAGTAGCCCACCCTCCATGTTCTTTTCTTTTAGTCTATTTTTTTATCATGTTTTAATTGTATTCTAAACCAAAACTATGGCATTTTGCTTTATTTTCTGTTGTGAAAAATCATTTTATAATTTATTTTTCTTTGATATTTTGTTTGACCTTGATATTTAACTTCATATGGGCCGATGATATAACAAAAGACCACAATTAAGTCGATTTCGATAAATCGATAAATTGTGACCAATATGAGGCATACTTAGTTTAGTTTTTATTTATCGTTTTCAATTTCGATTTATTTTCCATTTTATCCAATTTAATTTAGTTTATTTTTATTGTATCGGTTATTTAATTTTTATGGTCGATGAACATAAATAATCTTGAGATTCGTCGCAAGCCGACTCGACATCTCGATTAAATGATGATACCATTTTACTTTATTTAGTTCATTTAATTTATTTAGTTTATTTTATTTTTCACATTTCAATCCATAAACGCTCGACTCCTAATAGAATGATTCTAAACATTGAATCGATTCTAAGGTAGTTAAAGAGCTACATTTCGACGCATCCGATTAATTTCAAGGTCCAACGCCTCCGAATAGTTAGGACACTTCACAAACGCTTCCTCTTGGGAAAAATACAACGAACCTTTTTATTTCGTGCAATCCCGTGTAATTTACTTTGTACCCCTCTCCTGATTTCCATTTGTACGCATTTTATTTTTCCGCTTTTATTTATCGTTTCGATCGCTAGAATTACCCTTAGAAACTAGTTTAGATCTCGCTCATTCGTGAACCCTTGGTCCAACGCCAAGTGGTTGCACTCGCACACCTGCACATTTCATTCGGTTATGGTTTCATATTACTAGGAGCACCCCTAGGGACTAGGAATCAGATCTAACTAACCAATCAAATAATTAACCTCCATTTGCATTCACCCGTAAGTCGAGTGCTTCGCGCATCGTCATCTAACCTTTTTCAACGCGAATACTCAAATCTTTTCTTAATCAAATAAAGAAAGAACTGAGTTTTGGAGTCTAGCATTCCTTGAATTCTTGAATGAATTCTCCTGAGGCTCGCTCCATGGAACGTGATTCATTCAACCTTTCGTACTTAAGACATCTTAATCTACATATCAAATAACGAAAGAACTGAGTTCTGGAGTCTAGCATTCCTTGAATTCTTGATTGAATTCTCCTGAGGCTCAACCCATGGGATGTGTTTCATTCTCCCTTTCGTTCCTAAAACACTTAACTTATCAAACATCTTTCTCTAAACGAGCATTATTTAAATCCCATCTATCTCGCAAATAAGCTAGCGTTTAGCCTCCTATCGTGAGCAGACAAGCCAACCTTAGGAGTTAGAGATCAGTTTAAACAATCGTTCATTAAAAAACACCAACCAACCAACCGTAGTACCGCGAGCTACGAAGCTCTGACTTTCCCATTACACGAGGGAATTCGTAGGCATGGGGATCTCAATCCTTGTCGAGCACCCTAGGAACAAAACCACTCATTTCTCCATAACCTTAGATTAGAATCATTCGCATTTACTTTATTATTCGAAGAAAACAGAAAGCATAAGTCAACATTCAATCACAAATTAAACTAAGAGGTTCCCGTTGAGTACAACAGACGTAAGGGGTGCTAATACCTTCCCCTTACGGAATCGACTTCTGAACCTAGAATCTGGTTTTAAAGACCATGTCCTATCCGTTGTTAAAAGGTTTATCGATATTTTCCTTTTCCTTAATTGGAATAAAATAAGTTCGATGGAGACTCTGTTCGAACGTTTTTCCGCGGTCTTTTATCGCGAGGTCGTATTTTTCGAGGCGCGACAGATGGCGACTCTGCTGGGGACGTCAGAGAGTCAAGCCTAACTTAGTTAAATTTGCCATTAATGTTGACTTTCCTTATCTGTTTTCTTCACGCTTTTTATTTATGCTTGTTTATTTTCTGTCACTTTATTATGATCGTTATCATACTTGCTTGTTGGATCCTGGGATAACATCACGAGTAAAGCTCTATACCTGAGCTTTGGAAAAAGAAGAGGGAACACCTAGTTTAGAATTGGAATTTATTAGTGTTAGTCTCCAAGGACTTGCTCCTTGCAAGCATAGCATGAAAGCTCCCCCCGAGAGTATACCTATTTGTAGATCTTGTCGTAACGCAACAAGCATGTCGCATAACTTGATTCATGAAGGGGTTGTGACTCTGGGACCCATTTTTAGAACCAGTTTCAATGTTGGTAGTTGTGTAGTGTTAGTCTCCGAGGATCCTCTCCTCGTGTGCCTAGCATGAGAACTCCACTCGAGGTAGACCTTATCGTTATTATCGTCATAATACAACTAGCCTGTGGCAGGATGTTACTATGATTAGCGTCCGTGACCTTGAGTATCTTATCCATCACCGTAGAAGCTATCCCGTGAGTGGGTTTTACGGGTAAAGAATCTAGAATTATCCTTTAAAAGTCTACCTGTTAAGGTTACTTTTATTAGAGATACCGGTTATTTACTTGTTACTATGGTTAACCTCAGAGCAGATTATACTCGTGATCCTGGATCTTGCATTGCACCCTTGCATATCCATTTTATTACATCAATTACATATCTTGCATTTCATTTCAAAACAAAAAAAACTCATTCCATGTTCCTTCATCTTGAGGTAAATCAAGTTGGTTTCCCGATGCCCGTATCTAACTCGAGCCAACACTAGAAGACTTATGGATCAGATACAACAAGAGCAAGCTACTATGAGGGAGGAGATTGACTCGATCAAGAGAAAGATTGACCAGATCTACGAGATGATACAAGCCTTGTCCAGAATGGTGGAACATCGTGAAGTCGCTGCCTCAACAAACAATGTTCCCGTGCAAGGATCTCCCTCACACTCAATGCCTTCAGTTCTCGTTCCTAATCCTTTGGTCTATGGTTTGCCTCTGGGTTTTACTCCTGCAGTTGAAAAAGTCACTTCTCAACCAATACCTACCTCTGGTGTTACAGTTGGTGTTATTCCTCAAGCTCAACATGCCGTCACTCATGTTCATATTCCTCATACTGAAGAGGGTCAACAAGTTGAGTATGATATGCATACTATTGTTCCAATCATCAACCCTCATGTTGTTCAAGAGTCTGAAGCGATGAAGTTGTGTCGTGAGTTAGCTGAAAAACTCTGAATCATGGAAGGACACAATTCAACCTATTTGAGTGCTTCAGACATGTGCTTAGTTCCAGATGTTGTGATTCCCGCTAAGTTCAAGCTGCCAGAATTCGAAAAATACAAAGGTCTCAGTTGTCCTGAACTCCATTTAAGTATGTATTGTAGAAAAATCGTCGCTCATGCTAAAGATGACAAGCTCATGATATATTGCTTCCAAGACAGCCTGTCTAGAGCGTCTCTAGAATGGTACATGCAACTTGAATGTATAAATGTGCGCACTTGGCTTGAACTATCTGATGCATTCAAAAAGCAATACAAGTAAAACATTGACTTAGCTCCGAACCATACACAACTTCATAGTATGGCTCAAAAGGAGAACGAATCCTTCAAAGAGTACGCACAACGCTGGAGGGAGCTAGCTACCATAGTGCATCCCCAATTGGTTGACCGTGAACTGATTGATATCTTCATAGTTACTTTGCAAGGACAATACTATGAAAAGCTGATCAGTAGTGTGTCTTCTGGTTTCTCAGACACAGTGATTGTCAGGGAAAGAATCGAAGAGGGTTTGAAAAGTGGGAAGATTCAAGGAGGATCTAGCAACCAAGCCAGTGTCAAGAAACCTTTCAACGGGTACAAGAAGGGTGAAACCAATGCCATATCTTCTGAAAGTGGGAAATCTCAACAGAATGTGCCTACATCAATCCCCTACTACCAATACCCATATGTTGATGTTGCATAATATGCTCCCGTGCCATATCATCCAGTTCCTCCAATGCCTTATCAGCCAGCTATTCAAGCTCCATTTCTGCCTCAGGTGCCTTACCAACCACGTCCATATCCTCAAATTGCAGTTGCACAATATGCACCTGTTCTATACCTATCGCTCCCGAGATTTTCATCCCAGTACAAACACAAAAGTGGCATAGAAATGGTAGAGTCTCCAGCCAGGAATTTTTATCGTGAATGAATGGAAAAGGTAATGCTGCACAAACCTAAGAGAAAAGGAAAGGACAAGGTCCTGCGAACCAAAGAACTGGGTTCGAGAGTCGGTTACGAACTAGGAAGGTATTAGCACCCCAGATCGTCCGTCGTACCCGACGGGATCCATGCTTGTTAGTCTGTTTCAAAGGGTAAAAGAATAAAGTTGCTGCTGAATGATAGAATTGCTATTGGAACTGAAATGGAAGTGAGAAATGGAAAAAGAGAATGAAAAGGTAAGGGGAAAATGTAAGGAAAATAAAGAGTGTGCTCGAATGGGCCCTACCCCGCTGCATACGTACCTCATCGGGAATATGAGGATCAGAGTCGACGTAGTTTGCCTAACTAAGGCGAGAACTATTTATTTGTGTTTTTTATGGATGGAACTGCTTATGTCTATGCTCAGGTGTTGCAGGCTCATATGGTACGAGTGCGTTACCGTCTTGCAAATGAGACAAGTAGGAGTAAGTTCGCATTGAGAGTGAATGAGATGAGAAGAGAATTTCTGCAGGAAGAGATGTTTATTGTTTGGTTTCTGTCTTTTAGAGAAGTGTTATGAATTTGTTTGTGAAACATTCTCATACTAAGACTTGTTCATCATGGTAGTTGCCTTACACCTCGCCCCGAGATAGGATGTGTATAAGTAACCTACGACAAAGTCTTCTGGCGCACGAGAAAGCTCGACCTTTATTAGGTGTTTTGTTATTTATCTTTAAGATGAGAAAGAAAGACTCAAGTTGCAAAAGGACAAACTAAGGGGACTAAGACACAACCCTAAATTGTTTATTGCATGCAAAAAGAGATCCTAGTGGTTTGTGGGATTTTCTAATCCTAATGAGAAAAGGAAAATAAGAAAGGAGAATTAAAACTCAACTTACTTCCTAAGGAAGTTAAGTTGTTTCTAAGAAAGGGGAAACCTATACAAGCGAAGCACAAAGTGCTAAGACAAACACACTTAGAAAGCATAAAGAAGTCGAAGAAGAATTTATATAAACAAGCTTACCTCAACCTTCCTACAAAACAATGGTTAGCTTCACAAGTCATATTAAACATAAATCATGGCAAAAGCTCAAACTAGCTCAAACTAGCTAAAAGAAATCACTAAGCGTTTCCTAGGGTTAAGACCTAAAGCTAAAGGATCCTACATGATAGGAGACTTCTAAAGTTAGAAGATAAACCTTATTAAAGCATTCTAGGGTTACAAGATCAAACAATCACAATCTATGTCCTAATGAGGTATTAAACCCTAAAGAAATTCAAGGTGGGATTAGGTGGAAAAGTTGAAAGAAAGTGCAAGCTAAACTTGAATGAGGTCAAAGGTGAATGTTAAAACCAGAATCCAACACTAAATGAAAGTGTCTCAAAATGTGAACCAAAGTAAGAACAAAGAGATTCAAGTGAGAGAGATTCAAATGAGAGTGAAGGAAGAAAAGATAATAAGAATTGAACATGTGATTTCAAAAGAAATGAAGGACTTAGAAGAAAAAGTCAAACATGATCAATGAGACTTGAACTTGCCATACAAAAATCAGGGGCTTAATGAAAAGTTAAGATGGAGTTAGACTCAAAAATTAACCACTCATGAATTACATTAGAGTTAAGGAACAAAAAAGTTTGCTTTTGAAGTCTTAAGGTACCAAAATAAACCAAATGAAACTCAAAGACTTATGAAATGAAATGAAGACATGACAATGGATGTGGTACACTTATAAAATGTATAAGAATGATATAACATGGACACCATACTCACAAAGTTGAATTAGAAGGGTTAAGATGGAAGAAGAATGTGAATTAGGGTGAAGGTAGCACATATGTAACTTAAGGACCAAGTAACCCCAAAAATTCAAAATGTGATGACCTATAATGGATAAAAATGATTTAAAGACATCAATGGGACCCTAGGAACTCAAATTGGGAACCTCAAATGAATGGCATAAATGCCATATCAAGATTGAATGAAAAGGATGCAGGACTGAACCCTAAAATGTAACTTGTGGAGGAAGGCATCTAAACAATATCAAATGACATGGAAAAATTATGAAAATTAAGATTCAAAATCATAACTCAGGGGATAGCAAACCTCTATAAGATCTCACAAAAATTTTCATTTTAACTCAATTAAACAATCACACAAAATGGATTAGGGTTTTGAAGAAATAAGCTCAAAGTCATGATTCAAAAATAAACCAAATGTGACCTAAAAAATATGGAAAAAAATATTTTTAAGGACCTTGAGGTGTTCTCAGGATAGGGAAAAGAGAATGAACTCAAAAATATTTTTTGTGAGTCAGGAATTAATTGGAGAAGTCAATGTATAATGAAGAAAATCTATTGGAAATTAAAAACAAAACTAATTATGGCCAGAAAAATAAAGAAAAATGGAATTAAAAATTATATAAAATTTTAGAAAATGTTAAAATTCAAGTGTGAATTTATTTGGAATTTTTGGATGAGGTTTACTAATTTTAGAAATTAAAAATTGGATTGGAATTAATATGGAAAATAAAAGAAAAAGAAAATGGCCAGGGGTGCGTTCAGTAAGGCTTTTATGTTCAAAATCATTGGGCCTGATGAGAAGGAGGTGTGAAGAGAATTTCTGAGCCCAAACCATTACACACGCAGAACACCAATTTTATGATAGACCTTGGTCAACAATTGACTTCAATCTGGACCTCAGGATGAATCATACGCACACAAAATCATCAAGCAAAATGATCAAATGGATGAAAAGATTGGACACTTGGCGAAAAAGGTACACGCGCACACACATGAAGACTCAAGTTCATAAAACATGGCATGTGATACGCAGGTGATTCATTAATGCGTTGTCAAGCTTATGGACGTTGGATGAAGAAAGATCAATGACTGTGTTTTAAAATTAGGAAACGGAGCTAGGGCATTGTTCCGTCATCGGAGAAGATCTCTAGTCATATTCTCTTGTGAGGTTCAGGTTAGGGAAACACCAAAACTTCACTAAAACGAAATCTAAAACCATAAAAATGACCGTTATGTCACACACATCTCTAATTCAGGCTTAGTTTCCATTTATCATTCATGACCAGTGCAAATCGAATCAAACAAAATCAACCTAAGATTCTGCATCTACATATCTAAGATGTCTATCAACTAAACAGTTCATAGAAAACCTCTATTAGATCATAGTCATCACAAAATCACTAATAAAACACTATAATCAAAAAGTGAGGATCCTAACCTGAATTGCAGAGAAGTTCAAGGTTGAAGAGGACCAGAGAGGAGGCTTTAAATGCTCTTGATATTGGTTCTTGAGCTTCACCAGAGTGAAATAAACACTCCACTATGGCTGGATCTTGATGAAGCTTTGAATTGCAAAAAAATGCAGAAATGAAGCAGAGATGAAACCTTGGAGAATCAAGTCAAATCAGCCATGGATCTTGTGCACAATGTGGTAAACATGATGAAATGTGAAATCTTGAAGTGTGATTGATGAAGATGAATCTTGCTCGAGCCAAAATGCAGTGCAATGTTTCTTCAAAACTAGAGTGAAAATCAGAGAGAAATGATGAAGTTTGTGAAGTGATCTTGATCTTAATGAACTGTCTGAAATAAAATTATGATAAGACTTTTATATCCATGGTTATCCTCTAACTAACTCAGTTAATAGTTAGAACTGTGGTTGAGCTATTTAGAGGTGAATGAAGCAATGGCAATGGTGTTTGGTGCAATTCAGTTATATATTTTAATGAACTGGCTCGAGTGTGATCAAATGTGGTAGAGGACATGACAATTATGGTGAAGCTTGTTGATATGTAATGAAGCAGATCAATGCTACTTGAGTTCAATGCTTGAAAGATTATCATTTGCTTCATTCTCATGGAGTGCATGACAACTAGTATGTATGGGCATGTATGTGATCCTTTGAACTTGTTTGAATGCAATGCAATATGATATTAACATGTTAACTGATGTATACAAGCCGACTGAACTTAAAAACATCTCACAATCCAATGACTTATGTAGCAAACAAACAAGTTTTATGTAATGATCTTCCATTGATGATTTCTTCAAGTTCAAGCTACCAAACCAAGACATTTTTGTGCTCAAATCAAAAGGGATGTGGCATACAACAAGTTTGAAGTTTGATCCATTATGAGATGTGGCTTTGAAATGACTCAAAAATGTCATTGAAATCAATGAATTATGACTGCATACATGGACCTAAAAATATGGGCATGCCTTGGGTAAATGTGCCTATGAGATGATCAGTGTAAGCATATCACTTTGAGCCTTCATAACTCAAACAATTGGTCATATGAAAAATCCTCCAACATGAAAGTTGTAGAGGAGACAACAATGAACAACTTTGATGTTGGAAAAAAAATTCATTTGAGGTCTTCTTGATGGATAAAAATGGACATACATTTTGCACACCACCTGTTTGATATATTGCCTTGCCTGGCGCGTGCGTGTGACTTGTTTTGGCTGGCCCATGACTTGGTTTTTGCACTAGTTTCATCAAACTTTGATTGATCATAACTTCTTCAATTTTAATCCCATGAACATGTTCCACATATTGATTTGAAGCTTAGGATGCCCTATTTCAAACAAACCAAGTGTAATTTTTATTTGATTTTTATTTTGGGAGGAGGCCTCTCTTGAACTTGGCTGAAAAATGACCAAAACTTGCAATTTTTGGAAACCCTAATTTTCCAAAAATGGTAAGTCTTGATTTTCTTGATTTTTAATGATCCCTTTATCATTTCTTTATCAAATTTGGTCCATTAACTACTTGTAACATCAATTTCATGAATTTTACCTCAAAAAGTCAAAAGTTGACTTTTTCCTCGGCACAGTTGACTTTTCCCCAATTTCTTGATTTTCAAGGAACTGATCAATTGAAGACCCTCTGAAATGATTCAAGGGATGATTTTTCAAACTTAGACACTTAATATCATGTGGAAAACAATGAAATCAAGTTTGAACCACAATTTCATTGAGAAGCTCCTTTAATCAGAAACCCTAATTTTAGCCCCTTTTGTTAGGAGGTGTTGCACTGCTTGAATTTCTTGACCAATCCACTTCTTTCTAAGACTTGAGGAATCAAGTGAGATATTATGGGATGTTGTTGACTATTTGAATAGTGTTGAGAAGCCATGTGACCCTTTTATTTCTTTTGGATGATCATCAATTTATTCAGTCATTGATCACAAGCCCTATGCCTCAGTTATGATTGTTGTGATGCAATGCTTTATGCTATGATATGGAATTATGTATGCAATGTGATATGCTAAATGCCATGAAAATGAGAGGGAAATTTTGGGGTGCTATAGCTTACCCTATTCAATCATCTATAGACCTAAAGGGATGATAGTAATGGCTTTTAGCCGTTCAATGTATGGAGAGATTGAATACCCGAATAATCCAAAAATTTGTACTCTGTGGGAAAAGAAAGGTGATTGGAAAAAATGCCATTCCTGGATAATGAATCAAAACATGAGACTGACCTTCGACCGAACAAAAGGGAACAAGCTCATCGTACTTAGATGATAACACAAAGGAAACGAGACCATCGTACTTTGACGGAATTGAAAAATGATCCATTGTACTGAAATGGAATCAAAAGGAATGGGATCATTGTACTTAAATGAAATCTGACGCGTGATAGTTGTACTAAAATGGAAACGAAGAAAATGAACTCGTTGTACTTAAATGAGACTCTAGGGGAGACCATGATCGCTCGACTCTATGTGTTTGGTCGGATAGGCACTGCAAGCATACAGGTGATCGCGTAGTTTTAAAAGATTGTCGAACCCATGGGGATTGATAGTCAATAGGGTGTGTCCTATAATTGCAGTGTAAGGCTAAGGCAAAGGTTGTCACGGAAGAAAAGGATAAAATAATAATTACGAAAAGAAAGGGTACTTGCACGAGTAAAAGAAACGAGACCGTAGAATAATTTTCGGGACTCTTAGGGACTCTATAGGATCCGGGGCTGAATTTAATGCAGAAGTCATTCTGACGAAAATACCAACCTAAAGGTTGGATCTCACACTCTCGCACTATTGACTGAGCCACAACCGATAACCCCAAGATTTTGATCTCGCTCGCTCGGTAGTTAAAGGACATATTTTTGAAGGTGGATAAGATTGAAAAGAAATACCTAAAGCGCTCTCGTTGTGTTTAGGTTCCAGTGTCTTATGCCTACTATCTGATGCGTACCTCAAACTCTCGCTCTATTGGACTCGTGTTAGTGCATTCCTCACTCTCGTGACGAAACGCTTGTAAGCAGCCTCTCACTCTCACGAAAAGACTACCTAAATTAAACTTAGAACATAAAACCCAAATTTTAAGTATTAAAAATATGTTGGTTATCCTACGGAGTCCCGTCGAGACGACGGTCCTCAAACTACGGGCTCATGCAAATCTAGCCTAGCATAGTTGATTTTAAAGTTGACATTATTACATTAAAACATTTAGAAATATACATAACTAATTGATTTTAAGAAAATTCTGTTTTAAGAGTTTTTATGAAAAAGTGCTTAAAGTCATAAACAAGAACATAAGTATACAAAATGCAATAAAGTAAAGTGCAGTACATTGAAGAAAGCAATAATTAAATAACCTATAATAAATGAAATTGAAACTTTATTAATCTTGCGAAACGATCCAAGTACAAGTGAAATGGAAAAGAAAACAATTACAATGGTGTACTAACCACTTGATGTGAGCGATTAATACTTTGGCTAGTAATATGTCTAGATCCGGTGAAAATTCGGCAGCGCTTCCGCAAGGTATTTGGACGTATGGAAAACTGCTCTGAAGGCTCCTATTTATAGAGGAAAAGTGCTAAGAAAACTGCTCCCGCGATGCATGGCGATCGCCATATGCCAATGGTAAATGCCATTGGTCTGCTAGAGAGAATATGGGGCTTTGTGGCAAATGGAGAACACCATTTGGTTCCTTTGGGGGAATGGCGAACGCCATTCACCTGCAGAGTGCAGAATGCATAGAATTCTTCCTCTTTATCAATTATTTTCCACGATTTCTTCTTCTTTCCTTCGATTCAGTTGCTTTGGTCCTGAAAACATAAAATGAACAAAACATAAGGTAAATAAATATGAAAAACGATAAAGACTCGATAAAATGCGATAAAACATGCATGAAATGAATCGAAATAACCTATATAAAATCGAGTCATCAAACTCCCCCACACTAAGACTTTTGCTTGTCCCCAAGAAAACTCCTAATGCGAATAAAAAAAATAAGCACAATGTTTCAACTCATAGGCACACCAGACATGATTAAGAAAAAGATTGTTAAGCCTTAGCAAACAGATAGGTACTAAATAACGAAAAATAGAGTATCGTAATGACACGATTCCATGAAAATGGACAAAGCGTTCCTTCCTATGCAATACCGATTCAAATCATGATATTATACCTTGACATACGGACTTTTGTTCTTATTCCCCTCTCTTTCATTCTGGCGCAATCATATTAAGCCTGTTATCCCCTTGCTTACATGGTAATCGAACCTGTTAGTGTGATCTCTTAATTCAACATTTTTCTCCCTTTCTTGGTTTTTTTTCTTATGAATTTCAAGATTCTGATCTTTTGGGCTAAGTGATCGAGGTAGGATCACCTAACTTAGTGAGAACAGGTCTTTAATTCATATTTTTCCATGAAAACTCATAATTTTTTTTCTTTTTCAGAGATCCACACATATTTGCGTCAGTTCGTTACTTAGTTCGTGTAAGGGATGGTACTGACTGCTCAAATAAACTAATAGAGAAGAAAAATAAAAGAAACTAAGAACAAGGTCTCGGCATAATAAGTATCTAAACTAATATCGCATAATGGGGACTCTAAGGTGTAAAGACGATACTGATGTTGACAAAACTTTCCCAAGTCTATCTACCTAGCCTAAATCAACTTATACTAAATGTGTCCTGCCTTATTGAATCGAGAAATTTTTTAAATTTTTGGGGAATTTCAGACTATGCGAAAACATAAGGTAAATGACGACTCAAACAAGCATGTGACTCGATTATTTAAACAAGTAAAAGAAACTATCCTATTAAAACATGAAATGACACAAAGCAATAAATAAAACCAGTAAACGACTCCCCCACACTTAAATCAAACATTGTCCTCAATGTTTTAATTTAAAGTGAATAGGAAGGGAGCGATGGAACCTGGTGAGAAATCATTGGCGGCGGGCACGACCTCAGCGCTAGTAGTGATCTTCTTGGGCATCTGGATCATCATGCTCGGGGTGGCCTCCAAGTCTACCTACGGCTCTGCGCAGACGTATCATCTCGTCAGTAATATCGCTCAGTGCAAGATTTGTCGTGGCCATGAATTCTACTTGGTTGTTGCGATGCTCTGTGTACACCCTGTCACGCTCCACCTCTCTTTCTCTCTCCTTCCCGAGCTCAGATAAAATTTGATCCAATGATCCTCTCATACCTGTAAAATCATCAGAAATAGATGCAGTATGTGGTGCGGTACTAGGACCGGTGTGTTAGAAGCACGGGGTTGAGGAAGGGGTTGCACTGCAGCATTCCCACCCTCTGGGTCAGTAATAAGTAACTAGTTAGCGTGCACGCGCACATCAATTTGAGTAAGGGAAGGAAAGGAGAAGCTACGGTGCTCACGGTCATGAATCATAATACGATACTTTCCATCAGGTAAACGTTTTACAAGCCGCGTACTTTTCCAATAATTTAAGTCGGCTAGAATGCTCTCAAAATAGTTGGCGTCCTCGACAATTTCAAGGTTAAGGGATAGAGCAATGGTGAAGACTATGCTACCTATGAAAATGGGTCCTCCTACTCTGTTAGACACACTAACCAAGTGGGCTAAGAAAAATGGAATAGGGTCAACAGGTGTTTAGTTTAGCGCACAATAAAGGAAATATAGGTCTTTGGAATTCACATTGTCAGTGTTCTTACGACCAAAGATGGTAGAAGCAAGGATGCGGTGGAGCACTCTAATGGCTGGGTTTTGAATAGATGTGGCCTTAAGTTCTTCCTATTTATTAGTGGTAAGGCCAGTGATGTGGTTCCAAAACTCAAAGGCACTGCCTTGCCACTCATTGTCTAAAGGAGCAATAATTGCAGCGTTGGCGAGAATTGGTTAAGTAACCCAAAGGTAATGGTTCCGAAGATACGATTTGTGTCATGTATGTAGCGGAGTGAATTAAGGAACTCGTAAGTCAACTTAGTGGAATTTAAATTACCAGTAGAGCAAAAGTGAGTCATCCTAGCTTCCGGAGCATCCAGGCGACGCTTGACATGAGACCCAAGGCACGAAGAGCGTCCCCGTCGGGGTACCTAGTTGGTTTGATATCTCTCTTTGATATGTGGTGGTAATCCTCACGCATGGTATCACCGAATTCTCCTTCCGAAAACTCAATTCCCATGTAATCAACTTCGTAGTCTGCATCCATAATGAAAGTTGAGAGAAAATAAGAAAGATTTTAGAAGTGGGTTATGGTGGATAATGAGATTTTTGTGGGTGTGAGAATTGGTTATGGAAAGGGGTTTATAAAGAAATGGAATGGAATATAAGTGGTTGGGAGGGTGAAGAGGAAGTTAAAGTGAGTTATGAAGTTGGTTGGGTGGTAGAAGAATTGAAAAAGGTAGTAAAAGAAAAAAAAGGGGGAAAATAAAATGGAATTTTAAGGGTGGTTGCGTTATAAAACACGCGCCCTTCTTCCTCTGTAGGTAAATGGTGAATGCCATTAGGCAATGGTGAATGCCATTGTCCTAATGCGTGGCCAGAAGCCTACAGGGCAGAGGGTTATGCTCTAGTTTGAGTGTTTTTTGTTGTTTTGTCATTTTTCTGAATTTTTTGTTGTTTTTACTAAGGTGGAATAAAAATTATAAAGGTAATCATACTAAAGGAAAAATGGAAATTGCATAACTTGAAATGAATGGTTTGGTACAAATATGCATCGACATTTCGATGGAGAAAATACTAAGAGTAAGCTTACAATACGTGAAAGGGAAAAACAATACAAGGAATTGAAAATTAGTCATAAGAAAAACATGGAAATGGTTTGAAAATGTGGGAATCATCCGTTAAGTCGCCTGACTAAAGATTCGACGAAATTGTAGAGTGAAAAAACAATTTGGTAAAGATGGTCAAACTGCTCATTCACAACATCCACAAACTGAATATGGTCAACTCTAAGTGATGTTATTTCAGCACGAAGATCACCTAATTCAACTTGTAGTGCATAAATGGCATCAGGAATGGTTATTATAAAATGATTAGGCACTTCAGGTACAACATTGGTAGAACTATCAGTAACTTCCTGAGGAGGGGTAACATCCATATGCTAATAGGGTTGGGGTAAGTCGGGTAGAAGAGGTATCTCGTCCAATACACCCAAGTCAAACAACCAAATTTCTCTGTTATGGACACTTGTCCTCTCATGGTTAGGTAAAGTAAAGGCATGTACAACGATATTATCAATCAACAATTCAAACTCCACCGGTCCTAGATTAGCTACGATCCCTCGGTTAAAACAGAACTCGATATCCATTAGGCGGATGCCACCGAAAATGATAGTACGGTTCAAATGGTAGCGTATGCCTATGGTTTAGGAAATCATAGTCACTAGTCCTCCAACGATAATTGGGTTGAAAGAGTCGCGGGCTAGCTTAAGGAAGTTAGCTAACAAGTACGGGGCAACATTTACCGGCCTTCCTTGTGAGGCACAATACATGATATAAAGCTCATCCCGAGACACATTATAAATTTTCTCTTCTTTTCCGAAAAGGGTGTGTGCGAGGATCTTGTGAAAATACCTAATTCATGGCTTGTGGATACTCTCGGAGAACAAGGCATTCAGGTTAGGATTGTAGTCACCAGTGATACTTCCCCAAAATTGTTCGAGGTCATATCTGGTGAAAGCATATTCCGGTGTTTTAGTGACAACATCAGGATCATTGGGTAGTCCCAACAATTCAGCCATCTCATGATGAGTGAAGCGGTGCGTATTGCCAAAAAAAATAGAAGGTGGCCAATCCACGGCCAAATTTGTATCCTCAAGTAGGTTCGTAATAAAGGGAACTAAGGAACTCCAAGGTTAGGTTTCGGTAAGTGCTGAATTTTCTAGAAAGAGCAAAGTTTATCCATCCTAACTTGCTAAAAAAGTAAGCAACATTGTCCCTGATGCCCAGTGTAGCCATGGTTGCATCGTCAGGATCGATCGAAAGGGCAAAATCTCTTTGAGGGTGAGCCTCAAAGCGATGCCTTTGGAGATCGTTCTTAAACACGACGATGTGATTATCGAAAGTTTGCATGATTGTATAGCATAACTATCCTAAGAACAAAAATCCTAAAATTTTAAAGAAAATACCATATTGTTAAGGGAAATAAACTACTTGCAGGGGTTAGTGCTAATAACAATCATGACAACTATAGTGCAAAAATCATGGTAATAAGAATAAAGATAACATTTCTCACAAAGATAACAATTAAAGTGCAAAAATTTAATACTAACAATATTAATACTAAATCAAATTAAATTAAATTACTAAGGTAATATCTACTATGCAAAAACAAAACAAAGAAATAACTACTACTACTAATGCTTTCTATGTTTAGTGTCAGAAGCTCGATATCAAGACGAAAAAGGTTTTAGTCGTTTGGAAGGGCGGAAAGCTCCTCCAACTTACAACTGGAATAAAATTCTTTATTTTCTATGGAATGGTAGTGCTTAAGTCGTTGCCCATTTACAATGAATGGTTTACACATACTTCCTTTGATTTCGACCGCACTACTACATAGAATCCTAATAACTTCGAATGGTCCAGACCATCTAGAGCATAACTTTCCTGGGAAAAGTTTGAGTTGAGAGTTGAAAAGTAGAATTGTATCCCCTTATCTAAACTCTCTTCTTGTTATTCTTTTGTCATGCCACTTTTTGGTCCTTTCTTTGTAGATGCGGCCATTTTTGTAGGCATCAAGCCTTAGCTCTTCGAGTTCATGGATATCCAAAGTTCCTTTCTCGCCTGCTGCCATGTAATTGGTATTTAGGGTCTTTATCACCCAATACGCCTTATGCTCAAGTTCTACAGGCAGATGGCAAGATTTTCCATAAACCAGTTTAAATGGCGTGGTTCCTATAGGGGTTTTGTAAGCGGTTCCATATGCCCAAAGAGCCTCATAAAGCTTATTCGACCAATCTTTCCTAGATGTAACAACGGTTTTCTCAAGTATTTGTTTGATTTCTATATTCGATACTTTGATTTATCCGCTGGTTTGAGGGTGGTAAGGTGTCACTATTCGGTGTCGGACCCCATATTTGAGCAATAATTTTTCAAATATGTTGGAAATGAAATGAGATCCTCCATCGCTTATGACAACTACTGGCACTCCAAATCTAGGAAAAATAGTGTTCTTAAACAGCTTAATAACTACTCGTGCATCGTTGGTGGGAGAAGCTATCGCCTCGATCCACTTTGACACATAGTCGACTGCGACGAGTATAATCTTGTTTCCAAAAGAAGAGGGAAAAGGGCCCATAAAGTCAATACCCCACGCGTCAAAGATTTCTACTTCTATAATACCCTTTTGTGGCATCTCATCACGTCTAGAAATGTTACATGTGCGTTGGCACCGATCGCAGTTCAAAACAACGATATGGACGTCTTTCTAAAGGTTAGGCCAAAATAACCCTGATTGCATAATTCTTGCGCAGGTCTTAGAGGTGCTCACATGCCCTCTGTATGGTGCGGTGTGAAAGAGAGATATCACATCTTCTATTTCAGATTCAGGGACACATCAATGGAATATTCCATCGTCACCTCTTCTAAAAAGTAAGGGCTCATCCCAATATTAATTTTTTAGATCATGATAGAATTTCTTCTTTTGCTGGTAAGTTAAATCAGGTGAAAGCACTCCTGCTGCTAGGTAGTTGACAAAATCGGCGTACCAAGGCAATAAGGCTTCTAATCGACACGAAACATCATTGGGTCCCTGAAATCTCAATGGATTTCCTTGGTTTTCACTTTCTTTTTCCATATGGGTGATGAGTCTATCATAGGGGGAATCATCATTAATGGGAACTCGCTTCGATTCTTGGTGTTCTATCCTAGAAAGGTGATCTACAACTACGTTTTTGGTTCCTTTCTTATCTTTTATTTCCAAATCGAACTCTTGTAGAAGCAGGGTCCATCTTAAAAGTCTAGGCTTAGTATCTTTCTTATTCAACAAATATCTAATTGCAACATGATCGGTGTAGACAATTATTTTTGCTCCTACCAAATAGGAACGAAATTTGTATAACGCGAAAACGATGACTAAAAGCTCTTTTTCTATGGTAGCGTAGTTCAGTTGTGCACTGTCTAAGGTTCTACTTGCATAATAAATAGCATGAAGCTTTTTATCTCTTCTTTGACCTAAAATAGCGCCAATGGCATAGTCTCTAGCATCGCACATTATTTCAAACGGCTCATTCCAATCTGGTGGCTGCATGATGGGTGCAGTGATTAATGCATTCTTAAGCAATTCAAAGGCTTCCAAACAATCTTTATCGAATATGAATTCAACATCCTTCATTAATAATCCAGTTAGTGGTTTGGTTATCTTAGAGAAGTCTTTAATTAATCGTCGGTAGAAACCGACATGTCCAAGAAAACTATTGATTTCTCTAATGGTTTTCAGAGGTTGAAGGTTTTCTATTATCTCTATTTTGGCTTTGTCTACTTCGATCCCTCTTTCGGATACAACATGTCCTAACACAATCCCTTCCCGGACCATAAAATGACATTTTTCCCAATTTAGCACCAGATTGACTATGACACATATCTCGAGAACTAGTTCTATGTTTGACAAACAACCTTCGAAGCTTTGCCCACACACAGAGAAGTCGTCCATAAATACCTCCATTATATTATCTATAAAGTCAGAGAATATGGCCATCATACACCTCTAGAATGTTGCAGGTGCATTGCATAGTCCGAACGGCACGCGTCTATATGCAAAGGTTCCATAAGGATAGGTGAAGGTTGTCTTTTATTAATCATCGGGGTGAATAGGAATTTGAAAGAATCCTGAGTATCCATCTAAATAGCAGAAATATGAATGTTTGGCTAATCACTCAAGCATTTGATTTATAAAGGGCAAAGGGAAATGATCTTTACGAGCGGCTTTATTTAGCTTCCGGTAATCTATGCACATCCTCCATCCGGTTTGAATACGTTTTGCTACAGATTCTCCTTTATCATTGCTAACAACCATTACTCCTCCTTTCTTAGGTATGACATATACTGGGCTGACCCGACTGCTGTCTGATATCGGGTATATGATAACGACTGCTAAGAGTTTTTGTACTTCTTTCTTGACTACATCGCCTACGATAGGGTTTATCCTTCTTTGATGTTCCCAAGAAGTTTTATTGTCTTCTTCCAGCATAATTCGATGCATAAAAATAGATGGGTTTATCCCTTTGAGGTCGGAAATATTATATCCTAAAGCAGTTGGATATTTCCTTAGAACATTGAGTAACTTATCGGTTTCTATCTATCCCAAGTCAGCGTTTACTATGACCGGTTTTTCGAACTTTGAGTCTAGGAATTCATACCTGAGATCTTTGGGTAAAGTTTTAAGTTCTTTAGCGGGTTTTTGTTCGTCGAATGGTGGTTCGGGCGTTCGTGCAAGACATTCTTCTGAACGGTCATCGATGGGTATTTCACTGCTACTTTCATTCTCCAGTACAGAAGGTTTGGAGAATTCTATTGATTTCGCTTCCAACTTCTTTACGCATTCATCGATGATTTCTAGCGAACAACATGAATCATTAATAGCTGGTGCTTTCAAGAATTGAGCTAAAATGGATTCAACTTTCTCTTCTCCTACTTCGAAAGTCAGCTTTCCTTTCTTAACATCGATTATCGCTCTGGCTGTTGCTAAAAATGGTCTTCCTAATATAATGGGGACATTGTAATCCTCTTTTATGTCCATTATCAAAAAATCAGTAGGAATGAAGAATTGGCCAATTCGAACAGGGATGTTTTTTAGCATACCTACAGGGTACTTGACAGAACGATCCGCAAGTTGCAGAGTCATCTTAGTCGACTTTATTTCGCCTAATTCCAGTCTCTTGCATGTAGATAACAACATTAAACAGACACTGGCTCCTAAGTCGCATATACCGTTATCTGTAACATATTTTCCTATTACGCATGGTACTGAAAAGCTCCCTGGGTCCTTAAGCTTAGGTGGCATGTTATTTTGAAGAATAGAACTACATCCGGCAGTGAGCATAACAGTTTCATTATCTTCGAGCTTTTTCTTGTTGGATAGAATTTCCTTTAGGAATTTTTCATATAAAGGCATTTGGGTTATGGCTTCTGTGAATGGTATTGTAACATTTAGTTGCTTTAGAAGTTCTACGAATTTCTTAAATTATCCTTCATTTTTATTTTTGGCTAGTCTTTGCGGATAAGGGATAAGTGGCTTATACGGAGGTGGAGGCACATATGGTGTTTCCTTCTCCATGACCTCGTCACTCTTATCATTCACATCATTAGCTTTGGGTTCATCTTCCTTCTCAGTCCTTTTATTTGGGCTTTGGTACATGGCTGGTTTTGTAAGTCTTGGGTTCACTGGTCCATCATATTCGGTTCCGCTCCGCAGAGTTACGACATTTGCTTGTCCCTTCGGGTTAGGTTGAGGTTGGCCAGGAAATGTGCCAGACGGGGCTGGTATGGTTGGTTGTTGTTGGGCTACTTGAGAAATTTGAGTTTCTAACATCTTGTTATGCATTGCCATTGCATCAAGCTTACTAGTCATCTGCCTCATCAATTCGCTCGTATGGGCGTTTTGGTTCGCAAATTCCTTATTTTGCTGTATCTGGGCATTCATTTCCATCATAATCTCTAGATTTGACTTTCTAGGTACCTGTGGAGTGGATGGTCCTCCTTTATGAAAACCAGGCGGTACAACATGTTTTGAACTTGGTGGTTGCAAGGCATTATTGTTTTTGTATGAAAAATTCGGGTGATTTCTCCAGCCAGGATTATAAGTATTGGAGTACGGGTTTCCTTGGGTGTAGTTCACTTGGTCGGTTGGAGCACCGGCTAGCAACTGACATTCATCATTTGTGTGTCCAGGGGTACCACATACTTCACAATTAGGGGACACAACATCTACTGTAGAAGCTGGTTGTGTTACGGCCAAACTTTCAATTTTTTGGGTTAATGCATCCACTTTAGCATATATGCGGTCTATTGCATTAACTTCGTACATTCTTCCTTTCGAAGTTGGTTTCTTGATAGAAGCGCGTTCTCCTCCCCATTGGAAGTGATTATGGGCCATGTTCTCTATGAGTTCGAAGGCTACCTCATACGGTTTATCCATCAAAGCACCACCTGCGGCTGCGCTTAGGTTCATCTTCGTGTTGTACAACAGACCATTGTAGAAAGTATGAATTATCATCCATTTTTCGAGTCCATGATGTGGACAGAGCCTCATCATGTCTTTATATCTTTCCCACGCATCAAAAAGATATTCTATGTCTTTTTGCTTAAATCCGTTAATTTCAGCCCTGAGCATAGCTATTTTACTTGGAGAGAAATAACGGGTCAGAAAGACTCTTTTTAAATCGTCCCATGAGGTGACAAAATTTGCAGGTAGAGACTGAAGCCAAGTTCTAGCTGTATCTCTTAAAGAAAATGGAAAAAGACGGAGTCTTATTGCTTCTGGGCTAACTCCATTTGCTTTCACAGTGTCGACATATTCCCCAAAAATAGATAATTGTAGGTTAGGATCATCTGTAGAACTTCTTGAAAATTGGTTTTGCTGAACGACTTGTAGTAACGAAGGTTTCAACTCAAAATCGTGTCTTTCAATTTCCGGGGCGGCAATGCTGCTATGCGATTCATCTTGCGATGGGACAGCAAAATCTTTGAGTGGACGGTTTTGCGGTCCTTGGTTCATGCTTTGATCTTATTCGATTTTGTTATCGGTATCATAGTAGGAAACGATAGGTTCTGGAAGGTAATTTCTTAATTGAAATTATTTGATTCGGCGCCTCAATAAAGCAAAGCGCTCGATTTCGTCAATTGATTCCACTGGCTCTTCGCTTCGGGAGCGAGTGTTGGGCATACGATCGACAAATTGGAAAATAAAATAAAAATTGCCTTAGTCGTTACTGTGCAACGAAAGCAACACAACAAAGACTATTTCAATCCCCGACAACAGCGCCAAAAACTTGATCGATCAACTCTATGTATTTGGTCGGATAGATACTGCAAGCATACAAGTGATTGCGTAGTTTTAAAAGATTGCCGAACCCACAGGGATTGATAGTCAATAGGGAGTGTCCTATAATTGCGGTGTAAGGCTAAGGCTAAGGTTGTCACGGAATAAAATGATAAAAATAATAATTACGAAAAGAAAGGGTACTTGCACGAGTAAAAGAAACGAGACCGTAGAATGATTTCCGGGACTATTAGGGACTTTATAGGACCCAGGGCTGAATTTAATGCAGAAGTCATTCTGACGAAAATACCAACCTAAAGGTTCGATCTCACACTCTCGCACTATTGACCGAGCCATGACCGATAACCCCAAGATTTTTCTCTCGCTCACTCGGTAGTTAAAGGACGTCTTTTTGAAGGTGGATAAGATCGAAAAGAAATACCTAAAGCACTCTCGTTGTGTTTAGGTTATAGTGTCTTGTGCCTACTATCTGCCGCGTACCTCAAACTCTCGCTCTATTGGACTCGTCTTAGTGTATCCTCACTCTCATGACGAAACGCTGGTAAGCAGCCTCTCGCTCTCACGACAAGGCTACCTAAATTAAACTTAGAACACAAAACCAGAATTTCAAGTGTTAAAAATATGTCAGTTATCCTACGGAGTCTCGTCGAGACGACGGTCCTCAAACTACGGGCTCATGCAAATCTAGCCTAGCATAGTTGATTTTAAAGTTGACATAATTACATTAAAACATTTAGAAACATACATAACTAATTGATTTTAAGAAAATTTTGTTTTAAGAGTTTTTATGAAAAAGTGCTTAAAGTCATAAACAAGAACATAAGTATACAAAATGCAATAAAGTAAAGTGCAGTAAATTGAAGAAAGTAATAATTAAATAACCTATAATAAATGAAATTGAAACTTTATTAATCTTGCGAAACGATCCAAGTACAAGCGAAACAGAAAAGAAAACAATTACAATGGTGTATTAACCACTCAATGTGAGCGATTAATACTTTGGCTAGTAATATGTCTAGATCTGGTGAAAATTCGGAAGCGCTTCCACAAGGTATTTGGACTTATGGAAAACTGCTCTGAAGGCTCCTATTTATAGAGGAAAAGTGACTCCAAAACAGTTGGAGAGTTTGAAATCCGAACAGGGCAAAACTACTATGCAACTGTTAAGAAAACTGCTCCCACGAAGCATGTCGATCGCCATATGCCAATGGCAAACGCCATTGGTCTTCTAGTGAGAATCTGTGGATTTATGGCAAATGGAGAATTCAATTTGGTTCCTTTGGGGGAATGGAAAACGCCATTCACCTGCAGAGTGCAGAATGCATAGAATTCTTCCTCTTTATCACTGATTTGCCACGATTTCTTCTTCTTCCCTTCGATTTAGCTGCATGGGTCCTGAAAACGTAAAATAAACAAAACATAAGGTAAATAAATATGGAAAACAATAAATACTCGATAAAATGCGATAAAACATGCATGAACGAGATTATTATACTTTAATGATTACCCGAGACGCGACCGTTGTGCTGAAACAGAGATGCAAAAAAAGTGAGACCGTTGTACTTAAACGAGACTAAAAAACGAGACCATTGTACTTAAATGGAATCGAGGAAGTGAAATCATCATACTTAGATGAAATCACAGGAACGGGATCATTGTACTTAAATGATAGCCCGACACGAGACCGTTGTACTGAAATGGAGACGCGAAAAAATGAGACCTTTTTACTTAAACGAGACTCAATTGGGGATAACCAGTGTGGTTTGGTGCGAGTGAAAACACTAGGGAAAGAATTGGACACTCCTTATGGGGAGATTTCAGTCTGATTTAAGATATACCGTTTCGGGATTTTGTGCAAGGTACCAAGACTGGCTTATGCTTCGTATGCATATGTTAGAATTTTCCATGGTGTAATGCTCCATAATGATGGAAATGCTACGCTTTTTGAGGATGCAAATGTAATAATGATCACTAAATGAAAATGCGAATATATCTCCTGATGTGGAGATAGCAGGTATCCTGACAGCTTGGCTGGGGAGAAATAATCACTGAATTGATTTGATGAATCCTTGTGGGGAAAGCAACCTGCGGGGGATAGTGTTAATGACACATTGGCCCTAAACTGCGACCATTTCCAAAAATAAATTGGACTTTAAGATCGAAGAGCCAAGACCCTGTTTGGGATGAACTTGACTTGAGAGGTATGCTACCCGTTGAACTTCGGTAGGGAAGTGATATCCTTTTGACTCGGCTGGGGATTTTGGAGAATGTCAATGGGAAGGCTTCCTGCTGAAGACAAGAGTTTTAAGTTGCCTCTTGATGGGGAAGAGAGATGTAAGGCATCCCATGACGGGGATGAGAGATAATGATACCCTTCAGCTCGGGAAATATCCTTCTCTTTGGTGCTCTGTTGGATAAGGGATGGTCTGATGAGACTTGCTGAGGAATCTCGCTCAATGATCTGCTGATGAAAGGCTTCCTGAAGTTCTGTGTTGGCAATGGCCTTGCTTGCAAAACCTGTACATACATATTAATGAATAGAATTGATAGTACATGCAAAATGGAGAGTTAGTTTGGCCTGCATGTCCCGCGTTCATGATCTGAATTACCATCCCTATTACTCAACACATCAAATATATGCCAAATGTTTTCATTCTCCTACATGCATTATAAAGCATTCATGTATTCGTAATGCAATATTTATCACAATTTGCTGGACGTTTTTGCAATCAACCAATGGTAAATGAAAAATAAAAACATAATGGGAATAACTGAATGAAATTGCACTTTTATTGATTGGGAAATGGCCATGAATAAGCATTAAACTGGGAAGCAAACCCTTGGAAGAGGAAATTTTACAAGAGGAAAACAAACTATCCTAATGGCAATGAAAAAATCAGATCTCATCAAGCTCTGAACCGTCTATGACTTATATGTCCTTAAGACTCTCCGCATGTTTCGCTTTTGAGGAAGACGATTGAATTGATTCTCAACCCTCAAATTATCCTCGATTTCTGATGATGAGTCACAGATCTTGCAAATCGCAGTTGTTCGCTTTAGTCCCTCTTTTGCGTGGATTGCCCTTTCGGGTTTTCAATCTGCCGGGATACCCTTTTTTGCCTGAGATATCTGATGTGGCTTTTCAACTCAACGGGTGTACATTTTTTTAAATATTTCCCTAACTTTTTCCCGAGCCTTTTATTTTGTTTTTAGCTCGCCGGGATGCCCTTTTTTTATTGGACTCTTATTCTGTTTTTGTCTAGTGGGTCTCTTTCTACGAAGTATTTTCTAACTGCATCTGCATTGACAGGGGAAGAGAACTCTTTGCCATACATGGTTGTTAACATTAAGGCTCTGCCTGAGAAGACCTTTTTGACCACGAATGGACCTTCATAGTTGGGTATCCACTTGCCCCTGTGATCTGTTAGAGGAGGAAGGATCCTTTTCAACACTAAGTCGCCAGGTATGTAGCGTTGAGGTCGTACTTTCTGGTCGAAAACCCGTTTCATTCGTCGTTGATACAACTGTCCATGGTGTAAACACCCCAAATTTTCCCTCACTAAGTTCACACCATGGCTTGTGATATTTCACATTTACATAAGTTCAATCATACCATTTCATGTTGCATTTTTGCTTCACTGCATTAGTTCAAGTTCATCTGCATCTAGGGTTTGTGATCTGAGCAATCCAAGATCCTTCTGAGCCACTCCAAAGGTCTTCAATCAACTCAAGAGGATCCATGTATTTTCAATCATCATATTTTATCCTCCAAAGATCAAGGAAGTCAAAGAATCACAAGAACTGGCAAAGTATGGAAGTAGAGCTAGGGTTTAACTGCACATATGATCTAAAATTAGGGTTTTGGTTTCAGAGGCCATAACTCCAAATTTTTTGGTCATTCTTGTTTCTATTGGTCTCAATATGTTATAAGGATCATGCATACCAAGTTTTATGAAGAAATTCATTGTGGAAGTCATCTGATCACTGGGTAACTTCTTGAGCAAGTCAGAGTAAAATCAGGGCATCTGAGGCCCACATCCAAGGAACCAAAGTGGATTTTTCATCAAATTGAATTTATACGGTCTTTATTTGATCATTGAAGTGCTTAGAAGTTCACAAATTTGAAGAAAAGTGAGCAAAACCAAAAGTTGCCAAAAATAGAAATGACTTGTAATGTAAACTTTCCATTTTGGGAAAGTTTTTCAACCTCCTCTTTCTCCACCAAAAATGCTTCAAATGAAAAATTGTTGGTCATGAAAGTTGTAGATTGGATCATTCCCTTTTCAAAAAATACAAGAACAAGATCTAATTCATTTTGGAACTCAAGTTATGGCTTTTCAAAGTTGGCAAAATCACATAATTTTCAAGAATGCACCAAAGAGGGATTTTTGCAAAACCTCTTGCCAAGCCATTTTGTGACTTCAAATACACTTCTAAGCATTATACAAACATTATGCAATGTCTAAAACTTAGAATTGCCCAAACAATCTCAATTTTTCATACCTTGCCCATGAAGAAATCTCAAAGGGGCCAAAGTTTCATGAAATTGCAAAATGACCAAGAACCTTTCACAAACATGTTGAATTGCCTCAAAGTGAATTCCATGGCCATCCTTGATCCTTGCTGCACCAGACACCCCATTGTACCAAGCCTTCCACTTGCCCATACCTCAAGTACAAGAAATGTTGACTTTTTGCATTTCACACCATACCAATCACACTATGCCACAACAACTCTCTGAACCAATTGCATTTGTTTATACTAACCTAAAGCAAGCCATAACACACAAGAACTCAGCCTGAAAACCTCAGCATTCACAAGTTCACAAAAATCACCTCTCTTGCATTTTCTTTCGAAACACACAACATAATTGCTCAAACTCAAAACAAACACCATCATTCATTCTTAAATCAATCACTGATCACAAACCACCCCTCAAAACAGCCAAGAACACACCACAAACAAAACACGATTTTCTGACCAGAGGAGTCTAAACTCACAAACCAGCCTTCCTCAAAGCTCTCCAAGCATCAAAGTTTCTTCAAGGAGGCCATTGGAGGCATTTTGCACCAAGGAAGCAGCCAGAAAGCTCAAGGGTTGAAAGCTCCTTCTCAGGTAGCCACCTCAAACTTTTTTTCCAGAAATCTATTTTTAAGTTATAGAAATGTTCCCCATGTTCCCCTGACTGCACTTAACTTGTTATTTTTGAAAATGGTGAAGAGATGAACATGAACCGAATCTCTGAAATTTTTGACCTAAAAAGAGATTGATTCGATTCATGCTTGTTTCTGAAAATAAATGGATTTTGTGTTTGGATTCTTGTTCCTTGATGTTTGTTGAGTGATTCTGGAGCTTTAGGGGGCTTGGGGTGAGGTTTTGAGTGAGTTAGCAATTTTCAGGTGAGGGTCTGGCCGGAGAAGATGACCGGAAGTCTTCTCCGGCCACCTGAAAGTCATTAGCAGCTTTAATTAGGGTTAACTTTGAATCTGGGCCCTTAGATCTCTATTCCCGCGCGTGTTTGTGTGGACCAGATCTTGTGATTAGTTATTAATTAGGATTATTTAATTAATTAAATAGGATTAGTTAAGTTTGAATTCCAACCATAGGATGTGGCGCCAGTCTATCCCTTCAAACCCAGTTTCAATCATGTCCCTCCATTCTGCATACTTTCCATTTATTTTATTTTTATTTTATTTTTCTCATTTTATTTTGTATGAATTATTAAAAATAGTAAAAATGATCAAAAAAATCTGAAAATTTTTGTCAAGCCTTTTATTAATTTTCAGAAACCAAAAATATTTTTATTTTTATTTTTTGCATTAAAAAAGTATTTTTAAATCATTTAAATGTTCTATTTAATTAATTAATGAAAATTAATTAATTAAAAATACATTTAAGTATTTATAAATCACCAATAAAATTAGAGAACATTCTTAGACATTTAGAAACATTTACAAACTCACCATACAAATTTCTTTTTGGTTTTGATCATGCTTTGACATTTTTTAATGAATTAGGGTTCTTAAAATTGTTCATTTTCTAACCCTAACTTCAAAAATTCATAACTTTTAAACCAAGATGAGTTTGTGAATGGTTCTTTTTGCATTGTTCTATGCATGGCTTATAGCATCCAAAAACATTTTTGTTTCATTTTTATCTTGCATTTTCAAATTATTTGGCATTTTACATTGAGGATCACCCAAAAAAAACCTAGAAACTTAGGAAATTCATAACTCCTTCTAGGTTTAGCTTCTGACCTCCCCCTTTGGATGGTAGCCTAGTATAGGTTTAGGGTTCCTTTGAGTGCATTTTCAATTTTTTATCTTGTCATTTGTTTCTGTTTTTGAGTTTTGCATCTCATGTTGCATGAAAACCCTAATTTCTCATCTTCATTTGCATACCTCTTGCATATGCTTGCATTCACGAACTTGCCATGACATTTTATGCATTCACATGACATATAAGACATCTTAGGACACATTAGAATCATGTTTGATCATTGCATCATCCATTTGCCATGTTATGCATTCATTTCATTTCATGTGCATTCATGAACTTTCATGCTTCCTTTATGCTTCATTTGAATCCTTATCCCTTGTATGATCATCCATAACATTTGGTATGCATTTACATCATCTCTTAGAATCATTTGCATCATGCTTATTCTTCTGGTTTTGGTTTACATCCTTGCATTCATTTCATTTTCATTTCATTTCATTTCCTTTTACTAACTTTTCAGGTGGTAAGTTACTTTGAGAAGTGAATTTGCCTTCACTTCTCACAATCTCTTCTCATCTCTCTTATGCATTCATTGCTGCATTTTGTATTTGTATTAGAGTGATCTTGATCATTCATGTTCCCTCTTCACTTTCTTTCTTCAAGCAACTTATCTTCTTAAGTGAAGTAAGTTGACTTGCTTCTTTTGCTTCTCTTCCTTCCATCTGCTTCTTCCTTGGTGGTGCTTCTTGAAGATATCTTGCAAGCCTCATAAACCCTAGGAACACCCAAGTATGATAACAATTAGGGTTTGATTAGTCCCCCATTAGTTTTACCTTTGTTTCATCTTTTGTGTCTTCTCTTCTCACCTCTTAATATGGGACTAAACCTTCAAGGTTTTAAGGCTTTGTGATTAAGGTTATGCTTGCATCCTTCTCTTAGGATGGAGTGTATAACTTTAATCCTAAGTGTTAAACCCTTGATGTATTTAAATATCTTAATCAATCCATCTAATAATCACTAAGACATCAAGCTTGTAACTTGGGCCTTGCATTAGGGTTCTAATTCTTCCTTAATTGGTTTAGAAGGACTAACCCTAGTGTTAATGGACAAGTCCCCCTCAAGTTTGTCTTACAAACCATAAAATCCACTTCTTAATCTTAACATTAACTAAAATCCACTCTAATAAAGGTTTTGTTATGTCATGAGGTTAATCCCTAATCATGGATTAAGTTGAGGTATCTTCCTCAGCTTAAATGTTATCATCTATTATCCTTCTATTAAGATGGTGTAATGGGTCCATTAAATCCTTGATTATGGCTTAAACTACTTACTTAACACTAAACAAAAACTCCAAAACATCTAAATAATTACAAGTAGGTTAATGATCTTAATCCTACATCATGGTAATTAAGTGTGAGGTGTTTACTTCATACTTAAGGTATTCTCATTACCCCTAATCAGAGGGAAGATGTGATGAGTTTACTAACCCTTGGTTTAGACTTAAGCTCATTTTCTTATGACAAACACAAAAAGCAATAAAAGATTGAAAACATCAAAAACAAACAATAATCGTCTCCTCCGGGATTCTTTTCTCATCTCATTCACTCATAATCGAGAACTTGCTTCTTCCGTCTAATGCAAGACAGTTAGCACCTGAGCCAGACAGGTCATATACTTGAGCATAGACAAGTAAGTAGTTCACAAGTCAATTTATCTTTCAGTCTCTTTGAGTCGAACTACGGTGTTCTGACTTCCTCATTGCACGAGAGGATACGTAGGCATAACTTAACGGTTATCGAACAAAAGTATCTGTATATTCCCCTTCTTCCAGCATCATTCTTTTTAAGCCTCATAGCCTTGGGCATTGCACTCTTTCCTTACACTGACACTCCTTTTCTTCATTTCACACTTCTTTGCACTGACACTTGCATTCTTTTCCAGCTTTTGCACACAAAATAGCACTGACACTACCCCTTTAAACACAAATCTTTAAAGCGTGGATCCCGTTGAGTACGACGGACAACTTGGGTGCTAATACCTTCCCAGGTTGTAACCAACCCCCCCTTTCTCAGTTTCTCTGGTCCGCGACTGTCTTATCCATCTCTTTCCTAGGTTTATGCAGCATTACCTTTCCTTCGGGATAAAAATGCCTAGCTGGCGACTCTTTTCAGTTCATCTTCATGTTCTCTCCTTTCGCCGATCGTTCGCGTCTGTACCCCTCTTGGCCCGGTGTCATCTGGCGGGAGCGACAGCTTGGCGACTCTGCTGGGGATCCTTATATTGCAACCAGGGCTTCTGGTTCTTTTTGTGGGTTCCTCCTAGAGCTTGCTTGATTTGTGTTTACTGGGGTGCTATGTGCTATTTGTGTTTATTTATTTTGCTTTATTTATTGCTTTATGTACAGCTTTATTTATTGCTTTCTTTTACACTCTTATGCATATTTCATACTGTCATTATCACTGTTTTGGATCTGGTTTTCCTTGGTGGGTGGGGTTTCATTGAGTGATTAAGGTCCTATACCTGGGACCTGAGTGACACCTAGGCTAGATTGGTTCATATTCTTTCCCATTCCATTTTGGTCTGGTGCGGGAATATGAAACACGGTTCAGATGTGGGTTTCTTCTTGAGAACTCTGTGCTACAAATTTCCTGTAGTGCTAGGGCTATCTGGGAAGCCTGCTAAGTCTGGATGACCTTTATTTTGACGTTCAGAATCTGGGGTGAATTAGAGGAGGAACTTTTATGGTTATTGTATACATTGTACCTCCGGGTTAGAAGTGTTTACACTTCTCATAACTGATCCAAGTCTGAGGATCCTTGTTCTAGAACATTACATGTGAGGGGGTTGGGTTGTTTACAGGTTTGCAGGAACCCTTGGCCACATCATACCCTGTTACTATTTTGTTTAAGAATACTCCACTTTGGACAGTTCTTGTGATTAACCCTGGACATGTGACTCTTTATTTGAGTCCCCCACCCTGGTTACTGGATTTCTGAGCCTTCATCCGGACCTTTGAACATACATGGACCTTATACCAAGACAGATAATCAGATCCATCTCTTGATCACAAACCCTTGCATATCATTTGCATGTATCATCATTGCATCATTTGACATTTATTTATTTGTTTTTCAGGGTATCCATCATATCATATTTGGTTTGGTTTTGACCCCTTCTATTGCTTTGACCTCAGCTTCAGTTGTCTTTTTCAGCACCTGCTTCAGCTATCTCCTTCAGAACCTCCATCATCCTATCAGAGACTTACCTCCAGCTTTTTAGTCTGTGATCTTCACCAGCATTTTACTCCATCTTCTTCATTAGCACTTATGGATGTTCCAAGAAAGAGAAACATATATTATCACTTCTTCGAGCCCATATTGACTGGTATCAGGCAGGTCCAGTCCCTTATCACACCTGACCACATCCCACTATTCAGAGAGCACTATGGGGGTATTTTAGACATGGTCATGGATCTTGATTCTTCTCAGAGAAGCATGATCCACACATGCTAGCAGTTTTATGACCCTCCACTTAGATGCTTCACCTTTCCTGACTTCCAGATGGGGCCTCTGTTGGAGGAGTTTTCTTTGTTGATTGGAGTGCCTATCAGAGGAGGGATCCCTTTTAACCCAGAGATGACTACTCCCAGAAGTGAAGAGATAGCAAGGGCATTGCACTTGGAGCCTGCCCTTATTGAGCAAAGCATGACAACAAAAGCTGGGATTCCTGGCTTACATCTGGACTTTTTGATTTCTCAGGCCATCCTGAAGGCTACATTGGGAGAATGGAGGGTAGTCTGTGCATTATTAGCCCTCAGCATATATGGGGCTATATTGTTTGCAGATGAGCCCAAATTTGTGAGTAAGAATGCCATCCACTTGTTCCTGCTGAAGAACCTAGTGCCTACATTGCTAGGGGATTTTTACTACTCCATCCATCAGAGAAATGAAAAGCAAAGGGGGAAGCTAGTTAGATGTTGTGCTCCCTTGTTCTACTCTTGGCTACTCAGACACCTGCCTAAATCAGATGCTTTCTTGAACCCACACCAGCAGAAGAATTGGGCCAAGAGGTTCATTGCCTTAACATCAGATGATATCAGATGGTGCACCCAGAGCACCAAAGGCAAAGAGATTATCACCAGCTGTGAGAAATACCCTAATGTGCCTCTGATAGGAGTAAAAGGTTGCATCAATTACAACCCTTTACTGTTTAAGAGACAATTGGGATATGCATTGGTTTACCCTCCTAGAGGACAGGATTTAGCTGAGACCCTATATTGTGAAGTGCAACCTAATTCAGTTGTTGTCAGACAAACTTCCTGGGCTTGGGACAACATCCAGACCAAAGGGACAGCCATCCTTGGAAGGTGCAACAATGTTGCTTCAGCTCAGTACTCATATTGGTCTCGTACTAGAGCTCAAATCACCAGAATGCCTTTCACCTTGGAAGACACACCTGGACCATCTACAGTACAACCTACAGCAACTGTTAGCCTAGAGGAATTTGAAAAGCTGAAAGAGAGGAATAATCAACTATCTGAAGCCCTGAAGAAGACTCTTTGGGAAAGGAATGACGGTCGTCTGGACATTGAAAGATTGGAAAGACTCAAGACTGAGCATCTGACCAAGATTGAAAGAACAGATGACTACATAAGGAAAGCAAGAGCCGGGGAACAGATATTGAAGAATGCCTGCAAGGAGGCCAAGATTCAGAAAGCTAGGGCTGAGCATTACCTGGAGGAAATCCAGGCTAGGTGGATCAGGATCACTGAAGCCCGTGCACAAGAAGACCAGAGGACTCAGTCCAAGATTGAGCAGCTGGAGGCCAATGAGAAGAAGCAGCAGGAAGCTTTGTTGGCAGCTCAGAAGGAGATATCAGAATTGAAGCTCTGAGCGGGGTTAAAGAGATCAAAGGATCAGGACAGGCATAAGAAGCTGACTAATGCCATTGCTACCAGGAACCTCCTCATTAGGACCATTACAGAGCACCCAGCTGGTCCAGTGATGGAGGCACTCCTGAAGGAGGTCAGGGAAGATGACTATGGACTGGATGTCTGATTCCTTTTGCTTGTATAACCTTTCTTTTGATGTACTTTTCCTTTTTGTTGTATTTTTGACCCACCATGGGCTTGTATTATAAACAGACTATGTTTTTTTCATCATTTGTAATATATCAGTTTGTTTTATTGGGCTTTCTCTCGGCATCATCAAGCATCTCCTCGAGGTCTGGAAAGGTCAAAACCAAGAACCAAACCGGATACCTTGGAAAAAAAATAAGCATACTACATTTCATACTAACATTTTCTTTGTTTTGTAGGTTTTTGTTTATTCTTTGTTTCTCACTTTGTTGTGCTTTCAGGAAACATTGCTCGTCGCCGAGTGTTCCCTGTCAACCGCACACACCGGTACCCAACGCGTAACAACCTTCTAGGCATTCAGATGGAGCAGGTACAGCAGGACCTGAATGAAGTGAGAAATCAGATGGTAAATGAAAGGGTCGAGATGAGAAACTAAATGTCTCAGTTTATGGCTGTGATGACTGGCTTAGCACAGAGCCAGGAAAGGCTGAGAGAGCTGGTAGAAAGACAAACACCTGAAGAGCCCCACCTTGGAACAGGGGGAACCAGCAATAATGAACGAGGACAACCTCGTATCGACCCACCAGAGTATGGGCCCCATTTGAATCCAGATGTTAATATCCCAAGGAATGTTCAAGGTAATGTTGTTGGGTGCAGGATCCTGCAAGAGGATCCCCAAGAAGAACAATTCACTGTTATTGGGGCTGGGGATGAAGTGTATGACAGAAGACAGGATGAGATTGCTGAAAAGCTGAGGTCTTTAGAATCCCAGAATTCTTTAGGCTTTGACGTAATGGATATGGGACTGGTAGATGGGGTGAGGATTCCCCACAAATTCAAACCCCCTTGCTTCGAGAAATATAATGGTACCTCCTGCCCGCGTACTCATCTGCAATCCTTCTTAGGGAGACTCAAGGCTTATACCATGGATGAGAAGTTATGGGTGTTCTATTTTGAGGACAGTCTAACCGGAGCATCAAGAGAATGGTATTCGCATCTGACAAGGCCCACTATAAGATGTTGGAAAGACTTGGCTGAAGCCTTCATCCGGCAATACCAGTACAACCTAGACATGGCCCCTAATAGAACTCTTCTAATGGGCATGTCTCAGTCTTCGAGGGAAAGCTTTCGAGATTATGCTCAGAGGTGGAGACAGCTTGCTGCTGCTGTCCAGCCACCCATGTCAGAAAGAGAGATGGCTGACATGTTTATGAACACCTTGCATGGAACTTATATTGATAGACTTGCTGATTTCTCTTCCACCAGTTTTGCCAATGTAGTTATAGTTGGTGAGAGAATTGAGAGTCTTTTGAAAATGGGTAAAATCTCTGACAATGGTGCAAGTTCCTCCAACAACCCCAGAAAACCTTTTGTAGGACCCCGAAGGGCGGGTGAAACAAATGCTATCCATGCAGGCAGGGGCAAACCCCAGTATTCTCACATATCCATATCAGTTGTTACCATCCCGGCTCCAGTTCCACAACAACCTTTATTTCTTCAACAACAACAACAACAACACTATCAACAACAATCTCATTTTCTGCAACAAAGAACGTACAGCAATAACAACAGCAACCAACAGCAGCGCCCCTTTCAATAGAGGCCATCTCAGGCAAATAGGGTGATTGACCCCATTCCGATGCCCTATACTGCTCTACTGCCACAACTCCTGAAACTTAACCTGGTTGAGTTAAGGACGTTGGCTCCACCAGATCCTCTCAATCTCCCAAAGAATTATGATGCTAATGCCAGATGTGCCTTTCATTCCAACGCGCCTGGTCACAATACCGAGAAATGTAGAGCCTTGCAAATGAAGGTTCAGGATTTGGTCGATTCCAAAGCTCTCAATTTCGCACCTCCTCTGAATGTTAACAGGAATCATATGCCTAATCATGGTGGGCCCAAGATTAATGCCATAGAAGAGGACCAACCATCTACGTTGATTGACAATGTTGCATAAATTCAAACACCGTTGGCAGAAGGTAAGGCTCAACTCTTAAGATGTCAAGGGTTCCCGGGCTGTGGGGCCTGCTGCAAATCGTGCAAAACTGCTATTAATGGTTGTGAGAAGCTAAGGTTTGGCATAGATGGCCTTATCAGAGACGGAATCTTGCAAATTACCACAATGACTCCATCAACAACTCTTTCTTCAGCAACAATGGATTCTCCTACGACATCAACAATTCTTTCTTCAGCAACAACAGATCCTCCTACAACAGCAACAACTATCATTCCCACTGATTCATCCACAACTCCGGCAATCATTCCATCCATTGTTTCAACAGATCAGAGTTCAGAAATATTTACTTCTACAACATCAGCACCCATTTTATCAACGGAAACACCTACAACACCAGCAAACATTAATGAAGATGTCTCAACAGTCACGATCTATTATGACCCAGCAAATGTTCATCCCAACAACAATTTCCAACAACAAACTGCAACACCTCCTGTCAGATCTCCAGACACGATCTATTACGACCCGAATACCATCACAGTTCCTTCCGCTGCAGCAATCATCTGGTCACCATTACGGTACCTGGACCTATTCCTTATGAAAGTAGCAATGCCATACCTTGGCACTACGGCTCTGATCTCTACTGCGACGGAAAGAAGATCACTCTAGATTCAGCAACCTCTCCACCACAAGTTGACAATGTTGGGGGAGGCGGAGACAGAAGCGGACGCCTTTTTGCCTCACAAACACCAAGACCCAATGCCGAAGCAGAATCTGCTGCTAAGGCAAAAGGGAAGAATGTGGTATTTGAAGAGCCAACTATTAAAGAAACTCCGAAGATGTCTTTTGAACAAGAAGTGGATGAGTTCATGAGAATAATCAAAAAGAGTGATTACAAAGTGGTGGACCAACTTCATCAGACACCCTCCAAAATCTCTATATTATCATTGTTAATGTGTTCCTAAGCCAATAGGAATGCACTGCTAAAGGTCCTGCACGCAGCATATGTGTCGGAAGAGATTACGGTTAATCAGCTGGAAACGGTGGTTGCAAATGTTAACACCAGTCATGGATTGGGCTTCAAAAATGTTGATTTAACGACGGAGTGGCGCAATCATAACAAGGCTTTACATATCACCTTAGAATGCAAAGGTGTTGTTCTTTCTCATGTACTGGTGGACACTGGGTCTTCGCTCAATGTCCTCCCAAAGAAAGCCTTGGTGAAGCTAGAGTATGGTGGTTTGGCATTGCGTCCAAGTAACTTGGTGGTGAGAGCATTTGATGGATCTAAGAGATCAGTGCTTGGAGAGATTGATTTACCTGTGTTGATTGGCCCACAGACCTTTAAAACTACCTTCTTTGTGATGGACATACAGCCGGCCTACAGTTGTCTGTTGGGTAGACCCTGGATTCACGCTGTTGGCGCTGTTACATCTACCCTTCACCAAAAGTTAAAATTTGAGTGGGAAGGCCAGATCATCACAATCTGCAGAGAGGAAGACATTTTCGTTAGCCAGCTGGCTACTTACAAGTACATAGAGATGGATGGAGAGATCCATGAGACTATGAGTCAGGGGTTTGAGGCCCTTAACATCAATGAAGCAACTGCTGTGTCTCGAACTTCCATCACTTCATATCAACAAGCCCGGAAGGTTGTTGAGGAGGGTACCGCTCAAGGCTGGGGCAAGTTTCTGCCAGTAGAAAAGAAAGAAGACAGATTCGGGTTGGGTTACAGACCAACTCGACAAGATCAACCAGAGGCTGCAACGGAGCCCAAATTTTTCAGCGGGGGAATGCTGACCCCGGATGCTGTGAACAGTTTGGAAGACGAGGAAGAAGACGAATGCAACCTGGAAAACTGGATACGTCCAAGGATCCCGGGGAACCAAGTCTCAAACTGGTCTTCCCAGGAAATTATAAGAGTTACTCCTGCAGAGTAATTATTATTTCCTGTCTTTTAGCATGCATCAAGTCCTGCATCTTGCCCAAGATGTCAGGACTCATTTTGCAATCGGGCCATCTTGTATTTTGTGCAAACGATCAATTAATGAATGTCAGGACATCTTTTGCAAACGAGTCTCTTTTTTCCCGCTCACTGTTTTTCATTTTTTCATTTTTTGTACAAAAATAAAATGGCAATGTTTTCAAAACAATAACTTCATTTTCACTTTTTCTAAACAAGATAAAACTGATCACTAAAATGAACCAATCTAAACCCTTGCAGAGAGTGCCCTCCCGACTGCACCGACAACAACATTGTTATGACTTCGTATGACTTCGACAATCCGATTAATCAAGCTGATTAAGGGGTTGAAGAAGATTATGAGCTACCTGAAGAACTAGCCAGGTTGTTAAGACAAGAGGAAAAGGTTATCACTCCTCATCAGGAGGAAGTTGAGACAGTTAATCTTGGTACCGAAGAAGACTTGAAGGAAGTGAAGATCGGGGCCCGCCTGCAAGATTCAGTGAAGGAACAACTTATTGACATGCTGCAAGAGTATGTTGATGTCTTTGCTTGGTCTTATCAAGATATGCCAGGTCTGGATACCGACATTCTTATGCACAAGCTGCCTCTAAAAGAAGACTGTCCACCAGTAAAATAGAAGTTGCGCCGTACTCGTCCGGATATGGCCATGAAGATAAAAGAAGAGGTACAAAAACAGTGGGACGTCGGTTTCCTTGCTGTAACTAGTTACCCGCCGCGGGTTGCTAATATTGTACCAGTGCCTAAGAAGGATGGCAAAGTACGGATGTGTGTGGATTACCGGGATCTGAACAGAGCTAGCCCGAAGGATGATTTCCCATTACCTCACATTGATGTATTGGTCGACAACACAGCTCAGTTCTCGGTATTCTCCTTCATGGATGGATTTTTGGGATATAATCAGATCAAGATGTCACTTGAAGACATGGAGAAGACAACTTTCATCACACTCTGGGGCACATTCTATTATAAGGTAATGCCATTTGGACTGAAGAATGTTGGTGCCACTTATCAACGGGCTATGGTAACATTATTCCACGATATGATCCACAAAGAAATTGAATGTTATGTGGATGACATGATTGCCAAGTCCCTCACAGAAGAAGACCATCTGGTAAATCTTTTGAAGTTGTTCAAGCGTCTGAGGAAGTATCAGCTAAAGCTAAACCCCAACAAATGCACATTTGGGGTACGGTCCGGTAAGCTGCTGGGATTTATTGGAAGTGAAAAGGGAATTGAAGTTGACCCTGACAAAGTCAAATCCATTCAAGAGATGCCTGCACCGAAGACTGAAAAAGAAGTTCGAGGGTTCTTAGGTAGATTGAACTACATATCAAGGTTCATCTCTCACCTTACTGCAACCCTTGAGCCCTTGTTCAAATTTTTAAGAAAAGAGAAAACGGTTAGGTGGATTGAAAACTGCCAAAGGGCTTTTGACAAAATCAAGGAATACTTACAAGAACCTCCAATTCTTATGCCTCTAGTTGAAGGAAGACCTCTAATAATGTACTTGACAGTATTAGAAGGATCAATGGGGTGCGCGCTGGGCCAGCATGACGAGTCTGGTCGAAAAGAGTACGCAATATACTACCTAAGCAAAAAGTTTATTGACTGTGAACAATGTTATTCACTGCTCGAGAAAACTTGATGTGCTTTAGCGTGGGCTGCTCGCCGACTAAGGCAGTATATGTTGACCCACACTACTCTATTAATCTCCAAAATGGATCCAGTCAAGTACATATTTGAGAAGCCAGCACTTACCGGACGGGTTGTAAGATGGCAAATGATTCTCACAGAGTATGACATTCAGTACACATCTCAAAAGGCCATCAAAGGTAGTGTACTATCTGACTATTTTGTTGAGCAACCCATTGATGATTACCAGCCTATGAGATTTTACTTCCCTGATGAAGACATCATGTTCCTGAAAGCAAAAGATCATGAAGAGCCTGTTCACACTGAAGGGCCTGACCCGGAAGAAGAATGGACAATGATGTTTGATGGGGCTGTTAATATGAATGGTCGTGGAGTTGGTGCAGTACTCATTACACCTAAAGGAGTTCACATGCCTTTCTCGGCAAATCTCACCTTTAACTGCACTAACAACGAAGCTGAATACGAAGCCTGTATCATGGGTCTTGAGGAAGCCATTGACCTCAGGATCAAGACTTTAACTATATTCAGAGATTCAGCTCTGGTAATCAATCAAACCAACAGAAAATGGTATACTCACCAGGAGCATCTGATTCCATACCGGGACTATACGAGGAGATTACTGACTTTCTTCACTACAGTCAAACTTGAGTATATCCCTCGAGATGAAAATCAGTTTGCAGATGCTCTGGCTACCATTTCATCCATGATCAAAGTTCAAGCTGCCAACTTTGTGCCTCGGATTTTAGTATCCAGACTTGACAGACCAGCATACGTATTCTCTGTAGACATTGCTAAAGATGATAAGCCTTGGTTCTACGACATCAAATGCTTCTTAGAGGATCACACATACCCACCTGGGGCATCATCCAACGATAAGAAGACATTAAGAAGGTTGGCTGGTAGTTTCTTCCTGAATGCTGATGGTTCATTGTATAAGAAGAGCTTTGACATGGTACCTCTTAGATGTGTTGATAAGAAAGAGGCAGAATTGCTGATGCACGAGGTGTATGAAGGATATTTCGGTACACATGCTGGAGGGCATGCAATGGCTAAGAAATTGCTAAGATCAGGTTAGTACTGGATCACAATGGATGTAGACTATTGTGCTTATGCCAGAAAGTGCCACAAATGCCAGATTTATGCAGACAAAGTGCATGTGCCTCCGAATCCTTTGAATGTGATGTCTTCACCTTGGCCCTTCGCCATGTGGGGCATTGACATGATTGGAAAAATCGAGCCAACTGCTTCAAATGGCCATCGATTCATCCTGGTAGCCATTGACTACTTCACCAAGTGGGTCGAAGTAGCTTCGTACGCAAATGTCACCTGGCATGTGGTAGCCAGATTCCTGAAGAGAGACATCATCTGTCGGTATGGAGTGCCCGAGCGAATCACTATTGATAATGGTTCCAACATGAACAACAAAATGATGGCAGAACTGTGACGGGACTTCAAAATCCAACACCACAACTCTTCTCCTTACAGGCCAAAGATTATTGGCGTTGTTGAGGAAGCTAACAAGAATATCAAGAAGATTATGCAGAAGATGGTGGTCACCTATAAAGACTGGCATGAAATGCTACCATTTGCCTTGCATGGATACCGTACATCAATCAGAACGTCTACTGGGGCAACACCGTATCAGCTTGTGTATGGTATGGAGGCAGACCTACCTGTTGAATTTAAATTACCTTCCTTGCGGGTATTGATGGATGTTAAGTTGAATGAAGCAGAATGGGTCCGGTCTCGATACAATCAACTGAATCTAATCGAAGAGAAAAGATTAGCTGCAATCTGTCATGGGCAGCTATATCAAAAAAGAATGAAGAAAGCCTTCAATCGGAAAGTCAGGCTTCGGGAATACCAAGTGGGAGATCTTGTGCTGAAGAGACTCATTCCTCCTCATACAGACCATAGGGGAAAGTGGACTCCTAACTACGACGGTCCATTCATAGTAAAGAAAGTTTTCTCTGGTGGAGCACTGATGCTCACTACTATGGATGGTGAAGATTTCTTGTTCCCTGTGAATTCGGATGCAGTTAAAAAATACTTCGCATAAAATGACCCGCTGGACATAAAAACAAAATGTAAGTCCAGGAAAAAATAGGGCATCCCGGCGAGTCAAAAACAGAATAAAATACTCGGGTAAAAATAAGGGAAAACAATAAAAGATGTACACCCGCTGAGTTGAAAAGCCACATTGGACAGCTCAGGCAAAAATGGGTATCCCGGTGGATTGAAAACCCGAAAGGGCGATCCACGCAAAATAAGGGAATAAGCGAACAACTGCATTCTGAATTCGCCTGTATCACTCGCAACATGGCAAGCTTCGAAAGGTTAAAGCATCAGTCAGAATCAGCCTTCTTCAAAAAACAAGAAGAACGTCAAGGTCATACGAGTCATAGCAAGAGGAAGCTCGCTAAAGCGTCGTCAACATTGCCAGCATCTTCATTTTTCTCAATTTGTAACAATCTCCTCATTTCAGGGGATTTGTTTCTTTGACTGTATTTGCCAATTCAGGGCGCCCAAATTAATAAAACCAGAATTTTCAGTCACATCTCGTCTTGTACATTTTTATCTCGTTTGCAAAAATTTCACATATCCCTGATATAATGTTTGCATAAAAACAGACGTACCTATCTAATCATATGCTTGCAGGAAATATTTTTTTACTCCCAGGAGTGTCTAGACTCCTATGATGGAATCCAGTAAGGGATGCCTCGGGTTACTTGTGCGTTTCTTTGTCATAACAGGATTGCAGGTATTCAAAGCGCAACATGGGACATGAAAGGTTTTCCCCATCAGAGTTGCCGGACATCACTTCTCCAGCACATTTTTCAGAGCAGCATCAGAAAATGCTCATTTCCCCAGCTGAGTTGTCATAAGTATCATCATCCTCAGGAGGATCCCCACAGAAATCTCTAGAAGGATCGTTCGGTGGTCTTTTTCCCCCAACAAAGTACTAGATAGGGAACCATCTCCCCACAGAGCTCCAGCCTCCTCCCAGAAGAGCAATGTCTGAATTTCCCGCACAACTAAGTGACGAAAGCTTCCGCACCCCCAGCTGGGCTCCTCATTTTTAAGATAGGTCTATCGGTGACCTATTTCCCCAAGCAGAGCCATATATCAGATCTACCAATGATCTCATCCCCAGCTGGGATATCATTTCAAGCAGATCAATCGGAGATCTTCACAACAGCGGGATCCGAATCCCGAATCAGTATCTTTTGCATAATCATAGCATTTACATCATATTTCCCCTCAGAGCGTAGCATTCCGTCTAATACGGAGCATTACGACAAAAATCAAACGTATTGCATAATCACAAGTCAGGTTTGAACCAGTCGCCTGTAAATACCAACATTCCATCAACAATGTATATAAAGACTCACAGTCCCTGCAGAACGCCAAAGCGTCCCCTTTGCACTCTCAAAATACAGATACATGCTCCTTTTGACACTCGTCTATGCCATCATTCCTCAGTAAAGATGCCAGAACACTTTCTACATACAGAAACTTCCATACTCTTTTTGACACCCGTCCGTGTCACCAATTCCCAGCATGGTCGCTTAATCACTTATTATAAACCAAACACTTGTTTATAATACACTTCTTTTGACACCTGTCCGCGTCATCCTATCCCCACAGATCACTAGATTACCTTTTACACTCAAGATTAGGATTTATGCACTTATTCTTTTAACACTGGTCCATGTCACTCTCCCCAGCAAGTTGAACACTCGTCTGTGTCTCACTCATGCTTATTTTTACTCATACAGATACTCGTTTGTATCTTGTATACATCACTTATTTCCCCTCAGATTCAACACTCGTCTGTGTTCTTTGTTAACCAGTTGATACTCGTTTGTATCATCATCTCTGAACATGCATCAGCGTTTGTTTCTACTGATACTCGTCTGTATCATAGTCTTAAGGATGCTCGCCCTCACTTTTAATCTATACACAGTGTTAAACACTTATACCTTTTATTTCTTGGATGTAAGCACTCGTCCATGTTTACATTTCCCCAGCGAAGTCCCCAGCAAAGCAACTTTTCTTTTATCTGACATTCGTCCTATGTCATGGTGCTTTCGGCAGCCGTACCCTTCCAGGTGATCGTCCTTCACCTTTGGATGACTGTCCCTCATCCTTCTCCCAGCAGAGTCTCCATTATTGGAACCCTTTTTTATCCGACATTCGTCCTATGTCGTGATATTTTGGCAGTCGTCCCCTGCTAGGTGATCGTCCTTCACCTCCCTGATGATCGTCCTTCATCATTTTATCCGATGGTCGTCCCCATCGTTGATCTTGTTATCTGACGTTCGTCCTATGTCATGATAAACCCCGAGAGCAGTCATACCCTACTAGGTGATCGTCCTTCACGTCTTGATGATCGTCCTTCATCATGCTTATCCGATGGCCGTCCCCATCGTCGACCTTTTCTATCCGGCATTCGTCCTATGTCGTGATATTTTCGGCAGTCGTACCCTGCCAGGTGATCGTCCTTCACCCTGGATGACCGTCCCTCATCCTTATCCCTAACAGAGCAGCCGTCCCCTGCTAGGTGATTGTCCTTCACCTTTGATGACCGTCCCTCATCATTATTTCGTTTATTTCGTTAACCCGATGACCTTCCCCATTGTTGTTGACCCTTACTTTACAAACCTGATGGTCGTCCCCATCATTGGCTTTACCTTTAATCCCCAGAGTACTTTGTTACTTTATTTGATGGCCGTCCCCGTCATAATCTCTTTATTTCCCCAGCATGTCGGTCGTACCCGTCATTACCATTCCCCAGCAGTCGTCCTCTGCTCGATGGTCGTCCTCCATCGCCCGCACTTTATAATTATAATATACTTTCTTTTCGAAAATCTATATCCCTTTTCTTCTTCTCCCAGTGAGTGCAAATTTTGGACTGTCTTTGGTATTCAACCACAAGTTATCTTGTTCGTCTGTTAAGCCTGTCGTTTACATCCTGCACAGCTAACTCATGCTTGAATAGGAGCAGCTGTAAACACCCCAAATTTTCCCTCACTAAGTTCACACCATGGCTTGTGATCTTTCACATTTACATAAGTTCAATCATACCATTTCATGTTGCATTTTTGCTTCACTTGCATTAGTTCAAGTTCATCTGCATCTAGGGTTTGTGATCTGAGCAATCCAAGATCCTTATGAGCCACTCCAAAGGTATTAAATCACCTCAAGAGGGTCCATGTATGTTCAATCATCATATTTTATCCTCCAAAGATCAAGGAAGTCAAAGAATCACAAGAACTGGCAAAGCATGGAAGCAGAGCTAGGGTTTAACTGCACAGATGACCTAAAATTAGGGTTTTGGTTTCAAAGGCCATAACTCCAAATTGTTTGATCATTCTTATTTCTATTGGTCTCAATATGTTATAAGGATCATGCATACCAAGTTTGATAAAGATATTCATTGTGGAAGTCATCTGATCACTGGGTAACTTCTTGTGCAAGTCAGAGTAAAATCAGGGCATCTGAGGCCCCCATCCATGGAACCAAAGTGGCTTTTTCATCAAATTGAAGTTATATGGTCTTTATTTGATCATTTAAGTGCTTAGAAGTTCACAAATTTGAAGAAAAGTGAGCAAAACCAAAAGTTGCCAAAAATGGAAATGACTTGTAATGTAAACTTTCCATTTTGGGAAAGTTTTTCAACCTCCTCTTTCTCCACCAAAAATGCTTCAAATGAAAAATTGTTGGTCATGAAAGTTGTAGATTGGATCATTCCCTTTTCAAAAAGTACAAGAACAAGATCTAATTCATTTTGAAACTCAAGTTATGGCTTGTTAAAGTTGGCAAAAATCACATAATTTTCAAGAATGCACCAAAGAGGGATTTTTGCAAAACCTCTTGCCATGCCATTTTGTGACTTCAAATACACTTATAAGCATCATACAAACATTATGCAATGTCTAAAACTCATAATTGCCCAAAGAATCTCAAGTTTTCATGCCTTGCCCATGAAGAAATCTCAAAGGGGCCAAAGTTTCATGAAATTGCAAAATGACCAAGAACCTTTCACAAACATGTTGAATTGCCTCAAAGTGAATTCCATGGCCATCCTTGATCCTTGCTGCACCAGACACCTGATAACGAGAAATCGTATCGTTTTATTACTATGTTTTAAGTCCGATTTATCGCACATTTATCATATTAACACCCGATTCTTCGAGTTTTTCTATGTCATATTGCAGGTATAACATTTCTAGAGCTAAATCATGAGCCAAAGGTCAAAGGAACAAAAACAAGCATGAAAAGAAGAAGAAGAATGAAATTCTGCAAATGCTGTTTTTAAGAAATTGTTTTTATTTTATAATGCATGTTTTAATTAATATCTGTCTGTTTCTGCATCTGTCTGGTACAACAAATATGAGTAGCTAAACAAATTAGGCGGTATGTAATTAAAATAAACTAAATCGGTAAAATCGAATCTAAGCTAAAACAATTAAGAACTTAAATTCTGGATGTGACTTTTTATTATAAAAATTAATCTTTTTGTTACGAGAGTAAGAAAAGTGTAATAGGTTAGGTCGAGACCACGAGAGTGTGAGATTTTAACCGGATAGCTAAAGTTAGGCATTTGATTTAAATACAGCGAGAGCGCTTTAAAATGAATTAGACTTATTAAGTTTTCAAAAATTATCTTTTAAACACTTATGGGCTAGCGAGAGCAGGCATAGGGCTTTAGGAGTAAGATCTGAGATAAGACCACGAGAGTGTGAGTCAAGGGTATTTAAACTGATAATCTCTACAGAATAAATTAAGTGAACCATCCTTATAAGCTTAGGTTAGATTGACCCACATAGGTTAACATAATTACATACCGACCGTCTTCTTATTATTTCATTAAAACTAAAATTTAATTCCCGTCTTTAATTCTTAAAAACAAAATTGTGACAAATATCCACCTTAGCTAAACTAGTAGACCCTCTAGCACTAAGTGATCATAAAGTCCCTGTGGGATCGACAATCTTTTATATTACTTCGATAGGCTGTGCGCTTGCAGTTCAGATACCGCTAGACACATATTGCATTTCGCGTCCCATCAAGTTTTTGGCGCCGTTGCCGGGGACCTTAATTTAGTTACTAGTGCACTGTTAGAGTAGCATTGTCTAGACTAAGGTAACAACTTGTTCTTTTCCTAATCTAATTTCCCGAGTGTATGCCAAGTACTCGCTCTCAAGGCGAAAACTTGCAACCTCCAGTTCCAGAATCGGAACGCTTCTTACACGTAAGAAGACGAATATTCGACTACGAACGAAATTACAACATTCCAGATCTTCAAATTGATCCACCTAAATCGGTCGGAACATCAAAGGACGCAGAGATGGCTGAAGAACCGAATCATCCACTCAAATATTACGCTAGTCCTTCGCAAGCTGAACCGCATTCCAGCATTGTCGCACCGGCTATCAACCGAAACGATTTCGAATTGAAACCTTCGCTGATATCAGCCGTGCAACAAAATCAATTCGCCGGAAATCCTACCGAGGATTCGAACCTTCATCTTTCGATATTTGTGCAGTACGCAGATACTGTAAAAGCTAATGGAGTTACCCAAGAAGCTATTAGATTACGTCTTTTTCCTTTTTCACTTCGAGACAGAGCGAGAGTCTGGCTTCAATCTCTACCCTCGAATTCAGTAACTATGTGGGAGGAACTAAAGAGAGTATTCTTGACAAGATATTTCCCACCTAGCAAGACAGCTACGCTAAGAGCTCAAATCAACGGATTTAAGCAAAAGGAAAACGAGTCACTTTTCGAAGCTTGGGAACGCTATAAAGATATGCTGAGACTTTGTCCAAATCACGGATTAGTAGAATGGATGGTCATCCATACCTTCTACAATGGACTCTTGTACAATACAAGAATGGCAATTGACGCTGCCGCAGGCGGTGCACTAATGGACAAAGAATATAATGATGCTTATGCACTTATCGAGAGTATGGCCCATAACCATTACCAATGGGGAAGCGAGAGAGTCGCAATTGAGAAACCAACAAAAGGAGGTATGTACGAAGTAAGTAGTATGGACCAAGTCAATGCAAAGTTTGACCAACTAAACCAAAAAAATGACAACTTGGCCATAACACCAACAGCCACCGTAGCTGCGGTAACACCTAACTGTGAGTTATGTGGAGTTCCAGGACATGCTGTCCCTGATTGTCAACTATTAGCAGGAATTCCCACAGATCAAGTGAATTATGCTCAAGTAAACCCATACTCAAACACATACAACCCAGGTTGGAAAAATCATCCGAACTTCTCCTATAAGAACAACAATGCTTTATACGCACCAGGTCAAGCACCAGCTACACCACCAGGATATCAAAAGACTGCTCCTAATGTTCCTAGAAAATCATACCTTGAGTTGATGATGGAGAACTTCATAGCTACCCAATCTCAAACAAACAAGGATTTATTAAACCAAAACATACACACTAGTGAACAGATTAAGCAATTAGTGAGCAAGGTAGATGCGTTAGCTACACATAACAAAATGCTAGAAACTCAGATTTCACAAGTAGCTCAACAACAAGCACCTACCGCTGCACCAGCTGGAGTATTTCCTGGACAACCTCAACCTAATCCGAAAGGACAGGCTAATGCTGTGATATTAAGAAGTGGCAAGGAACTTGACGGACCTACCGATCCAAGACTTGACAATCCAGCCATGTACCAAAAACCGGATAACCCGACTGAAAAGGTGAATGAACCAGAAGAGAAGGAAGATAATAATCAAGAGGCAGTGGAGAAAGAAAAGCCTTATGTGCCTCCACCACCTTATAAACCACCAATTCAGTACCCTCAGAGATTAACAAATTCTAAGACGATGGGCCAGTTTAAGAAATTTGTTGAACTTCTGAAACAGTTGAATATTACTATTCCGTTTACAGAAGTTATCACTCAAATGCCCTCGTATGCTAAGTTTTTAAAGGAAATCTTATCCAATAAGAAAAAGATAGAGGATAACGGAACCGTTACACTTACTGCTGAGTGTAGCGCAATAATTCAAAATAATATGCCTCCTAAGCTAAAAGATCCAGGAATTTTCTCTATACCCTGTGTAATTGGAAAATTCGTCATTGACAAAGCTCTATGCGATTTAGGAGCCAGTATCAGTGTTATGCCCTTAACAATTTGCAAAAGGCTAGACATGGGAGACCTAAGACCAACTAAAATGTTTGTTCAACTAGCCGATCGCTCTATTAAATATCCTATAGGCATACTAGAAAACGTCCCAGTACGTATAGGACAATTCTATATTCCTACTGATTTTATAATCATGGACATCTCTGAAGACTCCACTACACCTATCATTCTAGGAAGACCATTCTTAGCTTCCGCCGGAGCTATTATAGACGTAAAGAAAGGAAAGCTAACCTTTGAAGTAGGTGAAAAGAAAGTTGAATTTATTTTAACACAATTCTTACAATCACCAGCTATAAAGGATACATGCTATTTATTGGATGTAATTGACGAATGTGTAAGAGAAATGGAAATGAAAGAAACTACCTATTCTGAAATTATGAAAATTCAAATCCCTCCGATTTTCGAAGATGATAATTGGCGTGAACCATATCAGGATGATAGTCTAAGCGAAAGTTTAACACTTACACCGGATCCCATGCCAAGTAAGAATAAACCTACATTAGAGTTAAAAACTTTACCTAAGAACCTAAGATATGAATTCTTAGACACTGAATGTACAAGACCAGTTATAATCAATTCCAGTTTAGGAACAATTGAAACAAAGAAACTTTTAGATGTCTTAAAGAAATATCAAACTGCATTAGGATATAACATATCTGATCTCAAAGGAATATGCCCTTCAATCTGTATGCATCGTATTCTGCTAGAAGAAGATTGCAAAACCTCCAGAGAATCTCAAGGAAGAATTAACCCAATCCTTAGCACTGTAGTAAAGGAAGAAGTTAAGAAACTACTAGACGCTGGAATAATATATCCAATCTCTGATAGTAAATGGGTTAGTCCAGTACATGTAGTACCAAAGAAAGGAGGTATCATTGTTGTGAAAAACTCTAAAGGCGAATCGATATCCCAAAGAGTAGTGACAGGACATGGAGTGTGCATCGATTATCGTAAACTAAACAAAGCCACTCGAAAAGATCATTTCCCACTACCTTTTATAGATCAAATGTTAGAACGATTAGCCAAGCACTCATATTTCTGTTATCTTGATGGTTACTCGGGATTTTTCCAAATCCCTATCCACCCAGATGATCAAGAGAAGACTACATTCACATGCCCTTATGGAACGTTCGCTTATAGACGAATGCCCTTTGGATTATGCAACGCTCCTGCAACCTTTCAAAGATGTATGATGTCAATCTTTGCAGATTTCATAGACAACATCATGGAAGTGTTCATGGACGATTTCTCTGTATGCGGGCAAAGTTTTCAAGGATGTCTATCAAATTTAGAAATGGTGTTAGAAAGATGTGTAAAAGTAAACCTCGTGCTTAACTGGGAGAAATGTCATTTTATGGTCAGAGAAGGAATCGTACTAGGACACGTTATATCTGATAAGGGAATTGAAGTTGATAAAGCTAAGATAGAAGTCATAAAAGATCTTCAACCCCCTAAGACCGTTCGAGAAATACGAAGTTTTTTAGGACACGCCGGTTTCTACCGACGATTCATCAAAGATTTCTCGAAAATCACTAAACCTCTTACCGGTTTATTAATGAAAGACGTTGAGTTCATATTCAATAAAGATTGTCTTAAAGCATTCGAAAATCTAAAAACAGCCCTCATCACCGCACCAATCATGCAACCCCCTGACTGGAGATTACCTTTTGAAATCATGTGCGATGCGAGTGACTATGCTATAGGCGCAGTTCTAGGACAAAGGAATGACAAGAAACTTCACGCAATTTACTATGCCAGTAGAACCTTAGATTCTGCTCAGATGAACTACGCCACTACTGAAAAAGAATTGTTAGCAGTTGTCTTTGCGCTTGATAAATTTCGTTCCTACCTAGTGGGAGCAAAAATAATCGTCTACACAGACCACGCTGCTATCAGATATCTATTAACTAAGAAAGATGCTAAACCAAGACTCTTGAGATGGATTTTACTCTTACAAGAGTTTGATCTCGAAATAAAAGATAAGAAAGGTACTGAAAACGTCGTAGCGGACCATTTATCTAGAATAGAAGGTATTAAACCCGAACAAGTGCCGATTAACGACGATTTTCCGTATGAACAGCTGATAGCACAAATAGGAAGCGACCCAGTTCAGTTAGACATAGATGAACCAGAACCCGTGGAAACAATCCAAACAACCGTAGGACTGCCATGGTACGCTGACATTGTCAACTACTTAGCTGCAGGAGCACTTCCACCTGACTTAACCTATCAGCAGAAAAAGAAATTCTTTCACAATCTCAAGCATTACTATTGGGACGAACCATTATTATTAAAAAGAGGACCTGACGGAATTTTTCGTCGATGTATTCCCGAAGAAGAAATAGAAGATGTCATTGCTCATTGCCATTCATCTCCTTATGATGGACATGCAAGCACTTCCAAGACTTATGCAAAAATCTTACAAGCCGGCCTATTCTGGCCTAATTTATGGAAAGATGTCCACATCGTTGTTATAAACTGCGATCGGTGTCAACGCACCGGTAATATTTCAAGAAGAGATGAAATGCCTCAAAGAGGAATATTAGAAGTAGAAGTCTTTGACGTCTGGGGAATAGATTTCATGGGACCATTCCCATCATCTTTCGGTAATAATTACATACTCGTAGCTGTCGATTATGCTTCAAAATGGATTGAGGATATAGCTTCTCCTACATATGACACACGAGTAGTAATTAAGCTTTTCAAGAATATAATCTTTCCAAGATTTGGTGTGCCTAGACTCGTCATAAGTGACGGTGGCTCGCACTTCATTTTGAAAATCTTTGACAAATTACTATCTAAGTATGGAGTCAGACATCGTGTAGCAACACCATATCATCCACAAACAAGTGGACAGGTCGAAGTCTCAAACAGAGAAATTAAACGAATCTTAGAAAAGACTGTCGCCATATCTAGGAAAGATTGGTCATCTAAACTTAATGAAGCTTTATGGGCCTATAGGACAGCCTACAAGACACCCATAGGAACTACACCTTTCAAATTAGTGTATGGAAAGTCTTGTCATCTCCCGGTAGAACTAGAACACAAAGCATATTGGGCGATTAAAACACTCAATATAAACTACAAAGCCGCAGGAGAAAAGCGAATCCTCGACATTAATGAATTAGAAGAGTTAAGGTTAGATGCTTACGAGAATGCTAAGATATATAAAGAAAGAACGAAGCGATGGCACAATAAACGCCTATCTAGGAAAGAATTTAGTGTGGGGGACGTTGTACTCCTCTTTAATTCAAGACTTGGACTCTTTCCTGGAAAACTAAAATCTAGATGGTCAGGACCCTTTGAAATAACTAAAGTGTTCCCGAGCGGAGCAATAGAAATTAAGGGTAGGAATAGCGAACCGTTCACAGTAAACGGACAACGATTAAAACATTACCATAAAATTGAAAATAGAGATTATGCAAATAGTCTAAGGCTTTTAGAGTTGCCCACTAATTTCCTTGATTAATCTACCCCTAAGTATTACGTCAGGCTTATGACAATAAAAACAACGCTTAGTGGGAGGCAACCCATTTTTATCATTTTAATCAATTTATCATTTTATCAATTTATTAATTTATTGTTTTATCATTTTATTGTTTTATTGTTTTATTTCATTATTATCATTATTGATTTCATTTATGCATTTATTCTCTTATTTTCTTTATTTTAATTTTTATTTTCTAAATCACTTTTACAGATTTTCTAATTTCTTTTCCACTTTCCTTTTCCCCCTGATTTGTTTCCTCCACATTTACACTAACTATGGCTAACCAACCAAGAAACATTATGGAAACCAAATTTAGAGGTAGGAACCAAAGAATGAAATTTGAGGAGTTATCACAGAGACCAATGGATTTGACTATGTATCATGATGAACTGACTATGGAAACTTTAGGTATACATGATAGCATCCTATACCTATTTAACCAACTTGGATGGGAGAATGCACTAATAAAACAAAAGTTTGTGACTTACCGCGAGCTCACCCTTGAGTTCTTAAGCTCCTTAGTTTACTTACCCGAGCGCGGTTTTGGATTCAGGAAAGGATTTATCAGTTTCCGACTATTCAGAATAGAATATGACTTTAACCATAAAGAACTAGCTGACTTATTAGGATTCCCTAGTGGACCCTTTGCTTTTACTACCACCCAGGTAGAATTAATGGACATTGAGCTAGACTTATTTTGGGGAACCTTAACCGGAAATTACCATCCTGAGCCGGATAACATGAACAATGATGAAATACATAACCCTGCTATCCGCTATTTCCATAAGATCCTTGCCCACACCTTCTTTGGAAAAGAAGAAAACCTCACTGGAGTATCTAAAGATGAAATATTCATTATGTCCTGTCTGACCAATGGACAACCAGTTAATGGTGTACCATTCATGATGCAAACCTTCACCAGAATCCAAGAGGAACCTGATCTACCCATATTGGTAGGAGGCCTGGTCACCATGATTGCTGATGCCCTAGGACTTAGATACCAATTACACAAGTGTAACCGTTTAGGAACCATCCGTCCTATGAATCTGAACTTTTGCTTTAACCGCCAAATCATAAGAAATTTAGGACAACCACCTTACGAGTACCTAATCAGGAATGAAGTAGTAACCTTGTTCACATTACCAAACCATGCTAGAGTCAGTGTTCATAATAAAGATAATTGGCTTTATGAGCTTACCCCTCCTGACTATCCATCCACTCCCGAAACACCACAATCTTATAAAATAAGGGATGACATAATGAATAATGTAGAAAGTGACCCTGAGACACCTCCTGGTTACCATGACATTGACCACACTGATGAAGTGATTGAAACCCCTGAAGTAAATCAAGTAGGATATGCTGACAACTTAAAGAAAATTATGAATACTCTTGAAGTTTACCAAGCCGATATTAATGCTGTTAAGGATGAGGTTAAAAGCATGCGATTGGACGTTATAGGTTTAACTGACATAACATGTGAACAATTCTACCATTTAAACTCCGCACTTGAAGATTTAAAGAAGCAACTTTGAAAATGTTGTAGTGATTTAATTTATTTTACTTTTCGCTTTTGTTTCTAGTTAGTTTTAACATTTTGCAAACATTTTCGTAGCTTATTTTTATCTATGTAATTTTCCTTCTATTATGTCAAAAGCAAAGTACTTCTAGTTTTGCCACTTTCTAATTTAATCAATTTCTATGCTTTTCATTACTTACTGTTATATTTAAATTGCTTGATATTTTATGAATTCTCGTGTGATGAAATCACTGCTAATTTATGTTGATCCAATATTATATATATTGTTTGTGTTGGAAATAAATGAAAATAATAAAAAAAATTGCATTGAAATGAAGTGAGATAATGCATTCTGTGAAAAATTTCAAGTTTTAAAGCCATCACGGTCGTCACTCATCACTCACGATCGTGACGAGCTATTTAGCGCGTCACGACCGTAAGACCTCTCTCACGACCGTGACACCCCTATTATACGAATTCTGAAGAACATAACAGTTCACCTTCGCAGAACCCATTCTCCATTTTCACAAAATAGAAACCTCCCATTATCTCCTCATTCTCCCGTAACCTCCCATTACCCTCAATCAATTTCATTAACCCTCTCCATTTATTCCAAACCTCTCACATTCACTCATTTCATTATAATCCGAACAAAATTCTTCACATTTTTCATTTTCTCACAAAAACTCAAAAACTCTCATCTCTCATTTTCGTACTTGCATGCGATGGAGAATATCCAATTTAGAGATGGTGACCAAGGAGAAGCACAAAGACAAAAGTTTATCAGGTTTCAGAACCGTGGCGTCCAACCCACTCGGTATGTTGACCTTGACTGCTTGAGGGAGTTAGGACTGCTAGATGGCGTGAAGCTCCTGCTTGAGCATGTTGGTTTGTGTCACTTGTGCAGTCAACCACAACCGACATTCGAAATCCTCACCTTGGAGTTTCTGAGTTCGTTTCAGTATTTTACACCTCCCGGTTCAACAAGTCAACTCACCGGCATTGCAAAGTTCAGAATGCTCGGACGAGAGTTCGAAATCACGCAAACAAGGATCGCCGAACTGTTAGGTTTCGATCACGGCGATGATGCTCACCTCCGCGTGCCCGACAACTTCAACGAAGCTGCTTTCACTTTGTGGCACGACATCACTAACACCCGTGCTACTGCCTTCTAGAGTATGAATGCTACCCACATCCATAACCCGACGATTCGGTATTTCCATCGCATCATCTGCAATACTATTTTCGCAAGAGAGAGAAATCACAAGTTGAACTCCAAAGAGCTCTTGTTCTTGCACTGTGCCTTGAATGAGGAGCACATCAATGCTGCCCCGTTCCTTTTAGCCCATATCCAGTCTGTAGCGCATCGAGGCGCAACCCCCTTCTACATTGGCGGGATTGTCACCACCCTTGTCATTCAGCTGGAGATTGGTGACCAGATTACTCATTTGCCTCACAGAGCCGCAGAGTTGCTTACAAAGAGCTATTGCAAGTCCGCCCATTTGATATCTCAGAGAGAGGATGGCAGGTTCAACCCTGTCAACCAAGGCACCGTTTATCATAACATCATCTTGCCTTGCCGTGACCGCATCGATTCGTCAAACCGAGCCAATTGGCTATTTGCTTTACCAGATGCTGCAGGCCACGTCCCCATTATTGATGAGCAGACAGATGCACCAGTGGACGAGATGCAGGATACCATGGATGCTGCTGAGCCAGTACAGGACATCCCTGAGTCCTCCACCAGGCAGCCACCTATACCCGACATCACACTTGAAGACGTCCTCCGTGCCATTCATCAACAGAATCAGATGAATGCCGCACTCGAGCGAAGGCAAAAAGAGCAATATGATGCCCTACTTTCAGCTGTTGCCAGTAACCAGAGGACGATAGATGAGAAGCTAGGAGAGATTTTTAGAGAGCTAGAGGCTTTGCGTATAGATATCACTGCTCTCACCACCACCGGTTCTGATCCAAAGGCCACTCCGACCAGACGCTCCCGCACCAGAAGCCGAGGTCGTGGTCGTCAGCAGCCTTAGTTTATATTTATGTTTATGTTTTTGCATTTCGGTTTTTGTATTGTATTTTCCCCGCTATTATATCACAACATTGAGGACAATGTCTAATATAGTGTGGGAGAGATACCTTTCCTTTTCTGCATTTTCCATTTCGTTGTATTTTCCATTCCGTATTTCAATTAAACAAAGTAATATTTGTGTTATTTCTTCAGTTTCGAATTTTCCCCGTTTATTTAGCCATACCGAAAATTTTTATTTTATCTTCGCATTACCCGACTTACCTATGAAATCGTAGTTAGGAAGCTGAGAAAGATCCAACAAGATCAATACAATCTTGACACCTTAGACTTCCTACTTAAGCATTCCGTTCCGATAATTGTTACGAATACACCTTAAGTTTCAGTTCTAAAGTAACCCCTAGTAGTTTATACTAGCAGTCAGCACCGTCTGAACACAAACCACGTGGGGAGCCGATGAACATAAGTGTTTGATGCCTAATCTATAATGATCCTTCATATCTCGATGCCAATAAAAAGAAATTGCACCAAAGTACACGGTCGCATATAAGAAATGAGAAATATAAGGAGGAGTCCATTGCGGGTTGGTTCAGAGGTACCTGGTTCTGAACTTGGTAGGGCGTGCTACGGTTCGATCCCCCACAACCTCCAATTCGGATAATATATAGGGTTGCCACATTCGTGTACCAGACCCCGTGCTTATAAAGGATCAAAGTCACTAACCGGCTACTCCACTACGTGCGTGCTAAGGCAAAGGGCTTAATGTGATTGCGCTAGAATGAAACCGGGTGAAATAAGATCGAAAGACTCTAGGTAGAATCGTAACGCAATTACCGAATGTTTCGTTTAAACGGGAAGTCGACGACTTAGCTTGTTGCTTGTGTCATTAGTGTATCGTTAGTGTTCTATTCTAGTACCGGTTTATCTTGCTAAACGATTCCTCATATGGTTTGTTATGCGTATGCGTCCGATGAAAATTGTCCGATCATTTTTCAATCGACTATTTGCTTGAGGACAAGCAAAGGTTTAAGTTTGGGGAAGTTTGATAACGAGAAATCGTATCGTTTTATTACTATGTTTTAAGTCTGATTTATCGCACATTTATCATATTAACACCCGATTCTTTGAGTTTTTCTATGTCATATTGCAGGTATAACATTTCTAGAGCTAAATCATGAGCCAAAGGTCAAAGGAACAAAAACAAGCATGAAAAGAAGAAGAAGAAAGAAATTCTGCAAATGCTGCATAATTTGTAACAACCACGGTCGTTACCACATCGTCACGACCGTGACGCCCAACGTGGAACACTCACGATCGTTACCAAGCTGTCACGACCGTGACACGCTTTAAATGGGAAAAGTGAGCGTGACACCTTTGTCACGAACGTGACAAAGGAAAATAGGTTTTATTTGATTTAATTGGTCATAGACGTGCAACGTGAAGTCAAAAGTGCTCCCTATTTTTTCTCAGACTCAGTATGCATGTTAGCTGGATTTTCTCTTCAACGGACCTACACCCACGCAATGGACTTCAACTGCCCAAGCCCAATATTATTTTCTATAAATAGCTTGAATACGAAGTAGAAAGTACATAGTATTATTTTAGATTTTTCGCGGAAGCTTTGCCGTATTTTTGTTGCACCCTATTTTATTATTTTTCCAGCAAATTGTTCTTGTTTAGTTTCTATATCCCAACCAAACCAAACAACAATTTCCAACATTAGGAAATTGTTATTATTAATTTCTTTTCAGCCTTCGGAAATTCGTTAAATTTTATTTTTCGATTCCGGTTCCGCACTCCGAGCTTACCAGACTGTGGAAGAAGGAGTTTTACGATTTTTATTATTCAGGTTTTTATTTATATTAAGTTATTTATTTTATTTATGTTAAGAAATTGTTTTTATTTTATAATGCATGTTTTAATTAATATTTGTCTGTTTCTGCATCTGTCTGGTACAACAAATATGAGTAGCTAAACAAATTAGGCGGTATGTAATTAAAATAAACTAAATCGGTAAAATCGAATCTAAGCTAAAACAATTAAGAACTTAAATTCTGGCTGTGACTTTTTATTATAAAAATTAATCTTTTTGTTACGAGAGTAAGAAAAGTGTAATAGGTTAGGTCGAGACCACGAGAGTGTGAGATTTTAACCGGATAGCTAAAGTTAGGCATTTGATTTAAATACAGCGAGAGCGCTTTAAAATGAATTAGACTTATTAAGTTTTCAAAAATTATCTTTTAAACACTTATGGGCTAGCGAGAGCAGGCATAGGGCTTTAGGAGTAAGATCTGAGATAAGACCACGAGAGTGTGAGTCAAGGGTATTTAAACTGATAATCTCTACAGAATAAATTAAGTGAACCATCCTTATAAGCTTAGGTTAGATTGACCTGCATAGGTTAACATAATTACATACCGACCGTCTTCTTATTATTTCATTAAAACTAAAATTTAATTCCCGTCTTTAATTCTTAAAAACAAAATCGTGACAAATATCCACCTTAGCTAAACTAGTAGACCCTCTAGCACTAAGTGATCATAAAGTCCCTGTGGGATCGACAATCTTTTATATTACTTCGATAGGCTGTGCGCTTGCAGTTCAGATACCGCTAGACACATATTGCGTTTCGCGTCCCATCAACACCCCATTGTACCAAGCCTGCCACTTGCCCATACCTCAAGTACAAGAAATGTTGACTTTTTGCATTTCACACCATACCAATCACACTATGCCACAACAACTCTCTGAACCAATTGCATTTGTTTATACTAACCTAAAGCAAGCCATAACACACAAGAACTCAGCCTGAAAACCTCAGCATTCACAAGTTCACAAAAATCACCTCTCTTGCATTTTCTTTCGAAACACACAGCACAATTGCTCAAACTCAAAACAAACACCACCATTCATTCCTAAATCAATCACTGATCACAAACCACCCCTCAACTAAGCCAAGAACACACCACAAACAAAACACAATTTTCTGACCAGAGGAGTCTAAACTCACAAACCAGCCTTCCTCAAAGCTCTCCAAGCATCAAAGCTTCTTCAAGGAGGCCATTGGAGGCATTTTGCACCAAGGAAGCAGCCAGAAAGCTCAAGGGTTGAAAGCTCCATCTCAGGTAGCCACCTCAAACTTTTTTTTCCATAAATCTCTTTTTAAGTTATAGAAATGTTCCCTATGTTCCCCTGAGTGCACTGAACTTGTTATTTTTGAAAATGGTGAAGAGATGAGCATGAACCGAATCTCTGAATTTTTGACCTAAAAAGAGATTGATTTGATTCATGCTTGTTTCTGAAAATAAATGGATTTCGTGCTTGGATTCTTGTTCCTTGATGTTTGTTGAATGATTCTGGAGCTTTAGGGGGCTTGGGGTGAGGTTTTGAGTGAGTTAGCAATTTTCAGGTTAGGGTCTGGCCGGAAAAGATGACCGGAAGTCTTCTCCAGCCACCTGAAAGTCATTAGCAGCTTTAATTAGGGTTAGGGAAAACTTTGAATCTAGGTCCTTAGATCTCTCTTCCCGCGCGTGTTTGTGTGGACCAGATCTTGTGATGAGTTATTAATTAGGATTATTTAATTAATTAAATAGGATTAGTTAAGTTTGAATTCCAGCCATAGGATGTGGCGCCAGTCAATCCCTTCAAACCCAGTTTCAATCCTGTCCCTCCATTCTGCATACTTTCCATTTATTTTTATTTTATTTTATTTTTCTCATTTTATTTTGTATGAATTATTAAAAATAGTAAAAATGATCAAAAAAATCTGAAATTTTTTGTCAAGCCTTTAATTAATTTTCAGAAACCAAAAATATTTTTATTTTTATTTTTTGCATTAAAAAAGTATTTTTAAATCATTTAAATGTTCTATTTAATAATTAATGAAAATTAATTAATTAAAAATACATTTAAGTATTTAAAAATCACCAAAAAAATCAGAGAACATTCTTAAACATTTACAAACATTTACAAACTCACCATACAAATTTCTTTTTGGTTTTGATCATGCTTTGACATTTTTCAATGAATTAGGGTTCTTAAAATTGTTCATTTTCTAACCCTAACTTCAAAAATTCATAACTTTTAAACCAATTTGAGTTTGTGAATGGTTCTTTTTATATTGTTCTATGCATGACTTATAGCATCCAAAAACATTTTTGTTTCATTTTTATCTTGCATTTTCAAATTATTTGGCATTTTACATTGAGGATCACCCAAACAAACCCTAGAAACTTAGGAAATTCATAACTCCTTCTAGGTTTAGCTTCTGACCTCCCCCTTTGGATGGTAGCCTAGTATAGGTTTAGGGTTCCTTTGAGTGCATTTTTCAATTTTTTATCTTGTCATTTGATTCTGTTTTTGAGTTTTGCATCTCATGTTGCATGAAAACCCTAATTTCTCATCTTCATTTGCATACCTCTTGCATATGCTTGCATTCACGAACTTGCCATGACATTTTATGCATCCACATGACATATAAGACATATTAGGACACATTAGAATCCTGTTTGATCATTGTATCATCCATTTTCCATGTTATGCATTCATTTCATTTCATGTGCATTCATGAACTTTCATACTTCCTTTATGCTTCATTTGCATCCTCATCCCTTGTATGATCATCCATAAAATTTGGTATGCATTTACATCATCTCTTAGCATAATTTGCATCATGCTTATGCTTCTATTTTTGGTTTACATCCTTGCATTCATTTCATTTCATTTCCTTTTACTAACTTTTCAGGTGGTAAGTTACTTTGAGAAGTGAATTTGCCTTCACTTCTCACAATCTCTTCTCATCTCTCTTATGCATTCATTGCTACATTTTGTATTTGTATTAGAGTGAGCTTGATCATTCATGTTCCCTCTTCACTTTCTTTCTTCAAGCAACTTATCTTCTTAAGTGAAGTAAGTTGACTTACTTCTTTTGCTTCTCTTCCTTCCATCTGCTTCTTCCTTGGTGGTGCTTCCTGAAAATCTCTTGCAAGCCTCATAAACCCTAGGAATACTCAAGTATGATAACAATTAGGGTTTGATTAGTACCCCATTAGTTTTACCTTTGTGTCATCTTTTGTGTCTTCTCTTCTCACCTCTTAATCAGGGACTAAACCTTCAAGGTTTTAAGGCTTTGTGATTAAGGTTATGCTTGCATCCTTCTCTTAGGATGGAGTGTATAACTTTAATCCTAAGTGTTAAACCCTTGATGTGTTTAAATATCTTAATCAATCCATCTAATAATCACTAAGATATCAAGCTTGTAACTTGGGCCTTGCATTAGGGTTTTAATTCTTCCTTAATTGGTTAAGAAGGACTAACCCTAGTGTTAATGGACAAGTCCCCCTCAAGTTTGTCTTACAAACCATAAAATCCACTTCTTAATCTTACCATTAACTAAAATCCACTCTAATAAAGGTTTTGTTATGTCATGAGGTTAATCCCTAATCATGGATTATGTTGAGGTATCTTCCTCAGCTTAAATGTTCTCATCTATTATCCTTCTATTAGGATGGTGTAATGGGTCCATTAAATCCTTGATTATGGCTTAAACTCATTACTTAAAACTAAAAAAAAACTCCAAAACATCTAAATAATTACAAGTAGGTTAATGATTTTAATCCTACATCATGGTGATTAAGTGTGAGGTGTTTACTTCATACTTAAGGTATTCTCATTACCCCTAATCAGAGGGAAGATGTAATGAGTTTACTAACCCTTGGTTTAGGCTTAAGCTCATTTTCTTATGACAAACACAAAAAGCAATAAAAGATTGAAAACTTCAAAAACAAATAATAAGCGTCTCCTCCGGGATTCTTTTCTCATCTCATTCACTCATAATCGAGAACTCGCTTCTTCCGTCTAATGCAAGACAATTAGCACCTGAGCCAGACAGGTCATATACTTGAGCATAGACAAGTAAGCAGTTCACAAGTCAATTTATCTTTCAGTCTCTTTGAGTCGAACTACGGTGTTCTGACTTCCTCATTGCACGAGAGGATACGTAGGCATAACTTAACGGTTATCGAACAAAAGTCTCTGTATATTCCCCTTCTTCCAGCATCATTCTTTTTAAGCCTCATAGCCTTGGGCATTGCACTCTTTCCTTACACTGACACTCATTTTCTTCATTTCACACTTCTTTGCACTGACACTTGCATTCTTTTCCAGCTTGTGCACACAAAATAGCACTGACACTACCCCTTTAAACACAAATCTTTAAAGCGTGGATCTCGTCGAGTACGATGGACAACCTGGGTGCTAATACCTTCCCAGGTTGTAACCAACCCCCTTTCTCAGTTTCTTTGGTTCGCGACTGTCTTATCCATCTCTTTCCTAGGTTTATGCAGCATTACCTTTCCTTCGGGATAAAAATGCCTAGCTGGCGACTCTTTTCAGTTCATCTTCATGTTCTCTCCTTTCGCCGACCGTCCGTGTCTGTACCCCTCTTGGCCCGGTGTCATCTGGCGGGAGCGACACATGGCATACAACTGCTTGGAATTTTTCTTCAATGAGGCTCAATTGATTGTACATGGATCGAAGCCACTCGGATTCGTCAAGTTTGACATCCATTATTAATCTCAGAGAAGGGATCTCGACTTCAATCGGTAGGACTACCTCCATACTGTACACAAGCGAGAACGGGGTTGCCCCGGTAGAGGTACTCACAGATGTTCGGTACCCATGAAGTGCAAATGGTAGCATCTCATGCCAATCTCTGTACATCACAACCATCTTTTGCACGATCTTCTTAATGTTCTTGTTGGTCGCCTCGACGAGACCATTCTTCTTTGGGTGATACGGCGGAGAGTTGTGATGCTAGATCTTGAAATCTCGACACAAGTCTGCCATCATCTAATTGTTGAGATTATAACCATTGTCAGTAATGATTCTTTCGGGAATTCCATATTGTCGCTCCCCTGATTTTCATCCTAGTATAAATGCGAAAGTGGCACGGAAAAGGTAGAGTCGCCAGCTAGACATTTTTATCCCGAATGAATGGGAAAGGTAATGTTGCACAAACCTGAGGAAGAAGGAAAGGACGAGGCCTTGCGAACCAAAGATCTGGGTCCGGGAGTCAGTTACAACCTGGGAAGGTATTAGCACCCCAGATCGTCTGCCGTACCCGACGGGATCCATGCTTGCTTATTTGTTTCAAAGGGTGAGAAAAATATAACTGTTGCTGAACAAATGAAATGCTAACTGGAATGGGAATGAGAAAGGAACTGGAAAAGAGAAAGAATAGAAGGGGGAAATGTAGGGAAAATAAAGAATGTGCTCGAACGGGCCCTACCCCGCTACCTACGTACGTCATCGGGAAAATGAGGATCAGAGTCGATGTAGTTTTCCTAACTAAGGCGGGAACTATTTGTTTGTGTTTTTTATAGCTGGAAGTGCATATGTCTATGCTCAGGTGTTGCAGGCTTGTCTGGTACGAATGCGTTTACCGTCTTGCATGCGAGACAATTCGTCGCAAGTTCGTGTTCAGAATGAATGAGATGGGAAAGAGAAGTTCCCGCAGGATAGCCGCTTATTGTTTGTTTTTTTGTCTTTTATGAGAAATGTTTTGAATTTGTTTGTGAACATTCTCATATTTGGACCTACAATCTAGGTGGCATGAAAAAATAGCAAAAAGGCTTTAAAAATTTTGAAATTAAATCCCTGGAATGTTGAAGTCAGTATCTAACATGATATAAAAGGATTTTACAAAATTATGCACCAAAGTGCCAAAACAATTACTTAACGATGAGAGAACAAGGCATGATCGCCAAAAACAATTCCACAAAGTGGATCAAAAAGGAACCGAAAATTATGAAAAAAATGCCTAAGTAACATCAAAATGTCACAAATTCTAGTGGTTAATCACACATAAAAACTAGGTCTCACACCTATGGGGAAAAATGGTTTTTGGTCCCTTTAACTAAAACAATGCATTTTGGGACAGCTAGAATGAAAAATCCAAATTAATTACTAAAGCCCTCCAAATATGGAAACAAAAATTATAAAAACTTAATTAAGAGGATAAGGGTCACTCATGAATATTTCCAGAATTTTATTAAACCTAAAACTATTTTTAATAATTGCGACGAAACGGGCAAAAAACGGTGTTTTAATTGAAAGGGGAAGGAACCGAATTCTATAATCCGTAACCTAATCTCTAAACTCCGACATCGACACATATCATCAAAAATCACAAATACATCCAGTGCCTCAGGTGGTAGGGCTCAATATGCAACTTAAGTTATATGATCCTAAGCCTCATACAAACTAGAATGATGCGTTAAAGTCGAAAAAAGTCGAACTTACTTACTTGATCGAAGTGACGATTCTTCATATAAAAGAAATCCAAAAACTTCATGCAAGGTATTGTAATCTCCCATAAGCAAAATAAATGCTTATCTTCCATAATTTCTTTGTAAAGATCCACCATAATCTAAACAAAAACAACGACACAAAATATCATTTGAATCCAAAGGTATCCCCCAAATAAAGCGGAATACCAACCAAAGAACGTCGTTAAGATCTTTGCGAGAACCTTGCATGAACTCAACAAACGCATTAGAAACCAAAAAGAGGTGCAACCGGAAGTTGCACCTATGCCTCACAACTCAAAATCAAGTAGAAAGATGAATATACGAGTCATGGACATGCATTGAAATTTATGTTTCAAAACGGGGCAGCACTTATGCTCTAACATAAACAACATGCAAAGTCAAACCGAAATCGAACAAATTTACATGCAATGAATGGCAAATGATCAACAAAAATAAGTACAAGTCAAAACATGATCAATGCATCAAAATCGCACCAAACTGAACTTAAAAAGCTTTAAAACGAAAAAACGCGTCAAAAATCACCGACTCGGAATTGAACGAAAATCGCATGGTAACTTACAAACGTGCCAACAGATTCAAATATGCAATTGGTTTTTGAAAATTCCACTTGGAAGTGTGAATTTTTGGCCAATTTCGTCAGCTGGCAATAGCGAAATAGCCGGAAAAAAGTTATCTAAAATCGACTAAAAAGTTCACCAATGGCTCTGAAATAATCAACAAAGTCAAGTTTACCAAGCACCGATTATTCTATGTCAACTTTACCAAGCATTTTCAATTATGCACCACAACAATTATTATGATAAATTAATCAAGAATCAATCAATAATAAAATCATGAATCAATACACATAATCTCCACAAGATTAATTCAACTTCAAAATTCAATTCAAGAAACAATTCAACAATTATTCATGAATTAAAGTTTAAGAAGCTTAACGAATGAAGAATCAATGAAGAAATTGTGAATCCGGGGGAAGTGAGACGCGATCATGAATGGAGGAGAGGAGGAGAGGATGCGCGGCTGCCGGCGGTGGAAGATGGTGGTCTTACGGTGGTGAAGTTGACCGGAGATGGTGGTTCGTGGCGGCTCGGCTACCGGAAGCTTGATCAGAATTGTTGTGTTCTTGAGTTCTTGATGAAGTTGTTGTTGTGTTCTTGAGAAAGAGTTAAGATAATGAACTTTGATCCTTTAGAGAGAGTTTGTGGGAGTTTTTGGTGTTTGTAAATTGTGATTGAAGTTGAGATAAATTGTGGGTCAAAAGAATATATAGTGGAGTGTAAAATGAAAGGCAAAAGGTAGAATTTCAGCTTAAGTGAAAATAACAATATCTTCGGCAAGAAATTTCGACTCTGAGCCTTCCACAACATCGTCCGCCTCTGAATCACGGTTGCAACGCAAAAAGAACGGACGTCATACGATCAAAATCGAGTGGGATTGATACTTTTAAGTTGTAAGACATCACTGAATAAGTTGTTTTTTCGGATTATTTGGTGTCAGCTACTCGAAAATGTGACGAGGTCAACGTCTTCGGAGCATAATATCGACTTGACTTTTTCAGCAAAGTTATAGATCTATGAGTCAGTGACCTGGTGTTAAAATGTAAGATCATCCGGACAAACGACGAGGGAGATACAAATTTTCTCGTGAAACCACTTTCAGTCTTTTTCTTCGGTTCAGCACTTCAGTTTTATGAAATAAACCAAAACGACAATCTTTGGAGCACCGTTCAAACTCGCGTTTGTATTTGAACTTGAAAAGGATAAAATTTTTGAACCAACGCTTCAAAAACGGGTGCAATCCGATGAAAATTCACCGAGTTATGAATTTTACAAAATCTGACAGACAATGCACTACATCAAAGAACCTTACTGGTAATTCGCATTTTCGGGATCCTTCCGCTCGGACCTAATCCAAACTAAATTCACATAATGAATATAACATCTAAACGAAATTTTAGGCACCGGAACGACATCAATCTGATGAATGAGCCAAGAGTTATGAATTTTTTTAGTGTTCAAAACTTACCGGTTCAACACTGTTTTTCACTATGTCGACTCTAAAAACTCGCACATTCGGAGATCTTCTTCAAAGAATTAGTTCTCGGACAAAACCAAAAAGTTGGAAAGGATATCAAGATGGAACTTTTGGCATATGAATCTCTCAGACATGTTGACCCAATCAGAAGTTACAAACTCTTGAATACCGCTAGCACAATTAATTGGCGAAACCGAAATTTCAGAAACAAATAATTCCCGCCATATTCCTTGATGAATTGGCCTCCGAGCCGAACTCAAAAGTTGTATAGAATACCTAAACGGTCTAAACTATTGAGTTTCAAGCCAAAATGAGTTTCCGAGCATAAGTTACAACCTTTGCAAACTGCATCATAGAACTGATATTCTGCTTAAACTCTTCTGAATCAACCGAGAACTTTTGGCTTCTTCTGAGATTCTTGTGCACGTTCCGCATGAAGATATAAAGGTCAGTCGCAACCTATGAAAGCTCAAATAGAGATGTATGTTCATGTATGTTTATGATGCAATTGTGATCTAAATGCAATGCAATGTATGAAAGGATATGCTAAATGGCATGGAAATGAGAGGGCAAATTTTGAGGTATTACAACTGCACCTATTCAATCATCTACAGTCCTGAATGAATAATTGCAATGGCTTTTAGACATCCAGGGTATGAAGTGATTGAATACTCGAATAAAACCTGGAAATTTGAACTCTGTGGAAAATAAAATGTTGGGAAGAATTTCATTCTTGAATGACAACTCAAAATGTGATCCTCGGATCTAACACGAAATCATCCTCAAATGAAAATGCAATGGTATACCGGCCTCAGTCGATAACCAAAAATACAAAGACTAACCTCATACAGACTTTGCAAAAGAGACAAACTGACCTCAGTCATTAAGCTCAAAATGGTCTATCATCCTCGAATGATAGCCACAACAACAAGACCAACCTCAGTAGGACTTGAAAAAGAGAATGCCATCCTCGAATGAAAACTCACAAAAGATCCTCGGATCTAACACGAAACCATCCTCGAATGGAGACGCAATGGTATACCGGCCTCATTCGATAACCAAAATCACAAAGACTGACCTCAGACAGACTTTGCAAAAGAGACAAACTGATTTCAATCAATAAGCTCAAAATGGTCTATCATCCTCGAATGATAGCCACAATAACAAGACCAACCTCAGAAGGACTTGAAGAAGAGAATGTCATCCTCGAATGACAACTTACAGAAAATCCTCGGATCTAACACGAAACCATCCTTGAATGGAGACGCAATAGTATACCGGCCTCAGTCGATAACCAAAAATTGTAATGACTTTTAGACATTCAAGGTATGGAGTGATTGAATACTCGAATAAAACCTGGAAATTTGAACTCTGTATGGATGAGGAGAATGTCATCTGCCCCCCCCCCTCTTTTTTTATTATTGTTCTTTTTTGTTTTTTCTAACCTATGATAAGGTAATGGAAATAGAACAAGGTGGAACGAGATCATTGTACATAAACGAGAGCCCAGGCAGACAGAACCATTATACAAAACGAGAACCTGCGACGCGACTGTTGTACAAAAAAGACGCGGAATGAGGGCCTGTTGTACCAAACAGAGCTTGAAAACGAGACCATTGTACAAAATGGAACTCGGTGATGGAACGTGATCGTTGTACAAAAACGAGATCCCAGACAAATAGGACCATTGTACAACACGAGAACCTACGACGCGACTGTTGTACAAAACACGACGCATAATGGGGGCCTGTTGTACCAAACAGGGCTTGATAAACGAGACTATTGTACAAAACGAAACTCGATGATGGAACGATATCATTGTAGATAAATGAGAGCCCAGGCAAACAGGACCGTTGTACAAAACGAGAACCTGCGATGCAACTGCTGTGCGAAACAAGCCGCAGAATAGGGGCCTGTTGTACTAAACAGGGCTTGAAAACGAGACCATTGTACAAAATGGAACTCGGTAATGGAACGAGATCGTTTTACATAAACGAGAGCCCAGGAAAACAAGACTGTTGTACAAAACGAGAACCTGCGACGCGACTGTTGTACAAAACAAGACGTGGAATAGATGACAAACATTGACTTTGAAAGACAAGGATAACTGGCAAATAACACTGGTATCCTCTGTGGGGAGTATTTCAGGTTGAAAAGATATTGTGGGTCTTATGTAATATACCTCAAAACCGGCCCATGTTGGCATGCACATGCTTGGATTTATGGCGTAATGCTCCACGATGATGGAAATGCTACGCTTTGGAGGATGCAAATGTAATGATGATTACTAAATTCAAATGCACAGAGATCTCCTGATGAGGAGACCGCAAGTATCCTAGGTGGCTTGACTGGGGAGAAATGATGATCAATGCATTGATTTTGTTAATCCTTGTGAGGAGAAAACAAACCTGCGGGAAATGTTGTTAACGATACACCTTCTTTGAACCGCCGCCACTGCCAAAAATAAATTGGACTTTGAGATTAGAGAGCCAAGACCCTGCTGGAGATAGACTTTTCCTGCGAGGTACGCTACCCGTTGAACTCTGTTGGGGAAGTGGAAACCTTCTGACTTAGCCGGGGAACCAGATGTATGGCACTGCTAAGGAAGCAACCTGCTGGGGAGGAAAGACATTCCTTGTACTATTGGGGATTGCCCCTGTGTTGAAGGGAAGTCTCGGCTTGGGGAGGACATCAACCTTCTGTTTCCTTGCTGGGGAAGATTTCAACTTCCAACTCTACTGGGGATGATGGAGGATATCAATGATAAAGGTTCCTGCTGAAGATAAGAGTTTAGGTTGCCCCTCGTTGGGGATGAGAGCTAAGAAGAGTCTCATGTTGGGGATGAGAAATGTAAGGCATCACATGCTGAGATGAGAGTTATAAAACATCCCATGCTAGAGATGAGGGACGATGATACCCTTCTACTCGAGAAGTATCCTTCCCTTTGCTGCTCTGATGGAGAAGGGATTGTCTAATGAGACTTGCTAAGGAATTCTGATCAATGAAACCTACAGATGAAACAACTCTCGAAGTACTGTGTTGACAATGGCTTTGCTTCCAGCCTCTGGGTTGATAGATTTCCTACTAATCATGAGTGAACAATGGTTCTTTGCAATTTTCAACTCGCCTCATAGTAGGATCTATCGAAATAAATTGTCTCAAGAGGATTTTACAGAAAAACTTGACATCTGAGATGCCTCAGTGTCTTCAAACTCTTGGAGAGATCCATCGGATCTCGAAATAACTGCCCCAGTTTGCATGGTCTATGAAAAAATTGCCTCGCGAGTATTCATGAAAAACCTCATATCACTGCAAGATATTCTGCCCCAGTATTTTGAACCTTGGATAGGTGCTTCTGATTTACCGTCTTCGGGAGAGAGTAACTTCTCATGCTCTTGGGGTGGACTGCCCCAATACGAGCCTTTAAGTGATCACCTATGACTGACTGGGTTTTGAAGAAAACACCCAGATTAATTGTTCTTTGAGAGATTTGATCTCGAAGTAATTGCCCCAGTTTGGATGAACTTTGGAGAGATTGCTCGACGTAACTGCCTCAGGCTGGCTGCACCTTAAAGAGATGGCTCGACATAACTGCCCCAGATTGGCTGAAATTTAAATTAATGCCTTAGACTAATGGTTCTTTAAGAGATTTGAATCTCGAAGTGATTTCCCCAGCTTGGCTGAATTTTGAAGAGATTGCTCGACGTGATTTCCCCAGATTAATTGGTTCTTACCATGACTGTTGGGAAAGTCCCTACTCAATGGATTTTCTTGAAAAGTGCTCCTCGATATAATTTTCCTTTGGAAGTTTCAGACTTTTCAACTTGGCAAGATTAAGCTTCTGGAATGAGGTTCCACATGTGAACTTCTTATGATGTCAAACAAATGTATGCAAGCAGAAAATGTTTATTTTGAGAATGAAAATTCTAATGCAAAACACATGTTAATCTTGAAGTTTTACTGTAAAATGATGTCGCCAACCTTTGTGAGTGAATCACTGGTTAAAATACGACATTGATTTTTGATAGAAGAAAGCATGCATATGTAACACCAACCCAGATCTTTTAGCACAACTCATAGGAGTCAAGAACGCGGTTTCATGGTAGTATGCTCTCGAAATAACCCTGTTTCAGTTAGGACTTTTGAGGGTTTTATCATGGTCTGGTTCACGGTTATAGAAACAAAGGATATAGGCTCGGAGTTTATTTGTGCCCACCCATCTTCGTGATGTTCTCCATTCCTATGTTCAACTAGCTTTCACAAGCGCTCACCTCTCAAAAAGGGTTTTGTGATGGTTGAGGAACCAATTACACTAACGATTTAAGTACCAATCAGGTAGTCATTTGGAGTCAGTCACCCCTTTTTTGTCTTTCGTGTCTGTGCCACACGATTTTGTTCTTGTTTGAGGATCTTTCTTGTGTAATCCTTTTCATCTTTTGCTTTTGCATTATTTTGCTTATCCCTAACTTTTTCCTGGACTGATTCTTTGATTGTGAAGTCCAACAGGATGCCCTAATTTTTGCCTAAGTCGTTTGTTTTCAAGTTTCGACTTAGCGAGATTTTTCATTTTTTTCATTCTCTTTTTTGAACAAATCGCGTGACACTGTTTATCTTTATGGATTTGAAAGCGTTATGACTGCCTCCTTCTTAATTGATGAGGGACAACCATTGCGTTTTCTGATCTCTGGACCTCTTGATTGGGATAACCATTGTGGTTTCTGGTCTTTGGACCTCTTGATTTGGTACAACAAAAGGTAATGGATCCTCAGATGTGCACTCCTTTTTGAAATCTGAACGCTCGGTCAAACTAACTGACACCTACCCTGCCCCTGGGTTAAATGTAAGGGTTTTTCATGCAAAACAAAACTCCTACTTCAAGGCTCAAATGGGTTGGCGAGGGTTTATCTGCCTTATATCTCCGGTGTTTAGGATTTGAAATAATGTTTGTACATCGTCAACAGGGTCTTTCTCAAAAGCACGCAATTAGATATTTTTGCGTTTTCATTTCGTCATCCTCCCTGATAGAGTTTAAGCACAACAGTTGGTATTGCAATGCACATACACAAAATCATGAGTGAATACGAATGGATTACTTCAAGAAAAACATGAAGCGTTGTGTGGGAGGAAACCCACAATTTTATTTTCATTTTTAATTTAGTTTTAATCTTCTATTTTGTTTTTGTTTCTTTTTCAAATTCTGATTTTCAAAATGCTTTAAATGTACCGATTGCTGTGTTGGTTTGTTATAATATGTGTTTCTAGGATTTTCAAAAATTTTCTACCTTTTACCTCCTTCTCTGATTTCATTTTGCATACTAATTCTGACAATGAATGACAACATGATTGTGGATTTTAGAGACGGTACCCAGAGGCGCCGTTACGAAGCTTTAGCTCAGAGACCTATGACCCTCGCCAAATTTTCCCATTGACCTACCATGACTGCTTTAGGCATAGGTGCTAGTATTGACTTCATATTTAATCAGATAGGTTGGGAAGGATTTGCTACTAAGAAGCATAGAACTTACTATAAGCTGACTTTAGAGTTCATGAGTTCACCTATCTACAATCCTAACTGCGGGAAATGTTTTAATAGAGGAAGGATATCTTTCAGACTATTTGGATATCCCTGTGAATTTAACATCCATGAGATGGATGAACTTTTAGGTTTCCAGGATGACCCTACTATTTTCTCAGGATGCCCTGACCACGACCTATACCTTATGTTATCCACTGAGATTCATAACCCTACCTTTAGGTACTTCACATGATCCTGGCCTACACACTGTTTGGAAAAACTGGAAGTGATAACAATGTCTCTAGAGATGAGGTATTCATCATGTTTTGTGTTTTTCAGTCCCGACAGATTAATGGAGTAACCTTAATATGTGCTAATTTCGGTAAGCTTATGCAAACTAAACACCAACCAATTCTGATAAGTGACCTAGTTATCAAAATTGCTGATGCAATGGGATTTTGGACCCGCCTTTCCCAGATTAACCCACTCGGAGATTTCAGGCCCATGAATATCACCTTTTGTTTTGAAAGGGAAATGTTGTATAACAGTGGACCACATCATTTTAAACTCCTGATCAACGGGATAGTTGTGTCGCATTTTACATTACCTGACCATGAGCGCACAAGTGTGCATATCCGTCGCAACTGGCTTTATGATCTAGACGATCCACTTTTTGAACCTGAAGATGCTTGGTCTGAGGTAGAGATTGATCCTAAGACTACTTCGAATTATTATGATTCTGATTATCTTGAGGATATGATTGAAGAAGAGGTAAAACCCAAACCATATGTTATACCTACTCCTGCTCCCACTATCCTGAAACTACATTAGAGACTCTCCCCACTAAGATGACAACAATGCAAAATAAGCTTCGCGATTTGCACATCGATGTCATTACACTGAGGGATATGGTCGTTGAACAATTCGACCATTTGAGCCAAACCATTGAATCAATCCGCCAAAACTGTGACTAATGACTAACTCCGGCATTCATCAGAGATTTTATTGCATTTTTGTTTAATTCTGTATTGCATTTCAGTTTGATTTAGTTCTTCAGTTTTTTTTTATCAATTTTTCCATTTTGTTTGAATTTTTTATTATCAGAAACTACTGTGTTCGCCTCTAAGTTTTAATGAAACCATCTATTTTATTTCATTTTGTTTCATTTATTTATGCCTTTGATTAAATCTATTTAGTGGAACTTAACCAACTTACAATGCTATAATTATATTTGATGCCATGAATGACTTTATTCACTCTAGCTATAGAAAAATATTATACTAACTGTATGTTATTTTTGCACTGCTATTGCTACTATTTGCTATTCAGTTTTTGTTTTTGTTATGTAATGTTGTCTTATTGTCACTGCTATTACTAAAAATATAATAAGTGCTACATCTAATTTATTTATGAGATTATAAAATAAAGTATTGAATATCACCTAAAAAAATCTTTAAAGTGTGACACTCGTCGCACACCTTAATGGTATAACATGGGACGATCGTCCTTGAGCCCTGACAACCCTCAATTAATCCAGACGATAGTCATAAAAGTAAATTGACATTAATATATAATAGAAACGTCGACTGAGAATATCCAACTCAAAAGTTAAATTTCCTACTCTTTTTATCTTCTACTCTTTTTATCTTCTGAGACATGTTACTTATAGAAGAAGAAAACTGTGTTATCGCTTCTCAGTGACCGGCCACAAACTCATTACTTGCCGATTTTATTTGCTTTTTGACTATCCGTACCCACAAATATTTTAAATTTTGTTTTTATCCACCGACTCATACAACTCTCAACTACTAACAAATACTCTTGGACCATTTTTACATGAAACAACGTTACCGTAGTTTAAGAGTGTAGAGACAGCACGATAACATTAACAACATGTTTCACCTTAAATTCGCCAAGTGACAAAACATTATAGAATCTACTTCCTGTGTGTTCCTATCATAGGTGTCAAATAGTTGGTTGCGTCTTGGTAAAGTATAAGACTTTGAAGCCTTTTCCAAACCCCCAAGAACCTACTTTTTTATCTGGTCCCTCTAAAAAAGAATAACTATTCATCTAAGTTATTCTTCTCAACTTTATTACTACTTTTCATTCTTATTATTATATGTCAAAAATACAACACACTAGTAGTGTGTAGAATTTTCGTGATCAATCATACATGGAACGCTACGAGGTTGTCAAGGAAATTGGGTCTGGGAATTTTGCAGTGGCAAAGTTGGTTAGAGATGTTTTCACCAAAGAGCTTTTTGCGGTTAAGTTTATTGAAAGAGGCCAAAATGTATTTATATGGTTTATCACTTTCATTTTTATGTGTTGTGTCTTGTGTTTGTATGTGTGTTTGGTTCATTGTTGAGATTTGTGTACTGCAGATTGATGAACATGTTCAGAGAGAAATCATGAATCATAGATCGTTGAAGCATTCTAATATCGTTAGATTCAAAGAGGTTAGTTAGTTTACTCAAGATCCTTTCTATTTTGTTAACTTGTGATTATGTTTTGTTCTAGCTTCTTGGTTTGATTCAATTTGTTATGGATTGTAGAAACTTGTCATTAAGTCTTTCTTTGAATGAACTTTGATGAAATGACTTTGCAGGTTCTGCTAACACCAACACATCTAGCCATAGTAATGGAGTATGCGGCAGGAGGAGAACTCTTTGAGAGGATATGTAGTGCTGGTAGATTTAGTGAAGATGAGGTAATATAGAATCTCTGAAGATACTATGGTTTTAAGTTGTGGGTGTTGTGATCTATCAAGCACAGACACCGACACTGACACCGTGACATGACACCGACACCGTGACACGACACAGACACTCTGACACCGATAATATAAAAAACATAGGATACTGATACCGCTACATATAAGATAATATTTGAGCTTCATTTATCCATATATTATTAAAAGAACTTATATGTGTGAGATTTGTCCAAAAAAACTTATAAAGATGTGTTGAAGCAAAGAAAAAAACCAATTTTTTTCTAAAAAATCTTGTCTGACATTGATTAAAAGAGTGTCAAAGCAAAGAAAAAACTATTTTTTAGGGGACACTTGTCTGATTTTTCTGACACTCATTTGACTTTTCCGACACGTGACATACGAGTTTCATACAAGTGTCGAACACCGATGCATGTCGGACACCGCGACACGCCTATTCCTAGAGGTGTTCGTGCTTCATAGGTTGTGATTGCGGTCATTGTGTGGTTGCGATACATATTGTGGCCGTTGCGGTGTGAATTTTGATTGAGAAGAGTTTGAAATACACAGTTACAAAATCCTTAATGTTAAGATTATTTTAAGAAGTAAATCGAGTTTTGGATTCTAAATTTTGAGTTATCGAAAACACTTAAGAAACCTGAGCAAAGTTGTCTGATGCGGTTCCTAATATCGAAGGATGACTGATTTCAAATCACACCGTAATTGCACTCCAATACGGTTGCGGTGACTACCACTTCAATAATACGGTTGTCGGACTACAATTTAAAACTATGTTACTATTTTAATAGTTTATGTAGTATTTCACTATAATATTATTCATATTCTGATCTTGTGTAAAGGTGGTCACTTGATGAAAAAGTTAATCAAAATCCATCTCTAGTTAACCGTTTCTGTAAGCTTGTATAATCATTGTTTCATTTGTAGTTTTTGGTCCAATCTTTGATGTTTCTTTTATTATCAGGCAAGGTTTTTCTTTCAGCAATTGATATCTGGAGTCAGTTACTGTCATTCAATGGTACGAAACGAAACAAAACCATTATGATATACTCCTTATCATTACAATAGCTAGATATTTTTAGTTAAAGAAAGTTTTTTATGCAGCAAATCTGCCATAGAGATTTGAAGCTTGAAAACACACTCTTAGATGGAAGCACCGCGCCACGAGTCAAAATTTGCGACTTTGGTTACTCAAAGGTAACATATTCACAAAACATTACAAATCTAGAATCTTTTTGTCAAGTGATGTTCATTTGTTTTTTACCTTGTCTTTTAGTCATCTGTATTGCATTCGCAACCGAAGTCTACGGTAGGAACTCCGGCTTACATTGCACCCGAGGTCCTTACGAAGAAAGAATATGATGGAAAGGTGAGTCTTACTTTTTTCTTATGCATTTGGATAATGTTGAGTGTAACCGTACGCAATCAACTACATTGGATGGTTCAGATTCCAATGCAGAGTTTAATTTGCTAACTATATTTTCATTGAAAGTTATAGGTTGCAGATGTTTGGTCTTGTGGAGTCACCTTATACGTGATGTTAGTCGGCGCGTATCCTTTTGAGGACCCTGAGGATCCAAAAAACTTTAGGAAAACAATCAGTGTGAGTGTTGTTATTTGCAAACTTTATGAATCCTTAGGCAAAATGAAATTTAGAAAGAAGACTGGATTGTTTAGTCATACTTTCTCTGTTCTTATGTTTTAATCGACCTCTCTTGGTTTATTGCAGAAGATACTTAGCGTCCAGTACAAAGTTCCTGATTTCGTACGAGTTTCATTGGAATGTATACACCTTCTTTCTCAAATATTCGTCGCTGATCCTGAAAAGGTATGTAGTTTGTTCAATGTCGAGTTTTTGTTTGTTTGGCAATAAATTCTAAGAGCACAAGATTTAATTACGGTTGTGCTAAATCACAACGACAATTTATGTATCACCGATACTTCAAATTGAAGATGTGTCTGAATGTGTGGCACGTGACACGACATTGGCACTTGTATTACATACAATTGCTTCTATTTTCCAAAATTGTTGTTAGCGTCTACATCTCAACATCAGTGTTGTGTCCCGTGTATGTGATTCAGAGTTTTCTATACTTGAAATGCATGTATCTTACTTCTGAATTTCGTTGAGTCTTTTATGCCATTTTACAGAGAATAACAATACCAGAAATCAAAAACCATCCATGGTTTTTGATGAACTTACCAGTAGAGTTAATGGAAGGTGGAAGCTGGCAAACCAATGATGTAAATAATCCATCACAAAGTGTGGATGAAGTTCTGTCTATCATACAAGAGGCAAGAAAACCTATTAACATCCCCAAACTTGGGGGCCTTCTTAGTGGAGACAGTATGGAGTTGGATGATTATGATGCTGATATCGAAGATATTGAAACATTCGGTGATTTTGTCTGCCCTCCTCTTTAAGTGTATTCATGAACAAAAATCAGCTATCATTAGCTGTAAGGGTGATGAAGGTATGCGGCCTCAACTTCAGGTTGAAGATGTGTTTTGTGACCAGCATTGACATGACAACAACATGTGTGGTTATACTCAAGTATGTCATTCTATCAAGTTACATTGATATTTACGTATCAGTGTCGTGTTTAATATTTATGATAGTATCAGGGTCGTGCTTAGTATTTATGTTTATGTTGGTGTTTTGTAGTGAAGAAGTTCCTTGTTTATGTTGCAATTAACCCACGTGTAAGCGTTATCAAATTTTGGAACTTCGAGATTCTAGTACCTTTTGTAAATATGTAAAATATCACACGAGCTTTTCCAAAGAAGAGAATATCAAGTAAAGCAAGTTGTGGAATAAGTTTCTCTTGTTAAGTCATTTTATTATTGGTCATTCTTAATTCATCTCTTGATGTTTTTCATTATTGTTGATCTTTTTGTCTTCCAAATAGAATGTTTCCTTTTGGTGTTTATTGAAGTTAGTTAGATTATTTGCTTAGAAGACTTTAAAATGTGTAGTAATTCAATATCTATATATAATATAAGTGAAAGTACAAGCAATGATGTTTAAGTCGTAAGTAAAAATAGAAAAATACTAAGATGTTTTTCACACCATAATACAATGATACTATCATCATAACCTCCAACAGTTGTCATTCACAATAAATAAACAATGCAATGTGTAGAACACATGAAAAAGACCTTAAGAGGAAGAGGGGAAGAGGTTGAAGGTGGTGGAGAGAAGAAGGGAATGGTTGATATGGTAGGAAGGTTTGGATGAGAGTGGAGGAAAGTTGAGAGATGGGAGAGTTGGATTCATGGGAATGCTAGGAAGTGGTGGCATTGTGAGCTTAGGAAGAGAAGGAATGGTAGGAAATGGAAGATGATTGCCTTGAGGCAGTGTTTGCATTGATGGCATTGAAGGCAAAGGTGGCAATGTTGCTGGAATTGTGAAGGCAACACGGTTCGAATGGTGCCCCATCTTGCAACTGGAGCGAAAACTTTATTGTATTCTATCTCCTTTTCTTGAGCATAGTCTTTTGCTACCAGTCTTGCTTTGCATTTGTCAACTTCTCCTTTCTCGTTTAATTTGGTTCAATAAACCCATTTGACTCCTATCACTTTTACTCCGGGAGGAGCTTTTACCAGCTTCCATGTATTGTTCTTCTCTATCCCTTTGATCTCAAGATTCATTGCCTCCCTCCATTTCTTTGATTTTACTGTTTGTTCATAAGATAACGTATATTCATAAATAAAGAGAGAAAAGTTGTGTACCTCATTATCCGAGATCCCTTCTCCGCTGGTATAATCTTCTAGATAAGTCGGAGTTCTTCTTCTTCGAGTTGGTAAAGCTGCGACATCACTAATAACATCATCATTGGAATTGGGGTCTTCATCTTGTGAGGTTGTTTCATCATTTGAGATGGTCTCGTCATCTTCGTGATTTGAGTCTGCTGTATTTCCTTCATCTTCATTTAGGGCAGCTTCATCTTCACTTTCCTCCCCTTGATTGTATGTCTGTTCATAGGCTTCTCCCCAATCCAAAATGTCATGTTTTTTCTCTTCTGTTGTGCTTTTCCAGTCCCATTTTTCACCTTCTTCAAACACTACATCCCTTCTGATTATTACTTTATTTGTACAAGGATCAATCATCCTGTACGCTTTTGATTCTTCATTGTAACCGATCAACACTTGCTTTTTACTTCTTGCATCCAATTTTTGTCTCCTAGCATCAGGTATATGAACATTGCCAGTGCATCCAAAGACCCTGAAATATTCAACGTTAGGTACAAAACCACTCCAACATTCTTCTGGAGTTTTGTTTTTCAAAGAGGCAGTGGGACTTCTATTTAAAATATGGCAGGTCCATTTCACAGCATCTGGCCAAAGCTTTTTTGGCATCTTCTTCTCTTCAAGTTAAAATCTCACCATGTTGAGAATTGTTCGGTATTCCTACATGATTGTACTTAGGCAATTCTTTAGTTTTATTTGTTTATTTTTATATTTTAATTTGTTTTTCTAATTTATTTTATTTTTGGCTTAGTTTAATTTTCGTACTTAATTTTCAGCTTTAACAGCTTTTACGAAAATGATCATAACCGGAGTTCCAGGAATCTGATTGAGGCGTTCTACCAGTCGATGAAAAGCTAAGAGAGAGAGCTACAACTTTAGTGTTGGAGTCGAAGTCAGATTCGCAGTCATATTTTCCAGAATTTCGTTTGAAGCTGCTGCATTAGTTTTATTCAGTTTCGGGTCATTTAGAATTGGGCATGTGTTATGTATTTGACCCAGTTAGGTTGTAAACAGGTTTTTAGGTTTCCTATTTAACCTAGTAGCCGCGGATGCTCTTGGACATTCTGCTATTCACGATTTTATTTTATTCCTTACGCTTGAAAGAACGATGGAGAACTAATCGCCCTTGAGTCAATCTACTGTAATTCAGGTTCCAACACTTGAGATTATTATAATGTTAATTTTAATTTAATTCCTTTCAATGATATTTTGTGTTCTTGTATGCTTAATTCAATTGAATGAAATATATTGATTTGATTTGGTTGATTGTATGATCCTAACATAGACACGGTACGTTTTCTTAATTCGTTTTGTGTCTGATCAATCATGTTTGCTTAATTCATGAAATTTTATCTCGTTTGCTTAATTCGGACAATAGGATCGTTAATCTTACAAACCTCATCGCGCTTGTCATTGAGTTTGTATCCAGATAGGAATGAATAATCCGTTTAGGGCATTATAATTATAATAATCGATGATAGTAGGAACTGAATCGGTAGATTGACTTATTCCGTAATCACGTATTTTAATCACGTAATTGTTCTGTTTTTTATCAACCTTAAAACAAACCCCCCTAATTCGGAATTCGGTTACCTTCGATTAATAACAATACAAGAATCCTTGTGAAACGATTCGAGTCATTGTCGCTATACTACGTTTACAAAAATCACTCGTTTTTTATCCGTGCGCGACACGCGGATCAAATTGGCGCCGTTGCCGGGGATTCTTGTCGTTATAAATTGATATTAGAGTAATAGATTTAGTGTTGTTGCGTTTAGGCCCTAGATTCTTCACGTTTTTGGCCGGAAAAAAAATCGGTTTTTGGGAAAATTGGGTCCGATCGAAAATCTGTTTTGCCTACTAGGAGTAGAAAAATCGTCTGATCATTAGTCCTACCCGGAGTCCGCCCTCAGAATCGCCAAATTCCGCATTTTTCTATTTTTAATTAATTTTTTACTGTGTTTGCAGTTTCGAAAAAATCCAAAAAAAAATTCTAAAATTCTTATTTTGTTTAATTAGATTAATTCTGGTGTCAATTTATTTTTTTGAATTTATTTTGATCGATTTCCTTCTTTGTGTTTGTTTTTGACTTTTAGGGACATTGTTGGCATTTTTGCTATTGTTGCTGCATTGTTGTGCATTAGTCCTGGCAACTAGGTCATCCTGTTCTGAACTTTTTACATTCGATCCTGAGGTAGAAAGAACTTTGCACACACGATGTAGAGCAGTCCAGGATAGCTCACCACTCACTTCTGATTTTGATTCTGATTCTGATTTGTTACATAATTTGTTTGATTCTGATTCTGAATTAGCTTTTGAAAATATGGGTGACCAAAGAACTTTAAGACAATTGGTTGCCCCTAATGTGAACTATAATAACTTGTGTATTGATTATGTTGACCTTGTTGTTCCTTTTGAATTAAAATCTGGATTAATACACTTGTTGCCGAGATTTAGTGGTCTTGCAGGTAAGGATCTGCACAAGCATCTTAAAGAGTTTCAGATTGTTTGTTCCACACCACTCAGGCCAGAAGGAATTACTGAAGATCACATCAAGCTGAGAGCCTTTCCGTTTTTTCTACAAGGTGCAGCCAAGGATTGGTTATACTATCTTGAGCCAAATACTGTTGCTACTTGGAATGATTTGAAAAAGGTATTCCTAGAGAGATACTTTTCCGCATCCAGAGCTGCCTCAATAAGAAAATATATTTGTGGTATTAGACAATTGGATAATGAATCATTGACTGAATATTGGGGAAGGTTCAAATAATTGATTTCGAGTTACCCACAACATCAGATCACCGAACAATTACTGATTCAGTATTTCTATGAAGGGTTAAAACCAATGGATAGGAATATTTTGGATGCTGCTAGTGGTGGAGCACTTGTTGATAAGACTTCAGCCGCTGCCAAGGCTCTGATTGAGAACATGTCACTTAATTCCCAACAGTTCACAACAAGAGACAATTTTGTGCAAATAAATGGTGTTAATGAAGTGCATGTTTCTTCTCATGTTTCTCACTCCGACAAAAATTTTGAAAGCAGAATGGGTGAGCTGACCGATTTGGTGAAACAGTTGGTAGTGGTAGGTAAAGCTCAAGCAGCCCAACAAGCTCAAACAGTAAGATTATGTGGTATATGTACTTCTTCTGATCATCCTACTAATACATGTCCTATTCTGCAAGATGAAAAACCTCCTGAGTGTCCTCAAGCTTATGCTGCAGCCCTTTACAATAAAGGTAACAACCAGAACTGGTACAACGTTCCTGACCTGTCCACTAATAGGTACCATCCAAATTGGAGGAATCATCCAAACCTCCGATATGGAAATCAGCCTTCCAACCAACAACAAGTGATGCTACCACCGCCACAAAATCCTCAACAAGCGGTGATCATTGTTGCCTCATCTTCTTATGGTCCTTCATTAGAGGATATTGTTAAGCAATTAGCCTCCAGTAATCTCGAATTCCAACAACGGACAGATTCTAGTATACAAGCCATGCAGACACAGATTGGACAGTTAGCAACTTCTATAAATGCCTTGCAGCAAGCCCAAGGTTCGAACCAACTTCCTGCCCAAACAGTTGCGAATCCAAAAGGTCTTAATCCTAATCCTAATGTGAGTGCAATTTCATTGAGATCTGGAAAGGTTGCAGATTATACCCCAGAAAAAAATAAGGAGGTGACTGAACCTGAACCTGAACCTGCTACTGTTGTTGTTGAGCCCGAAAAAGAATATGTACCACCAATCCCTTTCCCACATAGAGTGCGAAAAAATAATAGTGTTCCTGAAGACGACAAAGAAAGAGATATTCTGGATGTGTTCAAAAAGGTGGCAGTGAACATTCCGCTTCTTGATGTAATCAAGCAGATTCCAAAGTACGCAAAGTTTCTGAAGGATTTGTGTACACACAAGAGGCGAAATAAGGATAAAGAGAGAATTAAGTTAGGATGAAATACTTCTGCTTTTATTCAGCCCAAGCAAAATGTTTCAGCTCTCACCCAGGTCTTGCCACAGAAGCAGAGAGACCCAGGAATTTTTTCTATTCCTTGTACCATCGGGGATAGTAGATTTGAGAATTGCATGCTTGATTTAGGAGAGAGCATTAATGTTATGCCTACTTTTGTTTATAATAACCTTTGTCTTGGTCCTTTGCAGCATACAGGTTTAATCATTCAGCTGGCAAACAGAAGCAACACCCTCCCTAGGGGAATAGTGGAAGATGTCCTTGTTCAAGTTAACGATTTAGTTTTTCCTGTAGATTTTTACATTCTGGACATGGAAGGAGAAACTAAGTCAAGCAGAGCTCCCATCATTTTAGGTCGGCCGTTCATGAAAACGGCAAAAACAAAAATTGACGTTGACGATGGAAGCATGACCATGGAATTTGGTGACATTATCGCGAAATTTAACGTTTTCGATTCCATGAAACATCCCATGGAGGAAGATTCTGTTTTTCATGTTGAATTGATATCTGAATTGATTGATGACACTTGTGCTGAATTGCTTTCACTTTATTTTCCTTCTTTATCTGGATATGATGATGTTTACTCATGCACTGATTGTACTGACACTAACCTTTGTGTTGTATGTGCTGAGAGTGATGCTGCCTTGCAGGAGGACATGATTCCTACAAGTGAAGTTCATGACGAGGATGTTGTTTATGCAGCTGATGCTCTCGACTTCTCGGCTTCCCCGAATACTCCATCCATCGAGCATCCCCCATCCTTAGAATTGAAACAACTTCCGGATAATCTGAAATATGCTTATTTGGAGAGTAATGAAAAACTCCCTGTTATTATTTCTTCTAAACTTGATTTAGATCAAGAAAATAAGCTCTTACAGGTTTTGAAGAAGCACAAGAAGGCGATTGGATGGACATTAGCAGACATCCCAGGAATTAGTCATTCCATGTGTATGCACAAGATTTTACTTGAGGAGGGTGCAAAAACAGTAAGGAAACCCCAAAGGAGGCTTAATCCTTTGATCCTGGATGTAGTGAAAAAAGAGGTAACCAAACTCTTACAAGCAGGTATCATTTATCCTATCTCTAACAGCAAATGGGTAAGTCCAATGCAGGTTGTACCTAAGAAATTTGGACTCACAGTGGTGAAAAATGAAAAGAATGAACTTGTTCCCACTAGAGTTCAGAATAGCTGGAGAGTTTGTATTGACTACAGGAGACTGAATCAAGCGACTAGAAAGGATCACTTTCCTTTGTCGTTCATTGATCAAATGCTCGAACGGCTCGCAGGTAAATCACATTATTGTTTTCTTGATGGTTTTTCAGGTTACTTTCAGATTCATATTGCATCTGAGGATCAAGAGAAGACCACTTTCACGTTCCCCTTCGGCACATTTGCTTACAGGAGGATGCCTTTTGGTCTTTGCAATGCTCCTAGAACTTTCCAGCGATGTATGCTTAGTATTTTTTCTGATTTTATTGAAAATTGCATGGAAGTGTTTATGGATGATTTCATTGTTTATGGTTCTTCTTTTGATGCATGCCTTAATAGTTTGAATATGGTTTTAGAAAGATGCATCGAAACTGATATTGTTTTAAATTATAAAAAATGCCATTTTATGGTTGATCAGGGAATTGTTTTGGGCCACATTATTTCTGAAAAAGGAATTTCTATAGACCCTGCTAAGATTTATATGATTTCTACATTACCTTACCCATCTTGCATTCGCGAGATTCGTTCTTTTCTTAGTCATGCAGGTTTTACAGGCGTTTTATTAAGGATTTCAGCAAGATAACTCTTCCATTGTCAAATTTGTTGAAGAATGATGTCACTTTCAACTTTGATGACAATTGCAAAAAGGCATTTGACTTCTTGAAGAAAGCATTGACCTCTGCTCCCATCATCCAGCCCCCTGACTAGACCTTTCCTTTTGAGATTATGTGTGATGCTTCTAACTATGCGGTTGGAGCGGTCCTTACAGAAAGAGTTGATAAGGCTGCCCATGTTATTTATTATGCTTCTAGGACTTTGGATTCTGCACAGTCTAATTACACCACCACTGAAAAGGAACTTTTAGCAATTGTTTTTGCTCTTGATAAATTTAGACAATATTTGCTAGGTTCCAAAGTTGTTGTTTTTACTGACCATGCAACTTTAAGGTACTTATTGAAGAAACCAGAGGCAAAAACGAGACTGATTCGGTGGATGTTGTTGCTCCAAGAGTTTAATGTTGAAATTAAAGATAAGAGTGGAGCTGAGAACTTGGTGGTTGATCACTTGAGCAGGATAGAGAGAGATGAAGATCATTTTCCGATTCAGGATGGCTTCCCTGATGAACAACTTTTACTTGTGCATGGCATTACTCCTTGGTTTGCTGATATTGTTAATTATCTTGTTGTTGGTGTTTTTCCTACAGGTGCTTCTAGATCACAGATTTATAAATTCAAGAGTGATGCCAAATATTATGTTTGGGATGACCCATATCTTTAGAAGTTTGGAAGTGATCAGGTGATTAAAAGATGTGTTCCCGACTATAAGATTGAATATATTTTGAATTTTTCTCATGCCTCTCAAGTAGGGGGCACTTTGGTCCGCAAAGAACTGCAAGAAAAGTCCTTGACTCGGGTTTCTATTGGCCCACGGTTTTTAAAGATGCTTATGAGACTTAACGCACTTGTAAAGAGTGTCAGTTAGCAGGTACATCCATCACTCGTAAGAGTGAAATGCCTCAGTAACCTATGCTTTTTTGTGAGGTATTTGATGTATGGGGAATCGACTTCATGGGTCCCTTTCCTGTATCATTTGGATTTCTATATATTTTGCTTGCATTTGATTATGTTTCAAAGTGGGTGGAAGCTATCCCCACTAGGACTAATGATTCTAGAGTTATTGTAGATTTTGTCAAGTCTAATATCTTTTGCAGGTTTGGAATACCGCGAGCTATCATCAGTGACCAAGGCACTCATTTCTGTAACCGCGCCATGGAATATTTGCTCCGGAAGTATGGAGTTGTGCACAGAGTCTCTACTGCATACCACCCACAAACTAATGGGCAAGCTGAGATATCAAACAGGGGGATCAAACAGGTTCTAGAGAAAATGGTGCAACCAAACAAGAAAGACTGGAGTCGTCGTCTAGAAGACGCACTTTGGGCTCAAAGAACAACTTTCAAGACACCTATTGGGATGTCTCCTTATCGACTTGTTTTTGGTAAGGCCTGTCACCTTCCTGTAGAGATAGAACACCGTGCTTATTGGGCGGTGAAAAGTTGTAATTTGGAGATGCAACAAGCAAGTATTGAAAGAAAACTCCAATTACAACAGCTTGAAGAACTTAGGCTAGAGGCTTATGAAAGCTCTAGGATTTATAAAGAGAAAACTAGGCACTTCCAAGATAAAATGATTTCTAGGAAGGAATTCTTTGTGGGCCAACAGGTTTTACTGTTTATCTCCTGTCTTAAGCTTATGGCTGGGAAACTGAGATCCAAATGGATTGGCCCCTTTGTTGTTATTAATATTTTCCCTCATGGTGCAATAGAAATTAAAAGTGCAGGTACTAACAAAGTTTTCAAGGTAAATGGGCAACGCCTGAAGTTATTCCATGAAAGTGTTGTATCTAAAGAGGCAACCATAGAAGAACATTCTTTGGAAGTGCCCAACTACACTGCAACTTGATCAGGGAGCACCTTTTCCTTTCTCTCACTCTTACTTTATAATTATGTTCTTTTCATTGAGGACAATGTCCATTTTAAGTGTGGGGGAGGGAACCCTTTTTCTTGTTTTCATTTTGTTTTTGTTTCATTTTTGTTTGTTTCTTATTCAATAAATAAATAATAAAAAAACAATAAATTTAGACTTAGAAACACATGCAATTGTTGAATTTTTTTTCTTTGGCTATAGACTCGTTTGAGGTTAGATTGTGGAGACTTGGGAAAAATTCACAAGACCGGTATTGTTTTAACACCTTAAGTCTCCTGAATATGGAAATCATTTTGAATACTTGTTATGCCATAGCCTTGAGTTCTCGTCCTTTAATATCTCTTAAGTAGTTTATCTAGCAGTCAGCACCATCTAGAAATCACACACTAAGTAATTAAGCTGATGCAAATAAGTGAATGATCTTGCGCTTAAAAAGAAATCTAAATAGGAATTCACCTTTTAAGTTAGGTGATCCTCACCCGGTCATTTAGCCTAACGGATGTGAAACCTTAAGAAAAAAAATTGTTGTTACTAAAGTAACTTTAAAATATTGTCAGGTATGGATCATAATCACTAATAGGCTTATTTACCATGTGTATGAATAGATAACAGACTTAATGTGATTGCACTAGAATGAAAGATAGCAAAAGGGAGGATGAGTAAGTTAGACTTAGGCATAATAACATGATTTGAAAGGGTTTGTATAGGAGGGAGGCTTATGACCGCACAATTGCGGATTTGTATTCTTACGATATCCTTAGTATGTAAGATTAGTACCTATCGATGCTATCTTAATCGAAGAAGAGTTTGTATCCTAGAATGAGTATGAATGATGTTGTGTTTCTTGAGTCTTGAGTTTATTTTTTGCTCGGAGTGCAAAAGTCCAAGTGTGGGGGAATTTGATCAGAGCATTTTGGCGCACATTCATACATGATTGTACTTAGGCAATTCTTTAGTTTTATTTGTTTATTTTTATATTTTAATTTGTTTTTCTAATTTATTTTATTTTTGGTTAGTTTAATTTTCGTACTTAATTTTCAGCTTTAACAGCTTTTACGGAATTGATCATAACCAGAGTTCCAGGAATCTGATTGAGGCGTTCTACTAGTCGATGGAAAGCTAAGAGAGAGAGCTACAACTTTCGTGTTGGAGTCGAAGTCAGATTCGCAGTCATATTTTCCAGAATTTCGTTTGAAGTTGTTGCATTAGTTTTATTCAGTTTCAGGTCATTTAGAATTGGGCTTGTGTTATGTATTTGACCCAGTTGGGTTGTAAACAGGTTTTTAGGTTTCCTATTTAACCTAGCAGCCGCGACTGCACTTGGACATTCTGCTATTCACGATTTTATTTTATTCCTTACGCTTGAAAGAACGATGGAGAACTAATCGTCCTTGAGTCAATCTACTGTAATTCAGGTTCCAACACTTGAGATTATTATAATGTTAATTTAAATTTAATTCCTTTCAATGATATTTTGTGTTCTTGTATGCTTAATTCAATTGCATGAAATATATTGATTTGATTTGGTTGATTGTATGATTCTAACATAGACACGGTACGTTTGCTTAATTCGTTTTGTGTCTGATCAATCATGTTTGTTTAATTCATGAAATTTTATCCTGTTTGCTTAATTCAGATAATATGATCGTTAATCTTACAAACCTCATTGCGCTTGTCATTGAGTTTGTATCCAGATAGGAATGAATAATCCGCTTAGGGCATTATAATTATAATAATCGATGATAGTAGAAACTGAATCAGTAGATTGACTTATTCCATAATCACGTATTTTAATCACTTAATTGTTCTGTTTTTTATCAACCTTAAAATAAACCCCCCTAATTCGGAATTCGGTTACCTTCGATTAATAACAATACAAGAACCCTTGTGAAACGATTCGAGTCATTGTCGATATACTACGTTTACAAAAATCACTCGTTTTTTATCCGTGCGCGACACGCGGATCATTATGTCGTAGTCAGCTGTCTCCTGATCCCTTGTGATTTACAAAAATCTGTGAATTCTTTTGAGTTGAATTATCCTCCTTTATCTGTTCTCAAGCTACATAAGGATAAGCCAGACTCCTTTTCCACCATTATTTTGAACATTTTGAAAGTTGAAAAAGTTTCACTCTTCTCATTCAGAAAATACACCCATAATTTCCGACTAAAATCATCAATGAAAGTTAGCAAATACCTTTTTTTGCTATAAGATGCAGGTGAGATAGGACCACAGATATCAGAGTGAATGAGTTGTAGTTTCTTTGTGGCTCTCCACTTGCTCTTATTTGGTATAACTTTTTTGTGTTGTTTCCCTTGCATACAGCTTGTGCACTTCTTTGTTGGTGATTTGATGTTTGGAAGCCCTTTAACCATCTTCTTATTATGCAGTCAGGCAAGACTTTTATAGCATAAGTGCCCATACCTTTTGTGCCAAATTTCACTTTTCTCTTCATCATATGTATTAAAGCATGTTGAATCTGCAATGAGAATGTTTGTGATGACTACAAACATTCTATTTGCAGTCATTATGCTTTCCATTATAAGTCCTCGAGTTGGATGGTACAACTTGCATACTCCATTCTTTATCAATATAGTAATGCCTCTGTCTTGCAATTGACCTACACTGAGCAAATTGTTACGCAACTCAGGTATGAAATACACATTACTTACAATTTGAACTTAACCTCCAAACTTCAGCTTTATGCTTCCTTTCCCTATCACCATCAATTTAGAGTCATTCCCCAGTTTTACCGAATTCTTGAACCCTTCATTAAGATGCATGAACCACTCCTTGTTTCCGGACATGTGATTTGAGCATCCGGAGTCAAGAAACCAGATTCCTTCCTTTTTGTTTTGCTTGAGATCTACATGTGCCATTAGAAGCATTTTATCTCCATCATTGAATTCAGCATAGTGAGCTCTCTTCTCCTAATTTGTACATTCATATTGATAATGCCCAAATTGTGGCACCTATAGCATTCTGCAGTAGACTTATCAACAAATTGTCTTCCTCTTCCTCTTCCTCGGCCCCTAGTTGCACCTCTGCCTCTTCCAACTCGAGCTTCATATGTCACTTTCAAGGCATGTTCTTCTTCAACTGGGCCTTTCATTCCCTGCTCATGGATTAAGAGACTACTTTGGAGTTCATCAATAGATAGGGTATCAACATTATTTGATTCCTCAATAGAACACACAACATAATTAAATTTGGAAACTAAAGAGCGTAGGGTCTTTCCTGTGATGTCTGCTTCTTTCATACTTTCTCCACATGCCTTCATCTTTTTGGCAATGGAGAGTGTTCTTCCGAAGTAAGCATTAACGGTATCCCCTACCTTCATTCTTAAGGTTTCAAACTCAGTCTTAAGAGCTTGTAGTTGTGCTCTCTTGACTCTAGTCGATCCCTTGAATTTCTGCTTCATTGAATCCCATATCTGCTTGGATGTGTCATCCTTAAGAATGGTCTCCAAGATTTCTCTATCTATAGCTTGATAAAGATAGTTTTTCACTTTCTTATCCTTCAATTCTTGTTCTCCGATGAGTTTCGCCTCTGCTTCTGATGGCTTTTTCCCCTCTGGAATCACAGTAATCTCATCTTCTACAAGACTCCAGAATTCCTTTGCTCGAAGGAAGTTCTCCATCAATTTGGCTCAATGCTCATAATAGCCATCAAATTTAGGGATGGCAGGCTGCACAAACACATTGTTGGTGGTGCTGCTCTCTGCCATTCTTTCTCCCTCAATTAGGCCTATCTAACAAACTCTGATACCAAATGTTAATGAACACAATAATAAATTGCACAAAAAACAATTGTATTTGTTATTCTGAAAGTAATCAACTGTAACTATTAAATAGTCTTACAAAGAAACTGAAAATCTAAAATATAGTCACTTCTCCCATAAACTCAAGAAACTGTAAAATTAAAAGAAAAACAAGAATAAATCATTGTAAAACTAACTATATCGTATCCTATTTTATAGGAACTTATTGAAAATACTTACAAAATACAGTCTATCTAGGTTTGAGTTCATGTGTTGTATATAGATGTCAAATGTGGCGCAAAGCATTGTGTATTCGTATTTTCATGTAACATTAATGTGTGAAGTAGCTGTTACGTAACTCGATGATTATTATCCCGATACCATATGATAAGTGGCAATACAGTCGGTTTAAAAAATTTAAATTTATTGACAATATTATGAATAAGTCTCCTTTTACTTTGTTCATTTTTTTTGTCTGAACTAGAAACAGTACACTTGCACTTCTATAGGCTACGTATCATGTTTAGAAATTGAAATCATGCATAATTGTTTTTTCCATAGCATGGGAGAGCTCTAAACAACAGAGTTTCACAAATATATATTTTTTTTCTATAGCCTACGTATCATGTTTAGGAAATACTATCCTCAAATTATATAATAAGTTTGGCTTTATTCCCACTTATGGCATTGAAATTAATCTTAACATCCTCAATGACAGGAGTTCCATTCCCCTAAGTGACATAATTTTGGCGAATTTTAATTTTAAAATTATGAATCACTAATTCTTCATCTTCGAATTTTAAAAAATAATACAAATCATTCTTCAATTTCCAATAAATTAATATATAATTAAAAGTGTATATATTCTGAAAAAAATAATAAAAAATTTATTGTAATTTTTTTTTATATAAATATAATAATTTATACTCTTATTATCAAAATAAAATTAATTATTAAATATCAAATAAAACATAACTAAAAATAACATAGAAATAAACGTTGCATATGTAGAAGTGACACGTTAGATTGACGTATCATTAATATTTAATTGAAAATTGAAAATGAAACTAAAATTCTTTAAAAATTTCAATTAAGGAACCAAAAACCAAGATTTCAAAGAGAGCATCAAACATAAAATAAAATAAAAATAGAGGAAACAATACTGCAATTAAGCCAAAAATATTTCATGATTCAAATATTTATATATAAGAATAATTTTACTATTGATTCTAATATTTTTATATACGAGGACAATTTTATTATTGATTTACATCTTTTTATAAATATTGTTTAAACAAAAAAAAATTATATACAAAAAAAATACATTATTGAATCAAATATTATTATATATGATTGATTCAAATAATTTTATATATGATATCAAATAAAAAATAATATTTATACACAGAAAAAACAATTGTTGAATCAAATATTTTTATATAAATAGAAAAAATACTATTGTAATAAATGATGACAACTTTACTGCTATTCAAATATTGAATAATACAAATTTATCGATCATTTTTTTCAAATATTTGAAAAAATCAATGGAATTTTAAAAATATTGAGTAGATATTTTAAAATTGTAATCTCTTATAAAATAAATGTCTATGTAAAAAAAACTAAAACGATTAATTTATCTAATACAAGTTTCAATCATATTATGCATATATTTTTTATTTTACATTTAATCTTCTACAAATATTACTATTTCAATTTAAATTTATTATTATTCTTAAATTTATTATTTTTTCAATTTTCTATCTTTATGACAGTTTGTAAATAAATATTCATCCAAAATCATATCTCATCCCAGAAACGTAGTCCGTACAAACGCAAAGATTAGTTACTAGTTATACTAAGAAAATGAAAACTCAACATTATACTCAAGGAAATTCCAAAAAAAAATGTCACTCATATTCGACAATATTTGTCTCTTCTGACACATTCATTACAATTGTTTTCATCTATTGCAATACAAAAACAACATATGAAAATCAACACGCCTTGAACATGTACATTGAACCATTAAATCTTATGTGTCTCCCAACTATCATGTTTTTCATGATATGCAAATAAAAGTTCGACAGCATGTAACTAAGCCAAAAATCACCAAACCTAGACCCAGTTGATCAATAACATATGCATTCACTTTTATCAAACTAACAAGTTTCGTTTCTTTCATGCTAATCAACATGGATGGGGATAATTTTTTTATTCATCACCAAAAGATGGATAATGTATCTTCAATCAATCATATAATACTATCTAACTTTTACACATATAATTATTTATCAAATAATACAATTATAATTGTTATTTTCAAAACATTTTATACTGAAAGTAACCTTATCCAATTTTCAAAATTTTGTATATAAGAATTAACCAATCAATATTAGTTCAATATTATTTCTAATTAAACATGAATATAAATATCCAAAATCTAGCCTAGTTTTAACTTTCATCAAATAAACCTAGCAAGTTCATGAATTTGTCTACCTATATTTTCGCCCTATCAAATTCAATATTATTCACAATTAGGCATGAATATAAATATCCATAATCTAACCTTGCTCTATAGGGAAACAAATATGCCAACTTGGGTGGGATATTTTTCGTAAATCGACTATATTGATAAATATGTTGGAAGAAAACAGACATAGAAAAAAAATCACAGTATCTAATCTTTTGTGATAGATAGTGAAATTGGCCCTTTTTTTTAATCTTCAAATTTTACTTCTAACCCCTTCTTTTAATTCAAAATTTCACTTCTAATACTTTTTTTTAATTCAAACATTTTATACGGGGAGGGGAGGGAGGGGGAGAGAGAGTTGTAAATTACATTAAAAAAAGGAAGGTAGAATATTTTGAGTGAGTTTTTTACCCAATGGAAATGTTTTTACCCTCGTGATGACGCATCACATCACTTATATCCTTTATGTGATCATACTCCGTCACATAATTTCATGATGATATTGTCAACATATACTAGTAATGTAGTAAAAAAAATCGAGTTAACAATGAGTGACAATTGTTGCTTGAGTGTATCCTTGATGCACAAGAATGTGCGTAAACTTCTCCTACCATTTCTGGCTGGCTTTGTTTAAGGCCATAAAATGACTTCTGTAATCTACATATTAGATTTGGTTGGAGGGTGTACACTCCCTTTAAGCACGAGCATGTACACTTTTTTTTTTAATTCTCCATGGAAAGGCTGAGAACGTGTTAGAAATAGTCCAAACCTGATTGTTGTCTTTGGACACCAATATAACCTTGTAAATCTATCCATCAAATCTAAGGACGGAAGGGTCAGAACTGTGAGATTGTTTAGAATCCAATTTTGTCAAGAATTCTGTAAAATTTAACTTGGCATCTTCAATTTTTACGAGAATTCTTGAAGCATAGCATTTTAATCAATACTCTCTAACTACAAAAAGTTCTTTAATCAAACTGAAACTTGTTCATTACATTTGTGCTCGATAAAGAACGAGCAAGAACTCATTAATCCCTTGAGCTTAAAGACATGATTGAATTTATTTTTATTTACTTTGAATGAACCACCAAAAAACTTTACTTATAGATAAAATAGAATGGAATAAATCAGACTCAATTAGCCAAATGCAATAGAAACTTTGTTAGTTTCCTTTTATTAATAAAAGCACTCTTAGTCCTTCCCAAGTTCAAAAGCATTGCTAGGCAGTATACAAATACAACACAATACACAACATAAAGCTAACTACTAGCTAACAATTTCATGTCCACCACCACATCATGCCCACCAACAAAGTAGAACTCCTTGATAATTATATAGAAAAATAGAATAAAAAAGAAAAAGAACAAAGGTATCATTTTCTTGAGTTTTTCTTCAAACACTTTTTTCAGAGTCCACCAGAGGAAAGAGGAGAGGAAAGAGGAGGCTGTGATCTGATCCTACTCTTTCTTAACCTTTCAGCAATGATGAAAGCAAGCTCTAGAGATTGCGAAGCATTGAGTCTTGGATCGCAGTGGGTGTGGTAGCGTGAGCTAAGGTCGTCGAATGTGACTGTCCTTGACCCACCAATGCACTCGGTCACGTTTTGACCGGTCATCTCTAGATGAACTCCTCCTGGGTGGCTTCCTTCTTGCTCGTGAACATCGAAGAATGCCCTCACTTCAGCCTGTTCGATTAATTCAGCAAAACAAAAGTTAGTCACATTATTGATAATCACAATCTAAAATTCAAATCTTATGATTAAGTTAACACAAAAAGAAATTATGTCTCTTTCCATAAGTTGGTCAAGAATAAGCACTCACACCCATATGGGTCCCCAAAGTCCATTCTCACCTACCCAAAAGAATTGCAACTTAGCACCATAATGACAATAAACTCAGGAATATACCTTCAATTTAGCAACTAAAATATCACACTCTCAAATTTAGTCCTTGAAGCATATAAAAATAATAAATACTTTTTAAGAAAACATAATAAAGACTCAAAATAACACATAATTTCTTGAATACTTAACTATTTCACCTACTTCTACAAGTGGCCCTTTACTCACCTACCACTCCAAGTTCTAAATATTAGTATATATAAGCTTTCAAGTTTGGTAGCCCACCAACAAGGACCATTTCACATACTTTTGTCAATTTAAACAAGATTTACTTGCTCCCCACTAATCTTTTTCAATGTTATTTCTTATTTTAAGTACCACTTTTAATACAAGCCTGTGATATTTATTTCCACCAAAGATTATGACCACAAGAATGAAACAATTTCGTTTTCAAATGCAATTAATAAAAAATTGATTTTAATTCAAAAGTTAAGATATTACAGATACTAGACAGCGATATGTAACCAACTACAAAAGAAAGAGTGGGAAGAATTTCATACCCTGATGGCATCGAATGGACGTGTTTTAAGACCACATGGAGCCTTAATGGTGTTTCCATGCATAGGATCGCTGACCCATGTGACAATTTGCCCTGCTCTGCGCACGGCCCGGATCAGATGTGGAAGCTTCACCCTCATATTTTCAGCTCCCATCCTAGTGATTACAGTAATTCTCCCTGGTTTGTTTTGGGGGTTCAAGATCTCGATCAGTTTCACAAGCTCATTTGGATCCATCTTGTCACTTACCTGCCAATGTATCAAAATTAACAAGAGATTATGCTAAGGGATTCAATTTTCTTGCTCAAGCTTATGATTTTGGTGATAAATGATATAGTAATGTTCATACCTTGATTCCCAAGGGATTAGCAACCCCTCTAAGAAATTCAACATGAGCACCATCAAGCTGTCGGGTCCTTTCACCGACCCAAATCATATGGGCTGAGCAGTCATAATGGAGACCAGAAGTTGAATCCAACCTAGTGAGTGATTGTTCATATGGCAATAACAAGCACTCGTGTGATGTCCAGAAATCAGTTGTTCTCATTATTGGATGGTCAACTGTGAGCCCAGCTGCAGCCATGAATCCAAGGGCCTCATCAACACGGTTAGCAAGCTCTCGGTACCTGAAATGCCAATAACATGTTAAAAAAGAGTGAAAGAGTGGCGGCTTCATGTAAATCAAGTTGATTTAACATACTCTTTTTAGGGAAATTTTTACACTCACAGGTCAACATCAACATTGGAGATTAAAACAACAACCCCATTAAACATGTGGCCCCACTAATTATCAATCATCACTTTACAATTACAATTCAATCATGCGAGACCAAAAAAAATAACCACTTAAAAACAAAATAGTATTATTTTCTTCCATTCCCTAAAAAATCTTTTGGGTGGTATATTCTCAAAAAAAAAAAAAGTGATTGATGCTTTGAGATACTGACGAAAGACAAAACAAAAAAATAATAATAATCTTACCTAATTCAAGAATCAGATTAATCTCCTTTAGACAGAATTAAAAGATAATAAAATAACTTTATCATTAACCATCTATGAAGCACATACACAAACACCAACTCCATACACGACACACTGCCACGCCGAAACCAGTAATATTTTGAAAAAATAAATAAATTGAATGTAAGCAGAAGTTTTGGTGCTACCGAGTTTTTACCATGCATCATGTTTAATTTTAAGATGCAAAATTATGAAAGCAGTAAAATCTTCACAAATTCAACTCCATAACAACAAACAGAAGACTAACTTGAATTACATAACCAGAAAGTGAAAAATAGATCACAAATTCCATGAAAGAGAAAAAGATTAACAAAAACACAAAGTCTGAATATACCTATCTCCTTGTTCACTTTGTTCAGTGAAATCCAAGTTCCATTGAGTAACTCTCTGCATAGCAGCATAACCACCAGTAGCAAAAGCCCTAAGAAGATTCAAAGTAGCTGCAGCCTGACAATAAGCTCGAATCATCCTCTGTGGATCCGGTGTCCTTGATTTCAAATCAAACGCATCACCGTTGATGTTATCCCCTCTGTAACTAGGAAGCTTCACACCATCCTTCTCCTCAAACGAATCCGATCTCGGCTTGGCAAATTGCCCCGCCATTCTCCCCACCTAATCAAATCAAAACCAAAACCATCACCAAACGTTATATACTAATCTCAATCTCAGATCCACATTAGAATTTGAATCCACCAAACTATATCGTATGAGTCAATCTTACATCATCAATAATAATAATCATATAACTAAAATGTTGAACTATACCTTAATAACAGGAACTTGGCCACCGAACATCATGACAACACTCATCTGAAGGATGATTCTGAAAGTATCACGAATGTTGTTAGCATTAAACTCTTTGAAGCTTTCAGCACAATCACCACCTTGAAGAAGAAACGCGTTTCCCATGGCAGCTTGCCCCAAATGTTCCTCCAAAGTCCTCGCTTCTCCGGCAAAGACAATCGGTGGGAAATCATCGAGAGTCTTGAGAACCGCTTGAAGTTCTTCCTGATTAGGGTAATCAGGAAGTTGCAGAGCCTTCTTCGATTTCCAGCTGTCGATTATCCACTTTCCGGAATTTACATTCCGGGGAATGGTGGTTGTTTGGGCTTTCGGTTGTTTTTCGGTTACGACGGGGTTTTTAGCGGGCTCGGCGGCGTGGACGGCTAGGATGGAAAGAGAGTGGTTGGGCTTGAGAGTGGGGATGGGCTTGAGCCCGATGGGAAACGAGGAAGAGGCGGATGGGTGAGGGATTAATGATTTGGTGGGAATGAGAGAGTTGGAAGCTGAAGAGAGAGACATTTTGTTTTGTTTATGTTATAATGTTTTTGAATGTCACGCTTTTGAAGAGAGGGTGGCGTGAACTGAGGAAGGTGGAGGAGGTTGAGCAGGGTTTTATAAGAAAAAAGAAAAGGTTATGTTTGTGAAAGGTTTTTGGGGTTGTTGCGTTGTGTGAGTTGGGTAAGGACGTGGTGGTAGTTGGGGAAGGGTGTTTTGGTAAATATCAAAGATTTTTTTGAGGGTATTTTGGGGAGTGTGGTTTGGTTTACTCATGGCAACTAAGTCAAATTCATTGTTTTTCTTTTCTTTCTTGTTGAGTTCTTTTTTCTTCTTTTTGAATTAGATTCATTGATTATTTATTTATTATATTAAATGTGTTGGTATTATTTTAGTACAAAAATTAAATTTTGATTTGGTGTGCTTCACCTACTTGCTAATTGTCACTATTTGGCGTAGATGAGCTGCATCGTGGCTTGGAATTAAGCCCCAGCTTCTTTTTTTTTAAATATGAAGAGAAAATTATTATATATTAATAAATATTTTTTAAATATAAAGAAGAATTATTAAATAGAACTTAATTGGAATGTTTGTATAAAGAAATTTTACACTATTAAGTGAATTATGGCTATTGTTGAAAGAAGTTTAATTTTTATTTTAAAAATTTATAAAATAATGTAAATCGGTGATGAGTTAATAGTATAAATTTTTTTACATTATTAAAGTATAGCAATTAATTTCTATTATATATTAATAAATAAATTTTCATGCTTAATAAATCAATATAATATTAAATAGAATTGAATAATTTGAAAGGGTGATAAAATGGATCTAATTTGTTGAGTTTGTCTGAATTATTTCTAGCAAATTAAAATTTTTAGATTTATACTCTTTAATATATTTGTCTCATTTTGTTTTATTTTATTTTTTATGGAAACACATATTAATATAAGTTTTGTAATTTTTATATTAAATTAATGTATTATTCGCAATTTGTTTCACTTCACCCCTCATTTTTTAGGGAGCGGATTAAATATAGGTGTTTATGGATTGGTTTGGTTCAATTTTAAAAGAATATGGTATTTAAATTGATCAAAAATATATGAATTGATTTGAATCGAATTTGTAAAATTCAAAACGAATCAAATAGAAAAAAAAAACTTATTGGTTTGGATTGAATTGATTAAATACGTTAAAAACAAACATGCAAAAATATTTTTAAAAATATCTAATATACATTAATTAATTTTCTTTAATAATATAAAATCTTTAACTTTTTTTATATCTGGTCTAGAATGTCACAAATTAAGTTACATTTCTTTTTCTTCTAACTTATATATGTTTTCTAACTGATATATGTTTTTAAAAGAATGAATGAACTACATTCATTCAATTTTTCTTATAAACTATTAACTTCATTCAATTTGATGAAGTGAATTATAGTCATTATTGAAAGAAGTTTGACTTTTATTTTATAAATTTATAACTAGGAGTGGTAAAACGGACCGGGACACGTCAGGCTAGCCAGCACATCCGAAAAAATAGCGGATTGGACATGGATTTTGGGTCCGCATGCCCATTTCGCTCGTCCCGCCAAAATAAAATAAAAAACCCACGAGCATAATAAGTAATGGGGCGGAGACCCACCAACCCATTAATAAAAAAACTATTTAGAAAAATCACTTTGTTTGTACTCTGTAGATTTAGATTTGACAAAAGAGAAAATTGACACTTGAGTTTATACCTCTAGAGTGGAACTGAAACCTATCAACAAATTAATTAGATTAAGCAATAATAAATTTGTCATTCTATCTTCTACTTTCTCAAGAAGAGTTTTTAGCTTTTCTTTCAAAAATGAATTATAGTCTTAAAATATTAATGTATAAGGCAAAAAAAAATCTAAATATTATAAGTTCTAAATAGTATAACCAGAAATATTTCTAAATACAAAGAAGTATTTTTTTTTACAAAAACACTTTAATTTTCTTCTTTTGGGCTTTAAATTACAAAGAAATATTATATATATATATATATATATATATATATATATATATATATATATATATATATATATATATATATATATATATATATATATATATATATATATATATTCAGGATCAACTTACTCCAAGAGTAAGTCTTTTTAATTTATTCCATAATTGTGACCTTTAAATTAGATTCAATCAATGGTTAAATTAACATTTATACTTATAACCATTGAATTGAAACTAATTTAAAGGCTACGATTATGGAGTAAGTAAAAAAGACTTACTCTTGGAGTAAGTTGATCCTGACTTATATATATATATATATATATATATATATATATATATATATATATATATATATATATATATATATATATATATATATATATATATATATATATATATTGTTCTGGATTGGACATTGGGTTGCCCTACCGTCGGACATAACCCATTCCATCGTGGAAATCCTAATAAGACGACTCAAACCAATTGAGTCGTTGGGGCATTTCTCCCACGTGCTCCTTAATGGGCACCTGGCTAACTGCCCCATGAAAAGTTGGTCTTCCACTACTCAGAAGACCACGAGACAGTTAGATCAGGATGAAGACCATGTCCTAGGTATTCTCTGCTTCTACGTAGATATTTTGTATTACTATTTAATATTATAACATAAATTGGTTATATGTGTTTATGTTATGTGGTGGAGAATAAAAAGGAAAAACATAGAGAGAAAGAAGGGAAGAAAAATGTAAAGAGAAAGAAAATGGGAAAAGATGAGAAAGAGGGAAATGGAAGAGAAAAAGAAGAACTCGTGAAGGGGGAAAAGGAAACTCATTATCATTCATCTCTGTCATTAATCTTTTTCATCAAAGGTGAGTTCCTAGATAGATTTAGCCTTTGGGGGAGAAAATAATGAGAAAAGGAATTAGGGTTTATGTGGTTGTTATGTATATGAAATTGATGGGGAAACTTGATGTTATATGTTGTGTTGTTGTTGTATGACGTTGTGTAAGTTCTAGTTAGTTTCCTCATTAGAGAAGATTTTCGTGAGTTGAAAGTTATGGTTCTTGTGTTGTTGTTACTACCCTTGATTCCATGGTTGCACATATAGGTTATTCTTGAGCTATAAATCTTAGTCCATTGATAAAAGTGGATTCATGTTTTGGGATGAAATTCCATGGTTGTTATAATTCACTATGTATTGTGTTGGAATTATGTTATAGTGTTGATTGTTGGTTGATGTCTATGTTGCAAATTCACATGATAAACTATGGTTTTTTTTGTGTGTGTAGTGTTCACTATCTTGAAAAAGAGTCAGGGAAAGTATTCAATTTATTATTGATTCATGTCATGTGTAAATGGAAATTGAGTACAACAGTTTCTAGGAATGAGAGAAACATTTATGAAGGTTTATGAACGGCTTGGATAGGAGCAACACATCAAAATATGGGTTTTTAGGCCAATTTTACAGATATAGGTCGGCACATAACCTTATAGGTCGACTCCTATGCATCAATATTGAAGTATATGGCTTTAGCCCATGCGTCGCCTCGTATAGGCCGACATAAAGTTGTATAGGTCAACCTGAACTCATACAGGACAACCTGTAACCTTCATAGGCCGGCTTATATTGAGTTGTCTTGAGAAAAATTACTTCATTCTTGTTTTCCCCATAATTTGAGTTTCGTAACTCTGTTTTCCCCATACTTGATACTTGTGTATTGTCAGCGGCGGAACCACCTTAGGACAGGCCACCCCAAAATTTTAATAATAATTTTTAATATATATATATATATATATATATATATATATATATATATATATATATATATATATATATATATATATATATATATAATATACAAATTTTCAATTAAATACTATATTTAAATATAAACTATTGATATATTTTAAATACTATATTTTAAATATAAATTGTTTCAATATTTTAATTTTATTTGGCAAAACTTTTTAAATTGTTAATGTATTCATTCAATTTACTAAAGATAATAAATTATTTTAATAAATTGATATATTTTTATTTAATTCATCCATTACCATTATTTTAATAGATAGATATACCTTTCTCTATAAAATTAATTTCAATAATTTAATTCTGCAAAGATATGTTTTTTTTTTAATTTCTTTCAAATATTTTTGTATCGTAGGTTTTCTTAAGCTCTCTCATACACCCATATTTTATAATTATTATTTTTTAAATATTTAGCAAAGTTTTTTGGATTATTAATAGTTTCAATTTTTTATTAAAGATAATATTTATTTAATCTATCCATTAATATTATTTTAATGATTCATTAACATCATTGATATACTTTTATCCATAAGATTAATTTCAATAGTTTAATTTTGCAAAAACTACTTTTTGAAATTTCTTCCAAATGATTTTTTTATTGTAATTTTTTTTTTAAATTCTCTCATACACACATATCGTTTAGTTGTTTTTTTCCCTTCCATCCATCCATACAAATTATTTGGTTGTTTTTTTTTGTTACACTTAAGATTTTCAACCCAATATTATTACTTAAATTAGCTGGTTGTTTTTTTTTTGTTACACTTAAGATTTTCAAACCAATATTATTACTTAAATTCGCTGAACAAATAGCATATAACAAGGAAAATTTTGTAAAAAAACTAATCCTTAAAATTAAAAAATTACATAAATAGATAATAATATTGGTAGCTCTATTGGCAATGATTTGATGAATGTCTTAGATATATTAGTAAATATTATACTATTACTTGACACATTCTTTCCCACAAAAATCTCTAGATTTAATATTATAAAGAAAAACCTTTAGATATATGGTCTATAAATTTAATTTTTACTAACAAGATAAAAACTGAGAGCAAATATAATTATGAATCAACAATAGATTTGTATTACAAGTTATTTGATTTTTAGTGACAGATAAAATGCATGGGTAATTTGATAATATAGATATTATTATAATTTTTTCTTCCTCATTAATATCTATTTTTTTTATGCTTGTTCCCCTCATAAATTTCATCTTGGTTTCGCCACTTCGTATTATGTACAAAGAAGGATATTGTATACAAATTTTAGATTTATTTTATTTGGAACTTTCCATATTTTGTACCATTGATTCTTTTATTGTTTTAGAAATGGTCAAGTATGTAAATAATGCCATAGACATTTAGCATGGTGTCAGTACCAGATAATAACACTTGCATGATATCATTCTAGATATATATTATATAGGGCGTTACAGTTGGTATCACAGTAGGTTGTATCTTCAACCTAGTCTTGAAACATCATAAGTAAATCTATTCTTGCTTCATAAGTGTGTCTTACCAATGTGGTTCTTAATATCATATTATGTAGTATTGCGTATGATCAACCTATTTCTATGTATGTGGTAGGTAGGATCATGGTTAAGTGACCACAAGGGCTCCGAAGTGTTATCAGAACTTGTGTGTGAGGGTGGATTCAGGCCAAAAGTTAGCATTAAGGATTTTTTGTCAGCTCAGTTGAGATCTTAGTAAAAGTTGTGCTTCAAATGGTTGGGAGTTGAAGAGTAGTGTGTTAATGAAGTCGAAAAGTTAAAGATATCTACCAGATGAATGGTTAGAGTATTGAAGAATATATGAAGTTGTTAGTAGAACTAGATTGACCGCTAGCAGGGACAAGAATTTCAAGTAATTCCATTCAGTGAGGAAGAAATGATGTTTTGTGGAGCATGTGGCATAAGGTCTGGAAGTGAGATAGTTGTCAGTGTTTCGGTTTCTCAGGTATCTATAGCCTCTTAGAAGAACGAGAGTATTTTAGGAAGTATGTGTAATGGTATCTTCCAAATGTTTGAAAGATTGAGATTTAAAGAAAATCAATTTTGGTTGGGAATCTAAAGTAGTAGTGAAATGCAAGAAGAAACTCAAGGATGTGATTGCATGTTCCAAGTGGTAACATGATGTATTTTTGGACGTATGTGTAATGGAGTTTATAGGATTTTTTAAGGCCAAGTAAGGAGGTGTAGTTGATAGTTGTTCACTCATGAAGACTTTTGTAGAATGAAGTGAAGTAGAAGAAGTTACATCTTAGTGTTATAAAAGGAAAAGTTGAGTGGCTGATAAAGGAGTCTAGCAGTTTAGCATATTTTACACAGTGAGAAAGAAGTTTGTAAACACTTGAGTGAGTGAGAGCAAAAAAGGCAAGTGAAGTGACAGATTATTCTTCAGAGAAGGAGGTTTCCTACTTCAGCTAGAATGACAACGCCTGACTCTTGTTGATTGAAGATTGCAATCAGTTAGCACTATTACCTAGGTTTAATTTATTTAATGCTTATGTGTTTAGAAATGTTTACTCTAGGAACCAGTATGCTTGTAGTTGTTAAAGTCATTATGAGCTCAAACTTTTTGTGTTTAGCAATGTGATATTTATTAGCAATGAATCTTCATGTTTATGATGTGTGTATTGATTGATTTTAGTATTTGTGTTATTGTTATATATTTGGTTTTGATTTTGATCACCTTAGAATCAAGTAAAAGCTTGTTAGTGTGGGGAACCCATTAATCAAATGGAACTAATGGTAAATATGGTTGAAAATAGTAGGATATGCATATTCACTTGATTAACTACCTTAGGAATAAGGAGTTACAACCATAGGGGAAATGCAAAATGATACTGTCATGCATAATAGTAATGTGAGACTTAGGAGTCTATTCCTTACTATTCATGCACATGATTCAATGTTGTAAGAATACACGCTTAAATTGCATTTTGTCCTCATTTTTCACGACATATCACATCATATTTATGTTAGATTTATACACTAGTAAGTAGGTCATTGTTCAACACATTTTTTTATACATTGCTAACTTATCTTGTTAAGTCTGTTATTCTCAACTTGTGTTAAAGAATCATATCCTAATCATTATTATTGTTACCCTTGCCCATGCAAATTCACAAAATCATAAGCAAATCAAGTTAAGTTATACCACTCCATATGGGTTCGACATCCTTACTATATATTATCACTTGCTACAATTAAAGACCATGTATACTTGCATGTAATACATTCTTTAGTCCTAAAAAGTTTTTAGTGTCATTGTCGGGGAGTGTGTTATTAACATATTAATTTATTTTTTTATGTGAAAATAAGCATTTGAGCTTCTGACCTTTTCTGTAATCTGGTGTCACGACAGGCAGTTAGCTTCTGCATGTGTAGGTTGTTATCCCCAGAACATAGAGAAGATAGTGAACTTGAGAGGTTATTATATTTCTACTCAACACTCAATCAGAGGAATTCCTATTCCTTTGATAAAATATTTTGAAGAAATTCTAGTGGAGGAAATTGATATGGCAGAAACAAATGTTATTGGCATTGCTAATGACAGGGCAAGAAACATTGGAGACTATACATTCTTTGATTCAAATGCTATGAACACATGAATTGTCAGACCAGAAATCACCATGACTCGTTTGAATTCAAGCCCATGATGTTTAAGATGTTACAAGCCATTGGCCAATACTCTGGTGCTTCCAATGAAGATCCACACCTGCACTTGCGACAATTTCTGGAGGTTGCAAGCAATTTCAAGATTCCTGGCGTGATAGGTGACGCTTTTAGGCTCAGGTTATTTCCTTACTCTTTAAGGGATATGGCTAAAAGTTGGCTCAATTCCTTATAGCCAAACTCCTTCGATACTTGGAATGTCATATCTAAAACATTTATAGATAAATACTTCCCACCTGTCAAGAATTCCAAGATGAGGAATGAGATAGCATCTTTTCGACAAGGGGAAGATGAGTCACTTTATGATGCTTGGGAAAGATTCAAGGAATTGTTGCGACAATGTCTTCATCATGGGATACCAGTATGTATTCAATTAGAAACACTCAATAATGGATTGGTCCCGTCATCAAGAAACATACTTGATGCTTCATCCGGTGGAACATTGTTATCAAAATCCTATCAATAAGCTTATTCATTGATCGAGATTATCACGACCAACACTTACCAATTACCAGTTACAAGAGCATCTGCTAGAACCATAAAAAAGAAGCTTGCTAGTATTCATGAGGCCTCATAAACCATAACTCTTGCAGCTCAAGTGGAACAAACCCATAGAATAATGAAAAATATTATGTCAAGTCCTGACATAGTTGACGAGCCAGTTAAGGTTGTGAGTAACGCATCTGAAGTTGAATGTGTTTACTACGTAGGAGCTCGTCTATTTGAAGATTGTTCTAATAAACTAGTCTCAATTAATTATGTGAGAAACAAGTTCAACAACCCATATAGTTACACATACAACCCCAAATGGAGAAATCATCCTAATTTTTTTGGAGGGATGATCAAGCCCAAACCAAGCCTCAAGTACCTCAAATACCACATGGATTCTCAGCACCTAATAATGGTATGTCTAATCTAGGAGGAAATCAGTTGGAAATTTTTTTGGTCATTCATTCCAGAGACCAAAAACCAATTTCAAGCACAAAGAGCTAGCATAAAAAATATGGAAAATCAAGTGGGGCAGATTGCTACTGCTTTGAGTTCTACAACATTGGGATCACTTCCAAGTACTATTGAAACTCCTTCTTTAGCACCAGGCTCCAAGAATGTCGAGACATGCAAGGTTATTAAATTAAGGAGTGGAAAATATGTTGAAACAAGTGATATGAGTCCATCTCACTCAAGGGATGGTTTGGCTACCCCAAGTACTCTAGAAGAGTTGAATGAAGAAGAATATGAGGTCACTCCAACACTTAACACTAATAGAAATAAAAAAGGTCCTTTGACTTCAAAATTTAGTCTGAATAATTTTGGCATGATATCCACAGCGGTGGGAATGTCTTTTGATGTTCCTGACAGCAGCCATATGCCCAAGTTTGTGCAAGAGAGACCACCACATCCTTTTCCTCACAAGATTAGGAAGGCAAAAGAGAAACAACAATTTGGTAAATTTATGGAGATTTTGAAGCAACTACGCATTAACATACCAATTATAGAAGCTATCCAAGAAATTCCCAACTATTCGAAATTCATGAAAGATGTATTCACAAAAAGAAAAAGAGTGGGAGAGCTTGCAACTGTGGCCCTAACACAAGAATGCAACCAATTGGTATTAGGAAAACTTCCCCCCGAGTTAAAGGATCCTGGAAGTTTCACTATAACATGAAACATTGGAGATTCTTTTTGTGGAAGAGAATTATGCAATCTTGGAGCAAGCATTAACCCCATGCAACTCTCTATTTTCAATAAGCTTGGTATTGAAGAAGCTAGGCCAACAATAATCCCCCCTCACCTTAAAGATATGAGCATTTTCTACCCTTAAGGAAATATTGAGGACGTGTTGGTCAAGGTTGACAAGTTTGTATTCACAAATGAGTTCATAATCATGGATTTTAATGCGGATGAGGATACTCCCATTCTTTTGGGAAGACCTTTTCTTGCAACGGGCAGAACCTTAATAGATGTGGAAAAGGGTGAGTTGACCATGAGATTAAATGGACAACAAGAGGTATTGAATATGTTAAATGCTCTCAAATATCTAGATGAAGAGGTAGTTGATTTCTCATTAATCTCCAACTGGGAGACAAATATTAATAAGCAATTGTTTAAAAGTTCTGATGAGATGAGGCACGACATGGAAAATATTGAGGTTATGAATTATCAAGAACAAGTGATGGATGTTCAGAGGTTAACAAAATATTTTGAGGTTTTGGAATTGGAGTCTCAGGATACAAAGATCAATATACCATTAATTGAAGTCCCTCTTGAATTGGAGTTGAAACAAATGTCATCTAGTTTACAATATGCTTTCTAAGAAGAAGATTAGAAGTTACCAATCATTATATCTGCTGACTTGACTAAGGATTAGAGGTGTCAACTTCTGGTACTTCTGAAGAGATACAAGAAGGCTTTTGCATGGTTGATATCTAACATTAAAGGGATTAGCTCAACAATGTGCATGCGCATAATTCTCTTAGAATAGAATGCAAAGAATAGTATTGAAGCCCAAAGGAGATTAAATTCTTCCATGAAGGAAGTTGTGAAGAAGGAGATTATCAAATGGTTAGACGCTGGTATCATTTACTCAATTTCTGACAGCGTCTAGGTCAACCCAGTTCAATGTGTTCCGAATAAGGGAGGCATGACAGTCATCACAAATGAAAAATGAATTAATTCCCACTAGAACATTCACTGGCTGGAGGATATGTATGAATTATAGGAAATTAAACAAAGTTACACCCAAAGATCGTTTTCCTCTTACATTCATTGATCAAATGCTATATAGGTTGGCAGGTAGGGAGTTTTATTACTTTTTTGATCTTAGGCTAATATCAAATTACCATTGCTCCTGAAGACCAAGAAAAGACAACCTTCACATGTGCCTTTGGTAATTTTGCTTTCAAAAGAATGTCATTTGGATTATGTAACACACCAACCACATTTCAAAGGTGCATGATGGCTATTTTTTTTTAGATTTAATTGAGAGTTCCATGGAAATCTTCATGAATGATTTTCCTGTCTTTGGACAATCATTTAAGAAGTGCTTAGAAAACTTGTAATTGGTTTTGAAAAGGCGCGACAAAAGCAATTTGGTACTGAATTGGGAGAACTGTCAATTCATGGTTAAGGAAGGAAAAATAGTCTTGGGGCTCAAAATTTCTTAGGAAGGGTTGGAGGTTGATCAAGCAAAGATTGAGGTTATTGAAAGGTTACCTCATCCTACCAACATCAAGGGAATTAGAAGTTTTTTGGGCCATGTTGGGTTTTATAGGAGATTCATTACAGATTTTTCAAGTATTAGTAAGCCATTATATCAACTGTTGTAGCATGATGTGCCATATGTATTCAGCAAGGAATGTGACAAAGAATTTAGATTATTGAAGGAAGCTTTGTTTTAGCTCCCATGGTGAAAGATCCTGATTGTTCTAAACCCTTTGAACTCATGTGTGATGCTAATGATTATTCCATTGGAGTTGTCATAGATCAAAGACATAACAAAGTATTCCATACAATTTATTATGCAAGTAGGACGCTCATTGAGGCTCAAGTCAACTACACAACCACAAAAAAGGAACTACTATAAGTGGTGTTTGCATTTGATAAGTTTACATCATACTTGATGGGCACCAAGGTGATAGTTTACACAGATTATACAACAATCAAGTACCTTATTGTAAAGAAAGACGCAAAATTAAGATTGATAAATGGGTACTTTTGTTGCATGAATTTGACCTATAGATTAGAGAAAAGAAGGGGGTAGAAAACTTTGTCGCTGGCCACTTTTCTAGGTTGGCTAAAAAGGTCCAAACCCCCAATGAAAGAGCTATAAAGGAGGAATTTCCTGATGAGTAATTATTTCTGATTACATATGTCATGACACCCTGGTATGCTGACATAATGAATTATTTGGTGAGTGGGTATGTTTCGCCCGAGTTCAACTCATAGCAAAGGAAAAGGTTTTTCCATTAATGCAAGAGCTATTATTGGAATGAACTGGTCCTATATAAGAAATGTTCTGATTAATTAATCAGAAGATGTGTTGACTACCTAGAGGCGCGACAAATCTTAACAGCTTGCCACGATGCTTCTTTAGGAGGTCCATTTGGTTGAACCACGGCAATAGATAAAGTGCTACAATCAGGTTATTTCTAGCCATATTTATTTAAGGATGCTAATGATTTAGTTAAGGCTCGTGACATATACCAAAGGAATGGAAATATTTCTATGAGACAAGAAATGCCCCTTACTAACATTTTAGAAATTGAACTCTTTGACGTATGGGGTATAGATTTCATGGGACCTTTTCCCAAATCCTTTAGAATTTTGTATATTTTGGTAGTTGTTGATTATGTTTCCAAATGGATAAAGGTAATGGCAAACCCCATTAATGATGCAAAGGTTGTGACCAAGTTTTTAGTCAAATATATCTTTTCAAGGTATGGCACACCAAGAGCCATCATAAGTGATGAAGGAACACATTTTTTTAACAAACTTTTTGAAGGTTTGTTGATTAAATATGGGGTGAAACATAAGGTTTCCATAACCTTTCATCCTCAAACAAGTGGGCAAGCTGAGTTTCCGAATAGGGAAATCAAAGAATTTTAGAAAATATGGTGAAAGTTACAAGAAAAGATTGGTCCAAACATCTTGAATATGCTTTTTGGGCCTATAGAACTGCTTTTAAAACACCACTTATAATGTCTCCTTATAGGCTTGTGCATGGAAATGCCTGTCACTTACTAATTAAATTGGAACATAAGGCTTTTTGGGCTATGAAAAGATTGAATTTCAACTTGCCATCTGTCGGGAAAGCAAGGATGTTTCAACTTAATGAGTTAGAAGAACACAAATTATTTTCCTATGAGAATGTTGAACTATACAAGGAAAAACCAAAAAAAATGGCACGACAAAAGGTGCCAGAAAAAGCAGTTAGTGGAAGGACAGAAAGTACTCTTGTTCAATTACAGATTAAAATTGTTTCTGGGAAAATTAATGTCAAGATGGTCAGGTCCCTTTAAACTTTTGGAAATTTATCCTTATGGGGTTGTGGATCTCTTGAATGAATAAACTGGAAATGAGTTAAAGTGAACAGAGAAAGAGTCAAGGCTAACCATGGTGAACCCTCTAACAACACTAGGGTTACCATAAATTTTGATGATTAATTGTGTGATTAAGTCAGACAATAAGAATACAAAATAGCGCTACTAGGAGGCAACCCAACTTAATGCAATTTTTGTTTGTAAGTTTTCTTTGTTTCAAATGATTAATGTAGAAGAAATAATTAAGGGATGATATGACCAACTATGTCACAACTTTGACAAGTCTTAAAAGGGAGCTAAATGCAATTACATGAAAAAGGAAAAAAGAGACTGATGGAAATATAGAATTTAAATTGGTTTGGCCAAGAAAGGAAAAGACGAAGAGAGAGATATTGGGTAGACGTGCAGCAGACAATTATCCTTGAGCCATGCGCATGATATGCCTTTGTCTAATGCAATCATGACACGTCAGTGGAGAAGTTACTATACAACGTCTAAAGCAACTTATATAACGGTTACTTTATGGGCTTCTCACATTTTAACCTAGTTGTTACCCTTTTTCCCAACCTTATAAACCAACTTTGAATTTTCTTTTGCTCATAACCCTCTCTCTCTCAAAAAGAAACCAAAGCTAAAAAATGCATCCTCTCTCTCTCTCTCTCTCAAAACCTCACCATGGAACTAAAATACACTGGCAAAAGAAAGAAGATGAATGCTCAGAAAAACGCCATAATGTTGCACCCTCAAGTTTGCCCTCACATCTTTAAGACAATTTGTGTCAAAAGGGTTCTTAACCCTTGCTTCACAAGTTTGCTCAGTCAATTGCTCAAATGATCAATATGAAGTTATAAGGGATGTCTTGAGGTTTCCAAAAAAGCCCAGGATCGCCTTCATATGACAAAAATTGAAAGAGTTGTGATTAGTTCAAGTTGGACAATTTTTGAGAAAATGCATGAAGTCACTTTGAGCAAAACTTGAGAATTTGGACTAATGGACCAAAGTTTTAAGGTCTAGGCATGTTCATGACCTCTTAAAGGATCTCATTATTTATATTTTTATTTATTTACATTTTATTTCATTTAACTTGGATTTTATTTATAAAAATTCAAAATAAAATGAAATTGAATGAAATAAATGACAAGGTTAACGGGGGCGCCCCCCATTGTGGCCTTCTATAAGCAAGATCATCACATTAAAAGCTCCATGATACCTCATCAAACCATGATCTTCATGCAAGGAAGGTTTTTGAAAAATTATAGAAATAATATTTCCTTTTGATGACCATGAAACACTTATTTATTTCCATCTACATCACACCCTCATCTCCTATAAATAAGAGGCCAAACTAAATCTTAGGGGAGAAAAAAAAGATATGTTGGAATAGCCATAAGAAACAAGAGTTTGATCACAAAAAATTCTCGAAGGAGGTGCAATTTTCTATCTCAAGTTCCAGTCAGTTCTAAGTCCATACTACCTGTAAACACCCCAAATTTGACCTCACTCATTCACACCATGGCTTGTGATCTTTTCATATGCATAAGTTCAATCATAGCATCTCATATTGCATTCTTGATTCACTGCATTGCTTCTAAGTCATCTGCATCTAGGGTTTGTGATCTGAGCAATCCAAGAGCCACTTGAGCCACTCCAAAGGTCACCAATCACTTCAAAGGGGTCCATGTATGTTCAAGCATCATATTATATCCCCTCAAAGTCAAGAATGGCAAATAATCACAAGGACTGAGAAAGGCATGGAAGCAGAGCCAGGTTTGACTGCACAGATGACCTAGAATTAGGGTTTTGGTTTCAAAGGCCATAACTCCAAATTTTTTGGTCATTCTTGTTTCTATTGGTCTCTATATGTCACAAGGATCATGCATATCAATTTTCATGAAGAAATTCAATGGGGAAGGCATCTGATCAAGTGTTGACTTTTTGAGCAAGTCAGTGCAAAATCAGGGCATTTGAGGCCCCCAATGACCCAACCAAAGGGTGTTCATCATCATTTTGATTGTGTATGATCTTTATTTGATCATGGAAGATGTTAGAAGTTCACAATATTGAAGAATTTCAAGTCATTTGCAAAGTTGACTTTTTGGGAAAATGACTTATAATGAAAATTGCCATTTTGGGAAACTTTTTCAACCCTTGCTTTTTGATTCAAAAATGCTTCAAATGGGAAAAATTTGGTCATGAAAGTTTTAGAATGGATCATTCCCTTTTCAAAAAGTATAAGAACTCATTCTAATTCATTTTGGATCAAAAGTTATGGCTTGTCAAAGTTGGCCAAAATCACATAATTTGAAGTTTTCTACCAAAGAGGCATTTTGCAAAATGGTATGATCAAGTGTTCTAAAGACTTAAAATGTGTACAAACTCTTCACAACATGATCACATGACCTCTAAAGATCAGAATGGACCAAATAATATTGCATTTTGGTGCCTTGAATTTCAAGAATTTCCAAAGGGGCCAAACTTTGTGAAAATTGCAAAACACCTCATAAGCCTTGATCCACTTGCTGATTTATCTCATAAACAATTCCATGGTTCTCCCTAAACTCAGCTGAGCCAAGACAAGCAAAAAGGCTAGCTATACCATTGCCCATACCTCAAGTACAAGTCAAGTTGACATTTTGGCAACTTGCCCATACCAATCACAACAGGCCACCAACAACTCTCTGCCCAATCCAGACTTTACAAACACGCCCCAAGGCCTCATTTTCATAGGACACCCAAGCCTGAAACCTCCAAGAACACAACCTTCTCATTTTCCACCTCATATGCAAAACCATTCAAAACACTCTCCACAAGCATCAAACACACAAACAAACTTCACCATTGATCTCAACATAACTCACTGATCACAAACCAACCATTGAAACAGCTTGAAACATCACACAAACCAAACACGATTTTCTCACTTCACTGAACAGAACTCTGCCAATCTCCCAAACTAGCCATCCTCAAAGCTTTCTAAGCTTCATTTCATCATCAGAGGATTCAAAGGAGTGGATTTGCAGCAAAGGAAAGGCCAGAAAGCCCAGAACCAGGAGATTCCATCTCAGGTAGCCATCTCAAAACTTTTTCCAGAAACTCCATTTTGAGTTCTTAAACGATTCTATGTGCTCCCCTGATCATGGGGATGTGATTATTTTTGAAAATGGTTGAGAAACCAGGATGTATGGTTGCTCTGAAACTTTCTGACCTAAAAATTGTTTGCTTCGATTCATGATGTTCTTGAGTGATAAATGATTTTTGAGGATTGATTCGTGTCTAGGGTTGTTTAAGGTTTGATTCTGGAGCTTTTGGTGAAGTTTCATGGCGTTTTGAGGGATTCAGGGGAGGGGATTGGCCGGAGAAGATGACCGGAGCTTGCTCCGGTCACCTGAGAGTGATTAGGGTTAGTTAATTAGGGTTTAATCTTAATTACGTAAGTTTGAATGTGAGTCGTCCAAACGCGCGCCAAGTCCACTCCCGCGTCCCTGAATTTGAATCTCAGCCATCAGATTGGCTGACTTTCTATTTTTCTATTTAATTTCATTTTATTTTCATTTGTTTTGCATTTATTTTCTTCATTTTATTTAAAATAGCAAAATACATTGAAAAATTCTGAAAATTTTTATTCAAGCTTTTATTAATTTTCAGAAACCAAAAACATTTTTATTTTTATTTTTTGCATCAAAAATTATTTTTAAATCATTTAAAAGTTTATTTTTAATTAATTAATGGAAATTAATTAATTAAAAATACTTTTAGGTATTTAAAAATCACAAAAAAATTCATGTAACATTTAAAATCATTTAGAAACATTGTCCAACTCTCAAACCAAATTTCTTTTTTGATCTTGATGCCTTTTGAAAATTTTCATTGGAATTAATTCCATTTCAAGGCAATATTTCACTTCAAACTTCAAAAATTCATTTCTGCCTAACCATGGAGAGTTGGACAATGATTCTTTTTGCATTGCATCTTGCATATCATATAGTTTATAGGATTAAATTGGCATGAATTGATCTTGCATTTCCTATTTGTTTGGCATTTTTCTTGACAAGGTACCTTAAAACCCTAACAATCTTAGGAAATTCATAACTTACACTAAGTTAAGAATGGGATCCTCTCCTTTGGGCAGTGAGTTTGTGTAGGTTTAGGGTTCCTTTGATTGCATTTTCAATTTTTTATCATGATGTTTGCTTCTGGTTTTGGATTTTGCTTTGTGTGTTGACCATAAACCCTAATTTATGCCTTCCTTTGCATCCATCTTCCATTTGTTTGCATACCATGACTTGCCATGACATTTTGTGATTCCATTTGATTCATATGACATCTTAAGACATATTAGAATCATGTTTGATCATTGCATCTCACATTTGCCATGTTGTATGTCATTTGCATTCCATAACTTTTCATGTATGTTCATGGTTCTAAGCATGCTTATCTTGCATCCATATGTTTGTATGATCATCCTAATGTCTTGCCTCATGTTTGCATCATCTCTTAGCATCATTAACATCATACTCATGCTTCTGGTTTTGGTTTGCATCATCACATCTCATCCCATTTGCATTACATTTCATTTCTTTACTAACTTTTCAGGTGGTGAGTTGTATTGAGAAGTGGATTTGCCTCCACTTCTCACAATCTCTTTTCATATCTCTTATGCATCATTGCTGCATTTTTGTATGTGTTTGGATTGAGCTTTCTCATTCTTGTTCATCTCTTACCTTCTTTCTTCAAGCAACTTTACTTCTTAAGTGAAGCAAGTTGTTTGCTTCTCTTTGCTCCTTTCATCTGCTTCTTTCCTGGTGGTTTCTTTGAAGATCTTCTTGCAAACCTCACAAACCCTAGGAATGACCAAGCATGACAATGATTAGGGTTTGATTAGTCCCTCACTTAGTTTTTACCTTTGTGTCATCTTTGAGTCTTCTCTTCTCATCTCATAATCAGGGACTAAACCCTAAAGGCTTTAAGGCTTTGTGATTAAGCTTATGCCTGCATCCTTCTATTAGGATGGAGTGTATAACTTTAATCCTAAGTGTTAAACCCTTTATGTGTTTAAATCCTTTAATCAATTCACCTAATAATCACTAAGACATCAAGCTTGTAACTTGGGCCTTGCATTAGGGTTCTAATTCTTCCTTAATTGGTTAAGAAGGACTAACCCTAGTGTTAATGGACAAGTCCCCCTCAAGTTGTCTTACAAACCATAAAACTCACTTCTTCATCTTATCATTAACTAAAATCCATCTAATAAAGGCTTTGTTTTGTCATGAGGTTAATCCCTAATCATGGATTAAGTTGAGGAGTTTTCCTCAGCTTAAACATTCTCATCTATTATCCTTCTATTAGGATGGTGTAATGAGTCTGTTTAATCCCTGATTATGGCTTAATGTCATTACTTAACACTAAACAAAAACAACAAAAACATCTAAATAATCACAAGTAGGTTAATGATCTTAATCCTACATCATGGTGATTAAGTGTGAGATGCTAACTTCACACTTAAGGTATTCTCATTACCCCTAATCAGAGGGAGGATGCGATGAGTTCACTAACCCATTGGTTTAGGCTTAAGCTCATTAACTTATGAAAAACTTTCAAAAGCAATAAAAGACTGAAAACTCAAAAACAAACAATAATCGTCTCCTCCGGGATTCTTTTCTCATCTCATTCACTCACAAACGAGAACTTGCTTCTTCCGTCTAATGCAAGACAGTCAGCACTTGAGCCAGACAGGTCATACACTTGAGCATAGACAAGAAAGCAGTTCACAAGTCAATTCATCTTTCAGTCTCTTTGGGTCGAACTACGGTGTTCTGACTTCCTCATTGCACGAGAGGATACGTAGGCATAACTTAACAGTTATCGAACAAAAGTCTCTGTATATTCCCCCTCTTTCTAGCCTTATTCTTTTAGCCTCATTATCATGAGCATTTCACTCTGTCCTTACACTGACACTCCATTTATACACTTCACATTCTTTTTACACTGACACTTGCATTCTTTTCCAGTTTTGATACGCAGTCTGCACTGACACTACCCCTTTAAAACACAAATCTTTTAAGCGTGGATCCCGTCGAGTACGACAGACAATCTGGGTGCTAATACCTTCCCAGGTTGTAACTAACCCCCTTTCTCAGTCTCTCTGGTTCGCGACCGTCTTATCCATATCTTTCTAGGTCTATGCAGCATTACCTTTCCTTCGGGATAAAAATGCCTAGCTGGCGACTCTTGTCTTTCTGAGTTCACTTCTGTGTGTTCTCACACCTCCTCTCGCCGACCGTTCGCGTCTGTACCCCTCTTGGCCTTATGTGTCATTTTGGTGGGAGCGACACTACCGTCCAATATCTTCCTAGGAAGTCCAAGGGTAAGTACATGTAGTTTTTTTATACTCATCCATGCTTGAAATAATCATATGCACTATCCCCGATTTTATGAATTTTCCATAATTCGTATTTTCAATTTCCTCCAATCTTATTGATTACTAACCATCTAAATTTGTGTATGTGCTTATTTAGAACAAGTAGAATGCGTTCCATGGAATTCGTAGCGTAAAGTTCATATCTGACATCGATGAACTGTGATATACCTTTTTTATGAAACTCGAAAAAACCAACAAAAATTTAGACTTAGGTTTATTTTTTAGGATTTTCTCTCATTGAGCTTAATTATTTTATAATTAACCATGTAAATAAATTTTTTAAAATAATTTATTTATTTTTTTAAAGAAAAATACGTTTAAAAAAGAGTTTTGTCTAATCGATTTTTTTTATCAAATTAATTTAGGCTTGGGATTTCCTATTAATTAATTTTGTAAAATAAACTAGAACTTAGGTTAATTAATTATTAATAACACCTAGAATTAAATCATTAATAAAATACAAAAAACATTAATTTAGACTTTAGGACTTTAAAAATATTTCTTTTTTTTTCTTCTAATATTGTTCTTATTTTTTTGCTATTTAAGTTCCCCGAACAAGTGTATAGGACTGCACAAACTATGTAATAGCGTAAATTTATTTTCTCGCAATTTTTCCCTATTATGTAACTGCCCATAAGTCATGTTATAGTCTAGATTTTACATTCCCGCATTTCTTACATTTATGTATCTCTCCTAAAGCGATGTAATAGCTTAGGATTTATTTTTCTCGCACTTTATGCTTATCTATAACTGTTAGATGTATGCTAATAGGCTTGTATGGCAAGATAAAAATAATCGGTAGATAACCCTAACCTCCAAGATAAATATAACTAAATTGAACACACTGTGCACACTCACACCTCTAGGGTAACCTCTCTTGGCACCTTTCAACAAATTGGTCATGTCCCTCGAACGTAGGGATATCTTAGCAAAATACGCTTACGAATAAATCATCATAGTTGCCTACGAAAAAAAGATCATAGTCCCTCAATGACCCTTCGAGTTACCTACGAAAAGATGATCTCATCCCTCAATGATCCTACATAAAAATGATGATAGTCCCTTTGAATTGCTAAGGTATCCTTGCATGTTGCCTTATATGACCATTCAATGACCCTTCGATGTCCCTCCACATCCAATAGATAGGACTACCTACCCACTAATGGTATAGATTGTACTATCTCTCAAGGAAAACGATAAGTACAAGAAAGACCTTACATTAAGGGTAAGTAACTTTTAAATGCTCGCTCGTAATCCAGAGAAAAAACAAATACTTTTTGCAGCTCACACTTTCAAATATTTTCAAAATAAATAAACACTTTGTATACATTCATACGAGAATCATTACAAAGTTAAACTTTTTTTTACGAAATATTTTCTAAACACACAACATATTTCAAAAATCAAATTAAAATGAGCAAGCAATTAAGAGCTCATGGATAACCATGGATACAAAGGGTGCTAACACATTCCCTTTGTATAATTACCCCCCGGGCCCAATTTTTATTATTTTAAAAAATGTCTTTCCTGTTCTTTTATGCCTTTCCTAATAAAATTGGATAAAATAAAAGTCGATGGCGACTCTTACTAACCGCAACATTTTTTTGCAAAAGCAAAACTAAAATAGTCAGTTCTCCCACCGTATTACACATACCCCTTATGTATTATTCTGATTCTGAAGGGGGAGCTTTCATCAATGAAGATGCGGAAAAAATGTTTATCAAGAATTTATCTTCAAAAAGCGCTCACTTTGAAAAGGGTTTTATCTTTAACCCTGAAGATAAAGATTTAAGTTTTATCTACAAGCACCCAAAGGCTTACAATATCCAAGTGGTGTATAAGTTTTACTCCAACCTCACCAGCAACAAGAGTTATGAAGTGATCGTGAGAGGAAAAAGGGTACACTATTCCAAATCCACCATAGCAATGGTGTATGGATTGCAAGATCTAGAAGACTCTTACCAAAGCCCAGTGGAGAATGTAGACGAGCAAGCCCTGGAAGTGATTAAGGATTCCCTGTGTGTGGAAGGTACTAAGTGGCATGTGGCCTAGAAGGTGGTAGATAAGATGATGAGGATGAAAATTTGACAGGTGCCAAAGGTGTGGTACTAGTTTCTAAATCACTCTATCATGCCAACTACTCATAATGAGTCAGTTAACAAGGTAAGGTTGGTGTTGCTTCGTTATATCACTAGCAACAGTCTAACTAATAGTACAAAGATAATATGTAATAATATTGTAGCATGTTTAAAGAGGAAAAATATGGTGATTTACTTCCCTTGTTTAATCAATGCTTTGTGTAAAAGGAAAGGCTTTCCTGATAAGCCGACATATGAGATCTCGCATCCCTAAGTAGGATTTGACAAGGCAGCAATTCAGAATATCTTGAAGGTAAGAGGGAAGAAGAATGAGGAAGTAGTCCCCGAAAAAATGGAAGAAGGTGAAAGTTCATAGGATGATGACTACATGTTGTGGCGGGTGTTATTGCAAATACAAAAGGACTAACGTGGTTATTACAAGTTTGTGATGGAACAACATAAGTGGCACAAGAAATTATACTCCCCCACAACAGAGGTGTAATGAATATGCCATTTGAGTTTCCTGAGCACATTTTAGGAGAGCTGTTGGATGAGAAAAATGAAGTGGAGGGAGAAATCTCAGTCAAGAAGATGGGTAAGAAGAAGAAAAAGAGTTCATCCAAGGCGCACCCAGAGTCCAGCACTGTCGTGCCTGAGAAAAAAGTTCCAAAAGAAGAAATCTGCCAAGAAGTCAACCCACCAGGAGAGCCCTAAAAAGAGAGATGAGCCAACCATTTAAGAACTTATGAATAATTAACCAAAAGACATCCCCACCATAATTGATTTGATAAAGAAGTCGACTCAACATCCTGAAGAAAAAGTGATGGAAGAGAGTGAGAAGGATGATGTCATGACTGAGGAGATTATGAATTAAGAAACTGATGGAAGTGAAAAAGAGAAGGATTTGGATAATTTTTATTCAAGTACTAATGAAAACAATAATGAGGCTGAAACACAAGATAAATAGATATATGAGGAGGAGAAAATTGATGAGAGTGAAGAAGAATATAAGGAGGAAGAAGTTGTGACCAACCATATTGCTGATTTGGTTGTGGAGATAGTAGAAGGGGAGAAATAAAAGGAAAAAGGTGCGACTGGAGAAGGTGAGACAAATGCTATTGTGACAGATCAACCCTAAATGTAGGTTAAAAATGTCACGCCAGTACCCATCAAAAGTCCTGAAAAAGGTAAGTGTCTCTCCCATGATTTTCATCCTAGTACAAAAGAGAAAGTGGCGCGGAAAAAGAAGGAGAGTCACCAGCCAAACATTTTTATCCCAAGAAAAGGGAAAGGTAATGATGCACAAATGAGGGGAAAGGAAAGAACGAGGTCTTGCAAACCAGAGAGAATGGGTAAGGGAGTAGGTTACGTGAAGGGAAGGTATTAGCACCCCTTCATGTCCGTCGTACTCGACGATATCCATGCTTGGTTGTACTGCTCAAAGGGTGTTGGGATTTGCTTCATCTGCTGCTAAATTGGAACTGGAGAAAGAACGAGAACAAAAAGAGAACAAGAACAACGTGGGGAAAAGAAAGAATTATGCTCGAATGGGCCCTACCCCACTGCCTACGTATCTCATCGGGAATGAGAATCAGAGTCAACGTAGTTCCCCTAACTAGAGATGAAATTTGTTTGTTTGTGTTTTTTATGATTGAACTACTTATGCCCATGCTCAGGTGTTGCAGGCTCGTCTAGAATGAGTGCTTTACTGTCTTGCAAAAGACAAGTCGAAACAAGTTCTTTCGTTTTAGAGTGAAGGAGATGAGAAGGGAATTCCCGCAGGAAAGACACTTATTATTAGTTTAGAGCTTTTTAGAAACTTTTTATTTGAGTGCTTTGTGTAAGATAATGTATTCAAGTCTCACTCAATGGAGTGTGTACTTCTTACATCACTCCGAGATGGAATGAATAAGAAGCACACCTAAGTATGGAGGAGATCTCCAAACTTAGTTTCCATGATTAAAGCTCAAGCACAATCACTTACTTCCTTTATTAAGTATTTTGTTATTTTGAGAAGAAGTGTTTTCAGATTATTTGTGAAACAACTTCATGCTAAGACTTGTTCATCCTGTTAGATGACTTACAACTCACCCTGAGATAGGATGAATGCAAGCACCCCATGGCATAAGGCTCTTGGCACATGAAGAAGTATCAACCTTTATTATGTGTTTTTTGAGTTGATTTGTGATGAGAGAGATAGATAGATGACTCAAATGGAGAGAAAAGGAAAACTTTAAGGGAAACTAAGACCAATCCTATGAATTGTCATACTTGGGTGTCCTAGGGTTAGTGGGGTTTGAAGAACTCTAATCCTAAAATAAGAGAGCAGAAGAACAAGTTCTAACTCACTTCAAAGATTAAAGATGAGATGAGAACTTGAAAGGGATGGAAAGAGATTACTTGTCGAAGAAAAATCAAATGCTTTTCACAAACATGATTTGAAAGCTTAAAAGATAAGGGACGAAAGTGGAATGTGGATGCACATACACACTCTAATGACTTACCATAGCCCCTGAAAATGTTAGCAAAACAATTTACAAGTAAATGAATAAAAGACAATTAGGCATCACATAAGTCCTAAAGTGAAACTATGATTCAAACCAAACCCAAACCTAAGATTAAAGGTACCTAAAGGTCATATGACTTCTAAAATCAGTAGCAAATCTCTAAGATAGCTCAATAAGTCTAAGAAACCAAACACAAACCAACTATGCACAAACTACACACTAAACACCAAAGAAATTCAATGTGGAGTTAGTTGAGGAAGGATGGATGGTTATGCAAGATGAACATTTATTAATGCTTAATGAATGATCAAAGTCAGTAGCATACATCATTTATGAATGTTGTAGCAGTAAAATCATGAGTGTAAGCTATTAGTTAACTTAACTCAAAGAAAAATGAGTCGCCACCACGCCTTTATTTTATTCCAAATGGAAAAGGAAACAAGAGAGAATAAATCCTATTTGAATCTAAAAGCAAAAAGCTAAAAGAATCGAGCACAAAATGGGTAAGGGGATATGTTAGAAATTGGGAAGGTTTTACGCACCCAAAATGTCTGTGGTACTCCACAGGAGCTCTTTGAAATATTTATTGCTTTTGGTTTGAAAAATGGTTTGTTTAAAAGAGATTAAAGAAATGAGAAGAGAAATGTTTTTTTTTATGATTTTTGTGTTTAAAGAGACGTTTGTCTCATGCCTACTTACCCACGACGTGCAATGTGAGATCAAAACCTCGTAGTTCGTGGTACAAATTGTGAAAAGTTAATGTGTTGAATTGATTTTATAATGTAAAGATAAGTCGTCATTATTTAGCAAATAATTCTGCTAAAAAGAATGAATCATATCTAAACATGTGTAAAAAATGGTTAAAAAGAAAAGTGCGCGAGGGCACAAAAAGATTGAATGAGTTTTCGTGTTTTTTAAAGTCTTTTGAAAAAGTTTCGATATGCTTATGTAGTTTAGTATTTATTAAGAAATGAAATTGAAAAAGTAAAACCGCTTGACCTAAGTCAAGGTTTGATTATGAAAGCGGTTTTAAGTTTGAAAACAAAGAAGATTTTGGAAAAAGGGAGAAGTTTTGAAAATTAAAGAAGGCGAGGAGATGAAGGGACTATCCTAATACTTAAAGTAAAAGTTAAAGGAAGAACAATCGAACCGTATGGCGAGCATTCTTCGAAGCAACAATAGGACTTCATCTTCATAAACAAGTGAACCAAATCGAGGCTAAGGTCTTCAATCCATAATAACTCAAGCAAAGGAATGATCCTAAAATCTAAGTCCAAAACTCCAAGTCCAATGCTAAGGATAGTGGCCATAGTCCAAGATTAAAGTCACAAGTCTTTTAGATGTTTAATCCTTTATTAATGTTTTTTGTGTCCAAATGGACAAAAGAAAAAGTACAAGAATATGAATATAAACATAAACAATATGATGAATGATATAGTATAATAAAAGCATAATAAAAGAGATAAAAAGCAAGTGATTACAATAAAGAGATAAGGTGCGAGAAAGAATTTAAATGTTAGTATAATAATAATATAATAATATTTACATAATAATGGTATGGTGAACTTAATCATCCACATCCAAAAAAAGTAACAAAAATTGAAAGGCAACCTGGTCCGCTTAGTATCTTACACTATAGTGATTAATCAAAGCAAATAGGATCAAATTCAATGAAGTTTGAAAGGAGATATGGAGACCCAAAGCACCTACGCATCAAACATTCATAAGTCTTGATTCTTAATTCAAAATTATCAACCACTTTGGGATTACGCGACCAACAAGAGGTCCGGTCCACGAAAGTGCAAGTATCCAATTGGATTTTTATTCCGAAATCGGGACAAGTTTAGGTTTATGTTAAGCATTCTCCGAGTAATTTACGAAGTAATTACCCTACAAATGAGGCCGGACAACACCAATTAAGGTGAACGATTTTTGTGCTAATACATGTTAGAGAAATTATATAATAGATCATCCTCCGAAAACATGTCATACGGAAAGAAAAAGTGGTAAAGGTCTAATCTTAATCGAGATTTAGCATCGACTTATCAAAGACAACCTATCACGTTTCCAAAGTATGGAGTATGATCCAAATGATCATTCATCCATAGATTTGAAATAATGAAGATTAAACATCTTCGAAAATCAATAATCGTCGAATATGAGATCTCATCGACCAAAAAGAAAAATAAGATGAAGAAGAAATATGGATCTAAAATAGATTCCATAAAAAAACAATTAAAGTATTTTTCTAAAACTCCTTTTCAAAAATTATTTTAATAGAAATTCTAAGAAAATTATATAAAAAAAATTTAATAGAAAACAAATTTTCAAAAAAAAAAGAGTGATTAAGGGGGGAGGTATACGCAGGATGTAGGGTGGTGGTGTGATGATAGTAAAATTGAGTCCATAGATATTAGGCCCAAATCAATAACTCTCAACATTTTATTTATTTATTTAAAACAAGAAAACAATTATAATGAAAAGATACAAAAACACAGAAAATAACTTCTGCTTCTTCTTCAAACGACGTGGAACTGTAGCTTCTTCTTTGAAATTCAGAGCTCTGTTATGGTGTCGTTTCATCCGGGAAGGAACAAGGACCGTGAATATACAATTGTTTTCAACTGACGGTGCAATAATTAGACGAATCTGAGTCACGAATAACCGACGAGAATTTTCAAACTACCTTCAAATTGGTAAGCAAGGCTTCAATTCTTCCTCTCTGATGTTCCTCTTGTTATTGTTTGTGGAAATTGAACCGAATAAGTTGTTTTTGATGAAGATTTGAGTGTTTTGTGAATCTTTTGGTATCAAATCTTTAATGGAGTTTATGGATGAATTTGTATGAAGATTGGAGTGGATTATGTGTTTATGTAGAGTTTTTGTTTTGAGATTTGTTGAAGGTGAGTTGAAGGAATGGAATTAAAGCTTTGAGTTTGATTTGGAAAGGTGATTTTGGCTTTCAAAGTATGAAAATTGGAGAAAAACTATTGTTCTATTTATAGAGGGAAAGAGGTGGATTTGAAGGTTGCCGTTTGATTTGATTTTCAATGCGTTTTACCAGGGTCACGAGTTTGGTGCTTCAATCTGCATTTTGGTTTAAAATTTGTTGCGTTTTGGCCACTGGTGTCATGTGCAAAGCTTGATGTGTTTTCTTCCTTATGTGCACCGTTTTATGTGGATAGCTATGTGCGTTTTGAGTCATGATTTTCAGGTGTAGTTACATGTATGAGCTGAAGGTTTGTAATCACGAATTGATGGCTTGGCTAAAAGTGCTGATGTTGACTGAAGCGGCTTGAGATGCGTGGCTTGTACGGCTGATGGAAAGTCATTGTGATGTTGAAAAAGCTGACTGAGTATAAAGAGGGTGATCCTCACATGTATACGAATTCAAGTTTTCTCTTTTCTTTTTTTCAATTTTGTTTTGTTGCAAACTTTGTATGGGCTTAAAAAGAATTATGGGCCAATATATTTTTTGATGATTTTTGTAGAGCATTTTGGTAATATAGAATGGGATACCAACAAAAATGTATGAATTAAAAAAATAGAAATGTGTAATGAAATTGGATAAGAAAGAATATAAATGGATAATCAATAAAAATGGTTAATGAATACGGATAATCGGAAAAAAAATGGTTATTGAAAAGGGAATGGCTTAATCGGAAATGGATAATCAGAGAATGAATTCTAGAATGGATAAAAAGGGATAGAGTTATTTATGGGTTTAATGAATGAATCGGATAATGGATGAAGTGATGATTTCCTTAGCCCAACACCAATCTTGACTTTTTTCACAAGCCACTTGATAATGATGAATACAATCAATCTTGAACCACTAGATAACTTGTAACTAAAGCATGACCATTTGAATTGTCTTAAATTTTCTCTGATTATTTGAATTCATGCTGAGGAAAATAAATCCACAGATGAACTATTGATGAACTGATGGACACTCAACCAAAAAAATATGGCCTGAAACTTCTTAAGAACCACAACTTGAGAATCTGATGAATTTCACACACAACACAACTTGAACTTTGAACATGCACTGTCTGAGAAATAGCCACTGGCACACACAACTTGCAGTTGAAACAATCTTTTGATAGTTTGACCAAGATTAGGTCAAACATCCATCTGAATTAAATCATGAACTGGACAACCACACTGAATTGAAAACCCTGCCTTGTCTTTGAAAACCTGCACACAGAGAAGAAGAAGAAGAAAACTGCAACATATTTTTGTATTTTGGTTAGAAATTAGTAAATATAAACAAATAGAGGGAAGTAAGATCATGGTGATCCCCTATGAGGCATAGACCTGCAACTGAAAAGGGTAAATGAACTAGTATGTTATCTTGTTTATATGCAAGATGCAGATGAGATGAAAAAATCTTAGGGTCAAAAATTAGGGTATGACAGATGCCCCTATTTAAGTTTCTTCAATCCAGAGATATGAGGATTGACATCTTCGTTTCGTCAAGATGGAAGATACTTAAATATCAAAAACCCAATTTTTGGCCCTAAGAGACAAAAAAAACTGGAATGGAATGAGACAAAATGAAATGATATGAAAAGGATATGAAAACAAATGAAAGTGTTATGAAAATGTTATGAAAGCATATGAAATGCAGAGAAATCTGTGAGGAACAAAACGACACAGAATAAACGTTGGGGATAAGGAGCATAGAACTCCGACAGAGAAACAAAGCATGCGACAACTAGAGACCACAACATGGCTCAGCTGAGGCAAAGAGGTCCAAGAGTGGCATTGGATAGAAAAGGTCACAACATCCAAAAGTGGCTTTGAATGAGGTGAGAACAATTACGGAAAGTTCATTAGAAGCATCCAAGAATGACATTACTGACTTTTAATGAGAATACCCGAGAGTGGCATTGGATAAAAAGAGAATCATAACATTCAACAGTGGGCTTGAGTGAAATGAGAAAAGTTCTTGGAAAGAACATTAAAAATAATGATGATTATGCTACAGACATCTGACAGTAGCCTCGAAGAGAAAAAGATCACAACATTCAACAGTTGCCTTGAACAAAGTGAGAAAAGTCCTAGAGAACTGTAATACCTCAAAATTTTCCCTCTCATTTCCCCCACATTTTGCATAGCATTTTGCATACATAGATTCATAAAATAATTAAAAACATTGCATCATGTGTAGCATAGCTGAGGCATAGGTATGTGATCAATGATTGGAGCAACTGAAGGCTGTACAAAGGAAACCAAAGGGCTACAAAGCTTCCCAACCTTGTGCAAGGGGTTCACAACATCCCACAAGTTTTCATTTTAAGCCACAAGCCATGGAAAGATTTGATTTGATCAAAGGAGGCAAGCAGTGCAACATCTCCTAATGAAAAGGGCCAAATTAGGATTTCACTTCTATTGGGCTTCTCCATGAAGTTATGATTCAAAGAGTATTCCTTTGTCTTATATATGATGTCAAGTGCCTATGGTTCAAATTTCATCCACAAATTCATTTTCGAAGAGGTTCAATTGGCCAGATGACTGAAAATCGAGGAATCGGGGAAAAGGCAACCGAGCTAGGTAAAAAAGGCCGACTCATGACTTTTGAGATAAAAATCATGAAATTAGGGTTACAATGATCCTATGGTTCAAATTTGGTCAAGAAATGATGGAGGAATCATAAGAAAATAAAGGGAAAAAAGATCATTTGAAAAGTGGTTAATTTCACCTTTCCCTCCACTTTTCCTTCCACATTTCCTTCATTTTTTCCCTCTTGTTTTTCCACTTCAATTCCACTCCATTTCCTTTGGATGCTTCTACCATGTTCCACAACCTTCTAGAGTATTCCATGGAATATTCCAAGGAATATTCCAAGGAATATTTCTTCTCCAACCCTAACCCTAACTAACTACAAACCTAACTCCATTCCTAAACCTAACTCCATTCCCAAACCTAGCTCCAAGCCTAGCCCCTATATAATCATTAATCACTTCAATGCAAAAGGGTCCCAATTTTTCACTCTCTTACAATTTCTAGAATCACGTTTTCTCTCTCACTTTTCTTCCATTTCCCTTTTTCACCAAAGCTTTTTTGAAGAAGCTCTTCAAGTTTCACATTGAAACTTGAAGATCTTAAAGCTTAACCTCCAACCTCCATTGAATTGTGGATTGTAGAAGAAGAATCTACTGATTTTTGTGAATATTTCGACTTATCGGAAGTGCAAGAATTCTCAAGTATCAAGAACACATTTATTTTTTGGATTCGCGGTTTTCTTGGTTTTCTCTTCGATCAAGCTTTGATTCTTGCAACATTCACCGAAGCACTTCTCCGCTTCGTAGGTTGGTGGTCTAAAATCACTTTTCCTTTAAGTTATTCTCTTCATCTCGCCATTTTGGCATTCTTTAAGTGCTTTTCGTATTGCTTGTGATCGATTACGTTTTCTTTACATTTTGCTTGCGATTTGTGGTTTTTAATGGATTAGAAGCTAGGTTGTAGCTTGTTATAGGTTCTAGCATGTGTTAACAAGCCCTAATGGAGTAGAAATTCGTGTTAGCATGATTAGATGCGTGTTAGGGTTGTTTAGAAGTAGAATTATGGCCAAAAACACTTATTTCAAAACAATTTTTCACTTTCTGTTCAGTGTTAACCGGTTAACGCGTGCGTTTTTTTTGCCAAAATGCTGCAATTTTAGGTCCGTTAACCGATTAACAAATTGGTTAACCGGTTAACGCTGTTAATCTTTGGTTTTTTAGCTTATTTGCTTGCTCATTCTTGCTTCCTAGTGCCTCTAATGTTCATGTATGCTTAGGTACTAATTTTAGGGAATTTTTGGGTTTATTTCCAGTAGCCGATTCATTTGTTTCGAGTCGTTTCGACATGATTCCATTCACTTTTCCATGTGTTGTGTTAAATATGCATATGTTTTATAATTAATTCTTGATGTATTTGCTACACTTTAATCACTTGTTTCACATGTCAATTGCTTTCTTAAATTCAACATGTGCTTCATGATTATGATTCTTGCTTGTTGGATCGATTAAATGATTAAGTGTTATATGTTGATTTTTTTGCCAAAAGTGATTAAATGCTTCATATGTTCATGCAAGTTTCTTGTGCTTAATGGATCACTTCTTGACATGAATTCAATTCTGATTTTTATGCTATGCATGTGTAATAATTGAGACTTGTAGTATTATTTGTGCAGTAGCTGTAAAATGTGTGTTTGCATGCTGTATGTGACTTTTTACACCTAGTTTGCATGCTGATTATGAGCTGTAAAAAGTTGCTTTGTGTTATGCATTGTTTTGGTAGCTGTTTTTAGTTTAGGGGCTGTTGTAGGTGCTGAATTTTTGTTTTAGCATTTTTTAGTTCTTTTAGAATTAAGATGGAGTTTAGATTGAGTCCTAGAGTTATTAGGATTTAATTGGTGTATGTTTGCTTTATTATTTTTAATAAAATGCACACTAATATTTGTTTTTTATGGAGGGAAATGTATGTTTCCTTACACCTTATCCTTTTATTTTTTAGCATTTAATTCACCTTTTACTTCCATATTTGTGATTGGTAAGATTCCCCTTTGTTAGGACCAACTTATCTTCCTTAGCAAGTAAGTTGCATCATTTTTCTTCTCTCTTTTCCTTTTGATCTTTAGGATTAGAAAAGCCTCACTCACCATTAGGACCACCATTTTAATGAATAATTTAGGGTTGTGTCTTAGTCCCCCTTAATTTTTGTCCTTTTCCGATTTGAGTCTTCTTTCTGATCTTCAAACAAAATCTAAAAAGACTTAATAAATGCATGAAAGGATCCCTTGTGTATAGCCTTATTCCATGGGGCACTTGCATTCATTCCATCTTGGAATGGTGTAGGCTTGTCTAGCATGATGTACAAGTCTTATCAAGGGGTTGTTTCACAAAGAAAAATCTAAAAGACATTTCTTCATAAAAGCTATAAAAAATCACTTAATAAAGTTCAACAAGCTAGTGCACTTAAACCCTAATTCATGGAAACAAGCCTTGGATAAATTCTCCTTGCTTGGTATGCTTGTTCTATTATTTCATCTTGGAATGTAGTAGCAAGTACACATTCCATGGAAAAGAGTTTGAATTCACTTCCTTGTGCCAAATTCATACAAAACTCTTAAAAAGCAAACAACAAACAATAAGCGACTTTCCTGCGGGAACTTCTTTTCTCACCTCATTCATTCTTAACGCGAACTTGCGACGACTTGTCTCGCATGCAAGACGGTAAACGCACTCGTACCAGACAAGCCTGCAACACCTGAGCATAGATATACGCAGTTCCAGCTATAAAAAACACAAACAAAGTTCCCGCCTAGTTAGGCGAACTACGTCGACTCTGATCCTCATTTTCCCGATGAGGTACGTAGGCAGCGGGTAGGGCCCGTTCGAGCACATTCTTTATTTTCCCTACATTTCCCTCTTTCTTTCCATTCTCTTTTCCAGTTCCATTCCCATTCCAGTTCCAGTAGAAGTTATATTCTTTTACCCTTTGAAACAGACAAACAAGCGTGGATCCCGTCGGGTACGGCGGACGGTCTGGGGTGCTAATACCTTCCCAGGTCGTAACCGATTCCCGAACCCAAATCTTTGGTTCGCAGGACCTTGTCCTTTCCTTCTTCCTTAGGTTTGTGCAGCATTACCTTTCCCGTTCCTTCGGGATGAAAATGCCTTGCTGGCGACTCTACCTTTTCCACGCCACTTTCGCGTTTGTACTAGGATGAAAATCCCGAGAGCGACATCTGGCGACTCTGCTGGGGACCGAACCCAAAATATCTAGTTTCCCTTGTAGAGTCAGTCCTAGCGCCTGTTTGTTTTTGTTTTCTTTGGGTGTTTATATATGTGTGCTGTTATGTTTATTTAATGTTTTCATTTACAGTTTATTTTACGGTTTTATTTACTACTTTTAGTATTTATTTTCCATGCATCATGTACTGGACTGTGCTGGTTTCATTTTTTCTGTGGAATGGGCTTTGTTACTATGAGATGAGCCAAATACCCGGCTTGAGTGCACCTAGGATTTAGAGTGGTTCCACTTTGGCTTCATGGAATTTTGCTATGTTGGTATTAGTTAGTTCCACGCCTTGACTTGCGACCTTCTCGGAAATGTATTGACGCCCGAATCTTTCTGGGGCAATACACTACCTTGATAGTTATGTGCAGTCAAGGGACCGATCATTGAGAACCTTTGTGGAAACATCTCTCTCCAGTGATGATAGTGGCATACCATATTTTTTGGCAAATCCACTCGCATCTGAGGGCCCACTGGGAACTCGCATAGGATGACCTGGTTCTCTCATAGGAATCCAGTTAAAGCAAACTGTCCGTATGACGATAATATTGTACCCTTAGGGATGAATGTACAATTGTTTCTCGATTCAGTGCTTGAATCTGAGGACTTATGAGGGATGCTTATTTCCTTGGACTCAGCTGAGACCTTCCTGAGTAGTACATAATGCCAAACCGATTCCCTGATTTGGTCATGAGCCATTTCTCGAAAATGGTGAACGTATTATTGCTATTCAGCTTTGAGAGTCCGTGATGTCTAACCCGAGTATCACACCCGTGAGATGGGGAGGGGTTTACAGGTTTGCAGGAACCCTAAAACTTCAACATACCCATTATTCCAGCATGCTTCAGTGATATGATATTGTTCTGCTAATTATGGATTCTGAAATCATGAACTCCTGATCAGAAAGATACTTGTGATGATGTTGTGGCCTTGCACAGACACTTGATTACCTGATTCACTACACAGACACATCACCGATCACATTCCTTGCCTTGCATAACATCATGACATCATTAATCATTTCTGTTCTTTTTATTCTCAAGGTTCATTACCTCCTATTCCTAGTCATATTTGTTGTTTCAACATGGAGATTCCAAGGAAGAGAAATGTCCATTATACTTTCCCACATCCAGAAACAGATGGTATTCATAAGTTAATTAGCTTGATGGGTGACAAAGTGCTTGATGATTTCAGAAAATAGTTTGGAAAGATCCTAGACTATGTGAATAAGCCAACCACTGACCAGAGGGATAACTTGCATTCTCTACTGCAGTTCTATGATCCACAGCTGAGGGTCTTTGTTTTCCCTGACTACATCTTGGCTCCCACATTAGAAGATATATCCAACATCCTCAGAATTCCCTTAAAAAATGGTGCTCCTAACTATGGCTTAGAGAATATGCCTTCATCCAAAGATATAGCTGACTCCTTTATTTTGGACTTATCCAAGGTTAGCAGAGGACTGGATGCCACCAAAGGTAAATGACTTTTCTTGGATTTTCTTATCAAGGAAGCTCAGGATCTGGCCTCTGAAAACAAATGGTCTAAGTTAAGTACCTTGCTTGCTTTGATAGTGTATGGGACCAATTGGTTTCCAGGGGAAAAAGGTTTAATCAACATGGAAGCCATCACTATATTTGCCAGAAGAGATCCAGTGCCTACTTTGCTAGGTGACTTTTACTATGGAGTCCACCATAGGAATGAAAAGAGGAATGGAGATGTAAATTGGTGTGCTCCCCTATTTGCTAATTGGTTTGTAAGGCAACTCCCTAAATCAGGGCCTTTCTAGGATTTGAAGCAATCTTGGAAGTGGTCCAAAAGATTAATGGGCTTAACCTCAGTTGACATTTCTTGGGGATGCAACAAGGATCTTATGAGTAAAGAAATCTTGGTCAGTTGTGGTAGCTTCCCAAATGTTCCCTTGATGGGAAGGAAAGGTGGGATTAGCTACAATCCTATATTATCCAGGAAAAAATTGGTTACCCCTTAAGAGTTGTACCTTTGATTGAGGAGATGAGTGAGTCTTTATACTTTCCAGCAGAAGGAAATCTCAAGATGAGTATACTAGCATCTCAAGCTTGGGAGGTTAGAGTAATGAAGGGGAAGAAAGACTTTGGGAGAGTAGATCCCAAGACGTATAATCCTTTTGACACCTAGTTGGAAGATTGTGTAGAGACTTTGTTGCTCCCATTCTCTAAGGAAACACCTCTCTACCCTAAGGAGGTAGCACTTACAACTTTAGTTCCTCTTCAGGAATATCAAAAATTGGAAGCCTTGGTTCAGCAACTCAGGTTGGAGAATCAGGAAGCCTACAACTCATGACAGAAGTTGAAAATGCAAAACTAGAAATTGGAAGAAAGGGCTCACAAAGCTGAAGAAATGGTCAGGCTCAAGCAGCAAGACTTTCAAGAGAGAGAGCTATACTTCAAGAAAAAGGGATTAGATGAAACTCACAAGGCGGCCCAGCGCCGGAAAGAGAAGATATAGTTGAATGAAGCTAATGAAGCTATCACCTTATGGCAAGAGAAGTGGGAAGACAATTTGAAGAAGCAGAAAGAGATGGAAGTCAAGCACAAGCTAGAAATCAAGAGTCTTCAAGATTCTTTGGATGGACAGAGAGAGCTCCTTCAGAAGGCTTATCATCAAGATAAGAGTCATCTCCAAGGTCTAGCAGAAAGTCAACAAGCAGTAAAGGAAGCTCAGAAAGAAATAGAAGAGTTGAAATTGAAAGCTGGTGTCAAGAGAACCAAGACTGATTCCACTACAAGCCAGGAAAGTGAAAAGGTGTTCCTACAACAGATTGAGGAATTACATGCCTCCTTTAACCTTAGGGATATCCTGATTCAGAAGCTTGTGCAGGAACCTACACATCCAAATATAGCTCAGCTGTTGCGAGGTGTCAAGCGCCTTAGTTGGAGGTTACAAGATGTAGATTTTCCTAAGCTTTAGTCTTGTATTCATATGACTTGGATTACCCACAGGCTTGTTGTGGGAGTCCTCTCTCTCTTGATGTACCTTTTGATGTATGAACTTGTACCCATTGAGGGTTTTTCCTATTACAGTTTCTTTTTGATTCACCTGAAGTCTCTAACTGTTTATCTGTTGCACGAACACAAGATATTGAATGCTGCCACTGCACATCTGAATGTCACGCAATGTCTTCTTTTTCTCAACACCGGAATGGGAAAGTAAATAAAACCTTGAGGATAAGAGGAACACATTGCATTTCATACATATCATTTTCATTTCTCTTTGTTTTTTGCAGGTTTCTCCAGGTTACTTAACTTATCTGCGTTTCAGGCAAAGATTGTGCGAGCTGCCAAGACTCGGCACTTCAGACAGAACATTCCCCATCGTTACGCAACACACAACAACCAGAGGACAGTCATGGACACTATGCAAACTGAGCTCAACAAACTCCGCACCAGGATGGGCGAATTCATGGTCATGATGCAAGGGATGGCCCAAGGACAACAAGATTTAAGGGCTGCAATCCAGGGACTCAACCCTCCTCAGACTGATACTCATGTAGTCACTACAGAAGTACAAGTGAATCCTCCCAACACCAACAATGGCCCAGTTAGACCTCCAGTTCCAGAACCTGGTACAACCTTCATCCCTGTGCAAGACAGGCAAGAGGATTAGTTTTCCCACTTTAACAATGATATGGGATTTGGTGCGGAAGGAAATTTCCAGGACTTTTTGCTGCTGGCTGAGAAGGTCAAAGCCCTTAAGTGTAAGGACACTCTTGGGATATATGTATCTGACATGGGACTAGTCCCTGGGGTGGTCATTCCTCACAAGTTCAGGCCACCTACTTTCGAAAAGTATAACGGCAACTCCTGCCCCAAAACTCATCTGCAGGCGTTCTACCGAAAGATTGCTGCCCATACCAGGGATGAGAAGCTCTGGATGTACTATTTCCATGATAGTCTCTCCGGAGGATCCTTGGAGTGGTATATGAAGTTAGAAAGGAGCTCCGTGAGAATCTGGAAAGAATTGGGAGAAGCATTCCTTAAACAATATTAGTATAACATTGACATGGCGCCCAGTCGCACTCAACTCCAAATTCTGACTCAGAAGAGCTTCGAGAGCTTCAAAGATTACGCACAGAGATGGCGTGAAGTGGCTTCTAGGGTGCAACCACCACTGTTAGAAAGGGAGATGGGGGACCTTTTCATGGATACTCTTCCTGGCCACTTTATGGAAAGTTTGGCTGGATGTTCCTCAAGCGGATTTTCAGATATTATCTTGATCGGCGAAAGAATAGAGAGCTGGATCAAGCAAGGGAAGATTCAGAATAGGGGCGCTTCAACTTCTGGTGTCAAGAAACCCTTCCTGAAGAGAAGAGAAGGAGAGACTAGGGCAGTATACGCACAAAGGGCGGAGGTAACAGAGGTGTTTATCAGCAAGTGGCCCCTGTCACTATCTCAGCTCAGCCAGTTCAACAACATGCCCAACAACCGCAGCAGCAACGCCAACAATGGTATCAACAAAGAGCCCCTCGTCCATATTATCCCCAAAAGACCAGAGAAAGACATTTTGAAACTCCATCTATGTCATATTCTCAACTTTTGAAGAATCTCCTCCAACTCCAAATGGTTCAGCTCAAAACTTTGCAACCCCTGAAGTCGGGGCAACACCCTGAAGATTATGATACGAATGCCCGATGCGAATTTCATTCCGGAGCTCCCTAACATACTACAGAAAAATGTAAAGCCTTAAAGTATGTAGTCCAAGACCTGGTAGATTCTAAAGCGATTAACTTCACTCCTACTCCAAACGTGATACAGAACCCCATGCCTCCTCATGGAGGTGCAGTTGGGGCAATTAGTCATGGAGAGAGTCTAAATCTGGTGTGCAATGTCAACGACCTGCAAACTCCGTTGAGTGCTGTTAAGGCTTGTTTGACCTAGAGGGGTGTTTTTGCAGGTTGTGAAGACAATTGTCCAAGGTGTACTGTAGCTCTAAATGGTTGTGAGCAGTTGAAAAAGGGGATCAAAAGCATGATTAATGAAGGGGTTTTACAGTTTGACAAAGTTGTGAAAGAAAGAGAAGTCTCTACAGTAACCATTTTTTATAACCCGTCTCAAGTTCCTCCACAAGCCAGAATAGCACCGATAATTATCACCACTGCAGGGCCAGTAATGTATCAAAGTGATAAGGCCATTCCTTGGCATTATGGTGGTGAAGTATATTGTAACGGCCAGAATCAAGAATTGGCCACTTCTAGTACATCTCCAGCTCAAGTAGAAAATGTTGGAGTAGGAGGCTTTACTAGGAGTGGGAGATTGTTCGCGCCAGAAACACTAAGAAATAATGTGATACCACCCAGAGACACTGCAGAAGCCCAGGCTAGGGCCAGAGGGAAGCAATCAATGACTGCTAATGAGCCCACACCAGTGGCTGACCCAGACATTACATTTGACAAAGAAGCTGAGGAGTTTTTGAGATTCATCAAAAAGAGCGATTACAAGATCGTGGGCCATTTGCAATAGACTCCATCCAAGATCTCTATCTTGTCCTTGTTAATGTGTTCTTACTCCCACCGGAAGGCTCTCTTGAGCATCCTGAACAAAGCTTATGTGCCTCAGGATATCTCGGTGAACCAATTGGAGATTGTAGTGTCCAGTGTCAATACCAGTCATGGATTGGGTTTTACTGACATGGATCTAACGTCTGAGGGTCGTGCTCACAATCGGGCATTGCATATTTCCTTGGAGTGTAAAGGTGCAATGCTATCTCATGTATTGATGGATACCGGATCATCCCTGAATGTTCTTCCCAAGAAGGCATTAATGAAGTTGGATTATAACAGAGTTATCCTGAAGCCCAGTGATCTGGTGGTTCGAGCGTTTGATGGATCGAGAAGATCAGTGTTTGGGGAGGTGGACTTGCCAATCAAAGTAGGTCCACAAATCTTCAATGCCATATTCGATGTAATGGACATACAACCTGCATATAGTTGTTTGCTGGGGAGGCCCTGGATACATTCAACAGGGGCAGTATCGTCCACACTTCATCAGAAACTGAAATTCGTCTGGGAAGGACAAATCGTAACAGTATGTGGGGAGGAGGATATCTTCATCAATCATATGGCTTCGTTTAAATATGTAGAGATGGATGGTGAGATAGTTGAGACTCCGTGTCAAGCTTTCGAGCCCCTAAAGACTGAATTGGCGTCCTCATCAACAGCTTCTTCGGAGGAATCAAAGAAGGGAGTTTCCATAACCTCTTATAAGCAAGCTTTGAAGGTGGTGGAATCAGGAACGCGAGAAGGCTGAGACAGTCCAGTAGAAGTGTCAGAAAAGAAGGACATGTTTGGTGTTGGCTACCATCCTGGGCAGTCATCATCTGAACAGAGCGCTAGAGGTCGTCAAGGCCCGATTACCTTCACGAGCACATGAATGGTCGATTATGGAAGCATCAGTTGTTAGAACAAATATGGTTCTGAACCTCTAAGTGTTTTGATGATAACAAAGCCTTTCATATTAGAAGTTCTAATGAATATACTTCTTCTTATGTAGAAGTAAATCTTATCTAAGTAATCCGTACAAGCTAAGGAGAACCATTATAGAAGATACTTTTATAGAAGAATCCAACATTAAATTACATATTTATTGGCTGCGCATATCTTATTTATTATCTCTGATTTCCGCTTAGAAGATGCTGGTATCCTTATTGAAAGACCTTAATTAAAGAATATTTCCTTTAATATACAAAGACAAGTATCTCTTCTTATGGAAAGAAATTAAGGTATTAAAGTATATCCTAATTTGATTCAAGATGTCTCCAACGGCTACTTTATCATAAACTATATAAAGGACATCATTTGAAGAAATCAAGTAGAACGCAACGCTATACAACGTACATCATATATTCAAGCAAATCATTTTATCTTGTACTTATTATTGTAACTATCACTTAGTGATACCTGCTTATCTAGAAGCATTCTAAGTTACGTCTTTATTATTGTAATAATTATCTTTTTCCTTGAGTGACTAAGTTTAGTCAGAAGACTCAAGAAGACATTGACTATAGGTCTTTGTGTGTATTCTTATTGAATAGTGGATTAAGACCTCAGTAGAGGCAAAATCACCTTGGCGGGTAGACTGGATGTAGTTTGAGTTCAAACGAACCAGGATAAATTAAACGTGTCATTAGAAGTTAATTTTATTTATTCCAGAAAACCCAATTCCAACCCCCCTTCCTTGTGTTTTGCGCACCTTCAAGTGGTATCAGAGCAAGGTCATGGGTTCGAATCCCCCCGGCTGACACTGGGGGGGAGATTGTTGGATTTATTAATTCAGCGTCACCCTCAGGGATTCAATGGGCTTAACATCCCAACCCATGGCGCTTAATAGGCGCAGCCCCTTGAGGGCTCTATACTATAAGGAAATAAAGTTGCGCCTTCACTAACAGCAATTGCTTTTAGTGCAGTGGTAAGCGCTTGATCCTACATCAGTGCCGTGCAGGACGACGCAGTTGATAGTGACCGTGACTTAGACAAGTGGATCAGACCTTGTGTTCCAGAGACTCAGCTCAGCAATTGGCCATCTGAAAGGCTTATTTCAGTCACCTCCTTTGAAGAGTAATGATTTTTTCTTTTGTCTTTCCTTTACTCAAGCACTATGTCTTGCCCGAGGTATAATAGCTTATTGTAAGGGTTCTTTTGTTCCTAACACAATTCATAATCATTAATAAAGCTGACGTTTTGCATTCATCCATGTTGTTCCTTGTCTTTCATTTTTGCTTTTGTTTTTCAAAAAGAAAGAAAAGTTTTAAAGTGGCAATGTTTCTCGTTTTCTCAAACTCTTTCTAAAGCTTAGCATGAATCACCATTCATGCAGGCGCTCGTCACCGGATCTAATCAATGACGACCCTGCTATGGCTAAGTATGACTTTGACAATCCGATTTACCAAGCCGATGAGGAAGGTGAAGAAGATTGCGAAATACCTGAAGAGTTAGCCAAACTGCTTAAACAGGAGGAAAAGATGATTCAACCACATGAAGAGGCCATTGAAGTGATAAACCTGTGTACCGAAGAAGACAAGAAAGAAGTTAAGATCGGGGCCGCATCAGAGGAATCTATCAAGACACGTCTAATTTCCATGCTTCAAGAATATGTTGATGTCTTCGCCTGGTCTTACCAGGACATGCCTGGTTTAGACACTGACATTATGGTACACAAGTTGCCTTTGATTGAAGACTGCCCGCCAGTGAAGCAAAAGTTGAGGCGCACGCACCCTGATATGGCAATCAAACTCAATGAGGAAGTACAGAAACAATCTGATGCTGGTTTTTTGGTTGTGACCAGTTACCCTTCATGGGTTGCTAATATTGTACCGGTCCTTAAAAAAGACGGTAAAATCAAGATGTGTGTAGACTGCAGGGATTTGAACAGGGCCAGCCCTAAAGATGATTTCCCTCTGCCTCACATAGATGTGCTTGTTGATAATACTGCTCAGTTTTCTATGTTCTCTTTCATGGACGGGTTCTCAGGTTATAACCAGATTAAAATGTCTCTTGATGATATGGAAAATACTACCTTCATCACGCCTTGGGGCACCTTCTGTTACAAGGTCATGCCATTTGGCCTGAAGAATGTTGGAGCCACTTACCAACGGTAAATGGTAATGCTATTTCACGACATGATTCATCATGAAATTGAGGTTTATGTTGATGATATGATAGCAAAAATCCCAAACATAAGAAGAGCACTTGGCCAATCTAGCAAAGTTGTTTGACAGACACCGGAAGTTCAGATTGAGGTTGAATCCGAACAAGTGCACCTTTGGGGTCCATTCCTGCAAGCTACTGGGCTTCATTGTTAGTGAGCGGGGAATTGAGGTTGATCCAGCCAAAGTAAAAGCCATCCAAGAGATGCCTAAACCAAAGAATGAAAAGCAAGTGCGTTGTTTCTTAGGGAGACTAAATTACATTGCACGGTTTATCTCTCACCTAACAGCCACGTGTGAGCCCATCTTTAAACTTCTGAGGAAGAATCAGACCATCCAATGGAATGAAGACTGTCAGCAAGCCTTTGACCGAATCAAGGAGTACCTGCTAGAACCTCCAATTCTCATACCTCCAGTGCCAGGGAGACCCTTGATCATGTATCTTACTGTGCTCGAAGGATCAATGGTGTGTGTGTTAGGTCAGCATGACGAGTTTGGTCGAAAAGAGCACGCCATTTATTACCTTAGCAAAAAGTTTACCGATTGTGAGACACACTACTCACTACTCGAGAAAACTTGTTGCGTTTTGGCATGGGTTACTCGCCGACTAAGACAGTACATGCAGACTCACACTACTCTCCTAATCTCCAAAATGGATCCTGTGAAGTATATCTTCGAGAAGCCAACTCTAACATGAAGGGTATCCCGATGGCAGATGATTCTAATGGAGTATGATATCCATTACACTTCTCAAAAAGCAATAAAAGGGAGTGTATTATCAGAATACCTGGCTCAACAACCAATTGACGATTATCAACCCATGAAATTTGAGTTTCCGGATGAGGACATCATGTTCCTCAAGTTGAAAGACTGTGAAGAACCATTTCCGGAGTATGGGCCAAACCTCGAATCCAAATGGAAGTTGATGTTTAACGGAGCTGTGAACGTAAACGGAAGCGGAGTAGGTGCTGTCATCATCTCACCAGAAGGGGTCCATACACCTTTAGCTGCTCGGTTGACCTTCGAATGCACCAACAACGAAGCTGAGTATGAAGCATGTATCATGGGGGTCGAAGAGGCAATTGGCTTGCAAATCAAGAACCTCGAGATCTTCGAAGATTCTGCTCTGGTGGTAAACCAAGTTAATGGCAAATGGTTAGTTCATCAACCTCACTTGGTTCCTTACAGGGATCATACTAGGAGGCTTCTAACTTTCTTCACCAAAGTCAAGCTGAGTTATATTCCCCGAGACGAAAATCAGTTCACTGATGCTCTAGCAACTTTGTCATCTATGATTAAAGTTTGTTAAGAGAATTTTGTGCCTCGAATCATGGTCTCCCATCTTGAAAGACCTGCTTATGTCTTTGCAGTTGACAGTGGTGAAGATAACAAACCTTGGTATCATGATATCAAGCACTTCTTGAAGACTCAAGAGTACCCGACTGGGGCATCTAGTAAAGACAAGAAGACCCTTAGAAGACTAGCAGGTGGTTTCTTCTTGAATCAAGATGGTGTGCTATACAAGTGAAACTTCGACATGGTTCTTCTCAGATGTATGGATAGACACGAAGCAAACTTGTTGATGCAAGAGGTTCATGAAGGTTCCTTTGGTACCCATGTTGGAGGACATGCTATGGCCAAAAAATTGTTGAGATTGGGATATTATTGGATCACCATGGAATCCGATTGCTGTAAATATTCCCGCAAATGTCACAAATGATAGTTTTATGCTGATAAGGTCCATGTACCTCTGAATCCATTGAGTGTCATGTCTTCACCTTGGTCGTTTTCCATGTGGCGCATTGATATAATTTGCAAGATTGAGCCAACAACTTCCAACGGTCACCGCTTCATCCTAGTTGTTATAGACTATTTCATGAAGTGGGTCGAAGCGGCGTCTTATGCCAATGTTACTAAACAAGTGGTAGCCCGATTTATCAAAAGAGATATTATTTGCTGGTATGGAATTCCCGAAAGAATCATTATTGATAATGGTTCTAATCTCAACAACAAGATGATGGTTGACTTGTGTCGGGATTTCAAAATAGAACATCACAACTCTTCGCCATATCGCCCGAGGATGAATGGCGTTGTCGAGGCGGCCAAGAAGAACATCAAGAAGATCGTGCAGAAGATAGTTGTGACATACAAAGCTGGCATAAGATGCTTCCATTTTCGTTACATAGGTACAAAACGTCAGTGCATACCTCAACAGGGGCAACTCCGTTCTCATTGGTATATGGTATGGAGGCAGTCCTACCTGTTGAAGTGGAGATCCCCTTGTTGAGGTTAATGATGGACATTAAGCTAGATGAAGCTGAGTGTGTCAATCCAGATACAATCAGCTGAGCCTCATTGAAGAGAAACGCCTAACAACTGTATGCCATGGACAGTTGTATCAACGGCGCATGAAACAGGCCTTTGACAAAAAGGTACAACCTCAAAGGTATATACTGTAAACACCCCAAATTTTCCCTCACTAAGTTTACACCATGGCTTGTGATCTTCCATTTGCATAAGTTCAATCATATCATATCATATTGCATTTTTGCTTCACTGCATTGGTTCAAGTCATCTGCACCTAGGGTTTGTGATCTGAGCCATCCAAGATTCATCTGAGCTACTCCAAAGGTCTTCAATCATCTCAAGAGGGTCTATGTATGTTCAAAAATAATATTATATCCTCCCAAGATCAAGGAAGTCAGAAAATCACAAGAACTTGCAAGGCATGGAAGCAGAGCCAGCTTTAACTGCACAAATGACCTAAAATTAGGGTTTTGGTTTCAGAGGCCATAACTCCAAATTTTATGGTAATTCTTGTTTCTATTGGTATCAATATGATATAAGGATCATGCATACCAAGTTTGATGGAAAACTTCATTGTGGAAGTCATTTGATCACTGGGTAACTTCTTGAGCAAGTCAGAGCAAAATCAGGGCATCTGAGGCCCCCAAACATGGAACCAAGGTGGATTTTTCATCAAAATGAAGTTATATGGTCTTTATTTGATCATTGAAGTGTTTAGAAGTTCACAAATTTGAAAAAAAGTGGGCTAAACCAAAAGTTGCCAAATATGGAAATGACTTGTAATGTAAACTTTCCATTTTGGGAAAGTTTTTCAACCTCCTCTTTCTCAACCAAAAATGCTTCAAATGAAAAATTCTTGGTCATGAAAGTTGTATATTGGATCATTACCTTTTCAAAAAGTACAAGAACAAGATCTAATTCATTTTGGAACTCAAGTTATGGCTTTCCAAAGTTGGCAAAAATCACATAATTTCATGTTTCATGCCAAAGAGGGATTTTTGCAAAACCTCATGCCAAGCTATTTTATGACTTCAAATGGACTTCTACACATCATAACATCATAGTAAAATGCCTAAAACTCATAATTGCCCAAAGAATTTCACATTTCCATGACTTGTACATGAAGAAATCAAGAAAGGGCCAAACTTTGCCAAAATTGCAAAACCTCCCACAACTTCCCACAAACTTGCCAAATTGCCTCAAACTGATTTCCGTGGCTATCCATGAATCATACTGCGCCAGACACCCCCTTGTCCTTGGCCTGAAACAGCCCATACCTCAAAGGACAACTTTGTTGACTTTTTTGCAAAACAAGCCATACCAATCACACTATGCCATTACCAACTTTCTGACCAATCACATTACCTTATACTAATCAAAAGCAAGCCAAACATAACAAGAAGCAAGCCTGAACTCTCCCATAACTCAACATTCACCAAAACCTCCCTCTTTGCATTTTCTATCGAAACACACAACTCAACCACTCATTCTTCAAACCAACACCACCATTCATCTCAGCATCAATCACTGATCATTTCCCACCCTTCATTTTGCCCTAAAAGCCATCATACACAAAACACGATTTCCCCCCCCCCCCCCTTTGAACTGAACTTCATCAAACTTCAAAAGGAGGCCACAAACACTTCAGCAAAGCTTCAAAGCTTCTTCAGGGGGATCATTGAAGGTGTTTTGAAGCAAAGAAGCAGCATGAAAGCTCTAGGGTTGAAAGCTTCATCTCAGGTAGCCATGTGAAAACATTTTTCCAGAACCTTTGTTTTAAGTTCTTAATTGGTTGAGTTTGATCCCCTGAGTGTAATGAACTTTGAATTATTGAAAATGGTGAAGAAATGAGGATGTATGGTTTGTCTGAAAGTTTTGCAATTTTTGTTCTTTGATTCGAATCTTGTTAATGGCTGAAAATAAATTATGTTTGATGGTGGATTCAGGTTTAGGGGAGTGAAAGGAATGAATCTGGAGCTTTAGAGCTCCAGAAATGGCCTGGGGAGTGAGATTGAAATTCTCAGGGAAGGGTGTGGCCGGAGAAGATGACCGGAGGTCATTTCCGGCCACCTGAAAGTGATTAGGTTAATTAATTAGGGTTAGGGCTTTATTTGAATTTGGGCCGTTAGATGGAGCTTCCCGCGCGTGTTTGTGTGGTCTGGATCTCATGATTAGTTTTAATTTTAGGTTTAATATTTAATTAATTAAGTTTAGGCAGATTTGAACCTGGGCCGTCCAGATGCGCGCCCAGTCAACCCTCTCAAAGCCCAGATCGAATCCTGGCTCTCCATTCAGCATACCTCTCCTTTTATTAATTTTTATTTCATTTTCTTTATTTAATCTTGCACGAATTTTTAAAAATAGAAAAAAGACATCAACAATTCTGAAATTTTTTATCCAGCCTTTAATTAATTTTCAGAACCCAAAAATGTTTTTATTTTTATTTTTAGCGTTAAAAAATTATTTTTAAATCATTTAAATGTTATTTTTAATTAGTTAATGATAATTAATTAATTAAAAATACATTTAGGTATTTAAAAATCACAAAAAAAATCCAGAGAACATTTTCAAACATTTAGAAGCATTTACAAACTCACCACACAAATTTATTTTTGGTTTTGATCTTATTTTGACATTTTTCAAGTGAATTAGGGTTCTTAAATTTGCATATTTTTAACCCTAACTTCAAAAATTCATAACTTTTGAACCAAAGTGAGTTTGTGACTGATTCTTTTTGCATTGTGCTATGCATGGTTTCAAGCATCTAAAAAAAATTTTGTTTCATTTTTATAATGCACTTTCAATTTGTTTGGCATTTTACCTTTAGGATAACCCTTAAAACCCTAGAAACTTAGAAAAATCATAAGTCCTTCTAGGTTAAGCTTCTGACCACCCCCTTTGGATGGCAACTTAGTATAGGTTTAGGCTTCCTTTGAGTTCATTTTCAATTTTTTATCTTGTCATTTGCTTCTGATTTTGAGTTTTGCGTCTCATCCTTTCATAAAACCCTAATTTTGTATCTTCTCTTGCATTCATCTTGTATATGCTTGCATTCATGAACTTTCCATGACATTTTATGCATTAACATGACATATAAGACATCTTAGGACATATTAGAATCATGTTTGATCATTGAATCATCCATTTGCCATGTTATACTTTCATTTCATTTCATGTGCATTCATGAACTTTCATGCCTCTTTCATGCTTCATTTGCATCTTCACTACTTGTATGATCATTTGCATCTCATGACATACATTTGCATCATCTCTTAGCATCATTTTCATAATGAATGTGCTTCTGGTTTTGGTTTTCATCATTGCATTCATTTCATTTCATTTCCTTTACTAACTTTTCAGGTGGTAAGTTACTTTGAGAAGTGAATTTGCCTTCACTCCTCACAATCTCTTCTCATATCTCTTATGCATTCATTTATGCATTTTACTTTGGTATTAGAGTGATCTTGCTCATTCATGTTCCCTCCTCACTTTCTTTCTTCAAGCAACTTATCTTCTTAAGTGAAGTAAGTTGTCTTGCTTCTTTCTGTTTCTCCTCCTTCCATCTTTCTTCTTCCTTGGTGGCTCTTCCTGAAGATCTTCTTGCAAGCCTCATAAACCCTAGGAATACCCAAGCATGATAACACTTAGGGTTTGATTAGTCCCCCATTAGTTTTACCTTTGTGTCATCTTTTGTGTCTTCTCTTCTCACCTCTTAATCAAGGATTAAACCTTAAAGGTTTTAAGGCTTTGTGATTAGGGTTATGCCTGCATCCTTCTCTTAGGATGGAGTGTATAACTTTAATCCTAAGTGTTAAACCCTTAATGTGTTTAAATCCTTTAATCAATCCATCTAATAATCACTAAGACATCAAGCTTGTAACTTGGGCCTTGCATTAGGGTTCTAATTCTTCCTTAATTGGTTAAGGACTAACCCTAGTGTTAATGGACAAGTCCCCCTCAAGTTGTCTTACAAACCATAAAACTTACTTCTTAATCTTACTATTAACTAAAATACACTTCAATAAAGGCTTTGTTTTGTCATGAGGTTAATCCCTAATCATGGATTAAGTTGAGGTACCTTCCTCAACTTAAATGTTCTCATTTATTATCCTTCTATTAGGATGGTGTAATGGGTCCATTAAATCCTTGATTATGGCTTAAACTCATTACTTAACACTAAACAAAAACTCCAAAAACATTCAAATAATCACAAGTAGGTTAATGATCTTAATCCTACATCATGGTGATTAAGTGTGAGGTGTTTACTTCATACTTAAGGTATTCTCATTACCCCTAATCAAAGGGAAGATGTGATGAGTTTACTAACCCTTGGTTTAGGCTTAAGCTCATTTTTCCTATGACAAATACAAAAAAGCAATAAAAGATTGAAAACACAAAAACAAACAATAATCGTCTCCTCCGGGAATCTTTTCTCACCTCACTCATTCATAAACGAGAACTCGCTTCTTCCATCTAATGCAAGACAGTTTGCACCTGAGCAAGACAGGTCATACACTTGAGCATAGGCAAGCAAGTAGTTCACAAGTCAATTTATCTTTCAGTCTCTTTGAGTCGAACTACGGTATTCTGACTTCCTCATTGCACGAGAGGATACGTAGGCATAACTTAACAGTTATCGAACAAAAGTCTCTGTATATTCCCCCTCCTCCAGCTTTATTCTTTTAAGCCTCATAGTCTTGAGCTTGGCAATCTTTCCTTACAATGACACTCCTTCATTTCACTTCACACTGTTTTTGCACTGACACTTGCATCCTTTTCCAGCTTTTGCACACAGAATAGCACTGACACTACCCCTTTAAACACAAACTTTCAAGCGTGGATCCCGTCGAGTACGACGGAAAATCTGGGTGCTAATACCTTCCCAGGTTGTAACCAACCCCCTTTCTCAGTTTCTCTGGCTCGCGACCGTCTTATCCATCTTTTCTTAGGTTTATGCAGCATTACCTTTCCTTCGGGATAAAAATGCCTAGCTGGCGACTCTTTTCAGTTCATCTTCATGTTCTCTCTTTCGCCGACCGTTCGCGCTTGTACCGGGATGCAAATCTTTGGGAGCGACAGCTTGGCGACTCTGCTGGGGACCCTTATATTGCAACCAGGGCTTCTGGTTCTTTTTGTGGGTTCCTCCTAGCGCTTGTTTGATTTTTGTTTACTGGGGTGTTATGTGCTAATTGTGTTTATTTATTTTCTTTATTTATTGCTTTATGTACAACTTTATTAACTGCTTTCTTTATGGTTTTATACATCATACTGTCATTATCATTGCTGGATCTGGTTTTCTGTTTTGGTGGGTGGGGTTCCATTGAGAGGTTAAGGTCCTATACCTGGGACCTGAGTGACACCTAGGCTAGAGTGGTTCATATTCTTTCCCATTCCATTTCGGTCTGGTGTGGGAATATGAAACACGGTTCATATATGGGTTTCTTCTTAAGAACTCTGTGCTACAGATTTCCTGTAGTGCTAGGGCTATCTGGGAAGCCTGCTAAGTCTGGATGACCTTTATTATGACCTTTAGAATCCGGGGTGAATTAGAGGAGGATCTTTTATGGTTATTGTAAACACTGTACCTCCGGGTTGGAAGTGTTTACACTTCTCATAACTGATCCCAGTCTGAGGATCCTTGTGCTAGAGAATTACCTGTGAGGGGGTTGGGTTGTTTACAGGTTTGCAGGAACCCTTGGCCACATCATACCTTGTTACTGTTTTGTTTAAGAGTACTCCACTTTGGACAGTTCTTGTGATTAAACCTGGACATGTGACTCTTTATTTGAGTCCCCCACCTTGGTTACTGGATTTCTAAGCCTCCACCTGAACCTTTGAACATACTTGGACCTTGTATCAAGACAGATAATCAGATCCAACTCTTGATCACAAACCCTTTCATATCATTTGCATATATCATCATTGCATCATTTAACATTTGTTTATTTGTTTTTCAGGGTATCCACCTCATTATATCTTGGTTTTGGTTTTGACCCCTTCTTCTGCTTAGACCTCCACTTCAGATATCTTCTTCAGCATCTGCTTCAGTTGTCTCCATCCTCACCAGCATCAGTCTGTCAGAGACTTACTTCCAGCTTCTTAGTTTGTGATCTTCATCAGCATTTATCTTCAGCAGTACTCATGGCTACTCCCAGGAAAAGCAACATATCCTATCACTTTTTTGAGCCTGTATTGACTGGTATCAGGCAGGTCCAGTCACTCATCACACCTGACCACATCCCACTGTTCAGAGAACACTATGGGGGTATCTTGGATATGGTTATGGACCTTGATTCCTCCCAGAGAAGCATGATCCACACATGTTTGCAGTTCTATGACCCTCCACTTAGGTGCTTCACCTTTCCTGACTTTCAGATGAAGCCTCTATTGGAGGAGTTTTCTTTGTTGATTGGAGTGCCTATTAGAGGAGGGATCCCCTTTAACCCAGAGATGACTGCTCCCATAAGTGAGGAGATAACAAGGGCATTGTACTTGGAGCCTACCCTTATTGAGCAAAGCATGACAACAAAAGCTGGGATTCCTGGTTTACATCTGGACTTCTTGATTTCTCAGGCCATCCTAAATGTTACCTTGGGAGAATGGAGGGCAGTCTGTGCACTTTTAGCCCTCAGCATATATGGGGCCATATTGTTTGCAGATGAGCCCAAATTTGTTAGTAAGAATGCCATCCACTTTTTTCTGCTAAGGAACCCAGTGCCTACACTGCTAGGGGATTTTAACTACTCCATCCATCAGAGGAATGAAAAACAAAGGGGAAGTTGGTCAGATGTTGTGCTCCCTTGTTCTAATCTTGGTTACTCAGGCACCTGCCTAAATCAGATGCTTTCTTGAACCCACACCAGCAGAAGAATTGGGCCAAGAGGTTCATTGCCTTGACTTCAGATGATATCAGATGGTGTACCCAGAGCACCAAAGGCAAATACATTATCACCAGCTGTGGACAATACCCAAATGTGCCTCTGATAGGAGTAAAAGGTTACATCAACTACAACCCTTTACTGTTTAAGAGACAATTGGGCTATGCCTTAGTTCACCCTCCCAGAGGACATGATTTAGCTGAGACCCTATACTGTGAAGTGCAACCTAATTTAGCTGTTGTCAGGCAAGCTGCCTGGGCTTGGGACAACATCCAACCAAAAGGGATAGCTATTCTTGGAAGATGTAACAATGTTGCTTCAGCTCAGTACTATGACTGGTCCCGTACTAGAGCTCAGATTACCAGAATGCCTTTCACCTTGGAAGACACACCTGGACCATCTACAGTACAGCTTGCAGCAACTGTTAGCCTGGAGAAATTTGAAAAGTTGAAGGAAAGGAATGAACAGCTATCTCAGGCCCTGAAGAAGACTCTTTGGGAAAGAAGTGACGGTCGTCTGGACATTGAGAGATTGGAAAAGCTCAAGATTGAGCATCTGACCAAGATTGAAAGGACAAAGGACTACATAAGGAAAGCAAGGGTTGGGGAATAGATATTGAAGAATGCCTGCAAGGAGGCCAAAATTCAGAAAGCTAGGGCTGAGCACTATCTGCAAGAGAGCCAGGCTAGGTGGATCAGGATCACCGAAGCCCGTGCACAAGAAGACCAGAAGACTAAAGCCAAGATTGAGCAGCTGGAGGCCAATGAAAAGAAGCAGCAGGAAGCTTTATTGGCTGCACAGAAGGAGATTTCAGAATTGAAGCTTCGAGCAGGGTTAAAGAGATCAAAAGACCAGGATAGGCATAAGAAGCTGACTACTTCCATTGCTACTAGGAACCTCCTCATTAGGACCATTACAGAGTACCCGGCTGGTCCAGTGACTGAGGCACTCCTGAAGGAGGTCAGGGAGGATGATTATGGATTGGATGTCTGATTCCTCTTTGTTTGTTGTTATTTCCTTTTGATGTACTTTTCCTTTCATTGTATTTTTTACCCTCCGTGGGCATGTATTGTAAAACAGACTATGTATTTTTCATCATTTGTAATATATTTAGTTTGTTTCCATTGGGTTTCTTTTCTCAACAACATCAAGCATCTTCCTCAAGGTCTGGAAAGGTCAAAACCAAGAACCAAGCCGGATACCTTGGAAAACAAATAAGCATACTGCATTGCATACTGACTTTTTTCTTTGTTTTGTAGGTTTTGTTTATTATTATTGTGTCTAACTTTGCTGTGATCTCAGGAAACACTGCTCGTCGCCGAGTGTTCCCTGTCAACCACACACACCGGTACCCTACACGTAACAACCTTCCCGACATTCAAATGGAGCAGGTACAACAGGACCTGAATGAGGTCAGAAATCAGATGGCAAACGAAAGAGTCAAAATGAGAAACCAGATGTCTCAATTTATGGCTGTCATGACTGGCTTAGCCCAGAGCCAAGAAATACTGAGAGAGCTGGTAGAAAGACAAACACCTGAGGAGCCCCATCTTGGAACAGGGGGAACTAGCAATAATGAACGGGGGCAGCCTCGTATTGACCCTCTAGAGTATGGGCCTCATTTGAATCCGGATGTTAATATCCCAAGAAACGTTCAAGGTAATATTGCTGGGGGCAGAATCCTGCAGGAGGATCCCCAAGAAGAACAATTTACTGTTATTGGGGATGGAGATGAGGTATATGATAGGAGATTGGATGAGATTGCTGAAAAGTTAAGATCCTTGGAATCTCAAAATTCTTTGGGCTTCGACGTAATGGATATGGGACTGGTAGATGGGGTGAGGATTCCCCACAAATTCAAACCCCCTTGCTTTGAGAAGTATAATGGTACCTCCTGCCCGCGTACTCATCTGCAATCTTTCCTAGGAAGGCTCAAGGCTTATACTATGGATGAGAAGTTATGGATGTTCTATTTCGAGGACAGTCTGACTGGAGCTTCAAGAGAATGGTATTCGCATTTGACAAGGGCCACTATAAGATGTTGGAAGGACTTGGCCGAGGCTTTCATCCGACAATACCAGTACAACCTAGACATGGCCCCCAATAGAACTCTTCTAATGGGCATGTCTCAGTCTTCAAGGGAGAGCTTCCGGGATTATGCTCAGAGGTGGAGACAGCTTGCTGCTGCTGTCCAGCCACTCATGTCAAAAAGGGAGATGACTGACATGTTCATGAACACCTTGCAGGGAACTTATATTGATAGACTTGCTGCTTTCTCCTCTACCAGTTTTGCTGATGTGGTTATAGCTGGTGAGAGAATTGAAAGTCTTTTAAAGATGGGCAAAATCTATGACAGTGGTGCAAGTTCCTCCAGCAATCCCAGAAAACCTTTTGCAGGACCCCGAAGGGCGGGTGAAACAAATGCTATTCACACAAGCAGGGGCAGACTCCAATATTCTCACAGGTCAATAGCAGCTGTTACCATCCCGACTCCAGTTCCACAACAACCATTATATCCTCAACAACAACAACATCACTATCAGCAACCATCTCATTTTCCGCAACAAAGAACGTACAACAACAACAATAGCAACCAACAACAACGCCCTTTTCAACAGAGGCCATCTCAGGAAAACATGGTAATTAACCCTATCCCTATGCCTTATGCTGCCTTATTGCCACAACTCCTGAAGCTTAACCTGGTTGAGTTAAGGATGTTGGCACCACCGGATCCTCTTAATCTCCCGAAGAATTATGATGTTAATGCCAGGTGTGCCTTTCACTCCAACGCACATGGTCACAATACTGAGAAATGCAGAGCCTTACAGATGAAGGTTCAGGATTTGGTCGATTCCAAAGCTCTCAATTTCGCACCTCCTCCAAACGTTAACAGAAATCCTATGCCTAATCATGGTGGGCCTAGGATTAATGCCATTGAGGAGGACCAACCATCTACCCTAATTGATAATGTTGCACAGATTCAAACACCACGGGCTGAAGTTAAAGTTCAACTTTTGAGATGCCAAGTGTTCCCGGGTTGTGGGGCCTGCTGTGAATTGTGCAAAACTGCTAGTAATGGTTGTGAGAAGCTAAGGTTTGGCATAGATGGCCTCATCAAAGATGGAATCTTGCAAATTACTTCAACAGCTCCTTCAGCAACTCTTGTTTCAACAACAATGGATTCTCCTACAACACCAACAATTCTTCCTTCAACAGTCTCTCCTACAACCGCTACAACAATCATTCCCACTGATTCATCAACGACACCAGCAATCACTCCGCCCATTATTTCAACAAGTCAAAGTTCAACAACTTTTTCTTCTACAACATCAGCACCCATTTTATCAATGGAATCTTCTACAACACCAACAAACATTAATGAAGACGTCTCAACGGTCACAATCTACTATGACCCGGCGAATGTTCACCCCAACAACAATTTCCAACAACAAACTGCAACACCTCCTGCCAGATCTCCAGTCACGATTTACTACGATCCGCACACCATCACAATTCCTTCTACTGCAGCAATCAGTCCAGTTACCATTACGGTGCCTGGGCCTGTTCCTTATGAAAGCAGTAATGCCATACCTTGGCACTACGACTCTGATCTCTACTGCAATGGGGAGAAAATCACTCTGAATTCATTAACCTCTTCACCACAAATTGACAATGTTGGGGGAGGCGGAGGCTTCACCAGAAGCGGACGCCTTTTTGCCTCACAAACACAAAGACCTAATGCTAAAGCAGAAGCTGCTGCTAAGGCAAAAGGAAAGAATGTGGTATCCAAAGAGCCAACTGCCAAAGAAACTCAGAAGACATCTTTTGAGCAAGATGTAGACGAGTTCATGAGAATAATAAAAAGGAATGATTACAAGGTGGTGGACCAGCTTCACCAAACCCCCTCCAAGATCTCTATATTATCACTGTTAATGTGTTCTGAAGCTCACAGGAACGCATTGTTGAAAGTCCTGCACGCAACATACGTGCCGGAGGAGATTACTGTTAATAAGTTAGAAACTGTGGTTGCAAATGTCAACACCAGTCATGGACTGGGCTTTACAAATGCTGATTTAACAACAGAGGGGCGCAACCATAACAAGGCTTTGCACATCACCTTGGAATGCAAGGGTGTTGTCCTTTCTCACGTACTAGTGTACATTGGGTCTTCACTCAATGTTCTCCCAAAGAAAGCCCTGGTAAAGTTGGAGTATGATGGCTTGGCATTACGTCCAAGTAATTTGGTAGTGAGAGCATTTGATGGCTCTAAAAGATCGGTGCTTGGAGAGATCGATTTACCTGTGTTGATTGGCCTGCAGACCTTTAAAACTACCTTCTTTGTGATGGACATACAGCCGGCCTACAACTATCTGTTGGGTAGACCCTGGATCCACGTCGCTGGCGCTGTTACGTCTACCCTTTACCAAAAGTTAAAATTCGAGTGGGAAGGCCAAATCATCACCATCTGTGGGGAGGAGGATATTTTTGTTAGCCAGCTGGCTACGTACAAGTACATAGAAATGGATGGGGAGATCCATGAGACCATGAGTCAGGGGTTTGAGGCCCTTAACATCAATGAAGCATCTGTTGTGTCTGGGACTTCCATCACATCATATCAATAAGCCCGGAAGGTTGTTGAAGAGGGTATCGCTCAAGGCTGGGGCAAGCTGCTTCCAGTTGAAAAGAAAGAAGACATATTCGGGTTGGGTTACAGACCAACTCGACAAGATCAACCAAAGGCTACAACGGAGCCCAAGTTTGTCAACAAGGGAATGCTAACCCCGGATGCTGTGAATAGTTTGGAAGATGAGGAAGAAGACGAACGCAACCTGGAAAATTGGATACGTCAAAGGATCCCGGGGAACCAAGTCTCAAACTGGTCTTCCCAGGAAATTATAAGAGTTACTCCGGCATAGTAATTATTATTTCCTGTCTTTAAGCATGCATCAAGTCCTGTATCTTGCCCAAGATGTCAGGGCTCATTTTGTAACCGGGCCATCTTGTATTTTGTGCAAACGATCAATTAATGAATATCATGACATCTTTTGCAAATGAGTCTCTTCTTTTTTCCCGCTCACTGCTTTTCATTTTTCATTTTTTGTACAAAAATAAAATGGCAATGTTTTTCAAAATAATAACTTCATTTTCACTTTTTCTAAGCAAGATAAAATTGATCACTAAAATGAACCAATCTAAACCCTTGTAGAGAGTGCCCTCCAGACTGCACCGACAACAACACCGCTATGACTTCGTATGACTTTGACAATCCGATTAATCAAGCCGATGAAGGGGTTGAGGAAGATTATGAGCTACCTGAAGAACTAGCCAGGTTGTTGAGACAAGAGGAGAAGGTTATTACTCCTCATCAGGAGGAGGTTGAGACAGTTAATCTTGGTACTGAAGAAGACTTAAAAGAAGTTAAAATCGGGGCCCGTCTGCAAGATTCAGTGAAAAAGCAACTTATCGACATGCTTCGGGATTATGTGGATGTTTTTTCTTGGTCTTATCAGGAATGCCAGGTCTGGATACCGACATTGTTATGCACAAGTTGCCTCTAAAAGAAGACTGTCCTCCGGTAAAACGGTAGTTGCGCCATACTCGTCCGGATATGGCCATGAAGATAAAAGAAGAGGTACAAAAACAATGGGACGCCGGTTTCCTTGCTGTGACTAGTTACCCGCCGTGGGTTGCTAACATTGTACCGGTGCCTAAGAAGGATGGAAAAGTTCGGATGTACGTGGATTACCGGGACCTGAACAGAGCCAGCCCGAAAGATGACTTCCCATTACCTCACATTGATGTATTGGTCGACAATACGGCTCAGTTCTCGGTGTTCTCCTTCATGGATGGATTTTCAGGATATAATTAGATCAAGATGTCACCTGAAGAGATGGAGAAAACAACTTTCATCACACCCTGGGGCACATTCTGTTATAAGGTTATGCCGTTTGGACTGAAGAATGCTGGTACGGGCTATGGTGACATTATTCCATGACATGATCCATAAAGAAATTGAATGTTATGTGGATGACATGATTGCCAAGTCCCTCACAGAAGAAGACCACCTGGTGAACCTGTTGAAACTATTCAAGCATCTGAGGAAGTACCAATTGAAGCTAACCCCAACAAATGCACATTCGGGGTGCGATCCGGTAAGCTGCTGGGATTTATTGTAAATGAAAAAGGGATTGAAGTTGGCCCTGATAAAGTCAAAGCCATCCAAGAGATGCTTGCACCAAAGATTGAAAAAGAAGTTCGGGGCTTCTAGGTAGATTGAATTACATTTCACGATTCATATCTCATCTTACCGCAACCTGTGAGCCCTTGTTCAAATTTTGAGAAAAGAACAAACGGTCAGGTGGAATGAAGACTGCCAAAGGGCTTTTGACAAAATCAAGGAGTACTTACAAGAGCCTCCAATCCTTATGCCTCCAGTTGAAGGAAGGCCTTTAATAATGTCTTTGACAGTATTAGAAGAGTCAATGGGGTGTGTGCTGGGCCAACATGACGAGTCTGGTCGAAAAGAGTATGCAATATACTACCTAAGCAAAAAGTTTACCGACTGTGAACAACATTATTCACTGCTCGAGAAAACTTGTTGTGCTTTAGCGTGGGCTGCTCGCCGACTAAGGCAGTATATGTTGACCCACACTACCTTATTAATCTCAAAGATGGATCCAGTTAAGTATATATTTGAGAAGCCAGCACTTACCGGACGGGTTGCAAGATGGCAAATGATTCTCACAGAATATGACATTCAGTACATATCCCAGAAAGCTATCAAAGGCAGTGTATTGTTTGATTATCTAGCCGAGCAACCCATTGATGATTACCAGCCTATGAGATTTGACTTCCCTGATGAAGACATCATGTTCATAAAAGCAAAAGATCATGAAGAGCCTGTTCACACTGAAGGGCCTGACCCAGAAGAAGAATGGACAATGATGTTTGATGGGGCTGTTAATATGAATGGTCGTGGTGTTGGTGCAGTACTCATTACACCTAAAGGAGTTCACATGCCATTCTCGGCAAAACTCACCTTTAACTGCACTAACAACGAAGCTGAATACGAAGCCTGTATCATGGGTCTTGAGGAAGCCATTGACCTCAGGATCAAGACATTAACTGTATTCGAAGATTCAGCTCTGGTAATCAATCAAACCAACAGCAAATGGTGCACTCATCAGGAGCATCTGATTCCATACCGGGATTATACGAGGAGATTATTGGCCTTCTTCACTACAGTCAAACTTGAGTATATCCCTCGAGATGAAAATCAGTTTGCAGATGCTCTGGCTACCATTTCATCCATGATCAAAGTTCAAGCTGCCAATTTTGTGCCTCGGATTTCAGTATCCCGACTTGACATACCAGCATACGTATTCTCAACAGACCTCACCAAAGATGATAAGCCTTGGTTCTATGACATCAAATGCTTCTTGGAGGGTCAAACATACCCACCTGGGGCATCATCCAATGACAAGAAGACATTAAGAAGGCTAGTTGGTAGTTTCTTCCTGAATACTGATGGTTCCTTGTACAAGAGAAACTTTGACATGGTACTTCTCAGATGTGTTGATAAGGCAGAAGCAGACTTGCTGATGCACGAGGTGCATGAAGGATCTTTTGGTACCCATGCAGGAGGGAATGCAATGACCAAGAAATTGTTAAGATCGGGTTACTACTGGATCACAATGGATGCAGACTATTGTGCTTATGCCAGAAAGTGCCACAAATGCCAGATTTATGCAGATAAGGTGCATGTGCCTCCAAATCCGTTGAATGTGATGTCATCACCTTGGCCCTTCGCCATGTGGGGCATTGATATGATTGGCAAAATTGAACCGACTGCTTCAAATGGCCACAGATTTATCCTGGTAGCCATTGACTATTTTACCAAGTGGGTTGAAGCAGCTTCATATGTAAATGTCACCAGGCAAGTGGTAGCCAGATTCCTGAAGAGAGACATCATCTGTCGGTATGGATGGCGCTGTTGAAGCAGCTAACAAAAACATCAAGAAGATTGTGCAAAAGATGGTGGTCACCTACAAAGACTGGCATGAAATGCTACCATTTGCCTTGCATGGGTACCGTACCTCTATCAGAACATCCACTGGGGCAACACCGTATCAACTTGTGTATGGTATGGAGGCATTCCTACCTGTTGAAGTTGAATTACCCTCCTTGCGAGTACTGATGGATGTCAAGCTGAATGAAGCAGAATGGGTCCGATCCCGATACGAACAACTGAATCTGATCGAAGAAAAGAGATTAGCTGCAATCTGTCATGGGCAGCTGTATCAGAAGAGAATGAAGAAAGCCTTCGATCAGAAATTTAGGCTTCGGGAATACCAAGTAGGAGATCTTGTGCTGAAAAGACTCATTCGTCCTCATACAGACCACAGGGGCAAATGGACTCCAAATTACGATGGTCCGTTCATAGTAAAGAAAGTTTTCTCTGGTGGAGCACTGATGCTCACTACTATGGATGGTGAAGATTTCCTGTCCCCTGTGAATTCAGATGCAGTTAAAAGATACTTCGCATAAAATGACCCGCTGGACATAAAAACAGAATGTAAGTCCAGGAAAAAATAGGGCATCCCGGTGAGTCAAAAAAACAGAATAAAAGACTCGGGCAAAAATAAGGGAAAATTGAAAAATGTACACCCGCTGAGTTGAAGAGCCGCATTGGACAACTCAGGAAAAAATGGGTATCCCGGTGGATTGAAAACCCGAAAGGGCAATCCACGCAAAATAAGGGAATACGAGAACAACTGCATTCTGAATTCGTCTGTATCATTCACAACATGGCAAGCTTCGAAAGGTTCAATCATCGGTCAGAATCAGCCTTCTTCAGATAGCAAGATGAGAAGAACGTCAATGTCATACGAGTCATAGCAAAAGGGAAGCTCACTGAATCGTCATCAACATTGCCAGCACCTTTTTGTTTCTCAATTTTGTAACAATCTCCTCATTTCAGGGGATTTGTTTCTTTGACTGTATTTGCCAATTCAGGGAACACAAATTAATAAAACCAGAATTTTCAGTCATACTCCGTCTTGTACATTTTACTTCATTTGCAAAATGTCCGATATCCTTGATAAAATAGTTGCATAGAAACATATGTGCCTTTTTAATCACATGCTTGCAGGAAATATATTGTTTGCTCTCGGGAGTGTCTAAACTCCAATGACGGGATCCAGTAAGGGATACCTCTGGGTACTTGTACGTTTCTTTGTCTTAACAGGATTGCAGGTATTCAACACACAACATGAGGCATGAAAGGTTCTCCCAAGCAAGGTTGCCAAATCATTATTTCCTTAGCACATCTTCCAAACAGCACCAGAGAAGGTCTCTCTCCCCATCAGAGCTGCCAGACATCACTTCTCCAGCACTTTCTTCAGAGCAGCATCAGAAGGTGTTCATTTCCCCAGCTGGGTTGTCAGATATTATCATCCTCAGCAGGATCCCTACAGAAATCTCTAGGAAGATCATTCAGTGGTTGTTCCTCCCCAGCCGAGTGATAGACAGGGAATCATCTCCCTACAGAGCTCCAGCCTCTCCAGAAGAGCAATGTCTGAAAATCTCACAACAAAGTGACGAAAGCTTCCACAGACCCCAACTGGGCTCCTCATTACCAAGATTGGTCTATCAGTGGCCTATTTTCCCAAGCAGAATCATCTATATCAGATATACTAATGATCTCATCCCCAGCCGGGGTATCCTTTCAAGCAGATCAGTCGGAGATCTTCGCAGCAACGAGATCCAAATCCCGGATCGGTATCTTTTGCATAATTATAGCATTTACTTCATATTTCCCCTCAGAGCGTAGCATTCCGTCTAATACGGAGCATTACGGCAAAAATCAAACATATTGCATAATCATAAATCATGTTTTGAATCAAACACCTGTATATACCAATAGTCCGTCAGCAATGTATATAGAGACTCATAGTCCCAGCAGAGAGCCAAAGTATCCCCTTTGCACTCACTAGTACATATCAATGTATACTCATTCGACACTCGTCCGTGTCATATCATCCCCCTGCAGATATAAACCACAAACAGATATCTATACACTCTCTTTTGACACCCGTCCGTGTCACCACTTCCCAGCATGGTTTCCAAACACTTGTTTATAATACACTTCTTTCGACACCCGTGCGTGTCATCTAACCCCCACAGATCACCAGATATCTTTTCCACTTATAAGGTTATAATTTATACATTTTCTCTATGATACTCGTCCGTATCATACTCTCCCCAGCAAGTTGAACACTCATCTGTGTATCACCAATGTTAATCTTTACTTGTGCAGATACTCGTCCGTATCTTGTATACACCACTCCTCTCTCCTCAGATTCAACACTCGTCCATGTTCTTTGTTAACTAGTTGATACTCGTCCGTATCATCATCTCTGAACATGCGTCAGCGTTTGTTTCTACTGATACTCGTCCGTATCATAGTCTTAAGGATGCTCATCCGCATCTTTAATCTATACACAGCGTCAAACACTTATATCTTTCCTTTCTTGAATGTAGACACTCGTCTGTGTCTACCATTCCCCAAAAGAGTCCCCAGCAAATCCCCAGTAAAAAGGAAAATTTCCTTTTCTATCCGACATTCGTCCTATGTCGTGATACTTTCGGCAACCGTACCCTGACAGGTGACCGTCCTTCACCTTGGATGACCGTCCCTCATCCTTATCCCCAACAGAGCAGCCGTCCCCTGCTAGGTGATCGTTCTTCACCTTTGATGACCGTCCCTCATCATTTTATTTCTTCAACCTGATGGCCGTCCCCATCATTACCTTAACCTTTAATCCCCAGAGAATTTTGTTACTATATTTGATGGCCGTCCCCATCATGATCTCTTTATTTCCCCAGCATGTCGGCCGTCCCCGCCATTGCTTTATCCCCAGCAGTCGTCCTCTGCTCAATGGTCGTCCTCTATTGCCCACACTTTATAATCATACTTTATTTCCTTTTACAATCTATATCCCTTTTCTTTTTCACCCAGTGAGTGCAAATTTTGGACTGTCTTTGGTATTCAACCACAAGTTATCTGGTTTGCCTGTTAAGCCGTCGCTTACATCCTGCACAACTAGCTCATGCTTGAATAGGGGCAGCTGTAAACACCCCAAATTTTCCCTCACTAAGTTCACACCATGGCTTGTGATCTTCCATTTGCATAAGTTCAATCATATCATATCATATTGCATTTTTGCTTCACTGCATTGGTTCAAGTCATCTACACCTAGGGTTTGTGATCTGAGCCATCCAAGATTCATCTGAGCTACTCCAAAGGTCTTCAATCATCTCAAGATGGTCTATGTATGTTCAAACATCATATTATAGCCTCCCAAGATCAAGGAAGTCAGAAAATCACAAGAACTTGCAAGGCATGGAAACAAAGCCAGCTTTAACTGCACAGATGACCTAAAATTAGGGTTTTGGTTTCAGAGGCCATAACTCCAAATTTTCTGGTCATTCTTGTTTCTATTGGTCTCAATATTATATAAGGATCATGCATACCAAGTTTGATGGAAAAATTCATTGTGGAAGTCATCTGATCACTGGGTAACTTCTTGAGCAAGTCAGAGCAAAATCAGGGCATCTGAGGCCCCCAACATGGAACTAAGGTGGGTTTTTCATCAAAATGAAGTTATATGGTCTTTATTTGATCATTTAAGTGTTTATAAGTTCACAAATTTGAAGAAAAGTGGGCTAAACCAAAAGTTGCCAAATATGGAAATGACTTGTAATGTAAACTTTCCATTTTGGGAAAGTTTTTCAACCTCCTCTTTCTTAACCAAAAATGCTTCAAATGAAAAATTCTTGGTCATGAAATTTGTAGATTGGATCATTCCCTTTTCAAAAAGTACAAGAACAAGATCTAATTCATTTTGGAACTCAAGTTATGGCTTTCCAAAGTTGGCAAAAATCACATAATTTCATGTTTCATGCCAAAGAGGGATTTTTGCAAAACCTCATGCCAAGCTATTTTATGACTTCAAATGGACTTCTACACATCATAACATCATAGTAAAATTCCTAAAACTCATAATTTCCCAAAGAATTTCACATTTCCATGACTTGTACATGAAGAAATCAAGAAAGGGCCAAACTTTGCCAAAATTGCAAAACCTCCCACAACTTCCCACAAACTTGCCAAATTGCCTCAAACTGATTTCCGTGGCTATCCATGAATCATGCTGCGCCAGATACCCCCTTGTCCTTGGCCTGAAACAGCCCATACCTCAAAGGACAACTTTGTTGACTTTTTTGCAAAACAAGCCATACCAATCACACTATGCCATTACCAACTTTCTGACCAATCACATTACCTTATACTAATCAAAAGCAAGCCAAACATAACAAGAAGCAAGCCTGAACTCTCCCATAACTCAGCATTCACCAAAACCTCCCTCTTTGCATTTTCTATCGAAACACACAACTCAACCACTCATTCTTCAAACCAACACCACCATTCATCTCAACATCAATCATTGATCATTTCCCACCCTTCATTTTGCCCTAAAAGCCATCATACACAAAACACGATTTCCCCCCCCTTTGAACTGAACTTCATCAAACTTCAAAAGGAGGCCACAAACACTTCAGCAAAGCTTCAAAGCTTCTTCAGGGGGATCATTGAAGGTGGTTTGAAGCAAAGAAGCAGCATGAAAGCTCTAGGGTTGAAAGCTTCATCTCAGGTAGCCATGTGAAAACATTTTTCCAGAACCTTTGTTTTAAGTTCTTAATTGGTTGAGTTTGATCCCCTGAGTGTAATGAACTTTGAATTATTGAAAATGGTGAAGAAATGAGGATGTATGGTTTGTCTGAAAGTTTTGCAATTTTTGTTCTTTGATTCGAATCTTGTTAATGACTGAAAATAAATTCTGTTTGATGGTGGATTCAGGTTTAGGGGAGTGAAAGGAATGAATCTGGAGCTTTAGAGCTCCAGAAATGGCCTGGGGAGTGAGATTGAAATTCTCAGGGAAGGGTGTGGCCGGAGAAGATGACCGGAGGTCATTTCCGGCCACCTGAAAGTGCTTAGGTTAATTAGTTAGGGTTAGGGCTTTATTTGAATTTGGGCCGTTAGATGGAGCTTCCCGCGCGTGTTTGTGTGGTCTGGATCTCATGATTAGTTTTAATTTTAGGTTTAATATTTAATTAATTAAGTTTAGGCAGATTTGAACCTGGGCCGTCCAGATGTGCGCCCAGTCAACCTTCCCAAAGCCCAGATCGAATCCTGGCTCTCCATTCAGCATACCTCTCCTTTTATTAATTATTATTTCATTTTCTTTATTTAATCTTGCACGAATTTTTAAAAATAGAAAAAAGACATCAAAAATTCTTAAATTTTTTATCCAGCCTTTAATTAATTTTCAGAACCCAAAAATGTTTTTATTTTTATTTTTAGCATTAAAAAATTATTTTTAAATCATTAAATGTTATTTTTAATTAGTTAATGATAATTAATTAATTAAAAATACATTTAGGTATTTAAAAATCACAAACAAAATCCAGAGAACATTTTCAAACATTTAGAAGCATTTACAAACTCACCACACAAATTTCTTTTTGGTTTTGATCTTACTTTGACAATTTTCAAGTGAATTAGGGTTCTTAAATTTGCATATTTTTAACCCTAACTTCAAAAATTCATAACTTTTGAACCAAAGTGAGTTTGTGAATGATTCATTTTGCATTGTGCTATGCATGGTTTCAAGCATCTAAAAAAATTTTTGTTTCATTTTTATAATGCACTTTCAATTTGTTTGGCATTTTACCTTTAGGATCACCCTTAAAACCCTAGAAACTTAGAAAAATCATAAGTCCTTCTAGGTTAAGATTCTGACCTCCCCCTTTGGATGGAAACTTAGTATAGGTTTAGGGTTCCTTTGAGTTCATTTTCAATTTTTTATCTTGTCATTTGCTTCTGATTTTGAGTTTTGCATCTCATCCTTTCATAAAACCCTAATTTTGTATCTTCTCTTGCATTCATCTTGTATATGCTCGCATTCATGAACTTGCCATGACATTTTATGCATTCACATGACATATAAGACATCTTAGGACACATTAGAATCATGTTTGATCATTGCATCATCCATTTGACATGTTATACTTTCATTTCATTTCATGTGCATTCATGAACTTTCATGCCTCTTTCATGCTTCATTTGCATCTTCACTACTTGTATGATCATTTGCATCTTATGACATACATTTGAATCATCTCTTAGCATCATTTGAATCATGAATTTGCTTCTGGTTTTGGTTTGCATCATTGCATTCATTTCATTTTCATTTCATTTCATTTCATTTCCTTTACTAACTTTTCAGGTGGTAAGTTACTTTGAGAAGTGAATTTGCCTTCACTACTCACAATCTCTTCTCATCTCTCTTATGCATTCATTGCTGCATTTTACTTTGGTATTAGAGTGAGCTTTCTCATTCATGTTCCCTCCTCACTTTATTTCTTCAAGCAACTTATCTTCTTAAGTGAAGTAAGTTGTCTTGCTTCTTTCTGTTTCTCCTCCTTCCATCTTTCTTCTTCCTTGGTGGCTCTTCCTGAAGATCTTCTTGCAAGCCTCATAAACCCTAGGAATACCCAAGCATGATAACAATTAGGGTTTGATTAGTCCCCCATTAGTTTTACCTTTGTGTCATCTTTTGTGTCTTCTCTTCTCACCTCTTAATCAAGGATTAAACCTTAAAGGTTTTAAGGCTTTGTGATTAGGGTTATGCCTGCATCCTTCTCTTAGGATGGAGTGTATAACTTTAATCCTAAGTGTTAAACCCTTAATGTGTTTAAATACTTTAATCAATCCATCTAATAATCACTAAGACATCAAGCTTGTAACTTGGGCCTTGCATTAGGGTTCTAATTCTTCCTTAATTGGTTAAGAAGGACTAACCCTAGTGTTAATGGACAAGTCCCCCTCAAGTTGTCTTACAAACCATAAAACTTGCTTCTTAATCTTACCATTAACTAAAATCCACTTCAATAAAGGCTTTGTTTTGTCATGAGGTTAATCCCTAATCATGGATTAAGTTGAGGTACCTTCCTCAGCTTAAATATTCTCATCTATTATCCTTCTATTAGGATGGTGTAATGGGTCCATTAAATCCTTGATTATGGCTTAAATTCATTACTTAACACTAAACAAAAACTCCAAAAACATTCAAATAATCACAAGTAGGTTAATGATCTTAATCCTACATCATGGTGATTAAGTGTGAGGTGTTTACTTCATACTTAAGGTATTCTCATTACCCCTAATCAAAGGGAAGATGTGATGAGTTTACTAACCCTTGGTTTAGGCTTAAGCTCATTTTTCCTATGACAAATACAAAAAAGCAATAAAAGATTGAAAACACAAAAACAAACAATAATCGTCTCCTCCGGGATTCTTTTCTCACCTCACTCATTCATAAACGAGAACTCGCTTCTTCCGTCTAATGCAAGACAGTTTGCACCTGAGCCAGACAGGTCATACACTTGAGCATAGGCAAGCAAGCAGTTCACAAGTCAATTTATCTTTCAGTCTCTTTGAGTCGAACTACGGTGTTCTGACTTCCTCATTGCACGAGAGGATACGTAGGCATAACTTAAAAGTTATCGAACAAAAGTCTCTATATATTCCCCCTCCTCCAGCTTTATTTTTTTAAGCCTCATAGTCTGTAGCTTGGCAATCTTTCCTTACACTGACACTCCTTCATTTCACTTCACACTGTTTTTGCACTGACACTTGCATCCTTTTCTAGCTTTTGCACACATAATAGCACTGACACTACCCCTTTAAACACAAACTTTCAAGCGTGGATCCCGTCGAGTACGACGGAAAATCTGGGTGCTAATACCTTCCAAGGTTGTAACCAACCCCCTTTCTCAGTTTCTCTGGCTCGCGACCGTCTTATCCATCTTTTCTTAGGTTTATGCAGTATTACCTTTCCTTCGGGATAAAAATGCCTAGCTAGAGACTCTTTTCAGTTCATCTTCATGTTCTCTCTTTCGCCGACCGTTCGTGCTTGTACCGGGATGCAAATCTTTGGGAGCGACATATACCAGGTGACCTGGTGCTGAAAAAGATTCTTCCTCCTCTTAACGATCACAGGGGCAAATGGACACCCAATTATGAAGGACCATTCGTGGTTAAAAATGTTTTCTCAGGTAGGTCCTTAATGCTAACAACAAAGGATGGATAAGACTTCCATTCCCCTATCAACGCAGACGTAGTAAGAAAATACTTCGTGTAAAAAAGGACCCACTGGATAAAAACAGAATAAAGATCCAGGAAAAAATGGGCATCCCGACGAGCCAAAAACAGAATAAAAGGCTCGGGAAAAAATTAGGGAAATATTGAAAAAATGTACACCCGCTGAGTTGAAAAGCCACATCGGACAGCTCAGGCAAAAAGGGGTATCCCGGTGGATTGAAAACCCGAAAGGGCGGTCCACGCAAAAGAGGGACTAACACGAACGACTGTGATCAGCGAAATTCATAATCCATCTGCAACTAAGGTTATTCTAAGGGTTGAATACCTGTTCAATCACCTTTCTCAAGGGGCAGAGCAAGCAGATAGTCTTGAAGATATACGAGTCATAGCCAGGTCGAAACTTGATGAGATCCATTTTTCACATTGCCAATAGGATAGTCTGTTTTCCTTTTTGGCTGTTTCCTCTTTCTAGGGAATTGCTTCCTGATGTAATGCCTATTCATGGTCATGTTCCAAATCAATAAAATTCAATTTTAGTTAGCTTGTGACTATTTGCTTCTTGTTTTTGTTTTTCATCTAACATAGTTTGATTGCGAAAACGTCCAGCAAATTGTGATTTTTTATTGTGTTGTGAACAATCAAATGCTTTCTAACTCATGCAGGAGGACAAAAACATCTAATATAACTCTAAAAAGGGTGTTAAGAGGCCAATATGATGATTCATACCTTAATCCTGAAGCATACACGTCCAAAACTAACTCTCCATGTTGCAAGCATTATCAGTTGTGTTTACGTAGGTGCAGGTACATGCGTTGCTAGCAGAGCTAAAGCAGATTTCCAGGAGGAATATTTCGACAATACTTGAGCAAGAACAGGTGTCCTCCCGTGTGTCTCCTATTATCCTCAGCAGAAGTGAAGGTGATGTTCGTCCCCAACAACAATGGAAAAAGATGTTTGTCCTCCCCAAGCAGAGGTTTTCTTTCAACATAGGGGCAATCCCCAGCAGTACAAGGAATGTCTTTCCTCCCCAACAGGTTGCTTCCTCAGGAGTGCTATACCTCTGGTTCCCAGCCAAGTCAGGAGGCCTTCACTTCCCCATCAGAGTTCAAGAAGGGTCCATCTTCAGCAGGGTCTTGGCTCTCCAATCTCAAAGTCCAATTTATTTTTGGCAGTGGCGGCAGTTCAGAGCCGATGTATCTTTAACAACCTTCCCCGCAGAGTTGTTTCCTCCACACCAGGACTAACTAGATAAATAACTCCTCGCCAGGATCAACCCGATCAATGCAATGATCATCAGTTCTCCCAGTCAAGCCATCTGGGATACTTGCAGTCTCTTTCCAGAAGATCCTTTGCATTTGCTTATGCATAATCATCATTACATGTGCATCCTCTAAAGCGTAGCTGTCATACCTTAATTTTTGACCCTAATATTTTTCGCATCTCATATGCATCTCGCATACAAACAAGATCGCGCACTGGTTCATTTATCCTTCTCGGGTGCTGGTTTATGCCTCGCAGGGGATCACCGTTTTTTATTTGCTTTCATTTGTTTATATTTACTAACCATTAATTAAGACCCAAAAAATATTTTTGTTTATTTTTCTTTCATTAATATTTGCTTTCACATTGAAATCTTGATTAACTTGAGCTAAAGCTTCATCCTTTCATTCTTTTGTTCATCAATTTCAGTAGATCTAAGCTTGTGTTGGTCCAATTTGAAGAAGAGCTTTTGGTAATTCATCTTCCTCAATAAACCCATATTCACCATCAACATTCAAGATGTATATCTTTGGTGCTTTTGTTTCTAGATCCTTTGGATCTTTATTTGTTGTTTGATTGCAGGGATTCCACTGTATTTTTGTGTTAAATTCGTGCAAATTCAGATCATGATCATCCAATGTTTGATAAAAGGTTTCAAAATGGATCATGCTGAATTTTATGCATTTTTACAGCTTTTGGTACAATGTTAACTAGTTAACCAATTGGTTAACCGGTTAACCAGTTATAAAACAGCGTAAATATTCAAAATCTGCTTGCGTTAACCGGTTAACCAATTGGTTAACCGGTTAACACAAGTCAGAATGGTGTTTTTGGCTTGTTTCAAGCCCCTTTTTGGTTCCTCTTTCTTCTTCTTCTTTCCTCCTTTTTATTTTTACCTTGGGAAGCACTTTTGGGAGTGATTTCTCCTTAATTTCAATGAACTTTGGGTGTAGATTAGAGTAGTTAATGTTCATTAATTCAAAACTACCTTTAAGTGGATTATTCAATTCATTTAAGGTACTTTGCAATAGTGATACATTTTCATGCTTGAATCCACCAAGAAGAGTGATTGAACTTAAGGATGGAAGAATACCATAAGTGCGGCTCAATTTGGTATTCACCTTTAGTTTTGTGCAGTATCGCATTCGGATAACGATTTACATATCGATTATCTCGCATGCATTAGCACTAATATTATGCACCTTAATTGGTGGTGGCCGGCCTCATTTGTAGGGTAATTACTTCGTAAATTACTCGGCGATTTCTTAACATAGACCTAAATGTGTCCCGACTTCGAAATAAAAATCTAATTGGGTACTTGCACTTTCGTGGACCGGATCACTTGTTGATCGCGTAATCCCAAAGTGGTTAATCATATTGCATTAATAATTGAGACTTATGAATGTTTGATGCGTAGGTGCTTTGGGTCTCCCAATCGCCTTTCAAATTTCATTGAATTCGGTTCGATTTGCCTTGATTAATCGCTATAGTGTAAGATGCTAAGCGGATCCGGTTGCCTTTCGATTTTGGTTACTCTTTTGGTTGTGGTTGATTAAGTTCACCATACCATTATTATGTAAATATTATTATACTATTACTACTATTAATATTTTAGATTCTTGCACTTTAATTCTTTTGCTACTAACATTTAAATTCTTGCACTTTTATTTGCTTTTATTTTATTTTGCTTGACTATGCTTTATTCATCCATTATCATGTTTATTATTTGCACTTATTTTTTTTGTTTGTTATGTTGATTTCCCTTTTGTCCATTTGGACACAAAAACATTAATAAAGGATTAAACTTCTAAAAGACTTGTGACTTTAATTTTGGACTATGGCCACTATCCTTAGCATTGGACTTGGAGTTTTGGACCTAGATTCTAGGATCATTCCTTTGCTTGAGCTATTATGGATTGGAGACTTTAGCCGATTTAGTCCATTTATTTTTAAAGATGGAATCCTATTGTTTCGAAGATGGTTCGCCATACGGTTTGATCGTTCTTCCCTTAACCTTTACTTTCAAGTCTTAGGATAATCCCTTCATATCATCCCATTCTTAAATTTTCAAATCTTCTTCCTATTTCAAAAACCTTCTTTGTTTTCAAACCTCAAATGTTGTCACAATCAAACCTTGACTTAGGTCAAGCGGTTTTACCTTTTCGATTTCATTTCTTAATAAATGCTAAACCACATAAGTATATCAAAACTTTCTTTTCAAAACACTTTAAAAAATTCAAACTCATTCAATTGTTTTTTGTGCCCTCGTGCACTTTCCATTTTTATGTTTAGATATGATCCATTCTTTCTAGTGGAATTATTTGCTAAAGAATGCCGACTTATCTTTACATTTTAAAATCAATCCGACACATTATTTCTTTTCACATTTTGTACCACGAACTACGAGGTTTTGATCTCGCATTGCACTTTGTGGGTAAGTAGGCATGAGGTGGTAAGCCTCTCCAAACACAAAAATCTTTAAAAAAACATTTATCTTCTCATCTCTTCAATCGCATTTTAAAACAAACCATTTTCAAACCAAAAAAGCGATAAATATTTCAAAGGGCTCCCATGGAGTACCACTGACATTTTGGGTGCGTAAAACCTTCCCAATCTGTAACCTATCCCCTTACCCGTTCTCTGTTCGATTCTTTTAGCTTTATGCTTTTAGATTCATTAGGTTTTATTCGCTATTTTTCCCTTTTCCATTTGGAATAAAATAAAAGCGCGGTGGCGACTCTGTTTACCTTGGGTTAAGTTAACCAATAACTTACACTCATGATTTTACCGCTACAGAAAAGTGGCGACTCTGCTGGAGAGTCAATCTCTAAGTGGATTCGGCCTACTTTGATTTGTTTACTGCTTTTGTTTGATTTGTTTGTTACTTGTTTGTTCTGTTTCGGTTTTGGTGATCCTCTGTGAGTGAGATAGATTCTAACCCGGATCTGAGTTGAACTTATGATAGGACGGCGATATTCGAAGCCATACGCGATGGAGTAGTCCAAAGCGATATCAATTTGATAATCTCCACTCGGTTAGGCTCTCTTGGATTATCAATGTCATGATGAGTAATTATACGCGGCATTATTTTCAGACCTTCAGCTGATCATACTGAGGACCGTAGAACGCTTAACCAATCCAAGCCAATTTAGGAACATAGTGCGGAAACTATCCGGGTGTAAACCTAAGGTGGTTGTCACGCGATACTACACTCGAACGAGGTCTATTTTAAGAATGTTATCGGTTGGGGAGTAATCCAACGTACCGATAAAATTCTAAAGATGGCTCTTAACTCCGGGAACCTCTGTTAGCACCCTTTTGGTTTTTTTTGCAGGTACAATGAAGACAAACCTTAGTACATGCCTTTGTGGGTTGTTGGTTCTTATCCCTTGACTCCATGCTCGTGATCTGAACCTTTGAACATGTGTGCTTTGCGTGATCTTGTTTGTGGTTGTTGCATCTACATATTCATCATGATCATCATCACAACCATTTTTCAAGGAAAACAATTCCGATTATTGCAAATATTGAAAAAAGTAAATATTGCTTTTTGTCAAGATTTTTCATGACCACATCTTGATGTTAACCATGTTTGCAATAATTGAGTTGTTTCTTTGAAAAGGGAAGTGAACATTGCATATCATTGCATCCTCGCATATTCTTGCGTTCATCCGAGTTGTGTGGGAACTCATCCTGGTTGTTTCCTTCTTTAGTTGTCTATTGATCTGTCAAGCTGTCTCCTCACCACAGATACGGTACTAGAACTACTAACAGATTGAGAGCTATCAGATTGAGAATGGAAAACCAAGAACAACATAACCTGGAAGTCCGGATGGAGATTAATGAGTTGAAGGTCAGTATGACCAGGCTCTTTGAAATGATGCAAGTTCTGATTGCTCGAGGTGAACCACCTCAAAAGACTGTTATCTCTGAAGTTTTTACTGCTGTTGTTGACCCTCCTGTGATTCAGCAACCGGCTTCTACTTGGCCAGATGTTGGGTTACCTCCGGATTGCGTGCCAGCTGCTGCTATTGCTCAAATGGGTGGTCCATCTGTTGTCCCAGTCTTTTCAGCTCCTACTTTTGTCGACCCTCAACCTGTTGTGCACACTACTGCTCAGACTACTTATCAGAATTCTCCTTTTTTGTACCAGGCTGCTGGTCCACAAGCTGAAAGTCAGGGTGAACCTGGATATATGGATGAAGTTAGAGAGCAATGTTTGACTCTTGAGAAGAGGGTAAAAGGTCTAGAAGGAAAAGATGTCTTTGGTGCTGCTGCAATAGACATGTGTTTGGTGTCTGACCTAGTTTTGCCTGATAAGTTCAAAGTTCCTGTATTCGAGAAATACAATGGTCATACTTCTCCAAAGATTCATCTGCGGATGTATTGTCGCAAAATGGCTGCACATGCCAAGGATGACAAGCTTCTTATTCATTGTTTTCAAGATAGTCTGAGTGGCGCTTCTATGAAGTGGTATGTTGGACTTGAAAAGAGTCACATCCGAAGCTGGAAGGATTTATCTAATGCTTTCGTAAGACAGTATAAGTACAATCTGGACATGGCGCCTGACCATCGTCAACTTCAAAACATGTCACAGAAAGAGAAAGAATCGTTCAAAGAGTACGCTCAGCGTTGGAGAGAGCTAGCTGCTCAAGTGGAGCCACCTTTGGCCGAAAAGGAATTAACTGGTTTGTTCATGGAAACTCTTCAACCGTTCTTTCGGGAGAAAATGGTAGGAAGTGTTTCATCTGGTTTTTCTGACCTAGTCACTATTGGAGAAAGGCTAGAGGAAGGTATCAAGAAAGGTAAGATTACCAATGCTGAATCTTCTAATGCTGTAAGAAAGTCTCATGGGAACTTTCAAAAGAGAAGAGATGGTGATACTTATGCTGTTTCAACTGAGAGGAAGCCTTATCGCCCGCAACAACGATATGTTCAACCATATGTAGCTGCAGTAGCTCCTGTTGTCAAAGCTCAACCTGCTCAAGCTCAAGTTCAAGTTCGAGCTCAACCCGTTCAAGCTCAAGTTCAAGTTCGAGCTCAAGCTCAGGCTCCTCATCCTGTTGCTGGACAAAATCAGTATCGTAATAGGCCAAACTTTGATCCTATCCCGATGACTTACACTGATTTGTATCCTTCCTTGAATAAGAGTGGTATAATTACTACTAGGCCTCCGCCTACTGTTCCAGATCCTCTTCCAGCTAACTATAGATCGGATCTTCGCTGCGAGTTTCATCAAGGTGAAACTGGTCACGACTTGGAACACTGCTTTGCACTGAAGGCTAAAGTGCAAGAACTTATCAGGAACAACATATTTTCCTTTCATGACACAAATCCTAATGTTGTCAATAATCCTTTGCCGAAGCATGATAAGTGAATCTTCTAGAAGAATTCAATAGTCAAATTTTCTTCAAGGCTAGAATCTCAGACGGGACATCTCATCCTTTTTGCTGATGGATCACTAGGCCATTGTTTCTTTATGTTTGCATTTTTCTTCAATTGTATTAAGTTGTTTGCTCTTAAGCTTGTTTGTACTTTCATGTTGATTTTAATGAAATGAGCATTGCTTTGTTTTGATTCAATTTCATTTACTATTTTCATATTTATACTTTACATTTCAAGTTCATTTATCTTTTCTCATGCTTTTACAATGATTGGGGGGAGGATGATGAAAACGAGATACCCATAATTGTTGTTAGTATGCTTTAAATTGAGACTTGGATGATGATATACATGCATTATTTCAAATCCCAAACACTGGAGAAATAAGGAAGTTAATCCCTTGTCAACCCTTTTGAGCCTTGAAGTTGGAGTTTCTTTCTATTCGAAAAAACCCGCAATTTTAACCCGAGGATGGGTAGTTCTCAATTAATTCGAATGTGTATTCAATTAAAGGAGAATCATTCAAGAAACCTTTCAATAAAGGTTGCAATCTCAAACTTTCCTTCGTACACATCAAAAAGTGTTGAAGATGTCTCAATTCAAAAGCCAATGATGATTCATCGTAATCATTAAGCCAGACAGTCACTATCTCAAAAAAAATGGTGATATTGAAAAATGGATAAAACAAAATCAAAGTCTGCTAAGACAAAACTTATGAAGGAGACTTAGGCAAAACAATTGGGGCATCCCGCCGGCTGTAAGTTGAAATGACACAGTTTAGGCAAAAGTTAGGGATAATAAAAAGAAAGATTTGTCAAGAGGTCATCAAAATCCTCAGAAAAAATAAGATGAGTGGACCAAAGTCCTCACCAGAAATAAAAAAACAAAAAAACAAAAGGGTAGATGTGACTGCTATCTCAAAACCCTTGGCTTACGAACCATCTTCATCTGTGTAATCCCAAATTTCTTAGAACTTGAATGCATAGGCTGAATTAATTGAATGTAGGACTGGAGTTCATCACGAAGTTGGGTTGGGTACAAAATAAAATTTGAGCCTATACTCTGTGTTTCATAAACCGTGAACCAGACCACGTTACAACCTTCAAAAGTCCTAATTGAATCCAGGTTTCTTTTGAAAAGCATACTACAACAAGGTTGCATAAACTGACTCCCAAGTTCGTTACCAATCATTTGTTTCTTACCTTTGCTTTATCTTTAATTTTGTCTCAACCATCGTGTTTTGACGATGTTTTCATTTACTTTACATCAAAAAATGATTTCAAACTTTAAATTGAACTTTGCATTAAAATTACCAGGTTTGTACAAACACTTTTTATTTGCAAATAAAGTTTCCTCATTAAGGAATTTTCAAACAGTTGAGAAACTTGGTCAGTGATCTTATCAGGGGAAAGTCCTTCCCAGATCCTATGGTTCAAGAGTTGTTGCTCAGTGCAAGTTATTCTCAAATTTGGTTAGTCAGAATATCTCTGCAAGATTCATGCTGGGCTTATTTTATCAATATTCATTTCAAGAACTGAAGCCATGATTAGTTTATTCTCTCGACAGTTATCTCAAAGATTTGATTAATTTTCTCCGGCAGTAGTCAGGAACTGAATCCATTATCAGTTTACCTTCATCAATCATTGAACTTGAGGCAATCTTCTTCAAGAATCTCCAAGCAGCTTTTTATGACTTTTCTCAAAAGATTTTCCACTTGGTACAATTTACCAGTGTGACAGAGATTTGTTCAACAGTAGCATCTCTAATCTCCAAGCAGAATGGTAGTGATCTCCGTGTTGAGGAATCAATCTTCCATCTTTTTCACTCCCCAACAGAGTATAAACTTGTTGATTTCCACTCCTCTAAGAGTCTAAACTGGTTGTCATCATTTTCTCTCATATTATCTCCTTGGGTGTGTTATTCCCCATTCTTGTTAACCATTGCATATTTAAGTGTGTTATTCCTCATTATGCGTTTTCTTGGATGTGTTATTCCCCATTCTTGTTAAAGTTTGCATATTTGAGTGTGTTATTCCTCATTATGCGTTTTCTTGGGTGTGTTATTCCCCATTTCCTATATCTTTGCATATTTGAGTGTGTTATTCCTCATAATGCGTTTTCTTGGGGGTGTTATTCCCCATTTCCTATATCTTTGCATATTTGAGTGTGTTATTCCTCATTATGCGTTATCTTGGGTGTGTTATTCCCCATTTTTGATATACGTTGGCATATTCGAGTGTGTTAGTCCTCATTATGCGTTTCTCGAGGTCTTGTTGTTTTCAACATCTTACCTTGTGATCAAAGTCCAACTTACTTGACATTTATATTTGCCTCTCCAGAACCTTTTCGTTACCTACTTGTTATTTCTTCTCAGATTATTACACCTTTTTTCGATGCCATTCTCAGATGTCCATAGTGAAGTCATCATTGATTTGATGTACTGTCCCAAACTTTTTCCCATTCTCATTCAGTTCTGTTCCTGAATGTTGTGATTCACTTTTTTATCTGATTGCTATTCTCAGACGTTGTGATCACTTTCCTTCCGATTGCTATTCTCATATTCCCATGTTGGAGTCATCATTAATTTGATGTACTTTCCAGAACTTTTCCCATCTCATTCAGTTCTGTTCCTGAATGTTGTGATTCACATTTTTATCTGATTTCTATTCTCAGATGTTGTGATTACCTTTTTCTGATTACCATTCTCGGATATCCCTAGTAAAGTCAGTAGTGTCATCCTTGGATGCTTTTGGTGTACTTTTTCGGGACTTGTCTCACTTCATTCAATGCCATTCTTGGATGTTGCGATGCTTTCTGTCCAATTGCCATTCTTGGACATTTTCGTCTCAGCTGAGCCATGTTGTGGTACCTAGCGTGCTGTTTTTTCTCCCCCGTCGGAGTCTTATGCTCCTTATCCCCAACGTTTATTCTTTTTCATGTGCAGTTTTGTTCCTCACAGATTTCTATGCATTTTATATCCTTTCATATCATTTTACATGTTATCAGTTCATATCGTTCGTTTCATTTCATTTCATTTCATTCCATTTTTTGGCATCTTAGGATAAAAAATTTGGGTTTTTGATATTTAAGTATCTTCCATCTTGTCGAAACGAAGATTTCAATCTTCATTATCTCTCGATTTAAGAAACTTAAATAAGGGCATCTGTCATACCCTAATTTTTGACCCTAAGATTTTTCGCATCTCATCTGCATCTCACATACAAACAAGATCGCGCACTGGTTCATTTATCCTTCTCGGGTGCAGGTTTATGCCTTGTAGGGGATCACCGTTTTTTATTTGATTTCATTTGTTTATGTTTACTAACCATTAATTAAAATCCAAAAAATATTTTTTTTTTCTTTCATTAATTTTTTTCCAGGAAGAGGAACCATTGAAAATGCCAAAAATAGCAGTCCTGCAGCTCGAGTGAATTTCACAGACAAAAGTCGAAGACGATCCGCAAATAATTCAAATTTATCCGATCGAGGATTTCCCAAGTTAATTGATTCATTCAAAGGATTTCCAAGGTTCATGTGTTTATTTCTTCGACGTACAAAAAAAGAATCGAGCCAGAATAACCAAGCAACCTCATTTGAATAAAATATTCAAATTTTGGCTTGGTTAACCGGTTAACCAGTGCGAAATTTGAATACTTTATTCAAATTTATCACCCTTAGATCATTGATTTAATTGGAATATTCTAGATCCATTGGTTTCTGATTTCTCTACATCATTCCTACCATAAACCCTCACTAATCACCACTCTTTTCCATTTCCCACCAAATTTTCAATTACCAAACCTAATTTGAATTACCAAAGCAAGCTCCATTCCACCAAATTCCCATACCTAAAGTCTTTAAATAGGACCATAATTTCATTCATTCACCAAGCTTTAGAGAGCCAAATTCACCTTGCAAAAATTTCTACAAGCTTTTTGATAGCCACAAAACCTCTTGCAAAATACTCCCCCAACACCAAAATTCTCAAAAGCTCACTTTCTTTCTTTTGAAGTTATCAAGAATTCACATTGAATTCTTGATTAACTTGAGCTAAACCTTCATCCTTTCATTCTTTTGTTCATCACTTTCAGTAGATCTAAGCTTGTGTTGGTCCAATTTGAAGAAGAGCTTTTGGTAATTCATCTTCCTCCATAAACCCATATTCACCATCAACATTCAAGATGTAGATCTTTGGTGCTTTTGTTTCTAGATACTTTGGATCTTTATTTGTTGTTTGATTGCAGGGATTCCACTATATTTTGGTTTTAAAATTCGTGCAAATTCAGATCATGATCATCCAATGTTTGAGAAAAGGTTTCAAAATGGATCATGCTGAATTTTCTGCATTTTTACAGCTTCTGGTACAGCATTAACCGGTTAACCAATTGGTTAACCGGTTAACCAGTTTCAAAACAGCGTAAATATTCAAAATCTGCTTGCGTTAACCGATTAACACAAGTCAGAATGGTGTTCTTGGCTTGTTTCAAGCCCCTTTTTGGTTCCTCTTTCTTCTTCTTCTTTCCTCCTTTTTATTTTTACCTTGGGAAGCACTTTTGGGAGTGATTTCTCCTTAATTTCAATGAACTTTGGGTGTAGATTAGAGTAGTTAATGTTCATTAATTCAAAACTACCTTTAAGTGGATTCTTCAATTCATTTAAGGTACTTTGCATTAGTGATACATTTTCATGCTTGAATCCACCAAGAAGAGTGATTGAACTTAAGGATGGAAGAATACCATAAGTGCGACTCAATTTGGTATTCACCTTTAGTTTTATGCGGTATCGCGTCCGGATAACGATTTACATATCGATTATCTCGCATGCATTAGCACTAACATTATGCACCTTAATTGGTGGTGGCCGACCTCAATTGTAGGGTAATTACTTCGTAAATTACTCGGCGATTGCTTAACATAGACCTAAATGTGTCCCGACTTCGGAATAAAAATCTAATTGGGTACTGTCGCTCCCGATAAGTGGGACAAGGCCCAGATAAAGGTACAGACGCGAACGGTCGGCGGGAGGGACAATGAGAACACACAGCCGTGAACTCACTGGAGATGAATAGAGTCGCCAGCTAGGCATTTTTATCCCGGAGGAAAGGTAATGCTGCATAGACCTAGAAAGAGGTGGATAAGACGGTCGCGAACCAGAGAGACTGAGAAAGGGGGTTGGTTACAACCTGGGAAGGTATTAGCACCCAGATTGTCCTCCGTACTCGACGGGATCCACGCTTAAAAGATTTGTGTTTTAAAGGGGTAGTGTCAGTGCAATTTGTGTATAAATGAACTGGAAAAGGATGTACAGGTGTCTGTGTAAAAGAAGTGTGAAGTGCAGTATGTACAGTGTCAGTGTAAGAACAAGAATAAGATGCTCAAGATCATGAGGCTAAAGAATGAAATTGAAAGGAGGGGGAATATACAGAGACTTTTGTTCGATAACTGTTAAGTTATGCCTACGTATCCTCTCGTGCAATGAGGAAGTCAGAACACCGTAGTTCGACCCAAAGAGACTGAAAGATGAATTGACTCGTGAACTGCTTACTTGTCTATGCTCAAGTGTATGACCTGTCTGGCTCAGGTGCAAACTGTCTTGCATTAGACGGAAGAAGCAAGTTCTCGTTTATGAGTGAGGGTGATGAGAAAAGAATCTCGAAGGAGACGATTATTGTTTGTTTTTGAATTTTCAGTCTTTTATTGCTTTTGGAAGTTTGTCATAAGTTAATGAGCTTAAGTCTAAACCAATGGATTTAGTAAACTCATCACATCTTCCCTCTGATTAGGGGTAATGAGAATACCTTAAGTGTGAAGTCAGATTCTCACACTTAATCACCTTTGATATAGGATTAAGATCATTAACCTACTTATGATTATTTAGATGTTTTTGTGGTTTTTGTTTAGTGTTAAGTAATGAGGTTAAGCCATAATCAGGGATTTAACAGACTCATTACACCATCCTAATAGAAGGATAATATATGAGAATGTTTAAGCTGAGGAAAGCTCCTCAACTTAATCCATGATTAGGGATTAAACTCATGACAAAACAAGCCTTTATTAAGTGGATTTTATTTAATGATAAGATGATGAAGTGAGTTTTATGATTTGATAAGATGATGAAGCCTTCTTAACCAATTAAGGAAGAATTAGAACCCTAATGCAAGGCCCAAGTTACAAGCTTGATGTCTTGATGATTATTAGATGGATTGATTAAAGGATTTAAACACATTAAGGGTTTAACACTTAGGATTAAAGTTATACACTCCATCCTAAGAGAAGGATGCAGGCATAAGCTTAATCACAAAGCCTTAAAGCCTTTAGGGTTTAGTCCCTGATTATGAGGTAAGAAGAGATGACTCAAAAGAGACACAAAGGTAAAACTAAGAGAGGAGACTAATCAAAACCCTAATCATTGTCATGCTTGGGTGTTCCTAAGGTTTGTGAGGTTTTCAAGAGGAGTCTTCAATGGAACCACCAGGAAGCAGATGAAAGGATCAAGAGAAGCAAAGTAACTTGCTTCATTCAAGAAGTCAAGTCACTTGAAGAAAGAAAGTGGGAAGAAGAAGAATGAGCAAGCCCAAACTCAAACACATATAAAAATGCAGCATGGATGCAAGAGAGAGATGAGAAGAAAGTATGAGAAGTGAAGGCAAATTCACTTCTCAAAATCACTTACCACCTGAAAGATTAGAGAAGAAATGCAATGCAATGCAAAATGGGATGGAATGACATGATGCAAACCAAAACCAGAAGCATATATGTGATGTTAATGATGCCATGAGATGCTGCAAACCAGAAACAAAACATGTGGATGATCATACAAGCTTATGAATGCAAATGAAGCAAGTTAAGAACCAAGAACATACATGAAAAGTTATGAGATGCATATGGCATACAACATGACAAATGCAAGGTGCAATGACCAAACATGCTTTCAATATGTCTTATGATGTTAAATGAATCAAATGGAGGCATGGAATGTCATGGCAAGTCATGTTATGCAAGAAGATGCAAGATGGATGCATATGGAAGCCCAAATTAGGGTTTATGAACAATACATCAAACACAAACCAAAACCAGAAGCAAACAACATTATAAAAAATTGAAAATGAACTTAAAGGAACCCTAATCCTATACTAACCCACTGCCCAAGGGAGAGGTCTCAACTCTTAACCAATTTCAAGTTATGATTTTTACAAGTTTTCTAGGGTTTTAGGGTTCCTAAACAAGAAAATTATCAAACAAATTGAAAATGAAAGATCAAATCATGGCCATTTAATCTCACAAACTACATGCTAAACACAATGCAATGCAAAAAGAATCAAAGTCCAACTCTTCATGATTAGGCAGAAATGATTTTTTGAAGTTTGGATCAAAATAATGCATAAAAATGATTTTAATTCAATGAAAAATTCTCAAAATGCATCAAGATTAAAAAATAAATTTGGTTTGAAGGTTGGACAATGTTTCTAAATGTCTTAAAACATTTCATGAATTTTTGGTGATTTTTAAATACCTAAAAGTATTTTTAATAAATTAATTTTCATTAATCAATTAAAAATAAACTTTTAAATATTTAAAAATACTTTTTTAATGCTAAAAATGAAAATAAAAATATTTTTGTGTTTTAAAAATTAATGAAACTCTTGACAAAAAGTTTCATAATTTTTAAATGGTTTTTACTATTTTAAATAAATTGAACAAAACAAAACTAAATAAATGAATTAAAAATGAAATAAAGAGGAAGTATGCGCAATGGAGGGCCAGGATCCATTCTGGGCAAAAATTTGTTGACTACGCGCGCAGATCAATGGATCATATTCAAACTGGGCTAATCTCATTTAATTAATTAAATTAAACCTAATTAAAACTAATGACATGATCTGGGCCATTGGATGCACGCGGGAAAAGACTTAGTCAACTCATCCAACGCCTGAAATTTAAACTGGAAGCCCTAACCCTAATCACACATTAATGACTCTCAGGTCACCGGAGACGAACTCCGGTCGTCTTCTCCGGTGACCTCCCTCCCTGAGAAACTTCAAATCCTTCCCTAGGTCATTTCTGGAGCTCTAAAGCTCCAGATTTGTTCCTTTCACTCCCATAAACTCAATCCCACCCTCATTTCTCATTTATTTCTAGCCATAACCAAGAATCGAAGCCAAGAACAAAAACTGCCAAAATTTCAGACAAGCAATACAACTTCATTTCTCAACCATTTTTAATAATTTCAAGCTCAGTGTGATCAGTGAAGCATACTTAATCAATTAGAAACAATAAATAGAGGTTCTGAAAAAATGGAATGCCATAGCTACCTGATTCGAAGCTTTCAAAATAGGAGCTTCTGGGCCAGTTTCTTGCTTCTAAACAACTCCAATGACCTCTCCAAAGTGTTTGCCAGGCTTGCTTGAAGTTTATTTGGGCTGATTGAAGAGTTTGCTTGAGTTCTGTTCAATGGGGGGCAGAAATCGTATTTGGGATTCTGGAGGTTTTAGGCTATGGTGATGGATGCTTTTTGATTAGAGGAACATGTTGAGTTGATCTATGAAGTGGGTTTTTGTGTTTGTGAGTTGTGTGATGAGATTCGAAGGTTTTTGCTCAAGGGAGAGTTTTTGTGAATGGTGTGTTGCGTTCTGTTTCAGCCTTGCCTCTTGTTATGTTTAGCTAGCATTTGATCCACATAAAAAACTCTCATTGGTCAGATGATGTGACCTGCCCTTTATTGATTGGTATGGTGCCTTTTGCAAAATGTCAACTTTGGTGTAAGGAGGGTATGGGCTACATTTCTAGCTTGGTACAAAAGGCTTGTCTTGTGCAGCATGGTGAGGGGAGAGGGCTAGGGTGGTTCAGCAGCCAAGGCAACAAGTGGGTGAAGTGTGATGATGGTTTTTTTGCAACTTGCTTGCTTTTGAAACTTCATGAAAATATCTTGCTCCAAAGGCCAAAACAAATGAGAAACCCTTGGCCCATTCTGATTTTTAGGTCACATGTGATGTTTGTGTAATGGTTAGACATGAATTAGAAGTCACAAATGCCTTGGTACAAAGTTTTTTGCAAGTTTCTCATTTGGTGCATATCTTGAAAATTAGTGATTTTTGCCAACTTTGACACACCATAACTTTTGATCCAAAATGAATTAGGTCATGTTCTTGTACTTTTTGAAAAGGGAAAGATCTAATCTACAACTTTCATGACCAAAGTTTTTCCATTTGAAGCATTTTTGGATCAAAAAGCAAGGGTTGAAAAAGTTGCATAAAATGACATTTCATTAAAAGTCAACCATGCCCTAAAAAGTCAACTTTGCAAAAACTTGTAATTCTTGAATTTTGTGAACTTCAACCTTCTTCCATGATCAAATAAAGATCATATACACTCAAAATGATGAAGATCACCCCTTGGTTGGGTCATTAGGGGCCTCAGATGCCCTGATTTTGCACTGACTTGTCCAGAAAGTCAACTCTTGATCAGATGACTTCCCCATGGAATTTCTTCATGAAAATTGATATGCATACTCCCTATACCATATAGAGACCAATAGAAACAAGAATGACCAAAAAAATTGGAGTTATGGCCTCTGAAACCAAAACCCTAATTTTAGGTCATCTGTGCAGTCAAGCCTGGCTCTGCCTCCATACCAATCCCAGTTCTTGTGATTATTTGGCATTCTTGACTTTGGGAAGATATAATATGATGCTTGAACACATATAGACCCCTTTGAAGTGATTGATGATCTTTGGAGTGGCTCAAGAGGCTCTTGGATTGCTCAGGTCACAAACCCTAGATGCAAATGACTTAGAACCAATGCAAAGACTCAAAATTGTGGTATGAGATATTATGATTGTGTTTATGCATATGAAATGATCACAAGCCATGGTGTGAATGGGTGAGGGCAAATTTGGGGTGTTTACAGCTGCCCCTATTCAAACATGAGTTAGCTGTGCAGGTTGTAAGCAACGGCTTAACAGGCAAACAAGATAACTTGTGGTTGAATACCAAAGACAGTCCAAAATTTGCACTCACAAAATGAAGAAGAAAAGGGATATAGATTGTAAAAGAAAGTAAAGTATATGGTAAAGTGTGGGCGACGGAGGACGACCGTCGAGCAGAGGACGACTGCTGGGTAAAGAGCAATGACGGGGACGGCCGACATGCTGGGAAGAATGCGGAAAATAAGGCAATGACGGGGACGGCCGAGATGCTGGGGATAAAAGAATTATGATGGGGACGACCATCAAGATAAAGCTGTAAAATTCTCTAAGGATTAATGAAACATGATGGGGACGGCCATCAAGTTCATAAAGCAAAGCAACCAACGATGGGGACGGCCATCGGGCTGAAAAGAAAAGGGACCACGACGGGGACGGCCATCGGGTTAAAGAATAAATGAAATAAACAGATGATGAGGTACGGTCATCAAAGGTGAAGGACGATCACCTAGCAGGGGACGGCTGCTCTGTTGGGGATAAGATGAGGGACGGTCATCAAGAGGTGGAGGACGACCACCTAGCAGGGGACGGCTGCTCTCGGGGCTTATCATGACATAGGACGAATGTCAGATAACCAAAATCAACAATGGGGACGGCCATTGGATAAAATGATGAAGGACGATCATCAAGAGGTGGAGGACGACCACCTAGCAGGAGACGGCTGCTAAAATATCAACGATGGGGACGACCATCGGATGAGCATGATGGAGGACGACCATCAAGAGGTGGAGGACGACCACCTAGCAGGGTACGGCTGCTCTCAGGGTTTATCATGACACAGGACGAGTGTCAGAAAAAGAAAATTTGCTTTGTTAGCGATCTACTGGGGAGTAGTAAACACGGACGAATGTTTATATCCAAGAAACAAAAGGTGTAAGTGTTTAGATGTTTGTGTATAGATTAAAGATGCGGACGAGCATCCTTAAGACTATGATACGGACGAGTATCATGGTAGAAACAAATACTGACGCGTGTTCAAGGATGATGATACGGACGAGTATCAACTGGTTAACAGAGAACACGGACGAGTGTTGAATCTGAGAGGATTCTTCTGGGGAATAGTAGACACAGGCGAGTATCTATATTCAAGAAGACAGAAGCGTTTGACACAGTGTATGGATTAAAGATGCGGACGAGCATCCTTAAGACTATGATACGGACGAGTATCATGTAGAAACAAACGCTCGACGCATGTTCTGAGATGATGGTACGGACGAGTACCAACTGGTTAACAAAGAACAAGGACTAACATCGAATCTGCGGGGATATAAGTGGTATATACAAGATACGGACGAGTATCTGTATGAGAGTGAGTGGTGTATAGATGAGTGTCTAACTGTTGGGGAGTGCGACACAGACGAGTGTCAAGAGTGTAGTATGAATAAGTATCTGATATACAAGGTATAGATGACTGTGCTGGGGATATGACACGGACGGGTGCCAAAGGATTGTATATATAAGTATATGTGAGTGCAAAGAGGACGTCTTTGGCTTTCTGCTGGGGTTATGACACAGACGGGTGTCAAACAGTATCTGTAATGCGAGCGGTTTTGTTTGTACAGAGTGTTCAGGTGATCTTGCTGGGGAGTGATGACACGGACGGGTGTCAAAAAGGGGGTATATATACTGGTGTTTGTGAATGTGAGGCAACTGATTTTGCCGGGGTACTTCTGCTGGGGATGTGGAGGGAAGTATTCTGTATATTGACGGATTGTCATTATTCACAAGTGTTGATTCAAAACATGGCTTATGAATATGCTATATGTTTGATTTTTGCCATAATGCTCCGTATTAAAACGGAATGCTATGCTTTGTGGGTGAGCATGATGCGAATGCTATGATTATGCGAGGATACCAAACCGGGATCCAGATCCCGTTGCTGCGAAAATCTCTGGCCGATCTGTTTGAAATGGACATCCCAGCTGGGGGTGAGATCATTGGTAGATCTGATGAGATGCTATCTGCTTGGGGATTCGGGTCACTGATAGACCTATCCTGACAATGAGGGACCCAACTGGGGTTTGTAGAAGCCTTCTTTACTCTGTTGTGATCCTTCATGCGTTGCTCTTCTGGATAGAGGCTGAAACTCTGTGGGGAGATAGCTCCTTGACTTTTGTACTCGGCTGAGGATGAAATGGCAACTCGGCTGGGGAGAAAAGAGGAATCACTGCAAGACCTCCCTAGAAGTTCTGTTGAGGTGGATTCTTGACTCAACCGGGGATATGGGTGTCTTCTGTGATGCCTGGCAACTCTGATGGGGAGAAGTAATAAGTGGCAACTCAGCTGGGGAGAACACACTTTGGGTGCTGAGTGTTGATTTGTCAATTTGCCGGAGTGAAGCCTTCGTGCCCCAAGTTGCGTTTTGGATACCTGCAATCCTGCAAAGATATAGAAACGCACCAAATAATCCCGAGGTATCCCTTACTGGATTCCGTCATAGGAGTTTAGATACTTCTGAGAGTAAGCATATTTCCTGCAAGCACGTTTTTATTTGAAGATACACATCTGTATTCATGCAATCAGTTTTTTCTTTAAGACATCAGACATTTTTTGCAAATAAATGGAAATGTATAAGACGAGATTTGACTGAAAATCTGATTTTTATTAATTCATATGCCCTGAATTGGCGAGATACAGTCAAAGAAACAAATCTCCTGAAATGAGGAGATTGTTACAAATTGAGAAACAAAATGCTGGCAATGTTGATGACGCTCTAAGAAGCTTCCCTTTACTATGACTCGTATGACTTTTGACGTTCTTCTCATCTGGCTTTCTGAAGAATGTTGATTCTGATTGAAGCTTGATCCTTTCGAAGCTTACCAAGTTGTAGGTGATACAGACGAATTCAGAATGCAGTTGTTCTCTTATTCCCTTATTTTGCATGGATCGTCCTTTCGGGTCTTCGATCCATTGGGATACCCATTTTTGCCTGAGCTGTCCAATGTGGCTTTTCAACTCAGCGGGTGTACATTTTTTGTTTATTTTCCCTTATTTTTGCCCGAGTCTTTTATTCTGTTTTTGACTTGCCGGGATGCCCTATTTTTGCCTGGACTTACATTCTGTTTTTGTGTCCAGTGGGTCATTTTTTATGCGAAGTATTTTTTAACTGCATCTGAATTCACAGGGGACGGGAAGTCTTCACCATCCATGGTGCTGAGCATCAGTGCTCCACCGGAGAAAACTTTCTTTACCACAAATGGTCCTTCATAATTTGGAGTCCACTTGCCCCTGTGGTCTGTATGAGGAGGGAGGATTCTTTTCAGCACAAGATCTCCCACTTGGTACTCTCGGTGCCTGACTTTCTGATCGAAGGCTTTCTTCATTCTCTTCTGATACAACTGCCCATGACAGATTGCAGCCAATCTTTTCTCTTCAATCAGACTCAGTTGTTCGTATCGGGCCCGGACCCATTCTGCTTCACTTAGTTTAACATCCATCAGTACCCGTAGAGAGGGTAATTCAACTTCAACCGGTAGGACTGCTTCCATACCATATACAAGCTGATACGGTGTTGCCCTAGTGGATGTTCTGATTGACGTGCGGTATCCATGCAAGGCAAATGGTAGCATTTCATGCCAGTCTTTGTAGGTGACTACCATCTTCTGCACAATCTTCTTGATATTCTTATTAGCTGCCTCAACAGCGCCATTCATCTTCGGCCTGTAAGGAGAAGAATTGTGATGTTGAATTTTGAAGTCCCGGCACAGCTCTGCCATCATTTTGTTGTTTAAATTGGAACCATTATCAGTAATGATTCGCTCGGGAACTCCATATCGACAAATGATATCTCTCTTCAGAAATCTGGCTACTACTTGTCTTGTAACGTTTGCATAAGACGCTGCTTCAACCCACTTGGTGAAATAATCGATGGCAACCAGGATGAATCTGTGGCCATTCGAAGCAGTTGGCTCAATCTTGCCAATCATGTCAATGCCCCACATAGCAAAGGGCCAGGGTGAAGACATCACATTCAGAGGATTGGGAGGCACATGCACCTTATCTGCATAAATCTGGCATTTATGGCATTTTCTGGCATAGGCACAACAGTCGGCATCCATTGTGATCCAATAATAGCCTGATCTCAACAACTTCTTAGCCATGGCATGTCCTCCAGCATGGGTACCAAAGGATCCTTCGTGCACTTCATGCATTAGTAGATCTGCTTCCGTCCTGTCGACGCATCTGAGGAGTACCATATCAAAGTTCCTTTTGTATAAAGAACCATCAGTGTTCAAGAAGAAACTACCAGCAAGCCTTCTCAAAGTCTTCTTATCATTGGAAGATGCCCCAGGTGGGTATGTTTGATCCTCCAAGAAGCACTTTATGTCATGGAACCAAGGCTTATCATCTTTGACATCATCTGCTGCGAACACATATGCTGGTCTGTCCAGTCTGGACACTGAGATCTGTGGTACAAAATTGGCAGCCTGAACTTTGATCATGGACGAAATGGTAGCCAGAGCATCTGCAAACTGATTCTCGTCCCGAGGGATATACTCAAGCTTGACTGTTGTAAAGAAAGTCAATGACCTCCTTGTATAATCCCTGTAAGGTACCAGATGATCCTGATGGGTGTACCATTTGCCGTTGGTTTGATTGATTACCAATGCTGAATCTCCAAATACAGTCAATGTCTTGATCCTGAGGTCAATGGCTTCCTCAAGACCCATAATGCAAGCTTCGTATTCAGCTTCGTTGTTAGTGCAGTTGAAAGTGAGTTTTGCCGAGAAAGGCATGTGAACTCCTTTAGGTGTAATGAGTACTGCACCAACACCACGACCACTCATGTTAACAGCCCCATCAAACATCATAGTCTATTCTTCTTCCGGGTCAGGCCCTTCAGTGTGAACAAGCTCTTCATGATCTTTTGCTTTTATGAACATGATGTCTTCATCAAGGAAGTCAAATCTCATAGGCTGGTAATCATCAATGGGTTGCTCAGCAAGATATTCAGACAACACACTGCCCTTGATGGCTTTCTGAGATGTGTATTGGATGTCATATTATGTAAGGATCATTTGCCATATTGCAACCCGTCCGGTAAGTGCTGGCTTCTCAAATATGTACTTAACCGGGTCCATCTTTGAGATCAACAAAGTAGTGTGGGTCAACATATACTGCCTCAGTCGGCGAGCAGCCCACGCTAAAGCATAGCAAGTTTTCTCGAGCAGTGAATAACGTTGTTCACAGTCGGTAAACTTTTTGCTTAGGTAGTATATTGCATACTCTTTTCGACCAGACTCGTCATGCTGGCCCAGCACACACCCCATTGACTCTTCTAATACTGTCAAGTACATGATCAGAGGTCTCCCTTCAACTGGAGGCATAAGGATTGGAGGTTCTTGTAGGTATTCCTTGATCTTGTCAAATGCCCTCTGGCAGTCTTCATTCCACCTGACCGTTTGTTCTTTTCTCAACAACTTGAACAAAGGTTCACAGGTTGCTGTAAGGTGAGATATGAACCTTGAGATGTAGTTCAATCGACCTAAGAACCCTCGAACTTCTTTCTCTGTCTTCGGTGCAGGCATCTCTTGAATGGCTTTGACTTTGTCAGGGTCAACTTCAATCCCCTTCTCACTCACAATAAATCCCAGCAGCTTACCGGATCGCACCCCAAATGTGCATTTGTTGGGGTTCAACTTCAATTGGTACTTCCTCAGACGCTTGAACAGCTTCAGCAGATTTACCAGGTGGTCTTCTTCAGTAAGGGACTTGGCAATCATGTCATCCACATAACATTCGATTTCCTTATGGATCATATCGTGGAATAATGTTACCATAGCCCGTTGATATGTCGCACCGGCATTCTTGAGCCCAAATGGCATTACCTTGTAGCAGAACGTGCCCCAGGGTGTGATGAAGGTCGTCTTCTCCATGTCTTCAGGTGACATTTTAATCTGATTGTATCCTGAAAATCCATCCATGAAGGAGAATATTGAGAACTGAGCCGTATTATCCACCAATACATCAATGTGAGGTAAAGGGAAGTCATCTTTCGGGCTGGCTCTGTTTAGATCCCGGTAATCGACACACATTCTTACTTTGCCGTCCTTCTTAGGCACAGGTACTATGTTAGCAACCCACGGTGGATAGCTAGTTACAGCAAGGAACCCGGCGTCCCATTGCTATTGTACCTCTTCCTTGATTTTCATTGCCATGTCTGGGCGAGTACGGCGCAGTTTCTGTTTAACCGGTGGGCATTCCTCTCTCAAAGGCAGCTTGTGTACCACAATGTCAGTGTCCAACCCTGGCATATCTTGATAAGACCAAGCAAACACGTCCATATACTCTTGCAACAGGTCAATTAGTTGTCTCTTCACTGAGTTTTGCAAGCAGGCTCCGATTTTAACTTCTTTCACGTCTTCATCTGTACCAAGATTGATCGTTTCAACCTCCTCCTGGTGAGGAGTGATAACCTTTTCCTCTTGTCTTAACAACCTGGCTAGCTCTTCAGGAAGCTCATATTCTTCTTCAACCCCTTCATCAGCTTGATTGATTGGATTGTCAAAGTCATACAAAGTCATAGCCGTGCTGTTGTCGGTGCTGTCTGGAAGGCACACTCTGCAAGGGTTCAGTTTGTTCATTTTAGTGATTTGATTTTAATCTTGTTTAGAAAAGTGAAATAAAGTTGTCATTTTGAAAAACACTGCCATTTATTTTTTGTACAAAAAGAAAAATGGAAAAACAGTGAGCGGAAAAGAAAAAAGACTCGTTTGCAAAAAGATGTCTGATATTTCATTGATTAATCTTGTTGCACAAAAAGTACAGATGGCCCGATTACAAAATGAGTCTTGTCATCTTGGGCAAGATGCAAGACTTTGATGCATGCTATAAAAATACAGGAAATAATAATTACTCTGCATGAGTAACTCTTATAATTTCCTGGGAAGACCAGTTTGAGATACTGCTCCCCGGGATCTTTAGACGAATCCAGCTTTCCAGGTTGCATTCTTCTTCCAGCTCGTCTTCCAAACTGTTGACAGCATCAGGGGTGAGCATCCCCCCACTAACAAAGTTGGGCTCTTTTGCAGCCTCTGCTTGATCTTGTTGAGTTGGTTTGTAACCCAACCCAAATCTATCCTCTTTCTTCTCCACCGGTAGTAGTTTGCCCCAGCCTTGGGCACTTCCTTCTTCAACAACCTTCCGGGCTTGTTGGTATGATGTCATTGAGGTTCCAGGTACAGCAGAAGTTTCATTTATGTGCAAGGCTTCGAAACCTTGGCTCATTGTTTCATGGATCTCCCCATTCATGGATCTGATCAGAACTCTGATATAAGTCCAAGTGTGTTCAAGAATTCCAGATGGAGGTCTATGAATCCAGTAACCAAGGTGGGGGACTCAAATAAAGAGCCACATGTCCAGGGTTTTAGAATCACAAGAACTGTCCCAAATTGGAGTATTCTTAAGCAAGTCAAAGTAACAAGGTATTCTGAGGTCAAGGTACCTGCAAACCTGTAAACAGCCCAACCCCCTCACAGGTGGTGTTCTAAAACAAGGATCCTCAGACTTGGATCAGTTATGAGAAGTGTAAACACTTCTAACCCGGAGGTACAGTGTTTACAATAACCATAAAAGTTCCTCCTCTAATTCACCTCAGTTTCTGAAGGTCAATACTAAAGGTCATCCAGACTTAGCAGGCTTCCCAGATAGCCCTAGCATTGCAGGAAATCTGCAACACAGAGTTCTCAAGAAGAAACCCATATCTGAACCGTGTTTCATATTCCCGCACCAGACCGAAATGGAATGGGAAAGAATATGATTCACTCTAACCTAGGTGTCACTCAGGTCCCAGGTATAGGACCTTAACTCTCAATGAATCACCCACCCACCAAAACAAAGACCAGATCCAGCCAGCAGCATGACAATATGATATATACAAAAGCCATAAAGAAAGCAGTAAAGCAACTGTACATAAAGCAAAAATAAATACAAAAATACAAACACAAATAAGCACATAACACCCCAGTAAACACAAATCAAACAAGCGCTAGGAGGAACCCACAAAAAGAACTAGAAGCCCTGGTTGCAATATAAGGATCCCCAGCAGAGTCGCCAAGCTGTCGCTCCCACCAAATGAAACCGGGTCAAATGGGGTACAGACGCGAACGGTCGGCGAAAGGGACAATGAGAACACACAGCCGTGAACTCACTGGAGATGAATAGAGTCGCCAGCTAGGCATTTTTATCCCGGAGGAAAGGTAATGCTGCATAGACCTAGAAAGAGATGGATAAGACGGTTGCGAACCAGAGAGACTGAGAAAGGGGGTTGGTTACAACCTGGGAAGGTATTAGCACCCAGATTGTCCGCCGTACTCGACGGGATCCGCGCCTAAAAGATTTGTGTTTTAAAGGGGTAGTGTCAGTGCAATCTGTGTATAAAATAGCTGAAAAAGAATGTACAGGTGTCAGTGTAAGAGAAGTGAAGTGTATAATGTGAAGTGTCAATGTGAGATCAGGAATGAAATGCTCATGACCATGAGGCTAAAGAATAAAGCTAGGAGGAGGGGGAATATACAGAGACTTTTGTTCGATAACTGTTAAGTTATGCCTACGTATCCTCTCGTGCAATGAGGAAGTCAGAACACCGTAGTTCGACCCAAAGAGACTGAAAGGTGAATTGACTGGTGAACTGCTTGCTGGCCTATGCTCAAGTGTATGATCTGTCTGGCATAGATGCAAACTATCTTGCATTAGACGGAAGAAGCAAGTTCTCGTTTGTGAGTGAGTGAGATGAGAAAAGAATCCCGAAGGAGACGATTATTGTTTTTTTTTTTTGTTTTCAGTCTTTTATTGCTTTTGAAAGTTTGTCATAAGTTAATGAGCTTAAGCCTAAACCAATGGATTTAGTAAACTCATCACATCTTCCCTCTGATTAGGGGTAATGGGAATACCTTAAGTGTGAAGTCAGATTCTCACACTTAATCACCTTTGATGTAGGATTAAGATCATTAACCTACTTGTGGTTATTTAGATGTTTTTTGTGGTTTTTGTTTAGTGTTAAGTAATGAGATTAAGCCATAATCAAGGATTAAACAGACTCATTACACCATCCTAATAGAAGGATAATAGATGAGAGTGTTTAAGCTGAGGAAAACTCCTCAGCTTAATCCATGATTAGGGATTAAACTCATGACAAAACAAGCCTTTGATTAAGTGGATTTTATTCAATGGTATGATGATGAAGTGGATTTTATGATTTGTAAGACAACTTGAGGGGGACTTGTCCATTAACACTAGGGTTAGTCCTTCTTAACCAATTAAGGAAGAATTAGAACCCTAATGCAAGGCCCAAGTTACAAGTATGATGTCTTGATGATTATTAGATGGATTAATGAAAGGATTTAAACACATTAAGGGTCTAACACTTAGGATTAAAGTTATACACTCCATCCTAATAGAAGGATGCAGGCATAAACTTAATCACAAAGCCTTAAAGCCTTTAGGGTTTAGTCCCTGATTATGAGATGAGAAGAGAAAACTCAAAGAGACACAAAGGTAAAAACTAAGTGGGGAACTAGTCAAAACCCTAATTATTATCATGCTTGGTTGTTCCTAAGGTTTGTGAGGTTTAAGAAAGAAGTCTTCAAAGAAACCACCAGGAAGCAGATGAAAGGAGCCAAGAGAAGCAAGGTAACTTGCTTCATTCAAGAAGTCAAGTCACTTGAGGAAAGAAAGGTGAAATAAACAGGGAGGAGCAAACTCACTCCAATACACATACAAAAGTGCAACAAGATCACAAGAAAGGATTAATCATAAGGTCAACGTCAAACTACGTCTGTCATTATTGAAATTGGACAATGAACATACAAAATATCGAGCGCAAACTAGAACCAAGATTAAACACAAATTCTAATACACGGAATTAAAATCTAAACTACATTAATAACTAAAATAAATTGCTAAAACAATATCTCTAAACCCCTTTTTTTTCTAACAAAGATATTAACTAAAAATAAACTATTATCTTAACAAAGTTATAGAAAATCTAATTAGAATAATAATATTTAAAAAAAAAACTATGGTTAATATTAATAAAGATATTAAGTATGAAAAGAAAATATAACTAATAAAATAAAAAAGAAAAAAATGGGGGGGCGATGGGCCAGGAATGGAGAATAAAGGGGGATGCTGAAGAGGAGAATGGAGAAGGCCAATGGGTTGGGCGGGTCAGGCCTATAGAAAAGAAGGGCCCATGCGGCTGTTGGGTGCGGGTCGGTTCAGACCCGGTTCATCCAAAGGAGATGGATCAGCTTAATGCAACAACAAAACGTTAACGGCTAAACCTAGTTTCACAAAGAGGAAGCCAAGCTTACAGAAGTTTCTTCTCAGAACCGAAAACCCCTCCCCCCCTCCAATCCCAAATTCGTTCATTGCTAGCAAAAATCGCACATTTAAACAAGCACTAAGAAGAATTCAAAGGAAGAAAGCAACAATCATCAATCATAATTTCAAAAAAATACGAACAGCAAAGGTAAAGTTACCGATTCGAAGCGCTTTCAACAGGTGATGTATTTCTTCTCCTGCGTGTCCTTAAGCTTGCGATTTTCGTACTTTAGGTTGACCTTGTGGAGTCGCAGGTATTCCCTTGTTCGTATCTTCAAACCTGCGGCCAGCGATTCGAGACGGTGATGAGAGCGGCCGTGATGATGCTGATGGGTTGTCGCGGCTTTTGAGAAGGAAGATTACTGAAGTCTTTTTTTGAGTTGTTGATGTTCTCTGTTAATGATGGACGGTGAATGTTTTTGGAGGTAGAAGAGTGGCTTACGTTAAGGTTTGATAAGTGTGTTCCTGTCTTTTTTGTGTTCTTTAGCTTTTTGGACGTTTCTGTGTTTTTTTCAAAGAAAAGCCCTCCTTGTTTTCTTACAGGAACCACTCTTTTATAGGAGAGACAAAAGGATGGGTGCCATTGAAAGATCCTCTCCCCTTTTTAGTTGAGTTTTGACTGAATCCGTTGGCCTTGGATTGAACTCCTTTGATAGCTTTTCTGCATTTTTCGACACACTTTGTTTCTTCAGTAATTAACATAACCTGTTACTTAGACTGTCCCTTCATGCTTGTGCAGGTTCTGAATCCATAATCCCATAAGCCTGCAGGGTGTTGTTGAGAGTAGCAGGGCGCAGCCGAGTCAGATACAACAGGTATAGGTCTGCTTCTTTTCAAACTTTCAGCTGCTTGTGAGAGAACAACAAAAACTATCCATGTACCTTCTACTTTATGTCAAAACACTTGTCCTTGTTGTTGTGACAGTCTGCTTTAGTTCTATTTGGTTTGAAATGAAACAAATAAGTTGTATTCGGATTGGATTAAAAGTGATTTTCAAATGGTTTGATCTTTGTGTTTTTCTTTCTTCATGAACTCTCTGTTCTCACCGTTTATCCCCTATTTTACTGTGATGTGACATCAGTCTTTGTGTTGGAATTGAATTGGTAATGTCCTTTCGATAAGTCGTACGAAATCTATGACTTTGACAACTTTCTCTTCTGTTTGCAGGTCAGACCCCAAAAGTTTCAAAAATGGAATGGACATAACAAAGCTTTAGAGATAATCGACAAAGGAAAATCGAAACTTGAACTGAAAATTGTCATGACAAACTGCGGTGCCGTCCTGCTTCGACTTTTACTGGTAAACAAACTGATTATCATGGACAAATGCATTGTTGTTTATTCCTTTTGTTGCCAGCTTTGTAATTCCCGGCCTCTGAACGTATTTGCGTCGTCTTCATTGTATTTGTTTCTATTCATCATGAAGTGTCTGAATTAACCGTTATCCTTTTTGTATGTAAACATGTGAAAACGAGTCTTGGTACATTCGTGCGTATGCTTTACCTCATGTAAACACGCCGAATTGATGACAAGGTGGCTGCAGCAAATCGAGCCTGTCTTTGCTTTCTCTTGGGGTTGGATTGTTGACAAGGTAAGACTCTGATCTTCCCATGTTTGCTACCATGAATTGGCTTGTTATAATCTTCTGAAAAGCATTTGGTTATTCCTGAATACTTCAACATATTTTCAATGTAAAACATGTTTGTATCAATCAATTTTTCTCAAATCACATCCTAACATCAATGTTGATTTGGCCGCAGGTACCATTCCGTGGTGAGCTGGGGTTCCGTGAAGGCATTTTCGAGTTCCTAGGTCGTCAATCCCTTCGGGTGGATTTGGAAGAACCTACGGCAACAACATCTCTAAGAGGATCGGCATCCTTCCTTTAACCAAGGAAAGCAAAAAATATTGAGCTTGCTGTGACTGCCACCAATGCTATGACCTTCTCCTCAATTATCAAAACGCTCGGACGCAATTGCGTGGTTTTGGAGAGCCACTCCCTGTTGCCGGTTACAAAGTAGCAGAATCACCTTTCTTTACTGTACTGAATTTGCAATATATCCTCCACTGCTGCAAATCCAATGGGGTTGAGTTTCGCACGACGGATGAGTTGGTGCAAAGGCAACGTTTGCAAACCGTTTCGGACAATAAGCAAATATGGTAGCAGCAAAGGCGTTTCTCCGTCTTGATTAAAAGATAGCATAGGCTGAAAAACTTTGGAGCTTTGAATTTCATTCTTGTAACTGTAACAGTAACAGCTTTTGTAGCAATGTAGCAATGTAACTATGAATCTTAACCTTGTAGCAATGTAACTAATAATTCTGGAATTGCTTTTGTAATATTTATGATGTGCTCTTGAAAATTCCGCCGTTCACTGCTTGATACAACTGAATATTGCTTCCTGGATTTGAATCTTTTTGGATGAGTAGCAATATATTCATGATGTAATCTTTTGATTAGTCACTTGCCCATTCAACAATCAGACCTGTTTCTTGAAACTGATGATACAGCCCTTTGACATTACTGAAATTGTAGTTTTGAATGCAACCATCTTGACAACACTTAAGTCCTAATATTGTTAAACTGGAAAATACTCCGGCAACACAACTCCAATTCTTTGTATGATACATTAAACTTAAAGATAACTTGTAAAACTTGAATAATCATGGTTCTTCAAAATCAAACCTCAAAAGAGCGTGACTTGAAAGCAACAGGCATCAACTTGACAATGACCAACAAAAGAAATCTCTCATGACAAAAGGAGAAACTTCAAAATGACCTTGAAAATAATAATAATTCCGAGACTTTAATGACTTGAATGAGGAGGCAAAAATTCGGTTTCTTAAGACCTAAAAAACGATTTCTCAATTCAAAGTGCCCTAGTCCACAGTTCATTCTCCTCAGTCTGATCATAGATTTGCATGTTAAATGATCAGAGAGGTGATAGTCTCGGCCATAATGCGTCTTCAAACCATTTCTTCTATTACCGATCAATCTCCCCATAATCCCAGGTTACACAACCTCAACCTGACAATTCGGGCGAACTATATCCGAATGCTTGGAAAGTAAAGACCATCTTGAACTGAAGCTTTGGTTCCTGGTACTTTCTGGATGGTTTCTTGCTTCCATGCCATTCTCAGTCCTTGTGCTTCTCTGACATTCTTGGCTTTGAGAGGGTATAATATGATGCTTGAACACACATGGACCCCTTTGAAGTGATTGATGACCTAGGAGTAGCTCAAGAAGCTCTTGGATTGCTCAGATCGCAAACCCTGGATGCAGATGACCTAGAACCAATGCAGTGAAAAAATGAAATGTGAGATGATATGATTGTGTTTATGCATATGAAATGATCACAAGCCATGGTGTGAATGGGTGAGGGCAAATTTGGGGTGTTTACAGCTGCCCCTATTCAAACATGAGTTAGCTGTGCAGGATGTAAGCAATGGCTTAACAGGCAAACGAGATAACTTGTGGTTGAATACCAAAGACAGTCCTAAATTTGCACTCACAGAAATGAAGAAGAACAGGGATATAGATTGTAAAAGCAAATAAAGTATATTGTAAAGTGTGGGCGACGGAGGACGACCGTCGAGCAGAGGACGACTGCTGGGTAAATAGCAATGACGGGGATGGCCGACATGCTGGGGATAAAAAGTTAAGCCAAGACGGGGACGGCCGACTAGCTGGGAAAAATAAGATATTATGATGGGGACGGCCATCAAGATAAAGCTGTAAAATTTTCTGGGGGTTGATGAAACATGACGGGGACGGCCATCAAGTTCATAAAGCAAAGTAACCGACGATGGGGACGGCCATCGGGCTAAACTGATGAAGGACGATCATCAGGAAAAGGAAAAGGGACCACGACGGGGACGACCATCGGGTTTTAAAGAATAAATGAAATAAACAGATGATGAGGTACGGTCATCAAAGGTGAAGGACGATCACCTAGCAGGGGACGGCTGCTCTGTTGGGGAATAAAGGAATAATGATGGGGACGGCCATCAAAGGTGGAGGACGACCACCTGGCAGGGTACGGCTGCCGAAAATATCAACGATGGGGACGACCATCGGATAAAAGGTCAACGATGGGGACGGCCATCGGACGAGCATGATGGAGGGCGACCATCAAGAGGTGGAGGACGACCACCTAGCAGGGGACGGCTGCTCTCAGGGTTTATCATGACATAGGACGAATGCCAGATAACCAAAATCAACAATGGGGACGGCCATTGGATAAAATTGATGAAGGAAGATCATCAAGAGGTGGAGGACGACCACCTAGCAGGGTACGGCTGCTCTCAAGGTTTATCACAACACAGGACGAGTGTTAGATAAAAAGAAAAAAATGCTTACTTGGCGATCTACTGGGGAGAAGTAAACACGGACGAGTGTTTATATCCAAGAAACAAAAGGTATAAGTGTTTAGATGTTAGTGTATAGATTAAAGATGCGGACGAGCATCCTTAAGACTATGATACAGACGAGTATCAGGTAGAAACAAACTGACACGTGTTCAGAGATGATGATACGGACGGGTATCAACTGGTTAACAGAGAACACGGACGAGTGTTGTATCTGAAAGGACTCTTCTGGGGAAAAATAAACACATACGAGTGTCTATATTCAAGAAGACATGAGTGTTTGACACGGTGTATGGATCAAAGATGTGGACGAGCATCCTTAAGACTATGATACGGACGAGTATCATGTAGAAAAAAAACGCTTGACGCATATTCTGAGATGATGATACGGAGGAGTACCATCTGGTTAACAGAGAACATGGACCAATGTTGAATCTGTGGGGATAAAACTGGTATATACAAGATACGGACGAGTATCTGCATAAGTATGAATGAGTAGTGAGACTGGTGTATAGATGAGTGTTTAACTGCTGGAGAGTGACACGGACGAGTGTCAAAAGGAGAAGAGTGTAATATAAACAAGTATCTGATGTACAAAGTCTAGGCGACTGCGCTGGGGATATGACACAGACGAGTGTCAAGAAAGCGTATATATGGGTATGTGTGAGTGCAAAGAGGACGTCTTTGGCTTTCTGCTGGGGTATGACACGGGCGGGTGTCAGGAAGTATCTGTAATACGGGTGATTTTGTTGTAAAGAGTGTTCAGACGACTTTACTGGGGAGTGATGATACGGACGGGTATCAAAAGGAAATATATACTGGTGTTTGTGATTTATGAGGCAACTGCTTTTGCTGGGACTCTGGTGGGGACTTCTGTACAATGATGATGAACGGTCATTTCTCACAAGTGTTAATTCAGAACATGGCTTATGATTATGCTATGCGTTTGATTTTTGCCGTAATGCTCCGTGTTAGACGGAATGCTACGCTCTGTGGGTGAATATGATGTGAATGCTATGATTATGCAAAGATACCGATCCGGGATTCGGATCCCGTTGCCATGAAGATCTCTGGTCGATCTGTTTGAAATGGACATCCCAGCTGGGGATGAGATCATTGATAGACCTGGAGAGATGTATCTGCTTGGGGATATAGGTCACTGATTGACATATCCTTGTAATATGAGACCCAGCTGGGGTTTGTAGAAGTCTTCTGTACTCTGTTGTGACTCCTTCATGCGTTGCTCTTCTGACTAGAGGCTGAGGATTCTGTGGGGAGATGATTCCCTGACTTCTGCCTTCTGCTGAGGAAGAATAAATGGTACTACATCTGGGGAATATTGTTGGCCACTCAGCTGGGGAGAGTAAATGAGAGGTAACTCAGCTGGGGATAGAGCATTTCGGATGCTGAGATTACTTGTTGATTTGCCGACTTGCTGAGATGAAGCTTACATGCCCCAAGTTGTGTTCTGGATACCTGCAATCCTGCAAAGATGAGGAAACGCACAAATGGTCCCAAGGTATCCTTTGTTGGATTCCGTCATAGGAGTTAAGTACTTTCGAGAGTAAATATATTCCCTGCAAGCATGCGTTTATTTGAAGATAAACATCTGTATCCTTATGCAATCAGTGTTTCTTTAAGATATCAGACCTTTTTGCAAAATGAAAATGTACAAAACGAGACATGACTAAAAATCTGATTTTATTAATTCATATGCCCTGAATCGGCGAAATACAGTCAAAGAAACAAATCCCCTGAAATGAGGAGATTGTTACAAATGGAGAAACAGAACGCTGGCAGTGTTGACGACGCTTTCAAGGAGCTTCCTCTTCTGCTATGACTCGTATGACAATGACGTTCTTCTCGTCCTGCTTTCTGAAGAATGTTGATTCTGATTGAAGCCTGATCCTTTCGAAGCTTACCAAGTTGTAAGTGATACAGACGAATTCAGAATGCAGTTGTTCGCTTATTCCCTTATTTTGCATGGATCGCCCTTTCGGGTTTTCAATCCATCGGGATACCCATTTTTGCCTGAGCTGTCCAACGCGGCTTTTCAGCTCAGCGGGTGTACATTTTTTGTCTATTTTCCCTTATTTTTGCCCGAGTCTTTTATTCTGTTTTTGACTCGCCGGGATGCCCTACTTTTGCCTGGACTTTCATTCTGTTTTTGTGTCCAGCGGGTCTTTTTATGCGAAGTATTTTTTAACTGCATCTGAATTCACAGGGGACGGAAAATCTTCACCATCCATGGTGCTGAGCATCAGTGCTCCACCAGAGAAAACTTTCTTTACCACAAATGGTCCTTCATAATTTGGGGTCCATTTGCCCCTGTGGTCTGTATGAGGAGGGAGGATCCTTTTCAACACAAGATCTCCCACTTGGTACTCTCGGTGCCTGACTTTCTGATCGAAGGCCTTCTTCATTCTTTTCTGATACAACTGCCCATGACAGATTGCAGCCAATCTCTTCTCTTCAATCAGACTCAGTTGCTCGTATCGGGACCTAACCCATTCTGCTTCGTTCAGCTTAACATCCATCAATACTCGTAAAGAGGGTAGTTCAACTTCAACAGGTAGGACTGCCTCCATACCATACACAAGTTGATACGGCGTTGCCCCAGTGGATGTTCTTATTGACGTGCAGTACCCATGCAAGGCAAACGGTAGCATCTCATGCCAGTCTTTATAGGTGACTACCATCTTCTGCACAATCTTCTTGATATTCTTATTTGCTGCCTCAACAGCGCCATTCATCTTTGGCCTGTAAGGAGAAGAATTATGATGTTGAATCTTGAAGTCCCGGCATAGCTCTGCCATCATCTTGTTGTTTAGATTGGAACCATTATCAGTAATGATTCGCTCGGGAATTCCGTACCGACAGATGATATCCCTTTTCAGAAATCTGGCTACCACTTGTCTTGTAACGTTGGCATAGGAAGCTGCTTCAACCCACTTGGTGAAATAGTCAATGGCGACCAGGATGAATCTGTGGCCATTTGAAGCAGTCGGCTCAATCTTACCAATCATGTCAATGCCCCACATAGCGAAGGGCCAGGGTGAAGACATTATGTTCAAAGGATTTGGAGGCACATGCACTTTATCTGCATAAATCTGGCATTTATGGCATTTTCTGGCGTAGGCACAACAGTCGGCATCCATTGTGATCCAGTAATAACCCGATCTTAACAACTTCTTAGCCATGGCATGTCCTCCAGCATGGGTACCAAAGGATCCTTCGTGCACTTCGTGCATCAATAAATCTGCTTCTGTCTTGTCAACACATCTTAGGAGTACCATATCAAAGTTCCTCTTGTATAAAGATCCATCAGTGTTCAAGAAGAAACTACCAGCCAACCTTCTCAAAGTCTTCTTATCATTGGAAGATGCCCCAGGTGGGTATGTTTGATCCTCTAAGAAGCACTTAATGTCATGGAACCAAGGCTTATCGTCTTTGACAACATCTGCTGCAAATACATATGCCGGTCTGTCAAGTCTGGACACTGAAATCTGAGGTACAAAGTTAGCAGCTTGAACTTTGATCATGGACGAAATGGTAGCCAGAGCATCTGCAAACTGATTCTCGTCCCGAGGGATATACTCAAGCTTGACTGTCGTGAAGAAAGTCAGTAACCTCCTTGTATAATCCCTGTAAGGTATCAGATGATCCTGGTGGGTGTACCATTTGCCGTTGGTTTGATTGACTACCAAAGCTGAATCTCCGAATACGGTCAATGTCTTGATCCTGAGGTCAATGGCTTCCTCAAGACCCATAATGCAAGCTTCGTATTCAGCTTCGTTGTTAGTGCAGTTGAAAGTGAGTTTTGCCGAGAATGGCATGTGAACTCCTTTAGGTGTAATGAGTACTGCACCAACACCACGACCATTCATGTTAACAGCCCCATCAAACATTATAGCCCATTCCTCTTCCGGGTCAGGCCCCCTCAGTGTGAATAGGCTCTTCATGATCTTTTGCTTTTATGAACATGATGTCTTCGTCAGGGAAGTCAAATCTCATAGGCTGGTAGTCATCAATGGGTTGCTCAGCAAGATATTCAGATAGTACACTGCCCTTGATGGCTTTCTGAGATGTGTACTGTATGTCGTATTCCGTGAGAATCATTTGCCATCTTGCAACCCGTCCGGTAAGTGCTGGCTTCTCGAAAATGTACTTGACTGGGTCCATTTTTGAGATCAATAAAGTAGTGTGGGTCAACATATACTGTCTCAGTCGGCGAGCAGCCCACGCTAAAGCACATCAAGTTTTCTCGAGCAGTGAATAACGTTGTTCACAGTCGGTAAACTTTTTGCTTAGGTAGTATATTGCATACTCTTTTCGACCAGACTCGTCATGCTGGCCCAACACACACCCCATTGACTCTTCTAATACTGTCAAGTACATTATCAGAGGTCTTCCTTCCACTGGAGGCATAAGGATTGGAGGTTCTTGCAGATATTCCTTGATCTTGTCAAAAGCCTTCTGGCAATCTTTGTTCCACCTGACCGTTTGTTCTTTTCTCAACAGCTTGAACAAGGGTTCACAAGTTGCTGTAAGGTGAGATATGAACCTCGAGATGTAGTTCAATCGACCTAAGAACCCTCGAACTTCTTTCTCTGTTTTCGGTGCAGGCATCTCTTGGATGGCTTTGACCTTATCAGGGTCAACTTCAATCCCTTTCTCGCTTACAATAAAACCCAGCAGCTTACCAGATCGCACCCCGAATGTGCATTTGTTGGGGTTCAACTTCAGTTGGTACTTCCTCAGACGTTTGAACAATTTGAGCAGATTTACCAGATGTTCTTCTTCAGTGAGGGACTTGGCAATCATGTCATCCACATAACATTCTATTTCTTTATGGATCATATCGTGGAATAGTGTCACCATAGCCCGTTGATATGTTGCACCAGCATTCTTCAGTCCGAATGGCATCACTTTGTAACAGAACGTGCCCCAGGGTGTGATGAATGTTGTCTTCTCCATGTCTTCAGGTGACATCTTAATCTGATTATACCCTGAAAATCCGTCCATGAAGGAGAACACCGAGAACTGAGCCGTGTTATCCACCAATACATCAATGTGAGGTAATGGGAAGTCATCTTTTGGGCTGGCTCTGTTCAGATCCCGGTAGTCAACACACATTCTTACTTTGCCGTCTTTCTTAGGCACAGGCACAATATTAGCAACCCACGGTGGATAGCTAGTCACAGCAAGGAACCCGGCGTCCCATTGCTTTTGTACCTCTTCTTTGATTTTCATTGCCATGTCCGGACGAGTACGGCGCAGTTTCTGTTTGACCGGTGGGCATTCTTCTCTCAAAGGCAGCTTGTGCACGACAATATCGGTATCCAACCCTGGCATATCTTGGTAAGACCAAGCAAACACATCTACATACTCTTGAAGCAGATCAATCAGTTGTCTCTTCACTGAGTCTTGCAGGCAAGCCCCGATTTTAACTTCTTTCACGTCTTCATCTGTACCAAGATTGATCACTTCAACCTCCTCCTAGTGAGGAGTAATAACCTTTTCCTCTTGTCTCAACAACCTGGCTAGCTCTTCAGGAAGCTCATATTCTTCTTCAACCCCTTCATCAGCTTGATTGATTGGATTGTCAAAGTCATACGAAGTCATAGCCGTGTTGTTGTCGGTGCTGTCTGGAAGGCACTCTCTGCAAGGGTTAAGTTTGTTCATTTTAGTGATTTGATTTTAATCTTTATTTAGAAAAGTGAAATGAAGTTGTCATTTTGAAAACACCGCCATTTATTTTTTTTGTACAAAAAGAAAAATGGAAAAACAGTGAACGAAAAGAAAAAGACTCGGTTGCAAAAAGATGTCTGATATTTCATTAAATAATCTTGTTTGCACAAAAAGTACAGATGGCCCGATTACAAAATGAGTCTTGTCATCTTGGGCAAGATGCAAGACTTTGATGCATGCTTATAAAAATACAGGAAATAATAATTACTCTGCGTGAGTAACTCTTATAATTTCCTGGGAAGACCAGTTCGAGACACTGCTCCCCGGGATCTTTGGACGAATCCAGCTTTCCAGGTTGCGTTCCTCTTCCAGCTCGTCTTCCAGACAATTGATAGCATCAGGGGTAAGCATCCCCCCACTCACAAAGTTGGGCTCTTTCGCAGCCGCTGTTTGATCTTGCTGAGTTGGTTTGTAACCCAACCCAAATCTGTCTTCTTTCTTCTCCACCGGTAGCAATTTACCCCAGCCTTGGGCAGTTCCTTCCTCAACAACCTTCCGGGCTTGTTGGTATGATGACATTGGAGTACCAGATACAGCAGATGTCTCATTCACGTTCAAGGCTTCAAACCCCTGGCTCATTGTTTCATGGATCTCCCCATCCATCTCAATGTACTTATAGGTAGCCAGGTGGCTGACAAAAATATCCTCTTCTCCACAGATTGTAACGATTTGACCCTCCCACTCATATTTTAATTTCTGGTGAAGGGTAGAGGTCACGGCGCCAGCAGCGTGAATCCATGGCCTACCCAATAGACAGCTGTAGGCGGGCTGTATATCCATCACGTAGAAAATAGTTTTGAAGGTCTGCGGGCCAATCGTTACGGGCAGCTCAATCTCCCCCAGAACCGATCTCTTTGAGCCATCAAAAGCTCTTACCACCAGGTTGCTGGGTCTCAATGCCAATCCGTCATATTCTAGCTTCACCAGAGCCTTTTTAGGTAGAACATTAAGGGATGACCCCGTGTCTACCAGCACATGGGAAAGGACAGCACCTTTGCATTCCATGGTTATGTGCAGGGCTCTGTTATGGTTGCGGCCCTCCGTTGTCAAATCAGTATTGGTGAACCCTAGTCCGTTGCTAGCAGTAACATTTCCAACCACGGTTTCCAACTGGTTGACAGTGATCTCTTCAGGCACGTACGCTGCGTGCAAGACTTTAAGTAGTGCATTCCGATGGGCTTCGGAGCACATAAGCAGTGAGAGGATAGAGATTTTGGATGGCGTCTGGTGAAGTTGATCCACAATTTTGTAATCACTCTTTTTGATGATTCTCATAAACTCATAAACTTCTTGATCGAATGGTGTCTTCAAGGCTTCTTTAACAGCTTGATCTTCCTGTACCGGGCTTTTTCCTTTTGCCTTGGCAGCAGCTTCTGCTTCGGCAGTAGGTCTTTGCATTGGTGGAGCAAAGAGACGTCCGCTTCGAGTGAAGCCTCCGCCTCCCCCCACATTATCTATTTGTGGTGCAGGTGTTGATGTATCAAGAGTGATTCTTTTTCCTTCGCAGTACACGTCAGAGCCATAGTGCCAAGGGATGGCCCTATTGCTTTCATATGGTACTGGTCCAGGCACCGTGACAGTGACTGGGCTGATTGCTGCTGCTGAAGGGATTGTGATAGTTTGCGGATCATAATAAATTGTAACTGGTGCTCTGATGGGAGCAGCACCTTCTGAATGGTAGGCAGAGTTGTTTTCAGGATCATAAAATATTGTGACAGCTGAGACATCTTCATGATTTGTTGCTGGTGTTGTAGGAGATAATGGTGGAAGAACGGATGTTGTTGCTGTAGGAGTTTCAAAATGGAGTGGTGCTGGAGTTGTAGAAGGAACACTTGTTGACATTTGGTCAGTTGAAATGACGGATGAAGTACTTGTTGATGAAAGTGAAGAATTGTAAGGAACAATGGATGCTGCAGTTGTAGGAGGTTCTGAAACCGTTGCTGATGAGATTGGTGGATTTGTTGGAAATGATGTGGTGATCTGAAGCTGGCCACCTTGAATAAGGCCATCTATGCCATTCCTCAAATTATCGCACCCATTTACAGAGATATTGCAGTAAGCACAGCCTAACTCACACCCCGGGAACATCTGACATTCCAAGAGCTGAGCTTTGATTTCCACCAATGGTGTCCTGATCTGTCCCACACTGGTTATTAAATAAGACGGCTTGTCTTCTTCAATAGCGTTAATCCTGGGACCACCGTGGTTCGGCATCGGGTTCTTATTTACATTGGGTGGCGGTGCGAAATTCAGAGCCTTGGAGTCTACCAGGTCTTGTACCTTCATATGCAGAGCTCTGCACTTTTCTGTACTGTGGCCAGGTGCGTTTGAATGAAAAGCACACCTAGCATTGGAGTCATAGTTCCTGGGTAGACTGTTGGGATCTGGAGGTGCCAGCGTCCTTAGCTCAACTAGGTTGAGTTTCAGGAGTTGTGGCATCAGGGTAGCATATGGCATAGGGATCGGATCGATCACCCTATTAGCTTGAGATGGCCTCTGTTGGAATGGCCTTTGTTGACTGTTGTTGTTGGTGCTGCTGTTGTTGTAATTCCTTGGAGGAAACTGATTTTGCTGATGGTACTGAGGTTGTTGTTGATAGCTTTGCTGTGGAGGTTGATAGACGGGTTGAGGATGAGCCGGAGCAGGAATGGTGACTGCTGCTATTGACCTTTGAACATATTGGGGCCTGCCCCTGTTTGAATGGATGGCATTGGTCTCGCCAGTTCTTCTCGGGCCCGCAAAAGGCTTTCTTGTACTACTGGACGAGCTTGCACCGTTGTCTGAGATCTTTCCCATTTTTAACAAGCTTTCAATTCTCTCCCCGGCTATGACAACATCTGCAAAGCTAGTGGAAGAGAAAGCAGCCAACCTGTCAATATATGTTCCCTGAAGGGTGTTCATGAACATATCTGCCATTTCCCGTTCAGACATAGGTGGTTGAACAGCAGCAGCCAGTTGCCTCCATCTCTGGGCATATTCTCGGAAACTCTCCCTTGAAGACTGTGACATTCCCATCAGGAGGGTCCTGTTGGGTGCCATATCTAAATTGTACTGATACTGTCTGATGAAGGCTTCTGCCAAATCCTTCCAGCATCTAATAGTTGCCCTTGTTAGGTGAGAGTACCATTCTCTTAAGGCCCCTGTCAAGCTGTCTTCGAAATAGAACATCCAGAGCTTCTCATCCATAGTATAGGCCTTCAGCCTTCCCAGAAATGATTGTAGATGAGTCCGGGGGCATGAAGTCCCATTATACTTTTCGAAACAAGGAGGCTTGAACTTATGGGGGATCCTGACCCCGTCTACCAAGCCCATATCCATCACGTCAAAACCCAAAGAGTTTTGAGACTCTAGGGATCTTAACTTCTCAGCTATCTCATCCAACCTTCTATCGTAGGCTTCTTCCCCAGCACCCATTACTGTGAACTGGTCTTCTTGAGGGTCCTCTTGAAGTACCCTGGCTGCAGTGGCTGTCCCTTGAACATTTGCAGGAATGTTGATCTCGGGATGCAGATGTGGGCCAAACACAGGGGGGTTAACATGAGGTTGTACCCTTTCATTGTTACTGGTGCCGGCAGTCCCTATGTGTGGATCCTCTTGATTTTGCCTCTCCACCATGGCCCTCAGTCTTTCCTGGCTCTGAGCCATGTTTTTCATAACTTCCATAAACTGAGTCATCTGCGTTCTCATCTCCAATCTTTCGTTTGCCATCTGATTTCTGACCTCTGCAAGGTCCTGCTGTACCTGATCCATTTGAATTCCCGGAAGGTTATTTCGGGTTGGATAACGGTGCGGATGGTTGAGGGGAAATACCCGGCGCCTAGCAATAGTTCCTGAACATCACAACAGAGTTAGTGACAATAAAACAAAAACCTACAAAACAAACAAAGGGTTAGCATGCAATGCAGTATGCTTATTTGTTCCCAAGGTATCCGGTTTGGCATTCAGTTTTGACCCTTCCAGACCCTTGAAGATGCTGTTGAAGTTGCTTGAAGAAAACTCAGATGAAGCAAACCAGCACAAACATATATTACAAAAAGCAATGGTACATAGTTTGTTTACAAATACAAGCCCTCAAAGGGGCCAAAATCCATTACAATAAGAGTACATGGAAAGAAAGCAACAACAAACAAATGGTCAAACACCAAGACCAAACTCATCCTCACGAACTTCCTTGAGAAGTGCTTCGGTCACAGGATCAGCCGGACGCTCCGTGAGATTCCTGATGAGGAGATTCCGGGTTGTAACAGCTGTAGCTAGCTTTTTGTGCTGACTTTGGTCTTTGGACCTCTTCACCCCTGCTTTGACCTTTAGTTCTGATATCTCCCTCTGGGCTGCTGCCAGGGCTTCTTGTTGTTCTTTTGCATTAGCTTCAAGCTGCTCCATCTTGTCTTGAACTCTCTTGTCCTCTAGAGTACGAGCCTCGGTGATCCTGACCCACCGGGCTTGACTCTCCTTTAAATACAAGTCTGTCCTTGCTCTCTGGAATTGGGCTTCCTTGCAAGCATTCTTCAAAATTTGTTCTCCAGCTTTAGACTTCTTGATATAATCCCCAGACTTCTCAATCTTAGTCAGGTGATCTACTCTCATTTTCTCCAACCTTTCAATCTCCCTCATACCTTCACTCCTCTCCCGGAGGGTCTTCTGCAAAGCCTGGGTTAGCTTCTCATTTCTTTCCTTCAAGCTCTCAAACTCTTCCAAACTAATAGTGGCAGGGGGTGGTGCTGAAGATGACTCAGGCATGTCTTCTATGGTAAAGGGCATCCCAGAGAAATGGGCCCTGGCACGGGACCACTCATAATATTGTGCTGATGCCACATTATTGCACTTCCCCAGAATAGTCACTCCCTTGGTTTGAACATTATCCCAGGCCCAGGCAGCCTGCCTAACAATAGCCAAATTAATCTTGTTCTCACAATAGAGAGTCTCAACCAAGTCCTGTGCCCTAGGAGTGTGGACCAGTGTATAGCCCAGTTGCCTTCTGAACAGCAGAGGATTGTAATTGATACTACCCTTAACTCCTATTAAAGGCACATTGGGAAAATGCCCACAGCTGGTGATGATATCCCTGCCCTTGGTGCTTTGAGTGCACCATCTGATATCTGCTGAAGTTAGAGAAGTGAGTCTCTTAGCCCAGTTGCTTTGCTGATGAGGGTTTAAAAATGCATCTGTCCTGGGTAGATGCTTGAGAAGCCAAGTGTGGAACAATGGAGCACAACACCTCACTAATCTTCCCCTCTGCTTTTCATTCCTTTGATGCACTGAATAGTAGAGATCCCCCAATAAAGTGGGCACTGGGTTCTTTAGCATGAATAAGTGGATTGCATTCTTGCTAATGAATCGAGGCTCATCTGCAAACAACACAATTCCATATATACTTAAGGCCAATAAAGCACAAACAGCTTTCCACTCTCCTACAGAAGCTTTCAGGGTAGCTTGAGAGATCAAGAAATCCAGATGAAAACCAGGGATTCCAGCTTTAGAAGTCATATGCTGCTCAATCAAAACAAGTTCCAGATGCAAAGCTTGTGCTACTTCTCCATTGCTAGGAAAGACCATCTCAGGGTTGAAAGGGATTCCACCCCTGATAGGCAAACCAACCAATGATGAGTATTCTTCTAATAGAGGGCCCAACTGAAAGTCTTGGAAAGTGAAACATCTCAGTGGGGGATCATAAAACTGAATGCAGGTGTGGATCAGGCTTCTCTGTGATGGGTCCAGATCCATAACCATATCAAGTATATCTCCATAACTTTCCCTGAACAAAGGTATGTGATCTGGAGTGATCAGGGTCTGAATCCTCCTGATATCTGATAGCTCTGGCTGGAAGAAGTGATAGGTGATGTTGCTCTTTTTAGGAGCCATGATGCTGAGACTGAGTAGAGACAGGTGCTGATGATAATACTGAAGAAGTGGGCCACTGACTGGCTGGTGCAGGTGATAACTGAAGCAGATAGCTGATGAAGACAAGTCAATACTGAAGATGGGGTCAAAACCAAAACCAGATGAAAATGGATACCCTGAAACACAAATAAGCAAATGTCAATGTGATGCAATGATTATGTATGCAAATGATATGCAAGGGTCTGTGACTGAGCTGGATCTGATCAGAACTCTGATATAAGTCCAAGTGTGTTCAAGAATTCCAGATGGAGGTCTATGAATCCAGTAACCAAGGTGGGGGACTCAAATAAAGAGCCACATGTCCAGGGTTTTAGAATCACAAGAACTGTCCCAAATTGGAGTATTCTTAAGCAAGTCAAAGTAACAAGGTATTCTGAGGTCAAGGTACCTGCAAACCTGTAAACAGCCCAACCCCCTCACAGGTGGTGTTCTAAAACAAGGATCCTCAGACTTGGATCAGTTATGAGAAGTGTAAACACTTCTAACCCGGAGGTACAATGTTTACAATAACCATAAAAGTTCCTCCTCTAATTCACCTCAGTTTCTGAAGGTCAATACTAAAGGTCATCCAGACTTAGCAGGCTTCCCAGATAGCCCTAGCATTGCAGGAAATCTGCAACACAGAGTTCTCAAGAAGAAACCCATATCTGAACCGTGTTTCATATTCCCGCACCAGACCGAAATGGAATGGGAAAGAATATGATTCACTCTAACCTAGGTGTCACTCAGGTCCCAGGTATAGGACCTTAACTCTCAATGAATCACCCACCCACCAAAACAAAGACCAGATCCAGCCAGCAGCATGACAATATGATATATACAAAAGCCATAAAGAAAGCAGTAAAGCAACTGTACATAAAGCAAAAATAAATACAAAAATACAAACACAAATAAGCACATAACACCCCAGTAAACACAAATCAAACAAGCGCTAGGAGGAACCCACAAAAAGAACTAGAAGCCCTGGTTGCAATATAAGGATCCCCAGCAGAGTCGCCAAGCTGTCGCTCCCACCAAATGAAACCGGGTCAAATGGGGTACAGACGCGAACGGTCGGCGAAAGGGACAATGAGAACACACAGCCGTGAACTCACTGGAGATGAATAGAGTCGCCAGCTAGGCATTTTTATCCCGGAGGAAAGGTAATGCTGCATAGACCTAGAAAGAGATGGATAAGACGGTTGCGAACCAGAGAGACTGAGAAAGGGGGTTGGTTACAACCTGGGAAGGTATTAGCACCCAGATTGTCCGCCGTACTCGACGGGATCCGCGCCTAAAAGATTTGTGTTTTAAAGGGGTAGTGTCAGTGCAATCTGTGTATAAAATAGCTGAAAAAGAATGTACAGGTGTCAGTGTAAGAGAAGTGAAGTGTATAATGTGAAGTGTCAGTGTGAGATCAGGAATGAAATGCTCATGACCATGAGGCTAAAGAATAAAGCTAGGAGGAGGGGGAATATACAGAGACTTTTGTTCGATAACTGTTAAGTTATGCCTACGTATCCTCTCGTGCAATGAGGAAGTCAGAACACCGTAGTTCGACCCAAAGAGACTGAAAGGTGAATTGACTGGTGAACTGCTTGCTGGCCTATGCTCAAGTGTATGATCTGTCTGGCACAGATGCAAACTATCTTGCATTAGACGGAAGAAGCAAGTTCTCGTTTGTGAGTGAGTGAGATGAGAAAAGAATCCCGAAGGAGACGATTATTGTTTGTTTTTTTTTTTGTTTTCAGTCTTTTATTGCTTTTGAAAGTTTGTCATAAGTTAATGAGCTTAAGCCTAAACCAATGGATTTAGTAAACTCATCACATCTTCCCTCTGATTAGGGGTAATGGGAATACCTTAAGTGTGAAGTCAGATTCTCACACTTAATCACCTTTGATGTAGGATTAAGATCATTAACCTACTTGTGGTTATTTAGATGTTTTTTGTGGTTTTTGTTTAGTGTTAAGTAATGAGATTAAGCCATAATCAAGGATTAAACAGACTCATTACACCATCCTAATAGAAGGATAATAGATGAGAGTGTTTAAGCTGAGGAAAACTCCTCAACTTAATCCATGATTAGGGATTAAACTCATGACAAAACAAGCCTTTGATTAAGTGGATTTTATTCAATGATATGATGATGAAGTGGATTTTATGATTTGTAAGACAACTTGAGGGGGACTTGTCCATTAACACTAGGGTTAGTCCTTCTTAACCAATTAAGGAAGAATTAGAACCCTAATGCAAGGCCCAAGTTACAAGCTTGATGTCTTGATGATTATTAGATGGATTGATTAAAGGATTTAAACACATTAAGGGTTTAACACTTAGGATTAAAGTTATACACTCCATCCTAAGAGAAGGATGCATGCATAAGCTTAATCACAAAGCCTTAAAGCCTTTAGGGTTTAGTCCCTGATTATGAGGTAAGAAGAGATGACTCAAAAGAGACACAAAGGTAAAACTAAGAGAGGAGACTAATCAAAACCCTAATCATTGTCATGCTTGGGTGTTCCTAAGGTTTGTGAGGTTTTCAAGAGGAGTCTTCAATGGAACCACCAGGAAGCAGATGAAAGGATCAAGAGAAGCAAAGTAACTTGCTTCATTCAAGAAGTCAAGTCACTTGAAGAAAGAAAGTGGGAAGAAGAAGAATGAGCAAGCCCAAACTCAAACACATATAAAAATTCAGCATGGATGCAAGAGAGAGATGAGAAGAAAGTATGAGAAGTGAAGGCAAATTCACTTCTCAAAATCACTTACCACCTGAAAGATTAGAGAAGAAATGCAATGCAATGCAAAATGGGATGGAATGACATGATGCAAACCAAAACCAGAAGCATATATGTGATGTTAATGATGCCATGAGATGCTGCAAACCAGAAACAAAACATGTGGATGATCATACAAGCTTATGAATGCAAATGAAGCAAGTTAAGAACCAAGAACATACATGAAAAGTTATGAGATGCATATGGCATACAACATGACAAATGCAAGGTGCAATGACCAAACATGCTTTCAATATGTCTTATGATGTTAAATGAATCAAATGGAGGCATGGAATGTCATGGCAAGTCATGTTATGCAAGAAGATGCAAGATGGATGCATATGGAAGCCCAAATTAGGGTTTATGAACAATACATCAAACACAAACCAAAACCAGAAGCAAACAACATTATAAAAAATTGAAAATGCACTTAAAGGACCCCTAATCCTATACTAACCCACTGCCCAAGGGAGAGGTCTCAACTCTTAACCAATTTCAAGTTATGATTTTTACAAGTTTTCTAGGGTTTTAGGGTTCCTAAACAAGAAAATTATCAAACAAATTGAAAATGAAAGATCAAATCATGGCCATTTAATCTCACAAACTACATGCTAAACACAATGCAATGCAAAAAGAATCAAAGTCCAACTCTTAATGATTAGGCAGAAATGATTTTTTGAAGTTTGGATCAAAATAATGCATAAAAATGATTTTAATTCAATGAAAAATTCTCAAAATGCATCAAGATCAAAAAATAAATTTGGTTTGAAGGTTGGACAATGTTTCTAAATGTCTTAAAACATTTCATGAATTTTTGGTGATTTTTAAATACCTAAAAGTATTTTTAATAAATTAATTTTCATTAATCAATTAAAAATAAACTTTTAAATATTTAAAAATACTTTTTTAATGCTAAAAATGAAAATAAAAATATTTTTGTGTTTTAAAAATTAATGAAACTCTTGACAAAAAGTTTCATAATTTTTAAATGGTTTTTACTATTTTAAATAAATTGAACAAAACAAAACTAAATAAATGAATTAAAAATGAAATAAAGAGGAAGTATGCGCAATGGAGGGCCAGGATCCATTCTGGGCAAAAATTTGTTGACTGCGCGCGCAGATCAATGGATCATATTCAAACTGGGCTAATCTCATTTAATTAATTAAATTAAACCTAATTAAAACTAATGACATGATCTGGGCCATTGGATGCACGCGGGAAAAGACTTAGTCAACTCATCCAACGCCTGAAATTTAAACTGGAAGCCCTAACCCTAATCACACATTAATGACTCTCAGGTCACCGGAGACGAACTCCGGTCGTCTTCTCCGGTGACCTCCCTCCCTGAGAAACTTCAAATCCTTCCCTAGGTCATTTCTGGAGCTCTAAAGCTCCAGATTTGTTCCTTTCACTCCCCTAAACTCAATCCCACCCTCATTTCTCATTTATTTCTAGCCATAACCAAGAATCGAAGCCAAGAACAAAAACTGCCAAAATTTCAGACAAGCAATACAACTTCATTTCTCAACCATTTTCAATAATTTCAAGCTCAGTGTGATCAGTGAAGCATACTTAATCAATTAGAAACAATAAATAGAGGTTCTGGAAAAATGGAATGCCATAGCTACCTGATTCGAAGCTTTCAAAATAGGAGCTTCTGGGCCAGTTTCTTGCTTCTAAACAACTCCAATGACCTCTCCAAAGTGTTTGCCAGGCTTGCTTGAAGTTTATTTGGGCTGATTGAAGAGTTTGCTTGAGTTCTGTTCAATGGGGGGCAGAAATCGTATTTGGGATTCTGGAGGTTTTAGGCTATGGTGATGGATGCTTTTTGATCAGAGGAACATGTTGAGTTGATCTATGAAGTGGGTTTTTGTGTTTGTGAGTTGTGTGATGAGATTCGAAGTTTTTTGCTCAAGGGAGAGTTTTTGTGAATGGTGTGTTGTGTTCTGTTTCAGCCTTGCCTCTTGTTATGTTTAGCAAGCATTTGATCCACATAAAAAACTCTCATTGGTCAGATGATGTGACCTGCCCTTTATTGATTAGTATGGTGCCTTTTGCAAAATGTCAACTTTGGTGTAAGGAGGGCATGGGCTACATTTCTAGCTTGGTACAAAAGGCTTGTCTTGCGCAGCATGGTGAGGGGATAGGGCTAGGGTGGTTCAGCAGCCAAGGCAACAAGTGGGTGAAGTGTGATGATGGTTTTTTTGCAACTTGCTTGCTTTTGAAACTTCATGAAAATATCTTGCTCCAAAGAACAAAACAAATGAGAAACCCTTGGCCCATTCTGATTTTTAGGTCACATGTGATGTTTGTGTAATGGTTAGACATGAATTAGAAGTCACAAATGCCTTGGTACAAAGTTTTTTGCAAGTTTCTCATTTGGTGCATATCTTGAAAATTAGTGATTTTTGCCAACTTTGACACACCATAACTTTTGATCCAAAATGAATTAGGTCATGTTCTTGTACTTTTTGAAAAGGGAAAGATCTAATCTACAACTTTCATGACCAAAGTTTTTCCATTTGAAGCATTTTTGGATCAAAAAGCAAGGGTTGAAAAAGTTGCATAAAATGACATTTCATTAAAAGTCAACCATGCCCTAAAAAGTCAACTTTGCAAAAACTTGTAATTCTTGAATTTTGTGAACTTCAACCTTCTTCCATGATCAAATAAAGATCATATACACTCAAAATGATGAAGATCACCCCTTGGTTGGGTCATTGGGGGCCTCAGATGCCCTGATTTTGCACTAACTTGTCCAGAAAGTCAACTCTTGATCAGATGACTTCCCCATGGAATTTCTTCATGAAAATTGATATGCATAATCCCTATACCATATAGAGACCAATAGAAACAAGAATGACCAAAAAAATTGGAGTTATGGCCTCTGAAACCAAAACCCTAATTTTAGGTCATCTGTGTAGTCAAGCCTGACTCTGCCTCCATACCAATCCCAGTTCTTGTGATTCTTTGGCATTCTTGACTTTGGGAAGATATAATATGATGCTTGAACACATATAGACCCATTTGAAGTGATTGATGATCTTTGGAGTGGCTCAAGAGGCTCTTGGATTGCTCAGGTCACAAACCCTAGATGCAGATGACTTAGAACCAATGCAAAGACTCAAAATTGTGGTATGAGATGTTATGATTGTGTTTATGCATATGAAATGATCACAAGCCATGGTGTGAATGGGTGAGGGCAAATTTGGGGTGTTTACAGGTACTTGCACTTTCGTGGACCAGATCTCTTGTTGATCGCGTAATCCCAAAGTGGTTAATCACATTGCATTAATAATTGAGACTTATGAATGTTTGATATGTAGGTGCTTTAGGTCTCTCAATCACCTTTCAAATTTCATTGAATTCGGTTCGATTTGCCTTGATTAATCGCTATAGTGTAAGATGCTAAGCGGATCCGGTTGCCTTTCGATTTTGGTTACTCTTTTGGTTGTGGTTGATTAAGTTCACCATACCATTATTATGCAAATATTATTATTCTATTACTACTATTAATATTTTAGATCATGCACTTCAATTCTTTTGCTACTAACATTTAAATTCTTGCACTCTTATTTGCTTTTATTTTATTTTGCTTTACTATGCTTTATTCATCAATTATCATGTTTATAATTTGCTCTTATTTTTTATTTATTATGTTGATTTCCCTTTTGTCCATTTGGACACAAAAACATTAATAAAGGATTAAACTTCTAAAAGACTTGTGACTTTAATTTTGGACTATGGTCACTATCCTTAGCATTGGACTTGGAGTTTTGGACCTAGATTCTAGGATCATTCCTTTGCTTGAGCTATTATGGATTGGAGACTTTAGCCGATTTAGTCCATTTGTTTTTGAAGATGGAAGTCCTATTGTTTCGAAGAAGGTTCTCCATACGGTTTGATCGTTCTTCCCTTAACTTTTACTTTCAAGTCTTAGGATAATCCTTCATTTCCTCCTCTTCTTAAATTTTCAAATCTTCTTCCTATTCCAAAAACCTTCTTTGTTTTCAAACCTCAAACGTTTTCACAATCAAACCTTGACTTAGATCAAGCGGTTTTACCTTTTCGATTTCATTTCTTGATAAATTCTAAACCACATAAGCATATCAAAACTTTCTTTTCAAAACACTTTAAAAAATTCAAACTCATTCAATTGTTTTTTGTGCCCTCGTGCACTTTTCATTTTTATGTTTAGATATGATTTATTCTTTCTAGCGGAATTATTCGCTAAAGAATGACGACTTATCTTTACATTTTAAAATCAATCTGACACATTGTTTCTTATCACATTTTGTACCACGAACTACGGGGTTTTGATCTCGCATTGCACTTTGTGGGTACATAGGCATGAGGTGGTAAGCCTCTCCAAACACAAAAATCTTAAAAAAAACATTTCTCTTCTCATCTCTTCAACCTCATTTTTAAACAAACCATTTTCAAACTAAAAAAAGCGATTAAAATTTCAAAGGGCTCCCGTGGAGTACCACAGACATTTGGGTGCGTAAAACCTTCCCAATTTGTAACTTATCCCCTTACCCGTTCTCTATTCGATTCTTTTAGCTTTTTGCTTTTATATTCATTAGGTTTTATTCGCTCTTTTTCCCTTTTCCATTTGGAATAAAATAAAAGCGCGGTGGCGACTCTGTTTACCTTGAGTTAAGTTAACCAATAGCTTACACTCATGATTTTACCGCTACAGTAGCATTTCCATCATCATGGAGCATTACGTCATAAATTCAAACATGTGCATACCAGCATGGGTCAGTTTTGAGATATATTACATACAACCTATAACATCTTCTCAACATGAAGTACTCCCCACAAAAGATACTTATACCATTTTCCAGGCATCTTTGTCTTTCCAAGTCAATGGTTGTCATTCTTTCAGTGGCTTGATTCGCTCAGTACTCGCGTGTTTTCTTTGTGGCTTGATTTTCTCAGCAGTCACATTGTCGAGTCCCATTCCGCTAATGGTCTCGTTAAGCCCTGTTTCGCAAACAGGCACTTTCCGTGGCTTGATTCATTCAGAAGTCGCGTGCTTTCTTTGTGGCTTGATTTGCTCAGCAGTCACATTGTCGAGTCCCATTCCGCTAATGGTCTCTTTAAGCCCTGTTTCGCCAACAGGCACTTTTCGTGGCTTGATTCGCTCAGCAGTCGCGTGTTTTCTTTGTGGCTTGATTCGCTCAGCAGTCACATTGTCGAGTCCCATTCCGCTATTGGTCTCGTTAAGCCCTGTTTCACCAACATGCACTTTCTGTGGATTGATTCGCTCAACAGTCGCGTGTTTTCTTTGTGGCTTGATTCACTCAGCAGTCACATTGTCGAGTCCCATTCTGTTAATGGTCTCGTTAAGCCCTGTTTCGCCAACAAGAACTTTCTGTGGCTTGATTCGCTCGTAGTCGCGTGTTTTCTTTGTGGCTTGATTCACTCAGCAGTCACATTGTCGAGTCCCATTCCACTAATGGTCTCGTTAAGCCCTGTTTCGCCAATAGGCACTTTCCGTGGCTTGATTCGCTCAGCAGTCGCGTGTTTTCTTTGTGGCTTGATTCGCTCAGCAGTCACATTGTCGAGTTCTATTCCGCTAATGATCTCGTTAAGCCCTGTTTCGCCAACAGGCATCCTCTTTGTGGCTTGATTCGCTCAGCAGTCACATTGTCGAGTTCTGTTTCGCTAACAGTCTTGTTAAGCCCTATTTCGCCAACATGCATCCTCTTTGTGGCTTGATTCGCTTAGCAGTCACATTGCAGGTTATTGCAATAATTCTATTCCACCTGGTTCTATTCCCATTACCTATTCAGAGGTCAAAACAAAAAAGATAAATAAAAGGCAGATGACATTTCTCTTATCCACCGAGTTCAAATTTCCAGGTTTTATTCGAGTATTCAATCACTCCATACCTTGAATGTCTAAACGCTCTTGCAATTATCCGTTTAGGCCTGCAGATGATTGAATAGAGGCAACTGTAATACCTCAAAATTTTCCCTCACATTTCCCCCACATTTTGCATACATAGATTCATAAGATAATCAAAAACATTGCATCATGTGTAGCATAACTGAGGCATAGTGTAAACACCCCAAATTTGCCCTCACCCATTCACACCATGGCTTGTGATCTTTTCATATGCATAAACACAATCATATCATCTCATACCACATTTTGATTCATTGCTTTGGTTCAAAGTCATTTGCACCTAGGGTTTGTGATCTGAGCAATCCAAGAGCCTCTTGAGCCACTCCAAAGGACACCAATCACTTAAAAGGGGTCTATATGTGTTCAAATATCATATTACATCCTCTCAAAGTCAAGAATGCAAAAGAATCACAAGAACTGGGATTGGTGTGGATGCAGAGCCAAGTTTGACTGCACAGTTGACCTAAAATTAGGGTTTTGGTTTCAGAGGCCATAACTCCAAATTTTTTGGTCATTCTTGTTTCCATTGGTCTCTATATGGTATAGGGAGTATGCATATCAATTTTCATGAAGAAATTCCATGAGGAAGTCATCTGATCAAGGGTTGACTTTCTGGACAAGTTAGTGCAAAATCAGGGCATCTGAGGCCCCCAATGACCCAACCAATGGGTGATCTTCATCATTTTGAGTGTATATGGTCTTTATTTGATCATGGAAGAAGGTTTAAGTTCACAAAAATCAAGAATTTGAAGTTTTTGCAAATGTTGACTTTTTAGGCATAGTTGACTTTTCAAGAATATGTCATTTTATGCCATTTTTCAAGCCTTGATTCTTGATCCAAAAATGCTTCAAATGGAAAAACTTTGGTCATGAAAGTTGTAGAATACATCTTTCCCTTTTCAAAAAGTACAAGAACATGATCAGATTCTTCTTGGATCAAAAGTTATGGTGTGACAAAGTTGGCAAAAATCATTGATTTTCAAGGCATGCCCCAAATGTGAATTTTGCAAAATCATGAACCAAGGCTGTTTGTAACTTCTAGTTGACATCAAACCAATGTACAAACATTCTATGTGACATAAAAATCAGAATTGAACCAAGAGATCACATGTTCATGGTTTGTATGGCAAGACTTTTTCATAAAGTTTCAAAAGTGATCAACTTGCAAAACTCATGATCACACTTCACCAACTAGTTGCCTTGGCTGCTGAACCTTCCTAGCATCACACACACATCATGTTGCGCAGCCCATGCCTCTTGTACCAAGCTATAGCTCAAGCCATGCCTTCCTTACACAAAGTGGACTTTTTTGCAAAAGTGAACTTACCAATCAATAAAGGCCAGGTCACATCATCTGACCTATAGGATTATTTTATACTATCCAAATGCAGGCCATTTCATATACCAAGCCAAGCTGAAACACTCCACAACATCACATACACAAAAACACCTCACTTTGCAAAACCCTTCGAATCTGCCTCCACAAACTTAAAACATCCAAACCATTTTCACCAATCATCTCACCATGTTCCATTGAGTAGAAACCAACAAAGAACCAGGCCTGAAACAAGCTATAACATCACTTCACCATTTTCATTCCAACTTGCAGTTTCTTTCGAAACTCACTCCACAGTTCATAAACATCCAAACAAACTCCACAAACCTTCTCCACTCATCATCTGGACCACAAAGAACCACTCACATTGGCCTAAAACTGCCTGCATCACCATTGCCATTTTCAACTGAGCTTGAGCAGAAGCTGTTCAAACTCTTCATCTAGCCAGCATAAACTTCTCCAAAGCATTCAAGCATCATCAAGAGGTCATAAGGAGTGGATTTCACCAAAGGAGGAGGTCAGAAACTTGCTGGAGTGAAAGCTTCGAATCTCAGGTAGCTCAAGAACTTTTTTTCCAGAAATGGATTTTTAAGTTCTAAACTTGTTCTATATGTCTTCCTGATCATGAATATGCCTTTAGTTTTGAAAATGGTGATGAAATGAGAATTTAATTGCTTCCTGAAACTCTGTTGACCTAAAAATTGTTTGGTTCGATTCATGTTTCTGGGGAAAAATAAATGTTGTTTGTGATGGGGTTTCGATTCAGTGGATCATGGGAATCATTTCTGTATGCTTGGTTTTCATTTTTGTTACGTTTTGAGAGAGTTTGGAGATTTTCAGGTGGGCTTCCCACCGGAGAAGACGACCGGAGGTCTTCTCCGGCCACCTGAAAATAATTAGGGCATAATCCCAATCATTAAGTGAGTTTGAATCTGGAGCGTGCGATTGCTTTGACTCGTTGACCTCCCGCGTGTGTGAAGGGACCAGATTGATCATTAGAAACCCTAATTGCATTTAATTAATTCGTAATTAAGTTTAGCCCAGTTTGAATGTGAGCCACAAGATCTGGCGCGTAGTCAATGCTCCCAAACCCAGACTCAATCCCTGCCTTCCATTCTGTTGACTTTTCCCTTTTCTTTATTTTATTTCATTTCTTTTCATTTTATTTGTCCAATTTATTTAAAATAGCAAAACTTGTTTAAAAATTATGAAATTTTTTATCCTGAGTTTCATTAATTTTTCAAACAAAAAAATATTTTTATTTTCATTTTTTGCATTAAAAATGTATTTTTAAATATTTAAAAGATTATTTTTTATTGATTAATGGAAATTAATTTATTAAAAATACTTTTAGGTATTTAAAAATCACCAAAAAATTCATGAAATGTTCTAAGACATTTAGAAACATTGTCCAACCTTCAAACCAAATTTCTTTTTTGATCTTGATGCATTTTGATAATTTTTCATTGAATTAAAATCATTTTTATGCATTAATTTGATCCAAAGTTCAAAAAATCATTTCTGCCTATTCATGAAGAGTTGGACATTGATTCTTCTTGCATTGCATTGTGTTTAGCATGTAGTTTTTGAGGTTAAATGGCCATGATTTGATTCCTCATTTTCAATTTGTTTGATAATTTTCTTGTTTAGGAACCCTGAAAGCCCTAATAACTTGTAAAATTCATAACTTGAGATTGGTTAAGAGTTGAGACCTCTCCTTTGGGCTTTGGTTTAGCATAGGATTAGGGATCCTTTGAGTGGAACTTTCAATTTTTTATCTTAGGGTTTGCTTCTGATTTTGGTTTTTGTTTGATGTATGGTGCATAAACCCTAATTTGGGCTTCCATATGCATCCATCTTGCATTCTCTTGCATAACATGACTTGCCATGACATTCCATGCTTCCATGTGATTCACTTGACATCATAAGACATATTGAAAGCATGTTTGATCATTGCATCATGTATTAGCCATGTTGTATGCCATAGGTACTTCATAACTTTTCATGTATGTTCATGGGTCCTAACTTGCTTCATTTGCATTCATGAACTTGTATGATCATTTCCATGTGTTGCCTCATGTTTGTAGCATCTCATAGCATCATTAGCATCATGTAATTGCTTCTGGTTTTGTTTCTCATCATGTCACCTCATCCCATTTTGCATTGCATTGCATTTCTTTTCTAACCTTTCAGGTGGTAAGTAACTTTGAGAAGTGAATTTGCCTTCACTTCTCATACTTTCCTTTTCATCTCTCTTGCATCCATGCTGCATTCTGTTATGTGTTTGAGTTTGAGCTTGCTCATTCTTCTTCTTCCTACTTTCTTTCTTCAAGTGACTTGACTTCTTGAATTAAGCAAGTTGCTTTGCTTCTCTTGATCCTTTCATCTGCTTCCTGGTGGTTCCATTGAAGATCTTCTTTTGCAAACCTCACAAACCTTAGGAACAACCAAGCATGACAATGATTAGGGTTTTGATTAGTCTCCCCTCTTAGTTTTACCTTTGTGTCTCTTTTGAGTCTTCTCTTCTCATCTCATAATCAGGGACTAAACCCTAAAGGCTTTAAGGCTTTGTGATAAAGCTTATGCCTGCATCCTTCTCTTAGGATGGAGTGTATAACTTTAATCCTAAGTGTTAAACCCTTAATGTGTTTAACTCCTTTAATCAATCCATCTAATAAATATCAAGACACCACACTTGTAACTTGGGCCTTGCATTAGGGTTCTAATTCTTCCTTTATTGGTTAAGAAGGACTAACCCTAGTGTTAATGGACAAGTCCCCCTCAAGTTGTCTTACAAACCCTAAAAATCACTTCATCATCATATCATTAAATAAAATCCACTTAATCAAAGGCTTGTTTTGTCATGAGTTTAATCCCTAATCATGGATTAAGTTGAGGAGCTTTCCTCAGCTTAAACATTCTCATCTATTATCCTTCTATTAGGATGGTGTAATGAGTCTGTTAAATCCCTGATTATGGCTTAACCTCATTACTTAACGCTAAACAAAAACAACAAAAACATCTAAATAACCACAAGTAGGTTAATGATCTTAATCCTACATCAAGGGTGTTTAAGTGTGAGAAGCTGACTTCACACTTAAGGTATTCTCATTACCCCTAATCAGAGGGAAGATGTGATGAGTTTACTAAATCCATTGGTTTAGGCTTAAGCTCATTAACTTATGGCAAACTTTCAAAAGCAATAAAAGACTGAAAACACAGAAACAAACAATAATCGTCTCCTTCGGGATTCTTTTCTCATCTCACTCACTCATAAACGAGAACTTGCTTCTTCCGTCTAATGCAAGACAGTTTGCACCTGAGCCAGACAGGTCATACACTTGAGCATAGACAAGTAAGCAGTTCACAAGTCAATTCATCTTTCAGTCTCTTTGAGTCGAACTACGGTGTTCTGACTTCCTCATTGCACGAGAGGATACGTAGGCATAACTTAACGGTTATCGAACAAAAGTCTCTGTATATTCCCCCTCCTTCCAGCTCCATTCTTTAGCCTCATATTCTGGAGCAATTCATTCTTGTTCTCACACTGACACATCATTTGTACACTTCACACTTCTTTTACACCGACACCTGTACATCTTTTCCATCTCTTTATGCACAGATTACACTGACACTACTCCTTTAAAACACAAATCTCTTAAGCGTGGATCCCGTCGAGTACGACGGACAATCTGGGTGCTAATACCTTCCCAGGTTGTAACCAACCCCCTTTCTCAGTCTCTCTGGTTCGCAACCGTCTTATCCATCCTTTTTCTAGGCCTATGCAGCATTGCCTTTCCTCCGGGATAAAAATGCCTAGCTGGAGACTCTATTCATTCCCTGTGAGTTCACTCCTGTGTGTCCTCGCATCCCCCTTTCGCCGACCGTTCGCGTCTGTACCCCATTTGACCCGGCTTCATTTGGTGGGAGCGACAGCTTGGCGACTCTGCTGGGGACCCTTATACTGCAACCAGGGCTTCTGGTTCTTTTTGTGGGTTCCTCCTAGCGCTTGTTTGATTTGTGTTTATTGGGGTGTTATGTGCTACTTGTGTTTGTATAATTGTTTTATTTTTACTGCTTTATGTACAGTTGCTTTACTGCTTTCTTTATTGCTTTGGCATATATCATACTGTTATGCTGTCTGGCTGGATCTATTTGTTTGCTTTGGTGGGTGGGTGATTCATTGAGAGTTAAGGTCCTGTACCTGGGACCTGAGTGACACCTAGGATAGAGTGAATCATATTCTTTCCCATTCCATCTCGGTCTGGTGCGGGAGTATGAAACACGGTTCAGATATGGGTTTCTTCTTGAGAACTCTGTGTTGCAGATTTCCTGCAATGCTAGGGCTATCTGGGAAGCCTGCTAAGTCTGGATGACCTTTTAGTTTTGACCTTCAGAAACTGAGGTGAATTAGAGGAGGAACTTTTATGGTTATTGTAAACACTGTACCTCCGGGTTAGAAGTGTTTACACTTCTCATAACTGATCCAAGTCTGAGGATCCTTGTTCTAGAACACCACCTGTGAGGGGGTTGGGCTGTTTACAGGTTTGCAGGTACCTTGACCTCAGAATACCCTGTTACTTTGACTTGATTAAGAATACTCCATGTTGGAACAGTTCTTGTGATTCTAAAACCCTGGACACGTGGCTCTTTATTTGAGTCCCCCACCCTGGTTACTGGATTTATAGACCTCCAACTGGAATTCTTGAACACACTTGGACCTATATCAGGGCATTTGATCAGATCCAGCTCAGTCACAGACCCTTGCATATCATTTGCATACATAAACATTGCATCATATTGACATTTGCTTATTTGTGTTTCAGGGTATCCACTTCCATCTTTGGTTTTGGTTTTGACCCCATCTTCAGTACTGACCTATCTTCATCAGCATTTGCTTCAGCTATCTACTTCAGTTATCTGCACCAGCCAACCAGTGGCTCATTCTTCAGTGTTATCATCAAGCACCTGTCTCTACTCAGTCTCAGCATCATGGCTCCTAAAAAGAGCAACATCACCTATCACTTTTTCCAGCCAGAGCTATCTGACATCAGGAAGATTCAGACCTTGATCACTCCGGATCACATACCATTGTTCAGGGAACACTATGGGGATATACTTGATATGGTTATGGATCTGGACCCTTCACAGAGAAGCCTGATCCACACTTGCATTCAGTTCTATGATCCCCCACTGAGATGCTTCACTTTTCCGGACTTTCAGCTAGGCCCTCTATTAGAAGAATACTCATCATTGGTTGGTTTGCCTATCAGGGGAGGAATCCCTTTCAACCCTGAGAAGGTCTTTCCTGGTAATGAAGAAGTAGCAAAGGCGCTGCATTTGGAACCTGTTCTGATTGAGCAGCATATGACTTCTAAAGCTGGAATCCCTGGCTTCCATCTGGATTTCCTGATTTCTCAAGCTACCCTGAAAGCTTCTTTAGGAGAGTGGAAGGCTGTTTGTGCCTTGTTGGCTTTGAGCATATATGGAATTGTGTTGTTTGCAGATGAGCCTCGATTCATTAGCAAGAATGCAATCCATCTGTTCATCTTGAAGAACCCAGTGCCCACTTTATTGGGGGATCTCTACTATTCAGTGCATCAGAGGAATGAAAAGCAGAGGGGAAGATTAGTGAGGTGTTGTGCTCCATTGTTCCATACTTGGCTTCTCAGGCATCTACCCAGGACAGATGCATTTCTGAACCCCTATCAGCAGAGCAACTGGGCTAAGAGACTCACTGCTCTAACTTCAGCCGATGTCAGATGGTGCACTCAAAGCACCAAGGGTAGGGATATCATCACCAGCTGTGGGCATTTCCCCAATGTGCCCCTAATAGGAGTTAAGGGTAGTATCAATTACAACCCTCTGCTGTTTAGAAGACAACTGGGCTACGCCCTGGTCCACACTCCTAAGGCACAGGACTTGGTTGAAACTCTTTATTGTGAGAACAAGATTAATCTGGCTATTGTTAGGCAGGAAGCCTGGGCCTGGGATAATGTTCAAACCAAGGGAATAACCATTTTGGGGAAGTGCAACAATGTGGCATCAGCACAATATTATGAATGGTCCCGTGCCAGGGCCCAATTCTCTGGGATGCCCTTTACTATAGAAGATATGCCTGAATCATCTTCAGCACCACCTGCCACTGTCAGTTTGGAGGAGTTTGAGAGTTTGAAAGAAAGAAATGAGAAGTTAACTCAAGCTTTGCAGAAGACTCTCCGGGAAAGGAGTGATGGTATGAGGGAGGTTGAGAGATTGGAGAAGTTGAGAGTGGAGCATCTGGTTAAGATTGAGAAGTCTGGGGATTATATCAAAAAGTCTAAAGCTGGAGAACAAATCCTGAAGAATGCTTGCAAAGAAGCCCAGTTCCAGAGAGCAAGGACAGACTTGTATTTGAAGGAGAGTCAAGCTCGGTGGGTCAGGATCACCGAAGCCCGTACTCTGGAGGACAAGAGAGTTCAAGACAAGATGGAGCAACTGGAAGCTAGTGCAAAAGAGCAGCAAGAAGCCCTGGCAGCAACCCAGAGGGAGATATCAGAATTGAAGATCAAAGCTGGGGTGAAGAGGTCAAAAGACCAAAGTCAGCACAAGAAGCTAGCAGCAGCTGTTACCACCCGGAATCTCCTCATCAGGAATCTCACGGAGCGTCCGGCTGATCCTGTGACCGAAGCACTTCTCAAGGAAGTTCGTGAGGATGAGTTTGGTCTTGGTGTTTGACCCTTTGTTTGTTGTTGCTTTCATTCCGTGTATTTTTCATTTTTCCTTGTAATGTATTTTGACCCCTCAGAGGGCTTGTATTTGTAAACAAACTATGTGCCATTTTGGCTTTTTATAATATATGTATTAGTTTGTTCCATCCGAGTTTCACTTCAAAAGCAACATCAACAGCATCTTCAAGGGTCTGGAAGGGTCAAAACTGAACGCCAAACCGGATACCTTGGGAGCAAATAAGCATAACTGCATTGCATACTAACACTTTTTGTTTTGTAGGTTTTTGTTTATTGCCACTAACTCTGTTGTGATGTTCAGGAACTATAGCTCGGCGCCGAGTATTTCCCCTCAACCGTCCGCACCGTTATCCGACCCGCAACAACCTTCCGGGCATTCAGATGGATCAGATGCAGCAGGACCTTACTGAGGTCAGAAATCAAATGGCAAATGAAAGGCTAGAGATGAGGAATCAAATGACGCAGTTCATGGAAGTGATGAACAACATGGCTCAGAGCCAGGAAAGATTGAGGGCCATGGTGGAAAGGCAGAATCAAGAAGATCCACATATAGGGACTGCCGGGACCAGCAACAACGAGAGGGTCCAACCTCACATCAATCCTCCTATATTTGGACCACACCTCCATCCATAGGTCAATATTCCTGCAAATGTTCAAGGGACTGCCACCGCAGCTAGGGTACTTCAAGAAGACCCCCAGGAGGATCAATTCACAGTAATGGGTGCTGGGGAAGAAGCTTATGATAGAAGGTTAGATGAGATAGCTGAGAAGTTGAGGTCCTTAGAGTCTCAAAACTCTTTGGGTTTCGATGTCATGGACATGGGCTTGGTAGACGGGGTCAGGATCCCCCATAAGTTTAAGCCTCCTTGCTTTGAAAAATACAACGGGACTTCATGCCCCCGGACTCATTTGCAATCATTTCTGGGAAGGCTGAAGGCCTATACTATGGATGAGAAGCTCTGGATGTTCTATTTCGAAGACAGCTTGACTGGAGCGTCAAGAGAATGGTACTCTCACTTGACAAGGGCAACTATCAGGTGTTGGAAGGACCTGGCAGAGGCCTTCATCAGACAGTATCAGTACAACTTAGATATGGCACCCAACAGGACCCTCCTAATGGGAATGTCACAGTCTTCAAGGGAGAGTTTCCGAGAATATGCCCAGAGATGGAGGCAATTGGCTGCTGCTGTTCAACCACCTATGTCTGAGAGGGAAATGGCAGACATGTTTATGAACACCCTCCAGGGAACATATATTGACAGGCTGGCTGCTTTCTCTTCCACTAGCTTTGCAGATGTTGTCATAGCTGGAGAGAGAATTGAGAGCCTGTTAAAAATGGGCAAGATATCGGACAATGGTGCCAGCTCGTCCAGTAGTACAAGAAAGCCTTTTGCAGGCCCAAGAAGAACTGGCGAGACCAATGCCATCCACACCAACAGGGGCAGGCCCCAATATGTTCACAGATCAGTGGCAGCAGTCACCATTCCCGCTCCAGCTCATCCTCAGCCAGTTTATCAACCTCCGCAGCAAAACTATCAGCAACAACCTCAGTACCATCAACAGAATCAGTATCCTCCGAGAAATTACAACAACAGCAACACCAACAACAATAACCAGCAAAGGCCATTCCAACAGAGGCCTTCTCAAGCCAACAGGGTAATCGATCCGATCCCTATGCCATATGCTACTTTGCTGCCACAACTCCTGAAACTCAACCTAGTTGAGCTAAGGACGTTGGCACCTCCCGATCCCAACAGTTTACCCAGGAATTATGACTCCAACGCCAGATGTGCTTTTCATTCAAATGCACCTGGCCACAGTACAGAAAAGTGCAGAGCCCTGCACATGAAAGTACAAGACCTGGTAGACTCAAAAGCTCTGAATTTCGCACCACCACCCAATGTCAATAAGAACCCCATGCCAAACCACGGTGGTCCCCGAATTAACGCTATTGAAGACGACAAACCGTCTTATTTAATAACCAGTGTGGGTCAGATCCGGACGCCGTTGGTAGAAATCAAGGCTCAACTCCTGGAATGTCAAATGTTCCCGGGGTGTGAGTTGGGGTGTGCTTACTGCAATATCTCAGTCAATGGGTGCGATAACCTGAGGAATGGCATAGACGGTCTCATTCAGAGTGGCCAACTTCAGATCACCACATCATTTCCTACAAATCCAGCAATCTCATCAGCAACAACTCCAGAACCTCCTACAACTGCAACAACCATTGTTCCTGACAATTCTTCGGTTTCATCAACAAGTACTTCATCTATTATCACAACTGATCAGTTATCAACAAATTTTTCTTCTACAACTCCAGCACCACTCCATTATGAAGCTCCTACAACAACAACATCCATCCTTCCACCATTGTCTCCTACAACACCAGCAACAAATCATGAAGATGTCTCAACTGTCACCATATTCTATGATCCTGAAAACAACTCTGCCTACAACTCAGAAGGTGCTGCTCCCATCAGAGCACCAGTTACAATTTATTACGATCCACATACTATTACAGTTCCTTCAACAGCTGCAATCAGTCCGGTCACCATCACGGTGCCTGGACCAGTACCTTATGAAAGCAGTAATGCCATACCCTGGCATTACGGCTCTGACTTGTATTGTGAAGGACAAAGAATCACTTTTGAATCATCAACCCCTGCACCACAAATTGACAATGTGGGAGGAGGCGGAGGCTTCACTCGAAGCGGACGTCTTTTCGCTCCACAAATTCAGAGACCCACTGCCGAAGCAGAAGCTGCTGCCAAGGCAAAAGGGAAGGGCCCTGTGCAGGAAGATCAAGCTGTTAAGGAAACTTTGAAGACATCCTTCGATCAAGAGGTTGATGAGTTCATGCGAATCATCAAAAAGAGTGATTATAAAGTAGTGGATCAGCTTCATCAGACGCCTTCCAAGATCTCAATCCTATCATTGCTTATGTGCTCCGAAGCCCATCGGAATGCACTACTCAAAGTCTTGCACGCAGCTTACGTGCCTGAAGAGATCACTGTCAATCAGCTGGAAGCTGTAGTTGGAAATGTTAATGCTAGTCATGGACTAGGGTTCACTAATACTGATTTGACAACGGAAGGCCGCAAGCATAACAAAGCCTTGCACATAACCATGGAATGCAAAGGTGCTGTCCTTTCCCATGTGCTGGTAGACACGGGGTCATCCCTCAATGTCTTACCTAAAAAGGCCCTGGTGAAGCTAGAATATGATGGATTGGCATTGAGACCCAGCAACCTGGTGGTGAGAGCCTTTGATGGTTCAAAGAGATCGGTTCTGGGAGAGATCGAGTTGCCCATAACGATTGGCCCGCAAACCTTTAAAACTATCTTCTACGTGATGGATATACAGCCCGCCTACAGCTGTTTATTGGGTAGGCCATGGATTCACGCCGCTGGCGCCGTGACCTCTACCCTTCACCAGAAGTTAAAATATGAGTGGGAGGGTCAAATCGTTACAATCTGTGGAGAAGAGGATATTTTTGTCAACCACCTGGCTACCTATAAGTACATTGAGATGGATGGGGAGATCCATGAAACAATGAGCCAGGGGTTTGAAGCCTTGAATGTAAATGAAACATCTGCTGTACCTGGAATCTCCATGTCATCATACCAACAGGCCCGGAAGGTTGTTGAGGAAGGAACTGTCCAAGGCTGGGGCAAGGTTTTAGCTGTGGAGGAGAAGAAGGACAAATTTGGGTTGGGTTACAGACCAACTCAACAACATCAAGCAAAGGCTGCTGAGAAGCCTGGTTTTGTCAGTGGGGGGATGCTCACCCCTGATGCTATCAACAATTTGGAAGACGAGCTGGAAGAGGAGCGCAATCTGGAGAATTGGATTCGTCCAAAGATCCCGGGGAGCAGTATCTCAAACTGGTCTTCCCAGGAAATTATAAGAGTTACTCAAGCAGAGTAATTATTATTTCCTGTATTTTTATAGCATGCATCAAAGTCTTGCATCTTGCCCAAGATGACAAGACTCATTTTGTAATCGGGCCATCTGTACTTTTTGTGCAAACAAGATTAATTAATGAAATATCAGACATCTTTTTGCAAACGAGTCTTTTTTCTTTTCGTTCACTGTTTTTCCATTTTTCTTTTTTGTACAAAAAATAAATGGCAGTGTTTTCAAAATGACAACTTTATCTCACTTTTTCTAAAGCAAGATTAAAATCAATCACTAAAATGAACAAACTGAACCCTTGCAGAGAGTGCCCTCCTGACAGCACCGACAACAGCACGGCTATGACTTCGTATGACTTTGACAATCCAATCAATCAAGCTGATGAAGGGGTTGAAGAAGAATATGAGCTTCCCGAAGAGCTAGCCAGGTTGTCAAGACAAGAGGAAAAGGTTATTACTCCTCACCAGGAGGAGGTTGAAGTGATCAATCTTGGTACAGATGAAGACGTGAAAGAGGTTAAAATCGGGGCCTGCCTGCAAGACTCAGTGAAGAGACAACTGATTGATTTGCTTCAAGAGTATGTGGACGTGTTTACTTGGTCGTATCAAGACATGCCAGGGTTGGATACCGACATTGTTGTGCACAAACTACCTTTGAGAGAAGAATGTCCGCCGGTTAAACAGAAGCTACGCCGTACTCGTCCAGACATGGCAATGAAAATCAAGGAGGAGGTACAAAAGCAATGGGACGCCAGATTCCTTGCTGTGACTAGCTATCCACCGTGGGTTGCTAACATAGTACCTGTGCCTAAGAAGGACGGCAAAGTAAGAATGTGTGTTGATTACCGGGATCTGAACAGAGCCAGCCCGAAAGATGATTTCCCTTTACCTCACATTGATGTATTGGTGGATAATACGGCTCAGTTCTCGGTATTCTCCTTCATGGATGGATTTTCAGGATACAACCAGATTAAGATGTCACCTGAAGACATGGAGAAGACAACCTTCATCACACCCTGGGGCACGTTCTGCTACAAGGTAATGCCATTTGGGCTCAAGAATGCCGGTGCGACATATCAACGGGCTATGGTAACATGATTCCACGATATGATCCATAAAGAGATAGAATGTTACGTGGATGACATGATTGCCAAGTCCCTTACTGAAGAAGACCACCTGGTAAATCTGCTGAAATTGTTCAAACGTCTGAGGAAATACCAACTGAAGTTGAACCCCAACAAATGCACATTCGGGGTGAGATCTGGTAAGTTGCTGGGTTTTATTGTAAGCGAGAAAGGGATTGAAGTTGACCCTGATAAAGTCAAAGCCATCCAAGAGATGCCTGCACCGAAGACAGAGAAAGAAGTTCGAGGGTTCTTAGGTCGATTGAACTACATCTCAAGGTTCATATCTCACCTTACAGCAACCTGTGAACCTTTGTTCAAGCTGTTGAGAAAAGAACAGACGGTCAGGTGGAACGAAGACTGCCAAAGGGCTTTTGACAAGATCAAAGAATACTTACAAGAACCTCCAATCCTTATGCCTCCAGTTGAAGGAAGACCTCTGATAATGTACTTGACAGTATTAGAAGAGTCAATGGGGTGTGTGCTAGGCCAGCATGACGAGTCTGGTCGAAAAGAGTATGCAATTTACTACCTAAGCAAAAAGTTTATCGACTGTGAACAACGTTATTCATTGCTCGAGAAAACTTGCTGTGCTTTAGCGTGGGCTGCTCGCCGACTGAGACAGTATATGTTGACCCACACTACGTTGTTGATCTCAAAAATGGACCCGGTCAAGTACATTTTCGAGAAGCCAGCACTTACCGGACGGGTTGCTAGATGGCAGATGATTCTCACAGAATACGACATCCAGTACACTTCTCAGAAAGCCATCAAAGGCAGTGTACTATCTGAATATCTTGCTGAGCAACCCATTGATGATTACCAGCCTATGAGGTTTGACTTCCCTGATGAAGACATCATGTTCATAAAAGCAAAAGATCATGAAGAGCCTGTTCACACTGAAGGGCCCGACCTAGAAGAAGAATGGACTATGATGTTTGATGGGGCTGTTAACATGAATGGTCGTGGTGTTGGTGCAGTACTCATTACACCCAAAGGAGTTCACATGCCATTCTCGGCGAAACTCACTTTCAACTGCACTAACAACGAAGCTGAATACGAAGCTTGCATTATGGGTCTTGAGGAAGCCATCGACCTCAGGATCAAGACATTGACTGTATTCGGAGATTCAGCTCTGGTAGTTAATCAAACCAACGGAAAATGGTACACCCACCAGGATCATCTGATACCTTACAGGGATTATACAAGGAGGTTACTGACTTTCTTCACAACTGTCAAGCTTGAGTATATCCCTCGGGACGAGAATCAGTTTGCAGATGCTCTAGCTACCATTTCGTCCATGATCAAAGTTCAAGCTGCCAACTTTGTACCTCAGATCTCAGTGTCCAGGCTTGATAAACCAGCATATGTATTTGCAGCAGATGTTGTTAAAGATGATAAGCCTTGGTTTCATGACATTAAATGCTTCTTGGAGGATCAAACATACCCACCTGGGGCATCATCCAATGATAAGAAGACATTAAGAAGGCTTGCTGGTAGTTTCTTCCTAAACACTAATGGGTCTTTATACAAAAGGAACTTCGATATGGTACTCCTCAGATGTGTTGATGGGACAGAAGCAGACTTGTTGATGCATGAAGTGCACGAAGGATCCTTTGGTACCCATGCGGGAGGGCATGCCATGGCTAAGAAATTGCTAAGATCAGGTTATTACTGGATCACGATGGATGCTGACTGTTGTGCCTACGCCAGAAAATGCCATAAATGCCAGATTTATGCAGATAAGGTGCATGTGCCTCCCAATCCCTTGAACATCATGTCTTCACCATGGCCCTTTGCCATGTGGGGAATTGATATGATTGGCAAGATTGAGCCAACTGCTTCTAATGGCCACAGATTCATCCTGGTCGCCATTGATTATTTCACCAAATGGGTTGAAGCAGCCTCATATGCAAATGTTACAAGACAAGTGGTAGCCAGATTTTTAAAGAAAGATATCATCTGTCGGTATAGGGTGCCCGAGCGAATCATTACTGATAATGGTTCCAATCTAAACAACAAAATGATGGCAGAGCTGTGCCGGGACTTCAAAATCCAACACCACAATTCTTCTCCTTACAGGCCAAAGATGAACGGCGCTGTTGAGGCAGCAAATAAGAATATCAAGAAGATTGTGAAAAAGATGGTAGTCACCTACAAAGACTGGCATGAAATGCTACCGTTTGCCTTGCATGGGTACCGCACGTCAATCAGAACATCCACTGGGGCAACACCGTATCAGCTTGTGTATGGTATGGAGGCGGTCCTACCAGTCGAAGTTGAATTACCCTCTCTCCGGGTACTAATGGATGTTAAACTGAGTGAAGCAGAGTGGGTTCGGGCCCGATACGAACAACTGAGTCTGATCGAAGAGAAAAGATTGGCTGCAATCTGTCATGGACAGTTATACCAAAAGAGAATGAAGAAAGCCTTCGATCAGAAAGTCAGGCATCGAGGGTACCAAGTAGGAGATCTTGTGCTGAAGAGAATCCTCCCTCCTCATACAGACCACAGGGGAAAATGGACTCCAAATTATGAAGGACCATTCGTGGTAAAGAAAGTTTTCTCTGGTGGAGCATTGATGCTCAGCACCATGGATGGTAAAGATTTCCCGTCCCATGTGAATTCAGATGCAGTTAAAAAATACTTCGCATAAAAAAGACCCGCTGGACACAAAAACAGAATGTAAGTCCAGGCAAAAATAGGGCATCCCGGCGAGTCAAAAACATAATAAAAGACTCGGGCAAAAGTAAGGGAAAATAAACAAAAATGTACACCCGATGAGTTGAAAAGCCGCATTGGACAGCTCAGGCAAAAATGGGTATCCCGATGGATTGAAAACCCGAAAGGGCGATCCATGCAAAATAAGGGAAGAAGCGAACAACTGTATTCTGAATTCGTCTGTATCATTCACAACTGGGTAAGCTTCGAAAGGATCAAGCCTCTGTCAGAATCAACATTCTTCAGAAAGCCAGATGAGAAGAACGTCAAAAGTCATACAGGTCATAGTGGAGAGGAAGCCCCTTAAAGCGTCATCAACACTGCCAACATTTTGTTTCTCAATTTGTAACGATCTCCTCATTTCAGGGGATATGTTCCTTTGACTGTATCTCGCCGATTCAGGGCATATGAATTAATAAAATCAGATTTTCAGTCATGTCTCGTTTTGTACATTTTATTTGTAAAAAATGTCTGATGTCTTAAAGAAAAACTGATTGCATAAGAATACAGATGCCTGTCTTCAAATAAAAACATGCTTGCAGGGAATATGCTTACTCTCAGAAGTATTATAAACTCCTATGACGGAATCCAGTAAGGGATACCTCGGGATTACCTTGCACGTTTCTCTATCTTTTTCAGGATTGCATGTATCCAGAATGCAACTTGGGGCATGAAAGCTTTCCCCCAGCAAGCTGGCAAATCAACACTCAATTTTAGAACCCGAAGTGCTCTCTCCCCAGCTGAGTTGCCTTTCACGACTCCTCCCAGCTGAGTTGGCCACTTATTACTTATCCCCATCAGAGTTGCCAGGCATCACAGAAGGCGCCTATATCCCCGGCTGAGTCAAGGATTTTCTTCAATAGAATCCCTAAGGAGGTCTCTCCATGATCCTTTCCTCCCCAGCCCAGTTGCCATCTCGCCCTCGGCCGAGTACAAAAGTCAGGAAACCATCTCCCCACAGAGTTCCAGCCTCTATCTAGAGGAGCAGTGCATGAAGATCACAACAGAGTGAAGAAAACTTCTACAAACCCCAGCTGGGTCTCTCATTTATAAGATTAGGTCTATCAATGATCCATATCCCCAAGCAGATATCACCTCATGACAGATCTGCCAGTGATCTTATCCCCAGCTGGGACGTCTACTTCAAGCAGATCGATCGAAGATCTTCGCAGCGGCGGGACCCGGATCCCGGTTTTGGTATCTTTGCACAATCATAGCATTCGCATCATATTCACCCACAAAGCGTAGCATTCCGTTTTAACACGGAGCATTACGGTAAAAATCAAATGCATAGCATAATCATAAGCCATGTGTTGAATCAACATTGGTGAATAATTACGGTTCATCAACATACAAAAGACAAATCCCCACCAGGATCCCCGGCAAAAGCAGCTCCCTCACAATTCACAAACACCAGTATATACTCTTTTTGACACCCGTCCGTGTTATACCCCAGCAGAAAGCCAAAGACGTCCTCTTTGCACTCACATATACCTATATACACTTTCTCGACACCCGTCCGTGTCGTATCCCCAGCGCAGTCACCAACACTTTGTATATCAGATACTTGTTTATACGATACTCTTCTCCTTTTGACACTCGTCCGTGTCATTCTCCCCAACAGTTAAACATTCATCTATACAGTACTCATACTCACTACTCATGTTACACTCATACAGATACTCGTCCGTATCTTGTGTATACCATTCATATCCCCACAGATTCGACACTAGTCCTTGTTCTTTGTTAACTTGTTGGTACTCGTCCGTATCATCATCTCAGAACATGCGTCAAGCGTTTGTTTCTACTTGATACTCGTCCGTATCATAGTCTTAAAGATGCTCGTCCGCATCTTTAATCCATACACCGTGTCAAACACTTTTGTCTTCTTGGATATAGATACTCGCCTGTGTCTACTATTCCCCAGAGGAGTCCTCTCAGATTCAACACTCGTCCGTGTTCTCTGTTAACCAGTTGATACTCGTTCGTATCATCATCTTTGAACACGCGCCAGTATTTGTTTCTACCCGATACTCGTCCGTATCGTAGTCTTAGGGATGCTTGTCCGCATCTTTAATCTGTACACAACATCTAAACACTTATACCTTCTGTTTCTTGGATGTAAATACTCGTCCGTGTTTACTATTCCCCAGTACATCACCAACTAAGCAAATTTTCTTTTTATCTGACACTCGTCCTGTGTCACGATAAACCCCGAGAGCAGCCGTCCCCTGCTAGGTGGTCGTCCTCCACCTCTTGATGGTCGTCCTCCATCATGCTCATCCGATGGCCGTCCCCATCGTTGATTTTAGCAGCCGTCCCCTGCTAGGTGGTCGTCCTCCACCCGTTGATGATCGTCCTTCATCATTTTATCCAATGGCCGTCCCCATTGTTGATTTTGGTTATCTGACACTCGTCATGTGTTACGATGAACCTCGAGAGCAGCCGTCCCCTGCTAGGTGGTCGTCCTCCACCTCTTAATGGTCGTCCTCCATCATGCTCATCCGATGGCCGTCCCCATCGTTGATATTTTCGGCAGCCGTACCCTGCCAGGTGGTCGTCCTCCACCTTTGACGGCCGTCCCCATCATAATTCCTTTATTCCCCAACAGAGCAGCCGTCCCCTGCTAGGTGATCGTCCTTCACCTTTGATGACCGTACCTCATCATCTGTTTATTTCATTTATTCTTTAACCCGATGGCCGTCCCCGTCGTGGTCCTTTTTCTTTTTAGCCCGATGGCCGTCCCCATCGTCGGTTACTTTGCTTTATGAACTTGATGGCCGTCCCCGTCATGTTTCATTAACTCCCAGAGAATCTTACAGCTTTATCTTGATGGCCGTCCCCATCATAATCTTACTTTCCCCAGCTAGTCGGTCGTCCCCGTCCTGGCTTTACCTTTTATCCCTAACATGTCGGCCGTCCCCGTCATTGCTTTGTTTCCCACACTTTACAACACACTTTATTCTCCTTTTACAATCTATATCCCTTTTCTTCTTCATTCTGTGAGTGCAAATTTTGGACTGTCTTTGGTATTCAACCACAAGTTATCTTGTTTGCCTGTTAAGCCGTTGCTTACATCCTGCGCAGCTAACTCATGTTTGAATAGGGGCAGCTGTAAACACCCCAAATTTTCCCTCACCCATTCACACCATGGCTTGTGATCTTTTCATATGCATAAACACAATCATATCATCTCATACCACATTTTGATTCATTGCTTTGGTTCAAAGTCATCTGCACCTAGGGTTTGTGATCTGAGCAATCCAAGAGCCTCTTGAGCCACTCCAAAGGCCACCAATCACTTCAAAGGGGTCTATATGTGTTCAAATATCATATTACATCCTCTCAAAGTCAAGAATGCAAAAGAATCACAAGAACTGGGATTGGTGTGGATGCAGAGCCAAGTTTGACTGCACAGTTGACCTAAAATTAGGGTTTTGGTTTCAGAGGCCATAACTCCAAATTTTTTGGTCATTCTTGTTTCCATTGGTCTCTATATGGTATAGGGAGTATGCATATCAATTTTCATGAAGAAATTCCATGAGGAAGTCATCTGATCAAGGGTTGACTTTCTGGACAAGTTAGTGCAAAATCAGGGCATCTGAGGCCCCCAATGACCCAACCAATGGGTGATCTTCATCATTTTGAGTGTATATGGTCTTTATTTGATCATGGAAGAAGGTTTAAGTTCACAAAAATCAAGAATTTGAAGTTTTTGCAAATGTTGACTTTTTAGGCATAGTTGACTTTTCAAGAATATGTCATTTTATGCCATTTTTCAAGCCTTGATTCTTGATCCAAAAATGCTTCAAATGGAAAAACTTTGGTCATGAAAGTTGTAGAATACATCTTTCCCTTTTCAAAAAGTACAAGAACATGATCAGATTCTTCTTGGATCAAAAGTTATGGTGTGACAAAGTTGGCAAAAATCATTGATTTTCAAGGCATGCCCCAAATGTGAATTTTGCAAAATCATGAACCAAGGCTGTTTGTAACTTCTAGTTGACATCAAACCAATGTACAAACATTCTATGTGACATAAAAATCAGAATTGAACCAAGAGATCACATGTTCATGGTTTGTATGGCAAGACTTTTTCATAAAGTTTCAAAAGTGATCAACTTGCAAAACTCATGATCACACTTCACCAACTAGTTGCCTTGGCTGCTGAACCTTCCTAGCATCACACACACATCATGCTGCGCAGCCCATGCCTCTTGTACCAAGCTATAGCTCAATCCATGCCTTCCTTACACAAAGTGGACTTTTTTGCAAAAGTGAACTTACCAATCAATAAAGGCCAGGTCACATCATCTGACCTATAGGATTATTTTATACTATCCAAATGCAGGCCATTTCATATACCAAGCCAAGCTGAAACACTCCACAACATCACATACACAAAAACACCTCACTTTGCAAAACCATTCGAATCTGCCTCCACAAACTTAAAACATCCAAACCATTTTCACCAATCATCTCACCATGTTCCATTGAGTAGAAACCAACAAAGAACCAGGCCTGAAACAAGCTATAACATCACTTCACCATTTTCATTCCAACTTGCAGTTTCTTTCGAAACTCACTCCACAGTTCATAAACATCCAAACAAACTCCACAAACCTTCTCCACTCATCATCTGGACCACAAAGAACCACTCACATTGGCCTAAAACTGCCTGCATCACCATTGCCATTTTCAACTGAGCTTGAGCAGAAGCTGTTCAAACTCTTCATCTAGCCAGCATAAACTTCTCCAAAGCATTCAAGCATCATCAAGAGGTTATAAGGAGTGGATTTCACCAAAGGAGGAGGTCAGAAACTTGCTGGAGTGAAAGCTTCGAATCTCAGGTAGCTCAAGAACTTTTTTCCAGAAATGGATTTTTAAGTTCTAAACTTGTTCTATATGTCTTCCTGATCATGAATATGCCTTTAGTTTTGAAAATGGTGATGAAATGAGAATTTAATTGCTTCCTGAAACTCTGTTGACCTAAAAATTGTTTGGTTCGATTCATGTTTCTGGGGAAAAATAAATGTTGTTTGTGATGGGGTTTCGATTCAGTGGATCATGGGAATCATTTCTGTATGCTTGGTTTTCATTTTTGTTACGTTTTGAGAGAGTTTGGAGATTTTCAGGTGGGCTTCCCACCGGAGAAGACGACCGGAGGTCTTCTCCGGCCACCTGAAAATAATTAGGGCATAATCCCAGTCATTAAGTGAGTTTGAATCTGGAGCGTGCGATTGCTTTGACTCGTTGACCTCCCGCGTGTGTGAAGGGACCAGATTGATCATTAGAAACCCTAATTGCATTTAATTAATTCGTAATTAAGTTTAGCCCAGTTTGAATGTGAGCCACAAGATCTGGCGCGTAGTCAATGCTCCCAAACCCAGACTCAATCCCTGCCTTCCATTCTGTTGACTTTTCCCTTTTCTTTATTTTATTTCATTTCTTTTCATTTTATTTGTCCAATTTATTTAAAATAGCAAAACTTGTTTAAAAATTATGAAATTTTTTATCCTGAGTTTCATTAATTTTTCAAACACAAAAATATTTTTATTTTCATTTTTTGCATTAAAAATGTATTTTTAAATATTTAAAAGATTATTTTTAATTGATTAATGGAAATTAATTTATTAAAAATACTTTTAGGTATTTAAAAATCACCAAAAAATTCATGAAATGTTCTAAGACATTTAGAAACATTGTCCAACCTTCAAACCAAATTTCTTTTTTGATCTTGATGCATTTTGATAATTTTTCATTGAATTAAAATCATTTTTATGCATTAATTTGATCCAAAGTTCAAAAAATCATTTCTGCCTATTCATGAAGAGTTGGACATTGATTCTTCTTGCATTGCATTGTGTTTAGCATGTAGTTTTTGAGGTTAAATGGCCATGATTTGATTCCTCATTTTCAATTTGTTTGATAATTTTCTTGTTTAGGAACCCTGAAAGCCCTAATAACTTGTAAAATTCATAACTTGAGATTGGTTAAGAGTTGAGACCTCTCCTTTGGGCTTTGGTTTAGCATAGGATTAGGGATCCTTTGAGTGGCACTTTCAATTTTTTATCTTAGGGTTTGCTTCTGATTTTGGTTTTTGTTTGATGTATGGTGCATAAACCCTAATTTGGGCTTCCATATGCATCCATCTTGCATTCTCTTGCATAACATGACTTGCCATGACATTCCATGCTTCCATGTGATTCACTTGACATCATAAGACATATTGAAAGCATGTTTGATCATTGCATCATGTATTAGCCATGTTGTATGCCATAGGTACTTCATAACTTTTCATGTATGTTCATGGGTCCTAACTTGCTTCATTTGCATTCATGAACTTGTATGATCATTTCCATGTGTTGCCTCATGTTTGTAGCATCTCATAGCATCATTAGCATCATGTAATTGCTTCTGGTTTTGTTTCTCATCATGTCACCTCATCCCATTTTGCATTGCATTGCATTTCTTTTCTAACCTTTCAGGTGGTAAGTAACTTTGACAAGTGAATTTGCCTTCACTTCTCATACTTTCCTTTTCATCTCTCTTGCATCCATGCTGCATTCTGTTATGTGTTTGAGTTTGAGCTTGCTCATTCTTCTTCTTCCTACTTTCTTTCTTCAAGTGACTTGACTTCTTGAATGAAACAAGTTGCTTTGCTTCTCTTGATCCTTTCATCTGCTTCCTGGTGGTTCCATTGAAGATCTTCTTTTGCAAACCTCACAAACCTTAGGAACAACCAAGCATGACAATGATTAGGGTTTTGATTAGTCTCCCCTCTTAGTTTTACCTTTGTGTCTCTTTTGAGTCTTCTCTTCTCATCTCATAATCAGGGACTAAACCCTAAAGGCTTTAAGGCTTTGTGATTAAGCTTATGCCTGCATCCTTCTCTTAGGATGGAGTGTATAACTTTAATCCTAAGTGTTAAACCCTTAATGTGTTTAACTCCTTTAATCAATCCATCTAATAAATATCAAGACACCACACTTGTAACTTGGGCCTTGCATTAGGGTTCTAATTCTTCCTTTATTGGTTAAGAAGGACTAACCCTAGTGTTAATGGACAAGTCCCCCTCAAGTTGTCTTACAAACCCTAAAAATCACTTCATCATCATATCATTAAATAAAATCCACTTAATCAAAGGCTTGTTTTGTCATGAGTTTAATCCCTAATCATGGATTAAGTTGAGGAGCTTTCCTCAGCTTAAACATTCTCATCTATTATCCTTCTATTAGGATGGTGTAATGAGTCTGTTAAATCCCTGATTATGGCTTAACCTCATTACTTAACGCTAAACAAAAACAACAAAAACATCTAAATAACCACAAGTAGGTTAATGATCTTAATCCTACATCAAGGGTGTTTAAGTGTGAGAAGCTGACTTCACACTTAAGGTATTCTCATTACCCCTAATCAGAGGGAAGATGTGATGAGTTTACTAAATCCATTGGTTTAGGCTTAAGCTCATTAACTTATGGCAAACTTTCAAAAGCAATAAAAGACTGAAAACACAGAAACAAACAATAATCGTCTCCTTCGGGATTCTTTTCTCATCTCACTCACTCATAAACGAGAACTTGCTTCTTCCGTCTAATGCAAGACAGTTTGCACCTGAGCCAGACAGGTCATACACTTGAGCATAGACAAGTAAGCAGTTCACAAGTCAATTCATCTTTCAGTCTCTTTGAGTCGAACTACGGTGTTCTGACTTCCTCATTGCACGAGAGGATACGTAGGCATAACTTAACGGTTATCGAACAAAAGTCTCTGTATATTCCCCCTCCTTCCAGCTCCATTCTTTAGCCTCATATTCTGGAGCAATTCATTCTTGTTCTCACACTGACACATCATTTGTACACTTCACACTTCTTTTACACCGACACATGTACATCTTTTCCAGCTCTTTATGCACAGATTACACTGACACTACTCCTTTAAAACACAAATCTCTTAAGCGTGGATCCCGTCGAGTACGACGGACAATCTGGGTGCTAATACCTTCCCAGGTTGTAACCAACCCCCTTTCTCAGTCTCTCTGGTTCGCAACCGTCTTATCCATCCTTTTTCTAGGCCTATGCAGCATTGCCTTTCCTCCGGGATAAAAATGCCTAGCTGGCGACTCTATTCATTCCCTGTGAGTTCACTCCTGTGTGTCCTCGCATCCCCCTTTCGCCGACCGTTCGCGTCTGTACCCCATTTGACCCGGCTTCATTTGGTGGGAGCGACACATAGGTATGTGATCAATGATTGGAGCAACTGAAGGCTATACAAAGGCAACCAAGGGATACAAAGCTTCCCAACCTTGTGCAAGGGGTTCACAACATCCCACAAGTCTTCATTTGAAGCCAGATGCCATGGAAAGATTTGATTTGATCAAAGGAGGCAAGCAGTGTAACATCTCCTGATGAAAAGGGCCAAATTAGGGTTTCACTTCTATTGGGCTTCTCCATGAAGTTATGATTCAAAGATGATTCCTTTGTCTTATATATGATGTCGAGTGCCTAGGGTTCAAATTTCATCCACAAATTCATTTTTGAAGAGGTTCAATTGACCAGATGACTGAAAATCGAGGAACCGGGGAAAAGGCAACCAAGCTAGGTAAAAAAGGTCGACTCCTTACTTTTGAGATCAAAATCATGAAATTAGGGTTAAAATGATCCTATGGTTCAAATTTGGTCAAGAAATGATGGAGGAATCATAAGAAAATCAAGGGAAAAAAAGATCATTTGAAAAGTGGTTAATTTCACCTTTCCCTCCACTTTTAATTCCACTTTCCTTCCACATTTCCTTTCATTCTTTCCCTCTTGGTTTTCCACTTCAATTCCACTCCATTTCCTTTGGATGCTTCTACCATGTTCCACAACCTTCTAGAGTATTCCATGGAATATTCCAAGGAATATTCCAAGGAATATTCCTTCTCCAACCCTAACCCTAACTAACTACAAACCTAACTCCATTCCTAAACCTAACTCCATTCCCAAACCTAGCTCCAAGCCTAACCCCTATATAATCAGTAATCACTTCAATGCAAAAGGGTCCCAATTTTTCACTCTCTTACAATTTATAGAATCACTTTTTCTTTCTCACTTTTCCTCCATTTTCCTTTTTCACCAAAGCTTTTTTGAAAAAGCTCTTCAAGTTTCACATTGAAACTTGAAGATCTTAAAGCTTAACCTCCAACCTGCATTGAATTGTGGATTGTAGAAGAAGAATCTACTTATTTTTGTGAATATTTAAACTTATCGGAAGTGCAAGAATTCTCAAGCATCAAGAACGCATTTATTTTGCGGATTCACGGTTTTCTTGGTTTTCTCTTCGATCAAGCTCTAATTCTTGCAACATTCACCGAAGCACTTCTCCGCTTCGTAGGTTGGTGGTCTAAAATTAATTTTCCTTTAAGTTATTCTCTTCATCTCGCCATTTTGGCATTCTTTAAGTGCTTTTCGTATTGCTTGTGATTGATTACGTTTTTGTTACATTTTGCTTGCGATTTGTGGTTTTAATGGATTAGAAGCTAGGTTGTAGCTTGTTATAGGTTCTAGCATGTGTTAATAAGCCCTAATGGAGTAGAAATTCATGTTAGCATGATTAGATGTGTGTTAGGGTTGTTTAGAAGTAGAATTGTGGCCAAAATCACTTATTTCAAAACAAATTTTCACTTTCTGTTCAGTGTTAACCGGTTAACGCTTTGGTTAACCGGTTAACACGTGCGTTTTTGGCCAAAATGCTACAATTTTAGGTCCGTTAACTGGTTAACGGATTGGTTAACCGATTAACGCTGCTAATCTTTGGGTCTATTTCCAGTAGCCGATTCATGTATGCTTAGGTACTAATTTTAGGGAATTTTTGGGTCTATTTCCAGTAGCCGATTCATTTGTTTCGAGTCGTTTCGACATGATTCCGTTCACTTTTCCATGTGTTGTGTTAAATATGCATATGTGTTATAATTAATTCTTGATGTGTTTGCTACACTTTAATCACTTGTTTCACATGTTAATTGTTTGCTTAAATTCAACATGTGCTTCATGATTATGATTCTTGCTTGTTGGATCGATTAAATGATTAAGTGTTATATGTTGATTTTTTGCCAAAAGTGATTAAATGCTTCATATGTTCATGCAAGTTTCATGTGCTTAATGGATCACTTTTTGACATGAATTCAATTCTGATTTTTATGCTATGCATGTGTAATAATTGAGACTTGTAGTATTATTTGTTCCATTTCATGATAAAATGCTTATTTTGTGCAATATGGAAAAGTGTGGTTGTTCTTGTTGATCATTGTTCCTTTTAACCAAATAAATGATGAAAACAAATTCACATGTTTGAGTTCATTTTGTGGTGTATGTAGATCCATGTTAATTGACATTAATGTGTTGTTTATCATTCACTTTGTGCACATAAATAAAAATAATCAAATCTGCCCCATGTTTTCATAGCTGTTTGTTAGTGCAGTAGCTGTAAAATGTGTGTTTGCATGCTGTATGTGACTTTTTACACCTAGTTTGCATGCTGATTATGAGCTGTAAAAAGTTTCTTTGTGTTATGCATTGTTTTGGTAGCTGTTTTTAGTTTAGGGGTTGTTTTAGGTGCTGAATTTTTGTTTTAGCATTTTTTAGTTCTTTTAGAATTAAGATGGAGTTTAGATTGAGTCCTAGAGTTATTAGGATTTAATTTGCTTATGTTTACCTTATTATTTTTAATAAAATGCACACTAATCTTTGTTTTGTAGGGAGGGAAAGGTATGTTTCCTTACACCTTATCCTTTTTTTTTTTGCATTTAATTCACCTTTTACTTCCATATTTGTGATTGGTAAGATTCCCCTTTGTTAGGACCAACTTATCTTCCTTAGGAAGTAAGTTGCATCCTTTTTCTTCTCTCTTTTTCTTTTGCTCTTTAGGATTAGAAAAGCCTCACTCACCATTAGGACCACCATTCTAATGAACAATTTAGGGTTGTGTCTTAGTCCCCCTTAATTTTTGTCCTTTTCCGATTTGAGTCTTCTTTCTCATCTTCAAACAAAATCCAAAAAGACTTAATAAATGCATGAAAGGATCCCTTGTGTATAGCCTTATTCCATGGGGCACTTGCATTCATTCCATCTTGGAGTGGTGTAGGCTTGTCTAGCATGATGTACAAGTCTTATCAAGGGGTTGTTTCACAAAGAAAAATCTAAAAGACACTTCTTCATAAAAGCTACAAAAAAACACTTAATAAAGTTCAACAAGCTAGTGAACTTAAACCCTAATTCATGGAAACAAGCCTTGGATAAATTCTCCTTGCTTGGTATGCTTGTTCTATTATTCCATCTTGGAATGTAGTAGCAAGTACACATTCCATGGAAAAGAGTTTGAATTCAGTTCCTTGTGCCAAATTCATACAAAACTCTTAAAAAGCAAACAATAAACAATAAGCGACTTTCCTGCGGGAACTTCTTTTCTCACCTCATTCATTCTCAACGCGAACTTGCGGCGACTTGTCTCACATGCAAGATGGTAAACGCACTCGTACTAGATGAGCCTGCAACACCTGAGCATAGACATACACAATACCAGCTATAAAAAACACAAACAAAGTTCCCGCCTGGTTAGGCGAACTACGTCGACTCTGATCCTCATTTTCCCAATGAGGTACGTAGGCAGCGGGGTAGGGCCCGTTCGAGCACATTTTTTATTTTCCCTACATTTCCCTCTTTCTTTCTATTCTCTTTTCTAGTTCCATTCCCATTCCAGTTCCAGTAGCAGTTATATTCCTTTACCCTTTTAAACAGACAAACAAGAGTGGATCCCATCGGGTACGACAGACGGTCTGGGGTGCTAATACCTTCCCAGGTCGTAACCGACTCCCGAACCCATATCTTTGGTTTGCTGGACCTTGTCCTTTCCTTCTTCCTTAGTTTTGTGCAGCATTACCTTTCCCGTTCCTTTGGGATGAAAATGCTTGGCTGGCGACTCTACCTTTTCCGCGCCACTTTCGCGTTTGTACTAAGATGAAAATCCCGGGAGCGACAATAACACATAAAAAACAAAGATGACCCCAATATGAACATCCGACCGTAGCCTCAGAGAGAAGAAAATCACAACATTCAATAATTTCCTTGAACGAAGTGAGAAATGTCCCGAAAAGTTCATCAACACAATGATAACCCCGTTATGGACATCCGACTGTAGCCTCAGAGAAAAAGTGAGTCACAACACTCAACAATAGCCTTGAACGAAGTGAGAAAAGTCCCAGAAAGTTCATCAACACAATGATAACCCCGTTATGGACATCCGACAGTAGCCTCGGAGAGAAAAGTGAATCACAACATTCAAAAGTAGCCTTGAATGAAAGAGAAACACAACATCTAACAGTAGTCTTGGATAAAAGAGAATCACAACATCCAACAATAGCCTTGAACGAAGTGAAGAAAGTCCCAGAAAGTACATCAAACAATGATGACTCCACTATGTACACCCGACAGTAGCCTCAGAGTGAAAAGTGAATCACAACATCCAACAGTAGCCTTGAATGAAAGAGAAACACAACATCCAACAGTAGCCTTAGATAAAAGATAATCACAAGATCCTACAATAGCCTTGAATGGAGTGAGGAAAGTTCAGGAAATTTCATCAAACAATGACGACTTCACTACGGACACCCGATTGTAGCCTCAGAATGAAAAGAACCACGACATTCAATAGTTGCCTTGAATGAAGTGGAGAAAGTCCTAGAAAGTACATCAACCAATGATGAATTTAGTGTGGACATCCGACAGTAGACTCAGATAAAAGGGTGTAATATCTGAGAAGAACATCTGGTAAGAAAAGATTATGGAGAGACATCAAAGCAAGGTATATCTGGACAAACATCAGAAAGACACAAAAAAGGTTCCGAGAAAACATCAGAACAAAGGTTACCATCATATCTGGAATAACATCAGATAAAGGTTCAACATATCTGGAACAACATCAGATAGAGGTGAAAGTCTTGGGAAAACATCAGAACAAACAAGGATATCCGGAATAACATCGGGTAATAAGAGACAGACAAATATTTTTGTAGGTGCCAAGTAAGTTGGAATTTGATCACAAGGTAAGACGTTGAAAACAACAAGACCTCGAGAAATGCATATGAGGACTAAAACACTCAACATGCAAACAAATATGAAAATGGGGACTAAAACACCCAAGAGCATGCATAAACGAAAATGGGGACTAAAACACCCAAAGAGATAATGTGATAGAAAATGCTGACAACCAGTTTAGACTCTTAGGGAATGTAAAATATGGAAGATTGATTCCTCAACATGGAGATCACTACCATTCTGCTCGGAGATTAGAGATGCTACTGTTGAACAAATCTCGGTCACACCGGTAAACTGTATCAGGTTGAAAATCTTTTGAGAAAAGTCATTAAAAGCTGCTTAGAGATTCTTGAAGAAGATTGCCCCAAGTTCAATGACTGATGATGGTAAACTGATAATGGATTATGTTCCTGACTACTGTCGGAGAAAATTAATCAAATCTTTGAAATGGCTATTGAGAATAAACTGATCATGGCTTTAGATCTTGAAATGAATGTTGAGAAGATAAACCTAGTATGAAACTTGAAGATCTTCTGGTTAACCAAGTCTGAGAAAAACTTACACTGGGCAATAACTCTTTTGAACCATATAATTTGGAAGGAACTTGCCCCTGATAAGATCACTGACCAAGTTTCTCAACTGTTTGAAAATTCCTCGATGAGGAAAGCTTGTTTGCAAATAAAAAGTGTTTGTACAAACTTGGTAATTTTAATGCAAAGTTCAATGCAAAATTTTGAAATCAAAAATCATTTTTGAAACAAAATTTATTGAGGTAAAGTAAATGAAAACATTGTCAAAACACGGCGGTTGAGACAAAATGAAAGATAAAGAAAAGGTAAGAAACAAATGATTGGTAGCGAACTTGGGAGTCAGTTTATGCAACCTTGTTGTAGTATGTTTTTCAAAAGAAACCTGGATTCAATTAGGACTTTTGAAGGTTGTAATGTGGTCTGGTTCACGGTTTATGAAAAAAAGGATATAAGCTCAAAGGTTTTTGTCCCCAACCCATTCTTCTTGATGAACTTCAGTCCTAAATTCAATTAATTCAACCTATGCATTCAAGTTCCAAGACTTTTGGGATTGCACAGATGAAGATAGTTCATAAGCCAAGGATTTTGAGATTGCAGTCATTTCTCCCTTTTGTTATTTCTGGTGAGGACTTTGGTCCACTCATCTTATTTTGCTGAGGATTTTGATGACCTCTTGATTAATATTTCTATTTATTATCCCTACCTTTTGCCTGAACTGTGTCATTTTGAGCTTACAGTCAGCGGAATGCCCCAGGTTTTTCCTAAGTCTACTTCATAGGTTTTGACTTAGCGGGCTTTGATTTTTTTATCAGCATTTTTTTCAATATCATATTTTTTTGAAAGATACTGACTACATGGCTTAATGATTATGACAAACCATCATTGGCTTTTGAATTGAGAGACATCTTCAACACTTCTTGATATGTGTGAAGGAAAGCTTGAGATTGGAACCTTTATTGAAAAATGTTTTGAATGATTCTCTTGTACTTGAATGCATATTCGAATTAATTGAGAACTACCCATCCCCAAGTTAAAATTGCAGGTTTTTTCGAATAGAAAGAAACTCCAACTTCAAGGCTCAAAGGGGTTGACAAGGGATTAACTTCCTTATTTCTCCAATGTTTGGGATTTGAAATAATGCATGTATATCATCAGCCAAGTCTCAATCGAAAGCATACCAACAACAAATATGGGTATCTCGTTTTCATCATTCTCCCTCCAATCATTGTAAAAGCTGGAGAAAGGAAAATGAACTTGAAATATAAATCACAAAGATGCAAATAATAAATGAAATTGAATCAAAACAAAGCAATGCTCATTTCATTAAAATCAACATGAAAGTACAAACAAAGTTTAAAAGTAAACAAGTCAATACAATTGAAGGAAATTGCAAACATAAAGAAACAAGGCCTAGTGATCCATCAACAACAAGGATGAGCTGTCTTGTATGATATTCTGGCCTTGAAAATGATCTGACTGTTAAAGTCTTCTAGAAGATTCACGTCTCATGCTTTGGCAAAGGATTGCTAACAACATTAGGATTAGTATCATGAAAGGAAAGGATATTGTTCCTCATAAGTTCTTGCACTTTAGCTTTCAGCGCAAAGCAGTGTTCCAAGTCATGACCAAGTCCACCTTGATGAAACTCACATCGAAGATCTGCTCTATAACCAACCGGAAGAGGATCAAGAACAGGAGGCATATGCCTACTAGTAATCCAACCATTCTGGACCAAGTAAGGATATAACTCAACATAAGTCACTGGAATAGGATCAAAGTTTGGCCTATTCCTAGCATTACGATTCTTGCCAACATTCCTTTGAACTAATGGAACATTAATCATAGGAGCAACTGCAGCAGGGTATGATTGTTCATGGTGTTGTTGTCTGCGACGAGTTCTCTTAACAACACTTGCTTCACCAACAAAAACATTGACTTGAGGCATGACAATCCTTTGGGATTGAGTTTCCCTAGTGGTCAAAGCCTATAGCATCTCCATGATCTGACTCACATTGCTTTTCAGCTCATCAAGGTTTTCCCTAACTCTCTTGTTGTGTAGGGCTTGATTTTCCATTCTCAATCTGATAACAACTCGAGTTCCGTATTTGTGTTGAGGAAACAACTTTACGGATCAACAGACAACTGAAGAAGGAAACAACTGGGATGAGCTCCCACAAAACTCGGATGAACTCAAGAATATGTGAGGATGCAATGATATGCAATGTTCACTTCCATTTTCAGAAAAACAACTCGATTATTGCAAACATGCTCAACATCGAGAATACAGTCATGAAAAATCTTGACAAAAAGGAATATTTGCTTTTTCCAATATTTGCAATAATGAGAATTGTTTTCCTTGAGAAATGGTTGTGATGATGATCATGATGAATGCATGGATTCAACAACCACAAACAAGATCACAAAAGCACACAGGTTCAAAGGTTCGTATCACGAGCATGGAGACAAGGAATAAGAACCAACAACCCACAAAGGCATGTAATAAGGTTTGTCTTCATTGTACCTGCAAAAAACCAAAAGGGTTCTAACAGAGGTGCCCAGAGTTAGCAGCCATCTTTAGAATATTATCGGTACATTGGACTACTTCCCAACCAATAACATTCTTAAAATAGACCTCGTCCGAGTGTAGTATCGCGTGACAACCACCTCAGGTTTACACCTGGATAGTTTCTGCACTATGTTCCTAAATTGGCTTGGATGGGTTAAGGGTTCTATGGTCCTCAGTATGATTAGCTCAAGGTCGGAAAATAATGCCATGTTACGATAACTCATTATGATATTAATAATCCAAGAGAGCCTAACTGAGTGGAGATTATCAAATTGATATCGCTTTGGACTACTCCATTGCGCATCACTTCGAATATCGCCGTCTTATCTCACTCACAGAGGATCACCAAAACCGAAACAGAACAAACAAATAACAAACAAATCAAACCAAAGCAGTAAATAAATCAAAGTAGGCCGAATCCACTTAGAGATTACTCCCCAGCAGAGTCGCCACTTTTCTGTAGCGGTAAAATCATGAGTGTAAGCTATTAGTTAACTTAACTCAAAGAAAACAGAGTCTCCACCTCGCCTTTATTTTATTCCAAATGGAAAAGGAAAAAAGAGCGAATAAATCCTAATGAATCTAAAAATAAAAAGCTAAAAGAAGCGAGCAGAGAATGGGTAAGGGGATAGGTTACAAATTCGGAAGGTTTTACGCACCCAAAATGTTCGTGGTACTCCACAAGAGCCCTTTGAAATATTTATTGCTTTTGGTTTGAAAAATGGTTTGTTTAAAAGAGATTGAAGAGATGAGAAGAGAATTTTTTTTAATGATTTTTGTGTTTGAAGAGACGTTCGTCTCATGCCTACGTACCCACGACATGCAATGTGAGATCAAAACCTCGTAGTTCGTGGTACAAATTGTGAAAAGTTAATGTGTTGAATTGATTTTATAATGTAAAGATAAGTCGTCATTCTTTAGCAAATACTTCCGCTAAAAAGAATGAATCATATCTAAACATGTGTAAAAAATGGTTAAAATGAAAAGTGCGCAAGGACAAAAAAAGATTGAATGAGTTTTTGTGTTTTTTAAAGTATTTTGAAAAAAGTTTCGATATGCTTATGTAGTTTAGCATTTATTAAGAAATGAAATTGAAAAAGTAAAACCGCTTGACCTAAGTCAAGGTTTGATTATGAAAGCGGTTTTAAGTTTGAAAACAAAGAAGATTTTGGAAAAAGGGAGAAGTTTTGAAAATTAAATAAGGGGAGGAGATGAAGGGACTATCCTAAGACTTAAAGTAAAAGTTAAAGGAAGAACAAACAAACCGTATGGCAAGCATTCTTCGAAGCAAAAATAGGACTTCATCTTCATAAACAAGTGAACCAAATTAAGGCTAAGGTCTTCAATCCATAATAACTCAAGCAAAGGAATAATCCTAAAATCTAAGTCCAAAACTCCAAGTCCAATGCTAAGGATAGTGGCCATAGTCCAAGATTAAAGTCACAAGTCTTTTAGATGTTTAATCCTTTATTAATGTTTTTTTGTGTCCAAATGGACAAAAGAAAAAGTACAAGAATATGAATATAAACATAAAAAATATGATGAATGATATAGTATAATAAAAGCATAATAAAAGAGATAAGGAGAAATAGATTAAAATAAAGAGGATAAGGTGCGAGAAAGAATTAAAATGTTAGTATAGTAATAGTATAATAATATTTACATAATAATGGTATGGTAAACTTAATCATCCACAACCAAAAAAAAGTAAAAAAAATTGAAAGGCAACCGGATCCGCTTAGTATCTTACACTATAGTGATCAATCAAGGAAAATATGATCAAATTCAATGAAGTTTGAAAGGAGATTGGGAGAACCAAATCATCTACGCATCAAAAATTCATAAGTCTCGATTCTTAATGCAAAATGATCAACCACTTTGAGATTACACGACCAACAAGAGGTCCGGTCCATGAAAGTGCAAGTATCCAATTAGATTTTTATTCCGAAATCGGGACAAGTTTAGGTCTATGTTAAGCAACCTCCGAGTAATTTAAGAAGTAATTACCCTACAAATGAGGATGGCCAACACCAATTAAGGTGAACGATATTTGTGCTAATACATGTTAGAGAAATGATATAATGGATCATCCTCTGAAAACATGTCACACGAAAAGAAAAAGTGGTAACGGTCTAATCTTAATCGAGATTTAGCATCGACTTATCAAAGGCAAACTATCACGATTTCAATGTATGGAGAATGATTCAAATGATCATTCATCCATAGATTTGAAATAATGAAGATTAAACATCTTCGAAAATCAATAATCGTCGAATCGGAGATCTCATCGTCCAAAAAGAAAAATAAGATGAAGAAGCAATATGGATCTAAAATAGAATCCATAAAAAAATAAATTAAAGTATTTTTCTAAAACTCCTTTTCAAAAATTATTTTAATAGAAATTCTAAGAAAATTATAAAAAACAAATTTTAATAGAAAACAAATTTTCAAAAAAAAAAGAGAGTGATTAAGGGGGGAGGTATACGCAGGATGTAGGGTGGTGGTGTGATGATAGTAAAATTGAGTCCATAGATATTAGACCCAAATCAAAAACTCTCAGCATTCTTTTTTTTAAAACAAGCAAACAATTATAAAGAAAAGATAAAAAAAAGCAGAAAATAACTTCTGCTTCTTCTTCTTCAAATACCGCGGAACTGTAGCTTCTTCTTTAAAATTTGGAGCTCCGCCGAATCGGAGCGACGGAGCTCCGTTATGGCATCGTTTCGATCAGGACGGAACAAGGATCATGAATATACAATTGTTTTACACTGATGGTGCAAGAATTGGACGAATCTGAGTCACGAATAACCGACGAGAATTTTCAAACTACCTTCAAATTGGTAAGCAAGGCTTCAATTCTTCCTCTTTGATGTTTCTCTTGTTGTTGTTTGTAGAAATTGAACTGAATATGTTGTTTTTAATGAAGATTTGAGTGTTTTGTGAAGCGTTTGGTATCGAAGCTTTAATGGAGTTTATGGATGAATTTGTATGAAGATTTGAGTGGATTATATGTTTATGCAGAGTTTTTGTTTTGAGATTTGATGAAGGTGAGTTGAAGGAATGTAATTGAAGCTTTGAGTTTGATTTGGCAGGGTGATTTTGGCTTTCAAAGTTTGAAAATTGGAGAAAAAATATTGTTCTATTTATAGAGGGAAAGAGGTGGATTTGAAGGCTTCCGTTTGATTTGATTTTCAATGCGTTTTACCAGGGTCACGAGGTTGGTGCTTCAATCTGCATTTTCGTTTAAAATTTGTTGCGTTTTGGCCACTGATGTCATGTGCAAAGCTTGATGTGTTTTCTTCCTTATGTGCACCGTTTTATGTGGATAGCTCTGTGCGTTTTGAGTCATGATTTTCAGGTGTAGTTGCGTTTGAGAGCTTAAGGTTTGTATTCACGAATTGATGGCTTGGCTAAAAGTGTTGATGCTTACTGAAGCGACTTGAGATGTGTGGCTTGTACGGTTGATGGAAAGTCATTGTGATGTTAAAAAAGCTGACCGAGTATAAAGAGGGTGATCCTCACGTGTATACGACTTCAAGTTTTCTCTTTTCTTTTTTTCAATTTTTTGTTGTTGCAAACTTTGTATGGGCTTAAAAAGAATTATGGGCCAATATATTTTTTGATAATTTTTGTAGAGAATTTTGGTAATATAGAATGGGATAACAATAAAAATATATGAATTTAAAAAAATAGAAATGTGTAATGAAATTGGATAAGAAAGAATATAAATGGATAATCAAGAAAAATGGTTAATGAATACGGATAATCGAAAAAAAATGGTTATTGAAAAGGGAATGGTTTAATCGGAAATGGATAATCGAAGAATGAATTCTAGAATGGATAAAAAGGGATAGAGTTATTTATAGGTTTAATGACATGAATCGGATGATGGATGAAGTGATGATTTCCTTAGCCCAAAACCAATCTTGATTTTTTTCACTAGCCACTTGATAATGATGAATACAGTCAATCTTGAACCACTAGATAACTTGTAACTGAAGCATGACCATTTGAATTGTCTGAAATTTTCTCTGATTATTTGAATTCATGTTGAGGAAAATAAATCCATAGATGAACTATTGATGAACTGATGGACACTCAACCAAAATAATATGGCCTGAAACTTCTTAAGAACCACAACTTGAGAATCTGATGAATGTCACACACAACACAACTTTAACTTTGAACACGCATTGTCTGAGAAATAGCCACTGGCACACATAACTTGTAGTTGAAACACTCTTTTGATAATTTGACCAAAATTAGGTCAAAAGTCCATCTGAATTGAATCATGAACTAAACAACCACACTGAATTGAAAACCCTGCATTGTCTTTGAAAACCTGCACACATAGAAGAAGAAGAAGGAAACTGCAACATATTTTTGTATTTTTGTTAGAAATTAGTAAATATAAACAAATAGAGGCAAGTACGCGCATGGTGATCCCCTATGAGGCATAAACCTGCAACTGAAAAGGGTAAATGAACTAGTACGTGATCTTGTTTGTATGCAAGATACATATGAGATGCAAAAATCTAAGGGTCAAAAATTAGGGTATGAAAAATGTCATATAATGCCTATCAAGGATCATACAAAGCATGCGAAGGAATGTTCAAGTAATAGAAGAAATTAGATGAAGAAGGAGTAGGAAGAAGTGAACATGTATGACATAACATGAAGTAACTTGGAACACAAGAAAAAGTTGCAAACAAAAATGAATTAACATGGATAAGGTCAGTAACAAATTACAATTAAGATTAGGTTAGCATGCATGAATTAGCCATACCAAATGCATATGCAAGTCACTTTAAAACTAGTTGAGAAAAAGATGCAAATTAGGTCAAAATAGTTCAAGTAAGCATACAAGTTATGAATGAATGGCATTTAAAACACATGAATTGATTATAGGTTAGTGGCATACAAAGGATGAGATGAAATTAGAATGCATGGATAGGCATTTATGATTCACACACAAACCATGTTAACAATTAGGACAGAAGAGAACAAGTTTCAGGTCAAACTAGTTCAAATAAGGACGCACTTTGAAAAACAAAAACAAACCAAATGAATATGGTTCAAAAAGTGACCTATAATTAGAATTGAGGACCTAAAAGTGACCTATAATATATGAGCAAACATTACCTACAAGGGTGGCATAAACGCCTCCTACAATATCATGTACAAGTTAAAGCATTCTAAAATAGGACCTATAATCCCAAAAGGGAAATAAAATAGAAAAGAGATGAGAAAATTTATGAAACCTGGATCCAAAATTCACAAGACTAGAAATTAATAATACACAAAAGATTTGTATCAAAAGATCGATTAACATGCACAAAAGGGCCATACCACACTCAAAGGATCAAATTACAAACCATCTTAATTACTCATTCAAATAACCATGAAGGAAGGACCTAAAAATTATCTAAAAAATATAAAATGTTCTTTAAAATGTGTGAAAGTATGTTACCAAATATCATGAAAAAAATCATAAGGAAACTAGGTCAATTAAAATGTTTTTTGGTGCCTTAAACAACATTAGTCCATTTTTACATGTTTTTGGGAGAAATTCCATAAAAAATTTAGAATACAGGAAAATCACATGGAAAAAGTTCTAAAAATTGAATAACATATCAAGGATCACTCATGAATTTATTTGGAATTTTTATTCAAGTGAAGCTATTTTTAATAATGTGATTTTATGAGTGTGAAAATGAAGAAAAAAAACAAAGACTATGCATGGCCACTTTATTCACTTAGTCCACCCTGGAAATGAAAAAAATAATAAAAAAATAAAGGAAAGCATGGTGGCTGGCAGCACCCGTCTACCTTAGACAAGTGGCGAGAGCCACATTGGTGTAGTGTGGCGGGAGCCACTTATCTAATGGGTGGTGTGCGCCACCTTGGTCACTCTCTCATACGGGTGGCGTGCGCCACCGAAACTCATATTGATTTTAGTTTTTCTACCAATTACCATCTGCCACCTCATCTTCTGTATCAATGTTCATGCAAATTTCCAGAAACCAGAACAACTACCACAATTACGATCAATTTCATTTCACGATCTAACCATCAATATTCCACAAAATCAAACAAAATAAAACCCTAAATTGAAGTTCTCAAAACCAGGAACATGAATTCACCATTAATTTAAACAAAAAAACAATGAATTATAGAGAAAAATTCCCATGAAGTTATGGATCCACACATTGCATTTAACAAGATTTCATAGTTTCTAATTTCTATTCAACGGATTGCCTATATCACTATAGGACTTCAATATCCACTCTGTAAGACCCCACTTTTTCCCAATTTATAAAATAACAGTTTAATACAAAATCAGAGTCTGCCCGAGTGGAATGCCACATCAATAGAAATAAACAACATAGTTCTTTTTATTAAAATAAGGGAAAATATAATTTGTTCAACTTAAGGCAACATGCCAACAATCAACAATATATCCTCAATAACTTTGGTTTATAAAGTTTCCATAAATGTTTAAAGATACATATAAAAATTAACAAAAGAACAAAAGTCCCCATCTTGTGTTACATATTAGAGAAGTCCTATGACTCGATCAAGCAATAAGACTTCCATGCACACTCAGGTACCCGGGTTATCTATACTTCCAAAGAAGCACAAACACAACAATAACAAAGGGGTGAGAAACAAATTCAAATATTAATGGTGCATAAAACATATCAAGGGAAGTTCCTCACATAAATCAACATATACAATAATATCACACCAATAATTATGCAACAATGAAACAACAATATTTATTCAATGTGACTCAACAACGACACAATGTATGTGGTACCAGTTTTTGTTCATTCAATCGAACATGGATAAATCATATACGCCCATCTGACAATGATTATCCCACCATTCTCCACAACGGAGTACAGATGAATCGCATACGCCCATCCAACAATTATTTATCCCAACAATAATACTACAATGTATGCATGACCATGAATATGCATACAACATGTATAACCACCATATTATACATCTACACAAAATCCATCTAAACAATAAGCAACACAAATTCCACATAATCTCCATTATAATCCTCATGTGACTTAACCGATTAATCATCTAGTTGAATCTACCTAAGTTTCATCATTAATTAAAATTTCCACACCAATACTCTATTAAATATGTCCTGAGGTCTACCTCAATGCCTCAGATCAAAAGAATCAACAACGGATGCGAAATCGAGACAAAAATCGCGAAACTGCAAAATTTTCCCTATAGGCCTGGTCATACGCGTATTGCCCTAGGTCATACGCATATGGGCCAACTTCTACGCCTCCAACACACACCAATACATGTATCCTTCCCCCATACGCTACTCATTACGCGTAATATGCCTCCATACGCTGCATATTATGTGTAATGACCTAGTTCCTCACGCGTAACTTACAAAAATGGGAAGAGGGCCCTAAAATTTCCACTTCCATATGCGTATTTCCCCTCCAATACACGTATTGCCTCAAATTCACGCCCTCCATACACGTATAGACACGTCCCATATGCGTATGGGCAGAAACCAGTTTTTTCTGTGTTTTCTCCTATTTTCTGAATCTTTTCATCCTAGTTTTCGATTTCACACTTCATGATAGGATTAGGAATGTTTCTATACCAATTTTAATACTCTTATTCACATCATCCTTTCATCTAATTTACTAAATGAAGTCTTATTATCGTTCTAGATCTAGATTCGTAATTGTTCTCCTACAACAACAAAATCTGCATAAACTATGCATATACCAGAACAACAACAACAATATTTCACCAATAATCAGCAAGATCAGAAAATCACATTCATAAATTCACAATAACAATAATACAATTACGGATTCATCACATAACATCATAAACAACAAAATTCCTACGAGGGAAGGAACCCCTCACTACCCCATCATGTTAAATCACCTAATGAGAATCCCATTCTCCCCCCTTACCTCGAATTTGGATGAATTTTCCTGCGAATTTCTTCTATCAAGGATGCCCTAGTTGTTCTTCCTCTTCCTAGCCCTCCTTGGTTCTTTCATAAAAATACGACTAATCTCTTTCTAATTCTGATTAATCCTCTAATATTAATTTGTATTAATTCCTCCTTATTTTAATTAAAACTGAATAATAATAATCCTAATATTACTAACATTATTTCCATAATAATAATGATAAAAATAGTGATTAATTGGTCCTATTATTATTATTCTCACACCTTTATTATTAAACGCACCACAATTCTACCCGTCCCACTAGGACACTACACCAAAACAACAATACACACGCCTTAAACAAGGCCAACAATGCACCAAAAATTACCCGACAAATAAATATTAAAAATGGGGTGTTACAAATCTCCCCCACTTAAAATATTTTTGTCCTCGAAAATGTACCTGCTAGGAAAAGTTCCGCATATTACTCATGCACCCTGCTTTCCAGCTCCCAGGTATTACTTCCACCACCAGCTCCTCCCCAAGCTACCCCCACTAGAGGAATCTCTTTACCTCTGAGTTGCTTCATCTGGTAATCCCTAATCCTTATCGACATTGCTTCCATAGTAAGATTATCCCTGACCTGTACCTCATCCCTCGGAGTAACATGAGATGGACCAGACACATACTTTTGAAGTTGCGACACATGAAACACGTCATGCAAGTTAGAAAGCTCTGGCAGTAACGCCACTCTATAAGCAACAATATGAACTTTCTGCAAAATCTGGTATGGTCCAATGAACTTAGAATCTAACTTCTTCGATTTCAAAGCACGTACAACACCCGTCATTGGATTAACCCTAAAAAATACATGATCACCTTCAGCAAATTCTAACTCTTTTCTCCAATTATCATGATAGCTCTTCTGTCTACTTTGAGATGCTTTCATCTTCTCATGGATCATCTGAATTGCTTTAGTAGTCTGTTGCATAATTTCAGGTCCACGCACCACATTTTCACCAGTCTCATACTAACACAGAAGCGTCCTACATATCCTACGATATAAAGCTTTAAAAGGTGCCATTCAAATACTAGAATGGTAACTATTGTTATATGTGAACTCAATCAATGGCAAATGACTATCCCACACACCACCTTGTCCCAATTCATAAGTCCTCAACAAATCTTCTAATGTCTAAATAGTTCTTTCCGACTGATCGTCTGTTTGCGGATGATAAGCCGAACTCAATTTAAACTTTGAACCTAAAGCCTACTGCAAACTCTTCCAAAATTCAGAAGTGAACCCTAGATCTCTATCCGAAACTATACTCAAAGGAACACCATACAACTTCACAATTATCCTAATATAAATCTTTGCCAACTTCGTCAATGGAAAACTCATATTGATAGGAATAAAATGTGTGGATTTCGTAAGTCTATCTATAACCACCCAAATAACATTAAATCCTCTCGCCATATTCGGAAAACTAGTAACAAAGTCCATAACAATACTATCCCACTTCCATTAAGGAATTTACAACTGTTGTATCATTCCCGAAGGCTTCTGATGCTCTACTTTTGATTTCTGACATACCAAGCAAGCATACACAAATTGTGCTATGTCTCTTTTCATACCAAACCACCAAAATAACTTCTTCAAGTCTTGATACATCTTTGGAGCTCCAGGATGAATATTCAAGCTACTCTAATGACTTTCTTCTAAAATTTCCTTTTTCAACTCCGCATTGTCCGACACACAAATCCTGCCCCAGAATCTCAACACACCAGAATTATCCACCTGGAAATCACTTTCAGGATCATTTCCTCATGCAAGCATCAAGTCTACCAACTTCACATAAAGTCTCTGATTCTCTTTAATTACATCCAGAAAGTCGTTATTCACCTTTAGCATACCAATCCTAACACTTTCAGGTGTCATCTCACAAACCATGCTTAAATCCCTAAACTGCTCAATTAACTCCAACTCTTTCACCATCAATACCGACATATGAATTGTATTACAACTCAACGGGTCTGCCACTACATTAGCTTTACCTGGATGGTAGCTCAAATTAAAGTCATAATCTTTCAGAAATTCTAACCATCTTCTCTGTCTAATATTCAGCTCTTTTTGGTCAAACAAATACTTCAAACTTTTATGGTCACTAAATACTTCAAATCTTGACCCATACAAATAGTGCCTCCAAATCTTCAACATAAAAACCATTGCAACTAATTCAAGATCATGAGTAGGATAATTCCTCTTATGCACCCTCAATTGTCTGGAAGCATAAGCCATCATATTACCATCTTGCATCAAAACTCCACCTAGTCCCATCTTGGATGCATCACAGTATACAACAAAAGGTTCACTAGGACTTGGCAAGACCAATACTGGATTCGTACTCAATTTATTTTTCAATTATTCGATTTCCTCACAAGTTGTATCCCAAATAAAAGCTTGACTCTTTCTAGTCAGTTGAGTCAATGGTAACGCCAAATTAGAAAACCCTTGGATGAATCTTCTATAATAACCTACTAATCCCAAAAAACTTCTAATCTCCATAACTGTCTTCGGAGGTTCCCATTGCAACACAACACTTACTTTAGAAGGATCCAATGCTATACCATCACCATAAATAACAAGACCCAAGAAACATACATTCTTAACCCAAAACTCACACTTTGATAATTTTGCAAATAACTTATTATCCTTCAACACCTGCAATGCAATCCTCAAATGCTCTCTATGATCATCTTTAGTCTTAGAATAAATAAGAATATTATCTATAAATACCACGATAAACTGATCCAAATAATAATGGAAGATAAAATTCATATACTCCATAAATACACCTGCCACATTAGACACTCCAAAAGGCATCACAACCTATTCATAATGTCCATAACGAGTTCTAAATGCAGTCTTCTGAATATCACCTTCTTTCACTCTAATTTAATGGTAACTTGAACTTAGATCAATCTTACTAAATATACGGGTACCAACTAGTTGATCCATTAAGTCATCAATCCTCGAAAGCGGATACTTATTCTTAAGGGTCACTTTATTCAATTGACTATAGTCAATGCACAAACGCATACAACCATTTTTCTTCTTTACCAACAATACTTGAGCTCTCTACAGCGACACACTTAGTCTAATAAATTTTTTATCAAGAAACTCTCCAATATGAGATTTCAATTCAGCCAACTCTGACGCAAACATCCTATATGTTGCCATATAAATAGGCCTTGTACCAGGAATCAGATCAATAGTAAATTCAACTTCTCTCATCGGAGGTAATTCTATAATATCTTCAGGAAATACTTCTGGAAATTCATTCACAACTGACAACTCACTAACTGACACTTTTCTTTCAACAGATAAAGATAAGAACAATGCAAACTCTTAGCCTCATCTTCCAACAAAGTCCTCAACTCTTTAGTAGATAAAGACCTAGCCAACGCTTCCTCTTCAGGAGTAAGAAATAACAACTTCTTCCTATAACAATCAATATAGACCCGGTTGAACTCCAACCAGTTCATCCCCAAAATAACATCCAGATTACCAAGCGGTAAACAAATCAGATCCACGTTGAAATCTCTATAAAAAATGGTCAACAGACACTTCAAACACACTAAGGATGTTGTAACACCCAAATATCCTACAAAATTATTAAATAAAAATCAGAGTAACTATAAATTTTATCAAAATATTTGAGTGTCACAATTCAACAACCACACATAGCTCAATGATACATTTTTACAAAAATGTTCAACTCGCAGTGGAAATCAAAATAACAAGTAATAACTCCGTTACAAAATGTTTTTCTTAAAATAAGATAAATAAGTGCAAACACCGTCCCGACACCCAAAGCGACGTATCGGAGCCAACATCCTAAAGATGTGAAGTTCACCGACTTCATTGACCACCACTCTACTTATCCTGCTCACCTGCACGTTACCAATATAAGGGTAACATTCAAATAAAAGGAGTGAGATACTTACATCACAAAAGAGCAATATAATAAGAACTAGCAAGTATCATAATTAGACACCATTTCTCAATAACAACAACAACACAATCACATCATACACACATCATCATCATACACAACAACAACAATTATGCAATGAGACTCTACTTGACTCTATGCATGCGGTACCATAATACGATCTCTATTTCAAGATCCAGTTCCCGTCGGAACTCTCAACCCCTCTTTCATGGTCCAATATGATCCCTATTTCATGACCACACCCATCGACCCCTATTTCATGGTCCAGTATGACCCCTATTTCATGATCACACCCATTGACTCCTAATTCATGGCCACGTACGATCCCTATTTCATGATCGCACCAACATCACAATGATGAACATACCCCACCTTGGTATATTGTTCCAACTATGCACATGTCATGCAACATCAATGACACACATGCATATATGAGACGATTACATTATACAACTCAACAACAACAATTAACACACAACAACTCATCACAACAATGTCTCTCATCAACTTCATGCATAATTTAGCATACAACATCATAAGTCAACTTCAAACAGTTTCACACAACAAAATCCTACACTTCCACATACCACATCAACACACATGAACAATAATACCATATAGTCACAACAACAATTAAAAAACATAACAACAACAACAAAACCAATAAACATACTCCTTTATGTTCATTTTCACGTTATATTAACTATCCCTATAATTACATGTATAACCCCTTCTCACTACCTTTAACCACACCATTCAATTCCTAGGAATTACTAAATTAATTAGATAATTTTAAGGAATTTTTCAGAATTAAATTACAACATTTTTCGTTCTAGGTCTCGCTGAGCGAGTGGGATTGCTCGCTAAGCGGGCAACTCATTGTATTTTCACTCTTCCAAGATTCGACCTGCTCGCTAAGCGAGCTCCAGATCGCTAAGAGAGCTCTACGATTCTCGCAGTTCTCCCTTCTGTGCGTTGTGTCGCTCCCTGGATTTCCATCTTGGTACAAACGCGAAAGTGGCGCAGAAAAGGTAGAGTCTCCAGCCAGACATTTTTATCCTGAAGGAACGAGAATGGTAATGTTGCACAAACCGAAGAAAAGAAAGGAAGGACAAAGGTCCTGCGAACCAAATAAACTGGGTTCGGGAGTCGGTTACGACCTGTGAAGGTATTAGCACCCCAAATCGTTCGCCGTACCCGACGGGATCCACGCTTGCAAAGAAACTGTTTCAAAGGGTATGAAATGAAAGCTGCTGCAAAAGAAAAGACTGAAATTGGATAAGAAAAGAAAAGAAAGGGGGAAAATGTAGGGAAAATAAAAGAGTGCTTGAACGGGCCCTACCCTGCTGCCTATGTACCTCATCTGGACATGAGGATCAGAGACGCCGTAGTTCCCCTAACTAGGGGTGGAAATATGGCTTGTGTCTTAAAGGTTTGAACTACTTATGCCAATGCTCAGGTGTTGCGGGCTCGGAAAACGAGTGCGCTACTGTCTTGCAAAGTGACAAGTAGGAGCAAGTTCGTATGTAAAGAGTGAATGAGGTGAGAAAAGAAGTCCCAAAGGAGAGACACTTATTCTTTGTTTTGTGTTTTTTAGGAGTTTTTTATTGGTGTGGCATAAGGAATTGAACTCAAGTCAATTTCCATGGAATGTGTACTTGCTACTACATTCCAAGATGGAATAATAGAAGAAGCACACCAAGTAAGGAGAATGTATCCAAGACTTGCTCCCAAGGGTTAGGGCCTAAGTTCACTAACTTGTTAAACTTATTAGATGTTCTTGGGTTTTTTGATGAAGAAGTACCTTTTAAGGTTTTCTTTGTGAAAGTAGTCTCATGATTAGACTTGTACATCATGATAGACAAGTGTAATATTCAAAGATGGAATGAATACAAATGCCCCATGGAATAAGGCTATACACAAGAGACCATTTATTCCTTTATTAAGTGTTTTTTTATGGTTTTGTGTATGAAGATGAGAAAGAGAAGAAACCAAAGGAGCTTAAAGGTAAAAAGACTAATGGGAAAAGACTAATCCTGAAGTTATCATGCATGGAAGCCCTAGGTTAGTGTGGCTTGAGTTCTATCCTAATGAAGAAGGAAAGAAGAAAGAAGAAGAGGAGGAGAAGAAGATGAGGAGAAGAAGAAGCTAGAAAAACAACTTACTTCTCTAAAGAAGTTAAGTTGCTTCTAAGAGGGAGAAACAATGAAGTTATATAAAGGATGGCATAAGGCACATCACAAAGACAAGTATGAAAGCAATAAAGAGATGATATGAGATGAAGGTTTGAAATGTGGATAATATCCACACTTCACTTACCATGTGCACCTACAAGAAAAGGTTAGAACATGCCCAAGTGATAAGATGAAAGCAACTAAGATCAAGTGAGATTCAAACAAGCAAGAGGTCATATCAAACCAAAGTATCATCATCTTACAAAGACCAGGGATGTAACATAATACTAAAATACCTCAAATCAACCTCTAGGAGTTGGCACAAGTTCCCTCCTAACCTAATGAGCAAGCATACATCAAAAATACCTTCAAAATAGAGCAAACAAGCACAAAAATTCACATAAAATGTAAATCATCCTAAAAAATTCAAAAATTAAGAACAAAGGCTCCTTAAACATGTAGAACCATCATAACAAAAGGATAGGACCAAAATCAGAAGCAAAATAGGTCAAATAAAATCACAAAGATCAATTAGGGTTTTAGAACCTTCATCACAAAGCAACATAGCAAAAGGCAAGCAATAACAATCTAAAAATCAAAAATAAAATCTCAAATGACCTTCACCATGTTAGGAATCAGATGCAAAAAGAAGCAAGCTCATATCCATTTTCAAACTCAAGTTAAAAATTCAACAAGTCACATCATGCATAGAAGGGATTAAAATAAAGGAAATAAAATCAAGAATTAATTCAGCAATGAAAATTAATGAATAGTGAAATTAAAAAAAATTATAGAAAAATAAAAGAAATTAAAATGAACACTTATGATTTTTTTCAGGATTTTTGGTATTGATTTACTATTTTTAATAAGATAAAATGAAACAATTAAATGGAAAGAAAATAAATTAAAATAGACACAGGGAGGTTCAAAAAGTAATCCAGAATCAAGTTCAAATATGCATGTGGGCTCAAGATGGGGGTGGGATTAGCATATTAAGTCCAGGCCCAGTATAGCGCAAAACACACAAGTTAACATGGATTTCTGTAATACTCAGGATCAATTGAGGCCATGGGATGAATCTAACGCGCCTGATAAAGTCAACCAATCAATCAAGTCAACCCAAACAAAAGATCACAAACAATGCACACAATAGTTATGATGGACATGCACGTACTACAAACAATTTAGAGACATAAAACCATATGAGGAGCACAACCCCTTTTAATGTGCCGTCACGATGATAGCCTTTCAGATCAAGAAAAACAAAGGCCACAATTGTATCTTCTTCATTTATCCCGCGTTTAAATAAACCCAGAATCCAGTGACCGGAGCTAAAGCTCCGACATCGGAAAATGCATACTATGAACAAAAACTAACATAAATCAATATAAATCTCCAGATCCAATCATTAGGCCATGGTGAATAAGAATCCAATAAACCAAAATCACAAACAATTAAAGAATGAAGCAAATCGAAGAAAAACATTTCTCACATCAAACTTGCAATTCATCATAACTCAATCAATATTCAACCAATTTCAATTCTATAAAGCTCAGTGTAACCAGCATCACTCAAGGAACATGAAGCACACATAAAATCTAAGATCTAGACCTACGAAAATAGAGGCACACCTGAGCTTGAAGTTCTTCTAAAACACCAAGAAATCCCTCCAAAGTGTTAAGATCTAACCCTTAGCTCCTCTATTTGCAAAATAAATGCAATTAGAGGTTCAAATCCTTCTAAAATGTAAGATTCGAACATAAATACTCCAAACTTTCACTATGAGAAAACCTTGCCCTAAGCTTGAATCAATGGTGGATTCATACTCTTTGAACCTCACTAATCATGATTATGTAAAAAGAAATGACAATGTGTGTGTAGATTGAGTGTTTCGAATGGAAATGCAAAAATGCAAGAAGAAATGGGAGTGAAGAATGAGAGAGGCTGAAGGTTCAAAAATGTTGTGTTTGGCTTATATATGAGGTGGCTTTTGATGTTGATTAGGGTTTGCATTGAGTGGTAGCATGAAATGTGTGAGAGGGAGTGATTTGCAAATTGGCAAGAAAGTTGTGATTTCATAATTCATGCATGCAATCCTTCCCCATGTGCACATGGTGACTCCATTTCACTCCTTGATCATCCTTGAATAAATCTTGGCCATTTGATTTAAATAGATCATGCCTTTCTCATGATTTTGCAAAATTGCACTTCATAAAATATCTCCCATTCAAGCCACGAGTTCTTTGGATTTCTTGGGGAAATATGATCTTCATGCATTGTACTTGAGTATTATGATCACTATTGGTACATGGAATGGCTTAGAAATGAGTTACAAAGCAATTTGCAACTTGGTGTAAACTTGAAATAATGGAAAACCCCTAAAAATAATCAAACTTCTCTTGGCCATAACTTGAGTTCCACACATGATATGAACAAGTTCTTGTACTTTTTGAAAATGGGAGAGAATACCCTACAACTTTCATGTTTGAGAAAAATTCATTTGGATCCATCTTGACCATGAAAGGATCATTTGAAGATTAGGGTAAAACTTGCCAAAAATAGTAAGTTTTATTACAAGTCACTTACTAATTTTGGAAACTTCTTCATAACCTCTTGATTCTTGATATTTGAGATCACCAAAGCTCTTTTTTGACCTCAAGAAGGTCCCTTGACTTGAAAAACAAGATTGGAGGTCTTGAAATTCCACAGTTGACTTTTCAGATGCACAGTTGACTAATTTCTTCATTTGCAAGCAACTGAAGAATTGTCTGACTTCCTTAATGAGTTTTCTCACCAAATTTCATACATAGACCTCCTATATCATATAAAAGCCTTTGACCACAAGAATTGGTCAACAATATGAGAATTCCTTGATCTGAGGCAAAACCCTAATTATGATTTTGCTATGTAGGAGCCATTTGCACTACAGAGCTTCTGGGGATGCCTCACCCTTCTTGACTTTTGTGGATGACTTTGAATTTGCATAAGATGTGAGGAGACCTTGTGAGCTTCTTGCAATGTCACTTGGATCTTGGATTTTCTTGTAGAACCACAAATCTCCAGATGATTGACCATAGGCCCTGTGCTAGAACATGTGAATGTTATTCTTCATTTTTCTATGCCAAATGCTAGGATATGGTATGTTATATGGTATGCTTATGATATGTAAATAATGATACAAAGAAGAGGGAAAATTTGGGGTGTTACACTCTGACACCATCTACTACCAAAATATTCATCCAAAACCAGTTTTTCCAGCATACAGTTCCAGAAACTCCAACCAACGTCTTTGCCTTATATTCAGCTCTTTCTGATCAAACAGGTATTTCAAACTCTTATGATCACTATAAAATTCAAATCTCGAGCCATACAAATAATGCCTCCAAATATTTAATATAAAAACCACAGCTGCTAACTCCAAATCGTGATTAGGATAATTCCTCTCATGAATTCTTAACTGATGTGAAGCATACGCCACAACCTGACCATCCTACATCAATACTCCTCCTAAACCCATCAAAGAAGCATCACAATAAACCACAAACGGTTCATCTGCTTTCGGCAATATCAAAACTCGGGTTGTAGTCAACTTATTCTTCAACTCAATGAAATTCTTCTCACACTGAGAATCCCACACAAATGCTTTATTCTTACAAGTCAATTGGGTCAACGGAAGTGCCAACTTCAAAAATCCTTCAATAAATCTCCGATAGTAACCAGCCAATTCCAAGAAACTTCTAATCTCTGTCATTGACTTTGGAGTCTCCCATTGTAGTACTGCATATACCTTGGATGGATCCACAATAATTCCTTTTTCCGAAATCATATGACCAAGAAAGCTCACTTCTTTCAACCAGAATTCACACTTCGACAATTTAACATATAACTTCTTCTCTTTCAACACTTGCAACACAATCTGCAAATGTTCAGCATGCTCTTCTTCTGACTTAGAGTAAATCAGAATGTCATTTATAAAAACAACAACAAATTGATCCAAATACTCGTAGAAAATCCGATTCATATACTCCAAAAATACACTAGGTGCATTAGTAACTCCAAATGGCATTACCATATATTCTTAGTGTCCATACTGAGTCCTAAAAGAAGTCTTTTGAATATCTTCATCTTTCACTCTTATCTGATGATAATCCAATCGCAAATCGATCTTACTAAAAACACGAGCACCAACCAACTGATCCATCAAATCATATATCCTTGGAAGCGGATATTTGTTCTTGATTGTCACTTTATTTAGTTGTCTGTAATCAATACACAACCTCATGCTACCATCTTTCTTCTTTACCAGAAATACCAGTGCTCCCCATGGTGATACACCCGATCTCACAAATTTCTTTTCTAACAGTTCCTCTAATTGTTTCTTCAACTCAGATAACTCGGAAGCCGACATACGATACGATGCCATTGAAATAGGTCTTGTTCCTGACACAAGATCAATACTGAACTCCACCCGTCTCTCTGGTGGCACATCCACAACATCATCTGGAAACACTTCCGAGAAATCTCTCACCACTTGTAATTAACTAATTTCCATATCATTCTCCACTAAAAACAATGCAACCAACACCAAAACTTGCGCTTCTTCATTCATAAGCTCTTTCAATTCTCGAGAAGACAAATAACTAGCTTCTTCTTCCTCTTCACCAGGAGTAAGAAACCGAACCAACTTACTGAAACAATTAATATGAACATGGTTGTACTCCAACCAATTCATACCCAAAATCACGTCCAAACCTCCCAACGACAAACAAATCAAATCCACACCAAATTCCTTACCATAAATCGATAATGGACAATTCAAACACACAAGAGAAGTAGTTAACGACCCATCAGCAGGAGTCTCGATAACCATCTCTCCTTTCAACGGAAAAACAACAAGTCATAATCTCCTCACACAATCAATAGAAATAAAACAGTCTGTAGCACCTGTGGCAATCATAAAAATCAACGGAATACTATTAATATAACAAGTACCTCTGATCAAACGATCCTCATTGGAATTTGTGTCCCTGTCAAGGTGAATAACTTTCCTCCAGTTGCAGCTTTCTTCGACTTCTGGAAATGAGTACTGAGGTGAACTTTCTCCCCACAGTTGTGACAAGTAACTATATTAGCTTTGCACTCAACAATCAAGTGTCCAGGCTGACCACACTTCAAACATTTCTTCACGTCACTCATGCACTCACTGACACGATAACCCATCTCACCACATCGGTAACACTTCGGTGAAGTAGGAACACCTCCCCCACTTGGCCTTTTACCCTCAATATGTTTCTGTTTACCCTTATTAGCAGGAGCCACATAAGGTTTCCCATGATGCATCTACTATTTTCCTCTTCTCTCAGCTAAAGCTTTGAAATGCTCAGATCGAGCCATGCTGTCCTCCTCAAAGATCCTACAACAATCCACCAAATCCGGAAATCTTCGGATCCTCTGATAACCAATTTCCTGCTTAATCTCAGGCCTCAATCCATTCTCGAACTTGACACATTTCGAGAACTCAGTAGTCACCTCTCTATAATGCGGATAAAACTTTGCCATGTCAGTAAACTTAGCAGCATACTCATTCACAAACATACTGCCTTGTTTCAGCTCTAGAAACTCGATCTCCTTATTTCCCCAAACATCTTCTGGAAAATACTTCCACATAAATTCTCTCTTAAAACACAACCTAGGTGACTACCTCACTAGACGCATTGAATTGTTAACGAGTGCCAACCCACCAATCATCAACTTCAGCTACCAATCTGTGCGCGCCCAACCGCACCTTACTTCCTTCCGAACACTCCATCATGTGAGACATGGCATGAATTTTAATGTGTTAAAAACTTGGCATGTTTGAAAGCATAAGTGGTTCTCTAAGAAAAAGCAGAAATGACATTTTTGGAAAAATGAACTAAATGAGCCGACTATAATTCCACAATGAGCCGACTCATTCAGTGTGTTTTGGTGCCCAAACACACGGGTCCCAACAGGCTGCCTGAAGCATCATTTTGGTCGAATCATGGGTATGGATGAGACAACTCAAAATCCTTCATGAGTCGACTCATCAAAAATATATTTCTTCTCATTTCCTGCGGGTCTCAACAGGCTGCCTCTCTGTTATTTTTGACCGGCTCACCTGGCAATTAGAGCCAGCTCATTTAATGATTTGAGTCGGCTCATTAATGTGCTAAATCAATTTTTCATTTAATTTTTCTTTCTTTTATGTTACAATCACTAACCAATATAAATAGAAGGTTTCATTTCTTTTGAATGAAAAACAAGGAAAGTGAAAGAAATACACACATCTCACTTCAACTTATTCTTTCTTGCATCAATCAACAATCACACACAACAATCTTTGTTTGATTACAGTGCTTGTTTCGAAGATAATGTTCAATCATGAATAAGAGTTTCAGATTTGTTCTAGAGTGTGTGGGTTTTCCTTGGAAAAATTTGAAGGGTTTTTTCCTCCAAGATCGTTGAAGGTTTGGGGGTTTTGCACACAATGATCGTTCGTAGATTCAGCCGAGTGAGGTAGATTGAAGGTCAAATGGATCGTTCTTTCATATCACGGTAGACGGAGGATTGCGAAGGTCTTTGTGGGTTCACAAGTGTTGGAGAAACTCATCGTGCTCAAAGTTTGGAGGATCGTGAATCCTTGCAAGAAGGGAGCAATTAATCGGAGGCTTTCTCGACACGCATGGAAGACTTGATTCTACTTTGGATCAAGGGACAAGAAGAAGATTTGACAGCATATTCAACGCGGTTTGGTTTGTTGGTTCATTTATCTCTCTTCTTGTAAAACAATTGAAATTTAATATAACTGCCCAATTCGATTGTGAATTGGGGGCAGAGTACTTCGAGCGAGGACGACGAAGGAACTGCCTCAACAAATTCCTTGTGTTCTTTATGTTTCTCTCATTTTACTTTTGTTCATCTTGATCTTGTGTGCTTTAAAATACTAGTGTATCAAATTAGTGCACTCAAAGTGTTTGATAAATTGTTACACTCAAAAGTGATAACTAGAGTGGGTAAAATTCTGCATTATTTGATACAACAAAATTATCCTTGGTGTGTGCACTCCAAGTGTTTGGTAAAAATCCTAACCACATAAATTCAATTTGGTTGTGCCCAATTTCTTCTCTATATCATTATTAAGAATAGTTTTATCAAGTGTTGAATTATCAAGTGAATCATTTGTGAAATATTAATTCTTCTAGTCATCATTTCATTCCAATGGGGTTTTGCGTATATCCGATCTCCGGTGACTTCAAATTTAAACTAGACGATTTTCTGGGAAACTTCCGCAATACATTTTCAATTAAATTTTGAAAATTAAATTTTAAAAAAAGGGATCTATTCAACCCCCCCTTCTAGATCCGCGCTATCGTCTAACAAGTGGTATCAAGAGCATCGGTTCATCTAGTGCTTCACATACAACTTATTGGAAAATGGACAACGATCTAACGGGGGCGTATAATAGAGCTCCAGTTTTTACCAGAGAAAACTATAGTCACTGGAAAGATTGTATGCGCATCCATATCAACTCTGTTGATAGAAAAATTTAGAAAGTTATTCAAGACGACCCTTTTCAAATAACCATGGTCGGTCCGGATAATGTCCAAATTGAAAAACTGGAAGCACAATGGGATGATAATGATGCAAAGAAATATAACTATGATTGGAAAGCTCGAAACATACTCATAGCTTCTTTGGGAGCGGATGAATATTTTCAAGTTTCTCATCACACATCGGCTAAAGCTATGTTGGAAGCCTTACAAGTTGTCCATGAAGGAACCGATGATGTTAAGCTTGCTCGAATTAATACTCTACAACAAGAGTTTGATCGATTTCACATGAGTCAAGGGGAAACCGTTGGTGAAATAAGAAAAAGATTTTCTCACTTGACAAATCGATTAAACGCTCTTGGTAAAACTACTCCTAATGATGTAGCTACTAACAAGATTTTGAGATGTATTACTAGGGAATGGTTGCCAAATGTTACGGCAATCAAAGAAGCCAATGATGTAAGAACCTTGGATCTAACTACACTTATTGGAAAACTACAAGAGCATGAACAAGAGCTCTTAAACTTACATGAGCATGAAGACAATGAAAAGAAATAAAAGAGCGAGAAAAATAAAGATCATGAGAAGAAGAAGAAGTATATTGCATTAAAGGCTTCTTCCTCAAAATCCTCCACCAATAAAGATAGTGAAAGTGATTCAAGTGATGATGAAGACGAATCAAAAAAAGATATGAGTTTGTTTCTAAGAAGATACAATCGGTATCTCAAAAAGAATGAGAAATCCCATTCGGACAAGCGTCTCATCAACTATCGAAGAAAATCTAATCCTTCCAAGCAAGAATTTGTTAAAAGTACTAAAGGCAAGGGATCTTGTTACAACTGTGGAAAACCGGGACATTACAAACCGGATTGTCCTATGCTAAATAAAGACAAGGCAAAATACAAATATCAAAGAAAAGGTAACAAGTCTAGAAGAGCATATATTGCTTGGGAAAGCGATAGTGATTCGTCTAGCAAAGATAGCTCAAGCGATGAGGAAGAGAGAGTAAATATTTGCCTCATGGATCATAAGAAAGGCAAGAAAGAGGTAAGACATGCTAAATATGATTATGCTGAAAAATTGTCTTATAATGATTTGCTTAGTACTTTTAATCTTCTCCATCAAGAGGCTAAAGAAGCTTTCAAGTGCATTGCATCCGACAAAAGAATTTTTTCATATTTAGAGAAAAAGGTTTCGGATAATGAAAATGCTATGAAAGCTCTTAAGACATAGATGGTAGAATCTATAGTAGAAGACAAGCGAGAATGGCACAACTTTCATAGTTGTGAAACATGTTGGATTTGGCAAAAAGAGGTTAAAACTCTTCAAGCCAAACTAGACAAGTTGTCACAACCAAAAATGACATTTATTATTGATCGTTCAAACTTTAGAGAATCAATGAACAACCCATATCAAAAATATACCTATGTTATGAAGGATCAAAATAGTAAATGCAAGTCTAAACCATTCTTGAAATGTCACTATTGTTGCAAGGAAGGTCATACAATTTCCAAATGTCGGTTTAGGAGATACTTGGTCCCTAAAGGCATTTGTCAATGGTTGCCCAAAATCAACAAAATTTTCACTCACACTCTAGGACCCAATGAAAATTGGGTACCTTTCTCTCTTGTCTAATCATGTAGGTGGAGTGTCTTGAGACTATGGAGAAATGATGGTTTCTTGATAGTGGATGCTCAAGACATATGACAGATGATATTTCCCTATTCTATGACTTTGTGGCTAAGAAGAAGGGCTTTGTTACCTATGGTGATAACAACAAGGGAGCTATACTCGGCAAAGGTAGTGTAGGTAACCCCTATTCTACATCTATCTCTAATGTCCTTTTAGTTGAGGGCCATAAGCATAACCTTGTTCGCATTAGTCAATTATGTGATAAGGGATATAATGTCTCATTCTCTAAAGAAGGTTGCATAATTGAACATAATGAAAACAAAGAGGATGTGTTTAAAGGCTTGAGGGTTAACAATGTATATATGCTTGATTTGAATTTGATGACCATGAGTGATCCTAAATGTCTTATTTCCAAAAGTGAAGAGTCTTGGCTTTCACATAGACGTTTAGCTCATATCAACTTTGACTTTCTAAATAAGGTTGTGTCCAAAAACTTAGTAGTCGGTTTTCCTAACATAAAGTTAACTAGAGATCATCTTTGTGATGCTTGCCAAATGGGAAAGTAAACCAAGATATCTTTTAAATCAAATACTTTGGTCTCTACTTCTAGACCTCTTGAACTTCTACTCATGGATCTTTTTGGTCCTTCTAGAATCAAAAGTATAGGAGGGAACTATTATGGTTTTGTTATGGTTGATGACTACTCTCGATTTTGTTGGACAATCTTCTTAGCTAGTAAAAGTGATATCTTTTCGCCTTTTGAAACGTTTGCCAAATTATCTCAAAATAAACTTCGCACAAACATTGTAACTATTAGAAGTGACCATGGAGGTGAGTTTGAAAATCATCTCTTTGAAATTTTTTGTGAAAACCATGGCATTGATCATAATTTTTCTGCTCCTAAAACTCCACAACAAAATGGTGTTGTGGAACGTAAAAATCGTGTTTTGGAGGAATTGGGAAGAACTATGATTAATGATAGTGGCCTTCCTAAATATTTTTGGGCCGATGCTATTAGCACCGCTTTCTATGTTTTGAATAGGATCACTATTCGACCTATTCTAAACAAAACTCCCTATGAACTTTTAAAAGGAAGAAAGCCTAATGTGTCACATCTTCATGTTTTTGGTTGCAAATGTTTTGTGCTAAATAATGGAAAAGAAAACCTTGGTAAATTTGATTCAAAGGCAGATGAGGGTATCTTCCTTGGATACTCTAATTCAAGCAAAGCATAAAGAATATACAATAAAATGTTACTTATAGTTGAAGAATCTATACATGTATCTTTTGATGAGTCTTATCCGAATGTTGTCGGAAAAGATAGTGTTGTTATTGGTGCAGGTGCCTCTTCTAGTGATATTGTTAAAGACATTGATATTTCTCGTGTGAAACCCATTCCGAATGTTGTTAATAAGGAACCAGTTGTTGTGTATAGTCTCAAAGATGAAGGTCAAACATCTTTTCAAAATGATCTACCATTGGAATGGAAGACATCGAAAGATCATCCTATCGATAACATCATTGGAGATATCTCAAAGGGTGTCATTACTAGATCAAGGATAAGTAACTTTTGTTTTTTCATGCCTTCATATCTCAAATTGAGTTTAAAAATGCCAAAGAGGCCTTACTTGATGAAAATTGGTTCCTAGCCATGCAAGAGGAACTAAATCAATTTAAAAGAAATGAGGTTTGGGACCTTGTTCCACCTCCACGAGATCATCGAGTAATTGGCACCAAATGGTTTTTTAGGAACAAATTGGATGAAAATGGCATTATTATTTGCAATAAGGCTCGTCTTTTTGCTCAAGGGTATAACCAAGAGGAAGACATAGACTATGAGAAAACTTATGCTCATGTTTCCCGCCTTGAAGCTATACGCCTTTTACTTGCATTTGCTTGTTCACAAAACTTCAAATTATATCAAATGGATGTTAAGAGTGCCTTCCTTAACGGATATATAAATGAAGAGGTTTATGTGTGTCAACCTCCTGGATTTGAAAATCATGAGAAAAAAAATCATGTATACAAACTAAAACGTGTTTTATATGGTCTCAAACAAGCTCTTGGAGCTTGGTATGAGCGCCTAAGCAAATTTTTAATCAATCAAGGTTTTTCAAGAGGAAAGGTTGACACTACTCTGTTTATTAAACGTGAAGCAAAAAATTCTATATTAGTTCAAGTATATGTAGATGATATTATTTTTGGATCTACTAACATGAAGTTTGTCAAATATTTTTCAAGTTCTATGCAAGGTGAATTTGAGATGAGTATGATGGGGGAGCTTAATTTCTTCCTCGGACTTCAAATTAGACAACTTGAAGATGGAACCTTCATAAGTCAAACTAAATATTGCAATGAGTTGCTCAAAATTTTTGATATGACAAACTTCAAGCCTATTGATACACCAATTCCTATTGTGGCAAGTCTTGATCGTGATGAAAAGGGTAAGGATGTGGATATAAAAAGGTATCGAGGTATGATTGAATCCCTTCTTTATCTTACCGCATCGCGTCCAGATATTATGTTTAGTGTTTGTATGTGTGCTAGGTTTCAATCTTGCCCTAAGGAATCACATTTAAAATCAGTTAAACGCATACTTAGGTATCTTTGTGGTACGTCTAAGTTTGGCTTATGGTATCCTAAGGGTAGTGATTACTCTTTGATAGGTTTTTCCGACTCCGACTTTTCCGGTTGCAAAGTGGATAGGAAAAGCACAAGTGGAACTTGTCATTTCTTTTCAAACTCTCTTGTTAGTTGGCATAGCAAAAAGAAAGTTTTTGTTTCTTTATCAACTACGAAGGCGGAGTATATTGCAGCCAGAAATTGTTGTGCCCAAATCTTATGGCTAAAACAACAATTGCTTGACTTCAATATCTCTCTTAAACAAATTCCAATTTTGTGTGACAACACTAGCGCAATTAATCTTACTAAAAATACTATTCTTCATTCACGCACTAAGCATATTGAAATAAGGCATCATTTCCTTAGGGATCATGTATAGAAAGGTGATGTGGTGTTTGAGCACGTTGATAGTTCAAATCAACTAGCCAACTTTTTTACAAAACCACTTGCTATCGATCCTTTCTTCTATATCCGTAGGGAACTTGGTATTCTTGATATCTCGGATAGATCTTGATAATCATTGATTTGTTTTATATTATTCTTTGGTTCAACTCCTCTTGTCTCTAACTTCTTGTTGTATAGTGTTATCGTTCATTTATTTCACATATACTCGAGGTAATCTCCTTCTAAACTTAGTTATCTCTATTCATTCATGATCTATATAGTAAAATTGTGTTGCATTGCTTATGTTCGTATCTTTATCTATTTCTTCTCTTCTTTTGGATTATGATTGGTTGTCTATCAAATGATTAGCATAAATGATGATATTTTCATGTTTTGAAGTGGTTTAAGTGGTTTTTGGTGAAAATTTTCTTTCAAAATTGTCGGGTCCCAACAGGCCGACTCATGAGTCGGCTCATGGAACCTTATGCATCGACCTCTATGCTTCGTTGAGCCGACTCATTTCAAATTTAAATTGAGTCGACTCATTTTACATTTTGAGTCGGCTCATTGTCGCATCAACTGACATTTGGCGGTCTTGAAAAGTCAATGCTTTCCATCAACTTTTGACTTTCAATTTATTGTCGTTTATGGTTTGTTTTTGTATGAACTCATATTTCCTTTGGTTGAATTTGTTTTGTTTATTGTCATATTTTTTACTCGCTTTTCCAAATTGTGTGTTTGTGAATGCGTGTTCCTATTGCAATTGGTTTCTCATTTGAAATTATGTTTAGCATGCTATTTCCATTGGTGGTTAACTCATATGTGTCATCTTCTTTTTGATTTTGTCAAAGGGGGAGATGATATTGATAGCATATAATCGTGTCATATAGTCAGGGGGAGCTTAACAACAACATATGGAGATTGATTCATCAAGTTTTTGCCATCATCAAAAAGGGGGAGTTTGTGAGACATGACATGAATTTTAATGTGTCAAAAACTTGGCATGTTTGAAAGCATAAGTGGTTCTCTAAGAAAAGGCAAGAAATGGCATTTTTGGAAAAATGAACTGAATGAGCCGACTCAAATTCCACAATGAGCCGACTCATTCAGTGTGTTTTGGTGCCCAAACACACGGGTCCCAACAGGCTGCCTGAAGCATCATTTTGGTCGAATCATGGGTATGGATGGGCCGACTGAAAATCCTTCATGAGTCGACTCATCAAAAAGATTTTTCTTCTCATTTCCTACAGGTCTCAACAGGTTGCCTCTCTGTTATTTTTGGCTGGCTCACTTGACAATTTGAGTCGGCTCATTTAATGATTTGAGTTGGCTCATTACTGTGCTGAATCAAATTTTCATTTAATTTTTCTTTCTTTTATGTTACAATCACTAACCAATATAAATATCATGTTTCATTTCTTTTGAGTGAAAAATAAGGAAAGTGAAAGAAATACACACATCTCTCTTCATCTTCTTCTTTCTTGCATCAATCATCAATCACACACAATAATCTTTGTTTGATTACGGTGCATGTTTCGAAGATAACGTTCAATCGTGAATTAGAGTTTTAGATTGGGTCTAGAGTGGGTGGGTTTTCCTTGGAAAAATCTGAAGGGTTTTCTCCTCCAAGATCGTTGAAGGTTTGGTGGTTTTGCACACAACGATCGTTCATAGACTCAGCCGAGTGAGGTAGATTGAAGATCAAGTGGATCGTTCTTTCATATCACGGTAGACGAAGGATTGCGAAGGTCTTTGTGGGTTCACAAGTGTTAGAGAAACTCAGCCGTGCTCAAAGTTTGGAGGATCGTGAATCCTTGCAAGAAGGGAGTAATTAATCGGAGGCTTTCTCGACACGCGTGGAAGACTTGATTCTACTTTGGATCAAGGGACAAGAAGAAGATTTGACAGCATATTCAACGCGGTTTGGTTTGTTGGTTCATTTATCTCTTTTCTTGTAAAACAATTGCAATTTAATATAATTGCCCAATTCGATTGTGAATTGGGGGCAGAGTACTTCGAGCGAGGACGACGAAGGAACTGCCTCAACCAATTCCTTGTGTTCTTTACGTTTCTCGCATTTTAATTTTGTTCATCTTGATCTTGTGTGCTTTAAAATTCTAGTGTATCAAATTAGTTCACTCAAAGTGTTTGATAAATTGTTACACTCAAAAGTGATAACTAGAGTGAGTAAAATTCTGCACTATTTGATACAACAAAATTATCCTTGGTGTGTGCACTCCAAGTGTTTGGTAAAAAGCCTAACTACACAAATTCAATTTGATTGTGCCTAATTTCTTCTCTATATCATTTTTAAGAATAGTTTTATCAAGTGTTGAATTATCAAGTGAATCATTTGTGAAATATTAATTCTTCTAGTCATCATTTCATTCCAATTGGGTTTTGCGTATATCCGATATCCGGTGACTTCAAATTTAAACTAGACGATTTTCCGGGAAACTTCCGCAATACATTTTCAATTAAATTTTGAAAAGTAAATTTAAAAAAGGGATTTATTCAACCCCCCTTCTAGATCCGCACTATCGTCTAACACATCACCCTGAAGATCCTCTTGATCTCCTTGAGCCACTCTTGTGCTCCATCAGGATCATATTTCCCCTTGAATGTAGGCGGATCAATCTTCCTGAACTTATCACTTTTGCATTTCCCAACATCCATCGGGTTTTGCACAACCTATGTCATCGCCTGCATAGCAGCGATAAGTGCAACATCGTTTCTCCCAGCCATTCTAAATCTGCCGCACAACAAAAATCCAAATAATGATATAGAAATCAACAACAACAACTACACTCATCACTCAATAACAATACAACAACTCAATGACTCAACGACTCAACTACGTGGTCGAACGGACCGATCTACTCTAATACCACTTTGTAACACCCAAATACTCCACGAAATTATTAAATAAAAATCATAGTAATTTAAAATTTTATCAAAATATTTGAGTGTTACAATTCAACAACCACACATAGTTCACTGATAGGTTTTACAAAAATGTTCAACTCGCAGCGGAAATCAAAATAACAAGTAATAACTCTGTTACAAAATGTTTTTCTTAAAATAAGATAAATAAGTGCAAACGCCATCCCGAAACCCAAAGCGACGTATTAGAGCCAACATCCTAAAGACGTAAAGTTCACCGACTTCACTGACCACCACTCTACTTATCTTGCTCACTTGTACGTTACCAACATAAGGGTAACATTCAAACATAAGGGGTGAGATACTTACATCATAAAAGAGAAATATAATAAGAACTAGCAAGTATCATAATTAGACACCACTTCTCATTAACAACAACAACAACACAATCACATCATTCACACATCATCATCATACATAACAACAACAATTTTGCAATGAAACTCTACGTGACTCTATGCATGCGGTACCATAATCCGATCTCTATTTCAAGATCCAGTTCCCGTCGGAACTCTCGACCCCTCTTTCATGGTCTAGTATGATCCCTATTTCATGACCACACCCATCGACCCCTAATTCATGGTCTAGTATGACCCCTATTTCATGATCACACCCATCGACTCCTATTTCATGGCCACATATGATCCCTATTTCATGATCGCACCAACATCACAATGACGAACATACCCCACCTTGGTATATTGTTCCAACTATGCACATGTCATGCAACATCAATGACACACATGCATATATGCGACAATTACATTATACAACTTAACAACAACAATTAACATACAACAACTCATCATAACGATGACTTGCATCAACAACATGTATAATTTAGCATACAACAACATAAGTCAACTTCAAACGGTTTCCCACAACGAAGTCATACACTTCCACTTACCACATCAACGCACATCAACAACAATACCATATAGTCACAATAACAATTAAAACACATAACAACAACAAAACCAATAAACATACTCCTCTATGTTCATTTTCATGTTATACTAATTATCCCTATAATTACATGTATAACCCCCCTCTCACTGCCTTTAACCACACCACTTAAATTCCTAGGCATTACTAAATTAATTAGATAATTTTAAGGAATTTTTCGGAATTAAATTACAACATTTTTTTTCTCCAGGTCTCGCTGAGCGAGTGGGATGTCCCGTTAAGCGGGCAACTCATTGTATTTTCACTCTTCCAAGATTCGACCTGCTTGCTAAGCAAGCTCCAGCTTACTAAGCGAGCTGTGCGACTCTCGTACTTCTCCCTTTTGCGCTCTGACACCATCTGCTACCAAAATATTCATCCAAAACCAGTTTTTCCATCCATACAGTTCCAAAATTACTTTTATTATCATCTAATTCATATAATTATCATACAACAACAATGATTTAACAATAATTCAACACGACACCTACTGAATCACCAAAACCCCAAACCTCTAATCATTAACCTACCAAATTCCCATTATAAAACCCTTAATAGACGGAAGAATCCCACCCTTACCTTGGTTTTGACAAGAAAACTCTTCTTCCTCGCGAATTCTCCTCTTCAAGACTTAGCCTTTTCTCTTCTCTCTTCTCTGCTTTTTCATGATCATTCCTCTTTCACAAAATATGATAATTTTTCCTTCTTACCACTTAACACCTTATACCAACTTATAAACTTCCACCTTTACCCTTACTAATTTCACCAAATGACCACCTTACCTCTTAATTCTTATTATTCCAATTATTTATTCGCCATATAATTATTCAATATAAACACATATTATATTAAATAATATTTCTTCCCTCCACACACAACAAACAACAATCCAATTAAATTAGATTAAAAAAATTTTGGGGCGTTACAACTCTTCCCCACTTAAAAGGTATTCGTCCTCGAAAACTTACCTCAAGCAAAAAGATTCAGATACGACTCTCGCATCCTGCTCTCTAATTCCCAAGTCATTTTCCCAACGACAGTTCTTCCCCAAACCACCTTCACAAGGACAATCTCCTTGCCTCTCAATTGCTTTACCTCATGATCATCAATTTGTTCTGGTAATGCTTCAACTGTAAGATTATCTCTTACTTCAACTTCATCCATTAGTATCACATGTGACAGATCCAGGACATACTTCCGAAGCTGCGAAACATGAAACATATCATGCAAATTGGACAATCTCGGTGGCAACACCACTCTATAAGCAACAAGTCCAACTCTTGCCGAGATCTGATACAAACCAATAAATTTAGGTGCACAGTCTATCATGTAGTAATAAAAGATATCGATCCCATAGAGACTCGATAATCAACCTAGTGTTGTCGGGTGTTGCTATGTTTAGCTAAGGCGAGAGATGTTTTTGGTTTTAAAAGGTTAAGAATTAATTAAATTAAATTAATGATATAAATTATCGGTACGTAATTAATTTCGCCTTCGCGAATTCAATAGAGGGTCAGCTTGTTAAGGTTTATTAAGTTATCTCTCTGTAGAAACTCTCGGTCTAAAAGTCTTCGACTCACACTCTCGTGGTCTTGCCTATTACTATACTCCTAAGTTCAATTGAGCACTCTCGCTGTGTCAATTCAAGATAGAATTACTTTTTGGAAACCTAAAGGTTCTAATTGGTTTTAAAGCGCTTTCGTTGTGTTTAAAACTAATGCTCGATTTTAGCTATCTGATTATGATCTCACACTCCCGTGGTCTTAATCCTAATCTTTAGTACTCTCTTACTCTCGTAACGAAATTTAATTAAAACAAGAAATCGAAACCAGATTATAACTTAATTTAATGTTTTAGCCTAATTCTATCGGATTCGTTCCGGTTTACAAAATTACATACCGATTAACGGATTAAGCAGGCATATTAAATAAAGAAAGGTGGAAAGGGAAGAAATACATAATATAAATAAATGCGATAATAAATAAATAAATAAATAAGCATTAAAATCAGAAACATGGTTGCAATATCCTTGATCAACCAAACTTCGAAACTTGAAACGAAAACAATAATATAGTAGCTAGAAACAATAAAAATGGTGATAGTTTCCTAATGATGGAAACTATAACTAAGGTTTGGTAAAGGAAAATAAAACGAATGCAATACTAAAAATAAAAGTGAACTTCGACGGAATAAAAATGGCATAAATTGGACGTCAAAACGAAGCCCCCATTGCAAATGGCAGAGAACTCTATTTATAAGCAGTGTGGTAGGGTTTGTTGAGAAATAATAGGCTTGGACTCTGATTGGGCTTGAGATTGAGTTGTAATGACTGAGTAGACTAGGGTGAGGAAACTTTTGCACTTGAACGAAAAATCTCATTTAATTTTGACTTCTGTTTCGTCTGTTATGGATTTTACATTTCTGCATAATTAAGTTGAGACGAACGTTTGATAATTGAGACAAACAACTTTGGCTATGAGATGCTCGTCTTGGAGTGGAGTTGGACATTTGACTTTGACACGGTCGTTTGACTTATAAGACGATCGTTTGACAGGTAAAAGGAAGAAATGCATTTTTCTGTTGTTTTCCTTTTATTTTTTCATGGTTTCTTGTTCAAAAAGCTTCCTTTTGCATTTTTTCCTCCAAATGTCATGCCTGATAAAATGTCTGCAAAACAGATACAATTCACGCGTAATATCGTCCAAAACGGATAAATAAACATATTAAATAATCTGAAATCTCATTAAATAATCTATATGAATTCGAGTTATCAAATTCTCCCAGACTTGAATCTTTGCTTGTCCTCAAGCAAACAATCAAATATGGTTTTAAATAGAATACCTCTACATGCAGACATAGAACACATCACCTATCCGTACATGGTCATGTGGCTTTATGTTTAAAGAACTAATATTAACTCGAACACTAAGAATACACTAATGACACTAAAAATGAATAACGTTCTTAAACCCCCTATACAAACCAATCCGTATCATGTTGTTATAACTCAGCCTGATACTCTTATATCTATTTCACCCGGTTTCATTCCGACGTAATCACATTATGCCATTTACCTTTGCACGCGCATAGTGAGATAACATGTTAGTGAATTTGATCCTTCTTTTCAAACAGGGTCTGGTACACAAGTGCGATAACCCTTTATCAAAATAAATGTAAGTCGTGGGGGATCGAATAGTTACTCGCCCTAACGAGTTCAGAACCAGATTCCTCTGAACCAACCGACATCAGTCTTCACTTTTGCCTGGTGTGTAGCTTAATTATTTTACCAATGGCTTGCATAATCTTAATATATTTTCTTTCTTTTTCTTCTATTTGTAATTTTTGCGATCAATCACTTATTTGCATCGGCTCTCCATGTAGCTTGTACTTCAGGCGGTGCTGACTGCTAATATAAACTACTCGGGGCTAATTTAGACTTAAAGCTTCAAATTTTGGTATAAAAGGTATCCAAGTTGATATCTTTCTAAGGGTTCAAGGTGTCAAGAATGTATAAATTTTGTTAAGTCTTTTCTTAGTTTCTCTAACAGTGTCCATTAACCTATATACTTGAAGGGTATGTTAAATGAAAACATTGTAACGAAATAATTTTTTTTCTGGTAATGCTAAAAATAATAGAGAGAATTTGAAACTAAATACTTCGATTAATTTAATTAGGTTTCGTACAATGAAATGGGAAATCTAATACCTTCTCCTACACTATCCCGGACATTGTCCTCAATATTGTGAGATATAGGTACACTTCTAAAAATAACAATAAAAACATAACAAAAACTAAAAACTAAGAAAACTACTAAACTACTCTTGCGGTGGTAGTGGTCTTTGGCCTCTTCCTCTGGCTCTACCTCGGATAGCTCTATGTCCGTGGATTGTTACATAAACCTGGTATATTTTCAAGGTGGATATAGTCATGCAGCGCCTGAACTTGACTTGTTAGACCTCCCAAAGCTTCGGTGTTGGTAGCTATTAGCTTTCCATGCTCTGTCTGAGTCAGCTCAATCCTCGGTGACATATCTTGGTAGTGCTTCTGTTGTATCTCCTGTTTCTGCATGATGGCCTCCATAATGTCATCCATAGACTTGGGTTGTTGATTCCTTCTCCGATGTCTAGTGGAGGTACTAGTGCTAGCGAAATCAGCGGCTCTCTGTTCAGCTCTTTCCTCATCATCCAAAACCTGCTGAACTTCATCGACTCTGACGTCTTATTGAGCTTCTTGTGCAGACGCACCTGGTGAAGGAGCACGAAGATCAAAATGCCAGTTGGCTCAAACTCTCACATTTGTCCTGGTATGATAGGGCAGGATAATGCTTCGGGTGATTCCCCATTGACAACCAGGTTATATATGCCATCCTTCCTTGCCTTGATCATGTGTCTGGACTTGCAGAATTCCATGTCAAGGTACATGGAGGGTGCTCCATACAGCTGGGTCAAGTTTTCCTCTAAACACAACTTAAGTGCGATATCGGTAATCATGTCGCCAAAGCAGAAGGGTGATTTCCCTTTATTACATATATACTTGAAGTTGTCGAAGATGAAGGCGAATGGGTTCAATCGCATATCGAAGAAGGCACAATAAATCAATAATAACTCTCTTTGATTTACTTTATGGTTATTGGCCCTCCCGAAGATGACACTGGATATAACCCTCTGAAAGTATCGGATGGTGGGGTTTTGGATATGAGTTGCATACAACTCCTCCCATCCATTCTCTCTCTCCTGACAATTCTTCCCACATATCAAAAAAAAAAATCTGCCAGTCTCCTCCTTTTAGAATGGTTAGGTGAACGCCTTCACCTTGCGGGAATCCAAACCACTCGCTAAATTGCTCTTTAGTGACGGAGAATTCCCTTGCAAACATACAGAAGGTAATATTTCCCACCAGGAATTTTGTTTCCCCTCTAGGTGTGTGGTACTCAAAAGAGCTTAAGAACTCCAACACAAGAGTGGCATAGGTAGGTCGGTTGCTTCTGCAAAATGTCATGAGATTATTCCTTTCCATCATGTAGTTAACGTTGTCGAGGAGACCCAAACGTGTTAGGCACTCCTCATTGGTGTAACAAGTGATGTTGACTTGTCTCTCACGGAACACCTGAAAGTGTGCCCTTTGGATAATTATGGCATCTCCTTCTCTTGAAATGAGGGTTGTTGGTCTTGTCTCGACCATTTTAGAAAGGTAGTGAAGAATAAAAGATGAAAATGGTAAGAAAAGTATGATAGAATTTTGTGAAAGGGTTGGACTGGTGTGGAAAACAAATGTTGCTGCTAACAAAAATATAGAAACAGAGTGGGATAGCTGAGAAAAATTGTTGCAGGATGTGGTTTGTGTGAAAATGAAATAGGAATGGGCCATATATATAGGAAAGGATCATAGTCGTTGGGAGTGAGGTTGCAACAGTCCTGATGACCGTTGCAATCAGAATTTTATGTGGGTTGGGCTTTGAGACGCTCGTCTAGCCTCTGTGACGATCGTCCCAAGATTGAGACGGTCGTCTCAAAGCTTATACGATCGTCTGGCTTTGTAACTTCTAACTACTCCTAATAAATTCACTCCTACTCATTCTGTTTCATAATGAATCATACATAATGCATTTGCAACTTATTTCATGAAACTAGTATATGTAGCAGGTAACTGAATAAAACAAATAACAGACATGCTTGTTTATATCAGTATTGAAAATATTTTTTTCTAGCAGTAGGTAAATAATATGGTTCAGCATTGTATCAAACTAGCACTCTATCAAAATTCATCCAATTGATATAAAAAATTACACATAACACATGAACGTTTTAATGAAACCAAAGTATTTTATTAAAACTTAGAATCAACCTAAAATCGCAAGAGTCTTAACTCAAAATAAGCTGAAAATTAAAAATTGACTAAAAATCTAAACTGACTAAACTTAAAATGCTGAAATTTAATAAAAATTGTAGAAATATTCTAATTAAAGTGTTGTTGAAATTCAACCACGATTTTTGCGGGTTGAATCTAATGCATCCCTCAAATACTCAAACTGATAAATAGCCATATCTCTTAAAGTGATAATATCGATGTGCAAGTCGCGAATGTCGTATTGAATGGTTTGAATCTCAGTTTGTAGACTTTCTAAAGTAAGTTCGGGTTTTGTTGGAATTAGTGTAGGTGTCTTAGCAGGTTTAAGTTCTTCTTCCAATTTAGGTTTTGCTTCTTCTTCAATCATATCCTCCGAATCATAATAATTTGAAGGAGTCTTAGGATATATATCAGATTCGGACCAAGCATCACCTGGTTCATCCAAATCAAATAGTCAGTTTTCCTTCTTATGCACACTTGTGCGCTCATGGTCAGGTAATACTAAATGTGGCACAACTTCGTCATTGATTAGGAGCATGAAATGGTCAGGTCCGCGGTCATAAAACATTGCTCTCTCAAAACAGAAGGTGATATTCATAGGCCTAAACTCTCCAAGTGGGCTAATCTTAGCAAGATGGGGTCTAAATCCCATTGCTTCAGCAATCTTAATAACTAATCCACCTATCATAATTTGACGGTGATTACTCTGAATAATTTTGCAAAAGTTGGCAAACATAAAGGTTACCGCATTAACTTCTCTAGAGGTGAAAGCACAATATGTGATAAATAATTCATCTCTTGAAACGGTGTTATCACTTTCAGCTTTCCGAACAATGTGTAAGCTAGGATCATATGTAAATACCTAAAGCTGGGTTATGGATCTTGGTGGAAAACCTAGGGTATTGCTCATGATCAGGTCGACCTGAGATACTACTCCAAAAATAATCTAACTCACCATATGCAAACAAATTTTTCGGTGCTTCCGAGAAAACAGTAGGGCCATCTGGTAAACCTAAAAGGTTAGCCATCTCATGGATGTTAAACTCACATGGGTATCCAAATAGTCTAAATGTTATCTTCCCTCTGGTCAAGCCTTTTCCGCAGTTAGGATGGTAAATTAATGAACTCAGGAATTCTAAAGTTAGCTCATAGTAGTTTCTATGTTTCCTAAATGCAAATATGTGCCAACCTAGCTAGCTAAACAGGTAATAAACGCTAGCACTTATGCCTAAAGATTTTATGGTAGGTCCATGGGTAAATTTGGTCAAGGCCATAGGTCGTAGGGCTAAAGCTTCATAATGGAGCCTCTGGATGCCATCTCTAAATTCCACAATCAGCTTGGAAGTCATGATCTGAGTCAGTGAAAAACAGAGAAAGTAGAAGGTATAAAACTTTAAAATCCTGGAATCACACAGTAAAACAAATCACACAAAAATCAGTGAATTTAAAACATCAAAAAATCAAAATTTTGAAAAACTAAATAAAATGCAAATTTAAAGTAAAAATTTATAAATTAAAAACACGGGTTGCCTCCCACTAAGCGCTTCATTTAATGTTGGGGCTCGACACAGCTTAAGGGAAACTAATCTAAGGTTTCTGATGGCAATTCTGCCAATTTCAAACCCATTGAATATTCTTTGTCCTCTACTCAATTTTAATGTTTAAGGCTTTTCCCATTTACTATAAATGGTGCACTAGACCTACCCTTAATTTCAATAGAACCACTACTTAAAACTTTAGTTATTTCGCAAGGTCCGAACCATCTAGATCGTAATTTTCCTGGGAACAACCTAAGTCTAGAATTGAATAACAAAACAACATCTCCCACACTGAATTCTTTCCTAGAAATTCACTTGTCATGCCATTTTTTGGTCCTTTCCTTATAAATATGGGCATTCTCGTAAGCATCTAGTCTTAGTTCCTCCAATTTATGTAAGTCTAGAATTTGTTTCTCACCTGCGCTAATGTAGTTAAAGTTAAGGGTTTTAATCGCCCAATAGGCTTTATGCTCTAATTCTACTGGCAAGTGGCAAGATTTTCCGTAGACTAATTTGAATGGTGTGGTTCCGATGGGTGTCTTAAAAGTTGTTCTGTAGGCCCATAAAGCTTCAGGTAATTTGATAGACCAATCTTTCCTCGATGTTGCTACAGTTTTTTCTAGAATTTGTTTTATTTCTCTATTTGAAACTTCTACTTGTCCAATAGTTTGTGGATGGTAAGGTGTAGTTATTCGGTGTCTTATTCCATATTTTAATAAAAGTTTATCAAATATTCTAGATATGAAATGAGATCCTTCGTCACTTATGACGAGTCTTGGTACACCGAATCTTGGGAAGATAATGTTCTTAAAAAGTTTTATGACTACTCGAGTGTCATTTTTTGGGGAAGCTATAGCTTCTATCCATTTTGAAACATAATCGACAGCTACGAGTATAAATTTATTTCCAAAAGAAGATGGGAATGGTCCCATAAAATCAATTCCCCAAACATCGAAAACTTATACTTCAAGAATCCCTTTTTGGGGCATCTCATCACTCCTCGAGATGTTACCAGTGCGTTGGCATCGGTTGCAATTTAGAATGGCAAGGTGAAAATATTTCCAAAGAGTGGGCTAAAATAGGCATGATTGAAGGATCTTCGCACAAGTCTTAGAAGTACTTTCATATCCACCGTAAGGAGCAGAGTGACAATGGGATATTATGTTTTCTATTTCTTCATCTGGGATGCATCGACGGTAAATACTATCGGATCCTCGCTTGAAAAGTAATGGTTCATCCCAGTAATACTGTTTCAAATCTAGGAAAAATTTATTCTTTTGTTGATAAGTGAGATCTGGTGGAAGTACTCCGACAACTAAATAGTTGATTATGTCAGCATACCATGACAAAGTGGTTTGCGTATAAACTTCTTCCATTGTTTCTTCTTTGTTCTGTTCGTCTAGAGAAGATATTTCCTTTTGTGATTTGGCTATAAGACGTTCATCAGGGAAATCATCATTTATTGGTATTGGGCCAGGTTTAATTCCTTTCATACGTGATAAATGGTCTGCTACTACGTTGTCAGTTCCTTTCTTATCTTTGATTTCTAAGTCAAACTCTTGTAGTAATAAGATTCATCTTAGTAATCTGGGTTTTGCATCCGTTTTACTTAGAGGGTATCTGATGGCTGCGTGATCGGTATAAATGACGATTTTGGTTCCTACTAGGTAAGAACGAAATTTATCAAGCACGAATACTACGACTAAGAGTTCTTTTTCTGTTGTGGCATAATTCATCTGAGAAGGGTCTAATGTTCTACTTGCGTAATATATTGCGTGGAGTTTCTTATCTTTTCTTTGGCCTAAGACTGCGCCTACAGCGTAATCACTTGCATCGCACATAATCTCGAACGGTAGCATCCAATCTGGTGGTTGCATGATGGGTGCTGTGATAAGAGTTGTTTTGAGTGTTTCAAAAGCTTTTAAACAGTCTTCGTCAAAGATAAACTCAACGTCTTTCATTAACAAACCTGTCAATGGCTTAGTGATTTTAGAGAAGTCCTTAATGAATTGTCGGTAAAAACCAGTGTGTCCTAGGAAACTTCTTATATCTTTCACAGTTTTAGGCGGTTGAAGGTATTTTATCACTTCTATCTTTGATTTGTCTACCTCGATGCCTCTGTTGGATATCACATGTCCTAAAACAATTCATTTTCTGACCATAAATTGGCACTTTTCCCAATTTAGTACAAGGTTTACTTTTACGCATCTTTCGAGTACCATTTCTAGGTTAGATAAACATTCTTCAAAACTTTGTCCGCATACGGAAAAATCATCCATAAACACTTCCATGAAGTTTAGCAATTAAGTTTTCCATCATCACTTTGAGATTTGATTTTCTATGAACATTTGGATTGAGTGCAATAACTTTCTGATATCCCGGTGGTGCATTTGGTGCTTAATTTGGCGCATACAAGGCGTTGTTTTTCTTATAAGAGAAATTGGGGTGATTCTTCCATCCTGGGTTGTAAGTATTAGAATACGGGTTTCCTTGAGCATAGTTCACCTGATCTATGTCTAATCTTGCAAGTAATTTACATTCAGGTGATGTGTGTCCTGGGATTCCATAAATCTCGCAATTCGGAGTTACGAAAGCCATGGTGGCTGGTGGTGTTATGGTCAAGTTATCGATTTTCTTGGCTACGGCATCCATCTTGGCATTTATGTGATCGAAACTGTTCACTTCATAGATTCCTCCCTTAGTAAGGTTCTTCTCTACAGGTGTTATTTCTCCTTCCCATTGGCAATGGTTCTGAGCCATGTTTTCAATGAGGTTATATGCTTATTCGTAATGTTTATCCATAAGAGCGCGGCCTATGGAAACGTCTATCGTCATCTTAGTGTTGTATAGAAGTCCATTATAGAAAGTTATGATGGTTACCCAATTTTTAAACCCATGGTGTGGACACAATCTTAATAGGTCCTAGTATCTTTCCCACGCTTCATAAAGTGATTCGGCATCTTTCTGTCGAAATCTGTTAATTTGAGCTCGCAACATAGTTGTTTTGCTTGGCGGGAAATAACGAGATAAGAAAACTTTCTTCAGTTCTACCCATGTTGTGACAGAGTTTGCTGGTAACGATTGTAACCAGGCCCACGCTCTATCTCTTAAAGAGAACGAGAAAAGTCATAGTCTAATTGCGTCTTAGGTTACACCATTTGCTTTCACAGTTTCTGCATATTGTACGAATCTCGTCAGGTGTTCATTTGGATCGTCTGTCGGGTTTCCAGAAAACTGGTTATGTTGTACAGCTTGCAGCAATGAAAGTTTTATTTCAAAATCGTGTTGGGTTATGGCTGGTGTGACAATATTGTTGTGTGGTTCTTGTTGGCTTGAAGTCGCATAGGACTTGAGTGAACGATGTGGTCCTCCATTTTCTTTGGCCATGATTGGTTCTTCAACTGGTTCTGGTATAATAATTTCAGGAATAAGGGTTTCGTTGGGTTCGATTCAGCTTCTCAAATTTAAGAAACGTTCTACTTCGTCGATCGGGAGTTCTAAGTCTTCGCCTCAGGAGCAAGTACTGGGCATACAATCGACAAAGAATAGGTAAATTGGTTGCCTTTGCCTAGACAATGCAACAACTTAATGCACTAATGACTAAATCTAAGTCCCCTAAACGGCGCCAAAAACTTGGTGGCAGACTTCTGAGTCTAACAGTTACTAACTGCAAGTGCACAGTCTATCACGTAGTAATAAAAGATATTGATCCCACAAAGACTCGATAATCAACCTAGTGTTGTCGGGTGTTGCTATGTTTAGCTAAGGCAAGCGATGTTTTTGGTTTTAAAAGGTTAAGAATTAATTAAATTAAATTAATGATATAAATCATCGGTACGTAATTGATTTTGCCTTCGTGAATTCAATAGAGGGTCGGGTTGTTAAGGTTTATTAAGTCATCTCTCCGTAGAAACTCTCGGTCGAAAAATTTTCGACTCACACTCTCATGGTCTTGCCTATTACTATACTCCTAATTTCAATTGAGTGCCCTCGTTGTGTCAATTCAAGTTAGAAATAATTTTTGGAAACCTAAAGGTTCTAATTGGTTTTAAAGCGCTTCCGTTGTGTTTAAAACTAATGCTCGATTTCAACTATTTGATTATGATCTCACACTCCCGTGGTCTTAATCCTAATATTTAGTACTCTCTTACTCTCGTAATGAAAGTTAATTAAAACAAGAAATTGAAATCAGATTATAACTTAATTTAAGGTTTTAGCCTAATTCTATCGAATTCGTTCTAGTTTACACAATTACATACGGATTAACGGTTTAAGAAGACATATTAAATAAAGAAAGGAAGATGGAGAAGAAATACATAATATAAATAAATGCGATAATAAATAAATAAATAAATAAGCATTAAAATCAGAAACCTGGTTGTAATATCCTTGATCAACCAAACTTCAAAACTTGAAACGAAAACAATAATGTAGTGGCTAGAAACAATAAAAATGGTGATAGTTTCCTAATGGTGGAAAATATCACTAAGGTTTGGTAAAGGAAAATAAAACGAATGTAATACTGAAAAATAAAAGTGAACTTCGATGGAATAAAAATGGCAGAAATTGGACGTCAAAACGAAGCCCCCATTACAAATGGCAGAGAACTCTATTTATAAGTAGTGTGGTAAGGTTTGTTGAGAAATAATAGGCTTGGACTCCGATTGGGCTTGAGACTGAGTTGCAATGACTGAGTAGACTAGGGTGAGGAAACTTCTCCGCTTGAACGAAAAAATCTCATTTAATTTTTACTTATGTTTCGTATGTTACGGATTTTACGTTTTTGCACAATTAAGTTGAGACAAACGTTTGATAATTGAGACGGGAAACTTTGGCTATGAGACGCTCGTCTTGGAGTGGAGTTGGGCGTCTGACTTTGAGACGATTGTTTGACTTCTGAGATGATCATTTGACAGGTAAAATGCAGAAATGAATTTTTCTGTTGTTTTCCTTTTGTTTTTCCATGGTTTCTTGTTCAAAAAGCTTCCATTTGCATTGTTGCCTCCAAATGTCATGTCTGATAAAATGTCTGCAAAACAGATACAATTCACGCGTAATATCGTCCAAAACGGATAAATAAACATATTAAATAATAGGAAATCTCATTAAATATTCGATATGAATTCGAGTTATCTCCCCTTAATTCTTATTATTCCAATTATTTATTTATTCACCATATAATTATTCAATATAAACACATATAATATTAAGTAATATTTCTTCCCTCTAGAGTTGACGATACAATTCCTAACCTCTTCACACAATCAACAAAAATAAACGAGTGGATTGCACCCATATTAATAATAGCAATCAAGGGAGTACTATTAATAAAACAAGTACCTTTGACGGAACGCTCCTCATTAGTGGATTGGGCTCCCACTAAAGCAAACACCGTCCCACTAGCTCCTTGGGACTTCTTCGGTTTCTGGAAAGTCGTACTAATATGACCCTGTTCACCACAAATGAAACAAGTAGGTATAGTTGCTCTGCAATCTGCTACCACATAACATGTTCTTCCACGATGACCTATGCTCCCACATCGGAAAAACTTCACAGGATTGGAATTTACCCCTCACCCTCTTGGCTTCTTGTCAGCAGTAGCTTTCTGTTTACCTTTGTCAGCTGGAGCACTATAAGGAGTGCCCCCAAACCTCTGCTTACCCTTTCGGTCATTCAAAAATTTGTATTAAGTAATCCGAGCTCTGTTGTTATTATCATAAATCATGCTCCCACTCACCAGCTCTGGATAATTCCTGATCTTCTGGTAAGCAATGCCCTGTTTGATCTCAGGATGCAACCCATTCGCAAACTTCAGACACTTAGAAGTTATAGCATCCTCGATATTATAATGTGAACAATACTGCACTAACTCTTCAAACTTGGCAGCATACTCAGTCACAATCATGCTACCGTGCTTAAGCTCCAAAAACTCTACCTCTCTAGTGTAACACCCTTCTACCCCACAATCAATTTATATAAAAAATAACTTCATACTATCAGAGTAAATCAAATAGAAAGGTGCCACACATTATTCAAAATAACATTCAACTAATTGTCATGTCCTGTAACACAGGTTACACAACTAACATAAGCATAATATGCATTTTCACAACGGAACCATACTTGGTAATTCAAATCAACCTTTCACTTCTTGAAATAAAAGTACTCAACCAAAATATCATCATAATTTAAAAAGGCATTTCAACATAATATAAAAAGGGAAACAATTTCACAATTAATCCTAACCCGATGTTACATGACACATAGAAGGACAAAACTCCAAAATACTCCTAAAATAATAAAAGACATGCTCCAAGACTCTAATCTCCTAGCACCGTGAAGCTACACTTGTACATCTGCAAGCTACCTACATAAGAGGCAACATTTCCAAGCAGGTAGAGTGAGAAATCATAATTCATTATAGCAATATAAGGACATGGAATTAAATAGAATAAGTGCAACAACATCGTAACATCATCAACAAAATTCAGCACAACACAATCACAAATACATCTTTTAAATATGATGTCAATTATAATGAAATGCAAAGTATGCATGTGGTACCGATTTTATCCATGCGATGGTCACTGACCATCAACCATGCACAAGGGAGCACAACATTATAACCAAATCACTTCAATCCACACAATGGGATTGAAGCTACCAATAGGCCGAAGCCCCCAGCAAAATATGCTATGAAATGTAATGGTGTTATACTCCTCATATTCACTAAAAATCAACATGTGCATCATTCATTTCATAATCACCAAGTATTCACCAAAAAAATCATGTTTTACCGGTTATACAACAATAAACAACACAACTACAAAAATCATCACGAAAACATCAAAATCCGCAAAAATATCCAAATACAGACACCTGACACGGCTAGTCGTGTCCTGTGACACGACCTGTGTCAGAGTACTACATCTCAAATCTTCAAAATGCTGAAAAATGCAACAACATAGTGGTCTGACACTGTCACCAATATCCTGTGACACGGCCCGTATTAGGCACACTAGAGCCCAAAAAAATTATTTTCCCCACCAGAGAGCTGACAGGGGTGCTCGTGTCGTGTGACACGGCCCGTGTCAGAGTACGTAAAAACCCCACTTTTCCCCAAATTGTTTTTTGCTGCGTTTTGACCACAAATGCCACCAGAAATCAGTTTTCTCCAACATCAAAGTGCCCCAATTAGTTCACATAACGCACATACATCAACATATAACAATCCAAATCACTCTAATTCATCAAGCACAACAATTACTCAACAATATCCGAATGCCTAATCTATTCATAAACCAAACCTTATAAAACTATAATAAGATATGAAAACTCCTCATACCATAGAGAATTTCGCAGCTTAACCTTCATTCTCCAATATTTTCTGACAATTCCTCCAGACCCTAGAGCTTCCTCTTCTCTTCTTTTCCTCAGAGCTTTTCTACACAAAACACGATAAAAATCAGAATTTGATCGGTTTTCTCATCCTTTAGACCAAATATCCCATTCTAGGTATTTCCAAAATTATCCTTACTATACTTCTTTTATTACCACCTTGCCCTTTTCCTCAATATTTGTATTAATAATAATAATAATAATAATAATAATAATAATAGTATAATAATACACTAATTATTTATATGATCTAAAAATACTCTTATACTCCTAAAATTCTCCAAAATTACCAAAACCTCTAAATTCTTTCTAAATTAATTAAATAAAGGGTTAAATGTTGAAACACATCATGTAAATTTGCAAGTGACGACGGTAGAGCCACCCGATAGGCAACCTCTATATCCTCTGCATAGTGTGATATGGAGTGTGCTTTCTAGACTTCAAAGCTTGTCCCGCACTAGTCATAGGAGTAACTCTTAAGAACACGTGATCTTCATCTTGGAATTCAAGGTCTTTTCTTCTCTTATCATGGTAAATCTTCTGACGACTCTACGACGTCTTCATATTTTCCTGATTCATCTTAATCTTCTCAGTTGTCTCTTGAACAATCCCAGGTCCAAGTACAAAACTCTCTCCTGACTCATACCAACACAATGGAGTTCGACAACGTCTACCATACAACGCTTCATATGGAGCCATTCCAACACTAGCATGAAAACTGTTGTTGTATGTACATTCAATCAACAACAATTGACTATCCCAAGATCATCCTTGGACTAACACACAAGCCCTCGACAAATCTTCTAAAGATTGGATTGTTCTTTCTGTCTAACCATTTGTCTGCAGATGATAAGCAGAACTCATCCTCAACTTAGTACCCAAAGCATCTTGTAAACTCTTCCAAAACCTTGATGTAAACCACAAATCTCTATTTGACCCAATACTCAAAGGTACCCCATGCAACTTCATAGTCTCATCAACATAAATATCTGCCAACTTCTGCATAGAATGATTAATTTTCATCGGCAAGAAATGCACCGACTTAGTTAACCTATCCATAATTACCCAAATCAAATCATTACCTCTTGTAGTTTTCGATAACCCGATCACAAAATCCATGGAAATGCTATCCCATTCCACTCAGAAACATTCAACGACTGCATCATATCTGAAGGTTTCTGATGCTCAATCTTTGACTTCTGGCAAGTCAAACATGCATACACAAATTCAGCAATATCTCTTTTCATGCCTGGCCACCAAAACAATCTACGCAGATCTTGATACATCTTCGTAGCACCAGGATGAATACTCAGTTGACTTCTATGTCCCTCCTCTAAAATACTCTTTTTAATTCCAGGAATATCCGAAACACATACCCTGTATCGAAATCCCAAAACTCTATCTTCATCAATTCGGAACCCACCTGCATCACCTTGGTTAACCAACATCAACTAATCAACTAATTACAAATCAACTTTCTGACCCTCACGAATTTCTTCCAAAATTCCTCTAGTCAGCTTTAACATACCCAATTCCACTCTATATGTAGTCGTCTCACACAACAAACTCATGCCTCTGAATTGCTCAATCATTTCAAGTTCTCTCACCATAAGCATCGAAATATGCAACGACTTCCAACTCAAAGCATCAACCACTACATTTGCCTTATCAGGATGGTAATTCAAATTGAACTCAAAATCCTTTAATAATTCAAGTCACCTCCTTTGCCTCATATTTAACTCTTTATGATCAAACAAGTACTTTAAACTTTTATGATCACTGAATACCTCAAATTTCGAACCAAACAAATAGTGCCTCCAAATATTAAGCACAAATACCACAACAGCCAACTCTAAGTCGTGAGTAGGGTAATTCCTCTCATGAACTCTTAACTTTCTAGAAGCATAAGCAACCACTTTATCATTTTGCATCAAAACTCCACCAACACCCATCTTGGAAGCATCATAATAAACCACAAAGGACTCCTTTAGATTTGGCAAAACTAACACCGGAGAAGTTGTCAAGTTTTTCTTTAGTTCCACAAAACTCTCTTCACAAGCAACATCCCACACATACGCTTGGCCCTTTCGAGTCAATTGCGTCAACGGCAAAGCCAACTTAGAAAAACCCTTAATGAACTTACAATAGTAACCAACCATTCTAAGAAAATACGAATCTCAGTAGCAGACTTCAAATTCTCCCACTGCAATACCGCGTGAATCTTGGAAGGATCCACAAAAATTCCACCACTTGAAATCACATGGCCAAGGAAATTCACTTCCTTCAACCAGAACTCACACTTTGACAGCTTAACATACAATTTCTTTTCCCTCAATACTTGCAACACAACCTTCAAATGCTCAACATGTTCTTTTTCTGATTTAAAATATACCCAGATATCATCTATGAAAACCACCACGAATTTATCAAGATACTCATGAAAGATCATGTTCATATATTCCATGAACACACCAGGCGCATTAGAAACCCCAAACGACATCACAATATACTCATAATGACTTTACCTGTCCTGAAAGCTGTCTTCGGAATATCATCCGCTTTAACTCAAATCTGATGATAACCAGACCTCAAATCAATCTTACTGAACACAGAAGCACATACCATCTGATCCATCAAATCATCGATCCTCAGAAGTGGATATTTATTCTTGATAGTCACCTTATTCAACAACTGATAATCGACACACAATCTCATGCTACCATCTTTCTTCTTAACAAGCCACACCGGAGCACCCCACAGAGAAACACTAGGTCGAATGAAATTCTTCTCTAACAATTCTTCTAATTGTTTCTTTAACTCACTCAACTCTGAAGCAGACATCCTATAAGGAGACATCGATACCGGACTCGTACCTGGTACTAAGTCCACACAAAATAAATTTCACGTTCCGAAGGTAAATCACTTATATCATCAGGAAACACATCTTGAAACTCATGAACCACATGAAACTCCACACTGACGGCTTCATTATCAACTTGCAACGATGCAAAAACCGCAAACATCACAACTTCATCTAATAAAAGTTCATCCACTTCCTTAGCAGATAGGAACATCAGCTCACCATTCTCACATAGTTCAGGAAACCTCACAGTCTTACTATAACAATTAATATAAACATAATTGAATTCCAACCAGTTCATACCAAGGATAACATCGATTTGATGCAAATGTTGGCACCAAATCCATCAAAAAATTCTTCTAAAAAATTGTCAAAGGACACTTCAAACAAACAAGCATAGTAGTCACAAAACCATTAACAGGAGTCTCTATTATCATACTACCATCCATATTATAAAAATTCAAACCCAATCTAGTAGCACACTCAAGGGAGATAAATGAATGCATAACTCTAGTATCAATAATAACAATCAACTCAACATTTTTAATAAAACAAGTACCTCAAATCAAGTTGTCATTCTTTGGAACTTCCGAACCCGCCAAAGCAAACACTCTTCTAGTAGTCTGGGCGGCAATAGCAGTCTTCTTTGGTTTCTGGAATTGAGTAATGATATTCCCCTATTCACCATAATTGAAATAGGTTGGACCCTCATTCAGAAAATCACCATTTCTATGCCCAAGCTTACCATAACGGTAACATTTCATAACCTTGTTGGTAAACACATCAGCCTTGTGACCTGACTGTCCACACTTATAACACTTAATAGGTACATTAGTGCCTCCCCTACTTTGCTTTTCCTCATCTGATATCTTCTATTTCCCTTTGTCACCTGGAGTCACATAAGGTTTCCCTCTAAACTAGCCCTTGTCTTTCTTCTCACTCGGCTATTTGTAGTGAGCAGATCGAGCTCGGCTATCCTCATCATAAATTCGACTCTTATCCACTAGTTCCGCATACCTAAGAATTTGTTGGCATCCAATTCCCTACTTAATCTCTGGTTTCAGTCCATTCTCAAACTTGAGACACTTAGAAAGTTCAACATCCGCCCGGTTGTAGTGAGGACAAAACTTCACAAGCCTCTCAAATTTTGTAGCATACTCTACCACAGTCATATTTCCTTGTTTCAGTTCAAGGAACTCCACTACCATCTTACTAGGAGCATCTTCAGGAAAATACTTCTTAAGGAAATCTGTCTTAAACACAGTCCAAGTCACCACAGTACCAGCATCCTCCAAACGCTGACGAGTATTATCCCACCAGTCCTCAGCCTCTTCAAACAACATATGGGTACCAAATTGCGCCTTCTACACATTAGCAGATGTTATCACCCTGAATATCTTCTCAACCGCCTTGTGTCACTTATGTGTGCTCGCCGGATCATGATTTCCTTCAAAAGCAGGTGGTTTTTTCCTCTGAAACTTCTCCAAAGCACAAAACTCATCATGAGCATTGTTTCGAGCAGTAGTCTGAGCAAGAGCTGCAATAGCCTCAGAAAGAGCACGCATGTTGTTTCCAGCCATTCTGCACAACACTCACCACATCAGAGAAGAATAATCTTTAACAAGTAATGACCAACAACAGACTGACAACAACAAAACTTGGTCGGACAGACCGACCTGCTCTGATACCACTAATGTAACACCCTTCTACCCCACAATCAATTTATAAAATAAATAACTTCATACTATCAGAGTAAATCAAATAGATAGGTGCCACACATTATTCAAAAAAACATTCAACTAATTGTTTTGTTCTGTAACACAGGTTACACAACAACATAAGCATAATATGCATTTTCACAGCGGAACCATACTTGGTGATTCAAGTCAACCTTTCACTTCTTGAAATAAAAGTATTCAACCAAAATAGAATTATAATTTTAAAAGGTCTTTAAACATAATATAAAAAGGGAAAAAAAGTTCACAACTAATCCCAAACTGATGTTACATGACACAGAGCAGGACAAAACTCCAAAATACTCCTAAAATAATAAAAGACACGCTCCAAGACTCTAATCTCCCAGCACCGTGAAGCTACTCTTGTTCATCTACAAGTTACCCACATAAGAGACAACATTTCCAAGCAGGCAAGGTGAGACATCATAATTCATTATAGCAATATAAGGACATGGAATTAAATAGAATAAGCGTAACAACATCGTAGCATCATCAACAAAATTCAGCATAACACAATCATAAATATATCTTTTGAATGTGATGTCAACTATAATGAAATGTAAAGTATGCATGTGGTATTGATTTTCTCCATGTGATAGACACTGTCCATCAACCCTCCACAAGGGAGCACAATATAATCACCAAATCACTTCAATCCGCACAATGAGATCGAAGCTACCAATAGGCCAAAACCCCAACAAAATATGCTATGAAATGCAATGATCCTATACTCCTCATAATAACCAAAACTAAACATTTGTATCATCCATTTTGTCACACCCTAAATTTTGACCGAACCTTTTATTTTCATTCGTCTAGTGCATTTTATAGCATTTTCGATAGTCGGTCATTTTTCACATTTTTAGTCTATTTTATTAATCATACATTTTACCATTTATCTTTTAGGATTTGTTTCGTTTTTAATTAGAATGTTTGTTTATGTTTTAATCACTTTATCATAGATTTAGGAATTTGATTCAATCCTAGAATCTTTTTATTTTTGTCTCATTTTTTTTTTGTAACTTTTTTATTATTTTATTTTCTAGTTAGATATTTTTATTTTAGATCATTTTTAGAATTTAATTTAGGTCAATTTGAATTTAATTGAAAGTTTAGCTTCTTTCTCAATCTAGTTTAATTTTTATAATAAAAGATTTAGTTTGTATTAGATTTAGAGCTAGTTTTATTTTAATATTAATTCAAGTTTTTTAATCTATTTAGCTTTTCAATGATTGAATTTATTTTATTTATTTATTTATTTATTATTTTTATTTATTTAGTTAAGTCATTTAACTTTATCTAGACTTTCTTTTAGTTCATTATATGTTTTTTAATTAATTAGTTATTTTTCTTCTGATTTATTCAACTATTTTCTTGCTAATACAAACAAGACCCTATATGTTGCCACTACAACCATGGCACCCTGTTACACATCACAGTCTGCTCATTGACCAAAAATTTCACCAATTTGATAAAGAAACAAAACCTGCAATCCCTCTTCCAACAACAGATCCTGCGCACCATTCTGCATCAAGCCTTACTATACCGTGCAAACCTCAACACAAGCAAAAACCTCCAAAACTACTACAAGCCAAACCGGTGACAGAAGAAAAAGAAAAGGACTTTTCAAAAACTTTTTCTGCAAAACCAACTGGCCTCTGCCAATAGGGGGGCTAGCGTGAAGCCTCCTTTTTCCTTCCATCTCCTCTTTTGTCTTTAGGAGGACTTTTGACTTTGATTTTTTTATAAGAGCAAACTCCAACCCTTTTTTAAAAGAGGAGAGAATCAGGAGGACCACTAAAAAAAAGGCAGTAAAATACGGAACAACGTACAACCCTCTCGAAAACTCTGCTAAAAACTGCATTCAAAGCAACCTGCCATCGCTTGCACCTCGTCCCGAAGCATCACCACCACCACACATAAACCCATCACCGCAAGACCTCACCATTCTCAACCTCCCCACCATCCTCACCATTCATCGCAAGCCAACAAAAATAGCCCTTCAACTTCCGCGACCTCCTCATCAAACCTTCACCAAGAACCGCAACAAAACCCCTTCGACCTGGGATTGAAAAACCAGAACCCTCTTCCCTTAACACCAAACAACCCATCCGTGAACACCACCATCTCCGCCCAAAACGTTTCATCTCTTACCTTCTGTCAACAAAACTCCATCGCACAACCTCTCAAAACCACTGTCGCCGCTTCAACCCTTCCGCGAGCAAACACAGAAACCGGCGCCGTGAATCGTTCCACCGCATCCTTCAAAACCCTTCGCCCTTGAACCTCACCAAACTTTCACAGAAAATCCCGGAAAAATACACCGCGGAAACAACCGACGGCGAACCCCTTCACTAACCCAGAACCGCTCATCATCAAGGGGCCGTCACTGCTGAGTTAGGCTGAGATTCCGTGAGTTTTGTGTCGTGATAAACAAGAAGGAGGTAGATCGTTCAGAAATTTCGAGACAGAGAGTTTCTTTGACAGAGGTTGATGAACCGATCGGTGGTTTCTCTTATGTTTCCATTTTTGTTTTTTCAAAAGGATGTGATGTTGAACCCATTTTGGGATTTAACATTTTTTTATATATATTATATTTGTTTTCTGCCTGATATTATGTTGCTTTTTTTTTTACTTAGAAGATCATAGTTTTTTCTTTTTATATAGTCATTGTTGATTTGGGCTTTTAAGCCCTAACCGCCAGGCCCCTACACGATCTGCCATACACACACTCACAGACCAGCAAATCACCATTTGTTCATTTTTTTTCTTTCTTATGATTTTCTTTATTGTAGTATAGATTAATTAATTATTAACTCCTTTAATTTAATTTTGTTAAAAGTTTAGAAGGTATTAGAATTTGGTTTTAACTTTGTTAGTTTTGATATTAGTATAGCTTACTTTTTTTTAGTTCCAATTAATTATTTTGGTTTAATAGGATTCTGTTTAATCTTGGTTTCAGTTTGTGTTTAAAGTGTTGTAGGTGGATGATAATGACTTTGTGGTTAATTGTTCGTTTATGGGCTGTCGACTTGTTAGTGAGTGTGGAATTCTTAATGCGATTTGTGAAGAATAGTGGATTATTGTCCGGGCTTGAAGATTCGTCTTGATAAATATTCTTGTTGATTCGATTGTTGATTTGCGATGTTAGGTATCGGGGTCTCACTGGATTAATCGTGTGAATTTTCTTCTTAGAGCTTATGCTTGATTTCTTTGTGAGTATTGAATAGGCAACGGACCTTCTCCGTTAGGTACTATAAAAACTCGATTTTATCTCTTTTGTGCTTTATCATAATCTTGATTTTCGTTTGCGTTTATCTGTTTATTCGTGTCTCACCATCGTGTCTAAACCATAAAACACCTAAAAAAATTTTTGAACTAATTTATCTAACAAAGGAATAGAACCCCGGAGTCTAGCACTCCGCACGCTCTAGAACGAACTACAACTGGGCTAGCCCCACGCGTCACGTTTCGTTCAGTCCTTTGTTGTAATCACATATTTCTAAAAACATTTAAAAAAAACAGTTATCCAAGTTATTTAAAAAAATTAAATTACGGATACAGAACTTCGGAGTCTAGCACTCCGCACGTTCTAAAATGGACTATAGCTAGGCTAGCCCCACGCAACGTGGTCCATTCGCTTTCCGATTTTCAAAATAAATAATCGCATAAATTAACGTACAAAAATGGAACTCCGGAGTCTAGCATTCCGCGCGTTCTGGATTGAACCGCTACTGGGCTAGCCCCACGCGGTGTGTTTAATCACTATTCGTATACCGAAATTTTCAAATCATTTTTTATAAATTAAATTACAAAAAAACCGAACTCCAGAGTCTAGCACTCCGCACGTTCTAAAATGGACTGCAGCTGGGCTACCCCCATGCAACGTGGTCCATTCACATCTTTCATATCTTAAAACATTTCAAACTTACCAACTAATTTAAATTATTTTCATAATTAATCAGCGAAAGACAGAACTCCGGAGTCTAGCACTCCGCACGTTTTGGAATGCAATCGCTCCTGGGCTAGCCCCACGCGACGTGGTTCATTCGCCCTTTCGTTTAAAATATCTTAACCAAAGTCAAATACTTTTCTCAAAAAACGAACATTGCTTAAATCATTCTATCTCTCGAACAAGCTAGCGCTTCAGCCTCCACCGCGAGTATAAGCCAACGCTTAGCAGTAGAATGCGTTTTAAACAATCGTTCAATTAAAAATCACAAATCGTAGTAGCACGAACTACGAAGCTCTGACTTTCCCATTGCACAAGGGAATACGTAGGCACAGGGATTTTAATCCTTCGCGAGCACAATAATAATAAAAACTTTAATCCTTTCTCCGTCTTAATATTAATTCAAAACTTTAACAAACATATTAACAATCATTTAGAAGACAAAGACTTAAGATCAAACATTTAATCGCATAATTAGCTAAGAGGTTCCCGTTGAGTACAACGGACGCGAGGGGTGCTAATACCTTTCCCTAGCTTAACCGACTCCCGAACTTAGAATTTGGTTTCGTAAACCATTTCTTATCCTTTATTAGGTTGTATCTATATATCCCTTTTCTTTAATTAGAATAAATAGAATTAGGTGGCGACTCTGTTGTTTGTTTTAGGATCGTATTTTTCGAGGTACGACACATTTCATAATCACCAAGTATTCATCAAAACAATCATGTTTTACCGGCTATATAACAATAAACAACTTAACTACAAAAATCAGCACGAAAACACCAAAAATCTCCAAATACCCACACCTGACACGACCAACTGTGTCCTGTGACACGACCCATGTCAAAGTACTACATCCTAAATCTTCAAAATGCAGAAAAATACAGAAACACAGTGGCTTGACACGGCCTCCTGTATCCTGTGACACTGCCCGTGTCCTGTGACACGACCCGTGTCAGGCACACTGGAGCCAAAAAAAATTATTTTCCCCACCAGAGAGTTGACACGAGTGCCCGTTTCGTGTAACACGACCCTTGTTAGAGTACGTAAAAACCCCACTTTTCCCCAAATTATTTTCTGCTATATTTTGACCTCAAATGACACCAAAAATCAGTTTTCTCCAACATCAAAGTGCCTCAATTAGTTCACATAACGCACATACATCATCACATAACAATCAAAATTACTCTAATTCATCAAGCATAACAATTACTCAACAATTTATGAATGCCTAATCTATTAATAAACCAAACCCTATAAAACTATAATAAGATAAGAAAACTCCCCATACCTTAAAAAAATTCGGAACTTAACCTCCGTTCTCTAATTTTTCTGACAATTCCTCCAGACCCTAGAGCTTTCTCTTCTCTTCTCTTCCTCGGAGCTCTTCTTCACAAAAACACGATAAAAGTCAGAATTTGATCGGTCTTCTCATCCTTTAGACCAAATATCCCATTCTAGGGATTTCCAAAATTATCCTTACTATATTTCTTTTACTACCACCTTGCCATTTTCCTCAATATTTGTATCAATAATAATAGTATAATAATACACTAATTATTTATATTATCTAAAAATACTTTTATACTCCCAAAGTTCTTTAAAATTACCAAAACCTCTAATTTTTTTCTAAAATAAATAAATAAATAAATAATCAATTTAGATTTTCGCGGTGTTACATCTAGCACCACAAATGTCTTCTGGAAAATACTTCTCTAGAAACTCACCATGAAACACAACCCAAGTAAAAGCAGTACTTGCAGCTTCCAATCTTTGGCGACTATTGTCCCACCAAAAGTCAGGCGACTTGTTACTTCTGAGTTGATCCAGATTACAAAATTCAGCATTCCCAGCAGCTGGACCAATGTTCTCAACATCATATGCCATGGCTTGCATGGCAGTAGCAAGAGCAGCATCATTCCTTCCTACCATACTGATACAACAAACATCTTAGGTTAGAACACAACAACCACTCATATTCTAAGGACTGACTCGACATCTGGCCGGTTGGACCGACCTGCTCTGATACCAATTGTAACACCCCACTTTTTCCCAATTTATAAAATAATAGTTTAATACAAAATCATAATCTACACGAGTGGAATAACACATAAACAAAAATAAACAACATAGTTCTTTTATTAAAACAGTGGAAAATGTAATTTGTTCAACTTAAGGCAACATGCCAACAATCAACAATATATCCTCAATAACTTTGGTTTATAAAGTTTCCAACAAGGTTTAAAGATACGTAACAAAAAAACAAAACAATAAAAGTCTTCATCCCATGTTACGTACCATAGCAGTCCTATGACTCGATCAAGCAATAAGACTTCCATGCACACTCAGATACCTGGATTATCTGTACTTCCAAAGAAGCACAAACACAATAACAACAAAACCAAAAGGGTGAGAAACAAATTTAAATATTAATGGTGCAAAAACATATCAAGCGCAGTTCCTCACACAAATTAACATATACAACAATATCACACCAATAATTATGAAACAACGAAACAACAACAATTATGAAATGTGACTCAACAACGAAATAATGCATGTGGTACCATTTTTTGTTCATTCAATCGAACACAGATAAATCACATACGCCCATCCGACAATGATTATCCCATCATTCTCCACAACAGAGTACGGATGAATAACATACGCCCATCCGACAACGATTGATCCCAACAATAATACTACAATGTATGCATGACCATGAATATGCATATAACATGTATAACCACCACATTATACATCTACACAATCCATCCAATCAATAAGCAACAATAATTCCACACAATCGCCATTATAATCCTCATTCAACTTAACCGATTAATCGTCTAGGTGAATCTACCTAAGTTTCATCATTATTTAAAAATTTTCACACTAATACTCGATTAAATATGTCCTAAGGTCTACCTCAATGCCTCAGATCAAAAGAATCGACAATGGATGTGAAATCGGGACAGAAATCGTGAAATTGTAAAATTTTCCCTACAGCCCTTGTCATACGTGTATTGCCCTAGGCCATACGCGTATGGGCCAACTTCTACACCTCCTACACATACCAATATGTGTATCCTTCCCCCATTAGCTGCTTATTACGAGTAATATGCCTCCATACCTTGCACATTATGCGTAATGACCTAGTTCTTCACGCGTAACTTACGAAAATGGGTAGAGGCCCCTAAAACTTCCACTTCCATACATGTATGCCCCATCCAATATGCGTATTGCCTCAAATACAAGCCCTACATACGCGTATATACATGTCCCATATGCGTATGGGAAAAAACCAGTTTTTCTGTGTTTTCTCCTATTTTCTAAATCTTTTCATCCTAGTTCTCGATTTCACACTTCATGCCAGACTTAGGAATGTTTCTATACCAGTTTCTACACTCTTATTCACATCATCCTTTCATCTAAATTACTAAATCAAGTCTTATTATCGTTCTAGATCTAGATTCACAACTATTTTCCTGCAACAATAAAATCTGCATAAACTATGCATATACCAGAACAACGACAACAATATTTCACCAATAATCAGCAAGATCAGACAATCACATTCATAGATTCGCAATAACAATCATATAGTTACAGATTCATCACAAAACATCATAAATAACTAAATTCCTACGATGGAAGGAACCCTTCACTACCCCATCATGTTAAATCACCTAACGAGAATCCCATTCTCCCCCTAACCTCGAATCTGGATGAATTTTCCTACGAATTTCTTCTATGAAGGATGCCCTAGTTGTTCTTCCTCTTCCTAGCCCTCCTTGGTTCTTTCACAAAAATACGACTAATCTCTTCCTGATTCTGATTAATCCTCTAATATTGATTTTTATTAATTCTTCCTTATTTTAATTAAAACTGAATAATAATAATCCGAATATTACTAATATTGTTTCATAATAATAATAAAAAATAGTGATTAATTGGTCCTATTATTATTCTCACACCCTTATTATTAAACGCACCATAATTCTACTCGTCCCACTAGGACACTACACTAAAACAACAAGACACACGCCTTAAACAAGGCCAACAATGCACCAAAAATTACCAGACGAATAAATATTAAAAATATGATGTCACACACTCCTCCGATGATCCTAATCATATGCCACTATCATGAATATGTAAGAATCATCGGAAGCGTACCTTGTTCAAAGTGGAGATTCATGTACAAAAACCCCAAATGCTTCTTGCAATCTCTTCAAATCAACACCAAGAAAAAATAAATGCCTTAACCCAGGGATCTTGAACATAATCTGGAATTTGTGAAGTGATGATGTATCATGATAAAGATGTAGTGGAGGTTTCACACAATTCCAATGCACACAGTAGAGAAATGTGGTGGTGGTGATAGTGGTGAAGGCACCTTATAAAAATTCACAAAAACAGAGAGAACAAAACTTTTGTAGAGAAGAGAGAAAAATTAAGTTTATGGTGATTTTGATCTCAAAAGTTTGGAAAGTGAACGTGACCTTCTGTTTGTGAGGGTTTTGAGTTTATATATGGTGAGTTTAGAGAAATGTTTAACACTAACCATGGTCTAAAGTTTGTTGGAAGAGGGGTTAAGAAAAAATAGAGGAATTGAGGTTAATGTAAACTGAGCATTGAGTTTTTGATTAATCCCCCCAGTATGCTATGGTGAGGGTACATGATGAATGGTGTGGGTGATGTATAGTAGCAATTTGTTCCCATATTTTCCTTTTTCCTTTTTAATTATTTGCACTCTTAAATTCACCAATTGTTGGTAAATGATCCATTTTTGTTCTTGATGATTTTATGACATTTCTCACCCCAAATTCCATCCTTTGGCTATTTTTGATAAAATCGGCCTGAAAAATTGGGAGATTACTTTTCCCCCGTACAATTGACTTTTTCAGATTCGACTGATTTTCAATGATTCGACCAACTGAAGCCTTTTAGAATAAAATAGATGGTCAATGCTTCTTCTATAGAGACCATACATGATGCCTTGTGTGATTGAAAATATCACATCTTCTTATTTTGAGTAATTATCCTTTTTCTCCATTTTCTTCTGAATATAGATTACATGCTCTTCTGAATCAATGATGCATGTATGATTAGTTATGAATTAAATGCAAATGAACGAAGCATAAGCTACTTGATATTAGTAATAAATAAGAGGACAAATTTTGGGGTGTTACAGCTGCCCCTATTCAATCAATTGTAGACTTGAATGGATGATAGTGATGGCTTTCAGACGTTCGAGGTATGGAGGGATTGAATACCCGAATAAACCGCAAAATTTGCACTATGTAGGAAATAAAATAACCCGAATTTCAAAGGGAGCAATGATATGAGACCAAACCGAAGGTGGACTAGAAAAAGTAAGACTATGACAAAGGTATACTTACAACACCGCTCGAGATCAAGCCGAAGGTGAACTCGAAAAGGTAAGACCAAGGCAAAGGTGGAGTTACAAAGAATGAGAATAAACCAAAGGTAGACTCAAACAAGGATACAAAACTAAGCTGAAGGTGGACTAGAAAGAGAATATCATACATGGATGATAACTCCAAGAAATGAAACAGACTTGGACAGAAGCGGAAAGCATTTACCACACATGGGTGATAAAGAAAACAAGACCCACTGTAAATGGACTTTAAAGAAAATATCATACTTGGATGATAACTCGAAGGAACGAAACGGTACTTGTATAGAACACAAAGAATTTACCACACGTGGGTGATAAAGAGAACAAGACACACCGTGAGTGAGCTTGAAAAGAGACTATCATACTTGGATGATAACTCAAAGGAATGAAACCAAACTTGGATGGAATCGAAAATCCTTTACCATACGTGGGTGATAAAGCGAAAAAGACACACCATAAGTGAGCTTGAAAAGAGACTATCATACTTGGATGATAACTCGAAGGAACAAAACCAGACTTGGACGGAATCAAAAAGCATTTACCACACGTGGGTGATAAAGCGAACAAGCCACACCATGAGTGAGCTTGAAAAGAGACTATCATACTTGGATGATAACTTGAAGGAAAGAAACCGGACTTGGATGGAATCAAAAAGAATTTACCACACATGGGTGATAAAGCGAACAAGATACACCATGAGTGATCTTGAAAAGAGACTATCATACTTGGATGATAACTCGAAGGAACGAAACCGAACTTGGATGGAATCGAAAAGCATTTACCACACATGGGTGATAAAGCGAACAAGACACACCGTGAGTGAGCTTGAAAAGAGGCTATCATACTTGGATGATAACTCGAAGGAAGATGAAAATTTTCCACAGAGAACCGAGCAAGACGACTCGACTAGGGATAATAAGTGTTGAGTGGTAGGGACATCAGTTCTACGACCCTTGGGTTTGTTTTGACTGTATATTGAGGAATGAACTTGGCATTATTTATGGGGATACTCTGGTCTGATTGAAGAAACACAACTTCAGGTTTTTGTGCAAGTTATCAAACTAGCTTATGCTTCATATACATATGTTTGAATTTTTCCATGGCGTACTGCTCCTTAATGATGGAAATGCTATGTTTTAGAGGATGCAAATGTAATGATAATTACTAAATGAAAATTGTATCTTCTGATGAGAGGGTAACAAGTAACCTAGACGACTTAAATGGGGAGGATAATCACTAATCTGATTTTAGAACTCCTGGTGGGGATAACATCTCTGTTAGGGAGAGTGTTACTGGTGTATTAGCACTGAACTGCCGCGATTGGAAAAAAATAATTGGAATTTGAGATTTTGAAAAAGATATGAACTTGTTGGGTAAGTTATCCCCGGATAGGAACTTATTTAGAGAAGAACACCACCTGCAGAATTTCGTTGGGGAATTGACAACCTTCTGACTTGGATGAGGAAATGATTTGTTGATACTCTACTGAGGAAAATTTTTAATGGGGAATCACTCAGGCACAAAGTCCTCTGTTAGGGAGAGATTCCAATGAAGATTGGGCTTTGGTTGGGGAAGACTGTGAACAACACCATTCAATAAGGAAAACCATTCGACTTCTCACTGCATTCGCCACTGCTAGGGAATAAGGAATCCTCATGTACTGCTGGGGATAAGAAGACTCTTGTGGAGAATACCTCTCTGTTGGGGGAACACTCTCTGCTTGGGGATATCAACCTTCTGTTGATCTGTTGGCGAAAGGTAATCCATTGAGGCCTGCTAGGGAACCATGATCAATGAAGTCTGCTGAGGAAAAAGCTCCTTGATGCCTTGTGTTGGCATTGGCTTATTTTTCCATCCTCTTGGATAATCGATTGCATACTAATCATGAATGAAAAACGGTTCCTTGCAATTTTTAACTTGCCTTAGACTAGGGCGTTTATAAGAAGAAATTGTCTCAAAAAGATTTTACAGAAAACCTGGCATCTAAAATGTCTCATTGTCTTCAAACTCTTGGAGAGATTCATCGAATCTCGAAATACCTGCCCCAAACTGCATGGTCTATGAAAGAATTTGCCTCGCGAGGATTCATGAAAAACCTCAGATCAGTGTGAGATATTCTGCCCCTGTATTCTGAACCCTAAATATGTGGCTTCTAATTAACTGTCTCTCGAAGAGAGTGACTTCTAGTGCTCTTGGGGTGGCCTTCCCCAGTACGAGCCTTTGAGTAATTTTGTCCCTGATTGATTGATCTTCGAGTGAATACCCAGACTAATTGTTCTTGAGGAGATTTGAATCTTGAAGTGATTGCCCTAGTTTGGCTGAATTTTGAAGAGATTGCTCGATGTGACTGCCTCTGAACTGCTACACCTTAAAGAGTTGGCTCGATCTAACTGCCCCAGATTGGATACCTCTTAACACAACTGGTTGGGAAAGTCCCTACTAAATGGATTTTCTTAGAAAATTGCACCTTGACATGATTGTCCTTTGAAATTTTCAGACTTCTCAACTCAACAAGATTAAGCTTCTGGATTGAGGTTCCATATGTGAACTTATTTGATGTCAAACAAATGTATGCAACATAGAATGTTTATTCTGAGAATGAAAACTCTAATGTAACACACATGTTAATCTTGAATTTTTACTGAAAAGATGTCGCAAACCTTTGTGAGTGAATCACTAGTTAAAATATGACATAGGTTTTTTGAATAAAATAAAGCATGCACTTGCAAGACCAACAAAGATCTTTTATCACAACTCATAGGAGTCAGGAACATTGTCTCGTGGTAATATGCTCTCGAAATAGCCCTGTTTCAGTTAGGACTTTCAAGCGTTGTATTGTGGCCTGGTTCACGATTTTAGAAAAAAAGGATTTATGGCTCAAAGTTTATTTGTACCCACCCACTCTACGTGAAGTTCTCTAGTCCTACATTCAGCTAATTCAAAACAAGCGTTCTCCTCTTAAAAGGGTTTTGTGATAGTTGAGGAACCAATGATGCTAATGGTTTAAACACCAATTAGGTTGTTGGAGTAACAGTCACCCCTTTTGTCTTTTGTGTCTGTGTCACATGCCTTTTTTTTTGCTTAAGGATCTTTCTTGTGTAATCCTTTTTGCATTTTTCTTTTTCATTCTTTTGCTTATCCCTAACATTCTCCAAGACTGATTCTTTCTAGTTTTCCAATTTCAATGTCCAACGGGATGCCCTAACTTTTGCGTAATTTGCTTTTTATCAAGTTTCGACTTAGCGGGCTTTTTCATTTCTTTTCTTTCGATTTTTTTTGAAAAAATCGTGTGACACTGGTTATCTTCACTTCTTTGGACGAGTTCTGACTGTTTCATTTATTTGATGAAGGATAACCATAATGGTTTCCGGTCTTTTAACCTCTTTATGTGCTACAATGAAAGGTAATGGATCCTTAGATGCAAACTCCTTTTGAAATTTGAATGCTCGGCCAAACTAACTAACGCCTACCTTGCCCATGGGTTAAGTGTTAATGTTTTTTCAATGTGAAAAGAAACTCCTACTTCAAGGCTTAAATGGGTTAGCGAGGGTTTATCACTCTTATATCTCGAGTGTTTGGTATTTGAAATAATGCTTATACATCGTCAATAAGGTCTTGTTCAAAAGTACAAAATCAGAGATTTTGGCGTTTTTACTTCATCATCCTCCCTCAAGAGTTTAAGCATGACAATTGGTATTGCAATGAACATACACAAAATTATGAGTGAATACAAATGGATTACTTGAAGAAAAACATGTGCATTTTACTATGATTATCATTAAAAAAAAACAAGTTTCATGCATGCAAACAAATGTTTAGACAAACAATAAAAGCTACAAATAAGAATGCAATAAAGAAGCTAAACATTGCTATCATTGAGGAGACCCGACTCTGTCTAGACTTATTGCTTCTGAAGATGTCTTTGCAAACTAGGTGCTCAATCTGATGAGGAGATTTCAATGTATGGGCAGACAGTCTAGTATGATGACCTTTGAGTCGATCAAATTTTGCACCTTGCGATTGAACGCAATGAAATTCTCAATGGTATGCCTAAATGCCTGTAAACACCCCAAATTTTCCCTCTCCTTTTTCTCACCTCATGGCTTATGATCTTTTCATATTGCATTACATAATCATACCATCTCACATTGCATATTTTGTTTCACTACATAAGTTGCACAATTAGGGTTTGTGATAAGGAGAATCCAAGAAGTGATCTGAGCCATATCAAAGGTCTTGAAGCATGCCAAGATGGTCCATGAGTGTTTTATGATCATCATATGCTCCCCAGGATTCTTAAAAGTCAAAATGTCATAAAGTATTGCAAAGGTGTCCAAGCAGACTGAGCAGTTTCTACATAGATGACCTAAAATTAAGGTTTTGGGTTTGAGGCCCTTAATCTCAATTTTTTTGGTCATTCTTGATTCAATTGGTCTTAATATGTTATAAGGAGCATGTGTACCAAATTTGATGAATACATTCATTGTGGAAGTCATTTTATCAACTGGTAACTTATTGTGCAAGAAAAGTCAGAATCAGGGCATCTGAGGCCACCACCAATGGTACCAAAGGGTCATCTTCATCATTTTGAGGTTCTATGATCTTTATTTGATCTTATAAGTGGTTAGAAGTTCGCAATATTGAAGAATTTCAAGCCATTTGCAAACTTTCCATTTTTGGACATGACTTGTAATGGAAATTTCCATTTTGGGAAAGCTTTTCAACCTCCTCTTTCTTGATCAAAAAGGCTTCAAATGAAAAATCTTTAAACATGGAAGTTGTAGATTGGATCTTCCCATTTTCAAAAAGTACAAGAAATCCTCTTGATTCATCCTGTAACTCAAGTTATGGTGTTTCAAAGTTGGAAAAAATCACATAATTTTCAAGTATGTGCCAAAGAGGGATTTTTGCAAAACTAAGTTTCAAGACTTCTAATGCCCTCTAATTGACTTCTACACTTCATAACATGATAATGCAACATTGCTTGACCAAAATTGTGCCTTGGATCACAAGATTTCATGCCTTGCTCTTCAAGAAAATCCAAAGAGGGAAAATTGCAAAACCACTTCAAACTCTTGATCCAAGTGTTGCAGATCCTCAAATCCAATCCAAGGGTTCTCCATAAACTTAGCTGAGGTAGGACAAACCTTGAAAAATCCACTGACCCGTGCCATGCTTGTGGTACAAAACTTTTGACTTTTTGCAAATACACCCATACCAATTAAGCTATGACACACCAACTCTCTGATCCAATCACAGTGACTTATATAAACCCTAAGGACCTCATTTCATATAACATTCAAGCCTGAAACATCCACAAGCTCAGATTGCACAAAATTTCCATAGAACTTCAACTCTTTGAATCTCTCTCTTCAGCTATCAAAACTCAAATATTTTTCCACCAATCATCTCCACATAACCTATAGATCATAAACCACCCTTCACAATGGCTTAAAGGGCACTGAATCACAAACACGATTTCTGACCATCTCAAAATTGAACACACAAATCAAGCCATTTAAGCTCCATCTAAGCACTCCATTCACTCAATGGGGATCATTGGATGTTGATTGCACAAAGAAAGAGGCCAGAAAGCTCAGGTTTAGAAAGCTTCAGGTCAGGTAGCTTCTTCAAACAATTTTTCCAGAACTTTGTTTTTAAGTTACAATGTGATAGAGTTTGTCTTACTGCTCATTTTGAGTTTTGAACCGTTGAAAATAGTGGAGTGTGTATGATTTATTTAACTTCTAAAATTTTTGCACGTTTTCCGTTTTGCTTCGATTCACATGATTTATGCAAGATAAATGTTATATGATGATTGATTTTGATTGTTTGATGCGTGGAGATCATTTCTGGGCAAGTTTTATGTGTTTTAGTGGCTTAGGGAAGAAGATAATGAGTTGAGTGGCCGGAGAAGATGACCGGAACACGGTTCCGGTCGCCTGAAAAAGATTAGGGTTAATTTAGAGTTAGTAAGCCAGTTTGAATTCTGACCCTTGGATCAGTTTTACCCGCGTGTGTGAATGGCCAGGATTGAATCATTAAACCCTAAACCTAATTAATTAATTTAATTAAGTTTAATTAGTCAGATTAATTTAGGACCATAAGATCACGCGCCAAACCCCAGTTTGAACCATAACCTTTGATTATCGATACTAGAAGTCACGTGGGCTTTGTATCTGGACCATTGAATCCCTCAACTTTCAATCTTGACCCTTGCTTTAGCATACTTTCATTTTTTATTTTATTTTCTTTACATTTTATTTTACACATTTATTTAAAATAGCAAAAACATTTATAAAAATCCCATTTTCTGCATTTTCATTTAAAATATTTTTCTAAACTCAAAAACATTTTTATTTTTAATTTTTGCATTAAAAATGTATTTTTAAATCATTTAAATGTTTTATTTAATTAATTAATTGATTTTAATTAATTAAAAATACATTTAGGTATCTAAAAGTCACAAACAAATTCATGAAGCATTCTCATACATTTAGAACAATTTACAAACTCATCACACAAATTTATTTTTAGGTTTGATCATGTTTTCATAATTTACTTTGAATTAGGGTTAATAAAATTCACATTTTTCTAACCCTAACTTGAAAAAATCATTTATGATCAACCATGATAAGTTTGCATTTGGTTCTTTTTGCATCATTTCATACTTTGCATCTACTATCTAGGTTATTTAACTCATTATTTTGCATTACATTTTCAAATTGTTTTGCATTTTTCCTTTAGAATCACCCAAAAACCCTAGTTAACTTAGGAAAATCATAACTTCCTTTTGGTTTAGCTTATAACCTCCATATTTAGGGAGTGATCTTGTGTGTGTTTAGGGTTTGTTTGAGTTCATTTTCAATTTTTTATCATGATGCATGCTTCTGTTTTGGTCATATGCATCTCATACATTCATAAAACCCTAATTTCTCATGTTCATTTGCATTCATCTTTGCATATCTCAATCATATGAACTTTCCATGACATTCCATGCTCTTGTATGCCATCTTAGACATCTTAAGACATATTTGAACATTGTTTGATCATTTCTTCATTCATTTGGTATGCTTTGCATTAATTGATTTTCATGTGTATCCATGTGCTTCTAAGCTCCTAACATGCCTTGTTTTGCATCTCATCCCTTGTATGAACATTCATAAGCATCTCATATGTCTTTGCATCACTTTTGGTTTTGGTCTTTGCACCTTCATTTGCTTTGTTTTCTTTTGCTTTGCATCTTATGCATTCACACTAACATTTCAGGGGCTTATGGTAAGTTGTTTGGGATGTGGATTTTCCTTCACGTCCCACCTCTTCTCATCTTTTAATTTTCATCTTTTATATGTCTTTGAAGTGAACTTGCTTCACTTGTGCTCTCTTGATCCTATCTCTTTCTTTTAGGTTACTTATCTTCTTCAGGAAGTAAGTAGCCTATTTTCCTCTCTCTTCTCTTTTGCATCTGCTTCTCTTCCTTTGGTGGCCATCTGAAGATATTCTCTTTAAGCCTCACAAACCATAGGAACATCCAAGCATGATAATATTAGGGTTGTATATAGTCTCCCCTATTTTTTTTACCTTTGAGTCTCCTTGAGTCTCTCTTCTCATCTCATAATCAGAGGCTAAACACTTAAAGCTTTAGGACTTTGAATTAGGGTTATGCATGCATCCTTATCTTAGGATGGAGTGTATAACTTTAATCCTTAGTGTTAAATCTTTAATTTGTTTACACCTCTTAATCAAAACACCTAATAACTATTAAGACTTAAGCTTGTAACTTGGGCCTTATATTAGGGTTACATCTCTTCCTCTTGGTTTAGAGGGACTAACCCTAGTGTTTAATGGACAAGTCCCCCTAAAGTTAGTCTTACAAACATAAAAAACACTTCTTAATCTCACCTTTAATTAAAATCCACTTAATAAAGGCTTGTTATATAATGAATTTAGTCCCTAACCATGGATTAAGTTAAGGAGTCTTCCTTAGCTTAAGTGTTCTCATCTATCATCCTTCTCTTAGGATGGTGTAATGAGTTCACTAATCCTTGATTAGAGATTAAACTCATTACTTAACACTAAACAAAAACCCTTAATAACTACCAAAGTAGGTTAATGATCTTAATCCTATATCATCATGGTAATTAAGTTGAGATCTTCATCTCATGCTTAAGTAGGCTCATTATCCCTAATCAGGGAGGATATAATGAGTTTAAAACCCTTGATTTAGGCTAAAGCTCATTATCCTACGCAAAAAACCAAAAACAATAAAAAACTGAAAACACAAAAACAAACAATAAACTTCTCCTCCGGGATTCTTTTCTCATCACACTCACTCTGAAAACGAGAACTCGCTTCTTCCGTCTAATGCAAGACAGTTAACACTCGAGCCAGACGTATCATACACTTGAGCATAGACAAGCAAGCAGTTCACACAAAAACACCCAGTCTCTTTGAGTCAAACTACGGTGTTCTGACTTCCTCATTGCACGAGAGGATATGTAGGCATAACTTAACAGTTATCGAACAAAAGTCTCTTTGTCTTCCCCCTCTTTCAGCTTTCTTTTCTGAGCCTCAGTCTTGAGCATTCACCCTTCTTTTTGCACTGTTACACTGTACATTCATTCTTAGCTTTTTAAACACAATCAACACATACACTACCCCCTTTTAAACACAGTCAAGTAAGCGTGGATCCCGTCGAGTACGACGGACGATTTGGGTGCTAATACCTTCCCAGGTCGTAACCAACCCCCTTTCTCAATTTCTTTGGTTCGCATCCATATTATCCATACCCTTCCAGGTTTATGCAGCATTACCTTTCCTTCGGGATAAAAATTCCTATCTAGCGACTCTATTCAACCTCAACCTACAACATCGCCGACCGTTCACGTCTGCACCGGGACGAAAGTCCGGGGAGCGACAGCTTGGTGACTCTGCTGGGGACCTTTGCAACCAGGGCTTGTAGTTCTCTTGAGGGTTTCTCCTAGTGCTTGTTTGTTTGTGTTTATCGGGGTGTTATGTGCTATGTGTGCTTTTGTTTTTGCTTTATTTATTTATTTCTGTACAGCTTTATTTACTGCATTTACTTTATCACTTTCGTTTACTGCTTTATGCATTTCATTTTATTATCATCTGTGTTGGTTTGCTGGTTTGCTTTGGTGGGATGGGTATTCCAGTGAGAAAGGTCCAACACAAAGGCCTGAGTGACAGACATAGGATTAGAGTGGATTCATATTCTTTCCCATTCCATTTCGGTCTGGTGCGGGAATATGAAAACACGGTTCAGACATGGGTTTCTTCTTGAGAACTCTGTGCTACGGATTTCCTGTAGTGCTAGGGCTATCTGGGAAGCCTTCTAAGTCTGGATGACCTTTTTAGATGACCTTCAGCATGTGAAGTGAATAAGAGGAGGATCCTTTATGATTAGGGTAAACATTGTACCTCCGGGTTAGAAGTGTTTACACTTCTCATAATAGATTTGAATCTGAGGATCTTTGTTCTAGAAAAATACCTGTGAGTGGGTGGGGTTGTTTATAGGTTTGCAGGAACCTTTAGCCTCATCATACCCTGTTACTGGAATTGTTTTAAGGTTGTACTATTTTGGACTGATTCTATGAAACCCTGGACAAGTGACTCTTTATTTGAGTCCCCCACCTCGTTACTGGTTTTCTAGCCTCCATCCGGATTTCTAAACACTCATGGACCCTACCAAAAGCAACTGACAATCCAGCACCTAATCACAAACCCTTGCATATCATTCAGCATACATCATACTGCATCATTTAACACTTGTCTATTTGTTTTACAGGGTATCCACATCTTCTTTGGTTTGGTTTTGACCGTTCTTTTGTTCAGATATTTGCTTCAGCTATCTTCTTTGGTTATCTTCTCTAGTTATCTTCATCAGCATATCTTCAGTATCTATTCAACCAGAAAGAGTAACATCACATACCACTTCTTTGAGTACCCTATAGCAGGCATCAGGCAGATACATGCTCTTATCACTCCTGATCATGTTCCCTTATTCAGAGAGCATTATGGTGGGATCCTGGACATGATCATGGACTTGGACACATCACAGAGGAGCATGATTCACACCTATCTTCAGTTCTATGACCCTCTTATCTGTTGCTTCACTTTCCCAGATTTTCAGATTGGTCCTTTGCTGGAAGAGTAATCTATGTTATTGGGTGTCCCTATCAGAAGAGGAATCCCTTTCAACCCTGAAATGACCCCCTCCAAAGAATGAAGATATAGCCAAGGCATTACATTTGGAAGCAACTATCATTGATGAGCACATGACTTCTAAGGTTGGAATCCCAGGCCTTCATCTGGATTTCTTGATCACTCAGGCTGCAAGTCATGCTGCAACAGGGAAGTGGGAAACTGTTTGTGCTCTCCTGGATCTTAGTATATGGCATCATTTTGTTTGCAGACAAGCCTAAGTTTGTAAGCAAGAATGCTATCCATATCGTCATGATCAAGAATCCAGTTCCCACCCTGTTAAGAGATTTCTATTACTCAGTGCATTAGAGGAATGAGAAGCAGAGAGGGAGACTGGTCAGATGTTGTGCACCCCTCTTCTACAGTTGGTTAGTGAGACACATGCCGAAGACGGAAGCTTTCCTGAATCCACATCAGTCAAGGAATTGGGCTAAGAGGATAATTTCCCTTACTTCAGAAGACATCAGGTGGCGTACTCAGAACACCAAGGGCAGAGACATAATTACAAGTTGTGGACATTATTCTAATGTGCCACTTATTGGAGTGAATGGTTAAATCAATTACAATCCTTTACTTTTCAAGAGACAATTAGGGTATGCCCTGGTACACCCACCTCGAGAGCAAGACTTAGCAAAGTCTCTTTATTTTGCCTTTCAGAACAATCATGCCATCGTCCGACAAGCAGCCTGGGCTTGGGACAACTTACAGACAAAAGGGACTGCCATTTTGGGGAAGTGCAACAACATAGCTTCAGCTCAGTACACTGAATGGTCGCGCATCAGAGGACAGATCACTCGCATGCCATTCACCCTAGAGGATGTGCCAGAGCCATCAGCAGTAGAGCCCATAGCCACATTGAGTCTAGAGGAATTTGAGAAGCTAAAAGATAGGAATGCCCAGCTTTCTGAAGCTCTGAAGAAGACCCTTTTGGAAAGGAATGACAGTCGGTTGTACAATGAAAGGTTAGAGAAACTCCGTATCGAGCATGTGACTAAGATAGAGAAAACGGAGGACTTCATCAGAAAAGCCCGAGTGAGAGAACTGGTATTGAAGAATGCTTACAAAGAAGCCAATATTCAAAAAGCCAGAGCTGAGCACTATTTGGAAGAGAGTCAGGCTAGATGGATCAGGATCACTGAAGCTCGTTTGCAAGAAGATCAGAAGACATAAGCTAAGATAGAGCAGTTGGAAGCCAATGAGAAGAAGAGTCGGGAAGCACTGTTAGCAGCACAGAAGGAAATCTCCGAGATGAAACTCCGAGCGGGGTTGAAGAGATCGAAAGAACAAGACAAGTATCAGAAGATGACAAGTGCCATTGCAACGAGGAACCTTCTCATCAGGACCATCACAGAGCATCCAGTTGGACCAGTGACTGATGCTCTCCAGAAAGAAGTCAAAGAGGATGAATTTGGGATGGATGTTTGATTTCTCTTTTACTTGTATTTTATTATCCATGGTGATTTTTTTTGTATTCTTGACTTGATTGTATTTTGACCCACCATGGGAACTTGTTGTAATCATAAACTAAGTATTTTGGCATTTTGTAATGTTATGGTTTATGTGTTACCTGGGTTTTCTCTTGGACTTCATTTCTCTTCAACATCTTCATCATTCTCAGAGGTCTGGAAGGTCAAAACCAAATAATCAAACCGGATACCCTCTGAAGACAAATAGACATATTGCATTGCATGCTAATCTTATTCTCTTTGTTTTGCAAGTGTTTTTATTGTTGTTTTCTCACTCTACTAATTGTTTCAGGAAATATTGCTCGCAGGAGGGTCTTTCCCGTCAATCACATCCACAGATATCCGACCCGTAACAACCTTCCGAGTCTACAAATGGATCAGTTACAGCAAGAACTGATAGATGTGAGGACTCAAATGACTGATGTGAGGACAAAAGTGAGGACTCAGATGAATCAATTCATGGCTGTGATGACTTGGCTAGCACAGACCCAAGAAAGATTGAGGGAGTTAGTCGAGCGGCAAACTCTAGAAGATAACCATGCAGGCACTGGGGGTATAAGTAACAACGTGTGCGATCAGCCGTAAACAAATCCACCAGAGTTTGGGCCCCACATTAACCCTGAAGTCAATGTTATTGGAAATACCCAGAGAAACACTAGAGATCGTGTTCTACAGGAAGATCCTCAGGACGAGCAGTTTTCAATGTTAGGTGTTGGGGCTGATGAAGTTTATGATCATCGTCTGGACGAAATATCTGAGAAGCTGAGATCCTTGGAATCCCAAAACTCTTTAGGATTCGATGTGATGGATATGGGTTTAGTGGAAGGAGCCAGGATCCCCCAAAAGTTCAAACCTCCATGCTTTGAGAAGTATAACGGTACCTCCTGTCCTCGTACCCATCTTCAATCTTTTCTGGGGAGATTGAAAGCTTATACCATGGATGAGAAGTTGTGGATGTTTTACTTTGAAGATAGCTTGATTGGGGCATCCAGAGAGTGGTATTCACACCTATAAAGGGCTACTGTCAGAAATTGGAAGGACTTAGCCGAGGCCTTTATACGCCAATATCAGTACAACCTGGATATGGCTCCCAATAGGACCAAAGGTGGAGACAACTTGTTGCTGCTGTCCAGCCACCTATGTCTGAAAGAGAAATGGCTGACATGTTTATGAATACATTGCAAGGAACCTACATTGCAAAGGAATCATATTCCATCTCCTCAAAGTCAAAATTGCAAAGGAATCACAAGAACTAGGGTTTGAGTGGATGCAGAGCCAGGATGAACTGCACAGTTGACCTAAAATTAGGGTTTTGGTTTCAGAGGCCATAACTCCAAATTTTTTGGTCATTCTTGTTTCCATTGCTCTTTATATGGTATAGGGAGTATGCACATCAATTTTCATGAAGAAATTCCATGGGGAAGTCATCTGATCAAGGGTTGACTTTTCAGACAAGTCAGTGCAAAATCAGGGCATCTGAGGCCCCCAATGACCCAACCAATGGGTGATCTTCATCATTTTGAGTGTATATGATCTTTATTTGATCATGGAAGAAGGTTGAAGTTCATAGAAATCAAGAATTTAGGGTTTTTGCAAATGTTGACTTTTTGGGCATAGTTGACTTTTCAAGAATGCATCATTTTAGGTCATTTTTCAAGCTTTGATTCTTGATCCAAAAATGCTTCAAATGGAAAAACTTTGGTCATGAAAGTTGTAGATCTCATCTTTCCCTTTTCAAAAAGTACAAGAACATGATCAAACTCTTCTTGGATCAAAAGTTATGGCAATGCAAAGTTGGCTAAAATCATTGATTTTCAAGGCATGCTTCAAATGGAAATTTTACAAAGTCATGAACCAATGCATTATGTGACCTCTAATTCATTTCAAACCATTACACAAACATTCTATGAGCCTTAAAAATCAGAATTGGACCAAGTTTCCCCATGGTTTGGTTTGTGTAACAAGACTTTCTCACATGTGAACCAAAGTTACAACAAGTTGCAAAACTCATGATCATGCTCCCTACAACTTGCAGCCTTGGATGCTGAGCTTTGCTAGACCTCTCCCTCACCCTTGCTGCGCCAGCCCATGCCATGTACTTGCCTAGACCTTGAGCCATGCTTCTCTTACACATTATTTGACTTTTTGCAAAAGGTAACTTACCAATCAATAAAGGGCATGTCTTGTCAACTGACCAATGAGAGAGAGTTATGTGGACAATTTGCAAGCTAAACATAACACAAGGCAAGGCTGAAACATCCTCATTCATCACATTCACAAAAACACTCCCATTTTCTCTTGCCTTCGAAACTCTCTGCCCAGCTCACAAACACTCAAACTATCTTCACCATTCAACTCACCTTGCCCCATAGACCACCCAGCACCAAGAACCCAAGCCTGAAACAACCAGAACACTCCACTGCCATTCCTTACCTCACTTTGCAGTTTCATTCGAAACTCTCACCCTAGCTCACAAACACACAAACAAACACCACAGACCTTCTCCATTCATCCTCAGGATCACAAACAACCCCTCACCATGACCTGAAAGTGCCAGAAACTCCATTGCCATTTCTGACTGAACTGAAGCAGGAGCTTTCGAATCTCATTATCCAGCCAACTTAAACTCCTTTTGAGCATTCAAGCATCTTCTGTGGACCAAGTGGAGTGGATTGCACAAGGAAAAGTGGCCAGAAAGTCCTCAAATTGAAAGCTCCAAATCTCAGGTAGCTTGAAAATTATTTTTCCAGAAATTTTTTTTCTTGTTACAAACTTGTTCTATGTGATTCACTGATCATCCTGATGTTCTTAGTTTTTGAAATGGCTTTGATTTGAGTATTTAATTTGTCTCTGAAGCTTGCGTGCCCTAGTTTTTATTTCTTTCGATTCAGCTTGTTTAGGAAGAAGAAATGTGTTTTGAGAGAGGGGTTTGATTCGTGAGAGGATGGAGATCATTTCTATGTCCTTAGTTTTCATTTTTGATACGGTTTGAAGGGTTTGGAGATTTTTCAGGTGAGGTGCTGGCCGGAGAAGACGACCGGAGGTCTTCTCCGGCCACCTGAGAGTGATTAAGCCCTAATTGCATAATTAATTGTCATTTGAATGTGAGCCATCAGATGCGTTGAAAAAGTTGACTTCGCGCGCGTACGGATGGCTAGGATGCAGTCATTAAACCCTAATCAGCATTATTTATTTAATTAATTAAGTTTAAATCTGTTTGAATCTGAGCCATCAGATGGCGCGCGCAGTCAATGCTTTCAAATCCAGGCTCCATCCTGGCCCTCCATGCTGCATACTTTCATTTTCATTTAATTTTTATTCATTTTTATTTCAATTAACTTGCATAATTAATTTAAAATAGCAAAAAATACATAAAAATTATGAAACTTTTTCCTTAAAGTTTTATTAATTTTTATGACACAAAAACATTTTTATTTTATTTTTTATCATTAAAAAAGTATTTTTAAATATTTAAAAGATTATTTTTAATTGATTAATGGGAATTAATTAATTAAAAATACTTTTAGGTATTTAAAAATTACAAAAAAATTCATGAAATGTTCTAAGACATTTAGAAACATTGTCCAACCTTAAAACCAAATTTCTTTTTTGATCTTGATGCATTTTAAGAATTTTTCATTGAATTAAATCATTTTTTATGCATTAATTTGATCCTAAATTCAAAAATTCATTTCTGCCTATTGGAGAAGGTTTGGACATTGATTCTTTTTGCTTTGTTTTGTGTTTAGCATATAGTTTCTAAGATAAAATGGCCCTGATTTGATCTTGCATTTTCCAATTGTTTGGCATTTCTTTTGTTGAGAACCCTAAAAAACCCTAATAACTTGCAAAATTCATAACTTGAGTTTGGTTGAGAGTTGAGAGCTCCCCTTTGGGCAGTGGTCTATCATAGGTTTAGGGTTTCTTTGAGTGGAATTTTCCTTTTTTTTATCTTGGGGTTTGTTTCTGTTTTGGGTTTTTGTTTGATGTTTGTTCCATGAACCCTAATTTGGGATTTCTCTTGCATCCCTCTTGCATTTCCTTGCATAACATGACTTGTCTCTGCATTTTGTGCATTTTTGTGATTCATTTGACATCTTAAGACATGTAGAAAGCATGTTTGATCATTGCATTGCATATTTGCCATGTCATTTGTCTTGTATGCTTCACAACTTTCCATGCTTGTTCATGCTCCTTAGCTTGCATCATTTGCATTCATAATCTTGTATGAACATCTTCATGTCTTGCCTCATGTTTTCAGCACTTCATAACATCATAATCATCATCAACATGCTTCTGGTTTGGTCTTGCATCATACCATTTCACCTCATCTAGCATTGCATTGCATTTCTTTCTAACATTTCAGGTGGTAAGTAAACTTGAGAAGTGAATTTGCCTTCACTTCTCATAACTTTTCTTTTCATCTCTTTCTTGCATCCATGCTGCATTTTGTTATGTGTTTGAGTTTGAGCTTGCTCATTCTTATTCTTCTTACTTTCTTTCTTCAAGTGACTTGACTTCTTGAATGATGCAAGTCACTTTGCTTTTCTTGCTCATCTGCTTCCTGGTGGCTCCTATGAAGATTGTTCTTGAAAACCTCACAAACCTTAGGAACAACCAAGCATGACAATGATTAGGGTTTTGATTAGTCTCCCTCCTAGTTTTTACCTTTGTGTCTCTCCTTGAGTCCTCTCTTCTCATCTCATAATCAGGGACTAAACCCTAAAGGCTTTAGGACTTTGTGATTAAGCTTATGCCTGCATCCTTCTCTTAGGATGGAGTGTATAACTTTAATCCTAAGTGTTAAACCCTTAAGGTTTTTAAATCTCTTAATCAATTCACTTAATAATTATCAAGACATCACACTTGTAACTTGGGCCTTGCATTAGGGTTCTAATTCTTCCTTAAGTGGTTAAGAAGGACTAACCCTAGTGTTAATGGACAAGTCCCCCTCAAGTTGTCTTACAAATCATAAAAATCACTTCATCATCATACCATTAAATAAAATCCACTTAATCAAAGGCTTGTTTTGTCATGGGTTTAATCCCTAATCATGGATTAAGTTGAGGAGCTTTCCTCAGCTTAAACATTCTCATCTATCATCCTTCTTTTAGGATGGTGTAATGAGTCTGTTTAATCCTTGATTATGGCTTAACCTCATTACTCAACACTAAACAAAAACAACAAAAACATCTAATTAATCACAAGTAGGTTAATGATCTTAATCCTACACCAAAGGTGATTAAGTGTGAGAATCTGACTTCACACTTAAGGTAATTCTCATTACCCCTAATCAGAGGGAAGATGTGATGAGTTTACTAACCCATTGGTTTAGGCTTAAGCTCATTAACTTACGACAAACGTCACAAGCAATAAAAGACTGAAAACTCAAAAACAAACAATAATCGTCTCCTCCGGGATTCTTTTCTCATCATCTTCACTCACAAACGAGAACTTGCTTCTTCCGTCTAATGCAAGACAGTTTGCACCTGAGCCAGACAGGTCATACACTTGAGCATAGGCAAGCAAGCAGTTCACAAGTCAATTCATCTATCAGTCTCTTTGGGTCGAACTACGGTGTTCTGACTTCCTCATTGCACGAGAGGATACGTAGGCATAACTTAAAAGTTATCGAACAAAAGTCTCTGTACATTCCCCCTCTTTCTTGTATCACTCTTTAAGCCTCATGATCTTGAGCAATTCATTCTCTTGCCCTTACACTGATACTGTATATATTACACTTTGCACTTCTTTTACACTGACACCTGTACATCTTTTTCCAGCTATTTTATACACAAATTGCACTGACACTACCCCTTTAAACACAAATCTTTTAAGCGTGGATCCCGTCGAGTACGGCGGACAATCTGGGTGCTAATACCTTCCCAGGTTGTAACCAACCCCCTTTCTCAGTCTCTCTGGTTCGCAAACCGTCTTATCCGTATCTTTCTAGGTCTATGCAGCATTGCCTTTCCTCCGGGATAAAAATGCCTAGCTGGCGACTCTATTCATCTCCAGTGAGTTCACGGCTGTGTGTTCTCATTGTTCTTTTCGCCGACCGTTCGCGCTTGTACCGGGATGCAAATCTTTGGGAGCGACAGCTTGGCGACTCTGCTGGGGAATCTTATACTGTAACCAGGGCTTCTGGTTCTTTTTTGTGGGTTCCTCCTAGCGCTTGTTTGATTTGTGTTTACTGGGGTGTTATGTGCTTGTATTTATTTTTGTTTATTGCTTTATGTACAGTTACTTTACTGCTTTCTTTATTGCATTTATTTATATCATACTATCATCGTTGCTGGCTGGATCTGTTGTTTGCCTTGGTGGGTGGGTGATTCATTGAGAGTTAAGGTCCTATACCTGGGACCTGAGTGACACCTAGGCTAGAGTGAATCATATTCTTTCCCATTCCATTTCGGTCTGGTGCGGGAATATGAAACACGGTTCAGATATGGGTTTCTTCTTGAGAACTCTGTGTTGCAGATTTCCTGCAATGCTAGGGCTATCTGGGAAGCCTGCTAAGTCTGGATGACCTTTAGTATTGACCTTCAGAAACTGAGGTGAATTAGAGGAGGAATTGTTATGGTTATTGTAAACACTGTACCTCCGGGTTAGAAGTGTTTACACTTCTCATAACTGATCCAAGTCTGAGGATCCTTGTTCTAGATCATCACCTGTGAGGGGGTTGGGCTGTTTACAGGTTTGCAGGTACCTTGACCTCAGAATACCCTGTTACTTTGACTTTGTTAAGAATACTCCATGTTGGACAGTTATTGTGATTCTAAAACCTTGGACATGTGGCTCTTTATTTGAGTCCCCCACCCTGGTTACTGGATTTTTAGACCTCCAACTGGAATTCTTGAACACACTTGGACCTATATCAGGGCATTTTGATCAGATCCAGCTCAGTCACAGACCCTTGCATATCATTTGCATACATAATCATTGCATCATATTGACATTTGCTTATTTGTTTCAGGGTATCCATCTTTATTTGGTTTTGGTTTTGACCCTATCTGCAGTATTGACCTATCTCCACCAGCACTAGCTTCAGCTTGTCAGCCATATACTTCAAATACTTGCACTAGCCAGCCAGTGGCCTACTCCTCAGCATCTTCATCAGCACTCTACTCAGTCTTCAGCATCATGGCTCCAAAGAAAAGCAACATCACCTATCATTTCTTCCAACCAGACTTATCAGACATCAGGAGGATCCAAACCCTGATCACTCCAGATCACATACCCTTGTTCAGGGAGAGTTTTGGAGATATACTGGACATGGTTATGGATTTGGACCCTTCACAGAGGAGCCTCATCCACACCTGCATTCAGTTTTATGATCCCCCATTGAGATGTTTCACCTTTCAAGACTTTCAGTTGGGGCCTCTATTAGAAGAATACTCATCTTTGATTGGTTTGCCTATCAAGAGGGAAATCCCTTTCAACCTTGAAATGGTCTTTCCCAGCAATGGAGAGATAGCAAAAGCTTTGCACCTGGAACCTGCTTTGATTGAGCAGCATATGACCTCTAAAGCTGGGATCCCTGGTCTTCATCTTGACTTCCTGATTTCTCAAGCTAGTCTGAAGGCTTCCCTGGGGGAGTGGAGAGCTTTTTGTGCTCTGTTGGCCTTAAGTGTATATGGAATTGTGTTGTTTGCAGATGAGCCTCGATTCACCAGCAAGAATGCAATCCATTTGTTCATCCTGAAGAACCCAGTGCCAACTTTGCTAGGAGATCTCTATTACTCAGTGCACCAGAGGAATGAGAAAAAGAGGGGAAGATTAGTGAGGATTTGTGCTCCATTATTCCATGCTTGGCTTCTTAAGCATCTACCCAGGATAGATGCATTCCTAAATCCTCATCAGCAAAGCAACTGGGCTAAGAGGCTCACTACTCTCACTTCAGCAGACATCAGATGGTGTACTCAAAGCACCAAGGGCAGAGATATCATTACAAGCTGTGGGCACTTTCCCAATGTGCCTTTAATAGGGGTCAAGGGAAGTATTAATTACAACCCTCTGCTGTTCAGGAGGCAATTAGGCTATGCACTGGTCCATACTCCCAGGGAGCAAGACTTGGTTGAGACCCTCTACTGTGAGAACAAGATTAGTCTGGCAACTGTTAGGCAGGCTGCCTGGGCCTGGGATCATGTTCAAACCAAGGGAATCACCACTCTGGGGAAGTGCAATAATGTGACATCAGTCCAATATTATGAGTGGTCCCATGCCAGGGCCCAATTCTCTGGAATGCCCTTCACCATAGAAGACATGCCTGAGTCATCTTCAGCACCACCCCCTGCCACTATCAGTCTGGAGGAGTTTGAGAGCTTGAAGGAAAGAAATGAGAAGTTAACCCAGGCTTTGCAGAAGACCCTCCGGGAGAGGAGTGAAGGTGTGAGGGAGATTGAAAGATTGGAGAAGTTGAGAGTAGAGCATCTGGCTAAGATTGAAAAGTCTGGGGATTATATCAACAAGTCTAGAGCTGGTGAACAAATTCTGAAGAATGCTTGCAAAGAAGCCCAGTTCCAAAGAGCAAGGACAGACTTGTATTTGAAGGAGAGTCAAGCCCGGTGGGTCAGGATCACCGAGGCTCGTACCCTGGAAGACAAGAGAGTTCAGGACAAGATGGAGCAGATGGAAAAAGCCCTGGCAGCAGCCCAGAAGGAAATATCAGAGTTAGAAATCAGAGCTGGAGTGAAGAGGTCTAAGGACCAAAGTCAGAACAAGAAGTTGACTGCAGCTGTTGCAGCAAGAAACCTTCTCATCAGAGGTCTCACGGAGCGTCCGGCTGATCCTGTGACCGAAGCACTTCTTAAGGAAGTTCGTGAGGATGAGTTTGGCCTTGGGGTTTGATCATTTGCTTGTTGTTATTCCTATTCCATGTACTTTTGTTTTTGTGATGTATTTTGACCCCTTAGAGGGCTGGTGTTGTAAAATGAACAAGATGTATTATTTCACCTTCTGTAATATATTTGTGTTAGTTTCCATCTGGGTTTATTTCGAAAGCAACTTCAACAGCAACATCTTCAAGGGTCTGGAAGGGTCAAAACTGAAGACCAAACCGGATACCTTGAGAGCAAATAAATATGACTGCATTGCATACTAACCCTTTTGTGTGTTTTGTAGGGTTTTGTTTTGTTGTTACTAACCTCTGTTGTGATATTCAGGAATTATTGCTCGCCGCCGGGTATTTCCCCTCAACAGGCCACACAGGTACCCAACTAGAAACAACCTTCCGGGAATTCAGATGGATCAGATGCAGCAGGACCTTACGGAGGTCAGAAACCAGATGGCCAACGAAAGGTTGGAGATGAGAACTCAGATAACACAATTCATGGAAGTGATGAACAATTTAGCTCAAAGCCAGGAGAGGCTCAGAGCTTTGGTAGAGGGGAGGAATCAAGATGAGCCCCATGTGGGAACTGCTGGCACAAGTAACAATGAACGGGTGCAACCCCATGTTAACCCTCCTGTGTTTGGCCCACATCTACATCCTGAGATTAACATTCCTGCAAATGTTCAAGGGACAGCCACTGCAGCCAGGGTACTTCAAGAAGACCCTCAAGAAGACCAATTTACAGTAATGGGTGCTGGAGAGGAAACTTATGATAGACGGTTGGAAGAAATAGCTGAGAAGTTGAGGTCCTTAGAATCTCAAAATTCTTTGGGTTTCGACGTTATGGACATGGGTTTGGTAGACGGGGTCAGGATCCCCCATAAGTTCAAGCCTCCTTGTTTCGAAAAGTATAATGGGACTTCATGCCCCCGGACTCATCTACAATCATTTCTGGGAAGGCTGAAGGCCTATACAATGGATGAGAAATTGTGGATGTTCTATTTTGAAGATAGCTTGACTGGAGCTTCGAGGGAGTGGTATTCCCATCTGACAAGAGCAACAATTAGATGCTGGAAGGACCTGGCAGAGGCCTTCATTAGACAGTATCAATACAATCTAGACATGGCACCCAACAGGACTCTCCTAATGGGAATGTCACAGTCGTCAAGGGAGAGCTTCCGAGAATATGCTCAAAGGTGGAGGCAACTGGCTGCTGCTGTTCAACCACCTATGTCTGAACGGGAAATGGCAGATATGTTCATGAACACCCTTCAGGGAACATATATTGACAGGTTGGCAGCTTTCTCTTCCACTAGCTTCGCAGATGTTGTCATAGCCGGGGAGAGAATTGAAAGCTTGTTAAAAATGGGAAAGATCTCAGACAACGGTGCAAGCTCGTCCAGTAGTACAAGAAAGCCTTTTGCAGGCCCGAGAAGAACTGGCGAGACCAATGCCATCCATTCAAACAGGGGTAGGCCCCAATATGCTCAGAGGTCCATAGCAGCAGTTACCATCCCTGCTCCAGCTCACCCACAGCCATTCTATCAACCTCCTCAACAAAACTACCAACAACAACCTCAGTACCATCAGCAAAATCAGTATCCTCCAAGGAACTACAACAACAACAACACCAACAACAACAATCAACAGAGGCCATTCCAACAGAGGCCATCTCAAGCTAACAGAGTGATCGACCCGATCCCAATGCCGTATGCTGCCTTGCTGCCACAACTTCTGAAACTCAACCTAGTTGAGCTAAGAACGTTGGCACCTCCTGATCCCAACAGTCTACCAAGAAACTATGACTCTAATGCTAGGTGTGCTTTTCATTCAAACGCACCTGGTCACAGTACAGAAAAATGCAGGGCTCTGCATATGAAGGTACAAGACTTGGTAGACTCCAAGGCTCTGAATTTTGCACCTCCGCCCAATGTCAACAAAAACCCTATGCCAAACCATGGTGGTCCCCGAATTAACGCTATTGAAGAAGACAGACCGTCTTATTTAATAACCAGTGTGGATCAGATCAGGACACCATTGGTGGAAATCAAAGCTCAACTCCGTGAAAACCAGATATTTCCGGGGTGTGAACTAGGGTGCCCCTACTGCAATATTTCATGGAATGGGTGTGAGGACCTGAGGAATGGCATTGACAGCCTTATTCAGAGTGGCCTGCTACAGATCACTACATCATTCCCGACAAATCCGGCAACTTCATCAACAACGGTTTCAGACCCTCCTACAACTGCAGCAACTATTGTTCCCGACAATTCATCAGCAACATCAACAAGTACTTCACCTGTCCTTCCAAATGATCAGTTTTCAACAGTTTCTCCTACTACAACTTCAGCTTCATTCCATTTCGAATCTCCATCAACAACAACAACAGTCCTTCCAACAATACCTCCTACAACGCCAGCAATCAATCATGAAGATGTCTCCACTGTTACCATATTCTACGATCCTGAAAATAACTCCGCCTACCATTCAGAAGGTGTTGCTCCCGCCAGAGCACCGGTTATAATCTTTTATGATCCGCAAACAATTACAGTCCCTTCAGCAGCAGCAATCAGTCCAGTCACTGTCACGGTGCCTGGACCAGTACCATATGAAAGCAATAGGGCCATCCCTTGGCACTATGGCTCTGACGTGTACTGTGAAGGGAAAAGAATCACTTTTGAATCATCAACCCCTGCACCACAAGTAGATAATGTGGGGGGAGGCGGAGGCTTCACTCGAAGCGGACGTCTCTTCGCTCCACCAATTCAAAGACCCACTGCCGAAGCAGAAGCTGCTGCCAAGGCAAAGGGAAAGAGCCCGGTGCAGGAAGATCAAGCTGCCAAAGAAGCCTTGAAGACTCCGTTCGATCAGGAAGTTGATGAGTTTATGAGAATCATCAAAAAGAGTGACTACAAAATTGTGGATCAACTTCACCAGACGCCATCCAAAATCTCTATCCTCTCACTGCTTATGTGCTCCGAAGCCCATCGGAATGCACTACTTAAAGTCTTGCACGCAGCTTACGTGCCTGAAGAGATCACTGTCAACCAATTGGAAACCGTGGTTGGAAATGTTACTGCTAGCAATGGGCTAGGGTTTACCAATTCTGACTTGACAGCGGATGGCCGCAATCACAACAAAGCCTTGCACATAACCATGGAATGCAAAGGAGCTGTCCTTTCTCATGTGTTGGTGGACACAGGTTCTTCCCTGAATGTCTTACCGAAGAAGGCTCTGGTGAAATTGGAATATGATGGTTTGGCATTGAGACCCAGCAACCTGGTAGTAAGAGCCTTTGATGGTTCTAAGAGATCGGTGCTGGGAGAGATTGAGTTGCCCGTGACAATTGGCCCACAGACCTTTAAAACTATCTTTTATGTGATGGACATTCAGCCCGCCTACAGCTGTTTGTTGGGTAGACCCTGGATTCACGCCGCCGGCGCAATAACGTCTACCCTTCACCAAAAGTTAAAATTTGAGTGGGAAGGCCAAGTTGTCACAATCTGTGGAGAGGAGGACATTTTTGTCAGCCACCTGGCAACCTATAAGTACATTGAAATGGATGGGGAGATCCATGAAACAATGAGCCAAGGGTTTGAAGCTTTGAATGTGAATGAAGCATCTGCTGTATCTGGTACTCCAATGTCATCTTACCAACAAGCCCGGAAGGTTGTTGAGGAAGGAACTGCCCAAGGCTGGGGCAAACTGCTATCGGTGGAGAAAAAGGAAGACAAGTTTGGGTTGGGTTACAAACCAACTCAACATCAAGCGAAGGCTGCTGAAGAGCCTGGTTTTGTCAGTGGGGGGATGCTCACCCCCGATGCTATCAACTGTCTGGAAGACGAGCTGAAAGAGGAGCGCAATCTGGAGGATTGGATTCGTCCAAAGATCTCGGGGAGCAGTGTCTCGAACTGGTCTTCCCAGGAAATTATAAGAGTTACTCATGCAGAGTAATTATTATTTCCAGTATATTTTTATAGCATGCATCAAAGTCTTGCATCTTGCCCAAGATGACAAGACTCATTTTGTGATCAGGGCCATCTGTACTTTTGTGCAAACAAGATTAAATTAATGAAATATCAGACATCTTTTTGCAAACGAGTCTTTTTCTTTTCTGCTCACTGTTTTTCCATTTTTCTTTTTACAAAAATAAATGGCGGTGTTTTCAAAATGATAACTTCATTTCACTTTTTTCTAAAGCAAGATTAAAATCAATCACTAAAATGAACAAACTTAACCCTTGCAGAGAGTGCCTTCCTGACAGCACCGACAACAGCACGGCTATGACTTCGTATGACTTTGACAATCCAATCAATCAAGCTGATGAAGGGGTTGATGAAGAATATGAGCTTCCTGAAGAGCTAGCCAGGTTGTTGAGACAGGAGGAAAAGGTTATTACTCCTCACCAGGAGGAGATTGAAGTGATTAATCTTGGTACAGACGAAGACGTGAAGGAAGTTAAAATCGGGGCCTGCCTGCAAGACTCAGTAAAGAGACAACTGATAGATCTGCTTCAAGAGTATGTTGATGTGTTTGCTTGGTCGTACCAAGACATGCCAGGGTTGGATACCGACATTGTTGTGCATAAGCTGCCTTTGAGAGAAGAATGCCCGCCAGTTAAACAGAAGCTGCGCCGTACTCGCCCGGACATGGCAATGAAAATCAAGGAAGAGGTACAAAAGCAATGGGACGCCGGGTTCCTTGCTGTAACTAGCTATCCACCGTGGGTTGCTAATATTGTGCCTGTGCCTAAGAAGGATGGCAAAGTAAGAATGTGTGTTGACTACCGGGATCTGAACAGAGCCAGCCCGAAAGATGACTTCCCATTACCTCACATTGATGTATTGGTGGATAACACGGCTCAGTTCTCGGTATTCTCCTTCATGGATGGATTTTCAGGATATAATCAGATTAAGATGTCGCCTGAAGACATGGAGAAGACAACATTCATTACACCTTGGGGCACGTTCTGTTACAAGGTAATGCCATTTGGGCTCAAGAATGCTGGTGCAACATATCAACGAGCTATGGTGACATTGTTCCACGATATGATCCACAAGGAAATAGAATGTTATGTGGATGACATGATTGCCAAGTCCTTTACAGAGGAAGATCACCTGGTGAATCTGCTGAAGTTGTTCAAGCGATTGAGGAAGTACCAGCTAAAGCTGAACCCCAACAAATGCACATTCGGGGTGCGATCCGGTAAGCTGCTGGGCTTTATTGTAAGCGAGAAAGGGATTGAAGTTGACCCTGATAAAGTCAAAGCTATTCAAGAAATGCCTGCGCCGAAAACTGAGAAAGAAGTTCGAGGGTTCTTAGGTCGATTGAACTACATTTCACGGTTCATATCTCACCTTACAGCGACCTGTGAACCCTTGTTCAAGCTGTTAAGAAAAGAACAAACGGTCAGGTGGAACGAAGACTGCCAAAGGGCTTTTGACAAGATCAAGGAATACCTGCAAGAACCTCCAATCCTCATGCCTCCAGTAGAAGGAAGACCTCTGATTATGTACTTGACAGTATTAGAAGAGTCAATGGGGTGTGTACTAGGTCAGCATGACGAGTCTGGTCGAAAAGAGTATGCAATATACTACCTAAGCAAAAAGTTTACCGACTGTGAACAACGTTATTCACTGCTCGAGAAAACTTGCTGTGCTTTAGCGTGGGCTGCTCGCCGACTGAGGCAGTATATGTTGACCCACACTACCTTATTAATCTCAAAAATGGATCCAGTTAAGTACATTTTCGAGAAGCCAGCACTTACCGGACGGGTTGCAAGATGGCAAATGATTCTCACAGAATACGACATACAGTACACATCTCAGAAAGCCATCAAGGGCAGTGTACTATCTGAATATCTTGCTGAGCAACCCATTGATGACTACCAGCCTATGAGGTTTGACTTCCCTGATGAAGACATCATGTTCATTAAAGCAAAAGATCACGAAGAGCCTATTCACACTGAAGGGCCTGACCCGGAGGAAGAATGGACTATGATGTTTGATGGGGCTGTTAACATGAATGGCCGTGGTGTTGGCGCAGTACTCATTACACCTAAAGGAGTTCACATGCCTTTCTCGGCAAAACTCACTTTCAACTGCACTAACAACGAAGCTGAATACGAAGCTTGCATTATGGGTCTTGAGGAAGCTATTGACCTCAGGATCAAGACATTGACCGTATTCGGAGATTCAGCTTTGGTAATCAATCAGACCAATGGGAAATGGTATACACATCAGGATCATCTGATACCTTACAGGGATTATACAAGAAGGTTATTAACTTTCTTCACAACAGTCAAACTTGAGTATATCCCTCGGGATGAGAATCAGTTTGCAGATGCTCTTGCTACCATTTCGTCCATGATCAAAGTTCAAGCTGCTAACTTTGTACCTCAGATTTCAGTATCGAGACTTGATAGACCAGCATATGTATTCGCGGCAGACGTTGTCAAAGATGACAAGCCTTGGTTCCATGACATTAAGTGCTTCTTGGAGGATCGAACATACCCACCTGGGGCATCTTCCAATGATAAGAAGACCTTGAGAAAGCTTGCTGGAAGTTTCTTTCTGAACACTGATGGGTCTTTATACAAGAGGAACTTTGATATGGTACTCCTCAGATGTGTTGACAAGACGGAAGCAGATTTGTTGATGCATGAAGTGCATGAAGGCTCTTTTGGTACCCATGCTGGAGGACATGCAATGGCTAAGAAGCTATTAAGATCAGGCTATTACTGGATCACAATGGATGCAGACTGTTGTGCTTACGCCAGAAAATGCCACAAGTGCCAGATCTATGCAGATAAGGTGCATGTGCCTCCCAATCCTTTGAACATCATGTCTTCACCATGGCCCTTTGCCATGTGGGGCATTGATATGATTGGCAAGATTGAGCCAACTGCTTCGAATGGTCACAGATTCATCCTGGTCGCCATTGATTATTTCACCAAGTGGGTTGAAGCAGCCTCATATGCAAATGTTACAAGACAAGTGGTAGCCCGATTTCTGAAGAGAGATATCATCTGTCGGTATGGAGTGCCCGAGCGAATCATTACTGATAATGGTTCCAATTTAAACAACAAAATGATGGCAGAGCTGTGCCGGGACTTCAAGATCCAACATCACAATTCTTCTCCTTACAGGCCAAAGATGAATGGCGCTGTTGAGGCAGCGAATAAGAATATTAAGAAGATTGTGCAGAAGATGGTAGTCACATACAAAGACTGGCATGAAATGCTACCATTTGCCTTGCATGGGTACCGCACATCAATCAGAACATCCACTGGGGCAACACCGTATCAGCTTGTGTATGGTATGGAAGCAGTCCTACCTGTTGAAGTTGAATTACCCTCCCTACGGGTATTGATGGATGTTAAACTAAGTGAAGCAGAATGGGTTCGGTCCCGATTCGAACAACTGAGTCTGATTGAAGAGAAAAGATTGGCTGCAATTTGTCATGGGCAATTGTATCAGAAAAGAATGAAGAAAGCCTTTGATCAGAAAGTCAGGCATCGAGAGTATCAAGTAGGGGATCTTGTGTTGAAAAGAATCCTCCCTCCTCATACAGACCACAGGGGCAAGTGGACTCCAAACTATGAAGGACCATTCGTTGTAAAGAAAGTTTTCTCTGGTGGAGCGCTGATGCTCAGCACCATGGATGGTGAAGATTTCCCGTCCCCTGTGAATTCAGATGCAGTTAAAAAATACTTCGCATAAAAATGACCCGCTGGACATAAAAACAGAATGTAAGTCCAGGCAAAAATAGGGCATCCCGGCGAGTCAAAAACAGAATAAAAGACTCGGGCAAAAATAAGGGAAAATAAACAAAAGAATGTACACCCGCTGAGTTGAAAAGCCGCATTGGACAGCTCAGGCAAAAATGGGTATCCCGATGGATTGAAAACCCGAAAGGGCGATCCATGCAAAATAAGGGAATAAGCGAACAACTGCATTCTGAATTTGTCTGCATTATCTACAACTTGGTAAGCTACAAAGGATCAAGCTTCAATCAGAATCAACTCTCTCCAGAAAGCAAGACGAGAAGAACGTCATTGTCATACGAGTCATAGCAGGAGAGGAAGCTCCTCAAAGCGTCGCCAACACCGCCAGCATTTTATTTCTCAATTTATAACAATCTCCTTATTTTAGGAGACTTGTTTCTTTGACTGTATCTTGCCAATTCAGGGCACATGAATTAGTAAAATCAGATTTTTCAGTCATGTTTCATTTTGTATATTTTTATTTGCAAAGGATGTCTGATGTCTCTAAAAAATCAATTGCATAAGTACAAATGTTTTTCTCTGAAAATAATAAAAAACACATGCTTACAGGGAATATACTTACTCTCAAAAGTGCTTAACTCCTATGACGGAATCCAGTAAAGGATACCTTGGGACCTTTTGTGCGTCTCCTTATCTTTGCAGGATTGCAGGTATCCAGAACGCAACCTGGGGCATGCAAATTACGTCTCAGCAAGCTGGAAAATCATTATCAACTCGGTCTATCTCCCACGTGGCACTGGGAGGTGCCCACTTCCCCAGCAAAGTTGTCAAATCAACATACGCTCAATCTCAGCATCTGAAATGCTCTATCCCCAGCTGAGTTGCCTCTTGTTGCTATCCCCAACCGAGTTGCCATTTCATCCTCAGCTGAGTACAGGAGTCAGGGAATCATCTCCCCACAGAATCTTCAGCCTCTATCCAGAAGAGCAACGCATAGAAGATCACAACAGAGTGAAGAAAGCTTCTACAAACCCCAGCTGGGTCCCGTATTATAAGGATATGTCAATCGGTGGCCTATGTCCCCAAGCAGATACATCATTAGATCTACCAATGATCCCACCCCAGCTGGGATGTCCACTTCGGCAGATCAACCAGAGATCTTCGCAGCAACGGGATCCGAATCCCGGGTCTTTGCCTCTTTGCATAATCATAGCATCCGCATCATATCATCCCCTCAGAGCGTAGCATTCCGTCTAATACGGAGCATTACGGCAAAAATCAAATGCATAGCATAATCATAAGTCATGTTGTGAATAAGAATACCTGTGAATAACAAACCGTTCATCATCATTATACAGAAATCCCCCACCAGGGTCCCAGCAAAAACAGTTGCCTCATATTCACAAATACCGGTACATATTTCCTTTTTGACAGGATCACCCGTACTACAGAAACTATCTGACACCCGTCCGTGTCAAATCACCAGCAGAAAGCCAAAGACATCCTCTTTGTACTCACGTATACCTATATATATACACTTTCTCGACACCCGTCCGTGTCATATCCCCAGCGCAGTCGCTTACACCTTTACCACCCATATACTTGTTGATATTATACACTTTTCTCTCTTGGCACTCGTCCGTGTCATTCTCCCCAGCAGTTAAAACACTCATCTATATACTCACTACTCATTGATACACTTATACAGATACTCGCCCGTATCTTGTATACACCATCACTCATACCCCCACAGATTCAACAATAGTCCTTGTTCTTTGTTAACCAGTTGGTACTCGTCCGTACCATCATCTCAGAACATTGCGTCTAGTGTTTGTTTCTACGTGATACTCGTCCGTATCATAGTCTTAAGGATGCTCGTCCGCATCTTTAATCCATATACCGCGCCAAACACTTATGTCTTCTTGGATATAGATACTCATCTGTGTCTACTATTCCCTAGAAAAATTCTTTCAGATTCAACACTCGTCCGTGTTCTTTGTTAACCCGTTGATACTCGTCCGTATCGTCATCTCTGAACATGTGTCAGTTTGTTTCTACATGATACTCGTCCGTATCATGATCTTAAGGATGCTCGTCCGCATCTTTAATCTATACACAATACCAAACACTTATACCTTTTGTTTCTTGGATGTAAACGCTCGTCCGTGTTTACTATTCCCCAGTAGGTCGCCAACAAAGCATCTTTCTTTTATCTGACACTCGTCCTGTGTTATGATAAACCCTGAGAGCAGCCGTACCCTGCTGAGTGGTCGTCCTCCACTTCTTGATGGTCGTCCTCCATCATGCTCATCCGATGGCCGTCCCCATCGTTGATATTTTAGCAGCCGTCCCCTGCTAGGTGGTCGTCCTCCACCTTTTGATGATCGTCCTTCATCACTTTATCCAATGGCCGTCCCCATTGTTGATTTTTGGTTATCTAACACTCGTCCTGTGTTATGATAAGCCTCGAGAGCAGCTGTCCCCTGCTGAGTGGTCGTCCTCCACTTCTTGATGGTCGTCCTCCATCATGCTCGTCCGATGGCCGTCCCCATCGTTGACCTTTTCTATCCGATGGCCGTCCCCATCGTTGATATTTTCGGCAGCCGTACCCTGCCAGGTGGTCGTCCTCCACCTTTGATGGTCGTCCCCATCATATTCCTTTTATCCCCAACAGAGCAGCCGTCCCCTGCTAGGTGATCGTCCTTCACCTTTGATGGCCGTACCCCATCATCTGTTTATTTCATTTATTCTTTAACCCGATGGCCGTCCCCGTCGTGGTCCCTTTTCCTTTCAGCCCGATGGCCGTCCCCATCGTTGTTTGCTTCACCTTTATGAACTTGATGGCCGTCCCCGTCATGTTTCATTAATTTCCAGAGAATTTTACAGCTTTATCTTGATGGTCGTCCCCATCATGATTTTATTTCCCCAGCTAGTCGGCCGTCCCCGTCTTGGCTTTACCTTTTATCCCCAGCATGTCGGTCGTCCCCGTCATTGCTTTATTTTCAGCACTTTCCCAGCATGTCGGCCGTCCCCGTCATTGCTCTTTACCCAGCAGTCGTCCTCTGCTCGACGGTCGTCCTCCGTCGCCCACTTTACAATATACTTTATTTTCCTTTTGAAATTTATATCCCTTTTCTTCTTCATTCTGTGAGTGCAAATTTCGGACTGTCTTTGGTATTCAACCACAAGTTATCCTGTTTGCCTGTTAAGCCGTAGCTTACATCCTGCACAGTTAACTCATGTTTGAATAGGGGCAGCTGTAAACACCCCAAATTTGCCCTCACCCATTCACGCCATGGCTTGTGATCATCCTCATATGCATAAACACAATCATATCATCTCACATCTCATTTTTGATTCACTGCATAGTTTCTAAGGCATCTGCACCTAGGGTTTGTGATCTGAGCAATCCCAAAGCATCTTGAGCCATTCCAAAGGCCACCAATCAACTCAAAGGGGTCCATGTGTGTTCTTAAATCATATTCCATCTCCTCAAAGTCAAAATTGCAAAGGAATCACAAGAACTAGGGTTTGAGTGGATGCAGAGCCAGGATGAACTGCACAGTTGACCTAAAATTAGGGTTTTGGTTTCAGAGGCCATAACTCCAAATTTTTTGGTCATTCTTGTTTCCATTGCTCTTTATATGGTATAGGGAGTATGCACATCAATTTTCATGAAGAAATTCCATGGGGAAGTCATCTGATCAAGGGTTGCCTTTTCAGACAAGTCAGTGCAAAATCAGGGCATTTGAGGCCCCCAATGACCCAACCAATGGGTGATATTCATCATTTTGAGTGTATATGATCTTTATTTGATCATGGAAGAAGGCTGAAGTTCATAGAAATCAAGAATTTAGGGTTTTTGCAAATGTTGACTTTTTGGGCATAGTTGACTTTTCAAGAATGCATCATTTTAGGTCATTTTTCAAGCTTTGATTCTTGATCCAAAAATGCTTCAAATGGAAAAACTTTGGTCATGAAAGTTGTAGATCTCATCTTTCCCTTTTCAAAAAGTACAAGAACATGATCAAACTCTTCTTGGATCAAAAGTTATGGCAATGCAAAGTTGGCTAAAATCATTGATTTTCAAGGCATGCTTCAAATGGAAATTTTACAAAGTCATGAACCAATGCATTATGTGACCTCTAATTCATTTCAAACCATTACACAAACATTCTATGAGCCTTAAAAATCAGAATTGGACCAAGTTTCCCCATGGTTTGGTTTGTGTAACAAGACTTTCTCACATGTGAACCAAAGTTACAACAAGTTGCAAAACTCATGATCATGCTCCCTACAACTTGCAGCCTTGGATGCTGAGCTTTGCTAGACCTCTCCCTCACCCTTGCTGCGCCAGCCCATGCCATGTACTTGCCTAGACCTTGAGCCATGCTTCTCTTACACATTATTTGACTTTTTGCAAAAGGTAACTTACCAATCAATAAAGGGCATGTCTTGTCAACTGACCAATGAGAGAGAGTTATGTGGACAATTTGCAAGCTAAACATAACACAAGGCAAGGCTGAAACATCCTCATTCATCACATTCACAAAAACACTCCCATTTGCTCTTGCCTTCGAAACTCTCTGCCCAGCTCACAAACACTCAAACTATCTTCACCATTCAACTCACCTTGCCCCATAGACCACCCAGCACCAAGAACCCAAGCCTGAAACAACCAGAACACTCCACTGCCATTCCTTACCTCACTTTGCAGTTTCATTCGAAACTCTCACCCTAGCTCACAAACACACAAACAAACACCACAGACCTTCTCCATTCATCCTCAGGATCACAAACAACCCCTCACCATGACCTGAAAGTGCCAGAAACTCCATTGCCATTTCTGACTGAACTGAAGCAGGAGCTTTCGAATCTCATTATCCAGCCAACTTAAACTCCTTTTGAGCATTCAAGCATCTTCTGTGGACCAAGTGGAGTGGATTGCACAAGGAAAAGTGGCCAGAAAGTCCTCAAATTGAAAGCTCCAAATCTCAGGTAGCTTGAAAATTATTTTTCCAGAAATTTTTTTTCTTGTTACAAACTTGTTCTATGTGATTCACTGATCATCCTGATGTTCTTAGTTTTTGAAATGGCTTTGATTTGAGTATTTAATTTGTCTCTGAAGCTTGCGTGCCCTAGTTTTTATTTCTTTCGATTCAGCTTGTTTAGGAAGAAGAAATGTGTTTTGAGAGAGGGGTTTGATTCGTGAGAGGATGGAGATCATTTCTATGTCCTTAGTTTTCATTTTTGATACGGTTTGAAGGGTTTGGAGATTTTTCAGGTGAGGTGCTGGCCGGAGAAGACGACCGGAGGTCTTCTCCGGCCACCTGAGAGTGATTAAGCCCTAATTGCATAATTAATTGTCATTTGAATGTGAGCCATCAGATGCGTTGAAAAAGTTGACTTCGCGCGCGTACGGATGGCTAGGATGCAGTCATTAAACCCTAATCAGCATTATTTATTTAATTAATTAAGTTTAAATCTGTTTGAATCTGAGCCATCAGATGGCGCGCGCAGTCAATGCTTTCAAATCCAGGCTCCATCCTGGCCCTCCATGCTGCATACTTTCATTTTCATTTAATTTTTATTCATTTTTATTTCAATTAACTTGCATAATTAATTTAAAATAGCAAAAAATACATAAAAATTATGAAACTTTTTCCTTAAAGTTTTATTAATTTTTATGACACAAAAACATTTTTATTTTATTTTTTATCATTAAAAAAGTATTTTTAAATATTTAAAAGATTATTTTTAATTGATTAATGGGAATTAATTAATTAAAAATACTTTTAGGTATTTAAAAATTACAAAAAAATTCATGAAATGTTCTAAGACATTTAGAAACATTGTCCAACCTTCAAACCAAATTTCTTTTTTGATCTTGATGCATTTTAAGAATTTTTCATTGAATTAAATCATTTTTTATGCATTAATTTGATCCTAAATTCAAAAATTCATTTCTGCCTATTGGAGAAGGTTTGGACATTGATTCTTTTTGCTTTGTTTTGTGTTTAGCATATAGTTTCTAAGATAAAATGGCCCTGATTTGATCTTGCATTTTCCAATTGTTTGGCATTTCTTTTGTTGAGAACCCTAAAAAACCCTAATAACTTGCAAAATTCATAACTTGAGTTTGGTTGAGAGTTGAGAGCTCCCCTTTGGGCAGTGGTCTATCATAGGTTTAGGGTTTCTTTGAGTGGAATTTTCCTTTTTTTTATCTTGGGGTTTGTTTCTGTTTTGGGTTTTTGTTTGATGTTTGTTCCATGAACCCTAATTTGGGATTTCTCTTGCATCCCTCTTGCATTTCCTTGCATAACATGACTTGTCTCTGCATTTTGTGCATTTTTGTGATTCATTTGACATCTTAAGACATGTAGAAAGCATGTTTGATCATTGCATTGCATATTTGCCATGTCATTTGTCTTGTATGCTTCACAACTTTCCATGCTTGTTCATGCTCCTTAGCTTGCATCATTTGCATTCATAATCTTGTATGAACATCTTCATGTCTTGCCTCATGTTTTCAGCACTTCATAACATCATAATCATCATCAACATGCTTCTGGTTTGGTCTTGCATCATACCATTTCACCTCATCTAGCATTGCATTGCATTTCTTTCTAACATTTCAGGTGGTAAGTAAACTTGAGAAGTGAATTTGCCTTCACTTCTCATAACTTTTCTTTTCATCTCTTTCTTGCATCCATGCTGCATTTTGTTATGTGTTTGAGTTTGAGCTTGCTCATTCTTATTCTTCTTACTTTCTTTCTTCAAGTGACTTGACTTCTTGAATGATGCAAGTCACTTTGCTTTTCTTGCTCATCTGCTTCCTGGTGGCTCCTATGAAGATTGTTCTTGAAAACCTCACAAACCTTAGGAACAACCAAGCATGACAATGATTAGGGTTTTGATTAGTCTCCCTCCTAGTTTTTACCTTTGTGTCTCTCCTTGAGTCCTCTCTTCTCATCTCATAATCAGGGACTAAACCCTAAAGGCTTTAGGACTTTGTGATTAAGCTTATGCCTGCATCCTTCTCTTAGGATGGAGTGTATAACTTTAATCCTAAGTGTTAAACCCTTAAGGTTTTTAAATCTCTTAATCAATTCACTTAATAATTATCAAGACATCACACTTGTAACTTGGGCCTTGCATTAGGGTTCTAATTCTTCCTTAAGTGGTTAAGAAGGACTAACCCTAGTGTTAATGGACAAGTCCCCCTCAAGTTGTCTTACAAATCATAAAAATCACTTCATCATCATACCATTAAATAAAATCCACTTAATCAAAGGCTTGTTTTGTCATGGGTTTAATCCCTAATCATGGATTAAGTTGAGGAGCTTTCCTCAGCTTAAACATTCTCATCTATCATCCTTCTTTTAGGATGGTGTAATGAGTCTGTTTAATCCTTGATTATGGCTTAACCTCATTACTCAACACTAAACAAAAACAACAAAAACATCTAATTAATCACAAGTAGGTTAATGATCTTAATCCTACACCAAAGGTGATTAAGTGTGAGAATCTGACTTCACACTTAAGGTAATTCTCATTACCCCTAATCAGAGGGAAGATGTGATGAGTTTACTAACCCATTGGTTTAGGCTTAAGCTCATTAACTTACGACAAACTTCACAAGCAATAAAACACTGAAAACTCAAAAACAAACAATAATCGTCTCCTCCGGGATTCTTTTCTCATCATCTTCACTCACAAACGAGAACTTGCTTCTTCCGTCTAATGCAAGACAGTTTGCACCTGAGCCAGACAGGTCATACACTTGAGCATAGGCAAGCAAGCAGTTCACAAGTCAATTCATCTATCAGTCTCTTTGGGTCGAACTACGGTGTTCTGACTTCCTCATTGCACGAGAGGATACGTAGGCATAACTTAAAAGTTATCGAACAAAAGTCTCTGTACATTCCCCCTCTTTCCTGTATCACTCTTTAAGCCTCATGATCTTGAGCAATTCATTCTCTTGCCCTTACACTGATACTGTATATATTACACTTTGCACTTCTTTTACACTGACACCTGTACATCTTTTTCCAGCTATTTTATACACAAATTGCACTGACACTACCCCTTTAAACACAAATCTTTTAAGCGTGGATCCCGTCGAGTACGGCGGACAATCTGGGTGCTAATACCTTCCCAGGTTGTAACCAACCCCCTTTCTCAGTCTCTCTGGTTCGCAAACCGTCTTATCCGTATCTTTCTAGGTCTATGCAGCATTGCCTTTCCTCCGGGATAAAAATGCCTAGCTGGCGACTCTATTCATCTCCAGTGAGTTCACGGCTGTGTGTTCTCATTGTTCTTTTCGCCGACCGTTCGCGCTTGTACCGGGATGCAAATCTTTGGGAGCGACACAACAGTATCCACAACAACAACATTTCCCACAGTAACAACAGTTCCCGCAACAACAACAAAGATCTTACAACAACAACAATCAGCAGCAACGTCTGTTCCAGCAAAGGACTTCACAAATCAATAGGGCTATCGATCCAATCCCGATGCCCTATGCAGCCTTACTTCCACAGTTATTCAAGCTCAACTTGATTGAATTGAGAACCTTGACTCCACCTGATCCTCTGAATCTCCCAAGGAATTATGATGTCAACGCCAGATGTGCTTTTCACTCCAATGCACCTGGCCATTCAACAGAGAAATGCAGGGCCCTGCACATGAAAGTCCAAGATCTGATTGATTCCAAAGCTTTGAATTTTGCACCTCTTCCTAATGTCACAAAGAATCCAATATCGAATCACGGTGGACTGAGGATTAATGCTATTGAAGAGGACCAACCATCCGTCCTAATTGATGACATTGTAAGTATTCAAACACCACTGGCCGAAGTTAAAGCTCAGCTATTGAAGTGCCAAGTGTTTCCGGGTTGTAAGGCCCGTTGTGAAGCTTGAAAATTATCTACTAATGGTTGTGCAAATCTGAAGAATGGTATCAGCAGTCTTATCAAAGAAGGCATCCTGCAAATCATATCAACGGTTCCATCTCCTATAACTTCAATAAACATCTCTCCTACAACACCAACAAACATCATTTCAGAGGTATCTCCTACAACATCAGCAAACATCATTCCAACAGAGTCCACTACAACAACAACAACCATCAATGAAGACATCTCAACGGTCACCATTTATTATGACCCAGCAACCATTCATGTTCCGGATTCTCTCAACGACAACTCACATCAACATCAACATCAACAACTTCCTGTAACTGCACCATCTTCGATTAGAACTCCTGTCACCATCTACTATGATCCACAAACTGTCACAACTCCTTCTTCCGCAACAATCAGTCTAGTTACCATCACGGTGCCTGGACCAGTTCCCTATGATAGCAGCAGTGTCGTGCCTTGGCACTATGGCTCAGATCTATATTGCAATGGAAAGAAAGTCACTCTTGACTCTTCAACTTCTACACCACAAATTGATAATGTCGGGGGAGGCGGAGGCTTCACTCAAAGCGGACGTCTCTTTGCCTCATAGTTCCCAAGAGTTAATGCTGAAGCAGAAGTTGCTGCCAAAGTTAAAGGGAAGAATGTGGTGCCAGAAGAACCAATTGCCAAAGAAACTCAGAAGACACCCTTTGATCAGGATGTAGACGAGTTTATGAGGATTATCAAGAAGAGTGACTATAAAGTTATGGACCAGCTCCACCAGACACCCTCCAAGATCTCCATTCTATCTCTGCTCATGTGTTCCGAAGCTCACAAGAATGCATTGCTCAAGGTCTTGCATGCAACTTTCGTGCCTGAGGAGATTACAGTTAATCAGCTAGAAACGGTGCTTTCAAATGTCAATACTAGTCATGGACTAGGTTTCACCGATGCTGATCTGACCACGGAGGGCCGTAATCACAATAAGGCTTTACATATCACCTTGGAGTGCAAAGGTGTTGTACTTTCTCATGTTTTGGTTGACACTGGGTCATCTCTCAATGTTCTTCTAAAGAAAGCCTTAGTCAAGCTGGAGTATGACGGTCTTGCACTCCGTCCGAGCAACCTAGTTGTGAGAGCCTTCAATGGTTCTAAGAGATCGGTTCTCGGAGAGGTTGAGCTGCATGTGGTAATTGGCCCACGGATTTTCAAAACCACCTTCTATGTGATGGACATTCAGCCTGCCTACAGTTGTTTGTTGGATAGACCTTGGATTCATGCCGCTGGCACAGTAACGTCTACCCTTCACCAGAAGTTAAAATACGAGTGGGAAGGCCAAATTATCACCATCTGTGTAGAGGAAGACATCTTCGTCAGTCATTTGGCTACGTACAAGTAAATTGATATGGATGGGGAGATCCATGAAACAATGAGTCAGGGTTTTGAAGCTCATAATGTCAATGAAGAAACAACTGAAGTGTCGGGTACTTCAATTGCTTCTTACAAATAAGCTCGGAAGGTTGTTGAAGACGGGAATGCCCAAGGTTGGGGCAAGCTGCTGCAAGTTCAGATGAAAGAAGACAAATTCGATTTGGGTTACAGACCATTCCGAAAAGCTCCAGAGGAGGCTGCTGAAGCTCCCAAGTTCATAAGTGGGGGAATGCTGACCCCGGATGCTATCAACAATGTGGAAGACGAGGCTGAAAGTGACTACAACCTGGAAAGCTGGATTCGTCCAAGAGTCCTAGGCCAACAAGTCCTCAACTGGTCTTCCCAGGAAATTATAAGGGTTACTGTTGCAGAGTAATTATTATTTCCTGTTTAAGCATGCATCAAGTCCTGCATCTTGCCCAAGGTGTCAGGACTCATTTTGTAATATGGCCGTATATGTATTTTGTGTAAATTGAAATTAATGAATAATGGACATCTTTTTGCAAACGATCTTCTTTTTCGCTCACTGTCTTTTCATTTTGTTTTCGCACAAAACAATAAATGGCAATGTTTTTCTTAATAATAACTTCATTCACTTTTTCTAAATAAGATAAAATCAATCACTAAAATGAACAACTCTCAACCCTTGCAGAGATAGCCTTCAAGAATGCACCGACAACGACACTGCTATGACCTCGTATGACTCCGACAATCCGATTAATCAAGAAGATGAAGGGGTTGATGAAGACTATGATTTGCCTGAAGAGTTGGCCAGGTTGTTGAGACAAGAGGAAAAAGTGATTGCTCCTCATCAGGAGGAAGTTGAAACTGTCAATCTTGGTACCGAGGAAGACGTGAAAAAGGTGAAGATCGGGGCCAGTCTACAAGCTCCAGTGAAAGAACAACTCATCAGTATGCTTTAGGAATATGTCGATGTGTTCGCTTGGTTTTATCAAGATATGTCGGGCTTAGATACAGATATTGTCATGCACAAGCTGCCATTGAAAGAAGATTGTCCGCCAGTTAAACAAAAGTTGCGTCGTACTCGCCTAGACATGGCCATGAAAATCAAAGAAGAAGTACAAAAGCAGTGGGACGCCGGTTTTCTTGCTGTAAGTAGTTACCCGCCGTGGGTTGCTAACATTGTACCCATACCTAAGAAGGATGGCAAGGTGCGTATGTGTGTTGATTACCGGGATCTGAACAGAGAAAGCCCGAAAGATGATTTTCCATTACCTCACATTGATGTATTGGTGGATAAAACAACTCAGTTCTCGGTATTTTCCTTCATGGATGGATTTTCTGGATACAATCAGATCACATGGAGAAGACAACTTTCATCACACCTTAGGGCACGTTCTGCTACAAGGTAATGTCGTTTGATCTGAAGAACGTCGGTGCAACATATCAATGGGCTATGGTAACATTATTCCATGATATGATCCATAAGGAAATTGAGTGTTATGTGGATGATATGATTGCCAAGTCCCTTATAGAGGAAAAGAATTTGGTGAATCTATCGAATTTGTTCAAGCGTCTGAGAAAGTATCAGTTAAGATTAAACCCCAACAAATGCACATTCGGGGTACGTTCTGGTAAGCTACTGGGTTTTATTGTAAGTGAAAAAGGAATTGAGGTTGATCCCGATAAAGTCAAAGCTATTCAGGAAATGTCTGCACCTAAGACTGAGAAATAAGTTCGAGGGTTCTTAGGTAGATTGAACTAAATATCAAGGTTCATATCTCATCTCACTGCAACATGTGAGCCCTTGTTCAAGCTGCTAAGAAAAGAGAAAACAGTCAGGTGGAATGATGATTGTCAGAGATCTTTTGACAAGATCAAAGAATATCTGCAAGAACCTCCAATTCTCATGCCTCCAGTCGAAGGAAGACCTCTAATCATGTATCTGGCAGTATTAGAAGAGTCGATGAGGTGTGTGTTGGGCCAGCATGACGAGTCTGGTCGAAAAGAGTATGCAATATACTACCTAAGCAAAAAGTTTACCGACTGTGAACAACGTTTCACTGCTCGAGAAAACTTATTGTGCTTTAGCGTGGGCTGCTCGCCGACTAAGACAGTATATGTTGACTCATACTATCTTATTGATCTCAAAGATGGATCTGGTCAAGTACATATTTGAGAAGTCAGCACTTACAAGAAGGGTTGCCGGGTGGCAAATGATTCTAACAGAATATGACATTCAGTACACCTCTCAGAGAGCCATCAAAGGCAGTGTATTGTCTGATTATCTGGCTGAGCAACCCATTAATGATTACCAGCCTATGAGATTTGACTTCCCTGATGAAGACATCATGTTCTTAAAGTCAATAGATTGTGAAGATCCAGTTCACACTGAAAGGCCTGACCCAAAAGAAGCATGGACTATGATGTTTGACGGGGCAATTAATTGCAACGGTCGTGGGGTTCGTGCAGTGCTTGTTACACCTAAAGGGGTTCATATTCCTTGCTCAGCAATGCTCACCTTTGCCTGCACTAACAACGAAGCAGAATACGAAGCTTGTATCATGGGTCTTGAGGAAGCCATTGACCTCAGGATCAAAACCTTGAATGTATTCGGAGATTCAGCTTTGGTGATCAACCAGACCAACGGCAAGTGGTACACTCATCAGGAGAATCTGATTCCCTACCGTGACTATACGAGGCGATTGTTGACCTTTTTCACAACAGTTAAGCTTGAATACATCCCTCGAGATGAGAATCAGTTTCTAGACGCTTTGGCTACCATTTCATCCATGATCAAATTACAGACTGCTAATTATGTACCTCAGATTTTGGAACCCAGACTGGACAGACCGACATATGTTTTCTCTGTGGACACTGTCACTGATAACAAGCCTTGGTACCATGACATCAAATGCTTCTTGGAAACTCATACATACCCACCTGGGGCATCGTCAAATGATAAGAAGACATTAAGAAGGCTAGCCGGTAGCTTCTTCCTCAATACTTATGGTTCTTTTTACAAGCGAAACTTCGACATGGTCTTGCTCAGATGTGTTGACAAGAAGGAAGCAGACCTACTGATGCATGAAGTACATGAAGGTTCTTTCGGCACCCATGGCGGAGGACATGCAATAGCCAATAAATTGTTAAGATCAGGTTACTATTGGATCACAATGGATGCAGACTGTTGTGCCTATGCCAGAAAATGCCACAAATGCCAGATCTACGCGGATAAAGTGCATGTGCCTCTGAATCCTTTGAATGTAATGTCTTCACCTTGGCCCTTCGCCATGTGGGGAATTGATATGATTGGAAATATTGAACTGACTGCTTCAAATGGTCATAGATTCATCCTGGTAGCCATTGACTACTTCACCAAATTGGTTGAAGCAGCTTCATATGCAAATGTCACTAGGAAAGTGGTAGCTCGATTTCTGAAAAGGGATATCATCTGTCGATATGGAGTTCCCGAGCGAATCATTACTGATAATGGTTCCAATTTGAACAACAGGATGATGACAGAACATTGTCGGGACTTCTAAATTCAACATCGCAACTCTTCTCCTTACAGGCCAAAGATGAATGGCGCTGTTGAGGCCGCTAACAAGAACATTAAGAATATTGTGAAAAAGATGGTAGTCACCTACAAATACTGGCACGAAATGCTACCATTTTCCTTGCATGCGTACCGAACCTCTATCAGAACATCTACTGGGGAAACACCTTATCAGCTTGTGTATGGTATGGAAGCTGTCCTACCTATTGAAGTCGAACTACCCTCCTTACGGGTAATGATGGATGTGAAACTGGATGAAGCAGAATGGGTTCGATCTCGATATAATCAACTTAGTTTGATTGAAGAAAAGAGATTAGCATCCATCTGTCATGGCAGTTATATCAAAAGCGAATGAAGAAAGCCTTCGATCAGAAAGTCAGACCTCGGGTATACCAAGTGGGAGAGCTTGTTCTGAAAAGACTTCTTCTTCCTCATACAGACCACATGGGCAAATGGACGCCAAACTACGAAGGCCCATTTATAGTAAAAAAAGTTTTCTCTGGTGGGGCACTGATGCTCACTACTATGGATGACGAGGATTTATTATCTCCTGTGAATTCAGATGCAGTTAAAAAATACTTCGCATAAAAGACCTGTTGGACATAAAAACAGAATGTAAGTCCAGGAAAAAATAAGGGAAAAATTAAAATAAATAAAAATGTACACCCGCTGAGTTGAAAAGCCACATTGGACAGCTCAGGCAAAAATGGGTATCCCGGTGGATTGAAAACCCGAAAGGGCGATCCACGCAAAATCTGGGAATAAGCGAACAACTGCATTCTGAATTTGTCTATATCACTCACAACATGGCAAGCTTCGAAAGGATAAAGCGTTGGTCAGAATCAACCTTCTTCAGAAAGCAAGATAAGAAGAACGTCAAGGTCATACAGGTCATAGCAAAGGAAGCTCACTAGAGCGTCAACTTCAACATTTCCAACACCTTTATTTTCTCAATTTACAACAATCTCCTCATTTCAGGGATTTGCTTCTTCACTGTACTTGCCCATTCAGGGCACACAAATCAATAAAATCAGAATATTCAGTCACACTTTGTTTTGTACATTTTTGTTTCGTTTCCAAAATGTCTAAAGTTCATAATACAACACTTGCATGAAAACATATAAGCCATTTTCAATATATGCTTGCAAGAAATATGCACTCTTGAGCAAATCTAACTCCTATGACGGAATTTTGTTGAGGATACCTCGGGACACGTGTAATTTTCCTTTGTTTAACAGGTTGCAGGTACTTAAGATATACAATCTCACAACATGGGGTATATCAAGCCTCGTATCCCCAGCCAAGTCAGCAATCACCTCATCAGTAGGATTACTTGACAGGAGTTTTCCCCCACAAAGTTGTCATCCCCTCAGAGGATCCTTCAAGAAACTCATTAAATCCCCAACATGTCGCTTGGACGAAGGAGTTACAAAAGATTACTTCCTAGAAGTTCCCTCCTTCCCAAGCGGGATCTCCCGAGCAATGCAAGAACTGCTCTTCCCCAACGAAGTTAGCAGGAACTCCTTCTCCCTAGCAAAGTCGCCAGGAACTTCTTTTTCCCCAAAGAGTTGCCAGAGTCTTCTTTTCCCTAGTGAGGTCACTAGAGTTTTCCTCAGCTAAGTTGCCAAGATCCTCTCATCTCCAGCAAGTTGCCAAAGTTTTCCCCAGTAGATTTTTCAGGATCTTCATTTCCTCAACGGAGTTGCCATTATTTTCTCAACCTCAGCAAAGTGGGAAGAGTCCCATTCCTCAGCCAGTCGCCAGGACTTTCTGTTCCCTATCAGAGTTGCCAGTTCCTCCCCAGCGGAGTTACCGAAGCCTCCTCATCCCCAGCATGAGTCTCTTCAACGGAAGCTTCCCCATCCGAGATCCCCACAGAGTTCCCTAGGAAGATCGTTCAGTGATCCTCTCTCTCTACAGATCGGCCAATGATCTCTTTCCCCAACAGAGTTCTCCCTCCAAACAGATCTCCCAGAGATCTTTCTCCCCGCAGGATCCGGATCTCGGATCGGTTATCTCATTTTGCATAATCATAGCATTTGCATCATATTTACCAAACAAAGCGTAGCATTCCGTCTAATACGGAGCATTACGGCAAAAATATAACATTTGCATGACCATAAGCCAGGTTCGAGCCAATCACCTGCAAACATAAAAATCACTTCACCAGCAATATACAAAACTTATACCCCGCAGACAAAGCCAGAATACTTTTTGCACTCTCAATACAGATACTTGTTCATACTGGTACCTATTCTTTTTTGACACTCGCACGTGTCATACTTCCCCAGCAAGTCAAACACTCGTCTGTGTCCCTTGCTCAATCTTTTTGACACTCGTCCGTGTCTTGCATATATTTCCCCAGCAAGTCAAACACTTGTATATACTTATATACAATCCTTTTGATACTCGTCCGTATCTTGCTTATACACAATCCTCTGATACTCATCTGTATCTTGTATATATCATCTCCTCAGCAGATCAACACTCGTCTGTGTTCCTTGCTTAACTGATTGATACTCGTCCGTATCATCATCCTTAAAATCGTGTCAGCGTTTGTTTCTATTGATACTCGTCTGTATCGTGGTCCTAAGGATGCTCGTCTGCAACTTTAGTCTATACACACTGTCAAACACTTATACCGTTTATTTTAAAGCGTAAGCACTCATCCGTGTTTACCATTCCCCAGTAATTCACCAACAAAGCAGCTTTTCTATCTGACATTCGTCCTATGTCGTGATATTTTTGACAGCCGTCCCCTGCCAGGTGATCGTCCTTCACCTTTTGATGACCGTCCCTCATCATTTTATCCGATGGTCGTCCCCATCGTTGATCCTCTTATCCGGCATTCATCCTATGCCGCGATATTTTCGGCAGCCATCCCCTGCCAGGTGATCGTCCTTCACCTTTGGATGATCGTCCCTCATCTTATCCCCTATGGAATCCCCATTGTTGGAACTTTCTATTCGGCATTCTTCCTATGACGTGATATTTTCAGCAGCCGTCCCCTGCTAGGTGATCGTCCTTCACCTTTTGATGACCGTCCCACATCATTTATCCAATGGATGTCCATATCGTTGATCTTTGTTATCCAGCATTCGTCCTATGTCGGGATAATCCCCAATAGAGCATCCATACCCTGCTAGGTGATCGTCCTTCACCTCTTGATGATCGTCTTTCATCATGCTTATCCGATGGCCGTCCCCATCGTTGATCTTTTCTATCCAGCATTCGTCCTATGACGTGATATTTTTAGCAGCCGTCCCCTTCTAGGTGATTGTCCTTCACCTTTTAATGACCATCCCTCATTATTATTTCATTTATTCTGTTACCTGATGGCCATCCCCGTCTCGGTTTATTTACCCTTTAACCTGATGGTCGTCCCCGCCAGTGCTTTCCTCATTTCTTTAATCCCCAGAGAGTTTTATTTCTTTACCCGATGGTCGTCCCCGTCGTGGTCTTTTCCTTTATCCTAATGATCGTCCTTCATCAGTTTACCCGATGGCCGTCCCCGTCGCTGTCTCTTTGTTTCCCAGCATGATGGTCGTCCCCGTCATTACTTTACTTACCGTTTTTCATCCCCATCAGTCGTCCTCTGCTCGATGGTCGTCCTCCATCGCTTTCATTTGATACTCATACTATACTACCTGTTACAATTTATATCCCTTTTCTTCTTTTAATAAAGAGTGCAAATTTCGGACTGTCTTTGGTATTCAACCACAAGTTATCTTGTTTATCTGTTAAGCCAAGCGCTTACAACCTGCACAGTTAACTCATGTTTAAATAGGGGCAGCTATAAACATCCCAAATTTGCCCTCTCCTTTTTCTAACACCATGGCTTATAATCTTTTCATATTGCATTAAATAATCATACCATCTCACATTGCATATTTTGTTTCACTACATAAGTTGCACAATTAGGGTTTGTGATCAGGAGAATCCAAGAAGTGATCTGAGCCATCTCAAAGGTCTTGAAGCATTCCAAGATGGTCCATGAGTGTTCTATGATCATCATATGCTCCCCAGGGTTCTTAAAAGTCAAAATGTCACAAAGCATTGCAAAGGTGTCCAAGTAGACTGAGCAGTTTCTACACAAATGACCTAAAATTAGGGTTTTGGGTTTGAGGCCCTTAATATCAAATTTTTTGGTCATTCTTGATTCCATTGGTAATATGTTATAAGGAGCATGTGTACCAAATTTGATGAATAAATTCATTGTGGAAGTCATCTGATCAACTGGTAACTTATTGTGCAAGAAAAGTCAGAATCAGGGCATCTGAGGCCACCACCAATGGTACCAAAGGGTCATCTTCATCATTTTGAGGTTCTATGATCTTTATTTGATCTTATAAGTGGTTAGAAATTCACAAGATTGAATAATTTCAAGCCATTTGCAAACTTTCCATTTTTGGACATGACTTGTAATGGAAACTTTCCATTTTGGGAAAGATTTTCAACCTCCTCTTTCTTTATCAAAAAGGCTTCAAATGAAAAATCTTTAAAGATGAAAGTTGTAGATTGGATCTTCCCATTTTCAAAAAGTACAAGAACTCCTCTTGATTCATCTTAGAACTCAAGTTATGGTGTTTCAAAGTTGGGAAAAATCACATAATTTTCAAGTATGTGCCAAAGAGGGATTTTTGCAAAACCAAGTTTCAAGACTTCTAATGCCCTCTAATTGACTTCTACACTTCATAACATGATAATGCAACATTGCTTGACCAAAATTGTTCCTTGGATCACAAGATTTCATGCCTTTCGCTTCAAGAAAATCCAAATAGGGAAAATTGCAAAACCACTTCAAACTCTTGATCCAAGTGTTGCAGATCCTCAAATTTAATCCAAGGGTTCTCCATAAACTTAGCTGAGGCAGGACAAGCCTTGAAAACTCCTCTGACCCGTGCCATGCTTGTGGTACAAAACTTTTGAATTTTTTTCAAATACACCCATACCAATCAAGCTATGCTACACCAACTCTCTGATCCAATCACAGTGACTTATACAAACCCTAAGGTCCTCATTTCATATAACATTCAAGCCTGAAACATCCACAAGCTCAGATCGCCCAAAATTTCCATAAAACTTCATCTCTTTGAATCTCCCTCTTCAGCCATCAAAACTCAAATCTTTTTCCACCAATCATCTCCATATAACCTATAGATCATAAACCACCCTTCACAATGGCTTAAAGGGCACTGAATCACAAACACGATTCTGACCATCTCAAAACTGAACACACAAATCAAGCCATTTAAGCTCCATCTAAGCACTCCATTCACTCAAGGGGGATCATTGGAGGTTGATTGCACAAAGAAAGAGGCCAGAAAGCTCAGGTTTAGAAAGCTCCAGCTCAGGTAGCTTCTTCAAACAATTTTTCTAGAACTTTGTTTTTAAGTTACAATGTGATAGAGTTTGTCTTACTGATCATTTTGAGCTTTGAACCATTGAAAATGGTGGAGTGTGTAGGATGTATTTAACTTCTGAAATTTTTGCACGTTTTCCGTTTAGCTTCGATTCACATGATTTATGCAAGATAAATGTTATATGATGATTTATTTTGATTTTTTTGATGCGTGGGGATCATTTATGGGCAAGTTTTATGTGTTTTAGTGGCTTAAGGAAGAAGATGGTGAGTTGAGTGGCCGGAGAAGACGACCAGAACACTATTTCGGTCGCCTGAAAAAGATTAGGGTTAATGTAGGGTTAGTAAGCCAGTTTGAATTCTGACCCTTGGATCTGTTTTACCCGCGTGCATTAATGGCCAGGATTGAATCATTAAACCCTAAACCTAATTAATTAATTTAATTAAGTTTAATTAGTCAGATTAATTTAGGACCATAAGATCACGCGCCAAACCCCAGTTTGAACCACAACCTTTGATTTGCCATACTAGAAGTCACGTGGGCTTTCCATCTGGACCACTGAATCCCTCAACTTTCTATCCTGACCCTTGCTTTAGCATACTTTCATTTTTTATTTTTTATTCTTTACATTTTATTTTACACGTTTATTTAAAATAGCAAAAACATTTATAAAAATCCCATTTTCTGCATTTTCATTTCAAATATTTTTCTAAACTCAGAAACATTTTTATTTTTATTTTTTGCATTAAAAATTTATTTTTAAATCATTTAAATGTTTTATTTAATTAATTAATTGATTTTAATTAATTAAAAATACATTTAGATATCTAAAAATCACAAAAAAAAAATCATGAAGCTTTCTCATACATTTATAACAATTTACAAACTCATCACACAAATTTATTTTTAGGTTTGATTATGTTTTCATAATTTACTTTGAATTAGGGTTTATAAAATTCACATTTTTCTAACCCTAACTTGAAAAAATCATTTCTGATCAATCATTATGAGTTTCCATTTGGTTCTTTTTGCATCCTTTCACACTTTGTATCTACTATCTAGGTTATTTAACTCATAATTTTGCATTAAATTTTCAAATTGTTTTGCATTTTTCCTTTAGAATCACCCAAAAACCCTAGTTAACTTAGGAAATTCATAACTTCCTTTAGGTTTAGCTTCTGACCTCCATCTTTGGGGAGTGATCTTGTGTGTGTTTAGGGTTTGTTTGAGTTCATTTTCAATTTTTTATCATGACGTATGCTTCTGTTTTGGTCATATGCATCCCATACATTCATAAAACCCTAATTTCTCATGTTCATTTGCATTCATCTTTGCATATCTCAATCATATGAACTTTCCATGACATTCCATGCTCTTGTATGCCATCTTAGACATCTTAAGACATGTTTGAACATTGCTTGATCATTTCTTCATTCATTTGGTATGCGTTACATTCATTGATTTTCATGTGTATCCATGTGTTTCTAAGCTCCTAACATGCCTTGTTTTGCATGTCTTACCTTGTATGAACATTCATAAGCATCTCACATGTCTTTGCATCATTCCATAGCACATTTGCATAGCATATTCATTTCTGGTTTTGGTCTTTGCACCTTCATTTGCTTTGTTTCCTTTTGCTTTTCATCTTATGCATTCATACTAACATTTCAGGGGCTTATGGTAAGTTGTTTGGGATGTGGATTTGCCTTCACATCCCACCTCTTATCATCTTTTCATTTGCATCTTTTATATGTCTTTGAAGTGAACTTGCTTCACTTATGCTCTCTTGCTCCTATCTCTTTCTTTTAGGTTACTTATCTTCTTCAGGAAGTAAGCAACCTATTCTCTCTCTCTTCTCTTTTTCATCTGCTTCTCTTCCTTTGGTGGCCATCTGAAGATCTTCTCTTTAAGCCTCACAAAACATATGAACATCCAAGCATGATAATTTTATGGTTGTATATAGTCTCCCCTAGTTTTTATCCTTTGAGTCTCCTTGAATCTCTCTTCTCATCTCATTATCAGAGGCTAAACACTTAAAGCTTTAGGACTTTGAATTAGGGTTATTCCTGCATCCTTATCTTAGGATGGAGTGTATAACTTTAATCCTTAGTGTTAAATCTTTAATTTGTTTACACCTCTTAATCAAAACACCTAATAACTATTAAGACTTAAGCTTGTAACTTGGGCCTTATATTAGGGTTACATCTCTTCCTCTTGGTTTAGAGGGACTAACCCTAGTGTTTAATGGACAAGTCCCCCTCAAGTTAGTCTTACAAACATAAAAAACACTTCTTAATCTCACCTTTAATTAAAATCCACTGAATGAAGGCTTGTTATATAATGAATTTAGTCCTTAACCATGGATTAAGTTGAGGAGTCTTCCTCAACTTAAGTGTTCTCATCTATCATCCTTCTCTTAGGATGGTGTAATGAGTTCACTAATCCTTGATTAGAGATTAAACTCATTACTTAACACTAAACAAAAACCCAAAAACACTTAATAATTACCAAAGTGGGTTAATGATCTTAATCCTATATCATCATGGTAATTAAGTTGAGATCTTCATCTCATGCTTAAGTAGGCTCATTATCCCTAATCAGGGAGGATATAATGAGTTTAAAACCCTTGATTTAGGCTTAAGCTCATTATCCTACGCAAAACACTGAAAACAATAAAAAATTGAAAACACAAAAACAAAAAATAAACGTCTCCTCCGGGATTCTTTTATCATCACACTCACTCTGAAAACAAGAACTCGCTTCTTCCGTCTAATGCAAGACAGTTAGCACTCGAGCCAGATGAGTCATACACTTGAGCATAGACAAGCAAGCAGTTCACACAAAAACACCCAGTCTCTTTGAGTCGAACTACGGTGTTCTGACTTCATCATTGCACGAGAGGATACGTAGGCATAACTTAACAGTTATCGAACAAAAGTCTCTTTGTCTTCCCCCTCTTTCAGCTTTCTTTTCTAAGCCTCAGTCTTGACCACTCACCCTTCTTTTTGCACTAACACACTGTACATTCATTCCTAGGTTTTTATACACAGCCAACACATACACTACCCCCTTTTAAACACAATCAAGTAAGCATGGATCCCGTCGAGTACTACGGATGATCTGGATGCTAATACCTTCTCAGGTCGTAACCAACCCCCTTTCTCCGTTTCTTTGGTTCGCAACCATCTTATCCATACCCTTCCAGGTTTATGCAGCATTACCTTTCCTTCGGGATAAAAATGCCTAGCTGGCGACTCTATTCAACCTCAACCTCCAACATCACCGACTGTTCGCATCTGCATCGGGATGAAAGTCCAAGGAGCGACAATGCCCCCGTGTTGTACTTGCATCTAGTATTCACATCGAGGTTGCCATTGTTGAGCAGGCCTCACTCCAGCTGGACTTATTGCTCTTGGCGACTTTCAGCAATCTGGATGTTTATTCTATTACTAGTTTGGTGCCATATTCCCACCTCTTCCTGGTGTGAACATAATAGTCTTGAAGTCAATCAAATCCGGGACCTTGTCTTTACCTTTTCCTTTGAAAGACTTGCAATCTTTAATTAAATAGTCAGGTTCCCAAAAATGGTAGTCGTACATGGCATTTTGCATTGAAACTCCAAAGGAAGCTTTGCTGGAGATGATCCTGATGCGACTAGCTCAACTAGTTTGAATCTGAGCAAATAAAGAAACCCATTGCACGTACGACATTAGAATAGGATCAAAATTCTTCTCCACTTGTCCTGGCCTTTTCCCATATGCTCTGCCCTAGGACTCTCTTGGGGAGATGGAGTTGGATGCTGACAAGTGACATCTAGCAGAAAGAGGTTGACAAATAAGGTTTATAGATAAGTTTTCTCGCAAAGATTTTGCGTGATCTCCTGCCTACGTATCTCCATTGACTAATAAAGAATCAGAGTGACGTAGTTCCCCTCACTAGAGATAACGATTACTTTGCTTCCTTAACACCGCATTCAGGATTTCCATAATCAGGCTTATCTGAGTCTTCATATGGTTGACTTCCTCTTTCAGTAGTTTCCGATCATAAGACAAAGCTTTCACCTCCGCCACAAAATATCCCAATTGAATTTTCACTTTAGCTACATCTGCACGAAGTCGTTCTGTAGTTATCCCTTGATTGTCAAAAGTTGAGCAGTTGTAAGAGTCAAGTCATCAGTTCTGTAGAGAATACCTAGTCAGAAATGAAAATCCTCATGTTTGGATACCTGTTATGAATGCATGAATGTATGCAAATTCCATGTTCGGTTATTTCCAGGGAATCTATTTGCTTTGATTCTTGTTTTGTACAGAATAATCCACAAAACAAGGGGAAAATGATCAATAGCAAGATTCAAATATAAGATCCTTGGAAATAACAAAACATGTGTGTTGAAATATTATGATGTTACATATGTATAGGCATCTGATCAAAGCTTCCATAAATATCCTGAATAATATTTTTCCGACCCGATCAGGCTGAACAATAACCGGTCGAGTATATAGGATCAAAGGTCAAATAAGAAAACCAGAAAACCCTATAGGTTGATGGTCACACTTTCCTTAAATCTGTCATGTCAGTGTAGGACTATGGGCCAGGTATCTGTGTAGAACTATATCAATAAACCACTATGTATAGAAACCAAATTGAGAATACCAAAATCTGTATAGAACCAGATCATTACTGATAGAATAATTAGATGAAGCAGGTATGTAGAAGGTCAGGGTTCCTGCAAACCTGTAAACAATCCCCCCATCTTACAAGTAGTGCTAAAGGTTAGCTTCTCTGACTCTCAGGTCTAGAAGTGATAATATGATCATTGTTTCCGGTTTGGAATTATACACTAAATGAGGAGGTCTCCACTGAGAGTTCCCAGTGGGACCTCGGGTGCGACTGGGTTTGCCAAAAAAATTGGTCTTCCACTGTCACCACTGGAGAGGGGTGTTTCCACTAAGGTCCTCAATGAACAGTCTTCAGAAATAATAGCTCAGTAAGATAGCCTTACCAAGTGGGAGATCCACAAAGTATAATTCTCTTGAAAGAGCCTCCTCTGAATTATGGTTTCACGTCACATCATCATACTGAAATAGCATGTGGAGCAACATGAAGCCACATTAATCCTAAGTGTATACTCGATCCTGGGTCGTGGGCTCATCTCTCACAACACCCATCCCAACAAATAAAACCATTACAACCAGTAATATGCAACAAATAATGTAAATGCAGTAAACCCATAAATGAAACATATAAATAAAGCAGATGAAATCATGAATGTAAAACACCCAATGAACTATAAACGCACAAGCGCTAGGAGTGACTCGCAAAAGGGGAGGGACCAATAAGAGGTCAACTTTCCCCGGAAGAGTCGCCAGTTGTCGCTCCCAGAATTTTCATCCTAGTACAAACGCGAAAGTGGCGCGGAAAAAGAAGGAGAGTCGCCAGCCAGAACTTTTTATCCCAAGGAAAGGGAAAGGTAATGTTGCACAAACCAGGGGAAAAGGAAAGAACAAGGTTTCGCGAGCCAGAGAGAACGGGTAAGGGAGTCAGTTACATGAAGGGAAGGTATTAGCACCCCTTCATGTGTGTTGTACTCGACGAGATCCACACTTGCTTGTACTATTCAAAGGGTGTTGGGATTTGCTTCTTCTGCTGCTAAAATGGAACTGGATAAAGAACGAGAACAAAAAGAGAACAAGAACAATGTAGGGAAAAGAAAGAATTATGCTCGAATGTACCCTATACCACTTCCTACGTATCTCATCGGGAATGAGAATCAGAGTCAACATAGTTCCCATAACTAGGGATGAAATTTGTTTGTTTGTGTTTTTTTATGATTGAACTTATTATGCCTATGCTCAGGTGTTGTAGGATCTTCTAGAACGAGTGCGTTTACCATCTTGCAAAAGACAAGTCAAAGCGAGTTCTTTCGTTTTAGAGTGAAGGAGATTAGAAGAGAATTCTCGCAGGAAAGATGCTTATTATTGGTTTAGAGCTTTTTAGTAACTTTATATTTGAGTGCTTTGTGTAAGAGAGTGTATTCAAGTCTCATTCAATAGAGTGTGTACTTCTTCCATGACTCCGAAATGGAATGACTAAGAAGTATTCCTAAGTATGAAGGAGATCTCCAAACTTGGTTTCCATGATTTAGGCTCAAGAATAATCACTTAATTCATTTATTAAGTATTTTATTATTTTAAGAAGAAGTGTTTTTGGATTATTTGTGAAATAAATTCATGCTAAGACTTATTCATCATGCTAGATGCCTTACAACTCACCCCGATATGGGATGAATGCAAGCACCCCATAGCATAAGGCTCTTGGCACATGAAGATGTATCAACCTTTATTATGTGTTTTTTGAGTTGTTTTGAGATGAGAGAGAGAATACTCAAATGAAGATAAAAGGAAAACTCTAAGGGAAACTAAGACCAATCCTATGAATTGTCACGATTGGGTGTCTTAGGGTTAGTGAGGTTTGAAGAACTCTAATCCTAAAATAAGAGAGAAGAAGAACAAGTTCTAACTCACTTCAAAGATTGAAGATGACATGAGAACTTGAAAAAGGATGAAAGAGATTACTTGTCGAAGAAGCATCAAATGCTCTTCACGAACACAAGTTGAAAGCTTAAAAGGTGAGGGAAGAAATTGGAATGTGGATGAACATCCACACTCTAATGAAGTACCATAGCCCCTGAAAATGTTAGAAAAAAAGTTTACAAGTAAAGGAATAAAAGACAATTAGGCATCACATAAGTCCTAAAGTAAAACTATGGTTCAAACCAAACCCAAACCTAAGATTAAAGGTACCTAAAGGTCACATGAATTCTAAAGTCAGTAGCAAATCTCTAAGATATCTTAATAACTCTAAGAAACCAAACACAATCCAACTAAGCACAAACTACACACTAAACACCAGATAAATTCAATGTGGAGTTAGTTAAGGAAGAATGGATGGTTATGCCAGATGAATATGTATTAATTCTTAATGAATGATAAAAGTCAGTAGCATACATTTATGAATGTCCTATAATGACTATCAAGGAGCATACAAATCATGTAAAGGAATGTTCAAGTAATAGAAGAAATAAGATGAAGAAGGAGTATAAAGAAGTGAACATGTATCACATAACATGAACATGTATGACAATTAAGATGAGGTTAGCATGCATGAATTAGTCATATCAAATGCATATGCAAGTCACTTTGAAACTAGTTGAGGAAAATATGTAAATTAGGTCAAAATAGTTCAAGTAAGCATATAAGTTATGAATGAATTTCATTAGAAATGTATGAATTGATTATAGGTCAGTGGCATACAATGGATGAGATGAAATTGGAATGCATGGATAGGCATTTATGATTCACACACAAGCCATGTTAACAATTAGGAGAGAAGAGAACAAGTTTCAAGTCAAACTAGTTCAAATAAGGATGCACTTTGAAACACAAAAAATGCCCAAATGAATATGGTCCAAAAAGTGACCTATAATTGTAATTGAGAACATAAAAGTGACCTACAATATGTAAGCAAACATTACCAATAAGAGTGGCATAAACGCCTCCTTATAATCTCATGTACAAAAAGCATTCTGAAATAGGACTTATAATCCCAAAAGGGAAAGAGAATAGAAAATAGATGAGAAAAGTTATGAAACCTGGACCCATAATTCACAAGACTAGAAATGAATCATACACAAGATTTGCATCAAAAGATCGATTAACATGCATAAAATGGTCATACCACACTCAAAAGATCAAATTATAAACCATCCTAATTACTCATTCAAATAACCATGAAGGAAGGGCCTAAAAATTACCTAAAAAATACACAATTCTCTTTAAGAAGTGTGAAATGATGTTTCCAAATATCATGAAAAAAATCAGAAGTAAACTAGGTCAATTAAAATGTTTTTTGGTGCCTTAAACAACATTAGTCCATTTTTACATGTTTTTGGAAGAAATTCCATAAAAAATTAAGAACAAAGGAAAATCACTTGGATAAAATTCTAAAAAATTATAAAATATCAAGGATCACTCATGAATTTATTTGGAATTTGTATTCAAGTGGAGCTATTTTTAATAATGTGATTTTATGAGTGTGAAAATGAAGAAAAAACTAAAGACTATGCATGGCCACTTTATTCACTTAGTCCACCCTGGAAATGAAAAAAAATAAAAAACAAAAATAAAGGAAAACATGGTGGATGGCTCCACCCTTCTCCCTTACACAAGTGGCGGGAGCCACAATGGTGTAGTGTGGCGGGAGCCACATTTCTTGTGGTAGGAGCCACTTAGATAATGGGTGGCGTGCGCCATCGAAACTCATATCTATTTTATTTTTTCTACCAATTACTATCCGCCATCTCATCGTCTTTATCAGTGTTCATGCAAAATTCCAGAAACCAGAACAACTACCACAACTACGATCAATTTCATTTCACGATATAACCATCAATATTCCACGAAATCAAACAAAATAAAACCCGAAATTGAAGTTCTCAAAACTAGGAACATGAATTCACCATCAATTTAAACAAACCAACATTGAATCATAGAGAAAAATGCCTACGAAGTTATGGATCTACACACTCCATTTAAAAGGATTTCACAGTTTCTAATTTCTATTCAACAGATTGCCTATATCACAATAGGACTTCAATATGCACTCCTCTGATGATCCAAATCACATGCCACTATCATGAATATGCAAGAATCATCATAAGCTTACCTTGTTCAAAGTGGAGATTCACGTACAGAAACCTCAAATGCTTCTTGCAACCTCTTCAAATCAATACCAAGACAAAATAAACGCCTTAACCTTTGGATCTTGAACAAAATCTGGAATTTGTGAAGATGATGATGAATCTTGATAAAAATGTAGTGGAAGTTTCACACAATTCCAATGCACACAATAGAGAAGTATGGTGGTGGTGATAGTGGTGAAGGCATTTTATGAAAATTCCCAAAAATAGAGAGAACGAAACTTTTATAGAGAAGAGAGAAAAATGAAGTTTATGGTCATTTTGATATCAAAAGTTTGGAAAGTGAATGTGACCTTCTGTTTTTGAGTTTATATATGGTGATTTTAGAGAATGGTTTAACACTAACCATGTTCTAAAGTTTGTTGTAAGCGGGGTTAAGAAAAATTAGAGGAAATGCGGTTAATGTAAACTGAGCATTGAGTTTATGATTAATCCCCATAGTATGATATGTTGAGGGTACATGATGAATGGTGTAGGTGATGTACAATAGCAATTTGTTTTCATATTTTCCTTTTTCCTTTTTAATTATTTGCACTCCTAAATACATCAATTAGTGGTAAATGAGCCATTTTTGTTCTTGATGATTTTTGTTTTTACATTTCTCACCCCAAATTACATCCTTTGGCTATTTTTGATAAAATCGGCCTGAAAAATCGGGAGTTAACTTTTCCCCGTACAATTGACTTTTTTCTAATTCGACTGATTTTCAATGATTCGACCGACTAAAGCCTTTCGGAATAAAATGGATGTTCAATACTTCTTTTATAGTGACCATACATGATGCCTTGAGGTATGAGGGCCCTGATGACTTGTGTAATTGAAAATATCACATCTTCTTATTTTAAGTAATTCTCCTTTTTCCTCTGAATATAGATTCCATGCTCTTCTGAATCAATGATGCATGTATGATTAGTTATGACCTAAATGCAAATGAACGAAGCATAAGCTACTTGATATTAGTAATAAATAAGAGGGAAAATTTTGGGGTGTTACAGTAAGGACTCCAAAAAAAGAGAAGACTTTAACTCATGTACAAAGCCCAACAAAGGAGAAAGCCAAGACTCCCATGAAGGAAAAAAAATCAAGAGCAGAATATGGCGACGTCTATCGTAGCTGAAAAGAAGAAGAACACTAAGGAAGATAATGAGGACAAGAAGAGAAATATAACAGAAGAAAATTAGGCCCCGAAGAGGAAAAGCAACAGGCATCATGCCTAGCTGGTATTTATTTACATCCCTTCTATGATGACAAAAAGTTTGGCATGTTGTGGTATGTCACGACTGTCATACCCCAAATTTGTCCTACATGTACCATTTTATTTTTCTGTCTAACCATATTCGAAAAATCCAAAAAAATATGTCATTTCAATTTGTTCAGTCGCTTGAGTTAGGATTTGCAGGGTTTGTCAGGGTGTGTGTGTTGTTGACTAGTGGTTTTTGGTGTTGTGACAATTCATCATATTTCGATATGTTATCCATTCTCATCATTACCTTTTTATTTTATTGTTTCATATACCCGATTTTATTCATATCTTTTCAAAGCTCAAAACTATTTTCTTTTATTTCTAAGCCCATTTTCATTTATCTAAGCCCATTATTCACACAAAAAATAAAATCATTTTTATTACTATCATTTCCTTTTTTTTATTATTATTATTTCTATTATTTTTATTATTTTTACTATTATTATTATTACTATAACATTTATTATTATTTTTATCATTTCCATTATTATTATTTTTCATAATACTACAAATTATTATTTTTTATCATCATATCCATTAATTATTATTTTCCATATTTGTTTTTCATCCTATTATTGTTATTATTATTATTATAGTTATTATTATTATTATTATTATTATTATTATTATTATTATTAGAATTAATATTATTTATAATTTCATTTTAACAAGCACTCAATTTCCACTTCATCACGCGCCATCGTCACACTTTTTCATATTACTATACAACTTTTTTCCAGCAAATATTTCTATTCTCCAGCACACATATTTACCATTTCATTGACCCCACTTCCACAATTATCATTCCTCATTCCCATGTGATCTATGCACCCTCACACAACAACCTGTAACGGACAAAAAAAAACACACAACAACTTTCCACAACCTGCAAATTCATTTAAACAAATTTCAGCCAGCTCACACACCAATTTTGACAACATATTCATTTTCAAACTTTCTCCCCAACTTCCCTCTTTTACCCTCTCATACTCTTCTATAAATAATCTCTCATTCTCACTCACAAAATAAGCTTGGATAACCTTGAAAAAATTCTGCAAAAACCAAATCAAAGCCAAGTTTCAAACCTTCAAAAAACCAGAAAAATACACAAAATAACCTTCTTCAATCTCTGTTCATAATTTCTCTTCAAAACTAACCTTGATTCACACCATAATAGAACCATAAACAACCTTTCTTCTTCACACTTCAAAAACCCTTCATCAATCCAAATTGTTCCTATTACTACTCAAACACCAAAAACCAGGAAAAAAAATATGAAAAGAAACCAGAGATGAAAAAACACAGTGCGAGCATAAAAATTGTAGACCAAATCACCACAACCATCAAACCAAAACCGACGCCAAACCGCTCGCAAAACCCAAACTCAAAAAACCATTCCCTTAAACTTCATAAAACCGAACAAAAAAACAGTGAAGCAGAGAGAAATCAAAACCAATGAACCGAAAACAAGAATGGCAGAGATGAGATCTGAGAGAATCACTGTGAAACCGAAACAATATGACGATGCAAACTCACCATCAAAATCTGAACAAGGTTGTTCTCTTATTTTACTTATTCGGTTAATATTTGTTGAAGGATTTGAGAATGTCTCTGTTGAAGGAGTATAAAAACACGGTTACCTTGCTAGCCCTTTTTCCTTTGTGTTTTGTTTAATCATTAAAGGGTATGGATACTTTATTGGGCTTTTAAGTTCATTCAGATCTCTAAGTGCACCCTATATTATAACTCATACACCGTCCTATACACTCTCTTAGTTTTTCTTCTTTCACTTAATTAATTGTTCTATTACTCTTTGATTTTGTTTTCTATATTTGTTTATATAATTATAAATAAACTCTATTTGTTTAGTTAGATCTTTAAAGTTTTTTTTTTAATTTTATTGTAATTTCTTATGGGCCGATGATATAACAAACGATTGATTTTGGTCTGATTTCATTAAATCGGAAAGAATCGGTCAATATGAGACCAAAGTAGTTAGATTTATTTTTTATCTATCATTTATTTTCTATTTTGTCAAATTAATTTAGTTTATTTTGTTTTTATCGGTTATTTTATTTTATGGTCGATGAACATAAATAGTCTTGAGATTCGTCGCAAGCCGACTCGACATCTCGATTAACTTATGAAACCATCTTTTTATTTAAATTATTTAGTTTATTTTATTTTCGCATTTTCAATACATAAATGCTCGACTCCTCATAGAGCGGTTCTAACATTGAATCAGTTCTAAGGTAGTTAAAGAGCTACATTTCGACGCTTCTGGTTAATAAAAAGGTCAAACGCCTCCGAATAGTTAAGACACCGCACACACGCTTTCTCTTGGGCAAAATACAATGAGACCCTTTTATTTCTCGCAATCCCGTGTAATTTATTTTGTACCCTTCTCTCATTCCTTTGTATGCACTTTTACTTTTTCCGCATTTATCGTTTAGATCGCTAGGAGCACCCTTAAGGACTAGTTTAGATTTCGCTTTAGTTCGCGAACCCTTAGTCCAACGCCAAGTGATTGAACTCACACACACTTCACTTTATTTTTTCAGTTATCGTTTCGTTTATTAGGATCCACCTAACCTTACGAGCCGAGCGCATTGTGCCTCTCTAATAAACAAATAAACCTCCATTTTGCATTCACCCGTAAGTCGAGCGCTTCGCGCATCACCATCAAACCTCAATAAAAAATCAAAATGTTTCTCTTAAATCCAAACCCTTGATCCAATGTCAAGCGGTCGTAGGTAAATAAAATACATTAATAATACGAGAAGAATTGTACGCCACGAGCCTTAAGTGGTAGAAAGGAGGACAACGAGCTCTCGTTACTCGCTCCGATTATTTTCGTCGCAAGACGCTCGTCTTTTTGGTTCGGAATGATCACCTCTACCCATAGTCTTTAGTTTAATTGGACTCCTAAATCCTTTCATCGAAGAAAGGTAATAAAACAAACAACCAACCATCCATAGTAGGCCGAACTACGAGGCTCTGACTTTCCCATTGCACGAGGGAGTACGTAAACTCTTTTCCCTTAGCAAGTAACTCATTAAGCATAGGCATTCTTTCGCGCGTGACAACTTATATGGTTTCTATCAAGTATGATGGATGCAGGGGGTGCTAATACCTCCCCCCTACATAACTGACTTCCGAACCCAGGCAATGGTTGCGAGACCTTTGTCTTCATCCTCTCTTTAGACGGGTTTACCTATATCTTCCCTTTCCCCTCTTGGGAATAAATGAGAATTAGGTAGCGACTCTCATGTCTGCCCAGTGTGCGGTTCTTATTTTAGATTGCAAGGTCGTATTTTTCGGGGTGCGACAACGACCACCTAATGATAGTGAAGACTCTATCTTCACTCTATGTTAGGGGGAGTGGCAACTTCTGACATAACTTTTCTTATCTTGTTTAAGCAATCTTATCTAATAATCTTTTAATTTTACTGTTTATTTTATTTATGTAGTTGCTTTGCTATTTCTACCAAGTTTTTATAATTAATGAAAAGTAGTTATTTTTATTTTACTGTTTTGTTTTTTCTCTTTATGATTTTTTTAAATAAACTCAATTCCCAGAATTTAAAAAATATTGTTTAATACTTCTGATTTAACCATGGTTGGACTGTTGATGTGTACTGGAAACAAGGCATGTCTAAAAATAAAATGAGATTTGTGTGCACTTTGTGAGCTCTGATGAGTATTGTCATGCCATATGTAGTCAGAATGGTAGTAAGTTTTTTAAAAGGGGATGAATGACTTTAAGTTTGAGAAAAGGGAGACTAGAGGACTTAGAAAAAGGAGAAACTAGTGAAATGGATAACATTATATGGGCTAATGTATTTACAAATGCATGTTAAAACAAACAAGAAAACTATAAATAAAATAAGAAAATGTCAACAAAATTCCAATGCCCGAAACTGGAGGAACAAATTCTTGTGCCTGGAACTAGAGGAATTATGGGTGTCTCACTCTTAGAAATAAATTAGACTCATCAAAATAAAGATCCAAATGAGGTACCCAACAAAAAGAAAAATTTAATTAGTTTAGTAGACCCCAAATATCTATATTCAAAAAGGCCTATAATTAGGATATTCCTCTTTAAATGTATGAAAAGCAACCCTCGGATAATAGGAGAAGTTGATCAACCCATTTGTTAAATAACTCCCTTAATGAAAATGTCTGGTATGACATAAATCGTCTCTAAATACACACACATACACACACATACACACACACACTTGTGTAATGAAAGAATTGGTTTAATCATTTATTGAGTTGTGCCAGTACCAGATACAATCCTACTGAGTGAAGAAAGAAGTATTTGATTTATGAAATGTGTTGGCCTTTGAGTTTGTTTTTGTTCTAAAGGGTTATCTGTCACATCACTTGAAGACAAGTAATAATTCAAGTTTAGGGGGTGTGATAACTCATATTTTGTGAGTTAATTAACCTTTTATACTTGAAGTTTTATTGTTTTCATTTTCATTTTAATTTAGTTTATTAGCTTAATATTACAGTTTTAGATAGTAAAGTATGGAGCACAATAGGTGCTCCCTTTTTGTAGTTTTATGTGTTTATGTGTCTTTACAGGAACCCATGACCTATCAAGTCCCGACACGCCAGGATAGCAAGAAGAACAAGTGCGCTTGGTCCAATAGGTTTTGATGGCAAAAGATGCTGGAACAAGTGTCTTCAAGTATGAAAGGGCTAGCAAGAGGGAATGAAGTGCATTGGGAATCAGCTTTTGAGCTGTAAAGCGAATAAAGAAAGATTGTGCACTACAAGATAAAACACTGACACATAGTATAAGACCAATAAGTCTGTAACTTCAGGTATTTCTTCATCTCCTGTTCCACAAACCTACTCTACATGTTTTGTCCCTTGCGTGCTTGGACACATTAACCCTAGGCATTTCAGAAGAAGAGAAAGGGAGGGAAAAATGATGAGATTATGGGCCAAATAAACAATCCCATGATCCAAGGCATATTCCTAAACCATATCTTGGTTGTCTGTAAAGGAGTCCAATGGTTCAATATACTTTACATGGTTATAAAGAAGTTTGTAAACACTTGAATGAGCGAGAGAAAAGAATGCAAATGAACCGACATATCATTATTCAGAGAAGGAAGATTCCTACTTCAGTTGGCACGACAAGCCTTAACTCTTGCTGGTTAAAGATTGCAAGCAGTGAACACTATTACTTAGGTTGAGTTTCTTAAGTGTTAATGTGTTTAGAAATGTTTGCTCTAGGAACCAATATGCTTGTAGTTATTAAATTGATTATGAGCCAAAACTATTTGTGTTGAGCAATGTGATGTTCATTAGTAATGAATCTTTATATTTATGATGTGTGTAGTGATTGATTTTAGCATTTGTGTTATTGTTATATATATATATTTAGTTTTGAGTTGATCACCTTATAACTAAGTAAATGCTTGTTAGTGTGAGGAACCCATTAATCAAGTGGAACTAATGCTAAATATGGTTGAAAATAGTAGGATAGACATATTCACTGGATTAACTACCTAAGCAATAAGGAGTTACAACATATGGGGAATGCAAAATGATATTTCAATGCATAATAGTAATGTGAGACTTAGGAATCTGTTCCTTACTATTCATGCACATGATTCAATGTTGTAAGAATACACACTTAAATTGCATTTTGTCCTCATTTTTCAAAACACATCCCATCATATTTATGTTAGATTTATACAGTGGTGTCGTACCTCGAAAAAAACGATCCTCGCGATGGACTTGGAAAAAAATAGAGTCTCCACCGAATTTAATTTTATTCCTAAGTGAATGGAAAAGGTAAATATAGATAAAACATAAGGGTTAAGAAATGTTCAACGGAACCAAAATTCTAAGTTCAGGAGTCAGTTACGTAAGATGAAGGTATTAACACCCCTTACATCCGTTGTACTCAATGGGAACCTCTTAGTCTAATATGCGATTGAATTTTAACTTATGTCTTTGTCTTCTTCTAAAGTTAAAGGTTTGCTAAGATTGTTTGTTTTAAGGAAAATGAATATTTTTTAATTATTGATATTTGTTATGGAAAGATGGTTAGTTTTTTCTTGGTTGTAGGTCAAGGTGTGTAGTGTAGGTATGTAGTAGTGATGTAGAGTTTTTGAGGCAAGTGGGAAGTTTGCTTGCAGGTCGTGTTGTCGTTGTTGGTACGGGTGTAGGGCAGGCTAGTTATTTTATGTAACCAATGTTGGTCTTTGAGGCTTGCACCACATTTGATGCGTGTTGCAAGTCTACTACTATGTGCTAAAAGAGAGTGCATAATTGTGTTTACATAGCAGGGTACAGCTTTGTCAAAAGGCTTTTTGGTATTGGGTTATCTTGAAGACTAGTTGCAACTTAACAAATTATAACTTATGGAAATCAAATTATGGAAACCAAATTACAACTTAACAAAAAAAACTAATTTATGTAAATTAGTTAAGACAAATCTAATTACAATAAATTAACAAACCTAATTTCTAAATATAAATTAAATCAAAATATCATATAAACTAAATAAATTAAGATTAAGATTAAGATTAAAATTAACTACTTTGGCTAACAAAATAAACTCATAAACTAAAAATAAATTAAAAATTAAAAGTAAACTAAATAAACAAAAATTGAAAGTAAAAGGTAAACTAAACTAAATAAAAATATGGAAACTGAAATCAAGATAAAAATGGTTAAATTGAAAATTGAAACTTAATAAAATATAAACTAAACTAGACTAAATTGATAAAAATAACAAGAAATAACTAGTGTGGAATGACAAAAATCAACTAAAAATACATGATCTAATGAATAATGAGATGTTTAATTATAAATTTAAAGTGAGTGACTGAATATCGACGCCCCTATTTAGGGTGTGACAGATGCCCCTATTTAATCTTCTGGGACCTGAAGGTATGAATATCGTCGATTTTCAGAAATTTAAGGTAAAAGAGTATTAAATATCAGAATACTTAGAATTTTGACCGAATGCAGTTGAAATGATATGATATGAATGCATTATGAATGTAAGACAGAGGCTATAATTTTAGCGGGAAGAAAAAGATGACACTACTGGGATTAGACACACACAACTGAAATAAAATTCATATGAGAATTTTCTTTTGATTGAAACCAGACGATAATTGTCTGCCAATCACAAGATAACTTAAACGAAATCCTTGAACAAATTCAACTTGGAGGAATCTACTACTGAGATTTAGAACCTCATTTGGAAATACCTTCTGTCGAGATATCAAAATGAACCAGAAATCTAATGTCGAGATCCTGGAAAGAAAACATCTTCTGCTGAAGTCTGCTGGAGATCTACTGCCGAGATTTACCAGAGAATCTAAAAACTAAATACCTTCTACCGAGGTACACTATGTAATTCCTAATGTTGAGGGTTAACTGAGAACACACTTGCTGCCAAGGTTTTGCTGGAAAATCTTCTGCCGAAATTAACCTAAGGATGCTACTGTCGAGACCATAAAAAGTAAATACCTTTTGCCGAGGTAGACTAGAAATTTTCTATCGAGACTTGCCAGAAAATAAAAGGAAACGCCTTCTGTCGAGGTTTGCTTAATGGAAGTAACTACAGATCATAGGGTGACTACTATCAAGTGTATGGTAGCCTAAACAAAGGTAATAAACTTGTTGGGGAATAACCACTGGCTACAATTAACATTGAGATAGATTTATCTGACGAACTCTTCCTGAAAGATAATCATTTCTTCATCATACTTCTCTTCAATACTTCCTCGTAAAGATGCTATAAGATGAAAGAAACTTCACACACAAACTTCTCTGTGGGTCATGTTCAGAGAGGCGCCATTTGACGTAAATTGAGGATTCACAATAAACTTCTTTGCTGAGGATAAACTAGATAGATGACATTTTTTGGAAACTAACTTCATACCAAACTTCTCCATTAAACTAGGAAGAATCCATTTCATAGAAAAATAACTTCATTATGCTTCTCTTCTTTAGAGAGATGCCATATGATGAAAACAACTTCATCATACTTCCCTTCTTCTAAGATGTTAATGACGGAAATAAACTTCACACTCAAACTTCTCACCGAGATTTGGAGGGACACCATTATGGAAAAAACAATATCATCATACTTCTCTTCTTCTAAGAGATGCTATATGACGAAAAAAACTTCACACTCAAAGTGATAAGTTTCCCTCCTCAATAGATTTGTCAGTCTTAAGCAAAAAGTGTATATCCTTTCTAATTCCCCACTGAGTTTTACCCTCCTGGAAGATTTTTTGCTTCAATTCTCCTTCCCACATTTGGATAGGATGAATCCCTGTTTGGTTTCATTCCTCATGGGTTAGTGTCTTATTTGACCGTTTCTCTCCAGCTTGTTCTTGGATTGAACTCAGTCTTCGGCAATTTTTAGGATTGAATCTCCAGATGAAAAGTGAATTTATTTTGCACCTTTTAAAACTTTGTCCCCCATTGAAGACAAACTATGTTCACCAGTAGTGTTGTTGCAACATTCTCTTGGATTACTTACTTGACAATAAATGGCATCTCTCCAAATCCCGGTGAGAAGTTTGAATGTGAGGTTGTTTTCGTCATATAGCATCTCAGAAGAAGGGAAGTATGATGAAGTCATTTTTTTCCTGTCAAACAACGTCTCTCCAAATCTCGGTGAGAAGTTTGAGTATGAAGTTTATTTTCGCCATATATCATCTCTTAGAAGAAGGGAAGTATGATGAAGTTTTTCTATCAAACGGCGTTTCTCCAAATACAACCATAGTGAATAAACATTATCAGTGAATGTAAAATAGACATGAATATGAATTCAACTATACATGTATGAATGTGTGTTATGTTTATGCTTATAAACAGACAAAATAGACACAAGAGATAATCTGGTGATGAAATAAACATCACAATGTAATCAGACACTTGACAAAATTCAACAAGATGGAAACATCACTGAAGACAGGACAAAGATATCCATCCATGTAACAAAGTCCTACTAGGAGGCTCGAGTCTCTTTGAGGAGAGAAAGATACTTCATTTGGGGAGAGAATCCAAGCAATCTTCTAACTTCAAAAATCCATCGAAATGAACAACCATACTAACTCTGTTTGCCTTAGGATGAAGTAAATTTGTACTCCGGTGGGGAAGAAAACCACATTTAATCGGAGAAACTTGCATCAGTGTCTTTAAACTCTTGGAGAGATTTATCGAATCTCAACGTAACTGCCCCAGATTGACTGTATTTGGCACAAATGAGTCTTCAATATTTGTCCTTTAGGGATGGTTAGACTGTGTAGTCAACAAATTGGGAAATAACTTGCCCCTGTTTAGAAAAGTCTTCAGGTAACATGCCCCTGGGAATGATCATTCTTTGAAATGGTTGTCCATTTACTCATCAGAGTTTCAAACCTCAAAAGGTTAAGCTCATCACTAGTACTCATATGTAAGCCTCTATGATACTAAACAATGTTAGTGAGAGAAAAATGTTAATGTTGAGACTGCTAAGCAACACACATGTTTGTGTCAAAGCTTTTTTTTGAAAATATATCGTAATAACTTGTGAATGAGTCACTAGTTAGGATATGACAATAATGATTTTTACAATGCCAACACAAATTTTGAGCATTGCTCATGGAAGTCAGGAAATGTTATCTCATTGAGTATGCTTTTGAAATAAACCCTACTTTAATTAGGACTTTTGAGGGTTGTAACGTGGTTTGGTTCACGGTTTATGAAATAAAGGATAAAAGCTCAAAGTTTATTTGGTACCCACCCATTCTCCGTGATGTTCTCCAATCCTATGTTCAGTTAAATTGACACATACATTTGTCTTGACAATGTAAAAGTGAAGATGATGATCCAAGGTTCACTTGAAATGGCAGTCATCTTATTTTTCCTCCATGGATATCGATGACCCTTTGACTGTGGTATGGTGGTCGCTAAATCTTATTTTTCATGAAGTTGAGGATTTGAGGGCCTCTTTAGACTGACTTTCTCTATTTGGTCCCTAAATTTTTCTTAAGTTTCCTTTTTGGGTGTTCGACTTAGCGGGATTTTCTTTTCCTTTTTATCTTTTTTTTTAAATCTTTGGAAGGCTGGAAATTGTGACTGTCAAGTCATTGATTGTAGTGAATTCCCAGATGGGATGTTTCATCTTATAGCTTGAATGTGTATCCAGATTAACTGAGCACTACCCTGCCCCAGGTTAAGCGTAAGGGTTTTGATCCGAAGGAAACTCCTAATTCTAGGATCAAAGTGGTTAACTAAGTATTAACTCCTTATCTCTTCAGTGTTTGGGAATTTGAAACAATGCATATACATCATCATTTGGGTTTTAATAAAAAAACATTCAACTAGAGAATTTGCATTTTAATTTCGTCATCCTCCCCTCAATTCTCTGATTGGACAAGAGATGAGACAATGTTGGCATTATAAAGCAGAAAAAGCAAATTATGAGTGAATACGAATGGAGGATTTCAAGACAAATATATTCATTGTATTAATCATTCAAAATAAATAATTTCTTACATGCCAAAAACAAATGAATTAACAAACATAGAAAAAAACATATGAGAAAGCAGCGAATGAGCTAAATATCTTAGAAGACAAACTTCAGAGCATCAATCGACCAAGTGAATAAAGGAACTTGCTCCATGTTCTAACTTGAATTTTGGGATCACACATTTTGAGTCTTGATATTTATCAGCATAAAGGCGTTCTATTCATAAATGGGCTTCCTTCCTTGAAGGTCAACACGTTATCGTTGATCATCTCTTGAACCATTTCTTGGCAGACCTTGCACTCCTCAATTGAATGCCCCAGTACTCCATCATAAAAATCACAACTAGTATTTGGATTGAACCAATGAGGGTGAGATCTCATGGCTATGGTCTTTCTGGGTGTCATCGCTGAGTTTCGGGTAAAATAAGACCATAATTGATTGTAGGTCATTAGGATTAGATCGGACCGGGGAGTCTCTCTTGTTGGACTATTCTTAGGACTCTGTTGATTCTGGTTCTGATTCCAATGTTGGGGATAGGGCACTGGAGCTTGCAAGATTTCAGGAGAATCCCTAATTGCATCAACTTCAAAATTTCCTTCCTCTTGGGAATCACAGACAGACTTATCTTCAATCGCTTGGCAATTTGAGTCTTCCAAACCACCTTGAATTCTTCCACTTTAGAAAGCGTTTTCGATGTTTATCTGACTTTCACAATTTTAGAGAATTCTAAAGGCACAACGCCTACCATCTCTTCCTAGTAAGAGTCTAACAACATTCTTAGAAACATTTTGGACAATTCTTTCTTTGAAAGTGGTGGATGAACTTAGGCTGCCAATTATTTCCCCCGATGTGCATACCTGAAAGATTTGTTGTATTTCTGACTCATGCCCATCAGTTGATCAATGTGTGGAGCCATGTCCATATTGTAATTTTATTGCTTCACAAAAGCGTCAGCTAGGTCTTCGCAAGTCTGTATACGGTCCCTTTCTAGCTTCGTATACCACATCAAGGATGCCCCACATATACTTTCTTGAAAGCAATAAATCATCAGCTTATCACTGTCGACATGAGCAGTCATCTTTCGAAATAACATCGTCAAATAATGTCTTGGAAAACTAACACCCTTGTATATTTCAAATGTAGGCATTTTGAAATTTGGGGGAATAATCACGCCCGGAACTAGACACAAGTCATGAGCCTTTAAACCAAATGCATTAAGTCCTCTCATTATTTTCAATTATTCCTTGAGATCACAAAATCCTTCCTCGATTTTCACAACTCTTGGATTATTTACCTTTGTCATAGGGTCGACATTCTGAGATCGAGTAACACCCATTCGTTGAGCATTTTCGTTAGGAGGAAAATCATACATCAGGTTGGTCATTACAGTAAATCTTGGCATGGAATCAACATCCTCTGCCATATCTGTTGTTCTTCAGTGACTACTTCGGGCTTGATACAAATGTCGGGAAATCAGCGAACTGGTATAAGGATATATGAGTGAGTTTTTTTATTGGGAGATGATATGTAATGTTGATGAATGCAAATGCAATGATATGCAAATGAATGCAATGCTCAGAATCACAAGTACAATCAATTCTGAAGTTGGAGTATGGAGGCAGGATGTTCAGATCTAGGGTATCACGAGTAACTCATAACATCCTAACATGTAAGTTTTATAAAGAAAGTTCTAAGTTCTTTACCCACAAAAATGGCTCACGTGATAGTTTCTATGGTGATGGATTGCAGGTACTCAAGGTTGTAACACCCACTTATCCCAATTAAGTAAATTAACTATTTATTTAAGAAAAATCAGAGTTTTCATCAAAAGTAAAATGTTACTTTTTCAACAAAAATATAAATATAGTTATTTATTAAAACAGCGGAAAATATCTTTTTATTCAACAAACGACAATTCGCCACAAATCCACAATATTCATCAATACTCTTGATTTACAAATTTCAAGAAAACGTGATACGTAACTATTATTAACAAGAGTAATTAAACAACAAGTATCCTCATTTCCCATGTTACGTATCAGAGCGACTCCTAGGACTCGACCAAAAACTTATACTCCGAGCGTACTCAAGTACCTGAATCATCTGTACTTCCGAAGAAGCACAGACGCAACCAAACAACAAAGGGGTGAGAAAACAATTCAATATATTAACGGTGCAAATAACATCTTACGGGGTAATCTCACCTCTATTCATCAAATACACATCATACATCATACAATTAATCAATATCTCAAATAGTTCATCAACACATATCATACATCATTAATTCAATCAATGCAAAGTGACTCAATGACACAATGCAAATGCGGTACCGACTTCATCAAATGTCCATCGATTCGGACCGGATGCATCACTTACGCTCCTACTGAGACATAATCATCCACCACCCATTGATTCCCAATGAATCCGAATAATCACTTACGCTCCATCTGAGACATGATTATTCCCACCAACATGTATGCGTATGCAAAAACTCGATTACAACATACATTTCAAACCATATATGAATACAGTTATATCAATATGATTCTCATGATCTTCATCAATCATCACACATCCCATCACACGGGTCACATAAATAATCAGACAATATTCACACATATTATCACTACAATTCATATGGTTCATCATCAAGAGTCATATAAATCAACATAAGCACATATCTCCCTACACACTAATTACCAATTATCATATCCTATGAACTCCTCATTAATTCCACTCCCAGTCATCTGCTACATATTTTCTAATATAACATGATCCTTCTGATCCTCACCGCTACCAATCCTTACATCACGGGGTCTACGTCAAGCATATAATTAACAATGTTACTAATTAACACGGTCATCATGATATTCATCAGTTATCAACCGTTTCCTCATATAGTTCGTACAAGACTTATAATAAACATTTCCATCATCAACACCTTTTAATTGACCTATTAATAAAGTTATACCATCCACAATAATCATATAAAACTCACACATTAATTGTCGGTTGTCAAGTCCTATAGTTACACATGAATGTTATCCTCAAGGCCTTAGACTAATGGTACAGTTATCAAACAAGAAATCGGGACAAAACCATCTTAAATTGCAGAAAATTTCTCAAAACAGAGGCCTGACACGGCCCCCGTGTCCCCTGACACGGCCCATGTCACATGGCCTGATTCCTCCCTTCAAAATTCAAAATTTCTCAAAATACAGCAGGCTGACACGGCCCCCCATGTCACGTGACACGGCCCGTGTCAGGCCACCTATAGACAAAAATCCAAAGCAGCAAAATCATCACTCAACGAGTAGCCTGACACGACCGTGTCAGGAGCCCTGCACCCAAAATTCAACTTTTTCCAAAAATCACTTTTCTTTCCCAATTTCATACCAGTTCAAATTCTACCACTTATATCTCACTTTTATCACCAAAAACACTCCAAATATTGTCCTTATACTTATTTTATACATCTAATCCCTCATTATCTTCTCAACCTAACATCACAAATTAAATTAGGAAAATCCTAGGTTTCTCTTCCTCTTCTCAATTTACATCATCAACAACAACATTCATGACCAAGTTCTCATAATACACATATCATGCAATTCAATTATCAAACTTCAAGCATATACAATCAATAATCATAATATTCATACTCATATTATGAACTCATCAACAACAATCAAATTCATACAATCCCTAAGAGAGTAAGGACCTCTCAATTACCTTTTCATGTTAGATCACCAATAAAGAACCCTTTCTCCCCTTACCTCGAATTCGATGAATTCCTTGCAAAGCTTTTATCTTGGAGCTTTAAGATCCTTCATCTCCCTTCTCTTTTCCCTTTTTTCTAGAGCCCTCTTTCCTTCATCAAAAGTACGATAATGAGAAAATGCATCATGTTCTCCCCTTTTCATAATATAACCAAATTACAACCTTGCCCATCAAACCTCCAACTTATTATTTTATTTTATTAAATAATAATATTATAATAATAATACCACCTTATTATATTATCATTATTTAAATAAAATATTTCCTCTACTTATTATTCCAAATACACCACCATACTCTTAATATTTATTTTATAAAAATAATTTATAAAATCGGGGCGTTACAAAGGTCACGGACGCTAATCATTCTAACATCCTACCATAGGCTAGCTGCATTATGACGATAATAATGAGAAGTTCTACCCTTAGAGGAGTTCTCATGCTAGACTCACAAGGGGCGAGCCCTCGGAGACTAACACTACACAATTACCGATGTAGAAACTGGTTCTAAGAATGGTTCCCAGAGTCACGAGCCCTTCATGAATCAAGTCATGCAACAGGCTAGCTGCGTTACAACAAAATCTACGAATATGTCTACCCTCGGGGGAAGCTTTCATGCTAGGCTCATAAGGGGCGAGTCCTTGGAGACTAACATTAATTACTTCCAAATCTAAACTTAGGTGTTCCCTCTTCTTTTTCCAAGGCTCGGGTGTAGACCTTTACTTGTGATATCATCCCAAGATCCAACGGATAAATATGATAATAAGCATTATAATAAAGGAAAAAAATGATAAAAGAGCAAAATAAACAATCATAAAAATAACAAACGAAAAGAAGACAATTAAGACAACTCAATAAACAAATGCAGGGTTAACTAAGTTAGGCTCGACTTTCTCTCGCATGGAGCTAGTGTCCTCAGCAGATTCGTCAGCTGTCATACCTCGAAAAATACGATCCTCGCGATGGACGTAGAAAATACAACAGCGTCTCCACCGAATATAATTTTATTCCTAAGTGAATTGAAAAGGTAAATATCAATAAAACCTAAGGGATAAGAAATGGTCATCGGAACCAAAATTCTAAGTTCGGGAGTCGGTTACGCAAGAGGAAGGTATTAGCACCCCTTACATCCGTTGTATTCAATGGGAACCTCTTAGTCTAATATGCGATTGAATTTTAACTTATGTTTTTGTCTTCTTCTAAAGGTAAAGGTTTGTTAAGATCGTTTGTTTTAAAGGAAATGAATATTTTTTAACTATTGATATTTGTTATGGAAATATGGTTAGTTTTGTCTTGGTTGTAGGTTTTATTAGGGTGCTCGCCAAGGGTTAAAATCCTTGTACCTATGTATTCCCTTGTGCAATGGGAAAGTTAGATCGTAGTTCGTGTTATCGTTGTTGGTACGGATGTAGGGCAGGCTAGTTATTATATGTAGCTGATGTTGGTCTTAGAGGCTTGTACCACATTTGATGCGTGTTGTAGGTCTACTACTATGTGGTAAAGGAGAGTGTAGAATTGTGTTTACATAGCAGGGTACGGCTTGGTCAAAAGATTTTGGTATTCGGTTATCTTGAAGACTAGTTGCAACTTAACAAATTACAACTTATGGAAATCAAATTATGGAAACCAAATTGCAACTTAACAAAAATAAAAAAATAATTTAAATTAATTAATTACGACAAATCTAATTAAAATAAATTAACAAACCTAACTTCTAAATATAAATTAAATAAAAATATAATATAAACTAAATAAATTAAGATTAAGATTAAAATTAACTACTTTGGCTAACAAAATAAACACATAAAGTAAACTAAACTAAATAAAAATATGGAAATTGAAATCAAGATGAAAATGGTTAAATTGAAAATTGAAACTTAATAAAATACAAACTAAACTAGACTAAATTAATAAAAATAACAAGAAACAACTAGTGTGGAATGACAAAAATCAACTAAAAATGCACGATCTAATGAATAATGAGATGTTTAATTAAAAATGTAAAATGAGTGACTGAATATCGATGACTCGATAAAAATGCGTTAGATGAATGAAAAAAGTCCGATCAAAATTTAGGGTGTGACAACTAGTAAGTGGATCATTGTTCAACACGTTATATATTGTTAACTTATCTTGTTAAGTATGTTATTCTCAACTTGTGTGAAAGAATCATATCCTAATCATTATTATTGTTACCCTTGCCCATGCTAATTCACAAAATCATAAGCAAATCAAGTTAAGTTATACCACTCCATATGGGTTCGACATCCATATTATATATTATCACTTTCTACAATTAAAGACCATGTATACTTGAATGTAGTGCCTTATTTAGTCCCAACAGTGCTTCATTTTAATTATGTTAATTTATTATGTAATTTTCCATTTATGTGTATCTTAACCCCTTATACTTTTGTTGTTGATTTGTTTCATGACATATTGCACATATTTTTTGCATTTGGCATGCGTTGTATCTCGTATATTTGTGGTACATTTTTCTTATTTGATGTATATATTTCTTAGCTAGGTATACCTTTGTTTCTCTAGATTACTTTATGTTTTAGAGAGATAAGCTCTCCCTTATTTCTAGGTTTTTTACTTGGTGGTTATTGAGGCCTGGTTCCACATGATGGCTTGGAAACAAGCCAGGCGTAAAGTCTTTAAGAAACTCACACCAAAATGGGACACATTTTCTAAATTGAAGGAGCAACATTCATTAGGGGATTTAGACATTCACTCTATTTTTTTTCTCATAAATATGGATAGGATCAAAGCAGCAGACATTTTTGAACTTTTTGATTGTATTGGAGATGTTGTTGAAGTATTCAATTCCATTAAAGAGGAACAAAATTGGTAAATAGTTTGGATTTGCTAAATTCAAACATATGGAGGATGTTATGATGCTGGCAGTGTGTAAACACCCCAAATTTTCCCTCACTCATTTCACCATGGCTTGTGATCTTTTCATATTGCATAAATTCAATCATAGCATCTCATACTACAGTTTTGCTTCACTGCATTGATTCAAAGCCATCTGCATCTAGGGTTTGTGATCTGAGCCTTTCCTGAGCCATCTGAGCCATTCCAAAGGTCTTTAAAAATCTCAAGAGGGTACATGTATGTTCAAGCATCATATTATATCCTCCAAAGATCAAGGAAGTCAAAAAAATCACAAGAACTAAGAAAGGCATGGAAGCAGAGCCAGGTTTAACTGCAGATGACCTAGAATTAGGGTTTTGGTTTCAGAGGCCATAACTCCAATTTTTTTGGTCATTCTTGTTTCTATTGGTCTCTATATGATATGAGGATCATGCATATCAATTTTCATGAAGAAATTCAATGGGGAAGGCATCTAATCACAAGATGACTTCTTGAGCAAGTCAGTACAAAATCAGGGCATCTGAGGCCCCCAATGACCCAACCAAAGGGGTTTCTCCATCATTTTGAATATGTATGATCTTTATTTGATCATAGAAGATGTTAGAAGTTTACAAAATTGAGGAATTTCAAGCCATTTGCAAAGTTGTCTTTTTGGGAAAGTGACTTATAATGAAAACTTGCCATTTTGGGAAAGTTTTTCAACCTCCTCTTTTTGATTCAAAAATGCTTCAAATGAAATATATTTGGTCATGAAAGTTGTAGATTGGATCCTCCCATTTTAAAAAAGTGCAAGAACTCATTCTAATTCATTTTAGATCAAAAGTTATGGCTTGTCAAAGTTGGACAAAATCACTAAAATTTTACTTTTACACCAAAGAGGGAAACTTGCAAATTCTCATGCCAAGCATTCTCATGACTTCAAAATGACTTCTAAGCATCACATAAGCATAACACATGACTTAAAATTCAGAATGCACCAAAGAATCACTCATTTTCATGCCTTGATCATTAAGAAATCTCAAAAGGGCCAAAGGTTCACAAATTTGCAAAACCACACATAAGCTTCAATCCACTTGCAAATTGGCCCCAATCTGAATTCCATGGTTGCCCTTGATCCTTGTTGCGCAGGACACCCCATTGTCCTTGGACTGCCATGACCCATACCTCAAAGGACACCTAACCTTGACTTTTGGCAAAATGAACCATACCAATCAGCATAGCCCACACCAACTCCACAGACCTATCACAACTAGATAAGTGGACAAAATGAGACTCAAAGCACACAAGAGGCAAGCCTGAAACACAGCATCACCATAGCTCACAAAAATCTCTCCTTTTTCATTTTCTATCGAATCTCTCAACTCAACAACTCAAACCTAAAACTTCTTCCACCATTCATCTCAGAATGCATCACTGATCACAAACCACCCTTTACTTTGCTTTAAAAGCCATCACACACCAAATACGATTTTTCTCCCCTTTGGACTGAACTAAACCAATCTCACAAACTAGCCACAAAAAACTTCAATCAAACATCAAAGTTTCTTCAGGGAGACTGTCGCTCCCGACAAATGACACCAGGTCAGATGAAGGTACAGACGCGAACGGTCGGCGAAGGGAACAGTGAGAACACACAGCCGTGAACTCACTGGAGAATGAATAGAGTCGCCAGCTAGGCATTTTTATCCCGGAGGAAAGGCAATGCTGCATAGACCTAGAAAAGGATGGATAAGACGGTTTGCGAACCAGAGAGACTGAGAAAGGGGGTTGGTTACAACCTGGGAAGGTATTAGCACCCAGATTGTCCGCCGTACTCGACGGGATCCACGCTTAAAAGATTTGTGTTTTAAAGGGGTAGTGTCAGTGCAATCTGTGTGTAAAATAGCTGGAAAGCAATATGTACAGGTGTCAGTGTATAGTGTATAAGTGATGTGAAGTATGAAAGTGTCAGTGTGAGATCAGGAATGAAATGCTCAAGAATATGAGGCTAAAGAATGAAGCTGGAAGGAGGGGGAATATACAGAGACTTTTGTTCGATAACTGTTAAGTTATGCCTACGTATCCTCTCGTGCAATGAGGAAGTCAGAACACCGTAGTTCGACCCAAAGAGACTGAAAGAAATTGACTTGTGAACTGCCTACTTGCCTATGCTCAAGTGTATGACCTGTCTGGCTCAGGTGCTTACTGTCTTGCATTAGACGGAAGAAGCAAGTTCTCGTTTGTGAGTGAAGATGATGAGAAAAGAATCCCGAAGGAGACGATCACTGTTTGTTCTTGTGTTTTCAGTCTTTTATTTCTTTTTGGAGTTTGTCATAAGATAATGAGCTTAAACCTAAATCAATGGATTTGGTAAACTCATCACATCATCCCTCTGATTAGGGGTAATGAGAATTACCTTAAGTGTGAAGTCAGATTCTCACACTTAATCACCTTTGATGTAGGGTTAAGATCATTAACCTACTTGTGATTAATTAGATGTTTTTGGTGTTTTTGTTTAGTGTTGAGTAATGAGGTTAAGCCATAATCAGGGATTTAACAGGCTCATTACACTATCCTAAAAGAAGGATAATAGATGAGGGTGTTTAAGCTGAGGAAGGATCCTCAGCTTAATCCATGATTAGGGATTAAACCCATGACAGAACAAACCTTTGATTAAGTGGATTTTATTAATGATATGATGATGAAGTGTTTTTTATGATTTGTAAGACAACTTGAGGGGGACTTGTCCATTAACTTTAGGGTTAGTCCTTCTTAACCAATTAAGGAAGAATTAGAACCCTAATGCAAGGCCCAAGTTACAAGTGTAATGTCTTGATGATTATTAGATGGATTAATTAAGAGAGTTCAACACCTTAAGGGTCCAAGACTTAGGATTAAAGTTATACACTCCATCCTAAAAGAAGGATGCAGGCATGATCTTAATCACAAAGTCTTAAAGCCTTGAGGGTTTAGTCCCTGATTATGAGGTGAGAAGAGATGACTCAAGGAGAGACACAAAGGTAAAAAACTATGGGGAGACTAATCAAAACCCTAATTCATTATCATGCTTGGTTGATCCTAAGGTTTGTGAGGTTTCAAGAAACAATCTTCAGATGAACCACCAGGAAGCAGATGAACAAGATCAAGAGAAGCAAAGTGACTTGCTTCATTCAAGAAGTCAAGTCACTTGAAGAAAGAAAGTGGGGGGAACAAGAATGAGCAAGCTCAAACTCAAACACATATAAGAATGCAGCAAGGTATGCAAAAGAGATGAAAGGAAAGGATATGAGAAGTGAAGGCAAATTCACTTCTCAAGTTTACTTACCACCTGAAATGTTAGAAAGAAATGCAATGCCATGCAAGATGAGATGTAATGACATGATACAAAGCAAAACCAGGAGCATACACATGATGATTATGATGTTATGAAGTGCTGCAAACATGAGACAAGACATTGAGATGTTCATACAAGATTATGAATGCAAATGATGCAAGTTTAGAAGCATGAACAAGCATGAAATGTTATGAAACATACAAGACAAATGGCATGGCAAATATGTAATGCAATGATCAATGATGCTTCATACATGTCTTAAGATGTTAAATGAATCATAAGAATGCACAAAATGCAATGACAAGTCAAATTATGCAAGGAAATGCAAGAATGATGCAAAGGGAAAGCCCAAATTAGGGTTCATGAAACAAACATCAAACACAAACCAAAAACAGAAGCAAACCCTAATATGAAAAATGGAAAATGGTACCTAAAGAAACCCTAGACCTATAATGAATCACTGCCCAAAGGGGAACTCTCAACTCTCAACCAAACTCAAGTTATGAATCTTGCAAGTTATTAGGGTTTTTTAGGGTTCTCAACAAAACAAATGCCAATCAATTAGAAAATGCAAGATCAAATCTTGGCCTTTTTATCCTTGAAAGTACATGTCAAATGGAAAACAATGCAAAAAGAATCAATGTCTCAACCTTTACCAAAAGACAGAAATGAATTTTCAAACATATGATCAAAATAATGCATAAAATGTGATTTAAATCAATGAAAAATTCTCAAGATGCATCAAGATCAAAAAAGAAATTTGGTTTGAAGGTTGGACAATGTTTCTAAATGTCTTAGAACATTTCATGAATTTTTTTGTAATTTTTAAATACCTAAAAGTATTTTTAATTAATTAATTCTCATTAATCAATTAAAAATAATCTTTTAAATATTTAAAAATACTTTTTTAATGATAAAAAATAAAATAAAAATATTTTTGAGTCATAAAAATTAATAAAACCTTAAAGAAAAAGTTTCATAATTTTTATGATTTTTTTGCTATTTTAAATAATTGATACAAATTAAATGAAAATAAATGAGTTAAAAATTGAATAAAAAGAGAAGTAATCAGATTGGACGCGTGAGATTGATTCTGGGGATAAATTCATTGACCACGCGCCACATCCAATGGTCCACGTTTGAACTGACTAAATTAAATAAATTAAGATTAATTAACCCTAACACGTGGATTAGGGTTAATCAAACACATCTGGGCCACTCAATCTGGAGGGAAGTCAACAAGTCAGCGCATATCCACGGCCAGCATTCAAACTGTCATTAATTATGGGATTAAACCCTAATTACATTCAGGTGGCCGGAGAAGACCTCCGGTCATCTTCTCCGGCTAGAGGGTCACCTGAAAATCTTCAAGATCTCTCAAAACGCATCATAAATAAAAACTAAGCTATGGGAAATGATCCCCAACACCTCACGAATTAAAACCCTCTCTCAAAACAAATTTATCTAACCTAAACAGGCTGAATCGAAGAAAACAAATTCTAGGGTTCGTGAGCTTCAAACAGCAATTAAACTCTCAAAACGCAACCATTTTCAAAACCAATGGTACCAGAATGACCAGCAAGACATGTAGAGCAAGTTTGTAACAATCAAATTGATTTCTGGAAAAATTAATTTGGAGCTACCTGAGATTTGCAACCTTTGATTCTGGAACTTTCAGGCCTCTTCTCCTTGCTCAATCTGCTCCTCTTGGTCCCCCAAAGTTGCTTGAATGCTCAAATGGAATTTATATTTGTTGGATGATGAGTTTCGAAGAGAACTGCTTCTGCTCAGTCAACAATGGCAGATGAGTTCTTGGCACTTTCAGGCTGTGAAGAAGGGTTGTTTATGACCTATGAGGTGTGTTGAGAAGGCTTGTGGTGTTGGTTGATGTGTTTGTGGCTTGTAGAGAGAGATTCGATAGAATCTGCAGCATGAAGGTGAGCTATGGCAGATGGGGATTCAGGGTGTTTTTGGCTTTGTTTCTTGATGCTTTGTGTTCTATAGATCAAGGTGAGATGAATGGAGGCAAAGGTTTGGGTGTTTGCAGGCTGTGTAATGAAAATCGAAGGAAGTTGCAAGTTGGGGTGTTTTTGTGTAAGTTGTGAATGGTGTGGTTTCAGCCTTTGTTTTTATGTGATATGGCTAGCAAAATGAATGAATAAAATAATGCAAGTGGCTGTGAGATGTGACTTGTACTTTATGGATTGGTAGATCAACTTTTGCTCAAAAACCACTTTTGTGTAAGATAGGGCATGGCATGATACTAGGCAAGGACAACTTGGGTTCTGGCGCAGCAAAAGGTGAGGGAGAGGCTAGCCCAAAGTCAGCAGCCAATGTCATAAGTTGGTGAAGTAGTCATGAGTGAAAATGCAAGTTGGCTAGCTTTATGGTTTTCCATGGAAATGCCTTGTTACATGAACCAAACCATGAGCAAACTTGGTCCATTTCTGATTTTTGTGACTTAGAGAACATTCACATGCTGGTTTGACATGAATTTGAGGCAGCAATCATGCATTGATTCAAGACTTAGCAAAATTCCACTTGGTGCATAACTTGAAAAACAATGATTTTTGGCAACTTTGCATGGCCATAACTTTTGATCCAAGAAGAGTTTGATCATGTTCTTGTACTTTTTGAAAAGGGAAAGATGAGATCTACAACTTTCATGACCAAAGTTTTTTCATTTGAAGCCTTTTTGGATCATGAATCAAGGCTTGAAAATTGACCTAAAATGGTGCATTCTTGAAAAGTCAACAAAACCCAAAAAGTCAACTTTTGCAAAAACCCTAAATTCTTGATTTTTATGAACTTCAAACTTCTTCCATGATCAAATAAAGATCATATACACTCAAAATGATGAAGATCACCCATTGGTTGGGTCATTGGGGGCCTCAGATACCCTGATTTTGCACTGACTTGTCTGAAAAGTCAACTCTTGATCAGATGACTTCCCCATGGAATTTCTTCATGAAAATTGATATGCATACTCCCTATACCATATAGAGACCAATGGAAACAAGAATGACCAAAAAAATTGGAGTTATGGCCTCTGAAACCAAAACCCTAATTTTCAGTCAACTGTGCAGTTCATCCTGGCTCTGCATCCACTCAAACCCTAGTTCTTGTGATCCCTCTACAATTTTGACTTTGTGAGGATGTAACATGATATAAGAACACACATGGACCCCTTTGAGTTGATTGGTTGCCTTTGGAATGGCTCAAGATGCCCTGAGGTTGCTCAGATCACAAACCCTAGGTGCAGATGCCTTAGAAACTATCCAGTGAATCAAAATGAGATATGAGATGATATGTTTTGTGTATATGCATATGAGATGATCACAAGCCATGGTGTGAATGGGTGAGGGCAAATTTGGGGTGTTTACAGCTGCCCCTATTCAAACATGAGTTAGCTGTGCAGGTTGTAAGCGACGGCTTAACAGGCAAACAAGATAACTTGTGGTTGAATACCAAAGACAGTCCAAAATTTGCACTCACAGAAATGAAGAAGAAAAGGGATATAGATTGTAAAAGCAAAATAAAGTATATTGTAAAGTGTGGGCGACGGAGGACGACCGTCGAGCAGAGGATGACTGCTGGGTAAAGTGATATGTGAAGTAAAGCGATGACGGGGACGGCCGACATGCTGGTAAAGTGTATAAGGCAATGACGGGGACGGCCGACATGCTGGGGATAAAAGGTAAAGCTAAGACGGGGACGGCCGACTAGCTGGGAAAATAAAATATCATGATGGGGACGGCCATCAAGATAGAGCTGCAAAATTCTGAGGATTAATGAAACATGACGGGGACGGCCATCAAGTTCATAAAGGTAAAGTAACCAACGATGGGGACGGCCATCGGGCTAAAAAGGAAAAGGGACCACGACGGGGACGGCCATCGGGTTAAAGAATAAATGAAATAAACAGATGATGGGGTACGGCCATCAAAGGTGAAGGACGATCACCTAGCAGGGGACGGCTGCTCTGTTGGGTATAAAAGAAATATGATGGGGACGACCATCAAAGGTGGAGGACGACCACCTGGCAGGGTACGGCTGCTAAAATATCAACGATGGGGACGGCCATCGGATAGAAAAGGTCAACGATGGGGACGGCCATCGGACGAGCATGATGGAGAATGACCATCAAGAAGTGGAGGACGACCACTCAGCAGGGGACGGCTGCTCTCAAAGTTTATCATAACACAGGACGAGTGTTAGATAACCAAAATCAACAATGGGGACGGCCATTGGATAAAGTGATGAAGGACGATCATCAAAAGGTGGAGGACGACCACCTAGCAGGGGACGGCTGCTAAAATCAACGATGGGGACGGCCATCGGATGAGCATGATGGAGGACGACCATCAAGAAGTGGAGGACGACCACTCAGCAGGGTACGGCTGCTCTCAGAGGTATCATAACACAGGACGAGTGTTAGATAAAAAGAAAATTTGTTGGCAATCTACTGGGGAGATAGTAAACACGGACGAGCGTTTACATCCAAGAAACAAAAGGTATAAGTGTTTGGTATTGTGTATAGATTAAAGGTGCGGACGAGCATCCTTAAGACTATGATACGGACGAGTATCATGTAGAAACAAACTGACACGTGCTCAGAGCTGATGATACGGACGAGTATCAAATGGTTAACAAGGAACACGGACGAGCGTTGCATCTGAAAGTATCCTTCTGGGGAATAGTAGACACAGACGAGCATCTATATTCACGAAGACACAAGTGTTTGACACGGTGTATGGATTAAAGATGCGGACGAGCATCCTTAAGACTATGATACGGACGAGTATCATGTAGAAACAAACATTAGACGCAATGTTCTGAGATGATGGTACGGACGAGTACCAACTGGTTAACAAAGAACAAGGACTACTGTCGAGTCTGCGGGGATATACATGGTGTATACAAGATACGGATGAGTATCTGCGTATGTGTACCAATGAGTAGTGAGTATATAATGTATAGGTGAGTGTTTTAACTGTTGGGGATATGACACGGACGGGTGTCAGGAAAGTGTATATACAAGTATAGGCGACCACGCTGGGGATATGACACGGACGGGTGTCAAGAAAGTGTATAGGTATATGTAAGTGCAAAGAGGGTGTCTTTGGCTTTCTGCTGGTGACACGACACGGACGAGTGTCAGGATGTATCTGCGATACTGGTGATTTTGGTTTGTAAAGTGTATTCAGGCAACCTGCTGGGAAATGATGATACGGACGGGTATCAAAAAGGAGATATGCACTGGTGTTTGTGATAGGGGGCAACTGCTTTTGCTGGGACTCTGATGGAGATGTATTCTGTATGCCGACAGATTGTCAATATTTACAAGTGTTCAAATCACAACATGACTTATGATTATGCTATGCATTTGATTTTTTTTTTTTCCGTAATGCTCCGTATTAGACGGAATGCTACGCTCTGGGGGTGAATATGATGCGAATGCTATGATTATGCAAAGAGGCACCGATCCGGGATTCGGATCCCGTTGCTGCAAAGATCTCTGATCGATCTGCTTGGGAAGACATCCCAGCTGGGGATGGGATCATTGATAGATCTATAGTTGTATCTGCTTGGGGATATACGTCATCGATTGACATATTCTTATAATACGGGACCCAGCTGGGGTTTGTAGAAGCTTTCTCTCTCTCTGTTGTGACCTCTTCATGCGTTGCTCTTCTGGATAAAGGCTTGAAGCTCTGTGGGGAGATGATTCCTCGATTCTCGCATCCTGCTGGGGAATAATGGCTACTCGGCTGGGGAGTTGTGAGAGGCAACTCGGCTGGGGAGAGCAACTCAGCTGGGGATAGAACATTTCAGATGCTGTATGTTGATTTGGCAACTCTGCTGGGGAAATGGGCACCTCCCAGTGCCAGGTGAGTTGATAATGATTTGCCAGTTGCTGAGACGTAACTTGTATGCCCCAGGTCGCGTTCTGGATACCTGCAATCCTGCAAAGATAAAGAAACGCACAAATGGTCCCGAGGTATCTTTTACTGAGATTCCGTCATAGGAAATAAGTACTTTCGAGAGTAAGTGTATTCCCTGCAAGCATGTGTTTTATTTTTAGAAAGAGGCATCTGTACTTATGCAATTGTGTTTTTAGAGACATCAGACAACTCTTTGCAAAACATAAATGTAAAACGAGACATGACTGAAAATCTGATTATATTAATTCGTGTGCCCTGAATTGGCAAGATACAGTCAGAGAAACATATCTCCTGAAATGAGGAGATTGTTACAAATTGAGAAATAAAGTGCTGGCGGTGTTGACGACGCTTTGAGGAGCTTCCTCTCCTGCTATGACTCGTATGACAATGACGTTCTTCTCGTCTTGCTTTCTGGAGAGAGTTGATTCTGATTGCAGCTTGATCCTTTGGGGCTTACCAAGTTGTAGGCGATACAGACGAATTCAGAATGCAGTTGTTCGCTTATTCCCTTATTTTGCATGGATCGCCCTTTCGGGTTTTCAATCCATCGGGATACCCATTTTTGCCTGAGCTGTCCAATGTGGCTTTTCAACTCAGCGGGTGTACAAATTTTTTTTATATTTATTTTCCCTTATTTTGCCCGAGTCTTTTATTCTGTTTTTGACTCGCCGGGATGCCCTATTTTTGCCTGGACTTACATTCTGTTTTTATGTCCAGCGGGTCATTTTATGCGAAGTATTTTTTAACTGCATCTGAATTCACAGGGGACGGGAAATCTTCACCATCCATGGTACTGAGCATCAGTGCTCCACCAGAGAAGACTTTCTTCACAACAAATGGTCCTTCGTAATTCGGAGTCCATTTGCCCCTGTGGTCTGTATGAGGAGGGAGGATTCTCTTCAACACAAGATCCCCCACCCGGTACTCTCGGTGCCTGACTTTCTGATCGAAGGCTCTCTTCATCCTTTTCTGATATAACTGCCCGTGGCAGATTGCAGCCAATCTCTTCTCTTCGATCAGACTCAATTGTTCGAATCGGGACCGAACCCATTCTGCTTCACTCAGTTTAACATCCATCAATACCCGTAACGAGGGTAATTCAACTTCAACAGGCAGGACTGCTTCCATACCATACACAAGCTGATACGGTGTTGCCCCAGTGGACGTTCTGATTGATGTGCGATACCCATGCAAGGCAAACGGTAGCATTTCATGCCAGTCTTTGTAGGTGACTACCATCTTTTGCACAATCTTCTTGATGTTCTTATTTGCTGCCTCAACAGCGCCGTTCATCTTTGGCCTGTAAGGAGAAGAATTGTGATGTTGGATCTTGAAGTCCCGGCATAATTCGGCCATCATTTTGTTGTTGAGATTAGAACCATTGTCAGTAATGATTCGCTCGGGCACTCCATATCTACAGATGATGTCTCTTTTCAGAAATCGAGCTACTACTTGCCTGGTGACGTTTGCATATGAGGCTGCTTCGACCCACTTGGTGAAGTAATCAATAGCGACCAGGATGAATCTGTGGCCGTTTGAAGCAGTTGGCTCAATCTTACCAATCATGTCGATGCCCCACATAGCAAAGGGCCAGGGTGAAGACATTATGTTCAGGGGATTGGGAGGCACATGCACCTTGTCTGCATAAATCTGGCATTTGTGGCATTTCCTGGCATAGGCACAACAGTCTGCATCCATTGTGATCCAGTAATAGCCTGATCTTAACAACTTTTTAGCCATGGCATGCCCTCCTGCATGGGTACCAAAGGATCCTTCGTGCACTTCATGCATCAACAAATCTGCTTCTGTCTTGTCAACACATCTGAGGAGTACCATATCAAAGTTCCTCTTGTATAAAGATCCATCAGTGTTCAGAAAGAAACTTCCAGCAAGTCTTCTTAAAGTCTTTTTATCATTGGAAGATGCCCCAGGTGGGTACGTTTGATCCTCCAAGAAGCACTTGATGTCATGGAACCAAGGCTTATCATCTTTAGCAATATCTGCTGCAAATACATATGCTGGTCTATCAAGTCTCGATACTGAAATCTGAGGTACAAAGTTAGCAGCTTGAACTTTGATCATGGATGAAATGGTAGCAAGAGCATCCGCAAACTGATTCTCGTCCCGAGGGATATACTCAAGCTTGACTGTTGTGAAGAAAGTCAATAACCTTCTTGTATAATCCCTGTAAGGTATCAGATGATCTTGGTGGGTGTACCATTTTCCGTTGGTCTGATTGATTACCAAAGCTGAATCTCCGAATACGGTCAATGTCTTGATCCTGAGGTCAATGGCTTCCTCAAGACCCATAATGCAAGCTTCGTATTCAGCTTCGTTGTTAGTGCAGTTGAAAGTGAGTTTTGCCGAGAAAGGCATGTGAACTCCTTTGGGTGTAATGAGCACTGCACCAACGCCACGGCCATTCATGTTAACAGCCCCATCAAACATCATAGTCCATTCTTCTTCTGGGTCAGGCCCTTCAGTGTGAATAGGCTCTTCATGATCTTTTGCTTTAATGAACATGATGTCTTCATCGGGGAAGTCGAACCTCATTGGCTGGTAATCATCAATGGGTTGCTCAGCAAGATATTCAGATAGTACACTGCCCTTGATGGCTTTCTGAGATGTGTACTGTATGTCGTATTCTGTGAGAATCATCTGCCATCTTGCAACCCGTCCGGTAAGAGCTGGCTTCTCAAATATGTACTTAACTGGATCCATTTTTGAGATTAATAAGGTAGTGTGGGTCAACATATACTGTCTCAGTCGGCGAGCAGCCCACGCTAAAGCACAGCAAGTTTTCTCGAGCAGTGAATAACGCTGTTCACAGTCGGTAAACTTTTTGCTTAGGTAGTATATTGCATACTCTTTTCGACCAGACTCGTCATGCTGACCTAGTACACACCCCATCGATTCTTCTAATACTGTCAAGTACATAATCAGAGGTCTTCCTTCAACTGGAGGCATAAGGATTGGAGGTTCTTGCAAATACTCCTTGATCTTGTCAAAAGCTTTCTGGCAGTCTTCGTTCCACCTGGCCGTTTGCTCCTTTCTTAACAGCTTGAATAAGGGTTCACAAGTTGCTGTAAGGTGAGATATGAACCGTGAAATGTAGTTCAATCGACCTAAGAACCCTCGAACTTCTTTCTCAGTTTTCGGTGCAGGCATTTCTTGAATAGCTTTGACTTTATCAGGGTCAACCTCAATCCCTCTCTCGCTTACAATAAATCCCAGCAGCTTACCGGATCGCACCCCGAATGTGCATTTGTTGGGGTTCAACTTTAGTTGGTATTTCCTCAGACGCTTGAATAACTTGAGCAGATTCACCAGGTGATCTTCCTCTGTGAGGGACTTGGCGATCATATCATCCACATAACATTCTATTTCTTTGTGGATCATATCGTGGAATAATGTCACCATAGCCCGTTGATATGTGGCACCAGCATTCTTCAGTCCGAATGGCATCACCTTGTAACAGAACGTGCCCCAAGGTGTGATGAATGTTGTCTTCTCCATGTCTTCAGGTGACATCTTGATCTGATTGTATCCCGAAAATCCATCCATGAAGGAGAATACCGAGAACTGAGCCGTGTTATCCACCAATACATCAATGTGAGGTAACGGGAAGTCATCTTTCGGGCTGGCTCTGTTCAGATCCCGGTAATCAACACACATTCTTACTTTTCCGTCCTTCTTAGGCACTGGTACTATGTTAGCAACCCACGGTGGATAGCTAGTCACAGCAAGGAACCCGGCGTCCCATTGCTTTTGTACCTCTTCCTTGATTTTCATAGCCATGTCTGGGCGAGTTCGGCGCAACTTCTGTTTGACTGGTGGGCATTCTTCCCTCAAAGGCAGCTTATGCACAACAATATCGGTATCCAACCCTGGCATATCTTGGTAGGACCAAGCAAACACATCAACATACTCTTGAAGCAGATCTATCAGCTGTCTCTTCACTGAGTCTTGTAGGCAGGCCCCGATTTTGACTTCTTTCACGTCTTCCTCCGTACCAAGATTAATCACTTCAATCTCCTCCTGATGAGGAGTAATAACTTTTTCCTCCTGTCTCAACAACCTGGCTAGCTCTTCAGGAAGCTCATATTCTTCATCAACCCCTTCATCAGCTTGATTGATTGGATTGTCAAAGTCATACGATGTCATAGCCGTGCTGTTGTCGGTGCTGTCAGGAAGGCACTCTCTGCAAGGGTTAAGTTGGTTCTTTTTAGTGATTGATTTTAATCTTGCTTTAGAAAAAAGGGAAATGAAGTTATCATTTTGAAAACACCGCCATTTATTTTTGTACAAAAAGAAAAATGGAAAAACAGTGAGCATAAAAGAAAAAGACTCGTTTGCAAAAAGATTGTCTGATATTTCATTAACTTAATCTTGTTTGCACAAAAGTACAGATGGCCCTGATTACAAAATGAGTCTTGTCATCTTGGGCAAGATGCAAGACTTTGATGCATGCTATAAAAGATACAGGAAATAATAATTACTCTGCTCGAGTAACACTTATAATTCCCTGGGAAGACCAGTTCGAGACACTGCTCCCCGGGACCTTCGGACGAATCCAATTCTCCAGGTTGCGCTCCTCGTCCAGCTCGTCTTCCAGACAGTTGATAGCATCGGGGGTTAGCATTCCCCCACTGACAAATCCAGGCTCTGCAGCAGCCTTTGCTTGATGTTGAGTTGGTCTGTAACCCAACCCAAATTTGTCCTTCTTCTCCTCCACAGCTAAGACCTTGCCCCAGCCTTGGGCAGTTCCTTCTTCAACAACCTTCCGGGCTTGTTGATATGACGACATGGAGATTCCTGAAACAGCAGATGCTTCATTGACATTCAAGGCTTCAAAACCTTGGCTCATCGTTTCAACGATCTCTCCATCCATTTCAATATACTTGTAAGTAGCCAGATGGCTAACAAATATATCCTCCTCCCCGCAGATTGTGACAACTTGGCCTTCCCACTCATATTTTAACTTTTGGTGAAGGGTAGACGTTATTGCGCCAGCGGCGTGAATCCAGGGTCTACCCAACAAACAGCTGTAGGCGGGCTGAATGTCCATCACATAAAAGATAGTTTTAAAGGTCTGCGGGCCAATTGTCACGGGCAGCTCTACTTCTCCCAGAACCGATCTCTTCGAGCCATCAAAAGCTCTAACCACCAGGTTGCTGGGTCTCAATGCCAGTCCATCATATTCAAGCTTCACCAGAGCCTTCTTTGGTAAGACATTCAGGGATGATCCTGTGTCCACCAGCACATGTGAAAGGACAGCTCCTTTGCATTCCATGGTTATGTGCAAGGCTTTGTTGTGATTGCGGCCATCCACTGTCAGGTCAGAATTGGTAAACCCTAGCCCATTGCTAGCAGTAACATTACCAACCACGGTTTCCAATTGGTTGACAGTAATCTCCTCGGGCACATAAGCTGCGTGCAGTACCTTCAGTAGTGCATTCCGATGGGCTTCAGAGCACATGAGCAGTGAGAGGATGGAGATTTTGGACGGCGTCTGATGAAGCTGATCCACAACTTTATAGTCACTCTTCTTGATGATCCGCATAAACTCATCAACTTCCTGATCAAACGGAGTCTTCAGGGCTTCTTTGACAGCTGGATCTTCCTGCACCGGGCCTTTCCCCTTTGCCTTGGCAGCAGCTTCTGCTTCGGCATTAGGTCTTTGGACTTGTGAAGCAAAGAGACGTCCGCTTCGGGTGAAGCCTCCGCCTCCGCCCACATTATCAATTTGTGGTGCAGGTGCTGATGTTTCAAGAGTGATTCTCTTTCCCTCGCAATACAAGTCAGAGCCATAGTGCCAAGGGATGGCCCTATTGCTTTCATATGGTACAGGTCCAGGTACCGTGACGGTAACCGGACTGATTGATGCTGCTGAAGGGACTGCAATTGTTTGTGGATCATAAAAGATAGTAACTGGTGCTCTAGTGGGAGCAGCACCCTCTGAATGGTAGGCGGAGTTATTTTCTGGATCGTAGAAGATGGTAACAGTAGAGACATCTTCATGATCGTTTGCTGGAGTTGTAGGAGGTCCTGATGGAAGGACTGTTGTTGTTGTAGATGGAGAGTCGAAATGGAATGAAGCTGATGTTGTAGCAGGAGAAACTGTTGAAAACTGGTCATTTGGAAGGACAGATGAAGTACTTGCTGATGTGGTTGTTGAATTATTGGGAACAATAGTTGTTGCATTTGTAGGAGGGTCTGAAACCGTTGTTGATGAAGCTGCCGGATGTGCCGGAAATGATGTAGTGATTTGTAAGAGGCCACTCTTGATAAGACTGTCAATGCCATTCCTCAAGTCTTCACACCCATTCCATGAAATATTGCAATAAGGGCACCCCAGCTCACACCCTGGAAATATTTGATTTTCACGGAGTTGAGCTTTGATTTCCACCAATGGTGTCCTGATCTGATCCACACTAGTTATCAAATAAGACTGTTGGTCTTCTTCAATAGCATTAATCCGGGGACCACCATGGTGTGGCATTGGGTTTTTGTTGACGTTGGGCGGAGGTGCAAAATTCAAAGCCTTGGAGTCTACCAAGTCTTGTACCTTCATATGCAGAGCCCTGCATTTTTCTGTACTGTGACCAGGTGCGTTGGAATGAAAAGCACACCTAGCGTTGGAGTCATAGTTTCTTGGTAGACTGTTTGGATCCGGAGGCGCCAACGTTCTTAGCTCAACCAAGTTGAGTTTCAGAAGCTGTGGCAGCAAAGCAGTATATGGCATTGGAATCGGGTCTATCACCCTGTTAGCTTGAGAGGGCCTCTGCTGGAATGGCCTCTGTTGATTGTTGTTGTTGGAGTTGTTGTTGTAGTTGTTTCTTGGAGGATATTGATTTTGCTGGTACTGGGGTTGTTGTTGGAAATTTTGTTGAGGAGGTTGATAAACGGGCTGAGGATGTGCTGGAGCAGGGATAGTGACTGCTGCTATGGACCTTTGAGCATATTGGGGCCTACCCCTGTTGGTATGAATGGCATTGGTCTCGCCAGCTCTTCTAGGGCCTGCAAAAGGCTTTCTTGTACCACTGGACGAGCTAGCACCATTATCAGATATCTTACCCATCTTTAACAGGCTTTCAATTCTCTCCCCGGCTATAACAACATCTGCGAAGCTGGTGGAAGAGAAAGCAGCTAGCCTATCAATATAGGTTCCCTGAAGGGTATTCATGAACATATCAGCCATCTCTCTTTCAGACATAGGTGGCTGGACAGCAGCAGCAAGCTGTCTCCATCTTTGAGCATATTCTCTGAAGCTCTCCCTTGATGATTGTGACATCCCCATTAGGAGGGTCCTATTGGGTGCCATGTCTAAGTTGTATTGATACTGTCGGATGAAGGCCTCTGCCAGGTCCTTCCAGCATCTTACAGTTGCTCTTGTCAGATGGGAGTACCATTCCCTTGACGCTCCAGTCAAGCTATCTTCGAAGTAGAACATCCACAATTTCTCGTCCATGGTGTAAGCTTTTAATCTTCCGAGAAAAGATTGCAGATGGGTTCGAGGACAAGAAGTCCCATTATACTTTTCAAAACATGGAGGCTTGAACTTGTGGGGAATCCTGACCCCCTCTACTAAACCCATGTCCATGACATCGAACCCCAAAGAATTTTGGGATTCCAAAGACCTCAACTTCTCAGCCAACTCATCCAATCTCCTATCATAGGTTTCCTCTCCAGCACCCATGACTGTAAACTGATCCTCCTGAGGATCCTCTTGAAGTACTCTGGCTGCAGTAGCTGTTCCTTGAACGTTGGCAGGAATATTAATCTCAGGATGTAGGTGTGGACCAAATACAGGGGGGTTGACATGTGGTTGCACCCTTTCATTGTTACTGGTGCCAGCAGTTCCCACATGGGGGTCATCTTGAGTTCTCCCCTCTACCAGAACTCTGAGCCTCTCCTGGCTTTGAGCTAAATTATTCATCACTTCCATGAACTGAGTTATTTGGGTTCTCATCTCCACCCTTTCATTAGCCATCTGGGTTCTGGCCTCATTGAGGTCTTGCTGCAACTGGTCCATTTGGATGCCCGGAAGGTTGCTTCTAGTTGGGTACCTGTGTGGCCTGTTGAGAGGAAACACCCGGCGACGAGCAATACTGCCTGAGATTCACAACAGAGGTTAGTAACAATAAATCAAAACCTACAAAACAAACAAAAGGGTTAGTATGCAATGCAGTTATGCTTATTTGCTATCAAGGGTATCAGGTCTGGTCTTCAGTTTTGACCCTTCCAGACCCTTGAAGATGATACTGCTTGAGGTTGTTTCTGAAATGAGCTCAGATGGAAACCAACAAATATATTACATAAGATGAAACAAAATACAACTTGTTCATTCTTACAACACCAGCCCTCTAGGGGTCAAAATACATAATCAAAAAGCAAAAGTACATGAAAAGAAATAGCAACAAGCAAATGATCAAACTCCGAGGCCGAACTCATCCTCACGAACTTCCTTAAGAAGTGCTTCGGTCACAGGATCAGTCGGACGCTCCGTGAGACTTCTGATGAGAAGGTTCCTTGTTGCAACAGCTGCAGTCAACCTCTTGTTCTGACTTTGATCTTTGGATTTCTTCACTCCAGCTTTGATTCTTAGCTCTGAATTTTCCTCCTGGGCTGCTGCCAGGGCTTTTTCCATCTGCTCCATCTTATCTTGAACTCTCTTGTCTTCTAGAGTACGGGCCTCAGTGATCCGGACCCACCTGGCCTGACTTTCCTTCAAGTACAAGTCTGTTCTTGCTCTTTGGAACTGGGCTTCTTTACAAGCATTCTTCAGAATCTGCTCACCAGCTTTAGACTTGTTGATATAATCCCCAGACTTCTCAATCTTGGTCAAATGCTCCACTCTCAACTTTTCCAATCTTTCAATCTCCCTCACACCTTCACTCCTCTCCCTGAGGGTCTTCTGCAAGGCTTGGGATAACTTCTCATTTCTGTCCTTCAAGCTTTCAAACTCTTCCAGGCTGACTATTGCTGGAGGTGGTGCTGAAGATGACTCAGGCATGTCTTTGATGGTGAAGGGCAATCCTGAGATTTGGGCCCTAGCATAGGACCACTCATGATATTGGGCTGATGCCACATTATTGCACTTCCCCAGAATGGTGATTCCCTTGGTTTGAACATGATCCCAGGCCCAGGCAGCCTGTCTAACAGTTGCCAGACTAACCTTGTTCTCACAGTAGAGGGTCTCAGCCAAGTCCTTTTCCCTAGGAGCATGAACCAGTGCATAACCCAATTGCCTCTTGAACAGCAGGGGGTTGTAATTGATACTTCCCTTGACTCCTACCAAAGGCACATTAGGAAAATGCCCACAGCCAGTGATTATGTCTCTGCCCTTGGTACTTTGATTGCACCACCTGATATCTGCTGTAGTTAGGACAGAAAGTCTCCTTGCCCAGTTGCTTTGCTGGTGAGGGTTTAGGAATGCATCTGTCTTAGGTAGATGCTTGAGAAGCCAGGCATGGAATAGTGGAGCACAAATCCTCACTAACTTCCCTCTCTGTTTCTCATTCCTCTGATGTACTGAGTAATAGAGATCACCCAACAAGGTAGGCACTGGGTTCTTCAAGATGAACAAATGGATTGCACTCTTGCTGATGAATCTGGGCTCATCTGCAAATAACACAATTCCATACACACTTAAAGCCAACAGAGCACAAACAGCTTTCCACTCCCCCAGGGAGGCCTTCAGACTAGCTTGAGAGATTAGGAAGTCCAGCTGTAATCCAGGGACACTAGATTTAGAGGTCAGGTGTTGTTCAATCAAAGCAGGTTCCAGGTGCAAAGCTTTGGCTATCTCCCCACTGCTGGGAAAATCCATTTCAGGATTGAATGGGATCTCCCTCTTGATAGGCAAACCAGTCAAAGATGAGTATTCTTCCAAAAGAGGACCCAACTGGAAGTCTTGAAATGTAAAGCATCTCAATGGGGGGTCATAGAACTGAATGCAGGTATGAATCAGGCTCCTCTGAGACGGGTCCATGTCCATAACTAGGTCAAGTATGTCCCCATAATGTTCCCTGAACAAAGGGATGTAATCTGGTGTAATCAGGGTTTGGATCCTCCTGAGGTCTGACAAATCTGGTTGGAAGAAATGATAGGTGACGTTGTTCTTCCTTGGAGCCATGATGTTGAAGACTGAGCAGAATGCTGAAGCAGGGAGAGCCACTGATTGGCTGGTGCTGAAGCAGACAGATAAAACTGAAACAGATGCTGATGAAGATGGGTCAAAGCTGCAGATGGGGTCAAAACCAAAACCTGATGAACAATGGATACCCTGAAAAACAAATAAGCACATGTTAATATGATGCAATGAGGATGTATGCAAATGATATGCAAAGGGTTTGTGACTGAGCTGGATCTGGGTAAACTGCCTTGGTATAGATCCATGTGTGTTCAAGAATTCCGGATGGAGGTCTATAAATCCAGTAACCAAGGTGGGGGACTCAAATAAAGAGCCACATGTCCAGGGTTTTAGAATCACAAGAACTATCCAACATGTAGCATTCTTAACAAAGTCAAGGTAACAGGGTATTCTGAGGTCAAGGTACCTGCAAACCTGTAAACAGCCCAACCCCCTCACAGGTAGTGATCTAGAACAAGGATCCTCAGACTTGGATCTGTTATGAGAAGTGTAAGCACTTCTAACCCGGAGGTACAGTGGTTACAATTACCATAACAATTCCTCCTCTAATTCACCTCAATTTCTGAAGGTCAATACTAAAAGGTCATCCAGACTTAGCAGGCTTCCCAGATCCCCCTAGCATTGCAGGAAATCTGCAACACAGAGTTCTCAAGAAGAAACCCATATCTGAATCGTGTTTCATATTCCCGCACCAGACTGAAAATTGACTGGGAAAGAATATGATTCACTCTAGCCTAGGTGTCACTCAGGTCCCAGGTATAGGACCTAAACTCTCAATGGAACACCCACCCACCAAAGAAAAACCAGATCCAGCCAGCACAGTATGACAGTATGAAAAATATAAAGCTATAAAGAAAGCAATAAACCAACTGTACATAAAGCAATAAACAAAATACAAATATACAAACACAAATAAGCATATAACACCCCAGTAAACACAAATCAATCAAGCGCTAGGAGGAACCCACAAAAAGAACCAGAAGCCCTGGTTGCAGTATAAGGGTCCCCAGCAGAGTCGCCAAGCTGTCGCTCCCGACAAATGACACCAGGTCAGATGAAGGTACAGACGCGAACGGTCGGCGAAGGGAACAGTGAGAACACACAGCCGTGAACTCACTGGAGAATGAATAGAGTCGCCAGCTAGGCATTTTTATCCCGGAGGAAAGGCAATGCTGCATAGACCTAGAAAAGGATGGATAAGACGGTTTGCGAACCAGAGAGACTGAGAAAGGGGGTTGGTTACAACCTGGGAAGGTATTAGCACCCAGATTGTCCGCCGTACTCGACGGGATCCACGCTTAAAAGATTTGTGTTTTAAAGGGGTAGTGTCAGTGCAATCTGTGTGTAAAATAGCTGGAAAGCAATATGTACAGGTGTCAGTGTATAGTGTATAAGTGATGTGAAGTATGAAAGTGTCAGTGTGAGATCAGGAATGAAATGCTCAAGAATATGAGGCTAAAGAATGAAGCTGGAAGGAGGGGGAATATACAGAGACTTTTGTTCGATAACTGTTAAGTTATGCCTACGTATCCTCTCGTGCAATGAGGAAGTCAGAACACCGTAGTTCGACCCAAAGAGACTGAAAGAAATTGACTTGTGAACTGCCTACTTGCCTATGCTCAAGTGTATGACCTGTCTGGCTCAGGTGCTTACTGTCTTGCATTAGACGGAAGAAGCAAGTTCTCGTTTGTGAGTGAAGATGATGAGAAAAGAATCCCGAAGGAGACGATCACTGTTTGTTCTTGTGTTTTCAGTCTTTTATTTCTTTTTGGAGTTTGTCATAAGATAATGAGCTTAAACCTAAATCAATGGATTTGGTAAACTCATCACATCATCCCTCTGATTAGGGGTAATGAGAATTACCTTAAGTGTGAAGTCAGATTCTCACACTTAATCACCTTTGATGTAGGGTTAAGATCATTAACCTACTTGTGATTAATTAGATGTTTTTGGTGTTTTTGTTTAGTGTTGAGTAATGAGGTTAAGCCATAATCAGGGATTTAACAGGCTCATTACACTATCCTAAAAGAAGGATAATAGATGAGGGTGTTTAAGCTGAGGAAGGATCCTCAGCTTAATCCATGATTAGGGATTAAACCCATGACAGAACAAACCTTTGATTAAGTGGATTTTATTAATGATATGATGATGAAGTGTTTTTTATGATTTGTAAGACAACTTGAGGGGGACTTGTCCATTAACTTTAGGGTTAGTCCTTCTTAACCAATTAAGGAAGAATTAGAACCCTAATGCAAGGCCCAAGTTACAAGTGTAATGTCTTGATGATTATTAGATGGATTAATTAAGAGAGTTCAACACCTTAAGGGTCCAAGACTTAGGATTAAAGTTATACACTCCATCCTAAAAGAAGGATGCAGGCATGATCTTAATCACAAAGTCTTAAAGCCTTGAGGGTTTAGTCCCTGATTATGAGGTGAGAAGAGATGACTCAAGGAGAGACACAAAGGTAAAAAACTATGGGGAGACTAATCAAAACCCTAATTCATTATCATGCTTGGTTGATCCTAAGGTTTGTGAGGTTTCAAGAAACAATCTTCAGATGAACCACCAGGAAGCAGATGAACAAGATCAAGAGAAGCAAAGTGACTTGCTTCATTCAAGAAGTCAAGTCACTTGAAGAAAGAAAGTGGGGGGAACAAGAATGAGCAAGCTCAAACTCAAACACATATAAGAATGCAGCAAGGTATGCAAAAGAGATGAAAGGAAAGGATATGAGAAGTGAAGGCAAATTCACTTCTCAAGTTTACTTACCACCTGAAATGTTAGAAAGAAATGCAATGCCATGCAAGATGAGATGTAATGACATGATACAAAGCAAAACCAGGAGCATACACATGATGATTATGATGTTATGAAGTGCTGCAAACATGAGACAAGACATTGAGATGTTCATACAAGATTATGAATGCAAATGATGCAAGTTTAGAAGCATGAACAAGCATGAAATGTTATGAAACATACAAGACAAATGGCATGGCAAATATGTAATGCAATGATCAATGATGCTTCATACATGTCTTAAGATGTTAAATGAATCATAAGAATGCACAAAATGCAATGACAAGTCAAATTATGCAAGGAAATGCAAGAATGATGCAAAGGGAAAGCCCAAATTAGGGTTCATGAAACAAACATCAAACACAAACCAAAAACAGAAGCAAACCCTAATATGAAAAATGGAAAATGGTACCTAAAGAAACCCTAGACCTATAATGAATCACTGCCCAAAGGGGAACTCTCAACTCTCAACCAAACTCAAGTTATGAATCTTGCAAGTTATTAGGGTTTTTTAGGGTTCTCAACAAAACAAATGCCAATCAATTAGAAAATGCAAGATCAAATCTTGGCCTTTTTATCCTTGAAAGTACATGTCAAATGGAAAACAATGCAAAAAGAATCAATGTCTCAACCTTTACCAAAAGACAGAAATGAATTTTCAAACATATGATCAAAATAATGCATAAAATGTGATTTAAATCAATGAAAAATTCTCAAGATGCATCAAGATCAAAAAAGAAATTTGGTTTGAAGGTTGGACAATGTTTCTAAATGTCTTAGAACATTTCATGAATTTTTTTGTAATTTTTAAATACCTAAAAGTATTTTTAATTAATTAATTCTCATTAATCAATTAAAAATAATCTTTTAAATATTTAAAAATACTTTTTTAATGATAAAAAATAAAATAAAAATATTTTTGAGTCATAAAAATTAATAAAACCTTAAAGAAAAAGTTTCATAATTTTTATGATTTTTTTGCTATTTTAAATAATTGATACAAATTAAATGAAAATAAATGAGTTAAAAATTGAATAAAAAGAGAAGTAATCAGATTGGACGCGTGAGATTGATTCTGGGGATAAATTCATTGACCACGCGCCACATCCAATGGTCCACGTTTGAACTGACTAAATTAAATAAATTAAGATTAATTAACCCTAACACGTGGATTAGGGTTAATCAAACACATCTGGGCCACTCAATCTGGAGGGAAGTCAACAAGTCAGCGCATATCCACGGCCAGCATTCAAACTGTCATTAATTATGGGATTAAACCCTAATTACATTCAGGTGGCCGGAGAAGACCTCCGGTCATCTTCTCCGGCTAGAGGGTCACCTGAAAATCTTCAAGATCTCTCAAAACGCATCATAAATAAAAACTAAGCTATGGGAAATGATCCCCAACACCTCACGAATTAAAACCCTCTCTCAAAACAAATTTATCTAACCTAAACAGGCTGAATCGAAGAAAACAAATTCTAGGGTTCGTGAGCTTCAAACAGCAATTAAACTCTCAAAACGCAACCATTTTCAAAACCAATGGTACCAGAATGACCAGCAAGACATGTAGAGCAAGTTTGTAACAATCAAATTGATTTCTGGAAAAATTAATTTGGAGCTACCTGAGATTTGCAACCTTTGATTCTGGAACTTTCAGGCCTCTTCTCCTTGCTCAATCTGCTCCTCTTGGTCCCCCAAAGTTGCTTGAATGCTCAAATGGAATTTATATTTGTTGGATGATGAGTTTCGAAGAGAACTGCTTCTGCTCAGTCAACAATGGCAGATGAGTTCTTGGCACTTTCAGGCTGTGAAGAAGGGTTGTTTATGACCTATGAGGTGTGTTGAGAAGGCTTGTGGTGTTGGTTGATGTGTTTGTGGCTTGTAGAGAGAGATTCGATAGAATCTGCAGCATGAAGGTGAGCTATGGCAGATGGGGATTCAGGGTGTTTTTGGCTTTGTTTCTTGATGCTTTGTGTTCTATAGATCAAGGTGAGATGAATGGAGGCAAAGGTTTGGGTGTTTGCAGGCTGTGTAATGAAAATCGAAGGAAGTTGCAAGTTGGGGTGTTTTTGTGTAAGTTGTGAATGGTGTGGTTTCAGCCTTTGTTTTTATGTGATATGGCTAGCAAAATGAATGAATAAAATAATGCAAGTGGCTGTGAGATGTGACTTGTACTTTATGGATTGGTAGATCAACTTTTGCTCAAAAACCACTTTTGTGTAAGATAGGGCATGGCATGATACTAGGCAAGGACAACTTGGGTTCTGGCGCAGCAAAAGGTGAGGGAGAGGCTAGCCCAAAGTCAGCAGCCAATGTCATAAGTTGGTGAAGTAGTCATGAGTGAAAATGCAAGTTGGCTAGCTTTATGGTTTTCCATGGAAATGCCTTGTTACATGAACCAAACCATGAGCAAACTTGGTCCATTTCTGATTTTTGTGACTTAGAGAACATTCACATGCTGGTTTGACATGAATTTGAGGCAGCAATCATGCATTGATTCAAGACTTAGCAAAATTCCACTTGGTGCATAACTTGAAAAACAATGATTTTTGGCAACTTTGCATGGCCATAACTTTTGATCCAAGAAGAGTTTGATCATGTTCTTGTACTTTTTGAAAAGGGAAAGATGAGATCTACAACTTTCATGACCAAAGTTTTTTCATTTGAAGCCTTTTTGGATCATGAATCAAGGCTTGAAAATTGACCTAAAATGGTGCATTCTTGAAAAGTCAACAAAACCCAAAAAGTCAACTTTTGCAAAAACCCTAAATTCTTGATTTTTATGAACTTCAAACTTCTTCCATGATCAAATAAAGATCATATACACTCAAAATGATGAAGATCACCCATTGGTTGGGTCATTGGGGGCCTCAGATACCCTGATTTTGCACTGACTTGTCTGAAAAGTCAACTCTTGATCAGATGACTTCCCCATGGAATTTCTTCATGAAAATTGATATGCATACTCCCTATACCATATAGAGACCAATGGAAACAAGAATGACCAAAAAAATTGGAGTTATGGCCTCTGAAACCAAAACCCTAATTTTCAGTCAACTGTGCAGTTCATCCTGGCTCTGCATCCACTCAAACCCTAGTTCTTGTGATCCCTCTACAATTTTGACTTTGTGAGGATGTAACATGATATAAGAACACACATGGACCCCTTTGAGTTGATTGGTTGCCTTTGGAATGGCTCAAGATGCCCTGAGGTTGCTCAGATCACAAACCCTAGGTGCAGATGCCTTAGAAACTATCCAGTGAATCAAAATGAGATATGAGATGATATGTTTTGTGTATATGCATATGAGATGATCACAAGCCATGGTGTGAATGGGTGAGGGCAAATTTGGGGTGTTTACAGAGACCATTGGAGGGGTTTTGAAGCAGGGAAGCAGTCTGAAAGCTCCAAGTTGAAAGCTTCACCTCAGGTAGCCTCGCAAATTTATTTTTTCCAGAAACCCTTTTTTTTAAGTTATTAAAATGATCTACATGCTCCCCCGATTGCTCTGCACTTTTTATTTTTGAAAATGATTGACTATTGAGCATGTACTGTATCTCTGAAAGTTTGGTCGTTTTTAGGTTTTGATTCGTATCTGGAGTTTGAGTGAAAAGAAATTGATTTTGAGAGTGAATTCGTGTTTAGGAAGGTTGAGAGGTTTGATCTGGAGCTTTACAGCTTTTAAAATGGTCTAGGGAGGTTTTTGTTCTTGAGAGGTCGCCGGAGAAGACGACCGGAACCACTGTTTCGGTCGTCTGAACTTGTTTAGCCCTAATTAGGGTTTAGCCATGTAATTAAGTTAGTTTGAACTTGGAGCGTTGGATGAAGCTTAGCGCGCGTGAACCTAGGGCCAGGATCTCCCAATTAATTTTTAATTCTGATTAATTAGATTAATTAATTAGGGTTAGGATAAATAAGCCAGTTTAAATACAGATCGTCCAGATGCGCGCGGGTCAACTCCCTCCAATTCTATTTGAATCTCAGCCTCAGGATCCTCATACCTTTCCATTTATTTAATTTAATTTTCATTTTTCTTGTATTTCTTTCCACGAATTTTTAAAAATAGCAAAACACATTAAAAAATTCTGAAAATTTTTATCAAATCTTTTATTAATTTTCAGAACCCAAAAATATTTTTATTTTTATTTTTTGCATAAAAAATCATTTTTAAATCATTTAAATGTTTATTTTTAATTAGTTAATGGGAATTAACTAATTAAAAATGCATTTAGGTATTTAAAAATCACCAAAAAATTCACATTGCATTTTGATACATTTAGAAACATTATCCAACTCTTCAAACAAATTTATTTTTGGTTCTTGATGTACTTTGACATTTTTCATTAGAATTAAAGTTATTTAAAGGCAATATTTTGGTCCAAACTTAGAAAAATTCATTCTGCCTAACCATGAAGAGTTTTATGATGGTTCTTCTTGAATTGCATTCTTCATAGCATGTAGTTTCTAGGGTAACTTTGGTTTGAATTTATCATTCATTTTCAATTTGATGTGCATTTTTCCTTTTGAGGTACCTTGAAACCCTAGTTGACTTGAGAAAATCATAACTTCCATTAGGTTAATACTTAGGTCCCCTCCTTTGGGCAATGAACTTGTATAGGGTTAGGGTTCCTTTAATCCCATTTTCAATTTTTTATCATGTCATTTGCTTCTGGTTTTGAATTTTTGCATTGCATGTTATGTATAAACCCTAATTCTTGCCTTCCTTTGCATCCATCTCTCATATGCTTGCATTCAAGAGCTTACCATGACATCTTATGCATCAACATGACATATAAGACATCTTAGGACATATTGGAATCATGTTTGATCATTGCATCATTCATTTGCCATATTATATGTTCATTCCATTTCATAAACTTTCATGAACTTTCATGGTTCAAAGCATGCTTCATTTGCATCCTCATCCTTGTATGATCATCCACAACTCTTGACATGTGTTTGCATCATCCCTTAGCATCATTAACAACATGTTCATGCTTCTGACTTTGTCTTGCATTGTGGCATTTCATCTCATTTTCATTGCATTTCATTTCTTTTGCTAACTTTTCAGGTGGTAAGTTGTTTTGAGAAGTGAATTTGCATTCACTTCTCACAATCTCTTCTCATCTCTCTCTTGCATCATTGCTGCATTTTATCTTTGTATAAGAGTGAGCTTGCTCATTCATGTTCATCTCTTACTTTCTTTCTTCAGGAAACTTGTCTTCTTAGATGAAGCAAGTTGTCTTATTTATTTCTGCTTCTCCTTCTTTCATCTGTTTCTTTCCTGGTGGTTTCTCTCTTGAAGATCTTTTGCAAACCTCATAAACCCTAGGAACAACTAAGTATGATCTCAATTAGGGTTTGATTAGTCCCCCCATTAATTTTACCTTTGTGTCATCTTTGAGTCTTCTTTTCTCATCTCTTAATCAAGGACTAAACTTTAAAGGCTTTAAGGCTTTGTGATTAGGGTTATGCATGTATCCTTTTATTAGGATGGAGTGTATAACTTTAATCCTAAGTGTTAAACCCTTAATGTGTTTAAATCCTTTAATCAATCCATCTAATAATCACTAAGACATCAAGCTTGTAACTTGGGTCTTGCATCAGGTTTCTAATTCTTCCTTAACTGGTTAAGAAGGACTAACCCTAATGTTAATGGACAAGTCCCCCTCAAGTTGTCTTACAAATCATAAAATCCATTTCTTCATCTTACCATTAAGTAAAATCCATTTAATAAAGGCTTTGTTTTGTCATGAGGTTAATCCCTAATCATGGATTAAGTTGAGGAGCCTTCCTCAGCTTAAATATTCTCATCTATTATCCTTCTATTAGGATGGTGTAATGGGTCCATTAAATCCTTGATTATGGCTTAAACTCATTACTTAACACCAAACAAAAACCACAAAAACATCTAAATAATTGCAAGTAAGTTAATGATCTTAATCCTACATCATGGTGATTAAGTGTGAGGTGTTTACTTCATACTTAAAGTATTCTCATTACCCCTAATCAGAGGGAGGATGTGATGAGTTTACTAACCCTTGGTTTAGGCTTAAGCTCATTTTCTTATGACAAATTTCAAAAAGCAATAAAATACTGAAAACACCAAAAAACAAACAATAATCGTCTCCTCCGGGATTCTTTTCTCACCTCATTCACTCACAAACGAGAACTCGCTTCTTCCGTCTAATGCAAGACAGTTTGAACCTGAGCCAGACAGGTCATACACTTGAGCACAGACAAGTAAGCAGTTCATAAGTCAATTCATCTTTCAGTCTCTTTGAGTCGAACTACGGTGTTCTGACTTCCTCATTGCACGAGAGGATACGTAGGCATAACTTAAAAGTTATCGAACAAAAGTCTATGTATATCCCCCCTCCTTTTAGTATTATTCTTTGAGCCTCATAGTCTTGAGCTTCTCACTCTGTTCTTACAATGACACTCTTTCATCTCACTTCACATTTCTTTTGCACTGACACTTGCATTCTTTTCCAGCTTTTGGACACAAAATAGCACCGACACTACCCCTTTAAACACAAATCTTTCAAGCGTGGATCCCGTCGAGTACGACGGACAATCTGGGTGCTAACACCTTCCCAGGTTGTAACCAACCCCCTTTCTCAGTTTCTCTGGTTCACAACCGTCTTATCCAATTTTCCTCAGGTTTATGCAGCATTACCTTTCCCTCGGGATAAAAATGCCTAGCTGGCGACTCTTTTCTTCTTGAGTTCATCCTTGTGCGTTCTCATTCTCCTTTCGCCGACCGTTCGCGTTTGTACCCCTTCTGACCAGGTGTCATTTGGTGGGAGCGACAGCTTGGCGACTCTGCTGGGGAATCCTTATGTTGCAACCAGGGCTTCTGGTTCTTTTTGTGGGTTCCTCCTAGCGCTTGTTTGATTTGTGTTTATTGGGGTGTTATGTGTTATTTGTGTTTTTGTATTTATTTTATTGCTTTATGAACAGTCTTGTTTATTTGCTTTCTTTACAGTTTTACATATCATACTGTCATACTGTCATTGCTGGATCTGGTTTGCTGTTTTGGTGGGTGGGGTTCCACTGAGTAATTAAGGTCCTATACCTGGGACCTGAGTGACACCTAGGCTAGACTGGTTCATGTTCTTTCCCATTCCATTTCGGTCTGGTGCGGGAATATGAAACATGGTTCAGATGTGGGTTTCTCCTTGAGAACTCTGTGCTACAGATTTCCTGTAGTGCTAGGGCTATCTTGGAAGCCTGCTAAGTCTGGATGACCTTTATTATGACCTTTTGAATATGAGGTGAATTAGAGGAGGATCTCTTATGATTATTGTAAACACCGTACCTCCGGGTTAGAAGTGTTTACACTTCTCATAATTGATCCAAGTCTGAGGATCATTGTTCTAGAACACTACCTGTGAGGGGGTTGGGCTGTTTACAGGTTTGCAGGTACCATTGGCCACATCATACCCTGTTACTATTTGGTTTAAGAGTACCTCATTTTGGACAGTTCTTGTGATTAACCCTGGACATGCGACTCTTTATTTGAGTCCCCCACCCTGGTCACTGGATTTCTAAACCTCTATCTGGACTTCTTGAACATACATGGGCTTATATCAAGACAGATAATCAGATCCAGCTTGATCACAAACCCTTGCATATCATTTGCATACATCATCATTTGCATCATTTAACATTTGTTTATTTGTTTTTCAGGGTATCCACATTATATCTGGTTTGGTTTTGACCCCTTCTTCTACATAGACCTCTGCTTCATCAGTTATCTGCTTCAGCTATTCTCATCATCACCAGCATCAGCCTGTCAGTGGCTCATCTCCAGTATCAGTCTTGATCTTCATCAGCACCTGTCTTCCTCCTCTTCAGCATTTATGACTACTCCCAGGAAAAGCAACATATCCTACCATTTCTTTGAGCCTGTGCTGACTGGCATCAGGCAGGTCCAGTCACTTATCACTCCTGACCACATCCCATTGTTCAGGGAACACTATGGAGGTATCCTGGATATGGTTATGGACCTGGACCCTTCTCAGAGGAGCATGATCCACACATGCTTGCAGTTTTATGACCCTCCTTTGAGATGCTTCACATTCTCAGACTTTCAGTTAGGACCTCTACTGGAAGAGTTTTCCTCATTGACTGGAGTACCTATCAGAGGTGGACTCCCTTTCAATCCAGAAATGACTTTTCCTAGCAATGGAGAAGTAGAAAAAGCACTGTACCTGGAGCCTGCCTTAATTGAATAAAGCATGACAACAAAAGCTGGAATCCCTGGTCTTCACTTGGACTTCTTGATTTCCCAGGCCATTATGAAGGTTTCATTGGGAGAGTGGAGGGCAGTTTGTGCACTGTTAGCCCTCAGCATATATGGGGTTATATTGTTTGCAGATGAGCCTAAATTTGTCAGCAAGAATGCCATTCATCTCTTTCTTCTGAAGAACCCAGTACCCACATTGCTGGGAGATTTCTATTACTCCATTCATCAGAGGAATGAGAAACAAAGGGGGAAATTGGTGAGATGTTGTGCTCCTTTGTTTCACACCTGGCTGCTCAGACACCTACCTAAGACAGATGCCTTCCTGAATCCTCACCAGCAGAAGAATTGGGCTAAGAGGCTCATTGCTTTGACTTCAGATGACATTAGATGGTGCACCCAGAGCACCAAAGGCAAAGACATTATCACCAGCTGTGGATAATACCCAAATGTGCCTCTGATAGGAGTGAAAGGTTGCATCAATTACAACCCTTTACTGTTTAAGAGACAACTGGGCTATGCTTTGGTTTACCCTCCCAGAGTGCAAGATTTAGTTGAGACCTTGTACTGTGAAGTGAAGCCTAATTTAGCTGCTGTCAGACAAGCATCTTTGGCTTGGGACAACATTCAGACAAAAGGGATGGCCATTCTAGGGAGGTGTAATAATGTTGCTTCAGCTCAGTACTATGACTGGTCCCGTACTAGAGCTCAGATTACTGGAATGCCTTTCACCTTGGAGGACATACTTGGACCATCTACAGCTCAGCCAACAGCAACTGTCAGCCTGGAAGAATTTGAGAAGCTGAAGGAAAGGAATGAGAATCTGTCTCAAGCTTTGAAGAAGACCCTTTGGGAAAGGAGTGATGGTCGTCTGGACATTGAGAGGTTGGAAAAGCTTAGGGTGGAGCATCTTGCCAAAATTGAGAAGACATAGGACTATATCAGGAAAGCAAGAGCTGGGGAGCAAATATTGAAGAATGCCTGTAAAGAGGCCAAGATTCAGAAGGCTAGGACTGAGCTTTATCTGCAAGAGAGTCAGGCTAGGTGGGTCAGGATCACTGAAGCCCGGACACAGGAAGACCAGAAAACTCAAGCCAAGATTGAACAGTTAGAGGCCAATGAGAAGAAACAACAAGAAGCTTTGTTGGCAGCCCAGAAGGAGATTTCAGAGTTAAAGCTCAGAGCAGGGTTGAAGAGATCGAAAGACCAGGACAGGCACAAGAAGCTGACCACTGCCATTGCTACCAAGAACCTCCTCATTAGGACCATTACAGAGCACCCAGCTGGTCCAGTGACTGAGGCACTCCTGAAGGAGGTCAGAGAAGATGAGTTTGGACTGGATGTCTGACTTTTTGTTTGTTGTTGTTTTCATTTGATGTACTTTTCTCTTTTGTATTTTGACCCTCCATGGGCATGTGTTGTAAAACAAACTATGTATTTGTTCATCATTTGTAATATTAGTTTTCTTTCATTGGGTTTCTGTTCTTAGCAACATCAAGCATCTTCCTCGGGGTCTGGAAAGGTCAAAACCAAGAACCAAGTTGGATACTTTGGAAAACAAATAAGCATACTGCATTGCATACTAACCTTGTTTTGTTTTGTAGGTTTTGTTATTATTTGTTTCTAACCTTGTTGTGATCTCAGGAAACATTGCTCGTCGCCGAGTGTTCCCTGTCAACCGCACGCACCAGTACCCTACTCGCAACAACCTTCCTGGTATTCAAATGGATCAAGTACAGCAAGATCTGACTGAGGTCAGGAATCAGATGGCTAATGAGAGAGTGGAAATGAGGAATCAAATGTCTCAATTCATGGCTGTAATGACTGGCTTGGCCCAGAGTCAAGAAAGATTAAGAGAACTGGTGGAAAGACAAACTCCTGAAGAGCCTCCTCTTGGGACAGGAGGAACTAGCAACAATGAAAGGGGTCAGCCTTGTATTGATCCACCAGTATTTGGACCTCATCTGGATCCGGAAGTCAACATCCCGAGAAATGTACAGGGTAACACTGCTGCAGGCAGGATCTTGCAAGAAGATCCTCAAGAAGAGCAGTTTACTGTTATGGGAGCAGGAGATGAAGTTTATGACCGGAGGTTAGATGAAATTGCTGAGAAGTTGAGATCTCTGGAGTCTCAGAATTCCTTGGGCTTCGATGTAATGGACATGGGGCTAGTGGATGGGGTGAGAATTCCCCACAAATTCAAACCCCCGTGCTTTGAGAAATACAATGGAACCTCTTGTCCACGAACTCACTTGCAGTCTTTCCTGGGAAGACTTAAAGCATATACTATGGATTAGAAGCTGTGGATGTTCTAGTTTGAAGACAGTCTAATTGGGGCTTCAAGGGAGTGGTATTCACACTTGTCTAGAGCCACCATAAGATACTGGAAGGATTTGGCTGAAGCTTTCATCCGACAATATCAATACAATCTAGACATGGCTCCTAACAGGACCCTTCTGATGGGAATGTCTCAATCTTCCAGAGAAAGCTTCAGGGAATATGCCCAAAGGTGGAGACAACTTGTTGCTGTTGTCCAACCACCCATGTCGGAAAGAGAAATGGATGACATGTTCATGAATACATTGCAAGGGACCTATATTGATAGACTGGCTGCTTTTTCCTCTACCAGTTTTGCTGATGTGGTCATAGTTGGTGAGAGGATTGAAAGCCTCTTAAAGATGGGCAAATTTTCTGACAGTGGTGCGAGTTCATCCAGCAATCCCAGAAAGCCTTTTGTGGGACCTCGAAGAGCCGGTGAGACCAATTCCATTCATACAAGCAGGGGCAGACCTCAGTATGTACACCGGTCAGTAGCAGCAGTTACCATTCCAGCTTCGATTCCTCTACAATCAGCATATCCTCAGCAACAACAACATTATCAACAGCAAGTTCAGTATCCGCAACAGAGAACCTACAGCAACAACAATAGCAACCAACAACAGCGTCCTTTCCAACAAAAACCATCACAGGAAAACAGGGTGATTGATCCCATCCCTATGCCTTATGCTGCCTTATTGCCACAACTCCTGAAACTTAACTTCGTTGAGTTAAGGACGTTGGCACCGCCTGATCCCCTCAATCTCCCAAGGAATTATGATATCAACGCCAGGTGTGCTTTCCACTCCAATGCACCTGGTCACAATACTGAAAAATGCAGGGCCTTACAAATGAAAGTCCAAGATCTGGTGGATTCTAAAGCCCTCAACTTTGCACCGCCTCCAAATGTCAACAAAAATCCTATGCCTAATCATGGTGGGTCGAGGATTAATGCCATTGAGGAAGACAAACCATCTACCTTGATCACCAGTGTTGCACAAATTCGAACACCTTTGGTCGAAATTAAAGCTCAGCTTCTAGAGTGCCAAGTGTTCCCCGGGTGTGAGCTCGGTTGTGGGTATTGCAACATTGCAGTCAATGGGTGCGAAAGTCTGAGAAGCGGCATAGATGGTCTTATCAAGGATGGTATCCTTCAGATTTCAACAACGGCACCTACAAATCCAGCAATTCCTTTAACAACAATTCCCGATTCTTCTACAACAGCAGCAACAATCATTCCTACCAATTCATCAATATCATCAGCAATTACTCAATCCATCACCTCAACAAGTCAAAATTCAACAACCATTTCTTCTACAACATCAGCATCCATTTATTTAGCAGAATCTTCTACGACACCAGCAAGGGTCAATGAAGATGTTTCAACAGTTACAATCTATTATGACCCATCAGATGTTCCTCCCAACAGCAATTTCCAACAACAAATCATGGCACCTCCTACCAGATCACCAGTCACAATTTACTATGATCCGCACACCATTACAGTACCCTCCTCTGCAGCAGCCAGTCCAGTTACTATTACAGTGCCTGGACCCGTTCCTTATGAAAGCAGTAATGTCATACCTTGGCATTATGGATCTGATCTCTACTGCAACGGGGAGAAGATCACTCAAGATTCATCAACCTCTTCTCTACAAATTGATAATGTTGGGGGAGGCGGAGGCTTCACCAGAAGCGGACGTCTTTTTGCCTTACAAACACAAAGACCTAATGTTGAAGCAGAAGCTGCTGCCAAAGCAAAAGGAAAGAGTGTGGTATCTGAAGAGCCAACTGTCAAAGAAACTCAGAAGACGTCTTTTGAACAAGATGTAGACGAGTTCATGAGAATCATAAAAAGGAGTGATTACAAGGTGGTGGACCAGCTTCACCAAACTCCCTCAAAAATCTCCATATTATCACTGTTGATGTGTTCTGAAGCTCACAGGAATGCACTGTTGAAAGTCCTGCACGCAGCATACGTGCCGGAAGAGATTACTGTTAATCAGCTAGAAACTGTGGTTGCAAATGTCAACACCAGTCATGGACTGGGCTTTACCAATGCTGACTTAACAACAGAGGGATGTAACCACAACAAGGCTTTACATATCACCTTGGAATGCAAGGGTGCTGTTCTATCTCATGTACTGGTGGAAACTGGGTCATCGCTCAATGTTCTACCAAAGAAAGCCTTAGTGAAGCTGGAGTACGATGGCTTGGCATTGCGTCCAAGTAATTTGGTGGTGAGAGCATTCGATGGCTCTAAAAGATCAGTGCTTGGGGAGATTGATCTGCCTGTGTTGATTGGCCCGTAAACCTTCAAAACTACCTTCTTTGTGATGGACATACAGCCGGCCTACAGTTGTCTGTTGGGTAGACCCTGGATCCACGCCGTTGGCGCTGTTACATCTACCCTTCACCAGAAGTTAAATTTTGAGTGGGAAGGCCAAATCATCACCATCTGTGGGGAGGAGGACATCTTTGTTAGCCAGTTGGCTACGTACAAGTACATTGAGATGGATGGGGAGATCCATGAAACCATGAGCCAAGGGTTTGAGGCCTTAAACATTAATGAAGCATCTGTTGTACTGCGAACTTCCATAACATCATACCAGCAAGCCCGGAGGGTTGTTGAGGAAGGTACCGCCCAAGGCTGGGGCAAGCTGTTGCCCGTGGAAAAGAAAGAAGACCGATTTGGGTTGGGTTACAGACCAACTCAACAAGATCAATCAGAGGCTGCCAAGGAGCCCAAGTTTGTCAGCGGGGGAATGCTCACCCTGGATGCTGTGAACAATTTGGAAGATGAGTCGGAAGATGAGCGCAACCTAGAAAGCTGGATACGTCCAAGGACCCCGGGGAGCCATGTCTCAAACTGGTCTTCCCAGAAAATTATAAGGGTTACTCCTGCAGAGTAATTATTATTTCATGTATTTTAAAGCATGCATCAAGTCTTGCATCTTGCCCAAGATGTCAAGACTCATTTTGTAATCGGGCCATCTTGTATTTTGTGCAAAGGTCAAATTAATGAATATCAGGACATCTTTTGCAAATGAGTCTTTTCTTTTCCGCTCACTGTTTTTCATTTTTCTTTTTGTACAAAAATAAAATGGCAATGTTTTTCAAAATAATAACTTCATTTTCACTTTTTCTAAATAAGATAAAACCGATCACTAAAATGAACAAATCTAAACCCTTGCAGAGAGTGCCCTCCAGACTGCACCGACAACAACACTGCTATGACTTCGTATGACTTTGACAATCCGATTAATCAAGCTAATGAAGGGGTTGAAGAAGATTATGAGCTTCTTGAAGAGCTAGCCAGGTTGTTGAGACAAGAGGAGAAGGTTATCACTCCTCATCAGGAGGAGGTTGAGACGGTTAATCTTGGTACAGAAGAAGACTTGAAAGAAGTCAAGATCGGGGCCCGCTTGCAAGATTCAGTGAAGAAGCAACTGATTGACATGCTTCGAGAATATGTGGATGTTTTTGCTTGGTCTTATCAGGATATGCCAGGGTTGGACACCGACATTGTCATGCACAAGCTGCCGCTGAAAGAAGATTGCCTGCCAGTCGAACAGAAGCTGCGCCGTACTCGCCCAGATATGGCCATGAAGATAAAAGAAGAGGTGCAAAAACAGTGGGACGCCGGTTTCCTTGTTGTAACTAGCTATCCGCCGTGGGTTGCTAATATTGTACTTGTTCCTAAGAAGGATGGCAAGGTGAGGATGTGTGTGGATTACCGGGATTTGAACAGAGCCAGCCCGAAAGATGACTTCCCTTTACCTCACATTGATGTATTGGTTGATAATACGGCTCAGTTCTCGGTGTTCTCCTTCATGGATGGATTTTCAGGATATAATCAGATCAAGATGTCACCTGAAGACATGGAGAAGACAACTTTCATCACACCCTGGGGCACATTCTGTTATAAGGTGATGCCATTCGGACTGAAGAATGCGGGTGCCACTTATCAACGGGCTATGGTAACATTATTCCATGACATGATCCACAAAGAAATTGAATGTTATGTGGATTACATGATTTCCAAGTCCCTCACAGAAGAAGACCACCTAGTGAATCTGTTGAAGTTATTCAAGTGTCTGAGGAAGTACCAGTTGAAGTTAAACCCCAACAAATGCACATTCGGGGTACGATCCGGTAAGCTGCTGGGGTTTATTGTAAGTGAAAAGGGGATTGAAGTTGACCCTGACAAAGTCAAAGCCATTCAAGAAATGCCTGCACCCTAGACTGAAAAAGAAGTTCGGGGGTTCTTAGGCAGATTGAACTACATTTCAAGGTTCATATCTCACCTTACAGCAACCTGTGAGCCTTTGTTCAAGTTGTTAAGAAAAGATCAAACGGTCAGGTGGAATGAAGACTGCCAAAGGGCTTTTGACAAAATCAAAGAATACTTACAAGAGCCTCCAATCCTTATGCCTCCAGTCGAAGGAAGACCTCTAATCATGTACTTAACAGTATTAGAAGAGTCAATGGGGTGTGTGCTGGGCCAGCATGACGAGTCTGGTCGAAAAGAGTATGCAATATACTACCTAAGAAAAAAGTTTACCGACTGTGAACAACGTTATTCACTGCTCGAGAAAACTTGATGTGCTTTAGCGTGGGCTGCTCGCCAACTAAGACAATATATGTTGACCCACACTACTTTATTGATATCCAAGATGGATCCAGTTAAGTACATTTTTGAGAAGCCAGCACTTACCGGACGGGTGGCAAGGTGGCAAATGATCCTTACAGAATATGACATTCAATACACGTCTCAAAAGGCCATCAAAGGAAGTGTATTGTCTGATTATCTCGCTGAGCAACCCATTGATGATTACCATCCTATGAGATTTGACTTCCCCGATGAAGACATCATGTTCATAAAAGCAAAAGATCATGAAGAACCTATTCACACTGAAGGGCCTGACCCGGAAGAAGAATGGACTATGATGTTTGATGGGGCTGTTAATATAAATGGTCGTGGTGTTGGTGCAGTACTCATTACACCTAAGGGAGTTCACATGCCTTTCTCGGCAAAACTCACCTTTAACTGCACTAACAACGAAGCTGAATACGAAGCTTGTATTATGGGTCTTGAGGAAGCCATTGACCTCAGGATCAAGACTTTGACTATGTTCGGAGATTCGCTCTGGTAATTAATCAAACCAACGGCAAATGGTACACCCACCAAGATCATCTGATACCTTATCGGGATTATACAAGGAGGTTGTTGACTTTCTTCACAACAGTCAAGCTTGAGTATATCCCTCGAGATGAAAATCAGTTTGCAGATGCTCTGGCTACCATTTCATCCATGATCAAAGTTCAAGCTGCCAACTTTGTGCCTCGGATATCAGTATCCAGACTTGGCATACCAGCATACGTGTTCTCAGCAGATGTTGTTAAAGATGACAAGCCTTGGTCCCATGACATTAAGTGCTTCTTGGAGGATCAAACATACCCGCCTCGGGCATTATCCAATGATAAGAAGACATTAAGGAGGCTAGCTGGAAGCTTCTTCCTGAATATTGATGGTTCCCTGTATAAGAGAAACTTTAATATGGTACTTCTCAGATGTGTTGATAGGGCAGAAGCAGACTTGTTGATGCACGAGGTGCACGAAGAATCTTTTGGTACCCATGATGGATGGAATGCTATGGCTAAAAAGTTGTTAAGATCAGGCTACTACTGGATCACAATGGATGCAGACTGTTGTGCCTATGCTAGAAAATGCCATAAATGCCAGATTTATGCGGATAAAGTGCATGTGCCTCCCAATCCTTTGAATGTGATGTCTTCACCCTGGCCCTTTGCCATGTGGAGCATTGATATGATTGGCAAGATTGAACCAACTGCTTCAAACGGCCACAGATTCATCCTGGTTGCTATTGACTATTTTACCAAGTGGGTTGAAGCAGCTTCGTATGCAAATGTTAAACGACAAGTGGTAGCCAGATTCCTGAAGAGAGATATCATCTGTCGGTATGGAGTTCCCGAGCGAATCATTACTGATAATGGTTCCAACTTGAACAACAAAATGATGGCAGAACTATGTCGGGACTTCAAGATCCAGCACCACAATTCTTCTCCTTACAGGCCAAAGATGAATGGCGCTGTAGAAGCAGCTAACAAGAACATCAAGAATATTGTGCAGAAGATGGTGGTCACCCACAAAGATTAGCATGAAATGCTACCATTTGCCTTACATGGGTACCGTACGTCAATCAGAACATCCACTGGGGCAACACCGTATCAGCTTGTGTATGGTATGGAGGCAGTCCTACCTGTTGAAGTTGAACTACCCTCCTTGCGGGTATTGATGGATGTTAAACTGAATGAAGCAGAATGGGTCCGATCCCGATACGAGCAACTGAATCTGATTGAAGAAAAGAGATTGGCTGTAATTTGTCATGGGCAGCTGTACCAGAAAAGAATGAAGAAAGCCTTCGATCAGAAAGTCAGGCTCCGAGAACTCCAAGTAGGAGATCTTGTGCTGAAAAGACTCCTCCCTCCTCATACAGACCACAGGGGCAAGTGGACTCCGAATTACGATAGTCCATTCATAGTAAAGAAAGTTTTCTCTGGTGGAGCACTGATGCTCAGTACTATGGATGGTGAAGACTTCCTGTCCCCTGTGAATTCAGATGCAGTTAAAAAATACTTCGCGTAAAAATGACTCGCTGGACATAAAAAACAGAATGTAAGTCCAGGCAAAAATAGGGCATCCCGACGAGTCAAAAACTGAATAAAAGACTCGGGCAAAAGTAAGGGAAAATAAATATAAAAAAATGTGTACACCTGCTGAGTTGAAAAGCCACATTGGACAACTCAGGAAAAAATAGGTATCCCGGTGGATTGAAAACCCGAAAGGGCGATCCACGCAAAATAAGGGAATAAGCGAACAACTGCATTCTGAATTCGTCTGTATCACCTACAACACGACAAACTTCGAAAGATTTAAGCATCGGTTAGAATCAGCCTTCTTCAAAAAGCAGAATGAGAAGAACGTCAATGTCATACGGGTCATAGCAAAAGGGAAGCTCCCTGAAGCGTCATCAACATTGCCAACGTCTTTTGGCTTCTCAATTTGTAACAATCTCCTCATTTCAGGGGATCTGTTTCTTTGACTGTATCTTGCCAATTCAAGGCACACAAATTAATAAAATCAGAGTTTCAGTCACTTTGTCTCGTACATTTCATTTTCATTTGCAAATATGTCTGATGTCCTTAATATAATGGTTGCATAAATACAGATGTGTCGTTTCTTATCATATGATTACAGGAAATATATTTGCTCCCGGGGGTACCTAAACTCTTATGATGGAATCCAGTGAGGGATACCTCGGAGTACTTGTACGTTTCTTTGTCTTTACATGGTTGCAGGTATCCAAGGTGTGACATGGGGCATGGAAGTTCCTCCCCAGCAAGCTGTCAAAACCCCGTTTCCACAGCACATCTTCCAAACAAAACCATGGCTGCTTCCTCCCCAGCTGAGTTGCCAGTCATCATTCCTCCTCAGCCAAGTGCAAAGACAGGAAACTATCTCCCCGCAGAGTTTCAGCCTCTATCCAGAAGAGCAATGCCTGAAGATCTCACAACAGAATGACGAAAGCTCCCGCAGACCCCAGCTGGGTCCCTCATCACCAGGATAGGTGATAACGAGAAAAAGTATCGTTTTATTACTATGTTTAAATACCGTTTTATCGCACATTTATCGTTTTAACACCCGATTCCTCGAGTTTTCTTTGTCATTTTGCAGGTATATCAATTATAGAGCTAAATCATAAGCCACAAGTGAAATGAGCAAAAACAACCATGAAAAGAAGAAGAAGAGAGGAATTCTGCATAATCTGCATTTTTTGTAATTGTCACGACCGTCACCTAGGAGTCATGACCGTGACACGCTAAAAGGAGCAGTCACGGTCATCACCAGTCCCTCACGCTCAATATTTTCCTATTCTTCCGCAGACCCAGTAACTCAACTCCTCCCTGGATTCTCTCAGCATCTACGAAGCCCAAGGCATTATTTCAACTGCCAATCCCAAACATTGTTTCCTATAAATAGCTTAGTTTCAAAGAACAAATAACAGAGTTTTATTTTAATTTTTCTTGCGGAAGCTCTGCCGTATTTCCATTACACCCTATTTCATTTATTTTCCAGCATTTTGTTTTGTTCTTGCTTTAATTTTCTGTATCCCAACCAATCAAATAACAATTTCCAACATTAGGAAATTGTTATAATTTAATTTCTTTCAAAGCCTTCAGCATTCGTTTTTGTAATTTTATTTCCGATTCCGGTCCGTACTCCGAGCTTGCCAGATTGTGGAAGAAGGAGTCTAACATTATATTTGTTATTCAGGTTTTTATTTAATTTGCATTTATATTAATGTTAAGAATTTATTTTATAATGCATATTTTATTTTGTATTCCTCTGTTTCTGCATCTGTCTGGTACAACAATCATGAGTAGCTAAACACTTTAGGGCGGTATGTAATTAAAATCAACTGAATCGGTAAAATCAATTCTAGGCTAAAAATAATTAAGAACTTAAAATTCTGGCTATAACTTTTTATAATAAAATCAATCTTTTTGTTACGAGAGTAAGGAAAGTGTAATAGGTTAGGTCGAGACCACGAGAGTGTGAGATTTTAACCAGATAGCTAAAGTTAGGCATTTAATTTAAACACAGCGAGAGCGCTTTAAAATGAATTAGACTTATTAAGTTTCCAAAAATCATTTCTAAACACTTATGGGCTAGCGAGAGCAGGCATAGGGCTTTAGGAGTGAGATCTAAGATAAGACCACGAGAGTGTGAGTCAAAGATATTTAAACTGATAACCTCTACAGAATAGATTAAGTGAACCATCCTTATAAGCCTAGGTTAGATTGACCCGCCTAAGTTAACATAATTACATACCGACCGCCTTATTATTATTATTATTTAACTAAAATTTAATTCCCGCCTTTAATCCTAAAAAAAACAACCAAAAATCGTGACAACCATTCACCTTAGCTAAACTAGTAAATCCTCTAGCACTAAGTAATCATAAAGTCCCTGTGGGATCGATAATCTTAAATATTACTTCGATAGGCTGTGCGCTTGCAGTTAAGATACCGCTAGACACATATTAGATCACGTCTTTAGCCCATCAATTTTTTGGCGCCGTTGTCGGGGACCTTAATTTAGTTACTAATGCACTTTAGAGTAGCATTGTCTAGACTAAGGTAACAACTATTTATTTTCTTAATCTCATTTCCCTAGTGTATGCCAAGTACTCGCTCTCAAGGCAAAGACTTGCAACCTCTAATCCCAGAATCGGAACGCTTCTTACGTGTAAGAAGACGAATATTCGATTTCTAACAAAATTACAACATTCCAGATCTTCAAATAGATCCACCTAAACCAATCGGAACATCAAAGGACGCAGAGATGGCTGAAGAACAGAATCATCCACTCAAATATTACGCTAGTCCTTCGCAAGCTGAACCGCATTCCAGCATTGCCACACCGGCTATCAACCGAAACGATTTCGAACTGAAACCTTCGCTGATATCAGTCGTGCAACAAAATCAATTCGCCGGAAATCCTACCGAGGATCCGAACCTTCATCTTTCGATATTTGTGCAGTACGCAGATACCGTAAAAGCCAATGGAGTTACCCAAGAAGCTATTAGACTACATCTTTTTCCTTTTTCACTTCGAGACAGAGCGAGAGCCTGGCTTCAATCTCTACCCTCGAATTCAGTAACCACGTGGGAGGAACTAAAGAGAGTCTTCTTGACCAGATATTTCCCACCTAGCAAGACAGCTATGCTAAGAGCTCAGATCAACGGATTTAAGCAAAAGGAAAACGAATCACTTTTCGAAGCTTGGGAATGCTATAAAGATATGCTGAGACTTTGTCCACATCACGGATTAGTAGAATGGATGGTCATCCATACCTTCTACAATGGACTCTTGTACAACACAAGAATGACAATTGACGTTGCCGCAGGTGGTGCACTAATGGACAAAGAATATAACGATGCATATGCACTTATCGAGAGTATGGCTCAAAACCATTACCAATGGGGAAGCGAGAGAGTCGCAACTGAGAAACCAACAAAAGGAGGTATGTACGAAGTAAGTAGTATGGACCAAGTCAATGCAAAATTTGACCAACTAAACCAAAAGATCGACAACTTGGCCATAACACCAACAACCACCGTGGGTGCAGTAACACCTAACTGTGAGTTATGTGGAGTTCCAGGACATGAAGTCCCTGATTGTCAACTATTAGTAGGAATTCCCACAGATCAAGTGAATTATGCTCAAGGAAACCCGTACTCAAACACATACAACCCAGGTTGGAAGAATCATCTGAACTTCTCTTATAAGAATAACAATGCTTTATACGCACCAACTACACCACCAGGATATCAAAAGACTGCTCCTAATGTCCCTAGAAAATCGAACCTTGAGTTGATGATGGAGAACTTCATAGCTAACCAATCTCAAACAAACAAGGACTTCTTAAACCAAAACATACACACTAGTGAGCAGATTAAGCAATTAGTGAGCAAGGTAGATGCGTTAGCTACACATAACAAAATGCTTGAAACTCAGATTTCACAAGTAGCTCAACAACAAGCACCTACCGCGGCACCAGCTGGAGTATTTCCTGGACAACCTCAACCTAATCCGAAAGGACAGGCCAATGCTGTGATATTAAGAAGTGGCAAGGAACTTGACGGACCTACAGATCCAAGACTTGACAATCCAGCCATGTACCAAAAAACGGATAAACCGACTGAAATGGTGAACGAACCAGAAGAAAAGGAAGATAATCAAGAGGCAGTGGAGAAAGAAAAGCCTTATGTACCTCCACCACCCTATAAACCACCAATTCCGTACCCTCAGAGATTAACCAATTCCAAGACGGTGGGCCAGTTTAAGAAATTTGTCGAACTTCTGAAACAGTTGAATATTACTATTCCATTTATAGAAGCTATCACTCAAATGCCCTCGTATGCTAAGTTTTTAAAAGAAATCTTATCCAATAAGAAAAAGATAGAGGATAACGGAACCGTTACACTTACTGCTGAGTGTAGCGCAATAATTCAGAATAATATGCCTCCTAAGCTAAAAGATCCAGGAAGTTTCTCTATACCCTGTGTAATAGGAAAATTCGTCATTGACAAAGCTCTATGCGATTTAGGAGCCAATATCAGTGTTATGCCCTTAACGATTTGCAAAAGGCTAGACATGGGAGACCTAAGACCAACTAAAATGTCTGTTCAACTAGCCGATCGCTCTATTAAATATCCTGTAGGCATACTAGAAAACGTCCCAGTACGTATAGGACAATTCTATATTCCTACTGATTTCATAATCATGGACATCTCTGAAGACTCCACTACACCTATCATACTAGGAAGACCATTCTTAGCTACCGCCGGAGCTATAATAGACGTAAAGAAAGGAAAGCTAACCTTTGAAGTAGGTGAAGAGAAAGTTGAATTTATTTTAACACAATTCTTACAATCACCAGCTATAGAGGATACATGCTATCTATTGGACGTAATTGACGAATGTGTAAGAGAAATGGAAATGAAAGAAACTACCTATTCTGAAATTATGAAAATTCAAATCCCTCCGATTTTCGAAGATGATAATTGGCGTGAACCATATCAGGATGATAGTCTAAGAGAAAGTTTAGCACTTACACCGGATCCCATGCCAAGTAAGAATAAACCTACATTAGGGTTAAAAACTTTACCTAAGAACCTAAGATACGAATTCTTAGACACTAAATGTACAAGACCAGTTATAATCAATTCCAGTTTAGGAACAATTGAAACAAAGAAACTTTTAGATGTCCTAAAGAAATATCCAACTGCATTAGGATATAACATATCTGATCTCAAAGGAATATGCCCTTCAATCTGTCTGCATCGTATTCTGCTAGAAGAAGATTGCAAAACCTCCAGGGAATCTCAAAAAAGAATTAACCCAATCCTTAGCACTGTAGTAAAGGAAGAAGTTAAGAAACTACTAGATGCTGGAATAATTGATCCAATCTCCGATAGTAAATGGGTTAGTCCAGTACATGTAGTACCAAAGAAAGGAGGTATCACTATTGTGAAAAACGCTAAAGGCGAATCGATATCACAAAGAGTAGTGACAGGACATAGAGTGTGCATCGATTATCGCAAACTAAACAAAGCCACTCGAAAAGATCATTTCCCGCTACCTTTTATAGATCAAATGTTAGAACGATTAGCCAAGCATTCATATTTCTGTTATCTTGATGGTTACTCAGGATTTTTCCAAATCCCTATCCACCCAGATGATCAAGAGAAGACTACATTCACATGCCCTTATGGAACGTTCGCTTATAGACGAACGCCCTTTGGATTATGCAACGCTCATGCAACCTTTCAAAGATGTATGATGTCAATCTTTGCAGATTTCATAGACAACATCATGGAAGTGTTCATGGACGACTTCTCTGTATGCGGGCAAAGTCTTGAAGGATGTCTATCAAATTTAGAAATGGTGTTAGAAAGATGTGTAAAAGTAAACCTCGTGCTTAACTGGGAGAAATGTCATTTCATGGTCAGAGAAGGAATCGTACTAGGACACGTTATATATGACAAGGGAATTGAAGTTGATAAAGCTAAGATAGAAGTCATAAAAGATCTTTAACCCCCTAAAACCGTTCGAGAAATACGAAGTTTTTTAGGACACGCCGGTTTCTACCGACGATTCATCAAAGATTTCTCGAAAATCACTAAACCTCTTACCGGTTTATTAATGAAAGACGTTGAGTTCATATTCAATGAAGATTGTCTTAAAGCATTTGAAACTCTAAAAACAGCCCTCATCACCGCACCAATCATGCAACCCCCTGACTGGAGATTACCTTTCGAAATCATGTGCGATGCGAGTGACTGTGCTGTAGGCGCAGTTCTAGGCCAGAGGAAGGACAAGAAACTTCACGCAATTTACTATGCCAGTAGAACCTTAGATTCTGCTCAGATGAACTACGCCACTACTGAAAAAGAATTGTTAGCAGTTGTCTTTGCGCTTGACAAATTCCGTTCCTACCTAGTGGGAGCGAAAATAATCGTTTACACAGACCACGCTGCTATCAGATATCTATTAACTAAGAAAGATGCTAAACCAAGACTCTTGAGATGGATTTTACTCTTACAAGAGTTTGATCTTGAAATAAAAGATAAGAAAGGTACTGAAAACATCGTAGCGGATCATTTATCTAGAATAGAAGGTATTAAACCCGAACAAGTGCCGATTAACGATGATTTTCCGTATGAACAGCTGATAGCACAAATAGGAAGCGACCCAGTTCAGTTAGACATAGATGAACCAGAACCCGTGAAAACAATCCAAACAACCGTAGGACTGCCATGGTACGCTGACATTGTCAACTACCTAGCTGCAGGAGCTCTTCCACCTGACTTAACCTATCAGCAGAAAAAGAAATTATTTCACAATCTCAAACATTACTATTGGGATGAACCATTATTGTTCAAAAGAGGACCCGATGGAATCTTTCGTCGATGTATTCCCGAAGAAGAAATAGAAGATGTCATTGCTCATTGCCATTCATCTCCTTATGGTGGACATGCAAGCACTTCCAAGACTTGTGCAAAAATCTTACAAGCCGGCCTATTCTGGCCTAATTTATGGAAAGATGTCCACATCGCTGTTATAAATTGCGATCGGTGTCAATGCACCGGTAATATTTCAAGAAGAGATGAAATGCCTCAAAAAGGAATATTAGAAGTAGAAGTCTTTGACGTATGGGGAATAGATTTCATGGGACCATTCCCATCATCTTTCGGTAATAATTACATACTCGTAGCTGTCGATTACGTTTCAAAATGGATTGAGGCTATAGCTTCTCCTACAAATGACACACGAGTAATAATTAAGCTTTTCAAGAATATAATCTTTCCAAGATTTGGTGTACCTAGACTCGTCATAAGTGACGGTGGCTCGCACTTCATTTCAAAAATCTTTGACAAATTACTATCTAAGTATGGAGTCAGACACCGTGTAGCAACACCATATCATCCGCAAACAAGCGGACAGGTCGAAGTCTCAAACAGAGAAATTAAACAAATCTTAGAAAAGACTGTCGCCATATCTCGGAAAGATTGGTCGTCTAAACTTAATGAAGCTTTATGGGCTTATAGGACAGCTTACAAGACACCCATAGGAACTACACCTTTCAAATTAGTATATGGAAAGTCTTGTCATCTCCCGGTAGAACTAGAACACAAAGCATATTGGGCGATAAAAACTCTCAATATAAACTATAATGCTGCAGGAGAAAAGCGAATCCTCGATATTAACGAATTAGAAGAGTTAAGGTTAGATGCTTATGAGAATGCTAAGATATATAAAGAAAGAACTAAGCGATGGCACGATAAACGCCTATCTAGGAAAGAATTTAGTGTGGGAGACGTTGTACTCCTCTTTAATTCAAGACTTAGGCTCTTTCCTGGAAAACTAAAATCTAGATGGTCAGGACCCTTTGAAATAACTAGAGTATTCCCGAGCGGAGCAATAGAAATTAAGGGTAGGAATAGTGAACCGTTCACAGTAAACGGAAAACGTTTAAAACATTACCATAAGGTTGAAAATAGAGATTATGCAAATAGTCTAAGGCTTTTAGAGTTGTCCACTAATTTCCCTGATTAATCTACACCTAAGCATTATGTCAGGCTTATGACGATAAAAACAGTGCTTAGTGGGAGGCAACCCATTTAATCACTTAATCATTTTATCATTTTGTCATTTATCATTTTATTATTTGTTTATTTGTTTTGTCATTTTATTGTTTTATGGTTTTATTTCATTATTACTATTATTGCTTTTATTTATGCACTTATTTTCTCATTTTCCTTATTTTAATTTTTAAATCACTTTTACAGATTTTCTAAAGTCTTTTCCACTTTCCTTCTCCCCCTGATTTGTTTCCTCCATATTTACACTAACTAATGGCTAACCAACCGAGAAACATTATGGAAACCAAATTTAGAGGTAGGAACCAAAGAATGAAATTTGAAGAGTTATCACAGAGACCAATGGATTTGACTCTGTATCCGGATGATCTAACTATGGAAACCTTAGGTATACATGATAGCATCCTATACTTGTTTAACCAGCTTGGATGGGAGAATGCACTGATAAAACAAAAGTTTGTGACTTACCGCGAGCTCACCCTTGAGTTCCTAAGCTCCTTAATTTACTTACCCGAGCGTGGTTTTGGATTCAGAAAAGGATTTATCAGTTTCCGACTATTCGGAATAGAATATGACTTTAACCATAGAGAACTAGCTGACTTATTAGGATTCCCTAGTGGACCCTTTGCTTTTACTACCACACAGGTAGAATTGATGGACATTGAGCTGGACTTCTTTTGGGGAACCTTAACCGGAAATTACCATCCTGAACCAAATATCATGAACAATGATGAGATACATAACCCTGCTATCCGCTATTTCCATAAGATCCTTGCCCACACATTCTTTGGAAAAGAAGAGAACCTTACTGGAGTATCTAAAGATGAGATATTCATTATGTCGTGTCTGACTAATGGACAGCCAGTTAATGGTGTGCCTTTCATGATGCAAACCTTCACCCGAATCCAAGAAGAACCCGATCTACCCATATTGGTAGGAGGTCTTGTCACCATGATTGCTGATGCCTTAGGACTTAGATACCAATTACACAGGTGCAACTGTTTAGGTACCATCCGTCCTATGAATCTGAACTTTTGCTTTAACCGCCATATCATAAGAAATTTAGGACAACCACCTTACGAGTACCTAATCAGGAATGAAGTAGTAACCCTGTTCACACTACCAAACCATGCTAGAGTCAGTGTTCATAATAAAGATAATTGGCTTTATGAGCTTACCCCTCCTGACTATCCATCCACTCCCGAAACACCGCAATCTTACAAGATAAGGGATGATATAATGACCGATGTAGAAAGTGACCCTGAGACACCTCCTGGTTACCATGACATTGCACACACTGATGAAGTGATTGAAACCCCTGAAGTGAATCAAGTAGAATATGCTGACAACTTGAAGAAAATTATGAATACTCTTGAAGTTTACCAAGCCGATATTAATACTGTTAAAGATGAGATTAAAAGCATGCGATTGGACGTTATAGGTTTAACTGACATAACGTGTGAGCAATTCTACCACCTAAACTCCGCAATTGAAGATTTGAAGAAGCACTTTTAAAAAATGCTGTAGTGATTTAACTTATTTTACTTCTTGTTTTTGTTTCTAGTTAGTTTTCACATTTTGCAACATTTTCGTACCTTATTTTTATTAATGTAATTTTCCTTCAATTATATCAAAAGCAAAGCACTTCTAGTTTCACCATTTTCCAATTTAATCAATTTCTATGATTTCCATTAATTACTATTATATTTAAATTGATTAATACTTTATAATTTCTCGTGTGATGAAATTTGCTAATTTATGTTGATCTAATAATATATATATATTGTTTGTGTTGGAAATAAAATGAGAAGTGATAATAAAAAGAAAATTGCTTTGAACGTGTGAGATAATGCACTCTGTGAAGAAAATATTATAAGTTTTAATCCCTCACGGTCGTCATCGTCCTCTCACGATCGTGACAAGCTAATTAGCGCGTCACGACCGTCACTCACTCATCACAACCGTGACGACCCCTGTTATACGAATTCTGAGAAACAGAACCGTTCTTCTTCGCAGGAACCTCTTTTCCACTTCCACAAAAATTAGAACCCCCCCCCCCCCATTATCTCCTCACTATCCCGTAACCTCCCATTACCCTAAATAAATTCCATTAACCTCTCCATTATTTTCAAACCTCTCACATTCACTTCTTTCACTATAATCAGAACCAATTTCTTCACATTTTTCATTTTTCTCACAAAACCCAAAAACCTCTCATCTCTCATTCCCGTACTTGCATGCAATGGAAGAAATTCAATTTAGAGATGGTGAACATGGAGAAACTCAAAGACAAAAGTTCATCAGGTTTCAGAACCGTGGCGTCCAACCCACTCGGTATGTCGACACTGACTGCTTGAGGGAGTTGGGACTGCTCAACGGCGTGAAGCTCCTGCTTAGGAAGGTTGGTTTGTGGCACTTGTGCAGTCAACCACAGCCGACATTCGAACTCCTCACATTGGAATTTTTGAGTTCGTTTCAATATGTTACACCTCCCGATTCATCAAGTCAACTCACCGGCATTGCTAAGTTCAGAATGCTCGGCCGGGAGTTCAAAGTTACACAAACAAGGATCGCCGAACTGCTAGGTTTCGATCACGGCGACGATGCTCATCTCCGCGTGTCGGAAAACTTTAGTGAAACCGCTTTCACCTTATGGCACGACATCACCAACACCCGTGCTACAGCCTTTCAGAGTCTGAATGCTACCCATATCCATAACCCGGTGATCCGATACTTTCATCGCATCATCTGCAATACCATTTTTGCAAGAGAGAGCAATCACAAGCTTAACTCCAAGGAGCTCCTGTTCTTGCATTGTGCCTTAAATGACGAGCGCATCAATGCTGCCCCATTCCTGTTATCCCATATCCAGTCCGTAGCGCAACGAGGCGCAACCCCCTTTTACATAGGCGGGATTGTCACCACCCTCGCCATTCAGCTGGAGCTTGGTGACTTGATTATCCATTTGCCTCACAAAGCCACAGAGTTGCTTACAAAGAACTACTGCAGGTCCGCCCACTTGATTTCTCAGAGAGAGGATGGCAGGTTCAGCCCTGTTATCCAAGGCACCGTTTATCACCATATCACCTTGCCGTGCCGTGACCGCATCGATCCGTCCAACCGAGCCAACTGGCTATTTGCTTTACCGGATGCTGCCGGCCATGTCCCCATTATTGATGAGCAAGCCGATCCACCAGTGGACGAGATGCAGGACACCATGGATGCAGCTGGGCCTGTACAGGACATTCCTGAGTCCTCCACCCGACAACCACCTGCGTAAGAATTCACACTTGAAGACGTCCTCCGTGCGATTCATCAGCAGAACCGGATGAATGCCGCACTAGAGCGAAGGCAAAAAGAGCAACCTGATGCACTACTTTTAGCTGTTGCCACCAACCAGAGGACGACTGATGAGAAGCTTGGAGAGATCCTTAGCGAGCTAGAGTCTTTGCGTATTGATATCACTGCTCTCACCGGCACCGGTTCTGATCCTGAAGCGACTCCGACCAGACGCTCCCGCACCAGAAGCCGAGGCCGTGGTCGTCAGCAGCCTTAGTTTTAGTTTTTGTTTATGTTTTTTCCATTTCCGTTGTTTGTATTGTATTCTACCCGCTATTATATCACAACATTGAGGACAATGTCTGATATAGTGTGGGAGAGACACCTTTCCTTTTTCCGCATTTCCCTTTCCGCACTTTCCATTTCCGTTGTATTTCCTTTTCGTATTTTAATGAAACAAAGTAATATTTGTGCTATTTCTTTAGTTTCGAATTTTCCCCGTTTATTTAGCCATACCGGAAAAAAAATTATTTATCTTCGCATTACCCGACTTACCTATGAAATCATAGTTAGGAAGCTGAGAATGATTCAACAAGATCAATACAGTCTTGACACCTTAGACTTCCCACTTAAGCATTCCGTTCCGATAATTGTTACGACTACACCTTAAGTTTCAGTTCAAAAGTAACCCCTAGTAGTTTATAATAGCAGTCAGCACCGTCTGAACACAAACCACGTGGGGAGCCGATGAACATAAGTGTTTGATGCCTAAATCTATAATTATCCTTCATATCTCGATGCCAATAAAAAGAAATTGCACCAAAGTACACGGTCGCATATAAGAAACGAGAAATATGAGAAGGAGTCCATTGCGGGTTGGTTCAGAGGTACCTGGTTCTGAACTTGGTAGGGCGTGCTACGGCTCGATCCCCCACAACCTTCAAATCGGATAATATATGTAGGGTTGCCACATTCGTGTACCAGACCCCGTGCTTATAAAGGATCAAAGTCACTAACTGGCTACTCCACTACGTGCGTGCTAAGGCAAAGGGCTTAATGTGATTGCGCTAGAATGAAACTGGGTGAAATAAGATCGAAAGACTCTAGGTGGAATCGTAATGCGATTATCGAATGTTTCGTTTAACGGGAAGTCGACGACTTGGCTTGTTGCTTGTGTCATTAGTGTATCGTTAGTGTTTTATTCTAGTACCGGTTTATCTAGCAAAAACGATTCCTCGTATGGTTTGTTATGTGTGTGCGTCGATGGAAACCTGTCCGATCATTTTTCAACCGACTATTTTCTTGAGGACAAGCAAAGGTTTAAGTTTGGGGAAGTTTGATAACGAGAAAAAGTATCGTTTTATTACTATGTTTAAATACCATTTTATCGCACATTTATCGTTTTAACACCCGATTCCTCGAGTTTTCTTTGTCATTTTGCAGGTATATCAATTATAGAGCTAAATCATAAGCCACAAGTGAAATGAGCAAAAACAACCATGAAAAGAAGAAGAAGAGAGGAATTCTGCATAATCTGCATTTTTTGTAATTGTCACGACCGTCACCTAGGAGTCACGACCGTGACACGCTAAAAGGAGCAGTCACGGTCGTCGCCAGTCCCTCACGACCGTGACACGCTGAATACAAGGGTTACGAGCGTGACACCCTTGTCACGAACGTGACAAGGGGAAACTAGTTTTACTTGCTATGAATTGGTCATGTACGTGTGCTACGTGAAGTCAATATTTTCCTATTCTTCCGCAGACCCAGTAACTCAACTCCTCCCTGGATTCTCTCAGCATCTACGAAGCCCAAGGCATTATTTCAACTGCCAAGCCCAAACATTGTTTCCTATAAATAACTTAGTTTCAAAGAACAAATAACAGAGTTTTATTTTAATTTTTCTTGCGGAAGCTCTGCCGTATTTCCATTGCACCCTATTTCATTTATTTTCCAGCATTTTGTTTTGTTCTTGCTTTAATTTTCTGTATCCCAACCAATCAAATAACAATTTCCAACATTAGGAAATTGTTATAATTTAATTTCTTTCAAAGCCTTCAGCATTCGTTTTTGTAATTTTATTTCCGATTCCGGTCCGTACTCCGAGCTTGCCAGATTGTGGAAGAAGGAGTCTAACATTATATTTGTTATTCAGGTTTTTATTTAATTTGCATTTATATTAATGTTAAGAATTTATTTTATAATGCATATTTTATTTTGTATTCCTCTGTTTCTGCGTCTGTCTGGTACAACAATCATGAGTAGCTAAACACTTTAGGGCGGTATGTAATTAAAATCAACTGAATCGGTAAAATCAATTCTAGGCTAAAAATAATTAAGAACTTAAAATTCTGGCTGTAACTTTTTATAATAAAATCAATCTTTTTGTTACGAGAGTAAGGAAAGTGTAATAGGTTAGGTCGAGACCACGAGAGTGTGAGATTTTAACCAGATAGCTAAAGTTAGGCATTTAATTTAAACACAGCGAGAGCGCTTTAAAATGAATTAGACTTATTAAGTTTCCAAAAATCATTTCTAAACACTTATGGGCTAGCGAGAGCAGGCATAGGGCTTTAGGAGTGAGATCTGAGATAAGACCACGAGAGTGTGAGTCAAAGATATTTAAATTGATAACCTCTACAGAATAGATTAAGTGAACCATCCTTATAAGCCTAGGTTAGATTGACCCGCCTAAGTTAACATAATTACATACCGACCGCCTTATTATTATTATTATTTAACTAAAATTTAATTCCCGCCTTTAATCCTAAAAAAACAACCAAAACTCGTGACAACCATTCACCTTAGCTAAACTAGTAAATCCTCTAGCACTAAGTAATCATAAAGTCCCTGTGGGATCGATAATCTTAAATATTACTTTGATAGGTTGTGCGCTTGCAGTTAAGATACCTCTAGACACATATTAGATCACGTCTTTAGCCCATCAATAGGTCTATCAGTGATCTATTTCCTCAAGCAGAGTCATATATGTCAGATCTACCAATGATCTCATCCCTAGCTGGGATATCCACTTCAAGCAGATCAACCAGGGATCTCTATGGCAACGGGATCTGAATCCCGGATCGGTATCTTTGCATGATCATAGCATTCGCATCATATTTTCCCCACAGAGCGTAGCATTCCGTCTAATACTGAGCGTTACGGCAAAAATCAAACATATTGCATAAATCATAAGCCATGTGTCGAACCGAACACCCGTAAATACCGACGTTAAATACCTCTCAAACTCCCCGGCAGAATACTGAAGCATTTTCCTCTACAGATACATACTCCTTTTGGCATTCGTCCGTGTCATCATTCCCCAGTAAAGTCGCCCGAGCGTTCTCTACAAACAGATACTTATACATTAACAAGAGCTTCTTGACACTCATCTATGTCATATCCCCAGCAGAAAGCCAAAGCGTCCCCTTTGCACTCACAACACATGTTTACATATACCTACGCACTTCCCTGGCACCCGTCCGTGTCACCTTCCCCAGCATAGTTGCCTAAACACTTTGTAAACCAAATACTTGTTTATAATACACTTCTTCCGACACCCGTCCGTTTCATGCTCTCCCCAGCAAGTTGAACACTCATATGTGTCTCACTCATGTTTTCTTATTTCAAATACTCGTCCGTATCTCGTATATACCGCTTAAATCCCCTCAGAGTCGACACTCGTCCGTGTTCTTTGTCAACTAGTTGGTACTTGTCTGTATCATCATCTTTGAACATGCTTCAAGCGTTTGTTTCCACTGATACTCGTCTGTATCATAGTCTTAAGGATGCTCGTCCGCATCTTTAATCTATACACCGTGTCAAACACTTATACCCTTTTCTTGAATTTAGACACTCGTCTGTGTCTACCATTCTCCAGAAGAATTCCCGGCAAATCTTGATAAGTTATCTCCTTTTATCTGACATCCGTCCTATGTCATGATATTTTCGGCATCCGTCCCCTGCCAGGTGATCATCCTTCACCTTTTGATGATCTTCCTTCATCATTTTTATCCGATGGTCGTCCCCATCGTCGACCTTTTCTATCCGACATTCGTCTTATGTTGTGATAAACTCCTGAGAGCAGCCGTCCCCTGCTAAGTGATCGTCCTTCACCTCTTGATGATCGTCCTTCATCATGCTTATCTGATGGCCGTCCCCATCGTCGACCTTTTCTATCCGGCATCCATCCTATGTCGTGATATTGTTGGCAACCGTACCTTGCCAGGTGATCGTCCTTCACCGTTAGATGACCGTCCCTCATCTTATCCCCCAACAGAGCAGCCGTCCCCTGCTGGGTGATCGTCCTTCACCTTTGATGACCATTCCTCATCATTATTTTCTTCTACCCGATGGTCGTCCCCATCATTTACCTTCAATCCCCAGAGAGTCTTATTACGTTCCCCAGCATGTCGTTCGTCCCCGTCATTGCTTCATTCTCAGCAGTCGTCCTCTGCTCGACGGTCGTCCCCATCATTGCTTCATTCTCAGCAGTCGTCCTCTGCTCGACGGTCGTCCTCCGTCGCCCGCACTTTATAATAATACTTTACTTCCTTTTGCAATCTATATCCTTTTTCTTCTTCATTCAGTGAGCGCAAATTTTGGATTGTCTTTGGTATTCAACCACAAGTTATCTTGTTTGCCTGTTAAGCCGTTGCTTACATCCTGCACAGCTAACTCATGTTTGAATAGGGGCAGCTGTAAACACCCCAAATTTGCCCTCACTCATTTCACCATGGCTTGTGATCTTTTCATATTGCATAAATTCAATCATAGCATCTCATACTACAGTTTTGCTTCACTGCATTGATTCAAAGCCATCTGCATCTAGGGTTTGTGATCTGAGCCTTTCCTGAGCCATCTGAGCCATTCCAAAGGTCTTTAAACATCTCAAGAGGGTCCATGTATGTTCAAGCATCATATTATATCCTCCAAAGATCAAGGAAGTCAAAAAAATCACAAGAACTGAGAAAGGCATGGAAGCAGAGCCAGGTTTAACTACAGATGACCTAGAATTAGGGTTTTGGTTTCAAAGGCCATAACTCCAATTTTTTTGGTCATTCTTGTTTCTATTGGTCTCTATATGATATGAGGATCATTCATATCAATTTTTATGAAGAAATTCAATGGGGAAGGCATCTGATCACAAGATGACTTCTTGAGCAAGTCAGTACAAAATCAGGGCATCTGAGGCCCCCAATGACCCAACCAAAGGGGTTTCTCCATCATTTTGAATATGTATGATCTTTATTTGATCATATAAGATGTTAGAAGTTCACAAAATTGAGGAATTTCAAGCCATTTGCAAAGTTGCCTTTTTGGGAAAGTGACTTATAATGAAAACTTGCCATTTTGGGAAAGTTTTTCAACCTCCTCTTTTTGATTCAAAAATGCTTCAAATGAAAAATATTTGGTCATGAAAGTTGTAGATTGGATCCTCCCATTTTCAAAAAGTACAAGAACTCATTCTAATTCATTTTAGATCAAAAGTTATGGCTTGTCAAAGTTGGACAAAATCACTAAAATTTCACTTTTACACCAAAGAGGGAAACTTGCAAATTCTCATGCCAAGCATTCTCATGACTTCAAAATGACTTCTAAGCATCACATAAGCATAACACATGACTTAAAATTCAGAATGCACCAAAGAATCACTCATTTTCATGCCTTGATCATTAAGAAATCTCAAAAGGGCCAAAGGTTCACAAATTTGCAAAACCACACATAAGCTTCAATCCACTTGCAAATTGGCCCCAATCTGAATTCCATGGTTGCCCTTGATCCTTGCTACGCAGGACACCCCATTGTCCTTGGCCTGCCATGACCCATACCTCAAAGGACACCTAACCTTGACTTTTGGCAAAATGAACCATACCAATCAGCATAGCCCACACCAACTCCACAGACCTATCACAACTTGATAAGTGGACAAAATGAGACTCAAAGCACACAAGAGGCAAGCCTGAAACACAGCATCACCATAGCTCACAAAAATCCCTCCTTTTGCATTTTCTATCGAATCTCTCAACTCAGCAACTCAAACCTAAAACGTCTTCCACCATTCATCTCAGAATGCATCACTGATCACAAACCACCCTTTACTTTGCTTTAAAAGCCATCACACACCAAATACGATTTTTCTCCCCTTTGGACTGAACTAAACCAATCTCACAAACTAGCCACAAAAAACTTCAATCAAACATCAAAGTTTCTTCAGGGAGACCATTGGAGGGGTTTTGAAGCAGGGAAGCAGTCTAAAAGTTCCAAGTTGAAAGCTTCACCTCAGGTAGCCTCGCAAATTTATTTTTTCCAGAAACCCTTTTTTTTAAGTTATTAAAATGATCTACATGCTCCCCCGATTTCTCTGCACTTTTTATTTTTGAAAATGATTGACTATTGAGCATGTACTGTATCTCTGAAAGTTTGGTCGTTTTTAGGTTTTGATTCGTATCTGGAGTTTGAGTGAAAAGAAATTGATTTTGAGAGTGAATTCGTGTTTAGGAAGGTTGAGAGGTTTGATCTGGAGCTTTACAGCTTTTAAAATGGTCTAGGGAGGTTTTTGTTCTTGAGAGGTCGCCGGAGAAGACGACCGGAACCACTGTTCTGGTCGTCTGAACTTGTTTAGCCCTAATTAGAGTTTAGCCATGTAATTAAGTTAGTTTGAACTTGGAGCGTTGGATGAAGCTTAGCGCGCGTGAACCTAGGTCCAGGATCTCCCAATTAATTTTTAATTCTGATTAATTAGATTAATTAATTAGGGTTAGGATAAATAAGCCAGTTTAAATACAGACCGTCCAGATGCGCGCGGGTCAACTCCCTCCAATTCTATTTGAATCTCAGCCTCAGGATCCTCATACCTTTCCATTTATTTAATTTAATTTTCATTTTTCTTGTATTTCTTTCCACGAATTTTTAAAAATAGCAAAACACATTAAAAAATTCTGAAAATTTTTATCAAATCTTTTATTAATTTTCAGAACCCAAAAATATTTTTATTTTTATTTTTTGCATAAAAAATCATTTTTAAATCATTTAAATGTTTATTTTTAATTAGTTAATGGGAATTAACTAATTAAAAATGCATTTAGGTATTTAAAAATCACCAAAAAATTCACATTGCATTTTGATAAATTTAGAAACATTATCCAACTCTTCAAACAAATTTATTTTTGGTTCTTGATGTACTTTGACATTTTTCATTAGAATTAAAGTTATTTAAAGGCAATATTTTGGTCCAAACTTAGAAAAATTCATTCTGCCTAACCATGAAGAGTTTGATGATGGTTCTTCTTGAATTGCATTATTCATAGCATTTAGTTTCTAGGGTAAATTTGGTTTGAATTTATCATTCATTTTCAATTTGATGTGCATTTTTCCTTTTGAGGTACCTTGAAACCCTAGTTGACTTGAGAAAATCATAACTTCCATTAGGTTAAGACTTAGGTCCCCTCCTTTGGGCAGTGAACTTGTGTAGGGTTAGGGTTCCTTTAATCCCATTTTCAATTTTTTATCATGTCATTTGCTTCTGGTTTTGAATTTTTGAATTGCATGTTATGTATAAACCCTAATTCTTGCCTTCCTTTGCATCCATCTCTCATATGCTTGCATTCAAGAGCTTACCATGACATCTTATGCATCAACATGACATATAAGACATCTTAGGACATATTGGAATCATGTTTGATCATTGCATCATTCATTTTCCATATTATATGTTCATTCCATTTCATAAACTTTCATGAACTTTCATGGTTCAAAGCATGCTTCATTTGCATCCTCATCCTTGTATGATCATCCACAACTCTTGACATATGTTTGCATCATCCCTTAGCATCATTAACAACATGTTCATGCTTCTGACTTTGTCTTGCATTGTGGCATTTCATCTCATTTTAATTGCATTTCATTTCTTTTGCTAACTTCTCAGGTGGTGAGTTGTTTTGAGAAGTGAATTTGCCTTCACTTCTCACAATCTCTTCTCATCTATCTATTGCATCATTGCTGCATTTTATCTTTGTATTAGAGTGAGCTTGCTCATTCATGTTCATCTCTTACTTTCTTTCTTCAGGCAACTTGTCTTCTTAGATGAAGCAAGTTGTCTTATTTATTTCTGCTTCTCCTTCTTTCATTTGTTTCTTTCCTGGTGGTTTCTCTCTTAAAGATCTTTTGCAAACCTCATAAACCCTAGGAAAAACCAAGTATAATCACAATTAGGGTTTGATTAGTCCCCCCATTAGTTTTACCTTTGTGTCATCTTTGAGTCTTCTTTTCTCATCTCTTAATCAAGGACTAAACCTTAAAGGCTTTAAGGCTTTGTGATTAGGGTTATGCCTGTATCCTTCTATTAGGATGGATTGTATAACTTTAATCCTAAGTGTTAAACCCTTAATGTGTTTAAATCCTTTAATCAATCCATCTAATAATCACTAAGACATCAAGCTTGTAACTTGGGCCTTGCATCAGGGTTCTAATTCTTCCTTAACTGGTTAAGAAGGACTAACCCTAATGTTAATGGACAAGTCCCCCTCAAGTTGTCTTACAAATCATAAAATCCATTTCTTCATCTTACCATTAACTAAAATCCATTTAATAAAGGCTTTGTTTTGTCATGAGGTTAATCCCTAATCATGGATTAAGTTGAGGAGCCTTCCTCAGCTTAAATATTCTCATCTATTATCCTTCTATTAGGATGGTGTAATGGGTCCATTAAATCCTTGATTATGGCTTAAACTCATTACTTAACACCAAACAAAAACCACAAAAACATCTAAATAATTGCAAGTAAGTTAATGATCTTAATCCTACATCATGGTGATTAAGTGTGAGGTGTTTACTTCATACTTAAAGTATTCTCATTACCCCTAATCAGAGGGAGGATGTGATGAGTTTACTAACCCTTGGTTTAGGCTTAAGCTCATTTTCTTATGACAAATTTCAAAAAGCAATAAAAGACTGAAAACACCAAAAAACAAACAATAATCGTCTCCTCCGGGATTCTTTTATCACCTCATTCACTCACAAACGAGAACTCGCTTCTTCCGTCTAATGCAAGACAGTTTGCACCTGAGCCAGACAGGTCATACACTTGAGCACAGACAAGTAAGCAGTTCATAAGTCAATTCATCTTTCAGTCTCTTTGAGTCGAACTACGGTGTTCTGACTTCCTCATTGCACGAGAGGATACGTAGGCATAACTTAACAGTTATCGAACAAAAGTCTCTGTATATCCCCCCTCCTTTCAGTATTATTCTTTGAGCCTCATAGTCTTGAGCTTCTCACTCTGTTCTTACACTGACACTCTTTCATCTCACTTCACATTTCTTTTGCACTGACACTTGCATTCTTTTCCAGCTTTTGGACACAAAATAGCACTGACACTACCCCTTTAAACACAAATATTTCAAGCGTGGATCCCGTCGAGTATGACGGACAATCTGGGTGCTAACACCTTCCCAGGTTGTAACCAACCCCCTTTCTCAGTTTCTCTGGTTCGCAACCGTCTTATCCATTTTTCCTCAGGTTTATGCAGCATTACCTTTCCCTCGGGATAAAAATGCCTAGCTGGCGACTCTTTTCTTCCTGAGTTCACCCTTGTGCGTTCTCATTCTCCTTTCGCCGACCGTTCGCGTCTGTACCCCTTCTGACCAGGTGCCATTTGGTGGGAGCGACACAGTGAAATAGGATAATATTGTCATTGAAGGTCGCAAGATTCATGCTAACGTGCCGAGGTTTAGTATAACTAACTTTATTGAGACCAGGGGACCTCTCAACAGTGGTGGAAGATTTCCATCTAGAAATTGTGAAGTCCAGAAGGAGAAAAAGAATCTGCTTTTCGACAGGGTCGTTAAAGGTGGTGTTTCTTTTGCACAAGTGGTCTCCAATGGAGACGGAACTGCTGGAGCTTCTAATCAGGAGGAGATTCACCCCTCCTTTTCTTACACTTTGAAACCAGAGGATCTGGACAGATTAAAGAAAGTCTATATATGCATAGTCATTGTTCCAGGAATGTCCTACAATGTTCAAACGTGCTTCAAAACTGAAGGTTTATTCTTAATCAAATTCTCTCCCTTGTGGGCCAGCTTATGCCTGTTAGAGGAAGTTAAAGATGGGGCCATTGAGGATTTGATTAAAGAAGGAAAAAGTTGGTGGAGTCAATGGTTTTCTAAGATTAGGAAATGGAATGAAATCGATCTTGATGAGGAGAGGGTGGCTTGGATCAGGATCCATGGTACTCCATGTCAGACTTGGAACATGGAGTTCTTCATCGTGATAGCCAACCATCTTAGAAGTTACATTTGTTCTGATGATTCTACCATTAATGGTAGGAACATGGACATTTCAAGACTGGTGGTTCGGATTAAGTCAGATGTTTCGATGGATAAACTTCTCAAGGTCAGAATTGATGGAGCCCCTTTTACTCTTAAAATTTGTGAATATTATTTTGGTCCTCTTCGTTTAGGTCCCAACTTTAGTTCTAAGACTTCAAATGTTTATTTTTTGCATTCTTATAAAGGATTATGGAATATGTGATCTGATAATGCAAATGCAAAGGAGGAGGAATAAGCTTTCGAAGATGGTGGATTGTTGGATAATACAGGAGTGGACAAGGTTGTATTGTCGCATATTGAAACTCCCATCTATGAAAAGGAAGATGAAGATAGGCCTGAGGTAGGTACTGTGTTAGTAGATAATGCAGGTGCAACAAGAGGGTCTTTTGATGCTGCTATTTGTTTAATAAAAACTTGTGGCAATCAGAATTTTTCAGACAAGACCTTACCTATTCTGAGCATTAGTTCCAACTCCTCCTCGGGTTCCAAGGTGGCTTTCCTTATTCCTAGGGATCTAACAGGTACAAAGCTCAAGAGTCCAACAGATCCTTGCTTGGATATTATTAAAAACGTCAAAGGGTGCCCTAAGAAAAATATTTGTAGTCTCTATGATTTTAGTGGGCCTCTTATTGGGAAGAGAATGAGGCCCAAGAAAAGGAAGGTTAAGGAGGTCTCATCTGTTGGATCTCTAGTTTCATGTATTAGGCCTATAACTTCCGCTTGCCCCTTACCTAAGCCCAAAATTAAACATTCTTCTCTCTCCTTTACTGAATCGTAAGATTCTAAGGAAAGTGAGGGCCTATCTGCATGAGTTGTCTTATGTTGCAACTCCACTTCTGATTCTAATGTCATTATTTGTAATCAACGATTCCGGGAGAACCTAGATTCAAGAGTTGGGAGTATGGTTTGGTTGGTGATCGGAAATTTGGGAATAATATCGAAAGGGTAATAGCAAACGTATCGTCCAAGAGATTGATGGCAAGGAAAAGTCAGATTTGATTAGGAAGAAGATTCAGAAGGGGAATCTATTCTTATGCCAATGATTATTGGAACAATGAACATAAGAAGGGATGCTCTTTGTTGAAAAGAAAGAGGATCATTAGCATCATCTCCAAGGGGAAAGCTGACATTTTTCTTGTCCAAGAATCCAAGATGGAGAGTTTGAATGAAGGAATTGCTAAAAGTTTCTGGAAGAGGGATAATATCAATTGGTCGTAATCTAGATCTTCAGGGCAATCAGGAGGGATGATCACTTTTTGGAAAGGAGGAAGCTTTTATGAGATATTTAGTTTTAAAGGGTTCGGTTTTTTGGGAATTAAACTGGAGTTTAAGGATCTTCAGTTCTATGTTGTAAATGTTTACGCTCCCAGTTCAGTGGCTCTTTGAAGGAGAATGTGGAAGGAGCTTCGGGAAATTCAAGTTAAATTTTCTGATGTGGTGTGGTGTATTATAGGTGATTTCAACTCCATTATGAGTTCTGATGAACGTAAGAGATGCTCGACTATGGCTAGGAATTCTGAAATGCAAACCTTTTCATCTATTATGACTGATTTTGGTCTTGTTGATCCTCTGTGTAGGGGGAAAAGTTCACATGTTTTAGTGGTGATGGAAAACAGATATGCATATTATATCGGTTTCTTATTTCAAATGCTTTGGTTGATATATGGGGGATCAAGGGTCAGTTGGTTGGAACCAGAGACATGTCTGACCATTGCCATGTGTGGTTGATATCTGAGGACGAATATTGGGGGCCGAAGCCTTTTTGGATCAACAATGCTTAGTTCAAAGATAAAAACTTTATTCCCTTAGTCAAAAAGGAATGGTCCAAGATTCACGTGAATGGAAAACCCGATTTCATCCTGAAAGAGAAATTTCGGATAATTAAACTTAGTCTTAGCAAATGGAACATTGACATATTTGGCAAGGTAGATTTACTCATTGAGGAGGATTTAGTTCAGATAAACTACGCTGATGATTTGCTAACCACTTGCAATGAAGACGCAGTAGAGGAAATTGTGGCTAATAGGAGTGAAACAATTCAAAGATTCTGGACTGGTTTAAAGCGCAAGGAAGGTTTGTTGAGACAAAAGTCCATAATTAATTAGGACCACTGTGGAGACATTAATAACTCTTATTTTCACAAAGTAGTGAAGGAAAGAAGGGCGATTAATTCCATAGGCATTATTAATATGTCAGAAGGCCAAGTGGATGGTGTATCTGCTGTAAAAGAGGAGATCCTCAGGCACTTTGCAGGTATTTTTTTGAACCGGTTGTAGACAGGCCTATTCCTGAAGGAGTCAGATTCAGAACCCTGAATCTCATTGATAGGGAGAGGTTGGAGCAAGATTTTTCTGAAGATGAAATCAGGGAGGATTTTTGGTCGTGTGGTGGTGTTAAGAGCCCAGAACCTGACACTTATAACTTTCAATTTTTGAGAAATTGTTGGGATATTATTAAGCATGATGTGTTTCGGCTGTTTAAGGGTTCTAAGTTGAGGTTGAGTTCAGCGTATCATCCTCAGACAGATGGTCAAAATGAGAGGACGATTTAATCGTTCGAGAACTTGTTGAAAGCTTGTGTACTTGAGCAGGGAGGTTCGTGGGATACTTATGTTCCATTGATCGAGTTCACGTATAATAACAATTATTATTCTAGTATCGGGATGTTACCTTTTGAAGCGTTGTATGGTCGGAGATGTAGGACTCTGATGTGTTGGTATGAATCTAGTGAGAGTGTGGTGCTTGGACCAGAGATAGTTCGAGAGACTACAAAAAAGGTGAAGTTGATTCGAGAGAAGATGAAAGCTTCTCAAATTCGGCAGAAAAGTTATCATGATAAGTGAAGGAAAGATTTAGAATTCCAAGATGGTGATCATGTATTTTTAAGAGTTACACATGTGACAGGTGTTAGGCGAGCGTTGAAATCTAAGAAACTTACTCTTGTTTTATTAGTCCGTATTATATTTCGGATAGAGTTGCAAATGTTTCTTATATAGTGGCTTTATCGCCAAACTTGTCGAATTTGTATGATGTGTTTCACGTGTCGCAACTCCAGAAGTATATTTTAGATCCTTCTCATGTGATTAGTATGGATGATGTGCAAGTACTGGATAATCTCACTGTGGAGACAATGCCGGTACGAATTGAGGGTCATGAAATGAAGACTTTAAGAGGAAAAGAGATTGCTTTAGTGAAAGTTGTTTGGTTGGACGATGTCGGAGAAAGTATAACTTGGGAGTTGGAAAGCAAGATGCATGAATCATATCCTGAGTTGTTTGAGCAAGGTAAGATTTTTGAGGACGAAAATGTTCTAAGTGGGGGAGAGTTATAACGTTCGTATTTAATTAATTGATTTAATTAAATATTATTGTGTATTTTACCGATTATTTGTTGTTGATTGTCGTTTAGTCGTTTGTGTCATTAAGTTGTTATAGTTGGTTTATTGTGTTGTTTGTGTTGATAGGTTGATAAAAGTTGATTAAGTTGATTTTACGTTGCGGGTTAATTTGTGTTTGGGTGATTTAAATTAATTAAGTCGAATAAATAAAATAAGTATTATTAGTATAATATTAAGTTGAGCTTAGTTTTGTGGTGTAAGAGTAGTAAGTTGGGGGTGCTAAGTTAGACCCATTAGTAATTAGGTTGATTAGTGAGAGTTTAGTAAAAACAAGTTGAAAACCTAATTAGGAGAATAATCAGAATTTTGTTAGAGAAGGAAGAACAAGTCTTAGAGGAATATCAAGAAGAGCTAGGTTGAGGATATCCGCGGAGATTTCTACAGTGAATTCGAGCTGCCTTCAATCCAAGGTAAAGGTGGGGTTCGAATTCTATAACCGGGACTAGTTAATTTGTAGGTAGGAGGGATTTTCGTAAGATTTGTGTTGCTGTGTTTTTGGTGTGAATTGTTGTTTTCGATTTTGTGTTGATATCTGATAAAGAAGCGTGTTGCTCCTGTTGTATTGCTATTCTGAAAACTGTTCCGGTTGTGATAATCGTTGATGTGTTGTAGTTGCTGGTTTATGTTGCAGTATTCATATAGAAGAAGTTAGGGTTCCTAAAATCAATCATAGAACTAGATAAATGAATAGGTACAGGAGTTTTTGAGAGTAAAATCGATGTAGAAACCGATTTAGGCTTGAATAGAATGATGAAGTTGTGAGAATTCGTAGCAGAGTTGGAATTGTATGCATTCTGGTGGAATTCGTAACAGATCTGGTGTTACACGTAACAATCAAGGAATTACGCGTAACCTGCCCCCTTACGCAAGGCATTACGCGTAATAGAATTGGGAATTACATGTACGGGCATAGGCATTACGCGTATGGGCAGAGTGAGTGCAGAAAAATGCAGTTTTTGGCAATTCGTCCTATTTTCGCTTCTGTTTTGAGTTAGTTTGATCTTAAATGTTTAGTAGGGGTAAAATAACTTGATTATAGTAGATTTAAGGATTAAAAATAATTAATTAGTATTCTAATCGATTAAGCCGTAATTTGTCGTTTTCACGTGGAAGTTGTGTTAAAGTCGTTATAAGTTGTGTCGTCCCGATCTTGGGGAAAATTATTAAGTTGCAAGTCTTATGACCAATGTTGATTCGGGTTGTTGTGTTGCTAAGTTTTTGATTATGTCATTGTTGTTGTATCTCATTCATAGTTGCATACATTTTCATTTTTCAAGTTGGAGCGAATGCTCGATTCAAGTTGGCCTGGATTGGCATGTAAGTTGTTGATTCCTCGATAAACTTGCAATGTTTCAAGTTGGGAGTTTACTCCAAATGGTACAACATACATATATAAGTTGAGTCGCATTCGAGTTTCATTTTATTTATGTCGTTATCAGTTGTTGGTTGCAAGTTGTAAGTTTATGTTGCATGTGTGAAGTGGTGTGATTATATGATTTTCTTGCTTACATATTGATTATCATATCCTGTTTATGTTATTCGATATCTCACCCCTTCTGTTTGAATGTTGTCCTCTGTTGGTAACGTGCAGGTAACCAAGATTCGAGTACCTAGTCGTCTAAAGTCGGTGTTTGTCGCTCTAATATGTAGCACTTCGGGGGGATGAACACGTGTTTTGTCTTTGTGGCTTTTGTTTAAGTTTATGAACTAGTTTTCAGTTGTTTATGTTGGAAGACCATGTTGAAGTATTTGAAGTTGATTTTATTGAAGTTGTTTTAAAGTTGTAACTTTGTTGAATCCGTTGCGTTGTTTTTCAAAGGAATTTATTAATGAAGTTTTGGTTATTGATTTAAAGTTGAAAAATGTGATATCCCATGTTTGTTGATGAATTTTTAGAACTCTGATTTAATATTTAAAGCTGGGTAGAAATTGGGTATTACAAATTTTGCCTTATATGTTTGGTCGGCTGCATCTACAAAACAATTGCAAAAGTTCTTGTTGCTAAAATTAAGGTGGTTCTTTGTGACATTGTATCTTTAAACCAAACGAATTTTGTCCCTAGGAGGCATCTCCTTGATGGTGTTTTGATCGCAAATGAAGTTGTAGACTATGCGATGAAAGAAAAAAAATGAATGTATGCGTTTAAAAGTAGATTTTGAAAAAGCATACGATATGGTCAGTTGGAGCTACTTGAGGTATGTTATGGTTAAAATGGGTTTCGGTTGCAAATGGATGAAGTGGATGGAAGCCACGATGTTCTCTAGCTATTTATACATCATGGTTAACAGGAGCCCGACCAAGGATTTCAAAGCGGTAAAGGGTTTGAGGCAAGGAGAGCCCTTGTCCCCGTTCTTGTTTGCTTTGGTGGCAGAAGGCCTTACGGGTTTAATTAGAAATTCTATATCCCAAGCTAACTTTTCTGGTTTTCACTTTAAGAATTACGTTGTCGAAGTTTTGCAATTCGCAGATGACACTCTCTTATTTGGGAATGGTAGTTGGAGGTATTTGTGGGCGTTAAAATCAGTCCTTAGAGGTTTCGAGATGGTGTCCGGGCTTGGAGTTAATTTTATTAAAATAAAATTGATTGGTTTGTACATTAACTCTAAATTTATGTTTGTAGCCGAGAATTTTTTATCTTGTAAAATTGAGGGAAGCCAATTCACTTTTCTTGGTATCCCGATTGGAATGGATCCTAGGCGTATAGCGTCTTGGAAATTTCTTATATCCAAAATGGAGGCTCGGATGTTCAATTGGAAATCCAAAATTTTACGCTTCGGGGGCAGGATCACATTGTTAAAATCAATTTGGAGTAATCTTTCGGTGTTCTTGTTTTTGTTCTATCATGCTCCGATTAAAGTCTACCATGTCATAAGCAAGCTTCAGAACAAATTCCTGTGGGGGGAGGAGGCGGACAAGAGAAAGGTGCATTGGGTGTCTTGGGAAAACCTTTGCCTTCCTCTTGAGAACGGCGGGCTCAGTTTCAAAAGAGTGCAAAAATTCAATATTAGTCTAATGCTTAAATGAAGGTGGCGCCTTCTCATTTCGGATGGTTCTTTTTTGCAGCATATCATTCAAGAAAGGTATGATATTTTTTATGTTTCTGGTTGTCTTCTTAACCGTCCTTCATCTTCTTCTGCTTGGTGGAACGACCTATTGCTCCTTGAGAACAAGCTCCATTGTGAGGTGTTCAATTCTAAGGTCAAGCATTTCTTAGGGAAAAGTGATTGTATTTCTTTTTGGAATGACATTTGGATTGAGGAGTCCAGCTTGAGAGACATGTTTCCGGATTTATTTGTTATTTCGAAGTTCCCGAAAGTTACTGTTTCGGAGATGAGCTCATGGGAAAATGAAGAATGGCATTGGAATGATTGTGGGTTGGATAGTTTAGAAGAGTTTATGTTTCAGCAGGCTTTCTTCAATCCTTTTGAACTTATGCTTTTGTTTGAACCGATCCGTAGCGCTCCTGATTCGGTAATTTGGCAAGGTGTTGCGTCTTCTTCTTATTCGGAAAAGGAAGGCTACTTGGCCTTATGTTCTCAGTTTTCCAACTCTGGTTTTTCGGTTTTATCTAAGGCGGTTTTTTGCTCCGTATGGAAATATTCGGCTCCGTTTCGTATTAGAGCATTCAGATGGAAGCTTCTCCTCAACAGGTTACCTCTCAGATTACTGCTGTTCCACATAAATATCTTACCTTTGGAACAAATCAACTATGTTTTTTGTAATTCTTTCCAAGAGGATTATCTCCATCTTTTCTCCTTTTGTGATTTTTCTAAGAAAGTTTGGACCAACATATCCTTATGGCTTGGCATGGAAATTTCTCTTGTAGAACCTGGTTGTGACATCTTCCTACACTTTCAATCTTGATTCAGCTTTTGTAAATTCAAGAAAGTTAGGAAAGGGAGTGAAGGGTTTGTTTGGTTAGTCACCTGTTGGAGTCTATGGGGGTTGAGGAACAGCTTGTTGTTTAGGAACGAGAAGTGCGTTTCGGACGACATGATTTGGAATATAAAATTTCTAGTTTGGAGGTGGACTTTTATCCGGGAGATTGCGCAATTCAATTGTAATTTTTATAACTTTCGCAAAGATCATTTTCTTTGTTTAATGTAGGTTCAATTGGTGTCTAATTTCCTTATTTGGATTTTATCCGTTTTTTGTATCAGAGTTCGAGTACTCATAGTACTGTTTTTATCAAATTCCTTGGAAAAAAACAAAATTTATGGTATAAGAATACTTTATGAACGTTTTTTCTACATTTTATGTATAACAATAATTAAAAAAATAGTCTACTTAACAAAATTTACACATAAAGAGTTTCTCGTAATTTACCACACCTTTTAATTTAAAACATAAAGAAACAAAGTTTAAAACTATTAAAGTGACTAAAATGTCTACTTCATCTTAAAATATACAACAAGTTACATAGATAAATCTAAAACAGAAAGCAAGCTTCGTCAATTTTGACCTAATCTTTGACAAACGTCAAAATATGTCCTAATCATTTTGCTTAAGGTTGTTGTAAGAAAGTTTGGTGAATGGATTAGTTGTTGTCGGCTACATTTATTTAATTTGGTTTCTATTGACTTCACCGGTTACAATCATTTCAATTATTTAACTTGTATATAGTTTGTCTTATTTATTTTTTAACCCTTTATCTCTTATCTATTTTGCTTTTCTGTTTCAGACAAAAAATAGTACCCTTATGATTAATAAATTTGGTGGCCAAGTTGCTACTATAGTTATGCAAGGTAGTGATGAGTGTGGTGATGATGGTTGATCTTGAGTCAAATTATTTTTATATTTTGTTGAGTAAGCAAGTCAACTCAATCTCAACGTTTTCTATTATATTTGGTTCTAATTGTTAAATGAATTTTGGGTTTTTCTTAAATGCTAATTCAAATAATGAGGTTGTCTTCACATATTTCACATATTTGTATATTTAAATAGGACCTTAACCAATGTGGGATTTTAATTACCACACCAATATGATATTAGGTTAAGTGTGTTTGAATCTCATCTCAAAATATAATTAAGAGAGTGAGATTTTTTTTCACATATTTATATATTCAACAATTTAAAAATATAAGTAATGTGAAACTATAAGGAAACTACAAAAAAATTCTATATCATTTGAAAGTTGAAACGCTTAAAAAAAATATTAAAGAAAAAAAAACAAGAATAAGCAATATTAAACAGTGAACATAAACCAATCCCATTAGGAACAGAGCTAATTTAAATATAATAAAGCATGGATTTGGTTCTACCTCTACTTCAAATGGTTAAATTTTTCGCCAATCATGTTGTATATGTATCCCAGCTCGAGTTTGGGTGACTACAAGAACACCATATAACCACCATTTTAGAGTAAGAGGAAATGGAATCAACATATAAATTAATGGAGTTCATAGATCCAATCCATGAATTTGTTGAGGAGGACGTAGAAGAAACATCAGATCTGGGTAGAAAAAAACGAAGCAATCCAATGACGAAACAATGTCACCATTGGAGCCACCCCCGAAAATTATCTCTGATCAAACTCAAGTATTGTCGCCACCCTTGAAACTACCGGACATATTCTCATTTCATTCATCACTGTCAAAACCACAATTAAAAACTCTAAAATAATTTATGTAACATCCTTCTAACCCAACATAATATACACGATAAATATACTTAAATAAATCAGAGTATTTTATAAAAGTGTCATATTTCTCCATAAAACATCAATTCAAAATATTTTTAAAATAATAATAATTTATCTAGTAATATCCACAACTAAATTAAAAACTTTGCAACTGAATCATAATTCAAAATATCTTCTTTTTTATTTCATCAAAACATCAAGACCTTTGGTTATTGTCAACAATCATCATCAACTCAAATTGGCATATAATAACTCATAAAAATTATTCTAACAAAACAATAGAATAATCACTTAAGCGTTTTTCACTTAAGTGTTTACTCTATGAGTGACAATATCAAAATTAGGGTTTATCAGATCAAAGACTAGGAAGGAATACGAGGAGAAAATCAAAATTATAAAAGAAAGAGATAAAGAAGGAAAATCAAGAAAGGAGGAGGCTAACCATATCGTCAAATTAATATTTTGTCAAATAACATCAAAGGAGGAGGTAGTAGCACCAAAAGGAAGAGGATTAATTTTCATATTCAATTAGGGAATGTTGATCTTTTCTTTCTTCATGAAACCAAATTAGGATATGTTGATAGCATTTTAGCATTCAATTTTTGGGTCAACAAGGAGGTTGAGTGGACCTTTAGTTGGTCTAATGGGGCTGTAAGAAGTATGCTGATAATGCGAGGAAAAATTTATTGGATCTGAACTATAGTTTTAGAGAGAAGGGTAATGTTAGAGCTATAGCCCGTGGAAAGGTTTAGAATAAAAATATTTAAAAATTTATGTTCCTTGTAATACTGAGAAAAGAAGAAAGTTGTGGAGAGATTTGATAGAAATGAAAAGAAGTAGTATCAAGGGTGATTGTCGTTAGGGGGAGACTTTAACGATGTTAGTTGTAAGGAGGAAATAATTGGGATTTGGGGGGAGAGAAGCATATGAGATGATATGGAGGATTTTAGGAATTTCAAAGAGGATATGGATGTGATAAATGTTCTTTTTTTGTGGAATAGGAATCACTTGGTATAATAAATCCATAGTAAACGTACTATCAATTATTGCATATGCCAGACAAGAGCTCATTGGGCTCATCGGCCTCTTATGCCCCTCGCCCTCCGACGTTGTCTCTGGTATATTAGTGTCTCTCATGCCTCCATCATAATGACATCTAGGATTTCCCATACCTTAGGACCATTAGGAAAGATACCTCTGTCAATTATTTCCTGCGAAATCTCCATAATGCAACAATATCTAGGAAACACATCATGAGCATGATCTAACTGTGTCTGCTCTTGCTCTAGTATCTCTTGGTGAACTGTCATCGGTAGATCTCCTGGAATAGTCTGCACCATATATGGATGTGACTCCCTAAAGAACCACCTAATGACCCATCAATATATATCTAGCCGCTCTCAGGTGTGGTACTTTGTGCCCCCTCTAGTACCAATTGACTAAGATAATCATTAAACATGGCATCCATATCTCTACGTGTCATAGCAGGATGAGCATAAACAATAGGGTGTTTGAGAATAGTATGGGTGTAGCCAAACTACCGCATGACGCGAAACACAAACCAACTATCCTGAGTATAACATTATGTCATCAAATGGTCGCGTCTCACAGTGATTGACATAGTTTTTAAAGTGCATATCCTCGGTTACTAGGCGGTCAAGGCACACTTAAAACATATTTATCGCATGGTTCCTTCTAAGTATTGCAAATGTAGAAGCACACGTCGTATAATTAGATAGATTGATACACACGACTATCCGGAGATGTGTGGGAAGTGTTGGAGGATTCAAGCCTGAAAAATGTTGGAACACACGAATCATTAGTAAGGGGGTTGCAAAAATGTAATGAAAATGATGCACAAACACTAAAAGACCAATAAATATTATTGTCAAAAGTGTGATGACGCTTATCACCTATTTCTCCTTCCACCTACAGCCCTCAGATGACTTAGAGTACAAGTATACCAAATAAACGGCCCCCTAGTTGTACTCATAGATCCGCTCAAAATCCTTGAAGTACCGTAGGTAGATGACATCCACATAAGTGGAACTCTTGTCCACAAAAATGGCAGTGTAAATCAAATATATTGGTATGCTCGCACATTATAAGCTTTATACAGTCCCACATGCTCACCATCGCCTCTAGCCTACTCTTCTCTAAGGAGCTCATATGCATATACCTTTTTTTTTGGAATTCAAACCTAGCATGAGCCTCTATGATTTTTTCCATATACCTCATGGTAGCCTCTGGGTTAACTCCCAAACATTCTACCATTAAGTCGAGTGCCTCATTTTTGTTAATCCTCCCATGATCTAAGAGCTTTCCCCTAATTGAAATATACAGTAGACATGACACTTCATCGAGTGTGATTGACATTTCACCAGGTTGTGGATGAAATGATGAGCTTTCAATGTGTTATCTCTCGACAAATTCATTAAGCATCTCGTTGTTTACCGTAACATAACTGATCTTGCATAAGTCCTTCATCCCAGGGATGTATAAAGCATCCTGAAACCACTCATCATTATGTATAAACTATCAATCATGCAAAAACTATCTATTTCATAACCTAATCGTCAAGTTCTACAAATTTATACAAAACCTCAACAAAGTTTACAAAAATAAAAAACTTACAAATTGTGAGTTTATTTCAATGTTGAATGATCAATTTGATGTACTTGATGTTGATTGAAGAAACTTTTAACTTGGTTGATTGATTTTGATAGAATGCGAGTTGAGAGAGTTTGAGAAAAATTGAGTTGTTTTTTTAGAAGTGAGAAAGGAGAATGAATTTTGGCAATGTTTTAGAACAAATAATGTCTGGAGATACATCTTTGGAATATACACAGTTGCATCTCCATAGTTTTTTTTCTTCCAATAAATCAAAATTTTATTGACTCATGGTACGTCTGGTGATATATCTTTGGAATTTGAAAGCATTTTTATATTTTCACATATTATCTTAATAATATATGATGTATTAAAAAATTCTAAAAAAATAATAATATAAAAAAGAGAAAAATAATAGGTAAGCATGAGAATTTAAATAAGACAGCTAACAATTTTAAATTTAAGTTAAAATTTGCCATTAGAACGATACAAATTTACCAACCCCTTAAATAAATTAAAATATTAGTACTAGAAAGATGGTCAAAATCAAAATTCCACGCGGAAAAGCCACACCAACTTACACACGTGCAATGCAACAATGTTTATGTAGAGATGTGTACGGTTTGCATTGAATTGACAAATATATACACAATATATTCAACTTGAACATTTCCAATCAAGGGTACAACTGTCAAAGCGTTTCACCAACCCACTTCCAGTTTCTTTTGGTTTCTCCAACCCCCACCTAGTATTCTTATGAATCCTTTCACACCTTCTTTTCAATCATATGAGTCTTTATAAAAAGTGGTTTATGTAGCTACTCCAAAAAATTATTTGTGATTTGAATATCATTTTCATTAGAATAAACAAACATAAACTATTTTTTATTTTTAAAAAATCTCTAAATTCATAAATATTACAATTTTTTTTGTAATATATAATAAATGGATCCTATCTATATACCACAATAATTTAAAATCAATATTAAATATAATACTAACTTAAACATTCTTTTATAACTCTACAAATATTGTGAAAATTCTCATGAGGCAACACAATCTTATTTTGACTCAAAATATTGTGCTCAACTCAAATACTATGAATTATGTGGACGGTGATTACACCTGACTCGTGTATATATATATATATATATATATATATATATATATATATATATATATATATATATATATATATATATATATATATATATATATATATATATATATATATATATATCATTCAAAATGATTATTTTGTTTTATAAATAAAAATGAATATTTTTTTAAAATAACTTGGTTTTCTACCGTATAAAATCAAAGACTTTTCTATTATTTATGATTTTATACAGATTTTTAAAAAACTGATATAAAATCATAAATTTTAGAAATTTTAGAAATAAATTATGATTTATACTTGATTTTTAAAGAATAGGACATATTAAAATATAAATTGGATTTATTGAATATCCGATAGTGTTCACTTTTTAGTTTTTAAATAATTGCTATAAAAAATAATTTATTAAATCACATATAATTTTATTTCAAAAATTAGATTTGATAAAGAATTTGGTAGTATTAATCGTGTAGTTTTGTTTAATAATTGCTAAAAAATAGCCTACTAAATATAAACGGAAATGATAAACATACACTCAATTATTACACCACACCGTATATGTATACCAATATTATACATCTTCTATTTTTTTAATAATTAATCATGTCTTGATCTTTGTGCATAAAAAGTTTCCTTTGTTAAATGATACTAGTACGGTGTAAAATACGGTGTGCAGATAAGAAATGTAAACATAACATTACTCAAATATAAAATATAAGAAGTTTAGTTATTCTGGTAATCACCAAAATAACCTTCTCTCTAATGATGCCAATTCACCATTTCAGTATGCATTTTGTGTTTAAATGCCACTAATCCAACAGAATTATGGTCTGATTGCAACATAACTATACTAATTACACTACATATTTCACTTTTGTCCCAAATGACAAACCGAACCACATATTAACTTTTCGTGTAACTAAAAGTTGGGTTTCGGGAACAACTTAAGATTGCTGTTGTTCAGAAAAGTCATGGGTGCAAAATGTTTTTTTCAAAGCAAAAAGACATTGAAAGCAGCGCTTGAGGCTTTATCTCCGTCTAACTACCATTTATTCATCAAATATTGATATATGGTTTGAAACAACTCCTCAATACTCCTTCCACCAACCAAACCTCTGAAGAAGAAAAAAATATTTTCACCGGACATCAACGACAAAAATGGCAAGACCTTTTTGCAATGGTTAAAGATATCAACGAAAGTAAGGAGTTTTGGAAGATTGTAGTGAAAATTCATCACAAACAGAGTGTGGTTTCAAAGAATAAGGAACCTTTTGAGATGGTTGTGGTTGATAGACAAATTTTATTTCTACATCCATCTTCACTTAAGTTTTTTAAACATCCAAAAATTATTACGCATGTTTCTATATCCATCTTAACTTTACTTCAATTTTTTATAATGTTGTCAAATCATCATTGCATGTTCTGTTTTGTATTCATCTCATATTATATAGTTTTTATTATCATTTTTATGTTACCCATCCGTGTTTGTGCTACATGTAATCATCTTTGTGTTATGACTTAACTTCTGGTTTTCGAAGCTTTTTGTTTGTATGTTTCATGATTTCATCAAAGTTATTTGAGCATCACATTATTCATATTGTAGGGTTCAGATATTCATGTCAAAGTTCCAACTATGTTTAAACAAGTAGTTAATTATGTCTTAGCCATCAATAACTTTTATACCATTGCAAATTTTCAAGTCATGTTGAGTGAACTTTTGTTCAAGCCCTCTGACCATAAATATGTCTTGTTTTCACTTGTGGTACTTCTGTGTGCGACAAAAATAAGTATATCATATTGTTTACCGTGAAAATTGGTAAACAACCTCTGGTCTCCAAAAAATGGTTAACTTAACAGGGTTAACCAGTGAATCCTAGGACATTTGCTATTGTTAAATTATATTTGCAAAATGATGAACACTGCGATAATGTCCATAATTTGATAATGTTGTTGAAAGTTTCAAATGAACGCATAATGCTTGTAAAGGAAGTGCAATAAAGAACTTTTCAAGTAAATTGCAATGGAAAAGATGTAATTGATAAACTGTAAAATAACTTTAATTGAAATGATAATGGTGATTCACACATGCATTCTCAATGAAAATCGCTTCTCAAACATACATAGATACTTTGAGTGATTTATGAGTATTAGTACAATGATTGAACACCCAAAAATCTTCATCCTAAGACTCATATATATACTAAGTAAAAAATAATCGATATCAACGGTCTTTTCTTCATAAATTAACACGTCTTCGCTTGTATGCTTCCAATTCATCATAGTTTTACATGTTTCCTTTTGAAGAAATAGATAAGGACAAAAGACAGTTATTCATCCTTATTCAAAATTCAAAATCTTCGTCGAAAACAACCTTAGTATTGCCTTCTTCGAAATCGCAAACTAAACTTAGAAATAATTCTAAGTCCAGAACTAACATTTCCTTCTCATATCAAAGGACTTCTTCGATTAAGACTTCGGATATGTCTTCTGTTGAAGTCACAACATTTCTCAAAAATACCTTTGCTCAATCTATCATTGGCGTCAAAATACCAGCCAACAAATTGCCCCCCAAAAATGTCGTTTTCGACCAAAGGGAGAAAAACACATTTTTTTTGAAAACCTCTTTCAAAGCCATAGACCTTTCATCTACTATGACGTCATGATCATCATGACACCTTTTCTGAGACGTCTTCTCAAATCCACGTGAAAATCTTCAAAGTAATCATCACGCCCTAGTTCATAGGGGATTATGGGCTAGCTCAACTTCCACCGTCCCATCGTTCATCCTCCGACTGGAACGTGTGCCATTATCTCTTCAACCATCAATTCTTGAAGTAACCATTCCCACTTCACTTGATTATAAATAGGGAACATCAAACACTTTCAAACTTTTTCAATCCTGAAGACTTATTAAGACTAATTTTTTCTCCCATTCTTCATCTCTCATCACACAAAAAACCAATTTCTTCAATCTTTATTCAACAATGGCATCCTCCACCAAATGTGCTAAAGATTCAACCGACACTAAAAAGGAATCCAAGAAGGCATATGGTCTCACTCCAGTCCACAATGTTTTAGGTCCAACTGTCGTGTGGAACAAACTCTACATACCTGAACCTCTACTTTCTTAGGAGAAAAGAAGAATCTACCAATCACAGGTATTAATTCCAATTTTTGTCTCTAATAAAACACATGTTTTACTAGGACCTTTATTAGATACGACTATTAAGTCTGATATCCTTAAGGAGTTTTTCCCAATATGCCATCGCTACAAGCCTATAGTTAATGGGACGAAACCACCCAAGGTTAGTGACACAACTGCTAAAAACCCACATCCTGACAATCAAGGCACACCTTCGACAGAGAAACTCGTTAACCTAAAGTATATGAATAATGGTTTTAGGGTATTTTGATCTTGTCCTCTTTTTAAGGACCCCTCTGATTATCTAGGCTAGCTAAAGAAAATAGAAAACCAAAAATCTCAAGTCTGGAAATACATGGGTATCTTCGACATGATACATCGGTCAAAGGTTGGACCTGGTTATTGTCATTCCATGTTAGTTTCATCTTTGTATTTCTGGGATAACACCCATAATACTTTCCATTTCCCTTTCAGAGTGATTTGATTACCAGAATTTCAAAAACTCTAAAAACCCCAAAGTTAGGATTGACTCTCACTAAGTAAGTACATTCCCAACAGAGTCACCAGTTGTCGCGGCCGTCTTAAATTTTTTTGAGTCACCATCCTATTTGCAAGGAAAATAATAATAACAAAAACTCCAAGGTAGAGACACTAGGTACGGGAGTCGGTTAAGTGGGAGGAAGGTGTTAGGTACCCTCTCACTTTTAGTATGCATAATAGGATCCTCTTTAGATTTTTTTAGGGTAATTTGTTTGTATAAATCCCATGATTAAAAATTCCAAAAAAAATTCAAAATAAAGAAATCCAAAAAGCCTAATTTTTATCCCTTACTATACTCATTAGGTTTTTACAAGCCTATGCCTACGTACCCTCAATTTGAAGGATCAGAGCGACCGTAGTTCCATTCCCATATCCCGTAATCCTAATCATTTATTTATGCTCTCGGAATTTAGAGTTCTATCCCATGTTTATATCCCAAATTTACCCTTTAAATATCCCATTTTATCAATCCCTTATAATATCCCTTAAAAAAACACTTTTGAATATCTTATAAGATAAGATAAATTCAATCCCAAAAATAAGTTAGTTTATTTAATAAAATTAATTATAATAGTAATTTCCCTTAATGTAATACCCTGTATTTAATTTAATGCTCTAGATAATATTAATTGTGATTGAAATTCTGTGATCAGGTATGAGATGTCCTAAGAGATGTCCCAACACTTAATAGGACATTTGACAAATTTAACCAAAACTTAAACAGCAAGAAAAGTAAACAACACAGAAGTTTGTTAACCCAGTTCAGTGTATAACCACACCTACATCTGGAGGCTACCAAGCCAGGAGGAAATCCACTATTAGTAATATTAATTCTAGACTTAAACCACCCTGTTTAATCTATCACTTAATACTTACCCAATGCAATTTCTACCTAAGACTCACTTAGATAAGAGTACCCTACTCACTCCCCCTCAATCACACAGTGATCAAGTTTACAAGTTTACAAAAATTGAAGACATCCTTCAAACAATACAGCTTGATTTTACTTAACAGTTTCAATCAAGTCACAAATGCACTTTTGCTTAAAAGCTCATAAAGTGGTACATAAAACAACCTGCTATTAAAAACACTAGACACCCTATTTGGTCTTCTGAAATTCGTACTCAATTCTATGAGTTTCTGTTGCTTAAATAGGTATCTGAATTTTGGGCTTTCTGTAGAATGATCCAGCCCTAATGTGCAGCAACTGTCACCTTGAATTTAGGGTTTGTTACCTCCTATATTCTAGGTGATTTAGGTCTTCTGTTTTAATCTGAATCTTCAATATAAAACACCCTACAGATGCGCCTTGTTCTGTTTTTATCCATCATTAATTAATTCCAGATACTTCTCCTTAAATATCTCTGATCAGTTAATCATTAATTAATTCTGGTAGCAGGTCTGAGATGTCTCAACATCTGTTGGGACATCCTGAAAAACTGAACTTAATTTATTCACACAATGTCCCAACATCTGATGAGACATCCTGAAATAAATTCACATACTCTGTTTGATAATGTCCCAACATCTGATAGGACATTCTGAACTGAATTTAACATTTCTTGTTTGGTCAAAAATTCTGCCAATTCTTAAACATCTACAAACTCCCCCTTTGGCTAATTTTTGGCTAACATCTTTTCTGGATTTCAGAGTGCAGCAGAAGTTCTTTTTATCAGAGTATAGCATTACTTTTCTGTTGATTCTTATTTGAGATTACTCCCCCTCAAACAAATATGTGTCCAGTCTTGTTGCAACAGAAATACACACTGATTCAGTTCAGACAGAAACAAACAGATTTCATTCAAAAATTAAACAGCAGTACAAATTTGTTGTTGTTCTCCCCCTTGGTAGACACAAAATTAGGGGCCAAAGACACTATTACTGTCATTACATTGATGTCATTACATTTTCCTCACATACATTGATCACTCAGATTCATCACTCTCAGTTGCTTCCTCCACTTCAGTGTCTTCATCTTTATCAGCTTCACTTTCTTCATCAGCCTCACTGTCTTCACCAGATGCAGCATTCTGATCTTCTTCACTTTCCAACCTTTTGATGATTTCCTCAAGCTTCTGCTTTCTAGCTTCAAGCTCTTTGCAGGTGCTTTTGAGTTCAGCAATTAAAGTCTTCCTGGAGATTGGATTCTTAGCAGTGGAGGGACCAGCAGATGTCCCAGAAGGTGATTCAACATCTGCAGCATGGTGACTTAGGAATAATTTGTAGTGAAAAGCCAGGGGGCTCTCTCTCTTGCAGACTGTGTCCTTCTCATTTAAAATTCCAGGGTATTGACTTAGAACAATACCACACAGCAATGAAGGAAAAGCTATTGGTAGCTTTGTTGCAGAAGAGCTGGCATGCTTCATGGTTTGATCAAAGATGAAAGCTCCATAGTCCATTTTGGTTTGAGTTCCAACAGCATATATAAATCTGGCTAGACCAGTTGAGATTGAGGAAGTGTGGTTTGTAGGCACCCAATTAGCAGTTCCAATTCTGTTCAGCATGGCATACTTTCTGGTAAGCATGCTCACAGAGAGCTTTCCCTTCACAGGCCATGCCTTGACCTGGTTTGCAGTGATCACTTTACAGACTTGATTATCTGTCTTACCTAATTCATTGGGTCCATCTGTTTCTCTTCCTAGATACTCATTGATGATTTGAGGAGAAAACTGTACACATTTACCTCTAACAAAAACTTTTCTAAACTCAGAAGACTTACCATTTGAGCAATCCTCCTGAAGATTCACAATGAACTCTTTGACAAGAAGTTCATAGCAGGGAGATAGGTCTGAGACTGTTTTGAATAGTCCTGCAGCAGAGATGAGGTCTATCAGTTCTGTGCACTCAAGTGCATTGCTGCTTAGTTCTCTTTCCAAGGCAACCCTTCTTTGGTACACATATTTCCACCTGTTGACACTGGAGACATGGTGAAATGATATGTTGTCCAAGGGAGCTTCTGGTACAGCAGTTGAAGCTCTGGATGTTGCTGGTCTCTTCTTGGGAGGAGATGTTGGGACATCTGATCCAACATCTGAATCTGATGATGTGGCAGCTTTCCTTTTCTGAGTTTGGACTTTACTCCATTGTTTTGATGGCCCAAAAGTGACTTTAGCCTTCCCTTTCTTTGGAGAGACTTTCTTCTTTTCAGGAATTGCTGCTTCAGCTTGCAGCTTGCCCTTCCTGGACCTGAGTCTTTTAGCAATGCTGGGTTTCACAGATGCTATGATCTCTGCATCAGAGTCCTGCTCCAGATTGACCACTGGAGGAGATTGAGCAGCCTCCTCTTCAGCTGGTTGATCAGCAGGGATTTGATCTTCATTTGAGCCTTGAGCCTGTTCTTCAGAGACCTCTTCATCATTTTCTTTTGAGGCTTTGTCCTCAGTTTGTTCCAGATCAACATCAGATGAGTTCTTTTTCTTATCTTCAGATGTTCCAACATCTGTTGGGACATCTTATTCTGCAGCAGTGTCCTCTGTATCTTGAGCTGGTTCTTCTTGAGGTGCAGGAATGGTGTTCAAAGGAACAGAGATCCCTCTCACCACTCTTTGTTCAGAGAAGACTTGGTTGACAATCTCCTTGATGGAATCATCAACATATTTGGAGTATTTTGAGGACATGTTAGCAGGAGAGGGAATGCCTTTAGCTTTGCTTCTGATTTGATCTTTACATCTCTTTGGTGTTCTTGCCTTTTTAGTGTGAGAGGCGCTTCCTCTGAGCTCGTCCAATGGTGTTGATGACATTGGCACAACAGAGATTGGAGTGGCATGAACCACGTCTTCCTTGTTGAGAATTTCCTCAGCTGTTTTAGGGTTTTGAGACATTGTTGAAGAAGATGAAAGAAAAACTTTAGGGTTTATGATCTCTGGAGAATAGCTGGTGAATGTGATTCGATTATGATAGTATGATGAGAATCTTGATAGCTGATTATAAACAGTTACTAAGTAAGTAGCCGTTACAGTCCAAATGATTAGAGATGGAATTCCCAAGGATTTTGTCCAGACTGGTTTTGCCATCTGGACCTTATGCCATGCAATGTCATATGACATGTTGGCACATCTCATTAACTGCTAAATATCACATACACAGATTCCAAGTTTGCCCCTTAAGTTCTCAAATTGTGTAGCATCCAATGCTTTGGTAAAGATATCAGCTAACTGCAGATTTGTAGCTACATGCTCCAATGAAATCACCTTTTCTTCTACAAGATCTCTAATGAAATGATGTCTGATATCAATATGCTTGGTCCTGCTATGCTGGATAGGATTCTTTGATATGTTGATTGCACTTAAGTTGTCACAGTACAATGTCATGACATCCTGTGGGACATTGTACTCAGTGAGCATTTGCTTCATCCAAACCAACTGAGAACAACTGCTACCTGCTGCTATGTACTCAGCTTCAGCTGTAGATAAGGATACACAATTCTGTTTCTTACTGAACCAAGAAATCAGATTGTTTCCTAGAAAGAAGCATCCTCCTGAAGTGCTTTTTTTGTCATCAGCACTTCCTGCCCAATCAGCATCACAGAAGCCAGTGAGAATTGGTTTGCAACCATGAAAGTACATTATGCCATAGTCACAAGTACCATTAACATATTTAAGGATTCTCTTGACTTGATTGAGATGACTGACTTTTGGATTAGCTTGATATCTTGCACAAACTCCTACTGCAAATGCAATGTCTGGTCTGCTAGCAGTCAAGTATAACAAGCTTCCAATCATGCTTCTATATAAACTTTGATCTACATTCTCCCCCTTTTCATCTTTAGTCAGCTTTAAATGTGTGGGAGCAGGAGTTCTTTTATGAGAAGCATTTTCCATTCCAAATTTCTTAACTATGTTCTTGGAGTACTTACTTTGGGAAATAAACATTGAGTCTTCCATTTGCTTTACTTGCAGACCAAGAAAGTAGGTTAATTCACCTACTAGACTCATTTCAAATTCAGATTCCATCTGCTTAACAAAATGTTTGACCATCTTATCAGACATCCCACCAAACACAATGTCATCAACATATATTTGTGCAATCATGACATTTCCTTCTTCATCTTTAACAAACAGGGTTTTATCAATCCCACCTTTTCTGTATCCTTGCTTGATAAGAAATGTGGTCAGTCTTTCATACCATGCCCTTGGAGCTTGCTTCAGACCATAAAGTGCTTTCTTTAATTTGTATACATGATTTGGACAGCTTGGATCAACAAATCCTTTAGGCTGTTCTACATATACCTCTTCATTAAGATAACCATTAAGAAAGACACTTTTCACATCCATTTGAAATAGCTTGAACTTTAAGATACAAGCAATTCCCAACAGTAGTCTTATTGATTCAAGCCTTGCTACTGGTGCAAAGGTTTCATCAAAGTCTACCCCTTCAATTTGAGTGTATCCTTGAGCCACAAGTCTAGCTTTGTTCTTTGTAACAACTCCTTGTTCATTTGACTTGTTCTTATACACCCATTTTGTACCAATCACATTTATGTCATCAGGTCTAGGAACAAGATTCCACACTTCATTCCTTGTGAATTGACCTAATTCCTCTTGCATAGCACAAATCCAGTATTCATCAGTGAGAGCTTCCTTGACATTTTTAGGTTCTATTTTGGAAACAAAACAAGAACCTGAAATCACTTCTCTTGATCTAGTGCTTACACCTCTGTTGGGATCACCAATTATTAAGTCTTTGGGATGATCCTTCTGTATTCTGATGGAGGGAGGTTTGCTTGAATCTTCTGACCTTGTATCATTTTGAGTGAAGTTATATTGATCATTCTTTTCTTCAGCTTCAATCTTGATATCAGCAGATGTTCCAACATCTTCTGGGACATCTGTAGAAGCATCATCAATTATCACATTTATGGACTCCATGATAACCTTTGTTCTGTAATTAAAAACTCTATATGCTCTGCTGTTTATAGAGTATCCAAGGAAAATCCCTTCATCACTTTTAGGATCCATTTTTCTCCTTTGCTCCCTATCTGCCAGAATATAGCATTTACTTCCAAACACATGAAAGTACTTCACAGTGGGTTTTCTGCCCTTCCAGACTTCATATATTGTGGACAAAGTTCCTTTCCTTAAAGTAACTCTGTTATGGATGTAACAGGCAGTGTTCATAGCTTCAGCCCAAAAGTATAGAGGCAACTTTTTAGCATGGATCATAGCTCTTGCTGATTCTTGAATGGTTCTATTCTTCCTTTCAACAATCCCATTCTGTTGAGGAGTGATAGGTGAAGAATATTCATGATTGATTCCTTCTGAAGAGCAAAAATCTAAGAACTTTTGATTCTCAAATTCCTTTCCATGATCACTTCTAATTCTGATCACACAGCTGGATTTTTCCCTTTGTAATCTTTGACATAATTCTTTGAATACATCAAATACATCTGACTTTTCTTTGATAAAATTTATCCATGTATATCTTGAAAAGTCATCAACCACAACATAGGCATACCTCTTACCACCAAGACTTTCAACCTGCATAGGTCCCATAAGATCCATATGTAGAAGTTCCAAAACTTTGGAAGTTGTCAGATGTTGGAGCTTTGGATGGGACATCTTGGTTTGCTTGCCTATTTGACATTCACCACATATTTTGCCATCATCAATCTTTAGTTTAGGAATACCTCTTACAGCATCCATAGATATGATCTTCTTTATGCCTCTGAAATGAAGATGACCTAGTCTTTGATGCCACAGTTTCACTTCTTCTTCTTTAGCTAGAGAGCATGTTGAAGTGAGACTAAGATTTTGGGATTCCCACATGTAACAGTTGTCTTTAGATCTGGCTCCTTTCATGACAACCTCTTGTTCTTTGTTAGTCACTATACATTCAGATTTGGTAAAGTTTACACTGTATCCTTGATCACATAGTTGACTTATGCTGATCAGGTTAGCAGTTAAACCTTTAACTAGCAGCACATCATCTAGTCTTGGAACATCTTGACAATCCAAGGTTCCAACTCCCTTGATTTCTCCTTTAGCTCCATCTCCAAAGGTAACATACCTGGATGAATGTGATTTTAAGTTTACTAGCAAATTCTTTAATCCAGTCATGTGTCTTGAGCATCCACTGTCAAAGTACCAGTCTTCTTTAGCTGATACTCTCAGAGATGTATGTGCTATGTATGCAGTACTTTTCTTTGACCAGATGAGATGAGATTTCTTTTGATGCCTCTGCTCTGAGTGTTGTTCAGCTGATCTCCAAGCTTGATTGTTGATCTTGTTCTTGGGTATGTGGCTTTGATCAGTCTGAATGTCAGCTTTTGGTCTCCAAACTTTCTTGATGACCTCTGTCTTCTGCTTAGGAGGTTGCTGATTTCTATGCAACACTTTTTTTGTACCTTCTACTTTCTGCTTGGAAGGTTGCTGACACATCTGATTTGGATATCCATGAAGCTTATAACAGTGAGGTTTGATATGCCCAAACCTTCCACAGTGATGGCATCTCCATCTTTGATATTTTTTCTTCATTTTGTTCTTTCCAGAATGTTGAGACATCTGTTGGAACATTATGTTTGTCTTTGTGTTCTGATGTTGGAGCATCTGTTGGGACATCTTGTTTGACTGTGTAGTTTTTGAAGTAGTTCTGCTAGAGCTTGCTTCATCTCTGTCATATCCCAGTCCACTTTTGTCCCCTGAGTGTTTATTATTGTTCACTTTTTAAGGTTTCAATGATCTCCTGATCATTTGCTTTGTCATCTTCTAAAGTCTCATTCTGCTTCTTTAGCTTTATAACTTCACTGCATATTTCAGAGCTTCTTTTGTATAGATCTTTGAATGCTTGCTCAAGTTCTTCATAAGTAAGTTCTCCACAACTGGAATCACTATCATATTCACACAGTCCAGCTAAAGCAGTAATATGCTTAGCTGATTCTTCTTCTGACTCTCCTGAGTCTTCATCAGACCAGGTCACAGAGAGTCCTTTCTTTTGCCTCTTTAAGTAGGTAGGACATTCAAACTTGATGTGTCCATATCCTTCACATTCATGACATTTGACTCCTTTATCTTGACTGGTCTTTTCAGCATACTTTAATCTTTTGTTAGCATCATAAGGTCTTCTGTTCTCAGAGTTTGTGTTTCTTCCACTAGGTTTGGATTTGCCTTCCATTCCTCTGAGAATTTGTTTGAACTGTTTTCCAAGCAAGGCAAGGTTTTCTGATAAGCTTTTATCATTTGCTGATTCATCATCCTCTTCTTCATTTGTATTTGACATTAAGGCTATGCTCTTGTTCTTTTTGGTATTTGTGTCATTCATTCCCATCTCAAAAGTTTGAAGGGAACCAATGAGTTCTTCAACTTTCATGGAGCATATGTCTTGAGCTTCTTCTATTGCAGTGACTTTCATATCAAATCTTTTTGGCAAAGATCTGAGAATCTTTCTTACAAGCTTTTCATCAGTCATCTTTTCTCCCAAAGCTCCAGAAGTATTGGCTATATCCAAGATGTTCATATAGAACTCATGAATTGATTCATCTTCCTTCATTCTCAAGTTTTCAAACTTGGTGGTGAGAAGTTGAAGTCTTGACATTTTTACTTTTGATGTTCCTTCATGAGTTGTTTTGAGAGTATCCCAAACATCTTTGGCCAGCTCACAATGATGCACAAGTCTGAAAATATTCCTATCAATGCCATTGAATAAAGCATTTAAGGCTTTTGAGTTGCCTAGTGCTGAGTCTTCTTCCTCCTTACTCCATTCTTCTTCAGGTTTCAGCACTTTAGATCCATCTTTGGTGTCTTGGATAGGATGATCCCATCCAACATTGACTGCTCTCCATGCCCTGTTGTCAAGTGACCTTAAGAATGCAATCATTCTTGGCTTCCAGTAGTCATAATTAGATCCATCCAGAATAGGTGGTCTATTTACTGACCCTAAATCTCTGTCCATGTTACAGAATTTGTATTCCCTAGATCTCACCCAGTATAAACAGGCAGGGTGCCTGCTCTGATGCCAATTGAAATTCTGTGATCAGGTATGAGATGTCCTAAGAGATGTCCCAACACTTAATAGGACATTTGACAAATTTAACCAAAACTTAAACAGCAAGAAAAGTAAACAACACAGAAGTTTGTTAACCCAGTTCAGTGTATAACCACACCTACATCTGGAGGCTACCAAGCCAGGAGGAAATCCACTATTAGTAATATTAATTCTAGACTTAAACCACCCTGTTTAATCTATCACTTAATACTTACCCAATGCAATTTCTACCTAAGACTCACTTAGATAAGAGTACCCTACTCACTCCCCCTCAATCACACAGTGATTAAGTTTACAAGTTTACAAAAATTGAAGACATCCTTCAAACAATACAGCTTGATTTTACTTAACAGTTTCAATCAAGTCACAAATGCACTTTTGCTTAAAAGCTCATAAAGTGGTACATAAAACAACCTGCTATTAAAAACACTAGACACCCTATTTGGTCTTCTGAAATTCGTACTCAATTCTATGAGTTTCTGTTGCTTAAATAGGTATCTGAATTTTGGGCTTTCTGTAGAATGATCCAGCCCTAATGTGCAGCAACTGTCACCTTGAATTTAGGGTTTGTTACCTCCTATATTCTAGGTGATTTAGGTCTTCTGTTTTAATCTGAATCTTCAATATAAAACACCCTACAGATGCGCCTTGTTCTGTTTTTATCCATCATTAATTAATTCCAGATACTTCTCCTTAAATATCTCTGATCAGTTAATCATTAATTAATTCTGGTAGCAGGTCTGAGATGTCTCAACATCTGTTGGGACATCCTGAAAAACTGAACTTAATTTATTCACACAATGTCCCAACATCTGATGAGACATCCTGAAATAAATTCACATACTCTGTTTGATAATGTCCCAACATCTGATAGGACATTCTGAACTGAATTTAACATTTCTTGTTTGGTCAAAAATTCTGCCAATTCTTAAACATCTACAGTGATCAATAGTGTTTCAGTGTGCTATGAAAGTTTTATGCTAAAAATAATTAGAGTAACTGATGAGCTCGAATTGATTTAGTTAATATTATCTGACTCTGAGATTTATTAATTGGTGTATTAGAGACATTTTTGGATACCTTCAATTTTGGACTAATTAGTGTTACTAACTGGATGATAGTTTTCCCTATATCATTCATTTCCGCTATCTACCTCATTTGCTCTAAAAATAGTAACATACGAGAGAGGAAGTAGTGAGAAGCTAAAGAAGAGCAAGGAAGAAGAGGAAAAGTAAAGAAGTGGATTCAAGCTTTGATCATCAAGTTTCTTCTTCATTAATCCTCCCAAACTTTTTCATCATCTTATATTAGCAAGGTGGGTTCTAAATAGTAACTTAGTTATAGAGTTTTAAGTTTTCTAGAGTTAGGTCAAATTTGTGAGAAAATGATGTTTTTGTTGATTCAATAATTATAACGGTTAAAATGCGAGACAAATGTCGTAGGATAGTCGGTATATGTTGGATTTTGATTTGTGATAATCTCCATTATGTTAACATTGAAATTTTGGAAGTTCTTTGTGGTTTTGAGCTGAAAATGCATGTTTTTATGTATTCTGTTACAAAGTAATCGATTACCCTCTAAGAGTAATCAATTACCCAGCTGAAAAATGGACTTCTGCGTGGAAAATTTCATGAAGTAATCGATTACCCTATTTGAGTAATTGATTACCCAAATGTGCCTCTAACTCTCATTTTGATTCTATGTGAACAGTACAAGTGTGTTAGTGTAAGCCTTAGAGGCTAATACTTTTGGTACTTGTATTGAATTATTTATTAATAATAAAAGGCATTTCTTTATTATGTTTGTTTTTCCAAAATGAAAAAGTCCCTAGAATAGCTAGTTTATTTAATGAAATATTAAGTGTGACTTAAATCATGAGATTCCATTAAGCACAAGGATAGTATTCTTAAAGAATCCACAATCGAGCTTTAATGTGAAATGGGACAACCTTAAAGCATTAAGACTATTATGTAGATAGACTGATGATTATATCTCATGGATCATGGATAAGGAGTTATCAAGTCTTGACATAGGTATGGCTTGACCCACTATGAGAGTACTGCATAAAATGTTATGTAAAGTGTCATAAGTTACTCTCATGGTGATATTGGTGTATATCACCCTTCGACCTGAAACTACTATGGACCCTAGATGTAGAGTCAAGTAATTTATTACTGATCAAACGTTTTCCGTAACTAGATGATCATAAAGACAATTGATGGGTACTTCACAAAGCATGTTGAGGGATATAAGTAGTCTAGATGAAATTTGCCCATCCTGCATAACATGATAAATGTCCAAGGGCCCAATATTGAACTGGACAAGGATGATATGGTATATGTTTTGTGTTCAATATAGACATAAGGTCAAAAGGGTAAATATACACACAAATACTATCACAAAAGGTTTTGTTAGATCACATGACAATTTTGTGACTTGCGTAGCAGTGATGAGTTGCTAGATACCGCCCACTGTTCATTATGTTAAATACATGATTTAATATAATTGTCAATGTCGCAAAATCCTACAGAGTCAAACACATAAGGATAGTTAGAGAATGCGTAGAATAAATAAGGTACACTGTAAGGTACGGTGCACTAGAATGGAACACAGAAGCTATAATTTTTAAAGCCAAAAAGAACTTATAATTTTAAAGCTATTTTATAAAAAAAATACATTTAAAAATAAATTATAATAATAAAATAAAAATTAATTTTTTTTAGTATATGAAATATAGATGGGATATATATTGAAAATCTTAAAAAATATATAACAAAGAAAAATTGACGTACAGTGTTACCAGTTACAAAGATTTCACTTTGGGAGCTAGTAACCACCATCAACAAATATATTTGTACGTATGTTGTTGTGTTATATTATAATAGAATAGTGAATTGACTTGCATAAATATTATAGAAAAGTTATGATTCATAATTGTTTTCATTTAGGATCATATAGGTTTCAGACTGAATATTAAGGTGAAAAGTTTACAAATAAGTATTATATAGTTGGTGTAGTATTATCTATATGGGCATATGATTAAGATTTTTTTTTTTGAATTATAAGAGAGAAACGGGCCACAGGTCCAGCCTAACAAAACACACAAAATCTAAATCAGATTAGGGTTTGCCATAACCATAATCTTATCCTCTTCACTATTCTGCTTAATGGCAACCCTAGCCATATCATGTGCCTTCGAATTGTCGTTCCTTCCAATATGCTGCAACTTAGCCACTTCAAACCCCTTCATCGTCTCCATCATTCTCTTACAAACCAATCCCAACCCGTTTCGCGGAAGCTCTCCTCTCTTGCCTTGCATAGTTGTAATAACTTGTTTGTTATCTGTTTGAAACATCACCTCACCATCTCCCTTCCCTCTAGCGACCTCCATGGCCATGTAAATAGCTTCAGCTTCCGCCTTAACCATCGGCTTCATTCCTCTAACCCTTTTGTAAAATTCCTCCTCTACAGAGCCATCACCTCTCAGCCTAACCACCCTCAAACCCCACCACAAGCCTTTGGTCATCGATGCGTCCGATTGATACCTGGTAATGTTACTACTCGGATTTTTCCTCATGTTCTTAGCTTTTGTACTCTGCTCATAATTTTCACTATTGTTGTTGTTCTCCGTGACATTCTTAATGTACCTTCTGCATTCTCCCCGCTCAAGAATACAGAGCCTTTTTCCTTCTAAGACGTTGATGTTTCCCTGCTTGCTATTCGCTCCATGTTGGTTCCCATTGATCGCCTCATGCTCCTTGTCTGGACTGCTTTTGATGTTATCCTCCCCACAGGTAATAATCTCATCCTCATTATCTTTTCCTTTATTTCTCTCCTTATCCTGTCTATTATGAGACTCACTCCTTATCTTGTAATGATAAATTTCTTTTTTTGTGTGTTCCTCTATCCTTCTCTTCCCATCCTAGTTGCTCTCCTCATCACCTCTTCGCCTCCTCTTAGTTCTACGAATAGTCGTCTGTATTAGGTATAAGTCCCCCTGGCTTGCCTCTTATTGGTTTTGTGATAGTTTTCTTCTTGCTTCTTTTTTGATATACTCACACATCTATTCCATGTTTATCTTCTTTTGACACAGCTGAAACTCAAGATTTTGATTCCAAATGCATGTAGTTGCTTCATACGGGTAAGTCTATATGCCTACAAATACTAATTTGTTTCCGCAGTACCATATCTTATCAATAGAATGTATAAGAATATCTACTTCCCTCTAGTCCCTATTTAGGAGAAACTGCTCACACCACTCATAGAATTGAATTCTAGGATTCTCCAGGTAGTTGAAATTAATATTAAGAGGGGTTTAAAGCCGAAAGCATCTCACCCATTTACAATCTCTGAAACAGTGGTTAACAATTTCAAAACCTCCACCACATCTAGGACACACATAATCAGTGGCAATATGTTGTTGACTTAGATTTTCTTTAACAGGAATAATGTTATGAATAACAGTTCATATAACTGTCTTCTTTCTAGGAAGAACATTACTCTTCCATAGTTTCCTCCACATCCTTTCCCCACTTGAATTGTTTAAGAAACTCTCCTTTTCCCCTTCCAACCATACCATCTGCTGTATATACCCTGATTTAACACTATAATTCCCATCCTTAGTGTCGCTCCCGGGATTTTCATCCTAGTACAAACGCGAAAGTGGCGCGGAAAAGGTAGAGTTGCCATCCAGACATTTTTATCCCGAATGAATGGGAAAGTTAATGTTGCACAAACCTGAGGAAGAAGGAAATGACAAGGCCTTGCAAACCAATGATCTGGGTTCGGGAGTCGGTTACGACCTGGGAAGGAATTAGCACCTCAGATCGTCCACCGTCCCCGACGGGATCCACGCTTGTTAGTCTGTTTTAAAGGGTGAGAAAATAAAGTTGCTGAACAAAACTGCTACTGGAACTAGAATGAAAGAAAGGGAACTAGAAAAGACAGAACGAAAAGAAATAATGGGGAAAATGTAGGGAAAATAAAGAATGTGCTCGAACGGGCCCTACCCCGCTGCCTACATATCTCATCGAGAAAATGAGGATCAGAGTCGATTTAGTTCGCCTAATTAAGGCGGGAACTTGTTTGTGTTTTTTAGGATGACGTTGCTATAGCTCTAGCTCAGGTGTTACCGGCTCTAACTCGAGGGTGTTTACCGTATCGTTGTTTAAATTGTCGAGGCAAGTCGCATTCGTCCGCAAAGATTAAGATATGAGAATAGAAGACGTGATGTCTTTGTTCGTTGTCTTTTATGATAAGTGTTTTGAGTTTATTTTTGGTGAACATCCTCATACTAAGACTTATCCATCGTGGTAGATAACTTACACCTCGCCCCGAGACGGGACGTGCATAAATACTCTGCGACAAAGTCTCATGTCGTATGAGAACATTCAACCTTTATAGGTATTTTATTATTTTCTTTATGAGATGAGAAAGAAGGACTCAAGTGGAGAAAGGACAAAACTAGGGGGAATAAAACACAACCATAAGTTAGTTATCATATACAAAAGGGAGATCCTAATGGTTTATAAGGTTTTCTAAACCTAATAATAAGAAAAGAGAGTTAGAAACTAACTTACTTCCTAAGGAAGTTAAGTTGTTTCTAAGAGAGCAAAAGGGAAAGCCTATGATCAAAGCACAAGGTGCTAAGGCAAACACAACTAAAATGCATAAGAGATGAAAATGAAGTGATACTTACCTCAATCTTCCCCCTACAAAACAAATGTTAGCATGGTAAACATGACAAAAAATAAGGTAAACAAATACCAAATTAATTCCTGAGGGAACTAGGAACTAAATTAGACTCAATCTACGGTTTAGTGAACCTAAAGGCAATGCAATGCAAAATTCAGCAGCCTATAATAGCTACCAAATGCAAAAACAACAATGAAATGACATGTAACATACAATCAGCTTTTTACAGCCCACAATCAGCATGCAAGACAGGTGTAAAAAGTCACAAACAATATGAACATCATAGCAAACAACATACATTTTACAACTCCTATATGCAAAGACAGCTATGAAATGTAAAATGCAGCTTTAATTATTTTCATTTTAATGCATAAACTCAATCATGAAATGCTCAATTAACATGAATATGCAATATGAATATGGATCAAGCACATAATTGAATGTCATGATTATTTTTTTGAGGGATTATGCAATAATGCACCACATGATTTATTATGCAACAAGTATGTAAAATATGGCACATGAACATGGCACATGAACATAATGAACATTGATCATGAATATGCAAAATTCAGAATTGAATTGATGTGAATAATGTGATCAAACATGCAACCAAAATGCAACCATATACACATACATACATGGTTATGTGAAATGTAACATATATATTGATACAATGAAATGCAAATGAGTTAACGAAACATGCGAAAAATGCAAAAACATAATGCAACATGATTATTTACATGACAAAAGGTGCATGAACATAACAACAATATGCAATAAGTCAATTCATGCACAAAATATGCGAAATGGACGGAAGCGTTTCGAAATGACTCGAAATGGAGGAATGAGATGTCGAAACTAATCTTGAAAATTCCCTAAAATCAGGACATATCAATCTATGGTGGTAAAGGGAGAAGTAATGCCCAAGAAAAAGAGGGGAAAAGCACTTGCAATCGACTTATTTCCTAAACCTCCTAATGTAACTATTATCTAGTAAGCACAAATTTTACACCTAAAAGCCATAATCTAAACCTTAATGGCACCTAGAATAAGCTATAATTCTAACTACGAAGAAACAAAGTGATCAAATCATAATCAAGACAAAATTAAACGGTCAAGCGCATACACAACGATAAACACACGAAGAATGTCGTCATGGCGAGATGAAGAGAAAAAGTTAAATCAAGAAGCGAATTTAGATCACCAACCTACAAAGTGGAGGATTGCTTCGGTGAGTGTTGCGATGTAGATCGGAAAGCAAATGGAGAAGAAAACCGGAGAGTCGAAGCTTCAATTTGCGAACGCGTAAAATAAATACGGTTGATGGTGCTTCTTGATGAACATTTGATCAATAACCTCCAATAAGCTCAAAACTCTTCCAAAATCAGAATTGATTCTTCAAATAAGCTTCACAATGAGATGATTAATGGAGGTTTTAGCTTCAAGTTCTTCAAATTCCAATGAAGAATTTGAAGAACTTCTATGAAGAAGCTTTAGTGAGAGGTTGAAAATGGTGGAAACGTTTGGGAGAAGAATGAAAGAGATGAAGTGAAAATGATGAAGAATAGTGGAAAAAATGAGAGAGCCTTTGCTTTGGGATGGTTTAGGTTTATATAATGTGTAGGCTTGGCATGGGGTTTAGGTTTAGAGGTTGCTTAGGAGTTAGGTTAGGTTTGAAGTTAGTTAGGGCTCTAGAGAGTTCTAGAGTATTCTTTGGAATATTCCTTAGAATATTCCTTGGAATATTCCTTGGAAGGTTGTAGAAGACTCTAGAATGTGGTAGAGTAATCCAAAAGAAGAGTGTGGAACAAATGTGGAGAGTGTGGAACAAGGCAAAGGAAAGGAAAGGAAAAAATGGAGGAGAAGAAACTGAAAAAACAGCAAAAACAGCTTATATATCGATACGAAACTCCTATGTATCGATACATGTTAGTTTTATAACTGATATGTATCGATACGAAAATGTATGCATCGATACATACTGAAGCTTTGGTTATTTCCAGCAAATTAATTGAATCATGTATCGATACGAAACTCGTATGTATCAATACATACAGGCTTATGTATCGATACGAAATTCGTATGTATCGATACGAAATGAGCAATTTTTTCCCACCATTTCTTGATCAAAATGAGAGGGGAAATTTTGGGGTGTTACAGCCGCCCCTATTCAATCACTGTAGACTTGAATGGATGATAGCAGTTGCTTTCAAACATTTGAAGTATACAGGGATTGAATACTAAAAACAACCGGAAAATTTTTACTCGGTGGAAGAAGAAAAGGGAAATAAACCCAACCATCTGAACTCTACTTAGGGAGACCTCTGATGTGAAGAATAGTGAACCAGTGAATGTTTTGGAATAACGCTAGGAGATTGCTGATTTTCCACGCTACTGGTGGACTTTAATACTTTGCCACTCCACAAGGGCCACTGCTCGCTACGGGAGACTTTTGATACCTTACCACCCCGAGGATGGACTTTTGCTCACTCTGCGGGGATACTCTGCCCGCTACGGGAGACTTCTGCTCGCTATGGGAGACTTTCAGAGATTTTGCCACACTATGGGGGCACATTGCTCAGCTACGGGAGACTTTCAGAAAATTTTCCACACTACGGGGCACATTGCTCGGTTACGGGAGACTTCTGCTCACTACATAAGACTTTTGCTCACTATGGGAGACTTTTGCCACACTACGTGGGAATTAAATATTTTGCCACACTACGGGGGCTGCTGCACGCTACTGGAGATGTTTGCTCACTACAGGAGACTTTTGCTCACTACGGGAGACTTTTGCCACACTACGGGGACTTCAATATTTTGCCACACTACGGGGGCTGCTGCTCGCTACGGGAGATCTTTTCTCACTACGAGAGACTTTGGCCCACTATGGGAGACTTTTGCCACACTACGGGGAACTTTGGCCAACTACGGGGGACTTTGGAAAATCGCCACACTACGAGGGTTGTTGCTCGCTACGGGAGACTTTAAGAATTCGCCACCCGAAGGATGGACTTTGGCCAATCTACGGTTGGACTTTAAGAATTTGCCACCCAGAGGATGGACTTTGGATAAGTTGCCACGCTGCTGGTGGACTTTGGATATCAACCTGGATTGAGCCCGCATATGTTAAACTGCATGACATGATGCCCCATGACACTGGGGGATAGGTATAAAGAGAATTCCTGACGCGGAAATAACAAATCCTTGTTGACTCTGTGGGGAATACATATGATTACCGATATTTCTGCTGGAGAAGAGTGTGACTAGTCTGTCTCGACTTATCACCTTGCCCAAAATAAATTGGACTTTAGATTTAAAAGCCCTGCTAGGGGATGCCTCAACCGCTGGGGATCAAATCTCACCCCTAAGACTTAGTTGGTGATCTGCAACTCTTCGACTTAGCTGGGGAAAAGCCTGCCAAGGCTCTGTTGAGGAGAACTCTCTTGTCTACCTGAATGGGGAAGGAAACCGCTCAGTTGACTGCCGGGAATACTTGAATTCTTGTAAGAAGTGCTTCACTACGGGAAGATGACTCTTGCTAGGGATAATCCTTATTGCTCTGCTGGGGAAGAGAAGGATTTGGTTTAAGATCTGTTGGGAAATAAGATCAAGGAAATCTGCTGAAGAAAAGTTTGGTGACTTTACTGGGGATAACTTCCATGCGCCTGCTGGGGATAACGAAGTTGAACCGCGTCCTGCTGAGGAGGAAAGATTTCAAGTAGTCTCGTGCTAGGTATCATTTGCTTTTACCCGAATTTTACCTTAAAAGGATTTTACAAAAGACTTGGTGTCCTTAAACTCTTCAGGAGTATAATTGCCCCAGTATTATGAACTTCCGATTATCAATCCTCATGCGATTGGGGGTGACTTTCCCTAGTACGAGTTTTTGACCAATTGCTCTGGGAGAGATTTGAATCTCGAGGTGATTGCCCCAGTTTGGCTGAATTTTACCATGACTGGTTGGGAAAGTCCTTATTCAATGGAGCTTTCTCGGAAAAGTGCACCTCGACGTGACTGTCTTTCAGAAGTTTTAGACTTCTCAACTTGGCAAGCTTAAGCTTCTGGACTGAATTTCCACATGTGAACTTTTTATGATGTCAAACAAATGTATGCAGGAAAAAAATGTTTATTCTTAGAATGAAAATTCTAATGCAACACATATGTTATTGAAGTCTTTATTGAAAAGTTGTCGCAAACCTTTGTGAGCGAATCACTGGTTAAGATACGACATTATTTTTGAATGAAAGTATGTACATGCAATACCAACAAGGATCTTTTAGCACAACTCATAGGAGTCAGGAACATGGTCTCGTGGTAGTATGCTCTCAAAATAACCCTTCTTCTGTTAGGACTTTCGAGGGTTGTATCGTGGCCTAGTTCACGGTTATAGAAACAAAGGATATAGGCTCAAAGTTTATATGTGCCCACCCCTCTTCGTGATGTTCTTCATTCCTATGTTCAGCTAATTTTCGCAAGTGCTCACCTTTCATAGGGGTTTTGTGTTGGTTGAGGAACCATTGCTGCTAACAGTTTAAGCACCAATCAGGTTATTGTTGGAGTTGGTCACCCCTTTGTCTTTTGTGTCTGTGCCACACAACTTTGTTCTTATTTGAGGATCTTTCTTGTGTAATCCTTTTTTGTAGTTCGCTCTTTGCGTTCTTTTTATTATCCCTAACTTTTTCCTGGACTGATTCTTGTGAATCTTTGATTGTGGAGTCCAGCGGGATGCCCTAACTTTTGCCTAAGTCGCTTGTTTTCATGTTTTGACTTAGCGGGCTTTTCATTTCTTTTTTTGAACAAATCGTGTGACACTGTTTGTCTTGATTGCTTTCCGAGGGTTGTGACTGCCTCATTCTTTGGTCGATGAAGGATAACCATTGTGGCTTCCAGTCTTTGGACCTCTTGATTTGGATAACCATTGTGGTTTCTGATCTTTGGACCTCTTGATTAGCATAGTGGAATGTAATGGATCCTCAAATACACTCCTTTGTGAAAGCCTGAACGCTTGGTCTGACTAGCTGACATCTACCATGCCCCTGGGTTACATGTGAGGGTTTTTCGTGCGAGAAGAAACTCCTACTTCAAGGCTCAAGGGGTTAGCGAGGGTCTATCTCCCTTATATCTCCAGTGTTTATGGATTTGAAACAAATCATGTACATCATCAACAGGGTCTTATTCGAGAGCATACAATTAGAGATTCTTGCGTTTTTGTTTCGTCATTCTCCTTTATAGAGTTTAAGCATGATAATTGGTATTGCGATGTAAACATGCAAAGTTAGAAGTGAATGCGAATGAATTACTTCAAGAAAAACATGTGAGTTTTATTATTACTAACATTCAAAAGCAACAAAATTTCGTACATGTAGACAAATGTTTAGCAAATAAAAGAAACTACAAATGGAAATATAGTAAAGAAACTGAATATTGTCGTTGTTGAGGAGGCTTGACTCCGTCTGGACCTGTCAGTCTTGGATACTTTCAATGATCAATAGCGCTTTCACAGACTTGTAATCTTCAAGTTGCAGCCGTATACCCAACCATGGCAATCATACCTCTTCTTCTATTTATTCTGACTCTGACACGAGACGTCTGAAGGAAAGAGTGAAACTGGAGAGTAAAGTTGTCTTATAAGGTTGCTCGGAAAGACCTGACGATCTTCTACCTACGTATCTCCATTGACCAATGACCAATGAAGAATCAGAGCGACGTAGTTCCCCTCAATAAGGAAGACAATGCATTGAAGAAAAACAAAAAAACAGTTGCCATTGCTGAGTGTATCTGAATACTGATGGCTTTATTTGCTTTTTGAAGATTCTAGCTTAATGTGGACCATCTGGTAAAACAACCGTGACACCGGCTCCGTTGTGATTAGGCATTGGGTTTTGGAGTACATTTGGATGAGGAACGAAATTGATCGGCTTGGAGTCAATTAAGTCTTGTACCTTGTTCTGAAAAGCCCAACATTTCTCAATATTATGCCCCTGGGCACCCGAATGGAATTAGCATCTGGCATTTGCATCAAAGTTTGGAGGTAGATTATCAGGAGAAGGAGCTCCCATGGTACGAAGCTCGACCATGTTCAACTTTAGCAGCTCTGGAAGCAATACAACATATGGGCATGTGATAGGATCAAGTATGCGGTTCCTCGCTCTTGTTCTTTCCTGATTTGGTCTTTGTGCCTGATGTTGCTGACCTTGAGGTTGTTGAACCTGTGGCGTAATAGTTACTGCAGTTGTTTGGTAGTAACCTTGAGAACGACCTCTGTCTCGGTCCCTATACACAACATTTGTCTCACCCTCTCTTCGTCTTAGGCCATTTCCAAAAGGCTTTTTCACACCAGAAGAACCAGCACTATTTGCATCCTGGATCTTTCCCAATTTCAGGAAGTTCTCTATCCTTTCTCCAACGATGATATTATCAGCAAAACCGATGGACGAGCAAGTGTCCAGAAGATCCAAGTATGCCCCTTTCAAGGTGCCCATAAACATATCGGCCATTTCCCGATCGAGTAAGGGAGGTTGAACCTGTGCAGCCAATTCACGCCACCTCTGGGCATATTCCTTAAAGCTTTCCTTAGGTCCTTGAGACAAGTTCTGCAGCTGAGTGAGATTTGGAGCCATATCAATATTGTATTGATACTGCTTGAGAAAAGCTTCAGCTAAATCTTTCCAGCATCGGATAGAGACCCTGCTCAGCTTCATGTACCAACTCAATGAAGCTCCAGATAGACTATCTTGGAAGAAATGCATCCAAAGTTTCTCGTCATCAGTGTGAGCCGAGATTCTTCCAAAGTATGCATAAATGTTTGTTCTAAGGCACATGTTGCCGTTGTACTTGTCAAATTATGGAGCCTTGAACTTAGGAGGGATTCTGACTCCTGGCGCTAACCCCAGACTAGTTACATCGATGCCCAGGGAATTTTGACATTCCATGGCCTTAATCTTCTCTGCCAGCTCTTCATACCTGCGATCATTGATCTCGTTCATATTACATATATCATCATCTAGTAGAGTGAACTGGTCCTCTTGTGTGTCTTCTATAACCACATTACGGGCTGCAGTCCTATTGGGATTTGGCTCTCTGTTACGGGTAGCGTTAGGATCCACATTCTCAGTCGGTGTTCCAGTATTATCATTCACCTGGGGTTGCTTAACCATCAACCTGAGACGCTCCTAGTTCTGGGCCATGCCAGTCATCATTTCCATGAACTGATCCATCCTCTATCGGAGTTCATTGAGATCAGTCTGCATTCGTTCAACCATTCTCACTCGGTTTCTTTTTGTTGGATACTGATGAACGCGTTGACCAACTATATTTCTTGAAGTTGAATAAGTTAGGAAGTCCGAATAACCTGTAAAATGCAAAATATGCAAATCACGCAGTAAATGCGTATGATATGTTCATAAGGATGCAACATGCGACCCTGCAAATGAGTAAGCATGTGTTAGTAATGCAAGCATGCAGAGGATGTTATGCAATGCACTGGCATGTGATCAAAGGTCTGGAGATCACTGGTCTAATGTTGGTGCTGAGAAGATAGTCATGTGCTATTGAAGAGTCATAATAACAGTACCACCGAAATCCCGGATCTCATGACCAAAGGACCATGCAAACTTGATCATAATACTGAACAACAATGCCAAAACGGGTATGTTGGAAGTTTCAGGGTTCCTGTAAACCCCTCCCATCTCACGGGTATTCTACTCCGAGTCAGCATCACAGACTCTCAAAGCCGAATAGCAATAATACGTTCACCATTTCCGAGAAATGGCTCATGACCAAATCAGGGAATCGGTTTGGCATTATGTACTAACCAGGGAGGTCTCAGCTGAGTACGGGGAAAACAAGCATCCCTCATAAGTCCCCATCTTCAAGCACTGAATCGAGAAACAATAGTGCATTCATCCTAAAGGGTACAATACTATCGTCATATGAACAGTTTTCCTTGACTGGGTTCCTATAAGAGAATCAAGCCATCCTATGCGAGTTCCCAGTGGGCCCTCGGATGCGAGTGGGTTTGCCAAAAAATATGGTCTGCCACTGTCATCACAGGAGAGGGGTGTTTCCACTAAGGTCATCAATGATAGGTCTCCAGATGCACATAACTATCGAGGTCGTACCCTGAAGTGGGGAAGAACCCCCACACAGAATAGTTCCAAGACGATCGCAGTCTGGGTGTGGTACACATCGCCACTCATCATGTAACCATGCGAGTACAATGTTTGTCCATGCTAATCCTATAGTGCACTCAAGCCGGGTATTTGGCTTATCTCAAATTAACTCTCATCCCACAAAAAAAATGGAAACCAGCACAATCCAGACAATCCAGTATATATATGATGCATGTGAAAATAAATACTGAAAGCAGTAAATAAATGTTGTAAAGTAAAAAAATGTAAATGAAAACAATAAATAAGCACACAACAACACACACATAAACACCCAAGTGAAACAAAAACCAACAGGTGCTAGGATTGACTATACAAGGGAAACCAAAGATTCTGGGTTCGGTCCCCTGCAGAGTTGTAACACGGTGGGATAACTGACTTTCTATAAATGTTGCGGATAGAAAGAGTCGCCACCGACTTTTATTTTATCCAAAAGGAAAGGACATAAAAGAACAGGAAATACCTATTTTAAAAGACTTGAGTTCGGGGGGTAGGTTATATAAAGGGAAGGTGTTGGCACCCTTTATATCCATGGTTATCCATGGGCTCTTAGTTACTTAGCTCACTTTAAATTGTTTTGAAAAGGTGTAGTGTGTGATTAGAAACTTTCTATGTACTTTGTAATGAACCTCGTATGGATGTATACAAAGCCTTGTTTTTTTGAAAATTTGTTTGAAAAGTGGGGTGTAAAGAGTGTTTTTGAAAAATGAGCGAGCAACTGAGAGAAACCTACCCTAGCTTAAGTCTTTCATGTTCTTATGTTCTTTCAAATGGTAAGCCTATCCCTATTATTAAGGAATAGGTAGTCATTACCTTGGATGTATTAAGGGACATGTGTAGGGTCATCTGGATATAGGCAACTGTAGGGTGTCTTTAGCAATTCGTAGGGACTTATCATCTTTTATTCGAAGGGACAAGATCATTTATCGTAGGCAACCTCGAAGGGACTTGATCTTTAAAACCGTAGGGACTTGATGATATTTATGAAGGGACTTGCTTAAGACACCCTACTTGACCTTTTGAATTAGGCAACTAAGAGGCAACCCTAGGAAGTGCAAGATGGCGATCTTAGATCGACTTACGTGTGTGCGTGTTGTTTTCAGATATTTATCTTTTTACATTAATTTTCTAAGTTTATTTTAATTACAAACATATTATACACACCCTAAATTACTAACCATATAATAAATATATTTACAATAAAATAAATACGAGAAAATAAACGTACAAATATTACAAGGCTTCAGGACAATTACAATATAATCGAGAAATAATAATAATGATAAATATAATAATAATAAATAAGCAATAATTAAATATTAATAATAAAATAAGAAGGGTTAGAAAAATAAATAAACGAAAGAAATAAGAATTTATCAAGAAAAATCAATATTTAGAAAAGTTTTAGAAATCAATAAAGAAAAAAAACAAGTTTAATAATAAACAAATAATAAATTATTTACATATTAAAAATAATGATTTAATTAGGGTTAAGAAAATTAATTAGGTTAAGTGTTAGGGTTAAGATAAAAATTAGGTTTGACAAAAAAATTAGGGTTAGTGTTTGAATTAAGAGAATTAGGGTTTTGTTTATTATAATTAGATAATATAATTTATATAATTAAATAATTAATAAAATAAAATAAAATAAAACAAGGTTTAAAAAAAAAAGGGTGGAGGGATCAGCCAAGGATCGAACCCACCCCAGGTACCTCAACACGCAGCCTGCATAACCACTGGGACAAGCCATGCACTTGTGATATTGAACAGCTCCTAATCATTATATTTTAATCCTGCCAAAATAAATAACAAAGCACAAAAAATTGCCTCTAGCCAGAATCGAACCCAGGTTCTCATACTTGTACACACGCGCACCTTACCACTGGACCACTGCAGCGTTTGTGATAAACAAATAGCAACAATATATTATATAAAAAAAACAAATTTCAAATATCAAATTCGCACCAACTTCATCATCTTCTTCCTCAGGATTCGCAGGTTTTCCTGCGAATTTACCTAGGGATTTTCCTGCGAATTCTTCTGCGTTCTTGAACCTGCGAAATTCATACATAGACAAATACACATGATTTTATCAAATTATTAACACACACATGATCCATACACTTCACTGAGTTCATCTATGGTTTCAAAATAAATTAATAGCCATTAAATCGGAAAACCCTAAATTAGAAGGTATAAACCCTAGAATGGCATCTAACGATTTAGCCACGGTTTCTCCAAGATTTTTGCCCAGAATCCATCACAAGCTTCAACTAACCATGAATCAACAAACAAAATTAGTGTGCTATGCATAAATAGTGAGAATCGAAAATTTCAAAACCAAGAACAAAAGAGATTCAGTTTAAGCAATTTAGCATGTTTTCGATGTGAATGATGATTGAGATACGTTCAATGAACATCATGGAAGAAATTGATGTGCTTAGAATGCAATGAAACTACCTCTACCAAAGAATCCGATAGTGAATTTTTCTTGAATTTTTTGAAGTTTGGTTTTTGTTCTTGGAGGCAGCAATTCGTGTCCTTGTTATTGTCTTAAGTTTGTATATTTGTATGGAAGAGAATTAGGTCAAACTATGCTGGATTTTTGGGCTTTGTAATGATTGCTTGATCATGAAGTTTCATCTTTTCAAATATTGAAAAATATCTCATCCAACCTTTCTAAATCAAGCTAGCACGAATTTGTATTATTTCAATCAACTTTAAATGATTTTTAAGATTTTCTAGAAGAAGAATCATGTCCAAATATTGATTTTTAATTTTTTTTTGATTTAATTTGAATTAAAATGAATAAAATTCAAATAAATATCAAATAAAAAAAACATAATGGCTTGCCATTGGGTCGTGCTTGAGATCTTTGTATAGATTGGGTCATAATATTACAAGCCCATTTGGAGAAATTTGGTTTTAAGGCCCCATTTGCTTCATATACCTCCCAAAAATTTCCCAACTTTGCAAAGGCATATCTCCCTCAATTTTAAGGCTATGAGGGTGTTCTTGGTTATTTTGGAAAGCTTAGAGAGTCCTCTAACCATCCTCATTGGTCTCATGTCCATATCTTTTACCATTTTCAAGTTATGCCCTTTGGAAGATGTTGACTTTTTGTTGACTTTTAAAATGACCTATAATGTCTTAGCTCATACCTTCCAAATGAAGCATTTTTAGGCTTGGCTTGTGAGACACAAATTTATATAGAATTCAATTTCCTTCAAAATGAGCTTTGGATGGAAATTTTTTGATGAAGCATGTGAAAGTTATGGCTGGTCAAAGTTCAGTTGACTTTTCCTGTGAAAACCCTAATTTAGAAACTCCTGATTCTTGATGATTTGAAATCTCCTTGATGAATCATGATCAGTGTAACACCCTAAATTTTCCCTCTGGTTTTCTATCTTTGTCTGGCCTTTCGTTTCGCATTCATATGCATTTCCATTAGATTGTAAGTCATGCATTCATATCATTTGCATAGTCTCTTGGGACATGAGATCAGCGTTTTATGAGGAATTAGGGCTTCACACTTCATTTGCAGATTATCAGAAGAATCAAGGAGTTCACGTCTGAGGACTATTCATTGGTGCATCTGGCTTATCATAAGTGTGAATCAAGGGTTTCTTCTTCATCAAGTTGCAAGGCTATTCCTATTTTCTCAACATTTTAGGATATCCTTTTTTCTCGATATCTCAAGAGCTTTGGTTTCGATTCAAAGGTGGTTGTTCAGGATCCATTTTAGATGGATGTATGACCTAATCTTGGTCAAACTATCAAGAGATCGTTTCAAATTCAAGTTATTTGCTTCAGTGTTCGATTTCTTAACCAGTGTGCGTCCAAAGTCAGAATGTTGTGTGTTGAACTTATCAGATTATCAGGGATTCTTTCAGACCAATTTAAAGTGATTCGTTATTCATTTTAGCCAGAGATTATTGGAAGAGGTTCGGGTGTGGTTGCTGAGTCAAATTCATTCAAGGCGTGTAAGGATGGATTATTCAAGTTCACTATAATTCAAACTCAAATAACAAATCATTGTCCATTTACTTATAAATCCATCGTTGATCCAATTCCATTTTTCTATCCAAATTTGAACCATTTCGAACAATAATCCAAAGTTTTATTTCAATATTTTCATAATCAATTTCAGATACCCATTCATTTTCCAGTTCCAATAATAATAGTCATTTCCAATTACCATTTTTATCAATATTGTTTCCAATAAAAAAACAACAAAACCAAGTCATTATACATTTTTTTTTTGAATTTATAACCATATTGATTCATAAACCATTTTTTCTTCTATTTCTATTTTCAAACCATTGAATAGTCCCTACACAAGTTTCATCCACACTTTTTGTTACATTTAAGCTCATTTTGTCTTACTCCAATAAAGCATATTACACAAAAAAAAAGAAGTTAGAGGAAAAGCAGGGAGATTTCCGCCACCTGCATATTGATATTTCTCTACCTTTCATAATGGTACCGACCCCACAAAGCCACTACTCACACAATATTTTCCACTCTTCAATTTTAGGTGGAGGTTTTCTCTTGATTCCATTATGCAATGCACGCACTTGAGTACCCCCACCATTCACGGCAAAAACGGATTGAAGGATTCACTATGAAAGGTCACGCAAAAATTCGATTATTCACTTTTTATTCCTTCAATTCATTTCTTGAGCCTCAAAACCATAACCAAAGCTTCAACACTCTTCTTCAACAACACCCCTGCAACCTCACAAACCGTGCTCTGCATTTTTCACACTACAACCTCACCCAAACCATTATTTTTCTTCAACTTTTTAACGCAAACCCCAAAAACCTCACACACACTCTTCATGCTAGAGGCCAGACAAACTTCAATTTATCATTGCTCATTCACACTTTCTTGATTACAGCATATTCTCACCTTCATTTTCTGATAAACGAAACCATCCCTTTTCAACTTTTCATGCACCAACACAAACTCTCAGCAAGAAAAAGGGATTCTTCATAAAAAAATCACATACGCAGAAGCCATTTCACCACTTTTCATCTTAACCTCCAACCATCATCCAACCTTCAATAATCACAGATCTTTAAAATTCACAAGTTTTTCTTTCTATTCTTCACGAACTCATCAAAACCGTAACAACCTTTACACTCACAGACTTCATAAACACGCAGCCTCCTTCACAAACAACACTATAACTCTTCAATCCACAATCACCTTCCCCTGCAACTTTCAACATAGCAACATCAACAGAAAAACTCACACCACCATACCTAAACCTTCAAACCGCGGCACCACCGCAAATCTTCCACAACAACCTCCACCTTCGACACACTCAACAAATTTTTCATAAACCAATCAACACCACCTCACCACTTTTTTTCATCGTCAACCACAAACCTCAACTGAAATCAACAATAACAACAGAGCCACTCAAATCAATTCTCGAACACAACATCAAAAATAACAAACCAAAATCAGAAAGAGATGAAGTGAGAAGAAGAGAGATTCGCGGACCAAGTCGAAACGAAGTCAAGAAGAGGGAAGAAAACTGAGATTGTCGACAGACTTTGAACGGAGACACGGTAGTGTTGGGTTTGTTTTTCCGGCGATGATGTTGAATAGGGTGGTCGGAGGAGATCGTGAGGCATTTGAAGAGAGACCGGGGAGATGAGACGGAGCAAGCGAGCCTGAACAGAGGATTCGTCGTGAGGTTGTTGTCGGTGTTGAACGGTGCCGCCGGAGGTGTATACGAAGAAGAGGGTTCGGTGCAAGGAGGTTTGGTTCTGAGTTTTTTTTTCTCTCTTTGTTTGTAAATTTTGACTTTGTTTGTTTATGTGTTAATGGATTAGTAAGGAAATGTTATGAGAATAATGAACGGATTTGTGAGTAACGATAATGATAAGGATAAGATATGGAGGATTTTATTATTTCTGTCCACACCGGCGGTGACACTTTTCACCGTCCGGTAGGACCTGTGTTTTTTTGGTTCCCACGCGCGTGTTTACATTATAGTAACCATATGCCTGCATCTTCTAGTCGTCCGATGTGAATACCCTTAGATGTCATCATATCCAGCGTCTCTAATTCAGTCAACTTTTTGTTGACCAGCACCCCACCAAAGACCCTCACAAGCTTGCGTTGGGCCTCCCTCTGCCTGCTACCAGCACCCCCCTCCTGGCCCAGTCTGTTTTGTTTGAAATGAATTTGTTGCTGGCTGCACCCCCTCCCCTTTCTTAGATTTTAATTTCTTTTTTTTTATATCATTTTAATTTTAATTCATTCTAAATAATAGAATACATTAAAAAATTTCATAAAAAAATATTTTTAGTCTCATAACCCATTTTAGAATTTTGTCACATTTTTATTTTCTGATTTGTATTAACTTTCTTTTTTTATTTCGAATTTCTTTTAATTTCTTTTTTCATGTAATCTCTATATTAACACATTAGCTTATTCATTTTATTTCTTTCACCTCGAACATTATTTTAATTCCGTTCTTTTTGCATCATGTTGTAGACTTAGAAAAGCTCTTAGAATTATTTTTCTTATATTTTTAATTCCATTTTATCCATAGTTTTAGGAGTCGTGTTTGTGCGATTCCGTTACTTGTTCTTAAGCGACTTTGTGTGATTATTTGATAGAGTTTCATTGTGAATTCTTGTGAGCCATTTTGACACTTTATTTGTTTCTGATTGTTAGTTTTAGAGATTTAATTTCATATTTTTCTCATGTCATTTGATATTTGTTTGGAGTTTTGTTTCTTAGGTAGCGTTTCGTGCCTTTTTCTTCTTTCTTTCTAACATAATTTGAGGAAGGAAGCTATGCCATCCTATTAGGATTTATTGGTCTTTATTCTAGGTCACCTATAGGGTTAGGTACTGAATTTGTTGATTGTGATTGATTCATGATTGCCATTTCTGGTTTGCGTAATGTTTCAATGTTCTTATTGTATGCTTACTTCGGTTCACTAACCATTTCAGGGGCTCTGGTAAGTGAGAGGTGTGGATGTGATTCTCACATCTCCAAATCTTATCTCTTCTCTTCTCCTTATTGTTATTCTCTTACTTGTGATTGTTGGGGCTTAGGCCTTACTTCCTCCCTCTTCTATTCTTCTCTCTTCTCTTTCTCTTCTTCTTTCTTCTCCTCCTTTAGGATAGCAAACCTCACTAACCTAGGATTTTCTATGCATGATAACCATTAGGATTCTTTAGTCTCCCCTTAGATTTTTGCCTTTGATATCCTTTTGGTACTCTCTCTTCTCATCTTCAAACTTAATTTTAATCCACTCTAATAAAGGTTGAGTCTTCTCATGTGACATGAGACTTTGCTATGAGATACTTGCACGCGTTCCGTTCCGGGGCGAGGTGTAAGTTATCCCTCGTGGTGGATAGGTCTTAGCATATGATTACCTCACAAAGAAAAGCATAAAAAACACTTCTTAACCAAAAATCACAAAAAAAAAACACTTAATAAATGTTAATAGGTCAGTGTTTCTAAGCCTTCACTTGTGGGACTAGATTTGGGGGATTTCCTTCATAGATAGGTGTGCCTCTTGCGCATTCCATTTCGGGATGATGTGAGACGTATACATCCCAATGAGTAAGACTTAGGTACACTTACCTATGCAAACTTCACTCCTAAAAAGCTTCTAAAAAACACAAACAAACAATAAGCGTCTTTCCTTCGGGAATTCTTTTCTCATCTCATTCGCTCCGTACGCGAACTTGCTCCTACTTGACACTTTGCAAGACGGTTACGCACTCGTCGTCCGAGCCTGCAACACCTGAGCATTGACATAGGCAATTCAAGCCTTAATTCACAAGCAATCATTTCCACCCCTACGGCGACTCTGATCCTCATTGTCCAGATGAGGTACGTAGGCAGCGGGGTAGGGCCCGTTCGAGCACAATCTTTATTTTCCCTACATTTTTTCTTTTCATTTCTTTTTCAGTTCCATTTTCTTTCCTTGTATCCAGTTCAATTCATTTTCTTTGCAGCAGCTTTCATTCCTACACCCTTTGAAACAGATTTCTTTGCAAGCGTGGATCCCGTCGGGTACGGCGGACAATCTGGGTGCTAATACCTCCCAAGTCGTAACCGACTCCCGAACTCAGTCTCTTTGGTTCGCAGGACCCGTGTCCTTCCTTTTCTTTTCTTCTAGTTTGTGCAGCATTACCATTCCCGTTCCTTCGGGATAAAAATGCCTGGCTGGCGACTCTAACCTTTTCCGCGCCACTTTCGCGTTTGTACCAGGATGGAAATCCGGGGTGCGACAGCCGACGACTCTGCTGGGGAATTCCTAACCAGAGATCTCTGGTTCCCTTGAGAGTCTCTCCTAGCGCTTGCATGTTTCTGTGTCTCTGGGTGTTGATTGTTTGCTATTGTGTGTTGTATTTCACTGTTGTTTATTTACAGTTTTGTCTACCGCACTTATTTACAGTTTTCAGTATTTATTTTCCGCATCATATATCATACTGGACTGTCTGGACTGGTTTTCTGTTTGGTGGGACTCGGGTGACACTGTTTCTGAGGTATAAGCCATGTATCCGGCTTGAGTGAACTATAGGATTAGAGTGGACATATTGTACTCACATGTGACATGATGAGTGGTGATGTGTTTCACACCCAGATTGCGACCGTCTTGGAAATATCTTGTGTGGGGATTTCCTCCACTTCGGGATAGGACCTTGACAGTTATGTGCATCTGGGGACCAATCATTGAGAACCTTTGTGGAAACAAACCTCTTCAGTGGTGGAAGTGGCATACCACATTTTGTGGCAAACCCATTCGCACCCAAAGGTCCACTGGGGACTCGCATAGGATGACCTGGTTCTCTTATAGGAACTCAGTCAAAGCATCTGGTCGTATGACATTAGTATTGTATCCTACGGGCTGAATGTACTACTATTTCTCGATTTTAGCGCTCGAAGCTGGGGACTTATAAGGGATGCTTGTTTTCCCGGACTCAGCTGAGGCCTTCCTGCGTAGTACATAATGCCAAATCGATTCCCTGATTTGGTCATGAGCCATTTCTCGGAAATGGTGAAAGTATTATTGCTATTCGGCTTTGAGAGTCCGTGATGTTTGACCCGAAGCACACCCGTGAGACTGGGAGGGGTTTACAGGTTTGTAGGAACCATTGACCTCAACATACCCTCATTACCAGTGCAGTCTTATTGTTTTGATTTGGTCCCTATGATCTTGAAGTTATTGACCTTTGGTACTCAGTTATTATTTTGGGTTATTATACAGAGATCTTGTGGTTACAGACACTCGATTCTTGGCTCAGTATTCCAGATTCCAGGCAGTTTCCAGTTGTGATCCCATGTCTTTGCATCTTTAACATCATCATATTACATTTTGCATTTGCATCAGCATTGCATATCCTTTTACCAGAGAGCCCATCCTTCTTCTTTTGTCCATGACCAGCCAGCTGATTTCCCGGTACTCAGTTTGAACAAGTGGTAACCGTTGGAAGACGAAAGTTGTTTGAAGCTAGATTGAGCAGTGTCAAGAGGTAAAAGGTCAGATTGGAAGCCGTCAGTAGCTATGTCAAAGAGCAACTGTCAGAATGTTGAGTTTCCACCTGGTTTCACTTCGATGACCAATCCTTTGTATGGTCTTTCTCCTGATGAGGATCTTCCACAAGTGAACAATCTTACTCAAGCTCAGCCTGCGCAGAGCTCGATCGTGAATCAGAGTGTACCTGAACCATCTGTTGTCCGAGGTGGACCTTTATCTTCTTCTGATTCTACAGATTATCAGAGTTTCGCTTTCCCTATGCCGAACTTCCAAGGGGCAATCCCTCTTGTGAAAGCCAAGGATCCACCAACTATTGATCCTGCTGAAAGGTTTCGTGTGTTGGATGAGCAACTCAAAGCCTTAGCAGATCCTGATTCCTTTGGTTTTGATGCTTTAAAGATGTGTTTGGTGCCTGGTCTTGTCATTCCTCCAAATTTCAAAACTCCGAAGTTTGAGAAGTACACTGGTGTCAGTTGCCCGAAGCGTCATTTGGTGATGTTCTGCAGAAAAATGACTTCTTATGCCCGCAACGATGAATTGATGATTCATTGTTTTCAGGACAGTTTAAGTGGGGCATCCTTAAGTTGGTACATGGATTTGGAAAGCAGTCGTATCCGATCATGGAATGATTTATCCAGAGCTTTCGTTAAGCAATACCAGTACAATGTGGACATGGCGCCCAGTCGCACGCACTTGCAAAGCCTATCTCAGAGGACTGATGAATCTTTCAGAGAATATGCACAACGGTGGAGAGAATTGGCAGCCCAAGTGTAACCACCACCTTCAGACAGAGAATTAGTTGACATGTCCGTGGGCACGTTGCAGGGTCCGTACTTGGAAAGAATGAGTAGCATTGGGACATCAAGCTTCTCTGATTTGATGATAGTTGGGGTACGCATCGAGAGCCTGCTCAAAAGTGGAAAGATCCAAGACTTTTCGAACATCCCAGCTAGTGAAGATGAGTCTGTTGTTAGCTCCCAAGGGGAAGAAGGGTATGACATCAATGCAGTCATGGCAAATATTGAATATTTTGGACCAACATCTTCTCAGAGATCATCTTTTCCCAGGTATGGCTACTCTTACGGACAACAAGAGATGCTCAGAGCACCATATCAGAAACTTTGGACTCCTCCTCATCCAAATCTGCAAGCTCATGATCGAAGACCTCAGAATCAACATCAGAGCCAGCCTAGGCCTCGCAACAATCTGGAAAGAAGGAATGCTCATATTCATCCAGTTCCCATGACGTACAGTTAACTCTTGCCACATCTAATTCAGAGCTCATTGGTGGTTCCTAAGCCTCTCAAGTCGTTGTCAGAGTTGTACCCTCTAGAGTACAATCCTCATGAGCAGTGTGGGTATCATGGTGGATCGATCGGACATTCAACTGAAGATTGCAAAGCTTTTCAAGCCAAAGTACAACAGTTGATCGACAAGGGGTACATATCCTTTCCAGAAGGAAGATTGGTTGTGCACGTCAACCTCTCGCCTGATTGAGTTCAAAGACTTTGAAGGAGCGTCTCCTGATTTCAGTGGCTTAGATAAGAAGATGTCATCAGAGTTGGTGATCATTGTATCCTTTTTATCATTTGCATTGTAGTTTCTTTCTTGTTAGCAGCTATTTGTCTTTTAAGCATTGTTATTTTAAATGGTAATCTTAATGTAGTGATCTTGCACTTTTTGAATCAATTATGTCGCATTCGCTCATTTTTCTTTACTTGCATTGAAAGAAAGAAAAAAAAACAAAAACAAAAATAAAAGCATCCATTTACCTCCCATTTATTTCACTGTTGTTTAGAAAGTTTAAGGGAGAATGATGATGACAACTGAATACCCATTATTGTTCAACGTATGCTTTCAGATTAGAACCTGCTGAAGATGTACATGCATTGCTTCAATTTCCAAACACCGGAGATATAAGAGAGATAGACCCTCGTCAACCCCTTTGAGACTTGAAGTAGAAGTTTCTTTTCTGAACGAAAAAAAAACCTCACATTTAACCCGGGGCAGGGTAGTTATCAGTTAATTTGACCGAGCATTCAAATTTCCAAAGGAGTGTGCATCCGAGGATCCATTACCTCTATTCATTACACCTCAAGAGGTTAAGAGATGTGAAACCATAATGGTTACCCTTCACCAACAAAGGAATGAGACAGTCACAACCCTTTCAAGAAAGTCGGACAAACTAGTGTCACACGGTTTGTTCAATATAAAAAAAAAAGAAAGAAAAAAAGAGAAAGAAAGCCCGCTAAGTCGGAAAAAAAAGTGAAAACAAATGACTTAGGCAAACGTTAGGGCATCCCGCTGGACTTCAAAATCAAAAAAAAATCAAAAGATTTAGTCCAGGCAAAAGTTAGGGAGTAAAAAAAATCAAAAGAAAAATCTTCCATAAGAACAAAGTTGTGTGACTACAGACACAAAGACAGAGGGGTGACTGTTACTCCCAGAAACCTCATTGGTGCGTAAACCGTCAACGTCATTGGTTCCTCAACCATTACAAAACCCTTTCGAGAGGCGAGCGCTTAGGGAAAATTAACTGAACGTAGGATTGGAGAACATCAAGGAGAATGGGTGGGCACAGATAAACTTTTAGCCATAAATCTTTTTTTCTAAAACCGTGAACCAGACCACGTTAAAACCTCTGAAAGTCCTAATTGAATCAGGTTCAATCCTGAAAGCATGCTACGACAAGGTTGCATAAACTGACCCCTAACGATTTGCTAACTCAACACTATGTTTGGACTAATGGTCCATTCGTCACATACTGTCATAACATTAAAATAAATTTTCAAAACTTGCATGTGCACTGCATTAAAATTACCTTTTGTAAATGTACAGTTTTAATTGCAAGTCGGTCTGTGACATTAGGGGAGTCCCTACAAAGAGCAATCAGAGGAGAATTTGATCATTCAACAATGACATATAGAGTCAAGAGCATCTTGTAGGCCTATGAATCAGGGGAATGTTATCCAATGGTTTTGTCGACCAAGGAATTTGTCAGGATAAAGTAGATCCCAAGCATCAGTTGATCGGAGGGACATCATTCAAAGGCAGTTGATCAGAACTGAATATGCCGAACAGGGGCAGCCCACCCGGATTTTCTGTTGACTAAGGTTGATTTTCTCCCAATGCTCAATCAGAATGAGTCAAGTCGCTTCCATGCTCATACCGGGGCAAGACATTTCCAGATATCACTAAGTGCAACTCTCCTTGAGAGGACATCCAAGTCTGTCATGATAGGAATTGGATAATCAGAGGCAGTCTGTTCAGAGACTCACCCAACAAGGGCAACTTTAGCTTCACAGAGCAAGTTATATCAGTAATCTCAGAGTTCAAGATGAGTGTCGGGGAATCATGCTACCCACCCTCGCCTTTTTCACCCTTCTCAACCAGAAGCCTTGTCGCATAAGACACTTCTTCCCGCCTTGAGAGTTTTTCTAGCTTTTCATAAGCATTGCATAAATCATTTGCATATGTTATTCATGTCACACATAGAACATACGCATCATAGGTGCATTGAGCATCCTACCCCCACAATCATCAGTCTCACATCAGAGGGCCTCGTAACCCCAACTTATCAACACTTCAAAGTCCAGTTCTCGTCTGGCAAACCCAAAGTCCAGTTCTCGTCTAGCAAACCAACTTCAAATACCAGTTCTCGTCTGGTAGGTGAATCTTGTAACCAGTTCTCGTCTGGTAGGTGAATCTTGTAACCAGTTCTTGTTCGGTCATTTTTTTCATTTAACCTGTTGAACGCCAGTTCTCGACTGGTAGTCATTCTTTTTCATAGTCAATTCTCGTTTGACAATAAATTCCCAAGGAGTCAGTTCTCGTCTGACGACTTATTCTTTGCCCATCAGTTATCGTCTGTTGGCCTACCTTTAATAAACCGGTTCTCGTTATGTAATTCACTTTCAAAGTCCAATCGCTTGGCAACCAAAAGCAAATCAATTATCAACCTGGCCTCATGTATAACCATCCTGTTTCAGTTCCCGTAGCTTGCATATTCATTTCCTTAGCATCTTAAGCATTCGCTTGCATCTTGCATCATTTGCATTACACCTTCATACTGCATGGTTTCTGCTTTCTCTCCAATGTGGGGCAAGGGCCGTTACAAGACGCAATCTGGGGCAGTTATCCCAAGATCTGATGAATTTATGCGAGAGTTTGAAGACACTGGGGCCATTCTGGATGCCAAGTATTCTGTAAAATCCTCTAAAAGGAAATCTTTTGAAGATGATGCAATATGACACAAGTTCAGGAGTAAGGAGTGCTTGTTCACTCTTGATAATCAGTATGCAACAGTTGAGCTCAGAAGCTTGAAACACCGAGTTAATTCTCAGGGAATGTCTGGTATTTTATTTTACCAGCAGGGCATTGGAAGTTTATTTATTCCCCGAGCAGAGAATTTTCCCTCAGCCAACAAGGTTTCCTCATGAGGTGTTGGTTATTCTCATTCAGTCAAAGTCCAATCTTCATTGGCATATCTTCCCAACACAGTCGTCATACTATACCCGGGGCATAATTTGGCTTATTGTGATCTCTAATTCTCCAGCAAGGTCTCTCCTCAGCAGAGCATTGACAAATCCTTTCTCAGCCAAGCCAGAAGGTTGTCATTTCCCCGGCTGAGGTAGAGAAGATGATACCACTAACAGAACTTCAGGGCTAATTGAATCGTTCTCATCCCCAAGTGGAGTTACCTTTCCACAGTGAAGTATTCCCAGCAGGCAGCTGAAGGCCTTGCTTCCCCACATAGTCAGAATTCTCAGAATTCCCTCCTCAGCAAGAGTTTAACAGAGAATTTCCCCAGCCAAGTCTGAAGATGGCCGTTCCCCGCAGAATTTCATGCTTGGAATCTCCCATCATTGAAATATTCCCTAGAGAGGTTGCCAATTTATTTTTGGCCAATGTGATGATACAGACAGTTATTCATCTCCCCAGTCAGAGTTTAAGCATCGTCCAAAACTCTTGACATGTTTCTCCCTTGCAGAGTTGTGAATCTTATTGCCAATCAGGTTGTCTTGTTGTTGCTCATCTGCATTCCTCAGCACTCGTCTGTTGTTGCCCGTCTGCATTGCTCAACACTCGTCTGTGTTTGATCTTTGATGTTGCTTGTCTGCACTCCTCAACATTCGTCTGTGTTTGCACTTCGTATTTGCTCGTTTGCCTTCCCCAGCAGTCACCCATGGTTGGTAGATGCTATTGCTCGTCTGCACTTTCCAACGCTCGTCGGTGTGTAACTTCCTTTTGGTACCATCACTTGACTGTCTTTGATATTTGCTTGTCTCTATTATCCGGGACTCGTCTGTTTTGGGTATCCGTTTTGTGCTCGTCTGCATTTCCCAACGCTCATCTGTGTCTGAAGTTTAATAGTTGTTCGTCTGCAACATCTCAACAGTCGTCTATGTTCACACTTTGTTATTGCTCGTTTGCTTTCCCCAGCAGTTACCCATGGTTGTTAGGTGTTGTAGCTCGTCTGCACTTCCCGACACTCGTATGTGTGTAACTTATTTTTGGTGCTCGACACTCGTCTGTGTTTGAATTTAGATGTTTGTTGCTCGTCTGCAATCTCCTACACTCGTCTGTGTTTGAATTTTAATGTTTGATGCTTGTCTGCAATCTCCTATGCTCGTCTGTGTTCGTTATCTGTTTGAAGCTCGTCTGCATTTGTTTGGATACTCGTCTGTATTATTCCTCACACTCGTCTGTGTTAGCTTATATCCACATGTGTTGGTTTGACAATTACCCTGGTACTCGTCTGTATTGCTATTCCAAATGCTCGTCTGTGTTTGAATTTCTATTTTTCGTTTGTACCAGTGACTGATATCCATCTGTATCATTGCTTGAAGTGCTCGTCCGTGTTTCTCGAATCATCGTCTGATATTCGTTTGTATCATTAACTTATGACACTCGTCTGTGTTCTCTTGATGATCATCAAATACTCGTATGTATTGAAGAGGTTTAAAGTCCTGACTGTGGGAATAAATGTCAAAATGGTTACCGGTCCTGGCGTAACAGGTATATCCGAAGGAGATTCGTCTGTCTCAAGTTATATGTCTTGCAAAGTATGTGAGGGCTCGTATGTCCATTTCCCGGCGTAACAGGATTGCTTGAAGAAGAATCGTCTGTCTAAGAGTCCTTATCTAAAGTACCAATTCAACTTGGAAGGAGCTCGTCTGCTTTGTCTTTATTTCTGTTATCTAGAACGTTGTTTGGTTGGGTTTATTTCCCATTTCTGCATTCTCCGGCAGAGTGCAAATTTCAGGGTCTTTTTGGTATTCAATCACAGTTTATCTCGAACGTCTAATAGTCGTTGCTCTCATCCGTTTCAGATTAACAGTTGATTGAATAGGGGCAACTGTAACACCCTAAATTTTCCCTTTGGTTTTCTATCTTTGTCTGGCCTTTCGTTTCGCATTCATATGCATTTCCATTAGATTGTAAGTCATGCATTCATATCATTTGCATAGTCTCTTGGGACATGGGATCAGCGTTTTATGAGGAATTAGGGCTTCACACTTCATTTGCAGATTATCAGAAGAATCAAGGAATTCACGTCTGAGGACTATTCATTGGTGCATCTGGCTTATCATAAGTGTGAATCAAGGGTTTCTTCTTCATCAAGTTGCAAGGCTATTCCTATTTTCTCAACATCTCAGGATATCCTTCTTTCTCGATATCTCAAGAGCTTTGGTTTCAATTCAAAGGTGGTTGTTCAGGATCCATTTCAGATGGACGTTTGACCTAATCTTGGTCAAACTATCAAGAGATCGTTTCAAATTCAAGTTATTTGCTTCAGTGTTCGATTTCTTAACCAGTGTGCGTCCAAAGTCAGAATGTTGTGTGTTGAACTTATCAGATTATCATGGATTCTTTCAGACCAATTTAAAGTGATTTGTTATTCATTTTAGCCAGAGATTGTTGGAAGAGGTTCAGGTGTGGTTGCTGAGTCAAATTCAGTCAAGGCGTGTAAGGATGGATTATTCAAGTTCACTATAATTCAAACTCAAATAACAAATCATTGTCCATTTACTTATAAATCCATCGTTGATCCAATTCCATTTTTCTATCCAAATTTGAACCATTTCGAACAATAATCCAAAGTTTTATTTCAATATTTTCATAATCAATTTCAGATACCCATTCATTTTCAAGTTCCAATAATAATAGTTATGTCCAATTACCATTTTTATCATTATTTTTTCCAATAAAAAAACAACAAAACCAAGTCATTATACATTTTTTTTGAATTTATAACCATATTGATTCATAAACCATTTTTTCTTCTATTTCTATTTTCAAACCATTGTATAGTCCCTACACAAGTTTCATCCACACTTTTTGTTACATTTAAGCTCATATTGTCTTACTCTAATAAAGCATATTACACACACAAAAAAGTTAGAGGAAAAGCAGGGAGATTTCCGCCACCTGCATATTGATATTTCTCTACCTTTCATAATGGTACCGACCCCACAAAGCCACTACTCACACAATATTTTCCACTCTTCAATTTTCGGTGGAGGTTTTCTCGTGATTCCATTATGCAATGCACGCACTTGAGTACCCCACCATTCACGGCAAAAGCGGATTGAAGGATTCACTATGAAAGGTCACGCAAAAATTTGATTATTCACTTTTTATTCCTTCAATTCATTTCTTGAGCCTCAAAACCATAACCAAATCTTCAAGACTCTTCTTTAACAACACCCCTGCAACCTCACAAACCGTGCTCTGCATTTTTCACACTACAACCTCACCCAAACCATTATTTTTCTTCAACTTTTTTACGCAAACCCCAAAAACCTCACACACACTCTTCATGCCAAAGGCCAGACCAACTTCAATTTATCATTGCTCATTCACACTTTCTTGATTACAACATATTCTCACCTTCATTTTCTAATAAACGAACCCATCCCTTTTCAACTTTTCATTCACCAACACAAACTCTCAGCAAGAAAAAGGGATTCTTCATAAAAAATCACATACGCAGAAGCCATTTCACCACTTTTCATCTTAACCTCTAACCATCATCCATCATCCAACCTTCAATAATCACAGATCTTTAAGCTTCACAAGTTTTTCTTTCTATTCTTCACGAACTCATCAAAACCGTAACAACCTTTACACTCACAGACTTCATAAACACACAGCCTCCTTCACAAACAACACTATAACTCTTCAATCCACAATCACCTTCCCCTGCAACTTTCAACATAGCAACATCAACAGAAAAACTCACACCACCATACCTAAACCTTCAAACCGCGGCATCACCACAAATCTTCCACAATAACCTCCACCTTCGACACACTCAACAAATTTTTCATAAACCAATCAACACCACCTCACCACTTTTTTTCATCGTCAACCACAAACCTCAATTGAAATCAACAATAACAACAGAGCCACTCAAATCAATTCTCGAACATAACATCAAAAATAACAAACCAAAATCAGAAAGAGATGAAGTGAGAAGAAGAGAGATTCGCAGACCAAGTCGAAACGAAGTCAAGAAGAGGGAAGAAAACTGAGATTGTCGACAGACTTTGAACGGAGACGCGGTAGTGTTGGGTTTGTTTTTCCGGCGATGATGTTGAACAGGGTGGTCGGAGGAGATCGTGAGGCATTTGAAGAGAGACCGGGGAGATGAGACGGAGCAAGCGAGGCTGAACAGAGGATTCGTCGTGAGGTTGTTGTCGGTGTTGAACGGTGTAACACCCCAAATTTTCCCTCTTCTTTTTAAGCATCATATCATATCATATTCATCATTAACATATCATATTCTTGGCATCCTAGCATTGAAAGATGAGGCATAACATTCTCATGACCTAGCATTAGGCATATGATCACCTGTGGAGGTCTTTTGAAGCATCACAAGCTATGACAAGGGGCCCAATGGATTTGTTCAATTCCTATGAGGGGTCTATGTTGCCTTCACAATCTCAAGTTCATTTACAAAAGCTCAGAAGGTTGGAAGATCATCAGGGAATCCGGGCTAGGGCAAAGCTCCTACACAGTGATCCCAAATTAGGGTTTGAGTTTCAAGCATGAAAACCTCAATACTTTGGCCATTTAATTTGGTCAAAGTCTCCTATATGTTAAGAGGATCCTAGGGATGAAATTTTGTGAGAAAATGCCTTGTGGAAGTCAAGTATTTCTTCAGTTGCTTGTAAATGAAGAAATTGGTCAACTGTGCCTTAGAAAAGTCAACTGTGAGATTTCAAGGGGGCCAACCCCATTTTTCTAGCCAAGGTATGTTCTTATAATGTTAAAAGAGGTTTGGCAAGATCAAAGATCAAGAATCATGAGGTTTTGAGGTGTTTTGCAAAATTGGTACAAGGTTGGTCATGGAAAATGCCATTTTTAGCAAGTTTTTGCCCTAATTTTCAAGTGGGCATAACTTGGTGAAAAAATCTTCAAATGGACCAAAGCCAAACATGAAAGTTGGAGATTAAAGCCTCCCATTTTCAAAAAGTACAAGATCATTTTCACAGCCCTTATGGTTTAAAAGATGAGGCCCTCGAAAATTAGTGTAAACTTAGGGCAAGGCTTGAATTTTCAATTGTACACAAAGGCAAAAAGTCATGAAACTAATTTTTGGGTGTTGGTATATACCAAATGAGGTTACAATGTTACAATGAAATACAAATGGCCCATTTTGCTCCAAGAATAACATCAAATTCGTGCATGATGTGAATTTTATTCCATAAGTGTAATATTTGCATGATCATGAGAATTGTGTGATACTTACATCCAAGGGCCAGGATCTTTGTGGATTGAAATCAAGGGTGAGATGTGGAATGCACATGGGCAAGAAAGAGGGCAATGCACGAGTATTTCATGATATCACACCAAATTTTCAAATTGTGCAAATTCTCTCCCACACTCTCTTCCCACGTGCCAAGGCTTGCATTCTTTCAGCATTGCTTCATGAGTTCATTTATAACAGAATTAGGGTTTTAGAAAGGTTCAGATCCATCTCATTTCATCACTCTCAAGTTTTGGCTCATTTTTCATTTTCCTTCGAATCATTCTCTAGACTCGCTCTCTTCACAAACCAACCACATATTCTTCATCCTTGAGGGCTCAGGATCACAAATCTATACTTTGTTCAAGCTGATTCTCAAGATTCAACACCTTGCCATTTCAGAGCAGCAAGCTTCAAGCTCTTAGATCCAACAACTTTCAAGGCTCTAGTTGCATTTATTTTGCAACTAAAGTGAATTTGGAGTGGATTGGCAGCTATTTCTTGGCTTTTAACAAGCTATTTCCAGATCTGCAAGTCTCAGGTAAGCTCAAAATTCTCAGATCTAGAAATGAAAATAGAAGTGTGCATTGTGATCTTCTGTTTGTGCTGATGATTCTGCTGAAGGTGGCAAAACACAACGAAGGGGGGTTGGAATTGGGTTTTCTTGAATAATTAAAATTAACTTCTAATGACACGTTTACTTTATCCTGGTTCGTTTGAACTCAAACTACATCCAGTCCACCCGCCAAGGTGATTTTGCCTCTACTGAGGTCTTAATCCACTATTCAATAAGCATACACACAAAGACCTATAGTCAATGTCTTCTTGAGTCTTCTGACTAAACTTAGTCACTCAAGGAAAAAAATAATTATTACAAGAATAATAAGAACGTAACTTATAATGCTTCTAGATAAGCAGGTATCACTAAGTGATAGTTACAACAATAAGAACAAGATAAAATGAATTGCTTGAATATATGAGATACTTTGTATAGCGTTGCGTTCTTGTTTTTTGATATCTTCAAATGATGTCCTTTATATAGTTCTTGATAAAGTAGCCGTTGGAGACATCTTGAGCCACATTAGGATATACTTTAATACCTTAATTTCTTTCCATAAGTAGAGATACTTGTCTTTGAATATTAAAGACCATATTCTTTAATTAAAGCTTTTTAATAATGATACCAGCATCTTCTAAGCGGAAATCAGAGATAATGAATAATGTATGCGCAGCCAATAAATGCGTCATTTAATGCTGGATTCTTCTTTGAGCGTATCTGCTATAATGGTTCTCCCTGGCTTGTACGGATTACTCAAGCAATATTATCTTCTACACGAGAGTACGTATATTCATTAGAACTTCTAATATGAAAGACTTTGTTATCATCAAAACACTTAGAGGATCAGAACCACATTTGTTCTAACAATCTCCCCCTTTTTGATGATGACAAAACATTTTAATTTAACAAGAATAGAGTTTAATGAATTTAAGTGAACTCCCTTTGATTAGAAGATAGACTTCTTTCAGATGTTCTATGATCCTTAGCTCCCCCTGAGTTGATTACTTGACCTGTTTCTTTTTATGATAGCAACTCAAATAATTTTATCAGAATATGTAAAAGGCAGATTATGGTGAACTGCTATGGATCAGAATCATATACGTTTCTCCCCCTTTTTGTCATAATCAAAAAGATTAAAAGATAAAGCGCAAGAGAAGAAATAAATTATAAACCAAAACCAATAGTGTTAAAGAACTTAGAAGCAAACGCAAACAACCAGTAGAAGTTCAAATAGAAATGCAGAAACAGAAGTTAAAAAAATTAAAGCAGAAGATGAGAAAATCAGGTGTTCATCTTAGTGACTAAAGTCTCCAGCAAAGATTTAATGTCTGATGAAGATTCCACTTGCTTGGTGAGTAGAGTCTTCATTTCAGCAGTTGTTTCTTCTTGCTTGTCTAGACGTTCCTTCACTAGTTGATTTTCTTTCTTTAATTCTTGCAGAGTTTGTAGCACAAAATTTGTTCCCAGAGGTTCTTCTGTTGGAGGGGCAGCTTGATTGTCAGGACCATCAGCAGTTTCTTCTACAGAAGATACTAAAACCATCTGAAGTGCTGAGAGCTCATCCAGCGGTTCTGATTCTTTCCAAGGCTTGTTGTCCAGCAGGAGTGGTTTAGTTTGTGCAACATTTGAGACTACTGCTTGAAGGTACTCACAGAAGTTCTGATGAGCAACATCATAGCAGATGTCCTTGAGTCTTTTGGACTCAGCACTAAACCATTTTCTGAGGTCAGCCCATAGAAAATCAGATGCAGCAGGATCAGTTAGCTCTGCACATGCAGTCTTCAGATCTTCTAATTTTAATTTCAGAACTGTTTCAAAAGCTAGCAGTAAAGTAGAAATGTCTGATTTGGATGGTTTGGGTTTTGGAACGGGAATAGCTCTTTTGTTGGACATAGAGGACAGTTTTTGAAGAGCTTCAAAGTCAATTGTAGTTCTAAGGGGGTTGTCATTTTCAGTCACAGTTTCTGTCAGGAATGTTTATGATAGAGGGTGAATTTTGGTTTGTTGAAATGTTATGGGAAATTGAGGCAGCATCTGAATCTTGGTAGTGTTCAAGATCAAGATCAAGAGCAGCTTTCAAGGCAGATTGTGTTTCATTTGTAGGGGAGCAGTCAATGTCAGAAGGTGGAGTGTCATCAATTGGTATATCAAAATCAGCAAAAGTTTGGGGTTGATGATTTTCTGTTTCTGTTTCAGTTTCTGGTGGATATAAAGATGATAGAATGGATGCAACAGCAGAAGTTGTAGGAACTTCAGTTGGAATGGGACTAATATTATGAGGTGGTTCAGTATCATGAATTTGTTCAGAGTTGATATCAGAAGATGGTTGGCTAGAAGGTAAGGTGTTAGAAGGTTGTTCAGACACTTCTACAGTTACAGCTTCTACAACAGTAATGGAATCAGGATTAGAAGCAGAAGACTTACCTGTTGTCTTAGATGATTTTTGCATCTTCTGAGAAGGGTCTTCAGCAGTCTTCCTTTTCTTTAATCTGAGAGAGGCAACATCTGGAATTTGTTGTTGGAGTTCTTTTGGGTTGAAATCAGGTACTGTACCTTGACGCTTGCAGATATCCATATAGTTGAGAACAACATCTGCTGGTGTATCAGAAGAAAAGAGAGGGAATCCTTCTAGAGGTATCCTTCTGGTGCTGATAACTTCTCTAGATTGAAGAGTGGGTTCTTGCTGAATGGATGTGATGAATCTCATCTTCTTCAGGTTTTTAGCATTCAAGGGTTTTCCAACGTCTGTTTCCAAAAGATCATTTTGATTTATTTCTGCTAGGAAGTCCACTAGCTTGTTCTGACAGAGGATATCAGAAATTAATCGTCCAAAAGGTATCCAGTCCCTTTTGGTCTTCTCACTATCCCTTGTTTCCTTAACAGCGAATCTAAGATTCTGAAACAGTGTGTGGGCAAGATTGATTTTCTTCTTTTTGGAGATGAAATAAAGGAGAAATTGTTGATCCAGATTGATGTAGTCTGGAGAATTTGTAGGTTTCCTGTGACAGATTGTCCCAAGAATTATTTTTGCCCAAATACGCAGAGGAGTCTTTAGGTCTTTGATTTTGTTAGATGGTTTTCCAGCGGTGAAAATTTCTTTAGCAATCACAATAGCATCAGATACTCTATCCATATCACTACATTTGATACCATTGCCATCAGTTTCAAAGAGTTTGGCAATGTGATCTTCAGAGATGATAATCTGTTTACCAAGCACATAGGAGGTGACTTGTGCATCATTTGAGTAGGCGTACCTCCAAAATTCTTTAACCAGTTTAGGGAAAACTGGTCCCATTAGCCTGTCAAAATATTTTTCCCAGCCTTGAGCTTCAACCTGAGGGAGGAGATCAAATCCATTATCCTTCAAGCTTGCGAAATCAACGAATAGCTCACACAGTACTTCCAGTTTCTCAGGAGGGGTGGAAAGAGTCTTTGATGGTTCAACGTAGAAATCATCAGAGAAATCTTTGCGTGAAGATGATGAAGCCATTTAGTGACTAAGATGAACTGTTAGGGTTTAGGGTTTTTAGAAAAAAATGAGGAAGCACAAGAGACTGAGAGAATAACTTATAGAGAGAGTAGTATGCGGGTAAAATTTGAGAGTGAGGAATACACTTGATATTTATAGAGAAAAATATGGAAGCAATTAATTAAATGCGAAATTAGTGGGAAACAATTAAGTTTGAAAACATAATGATTAACAACATTAAATGCGCTGACATGGGGTAAAGCGTAAATGATTCTGGAACAGTTACCCAAGAGATTTTCTTGCCTTTTTGATGTCAAACCTAGTCGTATCAGATTCAAGAATCTCAACAGTTATCCTTCTGAGCGAACAGTTGCTAAGGCACGTTCTGTCACTCTTCAGAATTTGGACATGTGTTTTGATTCTGATGAAAGTCCTTAGAGCTTTGTTGACAAGTGTTTGATATGAAGATCTACAAGTTAATCTTTTGAACAGAAGTTCTAAGAGTAGAAGTTAGAGCATAGAATCTTCTGAGATAATCATGTAGAATATAGATAGTAGAACTTCTTAGAGATAAGACATATGATTAAAGCATTTTCATTCTGGACATAACTTCATGCTAAGGTTAGTTAGAATGAAATTAAATCTATCTTCAGAAAGGGGTTTAGTAAAAATATCATCCCATTGGTGATTTGTGTCTATAAATTTTAACATTAAAATTCCCTTCTGAGTGTAGTCCCTAATGAAGTGATGTTTAACTTCTATGTGTTTAGCTCTAGAATGTAAAATAGGATTTTTAGAGAGACAAATAGCAGAGGTATTGTCACAGAGGATTGGAATGTTACTCTCATAGATATTGAAGTCTTCTAGCTGATTTTTCATCCAGAGCATCTGAGTACTGCATCCAGCTGCTGCAATGTATTCAGCTTCTGCAGTTGATAATGCTATGGTTGGTTGTCTTTTGCTAGACCAAGCGATTAGGTTGTCTCCTAGAAATTGACAACTTCCAGAAGTACTTTTTCTTTCTGTTCTATCTCCAGCAAAGTCAGCGTCACAATATCCTACAAGCTTATACTTTTCTGATCTTCTGTAATACAGACCAAGATTAGCGGTACCTTTCAGATATCTAAAGATTCTCTTAACTGCTGTTAAGTGAGTTTCTCTAGGATCTGATTGGAATCTAGCACATAAACATACACTATATAGAATATCTGGTCTAGAAGCAGTAAGATAGAGAAGTGATCCAATCATACCTCTGTAGAGCTTCTGATCTACTTTCTTACTTACCTCTTCTTTCTCCAAGATACATGTAGGATGCATAGGAGTTTTGGATATTGAACTTTCTGATAATTCAAATTTCTTCAGAAGTTCTTTTACATATTTGCTTTGATGGATATATGTTCCTTCTGATGTTTGATTTATTTGGATTCCCAGAAAGAACTTTAATTCTCCCATCATGCTCATTTCAAATTCTGCCTGCATAGATTTAGCAAATTCCTTTCCCAAGGCACTTTTAGTAGAACCAAAAATTATATCATCTACATAAATTTGACATATCAGAAGATCATTTTTAATGTTTTTACTGAAAAGAGTTGTATCCACTTTCCCTCTGATGAATTTATTTTCTAGAAGAAAATTACTCAATCGTTCATACCAAGCTCTGGGAGCTTGTTTTAATCCATATAATGATTTTTTGAGTTTGTAAACATGTTCTGGAAATTTTGTATTTTCAAAACCAGGGGGTTGGTGTACATATACTTCTTCATCAATATAACCATTTAAAAATGCACTTTTGACATCCATTTGATATAGAATGATATTATGATTTACAACAAATGATATTAGAAGTCTTATTGATTCTAACCTGGCGACTGGTGCATAGGTTTCTGTATAGTCAATTCCTTCTTGTTGACTATAACCTTGTGCAACCAGTCTTGCCTTGTTTCTGACAACTTCTCCTTTCTCATTGAGTTTGTTTCTGAATACCCATTTGGTGCCAATGATGTTGAATCCTCTGGGTCTAGGAACTAGATCCCACACATCATTTCTGGTGAATTGATTAAGTTCTTCTTGCATAGCCAGAATCCAATCATTTTCTGATAGAGCTTCTTCTACGGAAGATGGTTCAATCAGAGAGACAAGTCCTAGTAGCGTCTCTTCAGAGTTTTTGAATGAGGATCTTGTTCTGATTGGTTCATCTTTCTTTCCCAAAATTTTATCTTCTGGATGATTAATATTGCTTCTGGAAAGTTTCTTCTGGATGGGTTCTTCAGGTGTTGGTGAAGCAGTTGTATTATTTTGAACTTTAGAAGATTGATCTTTAGAAGTTCTGTTTGTAGAGATTTCTACTTCTATATCTGCAGTAAATTCATTCTGCTTTGGTTTTTCAGAACCAAGCTTATCATCAAATCTGACATGAATTGATTCTATCACAATACGTGTTTCTGTATTGTATACTCTGTATCCCTTAGAACGTTCAGAGTATCCTAACATATAACACTTTTGTGCCTTAGAATCAAATTTGTTCAGAGTATCAAGAGTGTTTAGCATAAAACAAGTACATCCAAAAGGATGGAAATAAGAAATGTTGGGCTTTCTGTTCTTCCACAATTCATAAGGAGTCTTTTCAAGAATAGGTCTTATAGAGATTCTATTCTGAATGTAACATGCTGTATTTACTGCTTCTGCCCAAAAGTGTTTAGCCATATTAGTCTCATTGATCATGGTTCTGGCCATCTCTTGTAAAGTTCTATTTTTGCGTTCTACAACCCCATTTTGTTGTGGAGTTCTAGGACAGGAAAAATCATGAGAGATGCCATTTTCATTAAAGAAAGATTCTAATTGTTTATTTTCAAATTCTCCACCATGATCACTTCTGACTTTAATGATCTTTGATTCTTTTTCATTTTGAACTTGTTTACAGAAGTTAGAAAATACAGCAATTGACTCATCCTTGTGTCTAAGAAACTTTACCCATGTCCATCTGCTGAAGTCATCTACGATCACCAATCCGTACTTCTTGCCACTGACAGAAGCAGTTTTCACTGGTCCAAATAAGTCAATGTGCAGAAGTTCTAATGGTCTAGAGGAAGATACAACATTTTTAGCTTTGAACCCAGTTTTTGAAAATTTGCCTTTCTGACATGCTTCACATAGAGCTTCTGAGTTGAACTTCAAATTTGGAAGTCCTCTGACTAGATTGAGTTTGTTAAGTTGAGATATTCTTCTCATATTAACATGTCCCAATCTTCTGTGCCAGACCCATTGCTCAGTTTCCACAGACATTAGACATTTTACATTTTGAATTTTTAATTCAGAAAGCTTTATTTTATAAATGTTGTTCTTTCTCTTTCCACTAAAGAGGATTGTTCCATCTTTCTGACTAACAGCTTTACAGAACTTTTGATTAAAGATTATGTCATAGCCATTATCACTTAATTGACTTATGGATAATAAATTATGCATTAATCCTTCTACAAGCAGAACATTAGATATAGAAGGAAGGTTTCCATTACCGATAGTTCCGGAGCCAATAATTCTTCCTTTTTGATTGCCTCCAAAACCTACGTGGCCTCCATCTTTTAATTCAAGACTTTGGAACATATGCTTTCTTCCCGTCATGTGACGTGAGCATCCAGAGTCCAGGTACCATGATTGGTGTTTCAGTTTTGCTGTTAAAGACATCTGCAACATACACAATTTTATCCTTGGGTACCCATATTTTTCTGGGTCCTTGTTTGTTAGATTTTACAAACTTCTGATTTATTTTAGGTTTTAAATCAGAACTTGTAGAGCAAGATGACTCACTAGTGTATATAAGATCATGATTATGACCGTAGGTGAAATGAGAACTTAGAGGAGTATTAGGATTTATGACAATGTCATCAATATTTTTTAATTTCAGAGTTTCATTATTTTTCTCATATCCTATGCCTCTTCTTTCATTTCTGCTAACACCATAGATCATAGAAGCAATCTTACTTCTATCTAAGCTTTTAGTGAGAAATTGTTGAAAACTATAATCATATTGTTTTATGATATTATCAGAATTGATTAGATCTTCTAATTCCGATTTTTTCTGAGCTTTGAGCTTCTCAAGAGAATTTTTACATTCAAAAAGATTTTCTTTCAGCTCAGAGTTTTCTGTTTTCAGTTTTCTAATATCTTCTAATTCAGATACAAGATTTTGTTTAACGTCTTTGTATTTGAATTGAAGCTTCTGATATTTTTCAAGAATTTCTGACAGACTAGCTTCTAACTCAGATCTAGAGAATTTAGAGAATACCTCTTCTGAGTCTGATTCTAACTCTGATTCTGATGAGTGATCATCTTCTGGTATATTTGCCATTAATGCAATATTAGCTTGTTCATCTTCAGAATCTGACTCTGCTTCAGATGATTCAGAATCATCCCATGTTGCCATGAGACTCTTTTTCTTTTCTTTACTGAATCTGTTTCTAGGTTTGTCTTTCTGAAGTTTTGGACATTCACTTTTATAGTGTCCTGGTTCTTTGCATTCGTAGCACACAACTTCTTTGCTTCTGGGTTTCTTGTGACTGGATGTTGATTCAGAATAATTGTTTGATCTTCTGGTGTTCCTGAACTTCTTCTGACGATGCTTCCAGAGTTGTTGAACTCTTCTTGACAAGAGAGATAATTCATCTTCTTCTGATGAGCATCCAGAGCTTTCTTCTTCTTCTGCCTGTAAAGCTTTAGAAACATGTTTGTTAGATTTAAGAGCTACAGACTTACCTTTCTTCTGGGGCTCATCTTCTTCTAATTCAATCTCATGACTTCTCAAGGAGCTGATCAGTTCTTCTAAGGAAATTTCATTCAGATTTTTTGATAATTTTAAAGCAGTGACCATGGGTCTCCAGGCTTTCGGTAAACTTCTGATGATTTTCTTCACGTGATCTGCTGTTGAGTAGCCTTTGTCCAGAACTTTTAGTCCAGCAACCAGAATTTGGAACCTTGAAAACATTTTTTCAATGGTTTCATCTTCTTCCATCTTGAAAGCTTCATACTTCTGGATGAGAGCTAGAGCTTTGGTCTCCTTGACTTGAGAGTTGCCTTCATGTGTCATCCTTAGAGAATCAAACATGTGTTTGGCTGAATCCCTGTTTGTGATCTTCTCATATTCTGTGTACGAGATAGCACTTAGAAGTATAGTCCTGGCTTTGTGATGATTTCTGAATTCCTTCTTCTGTTGAACTGTCATATTTTTTCTTTCAATCTTCTGACCATCTTCTCCAACAGGATGAATATATCCATCTGTCACCATGTCCCAGAGATCTCCATCAAGAGCTAGAAAGAAACTCTCTAGAACATCCTTCCAGTAGTCGAAATTGTCGCCATTGAACATTGGTGGTTTAGCATTGATCTTATCATTCTGATAGTCATTGTTAATTCCAGTTTCTGCCATGTGTTTATCTTCTGGATCTTTTACTGACACGGTTAAGTGTAATACTCAGAACCTAGCGCTCTGATGCCAATTGAAGGTGGCAAAACACAAGGAAGGGGGATTGGAATTGGGTTTTCTTGAATAATTAAAATTAACTTCTAATGACACGTTTACTTTATCCTGGTTCGTTTGAACTCAAACTACATCCAGTCCACCCGCCAAGGTGATTTTGCCTCTACTGAGGTCTTAATCCACTATTCAATTAGCATACACACAAAGACCTATAGTCAATGTCTTCTTGAGTCTTCTGACTAAACTTAGTCACTCAAGGAAAAAAATAATTATTACAAGAATAATAAGAACGTAACTTATAATGCTTCTAGATAAGCAGGTATCACTAAGTGATAGTTACAACAATAAGAACAAGATAAAATGAATTGCTTGAATATATGAGATACTTTGTATAGCGTTGCGTTCTTGTTTTTTGATATCTTCAAATGATGTCCTTTATATAGTTCTTGATAAAGTAGCCGTTGGAGACATCTTGAGCCACATTAGGATATACTTTAATACCTTAATTTCTTTCCATAAGTAGAGATACTTGTCTTTGAATATTAAAGACCATATTCTTTAATTAAAGCTTTTTAATAATGATACCAGCATCTTCTAAGCGGAAATCAGAGATAATGAATAATGTATGCGCAGCCAATAAATGCGTCATTTAATGCTGGATTCTTCTTTGAGCGTATCTGCTATAATGGTTCTCCCTGGCTTGTACGGATTACTCAAGCAATATTATCTTCTACACGAGAGTACGTATATTCATTAGAACTTCTAATATGAAAGACTTTGTTATCATCAAAACACTTAGAGGATCAGAACCACATTTGTTCTAACATCTGCTTGTTTTAAATTCGAAAATGATGCATTATTGAGCTTTGTATGTTGATCTGAATTTTCATGGTGGAACCTGTTTCCCTTCGATCCAGTCTATTCAGTGTTCATTTGAGATTTTCATGGCCATACTCAATTTGGAGCTTTTGGTGTATTATTATTTATGTTTGTTCATTATTTGCTTTTTCCGGTGTCGGGGCCCTAGCTCCGGTCACCGGATTCTGGGCTGATGTTTGTTAGGGTTTGAACGAAGAAGAAGACTCCTGAGCCCTTAGATCTTGTCATCTGGACGTCCATGGTTGTGCCACCTCAATTAATGATACACTCCCCCTCACGTGTTTTTTTGTTTTATATTTTCATTCTGATTATTCCAAATGTCATGCACCCCATGTTAATTAATGTGTCCCTCTTTCTAGACCAATCCTTGTGTTGATTTGAATAAATGAGTTGACTAATCATAGCTCTCCATTTGATCTCCAGGCCCTTGTTTTTTTTCCATATTTTCTGATTATCCACCCTAATTGTTGTGAGCTTGCGCATACCCAGTGGGCCTGAATCACTATCCCCACCCCCCTTTTGCTTGAGCCCAAATTATTTGAACTAGATTTCTTTCTCTTCGCACCCCCAGCTTCATCTTTCATTTTTAATTCTTTTTTTTTATTTCATTTTTATTTCAGTTTTGGTTTTTAATTTCTAAAAATAGTTCTAAGTTTCAAAAAATTATAAAAAAATTCAGGAATGTCACTTTTAGTTTCCTTTAATTTTTAATATTTTTTATTTTCCATTTATTTTATTTTGACACATGTAAATTAATTCTTCCCTTTAATTAATTCATTTTATTCCATTTTTAAGCATGTTGTCTTGTCCATTTTCCATATTGATCTTCATTTTGAATTTTTGATTGGTTCTTTTTGCTCTGGACTCTTAATAGAGTGTACTTTATGTGTCATTTTTGTTCTGATTTTTAGAAACTTGTTCAATTGGTTTTGGTCCTTGACTTGTGAGTGAAGTTTCTTAACCCTAGTTTATGTTTGAGCCATTATTTGACTTGTATAGATTCTAAATTTATTCCTATCCTTTTGGCATGTTGTTATATCATGATTGAAGATCTTTAGTCCAAGGTTGTGGAATTTTTGGGTGCATACTTGATTTGATTTGAATTTTTGTTCTTAACTCGTCCCATTTTTTTCCTTTTGATCATAAGTCCTCTCTTTAGCTTAGAAGGGCACTTGTGCCAACTTTTTCACCTTGTTTAGGGTCTCTTTAGGGCATGGATACCTTTCTGATCTTGGGTTGGGGTTTGTGTTTTGGAAATCTTGTAATTGGTTTACCTTTGAAGTTCTTTCTTTCTTTTGTATATCCATCTCACCTCCTTTGTTTCTTTCTTCCCATAATGTGTTTGTTTAGCTCTGTGCTTCTCTTCTCTTCATCTCTCTTGCTTCTTAAGCACTTATTTAACTTGATTAGGGTTCTGGTCTTGTGCCTTGAGAATGTTGCTTTGCTTATTTTGCTTTGCATCTTCTTAAGTTTGCTTTGCTTTGCTATTTGATTCTTGTTGCCTCATATTAACTTGTATGATTCTTTTTCTCATCCTTGTGACTTGCATTTGCATTGAGCTTTTGTATGTATGACTTCACTTCTGTTTGTATGATGTTGGTATGGTATTGTGATCATTTTATATTACCTTTATGCTTATGTCACTAACCTTTTCAGGGGCTTGGGTAAGTAAGAGGTGTGGATGTGATTCCCACATCTCCAAATCTTATCTCTTTTTTTCTTATCATTACTTGTACTAACCTTGTGATTGTTGGGCTTAGGCCTTACTTCCTCTTCTTCTATTCTTCTTTCTTCTCTTTCTCTTCTTCTTTCTTTTTTCTTTAGGATGGTAAGCTTCACTAACCTAGGATATCCATGCATGACAACACTTAGGATTCATTAGTCCCCCACTAGACTTTTGCCTTTGTGATCCTTTTGGTTTCTTTTCTCTCCTCATCTCAAAACTCAAAAGAAAACACTTAATAAAGTTTGAAGTGATACCTTGAGCAATAGCCTTATACCATGAGACACTTGTAGTCTTCCCATCTTGGGATAGTACAAGCTTGCCTTGTGATGCACAAGTTTGATCAAGATGTCATCTTAACCAAGAAAATCATAAATAAACGCTTCTTCATTGTAAATACCAAAAACACTTAATAAGTTAATGAGTTAGTGAGCTTAAGCCCTAATCTCTGGGTTCAAGTTTTGGGGATCTTCTCCTTACTTGAGTGTGCTTGTTCTATTATTCCATCTTGGAATGTAGTAACAAGTGCACATTCCATGGAAAAAAGCTTGAGTTCACTTCCTTGTGACACACTCCTAAAAGCTTCTAAAAAACACAAACAAACAATAATCGTCTCTCCTTCGGGAATTCTTTTCTCATCTCCTTCGTTCCGTACGCGAACTTGCTCCTACTTGTCATTTTGCAAGACGGTAACGCACTCGTCGTCCGAGTCTTCAACACCTGAGCATTGACATAAGCAGTTCAAGCCTTAAGACACAAGCAATATTTTTCACCCCTAGTTAGGGGAACTACGACGACTCTGATTCTCATTGTCCAGATGAGGTACGTAGGCAGCGGGGTAGGGCCCGTTCGAGCACAATCTTTATTTTCCCTACATTTTTCAGTTTCATTTCTTTTTCATTTCCCTTTTATTTTCTTTTATCCAGTTCATTTCATTTTCTTTGCAACAGCTTTCAGTTACACCCTTTGAAACAGATTTCCTTGCAAGCGTGGATCCCGTCGGGTACGGCGGACGATCTGGGTGCTAATACCTTCCCAGGTCGTAACCGACTCCCGAACTCAGTCTCTTGGGTTCGCAGGACCTTTGTCCTTCCTTTTCTTTTCTTCGGTTTGTGCAACATTACCATTCCCGCTCCTTCGGGATAAAAATGCTTGGCCGACGACTCTATTCTTTTCCGCACCACTTTCGCGTTTGTACCAGGATGGAAATCCGGGGAGCGACAAACGGTGCCGCCGGAGGTGTGTACGAAGAAGAAGGTTCGACGCAAGGAGGTTTGGTTCTGAGTTTTTTTTCTCTCTTTGTTTGTAAATTTTGACTTTGTTTGTTTATGTGTTAATGGATTTGAAAGGAAATGTTATGATAATAATGAAGGGATTTGTGAGTAACGATAATGATAAGGATAAGATATGGAGGATTTTATTATTTCTGTCCACACCGGCGGTGACACTTGTCAACATCCGGTAGGACCTGTGTTTTTTTGGTTCCCACGCGTGTGTTTACATCATAGTAACCATATGCCTGCGTCTTCTAGTCGTCCGATATGAATACCCTTAGAAGTCATCATATCCAGCGTCTCTAATTCAGTCAACTTTTTGTTGACCAGCACCCCACCAAAGACCCTCACAGCCTTGCGTTGGGCCTCCCTCCGCCTGCTACCAACACCCCCCTCCTGGCCCAGTCTGTTTTGTTTGAAATGAATTTGTTGCTGGCTGCACCCCCTCCCCTTTCTTAGATTTTAATTTCTTTTTTTATATCATTTTAATTTTAATTCATTTTAAATAATAAAATACATTAAAAAATTCCATCAAAAAAATATTTTTAGTCTCATAACTCATTTTAGAATTTTGTCACATTTTTATTTTCTGATTTGTATTAACTTTCTTTTTTTATTTCGAATTTCTTTTAATTTCTTTTTTCATGTAATCTCTATATTAACACATTAGCTTGTTCATTTTATTTCTTTCACCTCGAACATTATTTTAATTCCGTTCTTTTTGCATCATGTCGTAGACTTAGAAAATCTCTTAGAATTATTTTTCTTATATTTTTAATTCCATTTTATCCATAGTTTTAGGAGTCGTGTTTGTGCGATTCCATTACTTGTTCTTAAGCGACTTAGTGTGATTATTTGATAGAGTTTCATTGTGAATTCTTTTGATCCATTTTGACACTTTATTTGTTTCTGATTGTTGGTTTTAGAGATTTAATTTCATATTTTTCTCATGTCATTTGATATTTGTTTGGAGTTTTGTTTCTTAGGTAGCGTTTCGTGCCTTTTTCTTCTTTCTTTCTAACATAATTTGAGGAAGGAAACTATGCCATCCTATTAGGATTTAATTGTCTTTGTTCTAGGTCGCCTATAGGGTTAGATACTGACTTTGTTTATTATGATTGATTCATGATTGTCATTTCTAGTTTGCGTAATGTTTCAATGTTCTTATTGTATGCTTACTGCGGTTCACTAACCATTTCAGGGGCTCTGGTAAGTGAGAGGTGTGGATGTGATTCCCACATCTCCAAATCTTATCCCTTCTCTTCTCCTTATTGTTATTATCTTACTTGTGATTGTTGGGGCTTAGGCCTTACTTCCTCCCTCTTCTATTTTTCTCTCTTCTCTTTCTCTTCTTCTTTCTTCTCCTCCTTTAGGATAGCAAACCTCACTAACCTAGGATTTTCTATGCATGATAACCATTAGGATTCTTTAGTCTCCCCTTAGATTTTTTCCTTTGAGATCATTTTGGTGCTCTCTCTTCTCATCTTCAAACTTAATTTTAATCCACTCTAATAAAGGTTGAGTCTTCTCATGTGACATGAGACTTTGCTATGAGATACTTGCACGCGTTCCGTTTCGGGGCGAGGTGTAAGTTATCCCTCGTGGTGGATATGTCTTAGCATGAGTTTAACTCACAAAGAAAAGCATAAAAAACACTTCTTAACCAAAAATCACAAAAAAAAAACACTTAATAAATGTTAATAGGTCAGTGTGTCTGAGCCTTCACTTGTGGGACTAGATTTGGGGGATTTCCTTCATAGATAGGTGTGCCTCTTGCGCATTCCATTTCGGGATGATGTGAGACGTATACATCCCAATGAGTAAGACTTAGGTACACTTACCTATGCAAACTTCACTCCTAAAAAGCTTCTAAAAAACACAAACAAACAATAAGCGTCTTTCCTTCGGGAATTCTTTTCTCATCTCATTCGCTTCGTACGCGAACTTGCTCCTACTTGTCACTTTGCAAGACGGTTACGCACTCGTCTTCCGAGCCTGCAACACCTAAGCATTGATATAGGCAATTCAAGCCTTAATTCACAAGCAATCCTTTCCACCCCTAGTTAGGGGAACTACGGCGACTCTGATCCTCATTGTCCATATGAGGTACGTAGGCAGCGAGGTAGGGCCCGTTCGAGCACAATCTTTATTTTCCCTACATTTTTCCTTTTCATTTCTTTTTCAGTTCCATTTTCTTTCCTTGTATCCAGTTCAGTTCATTTTCTTTGCAGTAGCTTTCATTCCTACACCCTTTGAAACAGATTTCTTTGCAAGCGTGGATCCCGTCGGGTACGGCGGACGATTTGGGTGCTAATACCTTCCCAGGTCGTAACCGACTCCCGAACTCAGTCTCTTTGGTTCGTAGGACCCGTGTCCTTCCTTTTCTTTTCTTCTGGTTTGTGCAGCATTACCATTCCTGTTCCTTCGGGATAAAAATGCCTGGCTGGCGACTCTAACCTTTTCCGCGCCACTTTCGCGTTTGTACCAGGATGGAAATCCGGGGAGCGACAATCAGCCATTGATCAAATGATGAATTTTACTTCATATACTTGATGTTGGCATAAAATCACGAAGTTTGACCACAGTTGACCTCAGTTTGACTTTTTGACTGCTTTGACTGATTTTAGCCTATCTGATCATCTGACTGAGCAAACCTTTTGGGAAAGTCTTAAAACTTGACATAGAGATTCTTGAAGACATATAGGATGCTATGAAGCTCACTTGAAGCCTTGGAAATCCATTTAGCCTGATGAAATTCAAAACCCTAGTTTAGGATGCATTGCTTAGGAGGATGCTTTGTCTGAGGGAATTGTCAAACTTTCTGACTAATTGTGAACCTTGTGAACCTTGGTACACAATGTCTGGTCTAGGTGAGGGAAAATTTTGGGGTGCAACAACTGCCCCTATTCAATTTTCTGAAACCTGAGGAGTTAGATTGGCATGTGTGCCATTCGTAACTTGGAAGGTTGAAGGGGATTGAACACAAAAGCCCAAAAATTTGCACTCGCCGATGCATAAAGTAACACTGCTTTATTGATTGTATATGCTGGAGCAGGCTTAAAGATTCCACTCAGAGGAACTGGAGATGGGCTTATAGATGCCATCCATAATATCAGAAGGTGATAGTATCTTTATGCTGTCACTGGATATCAGTACTAGGTCTTCGTATAGGCCGTCTCTAAATCATTCCTATAACATGGCTTGAGTTGAATGTCAGAACTAGATCTTCGTATAGATTGTCTCTGCATTATCTCTGGGGAAAAACAATATCCTTCATTAGGTGTCAGTACTTAGATCTTCGTATAGATCGGCCCTGAACCATCTTTAGGAACATACTTTAATTTAAGCATCAGAATCAAATCTTCGTGGCGATCTTTTCTGAATTGCTTTTAGTAATATCTTGGGCTCAGTACAAGATCTTCGTAGCGATCATTTATGTACCATCCCACAGATAAACTGTTGCATAGACCATTAGAAATAAATCTTCGTAGTGATTATCTCTTCTAGAAATGTCTCGGATTAGGTAATAGATCTTCGTATAGACCATTTACATACCATCCCAAGGACAAAAATGAATATCAGAGTTCAATCTTTGTGGCGATTATCCTTGAACTTCTTCTGAAAGAATCTCTTGGATTATGTGCTAGATCTTCGTATAGATCATTTACACACTATCCCAAAGATAGTTTGACCAGCAGAAATAAATCTTCGTAACGATTATCTCTTCTGGAAATATCCTGGATTAAGTACTAGATCTTCGTATAGATCATTTACGTACCCTTCCAAGGACAACTTGAGTATTGATCATCAGAAATGAATCTTCGTAGCGATTATCTCTGAACTAAGTATCAGTAATATATCTTCGTATAGATCATCTCTAAACTGTTTCAAATTGTTGATATTGTTTATCTGCCTGCAACTATCCTGAAAAGAAAAGGTTAGTTTATGCAATATGTATGCATGTATGGCATGATGTACTTAAGTAAATGTTTCATGTACTATGGATGTGTATGTTGTGATATGATGTATGTATGAATCATGTAGCCTGAAGTGTCCGGATATCTTTGTATAACAACTGTTGGCTTAGGGAAAATAAATCCCGGTTCGTTGCTGAGGAATATGAGGACTTCGTTCCCGTCTTGCTTGATAGTATGGTACTCAGAACCTCCCGTCTTTGTTCGCCGTGCTTTTCATTGAAGGAATAAGTTCTTGAATATCCTGACTGAGGATAAAAGAGATAGACATAAATCCGGGAGACTTAACTTTTCGGAGGATATGAAACTGCTTGAAGACTTCGTCGAGTGGGAAGTATAAGATATTACTGTATGGATATTCGTAAAGATTACCCTGTGGGGATGAACCGGCGAAGCCTCGTTGAATCCCTACCTTCGTTCGTCCTTAGTAAATACTATTACTGCATTTATGCATTTCTGGTAAACATCAATCATATTCAAAAGCATACATACATTCAAACACAACCAATGGACGTTTTCGTATAAGTAAACAAGGTAAAAGTAAATTTGAATTCAAAGACGAGACTTTATTTATTTAGAAAGTGGCCTATATATAGGCAAGTTTGTACAAGGAGACAGAAATCCTAGTAAGAGGAATTCGTCGTAAAAGTTTTACAAAAACAAAGAAAAAAAACTATGTGAGAAATAATCCTATTTAGTTTCAATTCCACTATTGCCATTATCTTCAAGTATCTCATCCTTTGCAGTTGAGATGGAAACGATTGGATTGAGCTTTATCTGTTTGAACTTGATTTAGGTAGCACCAATAGTTGGAGTTACATAGGTGATCCAACGAGACATAGTCATACGCTTTAATCCCTAACTTTTGCCTGGATTGCCCTTTCAGGTTTTCAATCCACCGGGATACCCTTTTTTGCCCAAGCCGCCTTTTCAGGTTTTCGACTTGTCAGGTGTACAATCTTTTATATATATATATATATATATATATATATATATATACATATATATATATATATATATATATCCCTAATTTTTGCCCGAACCTTTTTGGTTCGCCGGGATGCCCTTATTTTGTCCTAGGCCAGTCAACCTAGCGGGTCTCTTTTTATGCGTAGTATTTTTTTAACTATGTCTGCGTTTACGGGCTGTGGGAAATCTTCACCATCCATAGTAGTAAGCATCATGGCACCTCCTGAGAATACCCTCTTGACTACAAATGGTCCTTCATATGTAGGAGTCCACTTTCCCCTAGGATCACCCTGTGGTAATATGATACGCTTGATTACCAACTCACCAGCCTGATATAACTTTTGCTTAACCTTTTTATTAAAAGCTTTGATCATCCGTTTCTGGTACATCTGACCGTGACAAATAGCTGCCAACCTTTTCTCATCAATCAAATTTATCTGGTCAAGTCGAGTCTGAATCCACTCATCTTCATCCAAGCCTGCATCTTTCATGATTCTTAAGGAGGGGATCTGAACTTCAATAGGTAGAACTGCTTCCATACCATAGACTAAGGAGAATGGGGTTGCCCCTGTTGAAGTACGTATTGTAGTACGATTACCATGAAGAGCAAATGGTAACATCTCATGCCAATCCTTATACGTAACAGTCATCTTTTGTAGAATCTTCTTGATGTTCTTATTAGCAGCTTCTACTGCACCATTCATCTTTGGACGATACGGAGAAGAGTTATGATGTTTAATCTTGAACTGTGTGCAGAGATCAGTAATCATGATGTTATTCAGGTTAGAGCCATTATCTGTGATAATCCTTTCAGGGATGCCATACCTACATATGAGATTATTCTTAATGAATCGAGCCAATACATTCTTAGTAACAGATGCAAATGAGGCTGCTTCCACCCACTTGGTAAAGTAATCAATAGCGACCAGGATGAAACAATGTCCATTAGAAGCAGTAGGCTTGATCTCCCCAATCATATCAATGCCCCACATGGCAAAAGGCCAAGGAGCAGTTAACACATTCAACGGAGCTGGAGATATATGCACCCTATCAGCATAAATCTGACACTTGTGACATGTTTTGGAATGTTGATAGTAGTCAGCTTCCATTGTAGACCAATAGTAACCTGCTCTCAATATCTTCTTTGCCATGGTATGGCCACTAGAATGAGTGCCAAAAATCCCATCATGCATGTATTCCATAATCTATGTTGCTTACTTCTTATCCATACAACGAAGCAAAGTCGAATCATGATTGCGCTTGTACAAAATTCCATTACTCAAGAAGAACTTAGCAGAAAACCTCCTCAGAAACTTCTTATCATTGACAGATGCCCCTTCAGGGAATTCCTGAGATTCAAGATATCTTTTCACTTCATAGAACCAATGTTTTCCCTCTACTCTTTCAGTATCAATCTCATTACAATATGCAGGCTTCTCAAATCTGTCAATAGTGATCTTGGGAGCTTCATCATCCCAGCTAATCTCAAACATGGATGCCATGGTGGCTAGTGCATCTGCCAACTGATTCTCTCATCGTGGAATATGTCCAAAGGTAATCTCTTCAAAATATGGGATCAAAGACAACACATGCTCTTTGTAAGGAATGAGATTTTCATGCTTGGTATCCCAATCTCCTTTAATCTGGCTAACTACCAGGGTTGAATCTCCATATACATCCAGGAACTGAATCTTCATCTCAATGGCAACTTTGATACCCATGATACATGCCTCATACTCAGCCATGTTATTGGTACAATAGAAACAAAGTCTTGCAGTAATTGGGGTATGACAACCTTCAGGGGAAATGATCACAACACCAACACTATTACCAAGCGCATTAGAAGCTCCATTAAAAACCATAGTGCATCGGGATCCCTGTTCAGATCCGTCATATTGTCCAGGTTCTTTAGTAACAATCATAATGTCTTCATCCGGGAACTCAAAATTCATAGATTGATAATCATCCACTGCCTGATGAGCTAAATGATCAGCTACCACACTACCCTTAATGGCCTTCTGAGTAGTGTGCTGTATATCATATTCTATTAAAATCATTTGACATCTCGCTATTCGTCCGGAGAGAGCAGGTTTCTCGAATATGTACTTGATTGGATCCATCTTTGAAATCAACAAGGTAGTATGAGTCAACCTATACTGTCTTAGTCGGCGAGCAGCCCATGCCAAAGCGCAGAAAGTTTTCTCGAGTAGTGAGTATCTTGTTTCACAGTCGGTAAACGTTTTGCTAAGGTAGTATATTGCCTGCTCTTTTCGACCAGACTCGTCATGTTTCCCAAACACACACCCCATTGAGTTGTCTAATACTGTTAAGTACATAATCAAAGGTCTTCCATCAACTGGTGGCATCAATATTGGAGGTTCTAGGAGATATCTTGTGATTTCATCAAAGGCTACCTGACACTCGTCATTCCATTCCAATACCTGATCTTTCTTCAACAACTTGAAGATTGGCTCACAGGTAGCAGTTAGCTGAGAAATAAATCTTGCAATATAATTCAGTCGTCCCAAGAAACCTCTAACTTCCTTTTCAATACGGGGAGCCGACATCTCTTGTATGGATTTTACTTTTGCAGGATCCACTTCAATACCTTTTCCACTGACAATGAAACCAAGGAGTTTCCATACCTAACTCCAAAAGTACACTTGTTTGGATTCAATCTCAATTTATATTTCTTCAACCTCTCAAACAGCTTATGCAGATGGTCAAGGTGTTGCTCTTCATTCTGGGACCTGGCTATCATATCATCTACATAGACCTCTATCTCATGATGAATCATATCGTGAAACAAAGCCACCATAGCACGCTGATATGTTGCCCCGGTGTTCTTCAAACCAAATGGCATCACCTTATAACAAAAAGTGCCCCACTGTGTAACAAATGTAGTCTTATCCATATCTTCAGGTGCCATCTTGATCTGATTGTAACAAGAGAAACCATCCATGAAAGAGAATACCTTATGCTTTGCAGTGTTGTCTACCAAAACATCAATATGTGGAAGTGGAAAGTCATCTTTAGGGCTGGCCTTATTCAAATCCCTGTAATCCACACACATGCGCACCTTACCATCCTTCTTAGTGTCGCTCCTCGGATTTCCATCCTGGTACAAACGCGAAAGTGGCGCGGAAAGAGGTAGAGTCGCCAGCCAGGCATTTTTATCCCGAAGGAACGGGAATGGTAATGATGCACAAACCAGAAGAAAAGAAAAGGAAGGACACGGGTCCTGCGAACCAAAGAGACTGAGTTCGGGAATCGGTTACAACCTGGGAAGGTATTAGCACCCAGATCGTCCTCCGTACCCGACGGGATCCACGCTTGCAAAGAAACTGTTTCAAAGGGTGAATAAATGAAAACTACTGCGACGAAAAGGAACTGAACTGGATAAAAGAAAAGAAAAGGGGACTGAAAAAGAAATGAAAAGGAAAAATGTAGGGAAAATGAAGATTGTGCTCGAACGGGCCCTACCCCGCTGCCTACGTACCTCATCTGGACAATGAGGATCAGAGTCACCATAGTTCCCCTAACTAGGGGTGGAAAATATTGCTTGTGTCTTAAGGCTTGAACTGCCTATGTCAATGCTCAGTTGTTGCAGGCTCGGACGACGAGTGCGTTACCGTTTTGCAAAGTGACAAGTAGTAGCAAGTTCGTACGTAAGGAGTGAGTGGGATGAGAAAAGAAGTCCCGAAGGAGAGACGCTTATTGTTTGTCCAGTGTTTTTTATGAGTTTTCTGCTTTGAAGTTTGCATAGGTAAGTGTATCTAAGTCTTATTCAATGGGATGTGTACTTCTTACATCATCCCGAAATGGAATGCGCAAGAGGCACACCTAGCTATGGAGGAAATCCCCAAATCTAGTCCCTAAGAGGAAGGATCAGACACACTGACCTACTGACATTTATTAAGTGTTTTTGTGATTTTTGGTTAAGAACTGTTTTTTATATTTTCTTTGTGAAGTAATCTCATGCTAAGACCTATCCACCATGAGGGATATCCTACACCTCGCCCTGAAACGGAACGTGTGCAAGTATCTCATAGCAAAGTCTTGTGTCACATGAGAAGACTCGTCATTTATTAAAGTGACTTAAAGTTAAATTTGAAGATGGGAAGAGAGAGCACCAAAAGGATCTCAAAGGTAAAATCTAATGGGGAAAGTATAATCCTAAAGTTATCATGCATGGGAGTCCTAGGTTAGTGAGGTTTGAGCTGTCCTAAAGAAGAAAGAGATAAGAAGAGAAATAAGAGAATGAAGAATGGAAGAAGATAGAAAGAAATCGAGCCATGGTGGCCTAAGCACACCTCAATCACAAGTAGAGAAAGCATAAGAGAAGATGAAAGAAGAAGTTGAGATGAAAAAGAAATAACTGAGGAGAGGAGAATGCAAAATGAAGTAGTCGAACAATGCATAAACAGAGCCTACACCAGTAGGACTTCCAGATGCAACAGCATGCTAACGGTAAAAACAGGTCTCAGTGATAACTAACGGAGAAGGTTCGTTGCCTCTTCAATACACGCAAAAGAAACTCAGGAGATAATGTCAAGTCCAGAACAGATTTATAACTCAAGAACAATTGTTCATTATCAGGATATCAGACAAAGGTCTAGTAGGCTTCCAACATCCAGAATTAAAACCAAGAAACAGTCCGCATTTTATCAAAGCCTAAGTGCAATTCGCATCCAGAGATTTCATCAGTCCAAGCGAGATTATGAAAATAGTTAGTCACGAGGTCATCATCAAGCAACATCCGCAATCATCGAGATCAAGCAAGAAAACCTACAAAAACATTAAACACAAACTAAAACCAAGATTAAACGAAATCCTATAGAATTAAAGTTATATTAACAAAATTAAGATAAAAAATAAAAATCTAACTAAGCTTATAGAAAAAATCTAAATTAACATTAACCAGAATTAAAATTAATATCTAAACAATGTTAATATTAATATCTAATTCAAAACATAAATAAATAAAAAAATATCATAAAAAACTAAATGTAATTACATAAGAGAAAATGTTGAGAATAATGAAGTAATTAAATTCAAAACGCAATGTTACTGGAAACAGGGGTCCGATCAGCTGGAGATTAGGAAGTGAGTTGGAAAATCAACGGGCCTAAAGCCAATCCATACAGCCCATCGCAAGTGAGGTGCTGGTGAGAAAATAAGGAAGACTTTACCATATACCCCCACCATTAGACCTATACCCCCCACACACAAAAATTGGACTAAAATACCCTCATATAAATAGTAATTTTTATTTCCATTTTTACTTTTCACTTTCCAAAAAGTCTTCCGGTTTGGAATTTTTTGTAATTAGTATACCGGAAGACATTGTCTAAGTCATCCGGTTTGGAAAATATTTGTGATGCATACTGGAAGACTTCCATTAAGTCTTCCGGTTTGATTTTTTTTATAATACGTACCGGAAGACTTGGAATAAGTCATCCGGTTTAGTATATGAAAACAGTGTACTGGAAGTCTTTTTACAAGTCTTCCGGTTTTCAACCTTTTTTTTAATTAATTAATTTTATTAATTTTTGTTTTAAAAAAAAGTTTTTTTATTAATTTTTTTTCTCCAGTGGTGCGCACACGAGGCAGAGATGGGAGGATACACCCCTTCACATTCAATTTCCACCAAACTTCTAAATTTTTAATATTGACAAATAAATTTTTAATATTACTAAATTTTATTTGAAAATAAATAAAATTAATATACTATCTTAAGTTAATATTAGTTACAGTGTTATCAATTTAATTTTTTTATAAAATACAATATTTAAAATTTTATTAAGTTAGTGATGTAATTGATATTATGTTATATTTATTTTTTAAATTACTATAAATAACTTTTATTGAATGAATTTCTATTACTATTATATATTAATATATTTTGCTTTTAACCTAAAAAGAAATAGATATAACATAATATTAATTACATCAATAAATATAACATCAATAAAAAATAAATATAATATGATATCAAATTAGACCTATACCCCTACATAAAAAAATTTATAACATGATATCATGATATCAATTACATTTATAAATAGTAGAATCAATAAAAAATAAATATAACATGATATCAATTACATCAATAAATATAATATTTTTTATTGATGTAATTGATATCATGATATATTTATTGATGTAATTGATATCATATTATATTTATTATTTATTGATGTAATTGATATCATGATATATTTATTGATGTAATTGATATCATGTTATATTTATTTTTTATTGATGTAATTAATAAAATAAATTAATTAAAAAAAAGGTTGAAAACCGGAAGACTTGTAAAAAGACTTCCGGTACACTATTTTCATATACTAAACCGGATGACTTATTCCAAGTCTTCCGGTACGTATTATAAAAAAAATCAAACCGGAAGACTTAATGGAAGTCTTCCGGTATGCATCACAAATATTTTCCAAACCGGATGACTTAAACAATGTCTTCCGGTATACTAATTACAAAAAATTCCAAACCGGAAGACTTTTTGGAAAGTGAAAAGTAAAAATGAAAATAAAAATTACTATTTATATGAGGGTATTTTAGTCCAATTTTTGTGTGTGTGGGGTATAGGTCTAATTGTGGGGTATATGCTAAAGTCTTCGAAAATAAGTGGTGCAAGAACAACACGGGCTTAACTAAGCCCGTTTACCACATCCAACACCAATTTTTATGAAATAAAAAAAAAAAGAAAAAAGCCAGCAACATGACAAAAGCAAATCACGATCCCTGCTTCTACTCTGAAGAAGAAAATGCAAGAAGAAACATCATTGTTCACGGCGCAACAACAAAAACAACGATTCCTCCTCTCCACTCAAACCGATCGCGCCAAAGAAGAATACGAGAGGTCTCTCCGTCCCCGTTCATATTTTTCTTCTCTCGTTGGAATCGCACCACACTATCGTCGATTCATCATCGCGTCACCTTCTAATCGCTTTGGCCATGGACCTCACAGAATCGTGGTCTCGCTTCATAAATCTCTCTCTCTCAACCGACGTTGTTTCTCATTCATATTTCTCATAGATGTGATTTTGGTGGCTTCCTTGTGGTTTTAGGTGGTTTCGTCACCCTTCTTCGTGTTTCGATTCGGTGAGTTTTCGATCTCTGCCTCTCAATCAATCTCAGCTCCGATTTTCGATTGTTTCGATCCGATCTCACTCTCTTCTTCTTCTAATTCTATTTTGTTTTATCTGTCTGTTGGTTTTGTGTGGATCTCAGATTTGTTGAAGTGGTGGTGACGGTTTGAGAAGACGCGACGATAGGTTGTGAGTGTTAGAGTGAAAATGGTGGTGAGGTTTCGATGTGTTTTCTTGAGCGGATGTGGTAGTGTGTGGCTTGTTGTTGTTGATTGATGTTTGCGTTGAAGGTTTGTGAGGTGGTTGTTTAGGACTGAAGCAGGTCTTTGTTGTTTGTTCTTTTTTTGTTTTGCAGAAAAGTGTTTTGGTTTTGAGAAGAGGGTCGAAGAAGAGTAATGGTTGTGGTTGATGTTGAAGGAAGAGTGTTAGGTTTGTGTTGTTGAAAGGTTCGGTTATGAGAGGATGAAGATAAATGATGGAGTATTTTGGGCTGCTAGATTTATGAATTTGCAGGTTTTTTAGAAGGATGAAGGTTATGAAATCATTGTGTTGCCGAGTTTGAGATTGTTTAGTGAAGGATTTTGAAGGAGGAAGAGATTATGGAGGTGCGTAAAGGGTGATTGAGAGTGAGTTTTTGAAGGTGTGCAGATTCGAAGGTTGAAAGATTTGAGGTTTGAAGAAAAGCTGAAGTTAGTTAGAAATTGTACTCTCGAAAGAATTTCGGGTTGAAAAATTTGATGAATGGAATATGCGTGACTTGTTTTGTGCGAGTGGAATCTGCGTGAATACAGAATGAAAATTGGTTAAAGGCCGTGTGAGCTGTGTAGAAATTGTTGCTGATATTTGTGAGTTGCTGATGAAATTCATTGTAGTGGTTATGCGTGTGAGGTTGCTGGTGGGGTCCTCGTTGTGTTGTACCAAAGCCACATTGTTGGTAGCTCCAACAACTTCTTTTTATTTTTTATTTTTTTATTTGTTGTAACAATAATAAAACAAGGGAAAGAAAGAATGAACAAAATATTGGGCTTAATGGGCTTTGATCGGTTTTTTCAAGATGATGATAGAATAGGCTTCACAATTTATGGTCTTATAAAATAAATAAATAAAAGAAGGATATTTAACATATGATATAATTTGGTTTTAATAAAAAATAAAAAATAAAGAATAAAGAAAAAGGGAATATGGATAATAATATTTGGATATTTTAAGGATATGGATTGAATGATAAAAAAGATGTCGATTTAGAAATGATATGAATATGTAAATGTGAATTGGTGAAGAATGCGAAAAAAAAGTATATGGACTTGTATGGACAATGATAGAATTGAGTATTTAGAAAAATATGGATTTAAGATGGTATGAAAATGGTTTAATAAAATTGAAAGTGAATACTAATATGGACTTAAGGGGAAAAATAATCATTGTGGTAATGGATAGAAACAGTTATAAATCCCATTGACGCACACACCACATTTGAGCTCCTTTCAACAATTTATGATTAAATATGAACTTTCATACCCATTGAACAATTCACCACTGACATAACGACCATCCGGGTTAACCTGAAACATTGCCCTGATTATTGAACCTACACTGTGTTGCACCCCAAAATATGCCCTCACCTAGACAAGACATTGTGTACTAAGGTGTCCAAAGAGGTTCACAAGGTTCACAAGATTCACAAGGTATCTCAAGAGATTCACAAGACAATTCCTTCAGACAATGCATCCTCCTAAGCAATGCATCTTAAACTAGGGTTTTGGATTTCATTAGGCTAAATGGACTTCCAAGGCTTCAAGTGAGCTTCATAACATCCTATATGTCTTCAAGAATCCATATGTCAAGTTTCAAGGCTTTCCCAAAAGGTTTGCTCAGTCAGATGATCAGATAGGTTAAAATCAGTCAAAACAGTTAAAAAGTCAAACTGAGGTCAACTGTGGTCAAACCAAAGTCAAACTTCATGATTTTTTTGCCAACATCAAATTTATGAAGTAAAATTCATCATTTGATCAAGGGTTGATCATGATTCATCAAGGAAGTTTCAGATCATCAATAATCAGGAGTTTCTAAATTAGGGTTTTCACAGGAAAACTTTGACCAGCCATAACTTTCACATGCTTCATCAAAAATTTTCCATCCAAATCTCATTTTGAAAGAAATTTAATTCTCTACAACTTTGTGTCTCACAAGCCAAGCCCAAAAATGCTTCATTTGGAGGGTATGAGCTAAGACATTATAGGTCATTTTAAAAGTCAACAAAAAGTCAATATCTTCCAAAGGGCATAACTTGAGATTGGTAAAGGATATTGACATGAAACCAAAGAGGTTTGTTAGAGGACTCTTTAATATTTCCAAAATGTCCAAGAAAACCTTCATAGCCTTAAAATTGAGGGATTTGTGCCTTTGCAAAGTTGGGAAATTTTTGAGAGGTTTATGAAGCAAATGAGACCTTAGAACCAAATTTCTCCAAATGGGCTTGCAATATTGTGATCCAATCCATACAAAGACATCATGCACGATCCAATCCAAGTATTTTATGATTTTTTATTTTTTATTTAGTATTTATTTGAATTTTATTCATTAAAATGCAAATTAAATCAAAATAAAATATATAAATCAAATATTTGGATGAGATTGGGATTCTAGAAAGTCATAAACACCAATTAAAGATGATTGAAATCATATGAGATCAGATCAACCAAAAATAGTAAGAAGATATCAAATTTTTTTAATATTTTGAAGCATATCTTTCTTCAATCTCAAGTTATCCAAAAGCCCAAAGTTGGATTTGATTTTTTGACCTAATTAGGTCCTATTATATATGTACAACATAAAGCAATGCAGGGGACACGATTTGGCTGCCTCCAAGAACAAAATCACAAGTCAAAATTTCACTCCAAATTTGAAATTCGGTTTCATACCTTCAAGCAATTTCAACAACTCTTGAAGGTTGCTTTAGCTTCCTTGAGGCTCACTGAACATATTTCAATCATCATATACATCAAAAGCATGATCATAAGCCGTAACCGAATCAAGATTGTTCTTGAACTTGTGATTTTCAATTTTCATTATTTATGGATCATTTACTAATTTTGGTTGTTGATTTGTGTTTAGAATGAAGTTTGCAAGCTTTCTGGACAATTAGATTGAAGGTTCATGACCTAAATCGTAAACGGCCATAGCTAGGGTTCATGTCCCTCATTTAGGGTTTCACGATTAACCAAATATAAATAAATTCTGAAAAACATAATTGAACTGGGTTTGTTGTATAGAATGCATTGGTGCTTTCAATTTGATGAATTGTTACAAGTTTGATGATCATTGAAGCTAGCTAGGAAAACCTACGAAACAGGATTCACAGGTAAATGCATAGAAGAAAACGCAGGAATTTTCGCAGGAAAATTGGAGAGATGAAGTCAGTGGCGCCAAAATTCAATTCAAAAAGTTGTTTTTAAATATAATGTTTGATTGTTGGTTCCATGTTGTACGCGCCCCATGTGGCTCAGCTGGTTTGTGTGTTTGCCTGTGTATTGAATGGTCCTGGGTTCGAATCCACCCAGGCCATTTTGTTTTGCTTTATTTTTGATATTTTGCAAATTGACAACAAAAGGAATTGGATTCCTACACTAACACCAGCGCGCGCCTGGCCTGGTGGTAATGATGTTGGTCCAAGATGATTGAAGCCTAGGGCCTGGGTTCGAATCCCAGCCCCAGGTATGTTTTTTTTCCATTATTTTCACTATTTTTTGATTTATTTGTTTAATTAAAATTAATTCTTTAAATAATAATTTATAAAATATATGTATATATTATTTTCTTTTATATAAAAACTTATATTTTTTCAATTCAAATTATTTTCTCAAAAAATCAAATTATCCATATTTATTTTATTATATGTTCATATTATTAAATATATATATATATATATATATTTTGTAAATAAATTGATTTATTTTATAAATTAATAAGTAAAACCCTAATTCTCATAATTATAACCCTAACCCTAATTCTAATATTTTCTTAACTTTAGAATTTAAATTAATATTTTTGTAAATCATAATTAATTAATTATTATTTATTAAATATGTATATAATTTAATTATTATTATTAAAATACTATTTTCCTTATTAAAATATTTAAAATACCTCCTAATGTTAATTTATTTTGCTAATTTATTATTTCCTCTTATTTTATTTTCTAACCATTTATAATCACTCTTATTATTATTGATTATTATTGCTTATTTATTATTATTTATCATTATTTATGTTTCTCGATTATATTGTAACTATCCCAAAGCTTTGTAATAGTTTAGGTTTATATTTTTGCTTTATTTTTATTGTAAATATATTAACTGTGTGGTTAGTAATTCTAGGGTGTGCATAACATGTTTGGGATTAAAATTGACTTAGAATAACTAGTTTAAAAAGATAAATATTTGAATTTAAACACTCACACACGTAAGTCGATCTTTGATCGCCATCCTACACTTTCTAGGGTTACCTCTCATGTTGCCTATTGCAAAAGGTCAAGTAAGGTGTCTTAAGCAAAGTCCCTTCACAAATATCATCAAGTCCCTTCAAGTTTATAAGATCAAGTCCCTTCGAGGTTGCCTACGATAAATGATCTTGTCCCTTCCGAATAAAAGATGGTAAGTCCCTACGTATTGCTAAAGACACCTCACAGTTGCCTATATTCAGATTGTCCCTATACATGTCCCTTCTCACATCCAAGCTAATGACTACCTATTCCTTAATAATAGGGATAGTCTTACCATTGAAAGAATATATAAGAACAGTAAAGACTTAATATAGGGTAGGTTTCTCTTAATTACTTGCTCACCTTTTCAAAATACATTTTACACTTCACATTTCAAAAAAATTTTCAAAACAAAGTCTTTATATACATCCATACGAGGATCATTATAAAGTACTTAGAAAATTTTTAATCACACACTACACATTTCTCAAAACAATTTAAAGTGAGCTAAGTAACTAAGAGCCCATGGATAACCATGGATATAAAGGGTGCTAACACATTCCCTTTGTATAACCTACCCCCCGAACTCAAAATCTTTTTAAGGTCTTTCCTGTTCTTTTATGTCCTTTCCTTTTGGATAAAATAAAATTCGGTGGCGACTCTTGCTATCCGCAACATTTAACTAAAGTCAGTTCTCCCACCGTGTTACAGAACTGGCGACTCTGCTGGGGAAATAATAAAAGAGGGGTACCCTTAGGAATTAGATCACTTTAAATTTGTTTGCTTTGTTTGCTTTACTTTACTTGTTGGGTGCTCTTATGTGTGAAAGATCCTAACCCGGATCTAGTGTACCTTAGTTAAATGGCAATAGACCAAGGAAATTGTATGGCGTATACCGATATGGTTGATCTTGTGGCCATAGTTAGTGTGACTTCTTGGTTGGTGCTTATGTTCCTTAAGCAAGTTGAGAATAATATGAGGCTGCCATATGTTGTCAATACACTAACTGACTTTTAGAACCCTAGTCATCCCATCTTGGCCTTTAGAAAAGTAGTGAGATAACCGGCTTTGGTGAAGACTAAATTTGGTTGATACTCGATGCTACACTCATTGAGATTCTAAACTTGGAGGGTTTTGGTTGGCAAGTAAGTTGCCTACTGAACAACCACCCTTTGTGAAGGATCAATGATATTGAGATCCCTTAGAACCTGGTTACTTTTGTAGGACAGGATGAACCATCTAAACTTCAGGGGAGGATACTTACCTTTAAACCTCATGCAAGCCTTCAAACCTAGGGCTATTGTGTGACTTGTTTGTGTGTGCCACATGTTTGTGATTGAGCATAACATCATAGCATCATCATGCATCATAAGCATAACATTTTCACTAACTGCTTCAAGGACCAAAGGATTTATCTTTGTTCTTTGTTGCAGGTCATGGCTTCTTCTCGTAGGAATACTATCTGGATCAACTTTGTAGGGATACCTCCTAAGCTTAAAGAATTGGTCTCTCAAGTTTCTGAAAATTCCCAGTTCATCAAGAGGCATGGTCACCTAGTGGATCTAGTCACTTCAGGGTTCAATGAAGACATGATGAGTGTTCTGTTTCAGTTCTTTGATCCTAAACATCATTGCTTCACATTCCCCGATTATCAGCTGGTTCCTACAATGGAAGAGTTCTCCAAACTACTGGGTATACCTATCCTGGATCAGAAACCCTTCACAGGCTTGGAAAAAGAGCCTAAACCTGAAGTCATTGCTGCAGCCCTACATCTGAAGAAATCAGACATTATTCTAGAAACAAGAAGTGAAGTTAAAGGTATTCTTGCCAAGGTATTGATGGAGAAAGCTCAAATGTTCCTGAAGGCTATGAGTTATGATGCTTTTGAGGAGATCTTAGTGTAGATGTTTAAGAATTGGCAGAATTTTTGACCAAACAAGAAATGTTAAATTCAGTTCAGAATGTCCTATCAGATGTTGGGACATTATCAAACAGAGTATGTGAATTTATTTCAGGATGTCTCATCAGATGTTGGGACATTGTGTGAATAAATTAAGTTCAGTTTTTCAGGATGTCCCAACAGATGTTGAGACATCTCAGACCTGCTACCAGAATTAATTAATGATTAACTGATCAGAGATATTTAAGGAGAAGTATCTGGAATTAATTAATGATGGATAAAAACAGAACAAGGCGCATCTGTAGGGTGTTTTATATTGAAGATTCAGATTAAAACAGAAGACCTAAATCACCTAGAATATAGGAGGTAACAAACCCTAAATTCAAGGTGACAGTTGCTGCACATTAGGGATGGATCATTCTACAGAAAGCCCAAAATTCAGATACCTATTTAAGCAACAGAAACTCATAGAATTGAGTACGAATTTCAGAAGACCAAATAGGGTGTCTAGAGTTTTAATAGCAGGTTGTTTTTATTGTACCACTTTATGAGCTTTTAAGCAAAAGTGCATTTGTGACTTGATTGAAACTGTGAAGTAAGATCAAGCTGTTTTGTTTGAAGGATGTCTTCAATTTCAGTAAACTTGTAAACTTGATCACTGTGTGATTGAGGGGGAGTGAGTAGGGTACTCTTATCTAAGTGAGTCTTAGGTAGAAATTGCATTGGGTAAGTATTAAGTGATAGATTAAATAGGGTGGTTTAAGTCTAGAATTAATATTACTAATAGTGGATTTCCTCCTGGCTTGGTAGCCTCCAGATGTAAGTGTGGTTATACACTGAACTGGGTTAACAAACTTCTGTGTTGTTTACTTTTCTTGCTGTTTAAGTTTTGGTTAAATTTGTCAAATGTCATATTAAGTGTTGGGACATCTCTTAGGACATCTCATACCTGATCACAGAATTTCAATTGGCATCAGAGCAGGCACCCTGCCTGTTTATACTGGGTGAGATCTAGGGAATACAAATTCTGTAACATGGACAGAGATTTAGGGTCAGTAAATAGACCACCTATTCTGGATGGATCTAATTATGACTACTGGAAGCCAAGAATGATTGCATTCTTAAGGTCACTTGACAACAGGGCATGGAGAGCAGTCAATGTTGGATGGGATCATCCTATCCAAGACACCAAAGATGGATCTAAAGTGCTGAAACCTGAAGAAGAATGGAGTAAGGAGGAAGAAGACTCAGCACTAGGCAATTCAAAAGCCTTAAATGCTTTATTCAATGGCATTGATAGGAACATTTTCAGACTTGTACATCATTGTGAACTGGCCAAAGATGTTTGGGATACTCTCAAAACAACTCATGAAGGAACATCAAAAGTAAAAATGTCAAGACTTCAACTTCTCACCACCAAGTTTGAAAACTTGAGAATGAAGGAAGATGAATCAATTCATGAGTTCTATATGAACATCTTGGATATAGCCAATACTTCTGGAGCTTTGGGAGAAAAGATGACTGATGAAAAGCTTGTAAGAAAGATTCTCAGATCTTTGCCAAAAAGATTTGACATGAAAGTCACTGCAATAGAAGAAGCTCAAGACATATGCTCCATGAAAGTTGAAGAACTCATTGGTTCCCTTCAAACTTTTGAGATGGGAATGAATGACACAAATGCCAAAAAGAACAAAAGCATAGCCTTGGTGTCAAATACAGATGAAGAAGAAGATGATGAATCAGCAAATGATAAAAGCTTATCAGAAAACCTTGCCTTGCTTGGAAGACAATTCAAACAGATTCTCAGAGGAATGGAAGGCAAATCCAAACCTAGTGGAAGAAACACAAACTCTGAGAATAGAAGATCTTATGATGCTAACAAAAGATTAAAGTATGCTGAAAAGACCAGTCAAGATAAAGGAGTCAAATGTCATGAATGTGAAGGATATGGACACATCAAGTTTGGATGTCCTACCTACTTAAAGAGGCAAAAGAAAGGACTCTCTGTGACCTGGTCTGATGAAGACTCAGGAGATTCAGAAGAAGAATCAGCTAAGCATATTACTGCTTTAGCTGGACTGTGTGAATATGATAGTGATTCCAGTTGTGGAGAACTTACTTATGAAGAACTTGAGCAAGCATTCAAAGATCTATACAAAAGAAGCTCTGAAATATGCAGTGAAGTTATAAAGCTAAAGAAGCAGAATAAGACTTTAGAAGATGACAAAGCAAATGATCAGGAGATCATTGAATCCTTAAAAAGTGAAGTAAGCCTTCTCAACTCTAAGTTGGAACATATGTCCAAATCTGTTAGAATGTTGAACAACAGCTCAAACACACTGGATGTTATTCTCAGCAATAATAAACATTCAGGGGACAAAAGTGGACTAGGATATAACAGAGATGAAGCAAGCTCTAGCAAAACTACTTCAAAAACTACACAGTCAAACAAGATGTCCCAACAGATGCTCCAACATCAAAACACAAAGACAAACATAATGTTCCAACAGATGTCTCAACATTCTGGAAAGAACAAAATGAAGAAAAAATATCAAAGATGGAGATGCCATCACTGTGGAAGATTTGGGCATATCAAACCTCACTGTTATAAGCTACATGGATATCCAAATCAGATATATCAGCAACCTTCCAAACAGAAAGTAGAGGGTACCAAGAAAGTGCTGCATAGTCATCAAAGAAATCAGCAACCTCCTAAGCAGAAGACAGAGGTCATCAAGAAGGTTTGGAGACCAAAAGCTGACATTCAGACTGATCAAATCCACATACCCAAGAGCCAGATCAACAATCAAGATTGGAGATCAGCTGAACAACACACAGGGCAGAGGCATCAAAAGAAATCTCAACTCATCTGGTCAAAGAAAAGTACTGCATACATAGCACATACATCACTGAGAGTATCAGCTAAAGAAGACTGGTACTTTGATAGTGGATGTTCAAGACACATGACTGGATTGAAGAATTTGCTAGTAAACTTAAAATCACATTCATCCAGGTATGTGACCTTTGGAGATGGAGCTAAAGGAGAAATCAAGGGAGTTGGAACCTTGGACTGTCAAGATGTTCCAAGACTAGATGATGTGCTGCTAGTTAAAGGTTTAACTGCTAACCTGATCAGCATAAGTCAACTATGTGATCAAGGATACAGTGTAAACTTTACCAAATCTGAATGTATAGTGACTAACAAAGAACAAGAGGTTGTCATGAAAGGAGCCAGATCTAAAGACAACTGTTACATGTGGGAATCCCAAAATCTTAGTCTCACTTCAACCTGCTCTCTAGCTAAAGAAGAAGAAGTGAAACTGTGGCATCAAAGACTAGGTCATCTTCATTTCAGAGGCATAAAGAAGATCATATATATGGATGCTGTAAGAGGTATTCCTAAACTAAAGATTGATGATGGCAAAATATGTGGTGAATGTCAAATAGGCAAGCAAACCAAGATGTCCCATCCAAAGCTCCAACATCTGACAACTTCCAAAGTTTTGGAACTTCTACATATGGATCTTATGGGACCTATGCAGGTTGAAAGTCTTGGTGGTAAGAGGTATGCTTATGTGGTGGTTGATGACTTTTCAAGATATACATGGATAAATTTTATCAAAGAAAAGTCAGATGTATTTGATGTATTCAAAGAATTATGTCAAAGATTACAAAGGGAAAAATCCAGCTGTGTGATCAGAATTAGAAGTGATCATGGAAAGGAATTTGAGAATCAAAAGTTCTTAGATTTCTGCTCTTCAGAAGGAATCAATCATGAATATTCTTCACCTATCACTCCTCAACAGAATGGGATTGTTGAAAGGAAGAATAGAACCATTCAAGAATCAGCAAGAGCTATGATCCATGCTAAAAAGTTGCCTCTATACTTTTAGGCTGAAGCTATGAACACTGCCTGTTACATCCATAACAGAGTTACTTTAAGGAAAGGAACTTTGTCCACAATATATGAAGTCTGGAAGGGCAGAAAACCCACTGTGAAGTACTTTCATGTGTTTGGAAGTAAATGCTATATTCTGGCAGATAGGAAGCAAAGGAGAAAAATGGATCCTAAAAGTGATGAAGGGATTTTCCTTGGATACTCTATAAACAGCAGAGCATATAGAGTATTTAATTACAGAACAAAGGTTATCATGGAGTACATAAATGTGATAATTGATGATGCTTCTACAGATGTCCCAGAAGATGTTGGAACATCTGCTGATATCAAGATTGAAGCTGAAGAAAAGAATGATCAATATAACTTCACTCAAAATGATACAAGGTCAGAAGATTCAAGCAAACCTCCCTCCATCAGAATACAGAAGGATCATCCCAAAGACTTAATAATTGGTGATCCCAACAGAGGTGTAAGCACTAGATCAAGAGAAGTGATTTCAGGTTCTTGTTTTGTTTCCAAAATAGAACCTAAAAATGTCAAGGAAGCTCTCACTGATGAATACTGGATTTGTGCTATGCAAGAGGAATTAGGTCAATTCACAAGGAATGAAGTGTGGAATCTTGTTCCTAGACCTGATGACATAAATGTGATTGGTACAAAATGGGTGTATAAGAACAAGTCAAATGAACAAGGAGTTGTTACAAAGAACAAAGCTAGACTTGTGGCTCAAGGATACACTCAAATTGAAGGGGTAGACTTTGATGAAACCTTTGCACCAGTAGCAAGGCTTGAATCAATAAGACTACTGTTGGGAATTGCTTGTATCTTAAAGTTCAAGCTATTTCAAATGGATGTGAAAAGTGCCTTTCTTAATGGTTATCTTAATGAAGAGGTATATGTAGAACAGCCTAAAGGATTTGTTAATCCAAGTTGTCCAAATCATGTATACAAATTAAAGAAAGCACTTTATGGTCTGAAGCAAGCTCCAAGGGCATGGTATGAAAGACTGACCACATTTCTTATCAAGCAAGGATACAGAAAAGGTGGGATTGATAAAACCCTGTTTGTTAAAGATGAAGAAGGAAATGTCATGATTGCACAAATATATGTTGATGACATTGTGTTGGGTGGGATGTCTGATAAGATGGTCAAACATTTTGTTAAGCAGATGGAATCTGAATTTGAAATGAGTCTAGTAGGTGAATTAACCTACTTTCTTGGTCTGCAAGTAAAGCAAATGGAAGACTCAATGTTTATTTCCCAAAGTAAGTACTCCAAGAACATAGTGAAGAAATTTGGAATGGAAAATGCTTCTCATAAAAGAACTCCTGCTCCCACACATTTAAAGCTGACTAAAGATGAAAAGGGTGAGAATGTAGATCAAAGTTTATATAGAAGCATGATTGGAAGCTTGTTATACTTGACTGCTAGCAGACCAGACATTGCATTTGCAGTAGGAGTTTGTGCAAGATATCAAGCTGATCCAAAAGTCAGTCATCTCAATCAAGTCAAGAGAATCCTTAAATATGTTAATGGTACTTGTGACTATGGCATAATGTACTTTCATGGTTGCAAACCAATTCTCACTGGCTTCTGTGATGCTGATTGGGCAGGAAGTGCTGATGACAGAAAAAGTACTTCAGGAGGATGCTTCTTTCTAGGAAACAATCTGATTTCTTGGTTCAGTAAGAAACATAATTGTGTATCCTTATCTACAGCTGAAGCTGAGTACATAGCAGCAGGTAGCAGTTGTTCTCAGTTGGTTTGGATGAAGCAGATGCTCACTGAGTACAATGTCCCACAGGATGTCATGACATTGTACTGTGACAACTTAAGTGCAATCAACATATCAAAGAATCCTATCCAGCATAGCAGGACCAAGCATATTGATATCAGACATCATTTCATTAGAGATCTTGTAGAAGAAAAGGTGATTTCATTGGAGCATGTAGCTACAGATCTGCAATTAGCTGATATCTTTACCAAAGCATTGGATGCTACACAATTTGAGAACTTAAGGGGTAAACTTGGAATCTGTTTATGTGATATTTAGCAGTTAATGAGATGTGCCAACATGTCATATGACATTGCATGGCATAAGTTCCAGATGGCAAAGCCAGTCTGGACAAGATCCTTGGGAATTCCATTCCTAATCATTTGGACTGTAACGGCTACTTATTTAGTAACTACTTATAAGAAGCTATCAAGATTCTCATCATACCATCACAAGCGAATCACATTAACTCTCAATCCTTCAGAAATCATAAACCCTAAAGCTGTTCATCCATCTTCCTCAACAATGTCTCAAAACCCTAAAACAGCTGAGGAAATTCTCAACAAGGAAGACGTGATTCATGCCACTCCAATCTCTGTTGTGCCAATGTCATCAACACCATTGGACGAGCTCAGGGGAAGCGCCTCTCACACTAAAAAGGCAAGAACACCAAAGAGGTGTAAAGATCAAATCAGAAGCAAAGCTAAAGGCATTCCCTCTCCTGCTAACATGTCCTCAAAATACTCCAAATATGTTGATGATTCCATCAAAGAGATTGTCAACCAAGTCTTCTCTGAACAAAGAGTGGTGAGAGGGATCTCTGTTCCTTTGAACACCATTCCTGCACCTCAAGAAGAACCAGCTCAAGATACAGAGGACACTGCTGCTGAACAAGATGTCCCAACAGATGTTGGAACATCTGAAGATAAGAAAAAGAACTCATCTGAGGTTGATCTGGAACAAACTGAGGACAAAGCCTCAAAAGAAAATGATGAAGAGGTCTCTGAAGAACAGGCTCAAGGCTCAAATGAAGATCAAATCCCTGCTGATCAACCAGCTGAAGAGGAGGCTGCTCAATCTCCTCCAGTGGTCAATCTGGAGCAGGACTCTGATGCAGAGATCATAGCATCTGTGAAACCCAGCATTGCTAAAAGACTAAGGTCCAGGAAAGGAAAGATGCAAGCTGAACCTGTCATCCCTGTGAAGAAGAAGGCTAGTCCAAAGAAAGGCAAAGCTAAAGCTACCTTTGGTCCTACAAAACCATGGAGCAAAGTTCAAACCCAGAAGAGAAAAGCTGCAACACCATCAGATTCAGATGTTGGATCAGATGTCCCAACATCTCCTCCCAAGAAGAAACCAGCACCAGCTAGAGCTTCAACTGTTGTTCCAGAAGCTCCCTTGGACAACATATCATTCCATCATGTCTCCAGTGTCAACAGGTGGAAATATGTGTACCAAAGAAGGGTTGCCTTGGAAAGAGAACTAAGCAGCAATGCACTTGAGTGCACAGAACTGATAGAACTCATCTCTGCTGCAGGACTATTCAAAACAGTCTCAGACCTATCTCCCTGCTATGAACTTCTTGTCAAAGAGTTCATTGTGAATCTTCAGGAGGATTGCTCAAATGGTAAGTCTTCTGAGTTTAGAAAAGTTTTTGTTAGGGGTAAATGTGTACAGTTTTCTCCTCAAATCATCAATGAGTATCTAGGAAGAGAAACAGATGGACCCAATGAATTAGGTAAGACAGATAATCAAGTCTGTAAAGTGATCACTGCAAACCAGGTCAAGGCATGGCCTGTGAAGGGAAAGCTTTCTGTGAGCATGCTTACCAGAAAGTATGCCATGCTGAACAGAATTGGTACTGCTAACTGGGTGCCTACCAACCACACTTCCTCAATCTCAACTGGCCTAGCCAGGTTTATATATGCTGTGGGAACTCAAACCAAGATGGACTATGGAGCTTTCATCTTTGATCAAACCATGAAGCATGCCATCTCTACTGCAACAAAGCTGCCAATAGCTTTTCCATCATTGCTGTGTGGTATTGTTCTAAGTCAATACCCTGGGATTTTAAATGAGAAGGACACAGTCTGCAAGAGAGAGAGCCCCCTGGCTTTTCATTACAAATTATTCCTCAGTCACCATGCTCCAGATGTTGAAGCACCTTCTGGGACATCTGCTGGTCCCTCAACTGCTAAGAATCCCATCTCCAAGAAGACTTTAATTGCTGAACTCAAAAGCACCTGCAAAGAGCTTGAAGCTAGAAAGCAGAAGCTTGAGGAAATCATCAAAAGGTTGGAAAGTGAAGAAGATCAGAATGCTGCATCTGGTGAAGACAGTGAGGCTGATGAAGAAAGTGAAGCTGATAAAGATGAAGACACTGAAGTGGAGGAAGCAACTGAGAGTGATGAATCTGAGTGATCAATGTATGTGAGGCAAATGTAATGACAGCAATGTAATGACAGTAATAGTGTCTTTGGCCCCTAATTTTGTGTCTACCAAGGGGGAGAACAACAACAAATTTGTACTGCTGTTTAATTTTTGAATGAAATCTGTTTGTTTCTGTCTGAACTGAATCAGTATGTATTTCTGTTGCAACAAGACTGGACACATATTTGTTTGAGGGGGAGTAATCTCAAATAAGAATCAACAGAAAAGTAATGCTATACTCTGATAAAAAGAACTTCTGCTGCACTCTGAAATCCAGAAAAGATGTTAGCCAAAAAATTAGCCAAAGGGGGAGTTTGTAGATGTTTAAGAATTGGCAGAATTTTTGACCAAACAAGAAATGTTAAATTCAGTTCAGAATGTCCTATCAGATGTTGGGACATTATCAAACAGGGTATGTGAATTTATTTCAGGATGTCTCATCAGATGTTGGGACATTGTGTGAATAAATTAAGTTCAGTTTTTCAGGATGTCCCAACAGATGTTGAGACATCTCAGACCTGCTACCAGAATTAATTAATGATTAACTGATCAGAGATATTTAAGGAGAAGTATCTGGAATTAATTAATGATGGATAAAAACAGAACAAGGCGCATCTGTAGGGTGTTTTATATTGAAGATTCAGATTAAAACAGAAGACCTAAATCACCTAGAATATAGGAGGTAACAAACCCTAAATTCAAGGTGACAGTTGTTGCACATTAGGGCTGGATCATTCTACAGAAAGCCCAAAATTCAGATACCTATTTAAGCAACAGAAACTCATAGAATTGAGTACGAATTTCAGAAGACCAAATAGGGTGTCTAGAGTTTTAATAGCAGGTTGTTTTTATTGTACCACTTTATGAGCTTTTAAGCAAAAGTGCATTTGTGACTTGATTGAAACTGTGAAGTAAGATCAAGCTGTTTTGTTTGAAGGATGTCTTCAATTTCAGTAAACTTGTAAACTTGATCACTGTGTGATTGAGGGGGAGTGAGTAGGGTACTCTTATCTAAGTGAGTCTTAGGTAGAAATTGCATTGGGTAAGTATTAAGTGATAGATTAAATAGGGTGGTTTAAGTCTAGAATTAATATTACTAATAGTGGATTTCCTCCTGGCTTGGTAGCCTCCAGATGTAAGTGTGGTTATACACTGAACTGGGTTAACAAACTTCTGTGTTGTTTACTTTTCTTGCTGTTTAAGTTTTGGTTAAATTTGTCAAATGTCCTATTAAGTGTTGGGACATCTCTTAGGACATCTCATACCTGATCACAGAATTTCACTTAGCCCTATTGATCTATGGCTTAATATTGTTCCCTAATCCAGACCAGTTCATAGACGTACACGCCATCAACATATTTCTGACTCGCAATCCAGTGCCTACTTTACTTGGAGACATCTTACATTCTCTCCATACCCGTACTACGAAGGCACGAGGAACTCTGATGTGTTGCGTACCTCTATTGTCCAGGTGGTTTATTTCTCACCTTCCTTGATCAGTGATGAAGAATGAACAAGGGTTCAGGTGGTCCAAGAGGATTATGTCACTTTCTCATTCAAATATTCATTGGTGCTCTCGATCTATGGAGAATGTTACTATCATTGACCGTTGTAGGGAGTTCCCTAATGTGCCACTCCTTGGCATAAGAGGGGGCATTACCTACAATCCTTCTTTAGCTCTACGTCAGTTTGGTTACGCTCGGAGTGATGGTCCTCATGACATGCTTATTCAGGGTATTGTGTTTGACTACGACAACGATCTGCAAAGTTACCATCAAAGGTTTATACGAGCATGGGGTAAAGTAAGCAAGGTTGACAGCAAGACTCTGGAACCCGGGTATATTATTCCTATGCAACCTTATCTCAGATGGGTGCGATCTCGTGCTCAGACTCTTATGATGCCATATCCTGCTATCCTGCCAGTTACCATGGAGCATGTTGCTGAAGAAGATACTTCTTATATCATTCTTCATCCAGACATGCCCACTGTCGCTCCCACCAAATGACACATGGCCACGACGGGTACAGACGCGAACGGTCGGCGAAAGAGGAAATGAAGATGAAGGTGAAAAGAGTCGCCAGCTAGGCATTTTTATCCCGAAGGAAAGGTAATGCTGCATAAACCTAGAAAGAGATGGATAAGACGGTCGCGAACCAGAGAAACTGAGAAAGGGGGTTGGTTACAACCTGGGAAGGTATTAGCACCCAGATTGTCTGTCGTACTCGACGGAATCCATGCTTGAAAGATTGTGTTTAAAAGGGTAGTGTCAGTGCTATTCTGTGTGCAAAAGCTAGAAAAGAATGCAAGTGTCAGTGATGGAAAGAAGTGTGAAGTGAAATAAATAAGTGTCAGTGTAAGGAATGAGTGAAGCTCAAGACTATGAGGCTTAAAGAATAATACTGGAAGAAAGGGGGGATAAACAGAGACCTTTGTTCGATAACTGTTAAGTTATGCCTACGTATCCTTTCGTGCAATGAGGAAGTCAGAACATCGTAGTTCGACTCAAAGAGACTGAAAGATAAATTGGCTTGTGAACTGCTTACTTGTCTATGCTCAAGTGTATGACCTGTCTGGCTCAGGTGCAAACTATCTTGCATTAGACGGAAGAAGTGAGTTCTCGTTTGTGAGTGAGTGTGATGAGAAAAGAATCCCGAAGGAGACGATTATTGTTTGTTTTTGTGTTTTCAATCTTTTATTGCCTTTTTGGAGTTTGTCATAAGAAAATGAGCTTAAGCCTAAACCTAGGATTAGTAAACTCATCACATCCTCCCTCTGATTAGGGGTAATGAGAATACCCTAAGTATGAGATAAACACCTCACACTTAGCCACCTTGATGCAGGATTAAGATCATTAACCTACTTGAATTTATTTAGATGTTTTTGTCTAGTGTTAAGTAATGAGTTTAAGCCATAATCAAGGATTTAATGGACCCATTACACCATCCTAATAGAAGGATAATAGATGAGCACATTTAAGCTGAGGAAGATACCTCAACTTAATCCATGATTAGGGATTAACCTCATGACAAAACAAGCCTTTATTAAAGTGGATTTTAATTAATGGTGAGATTAAGAAGTGGATTTTATGGTTTGTAAGACAACTTAAGGGGGACTTGTCCATTAACACTAGGGTTAGTCCTTCTTAACCAATTAAGGAAGAATTAGAACCCTAATGCAAGGCCCAAGTTACAAGCTTGATGTATTGATGATTATTAGGTGAATTGATTAAAGGATTTAAACACATTAAGGGTTTAACACTTAGGATTAAGTTATACACTCCATCCTAATAGAAGGATACATGCATAACCCTAATCACAAAGCCTTAAAACCTTTAAGGTTTAGTCCTTGATTAAGAGATGAGGAGAGAAGACACAAAGATGACACAAAGGTAAAACTAATGGGGAGACTAATCAAACCCTAATTATGATCATGCTTGGTTATTCCTAAGGTTCATGAGGCTTGCAAGAAGATCTTCAAAGGAAAGCCACCAAGGAAGAAGCAGAGGAAAGGAGGAGAAGCAGCAGAAGCAAGACAACTTACTTCACTTAAGAGGATAAGTTACTTGAAGAAAGAAGGTGAGGAGAAGGCATGAATGAGCAAGCTCACTCTAATACATAAGTAAAATGCAGCAATGGATGCATAAAAGAGATGAGAAGAGATTATGAGAAGTGAAGGCAAATTCACTTCTCAAACACTTACAACCTGAAAAGTTAGCAAAGGAAATGAAATGAAATGAAAATGAAATGAATGCAAGGATGCAAACCAAAATCAGAAGCAAATTCATGATGCAAATGATGCTATGGGATGATGCAAAAGCATACCAAGATATGTGGATGATCATACAAAGGATGGGAATGCAAATGAGACATGTAAGAATCATGAAAGTTCATGAATGCATATGACATAAAATGAAAACAAAAGCATGGCAAATGGATGAGGAAATGATCAAGCATGAGTCTAATGTGTCCTAATATGTCTTAGAAGTCATGTGAATGCACAAAATGTCATGGCAAGTTCATGTATGCAAGCATATGAAGAATGGATGCAAATGAAGGCAAAGATTAGGGTTTATGTACAAGATGCAATGCAAAATTCAAAATCAGAAACAAAACATGAGATAAAAGATTGAAAATGGAAACAAAGGTACCCTAAACCTATACAAGTTCAATGCCCAAAGGGGAAGGTCAGAAGTTAAACCCTAAAGGACTTATGATTTTCCTAAATTTCTAGGGTTTTAAAGGTGATCCTAAAGGTAAAATACCAAACAAATTGAAAATTCAAGGTAAAAATGAAAAAAAAATGTTTTTAGATGCTTGAAAGGATGCATAACACAATGCAAAAAGAACCATTCACAAACTCAACTTAGATCAAAAGTTATGAATTTTTGAAGTTAGGGTTAAAAATATTCAAATTAATGAACCCTAATTCAAATGCAAATTGCCAAAGTATGATCAAAACCAAAAAGAAATTTGTGTTGTGAGTTTGTAAATGTTTCTAAATGTTTGAAAATGCTCTTTGATTTTTTTTGGGATTTTTAAATACCTAAATGTATTTTTAATTAATTAATTCTCATTAACTAATTAAAAATAATCATTTAAATGATTTAAAAATAATTTTTAATGCAAAAAATGAAAATAAAAATATTTTTGGGTTCTGAAAATTAATAAAAGCTTGAATAAAATTTTTTCAGAATTTTTGGACCTTTTTTACTATTTTTAAAAATTCGTAGAAATTAAATAGAAGTAAAATGAAATAAAACAAATTAAATGGAAAAGTATGAGGTTCCTGAGGTTGAGATTTAAAGCTGAGGTTCCAGGGTTGACTGGTGCGCTAATGGATGGCCAGGATCTCATCTGAGCTAATTAACCTAATTAAATTAAATAAATCATGGATTAGGGCTAATGACATGATCTGAGCCCTTGAAACACGCGCGGGAAGCAAGATCTGATGGCTCACGTTTAAACTCAGCTAACCCTAATCACAAACCCTAATTACTTTCAGGTGGCCGGAAATGACCTCCGGTCATCTTCTCCGGCCACACCCTTCCCTGAGAAATGCTATCTCACTCCCCTGGCCATGCCAAACCCCCCAAATCTCCAGAAATGATCCCCAAACCCCATAGAACAAGAATCCATCATCATATTTCATTTATCTTTCATCAAAATCAAGATTCGAAAAAAAACATAAAAGTGGACAAAATTTCAAAACATGCATACACACTCATCTCTCCACCATTTTCAGTGATTCAAAGCTTAACATGATCAGGGCAACACACTCTATCATTCTATAACAAGAAATTACATTTCTGGAAAATTTGTTCTTGATGTTACCTGAACTAGAGCTTTCACCTTTGGAGCTTTCTGACCAGTTCTTTGCTTTAAATCACCTCCAATGATCCCCCTCAAGAGTTTTCAAAGCTTGGTTGGAGTTTATATGGCCTCTATGTGAAGTTTGCTGAAGCTCAGGTCAAGGGAGGTGAAAATCGTATTTTTGATATGGGGTGTTTAAAGGCAAAATGAAGGGTGGGAAATGATCAGTGATGAATGTGGAGTTGAATGGTGGAAAAAGTTTGGAGTTTTGTTGGCTGGGCTATGAGTTTCGAAGAGAAATGCAAAAGGGGAAGTTTTGATGAATGCTGAGTTGTGTGAGGATTCAGCTTGTGTTGTTGTGTGTGTTGAGTTACTTTTGGTCCATGTATCAATCCTTGATAGGTCAGAGAGTTGTTGTGGAGCAGTTTGATTGGTATGGCTCAATTTGCAAAAAGTCAAGAAAGTTGTCCTTTGAGGTATGGGCTCATGGCAGGCTGGGGACAAGGGGGTGTCTGGCGCAGCTTGATTCATGGGCAACCATGGAATTCAGATTGAGGCAAAATATCAAGTGGAATGAAGTTTGTGGGTGGTTTTGCAATTTGTGAAGGTTTTGGCCCCTTTTGAAATACTTGATGATCAAGGCATGAAACCTGAGATTTATTTGGGCAATTCTGAATTATAGGTCATGTATGATGTTTGTGTAATGGTTAGAAGTCAATTATAGGTCACAAATTGCCTTGGTATGAGTTTTTGCAAGTTTCCCTCTTTGGTACATAAGTGAAATTTAGTGATTTTTTCCAACTTTGCAAGGCCATAACTTGAGTTCTATGATGAATTAGATCAAGTTATAGTACTTTTTGAAAAGGGAATGATCCAATCTACAACTTTCATGACCAAGAATTTTTCATTTGAAGCATTTTTGAATCAAAAAGAAGAGGTTGAAAAACTTTCCCAAAATGGCAAGTTTGCATTACAAGTCACTTTCCCAAACTGGCAACTTTGCAAATGGCTTGAAATTCTTCAATTTTGTGAACTTATAACTTCTTCTAAGATCAAATAAAGATCATATACACCCAAAATGATGGAGAAGACCCTTTGGTTGGGTGATTGGGGGCCTTAGATGCCCTGATTTTGCACTGACTTGCCCAAGAAGTCATCTATTGATCAGATGCCTTCCCCATTGAATTTCTTCATGAAAATTGGTATGCATGATCCTCATATCATATAGAGACCAATAGAAATAAGAATGACCAAAATATTTGGAGTTATGGCCTCTGAAACCAAAACCCTAATTTTAGGTCATCTGTGCAGTTAAGCTTGGCTCTGCTTCCATGCCTTTCTCAGTTCTTGTGATTTTCTGACTTTATTGATCTTGGGAGGATATAATATGATGCTTGAGCATACATGGACCCTATTGAGATGATTGGAGACTCTTGGAGTGGCTCAGATAGTTCAGGGATTGCTCAGATCACAAACCCTAGATGCAGATGACTTGAACCAATGCAGTGAAGCAAAAATGCAATATGAGATGATATGATTGAACCCATGCAAATGAAAAGATCACAAGACATGGTGTGAACTTAGTGAGGTAAAATTTGGGGTGTTTACACCCACTGACATGGAGGAGTTACAGAGGTCCTGGATCCAGTTGAAGGAGCAAAGGGATACTTTTGAGACTCATTTCAAAGCTAGTAAAGAAAGAATCCTAGAGCTGACTAAGCAACTTCACGAGGAGAGGAATCTCAACTCATACCTCAACACAAAGAGGAAACGTCCATGGGAGACTTAAAACCCCATCTTTGTATTCATTTCATTTTTTTTGTAAGCCCAAAGGGCCAACAAGTTTATTGATTACTAATAAAAGTTTACTTTATGGTTGTTTAAACAAATTTAAATCATGCGGTCCTTGAAAACATTGCATATGCATTTACATACCATATCATTGCATCACAGGTTTCTTATGAACAGGTATCTTATCTTCTCGCTGTTTATTTCAGCAGAAATGGCTCTTGAACAGACTGTCAAAGATCTTCAGGCTCAAAATGCACAATTCCAAGAGTTGATTCTGAATTTGTCCAAGGAACAAGATGAGTTGAAGACACTGTTGGCTAAAAAGAAGAAGAAGACTAGAAGATCAGGAGGCCTTATCAATCTGGGAAGAAGGTTCAGAGGTCCTATCAAGACAAAGGAACAGATTGAGGATTCTGAGTCTGAAAATTCTGAGAAGGAGGGAGGTAGTCTCCATGATACTGTGGGAGATTCTGATTCTGAGGCAAATTATTATCATGATCCTGCTAGTGAGGAGAAGTACAAGATGTTGATGGATAGAGTGAATGCCATGGAATTGAAAAAATCTTCTGGGCTTGATTTTGAAGATCTGAGTTTAGTGTCTGGAGTGGTTATACCTATTGGTTTCAAGGTTCCTGTTTTTGTAGTGTATGATGGTGTCTCATGTCCCAAGCTGCACTTAAGATCTTATGTCCGGAGGATTCAACCACATACTGCTGATAAGAAATTATGGATTCACTTCATCCAAGAGAGCTTGTTTGGAGCTCAATTGGAATGGTACTACCAACTGGAAAGTGTCAATATTCGTGATTGGAATGATCTTGCTGAGGCCTTCTATAGGCAATACCAATATAATGTTGATTTAACACCTACTCGCATGCAACTCCAAAGCATGTCAATGGGTGCTAAGGAGAGTTTCAAGGAGTATGCCCAGAAATGGAGAGACCTGGCTGGCAGAGTTCAACCTCCTCTGACTGACAGGGAGCTAGTGGATATGTTTATGAGTATGCTGAATGGTCCTTTTTATAGTCACCTCATTGAAAGCTCATCATTTGGTTTCACTGAGCTGATAATGACTGGAGAACGCGTGGAAAGTGGTATAAGAAGTGGTAAGATACAGGTGGGTGCCTCTTCATCAAGCACTGCTAAGAAGCCCCCTAGTGGAAAGAAGGAATCTAATGTTGTGTATGGTCAACATAGTCGTAACAGGAGTCACCAATCTGTGGGAGCAGTTCACATTTCCAATCCTACTCCTACAGCACCAGAGCCACAACAAAAAAATCAACAAAAGCCTAGAAGACAATTCACCAAGATCAACATGTCACTGGCCCAAGCCTTGCAACACATGTTAAAAGGGGAACTCGTTACTTTGAAGGACCCTCCTCAGAATCCTAATACTTCCTCTCCTCGATACAATCCTAATGCACGATGTGCCTATCGTTCTAATAGTCTGGGACATGACACCAACAACTGCTGGGTGTTGAAAAACAAGATTCAAGATATGATTGAAGCTGGGGAAATTGAATTTGACCCTCCTGGGACTCCAAATGTAATCACTGCTCCCATGCCCAATCATGAGAAGACTGTTAATGCTGTTGATGAGGTTTCCTATGTTTCCTCAGTTGCAGATGTGACTACTCCCTTGTCCATTATCAAGAAGAAGTTGGTGAAGGCTGGATTCTTTCCAGGTTGCAACAAAGACTGTTTTTATTGTGCCTACAAACCTGATAGCTGCTGGAAGTTGAAAGATAGTATTTAACGCCTCATGGACAATTACACTATATTGTTTGAGAGGACACCTTATGTGGAAAGTATGTGTGAACATCTGACTCGAAATACGAAGCTGGAAGATGTAGCTATGGTTGATAAAGTGCCAGTGAAGATTACCTCCAAGGGTCCTATCAAGATCACCCCTAAAGGACCTGTCAGGATTACTGCTGAAGGCCTTGTGAGGACTGTTGCTGAAGCTAGAGTTGCTCCCATGATTATTACCACTCCTGGCCCTGTTCCTTATACTTCTGATAAAGCTATACCCTGGAATTACGGTTCTGATGTTTATATCCATGGTGTCAAGCAAGAACCTCTGACTGATGCACCTGTTACTGATGATAATCTTGATGTTGATAATATTGCTAGATCTAGTAAGATCACCAGAAGTGGAAGCATTTTCTCTCCTCAGGCTACCTCCAAAAGTACAGTTACTCCAACTACTACCTTCAATTCTGAGCCAAGTACTGATGCTCGGGGCAAGGGTCCTGTGGTTGAACCTGTGCAAGCTGAGGCACCGATTGCTGAAAATCTCTCTAAACAGATGGAAGAAGTGTTGAAGATCATTCGCAAGAGTGATTATGATATTGTTGACCAGTTGGGGCATACTCCCTCCAAAATCTCCATGTTATCTTTGTTGTTGTGTTCTGAGGTTCATGCTAAAGCCTTAATCAAGTTCCTGAAGACTGCTCATGTACCAAATTAGATTTCTGTGGATCAATTTGAGAATTGTGTGGCACATCTGACTTATGATAATGGGTTAGGCTTTTCTGATGTTGACTTGACTCCTGCCAAGAGAAACCATAACAGAGCTTTGCATATCTCCATTGAATGTAGGGTCACTACCTTGTCTCATGTGCTAGTGGACAATGGCTCTTCATTAAATGTGCTCCCCAAAGAAGTTCTGGACAAGCTCAGTCCTGAAGATGTTGTGTTAAGACCAAGTGATGTAGTGGTGAGGGCCTTTGATGGCTCAAGAAGAGTGGTGCATGGAGAAGTAGATCTCCCGATCAAAGTAGGCTCTCAAGTCTTCGACTATACTTTCTATGTAATGGATATTCGTCCTGCGTACTCCTGTTTGCTTGGGCGCCCCTGGATCCATGGGGCAGGTGCTGTGACTTCCACTTTACATCATAAGTTGAAATATCCAGTGAAAGGAAAGATTGTCATTGTTTATGGTGAAGAAGAATACATGATTAGCCATTTGAATACTTTTAAATATGTTGAGATGGAGGGTGAATTTGTTGAGACTCCTTGCCAGACATTTGAAGTAGTTCCTTGGGTCGTTCCTACTACTGAAGCTCCCCCTGTTGTTAAAAGAGTTCCTGTGGTTACTAGAGTACCTCCTACAATGGCCTCCCTCAAAGATGCTAGAGCTGTGGTTGAAGAAGGTGGTTGTACTATTTGGGGTCAGCTTCCTGACATCCCTTATAAGTATGACAAAATTGGTTTGGGTTTCAATGCAGAATCCCAGAAGGCTATTCGTCGCTCTCGTGCTGTTCGTATCACCAATCAAGGGGTCATGAGAGATCAAATTAATGTTGTGGGTGACTATAGTGAAGACTATAACCTGGATGATTGGATCTTTCCTACCATGGGTGATGGGCTCAACAATTGGAAGACCGAAGATGTTATTCCTATCTCCTTTAGTCAGGAGTAAATACTATTACTGTGTTTTTATTTTAAATTTGTAATTTCAAACAATTAAACTTTTAAACCTTGTGTCTTACCCGGGGCACAATGGTGTGCTTGTTTCGGGATGTCATTTCATTTGCATACCTCATTCAATAAAAATCAATGGACGTTTCGTTTTCGTAAATATCGTGCTCCTTGTCTTTCTTTTATTTTTGTTTTATCAGCTATGTGTTCTTACACACACCCACATCACTAAAATGCAGATCCTCATCCACTCTGGATCCTATTGATAACAGTTCTACTATTGCCCATTATTATTTCGAGAATCCGATCTATCAAGCTGAAGATGGAAAGGAGGAAGATTGGGAGGTACCTGTAGAGCTTGCTAGGTTGTTACAACAAGAAGAGAAAGCTATACAGCCACATGAAGAGCCAATCGAAGTTGTGAATCTGGGAACTGAAGAAAACAGGAAGGAGGTCAAGATAGGGGCTGAGTTAGAGGATGATGTTAAGAGCAGACTAATTCAGATGTTACGTGACTATGTGGAAATATTTGCTTGGTCTTATGAAGATATGCCAGGGCTGGATACAAACATTGTGGTTCACCGTTTACCGGTAAAAGAAGATTGTCATCCAAAGAAACAGAAGGTTCGTCGCATGCGTCCTGAAATGTCAGAAAAGATTAAAGCAGAGGTGATGAAACAGTTTGATGCAGGGTTCTTAGTTGTGACTTCTTATCCTCAATGGGTCGCAAACGTGGTACCAGTACCTAAGAAAGATGGTAAGGTACGTATGTATGTGGATTACAGAGGTTTGAATAAGGCCAGCCGTAAAGATGACTTTCCACTTCCTCATATTGATGTTCTGGTAGACAACACTGCTCAGCATAAGGTATTCTCTTTCATGGATGGTTTCTCTAGTTACAATCAAATCAAGATGGCACCTGAAGATATGGAGAAGACTACGTTTGTTACACAATGGGGCACCTTTTGTTATAAGGTGATGCCATTTGGTTTGAAGAATGCCGGGGCAACATATCAACGTGCAATGGTGGCTTTGTTTCACGATATGATTCATCATGAGATAGAGGTATATGTGGATGATATGATAGCCAGGTCCCAGAATGAAGAGAAACACCTAGATCATCTGCATAAGCTATTTGAGAGGTTGAAGAAATACAAGCTGAGATTGAATCCAAACAAATGTACTTTCGGAGTTAGGTCTGGTAAACTCCTAGGTTTCATTGTCAGTGGAAAAGGTATGGAAGTAGACCCTGCAAAAGTGAAATCTATACAAGAGATGCCAGCTCCCCGTACTGAGAAGGAAGTTAGAGGTTTCTTGGGACGATTAAATTACATTGCAAGATTTATTTCCCAGTTAACTGCTACCTGTGAGCCAATCTTCAAAATGTTGAAGAAATATCAGGTGATGGAATGGAATGATGAGTGCCAGATAGCCTTTAATGAAATCAAGAAATATCTCCTAGAACCTCCAATATTGATGCCACCAGTTGATGGAAGACCATTGATTATGTACTTAACAGTATTAGACAACTCAATGGGGTGTGTGTTGGGGCAACATGACGAGTCTGGTCGAAAAGAGCAGGCAATATACTACCTTAGCAAAGAGTTTACCAACTGTGAAACAAGATACTCACTGCTCGAGAAAACTTGTTGCGCTTTGGCATGGGCTGCTCGCCGACTAAGGCAGTATATGTTGACTCATACTACCTTGTTGATTTCAAAGATGGATCCAATCAAGTACATATTTGAGAAACTTGCTCTCTCAGGACGAATAGCGAGATGGCAAATGATCTTAACGGAATATGATATACAGTATACTACTCAGAAGGCCATTAAAGGAAGTGTTGTAGCTGATCATTTGGCTCATCAGGCAGTGGATGATTACCAGTCAATGAGTTTTGAGTTCCCTGATGAAGACATTATGATTATTACCAAAGAACCTGGACAATATGACGGACCTGAACAAGGATCCCGATGGACTATGGTTTTTGATGGATCTTCTAATGCGCTTGGTAATGGTGTTGGTGTTGTGATCATTTCCCCTGAAGGTTGTCATACCCCGATTACTGCAATACTTTGTTTCTATTGTACCAATAACATGGCTGAGTATGAGGCATGTATCATGGGTATCAAAGCTGCCATTGAGATGAAGATTCAGTTCCTGGATGTATATGGAGATTCAGCCCTGGTAGTGAGTCAGATTAAAGGAGATTGGGATACCAAGCATGAAAATCTTATTCCTTACAGAGAGCATGTGTTGTCTTTGATCCCATATTTTGAAGAGATTACCTTTGGACATATTCCACAAGGAGAGAATCAGTTGGCAGATGCACTAGCCACCATGGCATCTATGTTTGAGATTAGCTGGGATGATGAAGCTCCCAAGATTACTATTGACAGATTTGAGAAGCCTGCATACTGTAATGAGATTGACACTGAAGAAGCAGAGGAGAAGCCTTGGTTCTATGAAGTGAAAAGATATCTTGAAACTCAAGAGTTCCCTGAAGGGGCATCTGTCAAAGATAAGAAGTTCCTGAGGAGGTTTTCTGCTAAGTTCTTCTTGAGTAGTGGAATTTTGTACAAGCGTAATCATGATTCAACTTTGCTTCATTGTGTGGATAAGAAAGAAGCAACAGAGATTATGGAAGACATGCATGATGGGATCTTTGGCACTCATTCTAGTGGTCATACCATTGCAAAGAAGATATTGAGAGCAGGTTACTATTGGTCTCCTATGGAAGCTGACTGCTATCAACATTCCCGAACATGTCACAAGTGTCAAATCTATGTTGATAAAGTGCATATACCTCCAGCTCCATTGAATGTGTTGACTGCTCCTTGGCCTTTTGCCATGTGGGGTGTAACACCCACTTTTCCCATTTTCTAAAATAACATAAGTTTTCAGATAAATCAGAGTTTAATTAACAAGTGAGTAGCTACATTTTCAAAATCAACTAAAAGTATAATCATTTATTAAAAACAGCGGAAATATCTTTTTATTCAACAATCGGCAATTCGCCAAATATCCATAAATTCATCAATCCACTTAATTTATAAGTTTCAATAAAATATGATACGTAACTATTACTAACAAGAATAATTAAATAACAAATATTCCCATTTCCCGTGTTACGTATCAGAGCGACTCCTAGGACTCGACCAAACAACTTGTACTCCGAGCATACTCAAGTACCTGAATCATCTATACTTCCGAAGAAGCACAGATGCAACTGTTGCACCCCAAAATTTGCCCTCACAATACAAGACTTTGTGTGCTAAGAAGGTTCACAAGGTTCACAAGATTCACAATGTTTACATAACCTTTCATGAGGTTCATGAAGTCCATAAGTCACTTCATAAAGTTCACAAGGTTCACAAGCTTCACAATACTTCCCATGAGGTTCACAAGACATTTTATGATGGTTCAAAAGGTTCACAAAGTTCACAATTGGTCAAAGGAGTTGACAATTCCCTCAGACAATGCACCTCCTAAGCAGTGCATCCAAAACTAGGGTTTTGACTTTAATCAGGCTAAATGGATTTCCAATACCTCAAGTGAGCTTCATAACCTCTTATATGTATATAAGAACCCCCATGACAAGTTTCAAGACTTTTCTCAAAAGTTTGCTCAGTCAGATGATCAGATAAGTCAAAATCAGTCAATGCAGTCAGAAAGTCAAAATGAGGTCAACTGTGGTCAAACCAAAGTCAAACTTCATGATTTTTTGCCAACATCAAGTATATGAAGTAAAATTCATCATTTGATCAAGGGTTGATCATGATTCATCAAGGAGATTCCGGATCATCAATAATCAGGAGTTTCTAAATTAGGGTTTCCTCAGTAAAAGTCAACTGAACTTTGACCAGCCATAACTTTCACATACTTCATCACCAAGTCTCCATCCAAAGCTCATTTTGAAGGAAATTGAATTCTCTACAACTTTGATCTTGCAATTTAAGCCCAAAAATGCTTCATTTGGAAGATATGAGCTAAGACATTATAGGTCATTTCAAAAGTCAACAAAAAGTCAACAACTTCAAAAGGGCATAACTTGAGATTGGTAAATGATATGGACATGAAACCAGTGGGGTTAGTTAGAGGACTCTTCAAGCTTTCCAAAATGTCCAAGAACACCCTCATACCATTAAAATTGAGGGAGATGTGCCCTTGCAAAGTTGGGAAATTTTATGATGGTTTATGTTGAAAATGGAGGTTTAAAACCACTTCTTTCCAAATGGGCTGGCCAAATTGTGATCCAATCCATACCATATCATCATGCACGACCCAATTGATTAAAAATCATAATTTTTATTATTTTATTTTTATTTATTTTGATTTAATTCATAAAAAATCATTTTAAATAAATATAAAATATGAAAATATATTTTTGGATGAAGATTGAGCTTCTAGAATCTCATCAATATTGATTGAAGGTGAAAGAGAAAGAAATCATGTGATTGATCCAAAAATAGCAAGCTTTCATGAGCCAATATTTGAATTTCATGGCATAATCTTTTTCAATCTTCAAATATCCAAACTTCCACACAACCAATGAATTTTCTTAACCTAATTCACTCACATATAAGTACTTAGCATAAACCTAACATTCATACACGAATCCAGCAGCTGCAAAGGTAGGTTTCACACTTCAAAAAATCACAAAAATTTCAAATTCGGATTCCTCTCTTAAGGACAGAAAAAGGTATTGTGAAGACATGGAGATGTTCCTTGAGCCTTCTTGAAGCAAACTCAATCATCCATTGCATCAAAACCATACAATTTCATGCTAGCCGAATCAATTTTACTCTCCAAAATTATGTTTTTCGATTTCATATACCTAACCAATATTAATTTATTTTGATGATTGATTTGTGTTAGTTAGGACCTAGGGATACTTTCTGGATCATTAAACTAAAGGTTCATGACCTGAATCCGAATTGGCCATTGTTAGGGTTTCACTCTTGAAATTAGGGTTTGATGATTCAATGAATTTAAACAAATTCTGAGAACATAGGAATGTTCTATGGATCACAAGGATCATAAAACATTAACCAATTTAATGAATCAATGCTGTTTGGTATGAGTTTGATTTTCGCAGGTCCAAAACCATGAAGAACTTGCAACAAAACTCGCAGGAAAAAGGGCAATAAAATTCGCAGGAAAAAGGTTGAAGAAGAAGCAATTCGCGCGCTCAGGAAATTCAAATGTTTGGTTAATATATTTTATCTTATTTCATTGACTTTGTTATCACCACAGACTGTGTGGTCCAGTGGAAAGCAAGGCGTGCGTTTGGCAAAAGGGGAGGGGATCGAATCCTGCCTCCAACCAATTTTTGATATTTTGTTCATATAAACTATAGTTTTAATATATTATTATTTGTAGTTGTTTGCTTAGCAGATGGGCTCTTCCAGCCAGGCGGATACGCGTGCATGCTTTTAATCAGAAGGTCCTGGGTTCAACACCACCCCAGGCCTTTTGTGTCTTTTATTTTTCCAGGATTTTTTTTGCAACAAAGAACAAAACTAACAGGACTCCTTCTATTATCACCAACGCATGGTTGGCCTGATGGCATGTTTTGATACTGGCAAGCAGGAGGACCTGGGTTCAAACCCAGCCAGGTAAGTTCCTCTCTTTTTTGCAATTTTTTTATTATTTTCTCTATTTTGTTTAATTATTAAAATCATATGTATATAAATATAATTAAAAATAATGTTGTAGATATATGTTCAATGTAATTCAAATTCTATATTTCTTTTTTTCTGAAAATTATTTTCATAATCATGTAAATAAATTATAATATGTATATTAATTAAAATAATCTTATATTATAAACCCTAATTTTAACAAATCCTAAAAAATATTTTTCTAAACAAAAACCCTAATTTTGTGAAAAACTTAATTTTATTTTCTATAATTATAATGCATATATTTATTTAATATTAATTTTGTAAATATAATTTATTATTAATAATATGTAAATATATTTTATAATCCAAATTATTTTCTTTTAATATATGTATAGAAACAATTAAACTTATAATAATTTAATTTTTTATAATTATAAATAGTTAAAAATTTGTACATAAATTAAAATATCATAATAATTATTTAATTGTTCATATTTCTTCCTATTTACCAATAATTGTCTATATTAAATATTTTGTTCTTATAATATTTTCACTAATCTCATTTATCTTAATTATTGTTATTGTTACTAATTATATTATCACTAACCCATTTATCTTTTAATTATGCTTATTATCATTATTTTGCTAATTTTATTTATTACTAACCCCTATTATCTGCTTATTTTTTACTTATTTAATTATATTTTGCTTAAATATTTTTATTTGCTATTTATTTTTATTTTTGCTATTTTTATTATTTTGTAATTGCTCCTTGGTGTAAAGTTTGTAAATATTTTAAATATTTAATTTTTGCTATGGTTAGTAATTTAGGGAGTGCAAAACATGTATTCTATTTAAAAATTAACTTAGATCATTTTAATTATAAGATAAATAATATTAAACACTCACACACGTAAGTCGATTTTTAAATCGCCATCTCACTTTCTAAGGTTATCCCTCAAGTTGCCTAAATCATAAGGTCAAGTGGGGTGTATAAAGCAAGTCCCTTAAAAGAAAAAATCATCAAGTCCCTAATGGTTGCCTTTAAAAATCAAGTCCCTTCGAATAATGATGATAGTCCCTCCAGTATGCTTAATACACCCCACAGTTGCCTTCATAACCAGATGTCCCTCACATGTCCCATACATCCAAGGTAATGACTACCTGCTCCTTAATAGTAGGGATAGTCTTACCACTTAAAGGATAAAGAACAAGAAAGACTTAAAATTTTAGGGTAGGTTCCTCTTATGTACTTGCTCACTTCAAAAACTTTTCAAACTCTTCACAATTTCAAACAAATTTTCAAACACAAGTTTTTACGCATCCGTACATGGATCATTATCAACTATTATGAAAATTTTTCTATTCACACACTACACTTTCAAAAACAATTCAAAAGTGAGCTAAGTAACTAAGAGCCCATGGATAACCATGGATGTAAAGGGTGCTAACACCTTCCCTTTACATAACCTACCCCCCGGACCCAAAAATATCTCTTAAGGTCTTTCCTGTTCTTTTATACCCTTTCCTTTTGGATAAAATAAAAGTCGGTGGCGACTCTTGCTATCCGCAACATAACTAAAGTCAGTTCTCCCACCGTGTTACAGAACTGGCGACTCTGCTGGGGATCATAATTTAAGAGGGGTACCCTTAGGAATTAGATCACTTTAAATTGTTTGCCTTGTTTGCTTTATATTATCTTGTTGGGGTGCTCTTATGTGTGAAAGGTCCTAACCCGGATCTAGTGTACCTTAGGTAAATGGCAATAGACCAAGGAAACTGTACGACGTATATCGATACGGTTGATCTGGTGGCCATAGTTAGTGCGACTTCTTGGTTGGTGCTTATGTTCCTTAAGTCAAGTTGAGGATAATATGAGGCTGCCATATGTTGTCAATGCACTAACTAACTTTTAGAACCCTAGTTAACTCATCTTGGCCTTTAGAAAGTAGTGAGGTAACCGGCTTTGATACAGACTGAAGTTGGTTGACACTCGATACTACGCTCATTGAGATCTTAAACTTGGAGGGTTTTGGTTGGCAAGTAAGTTGCCTTCTGATCAACCACCCTTGTGAAGGATCAATGATATTGAGATCCCTTAGAACCCGGTTACTTTTGTAGGACAGGATGAACCAACTAAACTTCAGGGGAGGGTACTTACCTTTGAACCTCATGCAAGCCTTTAAACCTAGGGCTATTGTGTGACTTGCTTGTGTGTGCCACATGTTTGTGATTGAGCATAACATCATGACATCATCATGCATCATAAGCATAGCATTTTCACTAACCATTTCAAGGACCAAAGGATTTATCTTTGTTCTTTGTTGCAGGTCATGGCTTCTGCTTGTAGAAACACCATCAGGATCAACTTTGTGGGCATACCTGCTAAGCTTAAAGAGTTGGTTTCTCAAGTGTCTGATCACTCCCAGTTCATCAAGAGACATGGTCACCTATTGGATCTAGTCACTTCAGGGTTCAATGAAGACATGATGAGTGTCCTGTTTCAGTTCTTTGATCCTAAGCACCATTGCTTCACATTCCCCGACTACCAGCTGGTTCCTACCATGGAGGAGTTCTCTAAACTTCTGGGTATACCTGTGCTTGATCAAAGACCCTTCACAGGCTTGGAGAAGGAACTTAAACCAGAGGTTATTGCTGCAGCTCTACATCTGAAGAAGTCTGACATTGTTCTAGAAACGAGAAGCGGAGTCAAGGGTATTCTTGCTAAGGTATTAATGGATAAAGCTCAAGTGTTCTTGAAAGCTATGAGCTATGATGCTTTTGAGGAGATCTTAGCCTTGCTGATATATGGCTTAGTATTGTTCCCCAATCCAGATCAGTTCATAGACGTTCATGCCATCAACATTTTCCTGAGTCACAATCCAGTGCCTACATTGCTTGGAGATATCCTACATTCTCTTCATACCCGTACTACAAAGGCAAGAGGAACTTTGATGTGCTGCATACCTTTGCTTTCTAGGTGGTTTATTTCTCACCTTCCTCGCTCAGTAATGAAGAATGAGCAAGGGTTCAGATGGTCCAAGAGGATCATGTCACTTTCTCACTCAGATATCCATTGGTGCTCCAGATCTATGGAGAATGTCACCATCATTGACCGTTGTGGGGAGTTTCCTAATGTGCCACTACTAGGAATAAGAGGAGGCATCACCTACAACCCCTCGTTAGCTTTACGACAGTTTGGTTACGCCCGAAGTGATGGTCCACATGACATGTTGATTCAGGGCATTGTATTTGACTACGACAACGATCTTCAGGGTTACCGTCAGAGATTCATACGAGCTTGGGGAAAGGTAAATAGGGTTGACAGCAAGACACTGGAGCCTAAGTACACTATTCCTATGGAGGCTTATCTCAGATGGGTACGATCTCGTGCTCAGACACTCATGATGCCATATCCTGCCGTCCTACCAGTTACCATGGAACCTGTTGCTGAAGGAGACACAGCTTATACCATCCTTCACCCAGACATGCCTACTGATAAGGAAGACTTGCAGAGATCATGGATCCAACTGAAGGAGCAAAAGGATACTTTCGAGGCTCATTACAAAGCAAGCCAAGCAAGAATCCTAGAGCTAACAAAGCAACTTCACGAGGAACGAAACCTCAACTCATACCTCAATACAAAGAGGAAACGTCCATGGGAGACTTAAAACCCCATCTTTTGTACTTATTTTCATTTTTTGTAAGCCTAAAAGGCAAAACAATTTATTACTAATAAAAGTTTACTTTCGTGTTTGTCTAAGCAAATTTAAATCCTGCGGTCCTTGAAAACATTGCATATGCATTACCATATCATTTCATTGCATCACAGGTTTATATTGTGCACAGGTTTCTCATCTTCTCGCTGTTTATTTCAGCAATGGCTCTTGAACAATCAGTTAAGGATCTCCAGGCACAAAATGCACAGTTCCAAGAGCTGATCTTGAACCTGTCCAAGGGGCAGGATGAATTGAAGGCACTGCTGGCCAAGAAGACTAAGAAGACTAGAAGGTCTGCTGGGTTGATTAACATGGGAAGAAGGTTCAAAGGTCTTGCCAAGACCAAAGAACCAGCTGAAGACTATGAATCTGAGGAATCTGAGCAAGAGGTAGGCAGTCTCCACCACACAATGGGGGACTCTGACTCTGAGGCTAATTAGTACCATGAGCCTAATGAAGACAAATTCAAGATGCTGGTGGATAGGATGGATGCCATGGAGTTGCAGAAGTCATCTGGGCTGGATTTTGAGGATTTGAGTCTGATATCTGGGGTAGTCATACCCATTGGTTTCAAGGTTCCAACATTTGTTGTCTATGATGGGGTCTCTTGTCCCAAGCTGCATCTGAGGTCCTATGTCAGAAGGATTCAACCCCACACTGCTGATAAGAAGTTGTGGATCCACTTTTTTCAAGAGAGCTTATCTGGAGCTCAGTTGGAGTGGTATTATCAGTTGGAGAGTGTTAACATCAGAGACTGGAATGATCTTGCTGAAGCTTTCTATAAGCAGTATCAATACAATGCTGACTTAGCCCCCACTCGCATGCAGCTTCAGAGCATGTCTATGGGTGCCAAAGAAAGTTTTAAAGAGTATGCTCAGAAGTGGAGAGATTTAGCTGGAAGAGTTCAACCCCCTTTGACTGACAGGGAATTGGTTGATATGTTCATGTGTACGCTGAATGGTCCGTTTTACAGTCATCTCATTGGAAGCTCATCATCTGGCTTCACTGAGTTGATCATGACAGGAGAGCGAGTAGAAAATGGTATAAAGAATGGCAAGATCCAAGTGGGTGCTTCCTCATCAGGTGCTGCGAAGAAGCCTCCCACTGGGAAGAAAGAATCCAATGCTGTTTATGGTCAGCCTGATCGTAACAGAAGGCATCAGTCTGTTAGTGCAGTTCATATTTCAAATCCAACTCCTGCAACAACAGAGCAGCCACAGGGCAACCAACAGAGGGCTAGAAGACAGTTCACGAAGATCAACATGTCAATGTCTCAGGCATTGCAACACTTGTTAAAGGCTGAACTCATTACTTTGAAAGAGGCTCCTCAGAATCCCAATGTTACCTCTCCCAGGTATAATCCCAATGCACGATGTGCATATCATTCAAACTGTCAGGGACATGATACTAATAACTGCTGGATCTTGAAGAATAAAATTCAAGATATGATTGATGCTGGAGAAATTGAGTTTGATCCTCCGGGTACTCCCAATGTAATTACTGCTCCAATGCCAAATCACGAGAAGACTGTCAATGCCATTGATGAAGATCTACATGTTTATTCAGTTATGGAGTTGACCACACCATTGTCTGTTATCAAAAAGAGGTTAGTACAAGCTGGGATTTTTCCAGGTTGTCGTGAAGATTGTTTGTATTGTACCTATAAGCCGGATAGTTGCTTCATATTGAGAGATGGAATTCAACATCTCATGAATAAGTATACTATAGTGTTTGAGAGGACTCCGTCGTCCGTAGAAAGTATGGTGGATCATTTGACTCAGGGTAGGAGGATTGAAGAGGTTGACATGGTTGACAAAGTACCAATAAGAATCACTTCAAAGGGTCCCATTAAAATCACTCATCAGGGCCCAATCAAGATTACTACTGAAGGTCCTGTGAAAGTTGTTGCTGAAGCCAGAGTAGCTCCTGTGGTCATTACTACTCCTGGTCCTATCCCATATACGTCTGACAAAGCTGTGCCTTGGCACTATGGGTCTGATGTTTACATCCATGGTGTCAAGCAAGAGCCTGTAGCTGATGTGCCTGTTGACATTGATAATATTGCTGGATCTAGCAAGATCACTCGTAGTGGAAGAGTCTTCTCTCCTCCAGTTACTTCCAAGAATGCAGTTACTCCTGCTACTACTTCCACCACTGATGCTCGGGGCAAAGGTCCTGTTATTGAGCCTGTATCTACTGATGTGCCAGCTGCTGATGACCTCTCTAAGCAGATGGAGGAAGTATTGAAAATCATTCGCAAGAGTGATTATGACATTGTTGATCAGTTGGGGCATACTCCCTCAAAGATTTCTATGCTGTCCTTGTTGTTATGTTTTGAGGCTCATGCCAAGTCCTTGATCAAGTTTCTGAAGACTGCTCATGTACCCAGTGCAATTTCTGTGGATCAATTTGAGAATTGTGTTGCCCACCTGACATATGATAATGGGTTAGGGTTTTCTGATGCTGATTTGACCCCTGCCAAGAGGGATCATAACAGGGCCTTGCATATCTCAATTGAATGCAGGGGCACTACCCTGTCACATGTGCTGATAGACAATGGTTCCTCTTTGAATGTGTTACCTAAGGAAGTCCTGAACAAGCTGAGTCCTGAAGATGCTGTGCTGAAGCCCAGTAATATTGTAGTAAAGGCTTTTGATGGTTCTAGAAGAGTAGTACATGGGGAAATTGATCTTCCAATCAAAGTTGGCTCCCAGGTGTTTACTGCTACATTTTTTGTGATGGATATTCGTCCTTCATACTCTTGTCTGCTTGGTCGTCCCTGGATCCATGGGGCAGGTGCTGTAACCTCTACATTGCACCAAAAGTTGAGATATCCGGTAGAAGGAAGGGTTGTTACTGTCTATGGAGAAGAAGAATACTTTGTCAGCCATGTGAATACCTTCAAGTATCTGGAAATGGAAGGTGAATACATTGAGACTCCGTGTCAGACATTTGAAGTAGTCCCCTGGGTTGTTAATGATTATGTAGCTCCTCCTGTTGTGAAGAAAGTTCTTGTGGTCACCAGAAAGCCTCCAACAATGGCAATGGCTTCCCTCAATGATGCTAGAGCTGTGGTGGATGAAGGTGGTTGTACTATTTGGGGTCAGCTTCCTGATATTCCATACAAGTCTGACAAGTTTGGTTTGGGTTTCACTGCAGAGTCCCAGAAGGCTGTTCGTCGTGCCCGTGCTGCCCGTATCACTAGTCAAGGGGTTGTGAAGGACCAGATTAATGTTGTGGGAGACTATGATGAAGACTACAACTTGGATGCATGGATTTTTCCTACTGTGGGTGCTGGACTCAATAATTGGAAAGCTGAAGATGTTATCCCTATCTCCTTTAGTCAGGAGTAAATACTATTACTATGTTATGCTTTTAAGTTTGTAATTTCTTGAACAATAAAACTTTCAAGCCATATGCCTTACCCGGGGCACAATGGTGTTTGTTACGGGCTGTCATTTCATTTGCATACCTCATTCAATAAAATCAGTGGACGTTTTGCTTTCGTAAATGTTGTGTTCCTTGTCTTTCTTTTTCTTTTATTTTTGTTTTATCAGCTATGTGTTCTTACACACACCCACATCACTAAAATGCAGATCCTCATCCACTCTGGATCCTGTTGATAACAGTTTTACTATTGCCAATTATAATTTCGAGAATCCGATCTATCAAACTGAAGACGGAAATGAGGACGATTGTGAAATACCTGTAGAGCTTGCTAGGTTATTACAACAAGAAGAGAAAGCTATACAGCCACATGAAGAGCCAGTCGAAGTTGTGAATCTGGGAACTGAAGAGAACAGAAAAGAGGTCAAGATAGGGGCTGATTTAGAGGACAGTGTCAAGAGCAGGTTGATTCAGATGTTACGTGACTATGTGGAAATCTTTGCTTGGTCTTATGAAGATATGCCAGGGTTGGATACAGACAATGTGGTTCACCGTTTGCCAGTGAAAGAAGATTGTCGTCCAAAGAAGCAGAAGGTTCGTCGTATGCGTCCTGAAATGTCAGAAAAGATCAAGGCAGAGGTAATGAAACAGTTCAATGCAGGGTTCTTAGCAGTGACTTCTTATCCTCAGTGGGTTGCAAATGTGGTACCAGTTCCTAAGAAAGATGGTAAGGTGCGTATGTGTGTGGACTACAGAGATTTGAACAAGGCTAGCCCCAAAGATGACTTTCCACTCCCTCATATTGATATTCTGGTAGACAACACTGCTCAGCACAAGGTATTCTCTTTTATGGATGGTTTCTCTGGTTACAATCAAATCAAGATGGCACCTGAAGATATGGAGAAGACAACATTTGTGACACAGTGGGGCACCTTTTGCTATAAGGTAATGCCATTTGGTTTGAAGAATGCAGGGGCAACATATCAGCGTGCTATGGTGGCTTTGTTTCATGATATGATTCATCATGAGATAGAGGTATATGTAGATGATATGATAGCCAGGTCTCAGAATGAAGAGCAACATCTTGATCATCTGCACAAGTTGTTTGAGAGGTTGAAGAAATACAAGTTGAGATTGAACCCAAACAAGTGTAACTTTGGAGTTAGATCTGGAAAGCTCCTGGGTTTCATTGTCAGTGGAAAAGGTATTGAAGTGGATCCTGCAAAAGTGAAAGCTATACAAGAGATGCCAGCTCCCCGTACTGAGAAGGAGGTTAGAGGTTTCTTGGGACGATTGAACTACATTGCAAGATTTATTTCCCAATTAACTACCATCTGTGAGCCAATCTTCAAGTTGTTGAAGAAAGATCAGGTGATGGAATGGAATGATGAGTGCCAGACAGCCTTTGATGAAATCAAGAGATATCTGCTAGAACCACCAATTTTGATGCCACCAGTTGATGGGAGACCCTTGATTATGTACTTAACAGTGTTAGACAACTCAATGGGGTGTGTGTTGGGGCAACATGACGAGTCTGGTCGAAAAGAGCAGGCAATATACTACCTTAGCAAAAAGTTTACCGACTGTGAAACAAGATACTCACTGCTCGAGAAAACTTGCTGCGCTTTGGCATGGGCTGCTCGACGAATAAGACAGTATATGCTGACCCATACTACCTTGTTGATTTCGAAGATGGATCCAATCAAGTACATATTTGAGAAACCTGCTCTCTCCGGAAGAATTGCAAGATGGCAAATGATCTTGACAGAATATGACATACAATACACTACTCAGAAGGCCATCAAGGGAAATATTGTTGCTGATCATTTGGCTCATCAAGCAGTAGATGATTATCAGTCAATGAATTTTGAGTTCCCTGATGAAGTCATTATGATTATTACCAAAGAACCTGGACAATATGACGGACCTGAACAAGGATCCCGAGGGACTATGGTTTTTGATGGTGCCTCTAATGCACTTGGTAATGGTGTTGGTGTTGTGATTAGTTCCCCTGAAGGTTGTCATACCCCGATTACTGCCAGGCTTTGTTTCTATTGTACCAATAACATGGCTGAGTATGAGGCATGTATCCTGGGTATTAAAGCTGCTATTGATATGAAGATTCAGTTCCTTGATGTGTATGGAGATTCAGCCTTGGTAGTAAGTCAGATTAAAGGAGATTGGGATACCAAGCATGATAACCTCATTCCTTACAGAGAGCATGTGTTGTCTTTGATCCCATATTTCAAAGAGATTACCTTTGGACATATTCCACGAAGAGAGAATCAGTTGGCAGATGCATTGGCCACCATGGCATCTATGTTCGAGATCAGTTGGGATGATGAAGCTCCCAAGATTACTATTGATAGATTTGAAAAGCCTGCATACTACAATGAGATTGACACTGAAGGGGCAGAGGAGAAGCCTTGGTTCTATGAAGTGAAAAGATATCTTGAAGCTCAGGAGTTCCCTGAAGGGGCATCTGTCAAAGATAGGAAGTTTCTGAGAAGGTTTGCTGCTAAGTTCTTCTTGAGTAATGGGATTCTATACAAGCGCAATCATGATTCAACTTTGCTTCGTTGTGTGGATAAGAAGGAAGCAATTGAGATTATGGAAGATATGCATGATGGGATTTTTGGTACTCATTCTAGTAGTCATACTATGGCAAAGAAGATATTGAGAGCAGGTTACTATTGGTCTACCATGGAAGCTGATTGCTATCAACACTCTAGAACATGTCACAAATGTCAAATTTATGCTGATAAAGTCCATGTACCTCCATCACCACTGAATGTGTTAACTGCTCCTTGGCCCTTTGCCATGTGGGGCATTGATATGATTGGTGAGATCAAGCCTACTGCTTCTAATGGGCATCGTTTCATCCTGGTTGCTATTGATTACTTCACGAAGTGGGTAGAAGCAGCTTCATTTGCATCTGTTACTAAGAATGTTGTGGCTCGATTCATTAAGAATAATCTCATATGTAGGTATGGCATCCCTGAAAGGATTATCACTGACAATGGCTCTAATCTGAACAACACTATGATTACTGATCTCTGCACGCAGTTCAAGATTAAGCATCATAACTCTTCTCCGTATCGTCCAAAGATGAATGGGGCAGTTGAAGCTGCTAATAAGAACATCAAGAAGATTGTACAGAAGATGACTGTTACTTACAAGGATTGGCATGAGATGTTACCGTTTGCTCTTCATGGTTATCGTACCACAATACGTACCTCGACAGGGGCAACCCCATTCTCCTTAGTCTATGGTATGGAAGCAGTTCTGCCCATTGAAGTTCAGATCCCCTCCTTGAGAATTATGAAGGATGCAGGCTTGGATGAAGATGAGTGGATTCAGACTCGACTGGATCAGTTAAATTTGATTGATGAGAAGAGGTTAGCAGCAGTTTGTCATGGCCAGATGTACCAGAAAAGGATGATCAAAGCTTTTACCAAGAAGGTTAAGCCAAAGGTATATCAGGTTGGTGACTTGGTAATCAAGCGTATCATATTACCACAGGGTGATCCTAGGGGCAAGTGGACTCCAACATATGAAGGACCATTTGTAGTCAAGACAGTGTTCTCAGGAGGTGCCATGATACTGACTACAATGGATGGTGAAGACTTTCCACAGCCTGTAAACGCAGACATAGTTAAAAAATACTACGCATAAAAAGAGACCCGCTAGGTTGACAGGCCTAGGCAAAAATAAGGGCATCCCGGCAAACCAAAAGGGTTTGGGCAAAAATTAGGGATATATATAAAAAGATGTACACCCGACAAGTCAAAAAACTGAAAAGGCGGCTTGGGCAAAAAAGGGTATCCCGGTGGATTGAAAACCTGAAAGGGCAATCCAGGCAAAAGTTAGGGATTAAAGCATATGACTATGTCTCGTTTGGATCACCCATGAAACTGCAACCAGTTGTACTACTTACTCAAGCTCGAACAGATAAAGCTCAATTCAATCGTTTCCTTCTCAACAGCAGAAGATGAGATACTTGAAGATAATGGCAATAGTAGAATTGAAACTCAATAGGATTGTTTACCACATAGCTGCTTCTCTTTTATAAAAATTTATGACAAAATCCTCTTACTAGGGTTTATGTCTCCTTGTACAAACTTACCCGTGTATGGGTCACTTTTTGATATAAATAAATTCCATCTTTTGAATCCAGATTTACTTTTACCCTATTTACATAAGCGAAACGTCCATTGGTTGTGTTTGAATGTATGTATGCTTTTGAATATGATTAATGTTTACCAAAAAGGCATGAATGCTTAATATGATTGATGTTTACCGGAAATGCATGAAAATGCAGTAATAGTATTTACTAAGGACGAACGAGGGAAGGATTTCAACGAAGCTTCGCCGGTTCATCTTTACAAGACAGTTACAAACCCTCAGTAGGACGAATCCATCTTCACAAAGTCTCATCTCCCCTGGAATTTATATCCATCTCTTTTATCCTCATATGGATATACGGGAATTTACTTTCCAATAAGGGTACGACGAACGAAGACGGAGGTGATATCTATCCTACTATCAAACGAAGACGAGAGGTTATGTATACCTTGCTATCCCCAGCAGACGGGAGGTTATATATACCTTACTATCCCCAGCATACGGGAGGTTACATATACCTTACTATCCCCAGCATACGGGAGGTTATCTATACCCTGTTATCCCCAGCAGACGGAGGGTTATAATATATTCTTCAACAACGAATCGGGATTTATTTTCCCTGGCCAGCAGTTGTTATATGAAGACACCCAGACGCTTCCGGCAGTATCATATCATACATACACCATTTACATCATACCATAACATACATATACATGAGTGCATAATACATTACCTAAGTGCATCATATTATACATGCATACATAATGCATAAACTAATATTATTATACAGAATGTTACCTTGTTTTCAGGGTAATTATCCAACAAACAAACTTATGATCATCAGGACTGCTCTATCCTCCTGAAAGCTTATAATCTCATCAGGATTGCTCAATCCTCCTGAAGACATGCTGTTACATCAGGATTACTCCAGTCTCCTGAAAGCATATCATATTATTACCACAGGATTACTCCAGTCTCCTGACAGCTTTTATTACATCAGGATTGCTTCACCCTCCTGAAATCATATCATTACCTCAGGATTACTCCAGTCTCCTGACAGCTATCATCATTACTTCTGGACTGCTTCATCCTCCAAGACATTTTTCAGAAGAACTAATCCTGACGTTCTTTTGATCCTCAAGAGCAAATCCTGACGCTCTTTTGGCTACTTGTTCAAGACTTTTTAGAAGAACAAATCCTGACGTTCTTTTGACCCTTAAGAGCAAATCCTGACGCTCTTTTGGTTACTTATTCAAGACATTTTACTCAGAAGAACAAATCCTGACGTTCTTTTGATCCTTAAATCCTGACGTTCTTTTGGCCCTTGGAGAATAGGCAAATGGTCTGTACAAAGATCCATTCCTTAGTCCAAAATATTTCCAGAAGAGATAATCATCACAAGATTTATTTCTACTGGTCCATCCAACAATTCAAATCATGTTGCATAAATGATTCAGAGACGGCCTATACAAAGACCTAGTACTGAGATCCAGTATCAACACAAAGCTATCATCACATCCAGTTCTTTAGATGGCATCTCTAAGCCCATCTCCAGTTCTTCCAAGTGGCATCTTTAAGCCCACTCAATCATATTCAACTAGTCATGCACTGGTGAGTGCAAATTTTTGGGCTTTTGTGTTCAATCCCCTTCAACCTTCCAGGTCATGACTGGCAAATATACCAATCTAACCCCTCAGGTTTCAGAAAATTGAACAGGGGCAGCTGTTGCACCCCAAAATTTGCCCTCACAATACAAGACTTTGTGTGCTAAGAAGGTTCACAAGGTTCACAAGATTCACAATGTTTACATAACCTTTCATGAGGTTCATGAAGTCCATAAGTCACTTCATAAAGTTCACAAGGTTCACAAGATTCACAATACTTCCCATGAGGTTCACAAGACATTTTATGATGGTTCAAAAGGTTCACAAAGTTCACAATTGGTCAAAGGAGTTGACAATTCCCTCAGACAATGCACCTCCTAAGCAGTGCATCCAAAACTAGGGTTTTGACTTTAATCAGGCTAAATGGATTTCCAATACCTCAAGTGAGCTTCATAACCTCTTATATGTATATAAGAACCCCCATGACAAGTTTCAAGACTTTTCTCAAAAGTTTGCTCAGTCAGATGATCAGATAAGTCAAAATCAGTCAATGCAGTCAGAAAGTCAAAATGAGGTCAACTGTGGTCAAACCAAAGTCAAACTTCATGATTTTTTGCCAACATCAAGTATATGAAGTAAAATTCATCATTTGATCAAGGGTTGATCATGATTCATCAAGGAGATTCCGGATCATCAATAATCAGGAGTTTCTAAATTAGGGTTTCCTCAGTAAAAGTCAACTGAACTTTGACCAGCCATAACTTTCACATACTTCATCACCAAGTCTCCATCCAAAGCTCATTTTGAAGGAAATTGAATTCTCTACAACTTTGATCTTGCAATTTAAGCCCAAAAATGCTTCATTTGGAAGATATGAGCTAAGACATTATAGGTCATTTCAAAAGTCAACAAAAAGTCAACAACTTCAAAAGGGCATAACTTGAGATTGGTAAATGATATGGACATGAAACCAGTGGGGTTAGTTAGAGGACTCTTCAAGCTTTCCAAAATGTCCAAGAACACCCTCATACCATTAAAATTGAGGTAGATGTGCCCTTGCAAAGTTGGGAAATTTTATGATGGTTTATGTTGAAAATGGAGGTTTAAAACCACTTCTTTCCAAATGGGCTGGCCAAATTGTGATCCAATCCATACCATATCATCATGCACGACCCAATTGATTAAAAATCATAATTTTTATTATTTTATTTTTATTTATTTTGATTTAATTCATAAAAAATCATTTTAAATAAATATAAAATATGAAAATATATTTTTGGATGAAGATTGAGCTTCTAGAATCTCATCAATATTGATTGAAGGTGAAAGAGAAAGAAATCATGTGATTGATCCAAAAATAGCAAGCTTTCATGAGCCAATATTTGAATTTCATGGCATAATCTTTTTCAATCTTCAAATATCCAAACTTCCACACAACCAATGAATTTTCTTAACCTAATTCACTCACATATAAGTACTTAGCATAAACCTAACATTCATACACGAATCCAGCAGCTGCAAAGGTAGGTTTCACACTTCAAAAAATCACAAAAATTTCAAATTCGGATTCCTCTCTTAAGGACAGAAAAAGGTATTGTGAAGACATGGAGATGTTCCTTGAGCCTTCTTGAAGCAAACTCAATCATCCATTGCATCAAAACCATACAATTTCATGCTAGCCGAATCAATTTTACTCTCCAAAATTATGTTTTTCGATTTCATATACCTAACCAATATTAATTTATTTTGATGATTGATTTGTGTTAGTTAGGACCTAGGGATACTTTCTGGATCATTAAACTAAAGGTTCATGACCTGAATCCGAATTGGCCATTGTTAGGGTTTCACTCTTGAAATTAGGGTTTGATGATTCAATGAATTTAAACAAATTCTAAGAACATAGGAATGTTCTATGGATCACAAGGATCATAAAACATTAACCAATTTAATGAATCAATGCTGTTTGGTATGAGTTTGATTTTCGCAGGTCCAAAACCATGAAGAACTTGCAACAAAACTCGCAGGAAAAAGGGCAATAAAATTCGCAGGAAAAAGGTTGAAGAAGAAGCAATTCGCGCGCTCAGGAAATTCAAATGTTTGGTTAATATATTTTATCTTATTTCATTGACTTTGTTATCACCACAGACTGTGTGGTCCAGTGGAAAGCAAGGCGTGCGTTTGGCAAAAGGGGAGGGGATCGAATCCTGCCTCCAACCAATTTTTGATATTTTGTTCATATAAACTATAGTTTTAATATATTATTATTTGTAGTTGTTTGCTTAGCAGATGGGCTCTTCCAGCCAGGCGGATACGCGTGCATGCTTGTAATCAGAAGGTCCTGGGTTCAACACCACCCCAGGCCTTTTGTGTCTTTTATTTTTCCAGGATTTTTTTTTGCAACAAAGAACAAAACTAACAGGACTCCTTCTATTATCACCAACGCATGGTTGGCCTGATGGCATGTTTTGATACTGGCAAGCAGGAGGACCTGGGTTCAAACCCAGCCAGGTAAGTTCCTCTCTTTTTTGCAATTTTTTTATTATTTTCTCTATTTTGTTTAATTATTAAAATCATATGTATATAAATATAATTAAAAATAATGTTGTAGATATATGTTCAATGTAATTCAAATTCTATATTTCTTTTTTTCTGAAAATTATTTTCATAATCATGTAAATAAATTATAATATGTATATTAATTAAAATAATCTTATATTATAAACCCTAATTTTAACAAATCCTAAAAAATATTTTTCTAAACAAAAACCCTAATTTTGTGAAAAATTTAATTTTATTTTCTATAATTATAATGCATATATTTATTTAATATTAATTTTGTAAATATAATTTATTATTAATAATATGTAAATATATTTTATAATCCAAATTATTTTCTTTTAATATATGTATAGAAACAATTAAACTTATAATAATTTAATTTTTTATAATTATAAATAGTTAATAATTTGTACATAAATTAAAATATCATAATAATTATTTAATTGTTCATATTTCTTCCTATTTACCAATAATTGTCTATATTAAATATTTTGTTCTTATAATATTTTCACTAATCTCATTTATCTTAATTATTGTTATTGTTACTAATTATATTATCACTAACCCATTTATCTTTTAATTATGCTTATTATCATTATTTTGCTAATTTTATTTATTACTAACCCCTATTATCTGCTTATTTTTTACTTATTTAATTATATTTTGCTTAAATATTTTTATTTGCTATTTATTTTTATTTTTGCTATTTTTATTATTTTGTAATTGCTCCTTGGTGTAAAGTTTGTAAATATTTTAAATATTTAATTTTTGCTATGGTTAGTAATTTAGGGAGTGCAAAACATGTATTCTATTTAAAAATTAACTTAGATCATTTTAATTATAAGATAAATAATATTAAACACTCACACACGTAAGTCGATTTTTAAATCGCCATCTCACTTTCTAAGGTTATCCCTCAAGTTGCCTAAATCATAAGGTCAAGTGGGGTGTATAAAGCAAGTCCCTTAAAAGAAAAAATCATCAAGTCCCTAATGGTTGCCTTTAAAAATCAAGTCCCTTCGAATAATGATGATAGTCCCTCCAGTATGCTTAATACACCCCACAGTTGCCTTCATAACCAGATGTCCCTCACATGTCCCATACATCCAAGGTAATGACTACCTGCTCCTTAATAGTAGGGATAGTCTTACCACTTAAAGGATAAAGAACAAGAAAGACTTAAAATTTTAGGGTAGGTTCCTCTTATGTACTTGCTCACTTCAAAAACTTTTCAAACTCTTCACAATTTCAAACAAATTTTCAAACACAAGTTTTTACGCATCCGTACATGGATCATTATCAACTATTATGAAAATTTTTCTATTCACACACTACACTTTCAAAAACAATTCAAAAGTGAGCTAAGTAACTAAGAGCCCATGGATAACCATGGATGTAAAGGGTGCTAACACCTTCCCTTTACATAACCTACCCCCCGGACCCAAAAATATCTCTTAAGGTCTTTCCTGTTCTTTTATACCCTTTCCTTTTGGATAAAATAAAAGTCGGTGGCGACTCTTGCTATCCGCAACATAACTAAAGTCAGTTCTCCCACCGTGTTACAGCAACCAAACAACAAAGGGGTGATAAAACAATTCAATATATTAACGGTGCAAATAACATCCTACAGGGTAGTCTCACCTCTATTCATCAAATACACATCATACATCATACAATTAATCAATATCTCAAATAGTTCATCAACATATATCATACATCATTAATTCAATCAATGCAAAGTGACTCAATGACACAATGCAAATGCGGTACCGACTCACAATAACGGTTCATCAAATAGAACCCCGAATGCATCGTTAACGTCTCCAACAAGACACGATCATCCCTGCAACCACGATTCTCAACGAATCCCGAATAATCACATCCACGACATGATTATTCCATCAAACGTATGCGCATGCAGACACAACAACGCATACCATATCATAACATACATGAACACATCATGCTTTACGATCCTCATGATCCTCATCAAAACATATATGTCATTTCATCATATAAATAGCACTAAACACATAGTACACATCAACATAATTACACATGAATACAATCATGTCAACACGATCCTCATGATCTAACGCGTATCCCATCACGTGGGTCACATAGATAATCCAACAATATCCATACACATTGTCAACACCATTAATATGGTTCACCATTAAGAGTCATGCAAAACAACCTAAGCACGTATATTCATACACGCTAATTACCAAATGTCATATCTTCTGAATTCCACATTAATTACACTCTCGTTTATTCCCTATACATATATTCTAATACCACACGATCCTTCCGATCCTCACCGCTACCAACACTTACATCATGGGGTCTAAGCAAGACATATAATCAACTATGTTACCAATCGTCATGATCCTCTTCGTTTATCATTATTCCTTCATATAATTGTACAAGACTTATAGTAAACATTTCCATCATCAACACCTTCTAATTGACATATTAATAAAGTTATAATATCCCCACTAATCACATAACATGCATACTATATCTCAATACATATATCTCATGTTATTCACAATTATAACAATCTACATATTCATATAATTCAATTAAACACTTAGGATTTCTTATGCAACTAATCATCAAGTCCTATATTCACTATTAGAACATCCTCAAAGTCTTATTTCATTAATATAATCCTACGTTGGAAGAATGAGTCAAATCCACCTTAAAACAGACGAAAAATTGCATTTACAGGGGCCTGACACGGCCCCCCGTGTCCCCTGACACGGCCCGTGTCAGGTGGATTGGGACACGGCCCTCCAATTCATCAAAAACACATTTTCTAGGAGGCTGACACGGCCGCCCGTGTTGTACAACACTGCCCGTGTTGTGCCTCCTGAAGCCAACTTCCCAAATTTCCATTTTTTAGTATAATGCCCGAAGCCTCTGACACTGCCTGTGTTGTACAACACTGGCCGTGTTGTGGCACCTGCACCCAAAATTCAGCTTTTTCTAAAACTCACTTTTCTCTCCCAATTTCGTACCAGTTCGAATTCTATCACTTATCTCTCACTTTTATCACTCAAAACAATCCAATTGTTGCTCTTAAACTAATTTTATACTTCTAATTCCTTATGATCTTCTCAACCTAACATCACAAATTAAATTAGGAAAATTCTAGGTTTCTCTTCCTCTTCTCAATTTACATCATCCACAACCACATTTGTGACCAAGTTCTCATAATAAACACATCATGGAATTTAATTATCAAACTTCAAGAATATACAATCAATAATCATAATATTCATACTCATATCATGAACTCATCAACAACAATCAAATTCATATAATCCCTAAGAGAGTAAGGACCTCTCAATTACCCTTTCATGTTAGATCACCAATAAAGAACCCTTTCTCCCCCTTACCTCGAATTTGACAAAATCCTTGCAAAGCCTTGATCTTGAAGCTTTACGATTCTTGATTTCCCTTCTCCTTTCCCTTTTTCTCCAGAGCCCTCTTTCCTTCGTCAAAATACGATAATGAGAAAATGTATCGTGTTCTCCCCTTTTGATAACAGAATCCAATTACAACCTTACCCCTCAGACCTCCAACTTATATTTTATTTTATTTATTAAATAATAATATTATAATAATAATACAACCTCATTATATTATCATTATTTAAATAAAATACCTCATCTACTTACTATTTAAAATACACCATCATACTCTTGATATTTATTTTATAAAAATACTTTATAAAATTGGGGCGTTACAACTCTCCCCCACTTATTTTATTTTCATCCTCGAAAATAGTAATCAATGGCATCACTTAGATACACTCTTGCACCTGACTAATCACTCCCTTGCCAAAGCCGGCAACTCCGCAACCAACTCAAAACAACAACGCCGATGCCAGGACAACCTCCCTAACAACATGCACCACCATTATCAATGCTCAACACGCAGGTATATACCTGAAAAAGAACACAACGAAAGTCGCTACCATTGCCGTAGGTAACACTCTCCTAATTCCCCATCATAGGAATTAGTCAACCGCACTCGTACCATCACCGTAGGTAACGAGGCGACAACCAGGACAAACTCAAAGTTTCACAATATACCTCCTCTAGATACAACAACACTAATAACGGACTAACCTTTTAGTTTCCTCTACCAAAACAACATAATTATAACCCATCAAGGAACCACATACCTCATTCATATTAATATCTCTACATATCCCGCCACCCGCGCTATGTAGATACTTGCTCACCATTATCCATTTCGGAACGCCCAATAGTCTCAAAGCCTCAACTGATCTTGTTACTCAATATCTTGAGCCTTTACTAATCATTCACATATAATCAATTACACCACTCCACGCTCCCGCTGCTCACTCTGATTGCCCGCAACCATCTATTCCATAAAGTTCGCGTTCTAACTTTAATCATTTCCAACCATCATCACAATTATCATAATAATTCACTTAGCATAATCTAAATTTTGAACGCGAGTCTCTTAGTCGTTAACTCAATTCCAACTCTTTAACCATTAATGCGAACATAGGAAAATTCTCGACTCCATACTTCAACATTCTAACTATCTTAGTCGTCTCATCTTCCATCTTTCCGATCTAATCGGAATCGTATGCCCATGTGATTACCAAACGCTTCAATTCTTCAATCATAACAACAATACTATCAGATATTCCCCCAATTCTACTCTCATCCACTTTCAATCCATGGGTAAGATAGATACTTCCGTAATTCCTTTCTCATTGTATAATACCGACTATGACTTTACGATCAAGTACCGATGACTTATCAACTTATCACAACCTTATTCCAAATTCTATCCACAACTTGTTAGAATCAAACAAAATCAGACTACAACTGTAGCTAGCTCTTATTCCGGCTCTTTAGCACTTTCTCTCACAACATCCATTCTCAACGAATAACTTAGCTTTCACGATTTATCCGAAACAAAAAAATACCAACTTGGAAAACTTTTTATAACTTGCAATAACCACTAAATGAATCCAATTACATTCTAACCTCTTATAACTTACTCATTTCCATCATTATAGATCCGTATTCACTTCGGACGAACTCGTACTGATATTTTCCCCTGAATCACACAATCAAACACTTATACACCTAATCATAAAATCATCCTCGATTACTTAGTGTATAACTGTATCTTTTCCAATTCTCAAATTTCAATTTTCCAACATTTTACAAATCTTTTTTCTACTTTCATCATAAATCATGACATCTTTCAAAAGTCACCAACTCTAAATTATCCAAGCCACATTGAAAGGCACAATCCATACTCCATACCTACCTTAATACATACCAGTCACCATTATCTTCTACGCAACATCTATGATCATTTCACAGTTACACATTACTTCTACTCTCTCGTTGGATCATCCTTCCAACGTTTCAAATTCCACGTTAACTAGACTCTGAATTCATAAATTCCAGAAAAATAAATATTGCACACTTATTATTTTACCTTTGTCTTAATAGTCCAACACATACAGTGATACTTATATTTCCCTTGCTTCATCCCATAATTCCCGGTTCACCGTTTCAAACATCTATGAAACTATCCATACTCTGCCGTATCAACGTACACCATACTACTAAGGCACTAGCCCAACATCACTACATTGTGCAGACCACCTGGTTATAATTAATTTCCATAAAAATTGTACCTTCAAAGTTTCGAAAACTAATCCACCTCTTATCATACTATGCCAAAATTAACTCAACACTTACTTCTTCAATCTCCATCCCACATCCTTCAACGTAGTAAATTCATCCAACATGATCTGTCAACATCTAGTTCTTATTACCATATTCCTCTTACACTAGGCTTGCAAAATCCCAACTAACTCGAGGTCCTGGTAGGTATGACAATCCAATTCACAACAACAACAATACTACCGATGAATTTCAGCTCACTATTGATCCTTTATCAATTAAATCCAATTTATTCCTATTGCAATTATGAATTCTTATACTATTCACTAATCGACGTGCAACTTCATATCCTCATCTTTTTATATCAATAGTGGAACTGAAACTCAATAGGATTATTTCTCACATAGCTGTTTTCTTTGTTTTGTAAAATGTTTTACGACGAATTCCTCTTACTAGGATTTCTGTCTCCTTGTACAAACTTACCTATATACAGGCTACTTTCTAAAAATAAATAAAATCTTGTCTTTGAATCCAGATTTACTTTTACCCTGTTTACATAAACGAAAACGTCCATTGTTTGTATTTGAATGTATGTATGTTTTTGAATATGATTGATGTTTACCATAAATGCATAAAATGCAGTAATAGTATTTACTAAGGACGAACGATAGTAGGAATTCAACGAAACTTCGCCAGTTCATCCCCACAAGACAACTACAAATCCCCATCAGAGCAAATCTATCTTTATAGATATTTCGAGTTACGTCTCCCCTTGAATTTATGTCCATCTCTTTTATCCTCAATCAGGATACTCAGGAACTTATTCCTTCAATAGAGGTACGACGAACAAAGACAAGAGGTTATAAATATCATACTATCAAACAAGATGGGAACAAGGTCCTTATATTCTTCAGCAACGAATCGGGATTTATTTTCCCTGGCCAGCAGTTGTTATACAAAGATATCCGGACGCTTCAGGCTGCATAATTCATACATACATCATTTACATCATACCATAGCATATCCATAAATTCATAATACATTTACTTGAGTACATCATGCCATACATGCATACATATTGCATAAACTAACCTCTTCCTTGCAGGATAGTTACATGCAGAGAAAACACTATCAACAATTCACAACAGTTGAGAGACGATCTATACGAAGATCTAGTGCTGATACTTAATTCAGGGATAATCGCTACAAAGATTCATTTCTGATGATCAATACTCAAGTTGTCCTTGGAGGGGTAAACAGTCTATACGAAGATCTATTACCTCATCCAGGATATTTCCAGAAGAGATAATCGTTACGAAGATTTATTTCTACTGGTCTATTCAACAACTCAAAACAGTTCAGAGACGATCTATACGAAGGTCTAGTGCTAATACTTAATTCAGAAAAAGATCGCCACGAAGATTTGGTTCTGATACTTAAATTAAAGTATGTTCTTAGATATAGTTCAGAGACGATCTATACGAAGATCTAAGCCCTGACACTTAATGAAGGATATTATTTTTCCCAGAGATAATGCAGAGACGATCTATACGAAGATCTAGTGCTAGCATTCAACACAAACCATGTTGCATAAATGATTCAGAGACGGCCTATACGAAGACCTAGTACTGATATCCAGTATCAACATAAAGATATTATCAACTCCTGATATTATGGATGGCATCTATAAGCCCATCTCCAGTTTTTCCAAGTGGCATCTTCAAGCCAACTTAAGCATATACAACTTATCATCAGTGTTACTTTACGCACCGGCGAGTGCAAATTTTTGGGCTTTTGTGTTCAAACCCCTTCAACCTTCCAGATCACGAATGGCATATATGCCAATCTAACCCCTCAGGTTTCAAAAAATTGAACAGGGGCAGCTGTTGCACCCCAAAATTTTCCGTCACCTAGACAAGACATTATGTACTAAGGTGTCCAAAGAGGTTCACAAGGTTCACAAGATTCACAAGGTATCTCAAGAGATTCACAAGACAATTCCCTCAGACAATGCATCCTCCTAAGCAATGCATCTTAAACTAGGGTTTTGGATTTCATTAGGCTGAATGAACTTTCAAGGCTTCAAGTGAGCTTCAAAGCATCCTATATGTCTTCAAGAATCCCTATGTCAAGTTTCAAGGCTTTCCCAAAAGGTTTGCTCAGTCAGATGATCAGATAGGTTAAAATCAGTCAAAATAGTTAAAAAGTCAAACTGAGGTCAACTGTGGTCAAACCAAAGTCAAACTTCATGATTTTTTTGCCAACATCAAATTTATGAAGTAAAATTCATCATTTTATCAAGGGTTGATCATGATTCATCAATGAAGTTTCAGATCATCAATAATCAGGAGTTTCTAAATTAGGGTTTTCATAGGAAAAGTCAACTGAACTTTGACCAGCCATAACTTTCACATGCTTCATCAACAATTTTCCATCCAAAGCTCATTTTGAAGGAAATTGAATTCTATACAACTTTGTGTCTCACAAGCCAAGCCCAAAAATGCTTCATTTGGAGGATATGAGCTAAGACATTATAAGTCATTTTAAAAGTCAACAAATAGTCAACATCTTCCAAAGGGCATAACTTGAGATTGGTAAAGGATATTGACATGAAACCAAAGAGGTTTGTTAGAGGACTCTTTAAGCTTTCCAAAATGTCCAAGAACACCTTCATAGCCTTAAAATTGAGGGATTTGTGCCTTTTCAAAGTTGGGAAATTATTGAGAGGTTTATGAAGCAAATGGGGCCTTAGAACCAAATTTCTCCAAATGGGCTTGCAATATTGTGATCCAATCCATACAAAGACATCATGCACGATCCAATCCAAGTATTTTATGATTTTTTATTTTTTATTTAGTATTTATTTGAATTTTATTCATTAAAATGCAAATTAAATCAAAATAAAATATATAAATCAAATATTTGGATGAGATTGGGATTCTAGAAAGTCATAAACACCAATTAAAGATGATTGAAATCATATGAGATCAGATCAACCAAAAATAGTAAGAAGATATCAATTTTTTTCAATATTTTGAAGCATATCTTTCTTCAATCTCAAGTTATCCAAAAGTCCAAAGTTGGATTTGATTTTTTGACCTAATTAGGTCCTATTATATATGTACAACATAAAGCAATGCAGGGGACACGATTTGGCTGCCTCCAAGAACAAAATCAAAAGTCATAATTTCACTCCAAATTTGAAATTCGGTTTCATACCTTCAAGCAATTTCAACAACTTTTGAAGGTTGTTTTAGCTTCCTTGAGGCTCACTGAACATATTTCAATCATCATATACATCAAAAGCATGATCATAAGCCGTAACCGAATCAAGATTGTTCTTGAACTTGTGATTTTCGATTTTCATTATTTATGCATCATTTACTAATTTTGGTTGTTGATTTGTGTTTAGAATGAAGTTTGCAAGCTTTCTGGACAATTAGATTGAAGGTTCATGACCTAAATCGTAAACGGCCATAGCTAGGGTTCATGTCCCTCATTTAGGGTTTCACGATTAACCAAATATAAATAAATTCTGAAAACATAATTGAAATGGGTTTGTTGTATAGAATGCATTGGTGCTTTCAATTTGATGAATTGTTACAGGTTTGATGATCATTGAAGCTAGCTAGGAAAACCTACGAAACTGGATTCGCAGGTAAATGCATAGAAGAAAACGCAGGAATTTTTGCAGGAAAATTGGAGAAATGAAGTCAGTGGCGCCAAAATTCAATTCAAAAAGTTGTTTTAAAATATAATGTTTGATTGTTGGTTCCATGTTGTACGCGCCCCATGTGGCTCAGCTGGTTTGTGTGTTTGCCTGTGTATTGAATGGTCCTGGGTTCGAATCCACCCAGGTCATTTTGTTTTGCTTTATTTTTGATATTTTGCAAATTGACAACAAAAGGAATTGGATTCCTACACTAACACCAGCGCGCGCCTGGCCTGGTGGTAATGATGTTGGTCCAAGATGATTGAAGCCTAGGGCCTGGGTTCGAATCCCAGCCCCAGGTATGTTTTTTTTCCATTACTTTCACTATTTTTTGATTTATTTGTTTAATTAAAATTAATTCTTTAAATAATAATTTATAAAATATATGTATATATTATTTTCTTTTATATAAAAACTTATATTTTTTCAATTCAAATTATTTTCTCAAAAAATCAAATTATCCATATTTATTTTATTATATGTTCATATTATTAAATATATATATATATTTTGTAAATAAATTGATTTATTTTATAAATTAATAAGTAAAACCCTAATTCTCATAATTATAACCCTAACCCTAATTCTAATATTTTCTTAACTTTAGAATTTAAATTAATATTTTTGTAAATCATAATTAATTATTTATTATTTATTAAATATGTATATAATTTAATTATTATTATTAAAATACTATTTTCCTTATTAAAATATTTAAAATACCTCCTAATGTTAATTTATTTTGCTAATTTATTATTTCCTCTTATTTTATTTTCTAACCATTTATAATCACTCTTATTATTATTGATTATTATTGCTTATTTATTATTATTTATCATTATTTATGTTTCTCGATTATATTGTAACTATCCCAAAGCTTTGTAATAGTTTAGGTTTATATTTTTGCTTTATTTTTATTGTAAATATATTAACTGTGTGGTTAGTAATTCTAGGGTGTGCATAACATGTTTGGGATTAAAATTGACTTAGAATAACTAGTTTAAAAAGATAAATATTTGAATTTAAACACTCACACACGTAAGTCGATCTTTGATCGCCATCCTACACTTTCTAGGGTTACCTCTCATGTTGCCTATTGCAAAAGGTCAAGTAAGGTGTCTTAAGCAAAGTCCCTTCACAAATATCATCAAGTCCCTACAAGTTTATAAGATCAAGTCCCTTCGAGGTTGCCTACGATAAATGATCTTGTCCCTTCTGAATAAAAGATGATAAGTCCCTACGTATTGCTAAAGACACCTCACAGTTGCCTATATTCAGATTGTCCCTATACATGTCCCTTCTCACATCCAAGGTAACGACTACCTATTCCTTAATAATAGGGATAGTCTTACCATTGAAAGAATATATAAGAACAGTAAAGACTTAATATAGGGTAGGTTTCTCTTAATTACTTGCTCACCTTTTAAAAATACATTTTACACTTAACATTTCAAACAAATTTTCAAAAAAAATCTTTATATACATCCATACGAGGATCATTATAAAGTACTTAGAAAATTTTTAATCACACACTACACCTTTCTCAAAACAATTTAAAGTGAGCTAAGTAACTAAGAGCCCATGGATAACCATGGATATAAAGGGTGCTAACACCTTCCCTTTGTATAACCTAACCCCCGAACTCAAAATTTTTTTAAGGTATTTCCTGTTCTTTTATGTCCTTTCTGTTTGGATAAAATAAAAGTCGGTGGCGACTCTTGCTATCCACAACATTTAACTAAAGTCAGTTCTCCCACCGTGTTACACACTGACTTTGGATGCACAGTGACTGAGACATAATCCACTAAAACGAACAACTTGCGCTTGAAGAAATCTCCTGATAGTTTGACCAAGATTAGGTCAAACTCCCATCTGAGATGCTGAAAAGCCGAGAATATCCTTGTAACTTGATGAAGAAAAGAATAGCCTGAAGATGGGCCAGATGTATAGTGAACAGTCCTTGCAGACGTGAAATCTTTGAAGACCGCTAAATCAGGGAAATAAACCCTAATTTAGTGACAGGATCCCAAGACGATGCCATTGGTGGTTGTATAGCCAAGAACTTTGAACTCTTCTGATAATATGCAAATAAAGCGTGAGCCCCTTAATTCTTCAGATGACATTGATCCCATGTCTTATGCACATGATGTGAATCCTAAATGTTAACGATCTAATGGAAATGCAGATGAGATGCAAACGAAAGGCAGACGAAGATAGAAAACTAGAGGGAAAATTTTGGGAGTTACACTTAGGTACTGGTACCACATTTGCAACCCACTGAGAATAAGAAGTCACAGCTAAGAATCATGCATCAAATTGTTTCATCACCTCTGCTTTAATCTTTTCTGACATTTCAGGACGCATGCGACGAACCTTCTGCTTCTTTGGACAACAATCTTCTTTTACTGGTAAATGGTGAACCACAATGTCAGTATCCAACCCTGGCATATCTTCATACGACCAAGCAAAGATCTCCACATAATCACGTAACATCTGGATTAATCTGTTCTTAACACCATCCTCTAATTCAGCTCCTATCTTGACCTCTTTCCTGTTTTCCTCAGTTCCCAGATTCACAACTTCGATTGGCTCTTCATGTGGCTGTATAGCTTTCTCTTATTGTTGTAATAACCTAGCAAGCTCTACAGGTACTTCACAATCTTCCTCCTTTCCATCTTCAGCTTGATAGATTGGATTCTCGAAATTATAATTGGCAATAGTAGAACTGTTATCAACAGGATCCAGAGTGGATGAGGATCTGCATTTTAGTGATGTGGGTGTGTGTAAGAACACATAGCTGATAAAACAGAAATATAAATAAAAGAAAGACAAGGAGCACAATATTTATGAAAACGAAACGTCCATTGATTTTTATTGAATGAAGTATGCAAATGAAATGACATCCCGAAACAAGCATACCGTTGTGCCCCGGGTAAGACACAAGGCTTAAAAGGTTTTATTGTTCGAAATTACAAACTTAAAACAAAACATAGTAATAGTATTAAGTCCTGACTAAAGGAGATAGGAATAACGTCTTCAGTCATCCAATTGTTGAGCCCATCACCCATGGTAGGAAATATCCAATCATCCAGGTTGTAGTCTTCATTATAGTCACCCACAACATTGATTTGATCTCTTATGACCCCTTGATTGGAGATACGAACAACACGAGCACGACGAACAGTCTTCTGAGATTCTGCAGTAAAACTCAAACCTAACTTGTCAGACTTGTAAGGGATGTTGGGAAGCTGACCCCAATTAGCAGAACCACCTTTTGCAACCACAGCCTTAGCATCTTTGAGGGAGGCCATTGCATGAGGTATTCTAGTAACCACATGAACTCTTTCATAAGCAGGGACAGACTGAGGAACAGGAGCAGAGCAAGGAACAACTTAAAATGTTTGACATGGAGTTTTAACCATTTCACCCTCCATTTCTACATATTTGAAAGTATTCACATGGCTCACCATGTACTCTTCTTCACCATAGACAGTGACAATTTTGTTCTTCACCGGATATTTCAACTTCTGATGCAACACAGTTCAATGGAGATATGAAGAGCTCTGTTATGGTTTCTCTTGGCAGGAGTCAAGTCAGCATCAGAAAAGCCCAAACCATTATCACTAGTCAGATGTGCAACACAGTTCTCAAATTGATCCACAGAAATCTCATTTGGAACATGAGCAGTCTTTAAGAACTTGATTAAGGCTTTAGCATTAGCCTCAGAACATAGTAACAAAGATAACATGGAGATTTTGGAGGGAGTATGTCCCAACTGGTCAACAATATCATAATCATTCTTGCGAATGATCTTCAATACTTCTTCCATCTGTTGAGAAAAATTTTCAGCAGTCGGTGCCTCAGGTTGCACAGGTTCAATCACAGGACTCTTTCCCCGGGCATCAGTACTTGGCCCAGAATTAGAGGTAGTAGTTGGAGTAACTACACTTTTGGAGGTAGCTTGAGGGGAGAAAACTTTTCCACTTCTAGTAATCTTACTAGATCCAGCAATATTGTCAACATCAAGACTATTATCAGTAACAGGAGGATCAGTCAAAGGTTCTTGCTTGACACCATGGATGTAAACATCAGAACCATAATTCCAGGATATAACTTTATCAGAAGTATAAGGAATAGGGCCAGGAGTGGTAATGATCATGGGAGCCATTCTAACTTCAGCAACAGTCTTCATAAGGCCTTCAACAGTAATCCTGACAGGACCCTTAGAGGTGATCCTGACAGGGCCTTTGGAGGTAATCTTCATTGGTATTCTATCAACCATAGCTACATATTCAAGCTTCGTGCTTCGAGTCAGATGTTCACACATACGTTCAACAGAAGGAGTCCTCTCAAACAATATAGTGTAATTGTCCATGAGGAGTAGTCACATCTGCTACTGAGGAGACATAGGAAACCTCATCCACAACATTAACAGTCTTATCATGATTGGGCATAGGAGCAATGATCACATTTGGGGTCCCAGGAGGGTCAAATTCAATTTCCCCAACTTCGATCATGTCTTGAATCTTATTTTTCAACACCCAGCAGTTGTTGGTGTCATGTCCCGGACTATTAGAATGATATGCACATCTTGCATTAGGATTGTATCAAGGAGAGGATGTATTAGGATTCTGAGGAGGATCCCTCAAAGTAATTAGTTCCCCTTTCAACATGTGTTGCAAGGCTTGGGCCAGTGACATGTTGATCTTGGTGAACTGTCTTCTAGGCTTCTGTTGATTGTTTTGTTGTTGCTCTGGTACTGCAGGGGCAGGGTTGGAGATGTGAACTTCTCCCACAGATTGGTGACTCCTGTTACGACTATGTTGACCATACACAACATTAGACTCCTTCTTTCCACTAGGGGGCTTCTTAGCAGTGCTTGATGAAGAGGCACTCACCTGTATCTTACCGCTTCTTATACCACTTTCCACACGTTCTCCAGTCATCATCAGCTCGGTGAAACTAGATGATGAGCTTCCAATGAGGTGACTATAGAAAGGACCATTCAACGTACTCATAAACATATCCACCAGCTCTCTGTCAGTCAGAGGAGGTTGAACTCTGCCAGCCAGGTCTCTCCATTTCTGGGCATACTCTTTGAAACTTTCCTTAGCACCCATAGACATGCTTTGGAGCTGCATGCGAGTTGGGGCTAAATCAACATTATATTGGTATTTCCTATAGAAAGCCTCAGCTAGATCATTCCAATCACTAATATTAACACTTTCCAGTTGATAGTACCATTCCAATTGAGCTCCAGATAAGCTCTCTTGGAAGAAATGAATCCACAGTTTCTTATTAGCAGTATGTGGTTGAATCCTCCGGACATAGGATCTTAGGTGCAGCTTAGGACATGAGATACCATCATACACCATAAAAACAGGAACCTTGAAGCCAATAGGTATAACCACTCCAGAAACTAAACTCAGATCTTCAAAATCAAGCCCAAAAGATTTTTGTAGCTCCATAGCGTTCATTTTGTCTATCAGCATCTTGTACTTCTCCTCACTAGCAGGATCATGATAATAGTTTGCCTCAGAATCAGAATCTTCTACAGTATCATGAAGACTACCTCCCTCTTTCTCAGAATTCTCAGACTCAGTATCCTCAACCTCTTCCTTTGTCTTGATAGGACCTCTGAATCTTCTACCCAAGTTGATAAGGCCCCCTGATTTTCTAGTCTTCTTCTTCTTCTTAGCCAGCAGTGCCTTCAGCTCATCTTGTCCCTTGGACAAGTTCAGGATCAGCTCTTGAAATTGTGCATTCTGAGCCTGGAGATCCTTGACAGTCTGTTCGAGAGCCATTTCTGCTGAAATAAACAGCGAGAAGATAAGATACCTGTTTATAAGAAACCTGTGATGCAATGATATGGTATGTAAATGCATATGTAATGTTTTCAAGGATCGCAGGATTTGAATTTGTTTAAACAACCAGAGAGTAAACTTTTATTAGTAATCAATAAACTTGTTTGCCTCTTGGGCTTACAACAAAAATGAAATGAATACAAAGATGGGGTTTTAAGTCTCCCATGGATGTTTCCTCTTTGTGTTGAGGTATGAGTTGAGATTCCGCTCCTCGTGAAGTTGTCTTGTCAGCTCCAGGATTATTTCTTCACTAGCTTTGTGTAAACACCCCCAATTTGCCCTCACCCATTCACACCATGGCTTGTGATCTTTTCATATGCATAAGTTCAATCATAGCATCTCATATTACATTTTTTATTCACTGCATTGGTTCAAAGTCATCTGCATCTAGGGTTTGTGATCTGAGCAATCCAAGAGCTACTAGAGTCACTCCAAAGGTCATCAATCACTTCAAAGGGGTCCATGTATATTCAATCATCATATTTTATCCTCACCAAGTCAAGAAAATCAAAGAATCACAAGAACTGAGAATGGCATGGAAGCAGAGCCAGGTTTAACTGCACAGATGACCTAGAATTAGGGTTTTGGTTTCAAAGGCCATAACTCCAATTTTTTTGGTCATTCTTGTTCCTATTGGTCTCTATATGGTATAGGGATCATGCATATCAATTTTCATGAAGAAATTCCATGGGGAAGGCATCTAATCAAGCGTTGACTTCTTGAGCAAGTCAGTGCAAAATCAGGGCATCTGAGGCCCCCAATGACCCAACCAAAGGATTTCCTTCATCATTTTGAGTGTGTATGATCTTTATTTGATCATAGAATATGTTAGAAGTTTACAAAATTGAAGAATTTCAAGCCATTTGCAAAGTTGCCTTTTTGGGAAAATGACTTGTAATGGAAACTTGTCATTTTGGGAAACTTTTTCAACCCTTGCCTTTTGATTCAAAAATGCTTCAAATGAGAAAACTTTGGTCATGAAAGTTGTAGAATGGATCATTCCCTTTTCAAAAAGTACAAGAACTCATTCTAATTCATTTTGGATCAAAAGTTATGGCTTGTCAAAGTTGGGAAAAATCACATAATTTCACGTTATGTACCAAAGGGACACAGTTGCAAAACCACTTGCCAAGACAAATTGTGCTTTCAAATGAACTTATAATCTTTGTACAAACATAAACCAAGGCCTAAGATTCAGAATGCACCAAAGGTTTTCCCATTTCCATGACTTGTGGATCAAGAAACTTCAAAAGGGCCAAAGTTGGATAAAGTTGCAAAACATCATACAAACCCTAATCCACTTGCTAAATGGCTTCAAGACTGATCCCATGGCTCTCCTCATTCCTTGCTGCGCAGGACACCCCTATTGTCCTTGGCCTACTATTGACCCATACCTCTCTTACACAAAACTTGACTTTTTGCATAAAGACCCATACCAATCAAGCTAGGCCAGACCAACTCCTCTGACCTATCCAAGAGTGATAAGTGGACCAAATGCAACATAACACACCACACACACAAGCCTGAAACTCTCTCCAAGCCATAGCACCAAGCTTTTCCCTCTTATGCATTTTCATTCGAAACACATCACACAAGCATCAAACATAAAAACAAACTCCATAGAACATCTCAGCATGTCTCACTGATCATCCCTGACCCTTCACCTTGCCCTGAAACTCCCTGAAATCAAAACACGATTTCCTCCCCTCTCTGAACAGAACTCTATCAATCTCTCAAACCAGCCAAAAGAAACTCCAACCAAGCACTGCAAGCTCCTCAGGAGGTTCATTAGAGGCGTTTTGGATCAAAGAGGCAGCCAGAGAGTTCCAAAGATCAAAGCTCCAGTTCAGGTGAGCTCAAGAACATTTTTTCCAGAAACATGTTTTTAAGTTCCTAAATGATTCTCTATGCTTCACTGATCATGTTGATATGTTTTGTTTCAAAAATGGTTGAGAAATGAGTATGTATTCATGTTCTGAAATTTTTTAACCTAGAACTGTTTTGATTCGATTCTCCTTGTTGATGTGTTTTAAATGCTGTTTGTTTGTTGATTCTTGATGTATGATGTATGGGGATCATTTATGGGCAAAGAGATTGGACTTTAGTGACCTAAGGAAGAAGATAGCAATTTTCAGGGAGGATTGTGGCCGGAGAAGATGACCGGAGGTCATTTCCGGCCACCTGAGAGTCATTAATGTGTTAATCACGTTTAGGGTTTAGTTTAAATATAGGCCTTAGATTTGGTTGACTTCCATTGACCCGCGCGCAAACAAATGGTCCAGATTCATCACTTAACCCTAATCTTAATTTATTAATTTAATTAATCAGGTTTAATTAAATCCACTCAGTTTGAATTTCAGCCACAAGATCTGGCGCGCAGTCAACCTCTCATTCCCCAGAATCAATCCTGGCCATTCTTTTGAATTACTTTCATTTATTTATATTTTTATTTCATTTTTATTCATTTGTTTTGCATATTTATTTTAAAATAGCTAAAATCATTAAAAAATTATGAAAATTTTTGTCAAGGGTTTCATGAATTTTCAGAACACAAAAATATTTTTATTTTTTATTTTTTGCATTAAAATTATTTTTAAATCATTTAAATGATTATTTTTAATTAGTTAATGAAAATTAATTAATTAAAAATACATTTAGGTATTTAAAAATCACAAAAAAAATTCACATAGCATTTAGAAACATTGTCCAACTCTCAAACCAAATTTCTTTTTTGTTCTTGATGCCTTTTGATCATTTTCATTGGATTTAATTTCATTTTTAGGCAATATTTTGCTTCAAACTTCAAAAATTCCTTTCTGCCTAACCATTGAGAGTTGGATGATGATTCTTCTTGCATTGTACTCTTCATAGCATGTAGTTTATAGGGTAAAATTGGTTGGATTTGATCTTGCATTTTCAATTTGTTTGGCACTTTTCTTGACAAGGTACCTTAAAACCCTAGCAATCTTAAGAAATTCATAACTTTCACTAGGTTAAGAGTTGGATCCCCTCCTTTGGGCAGTGAGTTTGTATAGGTTTAGGGTATCTTTGATTGCATTTTCAAATTTTTATCATGTCATTTGCTTCTGGTTTTGGATTTTTGCTTTGCATAATGCATGAAGCCCTAATTTGTGCCTTCCCTTGCATCCATTTCTCATTTGCTTGCATCCAATGACTTGCCATAATATTTTGTGCATTCATTTGATTCATAATACATCTTAGGACATATTAGAATCATGTTTGATCATTGCATCTTTCATTTGCCATGTTATATGTCCATTGCATTTCATAACTGTTCATGTACATTCATGGTTCAAAGCATGCTTCATTTGCATCCATGCCCTTGTTTGATCATTCTCATGCCTTTCCTCATGTTTGTACCATCTCTTAGCATCATTAACATCATATAAATGCTCCTGGTTTTGGTTTGCATCATCACATTTCATCTCATTTGCATTGCATTTCATCTCTTATACTAACATTTCAGGTTAATGATCTTAATCCTACACCATGGTGATTAAGTGTGAAGTGCTTACTTCATACTTAAGGCATTCTCATTACCCCTAATCAGAGGGAGGATGTGATGAGTTTACTAATCCTTGGTTTAGGCTTAAGCTCATTTTCTTATGACCAATTCAAAAGGCAATAAAAGATTGAAAACACAAAAACAAACAATAATCGTCTCCTCCGTGATTCTTTTCTCATCACACTCATTCATAAACGAGAACTTGCTTCTCTCGTCTAATGCAAGACAGTTTGCACCTGAGCCAGACAGGTCATACACTTGAGCATAGACAAGTAAGCAGTTCATCAGTCAATTTATCTTTCAGTCTCTTTGAGTCAAACTACGGTGTTCTGACTTCCTCTTTGCACGAGAGGATACGTAGGCATAACTTAACAGTTATCGAACAAAAGTCTCTGTGTGTCCCCCCCTCTTCCAGCTTTATTCTTTAAGCTTCATGGTCTTGAGCATTTCATTCTTGTTCTTACACTGACACTTCTCTTATACACTTCACATTCCTTTTACACTGACACTTGCATTCTTTTCCAGCTTTGATACACAGATTGCACTGACACTACCCCTTTTAAACACAAATCTTTTAAGCGTGGATCTCGTCGAGTACGGCGGACAATCTGGGTGCTAATACCATCCCAGGTTATAACCAACCCCCTTTCTCAGTCTCTCTGGTTCGCAACCGTCTTATCCATATATTTTCTAGGTTTATGCAGCATTACCTTTCCTTCGGGATAAAAATGCCTAGCTGGCGACTCTTGTCTTTCTGAGTTCACCCTTGTGTGTTCTCATCCTTCTTCCGCCGACCGTTCGCGTTTGTACCCCTTCTGACCTGAGGTGTCATTTGGTGGGAGCGACAGAGTCTCAAAAGTATCCCTTTGCTCCTTCAACTGGATCCAGGACCTCTGTAACTCTTCCATGTCAGTGGGAATGTCTGGATGAAGGATGACATAAGGGGTATCTCCTTCAGCAACAAGCTCCATAGTAACCGGCAGGATAGCAAGATATGGCATCATAAGAGTCTGAGTACGTACTCGTACCCATATGAGATAAGGTTCCATAGGAATGGAGTACTTTGGTTCCAGAGTCTTGCTGTCAACCTTGTTCACTTTACCCCAAGCTCGTATGAACCTTTGACGGTAACCTTGCAAATCGTTGTCGTAGTCGAACACGATACCCTGAATAAGCATGTCATGAGGACCATCGCTCCGAGCATAACCAAACTGACGTAAAGCTAAAGAAGGGTTTTAGGTCATGCCCCCTCTTATGCCAAGGAGTGGCACATTAGGGAACTCCCCACAATGGTCAATGATAGTAACATTCTCCATAGATCGAGAGCACCAATGAATATCTGAATGAGAAAGTGACATAATCCTCTTGGACCACCTGAACCCTTGTTCATTCTTCATCACTAATCGAGGAAGGTGAGAAATAAACCACCTAGACAATAGAGGTATACAACACATCAGAGTTCCCCGTGCCTTCGTAGTATGGGTATGAAGAGAGTGTAAGATGTCTCCAAGTAATGTAGGCACTGGATTGCGAGTCAGAAATATGTTGATGGCGTGTATGTCTATGAACTGGTCTGGATTAGGGAACAACACTAGGCCATAGATTAGTAAGGTCAAGATCTCCTCAAAAGCATCATAACTCATAGCCTTCAGGAACACTTGAGCTTTCTCCATCAATACCTTGGCAAGGATACCCTTAACTCCACTTCTCGTTTCTAGGACAATGTTTGATTTCTTCAAATGTAGGGCTGCATCAATGACTTCAGGTTTAGGCTCATTCTCTAAGCCTGTGAAGGGTCTATGATCAAGGATAGGTATACCCAGTAGCTTGGAGAACTCTTCCATTGTAGGAACCAGCTGATAGTCGGGAAATGTGAAGCAATGATGTTTAGGATCAAAGAACTGAAATAGGACACTCGTCATGTCTCCATCAAATCCTGAGGTAACCAAGTCAAGTAGGTGACCATGCTTCTTGATGAACTGGGAGTTTTCAGAAACTTGAGAGGCCAATTCCTTAAGCTTAGGAGGTATTCCTACAAAGTTGATCCGGATAGTATTCCTACGAGCAGAAGCCATGACCTGCAGCAAAGAACAAAGATAAATCCTTTGGTCCTTGAAATGGTTAGTGAAAATGCTATGCTTATGATGCATGATGATGTTATGATGTTATGCTCAATCACAAACATGTGGCACACACAAACAAGTCACACCATAGTCCTAATTTTAGAGTCTTGCATGAGGTTTAAAGGTAAGTACCCTCCCCTGAAGTTAGTTGGTTCATCCTGTCCTACAAAAGTAACCAGGTTCTAAGGGATCTCAATATCATTGATCCTTCACAAGGGTGGTTGTTCAGTAGGCAACTTACTTGCCAACCAAAACCCTCCAAGTTTAGGATCTCAATGAGTGTAGCATCGAGTATCAACCAACTTCAGTCTTCACCAAAGCCAGCTATCTCACTACTTTCTAAAGGCCAAGATGGGATGACTAGGGTTCTAAAAGTCAGTTAGTGTATTGACAACATATGGTAGCCTCATATTATCCTCAACTTACTTAAGGAACATAAGCACCAACCAAGAAGTCACACTAACTATGGCCACCAGATCAACCATATCGGTATACGCCGTACAGTTTCCTTGGTCTATTGCCATTTACCTAAGGTACAATAGATCCGGGTTAGGATATTTCACACATAAGAACCCCAACAAGTAAAGTAAAGCAAACAAAGCAAACAAATTTAAAGTGATATAATTCCTAAGGGTACCCCCCTTTAATAAGTCCCCAGCAGAGTCGCCAGTTCTGTAACACGGTGGGAGAACTGACTTTCTATAAATGTTGCGGATAGCAAAAGTCGCCACTGACTTTTATTTATCCAAAAGGAAAGGACATAAAAGAACGGGAAAGACCTATTTTAAAAGACTTGAGTTCGGGGGGTAGGTTATATAAAGGGAAGGTGTTAGCACCCTTTATATCCATGGTTATCCATGGGCTCTTAGTTACTTAGCTCACTTTAAATTGTTTTGAAAAGGTGTAGTGTGTGATTAGAAAATTTCTAAGTACTTTGTAATGATCCTCATATGGATGTATACAAAGCCTTTTTTTTTGAAAATTTGTTTGAAAAGTGGGGTGTAAAGAGTGTTTTTGAAAAATGAGCAAGCAACTGAGAGAAACCTACCATAGCTTAAGTCTTTCATGTTCTTATGTTCTTTCAAATGGTAAGACTATCCCTATTATTAAGGAATAGGTAGTAATTACCTTGGATGTATTAAGGGACATGTGTAGGGTCATCTGGATATAGGCAACTGTAGGGTGTCTTTAGCAATTCGTAGGGACTTATCATCTTTTATTCGAAGGGACAAGATCATTTATCGTAGGCAACCTCGAAGGGACTTGATCTTTAAAACTGTAGGGACTTGATGATATTTATGAAGGGACTTGCTTAAGACACCCTACTTGACCTTTTGAATTTGGCAACTGAGAGGCAACCCTAGGAAGTGCAAGATGGCGATCTTAGATCCACTTACGTGTGTGCGTGTTGTTTTCAGATATTTATCTTTTTAAATTAATTTTCTAAGTTTATTTTAATTACAAACATGTTATACACACCCTAAATTACTAACCATATAATAAATATATTTACAATAAAATAAATACGAGAAAATAAACCTACAAATATTACAAGGCTTCGGGACAATTACAATATAATCGAGAAATAATAATAATGATAAATATAATAATAATAAATAAGCAATAATTAAATATTAATAATAAAATAAGAAGGGTTAGAAAAATAAATAAACGAAAGAAATAAGAATTTAGCAAGAAAAATCAATATTTAGAAAAGTTTTAGAAATTAATAAAGAAAAAAAAACAAGTTTAACAATAAACAAATAATAAATTATTTACATATTAAAAATAATGATTTAATTAGGGTTAAGAAAATTAATTAGGTTAAGTGTTAGGGTTAAGATAAAAATTAGGTTTGACAAAAAATTAGGGTTAATGTTTGAATTAAGAGAATTAGGGTTTTGTTTATTATAATTAGATAATATAATTTATATAATTAAATAATTAATAAAATAAAATAAAATAAAACAAGGTTTAAAAAAAATGGGGTGGAGGGATCAGCCAAGGATCGAACCCACCCCAGGTACCTCAACACGCAGCCTGCATAACCACTAGGACAAGCCATGCGCTTGTGATATTGAACAGCTCCTAATCATGTGATATTGAACAACTCCTAATCATTATATTTTATTCCTGCCAAAATAAATAACAAAGCACAAAAAATTGCCTCCAGCCAGAATCGAACCCAGGTTCTCATACTTGTACACACGCGCACCTTACCACTGGACCACTGCAGCGTTTGTGATAAACAAATAGCAACAATATATTATATAAACAAAACAAATATCAAATATCAAATTCGCGCCAACTTCATCATCTTCCTCCTCAGGATTCGCAGGTTTTCCTGCGAATTTACCCAGGGATTTTCCTGCGAATTCTTCTGTGTTCTTGAACCTGCGAAATTCATACATAGACAAATACACATGATTTTATCAAATTATTAACACACACATGATCCATACACTTCACTGAGTTGATCTATGGTTTCAAAATAAATTAATAGCCATTAAATCGGAAAACCCTAAATTAGAAGGTATAAACCCTAGAATGGCATCTAGCGATTTAGCCACGGTTTCTCCAAGAGTTTTTCCCAGAATCCATCACAAGCTTCAACTAACCATGAATCAACAAACACAATTAGTGTGCAATGCATAAATAGTGAGAATCGAAAATTTCAAAACCAAGAACAAAAGAGATTTGATTTAAGCAATTTAGCATGTTTTGGATGTGAATGATGATTGAGATACGTTCAATGAACATCATGGAAGAGATTGATGTGCTTAGAATGCATTTAAACTACCTCTACCAAAGAATCCGATTGTGAATTTTTCTTGAATTTTTTGAAGTTTGGTTTTTGTTCTTGGAGGCAGCAATTCGTGTCCTTGTTATTGTCTTAAGTTTGTATATTTGTATGGAAGAGAATTAGGTCAAAAAATGCTGGATTTTTGGGCTTTGTAATGATTGCTTGATCATGAAGTTTCATCTTTTCAAATATTGAAAAATATCTCATCCAACCTTTCTAAATCAAGCTAGCACGAATTTGTATGATTTCAATCAACTTTAAATGATTTTTAAGATTTTCTAGAAGAAGAATCATGTCCAAATATTAATTTTTAAATTTTATTTTGATTTAATTTGAATTAAAATGAATAAAATTCAAATAAATATCAAATAAAAATAAAAAATCATAATGGCTTGCCATTGGGTCGTGCTTGAGGTCTTTGTATAGATTGAGTCACAATATTACAAGCCCATTTGGAGAAATTTGGTTTTAAGGCCCCATTTGCTTCATATACCTCCCAAAAATTTCCCAACTTTGCAAAGGCATATCTCCCTCAATTTTAAGGCTATGAGGGTGTTATTGGACATTTTGGAAAGCTTAGAGAGTCCTATAACCATCCTCATTGGTCTCATATCCATATCTTTTTACCATTTTCAAGTTATGCCCTTTGGAAGATGTTTACCTTTTGTTGACTTTTAAAATGACCTATAATGTCTTAGCTCATACCTTCCAAATGAAGAATTTTTAGGCTTGGCTTGTGAGATACAAAGTTGTAGAGAATTCAATTTCCTTCAAAATGATCTTTGGATGGAAAAAAATTTATGAAGCATGTGAAAGTTATGGCTGGTCAAAGTTCAGTTGACTTTTCCTGTGAAAACCCTAATTTAGAAACTCCTGATTCTTGATGATCTGAAATCTCCTTGATGAATCATGATCAGCCATTGATCAAATGATGAATTTTACTTCATATAATTGAAGTTGGCAAAAAATCATGAAGTTTGACTTTGGTTTGACCACAGTTGACCTCAGTTTGACTTTTTGACTGCTTTGACTGATTTTAGCCTATTTGATCATCTGACTGAGCAAACCTTTTGGGAAAGTCTTGAAACTTGACATAGAGATTCTTGAAGACATATAGGATGCTATGAAGCTCACTTGAAGCCTTGTAAATCCATTTAGCCTGATGAAATTCAAAACCCTAGTTTAGGATGCATTGCTTAGGAGGATGCTTTGTCTGAGGGAATTGTCAAACTTTCTGACTAATTGTGAACCTTGTGAAACTTGTGAACCTTGGTACACAATGTCTGGTCTAGGTGTCGCTCCCAAAGATTTGCATCCAGGTACAAGCGCGAACGGTCGGCGAAGGGAACAGTGAGAACACACAGCCGTGAACTCACTGGAGATGAATAGAGTCGCCAGCTAGGCATTTTTATCCCGGAGGAAAGGCAATGCTGCATAGACCTAGAAAAAGATGGATAAGACGGTTTGCGAACCAGAGAGGCTGAGAAAGGGGGTTGGTTACAACCTGGGAAGGTATTAGCACCCAGATTGTCCGTCGTACACGACGGGATCCACGCTTAAAAGATTTGTGTTTTAAAGGGGTAGTGTCAGTGCTATTTGTGCATAAAAGAGCTGGAAAAGATGTACAAGTGTCAGTGTAAAGAAATGTGATGTGTATAAATGTACAGTGTCAGTGTGAGATCAGGAATGAAATGCTCAAGAATATGAGGCTAAAGAATGAAGCTGGAAGGAGGGGGAATGTACAGAGACTTTTGTTCGATAACTGTTAAGTTATGCCTACGTATCCTCTCGTGCAATGAGGAAGTCAGAACACCGTAGTTCGACCCAAAGAGACTGAAAGGATTGACTGGTGAACTGCTTGCAGTCTATGCTCAAGTGTATGATCTGTCTGGCACAGATGCAAACTGTCTTGCATTAGACGAAAGAAGCAAGTTCTCGGTTGTGAGTGAAGATGATGAGAAAAGAATCCCGAAGGAGACGATTATTGTTTGTTCTTGTGTTTTCAGTCTTTTATTTCTTTTTGGAGTTCGTCATAAGATAATGAGCTTAAAACTAAATCAATGGATTTGGTAAACTCATCACATCATCCCTCTGATTAGGGGTAATGAGAATTACCTTAAGTGTGAAGTCAGATTTTCACACTTAATCACCTTTGATGTAGGGTTAAGATCATTAACCTACTTGTGATTAATTAGATGTTTTTGTGATTTTTGTTTAGTGTTAAGTAATGAGGTTAAGCCATAATCAGGGATTCAACAGGCTCATTACACTATCCTAAAAGAAGGATAATAGATGAGGGTGTTTAAGCTGAGGAAGGATCCTCAGCTTAATCCATGATTAGGGATTAAACCCATGACAGAACAAACCTTTGATTAAGTGGATTTTATTAATGATATGATGATGAAGTGTTTTTTATGATTTGTAAGACAACTTGAGGGGGACTTGTCCATTAGCTTTAGGGTTAGTCCTTCTTAACCAATTAAGGAAGAATTAGAACCCTAATGCAAGGCCCAAGTTACAAGTGTAATGTCTTGATGATTATTAGATGGATTAATTAAGAGAGTTCAACACCTTAAGGGTCCAAGACTTAGGATTAAAGTTATACACTCCATCCTAAAAGAAGGATGCAGGTATGATCTTAATCACAAAGTCTTAAAGCCTTGAGGGTTTAGTCCCTGATTATGAGGTGAGGGGAGATGACTCAAGGAGAGACACAAAGGTAAAAACTATGGGGGAGACTAATCAAAACCCTAATTCATTATCATGCTTGGTTGGTCCTAATGTTTGTGAGGTTTTCAAGAACAATCTTCAGATGAACCACCAGGAAGCAGATGAACAAGATCAAGAGAAGCAAAGTGACTTGCTTCATTCAAGAAGTCAAGTCACTTGAAGAAAGAAAGTGGGAGGAGGAAGAATGAGCAAGCTCAAACTCAAACACACATAAGAATGCAGCAAGGTATGCAAGAGAGATGAGAATAGAGGTTATGAGAAGTGAAGGCAAATTCACTTCTCAAGTTACTTACCACCTGCAATGTTAGAAAGAAATGCAATGCAATGCAAGAGGAGATGAAATGGCATGAGGCAAAGCACAACCAGAAGCATGGTGATGATGATTATGATGCCATGAGGTGCTGCAAACATGAGGCAAGACCTGGAGATGTTCATACAAGGTTATGAATGCAAATGATGCAAACTAAGGAACATGAACAAACATGAAATGTTATGGAACATACAAGACAAATGACATGGCAAATATGCAATGCAATGATCAATGATGCTTTCTACATGTCTTAAGATGTCAAATGAATCATAAAAATGCACAAAGTGCAATGACAAGTCAAGTTATGCAAGGAAATGCAAGAAGGATGCAAATGAAAGCCCAAATTAGGGTTCATGGATCAAACATCAAACACAAACCAAGAACAGAAGCAAACCTTAACCTAAAAAAAAGGAAAATGGTACCCAAAGAAACCCTAGGCCTATAATGAACCACTGCCCAAAGGGGAGCTCTCAACTCTCAACCAAACTCAAGTTATGAATTTTGCAAGTTATTAGGGCTTTTTAGGGTTTGTAACAAAAGAAATGCCAATCAATTAGAAAATGCAAGATCAAATCATGGCCTTTTTATCCTTGAAAGTTCATGATAAATGGAAAACAATGCAAGAAGAATCAATGTCTCAACCTTCACCAATAGGCAGAAATGAATTTTCAAACTTATGAACAAAATAATGCATCAAAAATGATTTAATTCAATGAAAAAATCTTAAAATGCATCAAGATCAAAAAGAAATTTGGTTTGAAGGTTGGACAATGTTTCTAAATATCTTAGAACATTTCATGAATTTTTTTGTAATTTTTAAATACCTAAAAGTATTTTTAATTAATTAATTCTCATTAATCAATTAAAAATAGTCTTTTAAATATTTAAAAATACTTTTTTAATGATAAAAAATAAAATAAAAATGTTTTTGTGTCATAAAAATTAATAAAACCTTAAAGAAAAAGTTTCATAATTTTTATGATTTTTTAACTATTTTAAAATAATTATACAAATTAAATGCAAGAAAAATGAATTAATATTAAATAAAATGAAAAGTAAACAGATTGGATGGCCAGGATTGAGTCTGGGTTTAAAAATGCTGACCAGCGCGCAAATGAAGGGTGAGGATCGTATCTGAACCAATTAACTTAATTACAAATTAATTAAAGTTAATTAAAGGGATTAGGGCAAATGAAATGATCTGGAGCGTTGGAAAGGGAGGGAAGTCAACGAGTCAAAGCTCATCCACGGCCACAATTCAAACTGAAGTTAATGACCTGAGATTAGGGTTTAAATACTCAGACGGCCGGAGAAGACTTCCGGTCGTCTTCTCCGGCCAGAAGCTCACCTGAAAATCTCCCAAACCCCTCAAACCGTATCTAAAATGAAATCTAAACACATGGGGATGATCCTTATCAACTCACGAACTAAACCCCTCTCTCAAAACACATTTAAAGTTCCTAAATCAACTGAATTGAAGCAAACAAAATCTAGGGTTCGTAAGCTTCAAACAGAAATTAAATTCTTAAAACGCAACCATTTCAAAAACTAAAGGTACCAGAACGATCAGACAAGCATGAAGATCAAGTTTGTAACATAAAAAGAGATTTCTGGAAAAATTATTTTTGGGCTACCTGAGTTTTGCAGTTTTTGATTTAGGAACTTTCAGACTACTTCCCTTGATGCAAGCTGCTCTACTTGATCCCCCAAGTGTGTCTGGATGCTCAAATGGAGTTTAGATTTGCTGGATGATGAGTTTCGAAGAGAACTGCTTCAGTTCAGTCAACAATGGCTATGGTGATCTTGGCACTTTCAGGCTGTGAAAAGGGGTGGTTTGTGATCTATGAAGCGTATTGAGTTGCTTTGCAGGGTTTGTTTTGGTGTTTGTGGGCTAGGATGAGAGATTCGATAGAATCTGCAGAATGAAGGTGAACAATGGCAATGGAGGATTCAGGGTGTTTCAGGCTGGTGCTTTGGGTGGTTTCTACTCAATGGAGTGTGTTGAGTTGGATAGTGATGAGAGTTTTAGTGTTTGCTTGCTGTGAAGAGGAATTCGAAGCCAATTGCAGTTGGGAGGTTTTTTGTGAATGTCATCCAATGTTATGTTTCAGCCTTGGTCCCTTAGTGTTATGGCTTGCAAGATGATTCAATAAACAATTCTGATTGGTTGTTTGATGTGACATGGCCTGCCATGATAGGTGAGTTTGCTTTTGCATAAAGGTCAACTTTTTGTAAGATAGGGCATGGCTCAACTCTAGCCAAGTACAAAGTTGGTTTTGGTGCAGCATGGGTGAGGGAAAGGTCTAGCTTGGCTCAGCACTCAATGCAGCAAGTTGGCATAATGTTATGAGTGGTTTTTGCAAGTAGGTTGGCTTATGGTTCACATGTGACTTTTTATCCAACCAAGCATGAAACCATGGGCAAACTTAGTCAAATTCTGATTTTTAGGACTTAGAGGGTGTTTACATAATGGTTTGACATGAATTGAAGGCTGCATAATGCATTGGTTCAAGACATTGCAAAATTTTCACTTAGTGCACAACTTGAAAATAAGTGATTTTTGGCAACTTTGCATGGCCATAACTTTTGATCCAAGAAGAGTTTGATCATGTTCTTGTACTTTTTGAAAAGGGAAAGATGAGATCTGCAACTTTCATGACCAAATTTTTTTCATTTGAAGCCTTTTTGGATCATGAATCAAAGCTTGAAAATTGCCCTAAAATGGTGCATTCTTGAAAAGTCAACAAAACCCAAAAAGTCAATTTCTGCACAAACCCTAAATTCTTGATTTTTATGAACTTCAAACTTCTTCCATGATCAAATAAAGATCATATACACTCAAAATGATGAAGATCACCCATTGGTTGGGTCATTGGGGGCCTCAGATGCCCTGATTTTGCACTGACTTGTCTGAAAAGTCAACTCTTGATCAGATGACTTCCCCATGGAATTTCTTCATGAAAATTGATATGCATACTCCCTATACCATATAGAGACCAATGGAAACAAGAATGACCAAAAAATTTGGAGTTATGGCCTCTGAAACCAAAACCCTAATTTTCAGTCAACTGTGCAGTTCAACCTGGCTCTGCATCCACTCAAACCCTAGTTCTTGTGATCCCTCTGCAATTTTGACTTTGTGAGGATGTAACATGATATAAGAACACACATGGACCCCTTTGAGTTGATTAGTGGCCTTTGGAATGGCTCAAGATGCCCTGAGGTTGCTCAGATCACAAACCCTAGGTGCAGATGCCTTAGAAACTATCCAGTGAAACCAAATGAGACATGAGATGATGTGATTGTGTTTATGCATATGAGATGATCACAAGTCATGTGTGAATGGGTGAGGGCAAATTTGGGGTGTTTACAGCTGCCCCTATTCAAGCATGAGTTAGCTGTGCAGGTTGTAAGCGGCGGCTTAACAGGCAAACAAGATAACTTGTGGTTGAATACCAAAGACAGTCCAAAATTTGCACTCATAGCAATGAAGAAGAAAAGGGATATAGATTGTAAAAGCAAATAAAGTATATTGTAAAGTGTGGGCGACGGAGGACGACCGTCGAGCAGAGGACGACTGCTGGGTAAACGGGGACGGCCGACATGCTGGGGAAAGTGTGTAAAATAAAGCGATGACGGGGACGACCGACATGCTGGGGATAAAAGATAAAGCTAAGACGGGGACGGCCGACTAGCTGGGAAACTAAGATAATATGATGGGGATAGCCATCAAGATAAAGTAGTAACATTCTCTGGGGATTGGTGAAACATGACGGGGACGGCCATCGAGTTCACAAAGGTAAAGTAACCAACGATGGGGACGGCCATCGGGTTAAAAAAGAAAAGGGACCACGACGGGGACGGCCATCGGGTTAAAGAATAAATGAAATAAACAGATGATGGGGTACGGCCATCAAAGGTGAAGGACGATCACCTAGCAGGGGACGGCTGCTCTGTTGGGCATAAAGGAAATATGATGGGGACGACCATCAAAGGTGGAGGACGACCACCTGGCAGGGTACGGCTGCCAAAATATCAACGATGGGGACGGCCATCGGATAGAAAAGGTCAACGATGGGGACGGCCATCGGATGAGCATGATGGAGGACGACCATCAAGAAGCGGAGGACGACCACTTAGCAGGGGACGGCTGCTCTCAAAGTTTATCATAACACAGGATGAGTGTTAGACAACTAAAATCAACAATGGGGACGGCCATTGGATAAAGTGATGAAGGACGATCATCAAAAGGTGGAGGACGACCACCTAGCAGGGGACGGCTGCTAAAATCAACGATGGGGACGGCCATCGGATGAGCATGATGGAGGACGACCATCAAGAAGTGGAGGACGACCACTTAGCAGGGGACGGCTGCTCTCAAAGTTTATCATAACACAGGACGAGTGTTAGATAAAAAAGAAATTCGACTGCGATCTACTGGGGATATAGTAAATACGGGCGAGCGTTTACATCCAAGAAACAAAAGGTGTAAGTGTTTGGTATTGTGCATAGATTAAAGATGCGGACGAGCATCCTTAAGACTATGATACGGACGAGTATCATGTAGAAACAAACTGACACGTGCTCAGAGCTGATGATACGGACGAGTATCAACTGGTTAACAAGGAACACGGACGAGTGTTGCATCTGAAAGTATCCTTCTGGGGAATAGTAGACACAGACGAGCATCTATATTCACGAAGACATAAGTGTTTGACACGGTGTATGGATTAAAGATGCGGACGAGCATCCTTAAGACTATGATACGGACGAGTATCATGTAGAAACAAACATTAGACGCAATGTTCTGAGATGATGGTACGGACGAGTACCAACTGGTTAACAAAGAACAAGGACTACTGTCGAATCTGCGGGGATATACATGGTGTATACGGACGAGTATCTGAGTAGGTGTACCAATGAGTAGTGAGTATATAATGTATAGGTGAGTGTTTATCTGTTGGGGATATGACACGGACGGGTGTCAGGAAAGTGTATATACAAGTATAGGCGACCACGCTGGGGATATGACACGGACGGGTGTCAAGAAAGTGTATAGGTATATGTAAGTGCAAAGAGGGTGTCTTTGGCTTTCTGCTGGTGACACGACACGGACGAGTGTCAGGATGTATCTGCAATACTGGTGATCTTGGTTTGTAAAGTGTATTCAGGCAACCTGCTGGGAAATGATGATACGGACGGGTATCAAAAAGGAGATATGCACTGGTGTTTGTGATATGGGGCAACTGCTTTTGTTGGGACTCTGATGGGGATGTATTCTGTATGCCGACAGATTGTCAATATTTACAAGTGTTCAAATCACAACATGACTTATGATTATGCTATGCATTTGATTTTTTTTGCCGTAATGCTCCGTATTAGACGGAATGCTACGCTCTGGGGGTGAATATGATGCGAATGCTATGATTATGCAAAGAGGCACCGATCCGGGATTCGGATCCCGTTGCTGCGAAGATCTCTGGATGATCTGCCTGAAGTGAACATCCCAGCTGGGGATGAGATCATCGGTAGATCTAATGATGTATCTGTTCGGGGATATAGGTCACTGATTGACATATCCTTACAATACGGGACCCAGCTGGGGTTTGTAGAAGCTTTCTGTACTCTGTTGTGACTTCTTCGCGCGTTGCTCTTCTGGATAGAGGCTGAAGATTCTGTGGGGATATGATCCCCTGATTTCTGTATTCAGCTGAGGATGACATGGCAACCCGGCTGGGGAATTGTGAGAGGCAACTCAGCTGGGGAGAGCAACAAGAGGCAACTCAGCTGGGGATAGAGCATTTCAGATGCTAAGATTGAGTGCATGTTGATTTGGCAACTTCGCTGGGGAAATGGGCACCTTCCAGTGCCTCGTGGAAGATAGACCGAGTTGATAACGATTCGCCATCTTGCTAAGACGTAACTTGCATGCCCCAGGTTGCGTTCTGGATACCTGTGATCCTGCAAAGGTAAGGAAACGTACAAAAGGTCCCGAGGTATCCTTTACTGGATTCCGTCATAGGAAATAAGTACTTTCGAGAGTAAGTATATTCCCTGCAAGCATGTGTTTTATTTTTAGAGAGAGGCATCTGTACTTATGCAATTGTGTTTTTAGAGACATCAAACAACTCTTTGCAAAACATAAATGTAAAAAACGAGACATGACTGAAAATCTGATTATATTAATTCGTGTGCCCTGAATTGGCAAGATACAGTCAGAGAAACATATCTCCTGAAATGAGGAGATTGTTACAAATTGAGAAATAAAGTGCTGGCGGTGCTGGCGATGCTTTCAAGGAGCTTCCTCTTCTGCTATGACTCGTATGACAATGACGTTCTTCTCGTCTTGCTTTCTGGAGAGAGTTGATTCTGATTGCAGCTTGATCCCTTGGAGCTTACAAAGTTGTAGGTGATACAGACGAATTCAGAATGCAGTTGTTCGCTTATTCCCTTATTTTGCATGGATCGCCCTTTCGGGTTTTCAATCCATCGGGATACCCATTTTTGCCTGAGCTGTCCAATGCGGCTTTTCAACTCAGCGGGTGTACATTTTTTGCTTATTTCCCTTATTTTTGCCCGAGTCTTTTATTCTGTCTTTGACTCGCCGGGAGGCCCTATTTTGCCTGGACTTACATTCTGTTTTTATGTCCAGCGGGTCATTTTATGCGAAGTATTTTTTAACTGCATCTGAATTCACAGGGGACGGGAAATCTTCACCATCCATGGTGCTGAGCATCAGTGCTCCACCAGAGAAGACTTTCTTCACAACAAATGGTCCTTCGTAATTGGGAGTCCACTTGCCCCTGTGGTCTGTATGAGGAGGGAGGATTCTCTTCAACACAAGATCTCCCACCCGGTACTCTCGGTGCCTGACTTTCTGATCGAAGGCTCTCTTCATTCTTTTCTGATATAACTGCCCGTGACAGATTGCAGCCAATCTTTTCTCTTCGATCAGACTTAGTTGTTCGTATCGGGCCCGAACCCATTCTGCTTCGTTTAGCTTAACATCCATCAGTACCCGTAGGGAGGGTAGTTCAACTTCAACAGGTAGGACTGCTTCCATACCATACACAAGTTGATACGGTGTTGCCCCAGTGGATGTCCTGATTGATGTGCGGTACCCATGCAAGGCAAACGGTAGCATTTCATGCCAATCTTTGTAAGTGACTACCATCTTCTGCACAATCTTCTTGATATTCTTATTTGCTGCCTCAACAGCGCCGTTCATCTTTGGCCTGTAAGGAGAAGAATTGTGATGTTGGATCTTGAAGTCCCGGCACAGCTCTGCCATCATTTTGTTGTTCAAGTTGGAACCATTATCAGTAATGATTCGCTCGGGCACTCCATACCGACAGATGATATCTCTTTTCAGAAATCTGGCTACCACTTGCCTTGTGACATTTGCATATGAGGCTGCTTCAACCCACTTTGTAAAATAATCGATGGCGACCAGGATGAATCTGTGGCCGTTCGAAGCAGTTGGCTCAATTTTGCCAATCATGTCAATGCCCCACATAGCAAAGGGCCATGGTGAAGACATTATGTTCAGGGGATTGGGAGGCACATGCACCTTGTCTGCATAAATCTGGCATTTATGGCATTTTCTGGCGTAAGCACAACAGTCTGCATCCATTGTGATCCAGTAATAGCCTGATCTTAACAACTTCTTGGCCATGGCATGCCCTCCTGCATGGGTACCAAAGGATCCTTCGTGCACTTCATGCATCAACAAATCTGCTTCTGTCTTGTCAACACATCTGAGGAGTACCATATCGAAGTTCCTCTTGTATAAAGATCCGTCAGTGTTCAGAAAGAAACTTCCAGCAAGCCTTCTTAAAGTCTTTTTATCATTGGAAGATGCCCCAGGTGGGTACGTTTGATCCTCCAAGAAGCACTTGATGTCATGGAACCAAGGCTTATCATCTTTAGCAATATCTGCTGCAAATACATATGCTGGTCTATCAAGTCTCGATACTGAAATCTGAGGTACAAAGTTAGCAGCTTGAACTTTGATCATGGATGAAATGGTAGCAAGAGCATCCGCAAACTGATTCTCGTCCCGAGGGATATACTCAAGCTTGACTGTTGTGAAGAAAGTCAATAACCTTCTTGTATAATCCCTGTAAGGTATCAGATGATCTTGGTGGGTGTACCATTTTCCGTTGGTCTGATTGATTACCAAAGCTGAATCTCCGAATATGGTCAATGTCTTGATCCTGAGGTCAATGGCTTCCTCAAGACCCATAATGCAAGCTTCGTATTCAGCTTCGTTGTTAGTGCAGTTGAAAGTGAGCTTTGCCGAGAAAGGCATGTGAACCCCTTTAGGTGTAATGAGTACTGCACCAACACCACGACCATTCATGTTGACAGCCCCATCAAACATCATAGTCCATTCTTCTTCTGGGTCAGGCCCTTTAGTGTGAATAGGCTCTTCATGATCTTTTGCTTTAATGAACATGATGTCTTCATCGGGGAAGTCGAACCTCATAGGCTGGTAGTCATCAATGGGTTGCTCAGCAAGATATTCAGATAGTACACTGCCCTTGATGGCTTTCTGAGATGTGTACTGTATGTCGTATTCTGTGAGAATCATCTGCCATCTTGCAACCCGTCCGGTAAGAGCTGGCTTCTCGAAAATGTACTTAACTGGATCCATTTTTGAGATCAATAGAGTAGTATGGGTCAACATATACTGTCTCAGTCGGCGAGCAGCCCACGCTAAAGCACAGCAAGTTTTCTCGAGCAGTGAATAACGCTGTTCACAGTCGGTAAACTTTTTGCTTAGGTAGTATATCGCATACTCTTTTCGACCAGACTCGTCATGCTGACCCAGTACACACCCCATCGATTCTTCTAATACTGTCAAGTACATAATCAGAGGTCTTCCTTCAACTGGAGGCATAAGGATTGGAGGTTCTTGCAAATACTCCTTGATCTTGTCAAAAGCTTTCTGGCAGTCTTCGTTCCACCTGACCGTTTGCTCCTTTCTTAACAGCTTGAATAAGGGTTCACAAGTTGCTGTAAGGTGAGATATGAACCGTGAAATGTAGTTCAATCGACCTAAGAACCCTCGAACTTCTTTCTCAGTTTTCGGTGCAGGCATTTCTTGAATAGCTTTGACTTTATCAGGGTCAACTTCAATCCCTTTCTCACTTACAATAAAGCCCAGCAGCTTACCGGATCGCACCCCGAATGTGCATTTGTTGGGGTTCAACTTTAGTTGGTATTTCCTCAGACGCTTGAATAACTTGAGCAGATTCACCAGGTGATCTTCCTCTGTAAGGGACTTGGCGATCATATCATCCACATAACATTCGATTTCCTTATGGATCATGTCATGAAACAATGTTACCATAGCCCGTTGATACGTTGCACCAGCATTCTTCAGTCCGAATGGCATCACTTTATAACAGAACGTGCCCCAAGGTGTGATGAATGTTGTCTTCTCCATGTCTTCAGGTGACATCTTGATCTGATTGTATCCCGAAAATCCATCCATGAAGGAAAATACCGAGAACTGAGCCGTGTTATCCACCAATACATCAATGTGAGGTAATGGGAAGTCATCTTTCGGGCTGGCTCTGTTCAGATCCCGGTAATCAACACACATTCTTACTTTGCCGTCCTTCTTAGGCACAGGTACTATGTTAGCAACCCACGGAGGATAGCTAGTCACAGCAAGGAACCCGGCGTCCCATTGCTTTTGTACCTCTTCCTTGATTTTCATAGCCATGTCTGGGCGAGTTCGGCGCAACTTCTGTTTGACTGGTGGGCATTCTTCCCTCAAAGGCAGCTTATGCACAACAATATCGGTATCCAACCCTGGCATATCTTGGTAGGACCAAGCAAACACATCAACATACTCTTGAAGCAGATCTATCAGCTGTCTCTTCACTGAGTCTTGCAGGCAGGCCCCGATTTTGACTTCTTTCACGTCTTCCTCCGTACCAAGATTAATCACTTCAATCTCCTCCTGATGAGGAGTAATAACTTTTTCCTCCTGTCTCAGCAACCTGGCTAGCTCTTCAGGAAGCTCATATTCTTCATCAACCCCTTCATCAGCTTGATTGATCGGATTGTCAAAGTCATACGATGTCATAGCCGTGCTGTTGTCGGTGCTGTCAGGAAGGCACTCTCTGCAAGGGTTAGGTTGTTCATTTTAGTGATCTGATTTTAGTCTTATTTAGAAAAATGAAGTTGTCATTTTGAAAACACCGCCATTTATTTTTGTACAAAAAGAAAAATGGAAAAACAGTGAGCAGAAAAGAAAAAGATTCGTTTGCAAAAAGATTGTCTGATATTTCATTAATTTAATCTTGTTTGCACAAAAGTACAGATGGCCCTGATTACAAAATGAGTCTTGTCATCTTGGGCAAGATGCAAGACTTTGATGCATGCTGTAAAAGATACAGGAAATAATAATTACTCTGCTCGAGTAACACTTATAATTCCCTGGGAAGACCAGTTCGAGACACTGCTCCCCGGGACCTTTGGACGAATCCAATTCTCCAGGTTGCGTTCTTCTTCCAGCTCGTCTTCCAGACAGTTGATAGCATCGGGGGTTAGCATTCCCCCACTGACAAATCCTGGCTCTGCAGCAGCCTTTGCTTGATGTTGAGTTGGTCTGTAACCCAACCCAAATTTGTCCTTCTTCTCCTCCACAGCTAAGACCTTGCCCCAGCCTAGGGCAGTTCCTTCTTCAACAACCTTCCGGGCTTGTTGGTAAGATGACATGGAGATACCAGATACAGCAGATGCTTCATTGACGTTCAAGGCCTCAAAACCTTGGCTCATTGTTTCATGGATTTCTCCATCCATCTCAATGTACTTGTAGGTAGCCAGGTGGCTAACAAAGATGTCCTCTTCTCCACAGATTGTGACAACTTGACCCTCCCACTCAAATTTTAACTTTTGGTGAAGGGTAGACGTTACTGCGCCAGCGGCATGAATCCACGGTCTACCCAACAAACAGCTGTAGGCAGGCTGAATGTCCATCACATAGAAGATCGTTTTAAAGGTTTGTGGGCCAATTGTCACAGGTAGCTCAATTTCTCCCAGCACCGATCTCTTAGAACCATCAAAGGCTCTTACTACCAGGTTACTGGGACGCAATGCTAATCCTTCATACTCTAGCTTCACCAGGGCCTTTTTCGGTAAGACATTAAGGGATGATCCCGTGTCTACCAGCACATGGGAAAGGACTGCACCTTTACATTCCATGGTGATGTGCAAGGCTTTGTTATGGTTGCGGCCTTCCGTCGTCAAGTCAGTATTGGTGAACCCTAGCCCATTGCTAGCAGTAACATTTCCAACCACGGTTTCCAATTGATTGACGGTGATCTCTTCAGGCACGTAAGCTGCGTGCAAGACTTTGAGTAGTGCATTCCGATGGGCTTCGGAGCACATAAGCAGTGATAGGATAGAGATCTTGGATGGCGTCTGGTGAAGCTGATCCACTATTTTGTAATCACTCTTTTTGATGATTCTCATAAACTCATCAACTTCTTGATCGAATGGTGTTTTCAAAGCTTCCTTAACAGCTTGATCTTCCTGCACCGGGCTCTTTCCTTTTGCCTTGGCAGCAGCTTCTGCTTCGGCAGTGGGTCTTTGAATTGGTGGAGCAAAGAGACGTCCGCTTCGAGTGAAGCCTCCGCCTCCTCCCACATTGTCTATTTGTGGTGCAGGTGTTGATGGTTCAAGGGTGATTCTTTGTCCTTCGCAGTATACGTCAGAGCCGTAGTGCCAAGGGATGGCCCTATTGCTTTCATAAGGTACTGGTCCAGGCACCGTGACAGTGACTGGACTAATGACAGCTGCAGAAGGAACTGTGATAGTTTGCGGATCATAATAAATTGTGACTGGTGCTCTGATGGGAGCAGCACTTTCTGAATGATAAGCGGAATTGTTTTCTGGATCGTAGAATATGGTAACAGTGGAGACATCTTCGTGATTGTTTGCTGGTGTTGTAGAAGGAACTGTTGTTGTTGTTGATGGGGAGTCGAAGTGGACTGAAGCTGAAGTTGTAGCAGGAGAAACTGTTGAAAACTGATCATTGGGTAGAACAGATGAAGTACTTGCTGATGTTGCTGATGAATTGTTGGGAACAATTGTTGCTGTATTTGTAGGAGGATCTGAAACCATTGCTGATGAAGTCGTCGGGTTTGCCGGGAATGATGTAGTGATCTGCAGTAAGCCACTCTGAATAAGGCTGTCAATGCCATTCCTCAAGTCTTCACACCCATTCCAAGAAATATTGCAGTATGGGCACCCTAGTTCACACCCCGGAAATATATTGCTTTCACGGAGTTGAGCCTTGATTTCCACCAATGGTGTCCTGATCTGATCCGCACTGGTTATCAAATAAGACGGTTGGTCTTCCTCGATAGCATTAATTCGGGGACCACCATGGTGTGGCATTGGGTTTTTGTTGACGTTGGGCGGAGGTGCAAAGTTCAAAGCCTTGGAGTCTACTAAGTCTTGTACCTTCATATGCAGTGCCCTGCATTTTTCTGTACTGTGACCAGGCGCGTTTGAGTGAAAAGCACACCTAGCATTAGAGTCATAGTTTCTTGGTAGACTGTTTGGATCCGGAGGTGCCAACGTTCTTAGCTCAACCAGGTTGAGTTTCAGAAGCTGTGGCAGCAAAGCAGCATACGGCATTGGAATCGGGTCAATCACTCGATTAGCTTGAGAGGGCCTTTGTTGGAATGGCCTCCGTTGATTGTTGTTGTTGGAGTTGTTGTTGTTGTAGTTCCTTGGAGGATATTGGTTCTGCTGATACGGAGGTTGTTGTTGGAAGTTTTGTTGAGGAGGTTGATAGACTGGCAGAGGATGTGCTGGAGCAGGAATGGTGACTGCTGCTATTGTTCTTGGAACATATTGGGGCCTACCCCTGTTGGAGTGAATGGCATTGGTCTCGCCAGTTCTTCTCGGGCCTGCAAAAGGCTTTCTTGTACCACTGGACGAACTAGCACCATTATCAGATATCTTACCCATCTTTAATAGGCTTTCAATTCTCTCCCCGGCTATAACAACATCTGCGAAGCTGGTGGAAGAGAAAGCAGCTAGCCTATCAATATAGGTTCCCTGAAGGGTATTCATGAACATATCAGCCATTTCTCTTTCAGACATAGGTGGCTGGACAGCAGCAGCAAGCTGTCTCCATCTTTGAGCATATTCTCTGAAGCTCTCTCTTGATGATTGTGACATCCCCATTAGGAGGGTCCTATTGGGCGCCATATCCAGATTATACTGATACTGTCTGATGAAGGCCTCTGCCAGGTCCTTCCAGCATCTTACAGTTGCTCTTGTCAGATGGGAATACCATTCCCTTGATGCTCCAGTCAAGCTATCTTCGAAGTAGAACATCCACAATTTCTCGTCCATGGTGTAAGCTTTTAATCTTCCGAGAAAAGATTGCAGATGGGTTCGAGGACAAGAAGTCCCATTATACTTTTCAAAACATGGAGGCTTGAACTTGTGGGGAATCCTAACCCCATCTACCAACCCCATGTCCATGACGTCGAAGCCCAAAGAATTTTGAGATTCTAAGGACCTTAACTTCTCAGCTATTTCATCCAACCGCCTGTCATAGGCCTCTTCTCCAGCGCCCATTACTGTAAATTGGTCCTCCTGAGGATCTTCTTGAAGTACTCTGGCTGCAGTAGCTGTTCCTTGAACGTTGGCAGGGATATTAACCTCAGGATGTAGATGTGGACCAAACACAGGGGGGTTAACATGTGGTTGCACCCTTTCATTGTTACTGGTGCCAGCAGTTCCCACATGGGGGTCATCTTGAGTTCTCCCCTCTACCAGAACTCTAAGCCTCTCCTGGCTTTGAGCTAAATTATTCATTACTTCCATGAACTGAGTTATTTGGGTTCTCATCTCCACCCTTTCATTAGCCATCTGGGTTCTGGCCTCATTGAGGTCTTGCTGCAACTGGTCCATCTGGATGCCCGGAAGGTTGTTTCTTGTAGGGTACCTGTGTGGCCTGTTGAGAGGGAATAGCCTGCGGCGAGCAATAATTCCTGAATGTCACAACAGAGGTTAGAAACAATAAAACAAAACCTACAAAACAAACAAAAGGGTTAGTATGCAATGCAGTATGCTTATTTGCTATCAAGGTATCCGGCTTGGTCTTCAGTTTTGACCCGTCCAGACCCTTGAAGATGATGCTGTTGAAGTTGCTTTTGAAGTGAACCCAGATGGAAACAAACACAAATATATTACAAAGGTAAAATAATACAAATTGTTCATTTTTTACAACACTAGCCCCCTAAGGGGTCAAAAATACATCACCCAAAAGCAAAAGTACATGGGAAAGGAACAACAACAAGCAAATAATCAGACTCCAAGGCCAAACTCATCCTCGCGAACTTCCTTAAGAAGTGCTTCGGTCACAGGATCAGCCGGATGCTCCGTAAGATTCCTGATGAGAAGGTTTCTTGTTGCAACAGCTGCAGTCAACTTCTTGTTCTGGCTTTGGTCTTTGGATTTCTTCACTCCAGCTTTGATTTTTAACTCTGAAATTTCCTCCTGGGCTGCTGCCAGGGCTTTTTCCATCTGCTCCATCTTATCTTGAACTCTCTTGTCTTCTAGAGTACGGGCTTCAGTGATCCGGACCCACCTGGCCTGACTCTCTTTCAAGTACAAGTCTGTCCTTGCTCTTTGGAACTGGGCTTCTTTACAAGCATTTTTCAGAATCTGCTCACCAGCTTTAGACTTGTTGATATAGTCTCCAGACTTCTCAATCTTAGTCAAGTGTTCCACTCTCAGCTTCTCCAATCTTTCAATCTCCCTTACACCTTCACTCCTCTCCCTGAGGGTCTTCTGCAGGGCTTGGGATAGCTTCTCATTTCTTTCTTTCAAGCCTTCAAACTCTTCCAAACTGACAGTAGCAGGGGGTGGTGCTGATGATGACTCAGGCATGTCTTTGATGGTGAAGGGCAATCCTGAGATTTGGGCCCTAGCATAGGACCACTCATGATATTGGGCTGATGCCACATTATTGCACTTCCCCAGAATGGTGATTCCCTTGGTTTGAACATGATCCCAGGCCCAGGCAGCCTGCCTAACAACAGTCAAACTGATCTTGTTCTCACAGTAGAGGGTCTCAACCAGGTCTTGTTCCCTAGGAGCATGAACCAGTGCATAGCCTAATTGCCTCTTGAACAGCAAGGGGTTGTAATTGATACTTCCCTTAACTCCTACCAAAGGTACATTGGGAAAGTGCCCACAGCTTGTGATCATATCTCTGCCCTTGGTGCCTTGGGTGCACCATCTGATGTCTGCTGCAGTGAGAGTAGTGAGCCTCTTAGCCCAGTTGCTTTGCTGATGAGGATTCAGGAATGCATCTGTCCTGGGTAGATGCTTGAGAAGCCAAGCATGGAATAGTGGAGCACAACACCTCACTAGCTTACCCCTCTGTTTCTCATTCCTCTGATGTACTGAGTAATAGAGGTCACCCAACAAGGTTGGCACTGGGTTCTTCAGGATGAACAGGTGGATGGCATTCTTGCTGATGAATCTGGGCTCATCTGCAAACAACACAATTCCATATACACTCAAGGCCAACAATGCACAAACAGCTTTCCAATCCCCCAGGGAGGCCTTCAAACTAGCTTGAGAAATCAGGAAGTCCAGATGAAAACCAGGGATCCCAGCTTTAGAGGTCATATGCTGCTCAATCAAAGCAGGTTCCAGGTGCAAAGCTCTTGCTATCTCTCCATTGCTGGGAAAGACCATTTCAGGGTTAAAAGGAATTTCTCTCTTGATAGGCAAACCAACCAAAGATGCATATTCTTCTAAGAGAGGTCCCAACTGAAAGTCTTGAAAGGTGAAACACCTCAATGGGGGGTCATAGAACTGGATGCAGGTATGGATCAGGCTCCTCTGAGATGGGTCCATGTTTATAACCAAGTCAAGTATATCCCCATAATGCTCCCTGAACAGAGGTATGTGATCTGGGGTCATCAGGGTTTGGACCCTCCTGATGTCTGACAAGTCTGGTTGGAAGAAATGATAGGTGATATTGCTTTTCTTTGGAGCCATGATGCTGAAGACTGGGTAGAGTGCTGATGACAATGCTGAAGTAGAGAAAACCACTGACTGGCTGGTGCTGAAGCAGACAGCTAAACTGAAGCAGATGCTGGTGAAGATGGGTCAAAGCTGCAGATGGGGTCAAAACCAAAACCTGATGAAAATGGATACCCTGAAAAACAAATAAGCACATGTTAATATGATGCAATGAGGATGTATGCAAATGATATGCAAAGGGTTTGTGACTGAGCTGGATCTGGATAAACTGCCTTGGTATAGATCCATGTGTGTTCAAGAATTCCGGATGGAGGTCTATAAATCCAGTAACCAAGGTGGGGGACTCAAATAAAGAGCCACATGTCCAGGGTCTTAGAATCACAAGAACTATCCAACATGGAGCATTCTTAACAAAGTCAAAGTAACAGGGTATTCTGAGGTCAAGGTACCTGCAAACCTGTAAACAGCCCAACCCCCTCACAGGTAGTGATCTAGAACAAGGATCCTCAGACTTGGATCAGTTATGAGAAGTGTAAACACTTCTAACCCGGAGGTACAGTGTTTACAATAACCATAACAATTCCTCCTCTAATTCACCTCAATTTCTGAAGGTCAATACTAAAAGGTCATCCAGACTTAGCAGGCTTCCCAGATCCCCCTAGCACTACAGGAAATCCGTAGCACAGAGTTCTCAAGAAGAAACCCATATCTGAACCGTGTTTCATATTCCCGCACCAGACCGAAATGGAATGGGAAAGAATATGATTCACTCTAGCCTAGGTGTCACTCAGGTCCCAGGTATAGGACCTTGGCTCTCAATAGAACCCCACCCACTAAAACAAAACCAGATCCAGCACAGACAGCATGACAGTATGATATATATAAACGCAATAAAGAAAGCAGTAAAGTAACTGTACATAAAGCAACAGACAAAAATAAATACAAGCACAAACAAGCACATAACACCCCAGTAAACACAAATCAATCAAGCGCTAGGAGGAACCCACGAAAAGAACCAGAAGCCCTGGTTGCAATATAAGGTTCCCCAGCAGAGTCGCCAAGCTGTCGCTCCCAAAGATTTGCATCCAGGTACAAGCGCGAACGGTCGGCGAAGGGAACAGTGAGAACACACAGCCGTGAACTCACTGGAGATGAATAGAGTCGCCAGCTAGGCATTTTTATCCCGGAGGAAAGGCAATGCTGCATAGACCTAGAAAAAGATGGATAAGACGGTTTGCGAACCAGAGAGGCTGAGAAAGGGGGTTGGTTACAACCTGGGAAGGTATTAGCACCCAGATTGTCCGTCGTACACGACGGGATCCACGCTTAAAAGATTTGTGTTTTAAAGGGGTAGTGTCAGTGCTATTTGTGCATAAAAGAGCTGGAAAAGATGTACAAGTGTCAGTGTAAAGAAATGTGATGTGTATAAATGTACAGTGTCAGTGTGAGATCAGGAATGAAATGCTCAAGAATATGAGGCTAAAGAATGAAGCTGGAAGGAGGGGGAATGTACAGAGACTTTTGTTCGATAACTGTTAAGTTATGCCTACGTATCCTCTCGTGCAATGAGGAAGTCAGAACACCGTAGTTCGACCCAAAGAGACTGAAAGGATTGACTGGTGAACTGCTTGCAGTCTATGCTCAAGTGTATGATCTGTCTGGCACAGATGCAAACTGTCTTGCATTAGACGAAAGAAGCAAGTTCTCGGTTGTGAGTGAAGATGATGAGAAAAGAATCCCGAAGGAGACGATTATTGTTTGTTCTTGTGTTTTCAGTCTTTTATTTCTTTTTGGAGTTCGTCATAAGATAATGAGCTTAAAACTAAATCAATGGATTTGGTAAACTCATCACATCATCCCTCTGATTAGGGGTAATGAGAATTACCTTAAGTGTGAAGTCAGATTTTCACACTTAATCACCTTTGATGTAGGGTTAAGATCATTAACCTACTTGTGATTAATTAGATGTTTTTGTGATTTTTGTTTAGTGTTAAGTAATGAGGTTAAGCCATAATCAGGGATTCAACAGGCTCATTACACTATCCTAAAAGAAGGATAATAGATGAGGGTGTTTAAGCTGAGGAAGGATCCTCAGCTTAATCCATGATTAGGGATTAAACCCATGACAGAACAAACCTTTGATTAAGTGGATTTTATTAATGATATGATGATGAAGTGTTTTTTATGATTTGTAAGACAACTTGAGGGGGACTTGTCCATTAGCTTTAGGGTTAGTCCTTCTTAACCAATTAAGGAAGAATTAGAACCCTAATGCAAGGCCCAAGTTACAAGTGTAATGTCTTGATGATTATTAGATGGATTAATTAAGAGAGTTCAACACCTTAAGGGTCCAAGACTTAGGATTAAAGTTATACACTCCATCCTAAAAGAAGGATGCAGGTATGATCTTAATCACAAAGTCTTAAAGCCTTGAGGGTTTAGTCCCTGATTATGAGGTGAGGGGAGATGACTCAAGGAGAGACACAAAGGTAAAAACTATGGGGGAGACTAATCAAAACCCTAATTCATTATCATGCTTGGTTGGTCCTAATGTTTGTGAGGTTTTCAAGAACAATCTTCAGATGAACCACCAGGAAGCAGATGAACAAGATCAAGAGAAGCAAAGTGACTTGCTTCATTCAAGAAGTCAAGTCACTTGAAGAAAGAAAGTGGGAGGAGGAAGAATGAGCAAGCTCAAACTCAAACACACATAAGAATGCAGCAAGGTATGCAAGAGAGATGAGAATAGAGGTTATGAGAAGTGAAGGCAAATTCACTTCTCAAGTTACTTACCACCTGCAATGTTAGAAAGAAATGCAATGCAATGCAAGAGGAGATGAAATGGCATGAGGCAAAGCACAACCAGAAGCATGGTGATGATGATTATGATGCCATGAGGTGCTGCAAACATGAGGCAAGACCTGGAGATGTTCATACAAGGTTATGAATGCAAATGATGCAAACTAAGGAACATGAACAAACATGAAATGTTATGGAACATACAAGACAAATGACATGGCAAATATGCAATGCAATGATCAATGATGCTTTCTACATGTCTTAAGATGTCAAATGAATCATAAAAATGCACAAAGTGCAATGACAAGTCAAGTTATGCAAGGAAATGCAAGAAGGATGCAAATGAAAGCCCAAATTAGGGTTCATGGATCAAACATCAAACACAAACCAAGAACAGAAGCAAACCTTAACCTAAAAAAAAGGAAAATGGTACCCAAAGAAACCCTAGGCCTATAATGAACCACTGCCCAAAGGGGAGCTCTCAACTCTCAACCAAACTCAAGTTATGAATTTTGCAAGTTATTAGGGCTTTTTAGGGTTTGTAACAAAAGAAATGCCAATCAATTAGAAAATGCAAGATCAAATCATGGCCTTTTTATCCTTGAAAGTTCATGATAAATGGAAAACAATGCAAGAAGAATCAATGTCTCAACCTTCACCAATAGGCAGAAATGAATTTTCAAACTTATGAACAAAATAATGCATCAAAAATGATTTAATTCAATGAAAAAATCTTAAAATGCATCAAGATCAAAAAGAAATTTGGTTTGAAGGTTGGACAATGTTTCTAAATATCTTAGAACATTTCATGAATTTTTTTGTAATTTTTAAATACCTAAAAGTATTTTTAATTAATTAATTCTCATTAATCAATTAAAAATAGTCTTTTAAATATTTAAAAATACTTTTTTAATGATAAAAAATAAAATAAAAATGTTTTTGTGTCATAAAAATTAATAAAACCTTAAAGAAAAAGTTTCATAATTTTTATGATTTTTTAACTATTTTAAAATAATTATACAAATTAAATGCAAGAAAAATGAATTAATATTAAATAAAATGAAAAGTAAACAGATTGGATGGCCAGGATTGAGTCTGGGTTTAAAAATGCTGACCAGCGCGCAAATGAAGGGTGAGGATCGTATCTGAACCAATTAACTTAATTACAAATTAATTAAAGTTAATTAAAGGGATTAGGGCAAATGAAATGATCTGGAGCGTTGGAAAGGGATGGAAGTCAACGAGTCAAAGCTCATCCACGGCCACAATTCAAACTGAAGTTAATGACCTGAGATTAGGGTTTAAATACTCAGACGGCCGGAGAAGACTTCCGGTCGTCTTCTCCGGCCAGAAGCTCACCTGAAAATCTCCCAAACCCCTCAAACCGTATCTAAAATGAAATCTAAACACATGGGGATGATCCTTATCAACTCACGAACTAAACCCCTCTCTCAAAACACATTTAAAGTTCCTAAATCAACTGAATTGAAGCAAACAAAATCTAGGGTTCGTAAGCTTCAAACAGAAATTAAATTCTTAAAACGCAACCATTTCAAAAACTAAAGGTACCAGAACGATCAGACAAGCATGAAGATCAAGTTTGTAACATAAAAAGAGATTTCTGGAAAAATTATTTTTGGGCTACCTGAGTTTTGCAGTTTTTGATTTAGGAACTTTCAGACTACTTCCCTTGATGCAAGCTGCTCTACTTGATCCCCCAAGTGTGTCTGGATGCTCAAATGGAGTTTAGATTTGCTGGATGATGAGTTTCGAAGAGAACTGCTTCAGTTCAGTCAACAATGGCTATGGTGATCTTGGCACTTTCAGGCTGTGAAAAGGGGTGGTTTGTGATCTATGAAGCGTATTGAGTTGCTTTGCAGGGTTTGTTTTGGTGTTTGTGGGCTAGGATGAGAGATTCGATAGAATCTGCAGAATGAAGGTGAACAATGGCAATGGAGGATTCAGGGTGTTTCAGGCTGGTGCTTTGGGTGGTTTCTACTCAATGGAGTGTGTTGAGTTGGATAGTGATGAGAGTTTTAGTGTTTGCTTGCTGTGAAGAGGAATTCGAAGCCAATTGCAGTTGGGAGGTTTTTTGTGAATGTCATCCAATGTTATGTTTCAGCCTTGGTCCCTTAGTGTTATGGCTTGCAAGATGATTCAATAAACAATTCTGATTGGTTGTTTGATGTGACATGGCCTGCCATGATAGGTGAGTTTGCTTTTGCATAAAGGTCAACTTTTTGTAAGATAGGGCATGGCTCAACTCTAGCCAAGTACAAAGTTGGTTTTGGTGCAGCATGGGTGAGGGAAAGGTCTAGCTTGGCTCAGCACTCAATGCAGCAAGTTGGCATAATGTTATGAGTGGTTTTTGCAAGTAGGTTGGCTTATGGTTCACATGTGACTTTTTATCCAACCAAGCATGAAACCATGGGCAAACTTAGTCAAATTCTGATTTTTAGGACTTAGAGGGTGTTTACATAATGGTTTGACATGAATTGAAGGCTGCATAATGCATTGGTTCAAGACATTGCAAAATTTTCACTTAGTGCACAACTTGAAAATAAGTGATTTTTGGCAACTTTGCATGGCCATAACTTTTGATCCAAGAAGAGTTTGATCATGTTCTTGTACTTTTTGAAAAGGGAAAGATGAGATCTGCAACTTTCATGACCAAATTTTTTTCATTTGAAGCCTTTTTGGATCATGAATCAAAGCTTGAAAATTGCCCTAAAATGGTGCATTCTTGAAAAGTCAACAAAACCCAAAAAGTCAATTTCTGCACAAACCCTAAATTCTTGATTTTTATGAACTTCAAACTTCTTCCATGATCAAATAAAGATCATATACACTCAAAATGATGAAGATCACCCATTGGTTGGGTCATTGGGGGCCTCAGATGCCCTGATTTTGCACTGACTTGTCTGAAAAGTCAACTCTTGATCAGATGACTTCCCCATGGAATTTCTTCATGAAAATTGATATGCATACTCCCTATACCATATAGAGACCAATGGAAACAAGAATGACCAAAAAATTTGGAGTTATGGCCTCTGAAACCAAAACCCTAATTTTCAGTCAACTGTGCAGTTCAACCTGGCTCTGCATCCACTCAAACCCTAGTTCTTGTGATCCCTCTGCAATTTTGACTTTGTGAGGATGTAACATGATATAAGAACACACATGGACCCCTTTGAGTTGATTAGTGGCCTTTGGAATGGCTCAAGATGCCCTGAGGTTGCTCAGATCACAAACCCTAGGTGCAGATGCCTTAGAAACTATCCAGTGAAACCAAATGAGACATGAGATGATGTGATTGTGTTTATGCATATGAGATGATCACAAGTCATGTGTGAATGGGTGAGGGCAAATTTGGGGTGTTTACACTAGGTGAGGGAAAATTTTGGGGTGCAACAAGAGTCGCCAGCTGTCGCTCCCGGGATTTTCATCCTAGTACAAACACGAAAGTGGCGCGGAAAAGGTAGAGTCGCCAGCCAGGCATTTTTATCCCGAATGAATGGGCAAGGTAATGTTGCACAAACCTGAGTAAGAAGGAAAGGACAAGACCTTGAGAACCAAAGATCTGGGCTCGGGAGTCGTTTATGACCTGGGAAGGTATTAGCACCCCAGATCGTCCGCCGTACCCGACGGGATCCATGCTAGTTAGTCTGTTTCAAAGGGTGAGAAAATAAAGCTGCTGAACAAAACTAATACTGGAATGAAAGAAAAGGAACTAGAAAAGACAGAACGAAAAGAAAGAATGGGGAAAATGTAGGGAAAATAAAGAATATGCTCGAACGGGCCCTACCCCGTTGCCTATGTACCTCATCAGGAAAATGAGGATCAGAGTTGGCGTAGTTCGCCTAACTAAGGCGGGAACTTGTTTGTGTTTTTTAGGATGACTTTGCCATAGCTCTAGCTCGGGTGTTACCGGCTCTGACTCGAGGGTGTTTACCGTATTGCTGTTTGAACTGTCGAGGCAAGTCACATTCGTCCGCAAAGATTAAGAGATGAGAAGAGAAGACATGTTGTCTTTGCTTGTTGTCTTTTATGAGAAGTGTTTTGAGTTTATTGTTTGTGAACATCCTCATACTAAGACTTATCTATCGTGGTAGATAACTTACACCTCGCCCCGAGACAGGACGTGCATAAGTACTCTGCGACAAAGTCTCATGTCGTATGAGAACATTCAACCTTTATTAGGTATTTTATTATTTTCTTTATGAGATGAGAAATAAGGACTCAAGTGGAGAAAGGACAAAACTAAGGGGACTAAAACACAACCCTAAGTTAGTTATCATATACAAAAGGGAGATCCTAATGGTTTGTGAGGTTTTCTAAACCTAATAATAAGAAAAGAGAGTTAGAAACTAACTTACTTCCTAAGGAAGTTAAGTTGTTTCTAAGAGAGCAAAAGGGAAAGCTTATGATCAAAGTACAAGGTGTTAAGGCAAACACAACTAAAATGCATAAGAGATGAGAATGAAGTGATATTTTTCCCCCCTACAAAACAAATGTTAGCATGGTAAACATGACAAAAAATAAGGTAAGCAAATACAAAACTAATTCCTAAGGGAACTAGGACCTAAATTAGACTCAATCTACGATTTAGTGAACCTAAAGGCAATGCAATGCAAAATTCAGCAGCCTATAACAACTACCAAATGCAAAAACAGCAATGAAATGCCATGTAACACACAATCATCTTTTTACAGCCCACAATCAGCATGCAAGAAAGGTGTAAAAAGTCACAAACAGCATGAACATCATAGCAAACAACATACATTTTACAGCTCCTATATGCAAAGACAGCTATGAAATGTAAAATGCATCTTTGATTATTTTCATTTTAATGCACAAATTCAATCATGAAATGCTCAATTAACATGAATATGCAATATGAATATGGATCAAGCACATAATTGAATGTCATGATTATTTTTTTGAGGGATTATGCAAGAATGCACCACATGATTTATTATGCAACAAGTATGCAAAATATGGCACATGAACATGGCATATGAACATAATGAACATTGATCATGAATATGCAAAATTCAGAATTGAATTGATGTGAATGATGTGATCAAACATGCAACCAAAATGCAACCAAATGCACATACATACATGGTTATGTGAAATGCAACATATATATTGATACAATGAAATGCAAATGAGTTAACAAAACATGCAAAAATAGAATGCAACATGATTATTTACATGACAAAAGGTGCATGGACATAGCAACAATATGCAATAAGTCAATTCATGCACAAAATATGCGAAATGGACGGAAGTGTGTCGAAACGACTCGAAATGGAGGAATGAGATGTCTAAACTAATCTTGAAAATTCCCTAAAATCAGGACATATCAATCTATGGTGGTAAAGGGAGAAGTAATGCCCAAGAAAAGAGGGAAAAAGCACTTGCAATCGACTTATTTCCTAAAGCTCCTAATGCAACTATTATCTGGTGAGCTCAAATTTTGCACCTAAAAGCCATAATCTAAACCTTAATGACACCTAGAATAAGCTATAATTCTAACTACGAACAAACAAAGTGATCAAATTGTAATCAAGACGAAATTAAATGGTCAAGCGCTTACACAACGATAAACACACGAAGAATGTCGTCATGGCGAGATGAAGAGAATAAGTTAAATCAAGAAGCGGATTTAGATCACCAACCTACGAAACGGAGTATTGCTTCGGTGAGTGTTGCGATGTAGATCGGAAAGCAAATGGAGAAGAAAAGCGGAGAGTCGAAGCTTCAATCCGTGAACGCGCAAAATAAATGTGGTTGATGGTGCTTCTTGATGAACACTTGATCAATAACCTCCAATAAACTTAAAACTCTTCCAAAATCAGAATTGATTCTTCAAATAAGCTTCACATTGAGATGATTAATGGAGGTTTTGGCTTCAAGTTCTTCAAATTCCAATGAAGAATGGAAGAACTTCCATGAAGAAGCTTTGGTGAGAGGTTGAAAATGGTGGAAAAGTTTGGGAGAAGAATGAAAGTGATGAAGTGAAAATGATGAAGAATAGTGAAAACAAATGAGAGAGCCTTTGCTTTGGGATGGTTTAGGTTTATATAATGTGTAGGCTTGGCATGAGGTTTGGGTTTGGAGGTTGCTTAGGAGTTAGGTTAGGTTTTTAGTTAGTTAGGGCTATAGAGAGTTCTAGAGTATTCTTTGGAATATTCCTTAGAATATTCCTTGGAATATTCCTTGGAAGGTTGTAGAAGACTCTAGAATGTGGTAGAGTAATCCAAAATAAGAGTGTGGAACAAATGTGAAGACTGTGGAACAAGGCAAAGGAAAAGAAAGGAAAAAGTGGAGGAGAAGAAACTGAAAAAACAGCAAAAACAGCTTATGTATCGATACGAAACTCCTATGTATTGATACATGTTAGTTTTATAAATGATATGTATCGATACGAAAATGTATGCATCGATACATACTGAAGCTTTGGTTATTTCCAGTAAATTAACTGAATCATGTATCGATACGAAACTCGTATGTATCGATACATACAGGCTTATGTATCGATACGAAATTCGTATGTATCGATACAAAATGAGCAAAAAAAGTTTTCCACCATTTCTTGATCAAAATGAGAGGGAAAATTTTGGGGTGTTACACTTAGTATGTGCACACCCAAAGCTATCTTCTTCCTGAATGTTATGCAGAGGCAATCTGCTAATGGACTGAATGTCAACAGGGTAGAACACCTCATCCATTTTCTCCATGTCCCAAGAATTAGTACCAGGCCTAATAAAATCCTCCACTTTCTGACACTCAACATTAGTAGGCTTAGGTGTGATACTTCTGAAGTTGTTATTCTCAGGTAACCAATTATCCTCCCAATAGTTGATTGTCTTTCCATTCCCAATGGTCCATATGGTAGTGGGAATGGATTGAACATGTACTTGAACCCCAGGGTACAGGGTTTGATTCTCATGGAAGGCAAGAACTCTACTAGTGAAAGGGGGTAGAGAAGATCGTGAGGTGGCAGTGCCGGGAGCGCAGAAGGCTCAGGCTGTTACATAAAAAGGCGACTTTTTTTGTAACAGCCCGAGCCTTCTGCGCTCCCGGCACTATTACCACACGATCTTCTCTACCCCCCTCACTAGTAGAGTTTTTGCCTTCCGTGGGAATCGAACCCTGTACCCTGGGGTTCAAGTACATGTTCATTCCATTCCTACTACCAATTGAGCTAGTAGCTCAAGTGGTAGTGGGAATGGAATGAACATGTACTTGAACCCCAGGGTACAGGGTTCGATTCCCACAGAAGGAAAAAACTCTACTAGTGAGGGGGTAGAGAAGATTGTGAGGTAATAGTGTCGGGAGCGCAGAAGGCTCGGGTTGTTACAGCTCCTACCGGATGCTGACAAGTGTCACCGTCAGTTTGGACGGAGACACCAAAATATCTCCACTAACCTTATACGTAACTCTTAATATCTCTTATAACAAAGCCATAAGAATCAAATTAAAACTTCAAAACACAACTCACTCTCATCTCTCTCATGGGCTAAGTTCTTTCTTGTTCCAACCTAAACCTCTGTCCTCTTTCCCAGAGAAGGCGGTGGCGCGCGGTGGCCGCCGCCGTCCTTCTCCGGCCAACCACCCCTAAACACTTCAAACCTAACACAAACCCTACCTTAATTCAGTCCTTCATCAAAAATCCGGAATCAATTTCATCAAAAATAAATCAATCAACGAGATTGGAGTATCAAAAACAAAAATCAATACGCAACAACCAACGCATCTAAAAGAGTTCGGATCCGTGCACCTGTGAATCGAAGACACGAAGAACAAAACCGCGGTTAATACTGCGTTTGAAGAATGATGATGATGTTGTTGTTTCGATAAAGATGTGAGATTAACGATGAAGTTTTTCGTTCGGTTGATGAAGGAGAGCGACGAATTACCTATTTTGGATGATGAAGAGTGATGAGTTTTGTTCTTGATGATGAAGAGTGATGAGTTTCGTTCTTGTTGATGAATGATAAGTTTCGTTCTTGATGAATGGGAATGATGATAATTTCTGGTTTTGATGAAGAAGAGCGATCGAATTTTCTATTTTTTGATGAAGAAGAGCGATCAGAAACTTCAGTTTGTTGATGAAGAAGAGTGATCGAAAACTTCGGTTAGTTGATGAAGAAGAGCGATCGAAAACTTCAGTTTGTTGATGAAGAAGAGCGATCGAAAACATCGGTTTCTGGTTAAATGTGAAGAGTGATTTTCTATTATGGTGAGGAGTTAAGAATGATGATGAGTTCTGGTTTTGGTTCCATTGAAGAGCGATGAATTCAACTTCTATTAGAGCCCTCAATAAATTGTTTGAGTTTGTAACTAACTTTTTGATCAATCCCCAAAATCTGGTTCTGTTATACTCCTTTATTATTGATTTCGTTTCTCTTTTTTTTTCTTTTCAATAAAGCTTTTCCCTATTTCTGTTATTACTTTCATTTTTCTGGTTTTTGTTCGAGTTATTTTCTGCGTTTTATTCCCTCCTCCTCTGCATTTTATCCGTGTATGTATGCGTGTTGACGTGCATTAAGTTATGCGGCTGGAACTGCTCATGTGCGACTTGCGTGATAATATTGAAGTCGGTTGTAACTTTGTTATAGAAGGTAGCATGGAATCATTGTGGGGAGCTTGTTTATGCAAGTCACGGTGGGGTCAACTTGTATGTTGTAGCTGGCGAAATGAAGGTTGGGGTGGCTGTGAATAATAATCACAATTTACTTCTTTTATTTTTTTATTGTAATTTTTTTGTATTGGGTTGTAATGACATTAGCTAACTTGCATTTTTGTGATAACTTTTGTAATGTGATGTATGGTAAATGCACTTGATTAGTATAAACTCACAAACCCCTTTTCTTTGTTGTATTTTCCTTGCAAACACAAATGGGCTTAATGAATAGGCTTGATATAAAAAAATTATGGCTTATATTGAATTTGGTAAATGGTCTAAAATGGATATTGAACTCGGTTTTAAAAATGGATATTAAAATATGGAAATGCCACTGATGCACACACCACACTTGAACTTATTCCAACAACTTTTGATTAAAAATGTATGAACACAATCCTGGCCCACTGAATAAGCAACAACTATACTGTGACCAACTGAATCATTTGAAGTTCTAATATTTATGAATCTTGAATCATCTTCGAATTTGTCTAAATTGTCCTCCGGGAAAATAAATCCACTGGTGAACACATCTGAACTTGCGATGATCCTGATAAACCTAATTTTTGAAATCAACCTTTTCATGACCCACTGCTTGATAACCTGAATAATTTTACCCGCAAAAATTTGATCTTGGATGCACATTTCCTGAGAAATCAACCCCTGAAACAAAATAACTTGAATTCAAAGCAAACTCCTGATAGTTTGATCAAAATTAGGTCGAACATCCATCTAAATTGGATCATGAATGAATAAACACCCTTGAACCGAAACCAAAGCTTTTGAGATGTTGAGATAGAAGAAAATCCTTGAGGCGCTGAGAAGAAGAGACCCCTGATTCACACTTCAATGCTGATGATGGGCAATATGCACCAGTGAATAGTCATGAAATCCTTGAGTACCACTTAATCAGGGAAATAAACCCTAATCAAGCGACAAGAGCAATAAGAGAATGATACCATGGGTGGCTGCTTATCCAAAATCCTTGAATTCTTCTCATAACCACAAATAGGGAGTGAAACCTTAATTCCTCAGAAATTCTTGATCCTATGTCTTAGGAGCTTATGCAGATGATGAGTGTAAGTGTTAATGACCTAATGGAAGATGCGTATGAATGTGAAGCGAAAAGTCAATTAAAGTTAGAAAATTAGAGGAAATTTTTTGGGGTGTTACAGATAGGTATTGAAGGAGATTAAGTTGTATGATAAGTTGTCGAAGAGTGATTTTTGGTTGGAAAAGGTGAGTTTGCATAGTTAGGTCAAGTCAGATGAAGGTATTGTTGTAAGCCCTTAAGTGAGGACGTAGTCCTACAATGAGGAAAATCCTAAGTAGGTAAAGAGATTAGGATGTTTTGGCTACGGTTTTTGGAAGGTATTTCCCAAATTAGCAATTATGTTATCTCAGTTAACTTGCGAAAAATAAGTTGTATGTTTTGGATGTTTGTCGTAAGGGGAGTTTAGAGAACCGAAGTAGAAGTCGACTATAGTTCCATTTTGATTTGGTCTAATCTTAATACACCGTTTATGGAGTGTTGAGATTTGTGGGTGACGAGTTTGGAAGAGAGTGAAAACAAGATGGTAAAGTTATAGTTAATGCTTTACGACAACAGAGGGTTCAGGAGGGGATTCATCCTACTCAAGATTTGGATTGGGTTGCGGAAGTGAGTGTGTGGAATGATTAGGGAATATGTTTTATGAACCTAGATTTGGAGTGTTTAATAATAATAAAAGTATATGATGATTGTTTGGTCTAAAGGAATAGAGTATGAGACGACAAGCAGAATTGGAATTCCTGATGAGTTAAGTCGAAAGTCTTTTCATATGTCTGATCTGGTGGTTAGAGAAAGTTGGAATTGAGTTAGCAGTTCAGAGCTTTGTGTCTGGTATGGGAGAAAACCCAATGTGGAGAAAGGTTGGGTACGCTAAACGTGAATAAGGATGCTTGGTGATTTCTAGAAAGCATCAAAAGTTGGATGTGAACTTGGTGTATTTGATAGTTGCAAGTAATCAGAGTGTGCAGCGAGAGTGCGAGGTAGCGCAGTTTGTTCATATGGGTATGAAATGTAAGAATTCGAAGGTTGGCGGTAGAATTCACGGGAATAATGAGACCATTGGATGTTCAAAGATGGAAGTGAGATGGTGAAAATTTTAATTACTAATCTTGTACTACTAGATAGATGGGTGTGTTAGCTACGTGTTCGACTGGTAAATCGTAGAATGATTGTTTTGAAGTCGTGTGATAACGAAGTTGGTAGTTTAGTTATGGTGATATCATGTTATGGATTTTGGGTGTTCTTATCTTTGTTGTTTATTGTTGCCTGTGATGATGGTTTGGGCGTGTGTAGCTAATTTCTATGATGGGGAATTATGAAGGTGTTACCTAAGATGATGGTAACTATTGTGTTGTGCCCGATGAATTTTCGAGGACGAAAATACTCTAAGTAGGGGAAAATTGTAACACCCCAATTATTTATTTAATTTAAATAATTGGAATTGTGGTGTATTGTGAGTTGTGTGAAGTTGGTTGTATATTGAAGGAAGTATGATATTATTTTAATATTATATGAATTTAAATAATTTATATAATATTGAATAAATATAAATATTGGAAATATGGAGAGAAAGGTAGAACGGTAATTGGTGATGGAATAGTGATGGCAAGATGGGCAATCCTTAGTTGGGGTCTAAGGGTTTTGTTTGGAATTTGGTAAAAAGGGAATCAGTTTGTGAAAACTAATCGTGAGTTGAAGCGTGTGAAACAGGGAGGAAGGAAGAAGAAGGAACTAGGGAAAGAACTTGAAGAGGAGAATTACGGCTAGGAGAAGGAAATTGTCTGTCAAATTAAGTTAAGGGTGAGATTTCTTCATCTCCTAAGGGTTTTATAATACAAATTTTAGGCAAAATGTTGTTGAGTAGAGAATATGGGGTTTGGTGATTTTGGATGAAAAGTGTGTTAGATTGTTAGAAAATTGTTAATTGTATGATAATTGTATAAATTAGGTGTTTGGTTGTGAAAATTATGTATTTTCTGGCTATAAAACTGGTTTTTGGATGAATAAATCATAGCAAGGTTTTGGCTGAGTCGCAGAAGAAAACCCCCAGAAATCACAGTCCTCGCTTAGCGAGCAAGTGGAAACTTTGGACTGTTATTTACAGAGAGTTTCTCGCTTAGCGAGCAATCCCTTCACTTAGCGAGACCTGGAGTGAAAAATAAAATGTTTTTATTCTGAAAAAATCTCTAAAATTCGTTAATTATATATTAAGGGATGGTAATCGATGTAGTGTTGTTAGAGGTAGGTAGAGAGGAGTTATGTTCTTAATTAGATGAATAATGAGCATAACTTGAAATGAACATGAGTTGATATGTATACATGTTGTTGATGTTGCTATATATGGTTGTTGTTGTTTTATTACATGACATTGATATTTATATATGTTGATATGTTGATGTAATCGTTGATGTATGTTGTGTTATTATAGTGTGTTGTCGTTGATGTTGATATATGTTGTTGTATTCGAAGAAGCATGTTATGGATGTTTTTCGATGTTATAGTAAGTTATTGTTATGTGTTGTTGTTATATTTGTGGTTATATGATATAGTAGTTGTTAGGTGTTGTTGTAGTTGTTGATATATGTTGTTGGTGATATTGTTGCATGAGATAATTGTTGTTGTATGTTGTTGGTGATGTTGTTAAATGAGGTAATTCTTGTTGTATGTTATTGGTGATATTGTTGCATGAGATAATAGTTGTTGTATGTTGTTGGTGATGCTATTGCATGAGATAATTGATGTTCTATGTGGTTAGTGATGTTGTTGTATGAGGTAGTTGTTGTTGTATGTTGTTGGTGATGTTGTTGCATGAGGTAGTTGTTGTATGTTGTTGATGATGTTATTGCATAAGGTATATGTTGTAGACGTTGCATATTGTCATGGATGGTGCATGGCATATGCATATTTGGGGATGGTGTACCAAGGTAGGGTATATCCATTTGAATCCCAAAGGGAATCATTGTGTTGTTGGTGCGATCATGAAATAAGGATCGTACGTGATCATGAAACAGGGGTCGAGGGTGTGATCATGAAATAGGGGTCATATTGGACCATGAAATAAGGGTCGAGAGTTCCGACGAGAACTGAAACATGAAACATGGATCGATAGATGGTATCACATGCATTGAGTCTGGTGGAGTCTCATTTGCATATGTTGTTGTTGGTGTGCATAATATTATTATGAATTTCAATGTATGTGTTTATTTGTTGTATGATGAGAAGTTGTGATTTACTTGATGATACTTGCTTTTGTTCTTAATATGTTTCCATTTTATTGGTGTAAGTATCTCACCCCTTATGTTTGAATGTTACCCTTATGTTAGTAACGTGCAGGTGATCAGGATTAGTAGAGTGGTGGTCGGTGAAGTCGGTGTACTTCACAATTAGATGAGTCGGCTCTGATACATGCTCTGGGGTGTCGGGACAACGATTGTTTCCTTTGTTTATTTATTTTGGAAAAACATGTTGTTGAATCTTATTTTGTGTTCTTTAGAGATTTCCACTGCAAGTAAAACTAATTTTGTAAAACGTATCATTTTGAGGCGTGTGCTTGTAGTGAATGTGACACTCAAAATTAACTGTGTTTTAATAACTATGATTTTAAATTAAAAATTCATGGGAATATTTTGGGTGTTACAAACATTGAAAGTGGATTGAAAACATCACATATAGTATTTCTCATAGAGCATTTGGATCTTTATCTGACACTGTTAAGTGTTTGATATCCATCAAAAACAAAACTGGATCTCTGATACCAATTGAAGGTGTGAGAAAACCACAAGAAAGGTTTGAATTGGTGTTTTCAATCTTGTTAACGTTTTCTTATTTTAACGTTATTGCGTTGCGAAAGCTTAAGTAAATAAAGTAAAGCATAAACAAGAGAAAGAGACACACGGTATATTCTGGTTCACTTGAAACTTAAGCTACCTCCAGTCCACCTCACAAGGTGATTTTCCTTAGACATGGACTTAATCCACTATAACCAAAATGATTACAAGGAACAACTACCCTCCATAACTTATTGTGCATAGACATGCGACTTCCTTGCATAGCTACCCGTCATGACTAACTGCGTATAGACATGCAAATTCCTTGCACAACTACCTGCCATAACTGACTGTGCATAGAAATGCGACTTAACGCACCATGAAACATAGTCTTGAGCAGCACCAGAATACTAACCCCTGAGCAATCACCAAGACCCCAAGTCCTGAGAAAGCACCAAGCTGCTACATTTTGAGGCTCCTAAAGTTTTGACCTTCACTCGGTCCTTTAGAAATAAGGGTAACATTTACAAATTTTGCTTCTTACATAAGCATTTATAAACACATTTAAGTAAATCAGAAGATCACATAATACACACTAAGATATTACATTGTATTGTAGCTCAAATGTGTGAAGTCTTTTTCTTCTTCAAGTAGCTTTTTCACGAATAACAACCTAAGCTTCTTGAATTTCTTGAAGTCTTCTTCTTAAGCTTCAGAAAGCTTATTATTTTATCTTGATGCATCTCTTAGAAGGGCTTCTTCATCTTGATTCACATGAGAAACATTCAGGACAATAACCTTTGTTCTCTCAATCCAACGCTCGCTTCCGAACACAACATTCAATTGTGAATTTGTAATTGAGCTTCCATGAACATATTCATTATTTCATCTACGACTTTGGAAGTCTTCTGCATCATATGAGATTAAGCGCACTTATGAATTAGCAACTTCTGCATAAGCAGTCTGTTGCATAACCAATTGTCCAATACTAATATCAGCTTTGAGCTGCATATTTAACTTCACATTGTATGGACTTTTGTGTTGTTACTCACATTTGGTTGTTTCCAACAACCTATGAGTAATGATGTTCAGCCCGCATCAACAATATCACATTGACATTCCTTTTATAGCCAAGCAAAATAAAGCAGTTGGCTACTGTGGAATGTCGTTACACAAGGATGAAAATAATGTTGCCACGTCTGTCCTTCTTCCACAAATTAAGGTTAGTGGAAAGGTAGTGGAATAAAGCATTTTGTATCGTGTAATATCCTTGATAACAGTAACATTGTCTTCTGAAATTCAAAGGCTTCTAATTGTAGATGATTGAAGCATGAGTAGAGACGTGATAAGTGGGTCTTCAGAATCTCAATCTTTAGTTTCTTCAGAACCTTTTTCACTCAGAACCTTGTCTTAAGAACTTCAACACTTGTCTTCAAAACCCTTGGTCTTCAAAACTTGAAGTCCTCTGAGTCTTCAAAACCTTGTTCACTTAGAACCTTGTCTTCAAAGTCTTCAGAACTTCAATCTTCAGAACTCTTAAGTCTTCAGAACCTTCAGCACTTCGTTCAGCAGAACCTCAAGTCTTCAAAGTTCTTCAGCACTTGGTCTTCAGAAGATGGTAACTTCAGAAGCTTCGTTAACTTTAGAATCAAAACCACTCTCATAACAACATCAGGCATGTTTGGATCTTTCTGACTGTGATCAAATACATAAGCATCCTTGCTTCTTCACCATGCTTGTGACTTGTGTTACACATAGTAACTCACATATAATATTTAGCGATCATCAGGACTATGTTTGTTAGATCTGATTTCTTCATAAACATGATATGCACATTAACAAACATTAGAACATAAAATTGTTCTTTCAAAAATACATCATTGTTATCATCAAAACATAGATATGAAATGCAGAGACAAATCTTATTCTTACAATTATGACATGTTTCAAAAAATTAACGAAGTTGTTGGTTGAGAAAACTTAAACCTATAACAAAGTGATGATAAATAGCCTAAAAATAATCCACACAATCATATTATATCAATTCATGATGATGAAAGGTGGAAAGGAACTCAAACAAGCAAGAAAAACCAAGAAAAACACATTCAACATCAGGTGTAATTGATTACCCTACTGATGGTAATTGATCACACCCTTAAAAAAGGCAGAAAATCACATTTCAATCAGTGGTAATCGATTACCCTGATTGTGTTAGTCAATTATCACTGACGAAAAATCAACAAATCACCATTTTAAAAGCACTTTAAGCAGCAAATTATTTATCCGATCATCCACATGTTCTAGTAACCAATTATGCATGAAAATTACATCAAATAACAGTAATCAAACACCAGTTGAATCCATCCAACAACAAGATCACAAATCAAATCATTAACAAATCAATCCATACCAAAAACCAATGGATCTACATTGTGAAATGCAAAATAAGTTATATCAAGAAGTAGATCTAAAATGAACCAACCAACATATCTGAGATTTGCTTTGGTGAGTGTTGATTAACTGAAATTGATGAATCAAAGCTAGTAAAACATAGATTCAAGAAGCTTTAACAATAAAAAAATGAAGATCCAAGTAAAAACTCCAAAAATAAGCCAAACGTTTTTCAAGAAGTGATTCCAAGAACTTGATCAAGATCCAAAAGTACTTCAAATACATAATTGATTAAAGGAAGAGGATGCAATGGAGGTTTAGATCAAGGATTTACAAATTGCAATGCACAATTTGTGAAGCTTTTGGTTATGGAGCTTTTATGAGGGTTTTTAGAATGTGAGAGAAAAGTGAGAGAGAACTTTGAAAATTGAGAAGGAAATGAAATTGTGAGAGTAAGCATGATGAGGTTTGGAGTGAAAATGATTAAATATTATTTAGGTTTGAAATGAAAATGAGGCTTGGAGTGTGGGTTGTAATTAGCTTTGGAATTTGATTTGGAGTTAGCTTTGGAAAGTGGCTTGGAAATGGTTTTAGACCCTTCTCTAAAATGCAAATCAAAATGAATTAATATACAAATTGCTCCAATGCTGAAATTCAAATTCTGTGGAAAAATGCGCACAGGGTAATCGATTAACCAATATGTGTTAATCGATTAACACATTCAAATTTTGAATTCTGGAGCCTTTTGGAGGGAAACCTTGGAAAATTCGTTTTGGCCACTTGTTCTGAGCTTATTTTGCTTCTGAGACTTATCATTTGATATTACCACTAAATAACACCTAAAATAAAATATGAATCCTCTCTGACACTCGAAAGAACCTGATGTAGTGAAAACTGTCTGGTCCTGAAATACTTGGCAAAATAAGTGTCTGAGCCTTTTATACTTGTTGCTGAGCAAAATTTGAAATAAAAAACCATCTGAACCATAAAAATCATCTTGATCTCATGGCTTAGAGATTCAATGTAATGCATGAATGATTATGACCTAAAAGAAACGCACATGTACATGAAACATAAGCAAAAATGAGAGGTTAAATTTTAGTATTTTACGATAACCAATAGTCTATGTTGGACAGTCAAGCTATCTCCCGAAATAAATTTACAATTCAAGCAAATCTTCTTATCAGACCTCCTGATAAGAAAGAGATCTATCTAAGAACATGTTTCCCCCACTTTTATATGCGATAAGATGTTCATCTCTTTTCCTAAACCATGTATTTATTATAGTAAGATCCAAAACAGACAAAAACTCCAAGATGGATTTACCTTCCGCATTCACCTCCCCTATGCCAAACCCCATACACACGCTCTCAAAACCTCTTGCTACACTACCCACATGTCCATTCAGAACCCTTCCTATGAAAAGCTTTTCTCCTTGAAGTATATCATGAAGTAAATCTTCTAAACCCTCCTAAAATTTTACCTTAAGGTGTTATGCCAGCCTAACATAAGGTGTGTAAGCATTAATAACATTAAAAGTGTTTTGTTCCACAACAAATTTTAAGGGCATGATTCGATCTCCTACTCTTTTCACAACCACGATATCCATCTTCCACTCCTTTTCCACAATAATCCATAAACCTTTTTTCGATCTAAAGTTTTCAGTGTACCAAAGCTTAAATCTCAAGTTGTCTAATTCTTTTGTTTTTTTCACTTGTCCACTTAGTTTCTTGTAGGCACATACAATTGATCTTCCTCCTAACCATAACGTTCACTATTTACATAGATTTTCTCGTAAGTGTGCCTATATTCCATGATCCATGACAAATCTTATTCTCATGAAATAACTTCTTTACCCACACAGTTCACGAAAATGTACATTAGGACGATGATGTAATGATCCTTACTCTTTTGATATTATACTTGAGTCATACCTCAAGTTGCTTATGGACACCGATTAAACATTCACATTATTTCGTAGTTGATTAATGTCATAGATATTTGACAAAGTTTCACGTTGGTTGTCAACTGCATAACATAACTCTCTTCTTTTATAAAATAAATTTTTTAAAAATATAATTAATATTTTTGTATATTTTAAAAAGTTAAAGTGTCAAATTTGATAACATATCTAAATATATAATGAATGACATATAAGGTAAGAGTTGTGCTATATTGACACTATATTACCTGCACCGTATACAACATAATTTTATCAAAGCAATTTAAGAGAGACATAGAAATCAAAGACAAGGAAACAATATTAAAAAGACAAAGAGTACTTGTAATTGAATATGAATACGGTGTAGTTGTTACTTTGAGTGTCATCCTATCATTACTCTAAACATAATGCTACATATAAACGTAACAAATACTCATATAGAACATATTCTCTCCATCAGAAATAAAATTGAATAAACGTGTGTTTCACTTTCGTTAATTATCATGTTCTCAAGTTTCAATACCTATATTGTGAATGTAACTTTTTTTTTGTTGGCAAAAACTAAAGTGTGACTTCTGCATGACTGCATAATGCCATCATTTAATATGTAACATATATACTTTTTTTTTTCAATCAAATAAGATTTTATTCATCTATTTTTTATGAACAAAATCATTCATTTGTCATGTTAACAGTTATTTGATTTAGTAATGATTGATATTAAATTTAGGAGGAATAATCACGATACAATTTTCAATTAATACGATCGAGATAGCATTCAAACTACTTAATATCAAAATTAATTTCAAACCGGATTAATCAATTTAGTTTACCGAATACTTGTGGTTAAGAAAAGGTGTTGAGAAAATAATATTACAATGTTACAACATCTATCTACAATGGTGCTTTTTAAATAAGTACATGTTCATTAAGCATCAAGACCAATAAGTACTTCAATATAAGCATCATCACAATAGTACCTTTTTTTGTTGAATCCATTATCTCTATGGTGTAGTAAACAAACAAAAGTACATATATAGACATAATAGTTACCCTAAATTGCTTAAAGTTATTAAGGAAATTCACTTGATCAATTTATTACAGGTACTAATTTGGATGGATATAGCTGGTGTTTATTAAATACTCAAAGAAGCTGACAAAATCAAATTAACACTCTTTATGAGAAGTTAATAATAATAATAATAATAAATGACTTATTTATAAAACTCTGGATGCAAGTAACTAATTGTAATTGAGTTGTCTTTACCCTGTTCAACAATCTCACACAAATTTAATGTTCTTGACCGGCCAAGAATGGATAACACACTTTAAAACTCAATACCTCAAAAATAATCTCATAAAATTATCATAGAAGTTTTGCAGAAACATCTGATTGCAGCATAGACAAGGACATTAATAATTATTTATTTTGATAAGAAAACTTTATTTCACCAATAAGAGAACCTAAGAGAAACTTCAACATATATCTTAAGTTCTTACAAAGAAGCCCAAATGCTTCATTTTCTTTGATACATTTTATGCAATTAGCATAAACAAACTCCAAAGCAAAGAAGCACAAATTACATAAAACATAAAACCATACAATTCACAAGGAAACACCAACACATCATGGAGATGGAGGCCAATACATTGCAGCATCTTCAATCCCTCCTTCATAAACCCTAAACTCGAGCTCGTCGATCCTTCCATCATGATACCACATTCCGTCATCGCTCTCATCATCATAGAAATCATACTCGTCCATATCGCTATCATCATACTCCGAGTCAGAAGAATCAGAGATATCCGAGCATTCCTCCCTCTCGTAATAGCCTGAAACTTGCGGCCCTAAAACGTTAAGTTTCGGAAATCCCTGCTTCACGTACATGTCGTCGAGTTTCACACCCCAACAGCCTCGCAAATCCAAATGTTCGAGGTTAGGACAGAGCGAGAGGATTTGGTAAACACCTTCATTTGTGATCAGATTGTAAGTCATTTCGAGACTTTTCAGCTTTGGCATAGTCGAGGCAACTGCAAATGCTTCAGCGTCTTCTAAGGGCTTTCCAGATGTGTCTAAGGGATGCATATTACGACAGAAAACTTCTAAGCGTTTGCAGTTCTTGCCGATTGTCTCTATAGCGTTGCTACCGATTCTGATGCAGTAGCTCAAATCTAAGATGCAAATCATTGAAAGCTTTCTGGTCATCTGTTCCACTGCAAAATCATTCACATCGCATCTCGGAAGGCGCAAATTTTTTAGAGATCCAGCACTTGCAAAAGAAATAAAATACATAAGTAAAATTCGGAAAGACTTGTCGAAACATAAGTATTTTGTCGAAAATCCAGTTAATCAATACCAAATTTAGTTAAACAGAAGTTCGATTTTGATACCGAAAACATCATAATGTAATCAATGGAAGATAGCACTACTTCGGTGTTTAAAGAAACAATACCAGCATTTATACAGTAGTATATATCATACACAAATTAAAGCACAAAAACAGAAGAAAATACAAAATCGAAGGCACATTCATAACTACTGATCAATTTAATTGCAAGCGAGTTTGAAGTAATTGAATTGATCTATATCGGCAAGTTTTTCAATGAAACAAAAATCTACATTTTCAATCAAACAAAAATCAATCTAAAACTCTCAATTGTATCTCGAATGAAACCAAACAAAGTAAAAACAAGTATATATCCTTACTTTTCAGCAATGAAGGTGAAAATTCTTTCAGTCTGGAGACCAGAAGCACAGAGTTTCCGGATCGATCCAGAGCTTCTAGTAATGAGCATCTCAACCATCCTCTCACTGTGGCTAGCCTCGCAGCGAGTACACCAGTCATAAATGTCTATCTCTTGCCAGCAGTAAGGTCCATTAACAGCACTAGCCCACGATTTGCAGACCCTCGGAATCACAGTCAATCTTTCCCGGAGCGGAAGTTTGGTGAATATCACCCCTAAAGTATCCGGAATCAATTCGTCCCAACGACGAATATCAGCAGTAGCCACTTCCATTTTCCTGCAAAACAAGATTCTGCAACATTGGTATAACTGAAAAATTAAAATCTCATAAAAATAAGAGCAAATAGTTCAAACAATACACCACACAAAAATCATAACATTCAATGAATTCATGAACAAACTAAACCCTCTCACAAACCTAAAATTTTCAATAGCTAAAATCTTGAACAATTATAAGATAATAATTCATTTTTGCAGCTTTACATGTTCAACTTACACACAATCTAAATAAGGTTAAAAACACAGAAATGACAGAACATGAAAAAAATAATAATCTTCCAATTACAGAATAACAAATCTAGAAAAAATAAAAACAACCCAGATCGAAATTTCCAATTTTTCCCACTTTTTATCAGTTTCCAAACCACAAGAGAAGAAAGAAAAAACCACCAACAAAAAAAAAATAAAAAAGAACAAAACTTTAGTAATTTACCAGTCCAAATCCTTATGCAGTGATGAAGAGTGTCTTCACGAACCTGAATTAAGGAAACAAAAACCGAATAATCCGGCACAGGTGCAGGAAAAAAGATAGAACAAGTGAGAAAAAGTAACAAAGACACAAATTCAACTACCACCAACAACCCTTAATTTCAAATCAATGCAACAAGAAAAAAAGAATATTTTTTTATCATTTTACTTATGAAAAGTAAGCTAGAGTTGTAGAGTAGAGTATATAGTCTCTAGAGAGAGAAAGAGATAGAGAGAGAGTTTTGGAAAAGAAAAGAAATGAGAGGAGGAAGAGGAATACCTCAGATGCAGAAAATATCGGCTTTTTTTACTGCCACACACTACACTCTCATCTCACAGTACTCAGAAACACACACAGAGTCAAAAAAACTTTGGCAAAAAGTCATAAAAAGTACAGTGTTCTATTTTCAAGAGACACTGATTTGTGATTTTATGTGTTTTGGAAAATTAACACTAACTCACTTGGTTTAAATAGTGCACTGATTTACATTTTGTCAAAGTGAAATTTTAGTTTTTTGGTATTAAATTTATGTTTCTTAAATGTTATTTGATTCTAGTCAAAAAGAGGGTTTTGGTATTTAATAAAATTAAATGGTTACTTTTCTTTTTGGATTACCATATTGCTCACTTGTCTTATAGGATTGGTCACTTTATTGTTTTTACAAATATGAAAAATATAATTAATTTTATATTAAAAATCTACTTATAAATTTTTTATGAAATTGTTATTTATTAAAAGTATGTAAAAGATAAAATTGAAAAGGAGAGTAATAAATATTTAAATTATAATTAATAAATAATATTAATAATTTATTGATAGTTTAAAATGAATATAGTTTAGTAGATATTTTATTTTTAATGTGACAAAAATATAACCGAGGTTTGTGTATGAGTGAAAATTTCTAGTTTCATTTAGAAATGATTGATATCTTAAAAAAAAAAATCTATTGAACATGCAAGATCTTACAACTCAATAAACATAATATTATTTGCATGAACATAATATTAAATACTTCTTAACTAGTTTATACCCGACAAAGTGCCCAAAATAATAGAATATTTTTCTCCTCTAATAGTATTAAGATTTAAATGTATTTTTTGTTCAAGTTGATGTTTTTTAATTTTTAATCATTCTATTTTAAAAATTATCTTTTTGATTCCTAAATTTTAATTCTCTTGTGAATTTTATGTTCCCCTCCAATTGAGTGTAAGCCTTTCTTGTGAATTTTATGTCCCCATCCAATTGAGTATAGTGTAGGTCATTTATGACTCTGCAACATGTGGTGCTAGAGAGGAAGGGACTTCTTCGATCACACTTTTTTTTTATAAAGAAAGAAATATATTAAAGAGAGCACAAGGGGTGTTCAACCCTTAACAACATAGGATACAAAACGTACAGGAAAAAAGAGAAAAACAAGAGAATAAAATCTATATCAAACTAAATAAGTCGACGGATTGTTTTCCCACACCGCCGTATCCACAACAATTCGACCTCTAAATTTGGCAATCAACCAATCCCTTGAAACAAAAATTACTTTCTTCAAAATGTCGATCTCTTCCAACCTCCCTTCTTCAAAAATGATGGAATTTATCGTTGTCCATAACACCCAACAAACCGCTAACCAAAGACAACAATGAAAGTCGACCATAAATTTGCTATTATAGAGTTTCTTGGATTGGAAGAACAAAGTGATTAACGAGGTTTGATCCCCGCAAGATTCAATATGGAGCCAATGGCAAAGTCTCTCCCAAATCAAATTGGCAACATCACGGGAGTAGAGAAGATGGAATAGAGTTTCATCGGCATTGAAACAAAGCGGACAAGCGGAATCGGAAAAGAAAATACCTCGTCTCTCAAGATTCAACTTTGTTGGAAGCCTATTCAAGAAGCATCTCCACCCAAAAAATTGAATACTACTCGGAGCCTTAGATCTCCAAGTATCTGATAGACCTTTAAGAATTAGGACATCATAATCTGTGCGCTCCGTAGCAGGTTTCGAAAGCAAATTGTAACAGCTTGCAGTTGAGAAACCTTCGACATCCAACTTCCAGGAAAACTGATCGACTCCCTGCCGCAAAGGTTGGACATTCTGGATCTGCACCAACAACCGAGAAAACTGATCAACGGGCTGACCGGACAACGAGTTACAGCTCTCCGGAAATTTCCAAAACCAAGAATCACCAAGCCACACTCCCATCTTCAGAATGTTAGTTGTACCTGCATTGCAAAGAGAAAAAATTTCTGGAAAAACATTAGCAAGCAGTTCCGAACCAAGCCACGAATGCTGACAAAAATCGATAGCATTCCCAACTCCAAGTTTCTCGCAAACGGCTTCATTGAACCAATTAACCTCCATATTAGGAACCAATCCCAATGCCACAAATATCCCTCCACCACAAAGATTGCTTTCGCGTCACCGTACTTGACTCACGAGAATTTGACAGAATGTTAAGCTGCGGATTTCCGTATCTTTCCTTTAATAAACCAGCCCACAGACAATCATCATCCACTAACACACGCCAAAGCCATTTGCTAAGAAGCGCTACGTTAAACCTCCCGACATGCTTAACCCCGAGCCCCCCTTTCTTCTTGTCCTTGCAAATGACATCCCAGCTTATCCAACAAACCTTTTTAACCCCATCTGAACCTCCCCAAAGGAACCTCCGCTGAATGGAAATTAATTCCTGCACCACGACTTTAGGAGCCTTGAAAAAAGACAGATAATAAATCAGAATATTTGATAAAACCGCATTCAACATAGTAACTCTCCCGGCTAGGGAAAGGTTATTGCTATGCCATTTAGAAATCCTCTTCCGCATAATGGGATTCCAAGTACTCTTCCTACGATGATTTGCTCTAACCGGTAAACCCAAGATAATAAACAGGATGGTACCAATCTTGCACGCAAAGAAGTGAGCGGTAGCTTGCAAAAAACCAGCATCAATATTAACTCCATAAACCCAAATTTTATTAAGATTTAAGCTAAGGCTAGAAGCCAATTGGAACCCTCGAAGAATGGCTTTCAAAGTCCACAGATTTTCCCACTTTCCGTCACAAATAATTACCGTATCGTCTGCGAACTGCAACAACTCAAAACAAACCGACTCACCAACTTTAAAGCCACAAAAATGATTCGAAGTAACTGCATTTCGCATCAGCCCCGCTAGACCTTCAGCTGCTATTAGAAAAAGGAAAGGGGATAGCGGAGCACCTTGACGAATCCCTCTACGAACCACAAAATCCTCTGAAGGACTACCATTAATAAGGATTGACATGGAGTTGTTGAAGATCAATCCATTCATCCAAAGTAACCACCTAGTCCCGAAGCCCATCCGCCGTAAGATGTTTCTCAAATACTCCCAAGAAATACAGTCAAACACCTTTGAAAAATCAGCCTTCATAAGCAAACAATCCTTCTTATTGTGCCTTGCAAAGTCCATAACTTCATTAACCACCAAAATACCATCTTGCATTTGTCTTCCTGCCAAGAAAGCCGTTTGCGATTTCAAAATTAACTTATTCATAACGCTTTTGATTCGATTTTCCAAGGTCTTGGATAAAATCCTATAAAGACTACTGTCGCTCCCTGGATTTCCATCCTGGTACAAACGTGAAAGTGGCGCAGAAAGAGGTAGAGTCGCCAACCAGGCATTTTTATCCCGAAGGAACGGGAATGGTAATGCTGCACAAACCAGAAGAAAAGAAAAGGAAGGACACATGTCCTGTGAACCAAAGAGACTGGGTTTGGGAGTCGGTTACGACCTGGGAAGGTATTAGCACCCCAGATTGTCTTCCGTACCCGACGGGATCCACGCTTGCAAAGGAACTATTTCAAAGGGTGAAAGAATTAAGGCTGCTGCAAAAAGAAAGGTCTGAAACTGAAAAAGGAACTGAGAAAGAAAACAAAGAGGAAAAATGTAGGGAAAATAAGTATTGTTCTCGAACGGGCCCTACCCTGCTGCCTACGTACCTCACTGGAGATGAGGATCAGAGTCGCCGTAGTTCCCCTAACTAGGGGTGGAAAAGATTGCTTGTGAATTAAGGCTTGAACTGCCTATGTCAATGCTCAGGTGTTGCAGGCTCGGACGACGAGTGCGTAACCGTCTTGCAAAGTGACAAGTAGGAGCAAGTTCGTACGTAAAGAGTGAATGAGGTGAGAAGAGAATTTCCGAAGGAGAGACTCTTATTGTTTGTTGGTGTTTTTTAGAAGTCTTTTAGAGTGTGGCACAAGGAAGTGTAGGAAAATCCCTCTCTAAGGACATGTCCTTATTACCACATCCCAAAATAGAATGAGTAACAAGTCCATCAAGAATGAGGAAGATCCTTAAACTTGTTTCCTAAGATTAGGATTTAAATTCACTAACTTGTTTGTATTATTAAGTATTTTTGTGTATTAAAGTGAAGAAGTGTTTTTTATCTTTTCTTTGAGAGTATGACAAAAGGGAAGGTCAACTCAACTATTATTAATGTTTTTATTTTATTTTGTATGAAGATGAGAAAGAGAGCACTAAAAGGATCTCAAAGGTAAAAACTAAAGGGGAAGTCTAATCCTAAAGTTATCATGCAAAGGTGGTCCTAAGGTTAGTGAGGTTTAAACTATCCTAAGAAAGAAGAAGAAGAGAAAAGAAGAAAAAGAGAGGAAGAGAGTTAGAGAACAACATACTCCTCTGAAGGAGATAAGTTGCTTCTAAAGGGGGAAAGAGAGAAGAGTTGAATCATAAGATGGCATAAGGCACATCAACAATCACAAGATAGAAAGCAAAGTAAGAGAGGAGATGAAGAATTGAAATGTGGATAACATCCACACTTCACTTACCATGAGCCCCTGAAATGGTTAGTACACACTTAAATGAACAAACTTGAACCAAATGAAGTGTAAACAAACCAAAAAATCAACTCTACTCACAAAAACCAGAAGCAAAGGAATCCACTCATCACACTAATTCTCACCAATCAAAACAAATCAAACAAGAGTTAAAGCACACAAACCAAATCCAAGCTTCACAAGTTCTTATGAAGAAACAAAACACAAACGAAGTACAAAAGGATCAAGCAAGTTAGACAAGCATTATACATCTCAAGACCAGAACCTAATCATGTTAAAATGTTCCTAAAAAGCATGAACAATCATAGGGAAGAAGCATACCAAACTCAAACATAAACATCATGAAGGGCAAATGAATAAAGAAGGTGAGGTGAACATGCATACATTTGTGAGAAACTTCAAAGACAAGTAACACAAAAAATTTCAAAGCACAAACACCAATCAAGGACCAGGGATCTATCCTCATACAAAAAGAGCTCTAAATATCCTATAGGAGTTGGCACAAGTGCCCTCCTAGCCTAAGAACTAAGCATGTGACAAGAAAAGGTAAAAACTAGGGCAAGCACCTATGAAAAATCAAATCAAATCAAAAACTCATTCAAAAATCCTACAATTAAGCACAAATGTTCATTAATCGTGTGATAACATCATACCAAAAGAACAAGATTAGAATCAAAAGCAAACTAGGTCAAAGGACCTCATGAACACAAACTAGGGTTTTGAAACTTCATGCTCAAGTAACATATCAAACATATTCATGCAAGCTTCTAAATATGAGAGGAAAAATGAAGAATAAAGTAGATGTGAATATGAACCAAACACAAAAAGAACCAATTCAAAACTCAAATTAATGATCAAGATAGAAAATCCAGAAGTCAGCATGCATTTAAAGTGAATTAAAAACAAATAATAGAATCAAGAATTAATTTCTACGTGGAAAATAAAAATAAATGAAAAATGAAAATATCAAAAATTAGAGAAAACTAAAAGGACCAGTCATGATTTATTTAGAAGTTTAGGAAGCCTATTACTATTTTTTAAAATTAAAAATCAAATAGAAAACAAAATGAAATAAAAAAAATATGAAACTAAACCAGGGGTGCATCTAGCAAGTAGATTCAGTTCAATTACAATGGGCCAGTCAAACAGGGGGTGCGCATATCATTCCAAGCCCAAGGATCCAGCGTGTTCTCACAAAATTTATGGTGGAATTTCAATTAATCAAGAAAAATAACAAGCCATCAGATCAATCTCACGCATGCAAAAAGGTCAATGGATTCACCAAGTCAAACAGATCAAGCAATGCTAGGGCGCGTACATGATAGTTACAATAGGCTAGCAAACACAGTGCATTATTATGAGAAATAAAATCATGTGAGAGAGAGGGGCTCCCATTTTAATGCGTTGGCAAAGCATCAACCCTCCAGATCAACAGATCCAACGCTCACAACATCATCTCCTACATCCAACTGATTTCCAGAATCCGGTGACCGGAGCTAGGGCTCCGTCACCGGAAAATTCATGTCCAAGAACAAAAGTATACAGAAATAACTCAAACACTCCAGATCACATAAATCAATCATGCTGAGCGCAAATATGTCATTATATTTTACATTAGGTTAACAAACAAAGCAAATCGAAGACAAACATATTAATGCATCAAACTGAAATTCAACCATACATGCTCAATTCTCAACCAAAATCAAAACAAATCATATCAACATGATCAGTGGAACAAGTAGAACATAATGCACACAATTAAAACCAAATCTAGATCTACGAATTTGAAGCTAACCTGAAACTTGCAGAACTCAAATTAGATCTTGAAAATCCTTCTCCAGCTGCAGATCAACCTCTTCTACCCTCTCCTTGCAAAATAAATGCAAGAGAGACATTGGATTGCTCTAGATCTTGAATTTTGAACTGAACTGCACCACTCTTGCACTTGATGAAATTTGAGGATTCAACTCTAATCAATGGTTGATTTATGATCCATGAAGTTAGAGGAGCAAGAATATGTGATTGTTTTGTGAAATGGGTGAGAGAATTAGAGGATTCGAAGAGAAGAGCAAAAATGAAAGATAATTGAGAATGATGAAATGGTGGTGATCCTCAGAAAAATGGAAACCCTAGCTGCTTATATATGATGCCAATAATCAGTGATGCAAGAATGAGAGGGAATGCACATGAGGAATGAGTGAGAGGAGGGAATTTGCAAAATGGCAAAACTTGTGTGATGGAATGATTTATGCGTGCCCTTCCTCTCTCATGCACATGTTCAGCCTCAAATCCACTCACTAATGCCAATTAAATCGATCTCAGCCCTTAGATGTGAATGTACTATGCTTGGGATGATAATTTGCATTTTTGCATTTTGTGTTATTCCTCTTTGTTCACGCACGATTTTTGATCTTTTTCTTGAGCCAAATGGTCTTTGGGCAATGCAATGTGATAATGTGACCTTACTTTGTCCATAGAACAATTTGCAAACAAGATATGAGACCTTTCGCACATTGGTAGAAAGTTGATTTTTAAGTAAAACCCTAAAATCAAGTGAACTTCCATTGGCTATAAATTTCAAACCATGAAGGCTATGAACATGTTCTTGTACTTTTTGGAAATGGGAGACAATTTCCTACAACTTTCATGTTCAAAGAATTTCCATTTGAGATCATTTTGGTCATGAAAGGATGCTTTGAAGATTAGGGTAAAAGTTACTAAATTTGGAAAGTTAGTTACATGCCATTTTTCCAAAAATAGAAAGCCTTGCAAAAACCCTAGATTCTTGACTTTTGACTTTGCCAAACCTCTTTTATGACCTTAAGAACATCCCTTGGCTTGAAAAATGGGATTGGAATCCTTGCATTGTCACAATTGACTTTTCAAATAATCAGTTTGACCAATTTCTTCTTATGCAAGCAACTGATGAATTGACTGCCTTCCTCAATGAGTTTTCTTACCAAATTTCATCCATAGCATTCACATATCATATGAATGACTTTGCCCACATGAAATGGTGTAGGAGCTTGCCCCTTCTTTGATCATCTGATAATCTCCAAACCTTCTGGGCTCTTGTAAAGGACCTTGAGATTGTATATGGCATGTAGGCACCTCATGGGACTTGGGCAATGTCACTTATCTTCTTGATTTGACTTGTAAGGCTTCAAAGGCACCAATGACTGATCATATGCCTAATGCTAGTACATGAGAATGATATGCTTCATCTTTCTATGCAAAAATGCTAAGGATATGACATGTTTATGATGATTATGATATGATGATGATGCTAGAAAGAAGAGGGCAAATTTGGGGTGTTACAGCTGCCCCTATTCAAGCAACTATTAATCTGAAAAGGATGATAGCGCGGCTATCGACCATTCAAGATAAACTGTGGTTGAATACCAAGAAGACCTGAAATTTGCACTTTGCTGGAGAATTCAGAAATGGGAAATAACCCCAACCAAATAACACTCTGGATAACTGAAGTGAAGACAAAGTAGACAAGCTCCTTCCAAATTGAATTGTTACGCCGGATAAGAAAAACTTAGACATACGAGTCTTTTCAAGCAAACATGTTACGCCAGGAACTGGACATACGAGTCCTCTTCAAGTAAACCTGTTACGCCAGGAACTGGACATACGAGCCCTCTTCAAATAAACCTGTTATGCCAGGAACTGGACATACGAGCCCTCTTCATACATTTTACAAAAAAAATATATGACTTGAGATAGACGAACCTCCTTCGGATAACCTGTTATGCTAGGAACGGTGATGCACTTAAGTCTGTGGGATAAACATGCATAATCAGGATAGACAAACCCTCATCATATATCCTCCGTAGATATATGGTCTAAGACAGATGAGTCTTCTTCAGATAACCTATTATGCCAGGTGAGACATTAGGATTGGACGAACCCTCTTCACAAATCTTGCATAGATAAGTGGTGTCTGAGACAGACGAACCTCCTTCGGATAACCTGTTACACCAGGACCGATAACCATTTTGACGTTTAATCCCACCGTTAAGACCTCAAACCTCTTCAATACAGACGAATATTGGATGATCATCAAGAGAACACAGACGAGTGCCATAAGTCAATGATATAAATGAATATCAGACGACGATCTAAGAAATGCAGACGAGCGCTTCAAGCAATGATACAGACGAATATCAACCACTGATACAGATGAATACCAGAAATCCAACACAGACGAGCATTCGGAGTAACAATACAGACGAGTACCAAAGTGATTATCAAATCAACACATATGGATATAAACCAACACAGACGAGTGTGGAGGATGATACAGACGAGTATCCAAACAATGCAAACTAGCTTCAAACAAATAACAAACACAGACGAGTGCTGGGGAATGCAGACGAGCAAAAGCAAAGTGCCCTGATTGGCAGTAAAATCTCAATTCTGCAGGGGAGAACAAGGTCAAGATACTTTGACACTTATCTCTGGTTAGGGGTATGAACAACTGTCAGTGTTCTCACATTAGCCAAAAATAAATTGGCGACTTCTCTGAGGAATATTTCAATGGAGTAAGTGAATCCCAAACATGAACTCTGTGGGGAAATCAGGCGTTCATCTGCCTACTGGGAATACTTCACTTGTGGAAAAATAATCCGCTTGGGGATGAAAGCTCTTCAATTAGCCTTGGAATTCTGTTGGGGATTCCACCTGCTCTAACTCAGCTGGGGAACATTCTCTGCTTGGGGAAATATAACACCATCCTGCAAAACCTGTAACAACAATATACACACATGTGCCCCGGGGACTTGCATGGTATGATCTGTTCATCCATTGTCACCCGACACTCAAAGATAGTTTTAAATGTTTCCCTGTCGTGTCATTTTTTTTTATAGAAAATCACCATGTTTCAAATGTAATGTTCTTTTTTATCAAAAACTCAGGACATTTTTGCAAACAAAATGAACAAAACACAACACCTCTTTTGACTGAATATTCATTTATTGAGAGGCCTCTGAATAGGAAAAGTTTACATCAAGAAGCAACTACCTGGAAAGAGGTAGCTACCATAAAATTGAGAAAAGAAACTATCCTAATGGCAATGTACGCGACATTCCAATGAGTTTCCTTCCTGCTATGACCAACATGTCTTCAAGACTTTCCATTCTTGCCTTTGCCTTCTGAAGAAGAAGAGGGAACTGATTCCTACCCTTCCGATATTTCCAAGCTGTTTGAAACGGTGATTTGGTTCAGATTACCCGGATCGCAGTTGTTCGCTTATTCCCTTGTTTTGCGTGGATAGCCCTTTCGGGTTTTCAATCCACTGGGATACCCTTTTTTGCCTGAGCTGGCCAATGTGGCTTTTCAACTCAGCGGGTGTACATTTTTTTATTTCTTTTCCCTAATTTTTGCCCGAGCTTTTTATTTTGTTTTTTAGCTTGTCAGGATGCTCCTTTCTTGCCTGGACTTTAATTCTGTTTTTGTGTCCAGCGGGTCTTTTATGCGAAGTATTTTTTAACGGTGTCCGAGTTAACATGGGATTGGAAATCTTCTCCATCCATAGTAGTGACCATCAGTGCCCCACCCGAGAAAACTTTCTTTACTATGAATGGGCCTTCGTAATTTTGGGTCCACTTGCCCCTGTGATCTGAACCTGGAGGAATGATCCTTTTGAGTACAAGCTCGCCTACTTGATACTCTCGAGTACGTACTCGTTGGTCGAAAGCTTGCTTCATTCTCCTCTGATAAAGTTGACCATGACAGATAGCCGCTAATCTCTTTTCCTCAATTAGGCACAGCTGATTATATCAAGCACGTACCCACTCAGCCTCATCAAGCTTCACATCCATCATTACACGTAAAGAAGGAATTTCTAACTCAACAGGCAAGACTGCCTCCATGCCATATAGCAGGGAGAAAGGAGTTTCCCCTGTTGACGTCCTGACTGACGTTTGGTACCCATGCAGCGTGAATGGTAACATCTCATGCCAATCTTTGTATGTGACAACCATCTTCTGCACAATCTTCTTAATGTTCTTATTAGCTGCCTCTACCGTGCCATTCATCTTTGGCCGGTAAGGAGAAAAATTGTGATGCTGAATCTTGAAATCCCGACACAGCTCTACCATCATCTTGTTGTTCAAATTGGAACCATTATCAATAATGATTCGCTCGGGCACTCCGTATCTACAAATGATGTCTCTCTTCAGAAATATGGCTACCACTTGGCGAGTGACATTGGCATAAGATGCCGCTTCAACCCACTTGGTGAAGTAATCAATTGCGACCAAGATGAAGAAATGACCATTTGAAGTAGTAGGCTCTATCTTCCCGATCATATCAATGCCCCACATAGAAAAGGGCCAAGGAGATGACATGACATTGAGCGGACTTGGAGGAACATGCACCTTGTCTGCATATATCTGGCATTTGTGGCACTTATGGGCATACGAACAACAATCTGCATCCATTGTTAGCCAATAGTACCCTGATCTAAATAACTTCTTAGCCATTTCATGTCCCCCTGCATGAGTACCGAAGGATCCCTCGTGGACTTCCTGCATTAACAGGCCTCCTTGGTGTCTATCCACGCATCTGAGCAAGACCATGTCAAAGTTCCTCTTATACAGAACTACGTCTGCATTCAAGAAGAAGCTAGAAGCAAGTCGTCTCAAGGTTTTCTTGTCGTTGGATGATGCCCTAGCTGGGTATTCTTGTTTTTCTAGGAAAAGCTTGATATCAAAGTACCAAGGTTTCTCATCAGACACTGCGTCTACAGAGAAAGCTTAAGCTGGTGCGTCAAGCCTGGAAATGTCAATTCTGGGCACATAGTTCCAACACAAGACTTTAATGGACGAAGAAAGAGTGGCCAATGCATTGGCAAATTGATTCTCATCTCGTGGTATATATTGAAGCTTAACCGTTGTGAAGAACGTCAATAGTCTTCTGGCATAATACCTATAAGGAATTAAGTGTTCTTGATGTGTATACCACTCTCCGGTAATCTGGTTGATAACGAGAGATGAATCTCTGAATATATCGAGGGTCTTAACCCAAAGATTAATAGCCTCCTCTATTTCCATTATGCACACCTCGTACTTCGCTTCATTGTTGGTGCAGCTAGAAGTAATTCTGGCAGCGAAGGGAAAATGAACACCTTCGAGAGTGATAAGAATAACACCAACTCCACATCCATTGATATTGACTGCCCTATCAAACATCAACTTCCATTTGGATTCAGGGTCAGGTCCCTCCTCCGAAAGTAGTTCCTCGCAATCTTTTGCCTTGAGGTACATGATGTCCTCATTAGGGAAATCAAACTTCATTAGTTGATAGTCGTCTTCAAGTGGTTGCTGTGCAAGATGATCTGACAATACACTCCCTTTGATGGCTTTCTGGGAAGTATATAGTATTTCATACTCTGTCAATATCATTTGCCACCTTGCAACCCTTCCGGTTAATGATGGTTTCTCGAAAAAATACTTGACAGGGTCCATTTTTGAGATTAGCAATGTAGTGTGAGTCAACATGTACTGTCTCAGTCGGCGAGCAACCCATGCCAAAGCGCAACAAGTTTTCTCAAGCAGTGAATAACTGGATTCACAGTCGGTAAACTTTTTGCTAAGATAACAAATAGCATGCTCTTTTCGACCAAACTCGTCATGTTGGCCTAGAACACACCCCATCGACCCTTCTAACACAGTCAAGTACATGATAAGTGGCCGTCCTGGAACTGGAGGCATTAGGATTGGAGGTTCCTGCAAATATTCTTTTATCTTTTCAAAGGCTCTTTGACAGTCCTCATTCCACCTGACCGTTTGTTCTTTTCTTAACAATTTGAAGATTGGTTCGCATGTGGCAGTTAGATGAGATATAAACCGAGAAATGTAGTTCAATCTCCCTAAAAACCTACACACTTCTTTTTCTGTTCTTGGTGCAGGCATGTCTTGTATTGCTTTTAATTTTGCAGGATCTACCTCAATCCCCCTTTGGCTAACAATAAAACCCAACAATTTACTGGAACGCACTCCAAAAGTGCACTTGTTTGGATTCAACCTCAATCTATACTCTATCAACCTTTCAAACAACTTTTTGAGATTCACCAGGTGTTCTTCTTCGTCCCGGGACTTGGAAATCATATCGTCCACATAGCACTCAATTTCCTTGTGTATCATATTGTGGAACAAAGTTACCATAGCCCGTTGATACGTTGCCCCGACATTCTTCAACCCAAAGGGAATAACCTTATAACAGAATGTACCCCACGGGGTAATGAACGTCGTTTTCTCCATGTCTTCCGGTGCCATCTTAATCTGATTGTACCCAGAAAAGCTATCCATGAAAGAAAATACCGAAAACTGAGCGATGTTATCTACCAGCACATCAATGTGAGGTAATGGAAAGTCATCCTTTGGACTTGCTCTGTTTAGATCTCGATAATCGACGTACATTCGGACCTTTCCATCCTTCTTTGGTACAGGCACAATGTTAGCTACCCAAGGTGGGTAACTAGTTACGGCAAGTCTGTCGTACCTCGAAAAATACGATCCTCGTGCCGACCGCGGAACAGATGGAAATAACAGAGTCGCCACCTAATTCTATTTATTCTAATGAAAGAAAAGAAAGATATAGATAAAACCTAATAAAGAAAGATGGATAGAACAAGGTCATCGAAACCAAATTCTACGTTCGGGAGTCGGTTACATAAGGAGAAGGTATTAACACCCCTTACGTCCGTTGTACTCAACGGGAACCTCTTAGTTTAACTTGCGCTTAAATGTTAACTTATGCTTTCTGTTTTCTTCGACTAAAATAAATGTGAACGATTCTAATTTAAGGTTACGAGAAATGGGTGATTTTATTCCTAGGGTGCTCGGCAGGGAGTAAGATCCATGTGCCTACGTATTCCCTTGTGCAATGGGAAAGTTAGAGCCTCGTAGTTCGTGGTTCTAAGGTTTGGTTGTTTTTTAACGAACGATTATTTAAACCGCATTCTAACTGCTAAGCGTTGGCTTATCTGCTCGCGATAGGAGGCTGAAGCGCTAGCTTGTTTTGCAGATATAGAAAGGATTTAAACAGTTCTTTTTTAAAAGATGTTTGATCTAGTTAGGGTTTTTAAGAATGAAAGGGTAAATAAACTGCGTCCTGAGGGGCGGGCCTCAGGAGAGTTTATTCGAGAATTCGAGGAATGCTAGACTCCAGAATTCAATTCTTTCATTATTCGATATGTGGATTAAACATTTTAATTATGGAAGGTCGAATGAACCACGTCTCGTGGGGCGAGCCTCAGGAGCGTTCATTCAAGAATTCGAGGAATGCTAGACTCCAGAATTCAATTCTTCCGTTAATAGTTTGATTAAAAATACTTGATTAGCTCGATGGCGGTGCATAATGCGAACAAATTATAAGGAAGAGTTCTAATGGAGATTAATCGATTAATTTATGAACGAGATAAAAAGCGATAAATATGGGAATAAAATATAATAAATAAAATTTGAATTTCTAAGAAATAAATAAAACGGTCTCATATTGATTTAAATAACGTCGATTTGTTAGAATCGAATATTTAAATCGTTTATTATATCATCGACCATAATAAAATAAAATAATGAGAAAATAATGAAATTGGTATCAATTTAATTGATAACGTCGATTAAATAATCGAATATCTCATTTTATCATTAACCGAATAATAAAATAAAATAACGGATAAAAATAATGAAATCGGTCTCAATTTAATGGATAACGTCGATTAAATAATCGAATATCTCATTCTATCATTAACCGAATAATAAAATACAATAGTGAATAAGATAATAAAATCGGTCTCAATTTAATGGATAACGTCGATTAAATAATCGAATATCTCATTTTATCATTAACCGAATAAATCGAATAATCGATTAAATAATAGCGAAAAATAAGAGTGGCCTCATAACGGTTTAGATAACGTCGATTGGAAAAGTCGAATATCGATAAACCATAATTATATCATAGGCCTAAAATAATAAATTGATCAAAATATATTTAAGCATGAAAATCCATAAAAACATAACTAGAAATAATCTAAATAAAAATCAACTAGTAAAAATAAATAAAACAAATAACAATAAATAAATAAATAAAATACAAGAAAGATGGGGGTTGCACAATAATGTGGTGTACACTTAGCAGTCCATCTAGGCCATCCTAAACATAAAACTGGGCGAAGGCCCACCCACCTCAGTCCAAATCAAACAGATCCGGGTCAATAAGAACCCAATTTACAGTAACCAATTGACCCAACCCTTAATGGCTTCATCGGTCCATATCATTTCCCAAAAGAAACATTAATTATACTGACACTAAAGGAAAATAAAGGAAACATCGAGCAATGAAACATCAGATTTTTTTTGGGAAAACCAATTATCAACAGTAAACAAGACAAACAACATAAACACGCATCATATTCTCTCAAACGACACATTCCTTTCATGGAACTCAATCTCTCTGCTTCTCTCACAAAAAATAACAAATCTAACATCACCTCAAATAGAAAGCTTAGAGGAAACCCACCGTCCAAAATCGATTTCGGCGACGGCCAGGGCTAGTTTGCGAACCCGCAACGACTACTTTGTTTCGATTTCACTGCTTCCGTTTCGGTTCGTGAATTTGCGTCTTGCGGTGACTCTGTGATACGTTAATGGTTTTGGTTTTGAACGAACAGAAATAGTGGTTTACGGAGGTTCGCTCACACTCGCGGTCATTTGTGAATCGGTTCACGGTATTGCTCAGTTTTGTGTTTGTTTGCTCTTACGGCTGAGTTTATGGTATGATGATGTTTTCGTTTGTGTTTAATTTCAGATTCTCATTGTTTCCCTTTTTTTTGGTTCTGTGAGGTTGATTGGGATTGAAATTCACATAGGGATACTAGGGTTTTCTGTGGGTCTCTATGTATTTCCTTGGGTTTTTTCTGGTGTGTCTAATCCCCTTTGCTCATCGCAGAATGATAATGGTTTTATAGAGAAATAATGTGTGATGCTCATACATGTGAGGATGAGGATTTGAAGAGAATCATCACGTGAGTGAGTTGTGAATCATTTGCGGACCGTTAGAAACGATTTTTTCTCTGGATGTGTGGGGACCTCAGGTGGTGAATCACCAATCTTTATTGTTTGTAGTGTCTTCTAGAAGGAGGTGGTCCCCCCTGTGAATTTCTCATTGATTTTTTTACTACTACAAAACTTACCATTCTCTTGTTGTAGATTACTGATATGTTACACAAACTGGTTTTTTTTTATACCCGCAGCAAAATCCCTTTTATCTAACATGACTAAGTTATAACTTCATGTGGCATTAGGATACCTTATTATATTTCGACGCTCACTTGATGTGCCTATTATGACAGGTCTTGTGTGGTTACCATCCTTCTGGGAGCTGGAGATTGATGCTTTTCGCGACTACACTTTCTTCAATTTTCTTGGTAAGGTGAACTTGGAGTAGATGTATTCATGAAGATCTAGGAGTGCTTGGAATAGGAACCTCCTGCAAGTTGGCGTCGATTTAGGAATAACTGGAACTTGATTCTATCATTCCTGTTACCATATTTTTTGTGTATTCCTATCTTTTGAATGTGGTTTTGAGCTTGGGATGCAAGCCTTTTACTTGTTGAAATTATCTGCGAGCATTGAAAAACTTGTTGATGTTGTATGGCAGGTCAACTTATGGAGATGAGTATTGCGGGATTTTAAGAGACAGACTGATAGAGTTGGGGTGATGCAACCTGAAATGGACTCCCTTGTTTTAACTGTTGATGGGTATAAGCAGAGTTCTTACCTGAAATAATATGCTGGAAAGAGAAAGGCAGTGGTTAGTTGCTCATTTAATGTGCGACTCATTCAACTCGAAAAAAAGGTATATATTCCTGCTGTGGATTTGATCGCCATTTTGCCTTTTTAATAACCTTCAACCCTGTTCTGAAGATGTTTGTTCCACAGGCTTGGCATAAAGATATTAGAATTTTCCCCATGGGCAAAACACTTAGCCCATAACACTTTGATAGAAAACATGGAGACACTAGTAACCTGTCTTGATGGAGGGCTTGCTCTTAGCTGCATTATATTAGTAAGTGGTTATGGAAATCTATCAATTTTATCCCTTGTGAATTATGCTCATTATTTACTGATGGCAATTCTTTAATGGAATCACGGTTTTGCAGGAGATTCATAGTGTGGCGCACAGTCCATAGCATATTGAGTTTATAACTTTGGAGAAGGCGTTGTGTATGAAGCAAATGAACCATAAGGATTGGTGCAAGACTTGGAGTTTGCAGTAGTGCAAAGCTTGGTACAACTTGAGAAACAGATGGCGAAAAAATTCGAAGAACCTTTCTTCAGCCTCAAGATGCATTAATTTTTTCGCTTGTTTTTTTTGTAGGACTGTAACATTTTTATAATCTGGATATTGATAAACTCAAAAATCTGCAATTGTGATTTGCAATAACACTGCCTGACTTGGTACTTAGAGATGGTCTTGTGTACCGCACCGCAATCCTAATGTTGCTGCAAAAAGATCCTGGTAGAAATTGCCACAAATTGACTTGTAGCATTGCCTGATATTAGCATGGCTCGATACTTAACATAAATTAATCATGACTTGAAACCAACTATGACATAAATTGAAATTCCCAAAAGCACAACCTGCACTAATCTAAACAAGGTCTGAACACTTTTCCTCGTGAATGGCAATGTTATAATGACTCATTTGTTACAAGAGATTAAACTAAAAAATGTGACTCATTTGTTTACAAGAGATTAGCCCAAATTGAGATAGTGCTTGGAAACTACATGAAAATGAATTGTTCATGGCATAGTGATTTGAATCTTCTTAAAGCAAAATGAATGATGACTTGGAATCCCATCAAAATAATAGAACAATGATTGTAATGTTTTGGAATGAATAAAAACACATAGACTTTGTCAGAAAACATGATCTTTTGAATCCGAACCAAGAACCAAAATGTAATCCAATAAATGTTTCTTTCTATAATTTAAACTCTTCAATTGAATAGAAACCAAATTAGGACATATGATTCGTATTTGGGGGACAACGCTTTGACATCCTTTGAAAATTTTAACATTTGAGTTGCAGCACAAACATTCTTTTTTAGCAATCCAATCTTTCAAACAATCACCTAGTATCAATAATCTCAGTGTTGAGAAAATCTGACAACTATCACCAATTAGACACACCCTTGACTTGTTATTGAACATGCATTAACCCATCCCTGCAAGAACCTGATTTTTGAAGACAAAATGAAAGAAAAATATGTTTTTTTTTTAAATTTTGAATAAGGGTTAGTAAACAAAAAACAAATAAAAGTAAATATGAAGGTAGGACAAATTTGGGGTATGACAACAAGGAACCCGACATCCCACTACTTTTGAACTTCCTCCTTGATTTTCATTGCCATGTCAGGGCGAGTTCTTCTCAGCTTTTGCTTTACCGGAGGGCAATCTTCCCTCAATGGTAGCTTGTGTACAACAATGTCAGTATCTAACCCTGACATATCTTGATACGACCAGGCGAAGATATCCACATATTCCCGTAGCATACCAATCAATTCCTTCTTTACCTCGGCCTGCAGACTGGCCCCAATCTTTATCTCTTTCTTTACATCCTCAGACCCGATGTTAATGATCTCTATTTTTTCCTGGTGAGGCTGAATGACCCTTTCCTCTTCTTTCAACAACCTAGCCAATTCTTCTGGGAGTTCACAGTCTTCCTCAACCCCTTCATCAACTTGGTAGATAGGATTGTCGAAGTCATGCATGGTCATAGCAGGAACGTTATCACAGGAATCCGAATGATCAACACTGCACAAATGATGTGCTTATTTCAGAATCTGTTCTTTACAAAAGAGACGCAAACACACAAAAATACTGGAAAAGAAAACATTGCCATTTTATTTGTTTTTTGTGAAAAATTTAAAAACGAAAGAAAGAGAACACAATTTGCTTGAAAAATGTCCTTTATTTATGGTGAAAACAAATGCATTAAAAGCATGGTGACCCTACAAATGGATCCATGCACCTTGGGCAGAGTGCAGGATCTGACATGCAGTATGATAAAATGGAAACAAGAAAATTACTTTGATTGCCAAGTAACTTGAATAAAATCTTCAGCAGACCAGTTCCAGAGATCCTCCCCAGGTGCGCATGGGCGGATCCAGTTATCCAAGTCGCAATCACTATCCCCATCTTCATCTGTAGCACAAACATTGTTGTAGTCGAGCATTCCAACACTAGTGAACATTATGGACTTACTGCCTTGAGACCAGCTGGACTGACCGGGTTGATATCCCAGACCAAACTTTCATCCTTCTTTTCCACTTCTAACAACTTGCCCCAGCCCTGGGTATTTCCAGATTGTACTACTTCCTTAGCTTGCTTGTAGTAGTAGATGGGAATCACTTCCTTCTCATTGCTTTGAACTGCAGCAACCGGAGATAAAGTACTAACATTGACTGTCAAAGTGTTTCGTGGATCTCCCCGTCCATTTCCACGTATTTGAAGGTCGACATATGGCTTATGAAAATATCCTCCTCACCGCGTACAGTAACAACTTGACCATCTACCACATACTTCAACTTTTGATGCAACGTGGATGTTATTGCACCGACAACATGAATCCAAGGACGTCCTAGAAGATAGCTGTAAGCGGGTTGGATATCCATAACATAGAATATGCTCTTGAATACCTGAGACCCAATCTTTACCGGTAGCTCCACCTCCCCAAACACCGACCTCTGTGATCCATCAAATGCTTTTACAATCAAATCGTTGGGTCATAAAATGATCCTATCAACATCCATCTCCATCAAGGCCTTCTTAGGGAGCATGTTGAGGTAAGAGCCTATATCTACTAGGACATGTGATAGAACAACGCCCTTACACTCCATGGTGATGTGTAAGGCCTTATTGTGACTGCGTCCCTCAGAAGTGAGATCTCTATCTGTGAACCCTAACCCATGGCTGGCGTTCACACTAGCTACCACAGCCTCCAACTAGTTAACAATTATCTCTTGTGGTACATATGCCATTTGCAAAACTTTTAGCAGAGCCTCTAAGTGAGCTTGGGAACACATTAACAATGACAGAATGGATATCTTGGATAAGGTCTGATTCAGCTGTTCAACCACCTTATAATCACTTTTCTTAATTATCCTCATGAATTCTTCAACTTCCTTTTCAAAAGTGCTCTGACTAGTGGCGGGAGTTGTTACCTCTTCAGTAACTACCTGTTTATCCTTAGCCCTTGCAACAACTTCAGCTTTAGGATCACCTCTAAGAGCTTGTGGAGCAAAGAGACGCCCCCATCCGTGTAAACCCACCAACTCCCCCGACATTCACAACAGTCGGGTCAATTGTCACTATTTACTTTCCACCTTCTGTCCTTCTACGTACACTTCTGAGCCATAGTGCCAAGGAATGACCTTGTCATCAACATAGGGAACTGGCCCCAGAACAGTAATGGTTACTGGACTCACCTCTGGAACATAGATAGTCATCGGTTCTCTCCGGGCAGGAACTTCAGCAGGATCAAAATAAATTGTTACCGTAGACACACAATCATTTCTGTTGTCAACCTTGTCAAACTGTAGAGACCCCTCATCCATCAAATACTGCAACCCAAATTTCAAATCTTCGCAACCATTAATCGAATTCAAACATCCCTCACAAACAAGATCACACCCTGGGAATGCTTGCCCTTTCAGCAATCTGTCCTTTACCACTAACAATGAAATCTTTACTTCTTCCACGTTCAAAATCAGGTTCAATCTCTCGCCACCATCAACAACGTTTATCCGGGGCCCTCCATGATTTGGAATGGGGTTTGTTGTAACATTTGGAGGCGGTGTGAAGTTAATTGCTTTTGAGTCAATCAAATCTTGGACTTTATGTTGTAATGCCCTACACTTCTCTGTTGAGTGCCCGGGAGCTCCTGAGTGAAATGCGCATCTTGCATTAGCATCATACCCCACTGGAAGTTCTCCAGATGGTGGTGGTGCCAATGTCCTCAACTGAACCATGTTCAAGTCTAACAATCTTTGCAGTAGTGTTGTGTACGTCATAGGGATTGCCTCTAGCACCCTGTTAGCTGGACGAGCTTGTCTCTGTTGATAGGGTCTCTGCTGATAGTTATTGCGATGCGGTTGTTGTTGTTGTTGTTGTTATTGTGATTGTTGAATAGGGCTTGTGGGAATGGTGACAACTGCCACCTGCTCGTAAGATCCCTTGTATCCACGGCCCCGACCTCGGCCATACACAACATTAGTTTCTCCCTCTCTTCTTCTTGGAGGTCCATTAAAAGCTTTTCTGACACCACTTGAGCTACCTGCACCACTGTCTTGGATTTTCCCCATTTTCAACAGAGTTTCTGTAGCGGTAAAATCGTGAGTGTAAGCTATTGATTAACTTAACTCAAGGTACACAGAGTCACCACCGCGCTTTTATTTATTTCCAAAAGGGAAAAGGTAAAAGAACGAACAAAAACCTAAGGATCTAAAAGCAAAAGCTAAAAGAAACAAACAGAGAACGGGTAAGGGGATTGGTTACAAATCGGGAAGGTTTGACGCACCCGACTCGTCCGTGGTACTCCACGGGAGCCCTTTGAAATATTTATTGATTTTTGGTCTGAAATTGGTTTGCTTGAAAATGATTGAAGGGATGAGAAGAAGAATATTTTTTAATGATTTTGTGTTTGATGAGGTTTTGACTCCTCATGCCTACGTACCCACAAAGTGCAATGCGAGATCAAAACCTCGTAGTTCGTCGTACAAAATTTGAAAAGAAACAATGAGTTGCATTAATTTTAAAATGTAGAGATAAGTCGTCATTCTTTAGCGAATAATTCCGCTAGAAAGAATGAATCATATCTAAACATATGAAAAGAAAAAGTGCACAAAAGACACAAAAACAATTGAATGAGTTTTGGATTTTTTAAAGTATGTAAGAAAGGAATTTCGATATATTTACTTGGATTAACATTTATCAAGAAAATAAAGTGAAAAAGATTAAAAATCGCTTGACCTAAGTCAAGGTTTGATTATGAAAGCATTTGAAGTTTGAAAACCAAGAAGATTTTTGAAATAGGGAGAAGTTTTGAAAATTAAAGAATGGGGAGGAGATGAAGGGACTATCCTAAGACTTGAATTAAAAGTTAAGGGAAAAGCGAGTAAAAGCGAGTAATTCCTTATAATCCGTTTAAATTTAATCTCTCGCACCTTATCCTTTTATTTCAATTTCTCGTTCCTTATCTCTTTATTATGCTTTTATTATATTATATCATATACCATATTGTTTATGTTTATATTGTTGTTTGTGATTTTTATTTTTGTCCATTTGGACACTAAGACACTAATAAAGGATTAAACATTAAAAAGATGGGTGACTTTAATTTCGGACTATGGTTACTATCCTTAGCTTTGGAGTATGGACTTAGATTTTAGGATCTCTACCCTTGCTCAAGTTGTGATGGATTGGAAACTTTGGCCTCAAGTTATGTCATTGGTCTTTGAAGATGGAATTCCGGTTACCTTGAAGAAATGTGCAAATGAGGTCGGCCACCACTAATTAAAGTGGAAAATATTCGTGTTAATACATGTTAGAGAAACGATATTATGGATCGTTCTCCGAAAACATGCCACACTAAAAGAAAAAGAATGGTCTAATCTTAATCGAGATTTTCGTTGAATTTATCGAAGGCAACCTATCACGATCTCAAAGTATGGAGAATGATCCAAATGATCATTCATCCATAGATTTGAAATAATGAAGATTAAACCTATCGGAAATCAACAATCTACGAATCGGAGATTGTCATCGACCAAAATTAAAAGAAATGAAGAAAAATGGATCTAAATATAAAATCCATCCAAATAAAAGAACAAATAAAAAAATCTTTATAAATTCCTTTTTAAATATTTTTCTTAAAGAATTATTTTAATAATATTCTAAGAATATTATTAAAATACTCTTCACTTAAAAAATCTTTTAACAAAATTGAACAAAATAAAAAAAGAAATGAATTAAACAAAGGGGAGGGGGAGTCATCGCAGGATGGGTATGTGTAAACACCCCAAATTTGACCTCACCCATTCACACCATGGCTTGTGGTCTTTTCATATGCATAAGTTCAATCATAGCATCTCATATTGCATTTTTTCATTGCACTGGTTCTAAGTCATTTGCATCTAGGGTTTGTGATCTGAGCAATCCAAGAGCTTCTTGAGCCACTCCAAAGGTCATCAATCACTTCAAAGGGGTCCATGTATGTTCAAGCATCATATTATATCCTCTCAAAGTCAAGGATGTCAAAAAATCACAAGAACTGAGATGGGCATGGAAGCAGAGCCAGGTTTGACTGCACAGATGACCTAGAATTGGGGTTTTGGTTTCAGAGGCCATAACTCCAAATTTTTTGGTCATTATTGTTTCTATTGGTATCTATATGCTATAAGGATCATGCATATCAATTTTCATGAATAAATTCCATGGGGAAGACATCTGATCAAGAGTTGACTTTTTGAGCTAGTCAGTGCAAAATCAGGGCATCTGAGGCCCTCAATGACCCAACCAAAGGGTGTTCTTCATCATTTTGATTATGTATGATCTTTATTTGATCATAGAAGATATTGGAAGTTCAAAAAATTGAAGAATTTCAAGCCATTTGCAAAGTTGACTTTTTGGGAAAATGACTTATAATGGAAACTTGCCATTTTGGGAAACTTTTTCAACCCTTGCTTTTTGATTCAAAAATGCTTCAAATGAGAAAACTTTGGTCATGAAAGTTGTAGAATGGATCATTCCCTTTTCAAAAAGTACAAGAACTAATTCTAATTCATTTTGGATCAAAAGTTATGGCCTTGCAAAGTTGGACAAAATCATTGAAATTTCACTTTTGCACAAAATGGAAAACTTGCAATTTCTCATGGCAAGCCTTTATGTGACTTCAATATGACCTCTAATCATCACACCAATGCAATGCATGACCTAAAATCAGAATTGGCCCAAGAGATTTCTCATTTATTTGCCTTGATTTTCACATAACCATAAGCCATTCTTCATGAAAGTATAAAGAGGGATTTTTTGCAAAATCATTCTCAAGGGGATTGTGTGATCTCTAGCTGGTTTTAATACATTGTCATGACCTAATGAGGCATCCCACATCAGAAATTCAGCAAGACTTCTCACATTCACATAGCCAAAAGTCATGAAATGTGACAAGTTGTCAAATTGCAAAAACCTTTCCAACTCATTCCAAATGCAGCAGCCCTTCATGAACCATCCAAGGGCCATCCTTGACTCAAGCAGAGGCAGGACAAGCCTCTAGATTGCCTCTGACCCGAGCCATGCCTAAGGTACACCATATCTTGACTTTTTGCACAAAGGCCCATACCAATCCCACAGTGACACACCAACTCTCTGCCCAACCAGAGCATGATATGTGGACCTCAAGCCATCCAAAGGCATACCACACACAAGCTGAATCCTCCCACTTTCTTGCATCCACAAAATTCTGTCAAAAACTCTTCCCCTTCGAATTTCCTTACACAGCCATGAAACCTCAGTTCTTTCTTCACCAATGAACCACAAATCCTCCATGGAACAAACACCCACCATTAAAACAGCCTGAAATCCCCTAGAACACAACTATAAAATCTGCTACACCAGAACTCATCTTCACAAATCAGCCATCAACAAAAGTTTTGAAGCATTCCATTGAGCTCAGGAGGTTCAGGAGAGGCAATTTGCATAAGAGAAAGGCCAGGAAAGCTCATCTTCACAGTTCTTCATCTCAGGTAGTTTCAAAATTCCAACTTTTCAGAGCTTGTTTTTCTTGTTATAAAATGAAAGTGTATGTTGTGCTGGTCATGTTGATATCTTTGGAATTGAAAATGGTGAAGAAATGACCATTTCATGGCTCTCTGAAATTTCACTCGTAAAATTTGTTTGCTTCGATTCCCTCTATTCTTGGGTTAGAAATGATGTTTGAGGGGTGATTTGAATGGGGTTTGGGTAGAGGATCATTTCCCTATGTTCAATTTGACTTGGGGTAGCCTGTAGCGAAATCTAGGGTTTTGGGTTCGCCGGAGAAGACGACCGGAAGTCTTCTCCGGCCACCTGAATATCATTAACCCTAATCTGCGTCATTAATGGACTTTGAATTCTGGCCCTTAGATGCGTTGACCCGCGCGTGTTTGGATGGTCAGGATTTCACCATTTTTCCCTAATCCTCATTTGACTTAATTAATCCAGATTAATTAATTTTAAAATCAGAATTAACCAGGTTTGAACTTGGGCCGTAGGATTGCGCGCCAAGTCAAACCCTCCAAGCCCAAAATCAATCTGGTTCGTCCATCCGGCATATTTCCATTTAATTTCTATTTATTTTCATTTTATTTGATTTATTTTGTACATTTAATTTAAAATAGCAAAAAATGTTTAAAAATTATGAAAATTTTTGTCAAGATTTTCATTATTTTTCAGAACACAAAAATATTTTTATTTTTATTTTTTGCATTAAAAATTATTTTTAAATCATTTAAAAGTTTATTTTTAATTAATTAATGAAAATTAATTAATTAAAAATACTTTTAGGTATTTAAAAATCACAAAAAAATTCATGTAACATTTAAAAACATTTAGAGACATTGTCCAACTCTCAAACCAAATTTATTTTTTGTTCTTCATGCCTTTTGATAATTTTCTTTGGATTTAAATTCATTTTGAGGCATTATTTTGTTTCAAACTTCAAAAATTCATTTCTGCCTAACCATTGAGAGTTGGACAATGATTCTTTTTGCATTGCATCTTGCATAACATGTATTTTATAAGATAAAATTGGCATGAATTGATCTTGCATTTTCAATTTGTTTTGCATTTTTCTTGACAAGGTACCTTAAAACCCTAGCAATTTTAGAAAATTCATAACTCTCACTAGGTTAAGAGTTAGATCCCCTCCTTTGGGCAGTGAGTTTGTATAGGTTTAGGGTTCCCTTGATTGCATTTTCAATTTTTATCATGTCATTTGCTTCTGGTTTTGGATTTTTGTTTTGTATGTTGCATATAACCCTAATTCATGCCTTCCTTTGCATCCATCTTCCATTTGCTTGCATACCATGACTTGCCATGACATTTTGTGCATCCATTTGATTCATAACACATCTTAGGACATATTAGAATCATGTTTGATCATTGCATCTTTCATTTTCCATGTTATATGTCTTTTGCATCTCATAACTTTTCATGTACATCCATGGTTCAAAGCATGCTTCTCTTGCATCCATATGTTTGTATGATCATTCTAATGCCTTGCCTCATGTTTGCATCATCTCTTAGCATCATTAACATCATACTTATGCTTCTGGTTTTGGTTTGCATCATGACATTGCATCTCATTTTGCATTGCATTTCATTTCTTTACTAACTTTTCAGGTGGTAAGTTGTTTTGAGAAGTGGATTTGCCTTCACTTCTCACAATCTCTTTTCATCTCTCTTATGCATCATTGCTGCATTTTATCTTGTGCTTTGGATTGAGCTTGCTCATTCTTGTTCATCTTACTTTCTTTCTTCAAGCAACTTGTCTTCTTAAATGAAGCAAGTTGTTTTGCTTCTCTTTTCTTCTGGATCCTTTCATCTGATTCCACCTTGGTGGCTCTTTGAAAGATTTCCTTCTTAAACCCCACAAACCCTAGGAATGACCAAGCATGATAATAATTAGGGTTTGATTAGTCCCCCACTTAGCTTTTACCTTTATGTCTCTTTGAGTCTTCTCTTCTTACCTCATAATCAGGGACTAAACCCTAAAGGCTTTAAGGCTTTGTGATTAAGCTTATGCCTGCATCCTTCTATTAGGATGGAGTGTATAACTTTAATCCTAAGTGTTAAACCCTTAATGTGTTTAAATCCTTTAATCAATTCACTTAATAATCACCAGGACATCAAGCTTGTAACTTGGGCCTTGCATTAGGGTTCTAATTCTTCCTTAATTGGTTAAGAAGGACTAACCCTAGTGTTAATGGACAAGTCCCCCTCAAGTTGTCTTACAAATCATAAAACTCACTTCTTCATCTTATCATTAACTAAAACCCATTTAATAAAGGCATTGTTTTGTCATGAGGTTAATCCCTAATCATGGATTAAGTTGAGGAGCTTTCCTCAGCTTAAACATTCTCATCTATTATCCTTCTATCAGGATGGTGTAATGAGTCTGTTTAATCCCTGATTATGGCTTAATCTCATTACTTAACACTAAACAAAAACAACAAAAACATCTAAATAATCACAAGTAGGTTAATGATCTTAATCCTACATCACGGTGGTTAAGTGTGAGATACTGACTTCACACTTAAGGTATTCTCATTACCCCTAATCAGAGGGAGGATGTGATGAGTTTACTAACCCATTGGTTTAGGCTTAAGCTCATTAACTTATGACAAACTTTCAAAAGCAATAAAAGACTGAAAACTCAAAAAACAAACAATAATCGTCTCCTCCGGGATTCTTTTCTCATCTCATTCACTCACAAACGAGAACTTGCTTCTTCCGTCTAATGCAAGACAGTTTGCACCTGAGCCAGACAGGTCATACACTTGAGCATAGACAAGCAAGCAGTTCACAAGTCAATTTATCTTTCAGTCTCTTTGGGTCGAACTACGGTGTTCTGACTTCCTCATTGCACGAGAGGATACGTAGGCATAACTTAACAGTTATCGAACAAAAGTCTTTGTATATCCCCCCTCTTTCCAACTTTATTCTTTTAGCCTCATGATCTTGAGCATTTCACTCCTGTTCCTACACTGACACTTCATTTATACACTTCACTTCTCTTACACTGACACCTGTACATCCTTTTCCAGCTCTTTGATACACGGATTGCACTGACACTACCCCTTTTAAACACAAATCTTTTAAGCGTGGATCCCTTCGAGTACGACGGACAATCTGGGTGCTAATACCTTCCCAGGTTGTAACCAACCCCCTTTCTCAGTCTCTCTGGTTCGCAACCGTCTTATCCATATCTTTCCAGGTTTATGCAGCATTACCTTTCCTCCGGGATAAAAATGCCTAGCTGGCGACTCTTTCTTTTCTGAGTTCACCCCCGTGTGTTCTCTTCCTCTTTTCGCCGACCGTTCGCGTCTGTACCCCTTCTAGCCCCGGGTGTCATTTGGTGGGACTGACAGTATGGATAGCACAAACAGATCCAAGGCTCTAAGGCCCAAACCAGCTCATCTTTTAAATACAATAAAATAAATTAATTATATAAAAAAACAAGAAAATTAGAAAACAAGTAAAATGTTCTTCTTCTTCTTCTTTGCGTAAACAGAAACAGGGCACAATGCTTAAATCGGCGGCGAGCCTCCCTCACCTTCACGAAAACAGATCGGCAGCGAAAAACAAACTACAAAACGTCCTTCTTCGCGAATCAATCTCTTCTTCCACAAATCTCTCTCTCTCTCTCTTTCTATTTCAATTCGGTTTCAACCTCCTCCTCTTCTTTCTTCCGAATTCGGTTCTTCTTATGTTTGTCGATGTTGCCGTGAAATTGGTGAGGTAGGAATTGAAGAATGTTCAAGATAGCTTTGGGTAAACTCAGAATTGTAATTTGGGGGTTTTGGTTTTGACAGAATTTTGGGAGGCTTTGCAAGCTTCCAATTGAAAGAGGAAGGGGCTGAATTTATAGGGGAATGGATGACGAAATCGTTGCCGTTTTTGAAGATTCAAATGCGTTTTGGAAGGTCACGAAAATCTCATGTGTTTTGCGTTTCGTTTTCTACGTTTTGCTTTTTAGTGTGTGCGTTTTGTTGAATTCTTTCGCGTGACTTGTTTGCTCAATTTTCGTTTTGGTTGCCTTGCGTTTTGCGTGGTTTTGTGATGCGTTTTATTGCTTTTGTTTTTCAGGTGTGATATTCCTCTCGTGAAGGATGTGAGGCTTACGGCGTGAAGTGTTGTTTGTTGTTTCGGCATGTACCGCGTTGGCTTGTGTTAGGCTTTGGGCTTGTTGTGCGAAAAATCTTGTTCAGGCTGTGGTATTGCTTCGGCTGGAAAATGACGTACGTGCGGCGTGATGCTTGAAGTGATGATGAGCTGATGTTTGGTTTTTGCAGTTGGAGTATGTGTGAAAAGCTGTTGCGTGTGGGATAGCTTCTGGCCTGCGCGCAAGAGGCTTGTTGGCACGCGTGAAGCTGCTGGACTTGCAAAGGCTTGGATTGGCTTGTGTTGGGCTTGCGGCGTGAAGGTGACTTGCTGAGGTGATGCGGTACGGCTTGTGGAGAGTTGATAGGAAGTATTTCTTTTGGGCAGCTGATGTGATTTTCACATGTGGCTTGGAAATTGAAAGTTGGTATGAAGGCTTATGTGGCTAAAAAAAATAATAAAAGGATCAAAAGTTAATTTCTTTTTTCATTTTTTATATTTTTCTTTGGAGTAATAAAAAAATGAAAATAATAAAAAAAAAGAAATGGGCCTAGTGGGCTTGTAGTGTAATTTTTATGGTTTATGAATATATATCAAATAGACTTGAATATCAAATATACTTGAATATCAATAGGAAAAATAAAAAAAATGGTTTATGAGTGAATAATGAAAAAAGGATTTAATTTGTGGTAATTGGAAATTTGGAAATAGAATTTAGAAATATTCGGGCATTGGATAAAAAAAAGGAACTTGATTAAAATAAATGGATTTGGTAGAATATGGATATTTGGAAATAATAAAAAATTGAAAATTTGAAAGATGAATAATCGGAATGGATCGGATAATGGATGAAGGAAAGATTTTTTTTAGCCCACAACCAACTTCTGATTTTTTTTCACAAGCCTCTGATAAAAAATGAACACAGCCATCACTAAACCATTGAACAACTGCATAATTCGCAACCTGCCATTCAAGCCACAACCATTGACTTCTGAATTTCTGAACATTTTCAAATACTTCTGAATCGATCTCTGGAAAATAAATCCGCAGATGAACTGATGACCACTCAATCAAGACAATCTGGATCGCACTTCTCACAAACCACAGCTCAATAAACCAGAGAATTTCCGCAATCACCACAACTTATCATTGAATACGCATCGCCTGAGAAATAAACCACTGACACACACAATTTGCAGTCGAAACAATCTTTTGATAGTTTGACCAAATTAGATCAAACATCCATCTGACCTGAATCGTGACTGAACAAACGCATCTGGATTGAAATCACTGTCTTATCTTCGCAAACCTGCAACACAGAGAAGAAGAAGAACACTGCAACATATTTTTTGGTATTTTGGTTAGAAGTCAGTAAATATAAACAAATAATGAAGTAAAAACAATGGTGATCCCCTGCGAAGCATAGACCCACATCTGAGGAGAAACTCGAAAGCCAGTGTGATCTTTTTTGTATGCAAAAAAGCAGATGAAATGCGAAGAAATCTTAGGGCAAAAATTAGGGTGTTACAGCTGCCCCTATTTAAGTTTCTTCAATCCGGAGATATGAAGATTGACATCTTCGTCTCTACAAGATGGGAGAGACTTAAATACAGAAAACCCAATTTTTGTCCTAAGAGAACGATGATATGATATGACTATGATATGCAAACCCAAAATCTTTGTGGGGAAAACATGACCACCAGAGGAAAAACCAAAACTTGGGGACACATAAGAAAATTCCACTGGGGGAACAACAACAGACAACCAAGGAGTCACCAGGAAAATAAATCACTGGATAGCTGACTCCACTTGGGAAAAGATATGATATAATCAAGAACAAATTCAACCAGGGAAAAATACACCCTGACAGGAACTATCAATCAAACAAAATATTTGAATCCAAGAATGGAGAAATACTGAGTTGGATAAGAATCATCAACTACCTGTTTACTGGGTAGGAAATATAACAGACTCGACTATCAATTTACTGGATAGGAGCAACATAAAGAGGGATAACCTCAATTACCTTTTTACCGGGTAAGATATATAAAGGACTCGACTATCGATTTACTGGATAGGAGTATGATCAACTACCTGATTTACTGGGTAGAAAATATAAAGGGAAACAACTTCTATTACCTTTTTACTGGGTAAGAAGAAATCTCAACTACCGGATTTACTGGGTAGAAAAATTCTCAACTACCTGATTTACTGGGTAGGAGCTTAAGAAAAGGAAAACAAACTCTATTACCTTTTTACTGGGTAAGAGGATAAAATCTCGACTACCGGATTTACTGGGTAGGAATACAAGTAAAAGAACTTGATTAATTTGGTAATATTACCCACTATCGATTACTGATAGCTTAATTCCAAAGTAATATACTCAAGCTGGAGAAAATGTTTCCCACTATCAGACAATGATAGCTTAATCCAAAGCAATATTACTCACAACAGGGGACCAAAGTTCAATCCAAGAACAAATTGGAAAGAAACGGTCAAACAAGACTCATCCCGAGGAGGAAATATCTCAACTGGGGAAAATTCCATCCAGATAATAAACTGGGGAGGAAACTGAATCAAAATCTTCCACGAGAAACAAACTCAATGGGGAATTAGAAAGGATTAACACTTTCTGCTTAATGGTCGACACTCTAAAATTGAGAGGAAGACGACACACACACTCTGTGGGGAGAATCCACACCAAAGAGCAGAGAACAATGATAAACGCAAGAATGCAAGCAAACAATGCTATGCTTATGCGTATGAATATGCTTATGAATATGCTAACAAAACAGACATAAAGATAAGAAACAGGTGACATGAACACCACAACAACCAGATACTCGGCTAATCCCATGGCAACAATGCAAGGGAAACATGCTGGAGATTCAACTTGAAATCCTGCAGGGGACTGTCATAAGCCATCAAAGGAATAAAATCCTACTACAAGGCTTAAATCATGATAAGACAACATCTGCTAGGAATATCATCCTGCTGAGGAAAGGTAATAATCTGCTGAGGATGGAAGTATTCTCGATAAAGATCAAACTTCACGAGGAATAACTGTCATACCACTCCTGCTCCACTCGGGGATAGAGTGCAAGACCTGTTGAAAATCACATAGGAACCTGCTGGAAATCAACACATGCAGACCTACTGGGGATCCATATGGGGATATCAGAAGTTAACATCATAGCCAAAACACAGTTATGAGTGATTTTAAATCTATACCCAATATCAGGTAAAAGAAAACCTCTAAACTGACTACTATATCAATACTTCTATATTCAAAGATGCAAACAACTCAAGCTGAGGAACAAGAGCTCAATTGGGGATTCTGAATGCTTCTCAAGTTAAAGATAACTCGCTGAGGAAGAGATCAACACTCAGCTAGGGATTCTTAAAAAGATCCCTTCCAACAACTCTTCTGGGGAATACATACAATCTCTGTTCATGCTTATTGTTGGGGAACAAAACATCATTAACATAAACCTGTCAAGACTATCCAGGAACTTCGCATGGACACAACCGAATCAAACCCTGCTTTGGGAGAGACAAGTTTCACACATCCAGACTTTACCATTCTTGGAATCACTATTGATATCCTTTCTTTGTTCACATATCAAAAGAAAAATGTTTTTAAAATCTTCAAAAATTAAATTTATTAAATTTGTTTCAAAAATCATCATCAACAATAAATTGAAATTTTGTAAACAGAAACAATATAAAGAATTGCAAACAATTGGATAAAAGCTCAAATTCATTGATAGAATGGTAGTCAGCAAATGGCATGACTCCATGGATCATTACAAGTTTGAAAAAATGGTAAATACATGGAAAAGGGCTACATTGAGATACAATGATCACTATTCTCCCTATCAACTTTGAACTCCACTGTGTCCGAAACTTCAGTCAAGGATGAGTGAATAAGAATCTTTGATGGGAAATTCTTCTGAGGGATAGAATCTGAAATCCTCGGTTACTACAAGTGATCCAGTCTGTCGACGCAGTTACTTGCCATGATCCCTAACTTTTGCCTAGATTGCCCTTTCGGGTTTTCAATCTACCGGGATAATTATTTCTATTTATGTCTCTAATTTTTGCCTGGACCGCCCTTTCGGGTTTTCAATCCACCGAGACGCTCATTTTTGCCTAAGCCACCCTTTCGGGTTTTCAACTTAGCGAGCTGTTCTTTTATCTTTTTAGGCGAAGTATTTCTTGACTGCATCCGCATCCACAGGGCGAGTGATCTCCTCACCATCCATAGTTGCAAGAATTAATGAACCGCCAGAGAAGGCTTTCTTAACAACGCATGGGCCATCATAGTTCGGAGTCCACTTGCCCCGAGAATCTTTAAGGAAAGACTGAATCTTTTTGAGCACGAGGTCGCCTTCTCTGAATACACGAGGTTTGACCTTCTTGTCAAAAGCTTTCTTCATTCTTTGCTGGTACAACCGACCATGACACAAAGCTGTTATTCTCTTTTCTTCAATCAAATTCAACTGATCAAATCTACTTTGACACCATTCAGCCTCAGTCAACTTGGCTTCCATCAGAACTCTCATTGATGGGATCTCAACTTCGACGGGGAGCACTGCTTCTGTACCATAAACAAGTGAGAAAGGGGTTGCCCCTGTTGAAGTGCGGACAGATGTACGATACCCATGCAAAGCAAAAGGGAGCATCTCATGCCAATCCTTGTACGTCACAACCATCTTCTGAATGATTTTCTTAATGTTCTTGTTCGCAGCTTCAACAACCCCATTCATCTTCGGTCTATAAGGAGAAGAATTATGGTGTTGAATCTTGAATTCTTCACAAAGCTCTTTCATCATCTTATTGTTCAAGTTCGAACCATTATCAGTAATGATTCTATTCGGAACACCATATTTGCAGATAATGTTATTCTTGATAAACCGAACCACAACTTGCTTGGTCACATTAACATACGATGCCGCTTCCACCCACTTGGTGAAGTAATCAATTGCCACAAGAATAAAACGATGTCCATTCGAAGCCTTGGGTTCAATCATGCCAATCATATCAATTCCCCACATAGAGAAAGGCCATGGGGAAGAAATCACATTGAGATAAGCTGGTGGCACGTGAATCTTATCAGCATACACTTGACACTTATGGCACTTTTTCACATACTTGCAACAATCAGATTCCATTGTCAGCCAATAGTAACCTGCTCTAAACATCTTTTTAGCCATTGCATGCCCATTAGCATGAGTGCCAAAAGATCCTTCATGAATTTCTTTCATCAACATGTCTGCTTCGTGTCTATCCACGCATCTGAGCAAGACCATGTCAAAATTTCTCTTATAAAGCACATCTCCATTCAAGAAGAAATTGCCTGCCAATCTCCTCAAAGTCCTCTTATCTTTATCAGATGCCCCAAGCGGGTATTCTTGACTCTGGAGAAAACATTTAATATTGTGATACCAAGGCTTGTCATCATTGACCTTTTCAACTGCAAACACATGAGCTGGTCTTTCAAGTCGCATCACACTGATCATGGGAACATCATTCCACTGGTGCACCTTTATCATAGAAGCTATAGTTACTAAAGCATCTGCCATCTGATTCTCATCACGAGGAACATAATGAAACTCAACTTTAGTGAAGAAAGTTGATATCTTCCTGGCATAATCTCTATAAGGGATCAAGTGGGGTTGATGGGTTACCCACGTACCCTGGATCTGATTGATTACCAAGGCAGAATCTCCATACACATCAAGATGCTTAATCCTTAAATCAATAGCTTCCTCAAGACCCATAATACAGGCTTCATACTCAGCTTCATTATTGGTACAAGGAAAAGTCAACCTTGCGGCAAAAGGAATATGTGAACCATGGGGAGTAATGATCATTGCCCCAATTCCTCTTCCGCGTGAATTCACAGCACCATAAAAAACAAAACCCCATCGAGATCCAGGCTCCGGCCCTTCCTCAATCAAAGGTTCATCACAATCTTTTACTTTCAAAAACATCACATCTTCATCTGGAAAATCAAACTTGATAGGTTGGTAATCATCAATCGGTTGATGTGCCAAATAGTCAGCCAAGATACTACTTTTTATAGCTTTTTGAGTTCGGTACTCGATATCATATTCTGACAATAACATTTGCCAACGAGCAATCCTCCCAGTTAAAGCAGGCTTTTCAAAGATATACTTGATTGGATCCATGATAACGAGAAAAAATATTGTTTTTATTGCTATGTTTCAATGCCGTTTTATCGCACATTTGCCGTTTTAACACCCGATTCCTTGAGTTTTCTTTGTCATTTTGCAGGTATATCAATTACAGAGCTAAATCATGAGCCACAAGTGAAATGAGCAAAAACAACCATGAAAAGAAGAAGAAAAGAGGAATTCTGCATAATCTGCATTTTTTGTAACAGTCACGATCGTCACCTAGGAGTCATGACCGTGACACGCTAAAAGGAGCAGTCACGGTCGTCACCAGTCCCTCACGACTGTGACGCGCGTAATACAAGGGAGATGAGCGTGACACCCTTGTCACGAACGTCGGGAATTTAGGTTAACTTGCTGAGACTTGGTCATGTACGTGTGTGCTACGTGAATTCAACTTTCCTATTTTCCCGCAGACCAAGTAATGCAACTTCTCCCTTGATTTTCTCAGCATCTACGAAGCCCATGGCAATTATTCCAACTGCCAAGCCCAATTATGATTCTATAAATAGCTTAGTTTCAAAGAACAATTGACAGAGTTTTATTTTAATTTTTCTTGCGGAAGCTCTGCCGTATTTCCTTTGCACCCTGTTTCATTTATTTTTCTAGCATTTGTTTTGTTCTTGCTTTAATTTTCTGTATCCCAACCAACCATATAACAATTTCCAACATTAGGAAATTGTTATAATTTAATTTCTTTCAAAGCCTTCAGAAATTCTTTTAGTTATTTTATTTCCGATTCCGGTTCATACTCCGAGCTTGCCAGATTGTGGAAGAAGGAGTCTAACATTATAATTGTTATTCAGGTTTTTATTTAATTTGCATTTATATTAATGTTGAGAATTTATTTTATTATGCCTATTTTATTTTGTATTACTCTGTTTCTGCATCTGTCTGGTACAACAATCATGAGTAGCTAAACACCTTAGGGCGGTATGTAATTAAAATCAACTAAATCGGTAAAATCAATTCTAGGCTTAAAATAATTAAGAACTTAAAATTCTGGCTGTGACTTTTTATTATAAAATCAATCTTTTTGTTACGAGAGTAAGGAAAGTGTAATAGGTTAGGTCGAGACCACGAGAGTGTGAGATTTTAACCAGATAGCTAAAGTTAGGCATTTAATTTAAACACAGCGAGAGCGCTTTAAAATGAATTAGACTTATTAAGTTTCCAAAAATTATTTCTAAACACTTATGGGCTAGCGAGAGCAGGCATAGGGCTTTAGGGGTAAGATCTGAGATAAGACCACGAGAGTGTGAGTTAAAGATATTTAAACTGATAACCTATACAGAATAGATTAAGTGAACCATCTTTATAAGCCTAGGTTAGATTGACCCGCCTAAGTTAACATAATTACATACCGACCGCCTTATTATTATTTTATTAAACTTAAATTTAATTCCCGCCTTTAATCTTTAAAAACAACCAAAAAATCGTGACAACCATTCACCTTAGCTAAACTAGTAAATCCTCTAGCACTAAGTAATCATAAAGTCCCTGTGGGATCGATAATCTTAAATATTACTTCGATAGGCTGTGCGCTTGCAGTTAAAATACCGCTAGACACATATTAAAGTACGTCTTTAGCCCATCAAGTTTTTGGCGCCGCTGCCGAGGACCTTAATTTAGTTACTAGTGCACTTTAGAGTTGCATTGTCTAGACTAAGGTAGCAACTATTTTCTTTTCTTAATCTAAATTCCCGAGTGTATGCCAAGTACTCGCTCTCAAGGCGAAGACTTGCAACCTCTAATCCCAGAATCGGAACACTTCTTACACGTAAGAAGACAAATATTCGATTACGAACAAAATTACAACATTCCAGATCTTCAAATAGATCCACCTAAACCAGTCGGAACATCAAAGGATGCAGAGATGACTGAAGAACAGAATCACCCACTCAAATATTACGCTAGTCCTTCGCAAGCTGAACCGCATTCCAGCATTTCCGCACCGGCTATCAACCGAAACGATTTCGAACTGAAACCTTCACTGATATCAGCCGTGCAACAAAATCAATTCGCCTAAAATCCTACCGAGGATCCGAACCTTCACCTTTCGATATTTGTGCAGTACGCAGATACCGTAAAAGCCAATGGAGTTACCCAAGAAGCTATTAGACTACTGTAAGCACCCCAAATTTGCCCTCACCCATTCACACCATGGCTTGTGATCATTTCATATGCATAAACTCAATCATAGCATCTCATATCACAGTTTTGATTCACTGCATAGATTCAAGGTCATCTGCATCTAGGGTTTGTGATCTGAGCAATCCAAGAGCCTCTTGAGCCACTCCAAAGGTCACCAATCACCTCAAAGAGATCCATGTGTGTTCAAATATCATATTACATCCCCTCAGAGTCAAGATTTCCAAAGAATCACAAGAACTGGGATTGGTATGGATGCAGAGCCAAGTTTGACTGCACAGTTGACCTAAAATTAGGGTTTTGGTTTCAGAGGCCATAACCTCAAATTTTTTGGTCATTCTTGTTTCCATTGGTCTCTATGTGGTATAGGGAGTATGCATATCATTTTTCATGAAGAAATTCCATGGGGAAGTCATCTGATCAAGGGTTGACTTTCTGGACAAGTCAGTGCAAAATCAGGGCATCTGAGGCCCCCAATGACCCAACCAATGGGTGATCTTCATCATTTTGAGTGTATATGATCTTTATTTGATCATGGAAGAAGGTTGAAGTTCATAAAAATCAAGAATTTGAAGTTTTTGCAAAGTTGACTTTTTAGGGCATGGTTGACTTTTCAAGAATATGACATTTTAGGTCATTTTTCAAGCCTTGATTCTTGATCCAAAAATGTTTCAAATGGAAAAACTTTGGTCATGAAAGTTGTAGAATACATTTTTCCCTTTTCAAAAAGTACAAGAACATGATCTAATTCTTCTTGAATCAAAAGTTATGGTGTGACAAAGTTGGCAAAAATCATTGATTTTCAAGATGTGCACTAAATGGAAAATTTGCAAAATCATGTTTCAAGGCAAGTTGTAACTTCTAGTTGGCATCAAACCATTACATAAACATTCTAGGTGACATAAAAAATCAGAATTGGACCAAAAATCACATGTTCATGGTTTGTGTAACAAGGCATTTTCATGAAGTTTCCAAAGATGACCAACTTGCAAAACTCATGATCACTCTTCCTACCACTTGCAACATTGGATGCTGAACCATGCTAGCCTCTCACCTCACCCTTGCTGCGCAGCCCCATGCTTTGTACTAGCCTAGAACCAAGCCATGCTTTCCTTACACAAAAAGTTGACTTTTGGCAAAAGCAAACATCCCAATCACCACAGGCCATGTCACATCCTCTGGCCACTTGGAATTGATTATTTTATCCTTTGGCAAGCAAAACATAAGAGGAGGCCAGCCTGAAGCAAGCCCTAGGACACCATATACAAACACACCTCATTTTGCAAAACTGATCGAATCTGTCTCCACACTTCACAAACATTCCAACAAGTTTCATCAACCTTTTCACCATGTTTCATTGAGTAGAAACCAACAAGATTCAAGCCTGAAACCAGCCTGAACTGAGCTGCACCATTTCTCATCCCTAAAACCAGAACTCTTCGAATCCCTTTATCCAGCCATCAAACACACCATTTTTCTTCACCAACAAGTCAAGCACATCACAAGGAGTCAAAACCACCCTTCATATTGATCTGAAGCTGCCTATACACAGAGCTCATTTTCTGCTATATCAGATTGGAACCTCTCAAAATAGCTTGCTTAAGCTTATTCCAAGCCTGCCATTAGCATCAGGAGGATCAATGGAGTAAGTTGGCACCAAGAAGCAGTCCAGAAAGCCCAGAAATTGAAGTTTCCAGCTCAGGTATGAACATGAACACTTTCTCCCAAAGCTTGCATTTTAAGTTATAATATGATTGTTTATGCTTTGCTGGTCATGGGGATGCCTTCAGAATCAAAAATGAGTGAAAAATGAGTTTGTATGATCCTTCTGAAATTTTGCCCGTGGATTTTGTTTCTTTCGATTCGTTTGATTCATGGTGTTTAAATGATGTTTGAGCATAGATTCGTGTCCTAGGATGTTAGAGGATCACTTGGGTGTGCTTAATTTGTGGAATAGGTGCCTGAATCATGTTTTAGGGTTTTTGTGCCTATGCCAGAAAATGCCATAAATGCCAGATTTATGCAGATAAGGTGCATGTGCCTCCAAATCCTTTGAACATAATGTCTTCACCATGGCCCTTTGCCATGTGGGGCATTGATATGATTGGCAAGATTGAGCCAACTGCGTCAAACGGCCACAGATTCATCCTGGTTGCCATTGATTATTTCACCAAGTGGGTTGAAGCAGCCTCATATGCAAACGTCACAAGGCAAGTGGTAGCCAGATTTCTGAAGAGAGATATCATCTGTCGATATGGAGTGCCCGAGCGAATCATTACTGATAATGGTTCCAATCTAAACAACAAAATGATGGCAGAGCTATGCCGGGACTTCAAGATTCAACATCACAATTCTTCTCCTTACAGGCCAAAGATGAACGGCGCTGTTGAGGCAGCTAATAAGAACATCAAGAAGATTGTGCAGAAGATGGTAATCACCTACAAAGACTGGCATGAGATGCTACCATTTGCCTTGCATGGGTACTGCACGTCAATCAGAACATCCACTGGGGCAACACCGTATCAGCTTGTATATGGTATGGAAGCAGTCCTACCTGTCGAAGTTGAATTACCTTCCTTACGAGTACTGATGGATGTTAAGCTGAACGAAGCAGAATGGGTTCGGGCCCGATACGAGCAACTGAGTCTGATCTAAGAGAAGAGATTGGCTGCAATTTGTCATGGGCAGTTGTATCAGAAAAGAATGAAGAAAGCCTTCGATCAGAAAGTTAGGCACCGAGAGTACCAAGTAGGAGATCTTGTGCTGAGGAGAATCCTCCCTCCTCATACAGACCACAGGGGCAAATGGACTCCAAATTATGAAGGACCATTCGTGGTAAAGAAAGTTTTCTCTGGTGGAGCATTGATGCTCAGCACCATGGATGGTGAAGATTTCCCGTCCCCTGTGAATTCAGATGCAGTTAAAAAATACTTCGCATAAAAATGGCCCGCTGGACATAAAAACAGAATGTAAGTCCAGGCAAAAATGGGGCATCCCGGCGAGTCAAAAACAGAATAAAAGACTCGGGCAAAAATAAGGGAAATAAATAAAAAAATGTACACCCGCTGAGTTGAAAAGCCGCATTGGACAGCTCAGGCAAAAATGGGTATCCCGATGGATTGAAAACCCGAAAGGGCGATCCATGCAAAATAAGGGAATAAGCGAACAACTGCATTCTGAATTCGTCTGTATCACTTACAACTTGGGAAGCTCCAAAAGGGTCAAGCTTCAATCAGAATCAGCCTTCTTCAAAAAACAAGATGAGAAGAACGTCAAAAGTCATACGGGTCATAGTGAAGAGGAAGCTCCTTTAAAGCGTCATCAACACTGCCAACATTTTGTTTCTCAATTTGTAACAATCTCCTCATTTCAGGGGATATGTTCCTTTGACTGTATCTCGCCAATTCAGGGCATATGAATTAATAAAATCGGATTTTCAGTCATGTCTCGTTCTGTACATCTTATTTGCAAAAAATGTCTGATGTCTTAAAAGAAAAAACTGATTGCATAAGAATATAGATGTTTATCTTCAAATAAAAACATGCTTGCAGGAAATATGCTTACTCTCAGAAGTATCTAAACTCCTATGACGGAATCCAGTAAAGGGTACCTCGGGATTATCTTGTGCGTTTCTCTATCTTTTTCGGGATTGCAGGTATCCAGAACGCAGCTTGGGGCATGAAAACTTTATCCCAGCAAGCTGGCAAATCAACACTCAATTTTAGCACCCGAAGTGCTCTCTCCCCAGCTGAGTTGCCTCCCATGACTCCTCCCAGCTGAGTTGGCCACTTATTACTTGTCCCCATCAGAATGGGCAGGTATTACAAAAGGCACCTATATCCCCGGCCGAGTCAAGGATCCTCTTCAACAGGATCCCTAGGGAGGTCTCTCAATGATCTCTCTTCCTCCCCAGCCGAGTTGCCATCTCGCCCTCAGCCGAGCACAAAAGTCAGAGAGCCACCCCCCACAGAGCCCCAACCTCTATCCAGCAGAGCAACACATGAAGGAGTCACAACAGAGTACAGAAGACTTCTACAACCCCCAGCTGGGCCCCTCATTACAAGGATATGTCAATCAGTGACCTGTATCCCCAAGCAGATACATCTCATCAGATCTACCAGTGATCTTATCCCCAGCTGGGATGTCTACTCCAAGCAGATCGATCGAAGATCTTCGCAGCAACGGGACCCGGATCCCGGTTTTGATATCTTTGCACAATCATAGCATTTGCATCATATTTACCCACAAAGCGTAGCATTCCGTCTAGTACGGAGCATTACGGCAAAAATCCAACACATAGCATAATCATAAGCCATGTTTTGAATCAGCACTTGTGACTAGTAACCATTCATCAGAATGCAGAATACTTTCCCCCAGAGTCCCCACCAAAGTCCCAGCGAAAACAGCTGCCTCTCAATCCACAAACACCGGTATATACTCTCTTTGGCACCCGTCCGTGTCAATACTCCCCAGTAAAGTCACCCGAACACTCGGTGCAAACAGTACCACTCGTATTACAGATACTTTCTGACACCCGTCCGTGTCATATCCCCAGCGCAGTCGCCTACACTTTGTATATCAGATACTTGTTCATATCACACTCTTCTCCTTTTGACACTCGTCCGTGCCACTCTCCCCAGCAGTTAAACACTCGTCTATACATCACCCATACTTACTACTCATGTTACTCTTATACAGATACTCGTCCGTATCTTGTATACACCATTTATATCCCCTCAGATTCAACACTCGTCCATGTTCTTTGTTAACCAGATGGTACTCGTCCGTATCATCATCTCAGAGCATGCGTCAAGCGTTTGTTTCTACCTGATACTCGTCCGTATCATAGTCTTAAGGATGCTCGTCCGCATCTTTAATCCATACATTGTGTCCAACACTTCTGTCTTCTTGAATTTAGACACTCGTCTGTGTCTACTATTCTCCCAGAAGAGTCCTCTCAGATTCAACACTTGTCCGTGTTCCTTGTTAACCAGTTGATACTCGTCCGTATCATCATCTCTGAACACGTGTCAGTATTTGTTTCTACCCGATACTCGTCCGTATCGTAGTCTTAAGGATGCTCGTCCGCATCTTTAATCTATACACAAATATCTAAACACTTATACCTTTTGTTTCTTGGATATAAACACTCGTCCGTGTTTACTACTCCCCAGTAGATTGTCAAGTGAGCAAATATTTCTTTTTATCTAACACTCGTCCTGTGTTATGATAAAACCTGAGAGCAGCCGTGCCCTGCTAGGTGGTCGTCCTCCACCTCTTGATGGTCGTCCTCCATCATGCTCATCCGATGGCCGTCCCCATCGTTGTTTTTTAGCAGCCGTCCCCTGCTAGGTGGTCGTCCTCCACCTTTTGATGATCGTCCTTCATCATTTTATCCAATGGCCGTCCCCATTGTTGATTTTGGTTATCTGACATTCGTCCTATGTCATGATAGACCTTGAGAGCAGCCGTCCCCTTCTAGGTGGTCGTCCTCCACCTCTTGATGGTCGTCCTCCATCATGCTCATCCGATGGCCGTCCCCATCGTTGACCTTTTTATCCGGCATTCGTCCTATGTCGCGATACTTTCGGCAGCCGTACCCTGCCAGGTGGTCGTCCTCCACCTTTGATGGCCGTCCCCATCACGATTCCTTTATTCCCCAACAGAGCAGCCGTCCCCTGCTAGGTGATCTTCCTTCACCTTTGATGGCCGTACCCCATCATCTGTTTATTTCATTTATTCTTTAACCCGATGGCCGTCCCCGTCGTGGTCCCTTTTCCTTTTCTTTTAGCCCGATGGCCGTCCCCATCGTCGGTTACCTTGCTTTATGAACTCGATGGCCGTCCCCGTCATGTTTCATTAGTTCCCAGAGAATTTTACAGTTTTATCTTGATGGCCATTCCCATCACGATATCTCCTTTCCAGCTAGTCGGCCGTCCCCGTCTTGGCTTTACCTTTTTATCCCCAGCATGTCGGCCGTCCCCGTAATTGCTCTTTACCCAACAGTCGTCCTCTGCTCGACGGTCGTCCTCCGTCGCCCGCACTTTACAATATACTTTATTTTCCTTTTACAATCTATATCCCTTTTCTTCTTCATTCTGTGAGTGCAAATTTTGGACTGTCTTTGGTATTCAACCACAAGTTATCTTGTTCACCTGTTAAGCCGTCGCTTACATCCTGCACAGCTAACTCATGTTTGAATAGGGGCAGCTGTAAGCACCCCAAATTTGCCCTCACCCATTCACACCATGGCTTGTGATCATTTCATATGCATAAACTCAATCATAGCATCTCATATCACAGTTTTGATTCACTGCATAGATTCAAGGTCATCTACATCTAGGGTTTGTGATCTGAGCAATCCAAGAGCCTCTTGAGCCACTCCAAAGGTCACCAATCACCTCAAAGAGATCCATGTGTGTTCAAGTATCATATTACATCCCCTCAGAGTCAAGATTTCCAAAGAATCACAAGAACTGGGATTGGTATGGATGTAGAGCCAAGTTTGACTGCACAGTTGACCTAAAATTAGGGTTTTTGTTTCATAGGCCATAACCTCAAATTTTTTGGTCATTCTTGTTTCCATTGGTCTCTATGTGGTATAGGGAGTATGCATATCATTTTTCATGAAGAAATTCCATGGGGAAGTCATCTGATCAAGGGTTGACTTTCTGGACAAGTCAGTGCAAAATCAGGGCATCTGAGGCCCCCAATGACCCAACCAATGGGTGATCTTCATCATTTTGAGTGTATATGATCTTTATTTGATCATGGAAGAAGGTTGAAGTTCATAAAAATCAAGAATTTGAAGTTTTTGCAAAGTTGACTTTTTAGGGCATGGTTGACTTTTCAAGAATATGACATTTTAGGTCATTTTTCAAGCCTTGATTCTTGATCCAAAAATGTTTCAAATGGAAAAACTTTGGTCATGAAAGTTGTAGAATACATTTTTCCCTTTTCAAAAAGTACAAGAACATGATCTAATTCTTCTTGAATCAAAAGTTATGGTGTGACAAAGTTGGCAAAAATCATTGATTTTCAAGATGTGCACTAAATGGAAAATTTGCAAAATCATGTTTCAAGGCAAGTTGTAACTTCTAGTTGGCATCAAACCATTACATAAACATTCTAGGTGACATAAAAAATCAGAATTGGACCAAAAATCACATGTTCATGGTTTGTGTAACAAGGCATTTTCATGAAGTTTCCAAAGATGACCAACTTGCAAAACTCATGATCACTCTTCCTACCACTTGCAACATTGGATGCTGAACCATGCTAGCCTCTCACCTCACCCTTGCTGCGCAGCCCCATGCTTTGTACTAGCCTAGAACCAAGCCATGCTTTCCTTACACAAAAAGTTGACTTTTGGCAAAAGCAAACATCCCAATCACCACAGGCCATGTCACATCCTCTGGCCACTTGGAATTGATTATTTTATCCTTTGGCAAGCAAAACATAAGAGGAGGCCAGCCTGAAGCAAGCCCTAGGACACCATATACAAACACACCTCATTTTGCAAAACTGATCGAATCTGTCTCCACACTTCACAAACATTCCAACAAGTTTCATCAACCTTTTCACCATGTTTCATTGAGTAGAAACCAACAAGATTCAAGCCTGAAACCAGCCTGAACTGAGCTGCACCATTTCTCATCCCTAAAACCAGAACTCTTCGAATCCCTTTATCCAGCCATCAAACACACCATTTTTCTTCACCAACAAGTCAAGCACATCACAAGGAGTCAAAACCACCCTTCATATTGATCTGAAGCTGCCTATACACAGAGCTCATTTTCTGCTATATCAGATTGGAACCTCTCAAAATAGCTTGCTTAAGCTTATTCCAAGCCTGCCATTAGCATCAGGAGGATCAATGGAGTAAGTTGGCACCAAGAAGCAGTCCAGAAAGCCCAGAAATTGAAGTTTCCAGCTCAGGTATGAACATGAACACTTTCTCCCAAAGCTTGCATTTTAAGTTATAATATGATTGTTTATGCTTTGCTGGTCATGGGGATGCCTTCAGAATCAAAAATGAGTGAAAAATGAGTTTGTATGATCCTTCTGAAATTTTGCCCGTGGATTTTGTTTCTTTCGATTCGTTTGATTCATGGTGTTTAAATGATGTTTGAGCATAGATTCGTGTCCTAGGATGTTAGAGGATCACTTGGGTGTGCTTAATTTGTGGAATAGGTGCCTGAATCATGTTTTAGGGTTTTTGGGGTGCCGGAGAAGATGACCGGAGCTTCTCTCCGGTCACCTGAATGTGATTAGCCCTAAACTCAGGTCATTAAGGGCGTTTGAATGTGAAGCGTTAGATTGGTTGACTTAGTGGACTTCCCGCGCGCATGAAGGGCCCAGATCCTCTTGCTTTGCCCTAATCCACTTGTTTAGATTAATTAATTCATAATTAAATTAATATAATCAGATGCAATCCCAGCTGTCCAGATGCGCGCTGGTCAACCCTTTCAAACTTAGAGTGAATCCCAGCCTCTCCTTCTGATTACTTCCTTTTATTTTAATTTTTAATTCATTTTTTTTCATTAAACTTGCATAATTTATTAAAAATAGTAAAATTTGTCTAAAAATTATGAAACTTTTTCTCAAAAGTTTTAATAATTTTTATGACACAAAAATATTTTCATTTTTTATTTTTATCATATCAAAAGTATTTTTTAAATATTTAAAAGATTATTTTTAATTGATTAATGGAAATTAATTTATTAAAAATACTTTTAGGTATTTAAAAATCACCAAAAAATTCATGAAATGTTCTAAGACATTTAGAAACATTGTCCAACCTTCAAACCAAATTTCTTTTTTGATCTTGATGCATTTTAAGAATTTCTCATTGAATAAAAATCATTTTTATGCATTAATTTGATCCAAAGTTCAAAAATCATTTCTGCCTATCCATGAAGAGTTGGACATTTATTCTTCTTGCATTGCATTGTGTTTAGCATGTAGTTTTTGAGATAAAATGGCCATGATTTGATTCCTCATTTTCAATTTGTTTGATAATTTTCTTGTTTAGGAACCCTAAAAACCCTAATAACTTGTAAAATTCATATCTTGGGTTAGGTTAGGAGTTGAGACCTCTCCTTTGGGCATTGGTTTAGTATAGGATTAGGGGTCCTTTGTGTGGCATTTTCCATTTTTTATCTTAGGGTTTGCTTCTGATTTTGACTTTTGTTTGATGTTTGGTTCATAAACCCTAATTTGGGCTTCCATATGCATCCATCTTGCATTCTCTGGCATAACATGGCTTGCCATGACATTCCATGCTTCCATGTGATTCATTTGACATCATAAGACATATAGAAAGCATGTTTGATCATTGCATCTTGTATTTGTCATGTTATATGCCATATGCATCTCATAACTTTTCATGTATGTTCATGTGCCTTGACTTGCTCCATTTGCATCCATGAGCTTGTATGGTCATCTCCATGAGTTGTTTCTGGTTTGTAGCACTTCATAGCATCATTATCATCATCAACATGCTTCTGGTTTTGTTTTTCATCATGCATTGTATTGCATTTCTTTCCTAACCTTTTCAGGTGGTAAGTGACTTGAGAAGTGAATTTGCCTTCACTTCTCATAACTTTTCTTTTCATCCCTCTTGCATCCATTGCTGCATTTTTGTTTGTGTTTGAGTTTGAGCTTGCTCATTCTTGTTCCTCCCACTTTCTTTCTTCAAGTGACTTGACTCCTTGAATGAAGCAAGTCACTTTGCTTCTCTTGATCCTTTCATCTGCTTCCTGGTGGTTCCATTGAAGATTTCTCTTGTAAACCTCACAAACCTTAGGAACAACCAAGCATGACAATGAATTAGGGTTTTGATTAGTCTCCCCTTTTAGTTTTACCTTTGTGTCTCTTTTGAGTCTTCTCTTCTCATCTCATAATCAGGAACTAAACCCTAAAGGCTTTAAGGCTTTGTGATTAAGTTTATGCCTGCATCCTTCTATTAGGATGGAGTGTATAACTTTAATCCTAAGTGTTAAACCCTTAATGTGTTTAAATCCTTTAATCAATTCACATAATAATCATCAAGACATCACACTTGTAACTTGGGCCTTGCATTAGGGTTCTAATTCTTCCTTAACTGGTTAAGAAGGACTAACCCTAGTGTTAATGGACAAGTCCCCCTCAAGTTGTCTTACAAACCCTAAAAATCACTTCTTCATCATATCATTAAATAAAATCCACTTAATCAAAGGCTTGTTTTGTCATGGGTTTAATCCCTAATCATGGATTAAGTTGAGGAGCTTTCCTCAGCTTAAACACCCTCATCTATTATCCTTCTATTAGGATGGTGTAATGAGTCTGTTTAATCCCTGATTACGGCTTAACCTCATTACTTAACACTAAACAAAAACAACAAAAACATCTAAATAATCACAAGTAGGTTAATGATCTTAATCCTACACCAAAGGTGATTAAGTGTGAGAACCTGACTTCACACTTAAGGTATTCTCATTACCCCTAATCAGAGGGAAGATGTGATGAGTTTGCTAGATCCACTGGTTTAGGCTTAAGCTCATTAACTTATGACAAACTTCAAAAGCAATAAAAGACTGAAAACTACAAAAACAAGCAATAATCGTCTCCTCCGGGATTCTTTTCTCACCTCATTCAATCACAAACGAGAACTTGCTTCTTCCGTCTAATGCAAGACAGTTTGCACCTGAGCCAGACAGGTCATACACTTGAGCATAGACAAGTAAGCAGTTCATCAGTCAATTCATTCTTTCAGTCTCTTTGGGTCGAACTACGGTGTTCTGACTTCCTCATTGCACGAGAGGATACGTAGGCATAACTTAACAGTTATCGAACAAAAGTCTCTGTATATTCCCCCTCTTTCTAGCCTCATTCTTTTAGCCTCATGATCTTGAGCATTTCACTCCTTTCTTACACTGACACTTTCATACTTCACATCACTTATACACTAACACCTGTACATTCTTTTCCAGCTTTATACGCAGATTGCACTGACACTACCCCTTTAAAACACAAATCTTTTAAGCGTGGATCCCGTCGAGTACGACGGACAATCTGGGTGCTAATACCTTCCCAGGTTGTAACCAACCCCCTTTCTCAGTCTCTCTGGTTCGCGACCGTCTTATCCATTTCTTTCTAGGTCTATGCAGCATTGCCTTTCCTCCGGGATAAAAATGCCTAGCTGGCGACTCTTTTCATTCTCCAGTGAGCTCACGGCTGTGTGTTCTCACTGTTCCCTTCGCCGACCGTTCGCGTCTGTACCTTTATCTGACCCTGTTTCATTTATCGGGAGCGACAGCTTGGCGACTCTGCTGGGGACCCTTATACTGTAACCAGGGCTTCTGGTTCTTTTTGTGGGTTCCTCCTAGCGCTTGATTGATTTGTGTTTACTGGGGTGTTATGTGCTTATGTGTGTTTATATTTTTGTACCTATTTTTGCTTTATGTACAGTTGTTTACTGCTTTCTTTACTGCTTTTCATATATCATACTGTCATGCTGCCTGGCTGGATCTGGTTTTACTTTGGTGGGTGGGGTTCTATTGAGAGTTAAGGTCCTATACCTGGGACCTGAGTGACACCTAGTCTAGAGTGAATCATATTCTTTCCCATTCCATTTCGGTCTGGTGCGGGAATATGAAACACGGTTCAGATATGGGTTTCTTCTTGAGAACTCTGTGTTGCAGATTTCCTGCAATGCTAGGGCTATCTGGGAAGCCTGCTAAGTCTGGATGACCTTTTAGTATTGACCTTCAGAAACTGAGGTGAATTAGAGGAGGAACTTTTATGGCTATTGTAAACACTGTACCTCCGGGTTAGAAGTGTTTACACTTCTCATAACTGATCCAAGTCTGAGGATCCTTGTTTTAGAACGCCACCTGTGAGGGGGTTGGGCTGTTTACAGGTTTGCAGGTACCTTGACCTCAGAATACCCTGTTACTTTGTTTGTTTAAGAGTACTCCATGTTGGACAGTTCTTGTGATTCTAAACCCGGGACATGTGACTCTTTATTTGAGTCCCCCACCTTGGTTACTGGATTTTTAGACCTCCTTCTGGATTTCTTACATACTTGGACCATTATCAGAACATTTGATCAGATCCAGCTCAGTCACAGACCCTTGCATATCATTTGCATACATAAATCATTGCATCATATTGACATTTGCTTATTTTTGTTTCAGGGTATCCATCTTCATTTGGTTTTGGTTTTGACCCCATCTTCAGTATTGACCTATCTTCACCAGCATCTGCTTCAGCTATCACCTGCACCAGCCAATCAGTGGCCCATTTCTTCAGTATTATCATCAACACTTGTCTTTGCTCAGTCTCAACATCATGGCTCCTAAAAAGAGCAATATCACCTATCACTTTTTCCAGCCAGAGCTATCTGACATCAGGAGGATTCAGACCCTGATCACTCCAGATCACATATCCTTGTTCAGGGAAAACTATGGAGATATACTTGATATGGTTATGGATCTGGACCCATCACAGAGAAGCCTGATCCACACTTGCATTCAGTTTTATGATCCCCCACTGAGATGTTTCACTTTCCAAGACTTTCAGTTGGGTCCTCTATTAGAAGAATACTCATCATTGGTTGGTATGCCAATCAGGGGTGGAATCCCTTTCAACCCTGAGATGGTCTTTCCTGGTAATGGAGAAGTAGCAAAGGCTCTGCATTTGGAACCTGTTCTGATTGAGCAGCATATGACTTCTAAAGCTGGAATCCCTGGCTTCCATCTGGATTTCCTGATTTCTCAAGCTACCCTGAAAGCTTCTTTAGGAGAGTGGAAGGCTGTTTGTGCCTTGTTGGCTTTGAGCATATATGGAATTGTGTTGTTTGCAGATGAGCCTCGATTCATTAGCAAGAATGCAATCCATCTGTTCATCTTGAAGAACCCAGTACCCACTTTATTGGGGGATCTCTACTATTCAGTGCATCAGAGGAATGAAAAGCAGAGGGGAAGATTAGTGAGGTGTTGTGCTCCATTGTTCCATACTTGGCTTCTCAGGCATCTACCCAGGACAGATGCATTTCTGAACCCCCATCAGCAGAGCAACTGGGCTAAGAGACTCACTGCTCTAACTTCAGCCGATATCAGATGGTGCACTCAAAGCACCAAGGGTAGGGATATCATCACCAGCTGTGGGCACTTCCCCAATGTGCCCCTAATAGGAGTTAAGGGTAGTATCAATTACAACCCTCTGCTGTTTAGAAGACAACTGGGCTATGCCCTGGTCCACACTCCTAAGGCACAGGACTTGGTTGAAACTCTTTATTGTGAGAACAAGATTAATCTGGCTATTGTCAGGCAGGCAGCCTGGGCCTGGGATAATGTTCAAACCAAGGGAATAACCATTTTGGGGAAGTGCAACAATGTGGCATCAGCACAATATTATGAATGGTCCCGTGCCAGGGCCCAATTCTCTGGGATGCCCTTTACCATAGAAGATATGCCTGAATCATCTTCAGCACCACCTGCCACTGTCAGTTTGGAGGAGTTTGAGAGTTTGAAAGAAAGAAATGAGAAGTTAACTCAAGCTTTGCAGAAGACCCTCCGGGAAAGGAGTGATGGTATGAGGGAGGTTGAGAGATTGGAGAAGTTGAGAGTGGAGCATCTGGTTAAGATTGAGAAGTCTGGGGATTATATCAAAAAGTCTAAAGCTGGAGAACAAATCCTGAAGAATGCTTGCAAAGAAGCCCAGTTCCAGAGAACAAGGACATACTTGTATTTGAAGGAGAGTCAAGCTCGGTGGGTCAGGATCACCGAAGCCCGTACTCTAGAGGATAAGAGAGTTCAAGACAAGATGGAGCAACTGGAAGCTAGTGCAAAAGTACAGCAAGAAGCCCTGGCAGCAGCCCAGAGGGAGATATCAGAACTGAAGATCAAAGCTGGAGTGAAGAGGTCAAAAGACCAAACTCAGCACAAGAAGCTCACTACAGCTGTTACAACCCGGAATCTCCTCATCAGGAATCTCACTGAGCGTCCGGCTGATCCTGTGACCGAAGCACTTCTCAAGGAAGTTCGTGAGGATGAGTTTGGTCTTGGTGTTTGACCCTTTGTTTGTTGTTGCTTTCATTCCGTGTATTTTTCATTTTTCCTTGTAATGTATTTTGACCCCTCAGAGGGCTTGTATCTGTAAACAGACTATGTACCATTTTGGCTTTTTGTAATATATGTATTAGTTTGTTCCATCCGAGTATCACTTCAAAAGCAACATCAACAGCATCTTCAAGGGTCTGGAAGGGTCAAAACTGAATGCCAAACCGGATACCTTGGGAGCAAATAAGCATAACTGCATTGCATACTAACACTTTTGTTTGTTTTGTAGGTTTTTGTTTATTGCCACTAACTCTGTTGTGATGTTCAGGAACTATTGCTCGGCGCCGAGTTTTTCCCCTCAACCGTCCGCACCGTTATCCGACCCGTAGCAACCTTCCGGGCATTCAAATGGACCAGATGCAGCAGGACCTTACTGAGGTCAGAAATCAAATGGCAAATGAAAGGCTAGAGATGAGGAATCAAATGACTCAGTTTGTGGAAGTGATGAACAACATGGCTCAGAGCCAGGAAAGATTGAGGGCCATGGTGGAAAGGCAGAATCAAGAAGATCCACATATAGGAACTGCCGGCACTAGCAACAATGAAAGGGTCCAACCTCATGTTAACCCCCCTGTATTTGGACCACACCTCCATCCTGAGGTCAACATCCCTGCAAATGTTCAAGGGACTGCCACTGCAGCCAGGGTACTTCAAGAAGACCCCCAAGAGGATCAATTCACAGTAATGGGTGCCGGGGAAGAAGCTTATGATAGAAGGTTGGATGAGATAGCTGAGAAATTGAGATCCTTAGAGTCCCAAAACTCTTTGGGTTTCGATGTCATGGACATGGGCTTGGTAGACGGGGTCAGGATCCCCCATAAGTTCAAGCCTCCTTGTTTTGGAAAATATAACGGGACTTCATGCCCCCGGACTCATTTGCAATCATTTCTGGGAAGGCTGAAGGCCTATACTATAGATGAGAAGCTCTGGATGTTCTATTTTGAAGATAGCTTGACTGGAGTGTCAAGAGAATGGTACTCTCACTTGACAAGGGCAACTATTAGATGCTGGAAGGACCTGGCTGAGGCCTTCATCAGACAGTATCAGTATAACTTAGACATGGCACCCAACAGGACCCTCCTAATGGGAATGTCACAGTCGTCAAGGGAAAGTTTCCGAGAATATGCCCAGAGATGGAGGCAACTGGCTGCTGCTGTTCAGCCACCTATGTCTGAAAGGGAAATGGCAGATATGTTTATGAATACCCTTCAGGGAACTTATATTGACAGGCTGGCTGCTTTCTCTTCCACTAGCTTTGCAGATGTTGTCATAGCTGGGGAGAGAATTGAGAGTCTGTTAAAAATGGGAAAGATATCTGACAACGGAGCAAGCTCGTCCAGTAGTACAAGAAAGCCTTTTGCAGGCCCGAGAAGAACTGGCGAGACCAATGCCATCCACATCAACAGGGGCAGGCCCCAATATGTTCACAGATCAGTGGCAGCAGTCACCATTCCCGCTCCAGCTCATCCTCAGCCAACTTATCAACCCCCGCAACAAAGCTATCAACCACAACCTCAGTACCACCAACAGAATCAGTATCCTCCGAGAAATTACAACAACAGCAACACCAACAACAATAATCAGCAAAGGCCGTTCCAACAGAGGCCATCTCAAGCCAACAGGGTAATCACCCGATCCCTATGCCATATGCTACATTGCTGCCACAACTCCTGAAACTCAACCTAGTTGAGCTAAGGACGTTGGCACCTCCAGATCCCAACAGTCTACCCAGGAATTATGACTCCAACACTAGGTGTGCTTTTCATTCCAACGCACCTGGCCACAGTACAGAAAAGTGCAGAGCCTTGCACATGAAGGTACAAGACCTGGTAGACTCAAAAGCTCTGAATTTTGCACCACCACCCAATGTCAACAAAAATCCTATGCCAAACCATGGTGGTCCCCGAATTAACGCTATTGAAGAAGACAAGCCGTCTTATTTAATAACCAGTGTGGGTCAAATCAGGACACCGTTGGTGGAGATCAAGGCTCAGCTCTTGGAATGTCATATGTTCCCGGGGTGCGAGTTAGGGTGTGCTTACTGCAATATTTCAGTAAACGGGTGCGATAATCTGAGGAATGGCATAGATGGCCTTATTCAGAGTGGCCAACTCCAGATCACCACATCATTTCCAACAAATCCAACAATCTCATCAGCAACGGTTTCAGAACCTCCTACAACTGCAGCAACCATTGTTCCCGACAATTCTTTGGCTTCATCGACAAGTACTTCATCTGTCTTCTCAACTGATCAGTTTTCAACAAATTTTCCTGCTACAACTTCAGCTTCACTCCATTTTGAACCTCCTACAACAACAACATCCATTCTTCCAACAATGTCTCCTACAACACCAGCAACCAATCATGAAGATGTCTCTACTGTCACCATATTCTACGATCCTGAAAACAACTCTGCCTACAACTCAGAAGGTGCTGCTCCCATCAGAGCACCAGTTACAATTTATTATGATCCGCAGACTATTACAATTCCTTCCGCAGCTCCAGTCAGTCCAGTCACTATCACAGTGCCTGGACCAGTACCCTATGAAAGCAGTAATGCTATCCCCTGGAATTACGGCTCTGACCTGTACTGCGAAGGACAAAGAATCACTTTTGAATCATCAACCCCTGCACTACAAGTGGACAATGTGGGAGGAGGCGGAGGCTTCACCCGAAGCGGACGTCTCTTCGCCCCACAAATTCAGAGACCCACTGCCGAAGCAGAAGCTGCTGCCAAGGCAAAAGGGAAGGGCCCTGTGCAGGAAGATCAAACTGTTAAGGAAGCTTTGAAGACACCCTTTGACCAAGAGGTTGATGAGTTCATGCGAATCATCAAAAAGAGTGATTATAAAATAGTGGATCAACTTCATCAGACGCCTTCCAAGATCTCAATCCTATCATTGCTTATGTGCTCCGAGGCCCATCGGAATGCACTACTCAAAGTCTTGCACGCAGCTTACGTGCCTGAAGAGATCACTGTCAATCAGCTGGAAGCTGTAGTTGGAAATGTTAATGCTAGTCACGGACTAGGGTTCACCAATACTGATTTGACAACGGAAGGCCGCAACCATAACAAAGCCTTGCACATCACCATGGAATGCAAAGGAGCAGTCCTTTCTCATGTGCTGGTGGACACAGGGTCATCCCTTAATGTCTTACCAAAGAAGGCCCTGGTGAAGCTAGAATATGAAGGATTAGCTTTGCGACCCAGCAACCTGGTAGTAAGAGCCTTTGATGGTTCTAAGAGATCGGTTCTGGGAGAGATCGAGTTGCCCATAACGATTGGCCCGCAGACCTTTAAAACTATCTTCTATGTGATGGACATTCAGCCTGCCTACAGCTGTTTGTTGGGTAGGCCATGGATTCACGCTGCTGGCGCCGTGACCTCTACCCTTCACCAGAAGTTAAAATATGAGTGGGAAGGTCAAATCGTTACAATCTGTGGAGAGGAAGACATCTTTGTCAGCCACCTGGCTACTTATAAGTACATTGAGATGGATGGGGAGATCCATGAGACAATGAGCCAGGGGTTCAAAGCCTTGAATGTGAATGAAACATCTGCTGTGCCTGGTACTTCAATATCATCATACCAACAAGCCCGGAAGGTTGTTGAGGGAGGAAACGCCCAAGGCTGGGGCAAACTGCTATCGGTGGAGAAGAAAGAAGACATATTTGGGTTGGGTTACAAACCAACTCAACAAGATCAAGCAGCGGCTGCGAAGGAGCCCAACTTTGTGAGTGGGGGGATGCTTACCCCTGATGCTATCAACTGTCTGGAAGACGAGCTGGAAGAAGAACGCAACCTGGAAAGCTGGATTCGTCCAAAGATCCCGGGGAGCAGTGTCTCGAACTGGTCTTCCCAGGAAATTATAAGAGTTACTCATGCAGAGTAATTATTATTTCCTGTATTTTTATAGCATGCATCAAAGTCTTGCATCTTGCCCAAGATGACAAGACTCATTTTGTAATCGGGCCATCTGTACTTTTTGTGCAAACAAGATTAATCAATGAAATATCAGACATCTTTTTGCAAATGAGTCTTTTTCTTTTCGTTCACTGTTTTTCTATTTTTCTTTTTGTACAAAAAAATAAATGGCAGTGTTTTCAAAATGACAACTTCATTTCACTTTTCTAAACAAGACTAAAATCAGGTCACTAAAATGAACAAACTGAACCCTTGCAGAGAGTGTCTTCCAGACAGCACCGACAACGGCACGGCTATGACTTCGTATGACTTTGACAATCCAATCAATCAAGCTGATGAAGGGGTTGAAGAAGAGTATGGGCTTCCCGAAGAGCTAGCCAGGTTGTTAAGACAAGAGGAAAAGGTTATTACTCCTCACCAGGAGGAGGTTGAAGTGATTAATCTTGGTACAGATGAAGACGTGAAAGAGGTTAAAATCGGGGCCTGCCTGCAAGGCTCAGTGAAGAGACAACTGATTGACCTGCTTCAAGAGTATGTGGACGTGTTTGCTTGGTCTTACCAAGATATGCCAGGGTTGGATACCGATATTGTCATGCACAAGCTGCCTTTGAGAGAAGAATGCCCGCCGGTTAAACAGAAGCTGCGCCGTACTCGCCCAGACATGGCAATGAAAATCAAAGAAGAGGTACAAAAGCAGTGGGACGCCGGGTTCCTTGCTGTGACTAGCTATCCGCCGTGGGTTGCCAATATAGTACCTGTGCCTAAGAAAGACGGCAAAGTAAGAATGTGTGTTGACTACCGGGATCTGAACAGAGCCAGCCTGAAAGATGATTTCCCTTTACCTCACATTGATGTATTGGTGGATAATACGGCTCAGTTCTCGGTATTCTCCTTCATGGATGGATTTTCAGGATACAATCAGATCAAGATGTCTCCTGAAGACATGGAGAAAACAACTTTCATCACACCTTGGGGCACGTTCTGCTACAAGGTAATGCCATTTGGGCTGAAGAATGCTGGTGCCACATATCAACGGGCTATGGTAACATTATTCCACGATATGATCCATAAAGAAATAGAATGTTATGTGGATGACATGATTGCCAAGTCCCTTACTGAAGAAGACCACCTGGTGAATCTACTGAAGTTATTCAAGCGTCTGAGGAAGTACCAACTGAAACTGAACCCCAACAAATGCACGTTCGAGGTGAGATCTGGTAAGCTGCTGGGATTTATTGTAAGTGAGAAAGGGATTGAGGTTGACCCTGATAAAGTCAAAGCTATTCAAGAGATGCCTGCACCGAAGACAGAGAAAGAAGTTCGAGGGTTCTTAGGTCGATTGAACTACATCTCGCGGTTCATATCTCACCTCACCGCAACCTGCGAACCCTTGTTCAAGCTATTGAGGAAAGAACAGACGGTCAGGTGGAATGAAGACTGCCAAAGGGCTTTTGACAAGATCAAAGAATACTTACAAGAACCTCCAATCCTTATGCCTCCAGTTGAAGGAAGACCTCTGATAATGTACTTGACAGTATTAGAAGAGTTAATGGGGTGTGTGCTGGGCCAGCATGACGAGTCTGGTCGAAAAGAGTATGCAATATACTACCTAAGCAAAAAGTTTACCGACTGTGAACAACGTTATTCACTGCTCGAGAAAACTTGCTGTGCTTTAGCGTGGGCTGCTCGCCGACTGAGACAGTATATGTTGACCCACACTACTTTGTTGATCTCAAAAATGGACCCAGTCAAGTACATTTTCGAAAAGCCAGCACTTACCGGGCGGGTTGCAAGATGGCAGATGATTCTCACTGAATATGACATTCAGTACACTTCTCAGAAAGCCATCAAAGGCAGTGTATTGTCGGAATATCTTGCTGAGCAACACATTGATGATTACCAGCCTATGAGGTTTGACTTCCCTGATGAGGACATCATGTTCATAAAAGCAAAAGATCATGAAGAGCCTGTTCACACTGAAGGGCCTGACCCGGAAGAAGAATGGACTATGATGTTTGATGGGGCTGTTAATATGAATGGTCGTGGTGTTGGTGCAGTACTCATTACACCTAAGGGAGTTCACATGCCTTTTTCGGCAAAGCTCACTTTCAACTACACTAACAACGAAGCCGAATACGAAGCTTGCATTATGGGTCTTGAGGAAGCCATTGACCTCAGGATCAAAACATTGACCGTATTCAGAGATTTAGCTTTGGTAGTCAATCAAACCAACGGAAAATGGTACACCCACCAAGATCACCTGATACCTTACAGGGATTATACAAGAAGGTTATTGACTTTCTTCACAACGGTCAAGCTTGAGTATATCCCTCGGGACGAGAACCAGTTTGCAGATGCTCTTGCTACCATTTCATCCATGATCAAAGTTCAAGCCGCTAACTTTGTACCTCAGATTTCAGTGTCAAGACTTGATAGACCAGCATATGTATTTGCAGCAGATGCCGTCAAAGATGATAAGCCTTGGTTCCATGACATTAAACGCTTCTTGGAGGATCAAACATACCCACCTGGGGCATCTTCCAATGATAAGAAGACTTTGAGAAGGCTTGCTGGTAGTTTCTTTCTGAACACTGATGGGTCTTTATACAAAAGGAACTTTGATATGGTACTCCTCAGATGTGTTGACAAGACAGAAGCAGATTTGTTGATGCATGAAGTGCATGAAGGCTCCTTTGGTACCCATGCTGGAGGACATGCAATGGCTAAGAAGTTGTTAAGATCAGGTTATTACTGGATCACAATGGATGCCGACTGTTGTGCCTATGCCAGAAAATGCCATAAATGCCAGATTTATGCAGATAAGGTGCATGTGCCTCCAAATCCTTTGAACATAATGTCTTCACCATGGCCCTTTGCCATGTGGGGCATTGATATGATTGGCAAGATTGAGCCAACTGCGTCAAACGGCCACAGATTCATCCTGGTTGCCATTGATTATTTCACCAAGTGGGTTGAAGCAGCCTCATATGCAAACGTCACAAGGCAAGTGGTAGCCAGATTTCTGAAGAGAGATATCATCTGTCGATATGGAGTGCCCGAGCGAATCATTACTGATAATGGTTCCAATCTAAACAACAAAATGATGGCAGAGCTATGCCGGGACTTCAAGATTCAACATCACAATTCTTCTCCTTACAGGCCAAAGATGAACGGCGCTGTTGAGGCAGCTAATAAGAACATCAAGAAGATTGTGCAGAAGATGGTAATCACCTACAAAGACTGGCATGAGATGCTACCATTTGCCTTGCATGGGTACTGCACGTCAATCAGAACATCCACTGGGGCAACACCGTATCAGCTTGTATATGGTATGGAAGCAGTCCTACCTGTCGAAGTTGAATTACCTTCCTTACGAGTACTGATGGATGTTAAGCTGAACGAAGCAGAATGGGTTCAGGCCCGATACGAGCAACTGAGTCTGATCGAAGAGAAGAGATTGGCTGCAATTTGTCATGGGCAGTTGTATCAGAAAAGAATGAAGAAAGCCTTCGATCAGAAAGTTAGGCACCGAGAGTACCAAGTAGGAGATCTTGTGCTGAGGAGAATCCTCCCTCCTCATACAGACCACAGGGGCAAATGGACTCCAAATTATGAAGGACCATTCGTGGTAAAGAAAGTTTTCTCTGGTGGAGCATTGATGCTCAGCACCATGGATGGTGAAGATTTCCCGTCCCCTGTGAATTCAGATGCAGTTAAAAAATACTTCGCATAAAAATGGCCCGCTGGACATAAAAACAGAATGTAAGTCCAGGCAAAAATGGGGCATCCCGGCGAGTCAAAAACAGAATAAAAGACTCGGGCAAAAATAAGGGAAATAAATAAAAAAATGTACACCCGCTGAGTTGAAAAGCCGCATTGGACAGCTCAGGCAAAAATGGGTATCCCGATGGATTGAAAACCCGAAAGGGCGATCCATGCAAAATAAGGGAATAAGCGAACAACTGCATTCTGAATTCGTCTGTATCACTTACAACTTGGGAAGTTCCAAAAGGGTCAAGCTTCAATCAGAATCAGCCTTCTTCAAAAAACAAGATGAGAAGAACGTCAAAAGTCATACGGGTCATAGTGAAGAGGAAGCTCCTTTAAAGCGTCATCAACACTGCCAACATTTTGTTTCTCAATTTGTAACAATCTCCTCATTTCAGGGGATATGTTCCTTTGACTGTATCTCGCCAATTCAGGGCATATGAATTAATAAAATCGGATTTTTCAGTCATGTCTCGTTCTGTACATCTTATTTGCAAAAAATGTCTGATGTCTTAAAAGAAAAAACTGATTGCATAAGAATATAGATGTTTATCTTCAAATAAAAACATGCTTGCAGGAAATATGCTTACTCTCAGAAGTATCTAAACTCCTATGACGGAATCCAGTAAAGGGTACCTCGGGATTATCTTGTGCGTTTCTCTATCTTTTTCGGGATTGCAGGTATCCAGAACGCAGCTTGGGGCATGAAAACTTTATCCCAGCAAGCTGGCAAATCAACACTCAATTTTAGCACCCGAAGTGCTCTCTCCCCAGCTGAGTTGCCTCCCATGACTCCTCCCAGCTGAGTTGGCCACTTATTACTTGTCCCCATCAGAATGGGCAGGTATTACAAAAGGCACCTATATCCCCGGCCGAGTCAAGGATCCTCTTCAACAGGATCCCTAGGGAGGTCTCTCAATGATCTCTCTTCCTCCCCAGCCGAGTTGCCATCTCGCCCTCAGCCGAGCACAAAAGTCAGAGAGCCACCCCCCACAGAGCCCCAGCCTCTATCCAGCAGAGCAACACATGAAGGAGTCACAACAGAGTACAGAAGACTTCTACAACCCCCAGCTGGGCCCCTCATTACAAGGATATGTCAATCAGTGACCTGTATCCCCAAGCAGATACATCTCATCAGATCTACCAGTGATCTTATCCCCAGCTGGGATGTCTACTCCAAGCAGATCGATCGAAGATCTTCGCAGCAACGGGACCCGGATCCCGGTTTTGATATCTTTGCACAATCATAGCATTTGCATCATATTTACCCACAAAGCGTAGCATTCCGTCTAGTACGGAGCATTACGGCAAAAATCCAACACATAGCATAATCATAAGCCATGTTTTGAATCAGCATTTGTGACTAGTAACCATTCATCAGAATGCAGAATACTTTCCCCCAGAGTCCCCACCAAAGTCCCAGCGAAAACAGCTGCCTCTCAATCCACAAACACCGGTATATACTCTCTTTGGCACCCGTCCGTGTCAATACTCCCCAGTAAAGTCACCCGAACACTCGGTGCAAACAGTACCACTCGTATTACAGATACTTTCTGACACCCGTCCGTGTCATATCCCCAGCGCAGTCGCCTACACTTTGTATATCAGATACTTGTTCATATCACACTCTTCTCCTTTTGACACTCGTCCGTGCCACTCTCCCCAACAGTTAAACACTCGTCTATACATCACCCATACTTACTACTCATGTTACTCTTATACAGATACTCGTCCGTATCTTGTATACACCATTTATATCCCCTCAGATTCAACACTCGTCCATGTTCTTTGTTAACCAGATGGTACTCGTCCGTATCATCATCTCAGAGCATGCGTCAAGTGTTTGTTTCTACCTGATACTCGTCCGTATCATAGTCTTAAGGATGCTCGTCCGCATCTTTAATCCATACATTGTGTCCAACACTTCTGTCTTCTTGAATTTAGACACTCGTCTGTGTCTACTATTCTCCCAGAAGAGTCCTCTCAGATTCAACACTTGTCTGTGTTCCTTGTTAACCAGTTGATACTCGTCCGTATCATCATCTCTGAACACGTGTCAGTATTTGTTTCTACCCGATACTCGTCCGTATCGTAGTCTTAAGGATGCTCGTCCGCATCTTTAATCTATACACAAATATCTAAACACTTATACCTTTTGTTTCTTGGATATAAACACTCGTCCGTGTTTACTACTCCCCAGTAGATTGTCAAGTGAGCAAATATTTCTTTTTATCTAACACTCGTCCTGTGTTATGATAAAACCTGAGAGCAGCCGTGCCCTGCTAGGTGGTCGTCCTCCACCTCTTGATGGTCGTCCTCCATCATGCTCATCCGATGGCCGTCCCCATCGTTGTTTTTTAGCAGCCGTCCCCTGCTAGGTGGTCGTCCTCCACCTTTTGATGATCGTCCTTCATCATTTTATCCAATGGCCGTCCCCATTGTTGATTTTGGTTATCTGACATTCGTCCTATGTCATGATAGACCTTGAGAGCAGCCGTCCCCCTGCTAGGTGGTCGTCCTCCACCTCTTGATGGTCGTCCTCCATCATGCTCATCCGATGGCCGTCCCCATCGTTGACCTTTTTATCCGGCATTCGTCCTATGTCGCGATACTTTCGGCAGCCGTACCCTGCCAGGTGGTCGTCCTCCACCTTTGATGGCCGTCCCCATCACGATTCTTTTATTCCCCAACAGAGCAGCCGTCCCCTGCTAGGTGATCTTCCTTCACCTTTGATGGCCGTACCCCATCATCTGTTTATTTCATTTATTCTTTAACCCGATGGCCGTCCCCGTCGTGGTCCCTTTTCCTTTTCTTTTAGCCCGATGGCCGTCCCCATCGTCGGTTACCTTGCTTTATGAACTCGATGGCCGTCCCCGTCATGTTTCATTAGTTCCCAGAGAATTTTACAGTTTTATCTTGATGGCCATTCCCATCACGATATCTCCTTTCCAGCTAGTCGGCCGTCCCCGTCTTGGCTTTACCTTTTTATCCCCAGCATGTCGGCCGTCCCCGTAATTGCTCTTTACCCAACAGTCGTCCTCTGCTCGACGGTCGTCCTCCGTCGCCCGCACTTTACAATATACTTTATTTTCCTTTTACAATCTATATCCCTTTTCTTCTTCATTCTGTGAGTGCAAATTTTGGACTGTCTTTGGTATTCAACCACAAGTTATCTTGTTCACCTGTTAAGCCGTCGCTTACATCCTGCACAGCTAACTCATGTTTGAATAGGGGCAGCTGTAAGCACCCCAAATTTGCCCTCACCCATTCACACCATGGCTTGTGATCATTTCATATGCATAAACTCAATCATAGCATCTCATATCACAGTTTTGATTCACTGCATAGATTCAAGGTCATCTGCATCTAGGGTTTGTGATCTGAGCAATCCAAGAGCCTCTTGAGCCACTCCAAAGGTCACCAATCACCTCAAAGAGATCCATGTGTGTTCAAGTATCATATTACATCCCCTCAGAGTCAAGATTTCCAAAGAATCACAAGAACTGGGATTGGTATGGATGCAGAGCCAAGTTTGACTGCACAGTTGACCTAAAATTAGGGTTTTGGTTTCAGAGGCCATAACCTCAAATTTTTTGGTCATTCTTGTTTCCATTGGTCTTTATGTGGTATAGGGAGTATGCATATCATTTTTCATGAAGAAATTCCATGGGGAAGTCATCTGATCAAGGGTTGACTTTCTGGACAAGTCAGTGCAAAATCAGGGCATCTGAGGCCCCCAATGACCCAACCAATGGGTGATCTTCATCATTTTGAGTGTATATGATCTTTATTTGATCATGGAAGAAGGTTGAAGTTCATAAAAATCAAGAATTTGAAGTTTTTGCAAAGTTGACTTTTTAGGGCATGGTTGACTTTTCAAGAATATGACATTTTAGGTCATTTTTCAAGCCTTGATTCTTGATCCAAAAATGTTTCAAATGGAAAAACTTTGGTCATGAAAGTTGTAGAATACATTTTTCACTTTTCAAAAAGTACAAGAACATGATCTAATTCTTCTTGAATCAAAAGTTATGGTGTGACAAAGTTGGCAAAAATCATTGATTTTCAAGATGTGCACTAAATGGAAAATTTGCAAAATCATGTTTCAAGGCAAGTTGTAACTTCTAGTTGGCATCAAACCATTACATAAACATTCTAGGTGACATAAAAAATCAGAATTGGACCAAAAATCACATGTTCATGGTTTGTGTAACAAGGCATTTTCATGAAGTTTCCAAAGATGACCAACTTGCAAAACTCATGATCACTCTTCCTACCACTTGCAACATTGGATGCTGAACCATGCTAGCCTCTCACCTCACCCTTGCTGCGCAGCCCCATGCTTTGTACTAGCCTAGAACCAAGCCATGCTTTCCTTACACAAAAAGTTGACTTTTGGCAAAAGCAAACATCCCAATCACCACAGGCCATGTCACATCCTCTGGCCACTTGGAATTGATTATTTTATCCTTTGGCAAGCAAAACATAAGAGGAGGCCAGCCTGAAGCAAGCCCTAGGACACCATATACAAACACACCTCATTTTGCAAAACTGATCGAATCTGTCTCCACACTTCACAAACATTCCAACAAGTTTCATCAACCTTTTCACCATGTTTCATTGAGTAGAAACCAACAAGATTCAAGCCTGAAACCAGCCTGAACTGAGCTGCACCATTTCTCATCCCTAAAACCAGAACTCTTCGAATCCCTTTATCCAGCCATCAAACACACCATTTTTCTTCACCAACAAGTCAAGCACATCACAAGGAGTCAAAACCACCCTTCATATTGATCTGAAGCTGCCTATACACAGAGCTCATTTTCTGCTATATCAGATTGGAACCTCTCAAAATAGCTTGCTTAAGCTTATTCCAAGCCTGCCATTAGCATCAGGAGGATCAATGGAGTAAGTTGGCACCAAGAAGCAGTCCAGAAAGCCCAGAAATTGAAGTTTCCAGCTCAGGTATGAACATGAACACTTTCTCCCAAAGCTTGCATTTTAAGTTATAATATGATTGTTTATGCTTTGCTGGTCATGGGGATGCCTTCAGAATCAAAAATGAGTGAAAAATGAGTTTGTATGATCCTTCTGAAATTTTGCCCGTGGATTTTGTTTCTTTCGATTCGTTTGATTCATGGTGTTTAAATGATGTTTGAGCATAGATTCGTGTCCTAGGATGTTAGAGGATCACTTGGGTGTGCTTAATTTGTGGAATAGGTGCCTGAATCATGTTTTAGGGTTTTTGGGGTGCCGGAGAAGATGACCGGAGCTTCTCTCCGGTCACCTGAATGTGATTAGCCCTAAACTCAGGTCATTAAGGGCGTTTGAATGTGAAGCGTTAGATTGGTTGACTTAGTGGACTTCCCGCGCGCATGAAGGGCCCAGATCCTCTTGCTTTGCCCTAATCCACTTGTTTAGATTAATTAATTCATAATTAAATTAATATAATCAGATGCAATCCCAGCTGTCCAGATGCGCGCTGGTCAACCCTTTCAAACTTAGAGTGAATCCCAGCCTCTCCTTCTGATTACTTCCTTTTATTTTAATTTTTAATTCATTTTTTTTCATTTAACTTGCATAATTTATTAAAAATAGTAAAATTTGTCTAAAAATTATGAAACTTTTTCTCAAAAGTTTTAATAATTTTTATGACACAAAAATATTTTCATTTTTATTTTTATCATATCAAAAGTATTTTTTAAATATTTAAAAGATTATTTTTAATTGATTAATGGAAATTAATTTATTAAAAATACTTTTAGGTATTTAAAAATCACCAAAAAATTCATGAAATGTTCTAAGACATTTAGAAACATTGTCCAACCTTCAAACCAAATTTCTTTTTTGATCTTGATGCATTTTAAGAATTTCTCATTGAATAAAAATCATTTTTATGCATTAATTTGATCCAAAGTTCAAAAATCATTTCTGCCTATCCATGAAGAGTTGGACATTGATTCTTCTTGCATTGCATTGTGTTTAGCATGTAGTTTTTGAGATAAAATGGCCATGATTTGATTCCTCATTTTCAATTTGTTTGATAATTTTCTTGTTTAGGAACCCTAAAAACCCTAATAACTTGTAAAATTCATATCTTGGGTTAGGTTAGGAGTTGAGACCTCTCCTTTGGGCATTGGTTTAGTATAGGATTAGGGGTCCTTTGTGTGGCATTTTCCATTTTTTATCTTAGGGTTTGCTTCTGATTTTGACTTTTGTTTGATGTTTGGTTCATAAACCCTAATTTGGGCTTCCATATGCATCCATCTTGCATTCTCTGGCATAACATGGCTTGCCATGACATTCCATGCTTCCATGTGATTCATTTGACATCATAAGACATATAGAAAGCATGTTTGATCATTGCATCTTGTATTTGTCATGTTATATGCCATATGCATCTCATAACTTTTCATGTATGTTCATGTGCCTTGACTTGCTCCATTTGCATCCATGAGCTTGTATGGTCATCTCCATGAGTTGTTTCTGGTTTGTAGCACTTCATAGCATCATTATCATCATCAACATGCTTCTGGTTTTGTTTTTCATCATGCATTGTATTGCATTTCTTTCCTAACCTTTTCAGGTGGTAAGTGACTTGAGAAGTGAATTTGCCTTCACTTCTCATAACTTTTCTTTTCATCCCTCTTGCATCCATTGCTGCATTTTTGTTTGTGTTTGAGTTTGAGCTTGCTCATTCTTGTTCCTCCCACTTTCTTTCTTCAAGTGACTTGACTCCTTGAATGAAGCAAGTCACTTTGCTTCTCTTGATCCTTTCATCTGCTTCCTGGTGGTTCCATTGAAGATTTCTCTTGTAAACCTCACAAACCTTAGGAACAACCAAGCATGACAATGAATTAGGGTTTTGATTAGTCTCCCCTTTTAGTTTTACCTTTGTGTCTCTTTTGAGTCTTCTCTTCTCATCTCATAATCAGGAACTAAACCCTAAAGGCTTTAAGGCTTTGTGATTAAGTTTATGCCTGCATCCTTCTATTAGGATGGAGTGTATAACTTTAATCCTAAGTGTTAAACCCTTAATGTGTTTAAATCCTTTAATCAATTCACATAATAATCATCAAGACATCACACTTGTAACTTGGGCCTTGCATTAGGGTTCTAATTCTTCCTTAACTGGTTAAGAAGGACTAACCCTAGTGTTAATGGACAAGTCCCCCTCAAGTTGTCTTACAAACCCTAAAAATCACTTCTTCATCATATCATTAAATAAAATCCACTTAATCAAAGGCTTGTTTTGTCATGGGTTTAATCCCTAATCATGGATTAAGTTGAGGAGCTTTCCTCAGCTTAAACACCCTCATCTATTATCCTTCTATTAGGATGGTGTAATGAGTCTGTTTAATCCCTGATTACGGCTTAACCTCATTACTTAACACTAAACAAAAACAACAAAAACATCTAAATAATCACAAGTAGGTTAATGATCTTAATCCTACACCAAAGGTGATTAAGTGTGAGAACCTGACTTCACACTTAAGGTATTCTCATTACCCCTAATCAGAGGGAAGATGTGATGAGTTTGCTAGATCCACTGGTTTAGGCTTAAGCTCATTAACTTATGACAAACTTCAAAAGCAATAAAAGACTGAAAACTACAAAAACAAGCAATAATCGTCTCCTCCGGGATTCTTTTCTCACCTCATTCAATCACAAACGAGAACTTGCTTCTTCCGTCTAATGCAAGACAGTTTGCACCTGAGCCAGACAGGTCATACACTTGAGCATAGACAAGTAAGCAGTTCATCAGTCAATTCATTCTTTCAGTCTCTTTGGGTCGAACTACGGTGTTCTGACTTCCTCATTGCACGAGAGGATACGTAGGCATAACTTAACAGTTATCGAACAAAAGTCTCTGTATATTCCCCCTCTTTCTAGCCTCATTCTTTTAGCCTCATGATCTTGAGCATTTCACTCCTTTCTTACACTGACACTTTCATACTTCACATCACTTATACACTGACACCTGTACATTCTTTTCCAACTTTATACGCAGATTGCACTGACACTACCCCTTTAAAACACAAATCTTTTAAGCGTGGATCCTGTCGAGTACGACGGACAATCTGGGTGCTAATACCTTCCCAGGTTGTAACCAACCCCCTTTCTCAGTCTCTCTGGTTCGCGACCGTCTTATCCATTTCTTTCTAGGTCTATGCAGCATTGCCTTTCCTCCGGGATAAAAATGCCTATCTGGCGACTCTTTTCATTCTCCAGTGAGCTCACGGCTGTGTGTTCTCACTGTTCCCTTCGCCGACCGTTCGCGTCTGTACCTTTATCTGACCCTGTTTCATTTATCGGGAGCGACAACTACGTCTTTTTCCTTTTTCACTTCGAGACAGAGCGAGATCCTGGCTTCAATCTCTGCCTTCGAATTCAGTAACTACGTGGGAGGAACTAAAGAGAATTTTCTTGACCAGATATTTCCCACCTAGCAAGACAGCTATGCTAAGAGCTCAGATCAACGGATTTAAGCAAAAGGAAAACAAATCACTTTTCGAAGCTTGGGAACGCTATAAGGATATGCTGAGACTTTGTCCACATCACGGATTAGTAGAATGGATGGTCATCCATACCTTCTACAATGGACTCTTGTACAATACAAGAATGACAATTGACGCTGCCGCAGGCGGTGCACTAATGGACACAGAATATAACGATGCTTATGCACTTATCGAGAGTATGGCTCAAAACCATTACCAATGGGGAAGCGAGAGAGTCGCAACTGAGAAACCAACAAAAGGAGGTATGTACGAAGTGAGTAGTATGGACCAAGTCAATGCAAAATTTGACCAACTAAACCAAAAGATCGACAACTTGGCCATAACACCAACAGCCATCGTGGCTGCAGTAACACCTAACTGTGAGTTATTTGGAGTTCCAGGACATGATGTTCCTGATTGTCAACTATTAGTAGGAATTCCCACAGATCAAGTGAATTATGCTCAAGGAAACCCGTACTCAAACACATACAACCCAGGTTGGAAGAATCATCCGAACTTCTACTATAAGAACAACAATGCTTTATAAGCACCAGGTCAAGCACCAGCTACACCACCAGGATATCAAAAGACTGCTCCTAATGTCCCTAGAAAATCGAACCTTGAGTTGATGATGGAGAACTTCATAGCTAACCAATCTCAAACAAACAAGGACTTCTTAAACCAAAACATACACACTAGTGAGCAGATTAAGCAATTAGTAAGCAAGGTAGATGCATTAGCTACACATAACAAAATGCTTGAAACTCAGATTTCACAAGTAGCTCAACAATAAGCACCTACCGCTGCACCAGCTAGAGTATTTCCTAGACAACCTCAACCTAATCCGAAAGGACAGGCCAATGCTGTGATATTAAGAAGTGGCAAGGAACTTGACGGACCTACCGATCCAAGACTTGACAATCCAGCCATGTACCAAAAACCGGATAAACCGACTGAAATGGTGAATGAACCAGAAGAAAAGGAAGATGATAATCAAGAGGCAGTGGAGAAAGAAAAGCCTTATGTGCCTCCACCACCCTATAAACCACCAATTCCGTACCCTCAGAGATTAACCAATTCCAAGACGATGGGCCATTTTAAGAAATTCGTTGAACTTCTGAAACAATTGAATATTACTATTCTATTTACAGAAGCTATCACTCAAATGCCCTCGTACGTTAAGTTTTTAAAGGAAATCTTATCCAATAAGAAAAAGATAGAGGATAACGGAACTGTTACACTTACTGCTGAGTGTAGCGCCATAATTCAGAATAATATGCCTCCTAAGCTAAAAGATCCAGGAAGTTTCTCTATACCCTGTGTAATAGGAAAATTCGTCATTGACAAAGCTCTATGCGATTTAGGAGCCAGTATCAGTGTTATGCCCTTAATGATTTGCAAAAGGCTAGACATGGGAGACCTAAGACCAACTAAAATGTCCGTTCAACTAGCCTATCGCTCTGTTAAATACCCTGTAGGCATACTAGAAAACGTCCCAGTACGTATAGGACAATTCTATATTCCTACTGATTTCATAATCATGGACATCTCTGAAGACTCCACTACACCTATCATATTAGGAAGACCATTCTTAGCTACCGCCGGAGCTATAATAGACGTAAAGAAAGGAAAGCTAACCTTTGAAGTAGGTGAAGAAAAAGTTGAATTTATTTTAACACAATTCTTACAATCACCAGCTATAGAGGATACATGCTATCTATTGGACGTAATTGACGAATGTGTGAGAGAAATGGAAATGAAAGAAACTACCTATTCTGAAATTATGAAAATTCAAATCCCTCCAATTTTCGAAGAAGATAATTAGCGTGAACCATATAAGGATGATAGTCTAAGCGAAAGTTTATCACTCACACCGGATCCCATGCCAAGTAAGAATAAACCTACATTAGGGTTAAAAACTTTACCTAAGAACCTAAGATACAAATTCTTAGACATTGAATGTACAAGACCAGTTATAATCAATTCCAGTTTAGGAACAATTGAAACAAAGAAACTTTTAGATGTCTTAAAGAAATATCCAACTGCATTAGGATATAACATATCTGATCTCAAAGGAATATGTCCTTCAATCTGTATGCATCGTATTCTGCTAGAAGAAGATTGCAAAACCTCCAGAGAATCTCAAAGAAGAATTAACCCAATCCTTAGCACTGTAGTAAAGGAAGAAGTTAAGAAACTACTAGATGCCGGAATAATATATCCAATCTCTGATAGTAAATGGGTTAGTCCAGTACATGTAGTGCCAAAGAAAGGAGGTATCACTGTTGTGAAAAACGCTAAAGGCGAATCGATATCACAAAGAGTAGTGACAGGACATAGAGTGTGCATCGATTATCGTAAACTAAACAAAGCCACTCGAAAAGATCATTTCCCACTATCTTTTATAGATCAAATGTTAGAACGATTAGCCAAGCATTCATATTTCTGTTATCTTGATGGTTACTCAGGATTTTTCCAAATCCCTATCCACCCAGATGATCAAGAGAAGACTACATTCACATGCCCTTATGGAACGTTCGCTTATAGACGAATGCCCTTTGGATTATGCAACGCTCCTGCAACCTTTCAAAGATGTATGATGTCAATCTTTGCAGATTTCATAGACAACATCATGGAAGTGTTCATGGACGACTTCTCTGTATGCGGGCAAAGTTTTGAAGGATGTCTATCAAATTTAGAAATGGTGTTAGAAAGATGTGTAAAAGTAAACCTCGTGCTTAACTGGGAGAAATATCATTTTATGGTCAAAGAAGGAATCGTACTAGGACACGTTATATCTGACAAGGGAATTGAAGTTGATAAAGCTAAGATAGAAGTCATAAAAGATCTTCAACCCCCTAAAACCGTTCGAGAAATACGAAGCTTTTTAGGACACGCCGGTTTCTACCGACGATTCACCAAAGATTTCTCGAAGATCACTAAACCTCTTACCGGTTTATTAATGAAAGACGCTGAGTTCATATTCAATGAAGATTGTCTTAAAGCAATCAAAACTCTAAAAACAACCCTCATCACCGCACCAATCATGCAACCCCCTGACTGGAGATTACCTTTCGAAATCATGTGCGATGCGAGTGACTATGCTGTAGGCGCAGTTCTAGGCCAGAGGAAGGACAAGAAACTTCATGCGATTTACTATGCCAGTAGAACCTTAGATTCTGCTTAGATGAACTACACCACTACTGAAAAAGAATTATTAGCAGTTGTCTTTGCGCTTGACAAATTCCGTTCTTACCTAGTGGGAGCGAAAATAATTGTTTACACAGACCACACTGCTATCAGATATCTATTAACTAAGATAGATGCTAAACCAAGACTCTTGAGATGGATTTTACTCTTACAAGAGTTTGATCTTGAAATAAAAGATAAGAAAGGTACTGAAAACGTCGTAGCGGACCATTTATCTAGAATAGAAGGTATTAAACCCGAACAAGTGCCGATTAACGATGATTTTCCGTATGAACAGCTGATAGCACAAATAGGAAGCGACCCAGTTCAGTTAGACATAGATGAACCAGAACCCGTGGAAACAATCCAAACAACTGTAAGACTGCCATGGTACGCTTACATTGTCAACTACCTAGCTGCAGGAGCTCTTCCACCTGACTTAACCTATCAGCAGAAAAAGAAATTCTTTCACAATCTCAAACATTACTATTGGGATGAAGCATTATTGTTCAAAAGAGGACCCGATGGAATCTTTCGTCAATGTATTCCCGAAGAAGAAATAGAAGATGTCATTGCTCATTGCCATTCATCTCCTTATGGTGGACATGCAAGCACTTCCAAGACTTGTGCAAAAATCTTACAAGTCGGCCTATTTTGGCCTAATTTATGAAAAGATGTCCACATCGCTGTTATAAATTGCGATCGGTGTCAATGCACCGGTAATATTTCAAGAAGAGATGAAATGCCTCAAAAAGGAATATTAGAAGTAGATGTCTTTGACATCTGGGGAATAGATTTCATGGGACCATTCCCATCATCTTTCGGTAATAATTACATACTCGTAGCTGTTGATTACGTTTCAAAATGGATTGAGGCTATAGCTTCTCCTACAAATGACACACGAGTGGTAATAAAACTTTTCAAAAATATAATCTTTCCCAGATTTGGTGTGCCTAGACTCGTCATAAGTGACGGTGGCTCGCACTTCATTTCAAAAATCTTTGACAAATTACTATCTAAGTATGGAGTCAGACACCGTGTGGCAACACCATATCATCCACAAACAAGTGGACAGGTCGAAGTCTCAAACAGAGAAATTAAACAAATCTTAGAAAAGACTGTCGCCATATCTCGGAAAGATTGGTTATCTAAACTTAATGAAGCTTTATGGGCTTATAGGACAACTTACAAGACACCCATAGGAGCTACACCTTTCAAATTAGTATATGGAAAGTCTTGTCATCTCCCGGTAGAACTAGAACACAAAGCTTATTGGGCGATCAAAACTCTCAATATAAACTATAATGCTGCAGGAGAAAAGCGAATCCTCGATATTAATAAATTAGAAGAGTTAAGGTTAGATGCTTATGAGAATGTTAAGATATATAAAGAAAGAACTAAGCAATGACACGATAAACGCCTATCTAGGAAAGAATTTAGTGTGGGAGACGTTGTACTCCTCTTTAATTCAAGATTTAGACTCTTTCCTGGAAAACTAAAATCTAGATGGTCAGGACCCTTTGAAATAACTAGAGTGTTCCCGAGCGGAGCGATAGAAATTAAGGGTAGGAATAGTGAACCGTTCACAGTAAACGGACAACGTTTAAAACATTACCATAAAGCTGAAAATAGAGATTATGCAAATATTCTAAGGCTTTTAGAGTTGTCCACTAATTTCCCTGATTAATCTACACATAAGCATTACGTCAGGCTTTTGACGATAAAAACATCGCTTAGTGGGAGGCAACCCATTTAACCATTTAATCATTTAATCATTTAGTCATTTATCATTTTATTATTCGTTTATTTGTTTTGTCATTTTATTGTTTTATAGTTTTATTTCATTATTACTATTATTGCTTTTATTTATACATTTATTTTCTTATTTTCCTTATTTTAATTTTTAAATCACTTTTACAGATTTTCTAAAGTCTTTTCCACTTTCCTTCTCCCCCTAATTTGTTTCCTCCGTATTTACACTAACTATGGCTAGCCAACCGAGAAACATTATGGAAACCAAATTTAGAGGTAGGAACCAAAGAATGAAATTTGAAGAGTTATCACAGAGACCAATGGATTTGACTCTGTACCCGGATGATCTGACTATGGAAACCTTAGGTATACATGATAGCATCCTATACTTGTTTAACCAACTTGGATGGGAGAATGCACTGATTAAACAAAAGTTTGTGACTTACCGCGAGCTCACCCTTGAGTTCCTAAGCTCCTTAATTTACTTACCTGAGCGCGGTTTTGGATTCAGGAAAGGATTTATCAGTTTCCGCCTATTTGGAATAGAATATGACTTTAACCATAGAGAACTAGCTGACTTATTAGGATTCCCTAGTGGACCCTTTGCTTTTACTACCACACAGGTAGAATTGATGGACATTGAGCTGGACTTCTTTTGGGGAACCTTAACCGGAAATTACCATCCTGAACCAAATAACATGAACAATGATGAAATACATAACCCTGCTATCCGCTATTTCCATAAGATCCTTGCCCACACCTTCTTTGGAAAAGAAGAAAACCTTACTGGAGTATCTAAAGATGAGATATTCATTATGTCATGTCTGACTAATGGACAGCCAGTCAATGGTGTACCTTTCATGATGCAAACCTTCACCCGAATCCAAGAAGAACCTGATCTACCCATATTAGTAGGAGGTCTTGTCACCATGATAGCTGATGCCTTAGGACTTAGATACCAATTACACAGGTGTAACCGCTTAGGTACCATCCGTCCTATGAATCTTAACTTTTGCTTTAACCGCCATATCATAAGAAATTTAGGACAACCACCTTTCGAGTACCTAATCAGGAATGAAGTAGTAACCCTGTTCACACTACCAAACCATGCTAGAGTCAGTGTTCATAATAAAGATAATTGGCTTTATGAGCTTACCCCTCCTAACTATCCATCCACTCCTGAAACACCTCAATCCTACAAGATAAGGGATGATATAATGACCGATGTAGAAAGTGACCCTGAGACACCTCCTGGTTACCATGACATTGCACACACTGATGAAGTGATTGAAACCCCTGAAGTGAATCAAGTAGAATATGCTGACAACTTAAAGAAAATCATGAATACTCTTGAAGTTTACCAAGCCGATATAAGTACTGTTAAGGATGAGATTAAAAGCATGCGATTGGACGTTATAGGTTTAACAGACATAACGTGTGAGCAATTCTACCACCTGAACTCTGCAATTGAAGATTTGAAGAAGCACTTTTGAAAATGCTGTAGTGATTTAACTTATTGTTTTCGTTTCTAGTTAGTTTAACATTTCGCAAACATTTTCGTACCTTATTTTTATTAATGTAATTTTCCTTCAATTATATCAAAAGCAAAACACTTCTAGTTTTACCATTTTTTCCAATTTAATCAATTTCTATGCTTTCAATTCATTACTGTTATATTTAAATTGATTAATATTTTTATTTCTCGTGTGATGAAGTTTGCTCTAATTTATGTTGATATAATCTATATATATATATTGTTTGTGTTATAATTAATTGAGAGGTGATAATATAAAAAGAAAAATTCTATTGAACGTGTGAGATAATGCACTCTGTGAAGAAAAAAACAAGTTTTTAATCCCTCACGGTCGTCATTGCCCTCTCACGATCGTGACAAGCTAATTAGCGCGTCACGACCGTCACTCACTCATCACGATCGTGATGACCCTATTATACGAATTCTCAGAAAACAGAACTGTTCTTCTTCGCAGACACCTCTTTTTTAACTTCCACAAAATTTAGAAACCCCCCATTATCTTTTCCAAATCCCGTAACCTCCCATTACCCTAAATAAATTCCATTAACCTCTCCATTTACTCCAAACCTCTCACATTCATTTTTACACTAAAATCAGAACCAATTTCTTCACATTTTTCACTTTTCTCACAAAACTCAAAAACCTCTCATCTCCCATTCCCGTACTTGCATGCAATGGAAGAAATTCAGTTTAGAGATGGTGAGCATGGAGAAAATCAGAGACAGAAGTTCATCAGGTTTCAGAACCGTGGTGTTCAACCCACTCGGTATGTCGACACTGACTGCTTGAGGGAGTTGGGACTGCTCAACGGTGTGAAACTCCTGCTTAGGCATGTTGGCCTGTGGCACTTGTGCAGTCAACCCCAGCCTACATTCGAGCTCCTGACATTGGAATTTCTGAGTTCGTTTCAATATATCACTCCTCCCGGTTCATCAAGCCAACTCACCGGCATTGCTAAGTTCCGAATGCTCGGCCGGGAGTTCGAAGTTACACAAACAAGGATCGCCGAACTGCTAGGTTTCGATCACGGCGACGATGCTCATCTCCGCGTGCCGGACAACTTCAGTGAAACCGCTTTCACCTTATGGCACGACATCACCAACACCCGTGCCACTGCCTTTCAGATCCTGAATGCTACGCATATCCATAACCCGATGATCAGATACTTTCATCGCATCATCTGCAATACCATTTTTGCAACAAAGAGCAACCACAAGCTTAACTCCAAGGAGCTCTTGTTCTTGCACTGCGCCTTAAACAACGAGCGCATCAATGCTGCCCCATTCATGTTGTCCCATATCCAGTCCATAGCGCAAAGAGGCACAACCCCCTTCTACATAGGCGGGATTGTCACCACCCTCGCCATTCAGCTGGAGCTTGATGATTTGGTTATCAATTTGCCTCGCAGAGCCGCAGAGTTCCTAACAAAGAATTATTGCAGGTCCGCCCACTTGATTTCTCAGAGAGAGGATGGAAGGTAAATCCCTGTTATCCAAGGCACTGTTTATCACCACATCATCTTGCCATGCCGTGACCGCATCGATCCGTCCAACCGAGCCAACTGGCTATTTGCTTTACCGGATGCTGCCGGACATGTCCCCATTATTGATGAGCAGGCCGATCCACCAGTGGACGAGATGCAAGACACCATGGATGTAGCTGAGCCTGTACAGGACATTCATGAGTCCTCCACCCAACAGCCACCTGCACAGGAATTCACACTTGAAGACGTCCTCCGTGCAATTCATCAGCAGAACCAGATGAATGCCGCACTGGAGAGAAGGCAAAAAGAGCAACATGATGCATTACTTCTAGCTGTTGCCACCAACCAGAGGACGACTGATGAGAAGCTTGGGGAAATCTTTAGCGAGCTAGAGTCTTTGCGTATTGATATCACTGCTCTCACCGGCACCGGTTCTGATCCTGAAGCGACTCCGACCAGACGCTCCCACACCAGAAGCCGAGGCCGTGGTCGTCAGCAGCCTTAGTTTTAGTATTTGTTTATGTTTTTCCATTTCTGTTGTTTGTATTATATTTTACCCGCTATTATATCACAACATTGAGGACAATGTCTGATATAGTGTGGGAGAGATACCTTTCCTTTTTCCGCATTTCCTTTTTCCGCATTTCCCATTCCGCACTTTCCATTCCGTTGTATTTCCTTTTCATATTTTAATGAAACAAAGTAATATTTGTGCTATTTCTTTAGTTTCGAATTTTCCCCGTTTATTTAGCCATACCAAAAAAATTTTAATTTATTCTTCGCATTACCCGACTTACCTACGAAATCATAGTTAGGAAGCTGAGAACGATTCAACAAGATCAATACAGTCTTGACACCTTAGACTTCCTACTTAAGCTTTCCGTTCCGATAATTGTTACGACTACACCTTAAGTTTCAGTTCAAAAGTAACCCCTAGTAGTTTATACTAGCAGTCAGCACCGTCTGAACACAAACCACGTGGGGAGCCGATGAATATAAGTGTTTGATGCCTAATCTATAATGATCCTTCATATCTCGATGCCAATGAAAAGAAATTGCACCAAAGTACACGGTCGCATATAAGAAACGAGAAATATGAGAAGGAGTCCATTGCGGGTTGGTTCAGAGGTACCTGGTTCTGAACTTGGTAGGGCGTGCTACGGCTCAATCCCCCACAACCTCCAAATCGGATAATATATGTAGGGTTACCACATTCGTGTACCAGACCCCGTGCTTATAAAGGATCAAAGTCACTAACCGGCTACTCCACTACGTGCGTGCTAAGGCAAAGGGCTTAATGTGATTGCGATAGAACGAAACCGGGTGAAATAAGATCGAAAGACTCTAGGTGGAACCGTAACACAATTACCTAATGTTTTGTATAACGGGAAGTCGACGACTTAGCTTGTTACTTGTGTCATTAGTGTATCGTTAATGTTTTATTCTAGTACCGATTTATCTGGCAAAACGATTCTTCGTATGGTTTGTTATGTATGTGCGTCGATGAAAACCTGTCCGATCATTTTTCAACCGACTATTTGCTTGAGGACAAGCAAAGGTTTAAGTTTGGAGAAGTTTGATAACGAGAAAAAGTATCGTTTTTATTGCTATGTTTCAATGTCGTTTTATCGCACATTTGCCGTTTTAACACCCGATTCCTCGAGTTTTCTTTGTCATTTTGCAGGTATATCAATTACATAGCTAAATCATGAGCCACAAGTGAAATGAGCAAAAACAACCATGAAAAGAAGAAGAAAAGAGGAATTCTGCATAATCTGCATTTTTTGTAACAGTCACGATCGTCACCTAGGAGTCACGACCGTGACACGCTAAAAGGAGCAGTCACGGTCGTCACCAGTCCCTCACGACCGTGACACGCGTAATACAAGGGAGACGAGTGTGACACCCTTGTCACGAACGTGAATAGGGGAAGTTAGGTTAACTTGCTGAGACTTGGTCATGTACGTGTGTGCTACGTGAATTCAACTTTCCTATTTTCCCGCAGACCAAGTAATGCAACTTCTCCCTGGATTTTCTCAACATCTACGAAGCCCATGGCAATTATTCCAACTGCCAAGCCCAATTATGATTCTATAAATAGCTTAGTTTCAAAGAACAATTGACAGAGTTTTATTTTAATTTTTCTTGCGGAAGCTCTGCCGTATTTCCATTGCACCCTGTTTCATTTATTTTTCTAGCATTTGTTTTGTTCTTGCTTTAATTTTCTGTATCCCAACCAACCATATAACAATTTCCAACATTAGGAAATTGTTATAATTTAATTTCTTTCAAAGCCTTCAGAAATTCTTTTAGTAATTTTATTTCCGATTCCGGTTCATACTCCGAGCTTGCCAGATTGTGGAAGAAGGAGTCTAACATTATAATTGTTATTCAGGTTTTTATTTAATTTGCATTTATATTAATGTTGAGAATTTATTTTATTATGCCTATTTTATTTTGTATTACTCTGTTTCTGCATCTGTCTGGTACAACAATCATGAGTAGCTAAACACCTTAGGGCGGTATGTAATTAAAATCAACTAAATCGGTAAAATCAATTCTAGGCTTAAAATAATTAAGAACTTAAAATTCTGGCTGTGACTTTTTATTATAAAATCAATCTTTTTGTTACGAGAGTAAGGAAAGTGTAATAGGCTAGGTCGAGACCACGAGAGTGTGAGATTTTAACCAGATAGCTAAAGTTAGGCATTTAATTTAAACACAGTGAGAGCGCTTTAAAATGAATTAGACTTATTAAGTTTCCAAAAATTATTTCTAAACACTTATGGGCTAGCGAGAGCAGGCATAGGGCTTTAGGGGTAAGATCTGAGATAAGACCACGAGAGTGTGAGTTAAAGATATTTAAACTCATAACCTCTACAGAATAGATTAAGTGAACCATCTTTATAAGCCTAGGTTAGATTGACCCGCCTAAGTTAACATAATAATTACATACCGACCGCCTTATTATTATTTTATTAAACTTAAATTTAATTCCCGCCTTTAATCTTTAAAAACAACCAAAAAATCGTGACAACCATTCACCTTAGCTAAACTAGTAAATCCTCTAGCACTAAGTAATCATAAAGTCCCTGTGGGATCGATAATCTTAAATATTACTTCGATAGGCTGTGCGCTTGCAGTTAAGATACCGCTAGACACATATTAAAGTACGTGTTTAGCCCATCAATCCATTTTAGAGATCAACCAAGTTGTATGATTCAGCATATACTGGCGAAGACGCTTTGCAGCCTAAGCTAATGCACAATAAGTTTTTTCAAGCATGGAGTACCGAGACTCACAATCGGTGAATTTCTTACTCAAGTAGTAAATCGCATATTCTTTTCTTCCAGATTCATCTTGCTGACCAAGCACACAACCCATGGAATCTTCCAACACAGTCAAGTACATGATCATCGGTCTACCTTCCACCGGAGGAGACAAAATAGGAGGTTCAAGCAGATATTCTTTGATACTTTCGAACGCCTTCTGACAATCATCTGTCCAGACACAACCTTTATCTTTTCGAAGCAACTTGAAGATCGGAGCACATGTGGCAGTCATGTGAGAGATAAACCTCGAAATATAATTCAAACGGCCCAAGAATCCTCTTACTTGCTTTTCAGTTCTTGGAGCAGGCATTTCTTGAATAGCTTTCACCTTATCAGGATCAACTTCAATGCCTCTTTGGCTGACAATGAAACCTAGCAACTTTCCAGAACGTACACCAAAAGTGCACTTATTCGGATTCAAACGAAGCTTATACTTCCTTAACCTCTGAAACAAATTCAGCAAATGTTCAACATGATCCTCTTCAGTCTTCGACTTAGCGATCATATCATCAACATATACCTCGATTTCTTTATGTATCATGTCATGGAAAAATGTAGTCATAGCTCTTTGGTATGTCGCACCAGCATTCTTCAATCCAAAGGGCATCACTCTGTAGCAGAATGTTCCCCATGGTGTAATAAAAGTGGTGTTTTCCATGTCCTCGGGTGCCATCTTTATTTGATTATAACCGGAAAATCCGTCCATAAAAGAGAACACATCAAACTTAGCCGTATTATCTACCAACATATCAATGTGTGGCAATGGAAAATCATCTTTTGGACTGACTTTGTTCAAATCTCTGTAATCAACGCACATTCGGACTTTTCCGTCTTTCTTCGGAACAGGAACGATATTGGCCACCCATTCAGGATAAGTTGACGTCACAAGAAAACCTGGATCAATCTGCTTTTGAACCTCCTCTTTGATCTTTACTTCCATGTCAGGATGAGTTCTTCTCAGCTTTTGCTTTACAGGTGGACATTCAGGCTTCAACGGCAATCTATGCTCCACAATATTAGTATCAAGACCTGGCATGTCTTGATAAGACCAAGCAAATACATCAACATATTCTTTGAGAAGCTCTACAATCCTCTTCTTAACACCAGGACCAAGCAATGCTCCAACTTTGACTTCTTTCTTTTCATCTTCAGAACCCAAGTTGACCATCTCTATAGACTCTCCATGAGGCTGAATAATCTTCTCCTCGTGCTCAAGCAACCGAGAAATTTCATCAGGAATCTCTTCAACATCCTCTTCCTCAGCTTCAAACATAGGGAATTCAAAGTTGGGAGAGGGCATAGGATCATTGTTTTCAATGGGTTTATCAATCAATCTGCATAATGATTTTATTTTTATTTTAGAGTATGAACAAAAGTGCAAACAATATGCAGATAAACAATCATTATTTTGGGTTTTTTATGTTACCATTTTTCAGAATAAAGCAAAAAGGAAAAACACACATGGAAATAACAAAATAACATTTTATTGATGATGATAAAATTTGAAACAAAGCCCGACAAACATCACTTTCACCTTGGGCAGAGTGAAAGGATTTTTTTGAAAGGAAATAAAACAAATTACTTTGAAGAATGAACGATAAAAGGAACATCAACAGCAATCCAGTTCTGGAAAATCTTTCCATGCGTAACAAAGTCAGGCATTTCTTCATCTTCATCATCCTCAATGATGGCAGCAGCGGAATGATCGTTGATAAATCCAGCACTTCGAAAGCCTTCTTGAATAGTCTTTGGGTCATTAAGAACTGCACCTGGTGCAAAGCCGATACCAAAGCCTTCCTTGTTGTCGACAACATCAATAATTTGCCCCCAACCATCAGACTGACCAGCTTCCAGCACTCGCAGAGCATCCTTGAAAGAAGACATGGGCATGACATTCTTCTTAGCAGCATTATCCATAACAGAAAGAGCTTGAAACGAAGTTCCCACCTCTTCCTCAACATCAATATAGGAAAAAGAAGACAAATTGCTCACAAGCATCGCCCTTTCGCCTTCAATGGTCACCAATTTCCCCTCTTTCACAAACTTCAACTTCTGATGAAGAGTGGATGTCACAGCTCCTGCCTCGTGGATCCAGGGTCTTCCGAGGAGACAACTGTATGCGGGACGTATATCCATTACTTGAAAAGTAATCTTGAATATAAACGGTCCAATAAGAATAGGAAGATCCACTTCACCAATCACCGTCTTCTTCGACCCATCAAACGCTTTCACAATGATCCCACTATGCCTCATGGGAGCACCTTGAAACGCAAGCTTTGACAAAGTCGATTTTGGCATAACGTTCAGAGACGATCCGGTATCAACTAGCACCTTGGACATAGCATCTTCCTGAAAATTTACCGAAATATGCAACGCCAAGTTATGATTTCTTCCTTCTTCAGGCAAATCGTCATCACAGAAGCTCAAATTGTTGCATGACGTGATATTAGCCACAATACTATCAAACTGATCAACAGTCACATCATGGTCAACATAAGCTTGATCAAGAATCTTCTGCAAAGACTGCCTATGAGCCTCAGAGCACATTAAGAGTGATAAAACTGATATCTTCGATGGAGTATGCAACAACTGCTCAGTAATGTTGTACTCACTCTTCTTTATCAATTTTAACACCTCATCTTCACTATTACCAGATTGGCCTGATTGGGCAACAACATCCATAATCTGTTTACTTGCACTTATATCTTCAACTCTCTTCGGAGGATCTGAAGCATACACTCCACCACTTCGGGTAACCTTCGTCACATCAGCAATTCTAACCACAAACTTTGGAGTAGGAATAGGAACTTCCCTACCATTTTCTATCATCGTAGCATTATACCGGTACGGAACAGCTTTATCAGACTCATATGGCACTGGACCAGGCAAATTAATCACCAATGGAGTAACAACATTTTTGCGACTATCAAAAGAAATAACCACCCTCTCAGGAACAATTCTCTCAGGAAGATTGAACTGAGGCATAATAACATTCACTTCATTTTCATACTCATCTCTTTTTGCTGTTACTTCAATCAACTTATCATCCATCATCTTTTGAATATCTCTCTTAACAATCACACAACCACGAGGATTCACCGAGCAAATACAACATCCAGCATAATCATGATCTATATTGTGATATTCACTTAAGAAAGCATGCATCTCAACCAAAGACCTTCGGATATGATGGACCTCATAGATCTTGAACAAACCAGGACAGCCATCAACCATATTCACAGACGCATTACCATGCTTCGGCAACAAATTCTTCTGCACATTTGGATTAACATCATTAAAATACAGAACATTGTTCCTCATCAACTTCTGTACTTCAAACTTCAATGGATAAAAATTCTCAACATCGTGCCTCGGGGCACCTTGATGAAAAGCACAGCGAGCCTCTGGCTTATACCACCATGGAATAGTCTCTGGAACTGGAGGTGGAGGACGGGTTTGCACAAGATTCTTCGCAATCAAAGATGGAAGCAAGTCCGCATAAGACATCGGAATAGGATCAAAACTTGGCTTAGCCCGAGCTTGTTGATTACCACCTTGTTGCACAGAAGGTTGTTGATAACGAGGTTGGTACTTTGGAACTGCTGGCATAGTTGGAGCCACATTAATCATCGGAGTTACAGAAGCTACATGCTGCGAATGATGATTCCCACGACTGTGAGGTCTTCTATAACTTTCACGGGATACTGCATTAGTCTCATTTTCTTTCTTTTTCCCAAAGTTGAACCTTCTAGAGCTTGAGCTATTACTATTCTCTTGACTCAACCGTCCCTCACGGACACCTTCTTCTAAACGCATCCCCATGCTCACCATTTCAGTGAAATCAGAAGGAGCGCTTGCTATCATCCTTTCATAATAAAAAGAACCCAAAGTCTTCAAGAAGATCTTCGTCATTTCTTTTTCTTCCAACGGAGGAACAATCTGGGCTGCCAGCTCGCGCCATCTCTGCGCATATACTTTAAAAGTCTCTTTGTCCTTCTGGGACATAGCATGAAGTTGATCTCTATCTGGCGCCATATCAACGTTATACTTGTACTGCCTCACAAACGCTTCTCCCAAATCATTTAAAGTCTTGATTTGGCTATTATCCAGACTCATATACCACCTCATGGGTGCACCGGTCAAACTGTCCTGGAAATAGTGAATCAGCAGCTTATCGTTATCTGTCTGAGCAGACATCTTTCTTGCATACATAGTCAAATGACTCAACGGACAAGTGTTGCCTTTGTATTTCTCAAACTCAGGCAACTTGAATTTGTAAGGAACTTTAACATTTGGGACCAGACAAAGATCATATGCATCTTTTCCGAACAAATCCTTATGCTTCAAGGCTCTCATCTCCCTCTGTATCTCAACAAAGCGTCCCTGGAAGTCATCAAGTCTTTCAGCCACTCCAGCACCTTCACTGGGCTTAGCATGGTAAATCATTTCATCATGGTGAGAAATAGTATGCACCACAGGCGGTGCAGTAGTCACAACTGGAGGAAGAGTAGTCCACACTGGTGGGGGAGTATTAAATGCAGCAGTCTCAGTATGATGAGGAGGACGATAACCAGCCAGAATAAAATCAACTGGCATGCCCCAAGGTGTACTAGCAGGCATACGATAGTGAGGAGAAATTACAGTCTCAACAGGAATTGATGCGGTAACAATCTCGGAGATGACAGTATTCTGAACAGGAGAATTAGGAGGTGGCTGATTCTGAGCAGCCACCAAATTTTCCATCATAGTAGAAACTCTTTCCAAGCTTTCCCTCAGAAACGTAACCTCTTCGCGCAACTCGCGATTCTCTTGTTGTAAAGTTTCCATCACCCTTCTCCGATTAGCTCGAGTATCAAATCGGTGAGTCAGCTTGACAGGAGAACTGAATGAAGACCAAGAAACAACATAAGATCCCTTGAGAACACTCAAAAAGCAAGACAAATGCGGGTATGATGCATGGTATGCGTATGCAAATGCAAAGATTTCAAAGGATTATAAGATAACTTGCAATATTCATAAAGAGACATTTTTGAAATACTTAAAAACTCATTCTCATTAAGATCAAAGTGAGGATTACAAATGAAGTACAAACATCAATAATCCTAATACATAAGAGAAAAAGTAAACTAGGCCTAGGGAATCATATCCGAAGAAGCTCCAAATCCTGGCTGATACTTCATGCGAATCCTCTTGATCTCTTTCTTGTACCGATCTTCCATATCTTCCTTATCCTTCACTAACTTGTCAACAATGGCCTTCCAAGCACCGGAAGTAGGAGGAATAGTAGATGGAGTACTAGAGGAAGATAAGTCCTCTCTTGGCCTCTTCATGACACGCCACTCAAGTAGCTCAATGAGATCATCCTTCTCCTTCAGCTGCTCTTGCATCGTAGTCTTCTCAAGTAGCCATTCTTATTTCTCTTTCTTCATCTTGTCTAACTCTTCTTGAAGAGCCACCTTCTCATCAACGGGAGGAAGAAAAGAAGACAATGGTAATATGGGAAACATAGGCTCCTCAGGTGGATAAGGCATCTTGAGCTTGGAAGCTCTAGATCGAACCCACTGAATATAACATTCGGAAGGAGGAAGGTGTTGTCTTCCCAATTGACCCTTCTCTTTCCGGTGAACCGCATGCCAAGAGTGAGCAATCCTTTTCTTCATCTCTATATGATCAGCACCATTAAGAAAGAAGAAACGGGATAAGGAAAGATTTTTTGGTAGGTCCTTCAAACAATAACCGAATTGTCGTCTAGCCAAAATGGGGTTGTAGCTAATTCCCCCACGTGTACCAAGAAGAGGTACATTAGGAAATTCTCCACAACTATCAATAAAAACTCCAGTGTCATAATGAGAACTATACCATGTCATGTCCTTATGAGAAAGTGACATCAACCTTTGAGACCATCTTCGATTCTCTCTATTGTCCTTGAAGACATCCGACTTGGGTAGGTGCGAAATAAACCACCTATAAAGAAGAGGCGCACAACATACAATCTCTCCGTCACCTTTGGAGGTCCTATAGTGAAAAGCATGATACATATCTCCAAGTAAAGTAGGCACCGAATTCTTCTTCAAGAAGATCTGAATAGCATTCTCATCCACAATACCATCCAAGTTCGGAAACAAGACAATCCCGTAAATAAGCAAAGCAAGAATAGCCTCAAATGCATCCTTATGACCCAAAGTAAGTGAAGTAGAAGCCTTTCCCATTAAGAACTTAGTATTAATACCACGAACACTCCCCTTTGGAAGAAACTTCCCATTAAGATCGAATTCCTTAAGAAAAAGTGCTTTGGCGATGACCTTGATAGTAAGCTCCTTCTCTAGACCACTTAAAAGAAACTCCTTGTCCAGAATAGGCAAACCTAACCAATGAGAATACTCCTCCAAAGTCGGCACAAGATGATAATCCGGGAAAGTAAAACAATGATGCAACGGATCATAGAACTGAGCCAAAGTAGGGAGAATCCCCTCAGGTACATCGGTATCCAACATATATAAAAGCTTCCCATGACATCTTTGGAACTCTTGGGTATCAACAACCAAAGCTCCTAGCTTTCTCAACTCTACTACATTAGGATTCTTGAAGGTGTACTTCTTTGTGTTCCTCCTTTCAAAAGTCATAGCCATGGACATCTGAAATTTTGCAAAAGTTCCTTATAAGTCCTTTGAAATCTTACACACAATGCTCATGAATGCATGATGGCATGTATGCAGCAAACACAAACAAGATCACACAAGGCACACGGGCTTAGGTTCCGAGTCACGAGCATGAAGTCAAGGTAACGGAACACCAACCCACACAGGTAAGTACTAAGGTTTTGTCTTCATTGTACCTGCAGAAAACCAAAAGGGTGCTAACAGAGGTGCCCGGAGTTAACAGCCATCTTTAGAATATCATCGGTACGTTGGATTACTCCCCAACCGACAACATTCTTAAAATAGACCTCGTCTGAGTGTAGTATCACGTGACAACCGCCTTAGGTTTACACCCAGACAATTTCCGCACTACGTTCTTAAATTGGCTTGGATGGGTTAAGGGTTCTACGGTCCTCAGTATGATCAGCTCAAGGTCGGAAAATAATGCCACGTACGATTACTCGTCATGAAATTGATAGTCCAAGAGAGCCTAACCGAGTGGAGATTATCAAATTGATATCGCTTTGGACTACTCCATCGCGTATCGCTTCGAATATCGCCGTCCTATCATAAGTTTCACTCAGATCCGGGTTAGAATCTATCTCACACAGAGGATCACCAAAAACCAAAACAAAACAACCAAATAACAAACAATTCAAACCAAAGCAGTAAATAAATCAAAGTAGGTTGAATCCGCTTAGAGATTACTCCCCAGCAGAGTCGCCACTTTTTTGTAGCAGTAAAATCGTGAGTGTAAGCTATTGATTAACTTAACTCAAGGTACACAGAGTCGCCACCGTGCTTTTATTTATTTCCAAAAGGGAAAAGGTAAAAGAACGAACAAAAACCTAAGGATCTAAAAGCAAAAGCTAAAAGAAACAAACAGAGAACGGGTAAGGGGATTGGTTACAAATCGGGAAGGTTTGACGCACCCGACTCGTTTGTGGTACTCCACGGGAGCCCTTTGAAATATTTATTGCTTTTTGGTCTGAAATTGGTTTTCTTGAAAATGATTGAAGGGATGAGAAGAAGAATATTTTTTAATGATTTTGTGTTTGATGAGGTTTTAACGCCTCATGCCTACGTACCCACAAAGTGCAATGCGAGATCAAAACCTCGTAGTTCGTGGTACAAAATTTGAAAAGAAACAATGAGTTGAATTAATTTTAAAATGTAGAGATAAGTCGTCATTCTTTAGCGAATAATTCCGCTAGAAAGAATGAATCATATCTAAACATATGAAAAGAAAAAGTGCACAAAAGACACAAAAACAATTGAATGAGTTTTGGATTTTTTAAAGTATGTAAGAAAGGAATTTCGATATATTTACATGGATTAACATTTATTAAGAAAATAAAGTGAAAAAGATTAAAAATCGCTTGACCTAAGTCAAGGTTTGATTATGAAAGCATTTGAAGTTTGAAAACCAAGAAGATTTTTGAAATAGGGAGAAATTTTGAAAATTAAAGAATGGGGAGGAGATGAAGGGACTATCCTAAGACTTGAATTAAAAGTTAAGGGAAAAGCGACCAAACCAAATTTGCACATTTCTTCAAGGTAACCGAAATTCCATCTTCAAAGACCAATGACATAACTTGAGGCCAAAGTTTCCAATCCATCACAACTTGAGCAAGGGTAGAGATCCTAAAATCTAAGTCCATACTCCAAAGCTAAGGATAGTAACCATAGTCCAAAATTAAAGTCACCCATCTTTTTAATGTTTAATCCTTTATTAGTGTCTTAGTGTCCAAATGGACAAAAATAAAAATCACAAGCAACAATATAAACATAAACAATATGTGTCGCTCCCGATAAATGAAACAGGGTCAGATAAGGGTACAGACGCGAACGGTCGGCGAAAGGGACAATGAGAACACACAGCCGTGAACTCACTGGAGATGAATAGAGTCGCCAGCTAGGCATTTTTATCCCGAAGGAAAGGCAATGCTGCATAGACCTAGAAAAGATGGATAAGACGGTTGCGAACCAGAGAGACTGAGAAAGGGGGTTGGTTACAACCTGGGAAGGTATTAGCACCCAGATTGTCCGCCGTACTCGACGGGATCCACGCTTAAAAGATTTGTGTTTTAAAGGGGTAGTGTCAGTGCAATCTGTGTATAAAATAGCTGGAAAAAGATGTACAGGTGTCAGTGTAAAAGAAGTGAAGTGTATAAGTGAAGTGTCAGTGTAAGAACAGAGTGAAATGCTCAAGATCATGAGGCTAAAGAATAAAGCTGAAAGAGGGGGAATATACAGAGACTTTTGTTCGATAACTGTTAAGTTATGCCTACGTATCCTCTCGTGCAATGAGGAAGTCAGAACACCGTAGTTCGACCCAAAGAGACTGAAAGGTGAATTGACTTATGAACTGCTTACTTGTCTATGCTCAAGTGTATGACCTGTCTGGCTCAGGTGCAAACTGTCTTGCATTAAACGGAAGAAGCAAGTTCTCGTTTATGAGTGAGGATGATGAGAAAAGAATCCCGGAGGAGACGATTATTGTTTGTTTTTGAGTTTTCAGTCTTTTATTGCTTTCGAAAGTTTGTCATAAGTTAATGAGCTTAAGCCTAAATCAATGGATTTTAGTAAACTCATCACATCTTCCCTCTGATTAGGGGTAATGAGAATACCTTAAGTGTGAAGTCAGCTTCTCACACTTAATCACCATGGTGTAGGATTAAGATCATTAACCTACTTGTGATTATTTAGATGTTTTTGGTGTTTTTGTTTAGTGTTGAGTAATGAGATTAAGCCATAATCAAGGATTAAACAGACTCATTACACCATCCTAATAGAAGGATAATAGATGAGAATGTTTAAGCTGAGGAAAGCTCCTCAACTTAATCCATGATTAGGGATTAAACTCATGACAAAACAAACCTTTATTAAGTGGATTTTATTTAATGGTATGATGATGAAGTGGATTTTATGATTTGTAAGACAACTTGAGGGGGACTTGTCCATTAACACTAGGGTTAGTCCTTCTTAACCAATTAAGGAAGAATTAGAACCCTAATGCAAGGCCCAAGTTACAAGTTTGATGTCTTGATGATTATTAGATGGATTGATTAAAGGATTTAAACACATTAAGGGTTTAACACTTAGGATTAAAGTTATACACTCCATCCTAAGAGAAGGATGCAGGCATAAGCTTAATCACAAAGTCTTAAAGCCTTTAGGGTTTAGTCCCTTGTTATGAGATGAGAGGAGAAGACTCAAAGAGAGACACAAAGGTAAAACTAAGGAGGGAGACTAATCAAAACCCTAGTCATTGTCATGCTTGGTTGTTCCTAAGGTTTGTGAGGTTTACAAGAGAAGTCTTCAATGGAACCACCAGGAAGCAGATGAAAGGATCAAGAGAAGCAAAGCAACTTGCTTCATTCAAGAAGTCAAGTCACTTGAGGGGAGAAAGTAAGAGGAACAAGAATGAGAAAGCTCAAACTCAAACACATATAAAAATGCAGCAAGGGATGCAAGAGAGATGAAAAGAAAAGTTAAGAGAAGTGAAGGCAAATTCACTTCTCAAGTCACTTACCACCTGAAAAGGTTAGAAAAGAAATGCAATGAAATGCAAGATGAGATGAGATGACATGATGAGAAACAAAACCAGAAGCATGTTGATGATGATAATGATGCTATGAAGTGCTATGAACATGAGGCAGCACATGGAAATGGTCATACAAGTTCATGGATGCAAATGGTGCAAGTTAAGAAGCATGAACATACATGAAAAGTTATGAAGTGCACATGGCATACAACATGGCAAATACATGATGCAATGATCAAACATGTTTTCTATATGTCTTATGATGTCAAATGAATCAAATGGATGCTTGAAATGTCATGGCAAGTCATGTTATGCAAGAGAATGCAAGATGAATGCATATGAAAGCCCAAATTAGGGTTTATGAACCAAACATCAAACAAAAAACAAAAACAGAAGCAAACCCTAGGATAAAAAATGGAAAATGCCACTCAAAGGGCCCCTAATCTTATGCTAAACCAATGTCCAAAGGGGAGGTCTCAACTCTTAACCAATCTCAAGTTATGATTTTTTACAAGTTATTAGGGTTTTTAGGGTTCCTAAACAAAAGAAATGCCAAACAAATTGAAAATGAGGAATCAAATCATGGCCATTTAATCCTAGAAACTACATGCTAAACACAATTCAATGCAAGAAGAATCAATGTCCAACTCTTCATAGATAGGCAGAAATGATTTTTTGAACTTAGGATCAAAATAATGCACAAAAATGATTTTTATTCAATGAAAAATTCTCAAAATGCATCAAGATCAAAAAAGAAATTTGGTTTGAAGGTTGGACAATGTCTCTAAATGTCTTAGAACACTTCATGAATTTTTTTGGTGATTTTTAAATACCTAAAAGTATTTTTAATAAATTAATTTCCATTAATCAATTAAAAATAATCTTTTAAATATTTAAAAATACTTTTTTAATGATAAAAATAAAAACAAAAATGTTTTTGTGTCATAAAAATTATTAAAACTCATGAGAAAAAGTTTCATAATTTTTAAGCAATTTTTACTATTTTTAATTAAATATGCAAGTTAAATGAAAAAGAAAATGAAAATAAATTAAATAAAGGGAAAGTAATCAGAATGGAGGGTTGAGATTGCTTCTGGGCTCAAAGGGGTTGACTGGGCGCGCATCTGGACGGCCCAGGTTCAAACTAGCTTAATCCAGATTAATTAAATAATAAATCATAATTAAATCTTAATGAAATGATCCAGGCCTTCCATTCACGCGCGGGAAACACAATCCAATGGCTCACATTCAAAACTGGTGCCCTAACCCTAATTAGCAGTTAATGACTTTCAGGCTGCCGGAGAAGACTTCCGGTCGTCTTCTCCGGCCAGCACCCTCCCTGAGAATCTCCAAAACTCTTAAAACCTAACTAAAACAAAATCTAAAAACATGGAAATGATTCCCACTCACTCACGAACCAAAACCCCCAATCAAAACAAATTTATTCTTCCCTGAACTCAAGAATCAAGCAAAACAAATTTTAGGTCACAGAGTTTCAGAGATCAATTAAATCCTCATTTCATCACCATTTCCAAAACTAAAAGCATCAGGATATTCAGTGAAGCATGGAGAACAAGTTTAGAACATAAAAAATGATTTCTGGAAAAATATTTCTTGAGCTACCTGAGATTCGAAGCTTTCACTCCAGCAACTTTCAGGCCCCCCCTCCTTGTGAAATCCACTCTACTTGGTCCCCAGATGATCCTTGAATGCTTAGGAAGAGTTTATGTTGGCTGGATGAGGAGTTTGACAAGCTTCTGCTCAAACTCAGTTGAACATGGCAATGGTGATTTAGGCTGTTTCTGGCAATGGTGAAGGGTTGCTTGTGGTCCAGAGGGTGAGTAGAGAAGGTTTGTGGAGTTGGTTTGAGTGTTTGTGAACTGTGGAGTGAGTTTCGAAAGAAACTGCAAGTTGGAGTGAAAATGGTGAAATGGTGTTATGGCTTGTTTCAGGCTTGGTTCTTTGCTGGTTTCTACTCAATGGAACATGGTAAGATGATTGGTGAAAATGGTTTGGATGTTTTAAGTTTGTGGAGGCAGATTCGAAGAGTTTTGCCAAGTGAGGTGTTTTTGAGTATGGTGTGCTATGATCTGTTCCAGCCTTGCTTCTTCATATCTTTGGCTTGCCAAAGGATAGTATATTTTAATCCCATAGGTCAGATGATGTGACCTGGCCCCTATTGATTGGTAAGTTTGCTTTTGCAAAAAAGTCCACTTTGTGTAAGGAAGGCATGACTTGAGCTATAGCTTGGTACAAGAAGCATGGGCTGCGCAGCATGATGTGTGTGTGATGCTAGGAAGGTTCAGCAACCAATGCAACTAGTTGGTGAAGAGTGATCATGAGTTTTGCAAGTTGTTACTTTTTGGAAATTCATGAGAAAAGTCTTGTTACATGAACCATGAACATGTGATATTTGGTTCAATTCTGATTTTTGGGACATATGGAATGTTTGTGTCATGGTTTGATGTGAATTAGAAGTTACAAAAAGCCTTGGTTCATGATTTTGCAAAATTTACATTTGAAGCATGTCTTGAAAATCAATGATTTTTGCCAACTTTGTCACACCATAACTTTTGATCCAAGAAGAATTAGATCATGTTCTTGTACTTTTTGAAAAGGGAAAGATGTATTCTACAACTTTCATGACCAAAGTTTTTCCATTTGAAGCATTTTTAGATCAAGAATCAAGGCTTGAAAAGTGACCTAAAATGAAGCATTCTTGAAAAGTCAACTATGCCCAAAAAGTCAACACTTGCAAAAACTCCAAATTCTTGATTTTTGTGAACTTCAACCTTCTTCTATGATCAAATAAAGATCATATACACTCAAAATGATGAAGATCACCCATTGGTTGGGTCATTGGGGGCCTCAGATGCCCTGATTTTGCACTGACTTGTCTGAAAAGTCAACTCTTGATCAGATGACTTCCCCATGGAATTTCTTCATGAATATTGATATGCATACTCCCTATACCATATAGAGACCAATAGAAACAAGAATGACCAAAAAATTTGGAGTTATGGCCTCTGAAACCAAAACCCTAATTTTGGGTCAACTGTGCAGTTAAACCTGGCTCTGCATCCACACCATTTCCAGTTCTTGTGATTCTTTGACATTCTTGACTTTGAGAGGATGTAATATGATATAAGAACACACATGGATCCCTTTGAAGTGATTGATGACCCTTGGAGTGGCCCAAAAGGCTCTTGGATTGTTCAGATCACAAACCCTAGATGCAGATGACTTTGAAACTATGTAGTGAATCAAAATTGTGATATGAGATGGTATGATTGTGTTTATGCATATGAGAAGATCACAAGCCATGGTGTGAATGGGTGAGGGCAAATTTGGGGTGTTTACAATATGGTATATGATATAATATAATAAAAGCATAATAAAGAGATAAGGAACGAGAAATTGAAATAAAAGGATAAGGTGCGAGAGATTAAATTTAAACAGATTATATTCACATTATTATAATATTTACAATATAAGTGGTATGATGAACTTAATCAAGCACAACCACGAAAAGAATAATAAAATTGAGGCAACCGGATCCAAGTGGATCTTATTCCGAACCGGGACAACTTTAGGTCTATGTTAAGCAAACGCCGAGTAATTTACGAAGTAATTACCCTACAAATGAGGCCGGCCACCACTAATTAAAGTGGAAAATATTCGTGTTAATACATGTTAGAGAAACGATATTATGGATCGTTCTCCGAAAACATGCCACACTAAAAGAAAAAGAATGGTCTAATCTTAATCGAGATTTTCGTTGAATTTATCGAAGGCAACCTATCACGATCTCAAAGTATGGAGAATGATCCAAATGATCATTCATCCATAGATTTGAAATAATGAAGATTAAACCTATCGGAAATCAACAATCTACGAATCGGAGATTGTCATCGATCAAAATTAAAAGAAATGAAGAAAAATGGATCTAAATATAAAATCCATCCAAATAAAAGAACAAATAAAAAAATCTTTATAAATTCCTTTTTAAATCTTTTTCTTAAAAAATTATTTTAATAATATTCTAAGAATATTATTAAAATACTCTTCACTTAAAAAATCTTTTAACAAAATTGAACAAAATAAAAAAAGAAATGAATTAAACAAAGGGGAGGGGGGAGTCATCGCAGGATGGGTATGGATAGCACAAACAGATCCAAGGCTCTAAAGCCCAAACCAACTCATCTTTTAAATACAATAAAATAAATTAATTATATAAAAAAAACAAGAAAATTAGAAAACAAGTAAAATGTTCTTCTTCTTCTTCGCGTAAACAGAAACAGGGCACAATGCTTAAATCGGCGGCGAGCCTCCCTCACCTTCACGAAAACAGATCGGCGGCAAAAAACAAACTACAAAACGTCCTTCTTCGCGAATCAATCTCTTCTTCCACAAATCTCTCTCTCTCTCTCTCTCTATTTCAATTCGGTTTCAACCTCCTCCTCTTCTTTCTTCCGAATTCGGTTCTTCTTATATTTGTCGGTGTTGCCGTGAAATTGGTGAGGTAGGAATTGAAGAATGTTCAAGATAGCTTTGGGTAAACTCAGAATTGTAATTTGGGGGTTTTGGTTTTGACTGAATTTTGGGAGGCTTTGCAAGCTTCCAATTGAAAGAGGAAGGGGCTGAATTTATAGGGGAATGGATGACGAAATCGTTTCCATTTTTGAAGATTCAAATGCGTTTTGGAAGGTCACGAAGATCTCATGTGTTTTGCGTTTCGTTTTCTGCGTTTTGCTTTTAAGTGTGTGCGTTTTGTTGAATGCTTTCGCGTGACTTGTTTGCTCAATTTTCGTTTTGGTTGCCTTGCGTTTTGCGTGGTTTTGTGATGTGTTTTATTGCTTTTGTTTTTCAGGTGTGATATTCCTCTCGTGAAGGATGTGAGGCTTACGGCGTGAAGTGTTGTTTGTTGTTTCGGCATGTACCGCGTTGGCTTGTGTTAGGCTTTGGGCTTGTTGTGCGAAAAAGCTTGTTCAAGCTGTGGTATTGCTTCAGCTGGAAAATGACGTACGTGCGGCGTGATGCTTGAAGTGATGATGAGCTGATGTTTGGTTTTTGCAGCTGGAGTATGTGTGAAAAGCTGCTGCGTGTGGGATAGCTTCTGGCCTGCGCATAAGAGGCTTGTTGGCACGCGTGAAGCTGCTGGACTTGCAAAGGCTTGGATTGGCTTGTGTTGGGCTTGCGGCGTGAAGGTGACTTGCTGAGGTGATGCGGTACGGCTTGTGGAGAGTTGATAGGAAGTATTGCTTTTGGGCAGCTGATGTGATTTTCACATGTGGCTTGGAAATTGAAAGTTAGTATGAAGGCTTATGTGGCTAAAAAAAATAATAAAAGGATCAAAAGTTAATTTCTTTTTTCATTTTTTATATTTTTCTTTGGAGTAATAAAAAAATGAAAATAATAAAAAAAAGAAATGGGCCTAGTGGGCTTGTAGTGTAATTTTTATGGTTTATGAATATATATCAAATAGACTTGAATATCAAATATACTTGAATATCAATAGGAAAAATAAAAAAATGGTTTATGAGTGGATAATGAAAAAAGGATTTAATTTGTGGTAATTGGAAATTTGGAAATAGAATTTAGAAATATTTGGGCATTGGATAAAAAATAAAAAAAAGGAACTTGATTAAAATAAATGGATTTGGTAGAATATGGATATTTGGAAATAATAAAAAAATTGAAAATTTGAAAGATGAATAATCGGAATGGATCGGATAATGGATGAAGGAAAGATTTTTTTTAGCCCACAACCAACTTCTGATTTTTTTTCACAAGCCTCTGATAAAAAATGAACACAGCCATCACTAAACCATTGAACAACTGCATAATTCGCAACCTGCCATTCAAGCCACAACCATTGACTTCTGAATTTCTGAACATTTTCAAATACTTCTGAATCGATCTCTGGAAAATAAATCCGCAGATGAACTGATGACCACTCAATCAAGACAATCTGGATCGCACTTCTCACAAACCACAACTCAATAAACCAGAGAATTTCCGCAATCACCACAACTTATCATTGAATATGCATCGCCTAAGAAATAAACCACTGGCACACACAATTTGCAGTCGAAACAATCTTTTGATAGTTTGACCAAATTAGATCAAACGTCCATCTGACCTGAATCGTGACTGAACAAACGCATCTGGATTGAAATCACTGTCTTATCTTCGCAAACCTGCAACACAGAGAAGAAGAAGAACACTGCAACATATTTTTTGGTATTTTGGTTAGAAGTCAGTAAATATAAACAAATAATGAAGTAAAAACAATGGTGATCCCCTGCGAAGCATAGACCCATATCTGAGGAGAAACTCGAAAGCCAGTGTGATCTTGTTTGTATGCAAAAAAGCAGATGAAATGCGAAGAAATCTTAGGGCAAAAATTAGGGTGTTACAGTTTCGACCCTTTCCTCGGCTATCACAATATCATTAAACTTTGTTGCTGAACAAGACGCTAGTCTCTCAATAAACACACCCTGCAGTGTTCCCATAAACATGTCTGCCATTTCATTCTCTAACAAAGGAGGTTGTACTCGAGCAGCAAGCTGACGCCACCTCTGGGCATACTCTTTTAACCCTTCTTTAGCACTCTGAGACATTGTCTGCAACTGGGTACAATTTGGAGCCATATCCAAATTATACTGATATTGTTTCACAAACGCTTTAGCTAAATCCTTCCAGCTTCGAATATTGACCCTGCTCAGCTTCATGTACCATTCCAAGGAAGCTTCTACAAGACTATCATGGAAGTAATACATCCACAACTTTTCATCGTCTGTATGTGCAACAATCCTTCCCACAAAAGACTAAAGGCGAGTTTTCGGGCAAGCCGTACCGTTATACTTATCAAAAGTAGGGACCTTGAACTTGTAGGGAATTCTCACCCCTGGCACTAAGCCCAAATCAGTGATGTCAAACCCTAGAGAACTCTGAGACTGAATGGCACGAATTTGCTCAGCCATTTCTTCAAATCTCCTATTCATGTCAACCCCCTGGCCTTCTTCCTCATCCAGCAAAGTAAACTGCTCGTCCTGCCCGTCCATCTGCATTTTATGCACTCCATCATTGATAATAGTGACCCCTGGTTGCACCACAGGGATTTCAACATGACGGGCACCAGGCCCATTGCGATTACCTCCATTTGATGTCCCATTTTTCCTAGCCTGATTATTCTCTACCAGTTCGCGCAAGTGCTCTTGCGTTTGACCCATCCCAGCCATGAGGGTCATGAAGTTATCTATTCTTGTCCTTAAGTCATCCAAATCCACTTGCATCTGATCCATTGCTCTCTCTCTGTTCACCTTTGTAGGGTATCTGTGTACAATTGATTGTCTCTGAACCTTCTTGGGAGCTATAGTGCCTGAAACTGACATAAACGTTAGAAAACTGATGAATTACCTGCAAAACAACAAACACATTATATGCAATGCAATCTTCATGCTTTCATTATCAATGTTTTATTGCCCCAGTTCTGGTATCTCATTGAGGAATCCATATGGCCTTTGGAGCAATCTTTTGTGAACATTCCTTTCACTGTTTCCACACCATTTCCACAACCAAACTAAGAAAAGAAACATACAGCTCAAAGAGTCTGACAAAATAAAGATGCATAAATCAAAGGCCCTAAGGCACAAACAACATCCCCATAGGGTTTCAAGTCTTATAAACTACAAAGTACAACAATCAAATTAGATTCCTACAACAATTCTGTAGGTAATTAGAAATACAAAGGAAGGAAACTAAAACTCCAAGCTATAAGAAGACTCTGGCTCCTCCTCTACAAGCTCCAGCTCTACTCGAGTTCTCTTCACATCTGCTCTTCTTCTGAGATCTGCTACCTCTTCAAGAGCCTCATTCAGCTGCTGAGACACCTCCTGTTGCCTTCTGTAAGCCTGTCCTAACTCTTCTCCTTGAGCAGCAATCTGTAGCTTGAACATCTCTTCCTTCCTCCTGTATTCTGCTTGATCTTGCTCTCTTTTCCCATGTACCCAGGTGAGAGATTTCCTAGCCTCCCTGAGCGCCTTCTTGTTTTTCTTGAACTGTTCTTCTCTCTTGATGTCCATCAATCCTCTTCTTTGGAAGTAAGCCTCCCTTTCTGCCAACTCTTTGTTCTTAGCTTCTTGGTCTACATGTACTTTGCGCAACTTCTCTTCTATAGTCAACTTGGATAGGGACAACTGATGATGCAAGCTAACCATTTCTGTATGTTCCAGTTTCAATTCTTTCAGCTGAGTTTCAAGTTTTTGGTAATCTTCTAAAGGAACAGTGCTTGGTGCTACAGGGATTTGTGGAATTATTTCCTTTGGGTAGAGAGGAAGCTCCAAAGAAAAAGGCAATAAAGTAATCCTGACACGCTTCTTCAACCATGCTGCAAAGGGTTCATACATGTTGAGATCTACTCACCTAAACTCTTTCTTTACCTTTTGAGTCCTGATATCCTAAGATTGGAATACCTGGATAGCCATGTCAATATTCCCCTCAATAGGAAGATACAAAGATTCTCTCGCATCCTCATCAGAAGGGGATTCTCTCAAAGGATATCCAAACTGCCTTCTAGCCAGAACTAGATTATAATTGATCATTCCTTTCCTTCCAATCAAAGGAACATTGGGAAACTAGTTACACTTTACAATAATCTCTTTTCCCAACACATCCCTATTATACCCCCAACTTATATCACCTGCAGTCAACCCCATCAATCTACGAGACCATTTCCATTCTCCCCTCAAATCCTTAAAGGGCCCCACTTTAGGCAATTGTCTAGCAAACCAGTCAGCAAACAGAGGCACACAACAGCTCACATGACCTCCCTTCTTCTCATTCATATAATGAACCCCGTAGTAAAAGTCACCTAACAAGGTAGGTGTAGGATTCCTTCTGAAGAAAATGGCAATAGTCTCCAGGCTTACCATCCCTTGATCACCTGGGAAGAGGCTAATTCCATAGACCATCAAAGCTAAGAGTACACTGAACTGTGTCCATTGGTTATCTTGAGCATATACCAGGGCCTCCTAAATCAGCATATTGCAAAACAACCCCTTCCCTTTGCTACTACTCAAACCCTGCTCTACCCTGCTTAGAGGCAAATGAAACCTTTGAGCAATCTCCTCTGCCTGAAGTACTCTCCCCAAGTTGTAATAAGGCTGCCTTCCACTAAGGGGGATATGCAACAGGCTAGAAATTTATTCCAATGTAGGTGCTAAGACATAATCTTGGAATACAAAACAGCGTAATGGAGCATCATAGAACTGAAGTAGAGTGTGAATGTTGTCCCTTTGGTCTTCTGTTGGCTTGTCCATGTACCTGAGAATCTGCCCAAATCTGGCCCTGAAATCTCCTAGAATCTTGTCATTCATCATACCCTTCAAATGGTGTAGTTTCTTCACCTCTGGTTGTGGAAATGTGTAATGTGCATTGTTCTTTTTGAGAGTTGTGATGATGCTTGCCATCTGGATATGAGAAACTAATAGATACCAGAACAAGGTGTGAAAATGTAACCTGAAAAATGAAAACACTAAGATGTTAAGGATGCTATGATATGATGCAGATGCAAATACAAGGCAAATATGATCAATCTGGAACTGTCTGGGTACTGTATGCAAGAGCCAAGTGATCACAAACTATAAGTCCTCTTAATAACAGCCCATATACATTTGGATGATTCATAGATATCCTTAGATAAGACTTCCAACCAACTAGATCAAGAACTCCAAAGGTTAAAATATAAGATCAACACATAAGACTGTACTGACAGTGGGTATAACGAGGTTAAAGGGTTCCTGCAAACCTATAAACCCCTCCCAATCTCACTGGTGTGCTCCAAGTCAAACATCACGGACTCTCAAAGCCGAATAGCAATAATACTTTCACCATTTCCGAGAAATGGCTCATGACCAAATCAGGAATCGATTTGGCATTATGTACTACTCAGGGAGGTCTCAGCTGAGTCCGGGAAAAACAGGCCATCCTATGTGAGTTCCAAGTGGGCCCACGGGTGCAAATGGGTTTTCCACAAAATGTGGTCTGCCACTGTCACCATTGAAGAGGGATGTTTCCACAAGGTTCTCAATGATCGGTCCCCAGCCGCACATAACTATCAAGGTTATGTAATAAAGTAGGGAAGATCCCTATATCAAGACATTTCCAAGACGGTCGCGAATCTGGGTGTGAACGCACTAATATCCCCATGACAAGATGACATAGGGCCAAAGTGACTGTCCATGCTAAATCCTATGGTGCACTCAAGTCGGGTATTTGGCTAGTCTCATCTCACCACACACAATTAACACCCAAGTCCCGCCAAACAGAAAACCAGTCCAGACAGTCCAGTATAATATATGATGCATGAAAATAAATACTGAAAACTGTAAATAAAGCTGTAAATAAACTATAAATAAAACAACAGTAAAATATACACACAGCAACAAACAATCAACATCCAATAAACAGAAACAAACAAGCTCCAAGGAGAGACTCTCAAGGGAACCAGAGATAATCTTGTTAGGAGTCCCCAGCAGAGTCGCCAGCTGTCACTCGCTGGATTTCCATCTTGGTACAAACACAAAAGTGGCACGGAAAGAGGTAGAGTCGCCAGCCAGGCATTTTTATCCCGAAGGAACGAGAATGGTAATGCTGCACAAGTTGCTTCTAAAGGGGCAAAGAGAGAAGAGTTGAATCACAAGATGACATAAGGCACATCAACAATCACAAGATTGAAAGCAAAGTAAGAGAGGAGATGAAGAATTGAAATGTGGATAACATCCACACTTCACTTACCGTGAGCCCCTGAAATGGTTAGTACACACTTAAATGAACAAACTTGAACCAAATGAAGTGTAAACAAACCAAAATATCAACTCTACTCACAAAAACCAGAAGCAAAGGAATCCACTCATCACACTAATACTCACCAATCAAAACAAATCAAACAAGAGTTAAAGCACACAAACCAAATCCAAGCTTCGCATGTTCTTATGAAGAAACAAAACACAAACGAAGTACAAAAGGATCAAGCAAGTTAGACAAGCATTATACATCTCAAGACCAGAACCTAATCATGTTAAAATGTGCCTAAAAATCATGAACAATCATGGGGGAGGAAAACATACCAAATTCAAACATAAACATCATGGAGGGAAAATGAATAAAGAAGGTGAAGTCAACATGCATACATTTGTGAGAAACTTCAAAGACAAGTAACACAAAAAATTTCAAAGCACAAACACCAATCAAGGACCAGGGATCTATCCTCATACAAAAAGAGCTCTAAACATCCTATAGGAGTTGGCACAAGTTCCCTCCTAGCCTAAGAACTAAGCATCTGACAAGAAAAGGCAAAAACTAGGGCAAGCACCTATGAAAAATCAAATCAAATCAAAAACTCATTCAAAAATCCTACAATTAAGCACAAATGTTCATTAAGAATGTGATAACATCATACTAAAAGAACAAGATCAGAATCAAAAGCAAACTAGGTCAAAGGACCTCATGAACACAAACTAGGGTTTTGAAACTTCATGCTCAAGTAACATATCAAACATATTCATGCAAGCTTCTAAAAATCAGAGGAAAAATCAACAATAAACTACATCTCAATATGAACCAAACACAAAAAAAAACAACTCAAAACTCAAATGAATGATCAAGATAGAAAATCCACAAGTCAACATGCATTTAAAGTGAATTAAAAACAAATAATAGAATCAAGAATTAATTTCTACGTGGAAAATAAAAATAAATGAAAAATGAAAATATCAAAAATTAGAGAAAACTAAAAGGACCAGTCATGATTTATTTAGAATTTTAGGAAGCCTATTACTATTTTTTAAAATTAAAAATCAAATAGAAAACAAAATGAAATAAAAAAAAATGAAACTAAACCAGGGGTGCATCTAGCAAGTAGATTCAGTTCAATTACAATGGGCCAGTCAAACAGGGGGTGCACATATCATTCCAAGCCCAAGGATCCAACGTGTTCTCACAAAATTTATGGTGGAATTTCAATTAATCAAGAAAAATAACAAGCCATCAGATCAATCTCATGCATGCAAAAAGGTCAATGGATTCACCAAGTCAAACTGATCAAGCAATGATAGGGCGCGTACATGATAGTTACAATAGGCTAGCAAACACAGTGCATTATTATGAGAAATAAAATCACGTGAGAGAGAGGCTCCAATTTTAATGCGCTGGCAAAGCATCAACCCTCCAGATCAACAGATCCAACGCTCACAACATCATCTCCTTCATCCAACTGATTTCCAGAATCCGGTGACCGGAGCCCGGAAAATTCATGTCCAAGAACCAAAGTGCACAGAAATAACTCAAACACTCTGTCGCACCTCAAAAAATACGACCTCGCGATCTGGATTAGACCGCAGATGAAAATTAAAAACAACAGAGTCGCCACCGAACTTATTTTATTCCAATTAAGGAAAAGGAAAATATCGAGAAACCTTTTTTGAAAAAGCGGATAGAACAAGGTCTTTGAAACCAGATTCTAGGTTCGGGAGTCGATTCCGTAAGGAGAAGGTATTAACACCCCTTACGACCGTTGTACTCAACGGGAACCTCTTAGTTTGACTTGCGATCTAATGCTGACTTATGCTTTCTATTTTCTTCGAATAATAAAATAAATGCGAAAGATCCTAATATAATGGTTACGGGAAAATTGGTTGTTTTGTTCCTAGGGTGCTCGGCAAGGAGTAAGATCCGTGTACCTACGTATTCCCTTGTGCAATGGGAAAGTCAGAGCTTCGTAGTTCGTGGTACTAAGGTTGATCGGTTTGTTTTAATGAACAATTATTTAAATCGCATTCTACTGCTAAGCGTTGGCTTGTCTGCTCGTGATAGGAGGCTGAAGCGCTAGCTTGTTTGTGAGATAGAAAGGATTTACATAATGTTCGCTTGAAGAAATGCTTGATTTGATTAGGGTTTTTATGAATGAAAGGATAAATAAACTGCGTCTTGAGGGGCGAGCCTCGGGAGAATTTATTCGAGAATTCGAGGAATGCGAGATTTCAGAATTCAATTATTTCATTATTTGATATGTGGATTAAGTATTTTAATCACGGAAAGTCGAATGAACAACGTCCTGCGGGGCGAGCCTCGGGAGTGTTCATTCAAGAATTCGAGGAATGCGAGACTCCAGAATTCAGTTATTCCATTATTTTAATTATAAAAAAATTTGAATGATTTGCGTTTAGAAATATTTGGATGGCGAGGTACAAAGTATTCGACTTACATGGATTTGTGAATCGATTAAAGTGATAAAATGCGAAAATAATAAATTAATGACAACTATTCGAAGGCGTTGGACCTTTTTAATTGGGCGCGTCAGAATATTGTTCTTTAACTTCCTTAGAATCGATTTAGAGTCGAAATCATTCTATAAGGAGTTGAATCGATTTGTTGGAATGCGATAAATAAATTGATTAAATTGTCTAAATTAAATTGCGGATATTAAATCGGAATAGAATAAAAATAAATTAAATTAAAAATTCGATAACATAACAAATAATTGAAATAATACAAAAAATAAATTAAACTAAATAAAATGGTTTTGTAGAAATAAAATATTAAATAAAAATCCTAACTAGAATGGCCTCATATTAATTAAATTTCCCAATTTAATAAAATTGGAAATAATTTAATTTTTTATTATATCATTGGCCCCCCACAAAAAATAAAATTATTAACGCATATACCTTTTAAAGATTTTTTATAAAAAAATAAAGAGAGTAATTTAACAAATAAAAACCAGAAAAAAAATTATGAGAATAAAAAAAGACAATAATAATAAATAAATAAATTGCAATAAAATAAAATAGAAAGGGGGGATTCAGTGTGGAATTTGGTGAGTGTGTAGTTATACTGATGCACTGGGCTAAGCCTAATCTGAATTTTATGAGAGATTAACAAATAATAATAAAAAAAGGAGAATAAATAACTAAAATAAAAAGAAATAAATAAAAGAAAAAGAAATTTTTATGTAAAAAGATGAAACGATAAATCAGTAACAGAGGAAACACTTGCTCCTCTCAAATGGTCAAATGCGATTAAAAGAAAGAAAAGAAAAGAACCCACCCTTTAAAAGTTGCGACGACGTTCTCTCTCGGTCGATTCTCACCTTCGCTCTCGGTTTCTCACGATCTCATCTCATCACGCTCAGGGGTTTTCATATTTCGATTCTTCTCATATGACTCATCTCTCTGTTTCATCTCTTTGTGGTTTTCGGATCTGGGTTTGATGGTCCGAATCGGATGTTGGTGTTTGAGGTTCGGATTTCTCTTTTTCTGGTTTTTTGTGATTGAGTATTTGGGTTTCTTTTCATCTCATTCTTATGGTTTTTATGGTGATTTGTGTTTGGATTTATATGAAGGTTTTGTGTTTGGTATGTTTTTTCTTAGCTTTCATTTTCTCTTCTCTCTCTGGCTTTTTTCAATTTTCGTTTGATGGTGGTGATGATAAGATGGAGAATGATTTTTTTTTGTGGTGAAGTTATGAGTTTCAGAATGGTATTGAGAGAGGTTAATGGAAGATGGGTTTGAGGGTTCTGTGATTTGTGCGATTTCCTCACCCTGTTTTGTTGGTTTGTTGGGTCGAAAGGGATGGTGCAAAACTTTGAGATTGTTTATTTGAAGAATATTTTTTGTGGAATAAATTTTTTTGAAACTTGGATTAAATGATTTTCTACATAGTGATATGGGGCTTTCCAAGCTTGTTCTGTGTATTCTCAAGAATCAGTTTTATAGAGGGATTAAAAGAGGGCAAAATGGAGATTGAAGAGGAATTTTATGGATAAGAATTGGGTTGTTATTGTGAGCTGTAATTAGTGAGAGGGAAAAAAATGTTGTAAGTTGTTGTTGATAGTGGAGGTCTTGTGAAAATGACATTGCAGGTGATATTTGTTGTATTGAAAAATTGGATAGAAAATGCATTATGCTGACATGTGATATTGTGGGGTCTATGTGATGCTGAATTTTTATGTGATATAAATGTAGCAATAATAGAAACTAATTAACAATGAAGATTACTAGAGATTATAATAAAACTAAAAAACAAATAATAATAATAATAATAAGTAGAAATAATAATACTAATAAAGTAGTAAAACTAAAAATAATAATAACTATAGAAATAGTGATAAAAGAAATGGTGGATAATAGTATGTATAATAAGAAGTAATAATAATAAGAATAATAATACCAAATGAAATAATAATAATAATAATGAAGTAAAAATAATAATAATACTACGAATGAAATAAAAATAAAAATATGGAAATAATAATAACAATGATAAAGAAAATAATAGAAATAGAAAATAGTAATAATAAGTTATTTTTTTTAAATTTTTGTGTGGAAAAATAATAAAAGGTTAATAACAAAAAGTGGGTTTAAAAATGATTTTTTTTTTGTAATTTTCTGATAATGAACTAAAATAAAATGAAAACATATAATAATATGAAAAGAGAATAAAATGCATTTTTTTTATAATTTTTTTATGAAAAATGATAGATAGAAAATGAAAGTGAGAATTGAACAAAAAAAACTCTACACAACATGTTGCGCGCGCACGCACGCGCACGCACTCGGACTTTTGCACAAACCAGAAAGATAAGTAAAGACATATTTTTTATTTTTTCGATTATAAGACAAAAAAGAAAATGGTACATGTTTTTGGATTTTCCGAATAATGGTTAGACAGTAAATAAAATAATAATAAAAAAAATAATAATAACAATAAATAATAATAATAATAATAAATAATGAATAGTCATAATAAAATACAAGAATATCAAATGATAAAAGAAAAGAGTGGAAATGGAGAATAATGGATTTAAATGATTTAATCTAATAATGAAAATAAAAGAAATAAATGTTTTTAATAAAAATAATGGAAGATAATATGGATTTTTGAAAATGAACTAAATAATAAAATAGAAAAACTTATAATATAGAAAGAGAATTTGAGTTTTTTTTTAGTTTAAAAATAAAAATGTATTTTGTTGGACTTTTGATGATTTTTTTTTTTATAAAATATAAAATAAAAGGATATTGGATATGGATGAAATTGGGTATAAAAATAAAAAGTGACATATTTTTGGGATTTTTTTTAAATATCAGACAGAAAAATAAAATGGTACATATTTTTAGACAGTAAAATAAAATGATGCAGATAGGACAAATTTGGGGTATGACAGGTGCCCCTATCGAATTGGCTTAGGCCGAGTAAGATGAACCGGCTCGCATTCAAACTTTCAAGGTATAAGATAATTAGATACTAACAGACTCCGAATTTGTCCGAAAAGAATGAAGTTGTGAAAATAGCAGATGATTAAAATTGGAAATGATGGTTGACACATCGAGAAACAAGTTGACAAAATAAATCATTTATCACCGACGGATGATAAAGCGAGTGACCGACAATAAAATCACTTATCACCGAAGGATGATAAGGCAAATGACTGAAAATAAAATCACTTATCACCGAAGAATGATAAGGCAAATGATTGAAAATAAAATCACTTATCACTGAAGAATGATAAGGCAAATGACTGAAAATAAAATCACTTATCACCAGAGGATGATAAGGCAACAGACTGAAAATAAAATCACTTATCACCAAAGAATGATAAGGCGAGTGATAGAAAATAAAATCATTTATCTATAAAAGATGATAAGGCGAATGACAGAAAATAAAATCACTTATCAACAAAAGATGATAAGGCGAATGACAGAAAATAAAATCACTTATCAACAAAAGATGATAAGGCGAATGACAGAAAATAAAATCACTTATCAACAAAAGATGATAAGGCGAATGACAGAAAATAAAATCACTTATCAACAAAGGATGATAAGGCGAATGACAGAAAATAAAATCACTTATCAACAAAAGATGATAAGGCGAATGACAGAAAATAAAATCACTTATCAACAAAAGATGATAAGGCGAATGACAGAAAATAAAATCACTTATCAACAAAAGATGATAAGGCGAATGACTGAAAATAAAATCACTTATCAACAAAAGATGATAAAGCGAATGAAATTAAAATATGGCCATTGAATCTACCGAGGAGATGCCTAGAATCTTCGATTGATATGATCCTGACTTCTGCTGGGGAAAGGACCGGAAACCTGTGTTGATCCTGGATCCTGAATTATGCAACTATGCTTGATTATTTTGAAATGGTATTCCATAATGATGGAGATACAATGAAAGTGTTTATGCATTGCTGAAAGTTAAAACGCTGGGAGATATAAAAAGTTTAATTTATTTAGGTATGCACATGATGCACATGCTGTAAATGATTGATGTAAATGATGCGTATGACGTTGATGATGCATATGAGCGATCGAAAGGTACCAGCTTGGTGGACTTTTGGTCTGGTAGTTTCCAATAATGATTAGACTTTGGGTGGGTGAAGGGCTTGATTTCCCGACACACGATCTTCGACGATGTATGGTCAGAAGATGGATCTGAAAGCTCCAAGTTCGATCACTTGCTGATGAGCGAAGTGACTTAATTGACACATGAAGATTGCCTTCGAATGATTGTCAACGTCCAGCGAAATCTGCTTGTTTAGCTGGGGAAACGAGATGGGAAGATTTGCTCCTTGTTTGGTTGCCCCTGCCTATAGGTTTTTTTTGACAAAATTCTAGTGGGGAAGCTTTGACAATGGCCATGGCATGATCTGCCCCTGTATCTGGATTTGATAGGCGCCTGCCCCTGATTGAGCTGTTGGAAGATAATTTGCCCCTGATTGAGCTGATTTCGAAGAAGTATTGATTCAAACTCCTCTTTTGATTGCCCCTTGTTGGGATTGCACTGATGTCAAGCACTAAATTGCAATTAAATTATTCATACAAATGGTAGTGTTAATGTAAAGTTCATGTAAGTTTTGAAAAAGTCAATTTAATTGAATGATTGTGATAGTGTGACGAATGAACCGTTAGCCCAAACGAGGTGCTGATTTAGAAATTGCGTGAAAGATGCAGCAAGAATAATGTGCAATCGAGATTGAAGATTAGCAAATATATGGGAGTCAATTTACGCAACCTTGTTGGTAGCATGCTTTCAGAATAAACTGTGCCTCAATTAGGTCTTTTGAGGGTTGTAATATGGTCTGGTTAATGGTTTTGAGAAACAAAGATATAAGGCTCAAATTTTGATTTGTACCCATCCCTTCTTCGTAACGTTCTCCAGTCCTATGTTCAATTAACTCTACACATGCATTTGTTTTGACTTTGCAAGAGTGAAGATGAAGCTTTAAAGTTTGCTTGAAAATGGCAGTTATCTTATTTTGTTATTGGTGACCCTTTAATCCTTGATTTGGTGGTCACTGATATTTGTTTTTGCTTTTGCTGAGGATTTGAGCTCCTCTTTTGATTCTTCTTCTCTTTTTTGTCGACTAAGTCTCCCTTTGGGTGCTCAACTTAGTGGTCTTTTCTATTTTTTGTATTTTGAATGTTGTGACTGCCAAGTTATTTGTTGATGGTCCTCCGACGGGATGTCTCATCTTGCGATTCATAGGTGTAGTCAGGATAACTGAACAACTACCCTGCCCCGGGTTAGATGTAAGGGTTGTATCCGAAAGAAAACTCCTACTTCTAGGCTCGAAGTGGTTGACTAGGAATTAACTCCTTATATCTCTAGTATTTGGGAATTTGAAAGAATGCATGTACATCATTGACGAGGTTTTATCCGAAAGCATACCGCAACAGTTATGGGTATTTAGTTTTCATCATCCTCCCTCAAATATTTGCTAAAGTGAAGTGAGGAAAATATTTTTGTGATTTTGTGATAAATGATAAATAATGAGCAAATGCGAATAGATTGATTCAAAACATGCATAAACATCACATTAACAAAACCAAGTACAAACGATAATGTTCAAAGCAAATAGTACTTAGATAAACATTACAAAATAACAGGAATGCGGAAATGATAAATGGCACTAGCTGCCTTGATTTGAGGAATGAACTTCTCTTGATTGAATGCTTCAAAGTTGGTGACTACTCAGCTCGATCTTCAACAACCCCTTCAAATGTCTTCACTTGTTGGCGCCGTGCGGCGGCATTGGATTGTTTTGGACATTTGGATTTATCGGAGTGAGGGTGAGATCCTTAGAGTTGATCATATCTTGAACCATGTGTTTGAAGGCATGGCAGTTCTCGATTGTGTGACCTGGAGCGCCTTTGTGATACTCACAACGGGCATTGGCATCATAGTTCCGGGCATTACCAGTCTGAGGTGGCATATCTTTCAAAGTAAGAGATCCTTTTGCCATCAACTGATTAAAGATTTCAGAATATGTCATAGGCAGGGGATCAATGTGTCTATCATATCCTCTTTGTTGATATGGTGGGCGCTGTTGAGGAGCGCGTTGTTGTTGTTGACCAGGCCGTTGTGGGTAAGCCGGTTGCTGGTACAGATTGGGTGCAAATTGCGCAGCAACGACCATAGGATATGAATGTGGTTGATAAGCCATTTGAGGCGGAAATGGAGCTTGAATGGCCTGTTGATAAGGCATTGGAGGAATTGATTGATATGGCACGGGAGCATATTGCACAATAGCAACATAGGGATACTGGTAGTAGGGAATTGGAGTAGGTGCACTCTGTTGCGGATTCCTGTAAACATCCCAAATTTGCCCTCACCCATTCACACCATGGCTTGTGATCATTTCATATGCATAAACTCAATCATACCATCTCATATCACATTTTTGATTCACTGCATAGGTTCTAAGTCATCTGCATCTAGGGTTTGTGATCTGAGCAATCCAAGAGCTTCTTGAGCCACTCCAAAGGCCATCAATCACTTCAAAGGGGTCTATGTGTGTTCAAATGTCATATTATATCCTCTCAAAGTCAAGAATGGAAAAGAATCACAAGAACTGGGAATGGCATGGATGCAGAGCCAGGCTTGACTGCACAAATGACCTGAGATTAGGGTTTTGGTTTCAGAGGCCATAACTCCAAATTTTTTGGTCATTCTTGTTTCTATTTGTCTCTATATGGTATAGGGAGTATGCATATCAATTTTCATGAAGAAATTCCATGGGGAAGTCATCTGATCAAGAGTTGACTTTTCAAGCAAGTCAGTGCAAAATCAGGGCATCTGAGGCCCCCAATGACCCAACCAAAGGGTGTTCTTCATCATTTTGATTGTATATGATCTTTATTTGATCATATAAGATGTTGGAAGTTCACAAAATTGAAGAATTTCAAGTCTTTTGCAAAGTTGACTTTTTGGGCAAGTTTGACTTTTAATGAAATTGTCATTTTAGGAAACTTTTTCAACCCTTACTTTTTGATTCAAAAAAGCTTCAAATGGAAAAACTTTGGTCATGAAAGTTGTAGAATGGATCATTCCCTTTTCAAAAAGTACAAGAACATGACCTAATTCATTTTGGATCAAAAGTTATGGCTCACCAAAGTTGGCAAAAATCACTAAATTTCAAGTTATGTACCAAATGGAAAACTTGCAATTTCTCATGGCAAGCCTTTATGTGACTTCAAAATGATCTCTAATCATCATACCAAGGCTACACATGACCTAAAATCAGAATTGGCCCAAGAGATTTCTCATTCATTTGCCTTGATTTTCACATTTTCATAAGTCATTTTACATGGAAATGCAAAGAGGGATTTTTGGCAAAATCATTCTCCCATGAGTTGTGTGATCACTAGTTGGTTTCTATGCATTGCCTTGATCAAATGATGTATCATGCACCAAAATTCAGCAAGAAGTTTCCCATGTACATAACCAAAAATCATGAGAAAACACAAGTGGGCAAGTTGCAAAATCTATCACAACTCATGATCCACATGCTGCAGACATTCACAAGCAATCCAAGGGTCATCCTTGAATCAAGCTGAAGCAAGACAAGCCCTTAGACTGCTGCTGCCATAGCCCGTGCTGCAAGTACAAATCACCTTGACTTTTTGGCCAAAACCCCCATACTCTTGGAATAGTGATCAGCCACCCCTACTGACCTGCTCCACAGGCTACTCACACATCTTGGGAGTGTTATAGCAATGCATTGGCCATTGAAACAAGACACAACACAGCCTCCACAAAAATCTGTCAAAAACTCCTCTTCTTCGAATCTCTCTCTACAGCCATCAAACACTCACTTTCTCTTCACTAACAAATCATACACACTCAAGAGAACCAGAATCCACCATTGAAGCAGCCTGAAACCCTACAAATCACAACTGTGAAACCTGCCATATCAGAACTCAAGCTCTCAATCTAGCCACCAAAAAAGGATTGTGAGCATTCCATTGGCTTCAGGGGGTTCAGAGGAGGCATTCTGCATCAAAGCAAGGTCTGGAGAGCTCATATCCATAGTTCATCACTTCAGGTAGCTTCGAATCTCCAACTTTTCAGAGCTTGCATTTTATGTTACAAATTGATAGTGCATGTCTTGCTTATCATGATGGTACCATTAGAATAAAAAATAGTGAAGAAATGAGTATTTTGTTGTACTCTGAAATTTCACCCGTGAATCTTGTTGGCTTCGATTCTCCCTGATTATGAATGATAAATATTGTTTGAGGGGTGGTTTGAATGGGGTTTGGGTAGAGGATCATTTCCCTGCTTTCAATTTGGTGAATGGTGGCCTGTAGCGTGTTTTAGGGTTTCCAACCCGCCGGAGAAGATGACCGGAGCTTCCCTCCGGTCACCTGAAAGTCATTAACCCTAACCCTAATTAATTTGCCAGATGCGTTCTCAGCCATTGGATGTGGATTAGTTTAAGTTATGGATGGTCCAGATGGAGTCATTAAACCCTAACCTGTTTTAATTAATCTAATAAATCATAATTAATTTAATTAAGCCAGAAATGATCCTGACCCTTGATTCACGCGCGCAGTCAAGCCCTTTCTCCCAGATTTGAATGTCAGCCTTTGGATTGGATTACTTTTCATTTTTATTAATATTAATTTATTTGTTTTGTATTTCTTTTGTTCATTTATTTTAAAATAGCAAAAATTATTCAAAAATTCTGAAATTTTTTATACACACTTTTATTTAATTTCAGAAACCAAAAACATTTTTATTTTTATTTTTTGCATTAAAAAATATTTTTAAATCATTTAAAAGTTTATTTTTAATTAATTAAGGAGAATTAATTAATTAAAAATACTTTTAGGTATTTAAAAATCACCAAAAAATTCATGAAACCTTCATAATCATTTAGAAACATTGTCCAACCCTCAAACCAAATTTCTTTTTTGATCTTGATGTCTTTTGAGAATTTTTCATGAAATTAAAATCATTTCAAGGCATTATTTTGATCCAAACTTCAAAAAATCATTTCTGCCTAACCATTAAGAGTTGGACTTTGATTCTTTTTGCATTGCATTGTGTTTAGCATGTAGTTTGTGAGATTAAATTGGTTTAATTTGATCTTTCATTTTCCATTTGTTTGGCATTTTTCTTGTTAAGGTACCCTAGAACCCTAGAAAACTTAGAAAATTCATAACCCTAATTAGGTTAAGAGTTGGAACCTCTCCTTTGGGCAGTGAGTTTGTATAGGATTAGGGTTTCTTTTGATTGCATTTTCAATTTTTTATCTTGATGTTTGCTTCTGATTTTGGTTTTTGTTTGGTGCATTGATCATAAACCCTAATTTGGGCTTCCATTTGCATACATCTTGCATTTGCATTCATACCATGACTTGCCATAACATTTTATGCATCCATTTGATCCATTAGACATCTTGAGACATATTAAAATCATGTTTGATCATTGCATAATGTATTTGCCATGTTGTATGTCATTTGCATCTCATAACTTTTCATGTGTGTCCATGGTTCTAAGCTTGCTCCATTTGCATCCATTTGTTCATGTGATCATCCTCATGCCTTGATTCATGTTAGCATCATCTCACAACATCATTATCATCTCATATATGCTTCTGGTTGTGGTTTGCATCTTTCTATTTCATTCCATTTTGCATTGCATTGCATTCCTTTCACTAACTTTTCAGGTGGTAAGTTATTTTGAGAAGTGGATTTGCCTTCACTTCTCATAATTTCTTTTCATCTCCTTTATGCATCCTTGCTGCATTTTGTTATGTGTTTGAGGATGAGCTTGCTCATTCTTCTTCTTCTTACTTTCTTTCTTCAAGTGACTTGACTTCTTAAATGAATCAAGTTACTTTGCTCCTCCTGATCCTTTCATTTGCTTCCTGGTGGTTCCATTGAAGATTTCTCTTGTTAACCTCACAAACCTTAGGAACAACCAAGCATGACAATGATTAGGGTTTTGATTAGTCACCCCATTTAGTTTTACCTTTGTGTCTCTTTGAGTCTTCTCTTCTCATCTCATAATCAGGGACTAAACCCTAAAGGCTTTAAGGCTTTGTGATTAAGCTTATGCCTGCATCCTTCTATTAGGATGGAGTGTATAACTTTAATCCTAAGTGTTAAACCCTTAATGTGTTTAAATCCTTAATCAATCCACTTAATAATCATCAAGACATCACACTTGTAACTTGGGCCTTGCATTAGGGTTCTAATTCTTCCTTAATTAGGTTAAGAAGGACTAACCCTAGGGTTAATGGACAAGTCCCCCTCAAGTTGTCTTACAAACCATAAAAAACACTTCATCATCATATCATTAACTAAAATCCACTTAATAAAGGCTTTGTTCTGTCATGAGGTTAATCCCTAATCATGGATTAAGTTGAGGAGCTTTCCTCAGCTTAAACATTCTCATCTATTATCCTTCTATTAGGATGGTGTAATGAGTCTGTTTAATCCCTGATTATGGCTTAATCTCATTACTCAACACTAAACAAAAACACCAAAAACATCTAAATAATCACAAGTAGGTTAATGATCTTAATCCTACATCAAAGGTAATTAAGTGTGAGAATCTGACTTCACACTTAAGGTATTCTCATCACCCCTAATCAGAGGGAAGATGTGATGAGTTTACTAACCCATTGGTTTAGGCTTAAGCTCATTAATCTATGACAAACTTTCAAAAGCAATAAAAGACTAAAAACTCAAAAACAAACAATAATCGTCTCCCTCGGGATTCTTTTCTCATCATCTTCACTCATAAACGAGAACTTTCTTCTTCCGTCTAATGCAAGACAGTTTGCACCTGAGCCAGAAAGGTCATACACTTGAGCATAGGCAAGCAAGCAGTTCGCAGTCAATTCATCTTTCAGTCTCTTTGGGTCGAACTACGGTGTTCTGACTTCCTCATTGCACGAGAGGATACGTAGGCATAACTTAACAGTTATCGAACAAAAGTCTCTGTATATTCCCCCTCCTTCCAGCATCACTCTTTTAGCTTCATGATCTTGAGCATCTCATTCTTTGTTCTTACACTGACACTATATATATTACACTTCACATTTTTCTTACACTGACACCTGTACATCCTTTTCCAGCTCTTTTATACACAAATTGCACTGACACTACCCCTTTAAAACACAAATCTTTTAAGCATGGATCCCGTCGAGTACGGCGGACAATCTGGGTGCTAATACCTTCCCAGGTTGTAACCAACCCCCTTTCTCAGTCTCTCTGGTTCGCAACCGTCTTATCCATGTCTTTTCTAGGTCTATGCAGCATTACCTTTCCTCCGGGATAAAAATGCCTAGCTGGCGACTCTTTTCATTCCCTGTGAGTTCACTCCTGTGTGTTCTCACATCCTCCTTTCGCCGACCGTTCGCGTCTGTACCCCATTTGACCCGGCTTCATCTGGTGGGAGCGACAGCTTGGCGACTCTGCTGGGGAGACTTATACTGTAACCAGGGCTTCTGGTTCTTTTTGTGGGTTCCTCCTAGCGCTTGTTTGATTTGTGTTTACTGGGGTGTTATGTGCTATTTGTGTTTGTATATTTTATTTATTGCTTTATGTACAGTTGTTTTACTGCTTTCTTTATAGCTTTACATATATCATACTGTCATACTGTGCTGGCTGGATCTGTTTTGTTGCTTTGGTGGGTGGGTGTTCTATTGAGAGTTGAGGTCCTATACCTGGGACCTGAGTGACATCTAGGCTAGAGTGGTTCATGTTCTTTCCCATTCCATTTCGGTCTGGTGCGGGAATATGAAACACAGTTCAGCTATGGGTTTCTTCTTGAGAACTCTGTGCTGCAGATTTCCTGTAGTGCTAGGGCCATCTGGGAAGCCTGCTAAGTCTGGATGACCTTTTAGTATTGACCTTCAGAAACTGAGGTGAATTAGAGGAGGATTCTTTATGGTTATTGTAAACAATGTACCTCCGGGTTAGAAGTGTTTACACTTCTCATAACTGATCCAAGTCTGAGGATCCTTGTTTTAGAACACTACCTGTGAGGGGGTTGGGTTGTTTACAGGTTTGCAGGAACCCTTGACCTCAGCATACCCTGTTACTTTGTTTTGATTAAGAGTACTCCATGTTGGAACAGTTCTTGTGATTTTTAACCCTGGACATGTGACTCTTTATTTGAGTCCCCCACCTTGGTTACTGGACTTATGAACCTCCATCTGGATTTCTTGAACATACCTGGACCTATATCAGAGCACTTGATCAGATCCAGCTCAGTCACAAACCCTTGCATATCATTTGCATACATCATCATTGCATCATTTTTAACATTTGCTTATTTGTTTTTCAGGGTATCCATACTTTATTTTTGGCTTGGTTTTGACCCCATCATCAGCATAGACTTATCTTCATCAGCATCTACTTCAGCTATCAGCTACCTGCTTCAGTCACCTGCACCAGCCTGTCAGTAGCCCATTTTCAGTGTCATTCTCAGCATCTGTCTCAGCTCTTCCTCAGCAACATGGCACCTAAGAAGAGTAATATCTCCTACCATTTCTTTCAGCCTGAGCTAGCTGACATCAGGAAGATTCATACCCTGATTACTCCAGACCATATACCACTATTCAGAGAACACTATGGAGGCATACTTGATGTGGTTATGGATTTGGACCCTTCACAGAGGAGCTTGATTCATACTTGCTTGCAGTTCTATGATCCCCCTCTGAGGTGTTTCACTTTTCAAGATTTTCAGTTGGGACCTTTATTAGAGGAGTATTCATCATTGGTTGGTATACCTGTCAGGGGTGGAGTCCCCTTCAACCCTGAGATGGCTTTTTCAAGTAATGAAGAAGTGGCAAAGGCATTATATCTGGAACCTTGTCTGATTGGGCAGAATATGACTACTAAGGCTGGAATCTCTGGTCTACATCTGGATTTCTTGATCTCTCAAGCTACCCTGAAGGCTTCTTTGGGAGAGTGGAAGGCAGTCTGTGCTTTATTGGCCCTGAGCATATATGGGATTATTTTATTTGCAGATGAGCCTAAGTTTGTTAGTAAGAATGCAATCCATCTTTTCATCCTGAGGAACCCAGTACCCACCTTACTGGGAGATTTTTACTACTCTGTTCACCAAAGGAATGAAAAACAAAGAGGAAGATTAGTGAGATGCTGTGCTCCCCTGTTCCATACCTGGCTGCTCAGACATTTGCCTAAGACTGATGCATTTCTAAATCCTCACCAACAGAGGAACTGGGCTAGAAGACTCACTGCTTTGACTTCAGCTGATATCAGGTGGTGCACTCAAAGCACAAAAGGCAGGGATATCATTACCAGTTGTGGGCAGTTTCCCAATGTACCCCTGATAGGAGTAAAGGGTTGCATCAACTACAACCCTCTGCTATTCAAAAGACAACTGGGCTATGCATTGGTCCACACTCCTAAGGCACAAGACTTGGCTGAGACTCTTTACTGTGAGATTAAGCCTAATCTGGCTATTGTCAGGCAAGCATCCTGGGCTTGGGACGATGTCCAGACTAAAGGAGTAACCATTCTAGGAAAATGCAACAATGTGGCCTCAGCACAGTACTATGAGTGGTCCCATGCCAGGGCTCAATTTTCTGGGATGCCCTTCACCATGGAAGATATACCTGGACCATCCTCAGCACCACCTCCTGTCACTGTCAGCTTAGAGGAGTTTGAGAATTTGAAAGAGAGAAATGAGAAGTTGACTCAGGCTCTACAGAAGACCCTCTGGGAGAGGAGTGACGGTCGCTTGGACATTGAAAGGTTGGAAAAACTAAAGGTGGAGCATCTGGCTAGAATTGAGAAGTCCGAGGATTATATCAAGAAGTCTAGGGATGGAGAGCAGATCTTGAAGAATGCCTGCAAGGAAGCTCAGTTCCAGAAAGCCAGGACTGATTTATACCTGAAGGAGAGTCAAGCTAGGTGGGTCAGGATCACCGAAGCGCGTACTTTGGAAGATAAGAGGACTCAGGACAAGATTGAGCAGTTGGAAGCTAGTGCAAAGGAGCAACAGGAAGCCCTGCTAGCAGCCTAGAGAGAGATCTCAGAGTTGAAGATTAGAGCTGGAGTGAAGAGGTCAAAGGACCAGAGTCAGCACAAGAAGCTAGCTGCAGCTGTTACTACCAGGAATCTCATTATCAGGAATCTCACAGAGCGTCCGGCTGATCCTGTGACCGAAGCACTTCTAAAGGAAGTTCAGGAGGATGAATTTGGTCTTAGTATCTGACTTTTGCTTGTTGTTGCTTTCATTTCATGTACTTTTATTTCTTATGTTGTATTTTTGACCCCTCAGAGGGCATGATTTGTAAGAAACAAACTATGTATCATTTGCTTTTTGTAATATATATCAGTTTGTTCCACCTGAGTTTCTTTCAAGCAACATCAACAGCATCTTCAAGGGTCTGGAAAGGTCAAAATCAAGTGCCAAGCCGGATACCTTGGAAACGAATAAGCATACTGCATTGCATGCTAACCTCTGTTTGTTTTGTAGGTTTGTTTTGTTTTTGTTATTAACTCTGTTGTGATTACAGGAACTATTGCTCGACGTCGGGTGTTCCCACTCAACCGTCCACACAGATATCCAACCCGCAACAATCTTCCGGGTATACAGATGGACCAGGTACAACAGGACCTTACAGAGGTCAGGAACCAAATGGCCAATGAGAGATTGGAAATGAGGGCTCAGATGACACAATTTATGGAGGTGATGAATAATATGGCTCAAATCCAATAGAGATTAAGAGCAATGGTAGAGAGGCAGAATCAGGAAGACCCCCATCTAGGGACTGCTGGGACAAGCAACAATGAGAGGGTTCAGCCTCACGTCAACCCACCTGTATTTGGACCCCACCTTCATCCAGAGATCAACATCCCTGCTAATGTACAAGGGAATGCTACTACAGGCAGGGTACTGCAAGAAGACCCCCAAGAGGACCAATTCACAGTGATGGGAGCTGGGGAAGAAGCCTATGACAGAAGGCTAGATGAAATTGCTGAAAAATTAAGGTCCTTGGAGTCTCAGAACTCTTTGGGTTTTGATGTTATGGACATGGGTTTAGTGGACGGGGTCAGGATTCCCCATAAGTTTAAACCACCGTGCTTTGAGAAGTACAACGGGACTTCCTGCCCACGGACCCACTTACAATCCTTTCTGGGGAGGCTGAAGGCATATACCATGGATGAAAAGCTATGGATGTTTTATTTTGAGGATAGCTTAACGGGAGCTTCAAGGGAATGGTATTCTCATCTGACTAGAGCCACCATCAGATGTTGGAAAGACTTGGCAGAGGCCTTCATTAGACAATACTAGTATAATTTGGATATGGCACCCAACAGGACCCTCTTGATGGGAATGTCACAGTCATCCAGGGAAAGCTTCCGAGAGTACGCCCAGAGATGGAGACAGCTGGCTGCTGCTGTCCAGCCACCTATGTCAGAGAGGGAGATGGCAAATATGTTTATGAACACCCTCCAAGGAACATACATTGATAGGCTAGCTGCCTTTTCTTCTACCAGCTTTGCAGATGTCGTTATAGCTGGAGAAAGAATTGAGAGCCTATTAAAGATGGGCAAAATTTCTGACAACGGTGCCAGCTCATCCAACAACACAAGGAAGCCTTTCGTGGGCCCAAGAAGAACTGGTGAGACCAATTCTATCCATGCTAGCAGGGGCAGGCCCCAATATGTTCATAGGTCTGTGGCAGCAGTCACCATTCCCGCTCCAATTCATCCACAACCAGCTTATCAACCACATCAACAAAATTATCAGCAACATACTCAGTATCCTCCTTAAAGAAACTACAATAACACCAGCAACAACAATCAGCAAAGACCGTTTCAACCGAGACCGTCTCAGGCCAATAGGGTGATCGATCCGATCCCTATGCCATATGCCACATTATTGCCACAACTCCTAAAACTCAACCTGGTTGAGCTATGGACGTTGGCACCTCCAGATCCTGCCAGTCTACCCAGAAATTATGACGCCAGCGCCAGATGTGCTTTTCATTCAAATGCACCTGGCCATAGTACAGAGAAGTGCAGAGCTTTGCACATGAAGGTACAGGACTTGGTAGATTCTAAAGCTCTAAACTTTGCACCACCACCAAATGTTAACAAAAACCCTATGCCAAACCATGGTGGCCCCAGAATCAATGCTATTGAAGAAGACAAGCCGTCTTACTTGATAACCAGTGTGGGTCAGATTCGGACACCTTTGGTAGAGATCAAAGCTCAACTCCTTGAATGTCAAATATTCCCGAGATGTGAGCTAGGGTGTGCTTATTGCAACATTTCAGTGAATGGATGTGATAACTTGAGAGATGGCATAGATGGTCTCATCCAGAGTGGCTTGCTTCAAATAACAACATCAATTCCTACCAATCCAGCAATCTCCTTAACAACAGTCCCCGAGTCTTCTACAACTGCAACAACCATTGTTCCAAACAACTTTTCAGTTTCATCAACAAATGCTTCATCTGTTACTTCAACGGACCAAATATCAGCAAACATCCCTTCTACAACTTCAGCACCCCTCCACTCAGAATCTCCTACAACAACAACACCCATCCATCCAACAATGTCTCCTACAACTTCAACAGCAAATGTCTCAACGGTTACAATTTATTATGATCCTGAAAATGATTCTGCCTACAACTCACAAAATGCCACTCCTATCAGAGCACCAGTCACAATATACTATGATCCACAAACTATCATGGTCCCTTCTGCAACTGCCATCAGTCCAGTCACTATCACAGTGCCTGGACCAGTACCTTATGAAAGCAGTAACGCCATCCCTTGGCATTACGGCTCTGATCTATCCTGCGAAGGACGGAAAATCACTCTTGAATCAGCAACTTCTTCACCACAAATAGACAATGTGGGAGGAGGCGGAGGCTTCACTCGAAGCGGACGTCTCTTTGCCCCGCAAATTCAAAGACCCACTGCTGAGGCAGAAGCTGCTGCCAAGGCAAAAGGGAAAAGTATGGTGCAAGAAGAGCAAATTGTTAAGGAAGATTTGAAAACACCTTTTGATCAAGAAGTTGATGAATTCATGAGAATCATCAAGAAAAGTGATTACAAGATAGTGGACCAGCTTCACCAGACGCCTTCCAAGATCTCTATTCTATCATTGCTTATGTGCTCCGAGGCTCATCGGAACGCACTACTAAAAGTCTTGCACGCAGCTTATGTGCCAGAAGAGATCACCGTCAATCAGTTAGAAGCTGTGGTTGGGAATGTTAATGCTAGTAATGGGCTAGGATTTACCAACACTGATTTGACTACGGAAGGCCGCAATCACAACAAGGCTTTGCACATTACCATGGAATGTAAAGGTGCAGTTCTTTCCCATGTGCTGGTAGACACAGGGTCATCCCTCAATGTCTTACCTAAAAAAGCCCTTGTGAAGCTGGAGTATGAAGGATTGGCATTACGGCCCAGCAACCTGGTAGTGAGAGCCTTTGACGGTTCTAAGAGATCAGTTCTGGGGGAAATTGAGTTGCCTATAACGATTGGCCCACAAACTTTCAAAACGACCTTCTACGTGATGGACATTCAGCCTGCCTACAGCTGTTTGTTGGGTAGACCATGGATTCATGCCGCTGGCGCAGTTACGTCTACCCTTCATCAGAAGTTAAAATTCGAGTGGGAGGGCCAAGTCGTTACTATTTGTGGAGAGGAAGATATTTTTGTTAGCCATCTGGCTACATACAAATACATTGAGATGTATGGGGAGATCCACGAAACTATGAGTCAAGGGTTTGAGGCCTTGAACATAAATGAAACATCTGCTGTACCTGGAACCTCAATGACATCTTATCAACAAGCCCGGAAGGTTGTTGAAGAAGGGACTGCCCAAGGCTGGGGCAAATTGTTACCTGTGGAGAAGAAAGAAGATAGATTTGGGTTGGGTTACAAACCAACTCAACAAGATCAAGCAGAGGCTGCTAGGGAGCCCAACTTTGTTAGTGGAGGAATGCTCACCCCTGATGCTGTCAACAATTTGGAAGACGAGGATGAAAGCAACCGCAACCTGGAGAGTTGGATCCGTCCAAAGATCCCGGGGAGCAGTATCTCAAACTGGTCTTCCCAGGAAATTATAAGAGTTACTCCTGCAGAGTAATTATTATTTCCTGTATTTTTATAGCATGCATCAAGTCTTGCATCTTGCCCAAGATGACAAGACTCATTTTGTAATCGGGCCATCTGTAATTTTTGTGCAACAAGATTAATCAATGAAATATCAGACATCTTTTGCAAATGAGTCTTTTTCTTTTCCGCTCACTGTTTTTCCATTTTTCTTTTTGTACCAAAAAATAAATGGCAATGTTTTCAAAATGACAACTTTAATTCACTTTTCTAAACAAGATTAAAATCTAATCACTAAAATGAACAAACTGAACCCTTGCAGAGAGTGCCTTCCAGACTGCACCGACAACAGCACGGCTATGACTTCGTATGACTTTGACAATCCAATCAATCAAGTTGATGAAGGGGTTGAAGAAGATTACGAGCTTCCTGAAGAGCTAGCCAGATTGTTGAGACAAGAGGAGAAGGTTATCACTCCTCATCAGGAGGTGGTGGAGACGATCAATCTTGGTACAGATGAAGACGTGAAAGAAGTTAGAATCGGGGCCTGCTTACAAGACTCAGTGAAGAGACAACTGATTGACCTGCTTCAAGAGTATGTGGATGTGTTTGCTTGGTCTTATCAAGATATGTCGGGTTTGAACATCGACATTGTTGTGCACAAGCTGCCTTTAAGAGAAGAATGCCCGCCGGTTAAACAGAAACTGCGCCGTACTCGCCCAGATATGGCAATGAAAATCAAAGAAGAGGTACAAAAGCAATGGGACGCCGGGTTCCTTGCTGTAACTAGCTATCCACCGTGGGTTGCTAATATAGTACCTGTGCCTAAGAAAGACGGAAAAGTAAGAATGTGTGTTGACTACCGGGATCTGAACAGAGCCAGCCCGAAAGATGATTTCCCATTACCTCACATTGATGTATTGGTTGATAATACGGCTCAGTTCTCGGTATTCTCCTTCATGGACGGATTTTCAGGATACAATCAGATCAAAATGTCACCTGAAGACATGGAGAAGACAACCTTCATCACACCCTGGGGCACGTTCTGTTACAAGGTGATGCCATTCGGATTAAAGAATGCCGGTGCAACATATCAACGGGCTATTGTGACATTATTCCACGATATGATCCATAAAGAAATCGAATGTTATGTGGACGACATGATTGCCAAGTCCCTCACGGAAGAAGACCACCTGGTAAATCTGCTAAAGCTATTCAAGCGTCTGAGGAAGTACCAACTAAAGTTGAACCCCAACAAGTGCACATTCAGGGTGCGATCTGGTAAGCTGCTGGGTTTTATTGTGAGCGAGAAAGGGATTGAGGTTGACCCTGATAAAGTCAAAGCCATTCAAGAAATGCCTGCACCGAAGACAGAAAAAGAAGTTCAAGGGTTCTTAGGACGATTGAACTACATTTCACGGTTCATATCTCACCTTACAGCAACCTGCGAACCCTTGTTCAAATTGTTGAGAAAAGAACAGACGGTCAGGTGGAACGAAGACTGCCAGAAGGCTTTTGACAAAATCAAAGATTACTTGCAAGAACCTCCAATACTTATGCCTCCAGTTGAAGGAAGACCTCTGATCATGTACCTGACAGTATTAGAAGAGTCGATGGGGTGTGTGCTGGGCCAGCATGAAAAGTCTGGTCGAAAAGAGTATGCAATATACTACCTAAGCAAAAAGTTTACCGACTGTGAACAACGTTATTCACTGCTCGAGAAAACTTGCTGTGCTTTAGCGTGGGCTGCTCGCCGACTGAGACAGTATATGTTGACCCACACTACTTTGTTGATCTCCAAAATGGATCCAGTCAAGTACATTTTCGAGAAGCCAGCACTTACCGGACGGGTTGCAAGATGGCAAATGATCCTCACAGAATATGACATCCAGTACACTTCTCAAAAAGCCATCAAGGGCAGTGTATTGTCTGATTATCTTGCTGAGAAACCCATTGATGATTACCAGCCTATGAGATTTGACTTCCCTGATGAAGACATCATGTTCATAAAAGCAAAAGATCATGAGGAACCTATTCACACTGAAGGGCCTGACCCGGAAGAAGAATGGACTATGATGTTTGATGGGGCTGTTAATATGAATGGTCGTGGTGTTGGTGCAGTACTCATTACACCTAAAGGAGTTCACATGCCTTTCTCGGCAAAACTCACCTTTAACTGCACTAACAACGAAGCTGAATACGAAGCTTGCATTATGGGTCTTGAGGAAGCCATTGACCTCAGGATCAAGACATTGACTGTATTCGGAGATTCAGCTCTGGTAGTTAATCAAACCAACGGCAAATGGTACACGCACCAGGATCATCTGATACCTTACAGGGATTATACAAGGAGGTTATTGACTTTCTTTACAACGGTCAAGCTTGAGTATATCCCTCGGGATGAGAATCAGTTTGCGGATGCTTTGGCTACCATTTCATATATGATCAAAGTTCAAGCTGCCAACTTTGTACCTCAAATCTCAGTGTCCAGACTTGACAGACCAGCATATGTATTTGCAGAAGATGTTGTCAAGGATGATAAGCCTTGGTTCCATGATATTAAGTGCTTCTTGGAGGATCAAACATACCCACCTGGGGCATCTTCCAATGATAAGAAGACTTTGAGAAGGCTTGTTGGCAGCTTCTTCCTGAATACTGATGGTTCCATATACAAGAGAAACTTTGATATGGTACTCCTCAGATGCGTTGATAGAACAGAAGCAGACTTATTAATGCATGAAGTGCACGAAGGATCCTTTGGTACCCATGTAGGGGGCATGCCATGGCCAAGAAGTTGCTAAGATCAGGCTATTACTGGATCACAATGGATGCAGACTGTTGTGCCTACGCCAGAAAATGCCATAAATGCCAGATTTATGCAGATAAGGTGCATGTGCCTCCCAATCCTCTGAATGTGATGTCTTCACCCTGGCCCTTTGCCGTGTGGGGCATTGACATGATTGGCAAGATTGAGCCAACTGCTTCAAATGGTCACAGATTCATCCTAGTCGCCATTGACTATTTCACCAAGTGGGTTGAAGCAGCTTCATATGCAAACGTTACCAGGCAAGTGGTAGCCAGATTTCTAAAGAGAGATATCATCTGTCGATACGGAGTTCCCGAGCGAATCATTACTGATAATGGTTCTAACCTAAACAACAAAATGATGGCAGAGTGTAAACACCCCAAATTTGCCCTCACCCATTCACCATGGCTTGTGATCATTATCATATGCATAAACACAATCATATCATCTCACATCTCATTTTTGATTCACTGCATAGTTTCTAAGTCATCTGCATCTAGGGTTTGTGATCTGAGCAATCCCAAAGCCTCTTGAGTCACTCCAAAGTTCACCAATCAATTCAAAGGGGTCTACATGTGTTCAAGTATCATATTACATCCCCTCAAAGTCAAAAATGCAAAAGAATCACAAGAACTAGGGTTTGAGTGGATGCAGAGCCAAGTCTGACTGCACAGTTGACCTAAAATTAGGGTTTTGGTTTCAGAGGCCATAACTCCAAATTTTTTGGGCATTCTTGTTCCCATTGGTCTCTATATGGTATAGGGAGTATGCATATCAATTTTCATGAAGAAATTCCATGGGGAAGTCATCTGATCAAGGGTTGACTTTTCAGACAAGTCAGTGTAAAATCAGGGCATCTGAGGCCCCCAATGACCCAACCAATGGGTGATCTTCATCATTTTGAATGTATATGATCTTTATTTGATCATGGAAGAAGTTTGAAGTTCACAAAAATCAAGAATTTAGGGTTGTTGAAAATGTTGACTTTTTAGGCATAGTTGACTTTTCAAGAATGCTTCATTTTAGGTCATTTTTCAAGCCTTGATTCTTGATCCAAAAATGCTTCAAATGGAAAAACTTTGGTCATGAAAGTTGTAGATTACATCTTTCCATTTTCAAAAAGTACAAGAACATGATCAAACTCTTCTTGGATCAAAAGTTATGGTGTGACAAAGTTGGCAAAAATCATTGATTTTCAAGGCATGCTCCAAATGAGAATTTTGCAAAATCATGTACTAAGGCAAAATGCAACTTCTAATTCACTTCAAACCATGACATAAACATTTTATGTGACCTAAAAGTCAGAATTGGACCAAGGTTCACATGTCCATAGTTCATGTAACAAGGCATTTTTCACAAAGTTTCAAAAAGTAAGCAACTTGCAAAACCACTCATCACACTTCACCAACTAGTTGCCTTGGCTGCTGAACCTCCCTAGCTTCACTCTCATGCCATGCTGCGCCAGCCCATGCTCATGTACCAAGCTATAACTTAGCCCATGCCTCTCTTACAAAGAAGTTGACATTTTGCAAAAGGTGACTTACCTATCACAGCAGGCCATGTCACATCATACAGCCAATTAGATTTGTTTATACTTTCCATTTGCAAGCTAGACATAACACCAAGCCATGCTGAAACTCTTAACAACAACACATACACCAAAACACACCACTTTGCAAATTGCTTCGAATCTCTCTGCCCAGCCACAAAACACTAAAACCATTTTCACCATTCAACTCACCATGCCTCATTGAGTAGAAACCAGCAAGAACACAAGCCTGAAACAAGCTGTAACCCCACTGCACCATTTTCACTCCAACTTGCAGTTTCATTCGAAACTCTCTCCACAGCTCACAAACATCAAAACAAACTCCATAGACCTTCTCCATTCATCATCTGGACCACAAACAACCCTTCACCATCGCCAGAAACAGCCTGAAACTCCATTGCCATTTTCAACTGAGCTTGAGTAGAAGCTGCTCAAACTCTTCATTCAGCCAACATAAATTCCTCTTGAGCATTCAAGCATCACCAGAGGGTTAAGTGGAGTGGTTTTCATCAAGAGGAGAGGCCAGAAAGTCATCAGAGTGAAAGCTTCGAATCTCAGGTAGCTCAAGAATTATTTTTCCAGAAATCGTTTTTCATGTTATAAACTTGTTCTCTATGCTTCACTGAGTATCCTGGTGCATTTGGTTTTTGAAATGGTGTTGAAATGAGAGTTTAATTGCTCTCTGAAACTTGCGTGCCCTAATTCTTTCTTGCTTCGATTCAGCTTTGTTAGGAAATTTAAATTTGTTTTGACTTAGGGTTTTGGTTCGTGAGTGAGTGAGGATCATTTCCCAATTCTTAGATTTCATTTTAGTTAGGTTTTAGGGGTTTTGGGGATTTTCAGGGGAGATGCTGGCCGGAGAAGACGACCGGAGGACTTCTCCGGCAGCCTGAAAGTCATTAGCCCTAAACTCAGGTCATTAAGGGCGTTTGAATGTGGAGCGTAGATCCCCCTTGACTTGTTGACTTCCCGCTAGCTTGGATGGCCCAGATTCATTCATTTGCCCTAATCTTGTTTAATTAGAATAATCATAATTAATTAAGTCAGAAGCCATCTGGACCCTCCACTAGCGCGCGTGGTCAACTCATTTGAATCCAGAGTGCATCTCAGCCTTCCATTTGGTTGACTTTCCCTTTTATTTAATTTTAATTTCATTTCTTTTCATTTAAATTGCACATTTAATTTAAAATAGTAAAAAAGGTTTAAAAATTATGAAACTTTTTCTCCTGAGTTTTATTAATTTTGTAAACACAAAAATATTTTTATTTTTATTTTTATCATCAAAAAAGTATTTTTAAATATTTAAAAGATTATTTTTAATTGATTAATGAAAATTAATTTATTAAAAATACTTTTAGGTATTTAAAAATCACCAAAAAATTCATGAAATGTTCTAAGACATTTAGAAACATTGTCCAACCTTCAAACCAAATTTCTTTTTTGATCTTGATGCATTTTAAGAATTTTTCATTGAATTAAATCATTTTTTGTGCATTATTTTGATCATAAGTTCAAAAAATTCATTTCTGCCTATCTAAGAAGAGTTGGACATTGGTTCTTCTTGCATTGTTTTGTGTTTAGCATGTAGTTTCTAGGATAAAATGGCCATGATTTGATCTTGCATTTTCAATTTGTTTGGCATTTCTTTTGTTTAGGAACCCTAAAAACCCTAATAACTTAGAAAAATCATAACTTGAGTTTGGTTAAGAGTTGAGACCTCCCCTTTGGACTTTGGTTTAGTATAGGTTTAGGGTTTCTTTGGGTGGCATTTTCCATTTTTTATCTTAGGGTTTGCTTCTGTTTTTGGTTTTTGTTTGATGTTTGGTTCATAAACCCTAATTTGAGCTTTCTATTGCATCCCTTTTGCATTCTCTTGCATAACATGACTTGTCATGCCATTCCATGCCTCCATGTAATTCATTTGACATCATAAGACATGTAGAAAGCATGTTTGATCATTGCATCCCATATTTGCCATTTTGTTTGCCATGTATGTTTCATAACTTTTCATGTAAGTTCATGCTCCTTAACTTGCATCACTTGCATCCATGATCTTGTATGAACATCTCCATGCCTTGCCTCATGTTTATAGCACTCCATAGCATCATTATCATCATCCACATGCTTCTGGTTTTGTTTATCATCATGTCATCTCATCTCATTTGGCATTGCATTGCATTTCTTTTCTAACATTTCAGGTGGTAAGTGAACCTGAGAAGTGAATTTGCCTTCACTTCTCATAACTCTTCTTTTCATCTCTCTTGCATCCATTACTGCCTTTTTGTTTGTGTTTGAGATTGAGCTTGCTCATTCTTCTTCTTCTCACTTTCTTTCTTCAAGTGACTTGACTTCTTGAATGAAGCAAGTCACTTTGCTTCTCTGGATCCTGTTCCTCTGCATCCTGGTGGTTCTCTTTGAAGTTCTTCTTTTGCAAACCTCACAAACCTTAGGAACAACCATGTATGACAATGATTAGGGTTTTGATTAGTCTCCCCTCTTAGTTTTACCTTTGTGTCTCCTTTGAGTTTTCTCTTCTCACCTCATAATCAGGGACTAAACCCTAAAGGCTTTAAGGCTTTGTGATTAAGCTTATGCCTGCATCCTTCTCTTAGGATGGAGTGTATAACTTTAATCCTAAGTGTTAAACCCTTAATGTGTTTAAATCTCTTAATCAAATCACTTAATAATCATCAAGACATCACACTTGTAACTTGGGCCTTGCATTAGGGTTCTAATTCTTCCTTAATTGGTTAAGAAGGACTAACCCTAGTGTTAATGGACAAGTCCCCCTCAAGTTGTCTTACAAACCCTAAAATTCACTTCATCATCATATCATTAATAAAATCCACTTAATCAAAGGCTTGTTTTGTCATGATTTTAATCCCTAACCATGGATTAAGTTGAGGAGTTTTCCTCAGCTTAAACATTCTCATCTATTATCCTTCTATTAGGATGGTGTAATGGGTCTGTTTAATCCTTGATTATGGCTTAACCTCATTACTTAACACTAAACAAAAACAACAAAAAACATCTAAATAATCACAAGTAGGTTAATGATCTTAATCCTACACCAAAGGTGATTAAGTGTGAGAATCTGACTTCACACTTAAGGTACTCTCATTACCCCTGATCAGAGGGAAGATGTGATGAGTTTACTAAATCCATTGGTTTAGACTTAAGCTCATTAACTTATGACAAATTCTCAAAAGCAATAAAAGACTGAAAACACAAAAACAAACAATAATCGTCTCCTCCGGGATTCTTCTCTCATCTCATTCACTCACAAACGAGAACTAGCTTCTTCCGTCTAATGCAAGACAGTTCGCACCTGAGCCAGACAGGTCATACACTTGAGCATAGACAAGTAAGCAGTTCACAAGTCAATTCATCTTTCAGTCTCTTTGGGTCGAACTACGGTGTTCTGACTTCCTCATTGCACGAGAGGATACGTAGGCATAACTTAACAGTTATCGAACAAAAGTCTCTGTATATCCCCCCCCTTCTAGCCTTATTCTTTAGCCTCATTATCATGAGCATTTCATCTTTGTGCTTACACTGACACTTCACTTATACACTTCACTTCTTTTACACTGACACCTGTACATCCTTTTCCAGCTCTTTTGCACACAAATTGCACTGACACTACCCCTTTAAACACAAATCTTTTAAGCGTGGATCCCGTCGAGTACGACGGACAATCTGGGTGCTAATACCTTCCCAGGTTGTAACCAACCCCCTTTCTCAGTCTCTCTGGTTCGCAAACCGTCTTATCCATATCTTTCCAGGTCTATGCAGCATTGCCTTTCCTCCGGGATAAAAATGCCTAGCTGGCGACTCTATTCATCTCCAGTGAGTTCACTGCTGTGTGTTCTCATTGTCCCTCTCGCCGACCGTTCGCGTCTGTACCTTTATTTGGGCCAGTCCCATTTATCGGGAGCGACAGCTTGGCGACTCTGCTGGGGACCCTTATATTGCAACCAGGGCTTCTGGTTCTTTTTGTGGGTTCCTCCTAGCGCTTGATTGATTTGTGTTTACTGGGGTGTTACGTGCTTATTTGTGCTTGTATTTATTTTGTTTATTGATTTATGTACAGTTGCTTTACTGCTTTCTTTATTGCTTTTGTATATATCATACTGTCATGCTGCTGGCTGGATCTGGTTTTGCTTTGGTGGGTGGGTGTTCCATTGAGAGTTAAGGTCCTATACCTGGGACCTGAGTGACACCTAGGCTAGAGTGAATCATATTCTTTCCCATTCCATTTCGGTCTGGTGCGGGAATATGAAACACGGTTCAGATATGGGTTTCTTCTTGAGAACTCTGTGTTGCAGATTTCCTGCAATGCTAGGGCTATCTGGGAAGCCTGCTAAGTCTGGATGACCTTTTAGTATTGACCTTCAGAAACTGAGGTGAATTAGAGGAGGAATTGTTATGGTTATTGTAAACACTGTACCTCCGGGTTAGAAGTGTTTACACTTCTCATAACTGATCCAAGTCTGAGGATCCTTGTTTTAGAACACCACCTGTGAGGGGGTTGGGCTGTTTACAGGTTTGCAGGTACCTTGACCTCAGAATACCCTGTTACTTTGATTGTTTAAGAATACTTCAATTTGGGACAGTTCTTGTGATTCTAAAACCCTGGACATGTGGCTCTTTATTTGAGTCCCCCACCTTGGTTACTGGATTTATAGACTTCATCTGGAATTCTTGAACACACTTGGACCTATATCAGGGCATTTTGATCAGATCCAGCTCAGTCACAAACCCTTGCATTTCATTTGCATACATAATCATTGCATCATATTGACATTTGCTTATTTGTTCCAGGGTATCCATCTTCATTTGGTTTTGGTTTTGACCCCATCTTCTGTATTGACCTATCTTCACCAGCATCTGTTTCAGCTATCTCCTGCACCAGCCAATCAGTGGCCCTCTCTTCAGTATCTTCATCAGCACCTGTCTCTACTCAGTCTTCAGCATCATGGCTCCTAAAAAGAGCAACATCACCTATCACTTCTTCCAGCCAGAGTTATCAGACATCAGGAGGATTCAAACCCTGATCACTCCATATCACATACCATTGTTCAGGGAAAGTTATGGAAATATACTTGATTTGGTTATGGATTTGGACCCATCACAGAGAAGCCTGATCCACACCTGCATTCAGTTTTATGATCCCCCACTGAGATGTTTCACTTTCCAAGACTTTCAGTTGGGCCCTCTATTAGAAGAATACTCATCATTGGTTGGTTTGCCTATCAGGGGTGGAATCCCTTTTAACCCTGAGATGGTCTTTCCTGCTAATGGAGAAGTAGCAAAAGCTTTGCACCTGGAACCTGTTTTGATTGAGCAGCATATGACCTCTAAAGCTGGAATCCCTGGCTTTCATCTGGACTTCTTAATTTCTCAAGCTACCCTGAAAGCTTCTGTAGGAGAGTGGAAAGTTGTCTGTGCTTTACTGGCCTTGAGTATATATGGAATTGTATTGTTTGCAGATGAGCCTCGATTCATTAGCAAGAATGCAATCCATCTGTTCATCTTGAAGAACCCAGTGCCAACATTATTGGGGGATCTCTACTATTCAGTGCATCAGAGGAATGAAAAGCAGAGGGGGAGATTAGTGAGGTGTTGTGCTCCATTGTTCCACACTTGGCTTCTCAGGCATCTACCCAGGACAGATGCATTTCTAAACCCTCATCAGCAGAGCAACTGGGCTAAAAGACTCACTGTTCTAACTTCAGCAGATATCAGGTGGTGCACTCAAAGCACCAAGGGCAGGGATATCATCACCAGCTGTGGGCATTTTCCCAATGTGCCCCTAATAGGAGTTAAGGGTAGTATTAATTACAACCCTCAGCTGTTCAGAAGGCAACTGGGCTATGCATTGGTCCATACTCCTAAGGCACAGGACTTGGTGGAAACTCTTTATTGTGAGAACAAGATTAATCTGACTGTTGTTAGGCAGGCTGCCTGGGCCTGGGATAATGTTCAAATCAAGGGAGTAACCATCCTGGGGAAGTGTAACAATGTGGCATCAGCACAATACAATGAGTGGTCCCGTTCCAGGGCCCAATTCTCTGGGATGCCCTTTACCATAGAAGACATGCCTGAATCATCTTCAGCACCACCCCCTGCCACTATCAGTTTGGAGGAGTTTGAGAGCTTGAAGGAAAGAAATGAGAAGTTAACCCAGGCTTTGCAGAAGACCCTCCGGGAGAGGAGTGATGGTATGAGGGAGATTGGGAGGCTGGAGAAGTTGAGAGTAGAGCATCTGACTAAGATTGAGAAGTCTGGGGATTATATCAAAAAGTCTAAAGCTGGAGAACAAATTCTGAAGAATGCTTGCAAGGAAGCCCAGTTCCAGAGAGCAAGGACAGACTTGTATTTGAAGGAGAGTCAAGCCCGGTGGGTCAGGATCACCGAGGCTCGTACCCTGGAGGACAAGAGAGTTCAAGACAAGATGGAGCAACTAGAAGCTAGTGCAAAAGAACAGTAGGAAGCCCTGGCAGCAGCCCAGAGGGAGATATCATAACTGAAGATCAAAGCAGGGGTGAAGAGGTCCAAAGACCAAAGTTAGTACAAGAAGCTAGTAGCAGCTGTTACGACCCGGAATCTCCTCATCAGGAATCTCACGGAGCGTCCGGCTGATCCTGTGACCGAAGCACTTCTCAAGGAAGTTCGTGAGGATGAGTTTGGTCTTGGTGTTTGACCATTTGTTTGTTGTTGCTTTCTTTCCATGTACTTTTATTTTCTTGTAATGTATTTTGACCCCTTAGAGGGCTTGTGTTGTAAAATGAACAAGTTGTATTATTTCACCTTCTGTAATATATTTGTGTCAGTTTGCTTCATCTGAGTTTTCTTCAAGCAACAACGACAGCATCTCCAAGGGCCTGGAAGGGTCAAAACTGAAGGCCAAACCGGATACCTTGAGAACAAATAAGCATAACTGCATTGCATGCTAACCCTTTGTTTGTTTTGTAGGTTTTGTTTCATTGTTGCTAACCTCTGTTGTGATGCCTCAGGAACTATTGCTAGACGCCGAGTTTTTCCCCTCAACCGTCTGCACCGTTATCCAACCCGAAACAACCTTCCGGGCATTCAAATGGATCAGATGCAGCAGGACCTTACTGAGGTCAGAAATCAAATGGCAAATGAAAGGCTAGAAATGAGGAACCAAATGACTCAGTTTATGGAAGTTATGAACAACATGGCTCAGAGCCAGGAAAGATTGAGGGCCATGGTGGAAAGGCAGAATCAAGAAGATCCACATATAGGGACTGCCGGTACCAGTAACAATGAAAGGGTACAACCTCATGTCAACCCTCCGGTATTTGGACCACACCTCCATCCTGAGGTCAATATTCCAGCAAATGTTCAAGGGACTGCCACCGCAGCCAGGGTACTACAAGAAGATCCTCAGGAGGACCAATTCACAGTAATGGGTGCTGGGGAAGAGGCTTATGATAGAAGGTTGGAAGAAATAGCTGAGAAGTTGAGATCCTTAGAATCTCAAAACTCTTTGGGCTTCGATGTCATGGACATGGGCTTGGTAGACGGGGTCAGGATCCCCCATAAGTTCAAGCCTCCTAGCTTTGAAAAATACAACGGGACTTCATGCCCCCGGACTCATTTACAGTCATTTCTGGGAAGGCTGAAGGCCTATACAATGGATGAGAAGCTCTGGATGTTCTATTTCGAGGATAGCTTAACTGGAGCGTCGAGAGAATGGTACTCTCACTTGACAAGGGCAACTATTAGATGCTGGAAGGACCTGGCTGAGGCCTTCATCAGACAGTATCAGTATAACTTAGACATGGCACCCAACAGGACCCTCATAATGGGAATGTCACAGTCGTCAAGGGAAAGTTTCCGAGAATATGCCCAGAGATGGAGGCAACTGGCTGCTGCTGTTCAACCACATATGTCTGAACGGGAAATGGCAGATATGTTCATGAACACCCTTCAGGGGACATATATTGACAGGTTGGCTGCTTTCTCTTCCACTAGCTTTGCAGATGTTGTCATAGCTGGGGAGAGAATCGAAAGCCTATTGAAAATGGGTAAGATCTCTGACAATGGTGCCAGCTCGTCCAGTAATGCAAGAAAGCCTTTTGCAGGCCCGAGAAGAACTGGCGAGACCAATGCCATCCACACCAGCAGGGGCAGGCCCCATTTTGTTCAAAGGTCAATAGCAGCAGTCACCATTCCTGCTCCAGCTCATCCTCAACCTGTCTATCAACCTCCGCAACAAAACTATCAACAACAACCTCAGTACCATCAGCAGAATCAGTATCCTCCAAGAAATTACAACAACAGCAATAGCAACAGCAATAATCAGCAAAGGCCATTCCAACAGAGGCCATCTCAAGCTAATAGGGTGATCGATCCGATCCCTATGCCATATGCTACCCTGCTGCCACAACTCCTGAAACTCAACCTAGTTGAGCTAAGGACGCTGGCACCTCCAGATCCCAACAGTCTACCCAGGAACTATGACTCCAATGCTAGGTGTGCTTTTCATTCAAACGCACCTGGCCACAGTACAGAAAAGTGCAGAGCTCTGCATATGAAGGTACAGGACCTGGTAGACTCGAAAGCTCTGAATTTCGCACCACCACCCAATGTCAATAAAAACCCAATGCCAAACCACGGTGGTCCTAGAATTAACGCTATTGAAGAAGACAAGCCGTCTTATTTAATAACCAGTGTGGGACAGATCAGGACACCGTTGGTAGAAATCAAAACTCAGCTCTTGGGATGTCAAATGTTCTCGGGGTGTGAGTTAGGCTGTGCTTACTGCAATATCTCTGTAAATGGGTGCGATAATTTGAGGAATGGCATAGACAGCCTTATTCAGAGTGGCCAGCTTCAGATCACCACATCATTTCCAACAAATCCAGCAGTCTCACCAGCAACGGTTTCAGAACCTCCTACAACTGCAACAACCATTGTTCCTGACAATTCTTCGGTTTCATCAACAAGTGCTTCATCTATTATCTCGACTGACCAGTTCTCAACAAATCTTCCTGCTACAACTTCAACTTCACTCCATTTCGAACCTTCTACAACAACAACATCCATTCTTCCACCATTATCTCCTACAACACCAGCAACCAATCATGAAGATGTCTCTACTGTCACGATATTTTATGATCCTGAGAACAACTCTGCCTACCATTCAGAAGGTGCTGCTCCCACTAGGGCACCAATCACAATTTATTACGATCCACAAACTATCACAGTTCCTTCAACAGCTGCAATCAGTCCAGTCACCATCACGGTGCCTGGACCCGTACCTTATGAAAGCAGTAATGCCATCCCCTGGCATTACGGCTCTGACTTGTACTGCGAAGGAAAAAGAATCACTCTTGAAACATCAACACCTGCACTACAAATTGACAATGTGGGAGGAGGTGGAGGCTTCACTCGAAGCGGACGTCTCTTCGCCCCACAAATTCAGAGACCTACTGCCGAAGCAGAAGCTGCTGCCAAGGCAAAAGGAAAGAGCCCGGTGCAGGAAGATCAAGCTGTTAAAGAAGCCTTGAAGACACCGTTCGATCAAGAAGTTGATGAGTTTATGAGAATCATCAAAAAGAGTGATTACAAAGTTGTGGATCAGCTTCACCAAACACCATCCAAAATCTCTATCCTATCACTGCTTATGTGCTCCGAAGCCCATCGGAATGCACTACTTAAAGTCTTGCACGCAGCTTACGTGCCTGAAGAGATCACTGTCAACCAGTTGGAAACCGTGGTTGGAAATGTTACTGCTAGCAATGGGCTAGGGTTCACCAATACTGACTTGACAGCGGATGGCCGCAACCACAACAAAGCCTTGCACATAACCATGGAATGCAAAGGTGTTGTCCTTTCCCATGTGCTGGTAGACACGGGGTCATCCCTTAATGTCTTACCAAAGAAGGCTCTGGTGAAGTTAGAATATGATGGATTGGCATTGAGACCCAGCGACCTGGTGGTAAGAGCCTTTGACGGTTCAAAGAGATCGGTTCTGGGAGAGATTGAGCTACCTGTGACAATTGGCCCACAGACCTTTAAAACTATCTTTTATGTGATGGACATTCAGCCCGCCTACAGCTGTTTGTTGGGTAGACCCTGGATTCACGCCGCCGGCGCAATAACGTCTACCCTTCACCAAAAGTTAAAATTTGAGTGGGAAGGCCAAGTTGTTACAATCTGTGGGGAGGAGGATATATTTGTTAGCCATCTGGCTACTTATAAGTATATTGAAATGGATGGGGAGATCCATGAAACAATGAGCCAAGGATTTGAAGCCTTGAATGTGAATGAAGCATCTGCTGTATCTGGGATCTCCATGTCATCATACCAACAAGCCCGGAAGGTTGTTGAGGAAGGAACTGCCCTAGGCTGGGGCAAAGTTTTAGCTGTGGAGGAGAAGAAAGACAAATTTGGGTTGGGTTACAGACCAACTCAACATCAAGCAAAGGCTGCTGAGAAGCCCGGTTTTGTCAGTGGGGGGATGCTTACCCCCGATGCTATCAACTGTCTGGAAGACGAGCTGGAAGAGGAGCGCAATCTGGAGAATTGGATTCGTCCGAAGATCCCGGGGAGCAGTGTCTCGAACTGGTCTTCCCAGGAAATTATAAGAGTTACTCGAGCAGAGTAATTATTATTTCCTGTATTTTTATAAGCATGCATCAAAGTCTTGCATCTTGCCCAAGATGACAAGACTCATTTTGTAATCGGGCCATCTGTACTTTTTGTGCAAACAAGATTAATTAATGAAATATCAGACATCTTTTTGCAAATGAGTCTTTTTCTTTTCGTTCACTGTTTTTCCATTTTTCTTTTTGTACAAAAAAATAAATGGCGGTGTTTTCAAAATGACAACTTCATTTCACTTTTCTAAATAAAGATTAAAATCAAGTCACTAAAATGAACAAACTTGAACCCTTGCAGAAAGTGCCTTCCTGACAGCACCGACAACAGCACGGCTATGACTTCGTATGACTTTGACAATCCAATCAATCAAGCTGATGAAGGGGTTGAAGAAGAATATGAGCTTCCTGAAGAGCTAGCCAGGTTGTTAAGACAAGAGGAAAAGGTTATTACTCCTCACCAGGAGGAGGTTGAAGTGATCAATCTTGGTACAGATGAAGACGTGAAAGAGGTCAAAATCGGGGCCTGCTTGCAAGACTCAGTGAAGAGACGACTGATAGACCTGCTTCAAGAGTATGTAGATGTGTTTGCTTGGTCGTACCAAGACATGCCAGGGTTGGATACCGATATTGTCATGCACAAACTGCCTTTGAGAGAAGAATGCCCACCAGTCAAACAGAAACTGCGTCGTACTCGTCCAGACATGGCTATGAAAATCAAGGAAGAGGTACAAAAGCAATGGGACGCTGGGTTCCTTGCTGTGACTAGCTATCCGCCGTGGGTTGCTAATATTGTACCTGTGCCTAAGAAAGACGGCAAAGTGAGGATGTGTGTTGACTACCGGGATCTGAACAGAGCCAGCCCGAAAGATGACTTCCCATTACCTCACATTGATGTATTGGTGGATAACACGGCTCAGTTCTCGGTATTCTCCTTCATGGATGGATTTTCAGGATACAACCAGATTAAGATGTCACCTGAAGACATGGAGAAGACAACCTTCATCACACCCTGGGGAACGTTCTGCTACAAAGTGATGCCATTCGGACTGAAGAATGCTGGTGCAACATATCAACGGGCTATGGTGACACTATTCCACGATATGATCCATAAAGAAATAGAATCTTATGTGGATGATATGATCGCCAAGTCCCTTACAGAGGAAGATCACCTGGTGAATCTGCTCAAATTGTTCAAACGTCTGAGGAAGTACCAACTGAAGTTGAACCCCAACAAATGCACATTCGGGGTGCGATCCGGTAAGCTGCTGGGCTTTATTGTAAGCGAGAAAGGGATTGAAGTTGACCCTGATAAAGTCAAAGCCATCCAAGAGATGCCTGCACCGAAAACAGAGAAAGAAGTTCGAGGGTTCTTAGGTCGATTGAACTACATTTCACGGTTCATATCTCACCTCACAGCAACCTGTGAACCTTTGTTCAAGCTGTTAAGAAAAGAACAAACGGTCAGGTGGAATGAAGACTGCCAAAGGGCTTTTGACAAGATCAAAGAATATCTGCAAGAACCTCCAATCCTTATGCCTCCAGTTGAAGGAAGACCTCTGATAATGTACTTGACAGTATTAGAAGAGTCAATGGGGTGTGTGCTGGGCCAGCATGACGAGTCTGGTCGAAAAGAGTATGCAATATACTACCTAAGCAAAAAGTTTACCGACTGTGAACAACGTTATTCACTGCTCGAGAAAACTTGCTGTGCTTTAGCGTGGGCTGCTCGCCGACTAAGACAGTATATGTTGACCCACACTACTTTGTTGATATCAAAAATGGACCCAGTTAAGTACATTTTCGAGAAGCCAGCTCTTACCGGACGGGTTGCAAGATGGCAAATGATTCTCACGGAATATGACATTCAGTACACCTCTCAGAAAGCCATCAAGGGCAGTGTACTATCTGAATATCTTGCTGAGCAACCCATTGATGACTACCAGCCTATGAGATTTGACTTCCCTGATGAAGACATCATGTTCATTAAAGCAAAGGACCATGAAGAGCCTATTCACACTGAAGGGCCTGACCCGGAAGAAGAATGGACTATGATGTTTGATGGGGCTGTTAACATGAATGGTCGTGGTGTTGGTGCAGTACTCATTACACCCAAAGGAGTTCACATGCCTTTCTCGGCAAAACTCACTTTCAACTGCACTAACAACGAAGCTGAATACGAGGCTTGCATTATGGGTCTTGAGGAAGCCATTGACCTCAGGATCAAGACATTGACCGTATTCGGAGATTCGGCTTTGGTAGTCAACCAAACCAACGGAAAATGGTACACCCACCAGGATCATCTGATACCTTACAGGGATTATACAAGAAGGTTATTGACGTTCTTCACAACAGTCAAGCTTGAGTATATCCCTCGGGACGAGAATCAGTTTGCAGATGCTCTTGCTACCATTTCATCCATGATCAAAGTTCAAGCTGCCAACTCTGTACCTCAGATTTCAGTGTCAAGACTTGATAGACCAGCGTATGTATTCGCAGCAGAAATTGTCAAAGACGATAAGCCTTGGTTCCATGACATTAAATGCTTCTTGGAGGATCAAGCGTACCCACCTGGGGCATCTTCCAATGATAAGAAGACTTTGAGAAGGCTTGCTGGTAGTTTCTTTCTGAACACTGATGGATCTCTATACAAAAGGAACTTTGATATGGTACTCCTCAGATGTGTTGATAAGACGGAAGCAGATTTGTTGATGCATGAAGTGCATGAAGGCTCCTTTGGTACCCATGCTGGAGGACATGCAATGGCTAAAAAGTTGTTAAGATCGGGCTATTATTGGATCACAATGGATGCAGACTGTTGTGCTTATGCCAGGAAGTGCCACAAATGCCAGATCTACGCAGATAAAGTGCATGTACCTCCAAATCCTTTGAACATAATGTCTTCACCTTGGCCCTTTGCTATGTGGGGCATTGACATGATTGGTAAGATTGAGCCAACTGCTTCAAATGGCCACAGATTCATCCTGGTCGCCATCGACTATTTTACAAAGTGGGTTGAAGCAGCCTCATATGCAAATGTTATAAGACAAGTGGTAGCCAGATTTCTGAAGAGAGATATCATCTGTCGATACAGAGTGCCCGAGCGAATCATTACTGATAATGGTTCCAATCTAAACAATAAAATGATGGCAGAACTGTGTCGGGACTTCAAAATTCAACATCACAATTCTTCTCCTTACAGGCCAAAGATGAAGGGCGCTGTTGAGGCAGCAAATAAAAATATCAAGAAGATTGTGCAGAAGATGGTAATCACCTACAAAGACTGGCATGAAATGTTACCATTTGCCTTGCATGGGTACCGCACATCAATCAGGACATCCACTGGGGCAACGCCGTATCAACTTGTGTATGGTATGGAAGCAGTCCTACCTGTTGAAGTTGAATTACCCTTGCTACGGGTATTAATGGATGTTAAACTGAACGAAGCAGAATGGGCTAGGGCCCGATACGAGCAACTGAGTCTGATCGAAGAGAAAAGATTGGCTGCAATCTGTCATGGGCAGTTGTATCAGAAAAGGATGAAAAGAGCCTTCGATCAGAAAGTCAGGCACCGAGAGTATCAAGTAGGAGATCTTGTGCTGAAGAGAATCCTCCCTCCTCATACAGACCACAGGGGCAAGTGGACTCCAAATTATGAAGGACCATTTGTTGTAAAGAAAGTTTTCTCCGGTGGAGCACTGATGCTCAGCACCATGGATGGTGAAGATTTCTTGTCCCCTGTGAATTCAGATGCAGTTAAAAAATACTTCGCATAAAATGACCCGCTGGACATAAAAACAGAATGTAAGTCCAGGCAAAAATAGGGCATCCCGGCGAGTCAAAAACAGAATAAAAGACTCGGGCAAAAATAAGGGAAATAAATGAAAAGATGTACACCCGCTGAGTTGAAAAGCCGCATTGGACAACTCAGGCAAAAATGGGTATCCCGATGGATTGAAAACCCGAAAGGGCGATCCATGCAAAATAGGGGAATAAGCGAACAACTGCATTCTGAATTCGTCTGTATCATCTGCAACTTGGCAAGCTTCGAAAGGATCAAGCTTCAATCAGAATCAACCTTCTTCAGAAAGCAAGACGAGAAGAACGTCAAAAGTCATACGAGTCATAGCAAAAGAGGAAGCTCTTTTGAAAGCGTCATCAACATCGCCAGCATTTTGTTTCTCAATTTGTAACAGTCTCCTCCTTTCAGGGGATATGTTCCTTTGACTGTATCTCGCCAATTCAGGGCATATGAATTAATAAAACCAGATTTTCAGTCATGTCTCGTTTTGTACATTTCATTTGCAAAAAATGTCTGATGTCTTAAAAGAAAAAAAACTGATTGCACAAGAATACAGATGCTTATCTTCAAATAAAAACATGCCTGCAGGAAATATACTTACTCTCAGAAGTATCCTAACTCCTATGACGGAATCCAGTAAGGGATACCTCGGGATTATCTTGTGCGTTTTTCTATCTTTTTCAGGACTGCAGGTATCCAGAACGCAACTTGGGGCATGAAAGCTTCACCCTCAGCAAGCTGGCAGATCATTATCAACTCGGTCTATCTTCCATGGGGCATTGGAAGGTGCCCATATCCCCAGCGAAGTTGCCAAATCAATATACACTCAATTTTTAGCACCCAAAGTGCTCTCTCCCCAGCTGAGTTGTATCGCAAGGGATGCCCATATCCCCGACTGAGTCAAGGATCTCTCTTTCTCCCCAGCCGAGTTGCCATCTCATCCTCAGCCGGAGCACAGAAGTTAGAGAGCTATCCCCCCACAGAGCTCCCGCCTCTGTCCAGAAGAGCAGCGCATGAAGGATCACAACAGAGTGAAGAAAGCTTCTACAAACCCCAGCTGGGTCTCTCGTTTGTAAAGATAGGTCTATCAATGACCCATATTCCCAAGCAGATATCACCGCATGACAGATATACCGGGGATCTTATCCCCAGCTGGGATGTCTACTTCAAGCAAAACGATCAAAGATCTTCATGGCAACGGGATCTGAATCCCAGATTTGTGCCTCTTTGCACAATCATAGCATTTGCATCATATTCACCCACAAAGCGTAGCATTCCGTTTTAACACGGAGCATTACGGCAAAAAAATCAAATGCATAGCATAATCATGAGCCATGTTCTGAATTAACACTTGTGAATAATGACAGTTCATCAATGTACACAAAAAATCCCCACCAGAATCCCCGGCAAGAGCAGCTGCCTCACAATCACAAACACCAATATATACTCCTTTTGGCACCTGTCCGTGCCATCTTTCCCCAGTAAAGCCGCCTGAACACTCTTTACAACAAAATCACCCGTATTACAGATACTTCCTGACACCCGTCCGTGTTATACCCCAGCAGAAAGCCAAAGACGTCCTTTTTGCACTCACATATACCTATATGTACACTTTCCTGACACCCGTCCGTGTCATTTCCCCAGCGCAGTCGTCTAGACTTTGTATATCAGATACTTGTTTATATTACACTCTTCTCCTTTTGACACTCGTCCGTGTCACTCTCCCCAGCAGCTAAACACTCATCTATACGCCACTCGCTCTTATGCAGATACTCGTCCGTATCTTGTATATACCAGTTATATACCCACAGATTCAACAGTGGTCTTTGTTCTTTGTTAACCAGTTGGTACTCGTCCATACCATCATCTCAGAACATTGCGTCTAGTGTTTGTTTCTACATGATACTCGTCCGTATCATAGTTTTAAGGATGCTCGTCCGCATCTTTAACCCATACACCGTGTCAAACACTTTTGTCTTCTTGAATAAAGATACTCGTCTGTATCTACTATCCCCAGAAGAGTTCTTTCAGATTCGACACTCGTCCGTGGTCTCTGTTAACCAGTTGATACTCGTCCGTATCATCATCTCTGAGCACGTGTCAGTTTGTTTCCACCTGATACACGTCCGTATCATAGTCTTAAGGATGCTCGTCCGCATCTTTAATCTATACACAACATCTAAACACTCATACCCTTTGTTTCTTGGATGTGAACACTCGTCCGTGTTTACTATTCCCCAGTAGATCGCAAAACGAATTTTCTTTTATCTGACACTCGTCCTGTGTTATGATAAACCCTGAGAGCAGCCGTACCCTGCTAGGTGGTCGTCCTCCGCCTCTTGATGGTCGTCCTCCATCATGCTCATCCGATGGCCGTCCCCATCGTTGATTTTAGCAGCCGTCCCCTGCTAGGTGGTCGTCCTCCACCTTTTGATGATCGTCCTTCATCATTTTATCCAATGGCCGTCCCCATTGTTGATTTTGGTTATCTGACATTCGTCCTATGTCATGATAAGCCCCGAGAGCAGCCGTACCCTGCTGAGTGGTCGTCCTCCACTTCTTGATGGTCGTCCTCCATCATGCTCGTCCGATGGCCGTCCCCATCGTTGACCTTTTCTATCCGATGGCCGTCCCCATCGTTGATATTTTCGGCAGCCGTACCCTGCCAGGTGGTCGTCCTCCACCTTTGATGGCCGTCCCCATCATATTTCTTTTATTCCCCAACAGAGCAGCCGTCCCCTGCTAGGTGATCGTCCTTCACCTTTGATGGTCGTCCCCCATCATCTGTTTATTTCATTTATTCTTTAACCCGATGGCCGTCCCCATCGTGGTCCCTTTTCTTTTTAGCCCGATGGCCGTCCCCATCGTTGGTTACTTTGCTTTATGAACTTGATGGCCGTCCCCGTCATGTTTCATCAATCCCCAGAGAATTTTACAGCTTTATCGTGATGGCCGTCCCCATCATAATATTTTATTTTCCCCAGCCGGTCGTCCGTCCCCGTCTTGGCTTTACCTTTTATCCCCAGCATGTCGGCCGTCCCCGTCATTGCTTTACTTCACATACTTTTCCCAGCATGTCGGCCGTCCCCGTCATTGCTCTATCATCCATTTTGCAATATACTTTATCTTCCTTTTACAATCTATATCCCTTTTCTTCTTCTTTCTGTGAGTGCAAATTTTGGACTGTCTTTGGTATTCAACCACAAGTTATCTCGCTTGCCTGTTAAGCCGTTGCTTACAACCTGCACAGCTAACTCATGTTTGAATAGGGGCAGCTGTAAACACCCCAAATTTGCCCTCACCCATTCACCATGGCTTGTGATCATTATCATATGCATAAACACAATCTTATCATCTCACATCTCATTTTTTATTCACTGCATAGTTTCTAAGTCATCTGCATCTAGGGTTTGTGATCTGAGCAATCCCAAAGCCTCTTGAGTGACTCCAAAGTTCACCAATAAATTCAAAGGGGTCTACATGTGTTCAAGTATCATATTACATCCCCTCAAAGTCAAAAATGCAAAAGAATCACAAGAACTAGGGTTTGAGTGGATGCAGAGCCAAGTCTGACTGCACAGTTGACCTAAAATTAGGGTTTTGGTTTCAGAGGCCATAACTCCAAATTTTTTGGGCATTCTTGTTCCCATTGGTCTCTATATGGTATAGGGAGTATGCATATCAATTTTCATGAAGAAATTCCATGGGGAAGTCATCTGATCAAGGGTTGACTTTTCAGACAAGTCAGTGTAAAATCAGGGCATCTGAGGCCCCCAATGACCCAACCAATGGGTGATCTTCATCATTTTGAATGTATATGATCTTTATTTGATCATGGAAGAAGTTTGAAGTTCACAAAAATCAAGAATTTAGGGTTTTTGAAAATGTTGACTTTTTAGGCATAGTTGACTTTTCAAGAATGCTTCATTTTAGGTCATTTTTCAAGCCTTGATTCTTGATCCAAAAATGCTTCAAATGGAAAAACTTTGGTCATGAAAGTTGTAGATTACATCTTTCCCTTTTCAAAAAGTACAAGAACATGATCAAACTCTTCTTGGATCAAAAGTTATGGTGTGACAAAGTTGGCAAAAATCATTGATTTTCAAGGCATGCTCCAAATGAGAATTTTGCAAAATCATGTACTAAGGCAAAATGCAACTTCTAATTCACTTCAAACCATGACATAAACATTTTATGTGACCTAAAAGTCAGAATTGGACCAAGGTTCACATGTCCATAGTTCATGTAACAAGGCATTTTTCACAAAGTTTCAAAAAGTAAGCAACTTGCAAAACCACTCATCACACTTCACCAACTAGTTGCCTTGGCTGCTGAACCTCCCTAGCTTCACTCTCATGCCATGCTGCGCCAGCCCATGCTCATGTACCAAGCTATAACTTAGCCCATGCCTCTCTTACAAAGAAGTTGACATTTTGCAAAAGGTGACTTACCTATCACAGCAGGCCATGTCACATCATACAACCAATTAGATTTGTTTATACTTTCCATTTGCAAGCTAGACATAACACCAAGCCATGCTGAAACTCTTAACAACAACACATACACCAAAACACACCACTTTGCAAATTGCTTCGAATCTCTCTGCCCAGCCACAAAACACTAAAACCATTTTCACCATTCAACTCACCATGCCTCATTGAGTAGAAACCAGCAAGAACACAAGCCTGAAACAAGCTGTAACCCCACTGCACCATTTTCACTCCAACTTGCAGTTTCATTCGAAACTCTCTCCACAGCTCACAAACATCAAAACAAACTCCATAGACCTTCTCCATTCATCATCTGGACCACAAACAACCCTTCACCATCGCCAGAAACAGCCTGAAACTCCATTGCCATTTTCAACTGAGCTTGAGTAGAAGCTGCTCAAACTCTTCATTCAGCCAACATAAATTCCTCTTGAGCATTCAAGCATCACCAGAGGGTTAAGTGGAGTGGTTTTCATCAAGAGGAGAGGCCAGAAAGTCATCAGAGTGAAAGCTTCGAATCTCAGGTAGCTCAAGAATTATTTTTCCAGAAATCGTTTTTCATGTTATAAACTTGTTCTCTATGCTTCACTGAGTATCCTGGTGCATTTGGTTTTTGAAATGGTGTTGAAATGAGAGTTTAATTGCTCTCTGAAACTTGCGTGCCCTAATTCTTTCTTGCTTCGATTCAGCTTTGTTAGGAAATTTAAATTTGTTTTGACTTAGGGTTTTGGTTCGTGAGTGAGTGAGGATCATTTCCCAATTCTTAGATTTCATTTTAGTTAGGTTTTAGGGGTTTTGGGGATTTTCAGGGGAGATGCTGGCCGGAGAAGACGACCGGAGGACTTCTCCGGCAGCCTGAAAGTCATTAGCCCTAAACTCAGGTCATTAAGGGCGTTTGAATGTGGAGCGTAGATCCCCCTTGACTTGTTGACTTCCCGCTAGCTTGGATGGCCCAGATTCATTCATTTGCCCTAATCTTGTTTAATTAGAATAATCATAATTAATTAAGTCAGAAGCCATCTGGACCCTCCACTAGCGCGCGTGGTCAACTCATTTGAATCCAGAGTGCATCTCAGCCTTCCATTTGGTTGACTTTCCCTTTTATTTAATTTTAATTTCATTTCTTTTCATTTAAATTGCACATTTAATTTAAAATAGTAAAAAAGGTTTAAAAATTATGAAACTTTTTCTCCTGAGTTTTATTAATTTTGTAAACACAAAAATATTTTTATTTTTATTTTTATCATCAAAAAAGTATTTTTAAATATTTAAAAGATTATTTTTAATTGATTAATGAAAATTAATTTATTAAAAATACTTTTAGGTATTTAAAAATCACCAAAAAATTCATGAAATGTTCTAAGACATTTAGAAACATTGTCCAACCTTCAAACCAAATTTCTTTTTTGATCTTGATGCATTTTAAGAATTTTTCATTGAATTAAATCATTTTTTGTGCATTATTTTGATCATAAGTTCAAAAAATTCATTTCTGCCTATCTAAGAAGAGTTGGACATTGGTTCTTCTTGCATTGTTTTGTGTTTAGCATGTAGTTTCTAGGATAAAATGGCCATGATTTGATCTTGCATTTTCAATTTGTTTGGCATTTCTTTTGTTTAGGAACCCTAAAAACCCTAATAACTTAGAAAAATCATAACTTGAGTTTGGTTAAGAGTTGAGACCTCCCCTTTGGACTTTGGTTTAGTATAGGTTTAGGGTTTCTTTGGGTGGCATTTTCCATTTTTTATCTTAGGGTTTGCTTCTGTTTTTGGTTTTTGTTTGATGTTTGGTTCATAAACCCTAATTTGAGCTTTCTATTGCATCCCTTTTGCATTCTCTTGCATAACATGACTTGTCATGCCATTCCATGCCTCCATGTAATTCATTTGACATCATAAGACATGTAGAAAGCATGTTTGATCATTGCATCCCATATTTGCCATTTTGTTTGCCATGTATGTTTCATAACTTTTCATGTAAGTTCATGCTCCTTAACTTGCATCACTTGCATCCATGATCTTGTATGAACATCTCCATGACTTGCCTCATGTTTATAGAACTCCATAGCATCATTATCATCATCCACATGCTTCTGGTTTTGTTTATCATCATGTCATCTCATCTCATTTGGCATTGCATTGCATTTCTTTTCTAACATTTCAGGTGGTAAGTGAACCTGAGAAGTGAATTTGCCTTCACTTCTCATAACTCTTCTTTTCATCTCTCTTGCATCCATTACTGCCTTTTTGTTTGTGTTTGAGATTGAGCTTGCTCATTCTTCTTCTTCTCACTTTCTTTCTTCAAGTGACTTGACTTCTTGAATGAAGCAAGTCACTTTGCTTCTCTGGATCCTGTTCCTCTGCATCCTGGTGGTTCTCTTTGAAGTTCTTCTTTTGCAAACCTCACAAACCTTAGGAACAACCATGTATGACAATGATTAGGGTTTTGATTAGTCTCCCCTCTTAGTTTTACCTTTGTGTCTCCTTTGAGTTTTCTCTTCTCACCTCATAACCAGGGACTAAACCCTAAAGGCTTTAAGGCTTTGTGATTAAGCTTATGCCTGCATCCTTCTCTTAGGATGGAGTGTATAACTTTAATCCTAAGTGTTAAACCCTTAATGTGTTTAAATCTCTTAATCAAATCACTTAATAATCATCAAGACATCACACTTGTAACTTGGGCCTTGCATTAGGGTTCTAATTCTTCCTTAATTGGTTAAGAAGGACTAACCCTAGTGTTAATGGACAAGTCCCCCTCAAGTTGTCTTACAAACCCTAAAATTCACTTCATCATCATATCATTAATAAAATCCACTTAATCAAAGGCTTGTTTTGTCATGATTTTAATCCCTAACCATGGATTAAGTTGAGGAGTTTTCCTCAGCTTAAACATTCTCATCTATTATCCTTCTATTAGGATGGTGTAATGGGTCTGTTTAATCCTTGATTATGGCTTAACCTCATTACTTAACACTAAACAAAAACAACAAAAAACATCTAAATAATCACAAGTAGGTTAATGATCTTAATCCTACACCAAAGGTGATTAAGTGTGAGAATCTGACTTCACACTTAAGGTACTCTCATTACCCCTGATCAGAGGGAAGATGTGATGAGTTTACTAAATCCATTGGTTTAGACTTAAGCTCATTAACTTATGACAAATTCTCAAAAGCAATAAAAGACTGAAAACACAAAAACAAACAATAATCGTCTCCTCCGGGATTCTTCTCTCATCTCATTCACTCACAAACGAGAACTAGCTTCTTCCGTCTAATGCAAGACAGTTCGCACCTGAGCCAGACAGGTCATACACTTGAGCATAGACAAGTAAGCAGTTCACAAGTCAATTCATCTTTCAGTCTCTTTGGGTCGAACTACGGTGTTCTGACTTCCTCATTGCACGAGAGGATACGTAGGCATAACTTAACAGTTATCGAACAAAAGTCTCTGTATATCCCCCCCCCCTTCTAGCCTTATTCTTTAGCCTCATTATCATGAGCATTTCATCTTTGTGCTTACACTGACACTTCACTTATACACTTCACTTCTTTTACACTGACACCTGTACATCCTTTTCCAGCTCTTTTGCAGACAAATTGCACTGACACTACCCCTTTAAACACAAATCTTTTAAGCGTGGATCCCGTCGAGTACGGCGGACAATCTGGGTGCTAATACCTTCCCAGGTTGTAACCAACCCCCTTTCTCAGTCTCTCTGGTTCGCAAACCGTCTTATCCATATCTTTCCAGGTCTATGCAACATTGCCTTTCCTCCGGGATAAAAATGCCTAGCTGGCGACTCTATTCATCTCCAGTGAGTTCACTGCTGTGTGTTCTCATTGTCCCTCTCGCCGACCGTTCGCGTCTGTACCTTTATTTGGGCCAGTCCCATTTATCGGGAGCGACACAGAGCTGTGCCAGGACTTCAAGATCCAACACCATAATTCTTCTCCTTACAGGCCAAAGATGAATGGCGCTGTTGAGGCAGCTAATAAGAATATCAAGAAGATTGTGCAGAAGATGGTAGTCACTTACAAGGACTGGCATGAAATGCTACCATTTGCCTTGCATGGGTACCGCATGTCAATCAGAACATCCACCGGGGCAACACCGTATCGGCTTGTATATGGTATGGAAGCAGTCCTACCTGTTGAAGTTGAGTTACCCTCTCTACGGGTACTGATGGATGTTAAGCTGAACGAAGCAGAATGGGTCCGGTCCCGATACGAACAGCTGAGTCTGATTGAAGAGAAAAGATTGGCTGCAATTTGTCATGGGCAGTTGTATCAGAAAAGAATGAAGAGAGCCTTCGATCAGAAAGTCAGGCACCGAGAGTACCAAGTAGGAGATCTTGTGCTGAAAAGAATCCTCCCTCCTCATACAGACCACAGGGGCAAGTGGACTCCGAACTATGAAGGGCCGTTTGTAGTAAAGAAAGTCTTCTCTGGTGGAGCACTCATGCTCAGCACCATGGATGGTGAAGACTTCCCATCGCCTGTGAATTCAGATGCAGTTAAAAAATACTTCGCATAAAATGACCCGTTGGACATAAAAACAGAATTTAAGTCCAGGCAAAAATAGGGCATCCCGGCGAGTCAAAAACAGAATAAAAGACTCGGGCAAAAATAAGGGAAAATAAAAAAAAATGTACACCCGTTGAGTTGAAAAGCCGCATTGGACAACTCATGCAAAAATGGGTATCCCGATGGATTAAAAACCCGAAAGGGAGATCCAGGCAAAATAAGGGAATAAGCGAACAGCTGCATTCTGAATTCGTCTGTATCACCTACAACTCGGTAAACTTCGAAAGGGTCAAGCTTCTGTCAGAATCATCCTTCTTCAGAAAGCAAGATGAGAAGAACGTCAAATGTCATACGAGTCATAGCAGGAGGGAAGCTCCTTGAAGCGTCGACAACATTGCCAGAATTTTGTTTCTCAATTTGTAACAATCTCCTCATTTCAGGGGATTTGTTTCTTTGACTGTATCTTGCCAATTCAGGGCACATGAATTAATAAAAACATATTTTTCAGTCACACGATGTCTCGTACATTTTTATTTGCAAAGAATGTCTGATGTATTTAAAATACTGATTGCATAAATACAGATGCTTCTCTTCTAAAAATACATGCTTGCAAGGAATATACTTACTCTCAGGAGTGTCTGAACTCCTATGACGGAATCCGGTAAGGGATACCTCGGGATTACTTGCGCGCTTCTCTATCTTTGCAGGATTGCAGGTATCCGAAGCACAACTTGGGGCATGTAAGCTTCATCCCAGCAAGCCGGCAATTCAACACTCATTCTTAACACTCAAAGTGTCTTCTCCCCATCAGAGTTGCCAGGCATCACCTCTCCAACAGGGCAGTACCAGAAGGTGCCCATATCTCCAACTGAGTTCTAGGAAGGAACTTCTAGGAAGATCTTTCAGTGATCTTTCTTCTTCCCCAGCCAAGTTGCCAATCATTCTTCCTCAGCCAAGTACAAAAGCCAGGGAATCATCTCCCCATAGAGCTTCAGCCTCTATCCAGAAGAGCAACACAGGAAGGAATCACAACAGAGTGAAGAAAGCTTCTACAAACCCCAGCTGGGTCCCTCATTATTAGGACGGGTCTATCAGTGACCTATTTCCCCAAGCAGATATCATCTCATCAGATCCACCAATGATCTCATCCCCAGCTGGGATGTCCATTTCAAATAGATCAACCGGAGATCTTCGCAGCATCGGGATCCGAATCCCGGATCGGTATCCTTGCATAATCATGGCATTCACATCATATTCACCCCACAAAGCGTAGCATTCCGTCTAATACGGGGCATTACGGCAAAAATCAAACATACTGCATAACCATAAGCCATGGTCTGAATCAAACACTTGTGAATAATGACAATCCATCAACATACAGAAAACTCCCCCCAAAATCCCCAGCGGAGATTCCCCAGCAAACACAGTTGCCTCACATTCAAACATCAATACACACTCCTTTTGACACCCATTCGTGTCATCATTCCCCAGTAAAGTCGCACGAGCACTCTTTACAAACAAGACCACCCGTATTACAGATACTTTTTTTTTGGCACCCGTCCGTGTCATATCCCCAGCAAAAAGCCAAAGACATCCTCTTTGCACTCACAAATACTCATATATATACATTTCCCTGACATTCGTCCGTATCATTCTCCCCAGTACAGTAACCTAAACACTTTGTGTATCAGATACTTGTTTATACTATACTCTTCTCCTTTTGACACTCGTCCGTGTCACCATCCCTGCAGATTCAACACTAGTCCATGTTCTTTGTTAACCAGATGGTACTCGTCCGTACCATCATCTCAGAGCATACGTCAAGCGTTTGTTTCTACCTGATACTCGTCCGTATCATAGTCTTAAGGATGCTCGTCCGCATCTTTAATCCATACACTGTGTCAAACACCTTTGTCTTCTTGAATATAGATACTCGTCTGTGTCTACTACTCCCCAGAAGAGTCCCTTCAGATTCAACACTCGTCCGTGTTCCCTGTTAACCAGTTGATACTCGTCCGTATCATCATCTCTGAACATGTGTCAGTATTTGTTTCTACTCGATACTCGTCCATATCGTAGTCTTAAGGATGCTCGTCCACATCTTTAATCTATACACAAACATCTAAACACTTATACCTTTTGTTTCTTGGATATAAACACTCGTCCGTGTTTACTATTCCCTAGTAGATCGCCAACAAAGCAATTTCTTTTTATCTGACATTCGTCCTGTGTCATGATAAACCCTGAGAGCAGCCGTACCCTGCTAGGTGGTCGTCCTCCACCTCTTGATGGTCGTCCTCCATCATGCTCATCCGATGGCCGTCCCCATCATTGATTTTCTATCCGACATTCGTCCTATGTCGTGATATTTAGCAGCCGTCCCCTGCTAGGTGGTCGTCCTCCACCTTTTGATGATCGTCCTTCATCATTTTATCCAATGGCCGTCCCCATTGTTGATTTTGGTTATCTGGCATTCGTCCTATGTCATGGTAAACCCTGAGAGCAGCCGTCCCCTGCTAGGTGGTCGTCCTCCACCTCTTGATGATCGTCCTCCATCATGCTCATCCGATGGCCGTCCCCATCGTTGACCTTTCATCCGGAATTCGTCCTATGTCGCGATACTTTCGGCAGCCGTACCCTGCCAGGTGGTCGTCCTCCACCTTAGATGATCGTCCCTCATCTTATCCCCAACAGAGCAGCCGTCCCCTGCTAGGTGATCGTCCTTCACCTTTGATGACCGTACCTCATCATCTGTTTATTTCATTTATTCTTTAACCCGATGGCCGTCCCCGTCGTGGTCCCTTTTACTTTCCCTGATGATCGTCCTTCATCAGTTTAGCCCGATGGCCGTCCCCATCGTTGGTTATTTCGCTTTATGAACTTGATGGCCGTCCCCGTCATGTTTCATTAATCCCCAGAGAATTTTACAGCTTTACTTGATGGCCGTCCCCATCATAATTCTTTTTATCCCCAGCATGTCGGCCGTCCCCGTCATTGCTCTTTACCCAACAGTCGTCCTCTGCTCGACGGTCGTCCTCCGTCTCTCACACTTTACAATATACTTTATTTTCTTTTACAATCTATATCCCTTTTCTTCTTCATTTTTGTGAGTGCAAATTTTGGACTGTCTTTGGTATTCAACCACAAGTTATCTTGTTTGCCTGATAAGTCGTCGCTTACATCCTGCACAGCTAACTCATGTTTGAATAGGGGCAGCTGTAAACACCCCAAATTTTCCCTCACCCATTCACACCATGGCTTGTGATCATTTTATATGCATAAACTCAATCATACCATCTCATATCACATTTTTGATTCACTGCATAGGTTCTAAGTCATCTGCATCTAGGGTTTGTGATCTGAGCAATCCAAGAGCTTCTTGAGCCACTCCAAAGGCCATCAATCACTTCAAAGGGGTCTATGTGTGTTCAAATGTCATATTATATCCTCTCAAAGTCAATAATGGCAAAGAATCACAAGAACTAGGAATGGCATGGATGCAGAGCCAGGCTTGACTGCACAGATGACCTGAGATTAGGGTTTTGGTTTCAGAGGCCATAACTCCAAATTTTTTGGTCATTCTTGTTTCTATTGGTCTCTATATGGTATAGGGAGTATGCATATCAATTTTCATGAAGAAATTCCATGGGGAAGTCATCTGATCAAGAGTTGACTTTTCAAGCAAGTCAGTGCAAAATCAGGGCATCTGAGGCCCCCAATGACCCAACCAAAGGGTGTTCTTCATCATTTTGATTGTATATGATCTTTATTTGATCATATAAGATGTTGTAAGTTCACAAAATTGAAGAATTTCAAGTCTTTTGCAAAGTTGACTTTTTGGGCAAGTTTGACTTTTAATGAAATTGTCATTTTAGGAAACTTTTTCAACCCTTACTTTTTGATTCAAAAAAACTTCAAATGGAAAAACTTTGGTCATGAAAGTTGTAGAATGGATCATTCCCTTTTCAAAAAGTACAATAACATGACCTAATTCATTTTGGATCAAAAGTTATGGCTCACCAAAGTTGGCAAAAATCACTAAATTTCAAGTTATGCACCAAATGGAAAACTTGCAATTTCTCATGGCAAGCCTTTATGTGACTTCAAAATGATCTCTAATCATCATACCAATGCTACACATGACCTAAAATCAGAATTGGCCCAAGAGATTTCTCATTCATTTGCCTTGATTTTCACATTTTCATAAGTCATTTTACATGGAAATGCAAAGAGGGATTTTTGGCAAAATCATTCTCCCATGAGTTGTGTGATCACTAGTTGGTTTCTATGCATTGCCATGATCAAATGATGTATCATGCACCAAAATTCAGCAAGAAGTTTCCCATGTACATAACCAAAAATCATGAGAAAACACAAGTGGGCAAGTTGAAAAATCTATCACAACTCATGATCCATATGCTGCAGACATTCACAAGCAATCCAAGGGTCATCCTTGAATCAAACTGAAGCAAGACAAGCCCTTAGACTGCTGCTGCCATAGCCCGTGCTGCAAGTACAAATCACCTTGACTTTTTGGCCAAAACCCCCATACTCTTGGAATAGTGATCAGCCACCCCTACTGACCTGCTCCACAGGCTACTCACACATCTTGGGAGTGTTATAGCAATGCATTGGCCATTGAAACAAGACACAACACAGCCTCCACAAAAATCTGTCAAAAACTCCTCTTCTTCGAATCTCTCTCTACAGCCATCAAACACTCACTTTCTCTTCACTAACAAATCATACACACTCAAGAGAACCAGAATCCACCATTGAAGCAGCCTGAAACCCTACAAATCACAACTGTGAAACCTGCCATATTAGAACTCAAGCTCTCAATCTAGCCACCAACAAAGGATTGTGAGCATTCCATTGGCTTCAGGGGGTTCAGAGGAGGCATTCTGCATCAAAGCAAGGTCTGGAGAGCTCATATCCATAGTTCATCACTTCAGGTAGCTTCGAATCTCCAACTTTTCAGAGCTTGCATTTTATGTTACAAATTGATAGTGCATGTCTTGCTGATCATGATGGTACCATTAGAATCAAAAATAGTGAAGAAATGAGTATTTTGTTGTACTCCGAAATTTCACCCGTGAATCTTGTTGGCTTCGATTCTCCCTGATTATGAATGATAAATATTGTTTGAGGGGTGGTTTGAATGGGGTTTGGGTAGAGGATCATTTCCCTGCTTTCAATTTGGTGAATGGTGGCCTGTAGCGTGTTTTAGGGTTTCCAACCCGCCGGAGAAGATGACCGGAGCTTCCCTCCGGTCACCTGAAAGTCATTAACCCTAACCCTAATTAATTTGCCAGATGCGTTCTCAGCCATTGGATGTGGATTAGTTTAAGTTATGGATGGTCCAGATGGAGTCATTAAACCCTAACCTGTTTTAATTAATCTAATAAATCATAATTAATTTAATTAAGCCAGAAATGATCCTGACCCTTGATTCACGCGCGCAGTCAAGCCCTTTCTCCCAGATTTGAATGTCAGCCTTTGGATTGGATTACTTTTCATTTTTATTAATATTAATTTATTTGTTTTGTATTTCTTTTGTTCATTTATTTTAAAATAGCAAAAATTATTCAAAAATTCTGACATTTTTTATACACACTTTTATTTAATTTCAGAAACCAAAAACATTTTTATTTTTATTTTTTGCATTAAAAAATATTTTTAAATCATTTAAAAGTTTATTTTTAATTAATTAAGGAGAATTAATTAATTAAAAATACTTTTAGGTATTTAAAAATCACCAAAAAATTCATGAAACCTTCATAATCATTTAGAAACATTGTCCAACCCTCAAACCAAATTTCTTTTTTGATCTTGATGTCTTTTGAGAATTTTTCATGAAATTAAAATCATTTCAAGGCATTATTTTGATCCAAACTTCAAAAAATCATTTCTGCCTAACCATTAAGAGTTGGACTTTGATTCTTCTTGCATTGCATTGTGTTTAGCATGTAGTTTTTGAGATTAAAATGGTTTAATTTGATCTTTCATTTTCCATTTGTTTGGCATTTTTCTTGTTAAGGTACCCTAGAACCCTAGAAAACTTAGAAAATTCATAACCCTAATTAGGTTAAGAGTTGGAACCTCTCCTTTGGGCAGTGAGTTTGTATAGGATTAGGGTTACTTTTGATTGCATTTTCAATTTTTTATCTTGATGTTTGCTTCTGATTTTGGTTTTTGTTTGGTGCATTGATCATAAACCCTAATTTGGGCTTCCATTTGCATACATCTTGCATTTGCATTCATACCATGACTTGCCATAACATTTTATGCATCCATTTGATCCATTAGACATCTTGAGACATATTAAAAGCATGTTTGATCATTGCATCATGTATTTGCCATGTTGTATGTCATTTGCATCTCATAACTTTTCATGTGTGTTCATGGTTCTAAGCTTGCTCCATTTGCATCCATTTGTTCATGTGATCATCCTCATGCCTTGATTCATGTTAGCATCATATCACATCATCATTATCATCTCATATATGCTTCTGGTTGTGGTTTGCATCTTGCTATTTCATTCCATTTTGCATTGCATTGCATTCCTTTCACTAACTTTTCAGGTGGTAAGTTATTTTTAGAAGTGGATTTGCCTTCACTTCTCATAATTTCTTTTCATCTCCTTTATGCATCCTTGCTGCATTTTGTTATGTGTTTGAGGATGAGCTTGCTCATTCTTCTTCTTCTTACTTTCTTTCTTCAAGTGACTTGACTTCTTAAATGAAGCAAGTTACTTTGCTCCTCCTGATCCTTTCATTTGCTTCCTGGTGGTTCCATTGAAGATTTCTCTTGTTAACCTCACAAACCTTAGGAACAACCAAGCATGACAATGATTAGGGTTTTGATTAGTCACCCCATTTAGTTTTACCTTTGTGTCTCTTTGAGTCTTCTCTTCTCATCTCATAATCAGGGACTAAACCCTAAAGGCTTTAAGGCTTTGTGATTAAGCTTATGCCTGCATCCTTCTATTAGGATGGAGTGTATAACTTTAATCCTAAGTGTTAAACCCTTAATGTGTTTAAATCCTTAATCAATCCACTTAATAATCATCAAGACATCACACTTGTAACTTGGGCCTTGCATTAGGGTTCTAATTCTTCCTTAATTAGGTTAAGAAGGACTAACCCTAGGGTTAATGGACAAGTCCCCCTCAAGTTGTCTTACAAACCCTAAAAAACACTTCATCATCATATCATTAACTAAAATCCACTTAATAAAGGCTTTGTTCTGTCATGAGGTTAATCCCTAATCATGGATTAAGTTGAGGAGCTTTCCTCAGCTTAAACATTCTCATCTATTATCCTTCTATTAGGATGGTGTAATGAGTCTGTTTAATCCCTGATTATGGCTTAATCTCATTACTCAACACTAAACAAAAACACCAAAAACATCTAAATAATCACAAGTAGGTTAATGATCTTAATCCTACATCAAAGGTAATTAAGTGTGAGAATCTGACTTCACACTTAAGGTATTCTCATCACCCCTAATCAGAGGGAAGATGTGATGAGTTTACTAACCCATTGGTTTAGGCTTAAGCTCATTAATCTATGACAAACTTTCAAAAGCAATAAAAGACTGAAAACTCAAAAACAAACAATAATCGTCTCCCTCGGGATTCTTTTCTCATCATCTTCACTCATAAACGAGAACTTGCTTCTTCCGTCTAATGCAAGACAGTTTGCACCTGAGCCAGACAGGTCATACACTTGAGCATAGGCAAGCAAGCAGTTCGCAGTCAATTCATCTTTCAGTCTCTTTGGGTCGAACTACGGTGTTCTGACTTCCTCATTGCACAAGAGGATACGTAGGCATAACTTAACAGTTATCGAACCAAAGTCTCTGTATATCCCCCCTCCTTCCAGCATCACTCTTTTAGCCTCATGATCTTGAGCATCTCATTCTTTGTTCTTACACTGACACTATATATATTACACTTCACATTTTTCTTACACTGACACCTGTACATCCTTTTCCATCTCTTTTATACACAAATTGCACTGACACTACCCCTTTAAAACATAAATCTTTTAAGCATGGATCCCGTCGAGTACGGCGGACAATCTAGGTGCTAATACCTTCCCAGGTTGTAACCAACCCCCTTTCTCAGTCTCTCTGGTTCGCAACCGTCTTATCCATGTCTTTTCTAGGTCTATGCAGCATTACCTTTCCTCCGGGATAAAAATGCCTAGCTGGCGACTCTTTTCATTCCCTGTGAGTTCACTCCCGTGTGTTCTCACATCCTCCTTTCGCCGACCGTTCGCGTCTGTACCCCATTTGACCCGGCTTCATCTGGTGGGAGCGACAATTCCCACTTGTAGCAGAAATGGCATTCGTTTCGCATTTCTTGTACCCATTGAAAGGCTTCTTGGTTCCAGATTGGCTGCTAGAACCTCCTTGAATCTTTCCACTTTTCAAACCTTCTTCAATTCTTTCTCCGACCATCACCATGTCTGAAAATCCAGAAGATACGCTGCTGATCAGCTTCTCGTAGTATTGCCCCTGTAAGGTACCCATGAAGATGTCGATTAGCTCACGGTCAACCAAAGGTGGATGAACTCTGGCAGCTAGCTCCTTCCAGCGTTGGGCGTACTCCTTAAAGGTTTCGCTTTCCTTTTGAGACATACTCTGAAGTTGAGTACGGTTAGGAGCAAGGTCAGTGTTGTACTTGTATTGCTTTTTGAATGCATCAGATAGATCAAGCCAAGTACGAACATTGTTGCGTTCGAGCTGCATGTACCATTCTAGAGATGCTCCAGACAGGCTGTCTTGGAAGCAATGGATCATGAGTCTGTCGTCTTTGGCATGAGCAGCCATTTTTCTGCAATACATCCTCAAATGGAGCTCAGGACAGCTGAGGCCTTTGTATTTCTCGAATTTTGGCAATTTGAACTTAGCAGGGATCACAACATCTGGAACTAAGCACATGTCTGAAGCACTCAGAGAGGTTGAATTGTGTCCTTCCATGATTCAGAGTTTTTCAGCTAACTCGTGACACATCTTCATAGCTTCGGATTCTTGGACAGCATGGGGATTGATGATTTTAACAGCAATATGCATCTCATACTCAACTTGATGATCTTCTTCAGCATGAGGAAACTGGACTTGAGTAACGGCAGGTTGAGCTTGAGGAATAGCACCAACAGTGACACCAGAGGTAGGTATTGGTTGAGAAGTGACTTCCTCAATAGCAGGAGTGAAGCCTGGAGGAAAACCATAGACCAAAGGATTTGGAACTTGAACTGAAGGCATCGCTCGTGAGGCATATCCTTGCACTAGAGCATTGTTCATTGCGGCAGCAGCTTCGCGGCGTTCTTCCATCCTAGCCAAAGCTTGCAAAGTCTCATAAATCTGGTCAATCTTGTTCTTGACCGAGTCAATCTCTTCCCTCATAGCAGCTTGTTCTTCTTGAATCACGTCCATCAGTCTTCTATTGTTGGCTCTAGTTAGATACGGGCGTCTAGCACGATACGGGCGTCGGGAAACCAGCTTGATTTACTGAAGATGAAGGAACATGGAATAATTTTATGGCTTTGGAATGAAATGCAAGAAGAACAAATATGCAAATGAAATTAATATGCGCATGGACGCAGTGCAAGATCCAGGATCACGAGTATAATCTACTCTAAGGTAAACCATAGTAACGAGTAAATAACCGGTATCACTAACAAAAGTAACCTTAACAGGTAGAATCTTATAGGATTGTTCTAAGTTCTTTACCCGTAAAACCACTCACAGGATAGTTTCTACGGTTATGGATAAGATACTCAAGGTCATGGACGCTAATCGTACTAACGTCCTGCCACAGGCTAGCTGTATTATGACGATAATAACGATAAGATCTACCTTGAGTGGAGTTCTCATGTTAGGCGTACGAGGGGCGGGTCCTCGGAGACTAACACTACGCAACTACCAACATTGAAACCGATTCTAAAAAGTGGTCCCAGAGTTACAGCCCTTTCATGAATCAAGTCATGCGACAGGCTAGCTGTGTTATGACGAGATCTACGAATAAGTCTACTCTCTGGGGGGAGCTTTCATGCTGGGCTTGCAAGGAGCGAGTCCTTGAAGACTAACACTAATAACTTCCAAATCTAAACTAGGTGTTCCCTCTATTTTTCAAAAAAAAACTCAGGTGCCATCCCAGGATCTAACAAGCAAGTATGATAATGATCATAATAAGAATAGCGAATAAACAAGCATAAATAAAAAGCATGAAGAAAACAGATAAACAATGTAAACATTGATTTCAAAGTAAACTAAGTTAGGCTTGACTCTCTGACTTTCCCCAGCAGAGTCGCCATCTGTTGCACCTCGAAAAATACGACCTCGCGATCTGAATTAGACCGTAGATGAAAATTAAAAACAACAGAGTCGCCACCGATCTTATTTTATTCCAATTAAGGAAAAGGAAAATATCGAGAAACCTTTTTTGAAAAAGCAGATAGAACAAGGTCTTTGAAACCAGATTCTAGGTTCGGGAGTCGATTCCGTAAGGGGAAGGTATTAGCACCCTTTACGACCGTTGTACTCAACGGGAACCTCTTAGTTTGACTTGCGATCTAATGCTGACGTATGCTTTCTATTTTCTTCGAATAATAAAATAAATGCGAAAGATCCTAATATAATGGTTACAGGAAAATGGGTTGTTTTGTTCCTAGGGTGCTCGGCAAGGAGTAAGATCTGTGTGTCTACGTATTTCCTTGTGCAATGGGAAAGTCAGAGCTTCGTAGTTCGTGGTACTAAGGTTGATCGGTTTGTTTTAATGAACAGTTATTTAAATCGCATTCTACTGCTAAGCGTTGGCTTGTCTGCTCGTGATAGGAGGCTGAAGCGCTAGCTTGTTTATGAGATAGAAAGGATTTAGATAATGTTCGCTTGAAGAAATGCTTGATTTGATTAGGGTTTTTATGAATGAAAGGATAAATAAACTGCGTCTTGAGGGGCGGGCCTCAGGAGAATTTATTCGAGAATTCGAGGAATGCGAGATTCCAGAATTCAATTCTTTCATTATTTGATATGTGGATTAAGTATTTTAATCACGGAAAGTCGAATGAACAACGTCCTGCGGGGCGAGCCTCGGGAGTGTTCATTCAAGAATTCGAGGAATGCGAGACTCCAGAATTCAGTTATTCCGTTATTTTAATTATAATTTTTTTTGAATGATTTGCGTTTAGAAATATTTGGATGGCGAGGTACAAAGTATTCGACTTACATGGATTTGCGAATCGATTAAAGTGATAAAATGCGAAAATAATAAATTAATGACAACTATTCGAAGGCGTTGGACCTTTTTAATTGGGCGCGTCGGAATATTGTTCTTTAACTTCCTTAGAATCGATTTAGAGTCGAAATCATTCTATAAGGAGTTGAATCGATTTGTTGGAATGCGATAAATAAATTGATTAAATTGTCTAAATTAAATTGCGGATATTAAATCGGAATAGAATAAAAATAAATTAAATTAAAAATTCGATAACATAACAAATAATTGAAATAATACAAAAAATAAATTAAACTAAATAAAATGGTTTTGTAGAAATAAAATATTAAATAAAAATCCTAAATAGAATGGCCTCATATTAATTAAATTTCCCAATTTAATAAAATTGGAAATAATTTAATTTTTTATTATATCATTGGCCCCCCACAAAAAATAAAATTATTAATGCATATAATTTTTAAAGATTTTTTATAAAAAAATAAAGAGAGTAATTTAACAAATAAAAACCAGAAAAAGAATTATGAGAATAAAAAAAGACAATAATAATAAAGAAATAAATAAATTGCAATAAAATAAAATAGAAAGGGGGGATTCAGTGTGGAATCTGGTGAGTGTGTAGTTATACAGATGCACTGGGCTAAGCCTAATCTGAATTTTATGAGAGATTAACAAATAATAATAAAAAAAGGAGAATAAATAACTAAAATAAAAAGAAATAAATAAAAGAAAAAAAAGTTTTTTGTAAAAAGATGAAACGATAAATCAGTAACAGAGGAAACACTTCCTCCTCTCAAATGGTCAAATGCGATTAAAAGAAAGAAAAGAAAAGAACCCACCCTTTAAAAGTTGCGACGACGTTCTCTCTCGGTCGATTCTCACTTTCGCTCTCGGTTTCTCACGATCTCATCTCATCATGCTCAGGGGTCTTCATATTTCGATTCTTCTCATATGACTCATCTCTCTGTTTCATCTCTTTGTGGTTTTCGGATCTGGGTTTGATGGTCCGAATCGAATGTTGGTGTTTGAGGTTCGGATTTCTCTTTTTCTGGTTTTTTGTGATTGAGTATTTGGGTTTCTTTTCATCTCATTCTTCTGGTTTTTATGGTGATTTATGTTTGGATTTATATGAAGGTTTTGTGTTTGGTATGTTTTTTCTTAGCTTTCATTTTCTCTTCTCTCTCTGGCTTTTTTCTGTTTTTGTTTGATGGTGGTGATGATAAGATGGAGAATGATTTTTTTGTGTGGTGAAGTTATGAGTTTCAGAATGGTATTGAGAGAGGTTAATGGAAGATGGGTTTGAGGGTTCTGTGATTTGTGCGATTTCCTTACCCTGTTTTGTTGGTTTGTTGGATCGAAAGGGATGGTGCAAAACTTTGAGATTGTTTATTTGAAGAATATTTTTTGTGGAATAAATGTTTTTGAAACTTGGATTAAATGATTTTCTACATAGTGATATGGGGCTTTCCAAGCTTGTTCTGTGTATTCTCAAGAATCAGTTTTATAGAGGGATTAAAAGAGGGCAAAATGGAGATTGGAGAGGAATTTTATGGATAAGAATTGGGTTGTTATTGTGAACTGTAATTAGTGAGAGGGAAAAAAATGTTGTAAGTTGTTTTTGATAGTGGAGGTCTTGTGAAAATGACGTTGCAGGTCATATTTGTTGTATTGAAAAATTGGAAAGAAAATGCATTATGCTGGCATGTGATATTGTGGGGTCTATGTGATGCTGAATTTTTATGTGATATAAATGTAGCAATAATAGAAACTAATTAACAATGAAGATTACTAGAGATTATAATAAAACTAAAAAACAAATAATAATAATAATAATAATAATAATAATAATAAGTAGAAATAATAATACTAATAAAGTAGTAAAACTAAAAATAATAATAACTATAGAAATAGTGATAAAAGAAATGGTGGATAATAGTATATATAATAAGAAGTAATAATAATAAGAATAATAATACCAAATGAAATAATAATAATAATAATGAAGTAAAAATAATAATAATACTACGAATGAAATAAAAATAAAAATATGGAAATAATAATAACAATGATAAAGAAAATAATAGAAATAGAGAATAGTAATAATAAGTTTTTTTTTTTTAATTTTTGTGTGGAAAAATAATAAAAGGTTAATAACAAAAAGTGGGTTTAAAAATGATTTTTTTTTTGTAATTTTCTGATAATGAACTAAAATAAAATGAAAACATATAATAATATGAAAAGAGAATAAAATGCATTTTTTTATACTTTTTTTTATGAAAAATGATAGATAAAAAATGAAAGTGAGAATTGAACAAAAAAAACTCTACACAACATGTTGCCCGCGCACGCACGCGCATGCACTCGTACTTTTGCACAAACCCGAAAGAAAAGTAAAGACATATTTTTTATTTTTTCGATTATAAGACAAAAAAGAAAATGGTACATGTTTTTGGATTTTCCGAATAATGGTTAGACAGTAAATAAAATAATAAAAAAAATAATAATAATAACAATAAATAATAATAATAATAATAATAATAAATAATGAATAGTCATAATAAAATACAAGAATATCAAATGATAAAAGAAAAGAGTGGAAATGAAGAATAATGGATTTAAATGATTTAATCTAATAAAAATGGAAATAAAATAAATAAATGTTTTTAATAAAAATAATGGAAGATAATATAGATTTTTGAAAATGAACTAAATAATAAAATAGAAAAATTTATAATATAGAAAGAGAATCTGAATTTTTTTTTTAGTTTAAAAATAAAAATGAATTTTTTTGGACTTTTGATGATTTTTTTTTATAAAATATAAAATAAAAGGATATTGGATATGAATGAAATTGGGTATAAAAATAAAAAGTGACATATTTTTGGGATTTTTTTTAAATATCAGACAGAAAAATAAAATGGTACATATTTTTAGACAGTAAAATAAAATGATGCAGATAGGACAAATTTGGGGTATGACACACTCATATCACATAAATCAATCATGTTGAGCTTAAATATGTCATTAGATTTTCCATTAGGTTAACAAACAAAGCAAATCGAAGACAAACATATTTATGCATCAAACTGAAATTCAACCATACATGCTCAATTCTCAACCAAAATCAAAACAAATCATATCAACATGATAAGTGGAACAAGTAGAACATAATGCACACAATTAAAATCAAATCTAGATCTACGAATTTGAAGCTAACCTGAAACTTGCAGAACTCAAATTAGATCCAGAAACTCCTTCTCCAGCTGCAGATCAACCTCTTCCACCCTCTCCTTGCAAAATAAATGCAAGAGAGAGCTTGGATTGCTCTAGATCTTGAATTTTGAACTGAACTGCACCACTCTTGCACTTGATGAAATCCGAGGATTCAGCTCTAATCAATGGTTGATTTGTGATCCATGAAGTTAGAGGAGCAAGAATATGTGATTGTTTTGTGAAATGAGTGAGAGAATTAGAGGATTCGAAGAGAAGAGCAAAAATGCAAGAGAATTGAGAATGATGAAATGGCGGTGATCCTTAGCAAAATGGAAACCCTAGCTGCTTATATATGATGCCAATAATCAGTGATGCAAGAATGAGAGGGAATGCACGTGAGGAATGAGTGAGAGGAGGTAATTTGCAAAATGGAAAAACTTGTGTGATGGAATGATTTGTGCGTGCCCTTCCTCTCGCATGCACATGTTCAGCCTCAAATCCACTCACTAATGCCAACTAAATCAATCCCAGCCCTTAGTTGTGAATGTACTATGCTTGGGATGATAATTTGCATTTTTGCATGTTGTGTTATTCCTCTTTGTTCATGCACGATTTTTGATCTTTTTCTTGAGCCAAATGGTCTTTGGGCAATGCAATGTGATAGTGTGACCTTACTTTGTCCATAGAACAACTTGCAAACAAGATATGAGACCTTTTGCACTTTGGTAGAAAGTTGATTTTAAGTAAAACCCTAAAATCAAGTGAACTTCCATTGGCTATAACTTTCAAACCATGAAGGCTATGAACATGTTCTTGTAATTTTTGGAAATGGGAGACAATTTCCTACAACTTTCATGTTCAAAGAATTTCCATTTGAGATCATTTTGGTCATGAAAGGATGCTTTGAAGATTAGGGCAAAAGTTACTAAATTTGGAAAGTTAGTTACATGCCATTTTTCCAAAAATAGAAAGCCTTGCAAAAACCCTAGATTCTTGACTTTTGACTTTGCCAAACCTCTTTTATGACCTTAAGAACATCCCTTGGCTTGAAAAATGGGATTGGAACCCTTGCATTGTCACAATTGACTTTTCAAATAATCAGTTTGACCAATTTCTTCTTATGCAAGCAACTGATGAATTGACTGCCTTCCTCAATGAGTTTTCTCACCAAATTTCATCCATAGCATTCATATATCATATGAATGAATTTTCCCACATGAAATGGTCAAAGTCACAAATGATCCTTGCTTGAAATTGAAACCCTAATTTTAATGCCATTAGTGTATGAGCTTGCCCCTTCTTTGATCATCTGATAATCTCCAAACCTTCTGGGCTCTTGTAAAGGACCTTGAGCTTGTATATGGCATGTAGACACCTCATGGGACTTGGGCAAGGTCACTTGTATTCTTTCTTTGACTTGTAAGGCTTCAAATGCACCAATGACTGATCATATGCCCAATGCTAGTACATGAGAATGATATGCTTCATCTTTCTATGCAAAAATGCTAAGGATATGACATGCTTATGATGATTATGATATGATGATGATGCTAGAAAGAAGAGGGCAAATTTGGGGTGTTACAACTACCAATTAGACAAATTGGTCTGAAGTCTTCAACAACTTGCGGATTATCCTCTTTCGGCACTAAAGTGAGAAACGAGGCCATTATAGCTTTCAGGACTTTACCACATTCATGGAATTCCTTTGCAAATCTGAAAAGGTATTCTTTTAGAAATTCCCAACAAGCCTTGAAAAAACTCAAATTAAACCCGTTGGGACCCGAGCTCTTATCTTTATCACCATTCCATATCACAACTTTTATCTCCTCTAAAGAAAAAGCCTTTTCTAAAGATGAGTTATTTTCCAGGGAGAGGTGATTAAAGCTAACACCATCCAAATTAGGCCTCCTATAATTTATTTTAGCAAATCTACTCTCAAAATGGTTCTTAAATTCCGCCTTGACACCAAGGACCTCTTCTATCCTACCTCTATCTGTGTTAAGACAAACAATATTGTTCCTCCTACACCTCGACTTCATGGCATTGTGGAAAAATTTCGTGTTTCGATCACCCTCTTTTGATGGCTGAACGAGACCCTCTTGGTGTGAGGAAGATGTCATAATTCCATCTTTGGGGTCACATTTGACTAAAATGATCTCACTAGTTACAAATCAATGAGGATACTTTGAGTTGTGGATGGTTCTTCTTCTACGATTTACCGTTCTAATATTGAATAACATGTTAAAATTATGTGTCGCTCCCCCGAAAAGACACCGGGTCAGATAGGGTACAGACGCGAACGGTTGGTGAAAGGAGAAAATGAAATGAAGATGAATAGAGTCGCCAGCAAGGCATTTTTATCCCGAAGGAAAGATAATGTTGCATAAACCTAGAAAAAGATGGATAAGACGGTCGCGAACCAGAGAAACTGAGAAATGGGGTTGGTTATAACCTGGGAAGGTATTAGCACCCAGATTGTCCGTCGTACTCGACGGGATCCACGCTTGAAAGATTGTGTTTAAAGGGGTAGTGTAAGTGCTATCTGTGTGCAAAAGCTGGAAAAGAATATACAAGTGTCAGTGCAAAAAGGGTGAATGCTCAGGAACCGAGGCTTAAAAGAGAAAGCTGAAAGAGGGGGAAGACATAGAGACTTTTGTTCGATAACAGTTAAGTTATGCCTACGTATCCTCGCGTGAAATGAGGAAGTCAGAACACCATAGTTCGACTCAAGGAGACTGAAAGATAAATTGACTGTGAACTGCTTGCTTGTCTATGCTCAAGTGTATGACTCGTCTGGCTCGAGTGCTAACTATCTTGCATTAGACGGAAGAAGCAAGTTCTCGTTTGTGAATGAGTGTGATGAGAAAAGAATCCCAGAGGAGACGATTATTGTTTATTTTTTGTGTTTTCAGTTTTTATTGTTTTTGATGTTTTGCTTAAGTTAATGAGCTTAAGCCTAAATCAAAGGCTCATAAACTCATTATATCCTCCCTGATTAGGGATAATGAGCCTACTTAAGTATGAGATAAGCATCTCAACTTAATTGCCATGATGATGTAGGATTAAGATCATTAACCTACTTGTGATTATTTAGATGTTTTTTGGGTTTTTGTTTAGTGTTAAGTAATGAGTTTAATCTCTAATCACAAATTAGTAGACTCATTACACCATCCTAATAGAAGGATAATAGATGAGGACACTTAAGCTGAGGAAGATACCTCAACTTAATCCATGGTTAGGGACTAAATTCATTATATAACAAACCTTTATTAAGTGGATTTTAATTAAGGGATGAGATTAAGAAATGTAATTTTATGGTTTGTAAGACAACTTGAGGGGGACTTGTCCATTAAACACTAGGGTTAGTCCTTCTTAACCATAAAGGAAGAATTAGAACCCTAATGTAAGGCCCAAGTTACAAGATAAAGTCTTAGTGATTATTAAGATGATTTGATTAAGAGGTTTAAACAAATTAAAGGTTTAACACTTAGGATTAAAGTTATACACTCCATCCTAAGAGAAGGATGCATGCATAACCCTAATTCCAAAGTCCTAAAACTTTAAGAGTTTAGTCTCTGATTATGAAGATGAGAAGAAAGACTCAAGGAGAATCAAAGGTAAAAACTAAGGGGGACTAATCACAACCCTAATTATTATCATGCTTGGATGTTCCTATGGTTTTTAAGGCTTGAGAAAGATCTTCAAGGAAGCCACCAATGGAAGAAGCAGATGAAAGGAGGAAGAAGCGAAAGAAATAAGTTACTTACTTCATTGAAGAAGATAAGTAACTTAAAGAAAGAAAGTGAGAAAGAATGAACACAAGTGAACAAGTTCACTTAAAAGAAATCAGCAAGATGCATATGAAAGAGATAAAGAGAAATGAGAAGTGAAGGCAAATCCACTTCTCAAAGTAACTTACCACCTGAAAATGTTAGCATGAATGCATAAAGTTCAAGGCATAAAGAAATGAAATGAAATGAGATGAGATGAGATGAAATGACCAAAGTCAGAAGTGTTTATGCAATGTAAATGTCATGTGAAATGATGCAAAGGCATACAAAATGCATATGTATGATCATACAAAGATGAGATGCAAAGGAAGCATGCTTTGAAGTTTGAAAGTTCATGAAAGTTAATGAAATGAAATGAATGAAAATCATGGAAAATGAATGAATAAATGATCAAGCATGATTCTAACATGTTCTAAGGTGTCTAAGATGACATATGAATTCAAGAAATGTCATGGAAAGTTCATGTATGGATGCATATGCAAGATGAATGCAAATGAACATGAGAAATTAGGGTTTTATGGACAAGCAAGATGCAAATGAACAAAACAAAAGCATATTACATGATAAAAAATTTAAACCAAGCTCAAACAAACTCTAAACCTATACTAGGTCACACCCCAAAGGAGAAGGTTAGAAGCCTTACCAATCAAAAGTTATGAATTTCCTAAGTTTCTAGGGTTTTTTGGGTGATTCTCAAAGGAAAATGCTAATCAATTCAAAAATGCAAGATAAATTCATGCGATAAATGACCTATAAACTACATGCTATGCACAAAACAATTCAAAAAGAATCATCTTCAAACTCTTCTTGGTTAGGCAGAAAAGATATTTTTAAGTTAGGGTTCAAAAATATGATTTAAATGACCCTTAATTCAAAGAAAATTCACAAACTATGATCAAACCTAAAAAGAAATTTGTGTGAAGAGTTTGAAAATGTTTCTAAATGCAAAGAGATGATTCATGGTTTTTTTGGTGATTTTTAGAAACCTAAATGTATTTTTAATTAATTAAAAGACTTTAATTAATTAAAAATAACATTTAAATATTTTAAAAATACTTTTTTAATGCAAAAAATAAAATAAAAATCATTTTCAGGTTAAGAAAAATATTTAAAACCAAAATGCAAAAAGGAAATATTTTTTGGATAATTTTAACTATTTTAAATAAATTTGTGAAATAAAATACAAAGAAAAATAAAATAAAAACAAAAGTATGCAGGATGAAAGGTTGTGATTGGAAGTTGAGGGATCCAGTGGTCTGGAAGCAAAGTCCACGTGACTTGAGGTATTCAGATCCTAAGGCCATGACTTAAACTTATCCATTAAATGAGATCCAATGGCTGAGTTTTAATCTGACTTAAATTAAATAGTTAATTAGGTTTAGGGTTTTCATGATCAATCCTGGCCATCCAAAACGCGCGGCAAACACACATCCAAGGGTCTATATTTAAACTCAACTAATTAAATGAAATTAACCCTAATCACTTTTAGACGGTCAGAACAGTGTTCCGGTCGTCTTCTCCGGCAAGGTCTCTACCTCATCTCTCTCCACAGGCCATAAGAACTTCCCCAAATCTCCAAAAATGATCAATGAACATCCTTAAACAAGATTATGACCCTAAAATTCATTTATCACGCATCATAATCAAGAATCGAACAAAAACATAAAAACAGATGAAATTTCAGAACAAGCATACACACTCAATTCTCAACCATTCTTCATCATTCAAAGTTCATTGTGATCAGGAGAGCAAACTCTATCATTTTGTAACTAAAGAAATGATTTCTGAAAAAATGTTTCAAGAAGGTACCTGAGATGAAGCTTTGTCAATGGATCTGTTTGGGCCTTCTTCTTGGTGCACACACCCTCCTCTAATCACCCTTGAGCTTCTTTGATGCTTTGCTAGAGTGTATGTGGCTTCTTTTTGAAGTTCAGTTTTGAGGGATGAAAAATCGTGTTTTTGTTTTGTGAGGTTTCAGGCCATTCTAATGGTTGGGATTTGTTCCTTAGGTGATATATAGTTAAATGATGAAGAAAGTTTGGAGATTGAGTGGCTGTGTGATGAAATTCAAAGAGGGGAAGTGTTATGGAGGATTTTGTGATTCTGAGTGTATGAATGCTTGCAGGCTTGTGTGATGTGTGAAAATGAGTTCCTTAGGGTTTGCATAAGAGGTCTTGATTGGTCAGAAAGTTGGTGGTGGCATAGTGTGATTGGTATGGTTGTTTTTGCAAAAAGTCAACATTGGTTGTACTATGAGTATGGGTCATGGAAGGAGTGGTTCCAAGGAATGTCTGGCCTCAACTAGCTTTGTGGAGGGGCCTTGGATCAAAGGATTGCAGCTGGATGGCTTGGATGAAGAGATGTCATGCTTTATGCAATTTTCCAACTTTGATGTTTCTTGTGAATCAAGTCATGGAAATGCCAAATTCTTGGGCCAATTCTGATGTTAAGAAGTCACATAGGCATGTTATGAATTGTAGAAGTTGATTAGAGGTCATTAGAATGCTTGAACATGCCATTTTGCAAAATCCCTCTTTGACATGAAACTTGAAATTTTAGGATTTTTTCCAACTTTGAAAGGCCATATCTTGAGTTCTAGTATGAATCAAGAAACGTTCTTGTACTTTTTGAAAATGGAAAGACCTAATCTACAACTTTCATGACCAAGAATTTTTCATTTGAAGCATTTTTGGTTGAGAAATAGGAGGTTGAAAAACTTTCCCAAAATGGAAAGTTTCCATTACAAGTCATTTCCATTTTTGGCAAGTTTGCAAATGGCTCAAAATTATTCAATCTTGTGAACTTACAACCTCTTCTAAGATCAAATAAAGATCATATAACCTTAATTTGATGAAAATACCCCTTTGGTTCCATTGTTGGGGGCCTCAGATGCCCTTATTTTGACTTAACTTGCTCAAGAAGTTACCCAGTGAACAGATGACTTCCACAATGAATTTCTTCATCAAACTTGGTACACATGATTCTTATAACATCTTAAGAACATTAGAAACAAGAATGGCCCAAAAATTTGGAGTTAAGGCCTCTGAAACCAAAACCCTAATTTTGGTCATCTGTGTAGTGAAAACCCTAACTCTGCTTCTATGCCTTGCCAGTTCTTGTGATTTCTTGACTTCTATGAACTTTGAGGGATATAATATGATGATAGAACACACATGGACCCTATTGGAACACTTTGAGGCCTTTGGGATGGCTCAGACGAATCTTTGGATTGCTCAGATCACAAACCCTAGATGCAGATGAACTTGAACTATGCAGATGAAACAAATATGCAATATGAGGTGTAATGTCTATGCTAATGCAAGCATGAAATATCACAATCCATGGTGTGATATGAGTGAGGGAAAATTTGGGGTGTTTACAGCTGGACCTATGTATTTGTAGGTATAAAGTTGATAACTCTGCAAAAGATCTTCTCTGAAGTTTTGATGATGACAACGTATATAGTTGTGATATTGAAGTCAGTGGCAATAACTCTCGACACTCTGATGATGGTGAACTGACAAGTAAAACATATCAAAACCTCATCAAGAAAAGAGACTCAAGATTGAAATGTTTATATAATCGATGCATCCAACAAAGAATTTTGACGCCACAGATAAAATGTGAAAGCTTGTCAAGTTGTGTCTATCTGAGTGGCAAGAATTCGTAAAAGTAAGGAAGTAACTCATAAGTTCTAAGGAAACTCTCTCTCTCTCTCTCACACACACACATACGCACGCATACACACACACTTAAAAAATTCAAATAAACAGAAAAATATTTTAAAAATCGATTCAAATGATTTAGATATCCCCAAATGGTTTAAAAGGATTTTCAAACTAACCAATTGATTGGAGACTCGGGCAACAAATTGGGAAAACTGGTTTTGAAGATTCCAATCAATTGGAGCATCAAGCCAATCGATTGGAGAGAGTCTAAATGATTAAGAAAACAATTTGGACAACACCTTAATGACTTGTAACAATTATATATCAAATATTTTCATGTTGGGCAAAGAAATATATTAAAAATGACAAAACCAAACGATTGGTCCTTAGGCCAATCAATTGGCTCATCAATTTTGTCCATGGATTATAAATCCACCGATTTATATATTTTTTAAAATTTATCTCTATAATTTTTCTCTCCCTCTCCCTCTAGAAAATATTTTTTTAACTTAAAGTTGTCTTAGTGCTTGTGAGTGAAATTTGCTTATGAGGAAGAGTTTTGTAAGAGGTAATTTTGTTTTTTTAATTTTTGGGAGTGAAATACTCTTGAGAAGGCAATAGTAAATCGCAAAACTGCTAAAAAAATTCGAGTTTTAAACAAATTTTCGAGTTTCTCACTATAAAACTGCTAAAGAAAAATGGGACATCCTCCAAACTAACCATGAAGGAACTACAGATATAAAAAGGCAATGTTGATCACATTAACCCATGAGTATGAAATCTTTATAATTAAATCTAAACAGAACACAAGTCAAATATAAACATAATTCACCCATATTGTGGATCATATGACAACTCTAGGGAAAACATTCTAAAATGAGGAATTGGTCATAAAAATTCTTAGATGCCTAAACCATAGTTGGCAACCTAAAGTCACTATGATTTGTGAATCTAAGGATTTAGTGACTATGGACACATATACTCTCTTTTGTAAATTGCAAGAACACGAAATGGAATTCAAAATACTTTTCATAGATGAAGAAGGAGAAAAGAAAAACAAAAGTCTAGCACTTAAATCTGAGAAATATGATTCTGATGGTGACATGACTCTCATACTAAAGAACTTAAAGAGATTTATGAATACTGAGAAAAAGAAAAAGGAAGAGCGAAAAAAAGATGAAGAAAAAATAACATATGTTAGGTGATAACATCTTACTATCCACCTTCTTTCATAAAGAAAAAGGAGTTATTTCCTTTGGAGATAATAATAAGGGATGAATGTTAGGTTTTTACACTATTGGTAAGTCTCCAAATCCAACGGTTAGGGAATTTCTCTTGGTAAAAGGACTTAAGTATAACTTACTTAACGTAAGTCAATTATGTGACAAAGGTAATGATGCAATCTTTTCCTCTTTTGGTTGCAGGATTATAAAATCCAAATCAAATGAAACTTTATTTAAAAGCTCAAGAAATGGAAATACCTACATAATTAATTTAAATAAGATCTCTTCAAGTGATGCATATCTCCTAAGTAATGATGATAAATCTTGGATATGACATAGAAAAATAGCTCACATCCACATGGATCACTTGAAAAAGCTGGTCCACAAGGATCTTATAAACAGTTTGCCAAACCTAAATTTTGAAAAGAATAGATTATGTGATGCATGTTTGCCAAAAGGGGAAGCAAGTAAGGATCTCTTTTAAATCTAAAAATATAGTTTCTACTGATCTGCCCTTGCAACTGTTTCACATGGACATTTTTGGCCCATATAGAATCGTAAGTCTATGTGGAAACATATATGCTCATGTGATTGTTGATGAGTACTCTCTTTATACTTAAGCATTATTATTATCTCATAAATGAGACACATTTGGTGAATCTCGAAAACTAGCCAAGGTTATCCATAACAAAAAAGGTGTAAGCTTTGCATCCATCAGAAGTGACCATGATGGAGATTTCCAAAATGAGGAATTCAAAAAAATATGTAACGAGAATGGTATTCAGGACACCTTTTCCACTCCATGAACACCCCAACAAAATGGGATAGTACAAAGGAAAATAGATCTCTAGCAGAACTTGTGAGGATGATGTTCAATGAGAAGAATCTTCCTAAATATTTTGGGGCAGGCGTTGTAAGCCCCACTTTCTATGTTATGAATCATGTATTGATATTATTAATTCTAAAACATAAGCCATATGAACTATGCAAATGAAGAAAGTCAAATATCTCTCAACTACATGTTTTTGGGTGCATATGCTTTATCCTTAACAACGAGAAGGATAATATTGGAAAATTTGTAGCAAAAGAGGATGAAGGAATATTCATATGATATTTGAATTCTAGCAAAGCTTTTAGAATCTTTAATAAAATAACTATGGTAACCAAAGAATCAATTCATGTTACCTTCGACGAATCTAACCATAAATATATAGAAGTCAAGAGCCAAACCAAGAGAAAAATGAGGATCAAGTCACAGAAGAAGAACCTGGTCAAGTTCCAATTTCAAACACCTAACAAGTGTAAAAACAATATTTGGTTTTTCATATGACCTTATGTTTTCGTGATAACAATGCATTAATTTATAGAGAAATTTTTTATACCATAATGGTTTTATTTAGTGTGCAGATACTAGATATAAGTTATGAATCTAAAGAAGTGATGTATAACATCATCAAATTCTGAACCTAGTGCACTCTGACTCTAATAAGTGTGTTCCACAAGAGAATCAAGATCTGGACTACTACTCAACGCTTATAAAGATCACTCATCCAAAGCTTTGTTACTCAGATATGCCTCTGACGTTGTTAGGCTCTGAAGTCTTGTGCCAAACAACTCTGAAGAACTATGTCACCAGACTCTAAAGACCATGTTCATATGAGATTGATGAAGAATCTAAAGATCTAGTTTCTGAAGACTCTCTCATACAAACTCTTACAACTTCTTCTATGAATGCTTCAACATCTCTTCATCAAAAGCCCATGAATATTTGAAGATAAGATCAAAAAGGTTTTACGTGGGAAATATTACATAGTACAAGATAAAATATTCCTTCCACTACACTTATTTTACGGGGAAAGGATTTTACTATTATACAATTGTGTATTCTCCCATTTTTCTACCCTCTAACATATCTTTTGAAGGTGCAAGAAAAGCAATAAAGGGGGGTTTGAATTGCATTCTACCTCTTTTAATTCTTTCTCTTATTATATTTTCTGCTTTTAAGATATCATTAGAGTTTACAAGGTAGATTCTAATTAGCTGTGCAGAAGCATACCAGATCAGAGTCTGTAATACAAAAGCATAAGAAAATAGTAGAAGTAAAGGACACACAATATATACTGGTTCACTTTGAGCAACTCCCAACCTAATCCATTCCACCATTCTAAGGTGATTTCGTCTCGACCTCAAGGACTTAATCCACTAACCAAAATTGATTATTGCAGATGCACGGGCAACTGTCGGTGATTAACCTTCTGATGAAACATTCAGGGATCTAACCCAGATATGACGTTTATCAACCTAATAGAATCTGATCAACATGATCTTCTGTAGGATTTCCCACAATGATATCCATCAGGGATCTCAACAGAGTATGACCTTCACTTGGTACTCTTTGAGATATGATTATCATTGTCTTCTCAAGTATACAGATCTTTGAAGGAGGAAAAACACAAGAAAGGGGGGGGGGGGTTAATTGAGGTTTCCAAAAATAATGTGATCAACACAATTGATTATCCTAGTTTGTTTGAACTCAAAATACACCTAGTCCACCCGACAAGGTGATTTTGCCTCTCTCAACGAGTGTAGTGGTGAAATCATTAGTGTAAGCTATTAGTTAACTTAACTCAAAGTAAATACAGTCGCCACCGCGCTTTTATTTTATTCCAAAAGGAAAAGGAAAAAAGAGAGAATAAATCCTAATGAATCTAAAAGCAAGAAAAGCTAAAGAAACACAACAGAGAAACATGTAAGGGGATATGTTACACAATGGGAAGGTTTTACGCACCCAAAATGTCCGTGGTACTCCACGGGAGCCCTTTGAAAAATTTACTGCTTTTGGTTTGAAAAAGGTTTGTTAAATGAGAGTGGAGGGATGAGGAAAGAATTATTATTTTTTTAATATTTTTGTGTTTGGAAAGGTTTACCACCTCATGCCTACGTACCCACAAAGTTCAGTGCGAGATCAAAACCCCGTAGTTCGTGGTACAAATAGTGAAAAGGGTGGGTTGTAATTAATTTTATTAAGTGGAGAGAATTTGTCATCTTCAAGTGGATGGATAAACAAACTACCATGAGAATGAAGGCATGTACTCATACATCATTATGGGGAGGGCGCCAACTCAGATAAAATCAACGAGTATGCCATTAAACCCCCACAAATGACAAGAGACTCAATTACATCAAACTACAACCATGGAGATTAAAAGACTTGCACCCGACTAAAGAATAATGACTCATAATCGACACTTTTTTAAAGAAAATACACAAAAGTGCACAAAGGCACAAGACAACTTGAATGAGTTTGATTCTTTTTATTTTTTGAATTAGGGTCAACATGATTAGATTCATTGATTTTAAAAGAAAAGAAAAAGAGTAAAAGCCACTTGACAAGAGTCAAGGTTTTTGTTTATTAAAGAGGTAATGATTTAAAAAGAAGAAATCCTTTGAAAATGGGAGAAGATTTTGAAAATTAAAGAAGGGGAGGAGATGAAGGGACTATCCTAAAAAGAAAATAAGGAGATAAAGGGAATAAATATCTAACCAAACTTGATGAAGTTTCAAATTATGAGCATAAGAGTTCCATCCTTATAAGCTAGCAAATGGCCAAATAAAGGCAAATTCCAACTTCATGAAGGTCAAGGCAAAGGAAATGTGTGCCGCTCCCGGGATTTTCATCCTAGTACAAACGGGAAAGTGGCGCGGAAAAGGTAGAGTCGCTAGCCATTTTTATCCCGAATGAATGGGAAAGGTAATGCTGCACAAACATGAGAAAGAAGGAAATGAAAAGGTCCTGCGAACCAAAGATCTGGGTTTGGGAGTCGGTTACGACCTGTGAAGGTATTAGCACCCCAGACCATTCGTCGTACCCGACGGGATCCACGCTTGTTTGTTTGTTTCAAAGGATAAAAGAATAAAGTGATGCTAAACAAAAGAACTGCTACTTGAACTGGAACTGAAGTGAGAAAGGGAATGGAAAAGAAAATGGAAAGAAAGAGGGAAATGTATGGAAAATAAAGAGTGTGCTCGAATGGGCCCTACCCCGCTGCCTAGGTATATCATCGGGAAAATGAGGATCAGAGTCGACGTAGTTCGCCTAACTTAGGCGGGAACTATTTGTTTGTGTTTTTTATGTTGGAACTGCGTATGTTTATGCTCAAGTGTTGCAGGCTCGTCTGGAACGAGTGCGTTTACCATCTTGCATGCGAGAAAAGTTGTCGCAAGTTCGCGTTCAAAATGAATGAGGTGAGGAGAGAAGTTCCCGCAGGATAGTCGCTTATTGTTTGTTTTTGTCTTTTATGAGAAGTGTTTTGAATTTGTTTGTGAAGATCCTCATACTAAGACCTATCCATCGTGGTAAATACCTACACCTCGCCCCGAAACAGGACGTGTATAAGTACTCCGCAACAAAGTCTCATGGCGTATAAGAATATTCAACCTTTATTAAGTATTTTATTATATTCTTCATGGGATGAGAAAGAAAGACTCAAGTTGAAAAAGTTCAAAGCTAAAGGGGGGACTAAGACACAACCCTAAGTTATCTTATTATGTACAAAAGGTGATCCTATGATTTATGAGGTATTCTAGCCTATGGAGAAGAAAAGCAAGTTAGAGTTCGACTTACTTCCTAAGGAAGTTAAGTTGAATCTAAAGAATAAAAGGGAACCTATGAACAAAGCACCAAGTGCTAAGGCAAACACTATAACATGCATAAGATATAGGAATGAAGAATGATTACCCCATCTTCCCCCCTACAAAACAAATGTTAGCATGATGGAGTGATATGAACAATTATGACATGGCAAACTTCAATTAAGAACTCACACTAATTAATAAAGGCATTAATGAATTTCTAAGCCTAAAGTCAAGTCCTAAGGTACCTTATATTCTATCTAGCTTCTAAGGACAAGAGCTAAGTCATACCAAAATGATCTAAGGTTGAAAAGAGAAACACACTCAAACTATGCCCTAAATGGCACTAAAACCCCTAAGTGGAAACTAGGTGGTTTTGCATGGAAAACTCGAATAAAGTCAAAGCACAAAAAATGGTAAAGTCCTGGAAAAATATGAGATTAAATCCTTAAGGTCCCTAACCTAAAACTAATGTTGTGTTAAAAGATCTCCTAAAAATTCATAACCTAACTATGCAAAAAGGTCACTTAAATCTACCTAAGATTTATTCACAAATTTGCACTAACTATGCTGCCATAACAGTGGATAAAATGGACCTAAAAATATGACAAAAATAATTCCAGGTTCTATTACGAGTCCTCTAATCATAGAAAAAAGAATGGGACAAAAGGATTTCTGTAAGTGGGAGAAATAAAATGAACAAAATGAAGTGTAGCTGAAAGAATTCCATAGAAAACTAATTAAATGGAATATCGACAAAAAAATGGGAAATGGCTAAAAATCAGAAAGTAAAATTATGGAAAATTTCTAAAATGAGTTAGGAAGTCTCTGTGATTTTTGGGGAATTTTATAATGAGTTTTGATATTTTTTGTGGATTAAAACTGAAAGTTATGTAAAACAGAAAATAAAGAAACTAAGAAAGTGGAAAGGGGTGCAGAAAGTGGAAAATTGACCTGAAATGGGCTGAACCCACACACGCTGGGGTGCAAATATTGATCTGAAAAACTATTCACAAATTATGGCACATGATTGGCACATGTTCATTAATGTGGTGGTTGATTCTGGTTCGTCAGATGGAAACTGATCTAACGGTTGTGTTATGTTCCCACACTAATGCTAGGCTTACTATTCCGGTCACCGGAGCTAAACTCCGGTCATCTTCTCCGATCACTCTCCGGTTAGGGTTTGGAAAAATGTCTACCAAACTGAAAAATAAGGCCATGGACAGATTCGTCTTCTCAAGTACGTCAACAATCTAGGCTTGATTTTCTCCTAAGGCTCGTGAATAATGCAAATCGAAGCACACAAGAATCAACCTAAGAATTGAATCTAAGCACCTAAGGTGCCCATCAAGTCGCCAGCACAAACATTGCTCCTATTGAGCCCATATCAACACAAAACAACCAAAAAAATCAGAATTCGTGCAAAATGAATTGAAGATAAAACCTGAAATTCAATGGTGTTTAAGGTTGTAGAAATCCAGAGGTGAGATTCCAAGGTCTTCTATGCTTGATCTTGATCCTTTGTGAAGTGAAATAAACACTTTGTTGATGAATAATCTTGAGCAATTGATGAATATGTAGAAATTTTTTAGAGATGGAGTCTTGATCTTTCACTCCATTAGATCCATGGAGAGTCTACAAATCATGATGTTGATGATGACATGATGAAGAGTGTGATGCTATATATGAAGATTAAAGTAGATAGAAGAAAAAATGCAGAAAATTGAATTGGTATAGAGTGGATGATTCAATGAAATTCTGCAATGGAAATGAAGCTCTTAATGATGATGATGAAGAATAAATGAAGATTGGGACTGAATTGATGAAGATGAAGTGCAATGTAGCTTCCAAAATCAGAATGAAAATCAGAGGAAAATGGAGGAAGTTGTGATGAAATTTTGGTTAGAATGAAGTATGTTCTCAAAATTCAGTTGGAGAAAGCCTATATATCTCAGGTTAATTGTTAACCCTCGTGGTTAACAGTTAGAACCATGGTCAATTCTAACTTGAGGTGTAAGGTGCAATAAGGGTGGATTGGAAAATTCAGTTATGCAACTTTGAGGTGTGATCTCATGTTGTGAAGTTTAGGACTGTTATGGTGAGAATGCAGCCCCTTTCAAGTCCTTGAAACAACTCCAAAATTGAGGCATACAAAGCTTCTTTGAGTGGTGTTTACATGATTCCTCCATAGATACAATCCATGAGCTGAACTGTCATTATTCAGAGGTTTTTAGCAGCAAAACAGGCTTATGTATCAATACATAACACGGATGCATCGATACATGTCAGGTTTTTAACTGATATGTATCGATACATGCATGTATGCATCAATGCATACTGAAGCAATGACCATTTTCAGCAGAAAAAATCAACTATGTATCGATACATAACACGAGTGCGTCGATACATGTCAGTTTTTTAACTGATATGTATCGATACATAACACGGATGTGTCGATACATGTCAGTGTTTTAACTGATATGTATCGATACATAACATGGATGCGTCGATGCATACTGAATGTTTTGGCAATCATGCATCAATACATCCTTCTTATGTATCAATACATAGTCCATTTCCAAAACTACACAGCAACATGTATCAATACAAGGATTGTTTTTTTTATTTCTCCATTCCTTCTTAATCAAACTTGGTCCATAAGTCCCTTGTGACCAAAATTTCATAACCTTGACCTCAAGAAGTCAAGTGTTGACTTTTTACTCAGCCTAGTTAACTTTTCCCCAATTTTCTGATTTTCAATCAACTGAACAATTGAGGGCCTTCCAAAATGATTCCATGGATGAAATTTGAACCCTAGGTACCGATCATCATGTAGAAAACAAAGAAAAAATGTTTGGGCCAAAATTCCCTTGTGTCGCTCCCCGAAAAGGCACCTGGTCAGATAGGGTACAGACGCGAACGGTCGGCGAAAGGAGAAAATGAAGGTGAAGGTGAATAAAGTCGCCAGCTAGGCATTTTTATCCCGAAGGAAAGCTAATGCTACATAAACCTAGAAAGATACGGATAAGACGGTCGCGAACCAGAGAAACTGAGAAAGGGGGTTGGTTACAATCTGGGAAGGTATTAGCACCCAGATTGTCTGTCGTACTCGATGGGATCCACGCTTAAAAAACTGTGTTCAAAGGGGTAGGTGTATGTGCTATATGTGTGCAAAAGCTGAGAGGAGAATATACAAGTGTCAGTGCAAAAGAGAGTGAAATGTTCAGGAATGAGGCTTAAAAGAGAATGCTGGAAGAGGGGGAAGACATAAAGAATTTTGTTCGATAACTGTTAAGTTATGCCTACGTATCCTCTCGTGCAATGAGGAAGTCAGAACACCGTAGTTCGACTCAAAGAGACTGAAAGATAAATTGACTGTGAACTGCATACTTATCTATGCTCAAGTGTATGACTCGCCTGGCTCGAGTGCTAACTGTCTTGCATTAGACGGAAGAAGAAAGTTCTCGTTTATGAGTGAGTGTGATGAGAAAAGAATCCCGAAGGAGACGATTATTGTTTGTTTTTGTGTTTTCAGTCTTTTATTGTTTTTGGTGTTTGTCATAAGTTAATGAGCTTAAGCCTAAATCAAAGGTTTGTGAATTCATTATATCCTCCCTGATTAGGGATAATGAGAATACTTAAGTATGAGATAAGCATCTCAACTTAATTACCATGATGATGTAGGATTAAGATCATTAACCTACTTGTGATTATTTAGATGTTTTTGAGGTTTTTGTTTAGTGTTAAGCAATGAGTTTAAGCCAAAATCAAGGATTAGTGAACTCATTACACCATCCTAATAGAAGGATGACAGATGAGCACACTTAAGCTGAGGAAGATACCTCAACTTAATCCATGATTAGGGACTAAAATCATTAGATGACAAGCCTTTATTAAAGTGGATTTTAATTAAGAGTGAGATTAATAAGTGGATTTTATGGTTTGTAAGACAACTTGAGGGGGACTTGTCCATTAAACACTAGGGTTAGTCCTTCTTAACCATAAAGGAAGAATTAGAACCCTAATGTAAGGCCCAAGTTACAAGTTAATGTCTTAGTGATTATTAGGTGGATTGATTAAGAGGTTTAAACAAATTAAGGGTTTGACACTTAGGATTAAAGTTATACACTCCATTCTAAGAGAAGGATGCAGACATAACCCTAATTCCAAAGTCCTATAGCCTTAAAGGTTTAGTCTCTAATGATGAGATGAGAAGAGAGACACAAAGAAGACTCAAAGGTAAAAACTAAGGGGGGACTAATAACAACCCTAATTATTATCATGCTTGGATGTTCCTATGGTTTTTAAGGCTTGAGAAAGATCTTCAAGGAAGCCACCAATGGAAGAAGCAAATGGAAGGAGGAAGAAGCAGAAGAAATAAGTTACTTACTTCATTGAAGAAGATAAGTAACTTAAAGAAAGAAAGTGAGAGAGAAAGAACACAAGTGAACAAGTTCACTTCAAAGAAACCAGCAAGATGCATATGAAAGAGATGAAGAGAAATGATAAGTGAAGGCAAATCCACTTCTCAAAGTAACTTACCACCTAAAAATGTTAGCATGAATGCATAAAGTTCAAAGCATAAAAAAATGAAATGAAATGAGATGCAATGAGATGAAATGACCAAAGTCAGAAGTGTTTATGAAATGTTAATGTCATGTGAGATGATGCAAAATCATATAAGATGCATATGAATGATCATACAAAGAATGAGATGTCATGTAGGCATGCTTTGAAGTTTGAAAGTTCATGAAAGTTAATGAAAGGAAATGAATGCAAATCATAGCAAAATGAATGAAGAAATGATCAAGCATGATTCTAACATGTCCTAAGATGTCTAAGATGACATATGAATGCATGAAATGTCATGGAAAGTTCATGTATGGATGCATATGCAAGATGAATGCAAGTGAAGATGCAAAATTAGGGTTTTAAGGCAACATAAGATGCATATGACTAAAACAGAAGCAAATGACATTATAAAAAAATTTAAAATGCCCTCAAAGGAACCCTAAACCTATACTAGGTTACCATCCAAAGGGGGAGGTCAGAAGCTAAACCTAGAAGGAGTTATGAATTTCCTAAGTTTCTAGGGTCTTTAGGGTGATTCTCAATGTAAAATGCCAAAAAATTTGAAAATGAAAGATAAATTCATGCCAAAAATATCCTAGATACTACATGATATTCACAAAACAATGCAAAAAGAATCATCTTCAAACTCTTCTTGGTTAGGCAACAAAGATTTTTCCAAGTTAGGGTTCAAAAATAGGATTTAAATGACCCTTAATTCAAATAAAATTCTCAAGTTATGATCAAACCTAAAAATAAATTTGTGTGGAGAGTTTGAAAATGTTTCTAAATGCAAAGGGATGATTCATGATTTTTTTGGTGATTTTTAGAAACTTAAATGGTATTTTAATTAATTAAATTCAATTAATTAATTAAAATAAAAATTTAAATATTTTAAAAATACAATTTTTACGCAAAAAATAAAATAAAAATCATTTTTTGATTAAGAAAAATATTTGGAATAAAAATGCAAAGGGAAATATTTTTAGGATTTTTCTAAGTATTTTAAAATAATTATGCAAGATAAATGAATAAAATTGAAATTAAATTGAAATTAAATAGAAAGTATGAAGATCTGATGGACCAGATTCAAAGTTGAGGAAAAGGGGTTGACTGGCGCGCAGACCAAGGGCTGGGATTGATTCTGATCTAATTTCAATTAATTAATTTAATTAATCCTAATTAAAGCTTAATGACCAATCTCATCCGTCCAAACACGCGCGGGAAGCATGATCCTAGGGCTGACATTCAAACTCACCCTAAACCCTAATTAAACCCTAATTAACCTCAGATGACCGAAATAGTGCTCCGGTCGTCTTCTCCGGTCATCCCTCTCACCTGAAACACTCAAAACGCATCCCCAAGACCCCTAAAGCTCTAGAATCAATCCTCTAACATCATAGAACACAAATCCAACAACAAAAACAATTTCTCATGCATCAAAATAAAGAATCGAAGAAGAACATTTTTAGGTCAAAACTTTCAGAAGCTCATGAAATCCTCATTTCTTAACCATTTTCAAAAATAAAGACATCATGATGATCAGCATATCACATAGAATCAATTAGTAACTTAAAAAACAAATTCTGGAAAAAAAGTTCTTGATGATACCTGAGCTGGAGCTTTCGAAACTGGAGCTTTCTGACCACTTCTTTGATGCTTTTCCACTCCCCTTGATCCCCTTATGCTTTTGGAATGCTTGGAACAAGTTTATATGGAGTGTTTTGATTGTTTCCGTTCAGAGGTGAGTGAAATCGTATTTTGGATTTGTCGCTCCAGAAGATTTGCATCTCGGTACAAGCGCGGACGGTCGACGAAAGGAGAAGATGAGGATTAAGTGAATAGAGTCGCCAACTAGGCATTTTTATCCCGAAGGAAAGGTAATGCTGCATAAACCTAGAAAAAAATGGATAAGACGGTCACGAACCAGAGAAACTGAGAAAGGGGGTTGGTTACAACCTGGGAAGGTATTAGCACCCAGATTGTCCGTCGTACTCGACGGGATCCACGCTTAAAAGATTGTGTTTAAAGGGGTAGTGTCTGTGCTATCTGTTTGCAAAAAGCTGGAAAAGGATGCACAAGTGTCAGTGCAAGAAAATGAAGTGAGGTGCTCAGGAATGAGGCTTTAAAAGGATGCTGAAAGAGGGGGAAGACACAAAGACTTTTGTTCGATAATAGTTAAGTTATGCCTACGTATCCTCTCGTGCAATGAGGAAGTCAGAACACCGTAGTTCGACTCAAAGAGACTGGAAGATAAATTGACTGATGAACTGCTTGCTTGTCTATGCTCAAGTGTATGACTCGTCTTGCTCGAGTGCTAACTGTTTTGCATTAGACGGAAGAATCAAGTTCTCGTTTGTGAGTGAAAATGATGAGAAAAGAATCCCGAAGGAGACGATTATTGTTTGTTTTTGTGTTTTCAATCTTTTATTGCTTTTTGTGTTTGTCATACGTTAATGAGCTTAAGCCTAAACCAAGGGTTAGTAAACTAATCATATCCTCCCTTTGATTAGGGATAATGAGAATACCTTAAGTATGAGATAAACATCTCAACTTAATTACCATGATGATGTAAGATTAAGATCATTAACCTACTTGTGATTATTAAGTGTTTTTTGGTTTTTGTTTAGTGTTAAGTAATGAGTTTAAGCCATAATCAAGGATTAGTGAACTCATTACACCATCCTAATAGAAGGATAATATATGAGCACACTTATGCTGAGGAAGATACCTCAACTTAATCCATGATTAAGGATTAACCTCATGACAAAACAAACCTTTATTAAAGTGGATTTTAATTAAGAGATGAGATTAATAAGTGGATTTTATGGTTTGTAAGACAACTTGAGGATGACTTGTCCATTAAACACTAGGGTTAGTCCTTCTTAACCATAAAGGAAGAATTAGAACCCTAATGTAAGGCCCAAGTTACAAGTTAATGTCTTAGTGATTATTAGATGGATTTATTAAGAGGTTTAAACAAATTAAGGGTTTAACACTTAGGATTAAAGTTATACACTCCATCCTAACAGAAGGATGCAGTCATAACCCTAATTCCAAAGTCCTAAAACCTTAAAGGTTTAGTCTCTAATGATGAGGTGAGAAGAGAGACACAAAGAAGACTCAAAGGTAAAAGCTAAGGGGGGACTAATCACAACCCTATTTATTATCATGCTTGGATGTTCCTATGGTTTGTGAGGCTTAAGAGAAATCTTCAAAGAAGCCACCAATGGAAGAAGCAGATGAAAGGAGGAAGAAACAGATGAATAAGTTACTTACTTCACTAAAGAAGATAAGTAACTTAGAGAAAGAAAGTGAGAGATGAACATGAATAAGCAAGCTCACTCTAAGACAATAGAAAATTCAGCAAGGATGCATATGAAGAAGATGAAGAGAAATGAGAAGTGAAGGCAAATTCACTTCTCAAATTACTTACCACCTGAAAATGTTAGCATAAAGAAAGAGATGAAGTGAAATGAAGCATATGAAAATACAAAGAAACAAAACCAGAAGCAATCACATGATGAAAATGATGCTATGAGATGATGCAAAGGCATACCAAGTGCAATGAATGATCATACAAGGGAATGAATGCAAATGAAGCATGCTTTGAAGTATGAAAAAAACATGGATGTTTATGAAATGAAATGAATGCAAGGCATAGCAAATGTATGAATAAATGACCAAGCAATGTCTTAAGATGTCTAAGATGGCATACAAGTGCTTAGAATGTCATGGCAAGTTCACATATTCATGCAATGCAATGTAAGATGCAAGTATGGATGCTAAATTAGGGTTACATGAGAGGATGAGATGCAAATGATCAAAATAGAAACAATTCACATGATGAAAATTTGCAAATGATCTCAAACAAACCCTAACCCCATATGATATCACACCCCAAAGGAGAAGGTCTAACTCTTAATCTAAAAGAAGTTATGATTTTTCTAAGTTTGCTAGGGTTTTAGGGTGCTTCCAAGGGAAAAATGCAAATCAAATGGAAAATGCAAGATAAATTCATGAAAAAACAAATCCTAGAAACTACATGCTATATTGAAAAAAATGCAAAAAGAATCATTGTCAAACCCTTCATGGTTAGGCAGAAAAGAATTTTAAAAGTTAGGGTTCCAAAAAGGGAATTTTATGAACCCTAAATTCACGAAAAATGTTAAAATTGGATCAAAACCAAAAAGAAATTTGTATGAATGGTTTGACAATGTTTCTAAATGTCCAAAGATGCAATGTGATTTTTTTTGGAATTTTTAGAAACCTAAATGGTATTTTAATTAATTAATTTCCATTAATTAATTAAAATAAACATTTAAATATTTTTAAAATGATTTTTTAATGCAAAAAATAAAAATAAAAATGTTTTTGGGTGAAGAAAAATATTTGGAATTAAAATGCAAAAGGAAATATTTTTATGATTTTTTTAGGTATTTTAAATAAAATGGTAAAGAAAATACAATTTAAATGAAATAAAAATGAATTAAGAGGGAAACTCAACTAATCCTAAGGCTGGAATTCAAATCTGGGAGGGAGGGTTGACTGCGCGTGCAGATCAAAGGCTGGGATGTGTTCTGGCATTTTTGAATTAATTAACCTAATTAATTAAATTAATTAAGATTTAGGGTTTAAGTGAAATGATCTGGGCCGTAGAAACGCGCGTAAGCAAAATCCTAAGGCTGTTATTCAAACTGGACACTAACCCTAATTAATTAGCCCTAAACACATTCAGGTGACCGGAGCAAGCTCCGGTCATCTTCTCCGGCCACTCCTCTTGCCTATCTCTCTCAAAACTCCATAGAAACGCATCAAACTCTCCAGAAATGATCCTCACATCACTCTAAACAAGAATCAATCAACAAAATCCATTTATTTCACATGAACAGCATGAATCGAAGCAAAACGAAAAATCAACCAAAAACTTCAGAAGCTTGTGAAATGCTTAAAACTCAACCATTTTCGAAACAAAACATATCATGGCAATCAGGGGAACACATAGAATCATTCTATAACATAAAAGAGAAGTTCTGGAAAACAATTTGAAGGTGGCTACCTGAGCTGAAGCTTTCACTTTTGGAGCTTTCAGGCCTCTTCTCTTGTGCAAATCCACTTCACTTGACCCCTTGATGGTGTTGTAATGCTTGGAATGAGTTTAAAATGGCTGGATTGAGAGGTTGCAACACAGCTGGTCCAAAATCGTGTTTGTGTTTGGCTGTCTTTTAGGGCTTGGTGATGATTGGGAAATGTTCTAATGATGATGGTGAGTTGAATGGCGAAGTTTGTTTGTGGTTTGAGTGGCTGGACAGAGTGTTTCGAAAGTTTGAAGCTTGAAGGTGATTTTGTGAAACTTGGTGTCTCTGAGGTTTCAGGCTTGTGTGTGTTATGCATTGGCTTGCTTTTGGTCCACATAACATAACCCTATTGGCCAGAGAGTGGTTGTGGCTGCATCTGATTGGTATGAGTCCTTTTGCAAAAAGTCAACAAATTGTGTACTTGAGGTATGGGCTCATGTAGCAGTTGTTCTATGGCATGTCCTGGCTCAGCATTGATCAAGGAGAGCCATGGGATTGAGATTGTGCAGTTGGATGACTTTGAGGGAAAGATCTCATAGGTTTTGCAAGTGTTATGTGATTTCCCCCCTTTGAGAAATCTTGAAGTGCAAGGCATGGAAACTTGTGATTCCTTGGGAAATTTTGGTCACAATGCAATGTATTATGTTTGTATGATGCTTAGATAGTGATTAGAGGTCACAAAATGACTTGGTATGTGAAATTGCAAAAACTCCTCTTTGGTGTGAAAGTGAAAATCATAGGATTTTTGCCAACTTTGCAAGGCCATAACTTGAGTTCCATAATGAATTAGAACTTGTTCTTGTACTTTTTGAAAAGGGAATGATCCAATCTATAACTTTCATGACCAACAATTTTTCATTTGAAGCATTTTTGGTTGAGAAAGAGGAGGTTGAAAAACTTTCCCAAAATGGAAAGTTTCCATTACAAGTCATTTCCATTTTTGGAAACTTTTGGTTTAGCTCAAATTTATTCAATTTTGTGAAATTCCAAACACTTAAATGATCAAATAAAAATCATATGACTTCAATTTGATGAAAAATCCACTTTGGTTCCATTGTTGGGGGCCTCAGATGCCCTGATTTTGCTCTGACTTGCTCAAGAAGTTACCCAGTGAACAGATGACTTCCACAATGATTTTCTTCATCAAACTTGGTACATATGATCCTTATAACATCTTAAGAACATTAGAAACAATAATGACCAAAAAATTTGGAGTTATGGCCTCTGAAACCAAAACCCTAATTTCAGGTCATCTGTGTAGTGAAACCCTAGCTCTGCTTCCATGCCTTGCCAGTTCTTGTGATTTCTTGACTTCCTTGATCTTTGAGGGATGTAATATGATGATATAACACACATGAACCCTCTTGGAATGATTGGAGACCTTTGGGGTGGCTCAGATGGATCCTTGGATTGCTCAGATCACAAACCCTAGATGCAGATGAACTTGAACTTATGCAGTGAAACAAAAATGCAATATGAGATGATATGCTTAAACTTATGCAAAGATGAAAGATCATAAGCCATGGTGTGAAATGAGTGAGGGAAAATTTGGGGTGTTTACAGCTGCCCCTATTCAAACATGAGTTAGCTGTGCAGGATGTAAGCGCCTGGCTTAACAGACAAACAAGATAACTTGTGGTTGAATACCAAAGACAGTCCAAAATTTGCACTCATTGGGAGAAGAATAAAATGGATATAAATTGTAAAAGAAAGTATAGTATGATTTATAAAATGCGGGCGATGGAGGACGACCATCGAGTAGAGGACGACTGCTGGGGATAAAGTAATGACGGGGACGGTTGACATGCTGGGGAAATAAAGAGATCATGATGTGGACGACCATCAAGCAACGTAACAAGGTTCTCTGGGAATCAAAGTAAAGTCAATGATGGGGACGACCATCAGGTTTGCAAAGTAAAGTAAACAACGATGGGGACGACCATCGGTTCAAAGAATAAATGAAATAAATGATAAGGGACGATCATCAAAGGTGAAGGATGATCACCTAGCAGGGGACGACTGCTCTTTATCACGACATAGGACGAATGTCGGATAGAAAAGGTCGACGATGGGGACGGCCATCAGATAAGCATGATGAAGGAGGATCATCAAGAGGTGAAGGACGATCACCTGGCAGGGTACGGCTGCTCTCAGGTTTTATCATGACATAGGACGAATGCCAGATAACAAGATCAACGATGGGGACGACCATCGGATAAAATGATGAAGGACGATCATTAAAAAGTGAAGGACGATCACCTAGCAGGGGACGGCTACCAAATATCACGACATAGGACGAATGTCGGATAGAAAAGGGTTCCAATAATGGAGACTCCGCTCGGGAAAGGGATGAGGGACGGTCATCCAAATGTGAAGGATGATCACCTAGCAGGGTACGGCTGCCGAAAGTATCACGACATATGACGAATGTCGGATAGAAGAAAGTTGCTTTGCTGGGGATAGGTAAACATGGACGAGTGCTTATGCTTAAGAACAAAAGGTATAAGTGTTTGACGCCGTGTATAAATTAAAGATGCAGACGAGCATCCTTAGGACCATGATACAGACGAGTATCGGTAGAAACAAACGTTGACGCGTGTTCAGAGATGATGGTACGGACGAGTACCAACTGGTTAACAAAGAACACGGACGAGTGTCGAATCTGTGGGGAGTAAGTGTATATACAAGATACGGACGAGTATATGTATAAGTATGAACAAGTATTGTGAAGTATGAGCTAGACACGGACGAGTGTTCAACTTGCTGGGAAATTTTTTGACACAGACGGGTGTCAGAAGAGAAAGTGTATAAGTCATGAACAATCATTTATTTATGAGAGTGTAACAGGTGTTCTGGTGACCTGTGGGGATAGGATGACACAGACGAGTGTCAACAAGAGTGTATTATACCAAGTGTTTGGTTCGCAATAAGTGACTTGGCAACCATGCTGGGGAAAGGCGACACGGACGAGTGTCCGAAGAGTGTATATAGGTATTTGTATTTGAGAATGCAAAGAGGATGTTTTTAGCTTATATCTGCAGGGGAATGATATGACACAGACGAGTGTCGAAAGAGTATATATAACAGGCATTTGTGTTGGAGAGTGCAGAGAGGATGGTTTGGATTTTATTTGCAAGGGATGTGGGTTTTGTATATACATTGTTGATGAGATATTGATTGTATTTGCAGGTGACTAGCTCGAAACTGGCTTGTGATCATGCAAATGTTTGATTTTTTTCTGTAATGCTCTGTATTAGACGGAATGCTACGCTCTGTGGGGGAAAATGATGTGAATGCTATGATTATGCAAAAAGAAAACCGATTCGGGTTTCGGATCCCGCCGTTGTGGAGATCTCTGGTTGATCTGCTTGGAAGGATATCCCAGCTAGGGAAGAGATCATTGGTAGATCTGTCAGGAGGTGAAATTCAGTTCGGGGAAATAGATCACTGATAGATCTATCTGGTAAGGAGAAAACCCAGCTGGGGATACAGAAGCTTCTGTTACTTTGTTGTGTGAGAATTTCAGGTATTGCTCTCCTGGGGAGAGGCTGAAACTCTGTGGGGAGATGGTTCTTTTGTCTTTGAGAGACCTGGTACTCTGTTTGGGGAAGAAAAGATCACCGAACTATCTTCCTAGAGATCTCTGTGGGGATCCAGACTTGGGAACCTTATGTTGAATAGACTTATGCTGGGGATAAGGAGGCTCTGACAACTTCACTGGGGAAAAGCACCCCAGATACCATTTGGAGGAGGTGTGCTGAGGATGTGATGCTTGAAATGACCCATGCTGCGTATTGAATACCTGCAATCTATTAAGACAAAGAAACGCACGAGTATCCCGAGGTATCCCTTACCGGATTCCCTTATAGGAGTTAGATATTCCTGAGAGTAAATACATTTCCTGCAAGCATTTATTAAGAATGACTCATTTGTTTTACGCAAGTATTATATCATGGATATTGGACATTTTACAAATGAAACAAAAATGTACGAAACGAGGTGTGACTGAAAATCTGATTTTATTAATCTGGGTGCCCTGAATTGGCAAATACAGTCAAAGAAACAGATCCCCTGAAATGAGAAGATTGTTACAAATTGAGAAAAGTAAAGGTGCTAGAAATGTTGACGACACTCCGGTGAGCTTTCCTTGCTATGACCTGTATGACCTTGACACTCTTCGCATCTTGCTTTCTGAAAAAGGTTGATTCTGACTGATGTTCTAACTCTTTTTTGTTTGAAGCTTGCCATGTTGTAAGTGATGCAGACGAATTCAGAATGCAGTTGTTCGATTATTCCCTGATTTTGCGTGGATCGCCCTTTCGGGTTTTCAATCCACCGGGATACCCATTTTTTCCTGAGCTTTCCAATGCGGCTTTTCAACTCAGCGGGTGTACATTTTTTTCAACTTTTCCCTTATTTTTACCCGAGTCTTTTATTCTGTTTTTGACTCGCCGGGATGCCCTATTTTTGCATGGACTTACATTTTGTTTTTATGTCCAGCGGGTCATTTTATGCGAAGTATTTTTTAACTGCATCCGAATTCATAGGGGATAAGAAATCTTTGCCATCCATAGTAGTGAGCATCAATGCTCCACCCGAGAAAACTTTCTTTACTATGAATGGACCATCGTAATTTGGAGTCCACTTGCCCTTGTGGTCTGTATGAGGAGGAATAAGTCTTTTCAGCACAAGATCTCCCACTTGGTATTCCCGAAGCCTGACTTTCTGATTAAAGGCTTTCTTCATTCTTTTCTGATATAGCTGCCCATGATAGATATCAGCTAATCTCTTATCTTCAATCAGATTCAGTTGATTGTACCAAGAATGGACCTATTCTGCTTCATCCATCTTGACATCCATCAGTACCCGTAAGGAGGGTAATTCAACTTCAATAGGTAGGACAACTTCCATACCATACACAAGTTGATACGGTGTTGCCCCAGTGGATGTTCTGATCGAGGTTCGATACCCATGCAAGGAAAATGGTAGCATTTCATGCCAATATTTGTAAGTTACCACCATCTTTTGCACAATCTTCTTGATGTTCTTATTAGCTGCCTCAACAACGCCATTCATCTTTGGCCTGTAAGGAGAAGAGTTGTGATGTTGAATTTTGAAGTCCCGACACAGTTCTGCCATCATCTTGTTGTTCAAATTGGAACCATTATCAGTAATGATTCGTTCGGGTACTCCATATTGACAGATGTTATCTCTTTTCAGAAATCTGGCTACCACTTGCCTTGTGACATTTGCATATGAAGCTGCTTCAACCCATTTGGTGAAGTAATCAATGGATACCAAGATGAATCTGTGGCCATTTGAAGCAGTTGGTTCGATCTTTCCAATCATGTCAATGCCCCACATGGCAAAGGCCCAAGGTGAAGACATCACGTTCAAAGGATTTGGAGGCACATGCACTTTATCTGCATAAATCTGGCATTTATGGCACTTTCTGGCATAGGCACAACAATATGCATCCATTGTAATCCAATAGTAACCTGATCTTAAAAATTTCTTAGCCATTGCATGTCCTCCAGCATAGGTACCGAAGGATCCTTCATGCACCTCGTGCATCAGCAAGTCTGCTTCTTTCTTGTCAACAAATCTGAGAAGAACCATGTCAAAGTTTCTCTTGTATAATGAATCATCAGCATTAAGGAAGAAACTACCAGCCAACCTTCTTAATGTCTTCTTATCATTGGATGATACCCCAAGTGGGTATGTTTGATCCTCCAAGAAGCAATTGATGTCATGGAACCAAGGCTTGTCATCTTTAGCAATGTCCACGAAGAATACGTATGCTGGTCGGTCAAGTCTAGATACCGAAATCCGAGGCACATAATTGGCAGTCTGAACCTTGATCATGGAGGAAATGGTAGCTAAAGCATCCGCGAACTGATTTTCGTCTTGAGGGATGTACTCAAGTTTGATTGTCGTGAAGAAAGTCAATAATCTCCTCGTGTAGTCACGGTATGGAATTAGATGCTCTTTGTGAGTGTACCATTTGCCGTTGGTCTGATTGATTACCAAAGCTGAATCTACGAATACATTTAAGGTCTTGATCCTGAGGTCAATGGCTTCCTCAAGACCCATGATACAGGCTTCGTATTCAGCTTCGTTGTTAGTGCATGCAAATGTGAGTTTTGCCGAGAAAGGCATATGAACTCCTTTAGGTGTAATGAGCACTGCACCTACTCCCCGACCATTCATGTTGACAGCGCCATCAAATATCATTGTCCATTCTTCTTCTGGGTCAGGCTCTTCAGTGTGAACAGGCTCTTCATGATCTTTTGCTTTTAGGAACATGATGTCTTCATCAGGAAATCAAATCTCATTGGTTGGTAATCATCAATGGGTTGCTCAGCCAGATAATCAGGAAGTACATTGCCCTTGATGGCTTTTTGAGATGTGTACTGAATGTCATACTCTGTCAGAATCATTTGCCATCTTGCAACCCTTCCGGTAAGCATTAGCTTCTCAAATATGTACTTGACAGGTTCCATCTTTGAGATCAATAAAGTAGTGTGAGTCAACATATACTGTCTTAGTCGGTGAGCAGCGCACGCTAAAGCACAACAAGTTTTCTCGAGCAGTGAATAACGTTGTTCACAGTCGGTAAACTTTTTGCTTAGGTAGTATATTGCATACTCTTTTCGACCAGACTCATCATGCTAGCCCAACACACACCCCATTGATCCTTCTAATACAATCAGGTAAATTATTAGAGGTCTTCCTTCAACTGGAGGCATAAGAATTGGAGGTTTTTGTAAGTACTCCTTGATTTTGTCAAAAGCCTTCTGACAATTTTCATTCCACCTGACTGTCTGTTCCTTTCTTAACAATTTGAACAAAGGCTCACAGGTTGCAGTAAGAGGAGATATGAACCTTGATATGTAGTTCAACCTACCTAAGAAACCCCGAACTTCCATACATTTCAATGCATGTCCAGGGACTCGTATGCTCATCTTTCTACTTGATTTTGAGTTGTGAGGCATAGGTGAAACTTCTGGTTGCACTTCTTTTTGGTTTCTAATGCGTTTGTTGAGTTCATGTAAGGTTCTCACAAGGATCTTGACGACGGTCACTTGGTTGGTATTCCACTTTATTTGTGGGATACTGTTTGGTTTAAAATGATATTGTGTCATTGTTTTGTTTGGATTGTGTTGTGTGCAGGGAATTTGTGTGGTCGCATCCGATTTTCACATCTCGAGTGATTTATTTTCACTCCGATGACTTGAGCTTATATGGGAAATGCGATGTCCGACTTGCTTTGTTTGCGGATGCTAGCTTGTTCGAGAAGACCTCTGGGTTTCTATTTTCTGTTTAGCTTGTTGGTACTTCGGATTTACACCCGTGCGGTATAATTTCTTATCCGATTTACTATTTCCGCACTTTATCGCTTACATAGGCTGGAGTCCCGACCGTTTCTTTTTGGTGGGCATTTTCTGGAAGTCCTCCTTCAGAGGCTCTGTATGTGTTTGTTTACATTTGTGTAAAGACCTCAAAAGAGGCGCCCCATCCTCATTCCCCTTGATAAGACCTCGAAGGAGGCAAGCGAAAAGGGCTTGTAATCAGCCCCACACTATCATTGAGTCTTTCATTAGCTCGCACTCCGTGTTGATGCTTTTGGATAAAGTCCATATTGCTCTTGTCCGGTCAGTCTGTGGAAGAGGATCTCACTTTCTGGATCCCCACACTTTGTGTAGCTCACATCCGTTGATGTTGACGCTTTGTGCTCGTACGCACATGATATTTCCCCCATTCTGTTCTTACTTGGTGATATGATACCATGTATAGACATACTCCTTTTCCACAGTCATGAGCTCGAGGAGATCTCCTTGCTTCGTGTACCCATCCTGCCCGATCCTCGATATTGTGGTTAGGTGTCACCCCTACTTTTGTCCTGCTTTGATCCTCCATATCATTGCTAGGCCCTCTCTTTGCCACTGTGAAGACATAATCCACAGGTGGATGTTTGCTACTCGAGTGATGTGGATACTCCTCGAGCTTGTTTGCTTATTTGTGTGTGGCGATTATTCCCCATAGGATTGCTAGGCTTTGTATAGTCTTTCATTTACATGTTACCTTTGGTAGCACGGTTCCTTTGTCTAGGACTACCTTTTTTGCATGAGCATTCCTAAAATACAAATCAAACTCTTTGTTTTCTTTTCATAAGAGCATGCTAATTTCTTCTACTCCAGGTGCGTGAGTCTCCAAAGGTCGAGCAGCCAGTAGAACGTGAATTTAACATTGTTCAACTAAAAAATACAAAAACAAACAAAAGTAGTTAGTCGAACTATGTTAACTCTAATTCCTAAAAAAGGATACGTAGGCAGTGGGGTAGGGCCCATCCGAGCATAACACTTTCTTTTCCCTACGTTATTTTCCCTTTCTTTGACCGTTACTTTTCTTTTACTTTCCATATGCTTTCAATGTTCAATTGTTTAGCTAATATTTTTTTTGTAGGGGGTTATGGTAAGTCATGTGTGTGGGAGGGTTGTTGGTGTAAGCCCTAGAGGCCAATACTTTTTGGTACTTGTATCGGATTATTCGTTTAATAATAAAAGGCATTTCTTTATTATGTTTGTCTTTCAGAATAATAAAGTCCCTAGAATAGTTAGTCTGTTTAATGAAATGTTAAGTGTGACTTTATCATGAGATCCCATTAAAAATAAAGACATTATTCTTAAAATATCCGTAGTCAAGCTTTATTGCAAAGTGGGATAACATTAAAGCATTGAGACTATTATGAAGATAGACTGATGATCACATCTCATGGATCATGGATAAAGAGTTATCAAGTCTTGACATAGGTATAAATATTAGGAGTAATATTTATACCGGATTGACCCGCTATGAGAATACTACATAGTATGTTATGCAAAGTGTCATAAGTTATTCTCATGGTGATAATGGTGTATTACCACCCTTCGACCTGAAACCACTATGGACCCTAGATGTAGAGTCGGGTGCTTTATTGCTGATCAAACATTATCCGTAACTGGATGATCATAAAGACAGTTGATGGGCACTCCACGAAGCATGCTGAGGGACATGAGTGTCCTAGATGGAATTTGCCAATCCTGCATAACAGGAGAAATGTCTAAGGGCCCAATATTGAATTGGACAAGGATGACACAGTGTATGCCTTGTGTTCAATATAGACATAGGGGCAAAAGGGTAATTGTACAAACATATATTATCACGAAAAAGGTTTTGTCAGATCACATGACATTTTCGTGACTTGGGTAGCAGTGATGTGTTGCTAGATACCGCTCACTGTTTATTATGTTAAATATATAATTTAATATAATTACCAACGTTACGAAATCCTACAGGGTCACACACATAAGGACAGTTTGATGAGAGATAGAGAAATCAAAGGAACACCGTAAGGTACGGTGCACTTAAGTGAAAAATAGAAATTCGGATAATATAATAATAATTATTGTTATTTTATAATGGTTATAAAATAATAATAAAATAAATATATTTATTATAATAATAGTTATTATAATAATATATAATATTATTATGGATCATGTGAATTGGGCTTTTAGCCCGCAGCCCACAAGAGAGTCTATAAAAGGAACCCTTGTGATGAAGCTTTTACTTGATGCAATTTCGTTTTTGATTCTCACTCAAATAATTCCGTTCGTAAGCAGCTAGCACTGTGACCGGAAGCTGTTCGTGTGGACTGAGTAGAGGCGTTGCACTTCATCAACGCTTGTGATCGCTGCATCAAAGATCTGTATCGCCACAAAGAGGTAACGATTCTATCACTGACCATGCTCATTCGTAAGGATCACTAAAGGAAAATTTTTGTTTTCCGCTGCGTTTAGATCGCGATTTTCCTTCAAGGGTATCCCACATACAACTTCTTCCTTCATCTCTTTATGCTTTCAAGTTGTGATTACTTTAGCATTGTGCTTTGTTTGCTTAACTTCATCACTAACCTTTTAGAAACAACTAAACTTCTTTAGAGAAGTAAGTTGTCTTCTAGCGTTTTCCGCTCCTTTCTTCTTCTTTATTTTCTTTCCTTCTACTTCATTAGGATAGAATTTGAACCTCACTAATCTAGGACTCCCATGCATGATAACATTAGGAGTAGTCTTCCCCTTAGATTTTTTTCCTTTGAGATCCTTTTGGTGCTCTTTCTCTCTCTTATCATCTTCAAACTTAACTTTAAATCACTTTAATAAATGACGAGTGTTCTCATGTGACACGAGACTTTGCTATGAGATACTTACACGCGTGCCGTTTTGGGGCGAGGTGTAGGATATCCCTCATGGTGGATAGGTCTTAGCATGAGATTACTTCACAAAGAAAAGCTGAAAAACACCTCTTAATCAAAAATTACAAAAACACTTAATAAATGCCAATATGTCAGTGTGTCTAAGCCTTCCTCTTAGGGGCTAGATTAGGGGATTTCCTCCATTGCTAGGTGTGCCTCTTATGCATTCCATTTCGGGATGATGTAAGAAGTACACATCCCATTGAGTAAGACTTAGGTACACTTACCTATGAAAACTTCAAAGCAGAAAACTCATAAAAAAAACTGGACAAACAATAAGCGTCTCTCCTTCGGTACTTCTCTTCTCATCACCTTCACTCTTTACGTGCGAACTTGCTCCTACTTGTCATTTTACAAGACGGTTACGCACTCGTCGTCCGAGCCTGCAACACTTGTGCATTGACATAGGCAGTTCAAGCCTTAAGAAACAAGCAATCTTTTCCACCCCTAGTTAGGGGAACTACGACGACTCTGATCCTCATGTCCAATGAGGTACATAGGCAGCGGGGTAGGGCCCGTTCGAGCACACTCTTTTATTTTCCCTACATTTCCCCCCTTTATTTTCTTTTATCCAGTTCAGCTCATTTTCTTTGCAGTAGCTTTCATTCTTTCACCCCTTTGAAACGATTTCTTTGCAAGCGTGGATCCTGTCGGGTACGACGGACGATCTGGGGTGCTGATACCTTCCCAGGTCGTAACCGACTCCCAAACCCAGTTTCTTTGGTTCACACGACCTGTGTCCTTTCTTTTTCTTTTCTCCTGGTTTGTGCAGCACTACCATTCCAGTTTCTTCGGGATAAAAATGCCTGGCTGGCGACTCTACCCTTTTTCGCGCCACATTCGCGTTTGTACCAGGATGGAAATCCAGGGAGCGACAGCTGTCGACTCTACTGGGGACCGAACCCAGAATCTCTGGTTCCCTTGAGAGTTTCTCCTAGCGCTTGCGTGTTTCTGTTTTATTGGGTGTTGATTGTTTGCTGTTGTATGTATATTTTATTGTTGTTTATTTACAGTTTTATTTACAGCTTTATTTACAGTTTTAGTATTTATTTGCATGCATCATATTATTACAGGACTGTCTGGACTGGATTTCTTCTGTTTGGTGGGACTCAGGTGGTACTATTTTTAAGAGATAAGCCAAATACCCGGCTTGAGTGCACCCTAGGATTAGCGTGGACACATTGTACTCGCCTATGGCATGATGAGTGGCGATGTGCTTCACACCCAGACTGCGACCGTCTTGGAAATATCTTGTGTGGGGATTTCCTCCACTTCGGGATAGGACCTTGATAGTTATATGCATCTGAGGACCGATCATTGAGAACCTTTGTGGAAACAACCCTCTCCAGTGGTGACAGTGGCAGACCACATTCTGTGGCAAACCCATTCGCACCCGAGGGTCCACTGGGGACTCACATAGGATGGCTATTTTCTCTTATAGGAACTCAGTCAAAGCATATGGTCATATGACAATAGTACTGTATCCTACGGGCTGAATGTACTATCGTTTCTCGATTTCAGCGCTCGAAGCTGGGGACTTATAAGGGATGCTTGTTTTCCCGAACTCACACTGAGACCTCCCTGAGTAGTACATAATGCCAAACCGATTCCCTGGTCTGGTCATGAGCCATTTCTCGGAAATGGTGAACGTATTATTGCTATTCAGCTTTGAAAGTCCGTGATGTTTGACCCGGAGCACACCTGTGAGATTAGGAGGGGTTTACAGGTTTGCAGGAACCCTTGACCTTAACATACCCTTCATCATTAGTGTGGTCTTGTGTTTTGATTCGGTTACTATGGTTCTGGAGTTCTTGATATGTGGTTCTGAGTTCTTATCTGGGAGTTTTTATTCAGAGGACCTTTGGTTTCAGACACACTTGGTTCTCAGCTCAGTGTTTCATATCCAGACAGACACCAGTTCTTGATCACTTGCCAGTTGCATACATGCCATCATAGCATTTCAGCATACATGTTCAGTTATTTTCGGGGATGTCATATCTAAATTATGCTGTTGGATTTTTTCTGTATTAAAATGTGAATCAAATCAGATAGATTCTTCGGAAGTAACCGAACATGGCATCTCATAGCATTTGCATTGCATTTCTATTCCGCAGGAAGGGCTCATCCGTTCTTTGTTCACCATCTACAGTTGAGATTCTAGCTCTTGTATCAGACTTAAAGCAACGTTTAGGTAGATCATGGACCCTGGAGAGCAAAGCCAGTTTGCAAGTGTTGGGTTGACAAGAGATCAGTGAGACGAACTTTTGGAGGCTATGATGACTTTGGCAAGGCAAGATGGCCGCAATTCCGCCCAAGCTCAGCCTACACAGATTCCCTTTGAGAACCTAGATGTTCAAGAGCATTTGGTGACCCGGAGTGGACATTCTTCTTCTGTTGATGCTGCAGACTATCACAGTTTTGCTTTCACTATGTCAGGTTCCCATGAGGCAATCCCTGTGGTGAAAATCCAAGATCCACGAGTTGTGGAGAGGGAAGAAAGATTTCATGTGTTGGAGGAAGATATTAAAGCCCTTCAAAGTCGTAATGTTATTGATCTAAGTGTTGCGAACATGTGTCTGGTACACGGTCTTGTAATACCTTCAGAGTTCAAAATAACGAAGTTTGAAAAGTACAAAGGGGATAATTGTCCAAGGCAGCATTTGGTGAGGTTTTGCAGAAGGATGACCTCATATGAGCAAAATGACAAATTGATGATTCACTGCTTTCAATACAGTCTGAGTAAGGCATCATCGAGTTGGTACATGCAGTTAGAGAGCAGTCGTATCCAATCATGGTCAGACCTAGCCAATGCCTTTGTGAAGCAGTATGATTACAATCTTGATAGGGCTCTTAGCCGCATGTATTTGCAAGGTTTATCCCAAGAAGATGGTGAATCTTTCAGAGAGTATGCCCAGAGGTGGAGAGAAGTAGCTGCTCGGGTGCAACCCCCGCTATCAGACAAATAATTGGTTGATCTTTTCATAGAAACCTTACAGGGACCGTACTTGGAGAGGTTGAGTGGTAGTGGAACTTCGAGTTTCTCGGACTTGGTGATAGTTGGAGAACTCATTGAGAGTTTTATCAAGATGAGAAAGATCCAAGGCATTTCAGAAGGCTCAGCTGAAGAGAATGAATCTTTTGTCAGTTCCCAAGGAAAGGATGTGATTGATGCAATCTGGGAAGATCCTCAAACTCCATTGACTTATCCACAATACCCGTGCATTTCAAGTGCTTAGAGTCAGAAACCTTCTGAATTTGTATGTCAGATGTCCGTTAATAGTGAACCTCCTCAGTATCAACAACTACCATGCCAACAAAAGTATACTCCGCAGAGGCGTCGTTACTACACTAAGAGACCGAAAAGGTATTTTAATCCACTGCCAGTGCCATATAGTCAGATACTTCCCACGCCTGATCGAAAGTAGATTGATAGTGCCAAAGAAACCGAGTCTGATGCCTTTTCCATACCCACCGAGTTTTGATCTCAATGTTCGATGTAATTTCCATGGCAACGCACCAGGACATTCAGCTGAAGAATGTAAACTACTCAGGGACAAGGTTCAGGATTTGATTGAGTATGGGTTGATTTCATTGATGCCTAGGGCATTCAAATCACCAATTTTTCGCTTGATCATGTGGGTTCATCAGCTCATGTTATGGAGGAAATTATTGAGGATAGGTGTGAAGGTGATTTTCAGATTAAATTTGAAGAGCAACTATGAGGATGGTTAGTTTATGTATTGCATTTTCGTTCCTATTGAGGGGAACTACGTTGCTCTAATTCTTCATTGGTCTTTGGTCAATGGAGATACATAGGCAGAAGATCGTCAGGTCATTCCGAGAAAACTTATGTGGCACTTTCATCTCAGTGTCACTCTTTTCTTCAGACGTCTCGTGTCATTGTTTGAACGTCGAAAGCTTCAGGTCAGAATAATTGGGAATGAAGTATGGTGCTGACACATGGTCATTTGATTGAAGACTGCAAACCTCATCAGGAAAAAGATGTTGACTACTGAAAGTATTCAAGATCAACAGGTCCAGACGGAGTCAAGTCTCCTCAACAATGGCATTGCTCAGTTTCTTTACTGCATTTTCATGTGTCGCTTTTATATGTTTGTTTGAACATTTGTATGCTTGCATTAAACTTGTTTGCTTTTTGAATGTTAATTAATGAAATGCACATGTTTTTCTTGAAGTAATTCATTCGTTTTACTTATAATTTTGTGAATGTGCATTGCAATACCAACTGTTGTTCTAAAACTCTGTTATGGAGGATGACGAAATGAAAACGCAAAAATCTTCATTTGTATGCTCTTGAGTAAGACCCTGTTTACGATGTACAGGCTTTATTTCAAATCCTAAACACCAAAGATATAAGGGAGATAGACCCCCACTAACCCCTTTGAGCCTTGAAGTAGGAGTTTCTTTTCGCATGAAAAAAAATCCTAACATGTAACCCAGGGGCAAGGTAGGTGTCAGCTAGTTGGACCGAGCATTCAGACTTTCACAAAGGAGTGTATTTGAGGTTCCATTACCTTTCCTTCCAGCACATCAAGAGGTCCAAAGACCAGAAACCACAATGGTTATACCACATCAAGAGGTCCAAAGACCGAAAAACACAATGGTTATCCCTCATCAACTGAAAAGTGAGACAGTCACAACCCTTACAAAACAATCAGGACAAACCTGTGTCACACAATTTGTTCGGAAAAAAAAAGAGAGAAAAAAGAAAGAAATAAAAAGCCCGCTAAGTTGAAACTTGAAAACAAGTGACTTGGGAAAAATATAGGGCATCCCGCTGGACTTCAAAGTAAAAAAAATTCAAAAGAATCAATCCAGGAAAAAGTTAGGGATAAGCAAAAGAATGAAAAAGCGAAAGACGAAAAGGATTGCACAAGAAAGATCCTAAAGCAAGAACAAGTCGTGTGATACAGACACAAAAGACAACAAGGGTGACTGTTACTCCAACAACCTCAGTGGTGCTTAATCCGTTAGAAGTAATGGTTCCTCAACCATCACGAAACCCTTAGGAAAGGTGAGCGCTTGTGAAAACTAGCTGAACATAGGAATGGAAGGACATCACGAAGAGGGGTGGGCACATATAAACTTTGAGCCTATATCTTTGTTTCTATAACCATGAACAAAGCCACGATACAACCCTCAAAAGTCCTAATTGAAACAGGGTTAATTCGAGAGTGTACTACCATAACATAGGGTTCCTGACTCCTATGAGTTGTGCTAAAAGGTCTTTGTTGGTATTGCGTGTGCATGTTTTCTTTAAAAAAAATACATGTCGTATCTTAACCAGTGAGTCGCTCACAAAGGTTTGCGACATCTTTTCAATAAAAGCTTCGGGATTAACATGTGTTGCATTAGAATATTCATTCTCAGAATAAAACATTTTTTGTTTGCATACATTTTTTTGGCATCAAAGAAGTTCACATATAGAAGCTCAGTCTAGAAGCTTAATCTTGCCAAGTTGAGAAGGCGTAAACTTCTGAAGGACATTCATGTCAAGGGGCATTTTTCCCAGAAACTCCGTTGAATAGGGACTTTTCCAACCAGTTGGGTTAAATGTAGCCAATCAGTGGCAATAATATCGATCAATCTCTTCAAATTCCAGCCAAACTGGGGCAATCACTTCGAGATTTAAATCTCTCACAGAGCAGTTATCCTGGGCGTTTTCTCCAAAGCAAGGCTCGTACCAGGGCAGGTCACCCTAGAAGCACTAGAAGTTACTCTCTCTAAAAGACGGTTAATCAGATGCACCTACCCAAGGTTCAGAATACTGGGGCATAACACCTCATGATGATACAAGATCTTGGGGGCAATTTCCTTCATGGACCATACAGTTTGAGGTGGTTACTTCGAGATATTCAAGAGTTTGAAAACACTGAAGCATTTCAGATGCAAGGTTTTCTGTAAAATCCTCCTGAGACAATCTTACAGTATGCAAGGCAGTTCCCAGAATGAATGTCTGATGATTGATCCCAGTAGGGAACAGGAAACGTGTTTCCCTGATCAGAGAATTTCTCCTCAGTCGCTATGGTTTCTTCATCTGATCATCATACACGGCTAAAGTCCATTAGTCATTGGCATCTTCAAGGTTAAAGTTCAATCGGTGTTGGCATCTCCTCAACCATGACCAGTTGGCATATATATGCGTCCAGCCCCTCACTTCAGTTGAGTGTGGCAGTCTTCGCTTTGGTTTTCTTCGACCCTTGAGTCGATATCATCGCTTCTGTTTCTCGACCCTTGATTCAATACCATCACCCTTGTTTCTCGACCTTTGAGTCGATATCATTGATTTCATTGCCTCGACCTTTGAGTCAATATCATTGCCTTTGTTTTCTCGACCCTTGAATCGATGTTGTTATGTTATTTCCTCGACCCTCGAGTCAATATCATGGTTATTCTCCGACCCTCAAGTCAATATTGTCGTCCCTTTTCCTTGACCCTTGAGTCGATGTTTTTGTTTCATTTCCTCGACCCTCGAGTCGATACCACTGCCTTCGTTTTCTCGACCCTCGAGTCGATGTTGTTATTTTATTTCCTTGACCCTCGAGTCGATGTTGTTGCCTTTATTTCCTCGACCCTCGAGTCAATATTGTTTCTTTCGTTTCCTCGACCCTCGAGTCGATGTTGCTTCCTTATTTCCTCGACCCTCGAGTCGATGTTGTTGTCGCTTTATTCCTCGAATCTCGAGTCGATGTTGTCACCTTTGTTACCTCTACCCTTGAGTCGATATTGTTGTTTCTAACGACCCTTGAGTCGATATCATAATCTTCATTTCTTCAACCCTTGAGTTGATACTTAGTGAGTCTGTCATAAAAACAAAGAAAAAATCAAAATCATATCATCCTGGCTCAACCATACTTGGTTCGTTTCTGCCCGGGGCATATGTGCATATCCTTTTTCTTATAGGTAACAGTCTACAGCCGAGCTCAAAAGCGAGATTGAAGTTTCTTTGGGGTTATGAGACATCCTTCCCTCTTGACAATTGATATACCTATCTATGGTTCATAATAACGGGGCACGGTATTTCGCAGTGATACGAGGTTTTTCAGAAATCCTTGTGAGACGAATTCTTTCACAATCCATGCAATATGGGGAAATAATGTCAAGATTCGACGAATCTCTCCAAGAGTTTGAAGATATGGGGCATTTTGAATGTCATTTCTTCTATAAAATCCTCTTGAATTGATCTTCAAGAAGTCAGCTGGACCAGAAGGATGTTACAAGGTGACATTCCCCAAGCATATTTTTTTCTCCTCACTGAGAGACACTTTGCAATTCCTATCTCTAGCAGAAAGGATGATCCCCATCATCCCTAGTAAATTCTAAGATGGAACCTTTCCACAACTGAGTTATAGAAGATGATATCCCCAACAGAACTTCAAAGTAATGGAATAACTCTTATCCCCAAGCGGATTATTTTTCGGCAAGTGAAGTATTCCCAGCAGGCAGCTGAATGCCTGATTTCCCCACAAAGTTCATGTTTGGGATTTACTCCCGTCATTGAAATATTCCCTAGAGAAGTCGCCAATTTATTTTTGGCTAATGTGAGGACACAGACAGTTATTCATCCCCCCAACCAGAGTTAAGTGTCAAAGCATCTTGACCTTGTTCTCCCCTGCAGATTTGAGATTTTTACTGCCAATCAGGGCACTTTGCTTTTGCTCGTGTGCATTCCCCAACACTCGTCTATGTTTGATATTTGCTTGGTGTTTGTCTGCATTCCCTAATGTAAAAACTCCAAGTTTTCCCTCATTCTTTATCACACCATGGCTTTTGATCTTTCATTTTTGTTTTAACATAAGCATTACATCTCATACTGCATGTTTGCTTCACTGCATAGATCAATTTCATCTGCATCTAGGGTTTGTGATCTGAGCAATCCAAGAATCAATCTGAGCCATCCCAAAGGTCTTAAAGCTTTCCAAGAGGGTCCATGTGTGCTCTATGATCATATTATGCTCCCCAAAGTTCATGAAAATCAGGGCATCTGAGGCCTCCAACAATGGAACCAAAGGGTCATTTTCATCAAATTAGAGTTCAATGATCTTTATTTGATCTTAGAAGTGGTTGGAAGTTCACAAGATTGAAGAATTTTGAGCCAATTGCAAACTTGCCATTTTTGGAAATGACTTGAAATGCAAACTTTCCATTTTGGGAAAGATTTTCAACCTCCTCTTTCATGACCAAAAATGCTTCAAATGAAAAATTATTGGGCATGAAAGTTGTAGATTAGGTCTTTCCCTTTTCAAAAAGTACAAAAACATGTCTTGATTCTTCCTAGAACTCAATATATGGCCTTTCAAAGTTGGCAAAAATCACATAATTTCAAGTTTCATGCCAAAGAGGGATTTTTGCAAATTCAAGTTCTAAGCACTTTCATGACCTCTAATTGACTTCTAAACATCATTACAACATCACACAACTTGCCTTGATCAGAATTGGGCATTGAACCTAAGTTTTCATGGCTTGTGATCCAAGAAATTTCAAAGAGGTAAGTTTGCAAAACATGTGATAAACCTTGTATCATGCCATCCAGATCCTCAAATCCAATCCCATGGCCATCCTTGATGCAAGCTGAGGCAGGACAAGCCCCCAAGCCAGCTCTGACCCGTGCCCATACCTCATAGTACACAATCTTGAGTTTTTGCAAAACACACCATACCAATCAAACTATGCCACACCAACTCTCTGAACCAATCAGCACACCTTATACAAACATCATGGAGCTCAAAACACACAACATACAAGCCTGAATGAAAATCCCAAGCTCAGAATCACAAAAAACCTCAAAAACCTTCATCTCTTCGAAACTCATTCCACGGCCAGCAAAAACCACAAATTCTTCCGCCAATCAACTCCATATAACCTCAGGATCATTTCCCACCCTTCACCATGACCTAAAAGCCACTGAATCATAAACACGATTTCCGAGTTATCAAAACCAAACACCACAAACTAGCCATTCAAAGCTTGTTCTAAGCCTTTCAGAAGCACAAGGGGATCAAGTGGAGTGGATTAGCACCAAAGAAGAGGCCAGAAAGCTCAGATTGAGAAAGCTCCAACTCAGGTAGTCACCAAGAACATTTTTTCCAGAACTTTCATTTTAAGTTATAGATTGATTCTATGTGATGTGCTGATCATTTTGAGCTTTGAATCATTGAAAATGGTTGAGTATGTAGGATGTATTTAGCTTCTGAAACTTTCGTATTATTTTCCGTTTTGATTCGTTTCTCATGATTCATGTAAAATAAATGAAATTTGTTGTTGGATTCTTGTTCTATGTTGCTTAATGATTGATTCTGGAGAGATTGAGGTGTTTTCATGGCGTTTTGAGAGAGATAGGGTGACGATCCTACCGGAGAAGATGACCGAAGGTCTTCTCCGGCCACCTGAAAGTCATTAGGGCTAAAACCTAATTAATTCGTCAGTTTAAATTTGGACCCTTAGATCTTAGGTTACCGCGTGTTTGGATGGCCAAGATGCGTTCATTAAAACCTAATCCTGATTATTTAAATTAATTAATTTTAATTATCCAGAAACAATCCCAGCCTTACATTCACGCGCGCAGTCTCCCTAGGTTTGAATCCTGTCCATAGATCTTGCTGACTTTCTTTTTCTTTTGTTTTTATTTCATTTTAATTCATTTCTTTTGCATATTTATTTTAAAATACTAAAACTCATCACAAAAATATGAACCTTTTCATTCTGATTTTAAATATTTTTCTCAACCTGAAAATGATTTTTTTTTTTTTTGCATATAAAAAGTATTTTTAAAATATTTAAATGTTATTTTTAATTAATTAAAGTATTTTAATAAATTAAAAATACATTTAGGTTTCTAAAAATCACAAAAAAATTCATGAACCATTCCAATGCATTTAGAAACATTTTCAAACTCTTCATACAAATTTCCTTTTAGGTTTGATCATAGTTTCCCAATTTTATTTGAATTAAGGGTCTTTAAAATCACATTTTTCTAACCCTAACTTTGAAAAATAATTTCTGCCTAACCAAGAAGAGTTTGAACTTGATTCTTTTTGCATTGCTTCACATATTGCATGTAGTTTCTAGGTTATTTTTCTCATGAATTTATCTTGCATTTTCAATTTGATTTACATTTTTCCTTTTGAATCACCCAAAAACCCTAGCAAACTTAGGAAAATCATAACTTTCAATAGGAATAGCTTCTGACCTTCTCCTTTGGGGTGTGACCTAATATGGGATTTGGGTTTGTTTGAGTTTGATTTCAAATTTTTATCATGTTGCATGCTTCTGTTTTGCTCATTTGCATCTCACATGTCCATAAAACCCTAATTTCTCATGTTCATTTGCATTCAACTTGCATACCCATCATCACATGAACTTGCCATGACATCTCAAGCATTCATATGTCATCTTATACATCTTAGCACATGTTAGAACCTTGCTTGATCATTTCTTCATCCATTTTCTATATGTTGCATTCATTTCATTTCATAAACATCCATGTGTTTCCAAACTTCCAAGCATGCTTTCATGACATCTCATCTTTGTATGATCATTCATATGCACATTGTATGACTTTGCATCATTTCATATGCCATTTTCATTGTATAATCACTTCTAACTTTGGTCTTTACATCTTATTTCATCTCATTTCAATTCATTTCTTCATGCTTTATACCTTATGCATTCATACTAACACTTTCTGGTACTTTTGGTAAGTTATTTGGGAGGTGGATTTGCCTTCACCTCTCACTTCTTCTTATCTCATTCATATGCATCTTATATATCCTTGAAGTGAATCTAATTCACTTATGTTCCATCATTCTCACTTTCTTCCTTTAAGTTACTTATCTTCTTCAGGAAGTAAATAATTTATTCTTCTTCTCTCCTTCTCTTTCCTTCTGCTTCTTCCATTGGTGGCCTTGAAGATCTTTATTCTTAAGCCTCACAAACCATAGTATATCCAAGCATGATAATATTTAGGGTTGTGTTTAGTCCCCCCTAGAATTTTACCTTTGAGTCTCTTTGAGTCTCTCTTCTCATCTCAATAATCAGAGGTTAAACTCTTAAAGTTTTAGGACTTTGGAATTAGGGTTATGCCTGCATCCTTCTCTTAGGATGGAGAGTATAACTTTAATCCTAAGTGTTAAACCTTTAATTTGTTTAAACCTCTTCATCAAATCACCTTAATAATCACCAAGACTTCATCTTGTAACTTGGGCCTTACATTAGGGTTTTTATCTCTTCCTTATGGTTAAGAGGGACTAACCCTAGTGTTTAATGGACAAGTCCCCCTCAAGTTGTCTTACAAACATAAAATTCACATCTTAATCTCATCCCTTAATTAAAATCCACTTAATAAAGGTTTGTTATATAATGAATTTAATCCCTAACCATGGATTAAGTTGAGGTATCTTCCTCAACTTAAGTATTCTCATCTATCATCCTTCTATTAGGATGGTGTAATGGTTCACTAATCTGTGATTAGATGTTAAACTCATTACTTAACACTAAACAAAAACCCAAAAACACTTAATAATCACAAGTAGTTTAATGATCTTAATCCTACATCATCATGGTAATTAAGTTGATATGCTTATCTCATACTTAAACAGGCTCATTATTCCTAATTAGGAAGGATATAATGAGTTTACAAGCCCTTGATTTAGGCTTAAGCTCATAATCCTATGCAAAAACACCAAAAACAATAACAAAACTGAAAACAAAAAAACAAACAATAATCGTCTCCTTCGGGATTCTTTTCTCATCACACTCATTCATAAACGAGAACTTGCTTCTTCTGTCTAATGCAGGACAGTTAGACTCGAGCCAGACGAGTCATACACTTGAGCATAGACAAGTAAGCAATTCACAGTCAATTCATTTTCAGTCCCTTTGAGTCGAACTACGGTGTTCTGACTTCCTCATTGCACGAGAGGATACGTAGGCATAACTTAATAGTTATCGAACAAAAGTTTCTTTGTCTCCCCCCTCTTTCAGCATTCTTTAAAAGCCTCAGTCCTGAGCATTCACCCTTTTGCACTGACACCTGTACATTCATTCCTAGCTTTTGCACACAGATATCACATACACTACGCCTTTAAACACAATCTCTTAAGCGTGGATCCCGTCGAGTACGAGAGACAATCTGGGTGCTAATACCTTCCCAGGTTGTAACCAACCCCCTTTCTCAGTTTCTCTAGTTCGCAACCGTCTTATCCATCTTTTTCTAGGTTTATATAGCATTACCTTGCCTTCGGGATAAAAATGCCTTGCTAGAGACTCTATTCATTTCACCTTCACTTTCTCTTTTCGCCGACCGTTTGCGTCTGCACCGGGATGCAAATCTTCGGGAGCGACAGCTTGGTGACTCTGCTGGGGAAGTATCTTATCTTGCAACCACGACTTCTGGTTCTTTTTATGGGTTTCTCCTAACGTTTGTTTGATTTGTGTTTATGGGGGTGTTATGTGCTACTTGTTCTTTTTGTTTATTGCTTTATTTATTACTTTTTGTACAACTTTATTTATTGCTTTCATTTACTGTTTTTATGCATTTCATATTACTGTCATCATGTCATGTGTTGGATCTCTTGTTTGTCTGATTGGGAGGGATATTTAGTGAGTAAGGTTCCATACCGGGAACCAGAGTGACACATAGGATAGAGTGGCTTCATATTCTTTACCATTCCATTTCGGTCTGGTGCGGGAATATGAAACACGGTTCAGACATAGGTTTCTTCTTGAGAACTCTGTGTTACGAATTTCCTGTAGTACTAGGGCTATCTGGGAGGCCTGCTATGTCTGGATGACCTTTTTATGACCTTCAGCATCTGAGGTAAATTAGAGGAGGATCCTTTATGTAAACACTGTACCTCCGGGTTAGAAGTGTTTACACTTCTCATAACTGATCCAAGTTTGAGGATCCTTGTTCTAGAACAAATACCTGTGAGGGGGTTGGGATGTTTACAGGTTTGCAGGAACCTTTGGCCTCATCATACCCTTTTACTATATTTGTTTTAAGGTTACATCATTTTGGATTATTCTTGTGAAACCTTGGATTTGTGACTCTTTATTTGAGTCCCCCACCTGGTTACTGGTTCTCTAAGCCTTCATATGGACTTAGGAACACACATGGACCCTATCAAGGAAGATAATGGATCAAGCACTTGATCACAAACCCTTGCATATCATTCTGCATACATCATCTTGCATCATTTTAACATTTGTCTATTTTTTTTACAGGGTATCCACATCTTATCTTTGGTTTGGTTTTGATTGTTCTTCTGCTCAGCCACCTTTATCAGATTTTGTTCTCAGAGACATCTTCATCAGATATATTCATCATCCATCTTCATCAGAGATTCTCTTCAGCATCTTCATCAGTTGTCTTCATCAACATTTCTCCTCAGTTATTTCCTTCAGTATCCATTGTCAGCATGGACCCATCCAGGAAGAGCAACATCACATACCATTTCTTTGAGCCTACTATGGCAGACATTAGGTAGATTCAGGCACTCATCACTCCTAATCATGTCCCTTTATACAGGGAACAATATGGTGGCATTATGGACATGATCATGGACTTGGATGCATCATAGAGGAGTATGATCCACACTTGCCTTCAGTTCTATGACCCTCCACTCAGATGTTTTACCTTTCCAGACTTTCAGCTAGGCCCTTTGTTAGAGGAGTTTTCCATGTTGTTGGGGGTCCCCATCAGGAGAGGGATTCCTTTCAACCCTGAGATGACTACTCCCAGGAATGAAGATATAGCTAAGGCTCTGTACTTGGAATCCACCATCATTGATCAGAATATGACCACCAAGGCTGGGATCTCAGGCCTCCATTTGGACTTCTTGGTTACTCAGGCCACAATTCATGCTGCAGCAGGGAAATGGGATATTGTTTGTGCTCTCTTGGCCCTTAGCATATATGGTATCATCTTATTTGCAGACGAGCCTAAGTTTGTAAGCAAGAATGCTATCCATCTCCTCTTGCTGAAGAATCCAGTTCCTACCTTGCTAGGGGATTTCTATTACTCAGTGCATCAGAGAAATGAGAAGCAGAGAGGAAGACTAGTCAGATGTTGTGCACCTCTTTTCTACTGCTGGTTGTTGAGACATTTGCCAAAGTCAGAAGCTTTCTTGAATCCTCATCAGTCAAGAAATTGGGCTAAGAGAATGATTGCCCTTACATCAGAAGACATCAGGTGGTGCACTCAAAGCACCAAGGGAAGAGACATAATCACCACCTGTGGGCAGTATCCCAATGTACCCCTGATTGGAGTAAAGGGTTGCATCAACTACAATCCTTTGTTGTTCAAAAGGCAATTAGGGTATGCCTTGGTACATCCACCAAGAGAGCAGGACTTATCAGAAACCCTTTACTGTGACATCCAACATAACCATGCCATTGCCCGACAAGCAGCATGGGCTTGGGATAACATTCAGACAAAAGGGACTGCCATTCTTGGCAAGTGCAACAACATAGCTTCAGCTCAGTATATTGATTGGTCTCGTATCAGAGGACAAATCACCCGCACGACATTCACCCTGGAGGATGTTCCTAGATCATCAGCAGTAGAGCCTGTAGCTACAGTCAGTTTAGAGGAGTTTGAGAAGTTTAAGGAAAGGAATACTCAGCTTTCTGAAGCCCTAAAGAAGACCCTCTGGGAGAGGAATGATAGTCGTCTGGACAATGAGAGGTTAGAAAAGCTCCAGATCAAGCACATGACCAAGATTGAGAAGACAGATGATTACATCAGAAGGGCTAAAGTAGGGGAGTTAGTGTTGAAGATTTCTTTCATGGAAGCCAAGATTTAGAAAGCCAGAGCTGAGCACTACTTGGAAGAAAGTCAGGCTAGATGGATCAGAATCACTAAGTCTCATTCACAGGAAGATCAGAAGACCCATGCTAGGATATAGCAGCTAGAAGCTAATGAGAAGAAGAACCAGGAGGCCTTGTTAGCAGCATAGAAAGAAATCTCTGAGTTGAAACTCCGGGCGGGGTTGAAGAGATCAAAAGACCAAGACAAGTATAAGAAGTTGACAAATGCTATTGCCACCAGGAACCTCCTTATTAGGACCATCACAGAGCATCCAGTTGGCCCAGTGACTGATGCTCTCCTGAAGGAGGTCAAAGAGGATGACTATGGGATGGATGTCTGATTTCTTCGTATTTGTACTTCATTTTGTTCGTACTTTTGTTGATTTTGTTGTATTTTGACCCATCATGGGAACTTTTTGTAATCATGAACTATGTATCTTTACATTTTGTAATATATGGTTTGTGTGTTATCCTTTGGGCTTCATTTCTCTTCAACATCATCATTCCTCGAGGTCTGGGAGGTCAAAACCAAAGAACCAAACCGGATACCCTTGGAAGACAAATAGACATATTGCATTTCATACTAACCTCATTCTTTGTTTTTTAGGTTTTTGTTTGTTGTTTTCTCACTTTGTTGTGGTTTCAGGAAACATTGCTCGTAGGAGAGTCTTCCCCATCAACAGAGTTCACCGGTATCCGACAAGAAACAACCTTCCGAGCTTACAGATGGACCAGGTTCAGCAAGATTTGACTGACGTGAGAACCCAGATGGCTAATGAAAGAACTGAAATGAGGGCTCAGATGAACCAGTTCATGGCAGTAATGACTGGGTTGGCCAAAAGCCAAGTAAGATTAAGAGAGTTGGTCGAGAGTCAAACTCCTGAAGAAAACCACCCAGGTACAGGGGGTACCAGTAATAATGATCATGTACAACCTCGTACTGATCCCCCGGAGTTTGGACCTCATCTCAACCCTGACATTAATGCTATCAGGAATACCCAGGGTAATACTGGAGGGCGTGCCTTGCAAGAGGACCCTTAGGAGGAACAATTCATTGTAGTTGGGGAAGGAAATGGAATCTATGATCGTCGGTTGGACGTGATAGCAGAAAAGTTGAGGTCTCTGGAGTCTCAAAACTCCCTAGGGTTTGATGTTATGGATATGGGGCTGGTAGAGGGAGTTAGAATTCCTCACAAATTCAAACCTCCCTGCTTCGAAAGATATAATGGAACATCTTACCCTCGCACCCATCTTCAATCTTTCCTGGGAAGATTAAAGGCCTACACTATGGATGAAAAGCTATGGATGTTTTATTTTGAGAATAGCTTGACCGGGGCATCCCGTGAGTGGTACTCTCATCTGACTAGGGAAACCATTAGAAATTGGAAAGATTTGGCCGAGGCTTTCATTCGCCAATACCAATATAATCTAGACATGGCTCCTAACAGAACACTTCTAATGGGTATGTCACAATCCTCCAGGGAAAGCTTTAGAGAGTATGCTCAAAGGTGGAGGCAATTAGCTGCTGTCGTTCAACCTCCAATGTCAGAAAGAGAAATGGCATATATGTTTATGAACACCCTCCAGGGGACATACATTGATAGGTTGGTTTCTTTCTCTTCCACTAGCTTTGCATACGTGGTCATAGTTGGAGAAAGGATTGAGAGTTTATTGAAAATGGGAAAGATTTATGATAACGACGCCAGATCTAGTAGCACAAGGAAACCATTTGCAGGGTCTCGCAGGTCTGGTGAAACAAACTCAATACTCATGGGCAGAGGAAGGTCGCAGTATATGCCAAGATCAATTGCCGCTGTCACAATTCCTACTCCACCTCCTCAACAACAATACACCTCGCAACTACAACAATTCCCTCAGCAACATTTTCCTCAACAAAGGTCCTATAACAACAACAACAACCAACAATGGCGTTCTTTCCAGTAAAGGCCATCTCAAGTCAACGGGGTAATTGAGCCTATACCAATGCCCTATGCCACTTTGTTCTAAAGCTTAATCTTGTTGAATTAAGGACTCTGGCTCCACCAAATCCTCATAACCTTCCGAGAAATTACGGCGTCAATGCCAAATGTGCCTTCCATTCTAATGCACCTGGCCACACCATAGAAAAGTGTAGAGCTTTGCACATGAAGGTCCAGGATCTAGTTGATTCAAAGCCTTTAAATTTTGCACCACCTCCTAATGTCACAAAGAATCCTATGCCCAGCCACGGTGGGCCAAGGATAAATGCAATTGAGGAGGATCAACCCATGAATTTAATCAAAGATACTACAAGTATTCAAACACCTCTGACAGAGGTTAAAGCCCAGGTTTTAAAATTCCAGGTGTTCCCAAGTTGTGAGGCCTGCTGTGAATCTTGCAATGTTTCCATCAATGGTTGTGAAAGTTTAAAAAATGACATCAATGGCCTTATCAGAGAAGGTATCCTGTAGATAACATCAACTGTTTCTACAACATCAGCAATTCCTCCTACAACAACAAACACTTCTCCTACAACTGCAAAAACAATTGTTCCAACGGACTCGTCTACAAAATCAACAATCATCTCCTCCACCACTTCAACAAACACTAGTTCAATCGCATCCGCTTCCACAACTGCAGCAACCATTAACAACGACGTCTCCACAGTCACCATATATTACGACCCGACAATGGTCCCCGATTCCAACAATTTTCAGCAACAACCCAGCTTCAATCATTCACCACCACCACCAGTCAGAAGTCATGTCACCATATATTATGACCTACAGACAATCACATTTCCTACCTCCGCTGCAGTCAGTCCAGTCACCATCACGGTACCTGGGCCCATCCTATATGAAAAAGATAATGTTGTACCATGGCACTATGGTTTAGACCTTTACTGCAACGGGGAGAGATACCTTCTTGATTCTTCAGCTCATACACCACAGATCAATAATGTCGGGGGAGGCGAAGGCTTCACCCGAAGTGGACGCCTCTTTGCGTCACAAGTTCCAAGAGTTAATATTGAGGCAGAGGTTGCTACCAAAGCTAAGGGTAAAAATGTGGTGCCGGAAGAACCAATTTTGAAAGAAGCCCATAAAACATCCTTTGATCAAAATGTGAATGAATTTATGAGGATAATCAAGAGAAGTGATTACAAGGTTGTGGATCAGCTCCACCAGACTCCTTCCAAGATCTCCATTTTATCCCTGCTATTATGTTCCGAAGCTCATCGAGATGCATTACTTAAAGTCTTGCACGCAGCCTACATGCCTGAGGAGATCATGATAAATCAGCTCGAGACAGTGGTGTCTAATGTTAATACTAGCCATGGGCTAGGCTTCACCAATGCTGATTTGACAACGGAAGGTCGTCACCACAATAAAGCTTTGCACATAACTCTAGAGTGTAAAGGGGTTGTGCTTTCACATGTTCTAGTTGACACTGGATCTTCACTCAATGTCTTGCCAAAGAAAGCCCTTGTTAAGCTTGAGTATGATGGTATAGCTCTCCGACCAAGCAATCTGGTGGTTATAGATTTTGATGGTTCCAAGTGGTCAGTTCTTGGAGAGGTGGATCTGCCCATGATAATTGGCCCGCAGGTCTTTCAAACTACTTTCTACGTGATGGACATTCAGCCGGACTACAGCTGTTTGTTGGGTCGACCATGGATTCACGCTGTTGGCGCAGTTACGTCAACCCTTCACCAGAAATTGAAATATGAGTGGGAAGGGCAGATTATCACAATCTGTGGCGAATAGGATATTTTTGTTCGCCATCTGGCCACCTACAAGTACATTGAGATGGATGGTGAAATCCACAAGACTATGAGCCAAGGTTTCGAAGCACTGAACGTCAATGAGGCGACAACTGAAGTATTTGCTGCATCCCAGGAGAATAGGATGGGTACTTCAATTGTCTCCTACCAACAAGCTCAGAAGGTTGTTGAAGATGGAAACGCCCAAGGTTGGGGCAAGCTGCTACCTTTGGAGATGAAGGAGGACATATTTGGTTTAGGTTACAAACCATTCCGACAAGGTCAAGCAAAGACTGCTAAGGAGCCCAAGTTCATAAGTGAGGGGATGTTAACCCCAGATGCTGTCAATAACGTGGAAGAAGAGGCCGAAAGCAACCTCAACCTGGAGAGCTGGATTCGTCCAAGGATCCCGGGTCAACAAGTCCTTAACTGGTCTTCCCAGGAAATTATAAGAGTTACTCCTGTAGAGTAATTATTATTTCCTACTTTTTTTAGCATGCATCAAGTCCTGCATCTTGCCCAAGGTGTCAGGACTCATTTTGTAATAGGGCCATATTTGTATTTTGTGCAAATGGAATATCAATGAACAATGTACATCTTTTGCAAACAATTTTCTTTTTCGCTCACTGTCTTTTCATTTTTGTTATTTTTCGCACAAAACAATAAAATGGCAATGTTTTCAAAATAATAACTTCATTTACACTTTTTTCTAAACAAGATTAAAACTGATCACTAAAAAGAACAAATCTCAACCCTTGCAGAGATTATCCTCTAGATTGCACTGACAACAACACTGCTATGACCTTGTATGACTTCGACAATCCAATTAATCAAGCAGATGAAGGGGTTAAGGAAGACTATGATTTACCTTAAGAGTTATCCAGGTTGTTGAGGCAAGAAGAGAAAGTGATTACTCCTCATTAGGAGGAAATTGAAACGATTAATCTTGGTACCGAGGAGAATTTGAAAGAAGTGAAGATTGGGGCCAGTCTTCAAGCTCCAGTAAAAGAACAACTTATCAGCATGCTTCGGGAATACGTCAACGTCTTTGCTTGGTCCTATCAAGATATGCCAGGTCTAGATACGGATATAGTCAAGCATAGGCTACCATTGAAAGAAGATTGACGCCGGTTAAACAGAAGTTACGCCGTACTCGCCTGGATATGGCCATGAAGATTAAGGAGGAAGTACGAAAACAGTGGGACACCGGTTTCCTCACTGTAACTAGTTACCCGTCGTGGTTGCTAACATTGTACCAGTGCCTAAGAAGGATGGCAAGGTGTGTATGTGTGTGGATTATCGGGATCTGAACAGAGCTAGCCTTAAGGATGATTTCCCATTACCTCACATTGATGTATTGGTAGACAACACAGCTCAATTCTTGGTATTTTCTTTCATGGATGGATTTTCTGGGTACAATAAGATCAAAATGTCACCCGAAGACATGGAGAAAACAACCTTCATCAAACCTTGGGGCACATTTTGTTACAAGGTAATTCTGTTTGGACTAAAGAACGCCAGTGCCACTTATCAACGGACTATGGTAACGTTATTCCATTATATGATCCACAAAGAAATTGAATGTTATGTGGATGACATGATTTCCAAGTCACTTACTGAAGAAGACCATTTGGTAAATCTGCTGAAGTTGTTCAAGCGTCTGAGGAAATATCAGCTGAAGTTGAACCCCAACAAATGCACATTCGGGGTACGTTCTGGTAAGTTGCTGGGATTTATCGTAAGTGAAAAGGGAATTGAGGTTGATCCCGACAAAGTCAAAGCCATTCAGGAAATGCATGCACCTAGGACTGAAAAAGAAGTTCGGGGATTCTTGGGTAGATTGAACAACATCTCAAGGTTCATATCTCACCTCACTGTGACCTGTGAACCCCTGTTCAAGCTGTTAAGAAAGGAACAAACAGTCAGGTGGAACGACGATTATCAGAAATCTTTTGACAAGATCAAGGAGTACCTGCAAGAACCTCCAATTCTCATGCCTCCAATTGAAGGAAGACCTCTGATAATGTACCTGACAGTATTAGAAGGGTCAATGGGGTGTGTGTTGGGACAGCATGACGAGTCTGTTCGAAAAGAGTATGCAATATACTACCTAAGCAAAACGTTTACCGACTATGAACAACATTATTCACTGCTCGAGAAAACTTGATGTGCTTTAGCGTGGGCTGCTCGCCGACTAAGACAGTATATGCTGACTCACACTACCTTATTGATCTCAAAAATGGACCCCGTCAAGTACATATTTGAGAAGCCAACACTTACCGGAAGGGTTGCAAGTTGGAAAATGATCATGACAGAGTATGACATTCAGTACACCTTGTAACACCCCAAATTTTCCCTCTTCTTTTTAAGCATCATCATCTTATCATAATCATCATAAGCATGTCATGTCCTTGTCATCTTTGCATAGAAAAATAAAGCATAACATTCACATGTTCTAGCATTGGGAATATGATCAACTATTGGTGTATTTGAGACATTACAAGATATAGAAAGAGGCCAAATAGACTTTTCCAAGTCCCATGAAGAGTCTACATGACATTCAAAAGTTCAAGATCCTCTACAAGAGCCCAGAAGGTTGGGAGGTCATCAGAGAATCCAAGCTAGGGCAAGCTCCTACACAATGGTTCCCAAATTAGGGTTTCACTTTCAAGCAGGAATTCTTTGTGACTTTGGCCATTTCATGTGGGCAAAGTCTTTCATATGATAAGAGGTTCCTATGGATGAAATTTGGTGAGAAAATTCCTTGTGGAAGGCAGTCATTTCATCAGTTGCTTACATAAGAAGAAATTGGTCAACTATGCAATTTAAAAGTCAACGGTGAGAATTCAAGGGGTCCAATCTCATTTTTCAAGTCAAGGGATGTTCTTAAGACCTTAGAAGAGGTTTGGCAAAGTCAAAGATCAAGAATCAAGGGGTTTTGAAGAACTTTCCATTTTTGGCATATGGCTTGTTTTGAAACTTTCCATTTTTGGCAACTTTTGCCCTAATTTTCAAAGCCCTCTTTCATGATGAAGATGATCTCAAATGAATTTCCATTAAACATGAAAGTTGTAGGGTATGTTCTCCCATTTTAAAAAGTACAAGTGCATTTTCATAGCCTTCATGAATCAAAAGTTATGGCCAATCGAAATTCATCCATTTTTAGGGTTTTGTCATATTTCCAAAATTACACCATTTGCAAAAGCTCATTTCATTCACTTTGAAGACAACCTATGGACAAATTGAGGTCATGGTATAATTTGGCATTGCATGAGGGTCATTTGGCTCAAGAAAATTCAACAAATTCATGCATGGATTAAAGGATATTTCTTAACTTGCATTTGTGCAAAATCATGAGAAAGGGATGATACAAAGCAATCCAAGGGCTGGGATTTATTCACTCATCATCAGTAAGTGGAATTAAGGCTGAACATGTGCAAGGAGAGAGGATGGCACGAGCCATTCACCTCATCACCACTTTCATGCAAAATTGCAAAACTATCTCTATCACACAATTCATGCCATCACTCATCACAAAACCCTAATCAGTGTAGTACCTGGATCATATAAAAGCCACTGCACACAAACTTCAGCGAGAACTCTCTCTCGTCACCATTTCCATTTTGTCGCTCCCACCAAATGACACCTCTGGTCAGAAGGGGTACAGACGCGAACGGTCGTCGAAAGGGGATGAGAACACACAGGGGGTGAACTCAGAAAGACAAGAGTCGCCAGCTAGGCATTTTTATCCCGGAGGAAAGGTAATTCTGCATAAACCTAAGAAAAGATATGGATAAGACGGTTGCGAACCAGAGAGACTGAGAAAGGGGGTTGGTTACAACCTGGGAAGGTATTAGCACCCAGATTGTCCGTCGTACTCGACGGGATCCACGCTTAAAAGATTTGTGTTTTAAAGGGGTAGTGTCAGTGCAATTTGTGTATCAAAGCTGGAAAGAATGCAAGTGTCAGTGTAAAAGAAGTGTGAAGTGTATAAGTGAAGTGTCAGTGTAAGAAAAAAAAGAGTATGCTCAAGATTATGAGGCTTAAAGAATAATTGCTGGAAGAAGGGGGAATATATAGGGACTTTTGTTCGATAACTGTTAAGTTATGCCTACGTATCCTCTCGTGCAATGAGGAAGTCAGAACACCGTAGTTCGACCCAAAGAGACAGAAAGGTAAATTGACCTGTGAACTGCTTACTTGTCTATGCTCAAGTGTATGACCTGTCTGGCTCAGGTGCAAACTGTCTTGCATTAGACGGAAGAAGCAAGTTCTCGTTTGTGAATGAATGAGGTGAGAAAAGAATCCTGAAGGAGACGATTATTGTTTGTTTTTGTTTTTTCAGTCTTTTATTTCTTTTGAAAGTTTGTCATAAGTTAATGAGCTTAAGCCTAAACCAATGGGTTAGTAAACTCATCACATCCTCCCTCTGATTAGGGGTAATAAGAATACCTTAAGTGTGGAGTCAGTATCTCACACTTAATCACCATGGTGTAAGATTAAGATCCTTAACCTACTTGTGATTAGTTAGATGCTTTTATTGTTTTTGTTTAGTGTTAAGTAATGAGTTTAAGCCATAATCAGGGATTAAACAGACTCATTACACCATCCTAATAGAAGGATAATAGATGAGAATGTTTAAGCTGAGGAAGACTCCTCAACTTAATCCATGATTAGGGATTAACCTCATGACAAAACAAAGCCTTTATTAAGTGGATTTTAGTTAATGATAAGAATGAAGAAATGAGTTTTATGTTTTGTAAGACAACATGAGGGGGACTTGTCCATTAACACCAGGGTTAGTCCTTCTTAACCAATTAAGGAAGAATTAGAACCCTAATGCAAGGCCCAAGTTACAAGCTTGATGTCTTGATGATTATTAAGTGAATTGATTAAAGGATTTAAACACATTAAGGGTTTAACACTTAGGATTAAAGTTATACACTCCATCCTAATAGAAGGATGCAGGCATAAGCTTAATCATAAAGCCTTAAAGCCTTTAGGGTTTAGTCCCTGATTATGAGATGAGAAGAAAAGACTCAAAGAGACACAAAGGTAAAAGCTAAGTGGGTGACTAATCAAACCCTAATTGTTGTCATGCTTGGAGATCCTAGGGTTAATGAAGTTTGCAAGAGAGAAAGAATCTTCAAAGAACCACCAAGGAGAGAAGCAGATGAGAGGAGCAAAGAGAAGCAAAACAACTTGCTTCACTTAAGAAGACAAGTTGCTTGAAGAAAGAAAGTAAGATGAACAAGAGTGAGCAAGATCAATCCAATACACATACAAAAATGTAGCAATGATGCATAAGAGAGATGAAAAGAGATTGTGAGAAGTGAAGGCAAATTCACTTCTCAATGCAACTTACCACCTGAAAAGTTAGTAAAGAAATGAAATGCAATGCAAAATGAGATGAAATGTGATGATGCAAAACAAAACCAGGAGCATGATCATGAAGTTAATGATGCTAAGAGATTGTATAAACATGAGGCAAGGCATTAGAATGATCATACAAACATATGGATGCAAGAGAAGCATGTTTTGAACCATGGATGTACATGAAAAGTTATGAAATGTAATGGACATATAACATGGCAAATGTGAGATGTAATGATCAAACATGATTCTAATATGTCTTAAGATGTATTATGAATCAAATGGATGCATAAAATGTCATGGCAAGTCATGGTATGCAAGCAAATGGAAGATGGATGCAAAGGAAGGCATAAATTAGGGTTTATGATCAATACACAAAGCAAAATCCAAAACCAGAAGCAAATGACATGATAAAAATTTGAAAATGCAATCAAAGGAACCCTAAACCTATACAAACTCACTTCCCAAAGGAGGGGATCCAACTCTTAACCTAGTGAGAGTTATGAATTTTCTAAGATTGCTAGGGTTTTAAGGTACCTTGTCAAGAAAAATGAAAAACAAATTGAAAATGCATGATCAATTCAAGCCAATTTTATCCTATAAACTACATGTTATGCAAGATGCAATGCAAAAAGAATCATTGTCCAACTCTCAATGGTTAGGCAGAAATGAATTTTTGAAGTTTGAAACAAAATATTGCCTTGAAATGAAATTAATTCCAAAGAAAATTATCAAAAGGCATCAAGAACCAAAAAGAAATTTGGTTTGAGAGTGGGACAATGTTTCTAAATGTTTTCAAATGCTATGTGAATTTTTTTGTGATTTTTAAATACCTAAAAGTATTTTTAATTAATTAATTTCCATTAATTAATTAAAAATAAACATTTAAATGATTTAAAAATAATTTTTAATGCAAAAAATAAAAATAAAAATATTCTTGTGTTCTGAAAAATAATGAAAACCTTGACAAAAATTTTCATAATTTTTAAACATTTTTTGCTATTTTAAATTAAATGTGAAAGATAAAACAATTTAAATGAAATAATAAATAAAAGAAAATGAAAGTATGCGCAAGGGATGGCCAGGATTTGATCTGGGCTTGGACTGGTTGACTGCGCGCCAGATCCAAGGGCCCAGATTCAAATCTGGCTAAAATGGTTTATGAATTAATTAAACTGAATTTTTATTAATTAATCAAGGTTAGGGTTTCTAATGATGCATCCTGGCCGCACATTCACGCGCGAGTCAACCAAGGTCAAACCAATCTACGCTCCACATTCAAACTCTCATTAATGATGTAATTAGGGCTTAATGAGTTTCAGGTGGCCGAAGAAGACTTCCGGTCGTCTTCTCTGGCGAGACCTCCAACCTAACTCTCTCAAAACCTCACTAAATCATGCCAAAACCTCCAGATCAACTCAACTAAACAGCCTAAACAACAATCCAGCAACAAAATTCATTACTTTTTCATGAATCATGAAGAACAAACAGAAATCAAATTTACGGGCAAAGTTTCAGACAAACAATACATCCTCATTTCTACATCATTTTCAAAAATTCAAAGCTCATTGCATTCAGGGAAGCATGTAGATCATTTTATAAATAAGAAATAAGAGTTCTGGAAAAATGAATTTCCATGGCTACCTGAATCGAAGCTTTCAACCCAAGAGCTTCTGGACAGTTCCTTGCTTCCAATCAACTCCACTGACCTCCCTCAAGTGTTTGCAAAGCTTATCTGGAGTTTATTTGGGCTAGTTTGAGAGATTGCTTGAGTTCTGTTCAAAGAGGGGAAGGAATCGTATTTGGTTTATGTGAGGTTTCAGGGATGAGTGAGGGCAGGGAAATGATCAGTGAGGCATGCTGAGATGTTTTGTGAAGTTTGTTTTTGTGTTTGATGCTTGTGTTGTGTGATTCGAAGCAAAATGCATAAGGGGAGGTTTTTGGGAATGCTGGCTTGTGTGTGTATTCAGGCCCCAAGATCCTATGAAATGGCTTGCTTTTGGTGTGTTTGTAAAGTCTTGGTTGGTCAGAATAGTTGTTGTGTCACTGTGGGATTGGTATGGGGATTTTTGCAAAAAGTTAAGTCTAGGTGTACTTGAGGTATGGGCAAGTGTGAGGTTGTGATAGGGGCATGGTTGAGTTCAGCAGAGATCATGGAGTTCATATGGATCAGATTCTATGAGTTATAACAAGTAGAGGCATGGCTTCATGAGTTTTTGCAAGTTGGTACATGTTTGCCCCCTTTGGAAATTCATGAAGTTCAAGGCACCAAAATGCAATATTCTTGGGACAATTCTGACTTTTAGAAGTCACATGATCATGTTGTGAAGAGTTTGTGCACATTTGAAGTCTTTAGAATGCTTGATCATACCATTTTGCAAAATGCCTCTTTGGTACAAAACTTGAATTTATGTGATTTTTCCCAACTTTGGCAAGCCATAACTTTTGATCCAAAATGAATTAGGACAAGTTCTTGTACTTTTTGAAAAGGGAATGATCCATTCTACAACTTTCATGACCAAAGTTTTCTCATTTGAAGCATTTTTGAATCAAAAAGCAAGGGTTGAAAAAGTTTCCCAAAATGGCAAGTTTCCATTACAAGTCATTTTCCCAAAAAGTCAACTTTGCAAATGGCTTGAAATGCTTCAATTTTGTGAACTTCCAACATCTTCTATGATCAAATAAAGATCATACATAATCGAAATGATGATGAACACCCTTTGGTTGGGTCATTGGGGGCCTCAGATGCCCTGATTTTGCACTGACTTGCTCAAAAAGTCAACTCTTGATTAGATGCCTTCCCCATGGAATTTCTTCATGAAAATTGATATTCATGATCCCTATTCCATATAGAGACCAATAGAAACAAGAATGACCAAAAAAATGGAGTTATGGCCTTTGAAACCAAAACCCTAATTCTAGGTCATCTGTGCAGTTAAGCCTGGCTCTGCTTCCATGCCATTCTCAGTTCTTGTGAATTTTTGACTTCTTTGATCTTTAGAGGATATAATATAATGATTGAACATACATGGACCCCTTTGAAGTGTTTGAAGACCTTTGGAGTGGCTCAAATGGCTCTTGGATTGATCAGATCACAAACCCTAGATGCAGATGACTTAGAAGCAATGCAGTGAATCAAAAATGTGGTATGAGATGCTATGGTTGAGTTTGTGCATATGAGAAGATCACAAGCCATGGTGTGAATGGGTGAGGGCAAATTTGGGGTGTTTACACATTTTTCTTGCATTTGAGCTTTTCCCTTCAAATCTTCTCATACAGCCACACATTTCCAAAAATAACCATAGATCCTTGATCCTTGAGCTCTGCTGATCATGAATCCACCATTACTTTGAGTTTTTGAGCAAGTTCTATACCAATGCAAGTTCAGAGCAAAAGCATTCGGGTTGCTAGATCCCAACTTGTTGGATTCGATTTGGCTTATGTGTGTTGGATTAATGTGATTTGATGTTAGATTCATGATGTACATAGCCTGAGCTTCATATTGATGTATGATTTATGCGTTTTAGTTGAGGTTGAGGCTTCTGCAACTTTTGGTTGGCCAGAGAAGGTGACCGACGCTTCTCCGGCCGATAGGGTTTATAATTAGGGTTTTGGATTTCCACTTTTGATCCTGGCCGTTGGATCCAGATTAATTAGTTCAATTTTGTTTTATTATTTTAATTAATTAGGTTTATATTAATTTTAAAACAGGACCATCAGATTTCATTTAATTAATAAGTTGAAATGTGGTGCGTTGGATCTGATTACCTCCAAGTCTTGCTGACTTCACACACAAACCCTTGGATCTGATTAATTCTTTCCATAGCCCTTGGATTTGCGTACTTTTGTGGTTTTGATTGACTGAGTGCCTCTTGGGCCTTCTTTATTATTCACACCCCCTCCTTTTCTCAGCCCATCATGTTTGAACTGAAACTCCTTGCTATTTGCACCCCTGGCCCATTTCCTTCTTTTTATTTTTTATTTTTTTTTATTCCAGTTAGCTTTTCAATTAATTAAAATAGTAGAATGTTCTTAAAAATTCCAAATTAATTCTTGACTAATCCTTTTAATTTTCTTTAATTTTTGATATTTTTATTTTCCATTTATTTTCATTTTCCATGCAGGAATTAATTTCTTCTTTTATTAATTGTTTTTAATTCTTTTTTAAATACATGCTTACTTGTAGAATTTATATCTTGAGTATCAATTTGATTTTTGAGTTGGTTCTTTTTGCATTTGATTCACATTGAAATGTGGTTTATTGGTGATTTTTCTTCTGATTTTTAGAAGTTTGCTTGATTATTTTTGATCCCTAACTTGTGTGTGAAGTTTCATAACCCTAGTCCATGTTTAGGCACCCCTTTGACCCATTTAGCTTTTGATTTTGATCCTATTCTTTTGGCATGTTAATATTAGGTGTTTGAAGATCCTTTATGATAATTTGTGGAATTTTTGGATGAGTTCTTGACTTAATATGAATTTTATTGTTTGCTTCTCTCTTGTTGCATTCTTTTTGGTCATATACTTAATCCTTAGGCTAGGAGGGCACCTGTGCCAACTCCCTTAGGTTGTTTAGAGCCCTTTTAAGATGAGGATATCCCCCTGGTCTTTTCTTGAGGTGTGTGCTTTGGGAAGTTTTGTGTTTGCTTGTCTTTGGAGTTCATTCACTTATGTACATGTTCACTTCACTTCTTATGATTATATGTCTCTCATGTTGGCAATGTTTAGGTTTGTATGTTTCTCTTCTTAATATCTTGTGATGCTTAGGAACATTCTTGACATGTTAGGGTTCTGGTCTTGAAGTGTGTGATGTTTGTTTGCTTTGTATGCTTTGTGTTATCTCATAATTGTTTTGTTTTGTCATGGTAATTTGTAATGGTTTATGTTGAACTGTTTGATCCACTTCTCATTTTGTGTTGTGTGTTTGATCTTGACACTTGTGATTGAAGTTTCAATTCTGGTTGTGATGTCTTGGCTTGATCTTATGCCCATCTTGTGTTTCATTTGGTCTTATTTGCTTTTGTCATGTTACTTGTTTATGCTTTTAACTATTTCAGGGGCTTTGGTAAGTGAGAGGTGTGGATGAGATTCCCACATCTCCAACTCTTTTCTCCTCTCCTTTCATTATGCTTTCTTATTTGTGTTTGATGTGCTTAGGCCATCATTTCTATCTTTTTCCCTTCTTTTTTCTCCTCCTTCCTTCCTTATCTCTTCCTTCTTTGGGATAGTAAACCACACTAATCTTAGGAATCCCTTGCATGTTAACATTAGGATTTGTTAGTCCCCCATTAGATTTTTACCTTTAAGATCTTTGGTTCTCTTCTCTTCCCATCTCAAACAAAAAAACATAAAAAAGCATTTAACAAGGATTGAAGTGGTCTCCTGTGCAATAGCCTTATTCCATGAGGCACTTGTAGTTTTCCCATCTTGGGATAGTACAAGCTTGTCTGTCATGATGCACAAGTCTGATCATGGGACCATCTTCATCAAGAAAATCATAAAACACACTTCTTCATTTCAATTACAAAAACACTTAATAAATTCAATGAGTTAGTGAGCTTAGGCCCTAATCTCTGGAACCAAGTTTTGGGGATCTTCTCCTTACTTGAGTGTGCTTGTTCTATTATTCCATCTTGGAATGTAGTAGCAAGTACACATTCCATGGAAAAGAGCTTGAGTTCACTTCCTTGTGCCACACCAATAAAAGCTCATAAAAAACACAAACAAACAATAAGCGTCTCTCCTTCGGGACTTCTTTTCTTATCCCAATCACTCCTTACGTACGAACTTGCTCCTACTTGTCATTTTGCAAGACAGTAACGCACTCGTCGTCCGAGCCTGCAACACCTGAGCATTGACATAGGCAGTTCAAGCCTTAAGACAGAAGCAATATTTTCCACCCCTAGTTAGGGAAACTACGGCGACTCTGATCCTCATTGTCCAAATGAGGTACGTAGGCAGCGGGGTAGGGCCCGTTCGAGCACAATCTTTATTTTCCCTACATTTTTCCTTTTCATTTCTTTTTTAGTTCCCTTTTATTTTCTTTGTATCCAGTTCAGATCATTTTCTTTGCACTTTCATCTCTTCACCCTTTGAAACAGATTTCTTTGCAAGCGTGGATCCCGTCGGGTACGACGGACGATCTGGGTGCCAATACCTTCCCAGGTCGTAACCGACTCCCGAACTCAGACTCTTTGGTTCGCATGACCCGTGTCCTTCCCTTTCTTTTCTCCTGATTTGTGCTGCATTACCATTCCCATTCCTTCGGGATAAAAATGCCTGGCTGGCAACTCTACCTCTTTCCGCGCCACTTTCGGGTTTGTACCAGGATGGAAATCCGGGGAGCGACAGCTGGCGACTCTGCTGGGGACCGAACCCAGAATCTCTGGTTCCCTTGAGAGTCTCTCCTAGCGCTTGCGTGTTTTTGTTTCTTTGGGTGTTGATTGTTTGCTGTTGTGTTTTTTATTTACTGTCATTTATTTACAGCTTTATTTACAGTTTTCAGTATTTTATTTTCATGCATCATATATGTACTGGACTGTCTGGACTGGGTTTTTTCTGTTTGGTGGGACTTGGGTGATACTGTTACTGTGAGATGAGCACATTACCAAGGCTCGAGAGAACCTTAGGACTTAGAGTGGTTCCACTTTGGCCTCATGAGATCTTGTCATGGGGGTAGTAGTGAGTTCCACGCCCAAATTTGCGACCATCTTGGAAATGTCTTGATTTGGGGATCTTCCTCTTTCATTTCATAACCTTGATAGTTATGTGCAGCTGGGGACCGATCATTGAGAACCTTGTGGAAACATCCCTCTCTAGTGGTGATAGTGGCAGACCACATTGTGTGGCAAACCCATTCGCACCCGAGGGCCCACCCGGAACTCACATAGGATGACCTTGTTTTCTCGGACTCAGCTGAGGCCTCCCTGAGTAGTACATAATGCCAAACCGATTCCCTGATTTGGTCTTGCACCATTTCTCGGAAATGGTGAACGTATTATTGCTATTCGGCTTTGAGAGTTCGTGATATTTGACCTGGAGCACACCCGTAAGAATTGGGAGGGGTTTACAGGTTTGCAGGAACCCTTGACTTCCACATATCCTCATTATCAGTATGTTCTCTATTGTGGTTTGGTTACTATGGTTCTGGATTTCTTGATCTTTTGGTTCTGAGGGTTCCTATCAGATGGTTCTGGTTCAGAGAATCTTGGTTTTCAGTCACTTGGGGTCCTAAATATCCAGTATCCAAATGGTTCCAGATTGATCATATGCCTGCATTGCATTTGCATCGCATCATACTCGCATTAACTATTCGTGTTTCCATTCTTAGGTTTTTTGTTTAGCACCAATTCTGGTAGTTGTAAGTTTTCCAGATGGCAGAAGTTAAGAAAATTACAAGAAAGAGAAATGTCCATTACACTTTCCTTCAACCAGAAGTCAAGAGTGTCCAGAGACTAGCAGGGCTGATGAATGATCAATTTTTAGGGAACTTCAGAAAGAGGTATGGTTAGATTTTGAAGTATGTGGATAAACCTATTGCAGACCAGAAGGATAGCTTGCACACTTTGCTTCAGTTCTATGATCCCTTGTTGCGGTGTTTTGTGTTTCAAGATTATATCTTGGCTCCTACCTTTGAGGAGATTTCTAGTATTTTGGGTATTCCTGTCAGAGATACTTTGCCTTACTATGGATCAGAGATAGTTCTCAAGGAAGAAGACATATCCAGAGTCTGTCGTATACCAGCTGCTAAGGTCAAGAAAGCCTTACAGGTTAGTGAGGGTAGAGGACTTCCCTGGGATGTTCTTATACCAGAAGCTGAAGGGTATGCTAAAGAGAGTAAGTGGGGAGATTTTTGTGTTGTGGTGGCCCTAATGGTATATGGATCTAGTCTTTTCCCAAGAGAAAAGGAGTTTGTGAGTTTGGAGGTGATTTCCATTTTTGCCAAAGGTAACCCTGTACCAACCTTGTTGGGAGATTACTACTACAATGTTCATTACCGGAATGAGAAAGGCAGAGGTGGACCAGTAGGTTGTTGTGCTCCATTATTTGCTGATTGGTTTGCTAAGTAATTACTAAAGTCAGGCCCTTTCAAGGAGATGAGAGATGAATGGAGGTGGTCCAGGAGGCTAATGGGACTAACTTCTGAGGATATAGCTTGGGGTTATAACAAGGATTTGTTAGGAAAGGAGTTACTGGTTAGTTGTGGGAGTTTTGCTAATGTGCCTTTGCTAGGGAGAAAGGGTGTGATCAGTTACAATCCAGTTCTAGCCAGGAAACAATTTGGCTATCCTCTGAGGGATCCACCAAGTATTGAAGAAATAGCCAAGTCTCTGTACTTTTCTACGGAGGGAAACAAAGAGTTAGTCATACAAGCATCTCAGGCTTGGGCTCACAGGGTGAAGAAAGGTAAGAAGGATTTTGGGAGGGTGGATCCCAAGACATATCCTCCTTTTGCTACATGGTTGCAGAAGCGCGTAGAGGAATTGCTTATGCCATTTTCAGTGGAAGCTCCATTGTATCCCAAAGAAGTTCCATGTCAGAAAACTGTTTCTCTTGAAGAGTTTAAGAAGTTGGAAGCTCAGTTGCACGAGGTCCGGGTGTAGAATGCTGAAATGGTTAACTTGTATAACCTTGCCAATCGTGCTAAGAATAAAGTAGAGGGAAAACTACAGAGGATGCAGGTCACTTTAGAAGCTAAAGAAAAGGATTTTGCTGGGAGAGAAGCTCATTTTCAAAGATTGGGTCTAATGTAATCAAAAAGAGAAGCAAAGCGTAAGAAGACTTTGAAGACTCTTAAAGAAGCTCGCTAGTCCATTGCTTGGTTGCAGGGCCAAAGGGAACAAGAGCAGAAGAAGTACAAAGAAAAGGAAGAGTTTTTCGAGGTACATATGGCCTTCAAGAAAGAAGAAGTAGAACAAGTTCACAAAATACAAAGGGAGAAGACTCAACAATTGGTACAGAGCCAGATGGCCTTGGAGGAGGCAATGAAAGAGATTGCAGAGCTTAAGCTGAGAGCAGGCGTGAAGAAGAACCAGACAGAGGTGATGGCTACAGAAGAAGAGCCTGGGTCTTTCTCTTAGCTTAGAGTTTTAGTTTATTGTTGTCTAGACTACCTACAGGTTTGTTGTAGGAGTTTTTGCTTTATCTTTTTGTTCATGTATTGACTTGTAACCCTCTGGGGATTTTGTTTGTGCTCTGACTTTGTCTGCCAATGGGTTATCCATGATATGAAATGTTAAGTTCCATTTACCATTTTTGAACACGTAAAGCTTGTTTGTTTGAAGCTGCTAGGATCTGAACACTCTTCAAAAGGAGAGTTTAAAAACTAATGCTCAAAGGGGTTATATGGAGCATTGTTTGTAAAGAAATACCAGAACTAGGGCATATAAATGCATGAACCTGGAAACATGAATAGTTACATTGCATGCATATAATATGTTTGCTGTTTTGCAGGTAGTTCATCAGTTTTCTAACGTTTATGTCATTTCAGGCACTATAGCTCCCAGGAAGGTTTGAGAACAGGCAACAGTGCACAGATACCCTATGAAGGTAAACAGAGAAAGAGTGATGGATCAGATGCAAGCATATCTGGCTGACTTAACGACAAGAATGGATAACTTCATATCCCTCATGGCTGGGATGGGTCAAACTCAAGAGCGTCTGCGTGAAATGGTGGAAAACAATCAGGCCAGGAACAATGGGACAGCAGATGGAGGTAATCGCAATGGGGTTGGCGCCTGTCACGTAGAAATCCATGTGGTGCAACCAGGGGTTACTATTGTCAATGATGGAGTGAATAATGTACAGATGGATGGGCAGGATGAACAGTTCACTTTGCTGGATGAGGCAGAAGGCCAAGGAATTGACATGAACAGAAGGTTCGAAGAGATGACTGAGCAGATTCGTGCCATTCAATCTCAGAGTTCTCTGGGGTTTGATATCACTGACTTGGGCTTGGTGCCAGGGGTTAGAATTCCCTACAAGTTCAAGGTTCCTACTTTCGATAAGTACAACGACACGGCATGCCCAAAAACTCATCTCCAGTCTTTTGTAGGAAGAATTGCTGCACATACAGATGATGAGAAGCCGTGGATGTATTACTTCCAAAATAGCCTTGTGGGAGCCTCCTTGGAGTGGTACATGAAGCTGAGCAGGGTTAAGATTCGAAGTTGGAAGGATTTAGCTGAGGCATTTATGAAACAGTATCAGTACAATTTGGATATGGCTCCAAATCGTACTCAGTTGCAGACCATGTCTCAAAATGCTAAAGAAGAGTTCAAGGAGTACGCTCAGAGGTGGCGTCAACTTGCTGCTAGAGTACAACCTCCCTTGTTGGAAAATGAAATGGAGGACATGTTCATGGGAACACTACAGGGTGTGTTTATTGAGAGGCTGGTGTCTTGTTCAGCAACAAAGTTCAATGACATTGTGATAGCGGGTTGAAACTCTTTTGAATATGGGGAAGATTCAAGACACCGGTGCAGGTAGCTCAAGCGGTGTGAGAAAAGCTTTTAATGGACCTCCAAGAAGAAGAGAGGGAGAAACTAATGTTGTGTACGACCGAGGCAGGGGCCGAGGATACAGAGGATCCTATGAGCAAGTTGCAGTTGTCACTATTCCATCAAGTCCTATGCAACAAGCTCAACCACAACAGTAATAACAACAACAACCACAACGTAATAACTATCAGCAAAGACCCTATCAGCAGAGACAAGCTCGTCCAGCTAATAGGGTGCTTGAAGCCATCCCGATGACGTACACGACACTACTTCAAAGGTTGTTAGATTTGAACTTGGTTCAATTGAGGACAATAGCACCACCTCCACCTGGAGAGCTTCCAGTGGGGTATGATGCTAACACAAGATGCGCATTTCACTCGGGAGCTCCCGGGAACTCAACAGAGAAGTGCAGGACATTGTAGCATAAGGTTCAAGACTTGATTGATTCAAAGGCGATTAACTTCGCACCACCTCCTAATGTTACATCAAACCCCATTCCAAACCATGGAGGGTCCAGTATAATTGTTGTTGACGGTGGTGAGAGGTTAAACTTGATTTTGAATGTGGAAGAAGTGAAGACTTCATTGCTGGTGGTGAAAGACAGATTGTTGAAAGGGCAGGTATTCCCAGGGTGTGGTTATGACTGTGAGGGGTGTTTGAGTTCAGTTAATGGCTGTGAGGACTTGAAGGATGGGTTACAATATTTGATTGACGAGGGGTCGCTACTGTTTGATAGGGTTGATGATAGAAGCAATTGTGTGTCTACCATAACAATTTACTTTGATCCTGCTGAAGTTCCTGTCCGGAGAGAGCCCGTGACTATCTATGTTCCAGAGGTTAGTCCTGTTACCATTACTGTTCCAGGACCAGTTCCTTATGCTAATGATAAGGCCATCCGGTGGCATTATGGCTCGGATGTGTACGTAGAAGGTCAGAAGGTGGAAAGTAAAGTAGTGACAATTGACCCGACTGTGGTGAATGTCGGAGGAGTCAGTGTGTAGATGTTAAGAATTGGCAGAATTTTTGACAAACAAGAAGCTATGAACTTAGTTCAGGATGTCACACCAGATATTGTGACATTAACAAACAAAGTAAAAGTTATGAACTTAGTTCAGAACATCAGGATGTCACACCAGATGTTGTGACATCACAAACCTGCTATCTGACTTAAATGATGCGTAACAGAAGTGATTAAATTCAGGAGAAAATATCTGGAATTAATTGTAAAAAGATAAGCACTCCAAGGCGCATCTTTAGGAAGCTTAGTTATCTGGTTCCAGTGTAACAGAATAACTAACTCACCTTGATTCAAGGAGAAAACAAACTAACTCAACCTAATTCAAGGAGATGACTGTGGGATTTATCAAAGTCTGGATAATTTGCAAAAAGCCCACAAACCAAGCATCTATTTAAGGAACTGAAACACTCAAGAAAATATCACGAATTTTAGAAGACTGTCAAGGGTGTTTGTGAAGCTAGCAGGTTTTAATTATTTGTTAGTCACTTTATGAGCTTTTATGAAATAAGTGAATTGTGTCTTGATTGAAACTTTTAAGTAAGATCAAGCTGGTGTGTCTGAAGTGTGACTTCAATTTTATTAAGCATTGTAAAGATCACTGTGTGATTGAGGGGGAGTGAGTAGGTACTCATATCTAAGTAGAGTCTTAGGTAGAAATTGCCTTGGGTAGATATTAAGTGAAGGATTAAACTGATTGGTTTAACTCCATAATTAATATTACTTATATTGGATTTCCTTCCTGGCTTGGTAGCCCCCAGATGTAAGTGTGGAGATACACTGAACTGGGTTAACAATTTCCTGTGTCATTTAATTTACTAGCTCATTAATTTTTGTTTAGGATTACAGTGTCTAAACATCTGGTTCGACATCACATATCTGATCCCAGAATTTCAATTGGCATCAGAGCAGGCACCCTGCCTGTATATCTGGGTGAGATCTAGGGACTGCAACTTTTGGGAACATGGACAGAGATGTAGGATCTGTGAATCGACCACCTATCTTGGATGGATCCAACTATGATTACTGGAAGCCAAGAATGGTAGCATTCTTGAAATCTCTTGATAGTAGGGCTTGGAAAGCAGTTAACAAAGGATGGGAGCACCCTGTCAGAGACAATAAGGATGGGACAAAAGTGATGAAGCCTGAAGAAGAGTGGAGAAAGGAGGAAGAAGAGTCAGCACTTGGAAATTCCAAATCCTTAAATGCCCTATTCAATGGCATTGACAGGAACATATTTAGGCTTGTGCATCACTGTGAGCTAGCCAAGGATGTTTGGGACACTCTCAAAACTAATCATGAAGGAACATCAAAGGTGAAGATGTCAAGACTTCAACTTCTCACCACCAAGTTTGAGAACTTGAGGATGAAGGAAGATGAGACCATTCATGAGTTTTACATGAACATCCTGGAGATTTCTAATACTTCTGGTGCCTTGGGAGAGAAGATGAGTGATGAAAAGTGTAAAGACCCCAAATTTTCCCTCACTCATTTCACACCATGTCTTGTGACTCTTTTCATTTGCATAAGCTCAATCATATCACATTATATAGCAGTTTTGCTTCACTGCATTGATTCAAAGTCATCTGCATCTAGGGTTTGTGATTTGAGCCATCCCTGAGCCATTTGAGCCACTCCAAAGGTCATCAATCACTTCAAAGGGGTCCATGTATGTTCTAGCATCATATTATATCCTCTCAAGATCAAAGAAGTCAAAGAATCACAAGAACTGAGAAAGGCATGGAAGCAGAACCAGGTTTAACTGCATAGATGACCTGAAATTAGGGTTTTGGATTCAGAGGCCATAACTCCAAATTTTTTGGTCATTCTTGTTTCTATTGGTCTCTATATGTTATGAGGATCAGGCATATCAATTTTCATGAAGAAATTCAATGGGGAAGGCATCTGATCACAATATGACTTCTTGAGCAAGTCAGTGCAAAATCAGGGCATCTGAGGCCCCCAGTGACACAACCAAAGGGCATTCTCCATCATTTTGATTGTGTATGATCTTTATTTGATCATGGAAGATGTTAGAAGTTCACAAAATTGAAGAATTTCAAGCCATTTGCAAAGTTGCTTTTTTTTGGAAAGTGACTTATAATGTAAACTTGCTATTTTGGGAAAGTTTTTCAACCTCCTCAAATTGATTCAAAAATGTTTCAAATGAGAAAACTTTGGTCATGAAAGTTGTAGAATGGATCCTCCCATTTTCAAAAAGTACAAGAACTCATTCTAATTCATTTTGGATCAAAAGTTATGGCTTGTCAAAGTTGGCAAAAATCACTTAATTTTCACTTTTGTACCAAAGAGGGAAAGTTGCAAAACCTCATACCAAGGCAAAATGTGACTTCAAATGGACTTCTATGCATTACACAAACATAAACCATGGCCTAAAATTCAGAATGCACCAAAGAATCTCCAAGTTTCATGACTTATGCTTCAAGAAATCACAAAGGGGCCAAACTTGTACCAATTTGCAAAAGCTCATGTAACCATGCCTCTACTTGTTACAGTCCCCAAAATCTGATCCATAGGCATTCCATGATCTCAGCTGAACCAAGCCATGCCCTTATCTCAGCCTCACACTTGCCCATACCTCAAGTACAAGTCAAGTTGACATTTTGGCAACTTGCCCATACCAATCACCACAGGCCACCAACAACTCTCTGACCTATCCATACTTGATACATAGGCCAAATGGAACTCAACACACCACACAACACAGCCTGAGCCCTCCCACAAGTCAACATTCTCAAAAATCCCCCTTTGTGCATTTTCTTTCGAAACTCAATACACAAGCCACAAACCTCAAAACAAACTTCATAGGATCACTCACCATGACCCTCTGATCATTTCCCAACCATCATTTGATCTTGAAACCCTCCCAAACAGAAATACGATTTCTCACTCCCCTTGAACAGAACTTCATCAATCTCTTAAACCAGCCATAAGAAATTCCAAACAAGCATTGCAAACTTCTCAGGGGGTTCATTAAAGGCATCTTGGACCAAAGAAGCAGCCAGAAAGCTCCAAAGATCAAAGTTCCAGTTCAGGTGAGCTTAAGAACATTTTTTCCAGAAACACATTTTTAAGTTACTAATTGATTCTCCATGATTCACTGATAATGCTGATGTGTGTGGTTTTGAAAATAGTCAAGTATTAAGCATGTATGAGCTCTCTGAAATTTTTTGACCTAAAATTAATTTGCTTCGATTCAGCTTGAATAGGTGAAATAAATTTGTTTTAGTGAGTGATTCTTGTTGAGTGATGCATGGGGATGGATTCTGGGCAGAAAGATTAGGTTTTAGAAGCTTGGGGAGAGAGATAGCAAAATCTCAGGGGAGATGTGGCCGGAGAAGATGACTGGAGGTCATTTCCGGCCACATGAAGGTCATTAGTGCATTAATTGTGATTAGGGCTCAGTTTGAATGAGAGCCATAGATTCTGTTGACTTGGGTTGACCCGCGCGTGAATGAGTGGCCCAGATCTCTCATTAAAACCCTAATCATATTTTATTAAATTAATTAATTAGGTTTAATTTAATTTGGTCAGTTTGAATTACAGCAACAGGATCTGGCGCCAGTCAATTCGCGCGCTATCCATTTGAATGCCAGCCATTAGATTTGCATACTTTCCATTTTATTTAATTTTATTTTCATTTTCATTGCATTTATTTATACAAATTATTAAAAATAGTAAAACATATTTAAAAATTCTAAAAATTTTTGTCAAGCATTTTATTAATTTTCAGAACCCAAAAATATTTTTATTTTTATTTTTTGCATTAAAAATTATTTTTAAATCATTTAAATGTTTATTTTTAATTAGTTAATGAAAATTAATTAATTAAAAATGCATTTAGGTATTTAAAAATCACAAAAATATTCACATTGCATTTCAAGACATTTAGAAACATTATCAAACTCTCAAAATAAATTTCTTTTTGGTTCTTGATGCATTTTGACAATTTTCATTGGAATTAAATTCTTTTAAAGACAATATTTTTGTTCAAACTTGGAAAAATCCATTCTGCCTAACCATTGAGAGTTTGATGATGGTTCTTCTTGCATTGCATCTTTCATAGCATGTAGTTTCTAGGTTAAAATTGGTTTGAGTTTATCTTCCATTTTCAATTTGTTTTGCATTTTTCATGGTAAGGTACCTTGAAACCCTAGTTGACTTAGAGAAATCATAACTTCCATTAGGCTTAGATTTAGGTCTCCTCCTTTGGGCAGTGAACTTGTGTAGGGTTAGGGTTCCTTTGATCCCATTTTCAATTTTTTGTCATGAACTTTGCTTCTGATTTTGAATTTTTGTGTTACATGTTATGCATAAACCCCAATTCTTGCCTTCCTTTGCATCCATTTCTCATTTGCTTGCATTTAAGAACTTGTCATGACATTTTGTGCATCCACATGATTCATAAGACATCTTAGGACATATTAGAATCATGATTGATCATTGCATCATTCCTTTGCAATGTTATATGTTCATTTCATTTCATAAAAATTCATGAATCTTTATGGTTCAAATATGCCTCATTTGCATCCTTATGCTTGTATGATTATTCTCATATCTTTCCATGTGTTTGAATCATCCCTTAGCATCATTGAAATCATGTTTATGCTTCTTACTTTAGTTTGCATCATGACATTTCATCTCATTTTCATTGCATTTCATTTCTTTTGCTAACTTTTCAGGTGGTAAGTTGTTTTGAGAAGTGAATTTTCCTTCACTTCTCACAATCTCTTTTCATCTCTCTTGCATCATTGCTGCATTTTATCTTGTGTATTGGAGTGGGCTTGCTCATTCATGTTCATCTCTTACTTTCTTCCTTCAAGCAACTTGTCTTCTTAAGTGAAGCAAGTTGTCTTGTTTCTCTCTGTTTCTTTCTCCTTTCATCTGTTTCTCTCCTTGGTGGATCTTTGAAGATTCTTTCTCTCTTAAGCCTCACAAACCCTAGGATCTCCAAGTATGATAACAATTAGGGCTTGATTAGTTCCCCATTTAGTTTTGCTTTTGTGTCATCTTTGAGTCTTCTCTCCTCATCTCATAATCAAGGACTAAACCCTAAAGGTTTTAAGGCTTTGTGATTAAGCTTATGCCTGCATCCTTCTATTAGGATGGAGTGTATAACTTTAATCCTAAGTGTCAAACCCTTAATGTTGTTTAAATCCTTTAATCAATTCACTTAATAATCATCAAGACATCAAGCTTGTAACTTGGGCCTTGCATTAGGGTTCTAATTCTTCCTTAATTGGTTAAGAAGGACTAACCCTAGTGTTAATGGACAAGTCCTCCTCAAGTTGTCTTATAAACCATAAAATCCACTTCTTAATTTTAACATTAACTAAAATCCATTCAATAAAGGCTTTGTTTTGTCATGAGGTTAATCCCTAATCATGGATTAAGTTGAGGAGCATTTCTCAGCTTAAATATTCTCATCTATTATCCTTCTATTAAGATGGTGTAATGGGTTCATTAAATCCTTGATTATGTCTTAAACTCATTACTTAACACTAAACAAAAACTCCAAAAACATCTAAATAATCACAAGTAGGTTAATGATCTTAATCCTACATCATGGTGATTAAGTGTGAGGTGTTTACTTCATACTTAAGGTATTCTCATTACCCCTAATCAGAGGGAGGATGTGATGAGCTTACTAACCCTTGGTTTAGGCTTAAGCTCATTAACTTATGACAAACCTCAAAAAGCAATAAAAGACTGAAAGCACAAAAACAAACAATAATCGTCTCCTCCGGGATTCTTTTCTCATCTCATTCACTCACAAACGAGAACTCGCTTCTTCCGTCTAATGCAAGACAGTTTGCACCTGAGCCAGACAGGTCATACACTTGAGCATAGACAAGTAAGCAGTTCACAAGTCAACTTATCTTTCAGTCTCTTTGGGTCGAACTACGGTGTTCTGACATCCTAATTGCACGAGAGGATACGTAGGCATAACTTAACAGTTATCGAACAAAAGTCTCTGTAGATTCCCCCTCCTTCCAGCATTATTCTTTTAGCCTCATTATCTTGAGCATTTCACTCCTGTTCCCACACTAACACTTCTCTTATACCCTTCACACTTCTCTTACACTGACACTTGCATTTTTTCCAGCTTTGATACACAGATTGCACTGACACTACCCCTTTAAAGCACAATTCTTTTAAGCGTGGATCCCGTCGAGTACGGCGGACAATCTGGGTGCTAATACCTTCCCAGGTTGTAACCAACCCCCTTTCTCAGTCTCTCTAGTTTGCAACCGTCTTATCCATATCTTTTCTAGGTTTATGCAGCATTACCTTTCCTTCGGGATAAAAATTCCTAGCTGGCGACTCTATTCTTTTCTTTCTCTTTCGCCGACCGTTCGCGTCTGTACCCATTCTGGCCTGGGTGTCATTTGGTGGGAGCGACAGCTTGGCGACTCTGCTGGGGACCCTTATACTATAACCAGGGCTTCTGGTTCTTTTAGTGGGTTCCTCCTAGCGCTTGTTTGATTTGTGTTTATTGGGGTGTTATGTGCTATGTATGTTTGTTCATTTGCTTTATTTACTGCTTTATGTACAATTATTTATTGCTTTCTTTACAGTTTTATACATCATACTGTCATACTGTCACCTGTTGGATCTGGTTTTCTATTTTGGTGGGTGGGGGTTTCATTGAGAATTTAAGGTCCTATGCCTGGGACCTGAGTGACACCTAGGCTAGAGTGGTTCATGTTCTTTCCCATTCCATTTTGGTCTGGTGCGGGAATATGAAACACTTCAGATGTGGGTTTCTTCTTGAGAACTCTGTGCTACAGATTTCCTGTAGTACTAGGGCTATCTGGGAAGCCTGCTAAGTCTGCATGACCTTTATTATGACCTTCAGAAGCTGAGGTGAATTAGAGGAGGATCTTTTATGGTTATTGTAAACACTGTACCTCCGAGTTAGAAGTGTTTACACTTCTCATAACTGATCCAAGTCTAAAGATCCTTGTTCTAGAACACTACATGTGAGGGGGTTGTGCTGTTTACATGTTTGCAGGTACCCTTGGCCACATAATACCCTGTTCTTGTTTTGTTTAAGAGTACCTCATTTTGGACAGTTCTTGTGATTTAACCCTGGACATGTGACTCTTTATTTGAGTCCCCTACCCTGGTTACTGGATTTCTGAACCTCCATCTGGACCTTCTGTGAACATACATGGACTTATATCAAGACAGATAATCAGATCCAGCTTGATCACAAACCCTTGCATATCATTTGCATACATCATCATTTGCATCATTTAACATTTGTTATTTGTTTTTCAGGGTATCCACATTATATCTGGCTTGGTTTTTACCCCTTCTTCTACATAGACCTCTGCTTCATCAGTTGTCTGCTTCAACTGTCTTCATCATCATCAGCATCAGCCTATCAGTGGCTCATCTCCAGTATCAATCTTGATTCTCATCAGCACTTGTCTTCAGCTCTTCATCAGCATTCATGGCTACTCCCAGGAAGAGCAACATATCATACCATTTCTTTGAGCTTGTGCTGACTAGCATCAGGCAGGTCCAGTCACTTATCACCCCTGACCACATCCCATTATTCAGAGAACATTATGGAGGTATCCTGGATATGGTTATGGACCTTGACCCTTCTCAGAGGAGCATGATCCACACATGCTTGCAGTTTTATGACCCTCCTTTGAGATGCTTCACCTTCCCAGACTTTCATCTTGGGCCTTTGCTGGAAGAGTTTTCCTCATTGATTGGAGTACCTATCAGGGGTGGAATCCCTTTCAACCCAGAAATGACTTTTCCCAGCGATGGAAAAGTAGCAAAAGCCCTGTACCTAGAGCCTGCCTTGATTGAGCAAAGCATGACAACAAAAGCTGGGATCCCTGGTTTGCACTTGGACTTCTTGATTTCTCAGGCCATCCTGAAGGCTTCCTTGGGAGAGTGGAGGGCAGTCTGTGCACTATTAGCCCTCAGCATATATGGGGTTATACTTTTTGCAAATGAGCTCAAATTTGTCAGCAAGAATGCCATTCATCTTTTCCTTATGAGGAACCCAGTACCCACATTGCTGGGAGATTTCTATTACTCCATTCATCATAGGAATGAGAAACAGAGGGGGAAATTAGTGAGATGTTGTGCTCCTTTGTTTCACACCTGGCTGCTCAGACACATTCCTAAGTCAGATGCCTTCTTGAACCCTCACCAACAAAAGAACTGGGCCAAGAGGCTCATTGCTTTGACTTCAGATGATATTAGGTGGTGCACCCAGAGCACCAAAGGCAAAGACATTATCACCAGCTGTGGGCAATACCCAAATGTGCCTCTGATAGGAGTAAAGGGTTGCATCAACTACAATCCTTTGTTGTTTAAGAGACAACTGGGCTATGCTTTGGTTCACCCTCCTAGGGTGCAAGATTTAGCTGAGACCCTGTATTGTGAAATAAAACCTAATCTAGCTACTGTCAGACAAGCATCCTGGGCTTGGGACAACATCCAGACAAAAGGGATGGCTATTCTAGGGAGGTGTAATAATTTTGCTTCAGCTCGGTACTATGATTAGTCCCATACTAGAGCTCAGATTACTGGAATGCCTTTCACTATTGAGGACATACCTGGACCATCAACAGTACAGCCAGCAACCACTGTCAGCCTGGAAGAATTTGAGAAGCTGAAGGAAAGGAATGAGAATCTGTCTCAAGCTTTGAAGAAGACCCTTTGGGAAAGGAGTGATGGTCTTCTAGACATTGAGAGGTTGGAAAAGCTTAGGGTGGAGCATCTGGCTAGAATTGAGAAGACAGAGGACTACATCAAGAAAGCAAGGGCTGGGGAGCAAATATTGAAGAATGCCTGTAAAGAAGCCAAGTTTCAGCAGGCTAGGACTGAGTTATATCTGCAAGAGAGTCAGGCTAGGTGGGTCAGGATCACTGAAGCCCGGACACAAGAAGACCAGAAAACTCAGGCCAGGATTGAACAGTTAGAGGCTAATGAAAAGAAGCAGCAGGAAGCTTTGCTGGCAGCCCAGAAGGAGATTTCAGAGTTGAAGCTTAGGGATGGGTTGAAGAGATCAAAGGATCAGAACAGGCACAAAAAGATGACCACTGCCATTGCCACCAGAAACCTCCTCATCAGGACTATTACGGAGCACCCAGCTGGTCCAGTGACGGATGCACTTCTGAAGGAGGTCAAGGAGGATGAGTTTGGACTAGATGTTTGACTTCTTTGCTTGTTGTTCATTTCCATTTGATGTACTTTTCTCTTTCTTTTGTATTTTGACCCTCCAGGGGCATATGTTGTAAAACAAACTATGTATTGTTCACCATTTTGTAATGTATTTTAGTTTGTTTCCATTTGGGCTTTTCTCTCAACAACATCAAGCATCTTCCTCGAGGTCTGGAAAGGTCAAAACCAAGAACCAAGCCGGATACCTTGGAAAACAAATGAGCATACTGCATTGCATACGAATCTTGTTTTGTTTTGTAGGTTTTGTTATTATTTGTTGTGACCTCAGGAAATATTGCTCGTCGCCGGGTGTTCCCTGTCAACCGTACGCACCGGTACCCTACTCGCAACAACCTTCCTAGTATTCAAATGGATCAAGTACAGCAGGACCTGACTGAGGTTAGAACTCAGATGGCTAATGAAAGAGTGGAGATGAGGAACCAAATGGCTCAATTCATGACTGTGATGACTGGCTTGGCCCAGAGCCAAGAAAGGTTAAGGGCATTGGTAGAAAGAAAAACCCCCGAGGAACCTCATCCTGGCACTGGAGGAACCAGCAACAATGAGAGGGGCCAGCTTCATGTTAATCCACCAGTATTTGGACCTCATCTAGATCCGGAAGTCAATATCCCGGGAAATGTACAAGGAAACACTGTCGCAGGCAGGATCTTGCAAGAAGATCCTCAAGAGGAGCAGTTTACTGTTATGGGAGCAGGGGATGAAGTCTACGACCGGAGGTTAGATGAGATTGCTGAGAAGTTGAGATCTCTGGAGTCTCAAAATTCCTTGGGCTTCGATGTAATGGATATGGGGTTAGTGGATGGGGTGAGAATTCCCCACAAGTTCAAGCCCCCGTGCTTTGAGAAATACAATGGAACTTCCTGTCCACGAACTCACCTGCAGTCCTTCCTGGGAAGACTAAAAGCCTATACTATGGATGAGAAGCTATGGATGTTCTACTTTGAAGATAGTCTGACTGGAGCTTCAAGAGAGTGGTATTCACACTTAACCAGAGCTACTATCAGATGTTGGAAGGACTTAGCTGAAGCCTTCATCAGACAATATCAATATAACCTGGACATGGCTCCTAACAGGACCCTTCTGATGGGAATGTCTCAATCTTCCAGAGAAAGCTTCAGGGAATATGCCCAGAGGAGGAGACAGCTTGCTGCTGCTGTCCAACCACCCATGTCGGAAAGAGAAATGGCCGACATGTTCATGAATACTTTGCAAGGAACATATATTGATAGACTGGCGGCCTTTTCTTCTACTAGCTTTGCTGATGTCGTCATAGCTGGTGAAAGGATTGAAAGTCTATTAAAGTTGGGCAAGATTTCTGATAATGGTGCAAGCTCATCCAGTAATCCCAGGAAGCCTTTCGTGGGACCCCGAAGGACCAATGAGACAAATGCCATTCATGCCAGCAGGGGAAGACCTCAGTATGTTCATAGATCAGTAGCAGTTGTCACAATTCCAGCTCTGATTCCTCAACAATCAGCATATCAACAACAACAACAACCGCAATATCAACAATAAGTTCAGTATCCGCCACAGAGAACCTACAACAACAACAACAACAGTAATCAACAACAACGACCCTTTCAACAAAGACCATCACAGGCAAACAGGGTGATTGACCCTATCCCTATGCCTTATGCTGCCTTATTGCCACAACTCCTGAAGCTCAACTTGGTTGAGTTAAGGACATTGGCACCACCAGATCCCTCCAATCTCCCAAGGAATTATGATGTCAACGCCAGATGTGCTTTCCACTCCAATGCACCTGGCCACAAGAAAAATGTAGGGCCTTGCAAATGAAAGTCCAAGATCTGGTGGATTCTAAAGCCCTCAACTTTGCACCTCCTCCAAATGTCAACAAAAATCCTATGCCTAATCATGGAGGGCCAAGAATTAATGCCATTGAGGAAGACAAGTCATCTATCTTGATCACCAGTGTTGCACAAATTCGAACACCTTTGGTCGAAATTAAAGCTCTGCTTCTAGAATGCCAGGTGTTTCCCGGGTGTGAGCTCGGTTGTGGGTATTGCAACATTGCAGTCAACGGGTGTGATAATTTGAGAAGTGGCATAGATGGTCTTATCAAGGATGGTATCCTTCAGATCTCAACAACGGCGCCTACAAATCCAACAATTACTTTGGCAACAATTCCTGATTCTTCTACAACAGCAGCAACGATCATTCCTACCGATTCATCAATATCATCAGCAATGGCTCCGTCCATCACCTCAACAAGTCAAGTGTCAACAACCATTTCTTCTACAACATCAGCATCCACTTTATTAGCAGAATCTTCTACAACACCAGCAAAAATTAATGAAGATGTCTCAGCAGTTACAATCTATTATGACCCATCAGATGTTCCTCCCAGCAGCAATTTTCAACAACAAGCCGTGGCACCTCCCACCAGATTGCCAGTCACAATTTACTACGACCCGCACACCATTACAGTACCCTCCTCTACAGCAGTCAGTCCAGTTACCATTACGGTGCCGGGACCCGTTCCTTATGAAAGCAGCAATGCCATACCTTGGCATTATGGCTCTGATCTCTACTACAACGGGGAGAAAATCACTCTAGATTCATCAACCTCTTCTCCACAGATTGACAATGTCGGGGGAGGCGGAAGCTTCACCAGAAGCGGACGCCTTTTTGCCCCACAAATGCAAAGACCTAATGCCGAAGCGGAAGCTGCTGCCAAGGCAAAAGGAAAAAGTGTGGCATCTGAAGAGCCGACTGCCAAAGAAACTCAGAAGACATCTTTTGAACAAGATGTAGAAGAGTTTATGAGAATCATAAAAAGAAGTGATTACAAGGTGGTGGATCAGCTTCACCAAACTCCCTCAAAAATCTCCATATTATCATTGTTGATGTGTTCTGAAGCTCACAGGAACGCACTGTTGAAAGTCCTGCACGCAGCATACGTGCCAGAGGAGATTACCGTTAATCAGCTAGAAACTGTGGTGGCAAATTGTCGCTCCCACCAAATGAGGCTAAGTCAAATGGGGTACAGACGCGAACGGTCGGCGAAAGAAGAGAGTACACACAAGGGTGAACTCAAAAGGACAAGAGTCGCCAGCTAGGCATTTTTATCCCGAAGGAAAGGTAATGCTGCATAGACCTAGAAAGATATGGATAAGACGGTTGCGAACCAAAGAGACTGAGAAAGGGGGTTAGTTACAACCTGGGAAGGTATTAGCACCCATATTGTCCGCCGTACTCGACGGGATCCACGCTTAAAAGATTTGTGCTTTAAAGGGGTAGTGTCAGTGCAATTTGTGTATTAAAGCTGGAAAAGAACGCAAGTGTCAATGTAAAAGAGGTGTGAAGTGTATAAGAGAAGTGTCAGTGTGAGAACAAAAGGGAAATGCTCAAGACTAAGAGGCTTAAAGAATAATGCTGGAGGAGGGGGAATATACAGAGACTTTTGTTCGATAACTGTTAAGTTATGCCTACGTATCCTCTGGTGCAATGAGGAAGTCAGAACACCGTAGTTCGACTCAAAGAGATTGAAAAATGAATTGACTTGTGAACTACTTACTTGTCTATGCTCAAGTGTATGACCTGTCTGGCTCAGGTGCAAACTGTCTTGCATTAGACGGAAGAAGCAAGTTCTCGTTTGTGAGTGAATGAGATGAGAAAAGAATCCCGGAGGAGACGATTATTGTTTGTTTTTGTATTTTCAGTCTTTTATTGATTTTTGAAGTTTGTCATAAGTTGATGAGCTTAAGCCTAAACCAATGGGTTAATAAACTCATCACATCCTCCCTCTGATTAGGGGTAATGAGAACACCTTAAGCATGAAGTAAACACCTCACACTTAGTCACCATGGTGTAGGATTAAGATCATTAACCTACTTATAATTATTTACATGTTTTTGTTGTTTTTTTGTTTAGTGTTAAGTAATGAGATTAAGCCATAATCTGAGATTTAATGGACCCATTACACCATCCTAATAGAAGGATAATAGATGCGAACATTTAAGCTGAGGAAGGCTCCTCAACTTAATCCATGATTAGGGATTAAACCCATGACAAAACAAAGCCTTTATTAAAGTGGATTTTAGTTAATGATAAGATTAAGAAGTGGATTTTAAGGTTTGTAAGATAACTTGAGGGGGACTTGTCCATTAACACTAGGGTTAGTCCTTCTTAACCAATTAAGGAAGAATTAGAACCCTGATGCAAGGCCCAAGTTACAAGCTTGATGTCTTGATGATCATTAAGTGGATTGATTAAAGGATTTAAACACATTAAGGGTTTAACACTTAGGATTAAAGTTATACACTCCATCCTAATAGAAGGATGCAGGCATAAGCTTAATCACAAAGCCTTAAAACCTTTAGGGTTTAGTCCCTAATTATGAGATGAGAAGAGAAGACTCAAAGATGACACAAAGGTAAAAGCTAAATGGGGGACTAATCAAACCCTAATTGTTATCATGCTTGGTTATTCCTAGGGTTAATGAGGTTTGCAAGAAGATCTTCAGAGAAGCCACCAGGAAAGAAGCAGATGAAAGGAGCAAGAAGCAAAGAGAAGCAAAACAACTTGCTTCACTTAAGAAGACAAGTTTCTTGAAGAAAGAAAGTAAGAGATGAATATGAATGAGCAAGCTCAATCCAATACACAAGATAAAATGCAGCAAAGATGCAAGAGAGATGAGAAGAGATTGTGAGAAGTGAAGGCAAATTCACTTCTCAAAACAACTTACCACCTGAAAAGTTAGCAAAAAAAAAATGAAATGCAATGCAAATGAGATGCAATGTCATGATGCAAACCAAAACCAGAGGCAAGAACATGAAGTTAATGATGCTAGGAGATGATGCAAACACATGACAAGAGATGAGAGTGATCATACAAGGACATGGATGCAGATGAAGCATGCTTTGAACCATGAATGTACATGAAACGTTATGAAGTGCAATGGACATATAACATGGCAAATGAAAGATGAAATGATCAAACATGATTCTAATATGTCCTAAGATGTATTATGAATCATGTGGATGCACAAAATGTCATGGAAAGTCATTGGATGCAAGCAAATGAGAAATGGATGCAAAGGAAGGCACAAATTAGGGTTACATGCATCATGCAATGCAAAAATTCAAAACCAGAAGCTAATGACATGATAAAAAATTGAAAATGCAATCAAAGATACCCTAAACCTATACAAGTTCACTGCCCAAAGGAGGGGATCCAACTCTTAACCTAGTGCAAGTTATGAATTTCCTAAGATTATTAGGGTTTTAAGGTACCTCATCAAGAAAAATGCAAAACAAATTGAAAATGCAAGATCAATTCAAACCAATTTTATCCTATAAACTACATGCCATGAAGGATGTAATGCAAGAAGAATCATCATCAAAATCTCAAGGGTTAGGCAGAAGGAATTTTTCAAAGCTTGAAACAAAATATTGCCTTAAAATGAATTTAATTCCCATGAAAATGATCAAAAGGCATCAAGAACAAAAAAGAAATTTGGTTTGAGGGTTTGATAATGTTTCTAAATGTTTCTAAATGCAATGTGAATTTTTTGGTGATTTTTAAATACCTAAATGCATTTTTAATTAATTAATTTTCATTAACTAATTAAAAATAAACATTTAAATGATTTAAAAATAATTTTTAATGCAAAAAATAAAAATAAAAATATTTTTGGGTTTTAAAAAATTAATGAAATCTTTGACAAAAATTTTCATAATTTTTAAATGATTTTTGCTATTTTAAATAATTCGTGCAAGTTAATTATAAAATAAATGAATAAAAAGTTGAATTATTGAAAAGTATGCAAAATGAAGGGATCAGATTGAGTCTGGGCTAGGAGGGGTTGACTTGGCGCGCAATCCTACGACCCAAGTTCAAACCTGGCTAATTTTGTTTTAATATTTAATTAAACTGGATTTAATTAATTAATTAAGGATTTGGGCTTAATGACAAGATCCAGCCCACTCATTCACGCGCGGGAAGGCAAATCTAAGGGTCAATATTCAAAGTTCCTAATTAATCACACTTAGCCCTAATTAATCTCAGGCGACCGGAGATAAGCTCCGGTCGTCTTCTCCGGCCATCTCCCTCACCTGAATCAACCAAAACGCATCCCCAAGACTTCCAAATCTCCAGAATCAATCTCCCAACAATGGGTAACAAGAATCCAGGGCCAAAAACAATTTATATTAACCACACAGTGAGAATCGAAGAAAACAAATTCTAGGGCAAAAGTTTCAGAGCAACACAAAATGCTCATTTTCAAAAATAAATAGATCCCCATGATCAGGGCAACACATAGAACAAGATTCTAACAAGAAAACAGGGTTCTGGAAAATTTGTTCATCATGTTACCTGAGGTTGAGCTTTCAATCCAGGAGCTTTCTGCCTGCTTCTTTGCTTCAAAATGGCTCCAATGATCCCCTTGATGAAGCTTTGAAGCTTGGTTGGAGTTTAAAGTGGCTGGTTTGTGAGTTTGATGAAGTTCTGTTCAGTGAGGGGTGAGAATTGTGTTTCTGATTGAGGGGGTTTCAGGGACAAATGAGGCTTGGGAAATGATCAGAGGAACATGTTGAGTGATTTTATGAAGTTTTTTTTGGTGTTTGATGCCTGTATGCTGAGTTTCGAAGGAAAGTGCATAAGAGGTGAGTTTTGAGAATGTTGGCTTGAGAGAGGTTTCAGGCTTAGTTGTGTTATGTGTTGAGTCTCATTTGGTACATGTATCACACTTGGATAGGTCAGAGGAGTTGGTGTGGCCTATGCTGATTGGTATGGGCCATTTTGCATAAAGTCAATGTTTTGTGTAAGAGAGGTATGGGTCAATGGCAGGACAAGGACAAAGGGGTGTCCTGCGCAGAAAGGATTGAGGAGAGCCATAGAATCAGTCTTGAGGACAATTAGCAAGTGGATTAGGGTTTGTGAGAGGTTTTGCAACTTTGTGATCTTTTGGCCCTTTTGTGATTACTTGAAGCATAAGTCATGAAAATGGGAGGTTCTTTTGTGCAATCTGATTTTTAGGTCATGATTCATGTTTGTGCAAAGGTTAGAAGTCCATTTGAAGTCACATTTTTCCTTGGCAAGAGGTTTTGCAACTTTGCCTCTTTGGTGCAAAACTTGAAATTATGTGATTTTTGCCAACTTTGACAAGCCATAACTTTTGATCCAAAATGAATTAGGACAAGTTCTTGTACTTTTTGAAAAGGGAATGATCCATTATACAACTTTTATGACCAAAGTTTTCTTATTTGAAGCATTTTTGAATCAATTTGAGGAGGTTGAAAATCTTTCCCAAAATAGCAAGTTTACAATACAAGTCACTTTCCCAAAAAGGCAATTTTGCAAATGGCTTGAAATTATTCAATTTTGTGAACTTCTAACATCTTCTATGATCAAATAAGGATCATACACATTCAAAATGATGAAGAACACCCTTTGGTTGGGTCATTGGGGGTCTCAGATGCCCTGATTTTGCACTGACTTGCTCAAGAAGTCAACTCTTGATCAGATGCCTTCCCCATGGAATTTCTCCATGAAAATTGATATGCAAGATCCCTATACCATATAGAGACCAATAGAAACAAGAATGACCAAAAATTTTGGAGTTATGGCCTCTGAAACCAAAACCCTAATTCTAGGTCATCTGTGTAGTTAAACCTGGCACTGCTTCCATGCCTTTCTCAGTTCTTGTGATTCTTTGACTTCTTTGATCTTGAGAGGATATAATATGATGCTAGAACATACATGGACCCCTTTGAAGTGATTGAAGACCTTTGGAGTGGCTCAAATAGCTTAGGGATGGCTCATATCACAAACCCTAGATTCAGATGACTTTGAATCAATGCAGTGAAGCAAAAATGCAATATGAGATGCTATGATTAAAATTATGCATATGAAAATATCACAAGCCATGGTGTGAATGGGTGAGGGCAAATTTGGGGTGTTTACACAAATGTCAACACCAGTCATGGGCTGGGCTTTACCAATGCTGACTTAACGACGGAGGGACGTAACCACAACAAGGCTTTACATATCACCTTGGAATGTAAGGGTGTTGTTCTATCTCATGTACTGGTGGACACTGGGTCATCGCTCAATGTTCTGCCAAAGAAAGCCTTGGTGAAGCTGGAGTATGATGGCTTGGCATTGCGTCCGAGCAATTTGGTGGTGAGAGCTTTTGATGGTTCTAAAAGGTCAGTGCTTGGTGAGATTGATCTGCCTGTGATGATTGGCCCGCAAACTTTTAAAACTACCTTCTATGTGATGGACATTCAGCCAGCCTACAGCTGTTTGTTGGGTAGACCCTGGATCCATGCCGCTGGCGCTGTTACGTCTACCCTTCACCAGAAGTTGAAATTCGAGTGGGAAGGCCAGATCATCACCATCTGTGGGGAAGAAGACATCTTTGTTAGCCATCTGGCTACGTATAAGTACATAGATTTGGACGGAGAAATCCATGAAACCATGAGCCAGGGGTTTGAGGCCCTGAACATTAATGAAGCATCTGTTGTACTGGGAACCTCCATAACGTCATACCAGCAAGCCCGGAAGGTTGTTGAAGAGGGTACTGCCCAAGGCTGGGGCAAGCTGCTGCCCGTGGAAAAGAAAGAAAACAGATTTGGGTTGGGTTACAAACCAACTCAAAAAGATCAATCAGAGGCTGCTAAAGAGCCCAATTTTATCAGCGGGGGGATGCTCACCCCGGATGCTGTGAACAACTTGGAAGATGAGTTGGAAGATGAGCGCAACCTGGAGAGTTGGATACGTCCAAGGACCCCGGGGAGCCATGTCTCAAACTGGTCTTCCCAGGAAATTATAAGGGTTACTCCTGCAGAGTAATTATTATTTCATGTATTTTAAAGCATGCATCAAGTCTTGCATCTTGCCCAAGATGTCAATACTCATTTTGTAATCGGGCCATCTTGTGTTTTGTGCAAAGATTAAATTAATGAATATCAGGACATCTTTTGCAAATGAGTCTTTCTTTTTTCGCTCATTGTTTTTCATTTTTCACTTTTTGTACAAAAATAAAATGGCAATGTTTTTCAAAATAAATAACTTCGTTCTCACTTTTTTCTAAATAAGATAAAACCGATCACTAAAATGAACCAATTTAAACCCTTGCAGAAAGTGCCCTCTAGATTGCACCGACAACGACACTGCTATGACTTCGTATGACTTTGACAATCCAATCAATCAAGCCGATGAAGGGGTTGAAGAAGATTATGAGCTACCTGAAGAGCTAGCTAGGTTGTTAAGGCAAGAGGAGAAGGTTATCACTCCTCATCAGGAGGAGGTCGAAACGGTTAATCTTGGTACAGGAGAAGAAGTGAAAGAGGTCAAGATCGGGGCCTGCTTACAAGATTCAGTGAAAGAGCAACTGATTGATATGCTTCGGGAATATGTGAATGTTTTTGCTTGGTCTTATCAGGATATGCCAGGGTTGGACACCGACATTGTCATGCACAAGCTACCTCTGAAATAAGACTGCCCACCAGTAAAACAGAAGTTGCACCGTACTCGCCCAGATATGGCAATGAAGATAAAGGAAGAGGTACAAAAACAGTGGGACGCCGGTTTCCTTGCTGTGACTAGTTACCCGCCGTGGGTCGCTAACATTGTACCAGTACCTAAGAAAGATGGCAAGGGGAGAATGTGTGTGGATTACCGGGATCTGAACAGGGCCAGCCCGAAAGATGACTTCCCTTTACCTCACATTGATGTATTGGTTGATAATACGGCTCAGTTCTCGGTGTTCTCCTTCATGGATGGATTTTCAGGATACAATCAGATCAAGATGTCACCTGAAGACATGGAGAAAACAACTTTCATCACACCCTGGGGCACGTTCTGTTATAAAGTGATGTCATTCGGATTGAAGAATGCGGGTGCCACTTATCAACGGGCTATGGTAACATTATTCCACGACATGATCCACAAAGAAATTGAATGTTATGTGGATGACATGATTGCCAAGTCCCTCACAGAAGAAGACCACCTGGTAAATCTGTTGAAGTTATTCAAGCGTCTGAGGAAGTACCAATTGAAGTTAAACCCCAACAAATGCACATTCGGGGTGCGATCCGGTAAGTTGCTGGGGTTTATTGTGAGTGAGAAAGGGATTGAAGTTGACCCTGACAAAGTCAAAGTCATTCAAGAAATGCCTGCACCTAAGACTGAAAAAGAAGTTCGGGGGTTTCTAGGTAGATTGAACTATATTTCACGGTTCATATCTCACCTTACAGCAACCTGTGAGCCTTTGTTCAAGCTGTTAAGAAAAGAACAAATGGTCAGTTGGAACGAAGACTGCCAGAGGGCTTTTGACAAAATCAAGGAATACTTATAGGAGCCTCCAATCCTCATGCCACCAGTTGAAGGAAGACCTCTAATAATGTACTTGACCGTATTAGAAGAGTCAATGGGGTGTCTGCTGGGCCAGCATGACGAGTCTGGTCGAAAAGAGTATGCAATATACTACCTAAGCAAAAAGTTTACCAACTGTGAACAACGTTATTCACTGCTCGAGAAAACTTGTTGTGCTTTAGCGTGGGCTGCTCGCCGACTAAGGCAGTATATGTTGACCCACACCACTCTATTGATCTCAAAGATGGATCCAGTAAAGTACATATTTGAGAAGCCAGCACTTACCGGACGGGTTGCAAGATGGCAAATGATCCTTACAGAGTATGACATTCAATACACTTCTCAAAAGGCCATCAAAGGCAGTGTATTGTTTGATTATCTTTCTAAGCAACCCATTGATGATTACCAGCCTATGAGATTTGACTTCCCTGATGAAGACATCATGTTTATAAAAGCAAAAGATCATGAAGAGCCTGTTCACACTGAAGGGCCTGACCCAGAAGAAGAATGGACTATGATGTTTGATGGGGCTGTCAATATGAATGGTTGTGGTGTTGGTGCGGTGCTCATTACACCTAAGGGAGTTCACATGCCTTTCTCAGCAAAACTCACCTTTAACTGCACTAACAACGAAGCTGAATACAAAGCTTGTATTATAGGCCTTGAGGAAGCCATTGACCTCAGGATCAAGACTTTGACTGTGTTCGGAGATTCGGCTCTAGTAATTAATCAAACCAACGGCAAATGGTACACCCACCAAGATCATCTGATACCTTACCGGGATTATACAAGAAGGTTATTGACTTTCTTCACAACGGTCAAGCTTGAGTATATCCCACGAGACGAAAATCAGTTTGCAGATGCTCTAGCTACCATTTCATCCATGATCAAAGTTCAAGCTGCCAACTTTGTGCCTCGGATTTCAGTGTCCAGACTTGACAAACCAGCATACGTGTTCTCAGCAGATGATGTTAAAGATGATAAGCCCTGGTTCCATGACATTAAGTGCTTCTTGGAAGATCAGACATACCCACCTGGGGCATCTTCCAGTGATAAGAAGACGTTAAGAAGGCTAGCCGGTAGTTTCTTCCTGAATACTGACGGTTCCCTTTACAAGAGAAACTTTGATATGGTACTCCTCAGATGTGTTGATAGGGCAGAAGCGGACTTGTTAATGCACGAGGTGCGCGAAGGATCCTTTGGTACCCATGCAGGAGGACATGCAATGGCCAAAAAGTTACTAAGATCAGGCTATTACTGGATCACAATGGATGCAGGCTGTTGTGCCTATGCCAGAAAATGTCATAAATGCTAGATTTATGCGGATAAAGTGCATGTGCCTCCAAATCCTCTGAATGTGATGTCTTCACCCTGGCCCTTTGCCATGTGGGGCATTGATATGATTGTCAAGATTGAACCGACTGCTTCAAATGGCCACAGATTCATCCTGGTAGCCATTGACTATTTTACCAAGTGGGTCGAAGCAGCTTCATATGCAAACGTTACACGGCAGGTGGTAGCCCAATTTCTGAAGAGAGACATCATCTGTCGGTATGGAGTTCCCGAGCGAATCATTACTGATAATGGTTCCAACTTGAATAACAAAATGATGGCAGAACTATGCCGGGACTTCAAGATCCAACACCACAATTCTTCTCCTTACAGGCCAAAGATGAATGGCGCTGTAGAGGCAGCTAACAAGAATATCAAGAAGATTGTGCAGAAGATGGTAGTCACATACAAAGACTGGCATGAAATGCTACCGTTTGCCTTGCATGGGTACCGAACGTCAATCAGGACATCCACTGGGGCAACACTGTATCAACTTGTTTATGGTATGGAAGCAGTCCTACCTGTTGAAGTTGAATTACCCTCCTTGCGGGTACTAATGGATGTTAAACTGAATGAAGCAGAATGGGTCCGATCTCGATACGAACAACTAAATCTGATCGAAGAAAAGAGGTTGGCTGCAATTTGTCATGGGCAGCTGTATCAGAAAAGAATGAAGAAAACCTTCGATCAGAAAGTCAGGCTCCGAGAGTACCAAGTAGGAGATCTTGTGCTGAAAAGACTCCTCCCTCCGCATACAGACCACAGGGGAAAATGGACTCCGAATTATGATGGGCCATTCATAGTAAAGAAAGTTTTCTCAGGTGGAGCTTTGATGCTCAGTACTATGGATGGTGAAGACTTCCTGTCCCCTGTGAATTCAGATGCAGTTAAAAAATACTTCGCATAAAATGACCCGCTGGACATAAAAACAGAATGTAAGTCCAGGCAAAAATAGGGCATCCCGGCGAGTCAAAAACAGAATAAAAGACTCGGGCAAAAATAAAGGAAAATAAATAAAGAAGTGTACACCCGCTGAGTTGATAAGCCGCATTGGACAACTCAGGCAAAAATGGGTATCCCGGTGGATTGAAAACCCGAAAGGGCGATCCACACAAAATAGGGGAATAAGCGAACAACTGCATCCTGAATTCGTCTGTATCACTTATAACATGGTGAACTTCGAAAGGTTCGAGCATCGGTCAGAATCAACCTTCTTCAGAAAGCAAGATGAGAAGAACGTCAACATCATACGAGTCATAGCAAAGGGAAGCACGCTGAAGCGTCATCAACATTGCCAGCACCTTTTTTTGTTTCTCAATTTGTAACGATTTCCTCATTTCAGGGGATTTGTTTCTTTGACTGTATCTTGCCAATTCAGGTCACACAAATTAATAAAATCAGATTTCCAGTCATATCTTGTCTCGTACATTTTATTTTTCATTTGCAAAATGTCCGATGTCCTTGAGATATTGATTGCATAAATACAGATGCTTCCTTTCTAAAAATTCGTGCTTATAGGAAATATATTTGCTCCCGGGAGTGTCTAAACTCCTATGACGGAATCCAGTAAGGGATACCTCGGGAAACTTGTATGTTTCTTTGTCATGCAGGATGGCAGGTATTCAAAACACGGCATGGGGCATGAAAGCTTCTCCCCGGTAGGCTGCCAAATCATCATTTCCTCAGCACACCTTCCAAACAACACCAGGGATGCCTTCTCCCCATCAAAGTTGCCAGGCATCACTTCTCTAACATTTCCTTCAGAGCAGTACCAGAAGGTGCCCATATTCCCAGCTGATTTGTCAAGTGTCATCCTCAGCAGGATCCCCGCAGAAATCTCTAGGAGGATTTTTTAGTGATCTTTCTTCTTCCCCAGCTGAGTGCTAGACAGGGAATCAGCCCCGCAGCGTTTCAACTTATATCAAGAAGAACAATGCCCGAAGATCTCGCAACAGAGTGACGAAAGCTTCTACAGACCCCAACTGGGTCCCTCATTATCAAGATAGGTTTATCAAATGACCTACTTCCCATGCAGAGTCTTGTATGACGGATTTACCAATGATCTCATCCCCAGCTGGGATATCCACTTCAAGCAGATTAGCCAGAAATCTCCACAGCAACAGGATCCGAATCCCGGAGCGGTGTCTTTGCATAATCATAGCATTCGCATCATATTTTCCCCACAGAGCGTAGCATTCCGTCTAATACGGAGCATTACGGCAAAAAAATCAAACATATTGCATAATCATAAGCCATGTGTCGAAATCAAGCACTTGTAAATACTGACAATCCATCAACAGTATACAAAATATTTCCCCAATTCCCCACCAAAGAGCCAAAGCATTTCCCTTACAGATACATGCTCCTTTTGGCACTCATCCGTGTCATCACTCCCCAGTAAAGTCGCCCGAGCATTCTTTACAAACAGACACTTATATATTACAGATGCTTCTCGACACTCGTCTGTGTCATATCCCCAGCAGAAAGCCAAAGCGTCCCCTTTACACTCACAGATTCATATAAAGTTCCCTGACACCCGTCCGTGTCACCTTCCCCAACATAGTTACCTAAACATTTGGGAACCATATACTTGTTTATAATACAATTTTTTCCGACACCCGTCCGTGTCACACTCTCCCCAGTAAGATGAGCACTCGTCTGTGTCTCATTCACACTTTTTACTCATACAGATACTCATCCATATCTTGTATATGCCACCTAAATCCTCTCAGATTCGACACTCGTCCGTGTTCTTTGTTAACTAGTTGGTACTCGTCTGTATCATCATCTCTGAACATGCGTCAAGCGTTTGTTTCTACTGATACTCGTCCGTATCATAGTCTTAAGGATGCTCGTTCGCATCTTTAATCTATACACCGTGTCAAACACTTATGTCTTCTTGGATTTAGACACTCGTCTGTGTCTACTATTCCCCATAAGAATCCCAACAAATCCCAGTGATTTATTTCCTTTCTATCTGACATTCGTCCTATGTCATGATACCTTCCGGCAGCCGTACCCTGCCAGGTGATCGTCCTTCACCTTCTTGATGATCGTCCTTCATCACCCCCAGTGGAGTCTCTATTCATTAGAACCCTTTCTTATCCAACATTCGTCCTATGTCGCGATATTCAGAGCAGCCGTCCCCTGCTAGGTGATCGTCCTGTCCCTCTTGATGATCGTCCTTCATCAGTTTATCCGGTGGTCGTCCCCATCGTTGATCTTGTTATCTGGAATTCGTCCTATGTCATGATAAACCCTGAGAGCAGCCGTACCCTGCTAGGTGATCGTCCTTCACCTCTTGATGATCGTCCTTCATCATGCTTATCCGATGGCCGTCCCCATCGTCGACCTTTTTATCCGGCATTCGTCCTATGTCGCGATACTTTTGGCAACCGTACCTTGCCCGGTGATCGTCCTTCACCATTAGATGACCGTCCCTCATCTTATCCCCAACAGAGCAGCCGTCCCCTGCTAGGTGATCGTCCTTCACCTTTGATGACCGTACCTCATCATTTATGACTTGAGCTTGATGGTCGTCCCCATCATTTACCTAATCCCTAGAGAGTCCTATAGCTTTACCTGGTGGTCGTCCCCATCATAATCTCTTATGTCCCCAGCTTGTCGGCCGTCCCCGTCATTGCTTTATTTCCCGCATTTTCTCTAGCATGTCGGTCGTCCCCGTCATTGCTTCATCCCTAGCAGTCGTCCTCTGCTTGACGTTCGTCCCCCGTCGCCCGCACTTTATAACTATACTTTATTTTCTTTTAAAATCTATATCCCTTTTCTTCTTCATTCTGTGAGTGCAAAGTTTGGACTGTCTTTGGTATTCAACCACAAGTTATCTTGTTTGTCTGTTAAGCCTGATGCTTACATCCTACACAGCTAACTCATGTTTGAATAGGGGCAGCTGTAAACACCCCAAATTTTCCCTCACTCATTTCACACCATGGCTTGTGACTCTTTTCATTTGCATAAGCTCAATCATATCACATCATATTGCATTTTTGCTTCACTGCATTGATTCAAAGTCATCTGCATCTAGGGTTTGTGATCTGAGCCATCCCTGAGCCATTTGAGCCACTCCAAAGGTCATCAATCACTTCAAAGGGGTCCATGCATGTTCTAGCATAATATTATATCCTCTCAAGATCAAAGAAGTCAAAGAATCACAAGAACTGAGAAAGGCATGGAAGCAGAGCCAGGTTTAACTGCACAGATGACCTGAAATTAGGGTTTTGGATTCAGAGGCCATAACTCCAAATTTTTTGGTCATTCTTGTTTCTATTGGTCTCTATATGTTATGAGGATCAGGCATATCAATTTTCATGAAGAAATTCAATGGGGAAGGCATCTGATCACAAGATGACTTCTTGAGTAAGTCAGTGCAAAATCAGGGAATCTGAGGCCCCCAGTGACACAAGCAAAGGGCATTCTCCATCATTTTGATTGTGTATGATCTTTATTTGACCATGGAAGATGTTATAAGTTCACAAAATTGAAGAATTTCAAGCCATTTGCAAAGTTGCTTTTTTTTTGGAAAGTGACTTATAATGTAAACTTGCTATTTTGGGAAAGTTTTTCAACCTCCTCAAATTGATTCAAAAATGTTTCAAATAAGAAAACTTTGGTCATGAAAGTTGTAGAATGTATCCTCCTATTTTCAAAAGGTACAAGAACTCATTCTAATTCATTTTGGATCAAAAGTTATGGCTTGTCAAAGTTGGCAAAAATCACTTAATTTTCACTTTTGTACCAAAGAGGGAAAGTTGCAAAACCTCATACCAAGGCAAAATGTGACTTCAAATGGACTTCTATGCATTACACAAACATAAACCATGGCCTAAAATTCAGAATGCACCAAAGAATCTCCAAGTTTCATGACTTATGCTTCAAGAAATCACAAAGGGGCCAAACTTGTACCAATTTGCAAAAGCTCATGTAACCATGCCTCTACTTGTTACAGTCCCCAAAATCTGATCCATAGGCATTCCATGATCTCAGCTGAACCAAGCCATGCCCCTATCTCAGCCTCACACTTGCCCATACCTCAAGTACAAGTCAAGTTGACATTTTGGCAACTTGCCCATACCAATCACCACAGGCCACCAACAACTCTCTGACCTATCCAAACTTGATACATGGGCCAAATGGAACTCAACACACCACACAACACAGCCTGAGCCCTCCCACAAGTCAGCATTCTCAAAAATCCCCCTTTGTGCATTTTCTTTCGAAACTCAATACACAAGCCACAAACCTCAAAACAAACTTCATAGGATCACTCACCATGACCCTCTGATCATTTCCCAACCATCATTTGATCTTGAAACCCTCCCAAACAGAAATACGATTTCTCACTCCCCTTGAACAGAACTTCATCAATCTCTTAAACCAGCCATAAGAAATTCCAAACAAGCATTGCAAACTTCTCAGGGGGTTAATTAAAGGCATCTTGGACCAAAGAAGCAGCCAGAAAGCTCCAAAGATCAAAGTTCCAGTTCAGGTGAGCTTAAGAACATTTTTTCCAGAAACACGTTTTTAAGTTACTAATTGATTCTCCATGATTCACTGATAATGCTGATGTGTGTGGTTTTGAAAATAGTCAAGTATTAAGCATGTATGAGCTCTCTGAAATTTTTTGACCTAAACTAATTTGCTTCGATTCAGCTTGAATAGGTGAAATAAATTTGTTTTAGTGAGTGATTCTTGTTGAGTGATGCGTGGGGATGGATTCTGGGCAGAAAGATTAGGTTTTAGAAGCTTGGGGAGAGAGATAGCAAAATCTCAGGGGAGATGTGGCCGGAGAAGATGATCGGAGGTCATTTCCGGCCACCTGAAGGTCATTAGTGCATTAATTGTGATTTGGGCTCAGTTTGAATGAGAGCCAAAGATTCTGTTGACTTGGGTTTTCCCGCGCGTGAATGAGTGGCCCAGATCTCTCATTAAAACCCTAATCCTGTTTTATTAAATTAATTAATTAGGTTTAATTTAATTTGGTCAGTTTGAATTACAGCCACAGGATCTGGCGCCAGTCAATTCGCGCGCTATCCATTTGAATGTCAGCCATTAGATTTGAATATTTTCCATTTTATTTAATTTTATTTTCATTTTCATTGCATTTATTTATACGAATTATTAAAAATAGTAAAACATATTTAAAAATTCTGAAATTTTTTATCAAGCATTTCATTAATTTTCAGAACCCAAAAATATTTTTATTTTTATTTTTTGCATTAAAAATTATTTTTAAATCATTTAAATGTTTATTTTTAATTAGTTAATGAAAATTAATTAATTAAAAATGCATTTAGGTATTTAAAAATCACAAAAAAATTCACATTGCATTTCAAGACATTTAGAAACATTATCAAACTCTCAAAATAAATTTCTTTTTGGTTCTTGATGCATTTTGACAATTTTCAATGGAATTAAATTTTTTTAAAGGCAATATTTTTGTTCAAACTTGGAAAAATCCATTTTGCCTAACCATTGAGAGTTTGATGATGGTTCTTCTTGCATTGCATCCTTCATAGCATGTAGTTTCTAGGTTAAAATTGGTTTGAGTTTATCTTCCATTTTCAATTTGTTTTGTATTTTTCATGGTAAGGTACCTTGAAACCCTAGTTGACTTAGAGAAATCATAACTTCCATTAGGCTTAGATTTAGGTCTCCTCCTTTGGGCAGTGAACTTGTGTAGGGTTAGGGTTCCTTTGATCCCATTTTCAATTTTTTGTCATGACCTTTGCTTCTGATTTTGAATTTTTGTGTTACATGTTATGCATAAACCCTAATTCTTGCCTTCCTTTGCATCCATTTCTCATTTGCTTGCATTTAAGAACTTGTCATGACATTTTGTGCATCCACATGATTCATAAGACATCTTAGGACATATTAGAATCATGATTGATCATTGCATCATTCCTTTGCCATGTTATATGTTCATTTCATTTCATAAACATTCATGAATCTTTATGGTTCAAAGCATGCCTCATTTGCATCCTTATGCTTGTATGATTATTCTCATCTCTTACCATGTGTTTGCATCATCCCTTAGCATCATTGAAATAATGTTTATGCTTCTGACTTTGGTTTGCATCATGACATTTCATCTCATTTGCATTGCATTTCATTTCTTTTGCTAACTTTTCAGGTGGTAAGTTGTTTTGAGAAGTGAATTTGCCTTCACTTCTCACAATCTCTTTTCATCTCTCTTGCATCATTGCTGCATTTTATCTTGTGTATTGGAGTGGGCTTGCTCATTCAAGTTCATCTCTTACTTTCTTCCTTCAAGCAACTTGTCTTCTTAAGTGAAGCAAGTTGTCTTGTTTCTCTCTGTTTCTTTCTCCTTTCATCTGTTTCTCTCCTTGGTGGCTCTTTGAAGATTCTTTCTCTCTTAAGACTCACAAACCCTAGGATCTCCAAGTATGATAACAATTAGGGCTTTATTAGTTCCCCATTTAGTTTTGCCTTTGTGTCATCTTTGAGTATTCTCTCCTCATCTCATAATCAAGGACTAAACCCTAAAGGTTTTAAGGCTTTGTGATTAAGCTTATGCCTGCATCCTTCTATTAGGATGGAGTGTATAACTTTAATCCTAAGTGTCAAACCCTTAATGTTGTTTAAATCCTTTAATCAATTCACTTAATAATCATCAAGACATCAAGCTTGTAACTTGGGCCTTGCATTAGGGTTCTAATTCTTCCTTAATTGGTTAAGAAGGACTAACCCTAGTGTTAATGGACAAGTCCTCCTCAAGTTGTCTTATAAACCATAAAATCCACTTCTTAATTTTACCATTAACTAAAATCCATTCAATAAAGGCTTTGTTTTGTCATGAGGTTAATCCCTAATCATGGATTAAGTTGAGGAGCCTTTCTCAGCTTAAATATTCTCATCTATTATCCTTCTATTAGGATGGTGTAATGGGTTCATTAAATCCTTGATTATGGCTTAAACTCATTACTTAACACTAAACAAAAACTCCAAAAACATCTAAATAATCACAAGTAGGTTAATGATCTTAATCCTACATCATGGTGATTAAGTGTGAGGTGTTTACTTCATACTTAAGGTATTCTCATTACCCCTAATCAGAGGGAGGATGTGATGAGCTTACTAACCCTTGGTTTAGGCTTAAGCTCATTAACTTATGACAAACCTCAAAAAGAAATAAAAGACTGAAAGCACAAAAACAAACAATAATCGTCCCCTCCGGGATTCTTTTCTCATCTCATTCACTCACAAACGAGAACTCGCTTCTTCCGTCTAATGCAAGACAGTTTGCACTTGAGCCAGACAGGTCATACACTTGAGCATAGACAAGTAAGCAATTCACAAGTCAACTTATCTTTCAATCTCTTTGGGTCGAACTACGGTGTTCTGACTTCCTCATTGCACGAGAGGATACGTAGGCATAACTTAACAGTTATCGAACAAAAGTCTCTGTATATTCCCCCTCCTTCCAGCATTATTCTTTTAGCCTCATTATCTTGAGCATTTCACTCATGTTCCCACACTAACACTTCTCTTATACCTTTCACACTTCTCTTACACTGACACTTGCATTCTTTCCAGCTTTGATACACAGATTGCACTGACACTACCCCTTTAAAGCACAATTCTTTTAAGCGTGGATCTCGTCGAGTACGGCGGACAATCTGGGTGCTAATACCTTCTCAGGTTGTAACCAACCCCCTTTCTCAGTCTCTCTGGTTCGCAACCGTCTTATCCATATCTTTTCTAGGTTTATGCAGCATTACCTTTCCTTCGGGATAAAAATGCCTAGCTGGCGACTCTATTTTTTTCTTTCTCTTTCGCCGACCGTTCGCGTCTGTACCCCTTCTGGCCTGGGTGTCATTTGGTGGGAGCGACAAAAAGTTGGTAAGGAAGATTCTCATATCACTGCCAAAGAGGTTTGACATGAAGGTTACTGCCATAGAAGAAGCTCAGGACATCTGCACAATGAAGGTTGAGGAGCTCATTGGTTCCCTTCAAACCTTTGAGATGGGAATGAATGATACAATTGTGAAGAAAAACAAAAGCATAGCCCTGGTCTCAAACACTGATAAAGAAGAAGAAAGTCATGAAGCAGGCTCTGAGGACAACTTATCAGAATCAATTGCTATGCTTGGAAGACAATTTAACAAAATTCTCAAAAGAATGGACAACAGGCCCAGACCAAGTGGAAGAAACTCAACCTCTGAGAATAAAAGACCTTATGACTCTAATAGAAGGTCAAACTATGATGAGAAGACTAACCAAGGAAAAGGGATCCAATGTCATGGATGTGAAGGATATGGACACATTAGAAGTGAATGCCCAACCTATCTAAAGAAGCAAAAGAAAGGTCTCTCTGTGTCCTGGTCAGATGAAGACTCAGGTAGTGAGCCAGAAAAAGAATCTGCAAAACACATCACTGCTCTAGCTGGAGTATGTGAAACTGAAGGGGGATCCAGTGATGAGGATCTGACATTTGAAGAGCTTGAAGCATCTTACAGGATGTTGTGTAAAAGGAGCACTGAAGTATGCATGGAAAGTAAACAGCAGAAGAAGCAGATTGAGGAATTAAAGGCTGAAAAGGCAAGTCATCTAGAGATCATTGACACTTTGAAAAGTGAAGTCAGCCTACTCAACTCCAAAATGGAGCATATGTCCAAATCTTTCAGAATGCTGAACAGTGGCTCAAACACACTGGATGTAATTCTCAACAACAACAAGCACTCAGGGGATAGGACTGGGCTGGGATTTAATAAAGCTCAAAACTTTGAGGCTAGCACCAGCCAAACAACACCAAATCCCATGAAGTCAAACAAGATGTTCAAGAAGATGTCTTAACATCATGACAAAAACATGATGAAAAAGAAATATCAAAGATGGAGATGCCATCACTGTGGAAGGTTTGGTCACATCAAACCTTTTTGCTACAAGCTGCATGGATACCCCATTCAGAGTTCCCAGCACCCTCCTAAGCAGAAGACAGAGGTCACTAAGAAAATTCGGATACCTAAAGCTAGTCTTTATACTGATCAAAGCTACCAGTACATGCCTAAGAACAAGTTCACCAGGCAACCTTGGAACTCTAGAGATGGACACTACCCAGGGCAGAAGCATCAAAGGAAAGCTCACAATAGGCACAAATGGTCCAAGCAGGTTGTTGCCTCTATAGCTCACACATCTCTCAGAGTATCTGCTAAGGAAGACTGGTATTTTGACAGTGGCTGCTTAAGGCACATGACTGGACTGAAGAATCTGTCGGTAGATTTAAAGTAACACTCATCCAGCTATGTAACCTTTGGAGATGGAGCAAAGGGGGAAATCAAGGGAGTTGGGACCCTGGACTGCTCAGGTGTACCAAGTCTAGATGGTGTGCTGTTGGTAAAAGGATTACCTGCTAACTTGATCAACATAAGTCAGTTATGTGACAAAGGTTACAGTGTCAACTTCACCAAAACTGAGTGCATAGTTTCTGATAAAGAACAGAAAATTGTCATGAGAGGAGCCAGATCAAAAGACAACTGCTATATGTGGGAACCCCAAGATTTCAGCCTCACATCTACTTGTTCCTTAGCCAAAGAAGAAGTGAAGTTGTGGCATCAAAGACTGGGTCATCTCCATCTCAGAGGAATAAAAAAGATCATATCTATGGAGGCTATAAGAGGGATCCCAAGACTTAAGATTGATGAAAGTAAAGTGTGTGGTGAATATCAAATAGGCAAGCAAACCAAGATGTCACACCCAAAGCTTCAACATCTGACAACTTCCAAAGTCTTGGAATTATTGCACATGGACCTTATGGGACCAATGCAGGTAGAGAGTCTTGGTGGAAAAAGATATGCCTATGTGGTTGTTGATGACTTCTCAAGATATACCTGGATAAGCTTCATCAAAGAAAAGTCTGATGCGTTTGAGGTATTTAAAGATTTGTGCCATAGGATCCAAAGAGAAAAAGCAAGCTGTGTGGTCAGAATAAGAAGTGATCATGGAAAGGAGTCTGAGAATAAAAAATTCTCAGACTTCTGTTCTTCAGAAGGGATCAACCATGAGTATTCTTCTCCCATCACCCCTCAACAGAATGGGATTGTTGAAAGGAAAAACAGAACTATTCAGGAGTCAGCTAGAGCCATGATTCATGCCAAGAAGTTACCCCTGTATTTTTAGGCTGAAGCTATGAACACAGCATGCTACATCCACAATAGAGTCACACTAAGAAAGGGAACTTTATCCACCATCTATGAAGTCTGGAAGGGTAGAAAACCTACAGTCCAGTACTTTCATGTATTTGGAAGTAAGTGCTACATTCTGGCTGATAGGGATCCAAGAAGGAAGATGGACCCTAAGAGTGATGAAGGGATATTTCTTGGATACTCCATAAATAGCAGAGCTTACAGAGTATTTAACTCCAGAACCAAGGTTATAATGGAGTCAATAAATGTGATTATTGATGATACCTATGCAAAGACAGATGTTGCTGATGATGTTGGAACATCTGCTGACAATCAAACTGAAGTTGAAATAGAAAGTGATAATCTTGACTTCACTGAGACAAGGTCAGAGCAATCCAACAAACCTCCCTCCATCAGAATCCAGATAGATCATCCTAAAGAACTGATAATTGGTGATCCCAACAGTGGTGTCATCACTAGATCAAGAGAGATGATCTCAGGCTCCTGCTTTGTTTCAAAGCTAGAACCTAAGAAAATCAAGGAAGCTCTGAATGATGAGTACTGGATCTCTGCTATGCAGGAAGAATTAGGCCAGTTTACAAGGAATGAAGTATGGGATCTTGTTCCTAGGCCTGATGATATTAATGTGATTGGCACTAAGTGGGTGTACAAAAACAAGTCTAATGAGCAGGGGGTAGTTACAAAAAAACAAGGCTAGGCTTGTAGCTCAAAGATATACACAAATTGAGGGGGTAGATTTTGATGAAACTTTTGCACCAGTAGCAAGACTTGAATCCATCAGACTACTCCTAGGGATTGCTTACATCCTAAAGTTCAAACTATTTCAGATGGATGTTAAAAGTGCCTTCTTAAATGGGTACCTTAATGAGGAAGTATATGTGGAGCAACCAAAGGGATTTATTGATCCAACCTGTCCAGACCATGTATATAAGCTGAGGAAGGCTCTGTATGGTCTAAAGCAAGCTCCCAGAGCATGGTATGAAAGACTGACCACCTTTCTCACTAAACATGGATACAGGAAAGGAGGAATAGACAAAACCCTATTTGTAAAGGATGAAGAGGGAAAGGTTATGACTGCTCAGATATATGTGGATGACATAGTGTTTGGTGGAATGTCAGACAAGATGGTTAAACATTTTGTGACTCAAATGGAGTCTGAGTTTGAAATGAGCCTAGTGGGAGAACTAACTTACTTCCTTGGACTACAAATCAAACAGATGGAGGACTCCATGTTCATATCCCAAAGCAAGTATGCAAAGAACACTGTCAAGAAGTTTGGGATGGACAATGCAAGTCACAAGAGAACACCTGCCCCCACTCATTTAAAATTGACAAAGGATGACAAAGGTGAGAGTGTGGACCAAAGCTTGTACAGAAGCATGATTGGAAGTCTACTATATCTTACAGCTAGAAGACCAGATATAGCTTTTGCAGTAGGTGTGTGTGAGGGTATCAAGCTGAACCAAAAGTGAGCCATCTAAACCAGGTTAAGAGGATCTTGAAATATGTAAATGGTACTTGTGACTATGGAATAATGTACTCTCATGGTTGTGAACCAATCCTCACTGGATTTTGTGATGATGATTGGGCTGGAAGTGCTGATGATAGAAAGAGTACATCAGGAGGATACTTCATTCTAGGGAACAATTTAATTTCTTGGTTCAGTAAGAAACAAAATTGTGTTTCCTTATCCACTGCTGAAGCTGAATATATTGCAGCTGGTAGTAGTTGTTCACAGCTGGTATGGATGAAACAAATGCTCACAGAATACAATGTCCCACAAGATGTCATAACATTGTACTGTGACAATTTAAGTGCTATTAACATCTCCAAAAATCCTATCCAACACAGCAGAACTAAGCACATAGATATCAGACATCACTTCATCAGAGACCTTGTGGAAGAGAAGGTGATCACATTAGAGCATGTAGCCACAGAGCTACAATTAGCTGACATATTTACTAAGGCTTTGGATGCTACCCAATTTGAAAACCTAAGGGGTAAATTGGGAATCTGCATATGTGACATATAGCAGTTATGGAGAAGTGCCAGCATGTCTCATGACATCGTATGGCATGATCACCAGATGGCAGCACTAGTCTGGCCAATAAATGTTTGTATTCCAATCTTAAAAATTCCAATAGAAACAGATTCTATATATGTACAAACGTGCTTTAAACTCCTCACATCCTCATTAGCACCACTGAACGTTTTGCATGCTAGAGCTGAATCTCTAAACTCATCCAAATCTATCAAACCTTTACACATTTTCTCTACAATCGAAAAAATGTCTCAACAACAGAACCCTAACTCCATTGATGAGGGTCTCAATCAATAAGACGTAGTGAACGAAACTCCAATATCTGTAGTACCAATGGATGCTACTCCTATAAATGAGATCAGAGGAAGCATTCCTATTGCTCAAAAACCCAGGACTCCCCATGCAAGAAGACCTAAGGAGCCAGTCTTCAGCAAGAGTAAGGGAACCCCTTCATCTTCCAGTACCCCCAAAGCATCTGCTTACGTGGACGCATCAATCAAACAGCTTGTAACCAGGATCCTGATGGAACAAAGGGTTGTGCCTGGGGTGTCTGTTCCCCTGAACAGTATGCCTGCTCCACAAGATGACCAAATCACCAAGCTGAAGAGGACATACCTGCTCAACAGGATGTCTCAAGAAATGTTGAAACATCTGAGGTCTAGGACAAAGCCCCAAATGATAATGATCAAGCTATTGATGATAAAGCTACTGATAATCAAGCTCCTGATGATCAAGCTGCTGAAAATGAGGCTTCCCAACCTCCACCAATTGAAAACCTGGATGATGACTCAGACACAGAGATCATAGCATCTGTTAATCCTAGCATAGCCAAGAGGCTTAGGGCTAGGAAGGATAAGAAGCCAACTGCTCATGCAACTCCTGAGAAGAAACAGTCAACTCCCAAGAAGGACAAGGTCAAAACTGTTTTTGGACCTACAAAACAATGGAGTAAGGTCAGCACTCAGAAGAGGAAGGCCACAACTCCATCTGACTCTGATGTTGAGGAGGATGTCCCAACATCCCAACCCAGAAAGAGGCCAGCACCTCCTAGGACTGCCACTGCTGTTCCTGAAGCACCCCTGGACAATGTGTCCTTCCACCATGTCTCCAGTGTAAGCAAGTGGAAGTATGTCTATCAAAGAAGGGTGTCTCTGGAAAAAGAGCTGGGTAGCAATGCCCTGGAATGCACTGAGGTAATTGATTTAATCTCCAATGCTGGTTTATTCAAAACTGTCTCAAATTTCTCTCCTTGTTATGAACTGCTGGTAAAAGAGTTTATAGTCAACCTACAAGAAGGGTGTGCTGATGGGAAATCTGAGGATTTCAGGAAAGTATATGTCAGGGGGAGATGTGTTGATTTTTCTCCTAGGGTGATAAATCAGTACCTGGGGAGAGAATCAGATTGGCCAAATGAGCTGGGCAAAACTGACAATCAAGTCTGCAAAATAATCACTGCCAACCAGGTCAAGTCATGGCCAGTTAAAGGCAAACTATCTGTCAGCTTGTTAACAAGAAAGTATGCCATGCTGCATAGAATTGGAACTGTCAACTGGGTCCCAACCAACCACACCTCATCTATAGCTACTGGGCTGGGAAGGTTTATCTGTGCTGTAGGCACCCAAACCAAGTTGGATTATGGGGCATATATCTTTGATCAAACTCTCAAGCATGCAGGAACCTCAACAATCAAGCTTCCAATAGCCTTCCCATCACTGCTTTGTGGAATAATTCTCAACCAATATCCAGGCATCCTTACTGACAAGGATTCTGTCTGTAAAAGGGAGAGTCCACTGTCCTTTCACTACAAATTGTTTCTGAGTCATCATGCTGCAGATGTTGAAGCACCAGGTGGGCCATCTGCTGGGCCATCTGCTGTCAAGACTCCCATATCAAAGGCAGTCCTGATTGCAGAGCTCAGGACAACCTGCAAAGAGCTGGATGAAAGGAAGAAGAAGCTTGAGGACATAATTTAAAGGCTGGAGCTGGAAGAGGTTGCTAAGAATGTTGATGAATCTGATGTTGAGTCTGAGGATGCAGAAGATACAGAGTATACTGAGTCTGAGTGAAGTTGTGTGTGGTGGAAAATGTTATGTCTATTTTGCTTTGTATTTTTGAATGTTTTCTGTTTCTGTTTCTGTAATGTTTGGCCCCAAATTTATGTCTAACAAGGGGGAGAAGTGTATTGAACAATGTTGTTGCTGTTAATGTCTGGTTGATGAACAATGCTGATGTTATATTTCTGTCTTCTGAACTAAGTTATATTTGAATATTCATTGGTATATCAAAGTCTGTTGAACAAGTCATAGCAGTATACATACATGTTTGAGGGGGAGCAAATTATTAGCTCTCACATGATTCAACAGAAAAGAACTCTGCTGCTCTCTGATAAAACCAGAAGATTGTGTTAGCCAAAAATTAGCCAAAGGGGGAGTTTGTAGATGTTAAGAATTCGCAGAATTTTTGACAAACAAGAAGCTATGAACTTAGTTCAGGATGTCACACCAGATGTTGTGACATTATGTAACACGGTGGGAGAACTGACTTGAGTTAAATGTTGCGGATAGAAAGAGTCGCCACCGACTTTTATTTTATCCAAAGGAAAGGGCATAAAAGAACATGAAAGACCTTAAAAGATTTTTGGGTTCGGGGTGTAGGTTATGTAAAGGGAAGGTGTTAGCACCCTTTACATCCATGGTGTAAACACCCCAAATTTGCCCTCACCCATTCACACCATGGCTTGTGATCTTTTCATATGCATAAACTCAATCATAGCACCTCATATTACATTTTTGATTCACTGCATAGATTCTAAGTCATCTGCACCTAGGGTTTGTGATCTGAGCAATCCAAGAGCTTCTTGAGCCACTCCAAAGGTCACCAATCACTTCAAAGGGATCCATATGTGTTCAAGTATCATATTACATCCTCTCAAAGACAAAGATTCCAAAGAATCACAAGAACTGGGATTGGTATGGATGCAGAGCCAAGTTTGACTGCACAGTTGACCTAAAATTAGGGTTTTGGTTTCAGAGGCCATAACTCCAATTTTTTTGGTCATTCTTGTTTCCATTTGTCTCTATATGGTATAGGGAGTATGCATATCAATTTTCATGAAGAAATTCCATGGGGAAGTCATCTGATCAAGAGTTGACTTTTCAGACAAGTCAGTGCAAAATCAGGGCATCTGAGGCCCCCTATGACCCAACCAATGGGTGATCTTCATCATCTTGAGTGTATATGATCTTTATTTGATCATGGAAGAAGGTTGAAGCTCACAAAATTCAAGAATTTGGAGTTTTTGCAAATGTTGACTTTTTGGGTATAGTTGACTTTTCAAGAATGTGTCATTTTATGTCACTTTTCAAGCCTTGATTCTTGATCCAAAAATGCTTCAAATGGAAAAACTTTGGTCATGAAAGTTGTAGAATACATCTTTCCCTTTTCAAAAAGTACAAGAACATGATCAAATTCTTCTTGGATCAAAAGTTATGGTGTGACAAAGTTGGCAAAAATCATTGGTTTTCAAGACATGCCTCAAATGTGAATTTTGCAAAATCATGAACCAATGCCATTTGTAACTTCTAATTCACTTCAAACCATGACACAAACATTCTATGTGACCTAAAAGTCAGAATTGGACCAAGAATGCTCATGTTTCATGGCTTATGAGATGAGAAAATCACATGTGAACAAAATTGAGCCAACTTGCAAAACTCATGATCACACTTCCTACCACTTGCTACATTGGATGCTGAGCTTTGCTAGCCCTTCCCCTCACCCCTGCTGCGCCAGCCCCATGCTTGTACTAGCCTAGAGCCAAGCCATACCTCTCTTACACAAAAAGTTGACTTTTGGCAAAAGCAAACATCCCAATCACCACAGGCCATGTCACATCCTCTGGCCACTTGCATTTGTTTATACTTTCCATCTGCTAGCAAAACACATCAAGAAGCAAGGCTGAAACAACACACAAGATCACATACACAAAAACACCTCATTTTGCAAAACTCTTCGAATCTGCCTCCACAAACTTAAAACATCCAAACCATTTTCACCAATCATCTCACCATGTTTCATTGAGTAGAAACCAACAAGATTCAAGCCTGAAACCCTCATGAATTGAGCTTCACCATTTCTCATACTCAAAACCAGAACTCTTCGAATCCCTTTATCCAGCCATCAAACACATCATTTTCCTTCACCAACAAGTCAATCACATCACAAGGAGTCAAAACCACCCTTCACATTGACCTGAAACAGCCTATACACAAACTGCATTTTCTGCTACACCAGAAATGGATTGCTCAAGGCAGCTTGTCTAAGCTCATTTCAAGCCTTCCATTAGCACCAGGAGAGTCAAGGGAGTCCATTTGCACGCAAAGGAAGCTCTGGAAGCTCAGTTTTGAAGCTTTCCAGCTCAGGTATGAACATGAATACTTTCTCCCAAAGCTTGCATTTTAAGTTATAATATGATTGCTCATGTCTTGCTGGTCATGGGGATGGTTTCAGAATCAAAAATAAGTGAGAAATGAGTTTGTATGATCCCTCTGAAATTTTGCCCGTGGATTTTATTTCCTTCGATTCGTTTGATTCATGGTGTTTAAATGTTGTTTGAGCATGGATTCGTGTCTTAGGATGTTAGAGGATCACTTAGTTGTGTTTAATTTGTGGAATAGGTGCCTGAATCATGTTTTAGGGTTTTTGAGGTGCCGGAGAAGATGACCGGAGCTCCCCTCCGGTCACCTGAAAGTGATTTGCCCTAATCTCAGGTCATTAAGGACGTTTGAATGTGGAGCGTTAGATTAGCTGACTTAGTGGACTTCCCGCGTGGATAGAGGGCCCAGATCACTTTGATTAGCCCTAATTCAATTAATTAGATTAATTAATTCACAATTAGGTTAATTAACTCAGAATGAACCACAGCCGTCCAGATGCGCGCTGGTCAATGCATTCAAACCCAGAAGCAATCTCAACCCTCCATTCTGATTACTTTCCTTTTATTTAATTTATTTTCATTTTTCTTTTTCATTTAACTTGCACAATTTATTAAAAATAGTAAAAAATGTCTAAAAATTATGAAACTTTTTCTCATGAGTTTTATTAATTTTTAAGACCCAAAAATATTTTTGTTTTTATTTTTATCATTAAAAAAGGTATTTTTAAATATTTAAAAGTTTATTTTTAATTGATTAATGAGAATTAATTTATTAAAAATACTTTTAGGTATTTAAAAATCACCAAAAAATTCATGAAATGTTCTAAGACATTTAGAAACATTGTCCAACCTTCAAACCAAATTTCTTTTTGGATCTTGATGCACTTTGAGAATTTTTCTTTGAATTAAAATCATTTTTGTGCATTATTTTGATCCTAAGTTCAAAAAATCATTTCTGCCTATCCATGAAGAGTTGGACATTGATTCTTCTTGCATTGCATTGTGTTTAGCATGTAGTTTTTGAGATTAAATTGCCATGATTTGATCTTGCATTTTCAAATTGTTTGACATTTCTTTTGTTTAGAAGCCCTAAAAACCCTAAAATCTTGTAAAAATCATAACTTGAGATTGGTTGAGAGTTGAGACCTCCCCTTTGGACATTGGTTTAGTATAGGATTAGGGGTCCTTTGAGTGGCATTTTCCATTTTTTATCTTAGGGTTTGCTTCTGTTTTTGGTTTTTGTTTGATGTTTGGTTCATAAACCCTAATTTGGGCTTTCATTTGCATCCCTTTTGCATTCTTTTGCATAGCATGACTTGCCATGATATTTTATGCATCCATGTGATTCATTTAACATCATAAGACATATTGAAAGCATGTTTGACCATTGCATCTTTCATTTGCCATGTTGTATGCCATATGCATCTCATAACTTTTCATGTATGTTCATGTGCCTTAACATGCTTCATTTGCATTCATAAGCTTGCATGATCATCCCCATGAGTTGTTTCTGGTTTGTAGCATCTCATAGCATCATTAACATCATGTATGTGCTTCTGGTTTTGTTTTGCATCATGTCATTCCATCCCATTTTGCATTGCATTGCATTTCTTTTCTAACATTTCAGGTGGTAAGTGATTTGAGAAGTGAATCTGCCTTCACTTCTCATAACCTTTCTTTTCATCTCTCTTGCATCCATTGCTGCATTTCTATATGTGTTTGAGTTTGAGCTTGCTCATTCTTCTTCTTCCCACCTTCTTTCTTCAAGTGACTTGACTTCTTGAATGAAGCAAGTTACTTTGCTTCTCTTGATCCTTTCATCTGCTTCCTGGTGGTCCCATTGAAGATTGTTCTTGCAAACCTCACAAACCTTAGGAACAACCAAGCATGACAATGATTAGGATCTTGATTAGTCTCCCCTCTTAGTTTTACCTTTGTGTCTCTTTTGAGTCTTCTCTTCTCATCTCATAATCAGGGACTAAACCCTAAAGGCTTTAAGGCTTTGTGATTAAGCTTATGCCTGCATCCTTCTCTTAGGATGGAGTGTATAACTTTAATCCTAAGTGTTAAATCCTTAATGTGTTTAAATCTCTCAATCAATTCACTTAATAAGTATCAAGACATCAAGCTTGTAACTTGGGCCTTGCATTAGGGTTCTAATTCTTCCTTAACTGGTTAAGAAGGACTAACCCTAGTGTTAATGGACAAGTCCCCCTCAAGTTGTCTTACAAACCCTAAAAATCACTTCATCATCATATCATTAATTAAAATCCACTTAATCAAAAGGCTTGTTTTGTCATGAGTTTAATCCCTAATCATGGATTAAGTTGAGGAGTTTTCCTCAGCTTAAACATTCTCATCTATTATCCTTCTATTAGGATGGTGTAATGGGTATGTTTAATCCTTGATTATGGCTTAACCTCATTACTTAACACTAAACAAAAAAAACAACAAAAAACATCTAAATAATCACCAATAGGTTAATGATCTTAATCCTACACCAAAGGTGATTAAGTGTGAGAATCTGACTTCACACTTAAGGTATTCTCATTACCCCTAATCAGAGGGAAGATGTGATGAGTTTACTAAATCCATTGGTTTAGACTTAAGCTCATTAACTTATGACAAACTTTCAAAAGCAATAAAAGACTGAAAACACAAAAACAAACAATAATCGTCTCCTCCGGGATTCTTTTCTCATCTCATTCACTCACAAACGAGAGCTCGCTTCTTCCGTCTAATGCAAGACAGTTTGCACCTGAGCCAGACAGGTCATACACTTGAGCATAGACAAGTAAGCAGTTCCCAAGTCAATTCATCTTTCAGTCTCTTTGGGTCGAACTACGGTGTTCTGACTTCCTCATTGCACGAGAGGATACGTAGGCATAACTTAACAGTTATCGAACAAAAGTCTCTGTATATTCCCCCTCCTTCCAGGATCATTCTTTTAGCCTCATGATCTTGAGCATTTCACTTCCTGTCCTTACACTGACACTGTACATTTTATACACTTCACTTTTCTCTTACACTGACACCTGTACATTTTGCTTTCCAGCTCTTTTTACACACAAATTGCACTGACACTACCCCTTTAAAACACAAATCTTTCAAGCGTGGATCCCGTCGAGTACGGCGGAAAATCTGGGTGCTAATACCTTCCCAGGTTGTAACCAACCCCCTTTCTCAGTCTCTCTGGCTCGCAAACCGTCTTATCCATCTCTTTCTAGGTCTATGCAGCATTGCCTTTCCTCCGGGATAAAAATGCCTAGCTGGCGACTCTATTCATCTCCAGTGAGTTCACGGCTGTGTGTTCTCATTGTTCCTTTCGCCGACCGTTCGCGTCTGTACCTTTATCTGGGCCCCGTCCCACTTATCGGGAGCGACAGCTTGGCGACTTCACTGGGGACCCTTATATTGCAACCAGGGCTTCTGGTTCTTTTCGTGGGTTCCTCCTAGCGCTTGTTTGATTTGTGTTTACTGGGGTGTTATGTGCTTATTTGTGTTTGTATATTTGTATTTATTTCTGCTTTATGTACAGTTTTGTTTATTGCTTTCTTTATAGCTTTATGCATATATTATCATATTGTCATACTGTGCTGCTGGCTGGATCTGTTGTTTGCTTTGGTGGGTGGGTGTTCCATTGAGAGTTAAGGTCCTATACCTGGGACCTGAGTGACACCTAGGCTAGAGTGAATCATATTCTTTCCCATTCCATTTCGGTCTGGTGCGGGAATATGAAACACGGTTCAGATATGGGTTTCTTCTTGAGAACTCTGTGTTGCAGATTTCCTGCAATGCTAGGGCTATCTGGGAAGCCTGCTAAGTCTAGATGACCTTTAGTTTTGACCTTCAGAAACTGAGGTGAATTAGAGGAGGAACTTTTATGGTTATTGTAAACACTGTACCTCCGGGTTAGAAGTGTTTACACTTCTCATAACTGATCCAAGTCTGAGGATCCTTGTTTTAGAACACCACCTGTGAGGGGGGTCGGGCTGTTTACAGGTTTGCAGGTACCTTGGCCTCAGAATACCTTGTTACTTTGTTTGTTAAGAGTACTCCATTTTGGGAAAGTTCTTGTGATTCTAAAACCCTGGACATGTGGCTCTTTATTTGAGTCCCCCACCTTGGTTACTGGATTTATAGACCTCCATCTGGAATTCTTGAACACACTTGGACCTATATCAGGGCATTTTGATCAGATCTAGCTCAGTCACAGACCCTTGCATTTCATTTGCATACATAATCATTGCATCATATTGACATTTGCTTATTTGTGTTTCAGGGTATCCATTTTCGTTTGGTTCTGGTTTTGACCCCATCTTCAGTAGTGACCTATCTTCATCAGCACCTGCTTCAGTTTAGCTATCTGCTTCAGCTATCACCTGCACCGGCCAATCAGTGGTCCCTTCTTCAGTATTATCATCAGCACCTATCTCTACTCAGTCTTCAGCATCATGGCTCCTAAAAAGAGCAACATCACCTATCACTTCTTCCAGCCAGAGCTATCTGACATCAGGAGGATTCAAACCCTGATCACTCCAGATCACATACCATTGTTCAGGGAAAGCTATGGAGATATACTTGATATGGTTATGGATCTGGACCCTTCACAAAGAAGCCTGATCCACACTTGCATTCAGTTCTATGATCCCCCACTGAGGTGTTTCACTTTTCAAGACTTTCAGCTGGGCCCTCTATTGGAAGAGTACTCCTCATTGGTTGGCATGCCTATCAGGGGTGGAATTCTTTTCAACCCTAAGATGGTCTTTCCTGGTAATGGGGAAGTAGCAAAGGCTTTGCATCTGGAACCTGTCCTGATTGAGCAGCATATGACTTCTAAAGCTGGGATCCCTGGTTTCCATCTGGATTTCTTGATCTCTCAAGCTACCCTGAAAGCTTCTTTAGGAGAGTGGAAAGCTGTTTGTGCATTATTGGCCTTGAGTATATATGGAATTGTATTGTTTGCAGATGAGCCTCGATTCATTAGCAAGAATGCAATCCATCTTTTCATCCTGAAGAACCCAGCACCCACTTTATTGGGGGATCTTTACTATTCAGTGCATCAGAGGAATGAAAAGCAGAGGGGAAGGTTAGTGAGGTGTTGTGCTCCATTGTTCCACACATGGCTTCTCAAGCATCTACCCAGGACAGATGCATTTCTAAATCCTCATCAGCAGAGCAACTGGGCTAAGAGACTCACTGCTCTGACTTCGGCAGATATCAGATGGTGCACTCAGAGCACCAAGGGCAGGGATATCATCACCAGCTGTGGGCATTTTCCCAATGTGCCTTTAATAGGAGTTAAGGGTAGTATTAATTACAACCCTCTGCTATTCAGAAGGAAATTGGGCTATGCACTGGTCCATACTCCTAAGGCACAAGACTTGGTGGAGACTCTTTATTGTGAGAACAAGATTAATTTGACTATTGTTAGGCAGGCTGCCTGGGCCTGGGATAATGTTCAAACCAAAGGAGTAACCATTTTGGGGAAGTGCAGCAACGTGGCATCAGCACAATATTATGAATGGTCCCGTGTCAGGGCCCAATTCTCTGGGATGCCCTTTACCATAGAAGACATGCCTGAGTCATCTTCAACACCACCACCTGCCACTATCAGTTTGGAGGAGTTTGAGAGTTTGAAGGAAAGAAATGAGAAGTTAACCCAGGCTTTGCAGAAGACCCTCCGGGAGAGGAGTGAGGGTATGAGGGAGATTGAGAGGTTGGAGAAGTTGAGAGTAGAGCATCTGACTAAGATTGAGAAGTCTGGGGATTATATCAAAAAGTCTAAGGCTGGAGAACAAATTCTGAAGAATGCTTGCAAGGAAGCCCAGTTCCAGAGAGCAAGGACAGACTTGTATTTGAAGGAGAGTCAAGCCCGGTGGGTCAGGATCACTGAGGCTCGTACCCTGGAGGACAAGAGAGTTCAAGACAGGATAGAGCAACTGGAAGCTAATGCAAAAGAGCAGCAAGAAGCCCTGGCAGCAGCCCAGAGGGAGATATCAGAGCTGAAGATCAAAGCCGGGGTGAAGAGGTCAAAGGACCAAACTCAGCACAAGAGGCTAACTACAGCTGTTACGACCCGGAATCTCCTCATCAGGAATCTCACGGAGCGTCCGACTGATCCTGTGACCGAGGCGCTTCTCAAGGAAGTTCGTGAGGATGAGTTTGGTCTTGGTGTTTGACCATTTGTTTGTTGTTGCTTTCTTTCCATGTACTTTTATTTTCTTGTAATGTATTTTGACCCCTTAGAGGGCTTGTGTTGTAAAATGAACAAGTTGTATTATCTCACCTTCTGTAATATATTTGTGTTAGTTTGCTTCATCTGAGTTTTCTTCAAGCAACAACAACAGCATCTCCAAGGGTCTGGAAGGGTCAAAACTGAAGGCCAAGCCGGATACCTTGAGGACAAATAAGCATACTGCATTGCATGCTAACCCTTTTGTTTGTTTTGTAGGTTTTTGTTTTACTGCCACTAACTCTGTTGTGATGTTCAGGAACTATTGCTCGGCGCCGAGTATTTCCCCTCAACCGTCCGCACCGTTATCCGACCCGTAACAATCTTCCGGGCATTCAAATGGATCAGATGCAGCAGGACCTTACTGAGGTCAGAAATCAAATGGCAAACGAAAGGCTAGAAATGAGGAATCAAATGACTCAGTTTATGGAAGTGATGAACAACATGGCTCAGAGCCAGGAAAGATTGAGGGCCATGGTGGAAAGGCAGAATCAAGAAGATCCGCATATAGGGACTGCCGACACCAGCAACAATGAAAGGGTCCAACCTCATGTAAATCCCCCTGTATTTGGACCACACCTCCATCCTGAGGTCAATATTCCTGCAAATGTTCAAGGGACTGCCACCGCAGCTAGGGTACTTCAAGAAGACCCCCAAGAGGACCAGTTCACGGTAATGGGTGCTGGGGAAGAGGCTTATGATAGAAGGTTGGATGAGATAGCTGAGAAGTTGAGATCCTTAGAGTCTCAAAATTCTTTGGGTTTCGACGTCATGGACATGGGCTTGTTAGACGGGGTCAGGATCCCCCATAAGTTCAAGCCTCCTTGTTTTGAAAAATACAACGGGACTTCCTGCCCCCGGACTCATTTACAATCATTTCTGGGGAGGCTGAAGGCCTATACTATGGATGAGAAGCTCTGGATGTTCTATTTTGAGGACAGCTTGACTGGAGCGTCAAGAGAATGGTACTCTCACTTGACAAGGGCAACTATTAGGTGCTGGAAGGACTTGGCAGAGGCCTTCATCAGACAGTATCAGTACAATTTAGACATGGCACCCAACAGGACCCTCCTAATGGGAATGTCACAGTCGTCAAGGGAAAGTTTCCGAGAATATGCCCAGAGATGGAGGCAACTGGCTGCTGCTGTTCAGCCACCTATGTCTGAAAGGGAAATGGCAGATATGTTTATGAACACCCTTCAGGGGACTTACATTGACAGGCTGGCTGCTTTCTCTTCCACTAGCTTTGCGGATGTTGTCATAGCTGGGGAGAGAATTGAAAGCCTATTGAAGATGGGTAAGATCTCAGACAACGGTGCAAGCTCGTCCAGTAGTACAAGAAAGCCTTTTACAGGCCCGAGAAGAACTGGCGAGACCAATACCATCCACACCAACAGGGGCAGGCCCCAATATGTTCACAGGTCAATAGCAGCAGTCACCATTCCTGCTCCAGCACATCCTCAGCCGGTTTATCAACCTCCGCAGCAAAACTACCAGCAACAACCTCAGTACCACCAGCAATCTCAGTATCCTCCAAGGAATTACAACAACAGCAACACCAACAACAACAGTCAACAAAGGCCATTTCAGCAGAGGCCATCTCAAGCTAACAGGGTGATCGATCCGATCCCTATGCCATATGCTACATTGCTGCCACAACTCCTGAAACTCAACCTAGTTGAGCTAAGGACGCTGGCACCTCCAGATCCCAACAGTCTACCCAGGAACTATGACTCCAACGCCAGATGTGCCTTCCATTCAAACGCACCTGGCCACAGTACAGAAAAGTGCAGAGCTCTGCATATGAAGGTACAAGACCTGGTAGACTCAAAAGCTCTGAATTTCGCGCCACCACCCAATGTCAATAAGAACTCGATGCCAAACCACGGTGGTCCCAGGATTAACGCTATTGAAGAAGGCAAGCCGTCTTATTTAATAACCAGTGTGGGCCAGATCAGGACACCGTTGGTGGAAATCAAAGCTCAGCTCTTGGAAAGTCAAATGTTCCCGGGGTGTGAGTTAGGTTGTGCTTACTGCAACATCTCAGTAAATGGGTGCGATAATTTAAGGAATGGCATAGATGGTCTTATTCAGAGTGGCCAACTTCATATCACCACATCATTTCCAACAAATCCAGCAATCTCATCAGCAACGGTTTCAGAACCTCCTACAACTGCAGCAACCATTGTTCCTGACAATTCCTCGGTTTCATCAACAAGTACTCCATCTATCGTCTCAACTGATCAGTTATCAGCAAGTTTTTCTTCTACAACTTCAGCTTCACTCCATTTTGGAACTCCTACAACAACAACATCCTTTCTTCCGACAATATCTCCTACAACACCGGCAACAAATCATGAAGATGTCTCAACTGTCACCATATTCTATGATCCTGAAAGCAACTCTGCCTACAATTCAGAGGGTGCTGCTCCCATTAGAGCACCAGTTACAATTTATTATGATCCGCAGACTATCACAGTTCCTTCAACAGCTGCAATCAGTCCAGTCACCATCACGGTGCCTGGACCGGTACCTTATGAAAGCAGTAATGCCATCCCCTGGCATTACGGCTCTGACTTGTACTGTGAGGGACAAAGAATCACTTTTGAATCATCAACCCCTGCACCACAAATTGACAATGTGGGAGGAGGCGGAGGCTTCACTCGAAGCGGACGTCTTTTCGCTCCACAAATTCAGAGACCCACTGCCGAAGCAGAAGCTGCTGCCAAGGCAAAAGGGAAGAGCCATGTGCAGGAAGATCAAGCTGTTAAGGAAGCTTTGAAGACACCATTCGATCAAGAGGTTGATGAGTTCATGCGAATCATCAAAAAGAGTGATTATAAAATAGTGGATCAGCTTCATCAGACGCCTTCCAAGATCTCAATCCTATCATTGCTTATGTGCTCCGAAGCCCATCGGAATGCACTACTCAAAGTCTTGCACGCAGCTTACGTGCCTGAAGAGATCACTGTCAATCAGCTGGAAGCTGTAGTGGGGAATGTTAATGCTAGTCACGGACTAGGGTTCACCAATACTGATTTGACAACGGAAGGCCGCAACCATAACAAAGCCTTGCACATAACCATGGAATGCAAAGGGGCTGTCCTTTCCCATGTGCTGGTAGACACGGGGTCATCCCTCAATGTCTTACCTAAGAAGGCCCTGGTGAAGCTAGAATATGACGGATTGGCGTTGAGACCCAGCAACCTGGTGGTGAGGGCCTTTGATGGTTCAAAGAGATCGGTTCTGGGAGAGATTGAGTTACCCGTGACGATTGGCCCGCAGACCTTTAAAACTATCTTCTATGTGATGGACATTCAGCCTGCCTACAACTGTTTGTTGGGTAGACCATGGATTCACGCTGCTGGCGCCGTGACCTCTACCCTACACCAGAAGTTAAAATATGAGTGGGAGGGTCAAATCGTTACAATCTGCGGAGAGGAGGATATTTTTGTCAGCCACCTGGCTACCTATAAGTACATTGAGATGGATGGGGAGATCCATGAAACAATGAGCCAGGGGTTCGAAGCTTTGAATGTCAATGAAACATCTGCTGTGCCTGGTACGTCAATATCATCATACCAACAAGCCCGAAAGGTTGTTGAGGGAGGAAACGCCCAAGGCTGGGGCAAACTGCTATCGGTGGAGAAGAAAGAAGACAGATTTGGGTTGGGTTACAAACCAACTCAACAAGATCAAGCAGCGGCTGCGAAAGAGCCCAATTTTGTGAGTGGGGGAATGCTTACCCCTGATGCTATCAACTGTTTGGAAGACGAGCTGGAAGAAGAACGCAACCTGGAAAGCTGGATTCGTCCAAAGATCCCGGGGAGCAGTATCTCGAACTGGTCTTCCCAGGAAATTATAAGAGTTACTCATGCAGAGTAATTATTATTTCCTGTGTTTTTATAGCATGCATCAAAGTCTTGCATCTTGCCCAAGATGACAAGACTCATTTTGTAATCGGGCCATCTGTACTTTTTGTGCAAACAAGATTAATCAATGAAATATCAGACATCTTTTTGCAAATGAGTCTTTTTCTTTTCCGCTCACTGTTTTTCCATTTTTTTTCTTTTTGTACAAAAAATAAATGGCAGTGTTTTCAAAATGACAATTTTTATTTCACTTTTAAAACAAGATTAAAATCAAATCACTAAAATGAACCAACTGAACCCTTGCAGAGAATGCCTTCCTGACAGCACCGACAACAGCACGGCTATGACTTCGTATGACTTTGACAATCCGATCAATCAAGCTGATGAAGGGGTTGAAGAAGAATATGAGCTTCCTGAAGAGCTAGCCAGGTTGCTGAGACAAGAGGAAAAGGTTATTACTCCTCACCAGGAGGAGGTTGAAGTGATTAATCTTGGTACAGACGAAGACGTGAAAGAGGTTAAAATCGGGGCCTGCCTGCAAGACTCAGTGAAGAGACAACTGATTGATCTGCTTCAAGAGTATGTGGATGTGTTTGCTTGGTCTTATCAAGATATGCCAGGATTGGACACCGATATTGTTGTGCACAAGCTGCCGTTGAGGGAAGAATGCCCACCAGTCAAACAGAAGCTGCGCCGTACTCGTCCAGACATGGCTATGAAAATCAAGGAGGAGGTACAAAAGCAGTGGGACGCCGGGTTCCTTGCTGTAACTAGCTATCCACCGTGGGTCGCTAATATAGTACTTGTGCCTAAGAAAGACGGCAAAGTAAGGATGTGTGTTAACTACCGGGATCTGAACAGAGCCAGCCCGAAAGATGATTTCCCATTACCTCACATTGATGTATTGGTGGATAATACGGCTCAGTTCTCGGTATTCTCCTTCATGGACGGATTTTCAGGATATAATCAGATCAAGATGTCACCTGAAGACATGGAGAAGACAACATTCATTACACCTTGGGGCACGTTCTGCTACAAAGTGATGCCATTCGGACTGAAGAATGCTGGTGCAACATATCAACGGGCTATGGTGACATTATTCCACGATATGATCCATAAAGAAATTGAGTGTTATGTGGATGACATGATTGCCAAGTCCCTTACTGAAGAAGACCACCTGGTAAATCTGCTGAAGCTATTCAAGCGTCTGAGGAAGTACCAATTGAAGTTGAACCCCAACAAATGCACATTCGGGGTGAGATCTGGTAAGCTGCTGGGCTTTATTGTAAGCGAGAAAGGGATTGAAGTTGACCCTGATAAAGTCAAAGCCATCCAAGAGATGCCTGCACCGAAAACTGAGAAAGAAGTTCGAGGGTTCTTAGGTCGATTGAACTACATTTCGCGGTTCATATCTCACCTTACAGCAACTTGTGAACCCTTGTTCAAGCTGTTAAGAAAAGAACAGACGGTCAGGTGGAACGAAGACTGCCAAAGGGCTTTTGACAAGATCAAGGAGTATCTGCAAGAACCTCCAATCCTTATGCCTCCAGTTGAAGGAAGACCTCTGATAATGTACTTGACAGTATTAGAAGAGTCGATGGGGTGTGTGCTGGGCCAGCATGACGAATCTGGTCGAAAAGAGTATGCAATATACTACCTAAGCAAAAAGTTTACCGACTGTGAACAGCGTTATTCACTGCTCGAGAAAACTTGCTGTGCTTTAGCGTGGGCTGCTCGCCGACTAAGGCAGTATATGTTGACCCACACTACTTTATTGATCTCCAAAATGGACCCAGTTAAGTACATTTTCGAGAAGCCAGCTCTTACCGGGCGGGTTGCAAGATGGCAGATGATTCTCACAGAATACGACATCCAGTACACCTCTCAGAAAGCCATCAAGGGCAGTGTACTATCTGAATATCTTGCTGAGCAACCCATTGATGACTACCAGCCTATGAGATTTGACTTCCCTGATGAAGACATCATGTTCATTAAAGCAAAAGATCATGAAGAGCCTATTCACACTGAAGGGCCTGACCCGGAGGAAGAATGGACTATGATGTTTGATGGGGCTGTTAACATGAATGGTCGTGGTGTTGGTGCAGTACTCATTACACCTAAAGGAGTTCACATGCCATTCTCGGCAAAACTCACTTTCAACTGCACTAACAACGAAGCTGAATACGAAGCTTGCATTATGGGTCTTGAGGAAGCCATTGACCTCAGGATCAAGACGTTGACTGTATTCGGAGATTCAGCGTTGGTAGTCAATCAAACCAACGGCAAATGGTACACCCACCAGGATCATCTGATACCTTACAGGGATTATACAAGGAGGTTACTGACTTTCTTCACAACAGTCAAGCTTGAGTATATCCCTCGGGACGAGAATCAGTTTGCAGATGCTCTGGCTACCATTTCGTCCATGATCAAAGTCCAGACTTCCAACTTTGTACCTCAGATTTCAGTGTCCAGACTTGATAGACCGGCATATGTGTTCGCAGCAGATATTGTTAAAGATGATAAGCCTTGGTTCCATGACATTAAATGCTTCTTGGAGGATCAAACATACCCACCTGGGGCATCTTCCAATGATAAGAAGACCTTGAGAAGGCTTGCTGGTAGTTTCTTTCTGAATACTGATGGGTCTTTATACAAGAGGAACTTTGATATGGTACTCCTCAGATGTGTTGATAAGACAGAAGCAGTTTTGTTGATGCATGAAATGCACGAAGGATCCTTTGGTACCCATGCTGGAGGACATGCAATGGCTAAAAAGTTGCTAAGATCAGGTTATTACTGGATCACAATGGATGTCGACTGTCGTGCCTATGCCAGAAAATGCCACAAATGCCAGATCTATGCGGATAAGGTGCATGTGCCTCCCAATCCTTTGAATGTATTGTCTTCACCCTGGCCCTTTGCTATGTGGGGCATCGACATGATCGGCAAGATCGAGCCAACTGCTTCAAATGGCCACAGATTCATCCTGGTCGCCATTGACTATTTCACCAAGTGGGTTGAAGCAGCATCCTATGCCAATGTTACAAGGCAAGTGGTAGCCAGATTTCTGAAAAGGGACATCATCTGTCGGTATGGAGTTCCCGAGCGGATCATTACTGATAATGGTTCCAATCTAAACAACAAAATGATGGCAGAACTGTGCCGGGACTTCAAGATCCAACATCACAATTCTTCTCCTTACAGGCCAAAGATGAATGGCGCTGTTGAGGCAGCAAATAAGAATATCAAGAAGATTGTGCAGAAGATGGTAGTCACCTATAAAGACTGGCATGAGATGCTACCGTTTGCCTTGCATGGGTACCGCACGTCAATAAGAACATCCACTGGGGCAACACCGTATCAACTTGTGTATGGTATGGAGGCAGTCCTACCTGTTGAAGTTGAACTACCTTCTTTACGAGTATTGATGGATGTTAAGCTGAACGAAGCAGAATGGGTCCGGGCCCGATACGAGCAACTGAGTCTGATTGAAGAAAAGAGACTGTCTGCAATCTGTCATGGGCAGCTATATCAGAAAAGAATGAAGAAGGCCTTCGATCAGAAAGTCAGGCACCGAGAGTACCAAGTTGGAGATCTTGTGCTGAAAAGAATCCTTCCTCCTCACACAGACCACAGGGGCAAATGGACTCCGAATTATGAAGGACCATTTGTGGTAAAGAAAGTTTTCTCTGGTGGAGCACTGATGCTCAACACCATGGATGGTGAAGATTTCCCATCCCCTGTGAATTCAGATGCAGTTAAAAAATACTTCGCATAAAATGACCCGCTGGACATGAAAACAGAATGTAAGTCCGGGCAAAAATAGGGCATCCCGGCGAGTCAAAAACAGAATAAAAGACTCGGGCAAATATAAGGGAAAATAAACAAAAAATGTGTACACCCGCTGAGTTGAAAAGCCGCATTGGACAACTCAAGCAAAAATGGGTATCCCGATGGATCAAAAACCCGAAAGGGCGATCCATGCAAAATAAGGGAATAAGCGAACAACTGCATTCTGAATTTGTCTGTATCACTTACAACTTGGTAAGCTTCGAAAGGATCAAGCCTCAATCAGAATCAACATTCTTCAGAAAGCAAGATGAGAAGAACGTCAAAAGTCATACGAATCATAGTGAAGAGGAAGCTCCTCAAAGCGTCATCAACACTGCCAACATTTTGTTTCTCAATTTGTAACAATCTCTTCATTTCAGGGGATATGTTCCTTTGACTGTATCTCACCAATTCAGGGCATATGAATTAATAAAATCAGATTTTCAGTCATGTCTCGTTTTGTACATTTTATTTGCAAAAAATGTCTGATGTCTTAAAAGAAAAAAAACTGATTGCATAAGAATACAGATGCTTATCTCCAAATAAACACATGCTTACAGGGAATATACTTACTCTCGAAAGTACTTAACTCCTATGACGGAATCCAACAAAGGATACCTCGGGACCATTTGTGCGCTTCCTTATCTTTGCAGGATTGCAGGAATCCAGAACGCAACTTGGGGCATGCAAGTTACATCTCAGCAAGCTGGCAAATCAACAAATAATCTCAGCATCCGAAATGCTCTATCCCCAGCTGAGTTGCCTCTCATTACTCTCCCCAGCTGAGTGGCCAACAACATTCCCCAGCCGTAGTACCAATTATTCTTCCTCAGCAGAAGGCAGAAGTCAGGGAATCATCTCCCCACAGAATCCTCAGCCTCTATTCAGAAGAGCAACGCATGAAGGAGTCACAACAGAGTACATAAGGCTTCTACAAACCCCAGCTGGGTCCCATATTACAAGGATATGTCAATCAGTGACCTATATCCCCAAGCAGATACATCTCTCCAGATCTATCAATGATCTCATCCCCAGCTGGGATGTCCGTTTCAAACGGATCGGCCATAGATCTTCGCAGCAACGGGATCCGAATTCAGGATCTGTACCTCTTTGCATAATCATAGTATTTGCATCATATTATCCCCTCAGAGCGTAGCGTTCCGTCTAATACGGAGCATTGCGGCAAAAATCAAACGCATGGCATAATCATGAGCTATATTGTGAATCGAACACTTGTGAATAATAACCGTTCATCATTAATATACATAAAAATCCCCCAGAGTCCCCAGCAAAAGCAGTTGCCTCAAATCACAAACACCAGTATATACACCTTTCGACACCCGTCCGTGTCATCACTCCCCAGTAAGTCGCCTGAACACTCTTTACAAACAAGATCACCCGTATTACAGATACTTTCTGGCACCCGTCCGTGTCATAACTCCCGGCAGAAAGCCAAAGACATCATTTTTGCACTCACATATACTTGTATATACACCTTCTCGACACCCGTCCGTGTCACGTCCCCAGTGCAGTCGCTTACACTTTTACAACCCATATACCTGTTTATACTATACTCTTCTCCTTTTGACACTCGTCCGTGTCACCCTCCCCAGCAGAATGATGATCATATAAATCACTCCTATCATACTTATACAGATACTCGTCCGTATCTTGTATATACCACTTATATACCCACAGATTCAACAGTAGTCTTTGTTCTTTGTTAACCAGATGGTACTCGTCCGTATCATCATCTCAGAGCATGCGTCAAGCGTTTGTTTCTACCTGATACTCGTCCGTATCATAGTCTTAAGGATGCTCGTCCGCATCTTTAATCCATACACCGTGTCAAACACTTGTGTCTTCTTGAATATAGATACTCGTCTGTGTCCACTATTCCCCAGAGAAGTCCCTTCAGATTCAACACTCGTCCGTGTTCTCTGTTAACCCGTTGATACTCGTTCGTATCATCATCTCTGAACATGTGTCAGTTTGTTTCTACCCGATACTCGTCCGTATCGCAGTCTTAAGGATGCTCGTCCGCATCTTTAATCTATACACAATACCCAAACACTCATACCCTTTGTTTCTTGGATGTGAACACTCGTCCGTGTTTACCATTCCCCAGTAGATCACCAACAAACAAATTTCTTTTTATCTAACACTCGTCCTGTGTTGTGATAAACCTTGAGAGCAGCCGTCCCCTGCTAGGTGGTCGTCCTCCACCTCTTGATGGTCGTCCTCCATCATGCTCATCCGATGGCCGTCCCCATCGTTGATATTTAGCAGCCGTCCCCTGCTAGGTGGTCGTCCTCCACCTCTTGATGATCGTCCTTCATCATTTTATTCAATGGCCGTCCCCATTGTTGATTTTGGTTATCTGACATTCGTCCTATGTTATGATAAGCCCTGAGAGCAGCCGTACCCTGCTAGGTGGTCGTCCTCCACCTCTTGATGGTCGTCCTCCATCATGCTCGTCCGATGGCCGTCCCCATCGTTGACCTTTTATCCGATGGCCGTCCCCATCGTTGATATTTTCGGCAGCCGTACCCTGCCAGGTGGTCGTCCTCCACCTTTGATGGCCGTCCCCATCATAATTCTTTTATTCCCCAACAGAGCAGCCGTCCCCTGCTAGGTGATCGTCCTTCACTTTTGGTGGCCGTACCCCATCATCGGTTTATTTCATTTATTCTTTAACCCGATGGCCGTCCCCGTCGTGGTCCCTTTTCCTTTTCTTTTAGCCCGATGGCCGTCCCCATCGTTGGTTACCTTGCTTTATGAACTTGATGGCCGTCCCCGTCATGTTTCATTGATCCCCAGAGAATTCTACAACTCTATCTTGATGGCCGTCCCCATCATAATTTCTTACCTCCCCCAGCTAGTCGGCCGTCCCCGTCTTGGCTTTACCTTTTATCCCCAGCATGTCGGCCATCCCCGTCATTGCTATTTACCCAGCAGTCGTCCTCTGCCCGTCGGTCGTCCTCCGTCGCCTACAGCTTACAATATACTTTATTTTTCTTTACAATCTATATCCCTTTTCTTCTTCATTCTGTGAGTGCAAATTTTGGACTGTCTTTGGTATTCAACCACAAGTTATCTTGTTTGCCTGATAAGCCGTCGCTTACAACCTGCACAGCTAACTCATGTTTGAATAGGGGCAGCTGTAAACACCCCAAATTTTCCCTCACCCATTCACACCATGGCTTGTGATCTTTTCATATGCATAAACTCAATCATAGCACCTCATATTACATTTTTGATTCACTGCATAGATTCTAAGTCATCTGCACCTAGGGTTTGTGATCTGAGCAATCCAAGAGCTTCTTGAGCCACTCCAAAGGTCACCAATCACTTCAAAGGGATCCATATGTGTTCAAGTATCATATTACATCCTCTCAAAAACAAAGATTCCAAAGAATCACAAGAACTGGGATTGGTATGGATGCAGAGCCAAGTTTGACTGCACAGTTGACCTAAAATTAGGGTTTTGGTTTCAGAGGCCATAACTCCAATTTTTTTGGTCATTCTTGTTTCCATTTGTCTCTATATGGTATAGGGAGTATGCATATCAATTTTCATGAAGAAATTCCATGGGGAAGTCATCTGATCAAGAGTTGACTTTTCAGACAAGTCAGTGCAAAATCAGGGCATCTGAGGCCCCCTATGACCCAACCAATGGGTGATCTTCATCATCTTGAGTGTATATGATCTTTATTTGATCATGGAAGAAGGTTGAAGCTCACAAAATTCAAGAATTTGGAGTTTTTGCAAATGTTGACTTTTTGGGTATAGTTGACTTTTCAAGAATGTGTCATTTTAGGTCACTTTTCAAGCCTTGATTCTTGATCCAAAAATGCTTCAAATGGAAAAACTTTGGTCATGAAAGTTGTAGAATACATCTTTCCCTTTTCAAAAAGTACAAGAACATGATCAAATTCTTCTTGGATCAAAAGTTATGGTGTGACAAAGTTGGCAAAAATCATTGGTTTTCAAGACATGCCTCAAATGTGAATTTTGCAAAATCATGAACCAATGCCATTTGTAACTTCTAATTCACTTCAAACCATGACACAAACATTCTATGTGACCTAAAAGTCAGAATTGGACCAAGAATGCTCATGTTTCATGGCTTATGAGATGAGAAAATCACATGTGAACAAAATTGAGCCAACTTGCAAAACTCATGATCACACTTCCTACCACTTGCTACATTGGATGCTGAGCTTTGCTAGCCCTTCCCCTCACCCTTGCTGCGCCAGCCCCATGCTTGTACTAGCCTAGAGCCAAGCCATACCTCTCTTACACAAAAAGTTGACTTTTGGCAAAAGCAAACATCCCAATCACCACAGGCCATGTCACATCCTCTGGCCACTTGCATTTGTTTATACTTTCCATCTGCTAGCAAAACACATCAAGAAGCAAGGCTGAAACAACACACAAGATCACATACACAAAAACACCTCATTTTGCAAAACTCTTCGAATCTGCCTCTACAAACTTAAAACATCCAAACCATTTTCACCAATCATCTCACCATATTTCATTGAGTAGAAACCAACAAGATTCAAGCCTGAAACCCTCATGAATTGAGCTTCACCATTTCTCATACTCAAAACCAGAACTCTTCGAATCCCTTTATCCAGCCATCAAACACATCATTTTCCTTCACCAACAAGTCAATCACATCACAAGGAGTCAAAACCACCCTTCACATTGACCTGAAACAGCCTATACACAAACTGCATTTTCTGCTACACCAGAAATGGATTGCTCAAGGCAGCTTGTCTAAGCTCATTTCAAGCCTTCCATTAGCACCAGGAGAGTCAAGGGAGTCCATTTGCACGCAAAGGAAGCTCTGGAAGCTCAGTTTTGAAGCTTTCCAGCTCAGGTATGAACATGAATACTTTCTCCCAAAGCTTGCATTTTAAGTTATAATATGATTGCTCATGTCTTGCTGGTCATGGGGATGGTTTCAGAATCAAAAATAAGTGAGAAATGAGTTTGTATGATCCCTCTGAAATTTTGCCCGTGGATTTTATTTCCTTCGATTCGTTTGATTCATGGTGTTTAAATGTTGTTTGAGCATGGATTCGTGTCTTAGGATGTTAGAGGATCACTTAGTTGTGTTTAATTTGTGGAATAGGTGCCTGAATCATGTTTTAGGGTTTTTGAGGTGCCGGAGAAGATGACCGGAGCTCCCCTCCGGTCACCTGAAAGTGATTTGCCCTAATCTCAGGTCATTAAGGACGTTTGAATGTGGAGCGTTAGATTAGCTGACTTAGTGGACTTCCCGCGTGGATAGAGGGCCCAGATCACTTTGATTAGCCCTAATTCAATTAATTAGATTAATTAATTCACAATTAGGTTAATTAACTCAGAATGAACCACAGCCGTCCAGATGCGCGCTGGTCAATGCATTCAAACCCAGAAGCAATCTCAACCCTCCATTCTGATTACTTTCCTTTTATTTAATTTATTTTCATTTTTCTTTTTCATTTAACTTGCACAATTTATTAAAAATAGTAAAAAATGTCTAAAAATTATGAAACTTTTTCTCATGAGTTTTATTAATTTTTAAGACCCAAAAATATTTTTGTTTTTATTTTTATCATTAAAAAAGGTATTTTTAAATATTTAAAAGTTTATTTTTAATTGATTAATGAGAATTAATTTATTAAAAATACTTTTAGGTATTTAAAAATCACCAAAAAATTCATGAAATGTTCTAAGACATTTAGAAACATTGTCCAACCTTCAAACCAAATTTCTTTTTGGATCTTGATGCACTTTGAGAATTTTTCTTTGAATTAAAATCATTTTTGTGCATTATTTTGATCCTAAGTTCAAAAAATCATTTCTGCCTATCCATGAAGAGTTGGACATTGATTCTTCTTGCATTGCATTGTGTTTAGCATGTAGTTTTTGAGATTAAATTGCCATGATTTGATCTTGCATTTTCAAATTGTTTGACATTTCTTTTGTTTAGAAGCCCTAAAAACCCTAAAATCTTGTAAAAATCATAACTTGAGATTGGTTGAGAGTTGAGACCTCCCCTTTGGACATTGGTTTAGTATAGGATTAGGGGTCCTTTGAGTGGCATTTTCCATTTTTTATCTTAGGGTTTGCTTCTGTTTTTGGTTTTTGTTTGATGTTTGGTTCATAAACCCTAATTTGGGCTTTCATTTGCATCCCTTTTGCATTCTTTTGCATAGCATGACTTGCCATGATATTTTATGCATCCATGTGATTCATTTAACATCATAAGACATATTGAAAGCATGTTTGACCATTGCATCTTTCATTTGCCATGTTGTATGCCATATGCATCTCATAACTTTTCATGTATGTTCATGTGCCTTAACATGCTTCATTTGCATTCATAAGCTTGCATGATCATCCCCATGAGTTGTTTCTGGTTTGTAGCATCTCATAGCATCATTAACATCATGTATGTGCTTCTGGTTTTGTTTTGCATCATGTCATTCCATCCCATTTTGCATTGCATTGCATTTCTTTTCTAACATTTCAGGTGGTAAGTGATTTGAGAAGTGAATCTGCCTTCACTTCTCATAACCTTTCTTTTCATCTCTCTTGCATCCATTGCTGCATTTCTATATGTGTTTGAGTTTGAGCTTGCTCATTCTTCTTCTTCCCACCTTCTTTCTTCAAGTGACTTGACTTCTTGAATGAAGCAAGTTACTTTGCTTCTCTTGATCCTTTCATCTGCTTCCTGGTGGTCCCATTGAAGATTGTTCTTGCAAACCTCACAAACCTTAGGAACAACCAAGCATGACAATGATTAGGATCTTGATTAGTCTCCCCTCTTAGTTTTACCTTTGTGTCTCTTTTGAGTCTTCTCTTCTCATCTCATAATCAGGGACTAAACCCTAAAGGCTTTAAGGCTTTGTGATTAAGCTTATGCCTGCATCCTTCTCTTAGGATGGAGTGTATAACTTTAATCCTAAGTGTTAAATCCTTAATGTGTTTAAATCTCTCAATCAATTCACTTAATAAGTATCAAGACATCAAGCTTGTAACTTGGGCCTTGCATTAGGGTTCTAATTCTTCCTTAACTGGTTAAGAAGGACTAACCCTAGTGTTAATGGACAAGTCCCCCTCAAGTTGTCTTACAAACCCTAAAAATCACTTCATCATCATATCATTAATTAAAATCCACTTAATCAAAAGGCTTGTTTTGTCATGAGTTTAATCCCTAATCATGGATTAAGTTGAGGAGTTTTCCTCAGCTTAAACATTCTCATCTATTATCCTTCTATTAGGATGGTGTAATGGGTCTGTTTAATCCTTGATTATGGCTTAACCTCATTACTTAACACTAAACAAAAAAAACAACAAAAAACATCTAAATAATCACCAATAGGTTAATGATCTTAATCCTACACCAAAGGTGATTAAGTGTGAGAATCTGACTTCACACTTAAGGTATTCTCATTACCCCTAATCAGAGGGAAGATGTGATGAGTTTACTAAATCCATTGGTTTAGACTTAAGCTCATTAACTTATGACAAACTTTCAAAAGCAATAAAAGACTGAAAACACAAAAACAAACAATAATCGTCTCCTCCGGGATTCTTTTCTCATCTCATTCACTCACAAACGAGAGCTCGCTTCTTCCGTCTAATGCAAGACAGTTTGCACCTGAGCCAGACAGGTCATACACTTGAGCATAGACAAGTAAGCAGTTCCCAAGTCAATTCATCTTTCAGTCTCTTTGGGTCGAACTACGGTGTTCTGACTTCCTCATTGCACGAGAGGATACGTAGGCATAACTTAACAGTTATCGAACAAAAGTCTCTGTATATTCCCCCTCCTTCCAGCATCATTCTTTTAGCCTCATGATCTTGAGCATTTCACTTCCTGTCCTTACACTGACACTGTACATTTTATACACTTCACTTTTCTCTTACACTGACACCTGTACATTTTGCTTTCCAGCTCTTTTTACACACAAATTTCACTGACACTACCCCTTTAAAACACAAATCTTTCAAGCGTGGATCCCGTCGAGTACGGCGGACAATCTGGGTGCTAATACCTTCCCAGGTTGTAACCAACCCCCTTTCTCAGTCTCTCTGGCTCGCAAACCGTCTTATCCATCTCTTTCTAGGTCTATGCAGCATTGCCTTTCCTCCGGGATAAAAATGCCTAGCTGGCGACTCTATTCATCTCCAGTGAGTTCACGGCTGTGTGTTCTCATTGTTCCTTTCGCCGACCGTTCGCGTCTGTACCTTTATCTGGGCCCCGTCCCACTTATCGGGAGCGACAAATGGTTATCCATGGGCTCTTAGTTACTTAGCTCACTTTAAACTGTTTTGAGAAGTGTAGTGTGTGATTGAAAATTTTCTTAAGTACTTTATAATGATCCTTGTATGGATATATATAAAGACTTTGTTTTGAAAATTGTTTGAAAATGTAAAGTGTTATGAAATGTTTTTAAAAGGTGAGCAAGTACATAAGAGGAACCTACCCTATGTTTAGATCTTTACTGTTCTTAAATGTTCTTTCAATGGTAAGACTATCCCTATTATTAAGAAATAGGTAGTCATTACCTTGGATGTTATATGGGACATGTGAAGGGTCATCTGTGTTTAGGCAACTGTAAGGTGTATTAGCAATTCGAATGGACTTATCATCTTTTATTCGAAGGGACAAGATCATTTACGAAGGCAACCATGAAGGGACTTGATCTTATAATTCTTTAAAGGGACTAGATGATTTGTTTATGAGAAGGGACCTTGCTTTATACACCTTACTTGACCTTTTTGTTTAGGCAACATGAGAGGTAACCCTTAAGAAGTGAAATAGCGATCCAAGATCGACTTACGTGTGTGCGTGTACCAATTCAGATATTTATCTTATAATTAGTGAACTAAATTCAATTTTTAAACACAAACATGTTTTCACTCCTTAATTTACTAACCATAGCAATTTAAATAAATAATAAAAATTCTACCACTATTACATAGATTGCGCAATTACATTATAATAGAACAATTTAAATAATAAGCATATAATAAATAAATAAAAGGATTAGTAATAATAAACATAAGAGAAAAAAAAGAGGTTAGCACAATAATATACAATAGAAATAAAATTAAAATTTCAAATTTAAATAAATAATCTTTTTTTTAGAATTTTTAAGAAGAGGAAATAATAATAATTATATACTAATAAACATGATTAATAGTTTAATAATTTAATTATATGAATATTAACAATATTTATTAATTATAATTAAACAAACATAATAAAATAAGAAATTATAATTGTAAAAGAAAAATTAGGGTTTAGAAAAATAAATTAGGGTTTATAAAAATAAATTAGGGTTTATAAAATAATTAGGTTTTATATAAACATATTAATTTTTTTTTAATATACAATGTCAATTTAATTAAATAATATATACATATAAATATATTAAAAAAACAAATAAATAAATATACATATTGATTTAGGTTTGTGAAAAATAAAAGTTTAATTAGAATATACTTTTAAACATTTTTTAGGAATTAATTTAAATAAGGAATAATTATAAGAAATTAATAAAATAAATAAACCTAAAAAAAGAAGAAAGAAAAGCAAAAAAAAACAGGACCTGGGATTTGAACCCAGGTCCTTTACCTGGAAACGTAAGGGCCTATCCACTGGGCTAGCGCACGCAGCTGGTAACATATTGCATTCGTTTGCTTTTGTTCTTGTCCTGGAAAACAAAATAAAATTGAACAAAAAAATGCCCTAAGGCTGATTTCGAACCCAAGACATTGCATTCACACGCGTACACACTTACCACTGGGACACACGCTGGTGTGTGATATATAAACAGAACAAATTCATTATAATATATAACCAAAATTCAAATTACAAAAATGCGCGCAGGTCTTCTTCTACCTCCAGACCTGCAAAATTTCCTGCGAATTTTGCTAGGGTTTTTGCTGCGAATTGGTTTTCCCAAGACAACCTGCGTTTTATCAAACATCAAGCAAACAGTAACATTTTATGAAATTAATGGGTGCAAAAAATTCTATGAAGTCCATACAACACAACCATGTTTCCAGAATTCATTTATAATTGATAAATCCTAAAACCCTAAAACGGCCGAAGAACCCTAGCCATGGTGATTCCTCCATCTTGTACCTAATATCAAATTAATTTATCCAGAAAGCATCCAAACATCATCATAAACACAAACCAACAGTTAGTTTTCATTATCAATGTGTAAATCATTCAAATCGAAAAAATTTAAAACATGAACAATGTGCATTCGGTTTTCACGATTTAGGGCATGAATGGATGATGTTATGATCCAGAATCAATCAGTGAACCTCAAGGAACAATTTGCAACCTTTGGTTTGTCTTGAAAGGGGCTAAAAGTACCAAACCGAATTGGAGTTTTTGGTGAGATTTTTGAAGCTTGAAGATGATATGAGGAGGCTGTGAATTCGTGACCTATGATTGTCTTTGTGTTGTTTATATATGAGTGACTGAATTAGGTTAAAAACATTGCCAATTTGATGAATATTTGGATCATTGAAGATTGAAAAAGATTGGCTTTTAAAACTTGAATATTCTTGATATAAGCTTGCTATTTTGGGAGGATTTTCATAACTCTTGTATCAATTAGATCCAAATATCTTTTATGACATTCTAGAAGCAAAATAATTTTAAATCTTCACTATTTCATATTTATTTGAATTTAAAATGATTTTTAATATAGAAAATCATAATAAATAAAAATAAAATGAATAAGATTATGAAAATATTAAATAAATTTCGTGCATGATGTCATGGAACATATTGGGTCACAAAAAAGTCAGCCCATTTGAAGAATTATGGTTTTAAGACCCCATTTACTTCATAAACCACTCAAAAATTTCCCAACTTTGCAAGGGCAAAAATCCTTCAATTTTAATGCTATGAGGGTGTTCTTGGACATTTTGGAAAGCTTAAAGAGTCCTATAACCAACCTCTTTTGTCTCATGTCCATATCTTTTACCATTCTCAAGTTATGCTCTTTTGAAGTTGTTGACTTTTTGTTGACTTTTAAAAGGACCTATAATGTCTTAGCTCATACCTTCCAAATGAAGCATTTTTGGGCTTGGCTTGTGAGAGACAAAGTTGTAGTGAATTCAATTTCCTTCAAAATGAGCTTTGGATGGAAAATTTTGATGAAGCATGTGAATGTTATGGCTGGTCAAAGTTCAGTTGACTTTTCCTGTAAAAACCCTAATTTAGAAACTCCTGATTCTTGATGATCTGAAATCTCCTTGATGAATCATGATCAACCCTTGATCAAATGATGAATTTTACTTCATATACTTGATGTTGGCAAAAAATCATGAAGTTTGACTTTGGTTTGACCACAGTTGACCTCAGTTTGACTTTTTAACTACTTTGACTGATTTTAACCTATCTGATAATCTGACTGAGCAATTCTTTTGGGAAAGTCTTGAAACTTGACATGGGGATTCTTAAACCCATATAGGATGCTATGAAGCTCACTTGAAGTCTTGGAAGTCCATTTAGCCTGATTAAAGCCAAAACCCTAGTTTAAGATGCAATGCTTAGGAGGATGCATTGTTTGAGGGAATTGTCAAATTTGTCAACCAATTGTGAACTTTGTGAACCTTGTGAACCTTATGAGATGTCTTGTGAACTTTTTGAACCTTGTGAGCCTCTTAGTACACAATGACTTGACTTGTGGAGGGCAAATTTTGGGGTGCAACAGCTGCCCCTGTTCAATTTTCTGAAACCTGAGGGGTTAGATTGGTATATGTGCCAGTCGTGACCTGGAAGGTTGAAGGGGATTGAACATAAAAGCCCAAAAATTTGCACTCACCAGTGCATAAAGTAACACTGATGATTAGTTGTATATGCTTGAGTGGGATTGAAGATGCCACTTGGAAGAACTGGAGATGGGCTTAGAGATGCCATCTGGAGATGGGCTTGGAGATGCCATCTAAAGTATCAGGATGTGATGATGTCTTTATGTTGATACTGGATATCAGTACTAGGTCTTTGTATAGGCCGTCTCTGAATCGTTTATGCAACATAGTTTGAATTGTTGAATATAGCAGTAGAAATAAATCTTCGTAGCGATTATCTCTTCCGGAAATATCTTGGATTAGGGAATGGATCTTTGTACAGACCGTTTGCCTACTCTCCAAGGTCAAAAGAACGTCAGGATTAGTTCTTCTGAATAATATCTTGAACCAGGGAATGGATCTTTTTACAGACCGTTTGCCTGCTATTCAAGGGCCAAAAGAACGTCAGGATTTGTTCTTCTGAAAGATATCTTGAACCAGGGAATGGATCTTTTTACAGACCGTTTGCCTGCTATTCAAGGGCCAAAAGAACGTCAGGATTTGTTCTTCTGAAAAATATCTTGAACCAGGGAATGGATCTTTTTACAGACCGTTTGCCTGCTATTCAAGGGCCAAAAGAACGTCAGGATTTGTTCTTCTGAAAAATATCTTGAACCAGGGAATGGATCTTTTTACAGACCGTTTGCCTGCTATTCAAGGGCCAAAAGAACGTCAGGATTTGTTCTTCTGAAAAATATCTTGAACCAGGGAATGGATCTTTTTACAGACCGTTTGCCTGCTATTCAAGGGCCAAAAGAACGTCAGGATTTGTTCTTCTGAAAAATATCTTGAACCAGGGAATGGATCTTTTTACAGACCGTTTGCCTGCTATTCAAGGGCCAAAAGAACGTCAGGATTTGTTCTTCTGAAAGATATCTTGAACCAGGGAATGGATCTTTTTACAGACCGTTTGCCTGCTATTCAAGGGCCAAAAGAACGTCAGGATTTGTTCTTCTGAAAGATATCTTGAACCAGGGAATGGATCTTTTTACAGACCGTTTGCCTGCTATTCAAGGGCCAAAAGAACGTCAGGACTTGTTCTTCTGAAAGATATCTTGAACCAGGGAATGGATCTTTTTACAGACCGTTTGCCTGCTATTCAAGGACCAAAAGAACGTCAGGATTTGTTCTTCTAAAAGATATCTTGAACCAGGGAATGAATCTTTTTACAGACCGTTTGCCTGCTATTCAAGGGCCAAAAGAACGTCAGGATTTGTTCTTCTGAAAGATATCTTGAACCAGGGAATGGATCTTTTTACAGACCGTTTGCCTGCTATTCAAGGGCCAAACGAACGTCAGGATTTGTTCTTCTGAAAGATATCTTGAACCAGGGAATGGATCTTTTTACAGACCGTTTGCTTGCTATTCAAGGGCCAAAAGAACGTCAGGATTTGTTCTTCTGAAAGATATCTTGAACCAGGAAATGGATCTTTTTACAGACCGTTTGCCTGTTATTCAAGGGCCAAAAGAACGTCAGGATTTGTTCTTCTGAAAGATATCTTGAACCAGGGAATGGATCTTTTTACAGACCGTTTGCCTGCTATTCAAGGGCCAAAAGAACGTCAGGATTTGTTCTTCTGAAAGATATCTTGAACCAGGAAATGGATCTTTTTACAGACCGTTTGCCTGCTATTCAAGGGCCTCTTGGGTAATTTATGGATCATTTCTGACCTGTTGTAAATTGTTGATATTGTTTTACCTGCATATAATTATCCTGCAAGGAGAGTGTTAGTTTATGCAACATGTATGCATGCATAGTATGATGCACCTAAGTAATGTATTATGTATTTATGGATATGTATGTTATGGGATGATGTAAATGATGTTTGTATGAATCATGCAGCCTGAGGTGTCTGGATATCTTCGTATAACAACTGTTGGCCAGGGAAAATAAATCCCGATTCGTTGTTGAAGAATATGAGGAACTTGTTCCCGTTTCGTTTGATGATATAGTATTTATAACTTCCCGTTTTCGTTTGTCGTACTCCTTTTGAAGGAATAAAATCCTGAATATCCCGACTGAGGATAAAAGAGATGGACATAAATTCAAGGGGAGATGTAACTCGAAGTATCTATGATGATAGATTTGCCCTACTGGGGATTTGTAGATGTCTTGTGGGGATGAACCGGCGAAGCTTCGTTGAATTCCTTCCCTCATTCGTCCTTAGTAAATACTATTACTGCATTTTTATACATTTCTGGTAAACATCAATCATATTAAGCATTTTATGCATTTCTGGTAAACATCAATCATATTCAAAAGGATACATACATTCAAACACAACCAATGGACGTTTCGCTTATGTAAATAGGGTAAAAGTAAATCGGGATTCAAAGATGAAATTGTATTTATATCACAAAATGACCTATACATAGGCACGTTTGTACAAGGAGACAGAAATCCTAGTAAGAGGAATTCGTCGTAAAATTTTTTACAAAACAGAGAAAATCAGCTATGTGGGAAATAATCCTATTGAGTTTCAATTCTACTATTGCCATTATCTTCAAGTATCTCATCTTCTGCTGTCGAGACAGAAACGATTGGATTGATCTTTATCTGTTCGAACTTGGGTTAAGTAGCACAACTGGTTGGAGTTACATGGGTGATCCAAACGAGACATAGTCATACGCTTTAATCCCTAACTTTTGCCTGGATTTCCCTTTCAGGTTTTCAATCCACCGGGATACCCTTTTTTGCCCAAGCCGCCCTTTCAGGTTTTCGACTTGCCGGGTGTACATTTTTTATATATATATCCCTAATTTTTGCCCGAACCCTTTTGGTTCGCCGGGATGCCCTTATTTTTTCCTAGGCTAGTCAACCTAGCGGGTCTCTTTTTATGCGTAGTATTTTTTAACTATGTCTGCGTTTACCGGCTGTGGGAAGTCTTCACCATCCATAGTAGTAAGCATCATGGCACCTCCTGAGAATACTGTTTTGACCACAAATGGTCCTTCATATGTAAGAGTCCACTTGCCCTTAGGATCACCCTGTGGTAGTATAATACGCTTGATTACCAAGTCACCAGCCTGATATACCTTTGGCTTAACCTTCTTATTAAAAGCTTTGATCATCCGTTTCTGGTACATCTGGCCATGACAGACGGCTGCCAACCTCTTCTCATCAATCAAATTTATCTGGTCAAGTCGAGTCTGAATCCACTCATCTTCATCCAAGCCTGCATCCTTCATGATTCTTAAGGAGGGTATTTGAACTTCAATGGGCAGAACTGCTTCCATACCATAGACTAAAGAGAATAGGGTTGCCCCTGTTGAAGTACGTATTGTAGTACGATAACCATGAAGAGCAAATGGTAACATTTCGTGCCAATCCTTGTAAGTAACAGTCATCTTCTGTAGAATCTTCTTAATGTTCTTATTAGCAGCTTCTACTGCCCCATTCATCTTCGGAGGATACGGAGAAGAGTTGTGATGCTTAATCTTGAACTGCATGCAGAGATCAGTAATCATAGTGTTGTTCAGATTAGAACCATTGTCAGTAATAATCCTTTCAGGGATGCCATACCTACATATGAGATTATTCTTAATGAATCGAGCCACCACATTCTTAGTAACAGATGCAAATGAAGCTGCCTCCATCCATTTTGTAAAGTAATCAATAGCAACCAGGATGAAACGATGCCCATTAGAAGCAGTAGGCTTGATCTCACCAATCATATCAATGCCCACATGGCAAAAGGCCAAGGAGCAGTCAACACATTCAATGGTGATGGAGTTATATGTACTTTATCAGCATAGATTTGACATTTGTGACATGTTCTGGAATGTTGATAGCAGTCAGCTTCCATGGTAGACCAATAGTAACCTGCTCTCAATATTTTCTTTGCCATGGTATGACCACTAGAATGAGTGCCAAAGATCCCATCATGCATATCTTCCATAATCTCTGTTGCTTCCTTCTTATCCACACAACGAAGCAAAGTTGAATCATGATTGCGTTTATACAAAATTCCATTACTCAAGAAGAACTTAGCAGAAAACCTCCTCAGAAACTTCTTATCTTTAAGAGATGCCTCTTCAGGGAACTCCTGAGCTTCAAGGTATCTTTTTACTTCATAGAACCAAGGCTTCTCCCCTGCTTCTTCAGTGTCAATCTCATTGCAATATGCAGGCTTCTCAAATCTATCAATAGTAATCTTGGGAGCTTCATCATCCCAGCTAATCTCAAACATAGATGCCATGGTGGCCAATGCATCTGCCAACTGATTTTCTCTTCGTGGAATATGTCCAAAGGTAATTTCTTTAAAATACGGGATCAAAGACAACACATGCTCTCTGTAAGGAATGAGTTATCATGCTTGGTATCCCAATCTCCTTTAATCTGACTTACTACCAGGGCTGAATCTCCATATACATCCAGGAACTGAATCTTCATATCAATGGCAGCTTTGATACCCAGAATACATGCCTCATACTCAGTCATGTTATTGGTACAATAGAAACAAAGTCTCGCAGTAATTGGGGTATTACAACCTTCAGGGGAACTGATCACGACACTAACACCATTACCAAGTGCATTAGAAGCTCCATCAAAAACCATAGTCCATCGGGATCCTTGTTCAGGTCCGTCATATTGTCCAGGTTCTTTGGTAATAATCATAATGTCTTCATCGGGGAACTCAAAACTCATTGACTGATAATCATCCACTGCTTGATGAGCCAAATGATCGGCTACAACACTTCCTTTAATGGCCTTCTGAGTAGTATACTGTATATCATATTCTGTTAGGATCATTTGCCATCTTGCTATTCTTCCGGAGAGAGCAGGTTTCTCGAATATGTACTTGATTGGATCCATCTTCGAAATCAACAAGGTAGTATGAGTCAACATATACTGTCTTAGTCGGCGAGTAGCCCATGCCAAAGCGCAGCAAGTTTTCTCGAGCAGTGAGTATCTTGTTTCACAGTCGGTAAACTTTTTGCTAAGGTAGTATATTGCCTTCTCTTTTCGACCAGACTCGTCATGTTGCCCCAATACACACCCCCTTGAGTTGTCTAATACTGTTAAGTACATAATCAAGGGTCTTCCATCAACTGGTGGCATCAAAATTGGAGGTTCTATAAGATATCTCTTGATTTCATCAAATGTTGTCTGACACTCATCATTCCATTCCATTACCTGATCTTTCTTCAACAACTTGAAGATTGGCTCACAGGTAGCAGTTAATTGGGAAATAAATCTTGCAATGTAATTCAATCGTCCCAAGAAACCTCTAACTTCCTTCTCGGTACGGGGAACTGGAATCTCTTGTATAGCTTTCACTTTTGCAGGGTCTACTTCAATACCTTTGCCACTGACAATGAACCCCAGGAGTTTACCAGACCTAACTCCAAAAGTACACTTGTTTGGGTTCAATCTCAACTTGTACTTCTTCAACCTCTCAAACAACTTATGCAGATGATCAAGATGCTACTCTTCATTCTGGGACCTGGCTATCATATCATCCATATATACCTCTATCTCATGATGAATCATATCGTGAAATAAAGCCACCATAGCACGCTAATATGTTGCTCCAGCATTCTTCAAACCAAATGGCATCACTTTATAACAAAAGGTGCCCCACTGTGTAACAAATGTTGTCTTCTCCATATCTTCAGGTGCCATCTTGATCTGATTGTAACCAGAGAAACCATCCATAAAAGAGAATACCTTATGCTGAGCAGTGTTGTCTACCAGAACATCAATATGAGGAAGTGGAAAGTCATCTTTGGGGTTGGCCTTGTTCAAATCCCTGTAATCTACACACATACGTACCTTATCATCTTTCTTTGGTACCGGTACCACATTTGCAACCCACTGCGGATAAGAAGTCACAACTAAGAACCCTGCATCAAACTGTTTCATCACCTCTGCTTTAATCTTCTCTGACATTTCAGGACGCATGTGACGAACCTTCTGCTTCTTTGGACGACAGTCTTCTTTTACTAGTAAACGGTGAACCACAATGTCTGTATCCAATCCTGGCATATCTTCATAAGACCAAGCAAAGATCTCCACATAATCATGTAACATCTGAATCAATTTGCTCTTGACACCATCCTCTAATTCAGCCCCTATCTTGACCTCTTTCCTGTTCTCTTCAGTTCCCAGATTCACAACTTCGATTGGCTCTTCATGTGGCTGCATAGCTTTCTCTTCTTGTTGTAATAACCTAGCAAGCTCTACAGGTACTTCACAATTGTCCTCCTTTCCATCTTCAGCTTGATAGATCGGATTCTCGAAATTATAATTGGCAATAGTAGAACTGTTATCAACAGGATCCAGAGTGGATGAGGATCTGCATTTAGTGATGTGGGTGTGTGTAAGAACACATAGCTAATAAAACTAAAATAAAATAAAAGAAAGACAAGGAACCCAATATTTACGAAAACGAAACGTCCACTGATTTTTATTGAATGAAGTATGCAAATGAAATGACATCCCGAAACAAGCATACCATTGTGCCCCGGGTAAGGCACAAGGCTAAAGAGTTTAATTGTTCAAAAATTACAAACTTAAAAGTAACAACACAGTAATAGTATTTACTCTTGACTAAAGGAGATAGGAATAACATCTTCAGCTTTCCAATTATTGAGCCCAACACCCACAGTAGGAAAAATCCAAGCATCCAAGTTGTAGTCTTCATCATAGTCACCCACTGCATTGATCTGATCTTTCATAATCCTTTGATTGGTGATACGAACAGCACGAGCACGACGAACAACCTTCTGGGACTCTGCAGTGAAACCCAAACCAAATTTGTCAGACTTGTAAGGAATGTCAGGAAGCTAACCCCAAATAGTACAACCACCTTCATCTACCACAACTCTAGCATCTTTGAGGGAGGCCATTGTAGGGGGTACCCTGGTGACCACATGAACTTTCTTGACAACAGGAGGAGCTTCAACATTAGGAACAACCCAAGGAACTACTTCAAATGTCTGGCACGGAGTTTCAACATATTCCCCTTCCACTTCAAGATATTTAAATGTGTTCACATGGCTAATCATGTATCCTTCCTCTCCGTAAACAGTAACAACCTTTCCTTTCACTGGATATCTCAGCTTCTGATGTAAAGTAGAAGTCACAACACCTGCCCCATGGATCCAGGGGCGCCCAAGCAAACAAGAGTACGAGGGACGAATATCCATTACATAAAAGGTAACATTGAAGACCTGAGAATCCACTTTGATTGGGAGATCTATTTCTCCATGCACTACTCTTCTTGAGCCATCAAAGGCCTTCACCACTATATTACTTGGTCTCAACACAGCATCTTCAGGACTAAGCTTATTCAGAACCTCTTTGGGCAACACATTCAGCGAAGAACCATTGTCTATTAACACATGTGACAGGGTAGTGCCCCTACATTCAATAGAGATATGTAGAGCCCTGTTATGATCCCTCTTGGCAGGAGTTAAATCAGCATCGGAGAAACCTAACCCATTATCATAGGTCAAGTGTGCAACACAATTTTCAAACTGGTCTACAGAAATCTCATTTGGTACGTGAGCAGTCTTCAAAAATTTAATCAAGGCTTTAGCATGAGCTTCAGAACACAACAATAAAGACAACATGGAAATCTTGGAGGGAGTATGTCCCAATTGATCAACAACGTCATAATCACTCCTGCGAATGATCTTCAGTACTTCTTCCATCTGCTTAGAAAGATCGTCAGCAGTTGGTGCATCAGTTTGCACAGGTTCAATAACAGGACCTTTGCCCCGAGCATCAGCAGTGGAGGTAGTAGTTGGAGTAACTGTATTCTTGGAGGTAACTGGAGGAGAGGAAACTCTTCCACTTCGTGTGATCTTACTAGATCCAACAATATTATCAACATCCATATTTTCACCAACAACAGGTGTATCAGCTAAGGATTCCTGCTTAACACCATGAATATAAACATCGGAACCATAATGCCAAGGCACAGCTTTATCAGAAGTATACGGAATAGGACCAGGAGTGGTAATGATCATAGGAGCCACTCTAGCTTCAACAACAATCTTCACAGGGCCTTCAGCAGTAATCTTAATTGGACCCTTATGAGTGATTTTGACAGGGCCCTTGGAAGTAATTCTTACCGGCACTTTATCAACCATATCCACCTCTTCAACCTTCGCACCTTGAGTTATATGTTCAACCATGCTCTCCACAGAAGGTGTCCTCTCAAACAATATTGTGTAATTGTCCATGAGGCGTTGAATTTCGTCCTTCAACTTCCAGCAACTATCCGGTTTATAAGCACAATAAAAACAATCTTCATTACAACCTTGAAAGAACCCAGCTTGTACCAACTTCTTCTTAATAACAGACAATGGTGTAGTCACATCTGCAACTGAGGAAATATGTGAAACTTCATCAATGGCATTAACAGTCTTTTCATGATTTGGCATGGGAGCAGTAATCACATTTGGAGTACCCGGAGGATCAAACTCAATTTCTCCAGCATCAATCATATCATGAATTTTATTCTTCAATATCCAGCAATTATTGGTATCATGTCCCTAACAATTAGAATGGTATGCACATCGTGCATTAGGATTGTACCTGGGAGAGGTAACATTGGGGTTCTGAGGAGGGTCCTTCAAAGTGATGAGTTCACACTTCAACAAGTGTTGCAAGGCTTGGGCCATTGACATGTTGAGCTTGGTGAACTGTCTTCTAGGCCTCTGTTGATTGCCCTATGGTGGCTTTGGCGTTGTAGGAGTAGGATTGGAGATATGAACTGCACTAACAGATTGGTGCCTCCTATTACGATCAGGTTGACCATAAACAACATTTGACTCTTTCTTCCCACTAGGAGGCTTCTTTGTAGTAATTGATGAAGAAGCACCCACTTGTATCTTGCCACTCCTTATACCACTTTCTACGCGCTCTCCTGTCATTATCAACTCAGTGAAGCCAGATGATGAGCTTCCAATGAGATGACTATAAAAAGGACCATTCAACGTACACATGAACATATCCACTAACTCTCTGTCAGTTAGAGGAGGTTGTACTCTTCCAGCCAAATCTCTCCACTTCTGGGCATACTCCTTGAAATTTTCTTTAGCACCCATAGACATGCTTTGTAGTTGCATGCGAGTAGGGGCTAGATCAGTATTTTATTGATATTGCTTATAAAAGGCCTCAGCATGATCATTCCTATCACAGATGTTGACACTCTCCAACTGATAGTACCATTCCAATTGAGCTCCAGACAAGCTCTCTTGGAAGAAATGGATCCACAACTTCTTATCAGCAGTATGGGGTTGGATTCTCCGGACATAGGACCTCAGATGCAGCTTGGGGCAGGAGACACCATCATATACTACAAATGCAGGGACCTTGAACCCAATGGGTATAACCACTCCAGATATCAAACTCAGGTCTTCAAAATCCAGTCCAGAAGACTTTTTCAATTCCATAGCATCCATTCTATCCACCAGCATCTTGAACTTATCTTCATTAGGATCATGATAGTAGTTAGCTTCAGAATCAGAATCCCCCATTGTATTATGGAGACTGCCTCCCTCTTTCTCAGACTCTTCAGACTCATATTCTTCAACCTGTTCCTTGGTCTTGACAGAACCTCTGAACCTTCTTCCCATGTTGATTAGGCCTCCTGACCTTCTAGTCTTCTTGGTCTTCTTGGCTAGCAGTGTCTTCAATTCATCCTGCCCCTTGGACAAGTTCAGGATCAGCTCTTGGAACTGTGCATTTTGTGCCTGGAGATCTTTGACGGTTTGTTCAAGAGCCATTGCTGCTGAAATAAACAGCGAGAAGATAAGATACATGTACATAAGAAACCTGTGATGTAATGATATGGTGTATAAATGCGTATGCAATGTTTTCAAGGACCGCAGGATTTAAATTTGTTTAAACAATCAAGAAAGTAAACTTTTATTAGTAATAAATTTGCTTGCCCCTTGGGCTTACAATAAAAATAAAATGAATACAAAAACAAAATGGGGTTTTAAGTCTCCCATGGACGTTTCCTCTTTGTGTTGAGGTATGAGTTGAGATTCCGCTCCTCGTGAAGTTGTTTTGTTAGCTCCAGGATTCTCTCTTGACTTGCTTTGTAATGAGTTTCAAAAGTATCTTTTTGCTCCTTCAACTGGATCCAGGACCTCTGTAACTCTTCCATGTCAGTGGGCATGTCTGGGTGAAGAATGGTATAAGAAGTATCTCCTTCAGCAACAGGCTCCATAGTAACTGGCAGGATGTCAGGATATGGCATCATAAGAGTCTGAGCACGAGGTCGCACCCATCTGAGGTAAGCTTCCATAGGAATGGTGTACTTGGGTTCCAGAGTCTTGTTGTCAACCTTGTTTACTTTACCTCATGCTCGTATGAACCTTTGATGGTAACCTTGTAGATCGTCGTCGTAGTCAAACACAATACCCTGAATCAACATGTCATGAGGACCATCACTCCGAGCGTAACCAAACTGACGTAAAGCTAAGGAAGGGTTGTAGGTAATGCCCCCTCTTATGCCAAGGAGTGGCACATTAGGGAATTCCCCACAACGGTCAATGATAGTAACATTCTCCATAGATCGAGAGCACCAATGAATATCTGAATGAGAGAGTGACATAATCCTCTTGGACCACCTGAACCCTTGTTCATTCTTCATCACTAATCGAGGAAGGTGAGAAATAAACCACCTAGACAATAAAGGTATGCAACACATTAGAGTTCCTCGTGCCTTTGTAGTACGAGTATGAAGAGAGTGTAAGATGTCTCCAAGCAATGTAGGCACTGGATTATGAGTCAGAAATATGTTGATGGCGTGTATGTCTATGAACTGGTCTAGATTGGGGAACAACACTAAGCCATAGATTAATAGGGCTAAGATCTCCTCAAAAGCATCATAACTCATAGCCTTCAGGAACACTTGAGCTTTCTCCATCAATATCTTAGCAAGAATACCCTTAACTCCACTCCTCGTTTCTAGGACAATGTCTGATTTCTTCAAATGTAGGGCTGCAGCAATGACTTCAGGTTTAGGCTCTTTTTCCAAGCCTGTGAAGGGTTTCTGATCAAGAATAGGTATACCCAGAGGCTTGGAGAACTCTTCCATTGTAGGAACCAACTGATAGTCGGGGAATGTGAAGCAATGATGTTTAGGGTCAAAGAACTGAAACAGAACACTCATCATGTCTTCATTGAACCCTGAAATGACTAAATCCAGTAGGTGACCATGTCTCTTGATGAACTGGGAGTTTTCAGAAACTTGAGAGACCAATTCTTTAAGCTTAGGAGGTATTCCTACAAAGTTGATCCGGATAGTATTCCTACGAGCAGAAGCCATGACCTGCAACAAAGAACAAAGATAAATCCTTTGGTCCTTGAAATGGTTAGTGAAAATGCTATGCTTATGATGCATGATGATGCTATGATGTTATGCTCAATCACAGACATGTGGCACACACAAACAAGTCACACAATAACCCTTAGGTTTGAAGGCTTGCATGAGGTTTAAAGGTAAGTACCCTTCCCTGAAGTTTAGTTGGTTCATCCTGTCCTACAAAGTAACCAGGTTCTAAGGGATCTCAATATCATTGATCCTTCACAAGGGTGGTTGTTCAGTAGGCAACTTACTTGCCAACCAAAACCCTCCAAGTTTAGAATCTCAATGAGCGTAGTATCGAGTATCAACCAACTTCAGTCTTCACCAAAGCCGGTTATCTCACTACTTTCTAAAGGCCAAGATGGGATGACTAAGGTTCTAAAAGTTAGTTAGTGTATTGACAACATATGGCAGCCTCATATTATCCTCAACTTTACTTAAGGAACATAAGCACCAACCAAGAAGTCACACTAACTATGGCCACCAGATCAACCATATCGGTATACACCGTACAGTTTCCTTGGTCTATTTCCATTTACCTAAGGTACACTAGATCCAGGTTAGGATCTTTCACACATAAGAGCCCAACAGATAAGTATAAAGCAAACAAGGCAAACAATTTTAAAGTGATCTAATTACTAAGGGTACCCCTCTTTTATTAAATCCCCAGTAGAGTCGCCAGTTCTGTAACACGGTGGGAGAACTGACTTTAGTTAAATGTTGCGGATAGCAAGAGTCGCCACCAACTTTTATTTTATCCAAAGGAAAGGGCATAAAAGAATAGGAAAGACCTTAAAAGATTTTTGGGTTCGGGGGGTAGGTTATGTAAAGGGAAGGTGTTAGCACCCTTTACATCCATGGTTATCCATGGGCTCTTAGTTACTTAGCTCACTTTAAACTGTTTTGAGAAGTGTAGTGTGTGATTGAAAATTTTCTTAAGTACTTTATAATGATCCTTGTATGGATATATATAAAGACTTTGTTTTGAAAATTGTTTGAAAATGTGAAGTGTTATGAAATGTTTTTAAAAGGTGAGCAAGTACATAAGAGGAACCTACCCTATGTTTAGATCTTTACTATTCTTAAATGTTCTTTCAATGGTAAGACTATCCCTATTATTAAGAAATAGGTAGTCATTACCTTGGATGTTATATGGGACATGTGAAGGGTCATCTGTGTTTAGGCAACTGTAAGGTGTATTAGCAATTCGAAGGGACTTATCATCTTTTATTCGAAGGGACAAGATCATTTACGAAGGCAACCATGAAGAGACTTGATCTTATAATTCTTTAAAGGGACTAGATGATTTGTTTATGAGAAGGGACCTTGCTTTATACACCTTACTTGACCTTTTTGTTTAGGCAACATGAGAGGTAACCCTTAAGAAGTGAAATAGCGATCCAAGATCGACTTACGTGTGTGCGTGTACCAATTCAGATATTTATCTTATAATTAGTGATCTAAATTCAATTTTTAAACACAAACATGTTTTCACTCCTTAATTTACTAACCATAGCAATTTAAATAAATAATAAAAATTCTACCACTATTACATAGATTGCGCAATTACATTATAATAGAACAATTTAAATAATAAGCATATAATAAATAAATAAAAGGATTAGTAATAATAAACATAAGAGAAAAAAAAGAGGTTAGCACAATAATATACAATTGAAATCAAATTAAAATTTCAAATTTAAATAAATAATATTTTTTTTTAGAATTTTTAAGAAGAGGAAATAATAATAATTATATACTAATAAACATGATTAATAGTTTAATAATTTAATTATATGTATATTAACAATATTTATTAATTATAATTAAACAAACATAATAAAATAAGAAATTATAATTGTAAAAGAAAAATTAGGGTTTAGAAAAATAAATTAGGGTTTATAAAAATAAATTAGGGTTTATAAAATAATTAGGTTTTATATAAACATATTAAGTTTTTTTTAATATACAATGTCAATTTAATTAAATAATATATACATATAAATATATATAAAAAAAACAAATAAATAAATATACATATTAATTTAGGTTTGTGAAAAATAAAAGTTTAATTAGAATATACTTGTAAACATTTTTTAGGAATTAATTTAAATAAGGAATAATTATAAGAAATTAATAAAATAAATAAACCTAAAAAAAGAAGAAAGAAAAGCAAAAAAAAAACAGGACCTGGGATTTGAACCCAGGTCCTTTACCTGGAAACGTAAGGGCCTATCCACTGGGCTAGCGCGCGCAGCTGTTAACATATTGCATCCGTTTGCTTTTGTTCTTGTCCTGGAAAACAAAATAAAATTGAACAAAAAAATGCCCTAAGGCTGGTTTCGAACCCAAGACATTGCCTTCACACGCGCACACACTTACCACTGGGACACACGCTGGTGTGTGATATATAAACAGAACAAATTCATTATAATATATAACCAAAATTCAAATTACAAAAACGCGCGCAGGTCTTCTTCTACCTCCAGACCTGCAAAATTTCCTGCGAATTTTGCTAGGGTTTTTGCTGCGAATTGGTTTTCCCAGGACAACCTGCGTTTTATCAAACATCAAGCAAACATCAACATTTTATGAAATTAATGGGTGCAAAACATTCTATGAAGTTCATACAACACAGCCATGTTTCCAGAATTCATTTATAATTGATAAATCCTAAAACCGTAAAACGGCCGAAGAACCCTAGCCATGGTGATTCCTCCATCTTGTACCTAAGATCAAATTAATTTATCCAGAAAGCATCCAAACATCATCATAAACACAAACCAACAGTTAGTTTTCATTATCAATGTGTAAATCATTCAAATCGAAAAAATTTAAAACATGAACAATGTGCATTCGGTTTTCACGATTTAGGGCATGAATGGATGATGTTATGATACAAAATCAATCAGTGAACCTCAAGGAACAATTTGCAACCTTTGGTTTGTCTTGAAAGGGGCTAAAAGTACCAAACCGAATTGGAGTTTTTGGTGAGATTTTTGAAGCTTGAAGATGATATGAGGAGGCTGTGAATTCGTGACCTATGATTGTCTTTGTGTTGTTTATATATGAGTGACTGAATTAGGTTAAAAACATTGCAAATTTGATGAATATTTGGATCATTGAAGATTGAAAAAGATTGGCTTTTAAAACTTGAATATTCTTGATATAAGCTTTCTATTTTGGGAGGATTTTCATAACTCTTGTATCAATTAGATCCAAATATCTTTTATGACATTCTAGAAGCAAAATAATTTTAAATCTTCACTATTTCATATTTTATTTGAATTTAAAATGATTTTTAATATAGAAAATCATAATAAATAAAAATAAAATGAATAAGATTATGAAAATATTAAATAAATTTCGTGCATGATGTCATGGAACATATTGGGTCACAAAAAAGTCAGCCCATTTGAAGAATTATGGTTTTAAGACCCCATTTACTTCATAAACCACTCAAAAATTTCCCAACTTTGCAAGGGCAAAAATCCTTCAATTTTAATGCTATGAGGGTGTTCTTGGACATTTTGGAAAGCTTAAAGAGTCCTATAACCAACCTCTTTTGTCTCATGTCCATATCTTTTACCATTCTCAAGTTATGCTCTTTTGAAGTTGTTGACTTTTTGTTGACTTTTAAAAGGACCTATAATGTCTTAGCTCATACCTTCCAAATGAAGCATTTTTGGGCTTGGCTTGTGAGAGACAAAGTTGTAGTGAATTCAATTTCCTTCAAAATGAGCTTTGGATGGAAAATTTTGATGAAGCATGTGAAAGTTATGGCTGGTCAAAGTTCAGTTGACTTTTCCTGTAAAAACCCTAATTTAGAAACTCCTGATTCTTGATGATCTGAAATCTCCTTGATGAATCATGATCAACCCTTGATCAAATGATGAATTTTACTTCATATACTTGATTTTGGCAAAAAATCATGAAGTTTGACTTTGGTTTGACCACAATTGACCTCAGTTTGACTTTTTAACTACTTTGACTGATTTTAACCTATCTGATCATCTGACTGAGCAAATCTTTTGGGAAAGTCTTGAAACTTGACATGGGGATTCTTAAACCCATATAGGATTCTATGAATCTCACTTGAAGTCTTGGAAGTCCATTTAGCCTGATTAAAGCCAAAACCCTAGTTTAAGATGCAGTGCTCAGGAGGATGCATTGTCTGAGGGAATTGTCAAATTTGTCAACCAATTATGAACTTTTTGAACCTTGTGAACCTCATGAGATGTCTTGTGAACTTTGTGAACCTTGTGAGCCTCTTAGTACACAATGAATTGTCTTGTGGAGGGCAAATTTTGGGGTGCAACACATTAACAAACAAAGTAAAAGTTATGAACTTAGTTCAGAACATCAGGATGTCACACCAGATGTTGTGACATCACAAACCTGCTATCTGAATTAAATGATGCGTAATAGAAGTGATTAAATTCAGGAGAAAATATCTGGAATTAATTGTAAAAATATAAGCACTCCAAGGCGCATATTTAGGAAGCTTAGTTATCTGGTTCCAGTGTAACAGAATAACTAACTCACCTTGATTCAAGGAGATAACAAACTAACTCAACCTAATTCAAGGAGATGACTGTTGGATTTATCAAAGTCTGGATAATTTGCAAAAAGCCCACAAACCAAGCATCTATTTAAGGAACTGAAACACTCAAGAAAATAACACGAATTTTAGAAGATTGTCAAGGGTGTTTGTGAAGCTAGCAGGTTTTAATTATTTGTTAGTCACTTTATGAGCTTTTAAGAAATAAGTGAATTGTGTCTTGATTGAAACTTTTAAGTAAGATCAAGCTGGTGTGTCTGAAGTGTGACTTCAATTTTATTAATCATTGTAAAGATCACTGTGTGATTGAGGGGGAGTGAGTAGGTACTCATATCTAAGTAGAGTCTTAGGTAGAAATTTCTTTGGGTAGATATTAAGTGAAGGATTAAACTGATTGGTTTAACTCCATAATTAATATTACTTATATTGGAATTCCTTCCTGGCTTGGTAGCCCCCAGATGTAAGTGTGGAGATACACTGAACTGGGTTAACAATTTCCTGTGTCATTTAATTTACTAGTTCATTAATTTTTGTTTAAGATTACAGTGTTTAAACATTTGGTTCGACATCACATATCTTATCCCAGAATTTCACAGTGGATTTACAAGAAGCGGGCATCTTTTTGCTCCTCAAGTTCTTAGAGGGGATCCTGAAGCTAAAGCTGTTGCAAAGGCTAAAGGTAAACAGATAGCAAACAAAGAGGTAATAACTCCTGCTGCCGGACAAGGCACTTTTGAGAAAGAAGTCAAAGAATTTATGAGGATAATAAAGAAGAGCGACTATAAAGTGGTTGAACAGCTGAATCAAACTCCGTCCAAAATATCCATTATGTCATTGTTAATGTGTTCTCCAACTCATAGGGAAGCTCTATTTAAAGTCTTACAGATGGCATATGTACCGCATGAGATAACGGTTAACCAATTGGAGGCTATAGTAGGCAGCGCAAACGCCAGCCATGGGTTGGGTTTCACAGATAGAGATCTTACTTCTGAAGGCCGCAATCACAACAAGGCCCTGCATATCACCATGGAGTGTAAAGGTATTGTTCTGTCACATGTGTTGGTTGATACAGGCTCTTCTTTCAATGTGCTCCCTAAGAAGGCCTTAATGAAGCTGAATATTTATGGCATTATTTTAAGACCCAGTGATTTAATTGTAAAAGCCTTTGATAGGTCTCGGAGGTCTGTGTTCGGGGAGGTTGAGCTACCCGTGAAGATTGGGTCTCAAGTGTTCAAAAGCACGTTCTATGTCATGGATATTCAACCCGCTTACAGTTGTTTGCTAGGACGTCCCTGGATTCATGCTGCAGGCGTAGTGACATCCACGTTGCATCAGAAGCTGAAGTATGTGGTAGATGGTCAGGTGATCACTGTGTGTGGAGAAGAGGATATTTTTGTGAGTCATCTGTCAACTTTCAAGTATGTGGAAATGGACGGGGAAATTCATGAAACGTTGTGTCAAGCTTTTGAAGCAGTCAATGTTAGTACTTTGGCTCCAGCAGATCGGAATAATGAAAAGGAAGAGACTTCTATCTACTCCTACAAGCAAGCCAAGGAAGTGGTCCAATCTGGAAGTGCCTAGGGCTGGGGAAAGTTGCTAGAGATGGAAAAGAAAGACGATGGAAAGTTGCTAGAGATGGAAAAGAAAGACGACAAGTTCGGTCTTGGTTACACACCTGGTGGGTCCAACTGGCCTTAGGGTAATAAGGCCATAATTTTCTCAAGTGCCGAAATGCTCGATCGCAACAACATCTGTGAAACAAGTGAGGAAGGAGATAGTGATTGCGACTGGGATAGCTGGATTCACCCATGTGCACTTGGGGAGGAGCTCCGGAACTGGTCTGTCGAGGATTTCGTTCAAGTTACTTGGCAATCAAAGTAATTTACTTGTTTCTTTTTATCATGCTGCATGTCAATCCTGCACTCTGCCCAAGGTGCACGAATCCATTTGTAGGGCCACCATGCTTTTAATGCATTTACTTTTTCCATGAAATAAAGGACATTTTTCAGGAAAATTTTGTTCTCTTTCTTTCGTTTTAAAATTTTTCACAAAAAAAATAAAATGGCAATGTTTTTCCTTGTGTTTGCGTGTTTGCGTCTCTTTTGAAAAGAACAGGTTAAGAAATAAGCACATCGTTTGTGCAGTGTTGATCATCCGGATTCTAGTGATAACCTTCCTGCTATGACCACGCATGACTTCGACAATCCTATCTACCAAGATGATGAAGGGGTTGAGGAAGACTGTGAACTCCCGGAAGAATTGGTCAGGTTGTTGAAACAAGAGGAAAGGGTCATTCAGCCTCATCAGGAAGATTTAGAGATCATCAACCTCGGGACTGAAGATGTAAAGAGAGAGATTAAGATCGGGGCCAGTCTGCAAACCGAGGTAAAGAAGGAGTTGGTTGGTATGCTGCGTGAATATGAGGATATCTTCGCCTGGTCATATCAAGATATGCCAGGACTAGATACTGATATTGTTGTGCACAAGCTGCCACTAAGAGAAGACTGTCCTCCAGTAAAACAAAAGCTGAGAAGAACTCGTCCTGACATGGCGATGAAGATCAAGGAGGAAGTCCAAAAGCAGTGGGATGCCAGATTCCTTGCCGTAACTAGTTACCCACCTTGGGTAGCTAATATTGTGCCTGTACCGAAGAAAGAAGGCAAAGTTCGGATGTGCGTTGATTATCGGGATCTAAACAGAGCGAGTCCAAAGGATGACTTTCCATTACCTCACATTGATGTGCTAGTAGATAACACTGCTCAGTTCTCGGTATTTTCTTTCATGGATGGATTCTCCGGGTATAATCAGATCAAAATGGCACCGGAAGACATGGAGAAAACAACATTCATTACCCCGTGGGGTACGTTCTGCTACAAGGTTATGCCCTTTGGGTTGAAGAACGTCAGGGCAATGTATCAGCGGGCTATGGTCACATTGTTCCACGACATGATACACAAGGAAATTGAATGCTACGTGGACGAGATAATTGCAAGTCTCGAGACGAAGAAGAGCATCTGGTCAATCTCAAAAAGCTGTTTGATAGATTGATAAAGTACAAATTGAGGTTAAATCCAAAAAAGTGCACTTTCGGAGTGCGGTCCGGGAAATTGTTGGGTTTCATTGTTATCCAGAAAGGAATCGAAGTGGATCCTACAAAGGTAAAAGTAATACAAGATATGCCTGCACCAAAAACATAAAAAGAAGTGTGTGGGTTTTTAGGGAGATTGAACTACATTTAACGGTTTATATCTCATCTAACTGCCACGTGTGAACCAATATTCAAACTGTTGAGAAAAGAGCAAACGGTCAGGTGGAATGAGGACTGTCAAAGAGCCTTTGAAAAGATAAAAGAATATTTGAAGACACCTCCGATTCTAATGCCTCCAGTTCCAGGACGACCACTTATCATGTACTTGACTGTGTTAGAGGGGTCGATGGGGTGTGTTCTAGGCCAACATGACGAGTCTGGTCGAAAAGAGCATGCAATTTACTACCTTAGCAAAACGTTTACCGACTGTGAATCCCGTTATTCACTGCTCGAGAAAACTTGTTGCGCTTTGGCATGGGCTGCTCGCCGACTGAGACAGTACATGTTGACCCACACCACATTGCTAAGGTGGCAAATGATTTAACAGAGTATGACATACAATATACTTCCCAGAAAGCCATCAAAGAAAGTGTATTGTCAGACTATCTTGCACAACAGCCACTTGAAGACGACTATCAGCCAATGAAATTTGATTTCCCTGATGAGGACATCATGTACCTCAAAGCAAAAGATTGCGAGGAACCACTTCCGGAGGAGGGGCCAGACCCGGAATCCAAATGGAAGTTGATGTTTGATGGGGCGGTCAATATCAATGGACGTGGAGTTGGTGTTGTTCTTATCACTCCTGAAGGTGTTCACTTTCACTTTGCTGCCAGAATTACTTTTGGCTGCACCAACAATGAAGCAGAATACGAGGCGTGCATAATGGGAATAGAGGAGGCTATTAATCTTCGGATTAAGACCCTCGATATATTCGGAGATTCAGCCCTCGTTATCAATCAGATTACAGGCAAGTGGTATACACATCAAGAACATTTAATTCCTTATAGGGATTATGCCAGAAGACTGTTGACGTTCTTCACAACGGTTAAGCTTCAGTATATACCACGAGATGAGAATCAATTCGCCGATGCATTGGCTACTCTTTCTTTGTCCATCAAAGTATTGTGGTTGAATTATGTACCCAGGATCGATATTTCCAGGCTTAACACACCAACTTATGCTTTCTCTGTAGACGCAGTGTCTGATGAGAAACCTTGGTACTTTGATATTAAGCTTTTTCTGGAAAAACAAGAATACCTAATTGGGGCATCATCCAATGACAAGAAGACCTTAAGACGACTTGCTGCTTGTTTCTTCTTGAATACAGATGGGGTTTTGTATAAGAGAAACTTTGACATGGTCTTGCTCAGATGCGTGGATAGACACGAAGTAGACTTGTTAATGCAAGAAGTCCATGAGGGATCTTTCGGTACTCATGCAGGAGGACATGCTATGGCCAAGAAGTTGTTGAGGTCGGGGTATTATTGGCTAATGATGGATGCAGACTGTTGTTTGTACGCCCGTAAGTGCCACAAGTGCCCGATTTATGCAGACAAGGTGCATGTTCCTCCCATCCCGCTCAACGTCATGTCATCTCCTTGGCCCTTTTCTATGTGGGGAATTGACATGATCAGGAAGATAGAGCATACTGTTTCAAACGGTCATCGTTTCATCTTGGTCGGGATTGATTACTTCACTAAGTGGGTTGAAGCAGCGTCTTATGCCAATGTCACTTGTCAAGTGGTAGCTAGATTTTTGAAAATAGATACTATTTGCAGATATGGAGTGCTCGAGCGAATCATTACTGATAATGGTTCCAATTTAAACAATAAGATGATGGCAGAGCTTTGTCGGGACTTCTAGATTCAGCATCACAATTCTTCTCCTTACCGACCAAAGATGAATGGTGCGGTAGAGGCAGCAAATAAGAATATTAAGAAGATTGTGCAGAAGATGCTTGTCACTTACAAGGATTGGCATGAGATGTTACCATTTGCGTTGCATGGGTACTGAATGTCAGTCAGGATGTCAACCGGGGCAACTCCTTTCTCATTGGTATATGGCATGGAGGTAGTCTTGCCTATCGAGGTAGAAATTCCTTCATTGCGTGTGATGATGGATGTGAAGCTTGATGAGGCTGAGTGGGTAGGTACTCGATACAATCAGCTATGTCTAATTGAGGAAAAGAGATTAGCAGCTATCTGTCATGGTCAGTTTTATCAGAGGAGAATGAAGCGAGCTTTCGACCAACGAGTACGTACACAGGAGTATCAAGTAGGCGAGCTTGTGCTCAAGAGGATCGTTCCTCCAGGCTCAGATCACAGGGGCAAGTGGACTTCGAATTATGAAGGCCCATTCATAGTAAAGAAAGTTTTCTCGGCTGGGGCACTGATGCTCACTACTATGGATGGAGAAGATTTCCAATCCCATGTTAACTCGGACGCAGTTAAAAAATACTTTGCATAAAAAGACCCGCTGGACACAAAAAAAAGAATTAAAGTCCATCCAAAAAAAGGGCATCTCGGCGAGCTAAAAACAAAATAAAAAAATCTCGGGCAAAAGTTAGGGAAAACAAATAAAAAAAATGTACACCCGCTGAGTTGAAAAGCCACATCGGACAACTCAGACAAAAAAGGGTATCCTAGTGGATTGAAAACCCGAAAGGGCGATCCATGCAAAACAAGGGAATAAGCGAACAACTGCGATCCGGGTAATCTGAACCAAATCACCGTTTCGTACTGCCTGACAATACCAGAAGGGTAGGAATCTGTCCCTTCATCTTCTTCGGAAAGCAAAGGCAAGAACAGAAAGTCTTGAAGACATGCTGGTCATAGCAAGAAGGAAACTAATTGGAATGCTGTACACATTGCCATTAGGATAGTTTCTTTTCTCAATTTTACGGTAGCTACCTCTTTCCAGGTAGTTGCTTCCTGATGTAAAACTTTTCCTATTCAGAGGCCTCTCAATAAATGAATATTCAGTCAAAAGTTGTGTTGTGTTTTGTTTACTTTGTTTGCAAAAATGTCCTGAATTTTTGGCAAAAAGAACATTGCATTTGAAACATGTTGATTTTTCTAAAATAATGACATTGCAGAGAAACATTTAAAACCATCTTTGAGTGTCGGGTGACGATGGATGAGCAGATCATACCATGCAAATCCCCAAGACACATATATGTATTCTGTTGTTGCAGGTTTTACAGGATGGTATCACACTTTCCCAAGAAGAAAATGTTTTCCCCCCAGCTGAGACAGATCAGATGGAATTTATTCCCAGCAGATTTTCAAGGCTATGTGAAGAGATATTTTCCCCGAGCGAATTATCTTTCCACAAGGGAAGTATTCCCAGCAGGCAGCTGAACGCTTGATTTCCCCACATAGGTTATGATTGGGACTTACTCCCATTATTGAGATGATCCCTAGAGAAGTCGCCAATTTATTTTTGGCTAATGTGATGACAGAAAGTTGTTCATCCCCCAAACCAGAGTAAAGAGTCAAACCCTCTTGAATTGCACTCCCCAGCACTCGTCTGTGTTTGATTTTTGCTTGTTGCTCGTCTGCATTGTTTGGATACTCGTTTGTATCGTCCTTCGCACTCGTCTGTATTGCTACTCCAATTGCTCGTTTGTGTTGGATTTCTGGTACTCGTCTGTATTGCTACTCCAAATGCTCGTTTATGTTGGATCTCTGGTACTCGTCTGTATTGCTACTCCAATTGCTCGTTTGTGTTGGATTTCTGGTACTCGTCTGTATTGCTACTCCAAATGCTCGTTTGTGTTGGATCTCTGGTACTCGTCTGTATTGCTACTCCAATTGCTTGTTTGTGTTGGATTTCTGGTACTCGTCTGTATTGCTACTCCAAATGCTTGTTTGTGTTGGATTTCTAGTACTCGTCTGTATTGCTACTCCAATTGCTCGTTTGTGTTGGATTTCTGGTACTCATCTGTATTGCTACTTGTAACACCCCAAATTTTCCCTCTTCTTTTTAAGCATCATCACCATATCATATTCATCATAAGCATATCATATCCTTGGCATCTTTGCATGGAAAGATGAGGCATAACATTCTCATGACCTAGCATTAGGCATATGATCATCTATGGAAGGATTTGAAGCATCACAAGCTATAACAAGAGGCCCAATGGATTTGCTCAAGTCCTATGAGGAGTCTACATTGCATTCACAAGCTCAAGATCATTCACAAAAGCCCAGGAGGTTGGAGGATCATCAGAGAATTCAAGCTAGGGCATAGCTCCTACACATTGATCCCAAATTAGGGTTTGAGTTTCAAGCATGAAAATTTGTGACTTTGGCCATTTAATTTGGGCAAAGTCTCTCATATATTAAGAGGACCCTAGGGATGAAATTTGGTGAGAAAACTCCTTGTGGAAGTCAGGTATTTCTTCAGTTGCTTGTAAATGAAGAAATTAGTCAACTGTGCATTCTGGAAGTCAACTGTGAAATTTCAAAGGGTCCAACCCTATTTTTCAAGTCAAGGGATATTCTTATAAACTTATAAGAGGTTTGGCTAGATTAAAAATCAAGAATCAAGAGGTTTTGAGGTGTTTTGCATTTTTGGCATGTGATTGGTCATGGAAGTTTCTAATTTTGGCAACCTTTTGCCCTAATTTTCAAAGTCACATAACTTGGTGAAAAAAGCTTCAAATGAATTGCCACCAAAATGAAAGTTGAAGATTAAGGTCTCCCATTTTTAAAAAGTACAAGTACTTTTTCATAGCCCTCATGGTTTGTGAGATAGGCCCTTCGAAAATCCCTTGAATTCTAGGGCATGACATGAATTTCAAGTCTCCTCCAAATGAAAAATCTCATGTAACTTGTTTTCAAGTGGTTTGATGGACAAATTAAGATCATAATGCTTCAAGGCAATACATGTGAAAATTTTTTGCCCAAGGAAACAAACAAATTCGTGCATGGGATGTGGGATATTTCATAAGCTGCAAATTTGCATAATCATTCACAATGCATGACTCAAGCATCCAAGGGCCAGGATTAAGCCACTTATGGATTGGTGAATCAAGCATGATCAGTATATGAGAGGAGAGAGGGAAGTGCACGAGCCAAGCATGCTATCACACAACTCTTGCTAATTTGCAATTTCATTCCATTCACACTGACCTCACGTGCATTTTTCTTCATTCTCTCAGCATTGAACATTGGCATGATATAAAAGAGAATTAGGGTTTCCATTTGCTGGGATTCACTACATTTCTCTCACTTGAAAGTTTTTGCTCATTCTGCAATTCTCTTCTAATCACTCTCTACATTCACTCATTGTCAAAACCATTTGCATATTCTTCATCCTTGAGAGCTCAGGATCACAAATCCATACCTCATTCAAGCTAGTTCTCAGAATTCCATACTTTGCCATTTCAGTGCAAGCTGCTTTGGATTTCTAGATCCAGTTGCTTTCAAGACTCTAATTGCATTTATTTTGCAATTAGAGTGTATTAGGAGGAGATCTGCATCTTCTGGAAGCTCATCTCAAGCTATTTTTACCTCTGCAAGTTTCAGGTAAGCTCAAAATCCATGGATTTGGAAATGATTTTAGTTATGTGCTTTATGATCTACTCACTTTGCTGATTACTCTGATCTGTTTAGATTTGAAAATGCATGATTATTGAGTGAGATATGTGGATTTTCAGTTTGATGTTCAAAGATGTTTGTGTTCGATCCGTTTGATTCCTTAACATAATGTGAAATCTAAGCTCATTTTTGAATTCAGCATGCTTGAATTGCTTGATCTGGAAAGTTTGAATCATTTATGTTTTGTTTTGTTCTTGGTTTGAATTTTCCGGTGACGGAGCCCTAGCTCCGGTCACCGGATCCTGGAAATGTTTCACCTGAGGTCAATGAAGAAGATGATTGTGTGACCCTTGGATTTGTGATCTGGACGGTTCCCATGGTGACAGCACATTAAAAATGCATGCTCCTTCTCACGTGTTTTCTATTTCAAATTATAATCTGAATAATGCTTCATGTGTCTCACCTCACCATAGCTAGCGTGCTCGCAATGTCCTTACCAATCATTGTGTATACTTGTTTTAATGAATGACTTGATCTGAAGCGTGCACTTGATCCTTTGGTCCTTGTTTTTCATGTTTTTTTTTGTTGTGAATTTCCATTCTATTTCTCATGAACTTGCGCTGAACTTTGGGCTTCCCTTGCTATTCACCCCCCTGTTTTAAAGCCCAACGAATTTGAACTAGAATTACTTGCTGAACACACCCCCCTGGCCTGTTTTCTTTATTTTCTTTATTTTTATTTTCATTTTATTTTCAGTTTGCTTTTCAATTTTTAAAAATAGAATTAGGTCATCAAAAATCATAAAAAAATTCATGAGTGTTTCTTTTAGTTTTCTCTAATTTTTGGTATTTTTATTTTTTCATTTATTTTTAATTGTCACGTGAAAATTAATTGTTTCTCTTAATTAATTGTTTTTATTCCATTTTTAAGCATGCTGGCTTGTTCATTTTCTATCTTGATCATTATTTTGAATTTTTAGATGATTCTTTTTGCTCTGAATTCATGATGAGATGTAGTTTATTGGTGATTTTTGTTCTGATTTTTAGAATTTTGTTTAATTGATTTTGGTCTCTAACTTGTGCCTAAAGCTTTCTAACCCTAATCCATGTTTGAACTTTTATTTGAATGGTTAAGCATCTGATTTTGATCCCCTCCTTTTGGCATGTTGATATGGTATGATTGAAGATCATTTGTGCAAGTTTGTGGAATTTTTGGATGTACATTTGAATTGTTTTGAATTTTTGTTCCTTGCTTGTCCCTGTTTGCTTCTTTTGGGTGATATGTTCATTCTTTAAGGTAGAAGGGCACTTGTGCCAACTTCTTTAGCTTTTTTAGAGCCTTATTAGGATATTGGTACCCCTCTGGTCTTGAGTTGTGGTTTGTGCCTTGAGAAATTTTGTGTTTGGTTGCTCTTGAAGTTCTTCCACACTTATGCATGCTCACTTCACTTCCTTTGCTTCTTTCTTCTCATGATGTGAATGTTTGACTATGTGCACTTCTTCTCTTCATCTCATGTGGTCCTTAGACACTTTCTTAACATGTTAGGATTCTGGTCTTACACCTTGTGGTGTTGCTTTGACTATTTTGCTTTGTGTCTTCTCATGTTTACTTTGTTTTGTCATGGTGATTCATAATGCTTCATTGTGAGTTGTATTTCTTTTATCATTCTTGTGCTTTAAGTTTGCATTTGGCATTTGTGTTTATGACTTCACTTCTGGTTGTGTGACTTTGGTTTGGCATTATGTTCATTTTGTGTTGCATTTATGCTTGTGTCACTAACCATTTCAGGGGTTTTGGTAAGTGAGAGGTGTGGATGTGGTTCCCACATCTCCAAGTCTCATCTCTTCTCTTTTCTTCATTAATACTATTCTTGTGACTGTTTGGGCCTTAGGCCTTACTTCCTCCCTCTTCTATTCTTCTTGCTTCTCTTTCTCTTCTTCTTTCTTTCTTCTTTAAGATAGTTAACCTCACTAACCTAGGATTACCTTTGCATGATAACTTTAGGATTCATTAGTTCCCCATTAGACTTTTACCTTTGTGATCCTTTTGTTTCTCTCTTCTTATCATCTCAAAACCTTAAAGAAGACACTTAATAAAGATTGAAGTGATATCTTGAGCAATAGCCTTATCCCATGAGACACTTGTAGTCTTCCCATCTTGGGATAGTACAAGCTTGTCTTGTGATGTACAAGTCTGATCAGGATATCATCTTCACCAAGAAAATCATAAAACACACTTCTTCATTGTAAATACAAAAACACTTAATAAGTTAATGAGTTAGTGAGCTTAAGCCCTAATCTCTGGGTTCAAGTTTTGGGGATCTTCTCCTTACTTGAGTGTGCTTGTTCTATTATTCCATCTTGGAATGTAGTGACAAGTGCACATTCCATGGAAAAGAGCTTGAGTTCACTTCCTTGTGACACATTCCTAAAAAGCTCCTAAAAAACACAAACAAACAATAAGCGTCTCTCCTTCGGGAATTCTTTTCTCATCTCCTTCGCTCCATCCGCGAACTTGCTCCTACTTGTCACTTTGCAAGACGGTTACGCACTCGTCGTTAGAGCCTGCAACACCTGAGCATTGACATAGGCAGTTCAAGCCTTAATACACAAGCAATATTTTTCACCCCTAGTTAGGGGAACTACGGCGACTCTGATCCTCATGTCCAGTGAGGTACGTAGGCAGCGGGGTAGGGCCCGTTCGAGCACAATCTTTATTTTCCCTACATTTTTCCTTTTCCTTTCTTTTATCCAGTTCAGTTCCTTTTCTTTGCAGCAGTTTTCATTTCTTCACCCTTTGAGGCAGTTTTCTTTGCGAGCGTGGATCCCGTCGGGTACGGCGGACGATCTGGGTGCTAATACCTTCCCAGGTCGTAACCGACTCCCGAACTCAGTCTCTTTGGTTCGCAGGACCCGTGTCCTTCCTTTTCTTTTCCTCTGGTTTGTGTAGCATTACCATTCCCGTTCCTTCGGGATAAAAATGCTTGGCTGGCGACTCTACCTCTTTCTGCGCCACTTTCGCGTTTGTACCAGGATGGAAATCCAGGGAGCGACAGTTGGCGACTCTGATGGGGACCGAACCCAGAATCTCTGGTTCCCCTGTGAGTCTCTCCTAGCGCTTGCGTGTTTCTGCTTCTCTGGGTGTTGATTACTTGTTGTTGTGTGTTGTATTTTTACTGTTGTTTATTTACAGTTTATTTACAGCTTTATTTACAGTTTTCAATATTTATTTTCTGCATCATATATATACTGGACTGTCTGGACTTGATCTTCTGTTTGGTGGGCTTGGGTGATACTGTTTCTGAGAGATGAGCTCATTACCACGGCTCGAGTGCACCTTAGGACTTAGAGTGGTTCCACTTTGGCCTCGTGAGATCTTGTCAGGGGGTAGTAGTGAGTTCCACGCCCAGATTTGCGACCGTCTTGGAAATGTCTTGATTTGGGGATCTTCCTCTTTCATTTCATAACCTTGACAATTATGTGCAGCTGGGGACCGATCATTGAGAACCTTGTGGAAACATCCCTCTCTAGTGATGACAATGGCAGACCACATTTTATGGCAAACCCATTCACATCCAAGGGCCCACCTGGGACTTACATAGGATGACCTTGTTTTCCCGGACTCAGCTGAGGCCTCCCTGCGTAGTATATAATACCAAACTGATTCACTGATCTAGTCATGAGCCATTTCTCGGAAATGGTGAAAGTATTATTGCTATTCGGCTTTGAGAGTCCGTGATGTTTGACCCGGAGCATACCAGTGAGATTGTGAGGGGTTTACAGGTTTGCAGGAACCCTTGGCCTCTACATATCCTCATTATCAGTGGTCCTTGTTATGATTTGGTCCTTATGGTTTTGGATTTCTTGGTGTTATGGTTCTGAGAATTTCTATCAGAGGGTTGTGGCTCAGAGGATCTTGGTTTTCAGCTATTCATAGGGTCCTTATATTCAGTGTCCAGTATCCAGATGGTCCCAGATTGATCATATGCCTGCATTGCATTTGCATTGCATCATACTTGCATTAACTGTTTGTGTTTCCATTTTTCAGGTTGTTGTTTACAGTTTAGCACCCAGTTCTGGTAGTTGTAAGCTCTGCTGATGGCAGAAGTTAAGAAAATTACAAGAAAGAAGAATGTTCATTACACTTTTCTTCAACCAGAAGTCAAGAGTGTTTAGAGATTAGCAGGGCTGATGAATGATCAAGTTTTAGGGAATTTCAGAAAGATGTATGGTCAGATTTTGAAGTATATGGATAAACCTACTGCAGACCAGAAGGATAGCTTGCACACTTTGCTTCAGTGATATGATCCCTTGCTGCGGTGTTTTATGTTTCCAGATTACATCTTGGCTCCTACCTTGGAGGAGATTTCCAGCATTTTGGGTGTTCCAGTCAGAGATACCTTGCCTTACTATGGGTCTGAGGTGGCTCTTAAGGAAGAAGACATAGCCAGAGTCTGTCGTTTACCAGTTGCTAAGGTTAAGAAGGCTCTGAAGGACAGTGAAGGCAAAGGACTCCCTTGGAATATGCTTATACCAGAGGCTGAAGAGTATGCCAAAGAGGGTAAATGGGGAGATTTTGGTGTTGTGCTGGCTTTAATGGTGTATGGATCTAGTCTTTTCCCGGGAGAAAAGGAGTTTGTGAGCTTAGAAGTGATTTCTATCTTTGCTAAAGGCAATCCTGTGCCAACTTTGCTGGGAGATTTCTACTACAACGTTCATTACCGGAATGAGAAAGGCAGAGGTGGACCAGTGGGTTGTTGTGCTTCATTGTTTGCTGAGTGGTTTGCTAGGCAATTGCCAAAGTCAGGCTCTTTCAAGGAGATGAGAGATGAGTGGAGGTGGTCTAGGAGGCTAATGGGGCTAACTTCTGAGGATATAGCTTGGGGATATGACAGAGATCTGCTAGGAAAAGAGTTGCTAGTCAGTTGTGGAAGATTTGCTGGAGTGCCTTTGCTAGGAAGGAAGGGTGTGATCAGTTATCATCCAACATTAGCCAGGAAGCAATTTGGCTATCCTTTGAGAGATCCACCAAGAATGGAAGAGTTTGCTGAATCTTTGTATTTTCCCGTGGAGGGAAACAAAGAGTTAGTTATACAAGCATCTCAGGCTTGGGCTCACAGGGTGAGAAAAGGTAAGAAAGACTTTGGCAGAGTAGATCCCAAGACATATCCTCCTTTTGCTACATGGTTGCAGAAACGTGTAGAGGAAGTTCTCATGCCATTCTCAGTAGAAGCTCCATTATATCCTAAAGAAGTGCCATGCCAGAATACTGTCTCCCTTGAAGAGTATAAGAAACTGGAAGCTCAGCTGCACGAAGTCCGAGTGGAGAATGTTGAAATGGTCAACTTGTACCATCTTGCCAATCGTGCCAAAAATGAAGCAGAGGGAAAGCTACAGAAGATGCAAGCCTCATTGGAAGCTAAAGAGAAAGAGTTTGCTGGAAGGGAAGCTCACTTTCAGAGATTGGGTCTAATGGAGGCAAAAAGAGAAGCGGAGCGCAAGAAGACTTTGAAGACTCTTAAAGAAGCTCGCCAGTCCATTGTTTGGTTGTAGGGACAAAGGGAATGGGAGCAGCATAAGTATAAATAAAAAGAAGAGTTTTTCGAGATACAAATGGCCTTCAAGAAAGAAGAAGTGGAACAAGTCCACAACATATGAAGGGAAAAGACTCAGCAGTTGGCACAAAGCCAAATAGCCTTGGAGGAGGCACTGAAGGAGATTGAAGAGCTCAAGCTGAGGGCAAGTGTGAAGAAGAGCAGGACAGAGGTGGCTGCAGAAGAATCTGGGTCTTTAGTTTAGATTTATTTTTTTATGGTTCAGACTACCTACAGGCTTGTTGTAGGAGTTTTGCTTTATCTTTTGTCTTTTGTTCATGTATTACCTTGCAACCCTTCGGGGAATTTTTGTTTGTGCTCTAACTTTTGGCCGGCAGTGGGTTATCAATGTTATGCAGTGTTAATATGCAAATTACCATTTCTGAATATGCAAAGCTTGTTTGTCTAATACTGCTAAGATCTGAACACTCTTCAAAGGGGAAATTTGAAAACTAATACTCAAAGTGGCTATCTGGAGCAAATACCAGAACAGGGGCACATAAATACCTAAAACTTGGAAACATGAGCAGTTACATTGCATGCATATAACGTGTTTGTTTATTTTGCAGGTAGTTCTTCAGTTTTTAACGTTTATGTCGTTTCAAGCACTATAGCTCCCAGGAAGGTTCGAGAACAGCCGATCATACACAGATATCCCACAAGAGTCAACAGAGAAAGAGTCATGGATCAAATGCAGGCTGATTTAGCTGACTTGAGATTGAGAATGCACAATTTTATGACCCTTATGGCAGGGATGGGTCAGAATCAGGAACGTTTACGTGAGTTGGTAGAAAATAATCAAGCCAGGAACAATGGGGCTGCTGATGGAGGTAATTGTAACGGTGTTGGCACCCGTCAAGTTGAAATACCTGTGGCACAGCCAGGGGTCACCATTATCAATGAGGGACTGAACAACGTACAGATGGACGGTCAAGACGAAAAGTTCACTTTGCTAGACGAAACGGAAGGCCAAGGGGCTGAAATGAACAGAAAGTTTGAGGAGATGGCTGAGCAGATCAGGGCCATTCAATCTCAGAGTTCTCTGGGGTTCGACATTACTGACTTGTGCTTGGTTCCAGGGGTTAGAATCCCTTACAAGTTCAAAGTCCCGACTTTAGAGAAGTACAACGGCACAGCGTGTCCAAAGACTCGCCTCCAGTCCTTTGTAGGAAGGATTGTCGCCCATACAAACGATGAGAAGCTATGGATGTACTATTTCCAGGATAGCCTGTTTGGGGCTTCCCTGGAGTGGTATATGAAGCTGAGTAGGGTCAACATTAAGAGCTGGAAGGACTTGGCAGAGGTGTTCGTGAAGCAATACCAGTACAATTTGGACATGGCTCCAAATCGCACTCAACTGCAAACCATGTCTCAAAATGCTAAGGAGGGGTTTAAGGAGTATGCTCAAAGGTGGCGTCAGCTTGCTTCCAGAGTACAACCACCATTGCTGGAGAATGAGATGGCTGATATGTTCATGGGAACATTGCAAGGGGTGTTTATCGAAAGATTGGCGTCTTGTTCGGCTACCAAGTTCAATGATATAGTAATAGCAGGAGAGAGGGTCGAGATTCTGTTAAAAATGGGGAAGATTCAGGATACCAGTGCGAGCAGCTCGAGTGGCGTAAGAAAAGCTTTCAACGGACCCCCGAGAAGAAGGGAAGGTGAAACCAATGTTGTGTATGGCCGAGGACGGGGCCGAGGATATAGAAGATCATATGAGCAAGTGGCAGTTGTCACTATCCCTTCAAGCCCTGTGCAGCAGGTACATACTCAACCTCAACAGCAGCAACAACAGCAGCCACAACGTAACAATTATCAACAAAGACCTTATCAGTCGAGACAAGCTCATCCGGCTAATAGGGTGCTTGAAGCAATTCCCATGACATACACTGCATTGCTGCAGAGATTGTTAGACCTGAACTTGATACAACTGAGGACATTAGCACCACCACCACCTGGAGAGCTTCCAGTGGGGTACGATGCCAATGCTAGATGCGCTTTCCATTCAGGGGCACCCGAGCACTCAACTGAGAAGTGCAGGGCGCTACAACATAAAGTTCAAGATTTGATCGACTCTAAGGCGATTAACTTTGCACCACCGCCTAATGTTACTTCAAACCCTATTCCAAACCATGGATGGGCTAGAATAAATGCGGTTGATGGTGGTGAGAAGTTAAGTTTGATTCTGAGCATAGAAGAAGTGAAGACTCCACTGCTGGTGGTGAAGGAGAGGCTGTTAAAAGGACAAGTGTTTCCGAGATGTGGTTCTGATTGTGAAAAGTGTTTGAATTCAGTGAACGGTTGTGAAGACCTGAAGGTGGGGTTGCAGAATCTTATTGATGAAGGGTCATTGCAGTTTGATAAAGTTGATAATAGAGGTGATCGTGTGTCCACTATAACAATCTACTATGATTCAGCTGAGATACCTGCTAGAAGAGAACATGTGACTATTTATGCTCCTGAAGTCAGTCCTGTTACTATTACTATTCCTGGGCCTGTTCCTTATACTGATGATAAAGCTATCCCATGGCATTATGGTTCAGATGTGTATGTGGAAGGGCTGAAGGTCGAGAGTAAGTCAGTAGCAATTGACCCGATTGTAGTGAACGTCGGAGGGGTTGGTGGTTTTACGAGAAGTGGTCATCTTTTTGCTCCCCCAGTTCTGAGAGGAGATCCTGAGGCTGAAGCTGTGGCAAAGGCTAAAGGAAAGCAAACAGCGACTGAAGAAATGACAACTCCTACTGCTGGACAGGGTACCTTTGAGAAAGAAGTGGAGGAATTTATACGAATAATAAAGAATAGTGACTACAACGTAGTTGAACAGTTGAACCAGACGTCGTTCAAAATATCAATTATGTCTTTGCTGATGTGTTCTCCAGCATATAGAGAAATCTTGCTGAAAGTGTTGCAGATGGCATACGTTCCTCAAGAGATAACAGTTAATCAACTGGAAGCTATAGTGGGCAGTGTAAATGCAAGCCATGGGTTGGGCTTCACAGATAGAGACCTTACTTCAGAGGGCCGTAATCACAATAAAGCATTGCATATTACTATGGAGTGTAAGGGTGTTGTTTTGTCACATATCTTGGTTAACACAGGCTCTTCTCTTAATGTACTCCCAAAGAAAGCCTTAATGAAGTTAAATGTCGATGGTATCGTCTTGCGACCCAGTGATCTGATAGTTAAAGCCTTTGATGGGTCCAGAAGGTCTGTGTTCGGAGAAGTTGAGTTACCTGTGAAAATAGGGTCTCAAGTATTCAAGAGCACATTCTACGTCATGGACATTCAGCCTGCGTATAATTGCTTGCTGGGACGTCCTTGGATTCATGCTGCAGGAGCAGTAACTTCCACTTTACATCAAAAGCTAAAATACGTGGATGATGGCCAAGTAATCACTGTGTGTGGAGATGAAGATATCTTTGTGAGCCACTTATCAACTTTCAAATGTGGAGATGGACGGAGAGATCCATGAAACACTGTGTGAGGCCTTCGAAGCGGTTAATGTCAGCATTTTGGCTCCGGTAGAGAGGAACAATGACAAAGAAGGTACCTCCATTCACTCCTACAAGCAGGCCAAGGAGGTGGTTCAATATGGAAGCGCCCAAGGCTGGGGCAAATTGTTGGAATTAGAGAAGAAAGATGATAAGTTTGGTCTGGGTTATCAGCCTGGTGAGTCTAACTGGCCTCAAAGTGGCAAAGCTATCACTTTCACAAGTCCTGGGATGCTCGATCGCAACCATATCTGTGCAACAAACGAAGAACGAGATAGTGATTGCGACTGGGACAACTGGATTCATCCGTGTGCACCCGGAGAGGAGCTCAAGAACTGGTCTGCTGAGGACATCGTCCAAGTTACTTGGCAACCAAAGTAATTTACTTGTTTCCTTTTTTATCATGCTGCATTGTCAATCCTGCACTCTGCCCAAGGTGCACGGATCCATTTGTAGGGCCACCATGCTTTTAATGCATTTATATTTTACCATGAAATAAAGGACATTTTCAGACAAATTGCGTTCTCTTTCTTTCGTTTTAAATTTTTCACAAAAAAGATAAAATGGCAATGTGTTTTTCTTTTGTTTGTGTGTTTGCGTCTCTTTTGAAAAATAAACAGATTCTAAAATAAGCACATCATCTGTGCAGTGTTGATCATCCGGATTCTAGTGATAACGTTCCTGCTATGACCATGCATGACTTTGACAATCCTATCTACCAAGCTGATGAATGGGTTGAGGAAGATGGTGAACTCCCCGAAGAATTGTTCAGGTTGTTGAAACAAGAGGAAATGGTCATTCAGCCTCATCAGGAAGAAATAGAGATCATCAACATCGGGACGGAAGAGTCAAAGAAAGAGATCAAGATTGGGGCCAGCCTGCAGGCCGAGGTAAAGAAAGAGTTGATTGGTATGCTGCGTGAATATGTGGATATCTTCGCCTGGTCGTATCAAGATATGCCAGGGCTAGATACTGACATTGTTGTGCATAAGCTATCATTGAGAGAAGACTGTCCTCCTGTGAAACAAAAGTTGAGAAGAACTCGTCCTGACATGGCGATGAAGATCAAGGAGGAAGTCCAGAAGCAGTGGGATGCCGGATTCCTTGCTGTAACTAGTTACCCACCATGGGTAGCTAACATTGTGCCTGTACCAAAGAAAGACGGCAAAGTCCAGATGTGCGTTGATTATCGGGATTTTAACAGAGCAGGTCCAAAAGATGACTTTCCATTACCTCACATTGATGTGCTGGTAGATAACACTGCTCAATTCTCGGTATTTTCTTTCATGGATGGCTTCTCCGGATATAATCAGATTAAGATGGCACCGGAAGACATGGAGAAAACAATGTTCATTACCCCGTAGGGTACATTCTGCTACAAGGTGATACCCTTTAGCTTGAAGAACACCGGGGCAACATATCAGCGGGCTATGGTTACATTGTTCCACGACATGATACACAAGGAGATAGAGTGTTATGTGGACGACATGATTGCCAAGTCCCAAGATGAAGAATAGCATCTGGTCAATCTCAAGAAGATGTTTGATAGACTGATAAAGTATAAGCTTAGGTTGAATCCAAACAAGTGCACTTTCGGGGTGCGTTCCGGAAAATTGTTGGGTTTTATTGTTAGCCAGAAAGGAATCGAGGTGGATCCTGCAAAAGTAAAAGCAATACAAGATATGCCTGCACCGAAAACAGAAAAAGAAGTGTGTGGGTTTTTAGGGAGGTTGAACTACATTTCACGGTTCATATCTCATCTAACTGCCACGTGCAAACCGATATTCAAATTGCTAAGAAAAGAGAAAACGGTCAGGTGGAATGAGGACTGTCAAAGAGCCTTTGAAAAGATAAAAGAATATTTGCAGACACCTCCGATTCTAATGCCTCCAGTTCCAGGATGGCCGCTTATCATGTACTTGATTGTGCTAGAAGGGTCAATGGAGTGTGTTATAGGCCAACATGACGAGTCTGGTCGAAAAGAGTACGCTATTTATTACCTTAGCAAAAAGTTTACCGACTGTGAATCCCGTTACTCACTGCTCGAGAAAACTTGTTGCGCTTTGGTATGGGCTGCTCGCCGACTAAGACAGTACATGTTGACCCATACCATACTGCTAATCTCAAAAATGGATCCTGTCAAGTATATCTTTGAGAAACCAGCGTTAACCGGAAGGGTTGCAAGGTGGCAAATGATCTTAACAGAATATGACATACAATATACTTCCCAGAAAGCCATCAAGGGAAGTGTATTGTCAGATTACCTTGCACAGCAACCTCTTGAAGATGACTATCAGCCAATGAAATTTGATTTCCTTGATGAGGACATCATGTACCTCAGAGCAAAAGATTGCGAGGAACCACTTCCGGAGGAGGGGCCAGACCTTAAATCCAAATGGAAGTTGATGTTTGATGGGGCAGTCAATATCAATGGACATGGAGTTGGTGCTGTTCTTATCACTCCTGAAGGTGTTCACGCTGCCAGAATTACTTTTGGTTGCACCAACAATGAAGCGGAATACGAGGCATGCATAATGGGAATAAATGAGGCTATTAATCTTCAGATTAAGAACCTCGACGTATTCGGAGATTCAGCCCTCGTTATCAACCAGGTTACCGGCAAGTGGTATACGCATCAAGAACACTTAATTCCTTATAGGGATTATGCTAGAAAACTGTTGACGTTCTTCACAACGATTAAACTTCAGTACATACCACGTGATGAGAATCAATTTGCCGATGCATTGGCTACTCTTTCTTCGTCCATCAAAGTCTTGTGTTGGAATTATGTGCCCAGGATTGACATTTCTAGGCTCGACGCACCAGCTCATGCATTCTCTGTAGACGCAGTGTCTGATGAGAAACCTTGGTACTTTGATATCAAACTCTTCCTGGAAAAGCAAGAATACCCAGCAGGGGCATCATCCAACGACAAGAAGACCTTAAGGCGACTTGCTGCTAGTTTCTTCTTGAATACAGATGGGGTTTTGTATAAGAGGAACTTTGACATGGTCTTGCTCAGATGCATGGATAGACACGAAGCAAGCTTGTTAATGCAGGAAGTCCACGAGGGATCCTTCGGTACTCATGCAGGAGGACATGCTATGGCTAAAAAGTTGTTGAGATCGGGGTACTATTGGATGACAATGGATGCAGATTGTTGTTCATACGCCCGTAAGTGCCACAAATGCCAGATTTATGCAGACAAGGTGCATGTTCCTCCCAGCTCGCTCAACGTCATGTCATCTCCTTGGCCTTTTTCTATGTGGGGCATTGACATGATCGGGAAAATAGAGCCTACTGCTTCAAATGGTCATCGCTTCATCTTGGTCGCGATCGATTACTTCACTAAGTGGGTTGAAGCAGCGTCTCATGCCAATGTCACCTGTCAAGTGGTAGCCAGGTTTTTGAAAAGGGACATCATTTGCAGATACGGAGTGCCCGAAAGAATCATTACTGACAATGGTTCTAATTTAAACAACAAGATGATGGCGGAGTTGTGTCGGGACTTTCAGATTCAGCATCACAATTCTTCTCCGTATCGACCAAAGATGAATGGTGCGGTAGAGGCAGCAAATAAGAACATTAAGATGATTGTGCAAAAGATGGTTGTCACTTACAAAGATTGGCATGAGATGTTACCATTTGCGTTGCATGGGTACCGAACGTCAGTCAGGACGTCAACAGGGGCAACTCTTTTCTCATTGGTATATGGTATGGAGGCAGTCTTGCCTGTCGAGGTGGAAATTCCTTCATTGCGTGTGATGATGGATGTGAAGCTTGATGAGGCTGAGTGGGTACGTGCTCGATACAATCAGCTATGTCTAATTGAGGAAAAGAGATTAGCGGCTATCTGTCATGGTCAGCTTTATCAGAGGAGAATGAAGCGAGCATTCGACCTACGAGTACGTACTCGGGAGTATCAAGTAGGAGAGCTTGTGCTCAAGAGGATCATTCCTCCAGGTTCAGATCACAGGGGCAAGTGGACCCCAAATTACGAAGGACCATTCATAGTGAAAAAAATTTTCTCAGGAGGAGCGCTGATGCTCACCACTATGGATGGAGAAGATTTCCAATCCCCTGTTAACTCGGGCGCATTTAAAAAATACTTCGCATAAAAAGACCCGTTGGACACAAAAACAGAATTAAAGTCCAGGCAAGAAAAGGGCATCCCGGCGAGCTAAAAACAAAAAAAAAAGCTCGGGAAAAAGTTAGGGAAAATAAATAAAAACATGTACACCCGCTGAGTTGAAAAGCCACATCGGACAGCTCAGGCAAAAAAGGGTATCCCGGTGGATTGAAAACCCGAAAGGGCGATCCACGCAAAACAAGGGAATAAGCGAACAACTGCGATCCGAGTAATCTGAACCAAATCATCGTTTCGTACAGCTTGACGAATATCAGAAGGATATGAATCAGTCCCCTCATCTTTTCATAAAGCAAAGGCAAGAATGGAGAGTTTTGAAGACATGCTGGTCATAGCAAGAAGGAAACTCATCGGGATGCTGTGTCCATTGCCATTAGGATAGTTTATTTTCTCAATTTTATGGTAGCTACCTCTTTCCAGGTGGTTGCTTCCTAATGTAAAAACTTTGCCTATTCAGAGCCTTTTCAATAAAAGAATATTCAGTCAAAAAGCTGTGTTGTGTTTATTTTTGTTTGCAAAAATGTCCTGAATTTTTGGCAAAAAAAAAAAGAACATTTGCATTTAAAACATGGTGTTTGTTTTCTAAGAGAAAATGACATTGCAGGGAAACATTGGAAATCTTCTTTGAGTGTCGGGTGACGATGGATGAACAGATCATACCATGCAAGTCCCCGGGGCACATATGTGTTTTCTGTTGTTGCAGGTTGTAGTTTGGCGTCACATTCTCCCAAGCAGAATTTTCCCCAGCTAAGTCAAGACAGGTGGGGATCCCCAGCAGTTTATTTTCCCACAAGTGGAGCATGCCCAGTAGGCAGTGGGAGGCCCATTCCTCACCAAGTTTTACTGTCAAAACTCTTTTCACAAACAAAGGATATTTGGGGAAGCATCTCCCCAGTCGTGCTGAAAGATCATCATTTCCCCACAGAGTTCCATGATTGAGATACAACCGTCATGGAAGTATTCTCCAACACTCGTCTGTGTTCATACTATATTGTCGCTCGTTTGCGTTTCTCAACACTCGTCTGTGTTATCACTTTGGTATTGCTCGTTTGCTTTCCCCAACAGTTTCCCATGGCTGTGATTGTTATTGCTCGTCTGCAAATTTCAGCACTCGTCTGTGTTTGATATTTGTTTATTGCTCGTCTGCATTTTCCAACACTCATCTGTGTTTGATAATTGTTATTGCTCGTCTGCACTTTCCAACACTCGTCTGTGTTTGATATTTACTTGTCGTCTGTTTGCATTCTCCAGCACTCGTCTGTGTTTGCCACCTGTTTGAAGCTCGTCTGCATGGTTTGGATGCTCGTCTGTATCATCCCTTACACTCGTCTGTGTTGGCTTATATCCATATGTAATGATTTGATAATTACCCTGGTACTCGTTTGTATTGCTGCTCCAAACGCTCGTCTGTGTTTGAATTTCTGGTATTCGTCTGTACCAGTGGCTGATATTCGTCTGTATCATCGCCTGAAGCGCTCATACATGTTTCTTAGATCATCGTCTGATATTCGTTTGTATCATTGACTTATGGCACTTTTTTGTGTTTCTCTTGATGATCATCCAATGCTCGTCTGTGTTGAAGAGGTTTGAAGTCCTGACGGTGGGATTAAACGTCAAAATGGTTACCGGTCCTGGCGTAATAGGTATATCCAAAGGAGATTCGTCTGTCTCAAGCACCGCTTATTATTGTTGCACCTGGCATAACAGGTTCGTTCGAAGAAGGCTCGTCTGTCTTAAATCATATATCCACGGAGGATATATGAAGAGGGTTCGTCTATCCTGATCATGCATGTCTATCCCACAGACTTAAGTGCATCATTTGTCCTGGCGTAACAGGCGTATCCGAAGGAGATTCGTCTGTCTCAAGTCATATGTTTTGCAAAGTATATGAGGGCTCGTATGTCCAGTTCCTGGCGTAACAGGATTGTTTGAAGAAGACTCGTTTGACAGTGTATTCTTATCCAAAGTAATAGTTCAACTTGGAAGGAGCTCGTCTGCTTTCTCTCCACTTCAGTCACTGTCGCTCCCGACAAATGAAACGGATCAGATGAAGGTACAGACGCGAACGGTCGGCGAGAGGGAACAGTGAGAACACACAGCCGTGAACTCAATGGAGATGAAAAGAGTCGCCAGCTAGGCATTTTTATCCCGGAGGAAAGGTAATGCTGCATAGACCTGGAAAGAGATGGATAAGACGGTTGCGAACCAGAGAGACTAAGAAAGGGGGTTGGTTACAACCTGGGAAGGTATTAGCACCCAGATTGTCCGCCGTACTCGACGAGATCCACGCTTAAAAGATTTGTGTTTAAAGGGGTAGTGTCAGTGCAATCTGTGTATAAAATAGATGGAAAAAGATGTACAGGTGTCAGTGTAAGTGAAGTGTATAAGTGAAGTGTCAGTGTAGGAATGAGAATGAGCTGCTCAAGACTATGAGGCTAAAAGAATGATTCTGGAAGGAGGGGGAATGTACAGAGACTTTTGTTCGATAACTGTTAAGTTATGCCTACGTATCCTCTCGTGCAATGAGGAAGTCAGAACACCGTAGTTCGACCCAAAGAGACTGAAAGATGAGTTGACTTGTGAACTGCTTACTTGCCTATGCTCAAGTGTATGACCTGTCTGGCTCAGGTGCTAACTGTCTTGCATTAGACGGAAGAAGCGAGTTCTCGTTTATGAGTGAAGATGATGAGAAAAGAATCCCGAAGGAGACGATTATTGTTTGTTTTTGTGTTTTCAGTCTTTTATTGCTTTTGAAGGTTTGTCATAAGATAATGAGCTTAAGTCTAAACCAATGGATTTAGTAAACTCATCACATCTTCCCTCTGATTAGGGGTAATGAGAATACCTTAAGTGTGAAGTCAGCTTCTCACACTTAATCACCTTTGGTGTAGGATTAAGATCATTAACCTACTTGTGATTATTTAGATGTTTTTGGTGTTTCTGTTTAGTGTTGAGTAATGAGGTTAAGCCATAATCAAGGATTAAACAGACTCATTACACCATCCTAATAGAAGGATAATAGATGAGAATGTTTAAGCTGAGGAAAGCTCCTCAACTTAATCCATGATTAGGGATTAAACTCATGACAAAACAAGCCTTTGATTAAGTGGATTTTATTTAATAGTAAGATGAAGAAGTGAATTTTATGATTTGCAAGACAACTTGAGGGGGACTTGTCCATTAACACTAGGGTTAGTCCTTCTTAACCAATTAAGGAAGAATTAGAACCCTAATGCAAGGCCCAAGTTACAAGTGTGATGTCTTGATGATTATTAAGTGAATTGATTAAGAGATTTAAACACATTAAGGGTTTAACACTTAGGATTAAAGTTATACACTCCATCCTAAGAGAAGGATGCAGGCATAAGCTTAATCACAAAGCCTTAAAGCCTTTAGGGTTTAGTCCCTGATTATGAGATGAGAAGAGAAGACTCAAAAGAGACACAAAGATAAAACTAAGAGGGGAGACTAATCAAAACCCTAATCATTGTCATGCTTGGTTGTTCCTAGGGTTTGTGAGGTTTATCAAGAACAACCTTCAAGGAGAACCACCAGGAAGCAGATGAACAGGATCAAGAGAAGCAAAGTGACTTGCTTCATTTAAGAAGTCAAGTCACTTGAAGAAAGAAAGTGGGAGGAACAAGAATGAGCAGGCTCAATCTCAATACACATGTAAAAATGCAGCAATGGATGCAAGAGAGATGACAAGAAAAGTTATGAGAAGTAAAGGCAAATTCACTTCTCAAGTCACTTACCACCTGAAATGTTAAAAAAGAAATGCAATGCAAAGCCAAATGAGATAAGATGACATGATGAGAACAAAACCAGAAGCATGTTGATGATGATAATGATGCTATGAAGTGATACAAACATGAGGCAGCACATGGAAATGTTCATACAAGATCATGGATGCAAATGATGCAAGTTAAGGAGCATGAACTTACATGAAAAGTTATGAAACATACATGGCAAATAACATGGCCAATGCAAGATGCAATGATCAAACATGCTTTCTATATGTCTTAAGATGTCAAATGAATCAAATGGATGATTGAAATGTCATGGCAAGTCATGTTATGCAAGAGAATGCAAGAAGGATGCAAATGGAAGCCCAAATTAGGGTTTATGGATCAAACAACAAACAAAAACCAAAAACAGAAGCAAACCCTAAGATAAAAAATGTAAAATGCCACTCAAAGAAACCCTAACCCTATACTAAACCAAGGTCCAAAGGGGAGGTCTCAACTCTTAACCAATCTCAAGTTATGAATTTTACAAGGTATTAGGGTTTTTAGGGTTCCTAAACAAAAGAAATGCCAAACAAATTGGAAATGAGGAATCAAACCATGGCCATTTAATCCTAGAAACTACATGCTAAACACAATACAATGCAAGAAGAATCAATGTCCAACTCTTCATAGATAGGCAGAAATGATTTTTTGAACTTATGATCAAAACAATGCACAAAAATGATTTTAATTCAATGAAAAATTCTCAAAATGCATCAAGATCAAAAAGAAATTTGGTTTGAAGGTTGGACAATGTTTCTAAATGTCTTAGAACATTTCATGAATTTTTGGGTGATTTTTAGATGCCTAAAAGTATTTTTAATAAATTAATTTCCATTAATCAATTAAAAATAATCTTTTAAATATTTAAAAATACTTTTTTAATGATAAAAATAAAAACAAAAATATTTTTGTGTCATAAAAATTAATAAAAATTATGAGAAAAAGTTTCATAATTTTTACACATTTTTTACTATTTTAAATAAATTGTACAAGTTAAATGAAAAAGAAAGTGAAAATAAATTAAATAAAAGGAAAGTCAAATAAGTGGAGGGCCAGGATTGAGTCTGAGTTTGAATGGGTTGACCACGCGCGTTATCCAAGGGTCCAGGTTGTTTCTGAGTTAATTAATTAAATTATGATTAATTAAATCTAAACAAGTGGATTAGGGCTAATTGGGAAGATCCAGGCCACACATGCGCGCGGGTAGTCAACGGGTCAAAGGCATCCAACGCACGCAATTCAAATGGGAGTTAATGACTGGATTAGGGCATAATGACATTCAGGCTGCCGGAGAAGACTTCCGGTCGTCTTCTCCGGCCAGCACCCCCCCCCCCCCTGAAAATCCTCAAAACTCTAAAAAACTAACTAAAATGAAATCTAAAAACTGGGAAATGATCCCCACTCACTCACGAACCAGAACCCCTACTCAAAACTAATTTATATTTCCTAACAAGGCTGAATCGAAACAAACAAGAATTAGGTCAACTGAGTTTCAGAGATCAATTAAACTTTCATTTCATCACCATTTCAAAAACTAAAAGCATATTCATGATCAGGAAGACATGTAGAACAAGTTTAGAACTTAAAAATCCATTTCTGGAAAAAAAGTTCTTGAGCTACCTGAGATTCGAAGCTTTCACTCCAGCAACTTTCAGACCCCTTTTCCTTGTGCAATCCACTCCTTAGGACCTCTTGATGATGTTTGAATGCTCATGAGAAATTTATATTGGCTGGATGAAGAGTTTGAGTAACTTCTGCTCAAACTCAGTTGAACATGGCAATGATGATTCTGGCTATTTCTGGCAAGGGTGAAAGGTTGTTTGTGGTCCAGATGATGAGTGGAGAAGGTTTGTGAAGTTTGTTTGGATGTTTGTGAGCTGTGGAGAGAGATTCGAATGAAACTGCAGCTTGAGGTGAATGATGGCAATGGGGTGTTCTTGATCAAAACAGGCCTGGCTCTTTGATGCTTTCTACTCAATGGAACATGGTGAGATGATTGGTGAAAATGGTTTGGATGTTTGAAGGCTGGGCAGAGAATTTCGAAGAGTTTTGCACAATGGTGTGTTTTGGTGTATGTGATGCTTGAGAGAATTTCAGCCTTGCTTGCCTTGTGTTATGGCCTGCCAAAGGATAGTATAAACAAATGCAAGTGGCCAGAGGATGTGACATGGCCTGTGGTGATTGGGATGTTTGCTTTTGCCAAAAGTCAACTTTTTGTGTAAGAGAGGTATGGCTTGGTTCTAGGCTAGTACAAGGCATGGGCTGGCGTAGCAAGGGTGAGGGCAAGGGCTAGCAAAGCTCAGCATCCAAGGTTGCAAGTTGTAGGAGTGTGATGAGTGTTTTTGCAAGTTGTTACTTTTTGAAACTTTGTGAAAAATGCCTTGCTACACAAACCATAAACATGTAATTTTTGGTCCAATTCTGATTTTTAGGTCACATGGCATGTTTGTGTAATGGTTTGAAGTGAATTAGAAGTTGCAAATGGCATTGATTCATGGTTTTGCAAAATTCTCATTTGGTGCACATCTTGAAAATCAATGATTTTTGCCAACTTTGTCACACCATAACTTTTGATCCAAGAAGAATTTGATCATGTTCTTGTACTTTTTGAAAAGGGAAAGATGTAATCTACAACTTTCATGACCAAAGTTTTTCCATTTGAAGCATTTTTGGATCAAGAATCAAGGCTTGAAAAATGACCTAAAATGAAGCATTCTTGAAAAGTCAACTATGCCCAAAAAGTCAACATTTGCAAAAACTCCAAATTCTTGATTTTTGTGAACTTCAACCTTCTTCCATGATCAAATAAAGATCATATACACTCAAAATGATGAAGATCACCCATTGGTTGGGTCATTGGGGGCCTCAGATGCCCTGATTTTGCACTGACTTGTCCAGAAAGTCAACTCTTGATCAGATGACTTCCCCATGGAATTTCTTCATAAAAATTGATATGCATACTCCCTATACCATATAGAGACCAATGGAAACAAGAATGACCAAAAAATTTGGGGTTATGGCCTCTGAAACCAAAACCCTAATTTTAGGTCAACTATGCAGTCAAACCTGGCTCTGCATCCATTCCAAACCCAGTTCTTGTGATTCTTTTGAAATTTGACTTTGAGAGGATGTATGATGATATAAGAACACACATGGACCCCTTTGAAGTGATTGGTTGCCTTTGGAGTGGCTCAAGAAGCCCTTGGATTTCTCAGATCACAAACCCTAGATGCAGATGACTTGGAATCCATGCAGTGTATCAAAAATGAGATATGAGATGATATGATTGTGTTTATGCATATGAGAATGATCACAAGCCATGGTGTGAATGGGTGAGGGAAAATTTGGGGTGTTTACAGCTGCCCCTATTCAAACATGAGTTAGCTGTGCAGGATGTAAGCAACGGCTTAACAGGCAAACAAGATAACTTGTGGTTGAATACCAAAGACAGTCCAAAATTTGCACTCACAGAATGAAGAAGAAAAAGGATATAGATTGTAAAAGAAAATAATAAAGTATATTGTAAAGTGTGGGCGACGGAGGACGACCGTCGAGCAGAGGACGACTGCTGGGTAAATAGCAATGACGGGGACGGCCGACATGCTCGGGAAAGTGCTGGAAATAAAGCCATGACGGGGACGGCCGACATGCTGGGGATAAAAGGTAAAGCCAAGACGGGGACGACCGACTAGCTGGGGAAAAATAAGAAAATATGATGGGGACGGCTATCAAGATAAAGTTGTAAAATTTTCTGGGGAAAACATGAAACATGACGGGGACGGCCATCAAGCTCATAAAGCAAAGTAAACAACGATGGGGACGGCCATCGGGCTAAAAAGGAAAAGGGACCACGACGGGGACGGCCATCGGGTTAAAGAATAAATGAAATAAACAGATGATGAGGTACGGTCATCAAAGGTGAAAGACGATCACCTAGCAGGGGACGGCTGCTCTGTTGGGGAATAAAGGAATTATGATGGGGACGACCATCAAAGGTGGAGGACGACCACCTGGCAGGGTACGGCTGCCGAAAATATCAACGATGGGGACGGCCATCGGATGAGCATGATGGAGGACGACCATCAAGAGGTGGAGGACGACCACCTAGCAGGGGACGGCTGCTCTCAGGGTTTATCATGACATAGGACGAATGCCAGATGACCAAAATCAACAATGGGGACGACCATTGGATAAAATGATGAAGGACGATCATCAAGAGGTGGAGGACGACCACCTAGCAGGGGACGGCTGCTAAAAATCAACGATGGGGACGGCCATCGGATGAGAATGATGGAGGACGACCATCAAGAAGTGGAGGACGACCACTCAACAGGGTACGACTGCTCTCAGGGTTTATCATAACACAGGACGAGTGTTAGATAAGAAGGAAAATTTGTTTTGTTGGCAATCTACTGGGGATATAGTAAACACGGACGAGTATTTACAACCAAGAAGAGAAAGTATAAGGGTTTAGATATTGTGTATAGATTAAAGATGCGGACGAGCATCCTTAAGACTACGATACGGACGAGTATCGGGTAGAAACAAACTGAAACGTGTTCAGAGATGATGATACGGACGGGTATCATCTGGTTAACAGAGAACACGGACGAGCGTTGTATCTGAAGGGACTCTTCTGGAGAATAGTAGACACAGGCGAGTATCTATATTCAAGAAGACGAAAGTGTTTGACACTGTGTATGGATTAAAGACGCGGACGAGCATCCTTAAGACTACGATACGGACGAGTATCATGTAGAAACGAACGCTTGACACATGTTCTGAGATGATGGTACGGACGAGTACCAACTGGTTAACAAAGGACATGAACCAATGTCGAATCTGTGGGGATGTAACTGGTATGTATAAGATACGGACGAGTATCTGTATAAGTATGAGTAGTATGGGTAGTATTGTATAAATGAGTGTTTATCTGCTGGGGAGTGTGACACGGACGAGTGTCAAAGGATAATAATTTTAACAAGTACATGGGTTGTAGAAGTATAAGTGACTGCGCTGGGGAAATGACACGGACGGGTGTCAGGAAAGTGTATATAGGTATATGTGAGTGCAAAGAGGATGTCTTTGGCTTTCTGCTGGGATATGACACGGACGGGTGTCAGGAAGTATCTGTAATACGGGTGATATTGTTGTAAAGAGTGTTCAGGCGGCTTTACTGGGGAGCGATGGCACGGACGGGTGTCAAAAGGTGTATATACTGGTGTTTGCGATTGTGAGGCAGCTACTTTTGCCGGGGACTCTGGTGGGGATTTTTCTGCACGTTGTTGATGAATGGTTATTATTCACAAGTGTTAGTTTAAAGCATGGCTTGTGATTATGCTATATGTTTGATTTTTGCCGTAATGCTCCGTATTAGACGGAATGCTACGCTTTGTGGGTGAATATGATGCGAATGCTATGATTGTGCAAAGACACCGAACCGGGATTCGGATCCCGTTGCTGCGAAGATCTCTGGCCGATCTGCTTGAAATGGACATCCCAGCTGGGGATGAGATCATTGGTAGATCTAATAAGATGATATTTGCTTGGGGATACGGGTCACTGATAGACCTATCCTAATAAATGAGAGACCCAGCTGGGGTTTGTAGAAGCTTTCTTCACTCTGTTGTGATTCCTTCATGCGCTGCTCTTCTAGGGAGAGTTGTTGGCCACTCAGCTGGGGATAGAGCATTTCAGATGCTGAGATTGAATGTATATTGATTTGGCAACTTCGCTGGGGAAATGGGCACCTTCCAGTGCCACGTGGAAGATAGACCGAGTTGATAATGATCTGCCAGCTTGCTGAGGGTGAAGCTTTCATGCCCTAAGCTGTGCTCTGGATGCCTGCAATCCTGCAGAGATAAGGAAACGCACAAACGATCCCGAGGTATCCTTTACTAGATCCCGTCATAGGAGTTAAACATTTTCGAGAGTAAGTATATTCCCTGCAAGCATGTTTCTTTATTTTCTTAGAGAAGAACATCTGTACTTATGCAATCAGTTTTTTCCTTTTAAGACATCAGACATTTTTTGCAAATAAAATGTACAAAACGAGACATGACTGAAAATCTGATTTTATTAATTCATATGCCCTGAATTGGCGAGATACAGTCAAAGGAACATATCCCCTGAAATGAGGAGATTGTTACAAATTGAGAAACAAAAATGCTGGCAATGTTGACGACGCTTTAGGGAGCTTCCCCTTCTGCTATGACTCGTATGACAATTGACGTTCTTCTCACCTTGCTTTCTGAAGAAGGCTGATTCTGATTGAAGCTTGATCCTGTTGAAGCTTACCAAGTTGTAGATGATACAGGCGAACTCAGAATGCAGTTGTTTGCTTATTCCCTTATTTTGCATGGATCGCCCTTTCGGGTTTTCAATCCATCGGGATACCCATTTTTGCCTGAGCTGTCCAATGCGGCTTTTCAACTCAGCGGGTGTACAATTTTTTATTTATTTTCCCTTATTTTTGCCCGAGTCTTTTATTCTGTTTTTGACTCGCCGGGATGCCCTGTTTTTGCCTGGACTTACATTCTGTTTCTGTGTCCAGCGGGTCATTTTATGCGAAGTATTTTTTAACTGCATCTGAATTCACAGGGGATGGGAAATCTTCACCATCCATGGTGCTGAGTATCAGTGCTCCACCAGAGAAAACTTTCTTTACCACGAATGGTCCTTCATAATTTGGAGTCCATTTGCCCCTGTGGTCTGTATGAGGAGGAAGGATTCTTTTCAGCACAAGATCTCCTACTTGGTACTCTCGGTGCCTGACTTTCTGATCGAAGGCTTTCTTCATCCTCTTCTGATATAACTGCCCATGACAAATTGCAGCCAATCTTTTCTCTTCGATCAGACTCAGTTGCTCGTATCGGGACCTAACCCATTCTGCTTCGTTCAGCTTAACATCCATCAATACTCGTAAAGAGGGTAGTTCAACTTCAACAGGCAGGACTGCCTCCATACCATACACAAGTTGATACGGTGTTGCCCCAGTGGATGTTCTGATTGACGTGCGGTACCCATGCAAGGCAAACGGTAGCATTTCATGCCAATCTTTGTATGTCACTACCATCTTCTGCACAATCTTCTTGATATTCTTATTTGCTGCCTCAACAGCGCCATTCATCTTTGGCCTGTAAGGAGAAGAATTGTGATGTTGGATCTTGAAGTCCCGGCATAGCTCCGCCATCATCTTGTTGTTCAAGTTGGAACCATTATCAGTAATGATTCGCTCGGGAATTCCGTACCGACAGATGATATCCCTTTTCAGAAATCTGGTTACCACTTGTCTTGTAACGTTGGCATAGGAAGCTGCTTCAACCCACTTGGTGAAATAGTCAATGGCGACCAGGATGAATCTGTGGCCATTTGAAGCAGTCGGCTCAATCTTGCCAATCATATCAATGCCCCACATAGCAAAGGGCCAGGGTGAAGACATTATGTTCAAAGGATTGGGAGGCATATGCACTTTATCTGCGTAGATCTGGCATTTGTGGCATTTCCTGGCATAGGCACAACAGTCTGCATCCATTGTGATCCAATAATAGCCTGATCTTAACAACTTCTTAGCCATTGCATGTCCTCCAGCATGGGTACCAAATGATCCTTCGTGCACTTCATGCATCAACAAATCTGCTTCCGTCTTGTCAACACATCTGAGGAGTACCATATCAAAGTTCCTTTTGTATAAAGATCCATCAGTGTTCAGAAAGAAACTACCAGCAAGCCTTCTCAAAGTCTTCTTATCATTGGAAGATGCCCCAGGTGGGTATGTTTGATCCTCCAAGAAGCATTTAATGTCGTGGAACCAAGGCTTATCATCTTTAACAACATCTGCTGCGAACACATATGCTGGTCTGTCAAGTCTGGACACTGAGATCTGAGGTACAAAGTTAGCAGCTTGAACCTTGATCATGGATGAAATGGTAGCAAGAGCATCTGCAAACTGATTCTCGTCCCGAGGGATATACTCAAGCCTGACTATTGCGAAGAGAGTCAGTAACCTCCTTGTATAATCCCTGTAAGGTATCAGATGATCCTGGTGGGTGTACCATTTGCCATTGGTTTGATTGACTACCAAAGCTGAATCTCCGAATACGGTCAATGTCTTGATCCTGAGGTCAATGGCTTCCTCAAGACCCATAATGCAAGCTTCGTATTCAGCTTCGTTATTAGTGCAGTTGAAAGTGAGTTTTGCCGAGAATGGCATGTGAACTCCTTTAGGTGTAATGAGTATTGCACCAACACCACGACCATTCATGTTAACAGCCCCATCGAACATCATAGTCCATTCTTCTTCCGGGTCGGGCCCTTCAGTGTGAATAGGCTCTTCATGATCTCTTGCTTTAATGAACATGATGTCTTCATCAGGGAAGTCAAATCTCATAGGCTGGTAGTCATCAATGGGTTGCTCAGCAAGATATTCAGATAGTACACTGCCCTTGATGGCTTTCTGAGATGTGTACTGTATGTCGTATTCTGTGAGAATCATTTGCCATCTTGCAACCCGTCCGGTAAGAGCTGGCTTCTCAAATATGTACTTAACTGGGTCCATCTTTGAGATCAATAAAGTAGTGTGGGTCAACATATAATGTCTCAGTCGGCGAGCAGCCCACGCTAAAGCACATCAAGTTTTCTCGAGCAGTGAATAACGTTGTTCACAGTCGGTAAACTTTTTGCTTAGGTAGTATATTGCATACTCTTTTCGACCAGACTCGTCATGCTGGCCCAGCACACACCCCATCGACTCTTCTAATACTGTCAAGTACATGATTAGAGGTCTTCCTTCGACTGGAGGCATAAGGATTGGAGGCTCTTGTAAGTATTCCTTGATTTTGTCAAAAGCCTTCTGGCAGTCTTCATTCCAACAGACCGTCTGTTCTTTTCTTAACAGCTTGAACAAGGGTTCACAGGTTGCTGTAAGGTGAGATATGAACCGTGAAATGTAGTTCAATCGACCTAAGAACCCTCGAACTTCTTTCTCAGTTTTCGGTGCAGGCATCTCTTGGATGGCTTTGACTTTATCAGGGTCAACTTCAATCCCTTTCTCGCTTACAATAAAACCCAACAGCTTACCAGATCGCACCCCGAATGTGCATTTGTTGGGGTTCAACTTCAGTTGGTACTTCCTCAGACGTTTGAACAATTTCAGCAGATTCACCAGGTGATCTTCCTCGGTAAGGGACTTGGCAATCATGTCATCCACATAACACTCGATTTCCTTATGGATCATATCGTGGAATAATGTTACCATAGCCCGTTGATACGTTGCACCGGCATTTTTGAGCCCAAATGGCATTACCTTGTAGCAGAACGTGCCCCAGGGTGTGATGAATGTTGTCTTCTCCATGTCTTCAGGTGACATTTTAATCTGATTGTATCCTGAAAATCCGTCCATGAAGGAGAATACCGAGAACTGAGCCGTATTATCAACCAATACATCAATGTGAGGTAAAGGGAAATCATCTTTCGGGCTAGCTCTGTTCAGGTCCCGGTAGTCAACACACATCCTTACTTTGCCGTCTTTCTTAGGCACAGGTACTATATTAGCAACCCACGGTGGATAGCTAGTCACAGCAAGGAACCCGGCGTCCCATTGCTTTTGCACCACTTCCTTGATCTTCATTGCCATGTCTGGACGAGTACGGCGCAGTTTCTGTTTAACCGGTGGGCATTCTTCCCTCAAAGGCAGCTTGTGCACAACAATATCGGTATCCAACCCTGGCATATCTTGGTAAGACCAAGCAAATACGTCCACATACTCTTGAAGCAGGTCAATCAGCTGCCTCTTCACTGAGTCTTGCAGGCAGGCCCCGATTTTAACCTCTTTCACGTCTTCATCTGTACCAAGATTGATCACTTCAACCTCCTCCTGGTGAGGAGAAATAACCTTTTCCTCTTGCCTTAACAACCTGGCTAGCTCTTCAGGAAGCTCATACTCTTCTTCAACCCCTTCATCAGCTTGATTGATTGGATTGTCAAAGTCATACGAAGTCACAGCCGTGCTGTTGTCGGTGCTGTCTGGAAGGCACTCTCTGCAAGGGTTAAGTTTGTTCATTTTAGTGATCTGATTTTAGTCTTGCTTAGAAAAGTGAAATAAAGTTGTCATTTTGAAAACACTGCCATTTATTTTTTTGTACAAAAAGAAAAATAGAAAAACAGTGAGCGGAAAAGAAAAAGACTCGTTTGCAAAAAGATGTCTGATATTTCATTAATTGATCTTGTTTGCACAAAAAGTACAGATGGCCCGATTACAAAATGAGTCTTGTCATCTTGGGCAAGATGCGAGACTTTGATGCATGCTTATAAAAATACAGGAAATAATAATTACTCTGCATGAGTAACTCTTATAATTTCCTGGGAAGACCAGTTCGAGATACTGCTCCCCGGGATCTTTGGACGAATCCAGCTTTCCAGGTTGCGTTCCTCTTCCAGCTCGTCTTCCAGACAGTTGATAGCATCAGGGGTAAGCATCCCCCCACTCACAAAATTGGGCTCTTTCGCAGCCGCTGCTTGATCTTGTTGAGTTGGTTTGTAACCCAACCCAAATCTGTCTTCTTTCTTCTCCACCGGTAGTAGCTTGCCCCAGCCTTGGGCAGTTCCTTCCTCAAAAACCTTCCGGGCTTGTTGGTATGATGACATTGGAGTACCAGATACAGCAGATGTCTCATTGACATTCAAGGCCTCAAACCCCTGGCTCATTGTTTCATGGATCTCCCCATCCATCTCAATGTACTTATAGGTAGCCAGGTGGCTGACAAAAATGTCCTCCTCTCCGCAGATTGTAACGATTTGACCCTCCCACTCGTATTTTAATTTCTGGTGAAGGGTAGATGTCACGGCGCCAGCGGAGTGAATCCATGGCCTACCCAATAGACAGCTATAGGCAGGCTGTATATCCATCACGTAGAAAATAGTTTTGAAGGTCTGCGGGCCGATCGTTACGGGCAGCTCAATCTCTCCCAGAACCGATCTCTTTGAGCCATCAAAAGCTCTTACCACTAGGTTGCTGGGTCTCAACGCCAATCCGTCATATTCTAGCTTCACCAGAGCCTTTTTAGGTAGGACATTAAGGGACGACCCCGTGTCCACAAGCACATGGGAAAGGACAGCACCTTTGCATTCCATGGTTATGTGCAAGGCTTTGTTGTGGTTGCGGCCTTCCGTTGTCAAATCAGTATTGGTGAACCCTAGTCCGTGACTAGCATTAACATTTCCCACTACTGCTTCCAGCTGATTGACAGTGATCTCTTCAGGCACGTAAGCTGCGTGCAGGACTTTGAGTAGTGCATTCCGATGGGCTTCGGAGCACATAAGCAATGATAGGATTGAGATCTTGGAAGGCGTCTGATGAAGCTGATCCACTATTTTATAATCACTCTTTTTGATGATTCGCATGAACTCATCAACCTCTTGATCGAATGGTGTCTTCAAAGCTTCCCTAACAGCTTGATCTTCCTGCACAGGGCTCTTCCCTTTTGCCTTGGCAGCAGCTTCTGCTTCGGCTGTGGGTCTCTGAATTTGTGGAGCGAAAAGACGTCCGCTTCGAGTGAAGCCTCCGCCTCCACCCACATTGTCAATTTGTAGTGCAGGAGTTGATGATTCAAAAGTGATTCTTTGTCCTTCACAGTACAAGTCAGAGCCGTAATGCCAGGGGATGGCATTACTGCTTTCATAAGGTACGGGTCCAGGCACCGTGATGGTGACTGGACTGATTGCAGCTGTTGAAGGAACTGTGATAGTCTGTGGATCAAAATAAATCGTCACTGGTGCCCTGGTGGGAGCAGCACTTTCTGAGTTGTAGGCGGAGTTGTTTTCAGGATCGTAGAATATGGTGACAGTTGAGACGTCTTCATGATTTGTTGCTGGTGTTGTAGGAGACATTGTCGGGAGTGTGGATGTTGTTGTTGTAGGAGGTTGAAAATGGAGTGATGCCGAAGTTGTAACAGGAAAATTTGTTGAAAACTGATCAGTTGAGATAATGGATGAAGTACTTGTTGATGAAACCGAAGAATTGTCAGGAACAATAGTTGCTGCAGTTGTAGGAGGTTCTGAAACCGTTGCTGATGAGATTGCTGGATTTGTTGGAAATGATGTGGTGATCTGAAGCTGGCCACTCTGAATAAGGCCGTCTATGCCATTACTCAAATTATCGCACCCATTTACCGAGATATTGCAGTAAGCACAACCCAACTCACACCCCGGGAACATTTGACATTCCAGGAGTTGAGCTTTGATTTCTACCAACGGTGTCCGGATCTGACCCACACTGGTTATTAAATAAGACGGCTTGTCTTCTTCAATAGCGTTAATTCTAGGACCACCGTGGTTTGGCATTGGGTTCTTATTTACATTGGGTGGTGGTGCGAAATTCAGAGCCTTGGAGTCTACCAGGTCTTGTACCTTCATATGCAGAGCTCTGCACTTCTCTGTACTGTGGCCAGGTGCGTTCGAATGAAAGGCACACCTAGCGTTGGAGTCATAATTCCTGGGTAGACTGTTGGGATCTGGAGGTGCCAGCGTCCTTAGCTCAACTAGGTTGAGTTTCAGGAGTTGTGGCAGCAGGGTAGCATATGGCATAGGGATCGGATCGATCACCCTGTTAGCTTGAGATGGCCTCTGCTGAAATGGCCTTTGCTGACTGTTGTTGTTGGTGTTGCTGTTGTTGTAATTTCTTGGAGGATACTGATTTTGCTGATGGTACTGAGGTTGCGGCTGATAGTTTTGCTGCGGAGGTTGATAGACAGGTTGAGGATGAGCTGGAGCAGGAATGGTGACTGCTGCCACTGACCTGTGAACATATTGGGGCCTGCCCCTGTTGGTGTGGATGGCATTGGTCTCGCCAGTTCTTCTTGGGCCTGCAAAAGGCTTTCTTGTACTACTGGACGAGCTGGCACCATTGTCTGAGATCTTACCCATCTTCAATAGGCTTTCGATTCTCTCCCCAGCTATGACAACATCCGCAAAGCTAGTGGAAGAGAAGGCAGCCAGCCTGTCAATATAAGTTCCTTGAAGGGTGTTCATGAACATATCTGCCATTTCCCGTTCAGACATAGGTGGCTGAACAGCAGCAGCCAATTGCCTCCATCTCTGGGCATATTCTCGGAAACTCTCCCTTGAAGACTGTGACATTCCCATTAGGAGGGTCCTGTTGGGTGCCATGTCTAAGTTATACTGATACTGTCTGATGAAGGCCTCTGCCAGGTCCTTCCAGCATCTGATAGTTGCCCTTGTCAAGTGAGAATACCATTCTCTTGACGCTCCAGTTAAGCTATCCTCGAAATAGAACATCCAGAGCTTCTCATCCATAGTATAGGCCTTCAGCCTTCCCAGAAATGATTGTAAATGAGTCCGGGGGCATGAAGTCCCGTTGTATTTTTCAAAGCAAGGAGGCTTGAACTTATGGGGGATCCTGACCCCGTCTACCAAGCCCATGTCCATGACATCGAAGCCCAAAGATTTCTGAGATTCTAAGGACCTCAATTTCTCAGCTATCTCATCCAATCTTCTATCATAAGCTTCTTCCCCAGCGCCCATTACTGTGAATTGGTCCTCCTGAGGATCTTCTTGTAGTACCCTGGCTGCAGTGGCAGTCCCTTGAACATTTGCTGGAATATTGACCTCAGGATGGAGGTGTGGTCCAAATACCGGGGGGTTGACATGAGGTTGTACCCTTTCATTGTTACTGGTACCGGCAGTCCCTATATGTGGATCCTCTTGATTTTTCCTTTCCACCATGGCTCTCAATCTTTCCTGGCTTTGAGCCATGTTGTTCATAACTTCCATAAACTGAGTCATCTGCGTTCTCATTTCCAATCTTTCGTTTGCCATTTGATTTCTAACCTCTGCAAGGTCCTGCTGTACCTGGTCCATTTGAATTCCCGGAAGGTTGTTTCGGGTTGGATAACGGTGCGGACGGTTGAGGGGAAATACCCGGCGCCTAGCAATAGTTCCTGGACATCACAACAGAGTTAGTGGCAATAAAACAAAAACCTACAAAACAAACAAAGGGTTAGCATGCAATGCAGTTATGCTTATTTGTTCTCAAGGTATCCGGTTTGGCATTCAGTTTTGACCCTTCCAGACCCTTGAAGATGCTGTTGTTGTTGCTTGAAGAAAACTCAGATGAAGCAAACCAACACAAATATATTACAGAAGGTGAAATAATACAACTTGTTCATTTTACAACACAAGCCCTCTAAGGGGTCAAAATACAGTACAAGAAAAATAAAAGTGCATGGAAAGAAAGCAACAACAAACAAAAGGTCAAACACCAAGACCAAACTCATCCTCACGAACTTCCTTGAGAAGTGCTTCGGTCACAGGATCAGCCGGACGCTCCGTGAGACTCCTGATGAGGAGATTCCGGGTGGTAACAGCTGCTGCTAGCTTCTTGTGCTGAGTTTGCTCTTTGGACCTCTTCACCCCTGCTTTGATTTTCAGCTCTGATATCTCCCTCTGGGCTGCTGCCAGGGCCTCTTGCTGTTCTTTTGCACTAGCTTCCAGTTGCTCCATCTTGTCTTGAACTCTCTTGTCTTCCAGGGTACGAACCTCGGTGATCCTGACCCACCGGGCTTGGCTCTCCTTTAAATACAAGTCCGTCCTTGCTCTCTGGAATTGGGCTTCCTTGCAAGCATTCTTCAAAATTTGTTCTCCAGCTTTAGACTTCTTGATATAATCCCCAGACTTCTCAATCTTAGTCAGGTGATCTACTCTCATTTTCTCCAACCTTTCAATCTCCCTCATACCTTCACTCCTCTCCCGGAGGGTCTTCTGCAAAGCCTGGGTTAGCTTCTCATTTCTTTCCTTCAAGCTCTCAAACTCTTCCAAACTGATAGTGGTAGGGGGTGGTGCTGAAGATGACTCAGGCATGTCTTCTATGGTAAAGGGCATCCCAGAGAATTGGGCCCTGGCACGGGACCACTCATAATATTGTGCTGATGCCACATTGTTGCACTTCCCCAGAATGGTTATTCCCTTGGTTTGAACATTATCCCAGGCCCAGGCAGCCTGCCTAACAACAGCCAGATTAAGCTTGTTCTCACAATAGAGAGTCTCAACCAAGTCCTGTGCCTTAGGAGTATGGACTAGTGCATAGCCCAGTTGCCTTCTGAACAGCAGAGGATTGTAATTAATGCTACCCTTAACTTCTATTAGGGGCACATTGGGAAAATGCCCACAGCTGGTGATGATATCTCTGCCCTTGGTGCTGTGAGTGCACCATCTGATGTCAGCTGAAGTCAGGGCAGTGAGTCTCCTAGCCCAGTTGCTCTGCTGATGAGGATTCAAAAATGCATCTGTCCTGGGTAGATGCCCGAGAAGCCAAGTATGGAACAATGGAGCACAACACCTCACTAATCTTCCCCTCTGCTTTTCATTCCTCTGATGCACTGAATAGTAGAGATCCCCCAATAAAGTGGGCACTGGGTTCTTCAGGATGAACAGATGGATTGCATTCTTGCTAATGAATCGAGGCTCGTCTACAAACAACACAATTCCATATATGCTCAAAGCCAACAAGGCACAAACAGCTTTCCACTCTCCTAAAGAAGCTTTCAGGGTAGCTTGAGAGATCAAGAAGTCCAGATGGAAACCAGGGATTCCAGCTTTAGAAGTCATATGCTGCTCAATCAAAACAGGTTCCAGATGCAAAGCTTTTGCTACTTCTCCATTAGCAGGAAAGACCATCTCAGGGTTGAAAAGGATTCCACCCCTGATAGGCATACCAACTAATGAAGAGTACTCTTCTAATAGAGGGCCCAACTGAAAGTCTTGGAAAGTGAAACATCTCAGTGGGGGATCATAGAACTGAATGCAGGTGTGGATCAGGCTTCTCTGTGATGGGTCCAGATCCATAACCATATCAAGTATATCTCCATAACTTTCCCTGAACAATGGTATGTGATCTGGAGTGATCAGGGTCTGAATCCTCCTGATGTCTGATAGCTCTGGCTGGAAGAAGTGATAGGTGATGTTGCTCTTTTTAGGAGCCATGATGCTGAAGACTGAGTAGAGATAGGTGCTGATGATAATGCTGAAGTAATGAGCCACTGATTAGCTGATGCTGGTGATAACTGAAGCAGATGCTGGTGAAGATAGGTCAGTACTGAAGATGGGGTCAAAACCAAAACCAAATGAAGATGGATACCCTGAAACAAATAAGCAAATGTCAATATGATGCAATGATTATGTATGCAAATGAAATGCAAGGGTTTGTGACTGAGCTGGATCTGATCAAAATGCCCTGATATAGGTCCAAGTGTGTTCAAGAATTCCAGATGGAGGTCTATAAATCCAGTAACCAAGGTGGGGGACTCAAATAAAGAGCCACATGTCCAGGGTTTTAGAATCACAAGAACTGTTCCAACATGGAGTATTCTTAAACAATCAAAGTAACAAGGTATTCTGAGGTCAAGGTACCTGCAAACCTGTAAACAACCCAACCCCCTCATAGGTGGTGTTCTAAAACAAGGATCCTCAGACTTGGATCAGTTATGAGAAGTGTAAACACTTCTAACCCGGAGGTACAGTGTTTACAATAACCATAACAAATCCTCCTCTAATTCACCTCAGTTTCTGAAGGTCAATACTAAAGGTCATCCAGACTTAGCAGGCTTCCCAGATAGCCCTAGCATTGCAGGAAATCTGCAACACAGAGTTCTCAAAAAGAAACCCATATCTGAACCGTGTTTCATATTCCCGCACCAGACCGAAATGGAATGGGAAAGAATATGATTCACTCTAACCTAGGTGTCACTCAGGTCCCAGGTATAGGACCTTAACTCTCAATGGAACACCCACCCACCAAAGCAGACAACAGATCCAGCCAGCAGCATGACAGTATGATATATACAAAAGCAATAAAGAAAGCAGTAAAGCAACTGTACATAAAGCAAAAATAAATACCAAAAATACAAACACAAATAAGCACATAACACCCCAGTAACCACAAATCAAACAAGCGTTAGGAGGAACCCACCAAAAGAACCAGAAGCCCTGGTTACAGTATAAGGGTCCCCAGCAGAGTCGCCAAGCTGTCGCTCCCGACAAATGAAACGGATCAGATGAAGGTACAGACGCGAACGGTCGGCGAGAGGGAACAGTGAGAACACACAGCCGTGAACTCAATGGAGATGAAAAGAGTCGCCAGCTAGGCATTTTTATCCCGGAGGAAAGGTAATGCTGCATAGACCTGGAAAGAGATGGATAAGACGGTTGCGAACCAGAGAGACTGAGAAAGGGGGTTGGTTACAACCTGGGAAGGTATTAGCACCCAAATTGTCCGCCGTACTCGACGGGATCCACGCTTAAAAGATTTGTGTTTAAAGGGGTAGTGTCAGTGCAATCTGTGTATAAAATAGCTGGAAAAAGATGTACAGGTGTCAGTGTACGTGAAGTGTATAAGTGAAGTGTCAGTGTAGGAATGAGAATGAGCTGCTCAAGACTATGAGGCTAAAAGAATGATTCTGGAAGGAGGGGGAATGTACAGAGACTTTTGTTCGATAACTGTTAAGTTATGCCTACGTATCCTCTCGTGCAATGAGGAAGTCAGAACACCGTAGTTCGACCCAAAGAGACTGAAAGATGAGTTGACTTGTGAACTGCTTACTTGCCTATGCTCAAGTGTATGACCTGTCTGGCTCAGGTGCTAACTGTCTTGCATTAGACGGAAGAAGCGAGTTCTCGTTTATGAGTGAAGATGATGAGAAAAGAATCCCGAAGGAGACGATTATTGTTTGTTTTTGTGTTTTCAGTCTTTTATTGCTTTTGAAGGTTTGTCATAAGATAATGAGCTTAAGTCTAAACCAATGGATTTAGTAAACTCATCACATCTTCCCTCTGATTAGGGGTAATGAGAATACCTTAAGTGTGAAGTCAGCTTCTCACACTTAATCACCTTTGGTGTAGGATTAAGATCATTAACCTACTTGTGATTATTTAGATGTTTTTGGTGTTTCTGTTTAGTGTTGAGTAATGAGGTTAAGCCATAATCAAGGATTAAACAGACTCATTACACCATCCTAATAGAAGGATAATAGATGAGAATGTTTAAGATGAGGAAAGCTCCTCAACTTAATCCATGATTAGGGATTAAACTCATGACAAAACAAGCCTTTGATTAAGTGGATTTTATTTAATAGTAAGATGAAGAAGTGAATTTTATGATTTGCAAGACAACTTGAGGGGGACTTGTCCATTAACACTAGGGTTAGTCCTTCTTAACCAATTAAGGAAGAATTAGAACCCTAATGCAAGGCCCAAGTTACAAGTGTGATGTCTTGATGATTATTAAGTGAATTGATTAAGAGATTTAAACACATTAAGGGTTTAACACTTAGGATTAAAGTTATACACTCCATCCTAAGAGAAGGATGCAGGCATAAGCTTAATCACAAAGCCTTAAAGCCTTTAGGGTTTAGTCCCTGATTATGAGATGAGAAGAGAAGACTCAAAAGAGACACAAAGATAAAACTAAGAGGGGAGACTAATCAAAACCCTAATCATTGTCATGCTTGGTTGTTCCTAGGGTTTGTGAGGTTTATCAAGAACAACCTTCAAGGAGAACCACCAGGAAGCAGATGAACAGGATCAAGAGAAGCAAAGTGACTTGCTTCATTTAAGAAGTCAAGTCACTTGAAGAAAGAAAGTGGGAGGAACAAGAATGAGCAGGCTCAATCTCAATACACATGTAAAAATGCAGCAATGGATGCAAGAGAGATGACAAGAAAAGTTATGAGAAGTAAAGGCAAATTCACTTCTCAAGTCACTTACCACCTGAAATGTTAAAAAAGAAATGCAATGCAAAGCCAAATGAGATAAGATGACATGATGAGAACAAAACCAGAAGCATGTTGATGATGATAATGATGCTATGAAGTGATACAAACATGAGGCAGCACATGGAAATGTTCATACAAGATCATGGATGCAAATGATGCAAGTTAAGGAGCATGAACTTACATGAAAAGTTATGAAACATACATGGCAAATAACATGGCCAATGCAAGATGCAATGATCAAACATGCTTTCTATATGTCTTAAGATGTCAAATGAATCAAATGGATGATTGAAATGTCATGGCAAGTCATGTTATGCAAGAGAATGCAAGAAGGATGCAAATGGAAGCCCAAATTAGGGTTTATGGATCAAACAACAAACAAAAACCAAAAACAGAAGCAAACCCTAAGATAAAAAATGTAAAATGCCACTCAAAGAAACCCTAACCCTATACTAAACCAAGGTCCAAAGGGGAGGTCTCAACTCTTAACCAATCTCAAGTTATGAATTTTACAAGGTATTAGGGTTTTTAGGGTTCCTAAACAAAAGAAATGCCAAACAAATTGGAAATGAGGAATCAAACCATGGCCATTTAATCCTAGAAACTACATGCTAAACACAATACAATGCAAGAAGAATCAATGTCCAACTCTTCATAGATAGGCAGAAATGATTTTTTGAACTTATGATCAAAACAATGCACAAAAATGATTTTAATTCAATGAAAAATTCTCAAAATGCATCAAGATCAAAAAGAAATTTGGTTTGAAGGTTGGACAATGTTTCTAAATGTCTTAGAACATTTCATGAATTTTTGGGTGATTTTTAGATACCTAAAAGTATTTTTAATAAATTAATTTCCATTAATCAATTAAAAATAATCTTTTAAATATTTAAAAATACTTTTTTAATGATAAAAATAAAAACAAAAATATTTTTGTGTCATAAAAATTAATAAAACTTATGAGAAAAAGTTTCATAATTTTTACACATTTTTTACTATTTTAAATAAATTGTACAAGTTAAATGAAAAAGAAAGTGAAAATAAATTAAATAAAAGGAAAGTCAAATAAGTGGAGGGCCAGGATTGAGTCTGAGTTTGAATGGGTTGACCACGCGCGTTATCCAAGGGTCCAGGTTGTTTCTGAGTTAATTAATTAAATTATGATTAATTAAATCTAAACAAGTGGATTAGGGCTAATTGGGAAGATCCAGGCCACACATGCGCGCGGGTAGTCAACGGGTCAAAGGCATCCAACGCACGCAATTCAAATGGGAGTTAATGACTGGATTAGGGCATAATGACATTCAGGCTGCCGGAGAAGACTTCCGGTCGTCTTCTCCGGCCAACACCCCCCCCCCCCCCTGAAAATCCTCAAAACTCTAAAAAACTAACTAAAATGAAATCTAAAAACTGAGAAATGATCCCCACTCACTCACGAACCAGAACCCCTACTCAAAACTAATTTATATTTCCTAACAAGGCTGAATCGAAACAAACAAGAATTAGGTCAACTGAGTTTCAGAGATCAATTAAACTTTCATTTCATCACCATTTCAAAAACTAAAAGCATATTCATGATCAGGAAGACATGTAGAACAAGTTTAGAACTTAAAAATCCATTTCTGGAAAAAAAGTTCTTGAGCTACCTGAGATTCGAAGCTTTCACTCCAGCAACTTTCAGACCCCTTTTCCTTGTGCAATCCACTCCTTAGGACCTCTTGATGATGTTTGAATGCTCAGGAGAAATTTATATTGGCTGGATGAAGAGTTTGAGTAACTTCTGCTCAAACTCAGTTGAACATGGCAATGATGATTCTGGCTATTTCTGGCAAGGGTGAAAGGTTGTTTGTGGTCCAGATGATGAGTGGAGAAGGTTTGTGAAGTTTGTTTGGATGTTTGTGAGCTGTGGAGAGAGATTCGAATGAAACTGCAGCTTGAGGTGAATGATGGCAATGGGGCGTTCTTGATCAAAACAGGCCTGGCTCTTTGATGCTTTCTACTCAATGGAACATGGTGAGATGATTGGTGAAAATGGTTTGGATGTTTGAAGGCTGGGCAGAGAATTTCGAAGAGTTTTGCACAATGGTGTGTTTTGGTGTATGTGATGCTTGAGAGAGTTTCAGCCTTGCTTGCCTTGTGTTATGGCCTGCCAAAGGATAGTATAAACAAATGCAAGTGGCCAGAGGATGTGACATGGCCTGTGGTGATTGGGATGTTTGCTTTTGCCAAAAGTCAACTTTTTGTGTAAGAGAGGTATGGCTTGGTTCTAGGCTAGTACAAGGCATGGGCTGGCGTAGCAAGGGTGAGGGCAAGGGCTAGCAAAGCTCAGCATCCAAGGTTGCAAGTTGTAGGAGTGTGATGAGTGTTTTTGCAAGTTGTTACTTTTTGAAACTTTGTGAAAAATGCCTTGCTACACAAACCATAAACATGTAATTTTTGGTCCAATTCTGATTTTTAGGTCACATGGCATGTTTGTGTAATGGTTTGAAGTGAATTAGAAGTTGCAAATGGCATTGATTCATGGTTTTGCAAAATTCTCATTTGGTGCACATCTTGAAAATCAATGATTTTTGCCAACTTTGTCACACCATAACTTTTGATCCAAGAAGAATTTAATCATGTTCTTGTACTTTTTGAAAAGGGAAAGATGTAATCTACAACTTTCATGACCAAAGTTTTTCCATTTGAAGCATTTTTGGATCAAGAATCAAGGCTTGAAAAATGACCTAAAATGAAGCATTCTTGAAAAGTCAACTATGCCCAAAAAGTCAACATTTGCAAAAACTCCAAATTCTTGATTTTTGTGAACTTCAACCTTCTTCCATGATCAAATAAAGATCATATACACTCAAAATGATGAAGATCACCCATTGGTTGGGTCATTGGGGGCCTCAGATGCCCTGATTTTGCACTAACTTGTCCAGAAAGTCAACTCTTGATCAGATGACTTCCCCATGGAATTTCTTCATAAAAATTGATATGCATACTCCCTATACCATATAGAGACCAATGGAAACAAGAATGACCAAAAAATTTGGGGTTATGGCCTCTGAAACCAAAACCCTAATTTTAGGTCAACTATGCAGTCAAACCTGGCTCTGCATCCATTCCAAACCCAGTTCTTGTGATTCTTTTGAAATTTGACTTTGAGAGGATGTATGATGATATAAGAACACACATGGACCCCTTTTAAGTGATTGGTTGCCTTTGGAGTGGCTCAAGAAGCCCTTGGATTGCTCAGATCACAAACCCTAGATGCAGATGACTTGGAATCCATGCGGTGGATCAAAAATGAGATATGAGATGATATGATTGTGTTTATGCATATGAGAATGATCACAAGCCATGGTGTGAATGGGTGAGGGAAAATTTGGGGTGTTTACAGTCACCAAAGCGTCATTTGGTTGGGTTTATTTCCCAGTTCTTGCATTCTCCAGCAGAGTGAAAATTTCGGGTTTTCATGGTATTCAACCACAGTTTATCTTGAACGATCGATAGCTCGTGCTACCATCCTTTTCAGATTAACGGTTGTTTGAATAGGGGCAGCTGTAACACCCCAAATTTGCCCTCTTCTTTTTAAGCATCATCACCATATCATATTCATCATAAGCATATCATATCCTTGGCATCTTTGCATGGAAAGATGAGGCATAACATTCTCATGACATATCATTAGGCATATGATCATCTGTGGAAGGATTTGAAGCATCACAAGCTATAACAAGAGGCCCAATGGATTTGCTCAAGTCCTATGAGGAGTCTACATTGCATTCAAAAGCTCAATATCATTCACCAAAGCCCAGGAGGTTGGAGGATCATCTGAGAATTCAAGCTAGGGCAAATCTCCTACACATTGATCCGGAATTAGGGTTTGAGTTTCAAGCATGAAAACTTTGTGACTTTGGCCATTTCATTTGGTCAAAGTCTCTCATATATTAAGAGGACCCTAGGGATGAAATTTGGTGAGAAAACTCCTTGTGGAAGTCAGGTATTTCTTCAGTTGCTTGTAAATGAAGAAATTATTCAACTGTGCATTCTGGAAGTCAACTGTGAAATTTCAAATGGTCCAACCCTATTTTTCAAGTCAAGGGATATTCTTATAACCTTATAAGAGGTTTGGCAAGATTAAAAATCAAGAATCAAGAGGTTTTGAGGTGTTTTTCATTTTTGGCATGTGATTGGTCATGGAAGTTTCTAATTTTGGCAACCTTTTGCCCTAATTTTCAAAGTCACATAACTTGGTGAAAAAAGCTTCAAATGAATTGCCACCAAACATGAAATTTGAATATTAAGGTCTCCCATTTTTAAAAAAGTACAAGTACTTTTTCATAGCCCTCATGGTTTGTGAGATAGGCCCTTCAAAAATCCCTTGAATTCTAGGGCATGACATGAATTTCAAGTCTCCTCCAAATGCAAAATCTCATGTAACTTGTTTTCAAGTGGTTTGATGGACAAATTAAGATCATAATGCTTCAAGGCAATACATGTGAAGAATTGTTGCCCAAGGAAACAAACAAATCCGTGCATGGGATGTGGGATATTTCATAGGTTGCAAATTTGCATAATCATTCACAATGCATGACTCAAGAATCCAAGGGCCAGGATTAAGCCACTTATGGATTGGTGAATCAAGCATGATCAGTATGTGAGAGGAGAAAGGGAAGTGCACGAGCCAAGCATGCTATCACACAACTCTTTCTAATTTGCAATTTCATTCCATTCACACTGACCTCACGTGCATTTTTCTTCATTCTCTCAGCATTGAACATTGGCATGATATAAAAGAGAATTAGGGTTTCCATTTGCTGGGATTCACCACATTTCTCTCACTTGAAGGTTTTTTCTCATTCTGCAATTCTCTTCAAATCACTCTCTACATATTCTTCATCCTTGAGAGCTCAGGATCACAAATCCATACCTCATTCAAGCTAGTTCTCAGAATTCAATACTTTGCCATTTCAGTGCAAGCTGCTTCGGATTCCTAGATCCAGTTTCTTTCAAGACTCTAATTGCATTTATTTTGAAATTAGAGTGTATTAGGAGGAGATCTGCATCTTTTGGAAGCTCATCTCAAGCTATTTTGACCTCTGCAAGTTTCAGGTAAGCTCAAAATCCATGGGTCTGTTAATGATTTTAGTTATGTGCTTTATGAACTACTCACTTTACTGATTACTCTGATCTGTTTAGATTTGAAAATGCATTATTATTGAGTGAGATATGTGGATTTTCAGTTTGATGTTGAAATATGTTTGTGTTCGATCCGTTTGATTCCTTAGCCTAATGTGAAATCTAAGCTCATTTTTGAATTCAGCATGCTTGAATTGCTTGATCTGGAAAGTTTGAATCATTTATGTTTTGTTTTATTCTTGGTTTGAATTTTCCGGTGCCGGAGCCCTAGCTCCGGTCACCGGATCCTGGAAATGTTTCACCTGAGGTCATTGACGAAGATGATTGCGTGACCCTTGGATTTGTGATCTGGACGGTTCCCATGGTGACAGCACATTCAAAATGTATGCTCCTTCTCACGTGTTTTCTATTTCAAATTATAATCTGAATAATGCTTCATGTGTCTCACCTCACCATAGCTAGCGTGCTCCCACTGTCCTGACCAATCATTGTGTATACTTGTTTTAATGAATAACTTGATCTGAAGCGTACACTTGATCCTTTGGTCCTTGTTTTTCCTGTTTTTTTTGTGAATTTCCATTCTATTTCTCATGAACCTGTGTTGAACTTTGGGCTTCCCTTACTATTCACCCCCCCTGTTTTAAAGCCCAATGAATTTGAACTACAATTGCTTGCTGAACGCACCCCCTGGCCTGTTTTCTTTATTTTATTTCTTTTTATTTTCATTTTATTTTCAGTTTGCTTTGCAATTTTTAAAAATAGAATTAGGTCATCAAAAATCATAAAAAAATTCATGAGTGTTTCTTTTAGTTTTCTCTAATTTTTGGTATTTTTATTTTTTCATTTATTTTTAATTGTCACGTGGAAATTAATTGTTTCTCTTAATTAATTGTTTTTATTCCATTTTTAAGCATGCTGACTTGTTCATTTTCTATCTTGATCATTATTTTGAATTTTTAGATGATTCTTTTTTGCTCTGAATTCATGATGAGATGTAGTTTATTGGTGATTTTTGTTCTGATTTTTAGAATTTTGTTTAATTGATTTTGGTCTCTAACTTGTGCCTAAAGCTTTCTAACCCTAATCCATGTTTGAACTTTTATTTGAATGGTTAAGCTTCTGATTTTGATCCCCTCTTTTTGGCATGTTGATATGGTATGATTGAAGATCATTTGTGCAAGTTTGTGGAATTTTTGGATGTACATTTGAATTGTTTTGAATTTTTGTTCCTTGCTTGTCCCTTTTTGCTTCTTTTGGGTCATATGTTCATTCTTTAAGGTAGAAGGGCACTTGTGCCAACTTCTTTAGCTTGTTTAGAGCCTTATTAGGATATTGGTACCCCTCTGGTCTTGAGTTGTGGTTTGTGCCTTGAGAAAGTTTGTGTTTGGTTGCTCTTGAAGTTCTTCCACACTTATGCATGCTCACTTCTCTTCCTTTGCTTCTTTCTTCTCATGATGTGAATGTTTGACTATGTGCACTTCTTCTCTTCATCTCATGTGGTCCTTAGACACTTTCTTAACATGTTAGGATTCTGGTCTTACACCTTGTGGTGTTGCTTTGACTATTTTGCTTTGTGTCTTCTCATGTTTACTTTGTTTTGTCATGGTGATTCATAATGCTTCATTGTGAGTTGTATTTCTTTTCTCATTCTTGTGCTTTAAGTTTGCATTTTGCATTTGTGTTTATGACTTCACTTCTGGTTGTGTGACTTTGGTTTGGCATTATGTTCATTTTGTGTTGCATTTATGCTTGTGTCACTAACCATTTCAGGGGCTTTAGTAAGTGAGAGGTGTGGATGTGGTTCCCACATCTCCAAGTCTCATATCTTCTCTTTTCTTCATTAATCCTATTCTTGTGACTGTTTGGGGCTTAGGCCTTACTTCCTCCCTCTTCTATTCTTCTTTCTTCTCTTTCTCTTCTTCTTTCTTTCTTCTTTAAAATAGTTAACCTCACTAACCTAGGATTACCTTTGCATGATAACTTTAGGATTCATTAGTCCCCCATTAGACTTTTACCTTTGTGATCCTTTTGTTTCTCTTCTCTTCTCATCTCAAAACCCTAAAGAATACACTTAATAAAGATTGAAGTGATATCTTGAGCAATAGCCTTATCCCATGAGACACTTGTAGTCTTCCCATCTTGGGATAGTACAAGCTTGTCTTGTGATGTACAAGTTTGATCAGGATATCATCTTCACCAAGAAAATCATAAAACACACTTCTTCATTGTAAATACAAAAACACTTAATAAGTTAATGAGTTAGTGAGCTTAAGCCCTAATCTCTGGGTTCAAGTTTTGGGGATCTTCTCCTTACTTGAGTGTGCTTGTTCTATTATTCCATCTTGGAATATAGTGACAAGTGCACATACCATGGAAAAGAGCTTGAGTTCACTTCCTTGTGACACATTCCTAAAAAGCTCCTAAATAACACAAACAAACAATAAGCGTCTCTCCTTCGAGAATTCTTTTCTCATCTCCTTCGCTCCGTCCGCGAACTTGCTCCTACTTGTCACTTTGCAAGACGGTTACGCACTCGTCGTCCGAGCCTACAACACCTGAGCATTGACATAGGTAGTTCAAGCCTTAATTCACAAGAAATATTTTTCACCCCTAGTTAGGGGAACTACGGCGACTCTGATCCTCATGTCCAGTGAGGTACGTAGGCAGCGGGATAGGGCCCGTTCGAGCACAATCTTTATTTTCCCTACATTTTTCCTTTTCCTTTCTTTTATCCAGTTCAGTTCCTTTTCTTTGCAGCAGTTTTCATTTCTTCACCCTTTGAGGCAGTTTTCTTTGCGAGCGTGGATCCCGTCGGGTACAGCGGACGATCTGGGTGATAATACCTTCCCAGGTCATAACCGACTCCCAAACTCAGTCTCTTTGGTTCGCAAGACCCGTGTCCTTCCTTTTCTTTTCCTCTGGTTTGTGCAGCATTACCATTCCCGTTCCTTCGGGATAAAAATGCCTGGCTAGCGACTCTACCTCTTTCCGCGCCACTTTCGCGTTTGTACCAGGTTGGAAATCCAGGGAGTGACACTACTCCAAATGCTCGTTTGTGTTGGATCTCCGGTACTCGTCTGTATTGCTACTCCAATTGCTCGTTTGTGTTAGATTTATGGTACTCGTCTGTATTGCTACTCCAATTGCTCGTTTGTGTTTGATTTCTGGTACTCGTCTGTATTTCTACTCCAAATGCTCGTTTGTGTTGGATCTCTGGTACTCATCTGTATTGCTACTCCAAATGCTCGTTTGTGTTGGATTTCTAGTACTCGTCTGCATTGCTACTTCAAACGCTCGTCTGTATTGGGTTTCTGGTATTCGTCTGTACCAGTGGCTGATATTCGTCTGCATCATCGCCTGAAGCGCTCGACTGCGTTTCTTAGATCATCGTCTGATATTCGTTTGTATCATTGACTTATGGCACTCTTCTGTGCTCTCTTGATGATCGTCCAATATTCGTCTATATTGAAGAGGTTTGAAGTCCTGACGTTGGGATTAAACGTCAAAATGGTTACCGGTCATGGCGTAGCAGGTTTATCTGAAGGAGGTTCGTCTGTCTCAGACACCACTTATCTACGCAAGATTTGTGAAGAGGGTTCGTCCAATCCTAATTTTGCACCTGGCGTAACAGGTTATTTGGATAAGACTCGTCTGTCTTAAACCATATGTCCACGGATAACATATGAAGATGGTTCGTCTATCCTGATTATGCATGTATATCCGACAGACTTAAGTGCATCACCGGTCCTGGCATAACAGGTTTATCCGAAGGAGATTAGTCTGTCTCAGGTCATATATTTTGAAGAATGTAAGAAGAGGGCTCGTATGTCCAATTCTTGGCGTAACAGGTTTGCTTGAAGATTGCTCATATGTCCAGTTCCTGGCGTAGCAGGTTCGTTCGAAGAAGACTCGTCTGTCTATGTTTTTCTATCTGAAGTACCAATTCAACTTGGAAGGAGCTCGTCCATTTCCTCATCACTGCAGTCACCAAAGCATCATTTGTTTGGGTTTATTTCTCATTTGGCTGCATTTTCCAGCAGAGTGCAAATTTCAGGTCTTCTTGGTACTCAACCATAGTTCATCCCGAACGGCCGACAGCCGAAGGCTATCGTCCTCTTTATATTAATAGTTGCTTGAATAGGGGCAGCTGTAACACCCCAAATTTTCCCTCTTCTTTTTAAGCATCATCATCTTATCATAATCATCATCAGCATGTCATGTCCTTGACATCTTTGCATAGAAAAATAAAGCATAACATTCTCATGTTCTAGCATTGGGCATATGATCAACTATTGGTGTATTTGAGGAATTACAAGTTATAGCAAGAGTCCAAATAGACTTGTCCAAGTCCCATGAAGAGTCTACATGACATTCACAAGTTCAAGATCCTCTACAAGAGCCCAGAAGGTTGGGAGGTCATCAGAGAATCCAAGCTAGGGCAAGCTCCTACACAATGGTTCCCAAATTAGGGCTTCACTTTCAAGCAGGAATTCTTTGTGACTTTGGCCATTTCATGTGGGAAAAGTCTTTCATATGATAAGATGTTCCTATGGATGAAATTTGGTGAGAAAATTCCTTGTGGAAGACAGTCATTTCATCAGTTGCTTACATAAGAAGAAATTGGTCAACTGTGCAATTTAAAAGTCAACTGTGAGAATTCAAGGGGTCCAATCTCATTTTTCAAGTCAAGGGATGTTCTTAAGACCTTATAAGAGGTTTGGCAAAGTTAAATATCAAGAATCAAGGGGTTTTGAAGAACTTTCAATTTTTGGCATATGACTTGTTTTGAAACTTTCCATTTTTGGCAACTTTTGCCCTAATTTTCAAAGCCCTCTTTCATGATGAAGATGATCTCAAATTAATTTCCATTAAACATGAAAGTTGTAGGGTATGTTCTCCCATTTTTAAAAAGTACAAGTGCATTTTCATAGCCCTCATGAATCAAAAGTTATGGCCAATCGAAATTCATCCATTTTTAGGGTTTTGTCATATTTCCAAAATTACACCATTTGCAAAAGCTCATTTCATTCACTTTGAAGACAACCTATGGACAAATTGAGGTCATGGTATTCTTTGGCATTGCATGAGGTTCATTTGGCTCAAGAAAATTCAACAAATTCATGCATGGATTAAAGGATATTTCTTAACTTGCATTTGTGCAAAATCATGAGAAAGGGATGATACAAAGCAATCCAAGGGCTGGGATTGATTCACTCATCATCAGTAAGTGGAATTAAGGTTGAACATGTGCAAGGAGATAGGATGGCATGAGCCATTCACCTCATCACCACTTTCATGCAAAATTGCAAAACTATTCCTATCACACAATTCATGCCATCACTCATCACAAAACCCTAATCAGTGTAGTACCTGGATCATATAAAAGCCACTGCACACAAACTTCAGCGAGAACTCTCTCTCATTTCAGCATTTCCATTTTTCTTGCATTTGAGCTTTTCCCTTCGAATCTTCTCATACAGCCACACATTTCCAAAAATAACCATAGATCCTTGATCCTTGAGCTCTGCTGATCATGAATCCACCATTACTTTGAGTTTTTGAGCAAGTTCTATACCAGTGCAAGTTCAGAGCAAAAGCATTAGGGTTGCTAGATCCCAGGAGTTTTAGAGCTTCATTCACATTTATTTTGTGTTTAGAGGTTACAAGAGGTCGTTTTGGAGGTGATAGCTGGTTTTCTTGGTGGAATTTGAAGTTCTGCAAACTCAAGTAGGCTCCAAAGTTCATCATCCTAGATTCGATTTCTTTTGTGTGCATTGTGTTCTATTTGATGTCCTGAGCATGATGATATAGTTAGATTTTGAAATGGTGTTGAAATGAGTAAGAATAGCATGACTGAACTTTTTGGATCCAAACTTGTTGGATTCGATTTGGCTTATGTGGGTTGGATTAATGTGATTTGATGTTATATTCATGATGTACTTGGCCTGAGCTTCATTTTGATGTGTGATTTATGCGTTTTAGTTGAGGTTGGGGGTTCTGCAACTTTTGGTTGGCCGGAGAAGGTGACTGGCGCTTCTCCGACCGGTAGGGTTTATAATTAGGGTTTTGGATTTCCAGTTTAGATCCTGGTCGTTGGATCCAGATTAATTAGTTTAATTTTGTTTTATTATTTTAATTAATCAGGTTTATATTAATTTTAAAACAAGACCATCAAATTTCATTTAATTAATAAGTTCAAATGTGGTGCATTGGATCTGATTACCTCCAAGTCTTGCTGACTTCACACACAAACCCTTGGATCTGATTACTTCTTTCCATAGCCCTTGGATTTGCGTACTTTTGTGGTTTTGATTGATTGAGTGCCTCTTGGGCCTTCTTTATTATTCTCACCCCCTCCTTTTCTCAGCCCATCATGTTTGAACTGAAACTCCTTGCTATTTGCACCCCTGGCCCATTTCCTTCTTCTTCTTTTTTATTCCAGTTAGCTTTTCAATTAATTAAAATAGTAGAAGGTTCTTAAAAATTCCAAATTAATTCTTGACTAATCCTTTTAATTTTCTTTAATTTTTGATATTTTTATTTTCCATTTATTTTCATTTTCCATGCAGGAATTAATTTCTTCTTTTATTAATTATTTTTAATTCTTTTTAAATACATGATGAATTGTAGAATTTATATATTGAGCATCAATTTGATTTTTGAGTTTGTTCTTTTTGCATTTGATTCACATTGAAATGTGGTTTATTGGTGATTTTTCTTCTGATTTTTAGAAGTTTGCTTGATTATTTTTTATCCCTAACTTGTGTGTGAAGTTTCATAACCCTAGTCCATGTTTAGGCACCCCTTTGACCCACTTAGCTTTTGATTTTGATCCTATTCTTTTGGCATGTTAATATTAGGTGTTTGAAGATCCTTTATGCTAATTTGTGGAATTTTTGGATGAGTTCTTGACTTAATATGAATTTTATTGTTTGCTTCTCTCTTGTTGCATTCTTTTTGGTCATATGCTCAATACTTATGCTAGGAGGGCACTTGTGCCAACTCCCTTAGGTTGTTTAGAGCCCTTTTAGGATGAGGATATCCCCCTGGTCTTGTCTTGAGGTGTGTGCTTTGGGAAGTTTTGTGTTTGCTTGTCTTTGGAGTTCATTCACTTATGTACATGTTCACTTCACTTCTTATGATTATATGTCTCTCATGTTGGCAATCTTTAGGTTTGTATACTTCTCTTCTTAATCTCTTGTGATGCTTAGGCACATACTTGGCATGTTAGGGTTCTGGTCTTGAAGTGTGTGATGTTTGTTTGCTTTGTATGCTTTGTGTTATCTCATAATTTTTTTGTTTTGTCATGGTAATTTGTAATGCTTTATGTTGAACTGTTTGATCCACTTCTCATTTTATGTTGTGTGTTTGATCTTGACACTTGTGATTGAAGTTTCAATTCTGGTTGTGATGTCTTGGCTTGATCTTATGCCCATCTTGTGTTTCATTTGGTCTTATTTGCTTTTGTCATGTTACTTGTTTATGCTGTTAACCATTTCAGGGGCTTTGGTAAGTGAGAGGTGTGGATGAGATTCCCACATCTCCAACTCTTTTCTCTTCTCCTTTCATTATGCTTTCTTATTTGTGTTTGATGTGCTTAGGCCATCCTTTCTATCTTCTTCCCTTATTCTTTCTCCTCCTTCCTTCCTTATCTCTTCCTTCTTTGGGATAGTAAACCACACTAACCTTAGAAATCCCTTGCATGTTAACATTAGGATTTGTTAGTCCCCCATTAGATTTTTACCTTTAAGATCTTTGGTTCTCTTCTCTTCCCATCTCAAACAAAAAACCATAAAAAAGCATTTAACAAGGATTGAAGTGGTCTCCTGTGCAATAGCCTTATTCCATGAGGCACTTGTAGTTTTCCCATCTTGGGATAGTACAAGCTTATCTGTCATGATGCACAAGTCTAATCATGGGACCATCTTCTTCAAGAAAATCATAAAACACACTTCTTCATTTCAATTACAAAAACACTTAATAAATTCAATGAGTTAGTGAGCTTAGGCCCTAATCTCTGGAACTAAGTTTTGGGGATCTTCTCCTTACTTGAGTGTGCTTGTTCTATTATTCCATCTTGGAATGTAGTAGCAAGTACACATTCCATGGAAAAGAGCTTGATTTCACTTCCTTGTGCCACACCAATAAAAGCTCATAAAAAACACAAACAAACAATAAGTGTCTCTCCTTCGGGACTTCTTTTCTTATCCCACTCACTCCTTACGTACGAACTTGCTCCTACTTGTCATTTTGCAAGACGGTAACGCACTCGTCGTCCGAGCCTGCAACACCTGAGCATTGACATAGGCAGTTCAAGCCTTAAGAAACAAGCAATCTTTTCCACCCCTAGTTAGGGGAACTATGGCGACTCTGATCCTCATTGTCCAAATGAGGTACGTAGGCAGCGGGGTAGGGCCCGTTCGAGCACAATCTTTATTTTCCCTACATTTTTCCTTTTCATTTCTTTTTCAGTTCCCTTTTATTTTCTTTGTATCCAGTTCAGATCATTTTCTTTGCAGAAACTTTCATCTCTTCACCCTTTGAAACAGATTTCTTTGCAAGCGTGGATCCCGTCAGGTACGGCGGATGATCTGGGTGCTAATACCTTCCCAGGTCGTAACCGAATCCCGAACTCAGTGTCTTTGGTTCGCAGGACCCGTGTCCTTCCCTTTCTTTTCTCCTGGTTTGTGCAGCATTACCATTCTCGTTCCTTCGGGATAAAAATGTCTGGCTGGCGACTCTACCTCTTTCCGCGCCACTTTCGCATTTGTACCAGGATGGAAATCCGGGGAGTGACACACCTCTCAAAAAGCCATCAAGGGCAGTTTATTGTCTGACTATCTAGCTGAGCAACCTATTGATGATTACCAGCCCATGAGATTTGACTTCCCCGATAAAGATATCATGTACTTACAAGAAAAATATTGTGAAGAGCCAGTTCACACTGAAGGGCCTGACTCAGAAGAAGAATGGACTATGATGTTTGATGGGGCTATCAATATGAATGGTCGTGGAGTTGGTGTAGTGCTCATTACACCTAAAGGAGTTCATATGCCTTTCTCGGCAAAACTTATATTTGCATGCACTAGCAACGAAGCGGAATACGAAGCTTATATTATGGGTCTTGAGGAAGCTATTGACCTCAGGATCAAAACTTTGAATGTATTCGGTGATTTGGCTTTGGTAATCAATCAGACCAACGGCAAATGGTACACCCATCAGGAACATTTGATTCCATATTGTGACTATACGAGGAGATTATTGACTTTCTTCACAACAATCAAACTTGAGTACATCCCTCGAGATGAGAATCCGTTTGCGGACGCTTTAGCTACTATTTCCTCCATGATCAAAGTTCAAACTGCCAATTATGTGCCTCAGATTTTGGTATCCAGACTAGACCGACCGGCATATGTGTTCTCTGTGGACATTGCTAGTGATGACAAACCTTGGTTCCATGAAATCAAATGCTTCTTAGAGGATCAGACGTACCCACCTGGGGCATCATCTAATGATAAGAAGACTTTAAGAAGGCTGACCGGCAGTTTCTTCCTCAATGCTGATGGTTCATTATACAAGCGAAACTTCGACATGGTCCTGCTCAGATGTGTTGACAAGAAAGAAGCAGACCTGCTGATGCACGAGGTGCACGAAGGTTCTTTCGATACCCATGCCGGAGGTCATGCAATGGCTAAGAAATTGTTAAGATCAGGTAACTACTGGATCACAATGGATGCAGACTGTTGTGCCTATGCCAAAAAATGCCACAAGTGCCAGATCTACGCAGATAAAGTGCATGTTCCTCCAAATCCTTTGAACATGATGTCTTCGCCTTGCCCCTTTGCCATGTGGGGCATTGACATGATTGGAAAGATTGAACCGACTGCTTCAAATGGCCACAGATTCATCATGGTAGCCATTGATTACTTCACCAAATGGGTTGAAGCAGCTTCGTATGCAAACGTCACCAGACAAGTGGTAGCCAGATTTCTGAAAAGGGATATCATCTATCGATATGGAGTTCCCGAGCGAATCATTACTGATAATGGTTCCAATTTGAATAATAAAATGATGGTAGAACTATGTCGGGACTTCAAAATTCAAAATCACAACTCTTCTCCTTACAGGCCAAAGATGAACGGCGTTGTTGAGGCAGCTAACAAAAACATCAAGAAGATTGTGCAGAAGATGGTAATCACCTACAAAGACTGGCATGAGATGTTACCATTTGCTTTGCATGGGTACCGAACCTCAATCAGAACATCTACTGGGGCAACGCCTTATCACCTTGTGTACGGTATGGAAGCTGTCCTACCTGTTGAAGTTGAGCTACCTTCCTTACGGGTAATGATGGATGTAAAGCTGGATGAAGCAGAATGGGTCTGGTCCCGGTACAATCAACTGAATCTGATTGAAGAGAAAAGATTAGCTGCCATCTGTCATGGGCAGTTATATCAGAAGCGAATGAAGAAAGCCTTCGATCAGAAAGTCAGACCTCGGGAATACCAAGTAGGAGAGCTTGTTCTTAAGATAATCCTTCCTCCTCATACAGACCACAGGGGCAATTGGACACCAAATTATGAAGGTCCCTATGTCATAACCAAAGTCTTCTCAGGTGGAGCACTGATGCTCGCAACCATGGATGGTGAAGACTTCTCGTCTCCTGTGAATTCAGATGTAGTTAAAAAAATACTTCGCATAAAATGAGCCACTAGACATAAAAACAGAATGTAAGTCCAGGCAAAAATAGGGCATCCCGGCGAGTAAAAAACAAAATAAAAGACTGGGGCAAAAATAAGGGAAAAATCAAAAAAATGTGCACCCGCTGAGTTGAAAAGCTGCATTGGACAGCTCAGGCAAAAATGGGTATCCCGGTGGATTGAAAACCCGAAAGGGCGATCCACGCAAAATCAGGGAATAAGCGAACGACTGCATTCTGAATCCGTTTGTATCACTCACAACATGGCAAGCTCCGAAAGGACAAAGCGCCGGTCAGAATCAGCCTTCTTCAGAAAGCAAGATAAGAAGAGCGTCAAGGTCATACAGGTCATAGAGCGTCATCTTCAACATTGCCAACACTTTTATTTTCTCAATTTTATAGCAATCTCCTCCTTCTAGGGGATTCGCTTATTTTGACTGTACTTACCAATTCAGGGCACACAAATTAATAAAATCAGAGTTTTTAGTTACACTTTGCTTAGTACATTTTTGTTTCGTTTGCAAAATGTCCAATGTTCAAGATACATCACTTGCATAAAACATATGAGCCATTTTTAATAAATGCTTGCAGGAAATATGTTGCTTTCAGGTAAATCTAACTCCTATGACGAAATCCGGTTAAGGATACCTCGGGACACTTGTGTTTTTTCCTTTGTCTTAATAGGTTGCAGGTACTCAAGACAAACAGTCTTTCACAGCATGGGGCATATCAAGCATTGAATCCCCAGCACACTACTTCCCAGAAGTTATCTCCTCCCCGAGCAGGACCTCCCAAGCAATGCCTGACAGTCTCTTCCACAACAAGGTGGTCAAAGAGCCTTTTATTCCCCACCAGAGATACCATATTTCTCTCACCCTCAGCAGAGTGGGTGGAACTGATTCCCCATAGAGTTTCCTCCCCAGAAGAGCAATACCAGAAGCACATTCCCTCCGGGCAAATCTATCAATGATCTCTTCCCCCAGCTGGGTTATCCCTCCAAGCAGATCAGCCAGATATCTTTATCCCCGCAGGACCCGAGCTTCGGATCAGCTTCTCATTTGCATAATCATAGCATTTGCATCATATCCACCGAAATAAGCGTAGCATTCCGTCTAAACGCGGAGCATTACGACAAAAATCAAACATTCCGTCTCCAGCAAGTCAAACACTCTTCCGTGTCCTTTGCCAGATCTTTCGACGCTCGTCCGTGTCTTGCACATACCTCACCAACATATCAATACTTATACATACTTATACAAAAGTCCTTTTGATACTCGTACATATCTTGTATATATCACTCCTCAGCAGATTCGACACTCGCTCGTGTTCCTTGCTTAACCGATTGATACTCTCCGTATCTTCATCTTTAAACACGTGTCAGCGTTTGTTTCTATTGATACCCGTCTGTATCATGGTCCTAAGGATGCTCGTCCGCATCTTTAATCTATACACACCGTCAAACACTTATATCTTTTATTATTGAAAGCGTAAACACTCGTCCGTGTTTACCGTTCCCCAGTAAGTCGTGAACAAATCAACTTTCTTCTATCCAACATTCGTCCTATGTCGTGATATCTTCGGCAGCCGTCCCCTGCCAGGTGATTGTCCTTCACCTTTGGATGATCGTCCTTCATCCTTCTCCCCAGTGGAATCTCCATTATCGGAACCTTCTATCCGACATTCGTCCTATGTCGTGATATTTTTTAAGCAGCCGTCCCCTGCTAGGTGATCGTCCTTCACCCTTTTGATGATTGTCCCTCATCATTTATTTGATGGTCGTCCCCATCGTTGATCTTTGTTATCCGGCATTCGTCCTATGTCGGGATAATCCCCAGGAGCAGTCGTACTTTGCTAGGTGATCGTCTTTCACCTCTTGATGATCGTCCTTCATCATGCTTACCCGATGGTCGTCCCCATCGTTAACCCTTTCTATCCGACATTCGACCTATGTCGTGATAAAGAGAAGTCGTCCCCTGCTAGGTGATCGTCCTTCACCTTTGATGACCGTCCCTCATCATTATTTCATTTATTCTTTAACCCGATGGCCATCCCCATCATTGTTTACTTTACTTTCCAAACCTGGTGGCCATCCCCATCATTGCTTTTTTCATTACTTTAACCCCCAGAGAATCTTATTTCCTTACCCGATGGTCGTCCCCGTCGTGGTCTCTTTATCTCCCCAACTTGTCGGTCGTCCCCGTCATTGCTTTACTTACCACTTTTTCCCCAGCAGTCGTCCTCTGCTCGATGGTTGTCCTCCATCGTCGTCATTTAATAAACCTACTATATTATCTTGTACAATTTATATCCCTTTTCTTCTTCTATCTAGTGAGTGCAAATTTTGGACTGTCTTTGGTATTCAACCACAAGTTATCTTGTTTGTCTGTTAAGCCAGGCGCTTACACCCTGCACAGCTAACTCATGTTTGAATAGGGGCAGCTGTAAACACCCTAATTTTGCCCTCATTCTTTATCACATCATGGCTTGTGATCTTTCATTTTTGTGTTAACATAAGCATTACATCTCATATTGCATGTTTGCTTCACTGCATAGTTCAATTTCATATGCATCTAGGGTTTGTGATATGAGCAATCCAAGAATCAATCTGAGCCATCCCAAAGGTCTTAAAGCTTTCCAAGAGGATCCATGTGTGTTCTATGATCATATTATGCTCCCCAAATTTCATGAAAGTCAAGGGATCACAAGAATTGGCAAATGCATGGAAGCAGAGCTAGGGTTTTCACTACATAGATGACCAAAATTAGGGTTTTGGTTTCAGAGGCCTTAACTCCAAATTTTTTGGTCATTCTTGTTTCTAATGTTCTCAATATGTTATAAGGATCATGTGTACCAAGTTTGATGAAGAAATTCATTGTGGAAGTCATCTAATCATTGGGTAACTTCTTGAGCAAGTTAAGTCAAAATCAAGGCATCTGAGGCCCCCAACAATGGAACCAAAGGGTCATTTTCATCAAATTAGAGTTCAATGATCTTTATTTGATCTTATAAGTGGTTGGAAGTTCACAAGATTGAAGAATTTTGAGCCAATTGCAAACTTGCCATTTTTGGAAATGACTTGAAATGCAAACTTTCCATTTTGGGAAAGATTTTCAACCTCCTCTTTCATGACCAAAAATGCTTCAAATGAAAAATTCTTGGGCATGAAAGTTGTAGATTAGGTCTTTCCCTTTTCAAAAAGTACAAGAACATGTCTTGATTCATCCTAGAACTCAAGATATGGCCTTTCAAAGTTGGCAAAAATCACATAATTTCAAGTTTCATGCCAAAGAGGGATTTTTGCAAATTCAAGTTCTAAGAACTTTCATGACCTCTAATTGACTTCTAAACATCATTACAACATCACACAACTTTCCTTGATCAGAATTGGGCATTGGACCTAAGGTTTTCATGGCTTGTGATCCAAGAAATTTCAAAGAGGGAAGTTTGCAAAACATGTGATAACTCTTGTATCATGCCATCCAGATCCTCAAATCCAATCCCATGGCCATCCTTGATGCAAGCTGAGGCAAGATAAGCCCCCAAGCCAGCTCTGACCCGTGCCCATACCTCATAGTACACGATCTTGAGTTTTTGCAAAACACACCATACCAATCATACTATGCCACACCAACTCTTTGAACCAATCACCACACCTTATACAAACATCATGGGCCTCAAAACACACAACACACAAGCCTGAATGAAACCCCAAGCCCAGAATCACAAAAAATCTCAAAAACCTTCATCTCTTCGAAACTCATTCCACAGCCAGCAAAAACCACAAATTCTTCCACCAATCAACTCCATATAACCTCAGGATCATTTCCCACCCTTCACCATGACCTAAAAGCCACTGAATCATAAACACGATTTCTGAGTTATCAGAACCAAACACCACAAACTAGTCATTCAAAGCTTGTTCTAAGCCTTTCAGAAGTACAAGGGGATCAAATGGAGTGGATTAGCACCAAAGAAGAGGCCAGAAAGCTCAGATTGAGAAAGGTCCAACTCAGGTAGTCACCAAGAACATTTTTTCCAGAACTTTCATTTTAAGTTATAGATTGATTCTATGTGATGTGCTAATAATTTTGAGCTTTAAATCATTGAAAATGGTTGAGTATGTAGGATGTATTTAGCTTCTGACACTTTCGTATTATTTTCCGTTTTGATTCGTTTCTCATGATTCATGTAAAATAAATGAAATTTGCTGTTGGATTCTTATTCTATGTTGCTTAATGATTGATTATGGAGAGATTGAGGTGTTTTCATGGCGTTTTGAGAGAGATAGGGTGAGGAGCCTGCCAGAGAAGATGACCGGAGGTCTTCTCCAGCCACCTGAAAGTCATTAGGCCTAAAACCTAATTAATTCGTCAGTTTAAATTTGGACCCTTAGATCTTAGGTTACCGCGTGTTTGGATGGCCAGGATGCGTTCATTAAACCCTAATCCTGATTATTTAAATTAATTAATTTTAATTATCTGTCGCTCCCGGGATTTTCATCCTGGTACAAACGCGAAAGTGGCGCGGAAAGGTTAGAGTCGCCAGCCATACATTTTTATCCCGAATGAATGGGAAAGGTAATGTTGCACAAACCTGAGGAAGAAGGAAAGGACAAGGTCCTGCGAACCAAAGATCTAAGTTCGGGAGTCGGTTACAAATTGAGAAGGTATTAGCACCCCAATCCGTCCGTCGTACCCGACGGGATCCACGCTTGCTTGCTTGTTTCAAAGGGTGAGAAAATAAAGATGCTGCTGAAATGAAATAATGGCTATCTGGAAATTGGAAATGGAATGAGGAAGGAACTGGAAAAAGAGAATGGAAAGAAAGGGGGAAATGTAGGGAAAATAAAGAATGTGCTCGAACGGGCCCTACCCCGCTGCCTACGTACCTCATCGGGATAATGAGGATCAGAGTCGACGTAGTTCGCCTAACCTAGGCGGGAACTATTTGTTTGTGTTTTTTTACAGCTGGAACTGCGTATGTCTATGCTCAGGTGTTGCAGGCTCGTCTGGTACGAGTGCGTTTACCGTCTTGCATGCGAGACAAGTCGTCGCGAGTTCGCGTTGTGAGTGAATGAGGTGAGAAGAGAAGTTCCCGCAGGACAGTCGCTTGTTATTTGTTTTTTAAGAGAAAGTGTTTTAATTTGTTTGTGAACGGTCTTGTACTAAGACCTATCCATCGCGGGGAGTATTTATACCTCGCCCCGAAACAGGACGCGTATAAACACTCTGCAACAAAGTCTCGTGTCGTACAAGATTGTTCGGTTTTTATTAAGTGTTTTATTACTTTTCTTTTGAGAAGAGAAAGAATGACTCAAGTTGGAAAAAGGGAAAATCTAAGGGACTAAGACTCAATCCTAATTTTGTTATGTATTTACAAAGTGGTCCTAATGGTTAGTGAGGTATTCTAATCCTAATGAAGAAAAGGAAAAGAAGAAAAAAGAGCTTAGAAACTAACTTACTTCCTAAGGAAGTTAAGTTGTCTCTAAAGAAAGGGAAAACCTAAAAGCAAAGCACAAGGTGCTAAGGCAAACACAATTAGAATGCATAAGAGATGGGAGTGAAGTAATGCTTACCTCAATCTTCCCCCCTACAAAACAAAAGTTAGCATGACAATGCATATTGGAAGTAAAATCAAAGCATGAAAGCGATTAAGTACCATAAACATCCTAGAATGGAACTAGGGTTCAAAATAAGACCTAAGTCTAAAGGTGAAGGTACCTAAAGGTCACATGACTTCTAAAGTCAGTAGCTACATGATATAGGTCCCTAAGTATACTAGGATACCTCATAATATTAAACTATGTCAAACTATGTACAAAAAGTTCACCTAAGTTCACCTAAATGCAAGTTAGGGTATATGGATGAAGTATGAATGCGTATGGCTTACAAGCATGAATTAATACATGAAATTAACATCAAAGTCAGTAGTGAATGCTTATGAAGATGGATGAATGAATATACAATCATGAATGCAATGGATTAGGCATATGGAGCAATGAGAAGAATACATGAGAAGAAATGAACAAAACATCGCATAAGATCGTACATGATGCAAACTAAGGAAGAATGGCATGTGAATATGAATGAAATGATTATGGGTCAGTAGCATACAAGATGTGAAATGAAATGAGAATGCATGAATAGACATTAATGATTTCCACATAATTCAAGTTAAACATGAGAAGAGATTAGCAACCCGTTTAAGTTAAACTAGTTCACATAAGTATGCACTTTGAAACACTAAAACAAACCAAATGAGTATGGTTCAAAAAGTGGCCTATAACTGGAATTAAGGACCTAAAAGTGACCTATAATTAACTCTTAGAAGTTACCAAAAATCATCTCAAGCAAATGGCACGAATGCCTTCTTATCATTTAGGTTATGCAACAAATGAACACATGAATCAACCTAGGATCTAGGTGACATGAAAAAATAGCAAAAAGCCTTTAAAAATTATGAAATTAAATCCATGGAATAATAAAGTCATTATCTCACATTTTCCAAAAGGATTCTAAAAAATTATGCACCAAAGTACCAAAACAATTCCTTGACTAGCAAGGTAACAAAACATGATCACCAAAAAAACAACTCCACAAAGTGGATCAAAAAGGGCATTAAAAATTATGAAAAAAATGCCTAGTGAGCATCAAAATGTCACAAATTACTGTGATTAATCACACACAAAAAATAGGTTTCACACCTATGGGGAAAAATCGATTTCGGTCCCTTATGCCAAAACATTCCTTTTTGGGACAGCTTATGATCTAAAATCCAAATTAATTATTAAAACCACCCAAATCTGGAAACAAAAAATATAAAAAATTAATTAAGAGGATGAGGACCACTCATGAAGTTTTTTAGAATTTTATCTCACTTAAAACTATTTTTAATAAATGCGACGAAATAGGCAAAAAAGTGGATTTTAAGGGGAAGTGAAAGGAAGCGATCCTAATGGTTCTTAACCTAATCCCTAAGTTCCGAAATCGCTACATATCATCAAAAATCACAAATATAACCAATGCCTCAGGTGGTAGGGCTCAGTATGCATCTTAAATTATATGGTCCTAAGCCGCATACAACTAGAATGATGCGTAATCATCGAAAAAGCTTGAATTTACTTACTTGATCGAAGTGCCGATCCTCACAAAAAGAAATCCGAAAAAACCTTAAGCAAGGTCTTGTAGTCTCCTATGAGCAAAATAAATGCCCATCTTCCATATTGGCTTTGTGAAGCTTTGCTATAATCGTAATCGATTCAATATCGATCAAAACATGAATGAACCATTTTAATCCATAATAAGTTCTAAATAATAATTAAAAATTAGCAACAAGAATTCTAATAAGAAAAATCACAATAAAATGGATTAAGATATAAATCCGTAAAAATATATTAACAAGAAAATTAATTATGAATAGAAAATTTTACTAGAATATTAACAACAATTTTCTAAATAAAAAAAAAATTAAGAAAAACAGAGAGAGGTGTATGATGGTGAATTTGGTGTTGTGAGTAATAAAAACTTGGCCCAAGGCCCACACCATCATGAGAGTCGCAGGGAGGGGTGCTGATAGAGAAAACGTAGGGTGTAAATAGGAAGTCCATGGAGTCTTGGCCCGAATCTTATTCCATAGGTATGGTGAGGCATGTAATGAGCAAATTAGTGAGGTGCTAATAGGATTTATGTGGAAGATGGAGGCCCAAACCGAAATCTATACCACTTTATCCTAACAAACAACCCAAAATTGGTCAAGCAAAGGGGTAATGAAACCCTAAATTCATTCAGTGTAATATTAACCCTAAGATCTTCTTCTTCAAAGATACTCCGCCGTCACCACCCAAATCAATCAAACAAACCCGCCGGAAAATCACGCGAACTCACCGGTGTGAAATCGTTTCTCGCGATTCTGACGAAAGCTTCTTCACGCGATTTCTCACAAACACGGCTTTAATGATTCTTCCTCCGTCAATATCCCGCTCGATCATCTTCTTCATGCCGAAAACGAGCCGCTGGCTACTGTTCTCTCACAACTCATCGCCGGTAGCACAGTTAATTGCACTGTCGCGGCCTTCTCCAACTTCGCTCTCCCTGATCCGTGTCGTACGATCTTCTTCCTTGAAGCCTCAACAAATACGCTTTCCCTCCCTACGGCGATCACGCAGCTAACGTCAACAGCCTTCTTCCTCAATGAAAATATCACCGTCTTTACCCTCAATCTGTTCGAGTTCTTTAGTCTTAATCTCAGTTGCATCGTTCCGCCTCGTCGCCAATTAAAATCTCACAGTGATGGCCTTTGTTGATCTGATACGATGAAGACACGATGATGATAATGAGGCAAAGATGACGATGGTGCAAAGATGATGACAGTGCGAAGAAAAGGATTGTGTCGCGATGGTATAGAAGTCGAAGGCATGATGGAGAGTGGCGAGAAGTTTTATTCTGACTGAATGGAGAGTTCTGGTTGTTGTGGCTTTGAATCCGCGAGATCGAAAATTATTCAGGTGAGAGAATTTCTTGTCAATCTTCCTCTTCTCTGATGCTACGATCTTTAAACCTTGTGTGTGTAATCGAACCGTGTTGATATTGATTGTTGCTGGATCGCCTTTGTGTGATCTTCTTCAACTCTTGATTGAACTGGTGTTGCACCCTTTGTTGTTGTTGATGCTGAGTGTTTGCAGGGAAAGATTGAAGAACTTGTGAGGCTCCGTTGCAAAGAGTTCTTGCTATTGTTCTTGTAGATTGACCTGATCACTGATGAAGATAAAGACGACATCGAAACCACGAAATCACACTTGCTTAGGTAAGGTTCGAACTTGATTTCATCCTTTCCGAAGCTTCTTTCTTTTCTCACGAATTTCCTCTTCTTATTCCGAGTATGTCAAATTTCTGAGTTTGTGCAGATCGTACTGCGGCTCATTGCTATGCAGATTTGGTGAATCAAGCCGTTGGTACTGCTGTTGTCGCGGATCGATGAAGACTGAAGTTCGGGCTTGAGGATGATTGAAGACTGTTATTATTATCGTAACGGATTCATCGAGTCTTCGTATTGCAGAAACTGAATCATGCCGTGAATTGTTGTAAACCGCGTTCTTGCAGGTTGTTTGGGATTGATGAAGAAGAGTTGAGTTGCTTTGTAGATAGATAATGAATGAATAATCGAAGAGGAGTTTCTGTTTGGTGATGAAGATTGAAGTTTTTGGTGTGGAGAGTGTCGAGACTTCTGCCTAGAGTTATGTCTATTTGTGAAGAGTTATTGGTGGGAGATGATGATGATCTTCACTGAGTTTCTGAGTTTTATGAGGCATGTAGAGCTTGAAAACTTAGAGGGATGAAGATATTGATAAAAAAAAATCCCTCTTTTTTCTTTCTGAACTATATATATCTATCTCAGTTATCCCTAACTGATTTTTAGTTTCCTCTATAACTGTTTCTGTTTTTCTGTTATGCAACTGATTTTAGTTGAACTTGTGTAACTGCATTTTCCCATTAGAACTTGTATTGAATTTTTCTGATAAACCCTGAATCGGTCCTTCAGCCTGTAACTTGTAACTACTGGTTCTGGTTTTTTCTCTCAATTCAACTTTTTTTGTTTTAATTCCATATGTAGTAATTTTTCCAGGGCTTTTCATTACCAATTTCCCTTTTTTTTTTATCTGCATTTGGACTTGAGATGAATATAATGGACCAAGTGTGAACTCATGTTGAATTTTGTAAGTAAGGCCCAAAAAAACTAAATTTACCATTAGAAGAAGAAAACTTCAATCAATAATAAATCTAATTAATATTGGGCCCTTTTTAAGGGAATGAATATCTAAACATGGTTTAGAAATATGGATGGACCCCTGAATAATCGGATGACTCCATGAATTCGACTATGATTATTAGGTAATGACTTGAGGTTTGAAACATATATTAAATGGATTGAATGGTTATTGAGAAATGGAGTATTTTGGTAATTGGACCTTTTTTTTTAAAAAAAGAAAAGAAAAGGAGGATTAGACGTTGTGGACTAAATGAATTCAAAGGTGGTATGTAGTTTATGATTGAATCAAGATGAGTATGACCTGACATGGATATCGATTAATTACATGAATGCACAAATGAATAATGAAGTGGTTTTAGAAAAAGAGACAGGCTTAAATCGGGTAAACTATGGAATTGAGTATAAACTTGAACACCTCATTTCCAAATAAACCAATGACCATACACTTTTACTTAGCTCAAGCCGAACATTTGAGCACAAACCATTTCTCTAGAATTATGACGGCCACATGACCAACATTTTGAATTCATCAGATAACCATACATAGGATGTGAAACCCTAAATCCATAATCCATGAAACCAACTCCAGTGAAGTAGAAACCACAAACCCATGGGATAATCTGGTTCTCCATAGGGCATTAATCCCATCCCCTGAGGTAATCAATGCGGATGTATGATTGTAAGTGTTATGACCTAATGGGAGATGCATATGAATATGAAGCGATAAACCAGTTAAGGTAAAAAATAATGAGGGCAAATTTTGAGGTATTACAGCTGCCCCTATTCAATCATCTGCAGACCTGAACGGATAATTGCAACAGCTTTTAGACGTTCAAGGTATGAAGTGATTGAATACTCGAATAAAACCTGAAAATTTGCACACTGAGGGTAATAGAAATGCCATCTGCCCATTTATTTATTTATATATATATTTTTTGATTTTGACCTCTGAATAGGTAGCGAAAATAGAACCAGGTGGAATAGAATCAATGCAATCACTACGACTGCTGAACGAACCGAAACCACAAGGAGGGTGCCTGTTGGCGAAACAGGACTTAACGCAACATCAACCGATTTGCGACTCAAATAAGATCAACCGATCTAACACGGAGATGGTATCAACCGATCCATCCCGGGAAGCGAGAATGTAATATCATCCGATTTACAACTCAAAGAGAAATGATATCAACCGATTCATAACTCAAATATGATCAACCGATCTAACACGGAAATGGTAACAACCGATCCACCCCGGAGATCGATAATGTAATATCATCCGATTTACAACTCAAAGAGAAATGATATCAACCGATTCATAACTCAAATAAGATCAACCGATCTAACAGAAATGGTATCAACCGATCCATTATCTTTGCACTGAGACGAGACCATTATACTTAAATGGAGACTCGAAAGGAACGGGATCGTTGTACTTAAACGAGAGCCCAAGACGCGACCGTTGTACTGAAACGGAGACGCGAAAAAATAAGACTGTTGTACTGAAACAAGACTCAGAGACGAGACCATTGTACTTAAATGGAGACTCGAAAGGAACGGGATCGTTGTACTTAAACGAGAGCCCAAGACGCGACCGTTGTACTGAAACGGAGACGCGAAAAAACGAGACTGTTGTACAGAAACAAGACTCAGAGACGAGACCATTGTACTTAAATGGAGACTCGAAAGGAACGGGATCGTTGTACTTAAACGAGAGCCCAAGACGCGACCGTTGTACTGAAACGGAGACGCGAAAAAACGAGATTGTTGTACTGAAACAAGACTCAGAGACGAGACCATTGTACTTAAATGGAGACTCGAAAGGAACGGGATCGTTGTACTTAAACGAGAGCCCAAGACGCGACCGTTGTACTGAAACGGAGACGCGAAAAAATGAGTTTGTTGTACTGAAACAAGACTCAAAGACGAGACCATTGTACTTAAATGGAGACTCGAAAGGAATGGGATCGTTGTACTTAAACGAGAGCCCAAGACGCGACCGTTGTACTGAAACGGAGACGCGAAAAACTGAGTTTGTTGTACTGAAACAAGACTCAAAGACGAGACCATTGTACTTAAATGGAGACTCGAAAGGAACGAGATCGTTGTACTTAAACGAGAGCCCAAGACGCGACCGTTGTAATGAAACGGAGACGCGAAAAAATGAGTTTGTTGTACTGAAACAAGACTCAAAGACGAGACCATTGTACTTAAATGGAGACTCGAAAGGAACGGGATCGTTGTACTTAAACGAGAGCCCAAGACGCGACCGTTGTACTGAAACGGAGACGCGAAAAAATGAGTTTGTTGTACTGAAACAAGACTCAAAGATGAGACCATTGTACTTAAATGGAAACTCGAAAAGAATGGGATCGTTGTACTTAAACGAGAGCCCAAGACGCGACCGTTGTACTGAAACGGAGACGCGAAAAACTGAGTTTGTTGTACTGAAACAAGACTCAAAGACGAGACCATTGTACTTAAATGGAGACTCGAAAGGAACGGGATCGTTGTACTTAAACGAGAGCCCAAGACGCGACCGTTGTACTGAAACGGAGACGCGAAAAATGAGACTGTTGTACTGAAATAAGACTCAAAGACGAGACCATTGTACTTAAATGGAGACTCGAAAGGAATGGGATCGTTGTACTTAAACGAGAGCCCAAGACGTGACCGTTGTACTGAAACGGAGACGCGAAAAGATGAGACTGTCATACTGAAACAAGGCTCAACTGGGGATAACAACAAGACTCGGTAGACGTAACCACCCTGGGAAACGGAGTTGCATTCTGTGGGGAATGCTTCAATCTAATTGGAGATGTAACGGGTCTTATGTAATATACCTCAAAACTGGCCCATGCTGGTATGCATATGTTTGGATTTATGGCGTAATGCTCCATGACGATGGAAATGCTACGCTTTGGAGGATGCAAATGTAATGATGATTACTGGATGCAAATGCAAATGCAAAGGGGTCTCCCGATGAGGAGATAATAGATATCCCAGATGGCTTGACTGGGGAGGAACTGATGATCACTGCATTGATCGAATTAGTCCTGGTGAGGAGGAAACAACTCTGCGGGGAAGGTTGTCAATGATACATCGGCTCTGAACAACCGCCATTGCCAACAATAAATTGGACTTTGAGATTGGAGTGCCAGGACCCTGCTGGAGATGGACTCTTCTTGCTAGGTACGCTACCCATTGAACTCTGTTGGGGATGACAGATGATGTCAATGATAAAGCTTCCCACTGAAGGTAAGAGCTCAAGTTGCCACTTGCTAGGGATAAAAGATAAATCCTTTCATGTTGGGAATGAGAGATGTAAGGCGTCTCATGTCGGGGATGAGAGACGATGATATCTTTTTGCTCAAGAAGTAACCTTCCATTTGCCGCACTACTGGAAAAGGAATTGTCTAATGAAACTTGCTAAGGAATTTTGATCAATGAAGCTTGCTGATGAAATAACTCTTGAAGTACTGTACTGACAATGGCTTTGCCCCTAGCCCTGGGTTGGTAGGTTGCCAACTAATCATGAGTGAACAATGGTTCTTTGCAATTTTCAACTCGCCTCAGATTAAGGTCCGTCAGAAGTAAATGTCTCAAGAGGATTTTACAGAAAACACGGCATATGAAATGCTTCAGTGTCTTCAAACTCTTGGAGAGATTCGTCGGATCTCGAAATAACTGCCCCAGACTGCATGGTCTGTGCAAGAATTTGCCTCGCAAGGATTCATGAAAAGCCTCATATCACTGTGAGATATTCTGCCCCAGTATTTTGAACTTTGGGTAGGTGCCTCTGATTAACCGTCTTCGGGAGAAAGTGACTTCTCATGCTCTTGGGGTGGCCTGCCCCAGAATGAGCCTTGAAGTGATCACCTATGACTGACCGTGCTTTGAAGAAAACACCCAGACCAACTATTCTTCGAGAGATTGGATCTCAAAGTGATTGCCCCAGCTTGGCTGAATTTTGAAGAGATTGCTCGACATGATTGCCCCAGATTAGTTGGCTCTTACCAGGAATGTTGGGAAAGTCCCTACTCGATGGAGTTTTCTTGAAAAGTACACTTCGACAGATTGTCCTTCGGAAGTTTCAGACTTCTCAACTTGGCAAGATTAAGCTTCTGGACTGAGATTCCATATGTAAACTTTTATGATGCCAAACAAATGTATGCAAGCAGAAAATGTTTATTTTGAGAATGAAAATTCTAATGCAACACACATGTTAATTTTGAAGTTTTACTGTAAAAAGATGTCGCAAACCTTTGTGAGCGAATCACTGGTTAAGATACGACATTAATTTTTTTGAATAATAGAAAACATGCACATGCAACACCAACAAAGATCTTTCAATACCACTCATAGGAGTCAGGAACGCGATCTTGTGGTAGTACGCTCTCAAAAATAACCCTGTTTCAGTTAGGACTTTTAAGGGTTGTGTCGTGGCCTGGTTCACGGTTATAGAAACAAAGGATATAGGCTCGAAATTTATTTGTGCCCACCCATCTTCGTGATGTTCTCCATTCCTATGTTCAGCCAGCTTTCACAAGCGCTCACTTCTCAAAAAGGGTTTTGTGATGGTTAAGGAACCAATTACACTAACGATTTAAGCACCAATAAGGTTGTTGTTGGGAGCCAGCCACCCCTATTGTCTTTCGTGTCTGTATCACACGACTTTGTTCTTGTTCAAGGATCTTTCTGGTGTAATCCTTTTCGTCTTTCGCTTTTGCATTATTTTTCTTATCCCTAACTTTTGCCTGGACTGATTCTTGTGAATCTTTGATTGTGAAGTCCAGCGGGATGCCCTAATTTTTCCCTAAGTCGCTTGTTTTCAAGTTTCGACTTAGCGGGCTTTCTCATTCATTTTTTTTTTCAATTCTTCTTTTTTGAACAAATCGTGTGACACTATTTGTCTTGATTGCTTTGAAAGGGTCGTGACTGTCCCACATCTTGGTTGTTGAGGGATAACCATTGTGGTCTCCGGTCTTTGGACCTCTTGATTGGGATAACCATTGTGGTTCCTGGTCATTGGACCTCTTGATTTGGTACAACGAAAGGTAATGGATCCTCAGATTTGCACTCCTTTTCGAAATTTGAACGATCGGTCCAGCTAGCTGACACCTACCCTGCCCCTGGGTTAAATGCAAGGGTTTTTTCATGCGAAAATAAACTCCTACTTCAAGGCTCAAATGGGTTGGCGAGGGTCTATCTCCCTTATATCTCCGGTGTTTAGGACTTGAAACAATGCCTGTACATCGTCAACAGGGTCTTTCTCAAAAGCACACAGTTAGAGATTTTTGCGTTTTCATTTCGTTGTCCTCCCTGATAGAGTTTAATCACAACAGTTGGTATTGCAATGCACATACACAAAATCATGAGTGAATACGAATGGATTACTTCAAGAGAAACATGTGCATTTTATTATGGTTATCATTCAAAAACAAATAAGTTTCATGCATGCATACAAATGTTTAAACAAACAATATAAACTACAAATGAAAATGCAGTAAAGAAGCTGAACATTGCCATCATTGAGGAGACTTGACTCCGTCTGGACTTATTGCTTCTGAAGATGCCCTTGCAAACTAGGATGCCAATTTGATAAGGAGATTTCAATATGTGAGCAGACCTTCTGGCATGATGACCTTTGAGCCGATCAAATTCGGGACCTTGTCTTCACCTTTACCTCTGAAAGACTTGCAATCTTCAATTAAAAGGCCAGGTGCCCCAGAATGGTAATCATACTTGGCATTGAAACCCCAAAGGAAGCTCTGTCGGAGATGATCCTGATGCAATTAGCTCAACCACTCTTAATTTGCGTACATGAGGAAACTTGTTGCACGTACGACGCCGGGATATGATCAAACTTCAATTTGTTTTGGCCTATAACCTTATGCTCTGCCCCTAGGACACTCTTGGGAAGCTGAGGTTGGATGCTGACATACGACATATGGAGGGAAGAGGTTGATAAAGTTAATAGATAAGGTTGCTCGGAAAGATCTTGCACGATCTCCTGCCTACGTATCTCCATTGACCAATGGAGAATCAGAGCAGCGTAGTTCCCCTCAATAGGGATAAAAATAGCTTCATTTCCTTGACACTGCATTCAAGATTTCTATAACCGGCTTATCCGAGTCTTCATCTGGTTGATTTCCTCTTTCAACAGCTTCTGATTCTGAAATAAGGTTTAGACCTCTATCCTGAATGGCCTCATCTGGGTCTTCCTTCGATTACCTCCGCCCGGAGTTGCTTCAAATATATACCTTGATGAATGTGATTCAAGTTGTCCATTCTGATGAGAAATCAATTCAGAAAAAGAATTTGTCTCTGAACACCTGTCAAGAATGCAAGGATGTATGCAAATGTCATGTTCAATTATTTATGAGGAATCTATTTGCTTTGATTCAAGTTTTTGATATAGTAAAATCCAACAGCATGATTCAGATATGTGATCCTCCGAAATAACTGAACATGTGTGCAGAAATGCTATGATGTCATGTATGCAACAGGCATGTGATCAATGATCTGATGTTGGTGTTGAGCAGTGAACCAACTGTTTGTATAGAACCCCAATAACGGCACCATCTCTGTATAGAACCCCATAACTGAGAACCCAATAATTGTAGAACTGGATCACATAATAGAATAGTCACTGATGGTGTTGAAGTTGAACAACGAGCCAAGTATCTGTGGAGAGTCACAATATCAAGGTCATAATGGTAATCACAGTAACAATTTCTTTGAATAGAAATCCCAGATCTCAGAATCAAAGAACCATAGAACACTGAACAATACTGGCAAAGTGGGTATGTTGAAGTTTAGGGTTCCTGCAAACCTGTAAACCCCTCCCAATCTCACGGGTGTGCTACTCGGGTCAACATCACGGACTCTCAAAGCCGAATAGCAATAATACGTTCACCATTTCCGAGAAATGGCTCATGACCAAATCAGGGAATCGGTTTGGCATTATGTACTACTCAGGGAGGTCTCAGCTGAGTCCGGAAAAACAAGCATCCCTCACAAGTTTCCAGCTTCAAGCACTGAATCGAGAAACAATAGTACATTCATCCTGAAGGGTACAATACTATCGTCATACGAATAGTTTGCTTTAAATGAATTCCTATGAGAGAACCAGGCCATCCTATGCGAGTTCCCAATGGACCCTCGGATGCGAGTGGGTTTGCCAACAAATGTGGTCTGCCACTGTCATCACTGGAGAGGGTTGTTTCCATTAAGGTTCTCAATGATCGGTCCCCAACTGCACATAACCATCAAGGTTGTATCCTGAAGTGGGGAAGAACCCCCACACAAGATAGTTCCAAGACAGTCGCAACCTGGGTGTGGAACACATCACCACTCATCATGTAACCATGTGAGCACAACGTGTCCACGCTAATCCTATAGTGCACTCAAGCCGGGTAGTTGGCTTATCTCACAGTAACTCCCATCCCGCAGAAAAAATGAAAACCAGCACAGCCAGACAGTCCAGTATAATATAATGCATGGAAAATAAAATACTGAAAGCGGTAAATAAATGCGGTAAAGTAAAGCTGTAAAGTAAAACTGTAAATAAAACAGTAAAGCTAAACTAAAGCACACAACAACAAACAGATAAACACCCAAAGAAACGAAACCAAACAGGCGCTAGGATTGACTCTACAAGGGAAACCGGAAGAACCAGCTTCAGTCCCCAGCAGAGTCGCCAGTTGTCGCTCCCGGGATTTTCATCCTGGTACAAACGCGAAAGTGGCGCGGAAAGGTTAGAGTCGCCAGCCATACATTTTTATCCCGAATGAATGGGAAAGGTAATGTTGCACAAACCTGAGGAAGAAGGAAAGGACAAGGTCCTGCGAACCAAAGATCTAAGTTCGGGAGTCGGTTACGAATTGAGAATGTATTAGCACCCCAATCCGTCCGTCGTACCCGACGGGATCCACGCTTGCTTGCTTGTTTCAAAGGGTGAGAAAATAAAGATGCTGCTGAAATGAAATAATGGCTATCTGGAAATTGGAAATGGAATGAGGAAGGAACTAGAAAAAGAGAATGGAAAGAAAGGGGGAAATGTAGGGAAAATAAAGAATGTGCTCGAACGGGCCCTACCCCGCTGCCTACGTACCTCATCGGGATAATGAGGATCAGAGTCGACGTAGTTCGCCTAACCTAGGCGGGAACTATTTGTTTGTGTTTTTTTACAGCTGGAACTGCGTATGTCTATGCTCAGGTGTTGCAAGCTCGTCTGGTACGAGTGCGTTTACCGTCTTGCATGCGAGACAAGTCGTCGCCAGTTCGCGTTGTGAGTGAATGAGGTGAGAAGAGAAGTTCCCGCAGGACAGTCGCTTGTTATTTGTTTTTTAAGAGAAAGTGTTTTAATTTGTTTGTGAACGGTCTTGTACTAAGACCTATCCATCGCGGGGAGTATTTATACCTCGCCCCGAAACAGGACGCGTATAAACACTCCGCAACAAAGTCTCGTGTCGTACAAGATTGTTCGGTTTTTATTAAGTGTTTTATTACTTTTCTTTTGAGAAGAGAAAGAATGACTCAAGTTGGAAAAAAGGGAAAATCTAAGGGACTAAGACTCAATCCTAATTTTGTTATGTATTTACAAAGTGGTCCTAATGGTTAGTGAGGTATTCTAATCCTAATGAAGAAAAGGAAAAGAAGAAAAAAGAGCTTAGAAACTAACTTACTTCCTAAGGAAGTTAAGTTGTCTCTAAAGAAAGGGAAAACCTAAAAGCAAAGCACAAGGTGCTAAGGCAAACACAATTAGAATGCATAAGATATGGGAGTGAAGTAATGCTTACCTCAATCTTCCCCCCTACAAAACAAAAGTTAGCATGACAATGCATATTGGAAGTAAAATCAAAGCATGAAAGCGATTAAGTACCATAAACATCCTAGAATGGAACTAGGGTTCAAAATAAGACCTAAGTCTAAAGGTGAAGGTACCTAAAGGTCACATGACTTCTAAAGTCAGTAGCTACATGATATAGGTCCCTAAGTATACTAGGATACCTCACAAGATTAAACTATGTCAAACTATGTACAAAAAGTTCACCTAAGTTCACCTAAATGCAAGTTAGGGTTTATGGATGAAGTATGAATGCGTATGGCTTACAAGCATGAATTAATACATGAAATTAACATCAAAGTCAGTAGTGAATCCTTATGAATATGGATGAATGAATATACAATCATGAATGCAATGGATTAGGCATATGGAGCAATGAGAAGAATACATGAGAAGAAATGAACAAAACATCGCATAAGATAGTACATGATGCAAACTAAGGAAGAATGGCATGTGAATATGAATGAAATGATTATGGGTCAGTAGCATACAAGATGTGAAATGCAATGAGAATGCATGAATAGACATTAATGATTTCCACATAATTCAAGTTAAACATGAGAAGAGATTAGCAACCCGTTTAAGTTAAACTAGTTCACATAAGTATGCACTTTGAAACACTAAAACAAACCAAATGAGTATGGTTCAAAAAGTGGCCTATAACTGGAATTAAGGACCTAAAAGTGACCTATCATTAACTCTTAGAAGTTACCAAAAAGCATCTCAAGCAAATGGCACGAATGCCTTCTTATCATTTAGGTTATGCAACAAATGAACACACGAATCAACCTAGGATCTAGGTGACATGAAAAAATAGCAAAAAGCCTTTAAAAATTATGAAATTAAATCCCTGGAATAATAAAGTCATTATCTCACATTGTCCAAAAGGATTCTAAAAAATTATGCACCAAAGTACTAAAACAATTCCTTGACTAGCAAGGTAACAAAACATGATCACCAAAAAAACAACTCCACAAAGTGGATCAAAAAGGGCATTAAAAATTATGAAAAAAAATGCATAGTGAGCATCAAAATGTCACAAATTACTTTGATTAATCACACACAAAAAAAAGGTTTCACACCTATGGGGAAAAATCGATTTCGGTCCCTTATGCCAAAACATTCCTTTTTGGGACAGCTTATGATCTAAAATCCAAATTAATTATTAAAACCACCCAAATCTGGAAACAAAAAATATGACAAATTAATTAAGAGGATGAGGACCACTCATGAATTTTTTTAGAATTTTATCTCACTTAAAACTATTTTTAATAAATGCGACGAAATAGGAAAAAAAGTGGATTTTAAGGGGAAGTGAAAGGAAGCGATCCTAATGGTTCTTAACCTAATCCCTAAGTTCCGAAATCGCTACATATCATCAAAAATCACAAATATAACCAATGCCTCAGGTGGGAAGGCTCAGTATGCATCTTAAATTATATGGTCCTAAGCCGCATACAACTAGAATGATGCGTAATCATCGAAAAAGCTTGAATTTACTTACTTGATCGAAGTGCCGATCCTCACAAAAAGAAATCCGAAAAAACCTTAAGCAAGGTCTTGTAGTCTCCTATGAGAAAAATAAATGCCCATCTTCCATATTGGCTTTGTGAAGCTTTGCTATAATCGTAATCGATTCAATATCGATCAAAACATGAATGAACCATTTTAATCCATAATAAGTTCTAAATAATAATTAAAAATTAGCAACAAGAATTCTAATAAGAAAAATCACAATAAAATGGATTAAGATATAAATCCGTAAAAATATATTAACAAGAAAATTAATTATGAATAGAAAATTTTACTAGAATATTAACAACAATTTTCTAAATAAAAAAAAAATTAAGAAAAACAGAGAGAGGTGTATGATGGTGAATTTGGTGTTGTGAGTAATAAAAACTTGGCCGAAGGCCCACACCATCATGAGAGTCGCAGGGAGGGGTGCTGATAGAGAAAACGTAGGGTGTAAATAGGAAGTCCATGGAGTCTTGGCCCGAATCTTATTCCATAGGTATGGTGAGGCATGTAATGAGCAAATTAGTGAGGTGCTAATAGGATTTATGTGGAAGATGGAGGCCCAAACCGAAATCTATACCACTTTATCCTAACAAACAACCCAAAATTGGTCAAGCAAAGGGGTAATGAAACCCTAAATTCATTCAGTGTAATATTAACCCTAAGATCTTCTTCTTCAAAGATACTCCGCCGTCACCACCCAAATCAGCCAAACAAACCCGCCGGAAAATCACGCGAACTCACCGGTGTGAAATCGTTTCTCGCGATTCTGACGAAAGCTTCTTCACGCGATTTCTCACAAACACGGCTTTAATGATTCTTCCTCCGTCAATATCCCGCTCGATCATCTTCTTCATGCCGAAAACGAGCCGCTGGCTACTGTTCTCTCACAACTCATCATCGGTAGCACAGTTAATTGCACTGTCGCGGCCTTCTCCAACTTCGCTCTCCCTGATCCGTGTCGTACGATCTTCTTCCTTGAAGCCTCAACAAATACGCTTTCCCTCCCTACGGCGATCACGCAGCTAACGTCAACAGCCTTCTTCCTCAATGAAAATATCACCGTCTTTACCCTCAATCTGTTCGAGTTCTTTAGTCTCAATCTCAGTTGCATCGTTCCGCCTCGTCGCCAATTAAAATCTCACAGTGATGGCCTTTGTTGATCTGATACGATGAAGACACGATGATGATAATGAGGCAAAGATGACGATGGTGCAAAGATGATGACAGTGCGAAGAAAAGGATTGTGTCGCGATGGTATAGAAGTCGAAGGCATGATGGAGAGTGGCGAGAAGTTTTATTCTGACTGAATGGAGAGTTCTGGTTGTTGTGGCTTTGAATCCGCGAGATCGAAAATTATTCAGGTGAGAGAATTTCTTGTCAATCTTCCTCTTCTCTGATGCTACGATCTTTAAACCTTGTGTGTGTAATCGAACCGTGTTGATATTGATTGTTGCTGGATCGCCTTTGTGTGATCTTCTTCAACTCTTGATTGAACTGGTGTTGCACCCTTTGTTGTTGTTGATGCTGAGTGTTTGCAGGGAAAGATTGAAGAACTTGTGAGGCTCCGTTGCAAAGAGTTCTTGCTATTGTTCTTGTAGATTGACCTGATCACTGATGAAGATAAAGACGACATCGAAACCACGAAATCACACTTGCTTAGGTAAGGTTCGAACTTGATTTCATCCTTTCCGAAGCTTCTTTCTTTTCTCACGAATTTCCTCTTCTTATTCTGAGTATGTCAAATTTCTGAGTTTGTGCAGATCGTACTGCGGCTCATTGCTATGCAGATTTGGTGAATCAAGCCGTTGGTACTGCTGTTGTCGCGGATCGATGAAGACTGAAGTTCGGGCTTGAGGATGATTGAAGACTGTTATTATTATCGTAACGGATTCATCGAGTCTTCGTATTGCAGAAACTGAATCATGCCGTGAATTGTTGTAAACCGCGTTCTTGCAGGTTGTTTGGGATTGATGAAGAAGAGTTGAGTTGCTTTGTAGATAGATAATGAATGAATAATCGAAGAGGAGTTTCTGTTTGGTGATGAAGATTGAAGTTTTTGGTGTGGAGAGTGTCGAGACTTCTGCCTAGAGTTATGTCTATTTGTGAAGAGTTATTGGTGGGAGATGATGATGATCTTCACTGAGTTTCTGAGTTTTATGAGGCATGTAGAGCTTGAAAACTTAGAGGGATGAAGATATTGATAAAAAAAAATCCCTCTTTTTTCTTTCTGAACTATATATATCTATCTCAGTTATCCCTAACTGATTTTTAGTTTCCTCTATAACTGTTTCTGTTTTTCTGTTATGCAACTGATTTTAGTTGAACTTGTGTAACTGCATTTTCCCATTAGAACTTGTATTGAATTTTTCTGATAAACCCTGAATCGGTCCTTCAGCCTGTAACTTGTAACTACTGGTTCTGGTTTTTTCTCTCAATTCAACTTTTTTTGTTTTAATTCCATATGTAGTAATTTTTCCAGGGCTTTTCATTACCAATTTCCCTTTTTTTTTTTATCTGCATTTGGACTTGAGATGAATATAATGGACCAAGTGTGAACTCATGTTGAATTTTGTAAGTAAGGCCCAAAAAAACTAAATTTACCATTAGAAGAAGAAAACTTCAATCAATAATAAATCTAATTAATATTGGGCCCTTTTTAAGGGAATGAATATCTAAACATGGTTTAGAAATATGGATGGACCCCTGAATAATCGGATGACTCCATGAATTCGACTATGATTATTAGGTAATGACTTGAGGTTTGAAACATATATTAAATGGATTGAATGGTTATTGAGAAATGGAGTATTTTGGTAATTGGACCTTTTTTTTAAAAAAAGAAAAGAAAAGGAGGATTAGACGTTGTGGACTAAATGAATTCAAAGGTGGTATGTAGTTTATGATTGAATCAAGATGAGTATGACCTGACATGGATATCGATTAATTACATGAATGCACAAATGAATAATGAAGTGGTTTTAGAAAAAGAGACAGGCTTAAATCGGATAAACTATGGAATTGAGTATAAACTTGAACACCTCATTTCCAAATAAACCAATGACCATACACTTTTACTTAGCTCAAGCCGAACATTTGAGCACAAACCATTTCTCTAGAATTATGACGGCCACATGACCAACATTTTGAATTCATCAGATAACCATACATAGGATGTGAAACCCTAAATCCATAATCCATGAAACCAACTCCAGTGAAGTAGAAATCACAAACCCATGGGATAATCTGGTTCTCCATAGGGCATTAATCCCATCCCCTGAGGTAATCAATGCGGATGTATGATTGTAAGTGTTATGACCTAATGGGAGATGCATATGAATATGAAGCGATAAACCAGTTAAGGTAAAAAATAATGAGGGCAAATTTTGAGGTATTACATTATCCAGAAACAATCCCAACCTTACATTCACGCGAGTAGTCTCCCTAGGTTTGAATCCTGACCATAGATCTTGCTGACTTTCTTTTTCTTTTGTTTTTATTTCATTTTAATTCATTTCTTTTGCATATTTATTTTAAAATACCAAAACTCATCACAAATATATGAAACTTTGCATTCTGATTTTAAATATTATTCTCAACCTGAAAATGATTTTTATTTTATTTTTTGCATATAAAAAGTATTTTTAAAATATTTAAATGTTATTTTTAATTAATTAAAGTATTTTAATCAATTAAAAATACATTTAGGTTTCTAAAAATCACCAAAAAAATCATGAACCATTCCAATTCATTTAGAAACATTTTCAAACTCTTCATACAAATTTCTTTTTAGGTTTGATCATAGTCTCCCAATTTTATTTGAATTAAGGGTCTTTAAAATCACATTTTTCTAACCCTAACTTTGAAAAATCATTTCTGCCTAACCAAGAAGAGTTTGAACTTTATTCTTTTTGCACTGCTTCACATATTGCATGTAGTTTCTAGATTATTTTTCTCATGAATTTATCTTGAATTTTCAATTTGATTTACATTTTTCCTTTTGAATCACCCAAAAACCCTAGCAAACTTAGGAAAATCATAACTTTCAATAGGAATAACTTCTGACCTTCTCCTTTGGGGTGTGACCTAATATGGGATTAGGGTTTGTTTGAGTTTGATTTCAAATTTCTATCATGTTGCATGCTTTTGTTTTGCTCATTTGCATCTCACATGTCCATAAAACCCTAATTTCTCATGTTCATTTGCATTCACCTTGCATACCCATCATCACATGAACTTGCCATGACATCTCAAGAATTCATATGTCATCTTAGACATCTTAGGACATGTTAGAACCTTGCTTGATCATTTCTTCATCCATTTTCCATATGTCGCATTCATTTCATTTCATAAACATCCACGTGTTTCCAAACTTCCAAGCATGCTTTCATGACATCTCATCTTTGTATGATCATTCATATGCACATTGTATGAATTTGCATCATTTCATATGCCATTTTCATTGTATAATCACTTCTGACTTTAGTCTTTGCATCTTATTTCATCTCATTTCAATTCATTTCTTCATGCTTTATACCTTATGCATCCATACTAACACTTTCAGGTACTTTTGGTAAGTTATTTGGGAGGTGGATTTGCCTTCACCTCTCACTTCTTCTTATCTCATTCATATGCCTCTTATATGTCCTTGAAGTGAATCTAATTCACTTATGTTCCATCATTCTCACTCTCTTCCTTTAAGTTACATTCATTCCTAGCTTTTGCACACAGATAACACAGACACTACCCCTTTAAACACAAACTTTCAAGCGTGGATCCCGTCGAGTACGACGGAAAATCTGGGTGCTAATACCTTCCCAGGTTGTAACCAACCCCCTTTCTCAGTTTATCTGGTTCGCAACCGTCTTATCCATCTTTTTCTAGGTTTATGCAGCATTACCTTGCCTTCGGGATAAAAATGCCTAGCTGGCGACTCTATTCATTTCACCTTCATTTTCTCTTTTCACCGACCGTTCACGTCTGCACCGGAATGCAAATCTCCTGGAGCGACACCCAACACTCGTCTGTGTTTGATATTTGCTTGGTGTTCATCTGCATTTCCCAACACTCACATGTGTTTGATATTTTCTTGTTGCTTGTCTGCATTCCCCATCACTCGTCTATGTTTGTTATCTATTTGAAGCTCGTTTTCATTGTTTGGATACTCGTCTGTATTGTTCCCAACACTCGTATGTGTTAACTTATATCCATATGTGTTGATTTAATAATCACTCTGGTACTCGTCTGTATTACTACTCCAAATGCTCGTCTGTGTTGGATTTCTGGTACTCGTCAGTATTGCTACTCCAAATGCTCGTCTGTGTTGAATTTCTGGTATTCATCTATATCAGTGGCTGATATTCGTATGTATCATCGCCTGGAGCACTCGTCTGCATTTCTTAGATCAACGTCTGATATTCGTTTGTATCATTGACTTATGGCACTCGTCTGTGTTTCTCTTGATGATCATCCAATATTCGTCTGCATTGAAGAGGTTTGAAGTCCTGACGGTGGGATTAAACGTCAAAATGGTTACCGGTCCTGGCGTAACAGGTTATCCGAAGGAGGTTCGTCTGTCTCAGACACCACTTATCTACGCAATATTTGTGAAGAGGTTTCGTCCAATCCTAATGTCGCACCTGGCGTAACAGGCTTGCTCGGAGAAGACTCGTCTGTCTTAGACCATATATCTACGGAGGATATATGAAGAGGGTTCGTCTATCCTGATTATGCATGTATATTCCACAGACTTAAGTGCATCATCGATCCTGGCATAACGGGTTATCCGAAGGAGGTTCGTCTGTCTCAGGTCATATATTTTTATAAAAATGTATGAAGAGGGCTCGTATGTCCAGTTCCTGGCGTAACATGTTTACTTGAAGAAGGCTCGTATGTCCAGTTCCTGGCGTAACATGTTTACTTGAAGAGAGCTCGTATGTCCAGTTCCTGGAGTAACAGGTTTGCTTGAAGAAGACTCGTCTGTCTAAGTTTTCCTTATCCGGTGTAACAATTCAATTTGGAAGGAGCTCGTTTGCTTTGTCTTCAATTCAATTACCCAGAGTGTTATTTGGTTGGGTTTATTTCTCATTTTCTGCATTCTCCAGCAGAGTGCAAATTTCAGGTCTTCTTGGTATTCAACCACAGTTTATCTTGAACGGTCGATATCCCGTGCTATCGTCCTTTTCAGATTAACAGTTGCTTGAATAGGGGCAGCTGTAACACCCCAAAATTTGCCCTCTCATTTTCATGTCGTTTAGCATATCCTTACATACATTGCATTGCATTTAGATTATAATTACATCATAAATATACATGAACATACATCTCCATAGATCTTTCACAGGTTGTAACGGACCTTTATTTCTTCATGTGGCACGTGCACAAGAATCTCAAAAGGAAGCCAAAGTTCTCGGTTGATTCAGAGCAGTTTAAGCATAATATCAGTTTTACGGTGCAGTTTGCAAAGGTTGTAACTCTCACCCGAAAAATTGTTTTGGCCTAAAATTCAATGGTAATAATTGTTTCAGTATTCTCTATAACTTTCGTGTTTGGTTTGGAGGCCAATTCATCAAGGAAAGTGGTGGGAGTTATTTGTTTCTGAAATTTTGGTTTCGCCGATTAACTGTGTCAGCGGTATTCAAGAGTTTGTAACTTTTGATTGGATCAAGATTTCTTAGAGATTCATATTCCAAAAGTTTCGTCTTGATATCCTTTCCAACTTTCGGGTTTTGGCCGAGAACTAATTCTTTGAAGAAGATCTCCGAATGTGCGAGTTTTCAAAGTCGATATAGTGAAAAACAATGTTGGACCGGTGAGCTTTGAACACTAAAAAATTCATAACTCTTAGCTCGTTCATCGGATTGATGTCGTTCTGGCGCCTAAAATTCCATTTAGATGTTATCTTCATTCCGTGAATTCAGTTTGGGTTAGGTCCAAGCGGAAGGATCCCAAAAATGCAAATTACTAGTGGGGTTCTTTGATGCAGTGCACTGTCTGTCAAATTTTGTAAAATTCATAACTCGGTCAATTTTCATCGGATTGAGTCCATTCTTGAAGCGTTGGTTCAAATATTTTATCATTTTCAAGTTCCAAGACAAGCTTGAGTTCGAACAATGCTCCGAAGATTGTCGTTTTGGTTTATTTCGCAAAACTGATGTGTTGAACCAAAGAAAAAGACTGAAAGTGGTTTCACGAGAAAATTCATATATCCCTCGTCGTTTGTCCGGTTGAGCTCACATTTTAACACGAGGTCACTGACTCATAGATCTACAACTTTGCTGGAAAAGTCGAGTCGAGATTATGCTCTGAAAAGGTTGACCTCATCACGTTTTCAAGTAGCGGACACCAAATAAGCCAAAAAAACAACTTATTAAATGAGGTCTTGCAGCTTAAACGTATCGATCGCACTCGATTTTGATCGTAATACATCCGTTCTTTTTGCGTTGCAACCGTGATTCAGAGGCGGACGATATTGTGGAAGGCTCGGAGTCAAAAAAGTTTGTCGAAGAAATTGTTATTTTCACTTAAGCCGAAATTCTACCTTTTGCCTTTCATTTTACACTCCACTATATATTCTTTTGACCCACAATTTGTCTCATAACTTCAATCACAATTTACAAACACCAAAAACTCTCAAAAAATCTCTCTAAATAATCAAAGTTCATTCTCTCAAGTCTTTCTCAAGAACACAACAACAACAACTTCATCAAGAACTCAAGAACACAACAATTCCGATCAAGCTTCCGGTAGCCGAACCACCGCGAACCACCACCTCCGGTCAACTCTGCCACCGCGCGACCACCATTTTCCGCCGCCGGCAGCCACACGGCCTCTCCCTCTATCCTCCGTTCACGACCGCGTCTCACTTTCTCCGGATTCACAATTTCTTCGTCGATTTCTTCATTCGGTAAGCTTCTTAAACTTTAATTCATGAATAATTGTTGAATTGTTTCTTGAATTGAATTTTCAAGTTGATTTAATCTTGTGGAGATTATGTGCATTTATTCTTGATTTGATTGTTGATTGATGCTTGGTTAATTGATCCTAATAATTGTTGTGGTGCATAAGTGGAAATGCTTGTTAAAATTGACATAGAATAATCGGTGCATGTAAGGTGTTTGACAAAATTCTTAGGAGAGCTAATTGTTGTGACTTGATATTGATTGAAGTGCTTGACTTTTGAATTCATGCTTGTTTCAATGTGTAAATTCGAAATAGGATAGGTTGATGCTTAATTGTTGATGTTGTTCATGTGTCGCGTGTCGAGAAATTGTTTTGGTCATAACTTCCTAACTGTAGCGTGTTTTCGCGAATGTGAATAATGTAAATTGATTTTGTTGATTATTCTGGAGCCATTGGTAAACTTTTTAGTTGATTTCAGACAATTTTTTCCGGCTATTTAACTACTACCAGCCGACGAAATCGGCCAAAAAGTCCCACTTCCGAGCGGAATTTTCAAAAACCGATTGCATATTTGAATCCGTTGGCACGTTTGCAAGTTACCATGTGATTTTCGTTCAATTCCGAGTCGGTAATTTTTGACGCGTTTTTTCCGTTTTAAGGCTTTTTAAGTCCGGTTTGGTGCGATTTTGATGCATTGATCTTTATTTGACTTGTACTTATGTTTGTTGATCATTTGTCATTCAATGCATGTAAATTTGCTTGATTCCGGTTTAAGTTTGCATGTTGTTTATGTTAGGGCATAAGTGTTGCCCCGTTTTGAAATATACATTTCAACGCATGTCCACGACTCGTATGCTCATCTTTCTACTTTATTTTGAGTTGTGAGGCATAGGTGCAACTTCTGGTTGCCCCTATTTTTGGTTTCTAATGCGTTTGTTGAGTTCATGTAAAGTTCTCGCAAGGATATTGACGACGGTCACTTGGTTGGTATTCCACTTTATTTGTGGGATACCGTTTGGTTTCAAATGATATTTTGTGTCGTTGTTTTGTTTGGATTGTGTTGTGTGCAGGGAATTTGTATGGCCGCATCTGGTTTTCACATCTCGAGTGATTTATTTTCACTCTGATGACTTGAGCTTATATGGGAAATGTGATGTCCGACTTTCTTTGTTTGCGAATGCTAGCTTGTTCAAGCGGACCTCTGGGTTTCTATTTTCTGTTTAGCTTGTTGGTACTTCGGATTTACATCAGTGCGGTATAATTTCTTATCCGATTTACTATTTCTGCACTTTATTGCTTACATAGGATGGAGTCCCGACCGTTTCTTTTTGGTGGGCATTTTCTGGAAGTCCTCCTTCAGAGGCTCTGTATGTGTTTATTTACATTTGTCTAAAGACCTCAAAAGAGGCGCCCCATCCTCATTCCCCTTGATAAGACCTCGAAGAAGGCAAGCGAAAAGGGCTTGTAATCAGCCCCGCACTATCATTGAATCTTTCATTAGCTCGCACTCCGTGTTGATGCTTTTGGATAAAGTCCATCTTGCTCTTGTCCGGTCAATCTGTGGAAGAGGATCTCACTTTCTGGATCCCCACGCTTTGTGTAGCTCACGTCCGTTGATGTTGACGCTTTGTGCTCGTACGCACATGATATTTCCCCCATTTTGTTCTTACTTGGTGATATGATACCATGTATAAACATACTCCTTTTCCACAGTCACGAGCTCGAGGAGATCTCCTTGCTTCATGTACCCATCCTGCCCGATCCTCGATATCGTGGTTAGGTGTCACCCCTACTTTTGTCCTGCTTCGATCCTCCATATCGTTGCTAGGTCCTCTCTTTGCCACTATGAAGACATAATCCACAGGTGGATGTTTGCTACTCGAGTGATGTGGATACTCCTCGAGCTTGTTTGCTTATTTGTGTGATGCGATTGTTCCCCATAGGATTGCTAGGATTTGTATAGTCTCTCGTTTGCATGTTAACTTAGGTAGCACGGTTCCTTCGTCTAGGACTACCTTTTTTGCATGAGCATTCCTAAAACATAAATCAAACTCTTTGTTTTCTTTTCATAAGAGCATGTTAATTCCTTCTATTCAAGGTGCGTGAGTCTCCAAAGGTCGAGCAGCCGGTAGAACGTGAATTTAACATTGTTCAACTAAAAAATCCAAAAACAAACAAAAGTAGTTAGTTGAACTACGTTAACTCTGATTCCTAAAAAGGGATACGTAGGCAGAGGGGTAGGGCCCATCCGAGCATAATACTTTCTTTTCCTTACGTTATTTTCCCTTTCTTTGACCATTACTTTTCTTTTACTTTCCATATGCTTTCAATGTTCAATTGTTTAGCTAATATTTGTTTTGTAGGGGGTTATGGTAAGTCATGTGTGTGGGAGGGTATCCCACATACAACTTCTTCCTTCATCTCTTTATGCTTTCAAGTTGTGATTACTTTAGCATTGTGCTTTGTTTGCTTAACTTCATCACTCCCCTTTTAGAAACAACTTAACTTCTTTAGAGAAGTAAGTTGTCTTCTAGCGTTTTCCGCTCCTTTCTACTTCTTTATTTTCTTTCCTTCTTCTTCATTAGGATAGAATTAGAACCTCGCTAACCTAGGACTCCCATGCATGATAACATTAGGAGTAGTTTTCCCCTTAGATTTTTTTGCTTTGAGATCCTTTTGGTGCTCTCTCTCTCTCTCTTCGCATATTCAAACTTAACTTTAAATCACTTTAATAAATGACAAGTGTTCTCATGTGACACGAGACTTTGCTATGAGATACTTACACGTGTTCTGTTTCGGGGAGAGGTGTAGGATATCCCTCGTGGTGGATAGGTCTTAGCATTAGATTACTTCACAAAGAAAAGCTAAAAAACACTTCTTAATCAAAAATCACAAAAACACTTAATAAATGCCAGTAGGTCAGTGTGTCTGAGCCTTCCTCTTAGGGGATAGATTTGGGGATTTCCTCCATAGCTAGGTGTGCCTCTTACGCATTCCATTTCGGGATGATGTAAGAAGTAAACATCCAATTGAGTAAGACTTAGGTACACTTACTGTAATACCCCAAATTTACCCTCTTCTTTTAAGCATCATCATCATACCATAATCATCATAAGCATATCATATCCTTGTCATCTTTGCATGGAAAGATGAGGCATAACATTCTCATGACCTAGCATTAGGCATATGATCATTTGTGGAGGGATTTGAGGCATTTCAAGCTATAACAAGAGGCCCAGTGGATTTGTCCAAGTCCTATGAGGAGTCTACATGGCATTCACAAGTTCAATATCAGTCACAAATGCCCAAGAAGTTGAGAGATCATCAGGGAATTCAAGCTAGGGCAAGCTCCTACACAATGATCCCAAATTAGGGTTTCACTTTCAAGCATGAAAACTTTGTTACTTTGGCCATTTCATCTGGGCAAAGTCTTTCATATGATGAGAGGATCCTAGGGATGAAATTTGGTGAGAAAAATCCTTGTGGAAGTCAGGTATTTCATCAGTTGCTTGTAAAAGAAGAAATTGGTCAATTATGCATTCTAGAAGTCAACTGTGGGAATTCAAAGGGTCCAACCCTATTTTTCAATTCAAGGGATGTTCTTATAACCTTAGAAGAGGTTTGGAAAGGTCAAAGATCAAGAATCAAAAGGTTTTGAGGAGTTTTCCATTTTTGGCATGTGGTTGGTCATGGAATTTGCCATTTTTAGCAACTTTTTGCCCTAATTTTCAAAGACACATAACATGGTGAAAAAAGCTTCAAATGAGTTGCCATTAAACATGAAATTTGAAGTTTAGGTTCTCCCATTTTCAAAAAGTATAAGTACATTTTCATAGCCCTCGTGGATTGTGAGATAGGCCCTTCGAAAATTGCTTAATGTTTAGGGCATGCGTTGAATTCCAAGCTTCATACAAATGCAAAAACTCATAAAAGTCATTTTTAAGTTGTTTCATGGACCAAATAAGATCATAATGTTACAAGGCATTGCATAAGTGTCATTTTGCTCCAAAGACATCATCAAATTCGTGCATGGAGTGAGGTGTATTACACAAGATGCAAAATTGCATGATCATTCAAAATGCATGACCCTCACATCCAAGGGCCAGGATGCTTCCAGTTATCAATCAAGGGCTGGATTATGCTTGAACATGTGCAAGGAAAGAAGGGATAGCACGAGTATTTCACCAATTCACACCACTCTTGCATTTTTTGCAAAATCATCCTCACACCCTCTCCTCACGTGCATTCTCCTTGCAATTTCAAACACTGAAAACATGCACCATTTATAAGCTAATTAGGGTTTCATTTCACCCCAGATCCATAACATTTGTTCACTCTCAAGTTTTTGCTCCATTTGCAATTCTCTTCGAATTTCATCATACACTCACCCTTTGCAAGAACCAATGGCATATTCTTGATCAGTGAAGTGTAAGGAGTCAGAATCAACCACTTGTTCAAGCTAATCCTCAAGATTTCACACCTTGCCATTTCAGTGCAGCAAGCTTCGAGTTCTTAGATCCAGCAGTTTTCAAGGCTTTAGTTGCATTTATTTTGCAACTAGAGTGTATTTGGAGTGGATCTGGAGCTCCTTTTGGCTTCTCTCAAGCTATTTCCAGATCTATAGATCTCAGGTTAGCATCAAATTCTCAAATCTGGAAATGAAATTGTTTGTGATCATTGTGATCTACACGTTTGGCTGATGATGCTGATCTATTTAGAATGTAAAATGAGCATGAAATAAGCTTGTTCTGATGAATTGCAGTTTGATGTATGAAACTTTTTGTCTTCGGTCTGGCTTGCTCTTTGATCTATTGTGATTTTAATTGGTGTATTTGGATTCATCATGACTTAATGATTTGATCTGGAGGTTTTGATTTATTTATGTGATAGTTTGTTCATAATGTTGAATTTTCCGGTGCCGGAGCTAGGGCTCCGGTCACCGGATTCTGGAACTTGTTTGATTGAAGAAGATGAAGCAGGACCATTGGATGTGTAATCTGGACGGTTATCAGTGTGACAACGCATTAAAAATGCACCCTCTCCCTCACGTGTTTTTGTGTTTTGTTTTTAAATCTGAATAATGCATTTTGCTTCTCACCTCACCATAACAGCATGCACTCACACCTAAGGCCAATGAATGAGGTGACTTGGATTATTGTTTGACTTAATCTCATGCGTGCGTTTGATCTAATGGTTCATGATTTTTCCTGATTAAATTGAATTTCCATAATAATTGTTGTGTGCTGCGCTAAACCAATGGGCCTGTCCTTGCTATCCCCACCCCCTGCGTTTAAAGCCCAATGGAATTGAACTGGTTTACTTTCTATTCTCACCTCCTTGGCTCATTTGTTTATTTTTTATTTTATTTTGTTTTCAGTTTGATTTTTAATTTTTAAAAATAGATATAAGTTCACAAAAATTATAAAAAAAATCATGAATGATCCTTCTGTTCTCATCCCACTCACTCCTTACGTACGAACTTGCTCCTACTTGTCACTTTGCAAGACGGTAATGCACTCGTCGTCTGAGCCTGCAACACCTGAGCATTGACATAGGCAGTTCAAGCCTTAATACACAAGGAATCCTTTCCACCCCTAGTTAGGGGAACTACGGCGACTCTGATCCTCATTGTCCAGATGAGGTACGTAGGCAGCGGGGTAGGGCCCGTTCGAGCACAATCTTTTATTTTCCCTACATTTTTTCCTTTTCATTTCTTTTTCAGCTCCCTTTCTTTTATTTTCTCCAGTTCCAGTCTTTCTTTTTGCAGCAGCTTTCATTTCTTCACCCTTTGAAACAGTTTCTTTGCAAGCGTGGATCCCGTCGGGTACGGCGGACGATCTGGGTGCTAATACCTTCCCAGGTCGTAACCGACTCCCGAACTAAGTCTCTTTGGTTCGCAGGACCCGTGTCCTTCCTTTTCTTTTCTTCTGGTTTGTGCAGCATTACCATTCCCGTTCCTTCGAGATAAAAATGCCTGGCTGGCGACTCTACCTCTTTCCGCGCCACTTTCGCGTTTGTACCAGGATGGAAATCCGGGGAGCGACAGCTGGCGACTCTGCTGGGGATCGAACCCAGAATCTCAGGTTCCCTTGAGAGTCTCTCCTAGTGCTTGCGTGTTTCTATTTCTTTGGGTGTTGATTGCTTGTTGTTGCGTGTTTATTTTACAGTTGTTTATTTACAATTTTACTTACAACTTTATTTACAGTTTTCAGTATTTATTTCCTGCATCATATTATTACTGGACTATCTGGACTGGATTTTCTGTTTGGTGGGCTTGGGTGATACTGTTTCTGAGAGATGAGCTCATTACCACGGCTCAAGTGCACCTTAGGACTTAGAGTGGTTCCACTTTGGCCTCATGAGATCTTGTCATGGGGGTAGTAGTGAGTTCCACGCCCAGATTTGCGACCGTCTTGGAAATGTCTTGATTTGGGGATCTTCCTCTCTCATTTCATAACCCTGATAGTTATGTGCAGCTGGGGACCGATCATTGAGAACCTTGTGGAAACATTCCTCTTTTGTGATGACAGTGGCAGACCACATTTTGTGGCAAACCCATTCGCATCTGAGGGCCCACCTGGAACTTGCATAGGATGACCTTGTTTTCCCGGACTCAGCTGAGGCCTCCCTGCGTAGTATATAATGCCAAACCGATTCCCTGATCTGGTCTTGAGCCATTTCTCGGAAATGGTGAAAGTATTATTGCTATTCGGCTTTGAGAGTCCGTGATGTTTGACCCGGAGCACACCAGTGAGATTGGGAGGGGTTTACAGGTTTGCAGGAACCCTTGGCCTCTACAAACCCTCATTATCAGTGTGGTCCTTGTTATGATTTGGTCCTTATGGTTCTGTATTTCTTGGTCTCTTGGTTCTAAGAGTTTCTGTCAGAGGGTTATGGCTCAGAGGATCTTGGTTTTCAGTTGTTTAGAGGGTCTTAATATTCAGTATTTAGTATCCAGATGGTCCAGATTGATCATATGCCTGCATTGCATTGCATCATACTTGCATTAACTATTTGTGTTTCCATTTTTCAGGTTATTGTTCACAGTTAGCACCCAGTTCTGGTGATTGTAAGCTCTCCAGATGGCAGAAGTTAAGAGAATTACAAGGAAAAAGAATGTTCATTATACTTTTCTTCAATAAGAAGTCAGGAGTGTTCAGAAATTAGCAGGGCTGATGAATGACCAAGTCTTAGGGAATTTCAGAAAGAGGTATGGTCAGGTATTGAAGTACATGGACAAACCTACTGCAGACCAGAAGGATAGCTTGCACACTTTGCTTCGGTTCCATGATCCCTTGCTGCGGTGTTTTGTATTTCCATATTACATCTTGGCTCCTACCTTGGAGGAGATTTCCAGCATTTTGGGTGCTCCAGTCAAAGATACTTTGCCTTACTATGGGTCAGAGGTGGTTCTCAAGGAAGAAGACATAGCCAGAGTCTGTCGTTTACCAGTTGCTAAGGTCAAGAGGGCTTTGAAAGACAGTGAAGGCAGATGACTTCCTTGGGATGTGCTTATACCAGAGGCTGAAGAGTATGCCAAAGAGGGTAAGTGGGGAGACTTTGGTGTTGTGGTGGCTTTGATGGTATATGGATCTAGTCTTTTCCCGGGAGAAAAGGAGTTTGTGAGCTTGGAAGTGATCTCTATCTTTGCTAAAGGCAATCCTGTGCCAACTCTGTTGGGAGATTTCTGCTACAATGTTCATTACCGGAATGAGAAAGGCAGAGGTGGACCAGTGGACTGTTGTGCTTCATTATTTGCTGAATGGTTTGCTAGGCAATTGCCAAAGTCAGGCTCTTTCAAGGAGATGAGAGATGAATGAAGGTGGTATAGGAGGCTGATGGGACTAACTTCTGAGGATATAGCTTGGGGATATGACAGAGATCTGCTGGGAAAGGAGTTGCTGGTCAGTTGTGGAAGATTTGCTGGAGTGCCTTTGCTAGGAAGAAAGGGTGTGATCAGTTATCATCCAACATTAGCCAGGAAGCAATTTGGCTATCCTCTAAGAGATCCACCAAGTATTGAAGAATTTGCCGAGTCTTTGTACTTTCTTGTGGAGGGAAACAAAGAGTTAGTCCTACAAGCATCTCAGGCTTGGGCTCACAGGGTGAAGAAAGGTAAGAAGGACTTTGGAAGGGTAGATCCTAAGACATATCCTCCTTTTGCTACATGGTTGCAGAAGCGTGTAGAGGAAGTGCTCATAACATTTTCAGTAGAAGCTCCATTGTATCCCAAAGAAGTGCCATGTCAGAATTCTGTTTCTCTTGAAGAATGTAAGAAACTGGAAGCTCAGTTGCACGAGGTCCGGATAGAGAATGCTGAAATGGTTAACTTGTACCATCTTGCCAATCATGCCAAGAATGAAGCAGAGGGAAAGCTACAGAAGATGCAAGCATCCTTGGAAGCTAAAGAGAAAGAGTTTGCTGGAAGGGAAGCTCACTTTCAGAGATTGGGTCTGATGGAATCAAAAAGAGAAGCGGAGCGTAAGAAGACTTTGAAGACTCTTAAAGAAGCTCGCCAGTCCATTGTTTGGTTGCAAGGCCAAAGGGAACAGGAGAAGAAGAAGTATAAAGAAAATGAAGAGTTTTTCGAGGTATAGATGGCCTTCAAGAAAGAAGAAGTGGAACAAGTCCACAACATACGAAGGGAAAAGACTCAACAGTTGGCACAGAGCCAGATGGCCTTGGAGGAGGCATTGAAGGAGATTGAAGAGCTAAAGACGAGAGCAGGTGTGAAGAAGAGCAGGACAGAGGTGATAGCTGCAGAAGAACCTGGGTCTTTAGTTTAGATTTTACTTATTGTTGTTCAGACTACCTACAGGCTTGTTGTAGGAGTCTTACTTTATTTTCCTTTGTTCATGTATTGACTTGTAACCCTCTGGGGAATTTGTTTGTGCTCTAACTTTTGGCCGGCAGTGGGTTATCCATGTTATGCAGTGTTAATATGCAAATTATCATTTGAGTATGCAAAGCTTGTTTGTCTGATACTGCTAAGATCTGAACACTCTTCAAAGGGAAAGTTTGAAAATTAATACTCAAAGTGGTTATCTGGAGCAAATACCAGGACTGGGGCATAAATGCCTAAACTTGGAAACATGAATAGTTACATTGCATGCATATAACGTGTTTGTTTGTTTTGCAGGTAGTTCTTCAATTTCTAACGTTTATGTCCTTTCAAGCACTATAGCTCCCAAGAAGGTTTGAGAGCAGCCAATTGTACACAGATATCCCACAAGAGTCAACAGAGAAAGAGTGATGGATCAAATGCAGGCTGATTTAGCTGACTTGAGATTGAGAATGGACAATTTCATGACCCTTATGGCAGGGATGTGTCAGAATCAGGAACGTTTACGTGAGATGGTGGAAAATAGTCAGGCCAGGAACAACGGGGCTGTTGATGGAGGTAATCGCAACGGTGCTGGCGTCCATCAAGTTGAAATCCCTGTGGCACAGCCAGGGATCACCATTATAAATGATGGACTGAACAACGTAGAGATGGATGGTCAAGACAAACACTTTACTTTGCTGGACGAAGCGGAAGGCCAAGGGGCTGAAATGAACAGAAAGTTTGAAGAGATGGCTGAACAGATCAGGGCCATTCAATCTCAGAGCTCTCTGGGGTTTGATATTACTAACTTGGGCTTGGTTCCAGGGGTTAGAATCCCTTACAAGTTCAAGGTTCCTACCTTCGAGAAGTACAACGGCACAGCTTGTCCGAAGACTCACCTCCAGTCCTTTGTAGGAAGAATTGCTGCCCATACTGATGACGAGAAGCTATGGATGTATTACTTCCAGGATAGCCTGGTGGGGGCTTCCTTGGAGTGGTATATGAAGCTGAGTAGGGTTAACATTAAGAGCTGGAAGGACTTAGCAGAGGCGTTCGTGAAGCAATACCAGTACAATTTGGACATGGCTCCAAATCGCACTCAACTGCAAACCATGTCTCAAAATGCTAAGGAGGGGTTTAAGGAGTATGCTCAAAGGTGGCGTCAGCTTGCTGCCAGAGTACAGCCACCCCTGTTGGAGAATGAGATGGCTGATATGTTCATGGGAACATTGCAAGGGGTGTTTATCGAGAGGTTGGCGTCTTGTTCAACTACTAAGTTCAATGATATAGTAATAGCAGGCGAGAGGGTCGAAACTCTGTTAAAGATGGGGAAGATTCAGGACACCGGTGCGAGTAGCTCGAGCGGTGTAAGAAAATCTTTTAATGGACCTCCGAGAAGGAGAGAAGGTGAAACCAATGTTGTGTATGGACGAGGACGGGGCCGAGGATATAGAAGATCATATGAGCAAATGGCAGCTGTCACTATTCCTTCAAGTCCTGTGCAGCAGGTACAGACTCAATCACAACAGCAACAGCAAAAACGCAACAATTATCAGCAAAGAACTTATCAACCGAGACAAGCTCGTCCGGCTAATAGGGTGCTTGAAGCAATTCCAATGACATACACTGCACTACTGCAGAGGTTGTTAGACTTGAACTTGATACAACTGAGGACATTAGCACCACCTCCACCTAGAGAGCTTCCAGTGGGGTATGATGCCAATGCTAGATGCGCATTCCATTCAGGGGCACCCGGGCACTCAACTGAGAAGTGCATGGCACTACATCATAAAATTCAAGATTTGATCGACTCAAAGGCGATTAACTTCGCACCACCGCCTAATGTTACATCAAACCCTATTCCAAACCATGGAGGGGCTAGAATAAATGTTGTTGACGGGGGTGAGAAGTTAAGATTGATTCTGAACATAGAAGAAGTGAAGACTCCACTGCTGGTGGTAAAAGAAAGGCTGTTGAAAGGACAAGTGTTCCCGGGATGTGGTTCTGATTGTGAAACGTGTTTGAGTTCAGTGAACGACTGTGAAGACTTGAAGGTGGGGCTGCGGTATTTGATTGATGAGGGGTCATTGAAGTTTGATAAAGTTGGTGACAAAGGTGATTGTGTGTCTACTATAACAATCTACTATGATCCAACTGAAGTACCTGCCAGGAGGTAGCCTGTGACTATATATGCTCCAGAAGTCAGTCCTGTTACTATTACTATTCCTGGGCCTGTTCCTTATACTGATGATAAAGTCATCCCATGGCATTATGGCTCAGATGTGTATGTGGAAGGACAGAAGGTCGAGAGTAAGGCAGTAACGATTGACCCGACTGTGGTGAACGTCAGAGGAGTTGGTGGTTTTACGAGAAGTGGTCATCTTTTTGCTCCTTAAGCTCTGAGAGGAGATCCGGAAGCTGAAGCTGTTGCAAAGGCTAAAGGAAAGCAAATAGCGACCGAAGAAATGACAACTCCTGCTGCTGGATAAGGTACCTTTGTGAAAGAAGTGGAGGAATTTATGCGGATAATAAAGAAGAGTGATTATAAGGTGGTTGAGTAGTTGAATCAGACGCCGTCCAAAATATCAATTATGTCTTTGCTGATGTGTTATCCAGCTCACAGAGAAGCCTTGATGAAAGTGTTGCAGATGGCATACGTTCCTCAGGAGATAACTGTTAATCAATTGGAAGCTGTAGTGGGCAGTGTGAATGCAAGCCATGGGTTGGGCTTCACAGATAGAGATCTTACTTCAAAAGGCCGCAATCACAACAAAGCACTGCATATTACCATGGAGTGTAAGGGTGCTATTTTGTCACATGTCCTAGTTGATACAGGCTCTTATCTTAATGTACTCCCTAAGAAGGCCTTGATGAAGCTGAATGTTGATGGCATCGTCTTACGACCCAGTGATTTAATAGTTAAAGCTTTTGATGGGTCCCGAAGGTCCGTGTTCGGAGAAGTTGAGTTACCTGTGAAGATAGGATCTCAAGTGTTCAAGAGCACATTCTATGTCATGGATATTCAACCTGCGTATGGTTACTTGCTGGGGCATCCCTGGATTCATGCTGCAGGTGCAATAACATCCACTTTGCATCAGAAGTTAAAGTACGTGGTTGATGGCCAGGTGATTACTGTTTGTGGGGAAGAAGATATCTTTGTGAGCCACCTATCAACTTTCAAATACGTAGAGATGGACAGAGAGATCCATGAAACGCTGTGTCAGGCCTTTAAAGCGGTTAATGTCAGCATTTTGGCTCCGGTAGAGAGGAACAATGAGAAGGAAGGGACCGCCATTCACTCTTACAAGCAGGCCAAAGAAGTGGTTCAATCTGGAAGCGCCCGGGGCTGGGGCAAGTTGCTGGAATTAGAGAAGAAAGATGACAAGTTTGGTCTTGGTTATCAGCATGGTGGGTCCAACTGGCCTCAGAGTGGTAAGGCCATAACTTTCACAAGCGCTGGAATGCTCGATCGCAACCACATATGTGCAACCAGCGAAGAAGGAGACGGTGACTGCGACTGGGATAGCTGGATTCACCCGTGTGCACCGGAGGAGGAGCTCAAGAACTGATCTGCTGAGGATTTCGTTCAAGTTACCTGGCAACCAAAGTAATTTACTTGTTTCTTTTTTTATCATGCTGCATGTCAATCCTGCACTCTGCCCAAGGTGCACGGATCCATTTGTAGGGCCACCATGCTTTTAATGCATTTACATTTTACCATGAAATAAAGGACATTTTTCAAGCAAATTGCGTTCTCTTTCTTTCATTTTAAGTTTTTCACAAAAACATAAAATGGCAATGTGTTTTCTTTTGTTTGTGTGTTTGCGTCTCTTTTCAAAAACAAACAGATTCTGAAATAAGCACATCATATGTGCAGTGTTTATCATCCGGATTCTAGTGATAACTTTCCTGCTATGACCACGCATGACTTCGACAATCCTATCTACCAAGCTGATGAAGTGGTTGAGGAAGACTGTGAACTCCCCGAAGAATTGGTCAGGTTGTTGAAATAAGAGGAAAGGGTCATTCAGCCTCATCAGGAAGAGATAGAGATCATCAACATCGGGACTGAAGAGTTAAAGAAAGAGATAAAGATTGGGGCCGGTCTGCAGGCCGAGGTAAAGAAAAAGTTGATTGGCATGCTGCGTGAATATGTGGATATCTTCACCTGGTCGTATCAAGATATGCTAGGAAGTTCAGAAGCAGTGGGATGTCGGATTTCTCGCCGTAACTAGTTACCCACCTTGGGTAGCTAACATTGTGTCTGTACATAAGAAAGACGGCAAAGTTCGGATGTGCGTTGATTATCGGGATCTAAACAGAGCAAGTCCAAAGGATGACTTTCCATTACCTAACATTGATGTGCTGGTAGATAACACCGCTCAATTCTCGGTATTTTCTTTCATGGATGGCTTCTCCGGGTATAATCAGATTAAGATGGCACCGGAAGATATGGAGAAAACAACGTTCATCACCCTGTGGGGTACATTCTGCTACAAGGTAATGCCCTTTGGATTGAAGAACGTCGGGGCAATGTATCAGCGGGCTATGGTCACGTTGTTCCACGACATGATACACAAGGAGATTGAATGCTATGTGGAGGACATGATTGCCAAGTCCCGAGACGAAGAAGAGCATCTGGTCAATCTCAAGAAGCTGTTCGATAGACTGATAAAGTATAAGTTGAGGTTGAATCCAAATAAGTGCACTTTCGGAGTGCGTTCCGGAAAATTGATGGGTTTTATTGTTAGTCAGAAAGGAATCGAGGTGGATCCTGCAAAAGTAAAAGCAATACAAGATATGCCTGCACCGAAAACAGAATAAGAAGTGCACGGGTTTTTAGGGAGATTGAACTATATTTCACGGTTTATATCTCATCTAACTTCCACGTGTGAGCCAATATTCAAATTGCTAAGAAAAGAGAAAACGGTCTGGTGGAATGAGGACTGTCAAAGAGCCTTTGAAAAGATAAAAGAATATTTGCAGACACCTCTGATTCTAATGCCTCCAGTTCCAGGACGGCCACTTATCATGTACTTGACTGTGCTAGAAGGGTCAATGGGGTGTGTTATAGGCCAACATGACGTGTCTGGTCGAAAAGAGTATGCTATTTATTACCTTAGCAAAAAGTTTACCGACTGTGAATCCCGTTACTCACTGCTCGAGAAAACTTGTTGCGCTTTGGTATGGGCTGCTCGCCGACTGAGACAGTATATGTTGACCCATACCACACTGCTAATTTCAAAAATGGATCCTGTCAAGTATATCTTTGAGAAACCAGCGTTAACCGGAAGGGTTGCGAGGTGGCAAATGATTTTAACAGAGTATGACATACAATATACTTCTCAGAAAGCCATCACAGGAAGTGTATTGTCAGATTATCTTGCACAGCAACCTCTTGAAGATGACTATCATCCAATGAAATTTGATTTCCCTGATGAGGACATCATGTACCTCAAAGCAAAAGATTACGAGGAACCACTTCCGGAGGAGGGGCCAGACCCTGAATCCAAATGGAAGTTGATGTTTGATGGGGCAGTCAATATCAACGGATGTGGAGTTGGTGTTGTTCTTATCACTCCTGAAGGTGTTCACTTTCCCTTCGCTTCCAGAATTACTTTTGGTTGCACCAACAATGAAGCGGAATACGAGGCGTGCATAATGGGAATAGAGGAGGCTATTAATCTTCGGATTAAGACCCTCGATATATTCGGAGATTCAGCCCTCGTTATCAATCAGGTTACCGGTAAGTGGTATACACATCAAGAACATTTAATTCCTTGTAGGGATCATGCCAGAAAACTGTTGACGTTCTTCACAACGATTAAGCTTCAGTACATACCACGAGATGAGAATCAATTTGCCGATGAATTGGCTACTCTTTCTTCGTCCATCAAAGTCTTGTGTTGGAACTACGTACCCAATATTGACATTTTCAGGCTTGACGCACCAGCTTATGCTTTCTCTATAGACGCATTGTCTGATGAGAAACCTTGGTACGTTGATATTAAGCTCTTCCTAGAAAAGCAAGAATACCCAGCAGGGGCATCAACCAACGACAAGAAGACCTTAAGGCGACTTGCTTCTAGCTTCTTCTTGAATACAGATGGGGTTTTGTATAAGAGGAACTTTGACATGGTCTTGCTCAGATGCGTGGATAGACACGAAACAAGCTTGTTAATGCAGGAAGTCCACAAGGGATCTTTCGGTACTCATGCAGGAGGACATGCGATGGATAAGAAGTTGTTGAGATCGGGGTACTATTGGATGACAATGGATGCAGACTGTTGTTCGTACGCCCGCAAGTGCCACAAGTGCCAGATTTATGCAGACAAGGTGCATGTTCCTCCAAGCCCGCTCAACGTCATGTCATCTCCTTGGCCCTTTTCTATGTGGGGCATTGACAAGATCGGGAAAATAGAGCCTACTGCTTCAAATGGTCATCATTTCATTCTAGTTGCGATTGATTACTTTACAAAGTGGGTTGAAGCAGCATCTTATGCCAATGTCACTCGTCAAGTGGTAGCCAGATTTTTGAAAAGAGACATTATTTGCAGATACAGAGTACCCAAACGAATCATTACTGACAATGGTTCCAATTTGAATAACAAGATGATGGCAGAATTGTGCAGGGACTTCCAGATTCAGCATCACAATTCTTTTCCTTACCGACCAAAGATGAATGGTGCGGTAGAGGCGGCAAATAAGAATATTAAGAAGATTGTGCAAAAGATGGTTGTCACTTACAAAGATTGGCATGCGATGTTACCATTTGCACTGCATGGGTACCGAACATCAGTCAGGACGTCAACCGGGGCAACTCCCTTCTCATTGGTATATGGTATGGAGGCAGTCTTGCCTGTTGAGGTAGAGATTCCTTCATTGAGTGTGATGATGGATGTGAAGCTTGATGAGGCTGAATGGGTACGCGCTCGATACAATTAGCTATGCTTAATTGAGGAAAAGAGATTAGCGGCTATCTATCATGGTCAGCTTTATCAGAGGAGAATGAAGCGAGCATTCGACCAACGAGTACGTACTCGGGAGTATCAAGTGGGAGAGCTTGTGCTCAAAAGGATTGTTCCTCCAGGTTCAGATCACAGGGGCAAATGGACCCCAAATTACGAAGGACAGTTCATAGTGAAGAAAGTTTTCTCAGGTGGAGCACTGATGCTCACCACTATGGATGGAGAAGATTTCCAATCCCCTGTTAACTCGGACGCAGTTAAAAAATACTTCGCATAAAAAGACCCGCTGGACACAAAAACAGAATTAAAGTCCAGGCAAGAAAAGGGCATCCCGGCGAGCTAAAAACAGAATAAAAAGCTCGGGCAAAAGTTAGGGAAAATAAATTTAAAAAAATGTACACCCGCTGAGTTGAAAAGCCACATCGGACAGCTCAGGCAAAAAAGGGTATTCCGGTGGATTGAAAACCCGAAAGGGCAATCCACGCAAAACAAGGGAATAAGCGAACAACTGCGATCCGAGTAATCTGAACCAAATCATTGTTTCGTACAGCTTGACAATATCAGAAAGACAGGAATCATTTCCCTCATCTTTTTCAGAAAGTAAAGGCAAGAATGGAGAGTGTTGAAGACATGCTGGTCATAGCAAGAAGGAAACTCATGGGGATGTCGTGCCCATTGCCATTAGGATAATTTATTTTCTCAATTTTATGGTAGCTACCTTTTTCCAAGTGATTGCTTCCTGATGTAAAAACTTTGCCTATTCAGAGGCCTTTCAATAAATGAATATTCAGTAAAAAAGCTGTGTTGTGTTTTGTTTGCAAAAATGTCCTGAAGTTTTGGCAAAAATAGCATTGCATTTAAAACATGGTGATTTGTTTTCTAAAAGAAAAATGACATTGCAGGGAAACATTTGAAATCCTCTTTGAGTGTCGGGTGACGATGGATGAACATATCATACCATGCAAGTCCCCGAGGCACATATGTGTTTTCTGTTGTTGTAGGTTTTGCAGGATGGCGTCACTTTCTCCCAAACAGAATTTTCCCCAGCTAAGTCATAGAAGGTGGGATCACCAAGAAGTTTATTTTCCCACAAGTGGAGTATGCCCAGCAGGCAGTGGGAGGCCCATTCCCCACAGAGTCTATAACTGTCAAACTCTTTTCATAAGCAAAGGATATTTGAGGAAGCATCTCCCCAGCAGTGTTGGAAGATCGTCATTCCCCCGCAGAGTTTCATGATTGAGACACAACCATCATTGAAATATTTCCCAACACTCGTCTGTGTTTGGTATTGTTGTTGCTCGTCAGCATTCCTCGGCACTCGTCCGTGTTCATACCTTATGTTTGCTCGTCTGCATCTCCCAACACTCGTCTGTGTTCTCACTTTGGTACTGCTCGTTTGCCTTCCCCAGCAGTTACCCATGGTTGTAACTGTTGTTGCTCGTCTGCACTTCCCAACACTTGTCTGTGTATTAACTTCCTTTTGGTATTCCCCAACGCTCGTCTGTGTTTGTTATCTGTTTGAAGCTTATTTGCATTGTTTGGATACTCGTCTGTATCATCCCTCACACTCGTCCATGTTAGCTTATATCCATATGTGTTGATTTGATAATCACTCTGGTACTCGTCTGTATTGCTACTCCAAATTCTTGTCTGTGTTGGATTTCTGGTACTCGTCTGTATTGTTACTCCAAATGCTCGTCCGTGTTGGGTTTCTGGTATTCGTCTGTACCAGTGCCTAATATTCGTCTGTATCATCACCTAAAGCGCTCGTCTGTGTTTCTTAGATCATCGTCTAATATTCGTTTGTATCATTGACTTATGGCACTCGTCTGTGTTTCTCTTGATGATCATCCAATACCCGTCTGTGTTGAAGAGGTTTGAAGTCCTAACAGTGGGATTAAACGTCAAAATGGTTACCGGTCCTGGCGTAACAGGTTTATCTGAAGGAGATTCGTCTGTCTCAAACATCGCTTACTATTGTTACACCTGGCGTAACAGGCTTGCTTGAAGAAGGTTCGTCTGTCTCAGAACATTATCTACAGAGGATATATGAGGAGGGTTCGTCTACCTTGATTATGCATGTCTATCCCACAGACTTAAGTGCATCACTGGTCTTGGCGTAACAGGTTTATCCGAAGGAGATTCTTCTGTCTCAAGTCATAGGTTTTGCAAAGTGTATGAGGGCTCATATGTCCAGTTCCTGGCGTAACAGGATTGTTCAAAGAAGACTCGTCTGTCAAAGAATTCTTATCCCAAATAATAGTTCAACTTGGAAGGAGCTCGTCTGCTTTCTCTCCACTTCAGTCACCAAAGCGTCATTTGGTTAGGTTTATTTCCCAGTGCTTGCATTCTCTAGCAGAGTGCAAATTTCAGGTTTTCTTGGTATTCAACCATAATTTATCTTGAACGGTCGATAGCCCGTGCTACCGTCCTTTTCAGATTAATAGTTGCTTGAATAGGGGCAGCTGTAACACCCCAAATTTTCCCTCTTCTTTTAATCATCATCATCATACCATAATTATCATAATCATATCATATCCTTGGCATCTTTGCATGGAAAAATGAGGCATAACATTCACATGACCTAGCATTAGGCATATGATCATCTGTGGAGGGATTTGAGGCATTTCAAGCTATAACAAGAGGCCTAGTGGATTTTTCCAAGTCCTATGAGGAGTCTACATGGCATTCACAAGTTCAAGATCAGTCACAAAAGCCCAAGAGGTTGAGAGATCATCAGGGAATTCAAGCTAGGGCAAGCTCCTACACAATAATCCCAAATTAAGGTTTCACTTTCAAGCATGAAAACTTTATGACTTTGGCCATTTCATCTGGGAAAAGTCTTTCATATGATGAGAGGATCCTAGGGATGAAATTTGGTGAGAAAACTCCTTGTGGAAGTCAGGTATTTCATCAGTTGCTTATAAAAGAAGAAATTAGTCAACTGTGCATTCTAGAAGTCAACTGTGGGAATTCAAAGGGTCCAACCCTATTTTTCAAGTCAAGGGATGTTCTTATAACCTTAGAAGAGGTTTGGCAAGGTCAAAGATCAAGAATCAAAAGGTTTTGAGGAGTTTTCATTTTTGGCATGTGGTTGGTCATGGAATTTGCCATTTTTAGCAACTTTTTGCCCTAATTTTCAAAGACACATAACATGGTGAAAAAAGCTTCAAATGAGTTGCCATTAAACATAAAAGTTGAAGGTTAGGTTCTCCCATTTTCAAAAAGTATAAGTACATTTTCATAGCCCTCATGGATTGTGAGATAGGCCCTTCGAAAATTGCTTAATTTTTAGGGCATGCCTTGAATTCCAAGCTTCATCCAAATGCAAAAACTCATAAAAGTCATTTTTAAGTTGTTTCATGGGCCAAATAAGATTATAATGTTACAAGGCATTGCATAAGTGTCATTTTTCTCCAAAGAAATCATCAAATTCGTGCATGGAGTGAGGTGTATTACACAAGATGCAAAATTGCATGATCATTCAAAATGCATGACCCTCACATCCAAGGGCCAGGATGCTTCCAGTTATCAATCAAGGGCTGGATTATGCTTGAACATGTGCAAGGAAAGAAGGGATAGCACGAGTATTTCACCACTTCACACCACTCTTGCATTTTTTGCAAAATCATCCTCACACCCTCTCCTCACGTGCATTCTCCTTGGAATTTCAAACACTGAAAGCATGCACCATTTATAAGCTAATTAGGGTTTCATTTCACCCCAGATCCATAACATTTGTTCACTCTCAAGTTCTTGCTCCATTTGCAATTCTCTTCGAATTTCATCATACACTCACCCTTTGCAAGAACCAGTGGCATATTCTTGATCAATGAAGTGTAAGGAGTCAGAATCAACCACTTGTTCATGCTAATCCTCAAGATTTCACACCTTGCCATTTCAGTGCAGCAAGCTTCGAGTTCTTAGATCCAGCAGTTTTCAAGGCTTTAGTTGCATTTATTTTGCAACTAGAGTGTATTTGGAGTGGATCTGCAGCTCCTCTTGGCTTCTCTCAAGCTATTTCCAGATCTGTAGATCTCAGGTTAGCATCAAATTCTCAGATCTAGAAATGAAATTGTTTGTGATCATTGTGATCTACACGTTTGGCTGATGATGTTGGTCTATTTAAAATGTAAAATGAGCATGAAATAATCTTGTTCTAATGAATTGTAGTTTGATGTATGAAACTTTTTGTCTTCGATCTGGCTTGCTCTTTGATCTATTGTGATTTTAATTGGTGTATTTGGATTCAGCATGACTTAATGATTTGATCTGGAGGTTTTGATTTATTTATGTGATAGTTTGTTCATAATGTTGAATTTTCCGGTGCCGGAGCTAAGGCTCCGGTCACCGGATTCTGGTTCATGATTTTTCCTGATTAAATTTAATTTCCATAATAATTGTTGTGTGTTGCGCTTAACCAATGGGCCTGTCCTTGCTATCCCCACCCCCCTGCATTTAAAGCCCAATGGAATTGAACTGGTTTACTTGCTATTCTCACCTCCTTGGCTCATTTGTTTAGTTTTTATTTTATTTTGTTTTCAGTTTGATTTTTAATTTTTAAAAATAGATATAAGTTCACAAAAATTATAAAAAAATTCATGAATGATCCTTTGAGTTTTCTTTAATTTTGGACATTTTTATTTTTCATTTATTTTTAATTGCCACGCTGGAATTAATTGTTTCTTTTAATTAATTGCTTTTATTTCATTTTTTAAGCATGTTGTCTTGTACATTTTCTATCTTGATCATTAATTTGAATTTGGAACGGATTCTTTTTGCTTTGGATTCATGATGAGATTTAGTTTGTTGATGATTTTTATTCTGATTTTTAGAAGTTTGCTTAAGTGGTTTTGGTCTCTAACTTGTGCATGAAGCCTTCAAACCCTAATCCATGTTTGAACCCTTATTTGAATTGCTAAGCTTCTGATTCTCATCCTCTCCTTTTGGCATGTTTATATTGTGTGTTTAAAGAATCTTTGTGCAAGTTTGTGGATTTTTTGGATGTATACTTGAATTGATTTGAATTTTTGTTCTTTACTTGTTCCCTTTTGCTTCTTTTGGGTCATATGGTCACTCCTTAGGTTAGAAGGACACTTGTGCCAACTTCTTTAAGTTGTTTAGAGATTTCTTAGGATGTTGATACCCCTCTGGTCTTTAGTTGATGCTTGTGCCTTGAGAAAGTTTGTGTTTGTTTGCTTTTGAAGTTCATTCACTCTTATGCATGCTCACTTCACTTCCTTTGCTTCTTTACTTCTCATGATGTAAATACTTGACTTGGTGTGCTTCTTCTCTTCATCTTACATGATCCCTAGGCACTTTCTTGACATGTTAGGGTCCTGGTCTTGCACTTTGTGGTGTTGCTTTGACTAGTTTGCTTTGTATTCTCTCATGTTTACTTTGTTTTGTCATGGTGATTCATAATGCTTCATGTTGAGTTGTATGGTTCTTTTCTCATTCTTATCCTTTGAATTTGCATTTGGCATTTGTGATTAAGACTTCACTTCTGGTTGTGTGACTTTGGTTTGACATTATGTTCATTTTGTGTTGCATTTATTCTTATGGCACTAACCATTTCAGGGGCTTTGGTAAGTGAGAGGTGTGGATGTGATTCCCACATCTCCAAGTCTTATCTCTTCTCTTTTCTTCATTGATATTATCTATTCTTGTGATTGTTGGGGCTTAGGCCTTACTTCCTCCCTCTTCTACTCTTCTTTATTCTCTTTCTCTTTTTCTTTCTTTCTCCTTTAGGATTGTAAACCTCACTAACCTAGGATTTTCTATGCATGATAACAATTAGGATTCATTAGTCCCCCATTAGACTTTTACCTTTGAGATCTTTTGTTTCTCTTCTCTTCTCATCTCAAAACCCTAAAAAGACTCTTAATAAAGATTGAAGTGATATCTTGAGCAATAGCCTTATTCCATGAGACACTTGTAGTCTTCCCATCTTGGGATAGTACAAGCTTGTCTTGTGATGCACAAGTCTGATCAGGATATCATCTTCACCAAGAAAATCATAAAAAAGACTTCTTCATAAAAAAAAAATACAAAAACACTTATAAATTCAATGAGTTAGTGAGCCTAAGCCCTAATCTCTGGAATCAAGTTTTGGGGATCTTCTCCTTACTTGAGTGTGCTTGTTCTATTATTCCATCTTGGAATGTAGTGACAAGTACACATTCCATGGAAAAGAGCTTGGGTTCAATTCCTTGTGCCACACTCATAGAAAACTCATAAAAAAACACTGGACAAACAATAAGTGTCTCTCCTTCGGGACTTCTTTTCTCATCCCACTCACTCCTTATGTACGAACTTGCTCCTACTTGTCACTTTGCAAGACGATAATGCACTCGTCGCCTGAGCCTGCAACACCTGAGCATTGACATAGGCAGTTCAAGCCTTAATACACAAGCAATCCTTTCCACCCCTAGTTAGGGGAACTACGGCGACTCTGATCCTCATTATCCAGATGAGGTACGTAGGCAGCGAGGTAGGGCCCGTTCCAGCACAATCTTTTATTTTCCCTACATTTTTTCCTTTTCAATTCTTTTTCAGCTCCCTTTCTTTTCTTTTCTCCAGTTCCAGTCTTTCTTTTTACAGCAGCTTTCATTTCTTCACCCTTTGAAATAGTTTCTTTGCAAGCGTGGATCCCGTCGGGTACGGCGGAAGATCTGGCTGCTAATACCTTCACAGGTCGTAATCGACTCCCGAACTCAGTCTCTTTGGTTCGCAGGACCCGTGTCCTTCCTTTTCTTTTCTTCTGGTTTGTGCATCATTACCATTCTCGTTCCTTCGGGATATAAATGCCTGGCTGGCGACTCTACCTCTTTCCGCGCCACTTTCGTGATTGTACCAGTATGGAAATCCAGGGAGCGACACTTACCTATGCAAACTTCAAAGCAGAAAACTCATAAAAAACACTGGACAAACAATAAGCGTCTCTCCTTCGGGACTTCTCTTCTCATCACCTTCACTCTTTACGTGCGAACTTATTCCTACTTGTCATTTTTCAAGACGGTTACGCACTCTTCGTCTGAGCCTACAACGCCTGTGCATTGACATAGGCAGTTCAAGCCTTAAGACACAAGTAATCATTTCCACCCCTAGTTAGGGGAACTACGACGACTCTGATCCTCATGTCCAGTGAGGTACGTAGGCAGCGGGGTAGGGCCCGTTCGAGCACACTCTTTTATTTTCCCTACATTTCCCCCCTTTATTTTCTTTTATCCAGTTCATCTCATTTTCTTTGCATTATCTTTCATTCTTTCACCCCTTTGAAACAATTTCTTTGCAAGCGTGGATCCCGTCGGGTATTACGGACGATCTGGGGTGCTAATACCTTCCCAGGTCGTAACCGACTCCCGAACCTAGTTTTTTTGGTTCGCAGGACCTGTGTCACTTTCGCGTTTGTACCAGGATGGAAATCTAGGGAGCGACAAATACTCAAAACCTGCAACTGAATCAACGAGCATCTCTGCCACAGGCATTGCACATTCATCTTTGGTGGTTGCATTGTCGAGATCTCTGAAATCAATGCAAACTCAAAGTGTTCCATTTTTCTTAATTGCATGAACTATATTGGCACGCCATTCAACATACCTTGCAGTTCTGATGAACCAAATTTTAAGAAATCTCTCAATCTCATGTTTGATATTTTTAATTACCTCTGGGACGAGGCTGCTGCTTGAGTGTCTTTTTACTTAGCTGTATAGGTAGACGGTTCTCCACCACACTTCGACTCAAACTAGGCATTTCTCCGTTATCCCAGGAGAAATAGTCTATGTACTTTTTTTATACTTCGACCAACTTAGCCTTCATTTTTGACCCTACTTTAGTACTTATGTACATAGGTCTCTTAGTGTCCCCATCTCCTATATCAATCTCTTAGAGTGGGTCTTGAGCCTGCATTTTTTGTGGCTCATTTGTCGGGTACCTTTCGAACCCCAAAGGCCCATTGTCATAAATAAAATCTAGCCTACGGCCTTCCAAAGTTATTGTCTGGCCCAGTTGCCCACATGGTCTGGATTTGTCTATTAGGATTTGACGCTTCGTATTCTCCATTGCCATTTCTTTTTTGTTTTCAGCCAAGTAGGCCGAAACTCGAGTCATGCTTTCTGACTCAGAGGTCATTTTTGTCGACCTCATACCACTTAGCTATTAGAAGTTCACTTGGCTCCTTTGGTATGTAAGCATCATCCCAGAGGAAACCATGGTCTGGATCTAAGTTCAACATGCGGCCAGTTTCGACAAAGGTGAAAGAGCTTGATCCGTCATCGTAAGGGGCCACGTTTGCTAAGTGTTGATCGAATGACCTCTTCAATCCTTTGGTGTCATCGACCTTGTAATAACTTCAGTTAGCTTCGATGTTCTCGAAGATACAATCTTTTCTCCAGATACTAAGTCTTTGGTGTAAGGTTGAATGCACTGCCCCTATACCATGAATCCATTCTCTACCTAATAATAGGTTGAAATTGGCTTTAGAGTTAATCACCATGAATAATTTCGACCTTGTGGTAGTTCCCATAGCCAGGTCGACTTGGATTACTCCCAAAATGTTGTTGGTCTTGTCTTCATAATTGGACAAAACCATGTTGTTTTGTCGAAGGTATTCATCGATCTTTTCGATTTTCTTGAACAGAATGTAGGTCATTAAATTCACTTCTTCCCCACCATCGACAAATAACTTGTTGACCGTCATTTCGTCGATCTTTCCCTTTATGAAAAGAGGATTCAGTTGATACATCATGTCAGCGCTGAGTTTCTCAAACATTTCTCTCTATTATTTGACTACCCCGTCATTCATGACATAGTAGCATAAGGTTTTATCTTCAGGAATCTCATTGGCCATAAAGTCTTCCTCTGTTTCAGACACTTCAGAGACAATGTCATATTCGGTTGGCAACACAGATATGATGCCATAGTTGACGAAGAAGTCTTCCCCATATGTATCATCATACATGTCTTCGTCGAAGTCGTCTTCTGGTGATGAGGTATAATCCTCGTCAGACTGAGGTGGATATGTAGGCTCTTCCTCGTCAGATTAGGGATTGTATTCAGGTTCCTTCCCCTTTCCGATGGTAGGAGTACATTCTGCCTTTTGTTTGGATATTACCTTTTTTTCTCAGAGGTTCCAATAGCCAGTGTCTGGTTCGCCACAATATTTCCTTTCTCGACCCACCTTGCTTTTAGGTGTTGCTCCTTAGGTCTATGGGTTTTTCTCTTCCTTGGTCGAGATGTTGAGGCCCTTTTTTTGACCTTCTAATTCCTTTGGTAGCGCCTCCACTGGGTCCTAAACATTAGGTGCTTCCTTTTGTAGTTAGGAGAAACCAAATAACCCCTAGGTTCATTTTTATTCCTAATCTCTTTCTCTAAGTCCAACACCCTCCATTTCGGCCTTTTGCTTCCCTTTTGATTGACCGGTTCGACTCACTTCTCACGTGGGGTGTCAGAAGTGGCACAAAAGTCTTAGGCCTGGATGAACTGGTCTATCTTTGGAATTCTTCATTTCGACGAAGGTTACCACCCTAGTCAAATACAAACTTTGGGATACGGGACCCCTCAGCGGCTAAAGTCTCCTTTTTTCCAGCTTCGTATTTTTCAGTTGCCTTCTCGTCGAACAAAACATTGCACTTTGGGCATAATATTACCCTCGATCCACCCACTTGGCGTTTCTTTTGGAATTCATCTAAAATTTCGTCAACCCTTGGGTAAATTGCTTCCAGTTTTTTCTCAATGTCCTTGTCGTCACCTTTAGTAGTGTCGATCATCATACACTCCATGTTCTTGACATGAGGCATGTTGGGGAACTCCTCAGTAACTTCCACCATTATACAATCATTCATCTCAGAATAAAATGCTTATTCGACTTTCAGTGGGTCGGTGTCGACCTGCATCTTTGGACTTTCGCCAAATTGAAGCCTGCCATCCTTCAGAGCTTTTTGCACCAAATCCCTGAAAAGAACACATTGAGAAGTTTTATGACCAAGGTAATTATGAAACTTGCAAAATCCCCTCTTTTTATTTTGATCTAGAGGGGGATCTTTTAAACCGGGTGGAACAACAATTTGACCATTGTTTACTAACAAATCAAAAATTTCATCGCATTTAGATATATCAAAGGTATATGTCTTAGTGACATATTTTTCGAATTTCCCTGTTTCGATAAGTTCTTTTCCGTTCAATGGTTTCAATACTTTGCACCTGTAGGGAGGTCTTGGCTTAAGTTCAGCCACATGAACCTCACTTTCGTCAAGGAATTCTCGTATCGTCAGCTGCTAAATAAGCAACTTTCTTATGGAATCGACCAACCTTAGACTTCTCAACTTTCAAGATTTCGACCTGTCGAGCTCTATCATTCAATTGGGCCATATCCCTAAGGTATTGGGTATATAACTTCTTTCTAATCGAATAGTCAAATCCGTATGTGGCCATTTCGACTAACTCATGTTCAGTGACTTGAGTAAAGCACCTAGCTTTCAGAAGTTTGAACCTATTTAGATAGTGTTCGACTGACTCACTCGTCTTTTGTTTCACGCTAGCCAATAATTTTAGGCTAATCTTGGATTGTCCTATATAAAACTGTTCATGGAACAATCTTTCGAGTTGAGTCCATGTGTCAATGAACTGAGTAGGAAGCGTTGTAAACCAGGTAAACACATTCTTGGTGAGGGAATTAGGGAAGTACTTCATTTTTAAATCCTCATTATTTTCTATATCCCTAGCCTCAGTCTGGTAACGTGACACATGTTCGACTGTGGACTCTTCGATTTCACCAGCGAACTTGGTGAACTTTGGGACTTTCCAATCCATGGGAAGTTCAGTTTGTAGCACATAATTAGGTAATGGGGACTTGTAAGTTGGTCGTCAAAGGCCTAGGTTTTCACCATTTCGGACCATAATCCTCTCTACTATAATTTCAAGGTTCAACTCTCCGACCATGGTATCTTGACGAACTTGTCCTAACATATCTCCTTGATTTAGATGTCGACGTAACATCATGACTGAAGGCCTCTGGGCCACCCTGAGTATTTATTCAACCTCTTTGTAAGGTTGTTCTAAAATCTCTTCGTACTCCTTTTGCTGTCCGACTGGTGTCTCGGGACGAAGAGGTAGGGTTCGACGCTGTGGTGCAATTTGTGCCCCCAAAAAATCCCCTATTCGAGTCATCTGAGTTGGTAACTCTGTGTCGAATCTTGTATTAAAGGTCTTAAATTGGTCCCCTTTGTTGTGTTAACATATGGTTCGACTGAGATAAATAATTGTATCCGGTTGTTCGACTGTATGGGTTCGTCAAAGGCCTTAGCCCTTGGTATGGAGAAAAGGCTCCTAAAGAACTATCTGCAAATGTCAATCCAGAATTGTGGAAACTTGACGTGAATTCGGGAGGCATGCCGAAGGTTTTGGAAAAAGGCATGGTGAAACTAAGGGTCGGTGGCCCTAAAGTTCCACCCACATTCAGCCTGATCAGTTTAGGTCGAATCGGAGCAGTGGTCGATCCACTGGTAGCAGTCGGTACTGTTGTCGTAACAGATTCAGTTGTGTTCGTAACAACTGGATTTCCTGTTGAAGACGGTTCTTCGTTTGGACGTGGCGTTACCATTCTGCCACTGCGCAAGTTCATATAACTAACCCAACGGGTCCAACTGGGCGTGTCAATTTGATCCCATGTGGATTTCGCATGAACAATTCGCTGGCCTCCTCTGCGTGAGGTTTACTTGCGGGACCGGCCCAACAAGTCACAGGACTGCTCTGACCGATCAGTTATGCTAAAAACTCTTGTAATGTAGAATGGTAATGGGGTTCTTGTGTATATTTTTTTGGTATTTTTGTGTTTATAGCAAACTTGCGCGGAATGCTTGAATGAAAAGGACAAGAAAAACAAATAAAAACTGGATAAAAAAGGATAAATACAAAAGGCAAGTATTTTAAATTGACTTGGAATTAAAATGACTTGAAATACATAATTGTTTGGACGCTATCATACATTTGCGTAGGGGTTAACTCGTTTCTCTGACGCTCGGTACTTTGAGTGTGACCCTTTTACAATGTGAAGAAATGTGACAACGAATGATGAAAATAAAATCTATTTATATAGACAAATAAAATAATTGTCGGACACTTTCCAACAAATCAAACTTTGACACATGTTAACCCATTCTCCTAGTAATCACCCACTACTTTGAGCAGTTTTTCTCTTCACGTTTTCCTAAATGGTTATGTCGAAATGTATTTGACCTAGTGGTGTCTGGGGATGCGTCGAAGTGCTTCGACTCCCTTTTAAATTCCTTCCTTTGGTTGTCGATCAATGATTGTCTTTTCCTTCTCTTTGGATGGGTCGAAATCCTTCCTTCTTGGCACTTTCATGAACTTGTTTATGAACATGCTTTTCTAAGTAGGTCGAAATCTCTAACCAACACTATGCTGGTTACTTCATTAACTTTCTTACTCCTTTTCTCAAAGGTGATGACAAATGCTTTAGAATTCTTCATGTTTCCTCGTATATAAGACAAGCTCCACTTATATTAGATTTAACAATGACTATCTGACCCAAATCATTAGGGTATATCGTCTTCAAATGGACCGTAGAGGCTACAACGTCCAATCTTACTAAGAATGATATCCCAAAAATGTCATTGTAGATAGTTTCATAAGGGATCATGAGGAAAAACACATTTATATATCTCATTTCTTCTAGTCTTTGAAGGAAATCAGTAGGTCCAATACCCCACACGAACGAGTTGAAGAATCATTAAACGCTAGAAGGTTCATGTCCTCACACAACTTAAGATCTTGCATGCGTAATCCTAACTCCATCGTCAATGAGGATCATTGACACAGAATGATTCTCATTGACACAGAATGATTTCCGCGGTAGGATTTCCATCCACCTTCTTGTAGTCCTGAAACCCTAACATCAATGTATCCTTGAGTCCTTTTTTATGTGCATAATCGATGTCATTATTTCTTTGTGGTAGAGGCTCTTTCTTGATAGGTAGTTTCTGGCCAATCAAGTCAATGATGAAAGGTCGAAGATGACCTAAAGTTAAAAGGATCTAAGGTGCTCTAACAAATAAGATCAAGAGTTGTTTTCTTTATCTTCACGTGATTGCTACTGTGTCCGTGACTTGAATCAGACTTATCTGATTGTGAACTTTGTATGGATCAGAAGTTGATTATAATAAATGAAATAAGTGTTACGCTGAAAAGTGGAAATGAACATTGAAATGATGAGGTAATACTTTATTGGAGAACAATTGTGCTTCTGTTGAGTTGCGGTGGGGAGAAGTTGAATGGTAAGGTTAATATTTCATCATTAAAGCTAGTAAAAAGCTAGTAAAAGAATGAGAAGCGGTGATTTAAAAGTGAGAATAAATGATATAATCATACTTCTTTTCTCCAATGGAATACCTTATATATGAAAGTTAGTTTAGGTGTTCAAATTCTAAATCAAATATGAGATTGAGCTCTCAGCCAACCCAAAACGTACATATTTTTTTATGAATAAGTTAATGAAATGAAGATGTAAGGGAACTTGGGATAAGAACAGTATCTAGTGATGTAATAAACTTCGAAATAAAAGTTGGAAGAAAATAATATATAGCCATAAAAACTGGATTTCATATTATATATAATAAATATAACAAATGAATTGAATGAATGAACAAATCAAAGAATATCTCTCATTGCCTAACAACTAAAACAAACTAAGTAGAGTATTTCTCTATACCAATGTTGAGCAAGCTGAGGTTTTAGGATCAACAATAGCAGGCAACAAGTACTTCCTTCCATTAACACCATTTGCATTGTAACTAGCACCACTTGTTTTGTCGACCAAAAGATGTCCAGCATAACCAGGATAAGCCCCTTTTGCATAAACACCAGTACAAGCCGAGGATGCTTCCAAAGGAGCTTCTTTTGGTCCTTGATAATATCCATTTCCAAAAGGGTTTGTTACAGTTCCAGCTAAAAGACTAGCCACGTTTATAATCATTCCATCGAGACCCACATCATTGTTTGGTGCAACCAATGGTGAACTTTGTGGGCCATAAATTGGTTGGTGAAATGGCCAAGCACACTGACCAGCACATTGAGTTTCAGAGTTTCCAACCCAAATGTAAGCGAATTTGTGTTGTTTCCCGTTCACTCGCGCACCGTAGGAAGAACCGTGTGTTCCACACCTACTCGAACAGAAACCATCAACTACCACATCGGCAGCTGTTAGAACGACATTGATGGCATTCTGTTGTTGTCCTTTTGATGCGAGTTTAATGATTTGGTTAGTTGTGAGAGATTTTCCTAAAGAGTAATTGTCGTCGAGAATTTGAGCACCGAGGGAGAGAGCTAGATTAAGAGATTTCTTGTTATTGGTGAGGTGGTAGTACTTCTCAGTTGATTTCCACCATGTGGCAACGGAGGGTTGTGATGTGGTTGTATGTTTGGGAAAAGAGAGGGAGGTTATGAAATCAGTGATGATGGCTCTTTGGGAAGGCTTGAATTTTCCATACCAAATGAGGTTTATAGAGATTTTACCAGTTAGGAGAGGACCTTTGTGGTATTGAAATTTAAGTAGTTGGTCTGATTCAGTGAGTTTTCTTGCTGAGATCAAATGAAGTAGTGAAATAGTGAGAAAAAGTGTGAAGATTAAACTTATGTTAAGAGAGGCCATTTGGGTTTTGTATTGAGAGATAGAAGAAAGTAAGTAAAAGGGATGTGTAGTGAGATGGTTGAAAGGTAAGATGAGATTGTAAATATATATAGTGGGAATGTATCAGAGAGGAAAGTGGAAAATAAAAGTAATTGGTGGAGGTAGAGTGGAGAGAGTATAGTTGAAGTCAAATAGTGTGGGAGTTTCCAGCTAGAATACGCGTTGATATTATATGATTCCAGTTACTAGTGTGAAGTTTTGCGTACCTTTAATAATAATAACCAAATTCACGTGTTTGTACAGCTAGCTGCAAGTAAGGATGAATAACAGCTCAGCACAGCAACGGGTCCATTAGAATTGAAGAGCGTCGCTTTTATTCCTCGGCAAATATTTGCTGAATCTGCTTCCAAAATTGGCGGCTCGAGATTCTATATTTTTATTTTAAAATCATTCTTTTTATGGACTTCTTAGACTTTGTAATTTTGTTTAGACTCTTTTCTCATGTTATTCTTATGGTTTGGATTGCTTAGTTCACCTTCTCGTTCAAATTAGATGATTATACTAGAGTTGTTAGAATCAAACCAATGATTTTATAAATTAAAATCCTTCCAACAAAGGTTCTAGAAGAGATTCCAGAAAAAACTAAGTATTGAGAATGACTCAAAAAACACATTATACGTGACATGATCTCGTCCTAATATCATAATACATTGACGCCGATCAAACTTTCAATTGATTATTTAGCAAGACCCATTTATATCATTCCACTTACGTCGGGCTTCCATTGCCAACCACTAAAGCTTTCCATGTAAAAGAAATTAGTATTAAGGAACCTTAAGATGTACTTTTTCTAGAAACATACATGATAATAACTGACAGGACCTTAGAGATAGTCAGATCTTATTACTAAATGTTTTATGACTCGTGTCCATTGAGATAGATGGGATGGGACAAACAAATGATTATTTGATCGTTAGAATGTTTGTAAGTATAAGCCCTCCTCTTGGTGTCAGAATTTAGGAGAAGTTCTCATCATATTTAATCACCAAATCACACTTCGCCTTTTGTGCATGAATATAAAAGGTCTGCTTGTCAGATTATTTGGTAGCTTAGTAGGAAGTGAACCCATGTTTCCACATTCTCACTCAGCATGATTGATAACTTATTTATTATGAGATATTTAAGCTTTTAATACTTGAAGTAATTAGCATAATTATTTTTAGTTAGGAGTATTTATTTATGTTTTTATGCATTTAATTTATTTAGTGATGAGCACACTAAGGACTATTTCATGTAGTTTTTATGTGTTTGTTGACGTGCGTCAATTGCTTTGGTGACAAGTTTTGTCACGCCGAAGATATTAGACAATACTTAGCGGGTTAAAGGAGAAGGATTAGTGTTAGAAGACAAAGTTCTGAAAAGATGCTTTGAATGGTGCCACAGATTGTCTAGTTAACACATGTTAGAACAAGATTTTGGTTTTGCATATAATCTCTAGTTTTGATGATAACAATACATTTTTTTTTTATGTAACAATTTTGTACTTTAATCCTTGTCTGAGTGTGCAGATATATAATATGATTAGATTTTGGAAAAACTCTCTAGAAACTTCATTTTCCGACACGACTAAAGAAATTGTTTATATCTCATCAGATGAAAAACCATAAGTTCTGATGAATGCTAAATGTTAAAGGAAAATCCATGCTTCTCAGATATAGACCTGCCCAGAACACCAGAGTCAAGATTCTGAAGACTTTCTCATATTCAAGCTTATAATGCTGAAAGAATCATTCTAAAGACAACTTGACTCTAAAAACTCTGATCAACGACATTCATCTATACATCTTCATCTCCCTATCAGAAGAACATCATCAGAAGATAAGTTCAAGGTTCAAAAAAAATGGTTGATTAAGTATCCATACAAATGGTACATTTCAAATATGGTATAAACAGATTTAGGACTCATTTTGTCAAGAAATAATTTTGAGGTTTTACTACTTTTATTTCCCAAAGACTTAACCATTGTGACAGCTAGTACTGATAAAGGACTCTTATACCCTTCAACGATAAACCTAAGGTGTTTTCTAACACTTACACGTTTTGTGTAATCTTTCAAGATTAGTGGATTAAGTCCTTTTTTAATGGAAATCACATTGACGGGTGAACTAAAATAAATTTGTTAATAGTGAACCAGGATAAAAGAAAAGTGTCATTTTGTTTTATATCTTGTTTGTGTGTGTTAGGTTATCTCACAAAAAAAATTGAAAACCCAATTCAAACTCTCATTTCTTGTGTTTTCTCTATATTCAATTGGTATCAGAGCTCTGACTTTGTTATTGATTTGTCAATCAAACACTTAACCATGTAGAGAGATCTAGTGTAAGAAAAACTATATGACTGCTGCTAATACAAACGAAAGAGATAGTTACAATGTTATGCATCCTGTCTTTGACGGAGAAAAGTTTAACTATTGGAAAGATAGAATAGAAAGTTTCTTTCTAGGCTGTGATGCAGATCTTTGGGATCTTGTTATAAATGGCTATGAAATACTTGTTACTGTGATTGGTATTCCCGTTCCCAAAAACAAAATGAATGATGAACAAAAGCATGATTTCAAAAATCACCACAAAGCCAGAATTATCCTTCTTGGTGTTATCTCTTACAATGAATATGAAAAATTACTAACAGAGATACAACAAAGGGTATTTCTTTGACTCGTTGAAAATGACGCATGAAGACAATACTCAAGTTAAGGAAACTAAGGCTCTAGACTTAATCCAAAAATATAAAGCCTTCAAGATGGAAGACAACGAAACTGTTGAGACTGTGTTCTTAAGATTTCAAACCTTGGTTACAGGACTCAAAGTTATGAACATAGGTTATACTACAACCAACCATGTTAAAAAGATTGTAAGAAGTCTTCCCAAGAAGTGTAGACCAATGGTTACTGCTCTAAAATTATCCAAGGATCAGAACAACATAAGACTTGAAGAGTTGGTTAGCTCACTCAGAAGTCATGAAATAGAGATAGATGAAAATGAGCCCTGGAAAAAGGGAAAATCTATTGCTTTAAGATCCATATCAAAAAGGAAACAATTCATAAAAGAACAAAGCCTTCCAAGATTAAGAAGAAGAAGAAATTCTGACGATGAAGATTCTGATGACGAAGATGAATTGTCTCTTCTCTCTAGAAGAATCAAACAACCCTGGAAGAAAAGACAAAACAACTTTCGAGGATCCAGAAACAAAGGAGATCATCCAAGTTCATCCTAAAAAAGAAGAACAATCAATAAAGTAACGTGTTATGAATGCAATGAGCCAGGACACTACAAAAACGTTTGTCCAAAGCTTAAGAAAGAAAGCTCCAAAAAAGAAAGCTTCAATAAAAAATGTGTCCAAAGGAAAGAAGAAAGCTCAAATGGAAATATGGGATAACTCTGACTCGGAAGCATCAAAATATGACTCTAAGTAGGATCACGCCAACATAGCACTCATGGCTACAACATCTGAAGGAAACAAAACTAAAATAGAGTTTGACATAGAAGAGGTATTGTTTGAAAGTTCTCATGCTGATCTAGGATTATGTTTATTTGAATCTCTGAAAAGGTATTAGAAACTTCACCAAAAATTCAAGCACCTGAAAAAGGATCTTGAATATGAAGTTGAAGAAGGTATTAAGCTAGACAAAGAAGTTTCTAAAACAAAAATATGAACGTTTTGTCTTAGAAATGTTTGAAAATTAAATAAACTCTTTCTAAAGCTCCTTCATCTTCTGAAACTATCTTATACAAGTATGATAAGGCTTTTCAGAAATTCCTGAACAATATTATATACTAAAGCAAAATGGCTTCTATGTTCTATGGTGTTATTCAAAACGGAAATATATGAATTGGTTATGTCCCTGATAATGATTAGCAGATTCCATTTCAAGAAAACAAACATAAATCTCCCTTTTCCTATCACTATACACCGTCACGGGCACAAAAATTCAATGTTGCACGAAAACCTAAGTTTATTAGAAACTATTGGAAAACTAATTCAAAAGTATCCAAAAGATTATGGGCACTAAAGGATAAAATAGTCTATGCAGTAAAGTTAAAACACCATTCATGGTACCTAGACTCTGACTGCTCTCGACACACGATGAGAATAAAGCATATGTTCCAAAGCCTGGAACTTAACGATGTTGGGTTCGTAGGTTTCAAATGAAATTAAAAAAAGAAGAATCAAAGGATTTTGAACAATTGGTAACAAATTTATTCCTTCTATATCTAAGGTACTTTATGTTTAGGGTGTAATTTGTAATTTTTTATCCACAAGTCAATTAAGTGATAAGGGTTATGACATTATCTTTAATCAATAAACATGTAGGGTTGTTAGTCAGAAAGATGGCACAATTCTCTTCACTGGAAAAAGGAAATATAACATTTACAAGATAAAGCTTTATGATCTTAAATATTAAGATGTAAAGTGTTTAATGTCTGTTAACAAAGAGCAGTGGGTGTGGCATAGACACTTGTGTCATATTAGCATGAGGAGAATTTATCAGTTAAATAAACTTGAGTTAGTCAGAGGCATGCCTAAGCTGAAGTTTACTTCAGATGCTCTCTGTGAAGCATGTCAGTAAGGCAGGTTTTCTGAAACATCTTTCAAAGCTAAAAATGTTAGATCCATCTCTAACCTTTGGAGCTTCTACACATTGAATTGTTTGTTCTTATGAAAACAACTTTAGTCAGTACTTGTTATCATAGATGATTACAGTCGTTGTATGTGGGTAACATTTCTAAGGAACAAGTATGAGTCTCATTCTATGTTTACTAGTTTTTGTTCTAAAGTGAAAACTGAGTTTGACTCTAAAATTGTTAAAGTTATAAGTGATCACGACGGCGAGTTTGAGAACAAATGGTTTGAAGAGTTATTTGACTATAATGGCATATCCCATGATTTCTCGTATCCTAGAACTCCACAACAGAATGAGGTTGTAGAAAGAAAGATAGACACTACAAGATATAACCAAAAGCATGATCAACGAAACTAATGTGGATAAGCACTTTTGGGAAGAAGTTATGAATACAACATGTTAAATTTAGAATAAGATCTCTATCAAACCCATTCCGGAGAAGACTCCTTATGAATTGCGTAAAGGAAGAAGACCACACATTTCGTATTTCCATCGTTTGGACACACTTGTTTTATTTTGAATACTAAAGAGAATCTTAACAAGTTTGACTATAAAGCACAAAAGTGTATTATGTTAGGATACTCATAACGCTCCAAGGCTATAAAGTATACAATACATAATCACGTATTGTTGAGGAATCAATCCATGTTAGATTTAATGATAAGCTTGACTTAGATATGTCAAATCTAGTTGACAACTTTGCATATCTAAAAATAACCCTTGCAGGTTCTGGGGATATAAAGCAAAATATTTTGAGAACAAAGATCTAAAGGATGATAATAATGATACATCAAAAGCATTTGATTTCCTAATTGTCCAGAAAAGGCAACGATATAGATAAATTGCCTTTGAAAAACTAATTCAAGAAGACAAAATTGAATATGTTAGAACAAGATCTACATTCAAACAATATGAGGAAGTGCTCTTAGGATTGGTGTCTCTAATAGAACCAACATCTTGTGAGGAAGCACTTCAGGACAATGAATGGATTTTGTAAATGCAAGAAGAGCTAAATCAATTATTCATAAATAATGTTTGGGATCTGGTTCCTAAGCCCAAGGGGTATACTACGAGAAAAAAGTGATTTACGATGGTTTTTTAGCATATTACGACGGTTCAAACATCCGTAAAATCTGTTTCGCGACAGTTTCTCAACCGTCGTAAAAGTGTATGTCGCGAAGCTATTTTACGACGGTTCAGAAAACTTTTGTGCCAACCGTCGTACATATTTGTGACAGTTCTAAACCGCCACCAAATTATAACTACGACAGTTCAAAACCTTTCAACTAGTTTTTTTAAGGTAAATTGCGGCAGTTCAAACCGCCGCAAATTGTGAATATTTTTATAAATAAAATTCTACCCATAATTTTTAGCATTATCATAAAACTAAATTCTTACTCTATTAATTTTATAAAAAATTCTTAATCTATTAATTTTTAACATATTCATTGGTAGAGATCAAATATCATTAGTGATTAAATTAGTAGGGATGTATCTAAAATAATTGTTTCGTTTTATCATGATGACAAATGTTAATTTGAAATCAATAAAAATAGAATAATAAATTTATTGATACATGACTATCATTATTTGTCTTTGACATTTTTTCATAAGGTAACATACTGCAATATATGAAACTTAATACATACGCTCACAAATATATTAATAATTTAAAAATAAAATATGTACAAGAGTTTTTTCAGAATTTAGAAACCAAATGGTGATAACACGTAAAAGACTATCCTACTTACAATAAGGATGTGATAAATCTCAAGTCTCAACCACATTAATAGACTAAACATGTACTTATTGTCCAAGAACAACAAAAAAATGAAAAATCAGAGCCAAGCCTTGCTCCAATGACCAAAGCCTTCGTGTTAAATAATTGTGCAAGGTAATAATTAGCTTATCCCCTCTGATGTCATTGGTCTTTTCCTCTGCAAACGAAACCACAACAACACAATTTAGCAATACAATTCATGTATAATTCAGACATTACACACCATAGGAACTTCGTATCTGAGAAAATCATAAAGATTGGAACCTCCAAAGTTATAATGACACATAATTCACCAAAAACTTGGTCAAGTGAGAAAACCATCAACATAATTTTCTTGATTGAAACTACAAGACCAAATTTCAAACTACATGGTCTAATTAGAAGCGATCATGAAATAATGCTTCAGGCATTATACAACAATCATACTCTAGACCACTAAAACAACTATATCAAAAGTAGAAAAAATAACACTTAAAAAACTCGGCTACATGAGTTCAAAAGCAGCATGGGCATGATATTAATGCCAACCAATCCTGCAAAAGGTAAAATCATGAATAGCACTTAGTGATAATATTCATAAGAAAAAAAACACAATTCTAATTAATCACCAGATATAAGCATCTCGACAACTCACACATGATCGGTCAACTTGGATATTTGGTGTGCTCCAATTCTATATCCAGCCTAGCAACTTCATCTGTAGTATATGAGAAGTTTCCTGATGGAAAGTAATCTCGGCTAACTTTTCAACTTGCACAGCAAGATCAACAACATCTTTTTTTGCAAGAACCATCTTAGATTGCGAGAGAACTTCTCTTCAACAGATTCTCTATATTTTTCTGAAAAAATGATTTGGCAACCTGAAGCTCGAATTCTAACTTTTTAGAATCAAAACATGCAAAAATATCAGCCTCTTTTCTGTTTTCAAAAGCATGTACACAAATAGTATAAATGAGTTGTATAAAAAATTTACAGCAGTTAGAAAGGAAAAAAAAGTTAACTAATTCAAATAGATTCCATGTTACTTCCAATAGCAAATTATACACCTAATGTAAGCATTCTCAATGATGAAAATAAGCTGGAGTTCCACTTGTAACCTTGGATCCAAGAAACTTGTGTTATTATATAAGTTGGTACCTATATTAAGATCATATAATTAAGATAAAATACTCAACATACAAACCATAATAGTGGAGCGTCAAACAATTAAAATCCAAGGATATGTTATCACTTTGTCATTGTCAAGGTTTACAACAATAGAAGCACATCCAGCAAATATCAAGATGTATGTGCCCACCACCTCAGCTACCAACTACATTCAACACAATATAAAAACCATTTAATTTTATCATTTTCATATGAATTTTTCAAATTCACATTAGGATCAAATTTATAAATAAAGTATCAAATAAAATTAACCATGCCATATATGTGTTAATTTTTCAATCAGAATCTCAACCATAAACTATAAATATAGTATCACATTTTGAAACTACAAGTTGATCTTACCAGCCCAAAATTGTAGTACACCACTAAGGAGAATATATATTATGATGTTGCAACAACTACAAAATCAATCACACATTAATGCACTTTTTCTTTTTACAATCAATTTTATTTTACTCTTGAGTTAATAGAATCATATTAATGGTAAAGAATTTGAATAGTATGCATAAATTCTCCATAAAGTATTCCTTCACGTATATAAATACATAATAAAAGCTTATTTATAATACAAACTAACAAGCTCATAAAAGACATTCCAACATAATAATAATCTACCATAAAAGTGAATTAAACTAAATTAAACTAGTAGAACAAACAAAAGTATGGAAATTAACATTGTATAAGAGAATATAAGTCATTTAACTTCTCTTTTAAGAGAGTATAACCCATTTAACATTGTGTATTATTTTTATAGTTTCTTCCTTCTTGGGTTACTACAGTTGGAACTATAAAAGCTCTATCTATATATTATTGTCCCAATATAGTTAGAACAACGGCATAACAAACTTGTTAACATTTCAAACAAAACTTAATAACAACTAGAGTACAAGTTTACATCCCCTATTCTCTAGACTCAAATCATATACAAATTATTTCAAAGTGGACCCAATTCCAACTTCCAAGTTATTTCTTTGTTGATGCAATTTTCTTATACATGACTCAAACATAAGCAACAACAACATCATAACATTCTAAGCTAACTAAGCAACATAAGCAATAACAACAACATAACATCATAACCAAACATAAGCACTACCATGGTACATATATAACCTTTTTATTCGAAATCACCAATTTTTAGAGAAATTTAGCAGCTTTTAACAAGCTTGTGTAATTGTTTTTAGGTGACAACAAAAGATGAATTAGTAAGAACCTTCTAAAATTGTAAGAACCTAAATCAATTTCTTACAAAGAAAACATAGTTAACTAAAAAACATTGTTGTAATGTAATTAAAAATACAACAAAACAAAACAACAAAGTCAAAATCATAATCTTAATCACCCGTTAAGTTGATAAGTGTTAATTTGTGTTAATATGTAGTATAGTTTTTGGCACTTTTCAAGAGCTTATTTGGATTTCTAATGCTTTTTCCCGGTTTTTCCGGTTAATTTCCTTAGTTTAGTTTATTTACTTCAATAGTATAGTTTATTTAACTGTTGTTTTTATATTTTTAGGTTTCACCATTAGAATGAAGAAAGCAAATCATGGCGACTCTATTTTTGAAGATTTTGAAGAAAATGAAGTTTTGGAGCTCGCTACAGGCTCGCTAAGCGAGATCCTGACGAAAGATTCGGGGAGTTTCTTGCTAAGTGAGCAAAGGCGGTTTAGCAATTAATGAATGCTCGCTTAGCGAGCCTTGCGTTTTTCAGCTTCTATTAAAGGGTTTCATCATTTATTTTTTGTGGATCCTAACATATTTCTTAGAGAAAAAGCCCTAGAACTCAGGTTTTCACTTGTTTTCGAAGAATCGACGCATCAATAGTCGGGAGATCGTCATTGATGCTTGGTCTTATTCATCTCTTTCTTATAATGGAAGTTTCCATGGTTATGGATAGTTAAACTCTTAATATGACAAGGTTAGAAGGTAGATAGGTCTTATATTTGTATGTATAGTCCTTGATCATTGTGTATGAACTCTTGATGATAAATGTATGGTGGAAAACTTTGTGTTTATGAAATATAATTTGTGTTGCTTCATAATTGAGAAATGTGTTCAACACTTGACCTAGGTTTTTCATCCATCAAAGAACATAGGCTAGAGATAGTTATGAGACTTGATGTTCACCTTTTATTGATCCTTAATGTTGCCATTTTGATAGATTGAGTGAGAGATCATTAATAGATCAAAATGGTAAAACTCACAATTTGTGTTAGAAATAAACATCTTGAGAGGATTTTGTGATTGTATTTATCGTTTTAACGAGTTCATCCGCTTGATCGGAACTATCCGTGCAAATGGGCTTATCGAACCCTAACCTTGACATGTGCTTTTTATAAACTCTTACCAACCGATATTTTTAGCTTGTAGTTTTTAATTCTAATGCAAAGTAAACGTTCTGTAGAAAAAACCAAAATCCCCATATTACAATTTAATCTTAAACTAGCGCAACTTTAGAAAGGCGGTGATATCATAAATCTTTGTGGATCGATAACAAAAACCCAACTCTATTTGTACTTTAACAAATTAGTGTCGTTGTCGGGGATTGTTATTTGATACTACAAGCGTTGCAATAGTTGCTAAGTTTTAGACTTGTTTATTCTTTTTCTTGAACTTGTTAATTTGTTTGGTTAGTGTTTGCAACTTCTGTTTATGCAAGTAAAGCTTTCTACGAACCCACTTCTTTTTTATCATGAGATTGAGAGAACCGCAAGGAAGTTGAATAGAAAGACAAGAAGAAGGAGGAAACTATCTAAAGAAAGACGAGAACAAGGACAAGGATCAACTTCTACTTCAACACCACTCACTCCACAGTTGACACCAACCATGGTGGATCCACCTCCACCTCCACCTTCGACACCATGTGTAAATAGCCCTCGTAAGACGACTCAGTTTGCCAACAACGCCCACAATGGTCGGTAAGCTGAGATATAGACAGGCACTCTGAATTTATTGTACGGGAGTCCATTCACGGGAATGGACCATGAAGATCCCTTCTCTTTTCTCACAAAATTCTATGAGATAGCGTTGGCGGCCGGAGTTGATCAAAATCAAGAGTTAGCTTTGTTCCGAAGAATTTTCCTCATGCTTTACTTGGAAAAGCAAAGGATTGATACCTCGATCAAAGTCCCGCGGTGATGACCGATTGGAATATTCTAGAAGAGAAGTTCATTTAGAGATTCTTCTTGCACAACTGTTTTATGGAATCAAAAACTGCAATTTCCATGTTTTCTCAAGGTGCAAATGAGTCCTTAAATTAAGAATGGGAGAGATTCAAATTCATGATACGAAAGTGCAAAGGCCACGGGTTCGATGAATTGACGCAAATCCATATTTTTCGAAATGGCCTCCAACCAAATTGTAAAACCTTGTTGGATGCTACTTCGGGTGGAGCTTTGTTGTCAAAAAGTGCGGAAGAAGCGACATATATCATCAATCGTATGGCTCTCAATGATTTGCAAAGTCAAAATCGTGGAAATTCTTTGAAGAAACCCGGAGTTCTTGAGCTAGGAACTAATGATGCAATACTTTCACAAAACAAACTTCTATCACACCAAGTGGAGCTCTTGACACAACAAATGTCAAAGTTCCCCAACAATTAAAGGAGTTGCATGAGCATCCGGGCAAGAACATGCAAGTCGCAAGTTATGAGTTATGCAAAGGTGATCATGATACCGGATATTGTCCACCACCGGGAACCGAATAAGTCAATTACATGCACAACAATCAAGGGTACCAATGGAAAAAAACAACAACCTTATCAACAACAACATCCTTACCAATAACAACCTTCTCAACAACACCATTACCAAAATCAACAACATCAAGGATATCAACCAATAAGCAATTACCAAAATAACCAAGGTTATGTTGGTAGTTCATCTAATTGGAAAAATCCTTATGTTGCCCCACCGCCTCCGGTTGCACTTTCTAAATTGGAAAACACTTTGAATCAATTCATTCAAATGTCTATGGCCAATCAAAAGTATAATGATGCGGCGATAAAAAATCTTGAAAATCAAGTTGGCCAACTTGCGAAACAAATTGCAGAGAACCAATCGGGACCTTCTTTTTCCGCTAACACTCAAGTTAATCCTAATGAGCATTGCAAAGATATTGTTACTAGGAGTGGGAAGGATATGGCTCAACCTAAAGAGAAGAAAGTGGTGGAAGAAAATATTGATGGTGTAGTCGAAGAAGTTAGTGATGAGGAGGAAGTTGAAAAGAAGAAAAAAATTGAGGAAATAGTTGAAAAGAACCTTGATGATTTGGTTGTAGTTGAAAATACAAAAGTGGAGGATGAGAAGAAAAAAGAAACAAATAGGAGAGTGAGGAAGGGAAAAGAAGTGATGAACCAAATTCCAACAAACATGCCATATCCTCATGTGCCATCAAAGAAAGACAATGAAAGGAAATACACTCGGTTTATGGATATTTTCAAACAACTTCAAATCAACTTACCATTTTTCAAGGTTCTTGAGAAAATTCCTAAATATGCTAAATTCTTGAAGGACATTCTCTCAAAAAGATGAAAGTATATGGAACCGGAGACGGTTATTCTTGCGGAAAAATGTAGTGCTATCATTCAACGCACTCTTCCAAAGAAGGAAGCCGATCCGAGACATGTTACTTTACCGGTCACCATTGGAAACATGTTTGTAGGAAATTGTCTTATTGATTTGGTTACAAGCATAAACCTTATCCCTCTCTCTATTATAAAAAGGCTTGATAACATTGATATCAAAGGTATAAGAATGACTTTGCAACTCACTGACAAATCTACCATTCACCCAATTGGAGTGGCAAGAGATGTTTTGGTAAAAGTTGACAAGTTCTTCTTTTAGGTGGATTTCATTGTTATTGACATGAAAGAAGATGATGACGCTCCTTTAATTATTGGTCGCCCTTTCATGAAGACGGCCCGAATGATGATTGATGTCGATGATGGTCTCATGAAAGTGAGGGTGATAAATGAGGAGGTCACTTTTAATTTGTTTGAAGCAATGAAACATTTAAAGGAAAGACATGATAGTTTCCGCATTGATGCATCATATATGGCTATTATGGAAGTTGCAAAGCATATTCATGTGGAAACTCCACTTGCGCTAGCACTAGGTGAAGAAATTGACACACTCACTAGTGACGAAGAAAAAGAGCTTGAAGAATATTTGAAAGAGTTAGAGGTATTAAAAGAATTATAACCATGGGAAGTTGAGGTGGAAGAATTAAAGAAAGAAAAAATTGATGATAAAGTTGAATTGGAACTTAAATTGTGCATTTTTGAATGATAGTGGAAGACAAACCGATGATCATAAGCAATACATTGTCTTCTGATGAGGAGTTCTGTTTGGTTAATGTGGACGTAACTAAATCTGAAATTGAAATCCGGGAAGAATTTCCGGATGAAAAATTGTTTATGGTCCAAGTTAGGCCTTGGTTTGCCGACTTTGCTAACTACAAAGCAACGGGTTGGATTCCTGAAGACCTAACTTGGAATAAAAAACTGAAGTTCTTGTCGGATGCACAATACTATGTGTGGGATGAACCATATCTTTTTAAAATTTATGGAGACAATTTGTTACGAAGGTGTGTAACTAGCGATGAGGCTAATAGTATTCTTTGGAATTGTCATAACTCACCATATAGAGGTCATTTTAACGGATCTAGGACGGCCACTAAAATCTTTCAATCGGGATTTTATTGGCCTACTATTTTCAAGGATGCCAACCTCCATGCGAGGAGTTGTGACATTTTCCAAAGAATGGGTGGAATAGGTAAGCGTGATGAAATGCCCCTCCAAAATATTCAGGAGGTTGAAATCTTTGATTGTTGGGGCATTGATTTCGTTGGACCATTTCCACCATCTTTCACTAATTAGTATATTTTGGTTGTTGTGGATTATGTTTCTAAATGGGTGGAAGTTATTGATTCACCGAGGGCGGATGGAAAAACGATGATTAAATTTCTGAAGAAAAATATTTTTGCCCGTTTTGGAACCCCTCGAGTGTTGATTAGTGATGGTGGGTCGCACTTATGTAATGCAGTGCTTGAAAGTGTTTTGAAACATTATGGTGTGTCACATAAAGTTGTGACTCCCTACAATCCCTAATCAAATGGGCAAGCTGAGGTGTCTAATAGGGAAGTGAAGAAAATTTTAGAAAAAACTGTTTCAGGGTCAAGGAAGGACTGGTCGCAAAAGTTGGACGAAGCTTTGTGGGCATATCGCACAACATACAAAGCTCAAATCGACTTAACTCCATTCCAAATGGTTTATGGCAAGACATGACAATTCCCGGTTGAAATGGAGCACAAGGCTTTATGGGCTTTAAAATTGTTAAATTTTGATCCAAACATGGTCGGAACAAAAAGAAAAGTGCAGCTTAGTGAGCTTGAGGAAATGAGGAATGTAGCTTATCATTCAAGTTGGTTATACAAAGAGAAAGTGAAAATGTATCATGACAAGAAAATAAAACTCAAAGAGTTCAAAGCGGGACAACTTGTTTTGCTTTTCAACTCCCGATTGAAGCTTTTTCTAGGAAAGTTAAGGAGTAAATGGTCTGGACTGTTTCGGGTAAAAGAAGTCAAAGAATACGAAGTTGTGGTGATCGAGGTCCTTGAAAAGAAAGATAGTTGATTGGTAAATGGCCAATGTCTAAAAATATACCTTGGAGGTAGTTTCGATCGAGAGAACCATTATGTTGCCCTATATGATCGTTGATTATTATGGACTGTCGAGCTTATCCGACGTTAAACAAGCGCTCGTTGGGAGGCACCCCAATTTTGTAAGTTTTACTATTTTTTTATGTTAAACTTATGTTGTATGAGTTTTTTTAAGCTGAAAATGTGTTTTTTCTTCTGCTGGAAGTGTTTCTCGTTATGCGAGCTACCCTGCTTGCTAAGCGGGTTTTCCAAAATTTAAAAAAAAATGGTTTCAGAACTGGGCCCATCTTGTAAGACCCAACCTAGTTCGTGTGTTATAAAGGTGTGAAAGAGCTAGGGTTGCCTCGTTCCTCCTTTTTCACAAAATCTTCAAAGGAAAACCCCTCTCTTGCTCTCATCTCCTTCATGAATTCAAGTTCACCTTCCATTTTCATCTTTCTTAGCTTCAAATCATTCAAGTCATCATTGTAAATTTTACTTTCAACATTATTTTTCCAATTTTCGTAAAACCCATTTTTGGGAATTTTTGAAGTTCTTCATGAGATTTCTTGGGCTCCTGCTTTGTTAATGCTTCTTCAATCTCGTTTTGTTAAGTTTTTATAGAAAACCTAATTACATGTGGTTTATGTTAGGAGAAAATGAAGCATTAGGGCATGAATTTTTCAGAAATTTCATGAGTGTTGATTAATTTGTGCTAATGTCTGTGAAGTTCCTCTGTTTTGGTGGATAATAGATGGTAGTTAGGTATTTTAGTATTGATGGATTGCCCATAGTCTGTTTGGGAGTTTTTCTGCAATTTTGCAGAGCTCGCTAAGCGAGACCTGGGAATTATAGAAAAATTCCCCCTTTTTTTTACTAATTTGAGGGCATGGGGCTCTTACTATGGTTTTATTAGGAATTTTAAAATTTTTGTAGCTTGTTTTCGGTATTTAATATTACCGGTTTGCTTGTGTTTTTGTTTGTTTTTATTGTTGTTTTTCAAATGTCAGGCAGATCGAAAAAAGGAAAATTTTCATAATCTATTGCCCCATCTTCTTCGAGGGGTCGTTCATCCTATGACGGGCAAAGGTTTCTGACTGCGACATACCATGCGCGTTACCTGTTGTTGGAAAACAAGGCGGTGTGGCATACCGGATTGTAAGATTGAACCCTATTGGGCATTACTATTTTGTTGGAGCACAGTTGGAGAATAACGACTTTGTTGTCCTTTGTGAGCCCCACCCTGAGTTCCATTTGGAAGTTGTTAGGGAGTTCTTTGTGAACACCCTTCCAACTGGTCCTGAGGAAGAACCTTTTACTTACAAAACCTAGGTGAGGGGTAAGGTGATTGAATTTTCTAGGGATAACATAAGTCGCTATTTGAAAAGTAATATGGAGTTGGATGACAATGGACTTTGTGATTTCGGAAGGATGAGGGCTAGGAGGAACTGGAATATGGTGGAGATTAAGAGGGTTATTTGTGAGAGGGATCGTACTTACAAGGTGGGCTCCACAGGAGAACCTCTACGCTTCAAGAGAGGAGCTCTGAAGAGCAACACTCAGATTTACATGTCGGTTGTCTTGCACAACCTGATTATTAGGAGCCACACATTTGACATCACTATTGAGGTGGCTACCCTCTTGTATTGCATCATGGACAGGAAGACGGTAGACCTTGCACATGTGATCTCGTTTGAGTTCTGTAGGATTGCGACGAGTGGTACTGTTTATAGTTAAGGGCATCCTGCAGACTTACTCACCCGGGTTTGGTTATAGCTTTATACAAGGTTGTTGGCATCATACTTCCCTCTCTTGGGAATGTGAATCTAGCTATGTTAGAGATGAGTTTGTTGTCAGGTTTTTTGAGCCTCCTGTTATTTCTCCTCTTGTGGCTTCTGCTCCTCCTGGAGGTCTCCCTTTTGGTCGGGAAGTTATTTGGATCCTAGCTCAGTAGCTAACTGGGCTATGCATGAGTTGCACCGACGTGCTCTCACTTTTATGTATGAGTTGATGTTACAGTTGTAGGTCCTGGTGAGGAAAATGCAGATGAGGATGTTGATAATGTTGGTGCTGATGATATTGTTGATGATGATGACAGTCTTAGTTCCTTTGATTGACTTCGAGACAGTTTGATCATCCTTCTTTTTTATCTTTTGTTTTTGTTTTGTTAGAATGTTTTTAGGATGCTAATGTAGTTTTGGATTTTGTTAGTGAACATCCTTTTGGGTGTGCTTTTTGTACTTTTATTTTGGAATTGTAGTCACCATCCAGGCGGATGGTGCAATTTTGTACTCTTGAAACTTATCTTAGTTAACATCCGGGTGGATACTTTTTACTTATTTGTGGGATGCAAATATTTTTGGTTTGTTCTTGAATTTAAGGTGATTATCATGGTGAAACAAGTTATTTTTCTGTGATCTTAAGCAATTGTGCTTCACCTCTCTTTGGTGGTGATGATAAAATTTTGAAAGTTTGCACGAAAAAGGTACTTTGTTCGTGCTTTGTAGAATATAACATGTGTATGAACTTCTTAATTTCCACAAATTTCAAGCTTTATTCATATTGCATAAGTTTTCAAATGAGAATCATTTAGGACAAACCACAAAGTGAGTGATCTCCATTGTTCACAAATTTTAGTGTTTTTGTAATTGTTGCGAACTCGTGCGATTCATGCTTGTATCTTGCATTCTTTGGTAAATTTTGGAAAAATTGAAATGATTTAGGCATTGTTTGTTAATTGAGAAAAACCATCTAATTCTTTAGGCTTTAGGTTACCCGATGAGTAGTGTGAGCATTTGCTAACCAATTTTGAGCCTTCACAAAACTAGAATGAATCATATAGCAAAAGTCAGCAAAATGTCGGGATACCATTCTTTGGTGATCCTTGTTGTGAAAAAGAAAAGAAAAACCATTTTGATTCATTCTAGTTTGAATATTTTGTATATACTTTACCCCTTTGTTTGAACATACTTTCTTGAAGAACATTGTAATTTTATTATGGTATGATTTAAAGTTGGAGAGAGTAGTTGGTGTGAAAAACAATTGATGGAAATGGCGCCTCTTGTGAACATAGAAAAGAAAAATGAAAATGAGATTTGTTAATAGCATTGAACTCTAAGTTAGAGTTGCTTGAAGATGACAAGATCATTTGAAAAAGAAAAAAAATATTGAGAGGGGGCACCATAAAAAGAAGAAAAAAGAGGAAAGAATGAGATTGGGAAAAATGTGTAATATTTTGGTTGATTTAGTTTGGCATGTTCTTCATTTTTCAAAAACTTTTGAATACCACTTTGAATCATTGTCCTTTATATATATATATATATATATATATATATATATATATATATATATATATATATATATATATATATATATATATCCCTTTCTTGTTAACCCTTGCCCCATTACAATATTGAGAAGTCCTTATGAGATCTTTGTTTCCTATATTTTTCCTCTTGATTTAATTTGATACTTGCATGAATGGTTCCGAATGCTAGCACAATTACATATGAGAGTGATTTGTCCCTTGTAGATATTGAGCATGACTTATTTAAGTGATTAGGTGATTCTTATTTGAACATTTTATTTCTTATGTTGTTGCTTGTCATTTGTGTTTAGAAGTTAGTTCATGATTATGTTGTGATTCTATGTGAAGCCGAAAATTACTTGTAAGCGTAAACTTTTGGTTTGAACCATCAATTTGGGTGTGTAATCTTTATTTGGTTGTGTTTGTTTCTTTTTGAAAGAAAGACAATGAAAGGAAATACACTCGGTTTATGGATATTTTCAAACAACTTCAAATCAACTTACCATTTTTCGAGGTTCTTGAGAAAATTCCTAAATATGCTAAATTCTTGAAGGACATTCTCTCAAAAAGACAAAAGTATACGGAACCGGAGACGGTTATTCTTGCGGAAAATTGTAGTGCTATCATTCAATGCACTCTTCCAAAGAAGGAAGTCGATCCGAGACCTGTTACTTTACCGGTCACCATTGGAAACATGTTTGTAGGAAATTGTCTTATTGATTTGGTTTCAAGCATAAACCTTATCCCTCTCTCTATTATAAAAAGGCTTGATAACATTGATATCAAAGGTATAAGAATGACTTTGCAACTCGCTGACAAATCTACCATTCACCCAATTGGAGTGGCAAGAGATGTTTTGGTAAAAGTTGACAAGTTCTTCTTTCAGGTGGATTTCATTGTTATTGACATGGAAGAAGATGATGACGCTCCTTTAATTATTGGTTGCCCTTTCATGAAGACGGCCCGAATGATGATTGATGTCGATGATGGTCTCATGAAATTGAGGGTGATAAATGAGGAGGTCACTTTTAATTTGTTTGAAGCAATGAAACATTTAAAGGAAAGACATGATAGTTTCCGCATTGATGCATCTGATATGGCTATTATGGAAGTTGAAAGCATATTCATGTGGAAACTCCACTTGCGCTAGCACTAGATGAAGAAATTGACACACTCACTAGTGACGAAGAAAAAGAGCTTGAAGAATATTTGAAAGAGTTAGAGGTATTAAAAGAATTATAACCATGGGAAGTTGAGGTGGAAGAATTAAAGAAAGAAAAAATTGATGATAAAGTTGAATTGGAACTTAAAGTATGCATTTTTGGATGATAGTGGAAGACAAACCGATGATCATAAGCAATACATTGTCTTCTGATGAGGAGTTCTGTTTGGTTAATGTGGACGTAACTAAATCTGAAATTGAAATCCGGGAAGAATTTCCGGATGAAAAATTGTTTATGGTCCAAGTTATGCCTTGGTTTGCCGACTTTGCTAACTACAAAGCAACGGGTTGGATTCCTGAAGACCTAAATTGGAATAAAAAACTGAAGTTCTTGTCGGATGCACAATACTATGTGTAGGATGAACCATATCTTTTTAAAATTTATGGAGACAATTTGTTACGAAGGTGTGTAACTAGCGATGAGGCTAATAGTATTCTTTGGAATTGTCATAACTCACCATATAGAGGTCATTTTAACGGATCTAGGACGGCCACCAAAATCTTTCAATCGGGATTTTATTGGCCTACTATTTTCAAGGATGCCAACCTCCATGCGAGGAGTTGTGACATTTTCCAAAGAATGGGTGGAATAGGTAAGCGTGATGAAATGCCCCTCCAAAATATTCAGGAGGTTGAAATCTTTGATTGTTGGGGCATTGATTTCGTTGGACCATTTCCACCATCTTTCACTAATTAGTATATTTTGGTTGTTGTGGATTATGTTTCTAAATGGGTGGAAGTTATTGATTCACCGAGGGCGGATGGAAAAACGATGATTAAATTTCTGAAGAAAAATATTTTTGCCCGTTTTGGAACCCCTCGAGTGTTGATTAGTGATGGTGGGTCGCACTTATGTAATGCAGTGCTTGAAAGTGTTTTGAAACATTATGGTGTGTCACATAAAGTTGTGACTCCCTACAATCCCTAATCAAATGGGCAAGCTGAGGTGTCTAATAGGGAAGTGAAGAAAATTTTAGAAAAAACTGTTTCAGGGTCAAGGAAGGACTGGTCGCAAAAGTTGGACGAAGCTTTGTGGGCATATCGCACAACATACAAAGCTCAAATCGACTTAACTCCATTCCAAATGGTTTATGGCAAGACATGACAATTCCCGGTTGAAATGGAGCACAAGGCTTTATGGGCTTTAAAATTGTTAAATTTTGATCCAAACATGGTCGGAACAAAAAGAAAAGTGCAGCTTAGTGAGCTTGAGGAAATGAGGAATGTAGCTTATCATTCAAGTTGGTTATACAAAGAGAAAGTGAAAATGTATCATGACAAGAAAATAAAACTCAAAGAGTTCAAAGCGGGACAACTTGTTTTGCTTTTCAACTCCCGATTGAAGCTTTTTCTAGGAAAGTTAAGGAGTAAACGGTCTGGACTGTTTCGGGTAAAAGAAGTCAAAGAATACGAAGTTGTGGTGATATAGGTCCTTGAAAAGAAAGATAGTTGATTGGTAAGTGGCCAATGTCTAAAAATATACCTTGGAGGTAGTTTTGATCGAGAGAACCATTATGTTGCCCTATATGATCGTTGATTATTATGGACTGTCGAGCTTATCCGACGTTAAACAAGCGCTCGTTGGGAGGCACCCCAATTTTGTAAGTTTTACTATTTTTTTTATGTTAAATATGTGTTGTATGAGTTTTTTTAAGCTGAAAATGTGTTTTTTCTTCTGCTGGAAGTGTGTTAGTGTTACAGAGCTCGCTAAGCGAGCCTCTACTCACTAAGAGAAAAGAGTCAGGGAGTTTCTCGTTATGCGAGCTACCCTTCTTGCTAAGCGGGTTTTCTAAAATTTAAAAAAAATGGTTTCAGAACTGGGCCCATCTTGTAAGACCCAACCCAGTTCGTGGGTTATAAAGGTGTGAAAGAGCTAGGGTTGCCTCGTTCCTCCTTTTTCACAAAATCTTCAAAGGAAAACCCCTCTCTTGCTCTCATCTCCTTCATGAATTCAAGTTCACCTTCCATTTTCATCTTTCTTAGCTTCAAATCATTCAAGTCATCATTGTAAGTTTTACTTTCAACATTATTTTTCCAATTTTCGTAAAACCCATTTTTGGGAATTTTTGAAGTTCTTCATGAGATTTCTTGGGTTCCTGCTTTGTTAATGCTTCTTCAATCTCGTTTTGTTAAGTTTTTGTAGAAAACCTAATTGCATGTGGTTTAGGTTAGGAGAAAATGAAGCATTAGGGCATGGATTTTTTAGAAATTTCATGAGTGTAGATTAATTTGTGTTAATGTCTGTGAAGTTCCTCTGTTTTGGTGGATAATAGATGGTAGTTAGGTAATTATTATTGATGGATTGCCCATGGTCTGTTTGGGAGTTTTTCTGCAATTTTGCAGAGCTCGCTAAGCGAGAACTGGGAATTGTAGAAAAATCCCCCCTTTTTTTTACTAATTTGAGGGCATGGGGCTCTTACTATGGTTTTATTAGGAATTTTAAAAAAAATTTAGCTTGTTTTCGGTATCTAATATTACCATTTTGCTTGTGTTTTTGTTTGTTTTTATTGTTGTTTTTCAGATGTCAGGCAGATCGAAAAAAGGAAAATTTTCATCATCTATTGCCCCATCTTCTTCGAGGGGTCGTTCATCCTATGACAGGCAAAGGTTTTTGACTACGACATACCATGCGCGTTACCTGTTGTTGGAAAACAAGGCGGTGTGGCCAGACCGGATTGTAAGATTGAACCCTATTGGGAATTACTATTTTGTTGGAGCACAGTTGGAGAATAACGACTTTGTTGTCCTTTGTGAGCCCCACCCTGAGTTCCATTTGGAAGTTGTTAGGGAGTTCTTTGTGAACACCCTTCCAACTGGTCCTGAGGAAGAACCTTTTGCTTACAAAACCTAGGTGAGGGGTAAGGGGATTGATTTTTCTGGGGATAACATAAGTCGCTATTTGAAAAGTAATGTGGAGTTGGATGACAATGGACTTTGTGATTTCGGAAGGATGAGGGCTAGGAGGAACTGGAATATGGTGGAGATTAAGAGGGTTATTTGTGAGAGGGATCGTACTTACAAGGTGGGCTCCACGGGAGAACCTCTACGCTTCAAAAGAGGAGCTCTGAAGAGCAACACTCAGATTTACATGTCGGTTGTCTTGCACAACCTGATTTTAGGAGCCACACATTTGACATCACTATTGAGGTGACTGCCCTCTTGTATTGCATCATGGACGGGAAGATGGTAGACCTTGCACATGTGATCTCGTTTGAGTTCTATAGGATTGCGACGAGTGGTACTGTTTATGGTTCAAGAGCATCCTGCAGACTTACTCACCCGGGTTTGGTTATAGCTTTATACAAGGTTGTTGGCATCATACTTCCCTCTCTTGGGAATGTGAAGCTAGCTATGTTGGAGATGCGTTTGTTGTCAGGTTTTGTGAGCCTCCTGTTATTTCTCCTCTTGTGGCTTATGCTCCTCCTGGAGGTCTCCCTGTTGGTCGGGAAGTGATATGGATCCTAGCTCAGTAGCTAACTGGGCTATGCATGAGTTGCACCGACGTGCTCTCACTTTTATGTATGAGTTGATGTTACAGTTGTAGGTCCTGGTGAGGACAATGCAGATGAGGATGTTGATAATGTTGGTGCTGATGATATTGTTAATGATGATGACAGTCTTAGTTCCTTTGATTGACTTCGAGACAGTTTGATCATCCTTCTTTTTTATCTTTTGTTTTTGTTTTGTTAGAATGCTTTTAGGATGCTAATGTAGTTTTGGATTTTGTTAGTGAACATCCTTTTGGGTGTGCTTTTTGTACTTTTATTTTGGAATTGTAGTCACCATCCAGGCGGATGGTGCAATTTTGTACTCTTGAAACTTATCTTAGTTAACATCCGGGTGGATACTTTTTACTTATTTGTGGGATGCAAATATTTTTGGTTTGTTCTTGAATTTAAGGTGATTATCATGGTGAAACAAGTTATTTTTCTGTGATCTTAAGCAATTGTGCTTCACCTCTCTTTGGTGGTGATGATAAAATTTTGAAAGTTTTCACGAAAAAGGTACTTTGTTCGTGCTTTGTAGAATATAACATGTGTATGAACTTCTTAATTTCCACAAATTTCAAGCTTTATTCATATTGCATAAGTTTTCAAATGAGAATCATTTAGGACAAACTACAAAGTGAGTGACCTCCATTGTTCACAAATTTTAGTGTTTTTGTAATTGTTGCGAACTCGTGCGATTCATGCTTGTATCTTGCATTCTTTGGTAAATTTTGGAAAAATTGAAATGATTTAGGCATTGTTTGTTAATTGAGAAAAACCATCTAATTCTTTAGGCTTTAGGTTACCCGATGAGTAGTGTGAGCATTTATAACCAATTTTGAGCCTTCACAAAACTAGAATGAATCATATAGCAAAAGTCAGCAAAATGTCGGGATACCATTCTTTGGTGATCCTTGTTGTGAAAAAGAAAAGAAAAACCATTTTGATTCATTCTAGTTTGAATATTTTGTATATACTTTACCCCTTTGTTTGAACATACTTTCTTGAAGAACATTGTAATTTTATTATGGTATGATTTAAAGTTGGAGAGAGTAGTTGGTGTGAAAAACAATTGATGGAAATGGCGCCTCTTGTGAACATAGAAAAGAAAAATGAAAATGAGATTTGTTAATAGCATTGAACTCTAAGTTAGAGTTGCTTGAAGATGACAAGATCATTTGAAAAAGAAAAAAAATATTGAGAGGGGGCACCATAAAAAGAAGAAAAAAGAGGAAAGATTGAGATTGGGAAAAATGTGTAATATTTTGGTTGATTTAGTTTGGCATGTTCTTCATTTTTCAAAAACTTTTGAATACCACTTTGAATCATTGACCTTATATATATATATATATATATATATATATATATATATATATATATATATATATATATATATATATATCCCTTTCTTGTTAACCCTTGCCCTATTACAATATTGAGAAGTCCTTATGAGATCTTTGTTTCCTATATTTTTCCTCTTGATTTAATTTGATACTTGCATGAATGGTTCCGAATGCTAGCACAATTACATATGAGAGTGATTTGTCCCTTGTAGATATTGAGCATGACTTATTTAAGTGATTAGGTGATTCTTATTTGAACATTTTATTTCTTATGTTGTTGCTTGTCATTTGTGTTTAGAAGTTAGTTCATGATTATGTTGTGATTCTATGTGAAGCCGAAAATTACTTGTAAGCGTAAACTTTTGGTTTGAACCATCAATTTGGGTGTGTAATCTTTATTTGGTTGTGTTTGTTTCTTTTTGAAAGAAAGACAATGAAAGGAAATACACTCGGTTTATGGATATTTTCAAACAACTTCAAATCAACTTACCATTTTTCGAGGTTCTTGAGAAAATTCCTAAATATGCTAAATTCTTGAAGGACATTCTCTCAAAAAGACAAAAGTATACGGAACCGGAGACGGTTATTCTTGCGGAAAATTGTAGTGCTATCATTCAATGCACTCTTCCAAAGAAGGAAGTCGATCCGAGACCTGTTACTTTACCGGTCACCATTGGAAACATGTTTGTAGGAAATTGTCTTATTGATTTGGTTTCAAGCATAAACCTTATCCCTCTCTCTATTATAAAAAGGCTTGATAACATTGATATCAAAGGTATAAGAATGACTTTGCAACTCGCTGACAAATCTACCATTCACCCAATTGGAGTGGCAAGAGATGTTTTGGTAAAAGTTGACAAGTTCTTCTTTCAGGTGGATTTCATTGTTATTGACATGGAAGAAGATGATGACGCTCCTTTAATTATTGGTTGCCCTTTCATGAAGACGGCCCGAATGATGATTGATGTCGATGATGGTCTCATGAAATTGAGGGTGATAAATGAGGAGGTCACTTTTAATTTGTTTGAAGCAATGAAACATTTAAAGGAAAGACATGATAGTTTCCGCATTGATGCATCTGATATGGCTATTATGGAAGTTGAAAGCATATTCATGTGGAAACTCCACTTGCGCTAGCACTAGATGAAGAAATTGACACACTCACTAGTGACGAAGAAAAAGAGCTTGAAGAATATTTGAAAGAGTTAGAGGTATTAAAAGAATTATAACCATGGGAAGTTGAGGTGGAAGAATTAAAGAAAGAAAAAATTGATGATAAAGTTGAATTGGAACTTAAAGTATGCATTTTTGGATGATAGTGGAAGACAAACCGATGATCATAAGCAATACATTGTCTTCTGATGAGGAGTTCTGTTTGGTTAATGTGGATGTAACTAAATCTGAAATTGAAATCCGGGAAGAATTTCCGGATGAAAAATTGTTTATGGTCCAAGTTATGCCTTGGTTTGCCGACTTTGCTAACTACAAAGCAACGGGTTGGATTCCTGAAGACCTAACTTAGAATAAAAAACTGAAGTTCTTGTCGGATGCACAATATTATGTGTGAGATGAACCGTATCTTTTTAAAATTTATGGAGACAATTTGTTACGAAGGTGTGTAACTAGCGATGAGGCTAATAGTATTCTTTGGAATTGTCATAACTCACCATATGGAGGTCATTTTAACGGATCTAGGACGGCCACCAAAATCTTTCAATCAGGATTTTATTGGCCTACTATTTTCAAGGATGCCAAACTCCATGCGAGGAGTTGTGACATTTTCCAAATAATGGGTGGAATAGGTAAGTGTGATGAAATGCCCCTCCAAAATGTTCAGGAGGTTGAAATCTTTGATTGTTGGGGCATTGATTTCGTTGGACCATTTCCACCATCTTTCACTAATTAGTATATTTTGGTTGTTGTGGATTATGTTTCTAAATGGGTGGAAGTTATTGCTTCACCGAGGGCGGATGGAAAAATGATGATTAAATTTCTGAAGAAAAATATTTTTGCCCGTTTTGGAACCCCTCGAGTGTTGATTAGTGATGGTGGGTCGCACTTATGTAATATAGTGCTTGAAAGTGTTTTGAAACATTATGGTGTGTCACATAAAGTTGTGACTCCCTACCATCCCTAATCAAATGGGCAAGCTGAGGTGTCTAATAGGGAAGTGAAGAAAATTTTAGAAAAAACTATTTCAGGGTCAAGGAAAGTCTGGTCGCAAAAGTTGGACGAAGCTTTGTGGGCATATCGCACAACATACAAAGCTCAAATCGACTTAACTCCATTCCAAATGGTTTATGGCAAGACATGACAATTACCGTTTGAAATGGAGCACAAGGCTTTATGGGCTTTAAAATTGTTAAATTTTGATCCAAACATGGCTGGAACAAAAAGAAAAGTGCAGCTTAGTGAGCTTGAGGAAATGAGGAATGTAGCTTATCATTCAAGTTGGTTATACAAAGAGAAAGTGAAAACGTATCATGATAAGAAAATAAATCTCAAAAAGTTCAAAGTGGGACAACTTGTTTTGCTTTTCAACTCCCGATTGAAGCTTTTTCTAGGAAAGTTAAGGAGTAAACAGTCTGGACTGTTTCGGGTAAAAGAAGTCAAAGAATACGAAGTTATGGTGATCGAGGTTCTTGAAAAGAAAGATAGTTGATTGGTAAATGGCCAATGTCTAAAAATCTACCTTGGAGGTAGTTTCGATCGAGAGAACCATTATGTTGCCCTATATGATCGTTGATTATTATGGACTGTCGAGCTTATCCAACGTTAAACAAGCGCTCGTTGGGAGGCACCCCAATTTTGTAAGTTTTACTATTTTTTTATGTTAAATATCTGTTGTATGAGTTTTTTTAAGCTGAAAATGTGTTTTTTCTTCTGCTGGAAGTGTTTTTAGTGTTGCAGAGCTCGCTAAGCGAGCCTTTGCTCACTAAGAGAAAAGAGTCAGGGAGTTTCTCGTTATGCGAGCTACCCTACTTGCTAAGCGGGTTTTCCAAAATTTAAAAAAAAATGGTTTCAGAACTGGGCCCATATTGTAAGACCCAACCCAGTTCGTGTGTTATAAAGGTGTGAAAGAGCTAGGGTTACCTCGTTCCTCCTTTTTCACAAAATCTTTAAAGTAAAACCCATCTCTTGCTCTCATCTCCTTCATGAATTCAAGTTCACCTTCCATTTTCATCTTTCTTAGCTTCAAATCATTCAAGTCATCATTGTAAGTTTTACTTTCAACATTATTTTTCCAATTTTCGTAAAACCCATTTTTGGGAATTTTTGAAGTTCTTCATGAGATTTCTTGGGTTCCTGCTTTGTTAATGCTTCTTCAATCTCGTTTTGTTATTTTTTTGTAGAAAACCTAATTGCATGTGGTTTAGGTTAGGAGAAAATGAAGCATTAGGGCATGGATTTTTGAGAAATTTCATGAGTGTTGATTAATTTGTGTTAATGTCTGTGAAGTTCCTCTGTTTTGGTGGATAATAGATGGTAGTTAGGTATTTTAGTATTGATGGATTTCCCATGGTCTGTTTGGGAGTTTTTCTGCAATTTTGCAAAGCTCGCTAAGCGAGACCTGGGAATTGTAGAAAAATTCCCCTTTTTTTTTACTAATTTGAGGGCATGGGGCTCTTACTATGGTTTTATTAGGAATTTTAAAATTTTTGTAGCTTGTTTTCTGTATCTAATATTACCGGTTTGCTTGTGTTTTTGTTTGTTTTTATTGTTGTTTTTCAAATGTCAGGCAGATCGAAAAAAGGACAAATTTCATCATCTATTGCCCCATCTTCTTCGAGGGGTCGTTCATCCTATAACGGGCAAAGGATTTTGACTGCGACATACCATGCGCGTTACCTGTTGTTGGAAAACAAGGCGGTGTGGCCAGACCGGATTGTAAGATTGAACCCTATTGGGCATTACTATTTTGTTGGAGCACAGTTGGAGAATAACGACTTTGTTGTCCTTTGTGAGCCCCACCCTGAGTTCCATTTGGAAGTTGTTAGGGAGTTCTTTGTGAACACCCTTCCAACTGGTCCTGAGGATGAACCTTTTGCTTACAAAACCTAGGTGAGGGGTAAGGTGATTGATTTTTCTAGGGATAACATAAGTCTCTATTTGAAAAGTAATATGGAGTTGGATGACAATGGGCTTTGTGATTTCGGAAGGATGAGGGCTAGGAGTGTAACACCCCAAATTTTCCCTCTTCATTTTAAGCATCATATCACATCATATTCATCATGAACATATCATATTCTTAGCATCCTAGCATGGAAAGATGAGGCATAACATTTCTCATGTCCTAACATTAGGCATATGATCATCTGTGGAGGTTCTTGAGGCATCACAAGCCATGACAAGGGGCTCAATGGATTTGTACAAGTCCTATGAGGGGTCTACATTTCAATTACAAGCTCAAGTTCATTTTCAAAAGTTCAGAAGGTTGGAAGATCATCTGAGAATCCAGGCTAAGGCAAAGCTCCTACACTAGGGACCTAAACTAGGGTTTGAGATTCAAGCATGAAAACCTCACAACTTTGGCCATTTCATTTTGGCAAAGTCTTTTATATGTCAAGAGGATCCTAGGTACCAATTTTCATGAGAAAATTTCTTGTGGAAGTCAAGAAATTCTTCAGTTGCTTGCAGATGAAGTAATTGGTCAATCGTGCCTTTAAAAAGTCAACTGTGTGATTTCAAGGGGTCCAATCCACTTTTTCTAGCCAAGGGGTGTTCTTACATTGTTATAAGAGGTTTGTAAAGTTCAAGGATCAAGAATCATGAAGTTTTGAGGGTTTTTGCAAAATTGGTGCAAAGTTGGTTTTAAGGAAATTCCATTTTTGGCAACTTTTGCCCTAAAATTCAAGTGAGCTTAACATGATCAAAAATTCTTCAAATGGACAAAAGTCAAACATGAAATCTGGAGATTAAGGTCTCCCATTTTCAAAAAGTACAAGTACTTTTTCATAGCCCTCATGGTTTGGACTATAGGCCCCTCGAAAATTTCACAAGATTAGGGCAAAATTTGAAGTTTCATGCATGCACCATGGGCCAATTGTCATGAAACTTAATTTCAAGTGTTGGTATGGATCCAATATGTTTCCAATGTTAAAATACAATGCAAATGGAATGCTTTTCTCCAAAGAAATTCACAATTTCGTGCCAAACAAGAAAGTTGCTTCAAAAATGCAAATTTTGAATATTCATGAGAATAGTGTGATACTTTGATCTAAGGGCCAAGATCTTTTGGATTATGATTAAGGGTGCAGATTAGAGTGCACATGGTTTTGAAGGCCAAAGAGAGCATGAGGGTTGCATGATATCACACTAAACTTGCAAGAATTGCAAAATCACTCAAACTTTTTCTTCTCACGTGCAAATCACACCATTTCTTCAGCATTAGGTCATGAGATCATATATAACAAATTAGGGTTTCAGTTTGACTCAACTCTCTCTCATTCTCTCATTTCAAATTTTTTGCACAACTTGAAATTTCTCCAAAATCTCCTCATACACGAGCTCTCTTCCAAAACCAATTGTAGATCCTTGATCCTTGGAAGCTCAGGATCATTAATCACACACTTGTTCAAGCATTCTCTCAAGAATCACAACCTTGCCATTTCAGGGCAGGTGCTTGCAAATTTCAAGATCCATCCATATTCAAGGCTCTAGTTGCATTTATTTTGCAACTAGAGAGCATTTGGAGTGATTTTGCTTCATCATCTGGCCTTCTATCAAGCTCTTTGAAGATCTGCAACTCAGGTATGCCTTGGAATCTTCAGATCTAAAAATGAAATTGGTTGTGCATTTTATGATCCTTGATGTTCACTGGTCATTCTGCAAGTCTTGGTTTCGAAATTGGTGCATTAATGAGTTAGATATTTGAGTTTCAAGTTTCATGGTCATTTCTGTTTGCTTTCGATCTGTGGGATCCTTTGGTCCAATGAAAATTCCAATGCCATATTTGAGCTCAGGGCCCCTTGTTTAGTCAATCTGGAGCTTATCCTTTATTTTCATGGTGTTTTGTTCATCTGGTTTTATTTCCGGTGCCGGAGCCCTAGCTCCGGTCACCGGAATCTGGAAATCTTTGGCTAGGGTTTCTAAGGTTGAAGAAGGTTCCTTGGCCCTTGGATCTTCATCCCAACGCGTCCAGATCTTGCCACGTCCTTAAAATTCCCAGCTCTCTCTCACGTGCCCTAGCTTGTGAATCTGTTTCTGTTTTAAGTGTTAGTGTTGCGCATCCCATGACAACAACCATGCGTCCTCAGCTCTCCACCAATGCTTTGTCCACGTCAATTAATGAACAACATACCATATGCGCTGGATCAATCTGAAGGCTATTTGTCTTTTCTTATTATTTCCTGAATTTCCACCATATTCATATATACCAGCGCAAATAAGCTGGGCTCGACATGACTATCCACACCTCCCAGCCAATTTCCTTATTTTATTTCTTTTTTCTTTTAGTTTCTTTATTCCATTTTGCTTTCTACTTTTTAAAAATACCTCCAAGTGTCTAAAAATTCCAAAATAATTCATGAGTCTTCATTTGAGTTTTCTTTATTTTTCGTATTTTTCTTTTCCATTTATTTTCATTATCCACGTGTCATTTAATTGTTCCTCTTTATTAATTCTCTTTTAAGTCCTTTTTGAGTACACTGTCTTGTCCAATTTCCCTAGGGTTCACCTTTTTGAGTTTTGTGATGGTTCTTTTTGCTTTGGATTCCTAAGATGATGTACTTCACGTGTGATTTTTCCCCTGATTTTTAGAAATTTATTCATTGGGTTTTGGTCCTTTGGTTTGTGAAGGAAGTTTTCAATCCTAGTTCATGTTCTTGTCTTCATTTGACCTATCTAGCTTCTGAATTTTTCCCAATCCTTTTGGCCCATTGTTATATCACGTTTGAGGATCATTTGTCTTAAGTTGTGGAATTTTTAGATGCATTGTTGATTTGATGTGAATTTTTGTTCTTACCTTGTCCCATCTTGTTTCTTTGTGATGATAAGCTCTCTTATTAGCTTAGAAGGGCACATGTTCCAACTTCTTCTTCTCATTTGGGGTCTCTTTGGGGTATGGGAACCTTTCTGATCTTAGGTTAGGGTTTGTGTCTTAGAAACGTTTGTGTTTTTCTTATCTTTTGAGTTCTTTCTTTCTTAAGTGTATTCATCTCACTCCTTTGCTTCTTTCACCCCATTTTGTGATTGTTTGGTCTTGTGTGTCTCTCCTCTTCATCTTTCTAGCTTATTAAGCTCTTCTTTGACTTTTTTTTATTCTGGTTGTGTGCTTTGAGTTCATGTCTTGTGAATTTTTGCTTTGCATCTTTCCTAAGTGTGCATTTGTTTGCCATGTGATTCATTTTTTCTCATAATTTGCTTGCATGCTTCATTCCTCATTCTTATGACTTGCATATCCATTGTTCATTTGTATATATGACCTCACTTCTGTTTGTGTGATGTTGGCATGTCATTTGTTTCATTTTGCTTTGCTTGAATGCTTATGTTGCTAAACTTGCAGGGGCTATGGTAAGTGAGAGGTGTGGAAGTGAGTTCCACATCTCCAAATCTCATCTCTTCTTCTTCTTATTTCTTTATTGTGCTAACCTCTTGCTTGTTGGGCTTAGGCCTTACTCATCTCTTCTTCCTTCTTCTTCTCTTCTTCTTTCCTTCTTCTTTAGGATAGAAAACCACACTAACCTTAGGATATCCATGCATGACAACACTTAGGATTTCTTTAGTCTCCCTTTAGAATTTTGCCCTTGTGATCCTTTTGGTTCTTCTTCTCTTCTCATCTCATAATCTTAAAGAAAACATCTTAATAAAGTTTGAAGTGATACCTTGAGCAATATCCTTATCCCATGAGGTACTTGTAGTCTTCCCATCTTGGGATAGTACAAGCTTACCTTGTGATGCACAAGTCTGTCAAGGTATCTTCTTCTCAAAGAAAATCATAAAAAACACTTCTTCATTGTAAATACCAAAAACACTTAATAATTTAATGAGTTAGTGAGCCTAAGCCCTAATCTCTGGGTTCATGTTTTGGGGATCTTTTCCTTGAGTGTGCTTGTTCTATTATTCCATCTTGGAATGTAGTGACAAGTACACATTCCATGGAAAAGAGCTTGAGTTCACTTCCTTGTGACACACTCATAAAAGCTTCATAAAAAACACAAACAAACAATAAGCGTCTTTCCTTCGGGAATTCTTTTCTCATCTCCTTCGCACCGTACGCGAACTTGCTCCTACTTGTCATTTTGCAAGACGGTAACGCACTCGTTGTCCGAGCCTGAAACACCTGAGCATTGACATAGGAAGTTCAAGCCTTAAGACACAAGCAATCTTTTCCACCCCTAGTTAGGGGAACTACGGCGTCTCTGATCCTCATTATCCTGATGAGGTACGTAGGCAGCGGGGTAGGGTCCGTTCGAGCATAATCTTTATTTTCCCTACATTTTTCTCTTTGGTTTCCTATTTCAGTTTCTTATCTCAGTTCTTTCATCCAGTTCATTTTATTTTCTTTTGCAGCAGCTTTCATACCCCCACCCTTTGAAACAGTTTTCTTTGCAAGCATGGATCCCGTCGGGTACGGTGGACAATTTGGGTGCTAATACCTTCCTAGGTCATAACCAACTCCCGAACTTAGTCTCTTTGGTTCTCAGGACCCGTATCCTTCCTTTTCTTTCTTCTGGTTTGTGAAATATTACCATTCCCGTTCCTTCGGGATAAAAATGCCTGACTGGCGACTCTATTCTTTTCCGCACCACTTTCGCGTTTGTACCAGGATGGAAATCTAGGGAGCGAAAGCTGGCGACTTTGTTGGGGATACTCATAACCAGAGTATCTTTGGTTCCCCTGTGAGTCTCTCCTAGCACTTGTTTGTTTCTGTTTCTTTGGGTGGTGATTGTTTGTTGTTGTGTGTTGTATTTTACTGTTATTTATTTACAGTTTATTTTACAGCTTTATTTACAGTTCTAGTATTTATTTTCTGCATCATATATTATATGCTGGACTGTCTGGACTGGATTTTCTGTATGGTGGGTTGGGTGATACTGTTTTTGAGAGATGAGCTCATTACCACGGCTCGAGTGCACCTTAGGACTTAGAGTGGTTCCACTTTGGCCTCATGAGATCTTGTCATGGGGGTAGTAGTGAGTTCCACGCCCAGATTTGCGATTGTCTTGGAAATGTCTTGATTTGGGGATCTTCCTCTCTCATTTAATAACCTTGACAGTTATGTGCAGCTGGGGACCGATCATTGAGAACCTTGTGGAAACATCCATCTTTAGTGATGACAGTGGCAGACCACATTGTGTGGAAAACCCATTCGCATCCGGGGGCCCACTTGGAACTTACATAGGATGACCTTGTTTCCCGGACTCAGCTGAGGCCTCCCTGCGTAGTATATAATGCCAAACCGATTCCCTGATTTGGTCATGAGCCATTTCTCGGAAAGGGTGAAAGTATTATTACTATTCGGCTTTGAGAGTCCGTGATGTCTGACCGGGAGCCTACCAGTGAGATTGGGAGGGGTTTACAGGTTTGCAGGAACCCTTGGCCTCTACATACATTCATTATCAGTGGTCCTTATTATTGATTTTTGGTCCTATGATCCTATGGTTCTGGTATTCTGGTTTTCTTGGTACTGTGGTTCTGAGATCTTCTATCAGAGAGTTGTGATTCAGAGGACTGTTGGTTTGCCAGTATTCAGAGGGTCCTTGTGTTCAGTGATTCAGTATCCAGATGGTCCCAGTTGATCATATGCCTGTATTGCATTTGCATTTGCATCATCTTTGCATTAACTGTTTATGTTTCCATTTTTCAGGTCATTGTCCATACTCAGCTCCCAGTTCTGGTAAATCTTATCTCTAGATGGCAGAAATCAGAAGAGTTACAAGGAAAAAGAATGTTCACTATACTTTTCTTCAGCCTGAAGTCAGAAGTGTTCAGAAATTAGCAGGTCTGATGAATGACCAAGTCTTGGGCAATTTCAGGAAAAGATATGGCTAGATATTGAAGTTTGTAGACAAGCCCACTGCAGACCAGAAGGACAGTTTGCATACCTTGCTTCAGTTTTATGATCCTCTGTTGCGTTGCTTTGTGTTTCCAGGTTACATCTTAGCCCCTACATTGGAAGAGATTGCCAGCATTCTGAATGTGCCAGTCAGAGAGACATTTCCATTCTATGGGTCTGAGGTGGTGCTTAAAGAAGAAGACATAGCCAAAGTTTGTCGTCTTCTAGCTGCTACAGTCAAGAAAGCTCTGAAAGATAGTGAAGGCAAAGGACTCCCTTGGAGTGTGCTCATCCCAGAGGCAGAGAGATATGTTAAAGAGGGTAATTGGGGTGACTTTGGTGCTTTGTTAGCTTTGATGGTGTATGGGTCCAGCTTATTCCCAGGAGAGAAAGAATTTGTAAGCTTGGAAGTGATCTCTATCTTTGCCAAGGGCAATCCTGTGCCTACTCTTTTGGGTGACTTCTACTACAGTGTGCATTACAGGAATGAGAAAGGTAGGGGTGGACCAGTAGTCTGTTGTGCTTCATTATTTGCTGAGTGGTTTGCCAGACAACTGCCAAAATCAGGTGCCTTCAAGGAAATGAGGGATGAGTGGAGATGGTCAAGAAGGTTGATGGGGTTAACTGCTGAAGATATTGCCTGGGGATATGACAGGGATCTTCTAGGTAAAAAATTGCTGGTCCGTTGTGGAAGATTTGCTGGAGTGCCTTTGCTGGGAAGGAAGGTTGTCATCAATTATTATCCAACATTAGCCAGAAAGCATTTTGGTTACCCTTTGAGAGATCCACCACAGATGGAAGAGTTTGTTGAGTCTTTGTATCTTCCTGTGGAAGGAAACAAGGAGTTAGTTCTACAAGTTGTCCAAGCTTGGGCTCACAGGATAAGGAAGGGTAAGAAAGACTTTGGCAGAGTTGATCCCAAGACATATCCACCTTTTGCTGCATGGTTGCAAAAGCATGTAGAAGAAGTTCTCATGACTTTCTCAGTTGAAGCTCCACTTTATCCCAGAGAAGTTCCAAGCTAGAGTAGTACTGTTTCCCTTGAAGAGTACAAGAAATTGGAAGCTCAGCTGCATGAAGTTCACGTGGAGAATGCTGAAATGGTAAGCCTGTACCATATTGCCAACAGGGCCAAGAATGAAGCAGAAGGAAAGCTGCAGAAGATCCAAGCCTCCTTTGAAGCTAAAGAGAAAGACTTTGCTGGAAGGGAAGCTCACTTTCACAGGTTGGGTCTGATGGAGGCAAAAAGAGAAGCTGAACGCAAAAAGACTTTGAAGACTCTCAAGGAAGCTCGACAATCCATTGTTTGGTTGCAAGGCCAAAGGGAGGAAGAGTAGAAGAGGTTTAGAGAGAAAGAAGAGTTCTTTGAAGTGCAAATGGCCTATAAGAAGGAAGAGGTGGAGCAAGTCCACAATATTCGGAGGGAAAAGACTCGGTAGTTAGCACAAAGCCAGTTAGCCTTGGAGGAGGCACGGAAAGAGATTGAAGAGCTCAAGCTGAGAGCGGGTGTCAAGAAGAGCAGAGCAGAGGTGGTAGAGCCTGGGTCCTTAGTTTAGTTTATTTTTTCAGACTACCTACAGGCTTGTTGTAGGAGTATTGCTTATTTGTTTTTGTCTTTTATTCATGTAATGGCTTGTAACCCTTCGGGGAATATTTCTGTTTGTGCTCTAACTTTTGGCCGGAAATGGTTTGTCCATGATATACAGTGTTAGTGTGCAAATTATCTTTTCTGAATGTGCAAGACTCGTTTGTCTGATACTGCTAATATCTGAACGTTCTTCAAAGAGAAAGCTTGAAAGTTAATACTGAAAGTGACTGTCTGGAGTAGATGCCAGAACCGGGGCATGCAAATGCTTAAAAACCTGGGAACATGAGCAGTTACATTGCATTGCATATGACGTGTTTGTTTTTTTTGCAGGTAGTGCTTCAGTCTCTAATGTCTTTTGTGTTTCAGGCACTATAGCTCCCAGAAAAGTTCGGGAACAGCCAGTCGCACACATATATCCAACAAAGGTCAACAGAGAGAGAATCATGGATCAGATGCAAGCTGACTTAGCTGATTTGAGACTAAGGATGGACAACTTTATGACTCTGATGGCAGGCATGGGTCAGAACCAAGAGCGTTTGCGGGAGTTGATTGAGAATGGTCAAGCAAGGAACAATGGTACTGCTGAGGGAGTTAATCGTAACGGTGCGGGCGCACGTCAAGTGGAAATCCCTGTAACACAGCCAGGGGTTACTATAATCAATGATGGGCTGAATAATGTGCAAATGGACGGCCAGGATGAACAGTTCACTCTGCTGGATGAAGCTGAAGGTCAGGGGGCTGAGATGAACAGGAAGTTTGAGGAAATGGCAGAACAGATCAAGGCTATTCAATCCCAGAATTCTTTGGGATTTGACATTACAGACTTGGGCTTGGTTCCAGGGGTTAGAATCCCTTACAAGTTCAAGGTCCCAACTTTTGAGAAATACAATGGCACTGCATGCCCAAAGACCCATCTTCAGTCCTTCATAGGGAGGATTGCTGCTCACACTGATGATGAAAAACTGTGGATGTACTATTTCCAGGATAGCCTGGTTGGGGCCTCCTTGGAATGGTATATGAAGTTAAGCAGAGTCAACATTGAAAGCTCGAAGGACCTGGCAGAAGCTTTTGTGAGACAATACTAGTATAATTTGGACATGGCTCCAAATCGCACTCAATTACAACACATGTCTCAAACTGCTAGGGAGGGTTTCAAAGAATATACTCAAAGGTGGCGTCAGCTCGCTGCCCGAGTGCAACCACCACTGCTCGAAAATGAGATGGCTGACATGTTTATGGGGACTCTGCAAGGTGTGTTTATTGAAAGACTGGCGTCTTGTTCAGCCACTAAGTTCAACGATATAGTGATAGCTGGAGAGAGGGTAGAGACCTTGTTGAAAATGGGAAAGATCCAAGATACAAGTGCAAGCAGCTCGAATGGAGCAAGAAAACCTTCCAGTGGACCTCCTAGGAGGAGGGAAGGAGAGACAAATGTTGTGTTTGGCCGAGGACGGGGCCGAGGGTAAAGAAGACCATATGAGCATGTGTTAGCAGTCACAATTCCTTCCAGCCCTGTGCAGCAGGTGCAACCTCAACAACCACAGCAACAATAGCAGCCACAACGTAACAACTATCAGCAAAGACCTTATTATCCAAGGCAAACTCGCCCGGCTAATAGGGTGCTTGAGGCAATCCCCATGACGTATGTTGCTTTATTACCAAGGTTGCTGGACCTGAATCTGATTCAACTGAGAACTTTGGCACCCCCACCACCTGGAGAGCTTCTAGTGGGTTATGATGTCAATGCTAGATGCGCTTTCCATTCTGGGGCACCCGGGCACTCGACAGAGAAGTGCAGGGCGCTGCAGCACAAAGTTCAAGACCTGATAGACTCCAAGGCGATTAACTTTGCACCACCGCTAAATGTTACTTCAAACCCTATTCCGAATCATGGAGGGGCTAGAATCCATGTTGTTGATAGTGGTGAGAAGTTAAGTCTGATGCTGAGTATAGAAGAAGTAAAGACTCCTCTGTTGGTAGTGAAAGAGAGGTTGCTGAATGGTCAAGTGTTTCCGGGTTGCAGTTTTGATTGTGAGAAATGTTTGAATTCAGAGAACGGGTGTGAAGACCTGAAGATGGGGCTGCAGAATTTGATTAATGAAGGATCTTTGCAGTTTAACAAAGTTGGTAATGAAGCTGATGATGTGTCCACAATAACCTTTTTCTATGATGAAGCTGAGATGCCTGCCAAAAGAGTGCCTGTAACCATTTATGCTCTTGAGGTTAGTCATGTGACTATCACCGTGCCTGGGCCTGTTCCTTACACTGACGATAAAGCCATTCCATGGCATTACGGCTCAGATGTGTACGTGGCTGGACAGAAAGTTGAGAGCAAGTCTGTTGCTGTTGACCCGACTGTAGTGAGCGTCGGAGGAGTTGGAGGCTTTACAAGAAGTGGTCATCTATTTGCTCCCCTAGTTCTGAGAGGGGATCCTGAGGTTGAGGCTTCGACAAAGGCCAAAGGAAAGCAAGCTGTGACTGATGAATCAACAACTCCTGTTGCTGGGCAGGGTACATTTGAAAAGGAGGTCGAGGAATTTATGCGGATCATTAAAAAGAGTGATTATAAGGTGGTCGAGCAGTTGAACCAGACACCTTCCAAGATATCCATTCTATCTTTGCTGATGTGTTCTCCTGCACACAGAGAGGCCTTGTTGAAAGTACTGCAGATGGCCTATGTTCCTCAAGAAATCACTGTCAACCAACTTGAAGCTGTAGTGGGCAGTGTAAATGCAAGCCACGGGCTGGGCTTTACAGACAGAGACCTCACGTCAGAGGACCGAAACCATAACAAAGCGCTACATATTACTATGGAGTGCAAGGGTGCTGTGTTGTCACATGTCCTCGTTGATACATGATCTTCCCTTAATGTGCTTCCGAAGAAAGCATTAATGAAGCTCAATGTTGATGGTATAGTCCTAAGACCAAGTGATTTGATTGTCAAAGCTTTTGATGGGTCTAGAAGGTCAGTTTTTGGAGAAGTTGAGTTGCCCGTAAAAATAGGTTCTCAAGTTTTCAAAAGTATATTCTACGTCATGGACATCCAGCCCGCGTACAGCTGCTTGTTGGGACGCCCATGGATTCATGCTGCTAGAGCTGTAACTTCCACCCTGCATCAGAAGCTCAAATATGTGGTTGATGGCCAGGTAATCACAGTGTGCGGAGAAGAAGACATCTTTGTAAGCCACTTGTCAACGTTCAAATATGTGGAGATGGATGGAGAGATCCATGAGACTCTATGTCAAGCTTTTGAAGCAGTCAACGTCAGCATCTTGACTCCTGTAGAGAAGAGTAGTGAGAAAGAAGGTACCTCCATTCATTCCTACAAGCAGGCAAAGGAGGTGGTTCAGTCAGGAAGCGCCCAAGGCTGGGGCAAATTGCTGGAATTGGAAAAGAAAGACGACAAGTTTGGTTTGGGTTATCATCCTGGTGGATCTACTCTAAGTGGTAAAGCCATTACATTTACAAGCGCTGGGATGCTCAACAGCAACCAAATCTGTGTGACAAGCCAAGATGGAGACAATGATGGTGATTGGGACAACTGGATTCATCCGTGTGCGCCCGGAGAGGAGCTGAAGAACTGGTCTGCTGAAGACATTGTCCAAGTTACCTGGCACTCAGAGTAATTTATTTGTTTCCTTTTTCTTATCATACTGCATTGTCAAATCCAACATTCCGCCCAAGATGCTAGGATCCATTGTATTGGGCCACCATGTTTGTTATGCACTTATTTTACCATGAAATAAAAGGACATTTTCAGACAAATTGTGTTCTCTTTCTTTGTTTTTAAATTTTTCACAAAAAATATAAAAATGGCAATGTGTTTGCCCTTTTTGTTTTTGTGTTTGCGTCTCTTTTCAAAATAAGCAGATTCTGAAATAAGCACATCATCTGTGCAGTGTTGATCATCCGGATTCCATTGATAATGTTCCTGCTATGACCACACATGACTTTGACAATCCAGTCTACCAAGCTGATGAAGGGGTTGAGGAAGACTGTGAACTCCCTGAAGAATTGGTCAGATTGTTGAAACAAGAGGAACGAGTTATCCAGCCTCATCAGGAAGAAATTGAGATCATCAACATTGGCAGTGAGGATGTGAAGAAAGAGATCAAGATTGGGGCCAGTCTGCAGGCCGAAGTCAAGAAATAGCTTATTGGTATGATGCGAGAGTATGTGGATATCTTTGCTTGGTCATATCAAGATATGCCAGGGTTGGATACCGACATCGTTGTGAACAAGCTACCATTGAGAGAAGACTGTCCTCCTGTGAAACAGAAGTTGAGAAGAACTCGTCCTGACATGGCGATGAAGATCAAAGAGGAGGTTCAGAAGCAATGGGATGCCGGGTTCCTTGCTGTAACTAGTTACCCACCCTGGGTAGCTAACATTGTACCTGTACCAAAGAAGGACGGCAAGGTCCGGATGTGCGTTGACTACCGGGATTTGAACAGAGCAAGCCCGAAAGATGAATTTCCGTTACCATACATTGATGTGCTGGTAGACAATACTGCTTAATTCTCGGTATTTTCCTTCATGGATGGCTTCTCCGGGTATAACCAAATTAGGATGGCGCCGGAAGACATGGAGAAGACAACGTTCATTACCCCGTGGGGTACATTTTTCTATAAGGTCATGCCCTTTGGTTTGAAGAACGCTGGGGCAACTTATCAACGGGTAATGGTCACATTGTTCCACGACATGATACACAAGCAGATTGAGTGTTATGTGGACGATATGATTGCTAAGTCCCAAAATGAAGAGGAGCATCTGGTCAACCTCAAGAAGCTATTTGATAGACTGATAAAGTACAAGCTGCGGTTGAATCCAAATAAGTACACTTTCGGAGTGCGTTCTGGGAAACTGCTGGGTTTCATTGTTAGTCAGAAAGGAATTGAGGTAGACCCTGCAAAGGTAAAAGCAATTCAAGATATGCCTGCACCGAGAACAGAAAAAGAAGTGCGCGGGTTTTTAGGGAGGTTGAACTACATTTCACGGTTCATATCTCATCTAACTGCCACGTGTGAACCAATATTCAAATTGCTAAGAAAAGAGCAAACGGTCAGGTGGAATGAAGACTGCCAAAGAGCTTTCGACAAAATAAAAGAATATTTGCAGGAGCTTCCAATTCTAATGCCTCCAGTTGAAGGAAGACCTTTGATCATGTACTTGACTGTGCTAGAGGGGTCAATGTGGTGTGTTCTAGGCCAACATGACGAGTCTGGTCGAAAAGAGTACGCTATCTATTACCTTAGCAAAAAGTTTACCGACTGTGAATCCCGTTACTCACTGCTCGAGAAAACTTGTTGCGCTTTGGTATGGGCTGCTCGCCGACTGAGGCAGTACATGTTGACTCATACCACGCTGCTAATTTCCAAAATGGATCCTATCAAGTACATCTTTGAGAAACCAACGTTAACCGGAAGGGTTACTAGGTGGAAAATGATTTTAACAGAATATGACATCCAGTATACTTCTCAGAAAGCCATCAAGGGAAGTGTATTGTCGGATTACCTTGCACATCAACCTCTTGAAGTTGATTATCAGCCAATGAAGTTTGATTTCCCTGATGAGGACATCATTTACCTCAAAGCAAACGATTGCGAGGAACCACTTCCGGAGGAGGGGCCAGACCCCGAATCCAAATGGAAGTTAATGTTTGACGGGGCAGTCAATATCAACGGGCGTGGAGTTGGTGTTGTTCTTATTACTCCCGAAGGTGTTCACTTTCCCTTCGCTACCAGAATTACTTTTGGCTGCACCAACAATGAAGCGGAATACGAGGCACGCATAATGGGAATAGAGGAGGCAATTAATCTTCGGATTAAGAACTTCGATATATTCGGAGATTCAGCCCTTGTCATTAACCAAGTTATTGGCAAGTGGTATACGCATCAAGAGCATCTAATTCCATACAGGGATTATGCTAGAAAACTGTTGACGTTCCTCACGACAGTTAAGCTTCAGTACATACCACGAGATGAAAATCAGTTTGCCGATGCATTGGCCACTCTTTCTTCGTCTATCAAAGTCTTGTGTTGGAATTATGTACCCATAATTGACATCTCCAGGCTTGACGCTCCAGCTCATGCTTTCTCTATAGACGCTGTGTCTGACGAGAAACCTTGGTACTTTGATATCAAGCTATTCTTGGAAAAGCAAGAATACCCAGCTGGGGCATCTTCCAATGATAAGAAGACCTTGAGGCGACTTGCTGCTAGCTTCTTCTTGAATACAGACGGGGTTTTGTACAAGAGAAACTTTGACATGGTCTTGCTCAGATGCGTGGATAGACACGAAGCAAGCCTGTTAATGCAGGAAGTCCATGAAGGATCTTTCGGTACCCATGCAGGAGGGCATGCTATGGCTAAGAAATTATTGAGATCGGGGTATTACTGGATGACAATGGATGCAGACTGTTGTTTATTCGCTCGCAAGTGCCACAAGTGCCAGATATATGCAGACAAAGTGCATGTTCCTCCAAGCCCACTCAACGTCATGTCATCTCCTTGGCCCTTTTCTATGTGGGGCATTGACATGATCGGGAAAATAGAGCCTACTGCTTCAAATGGTCATTGCTTCATCTTGGTCACGATTGATTACTTCACAAAATGGGTTGAAGCAGCATCTTATGCCAATGTCACTCGTCAAGTGGTGGCAAGATTCCTGAAAAGGGATATCATATGCAGATACGGAGTGCCCGAAAGAATCATTACTGACAATGGTTATAATATTAACAACAAGATGATGGCAGACTTGTGTCGGGACTTTAAGATTCGACATCACAATTCTTCTTCTTATCGACTAAAGATGAATGGTGCGGTAGAGGCAGCAAACAAGAATATCAAGAAGATTGTGCAAAAAATGGTTGTCACTTACAAAGATTGGCATGAGATGTTACCATTTGCGCTGCATGGGTACCGAACGTCAGTCAGGACGTCAACTGGGGCAACTCCCTTCTCTCTGGTATATGGTATGGAAGCAGTCTTGCCTATTGAAGTAGAGATTCCTTCATTGCATGTGATGATGGATGTGAAGCTTGATGATGCTGAATGGGTGCGTGCTCGTTACAATCAGCTATGTCTAATTAAGTAAAAGAGATTAGCGGCTATCTATCATGGTCAGCTTTATCAGAGGAGAATGAAGCGTGCATTCGACCAACAAGTACGTACTCGGGAGTATCAAGTAGGAGAGCTTGTGCTGAAAAGGATCATTCCTCCAGGTTCAGATCACAGGGGCAAGTGGACCCCAAACTACGAATGACCATTCATAGTGAAGAAAGTTTTCTCGAGAGGAGCACTGATGCTCACCACTATGGATGGAGAAGACTTCCAGTCCCCTGTTAACTCGGACGCAGTTAAAAAATACTTCCCATAAAGAGACCCGTTGGACACAAAAACAGAATTAAAGTCCAGGCAAAAAAAGGGCATCCCGGCGAGCTAAAAACAGAATAAAAAGCTCGGTCAAAAGTTAGGGAAAATAAATGAAAAAAATGTACACCCGCTGAGTTGAAAAGCCATATTGGACAGCACAGGAAAAAAAGGGTATCCCGATGGATTGAAAACCCGAAAGGGCGATCCACGCAAAACAAGGGAATAAGAGAACAACTGTGATCCGAGTAATCTAAACCACATCATCGTTTCGTACAACTTTACAATATCAGAAGGATAAGAATCAGTCCCCTCATCTTCTCGGAAAGCAAAGGCAGAATGGAGAATCTTGAAGACATGATGGTCATAGCAGAAATGGAACTCATTGGGATGTCGTGCCCATTGCCATTAGGATAGTTTATTTTCTCAATTTATGGTAGCTACCTCTTTCCAGGTGGTTGCTTCCTGATGTAAAATCTTTGCCTATTCAGAGGCTTTTCAATAAAAAAAATATTCAGTCAAAAAGCTGTGTTGTGTTTATTTTTGTTTGCAAAATGTCCTGAATTTTTGGCAAAAATAGCATTGCATTTAAGCATGGTGATATTTGAAAGAAAATGACATTGCAGGAAAACACTGTAAACCCTCTTTGAGTGTCGGGTGAAGATGGATGAACAGATCATACCATGTAAATCCCCGGGGCACACTTGTGTTTTCTGTTGTTGCAGGTTGCAGGATGGCGTCACATTCTCCCAAGCAGAATTCTTCCCTAGCTAAGTCTTGGCAGCTAAGCCCAAGCAGTTTCTTATTCCCCAGTAGAGTAGGCCCACCAGGAAGCTGAATGCCTGATGTCCCCACAGAGCTTAGAATATGCAAAATTCTCTCTCCAGCCAGAGTATTGTTGAAGCATCTTTCCCAGCCAAGTCTGAAGATGATCCTTCCCCACAAAGTTCATATTTGATTTTCACTCCCATCAGTGAAATATTCCCCAGCAAGTTGCCATTCTTTGGTCAATATGATGATATAGCCAGGTATTCATCACCTCAGTCAGAGTTAGGTGTCCAAGCCTCTCTACTTGTCTTCCCCTGCAGAGTTGTAACTCTTGTGGCCAACCATACATTTGTTTGTTGCTCGTATGCACCCTTCCAGCACTCGTCTGTGTTCGTACTTTATTGTTGCTCGTCTGCATCTCTCAACACTCGTCTGTGTTGTAACTTTGGTATTACTCGTTTGCTCTCCCCAGCAGTGGCCCATGATTACCTTGATATTGCTCATCTGCAATCTCCAACACCCGTCTGTGTTTGATATTTGTTGTTGCTCGTTTGCAATTCCCGACACTCGTCTGTGTTTGACAGTTGATATCTGATATTGCTCATCTGCAGTTTCCAACACTCGTTTGTGTTTGATATGTACTCTCTTCTGTTGCTCGTCTGCAATTCCCGACACTCGTCTGTGTTTAATATTTGATCTCTGTTGTTGCTCGTCTGCAATTCTCAACACTCGTCTGTGTTTGATATCTGTAATATTTTTTTTTGCTCGTCTGCATTCTCCGGCACTCGTCTGTGTTGATTATCTGTTTGAAGCTCGTCTGCTTTGCTTGGTTGCTCGTCTGCATTCTTCAGCACTCGTCTGTGTATTATTTGTTTGAAGCTTGTCTGCTTTGTTTGGATACTCGTCTATATCATCCCCTACACTCGTCTGTGTTAGCTTATATCTGTATGCGTGGATTTGCTGATTATCCTGTTATTCTTCTGTATGACTACTCCAAATGCTCGTCTGTGTTTGAATTTCTGGTATTCGTCCATACCAGCATCTGATACTCGTCTGTATCATTTCCTGAAGCACTTGTCTATGTTTCTCAGATCATCATCTGATACTCGTCTGTATCATTGACTTTTGGCACTCGTCTGTGTTATCTTGATGATCATCCAATACTCGTCTGTATTGAAGAGGTTTAAAATCCTGACTGTGGGAATAAATATCAAAATGGTTACCGGTCCTGGCGTAACAAGATTATTTGAAGGAGGCTCGTCTGTCTCAGACACCAGTTATTAGTGTTGCACCTGGCATAACAGGTTTGCTCGAAGAAGGCTCGTCTGTCTCGTACCATATATTCACGGATAATATATGAAGAAGGTTCGTCTACCTTAATTATGCATGTCTATCCCACAGATTTAAATGCATCCCGGTCCTGGCGTAACAGGTATATCCGAAGGAGATTCGCCTGTCTCAAGTCATATGTTTTTGTTGGGGGGACTCGTTTGTCCAGTTCCTGGCGTAACAGGATTGTTCGAAGAAGACTCGTCTGTCAAAATATTCTTATTCTAGATAACAGTTTCAACTTGGAATAAGCTCGTCTGCTTTTTTCTCCCCTTCATTCACCAAAGCATCATTTGGTTGGGTTTATTTCCCAGTTTTGCATTCTTCGTCAGAGTGCAAATTTCTGGTCTTCTTGGTATTCAACCACAATTTATCTTGAACGGTCGATAGCCCGTGCTACCGTCCTTTTCAGATTAACAATTGTTTGAATAGGGGCAGCTGTAACACCCCAAATTTGCCCTCTTCATTTTAAGCATCATCTCACATCATATTCATCATGAACATATCATATTCTTAGCATCCTAGCATGGAAAGATGAGGCATAACATTTCTCATGTCCTAGCATTAGGCATATGATCATCTGTGGAGGTTCTTGAGGCATCACAAGCCATGACAAGGGGCTCAATGGATTTTTACAAGTCCTATGAGGGGTCTACATTGCAATTACAAGCTCAAGTTCATTTGCAAAAGTTCAGAAGGTTGGAAGATCATCTGAGAATCCAGGCTAAGGCAAAGCTCCAACACAAGGGACCTAAACTAGGGTTTGAGATTCAAGCATGAAAACCTCACAACTTTGGCCATTTCATTTGGGAAAAGTCTTTTATATGTCAATAGGATCCTAGGTACCAATTTTTATGAGAAAATACCTGGTGGAAGTCAAGAAATTCTTCAGTTGCTTACAGATGAAGTAATTGGTCAACTATGCCTTTAAAAAGTCAACTGTGTGATTTCAAGGGGTCCAATCCACTTTTTATAGCCAAGGGGTGTTCTTAGATTGTTATAAGAGGTTTGGAAAGTTCAAGGATCAAGAATCATGAAGTTTTGAGGGTTTTTGCAAAATTGGTGCAAAGTTGGTTTTAAGGAAATTCCATTTTTGGCAACTTTTGCCCTAAAATTCAAGTGAGCTTAACATGATCAAAAATTCTTCAAATGGACCAAAGTCAAACATGAAAGTTGGAGATTAAGGTCTCCCATTTTCAAAAAGTACAAGTACTTTTTCATAGCCCTCATGGTTTGGACTATAGGCCCCTCGAAATTTCACAAGATTAGGGCAAAATTTGAAGTTTCATGCATGCACCATGGGACAATTGTCATGAAACTTAATTTCAAGTGTTGGTATGGATCCAATATGTTTCCAATGTTAAAATACAATGAAAATGGCATGCTTTTCTCCAAAGATATTCACAATTTCGTTCCAAACAAGAAAGTTGCTTCAAAAATGCAAGTTTTGCATATTCATGAGAATAGTGTGATACTTTGATCTAAGGGCCAAGATATTTGGGATTATGATTAAGGGTGCAAATTGGAGTGCACATGGGGCTGAAGGCCAAGGAGAGCATGATGGTTGCATGATATCACACTAAACTTGCAAGAATTGCAAAATCACTCAAACTTTTTCTTCTCACGTGCAAATCACACCATATCTTCAGCATTAGGTCATGAGATCATATATAACAAATTAGGGTTTCAATTTGCCTCAACTCTCTCTCATTCTCTCATTTCAAAGTTTTTGCACAACTTGCAATTTCTCCAAAATCTCCTCATACACGAGCTCTCTTCCAAAACCAGTTGTAGATCCTTGATCCTTGGAAGCTCAGGATCATTAATCACACACTTGTTCAAGCTTTCTATCAAGAATTAGAACCTTACCATTTCAGGGCAGGTGCTTGCAAAGCTCAAGATCCAGCCATATTCAAGGCTCTAGTTGCATTTATTTTGCAACTAGAGAGCATTTGGAGTGATTTTGCTTCATCATCTGGCCTTCTATCAAGCTCTTTCAAGATCTGCAACTCAGGTATGCCTTGGAATATTCAGATCTAAAAATGAAATTGGTTGTGCATTTTATGATCCTTGATGTTCACTGATCATTCTGCAAGTCTTGGTTTCGAAATTGGTGCATTAATGAGTTAGATATTTGAGTTTCAAGTTTCATGGTCATTTTTGTTTGCTTTCGATCTATGGGATCCTTTGGTCCAATGAAAATTCCAATGCCATATTTGAGCTCAGGGCCCCTTGTTTAGTCAATCTGGAGCTTATCCTTTATTTTCATGGTGTTTTGTTCATCTGGTTTTATTTCCGGTGCCGGAGCCCTAGCTCCGGTCACCGGAATCTGGAAATCTTTGGCTAGGGTTTATAAGGTTGAAGAAGGTTCCTTGGCCCTTGGATCTTCATCCCAACGCGTCCAGATCTTGCCACGTCCTTATAAATCCCAGCTCTCTCTCACGTTCCCTAGCTTGTGAATCTATTTCTATTTTAAGTTTTTGTGTTGCGCATCCCATGACAACAACCATGCGTCCTCAGCTCTCCACCAATGCTTTGTCCACGTCAATTAATGAACAGCAAACCATATGCGCTGGATCAATCTGAAGGCTATTTTTCTTTTCTTTTTATTTCCTGAATTTCCACCATATTCATATATACCAGCTCAAATAAGTTGGGCTCAACATGACTATCCACACCTCCCAGCCAATTTCCTTATTTTATTTCTTTTTTCTTTTAGTTTCTTTATTCCATTTTGCTTTCTAATTTTTAAAAATACCTCCAAGTGTCTAAAATTCCAAAATAATTCATGCGTCTTCATTTGAGTTTTCTTTATTTTTTATATTTTTCTTTTCCATTTATTTTCATTATCCACGTGTCATCTAATTGTTCCTATTTATTAATTCTCTTTTAAGTCCTTTTTGAGTACACTGTCTTGTCCAATTTCCCTAGGGTTCACCTTTTTGAGTTTTGTGATGGTTCTTTTTGCTATGGATTCCTAAGATGATGTACTTAATGTGTGATTTTTCCCCTGATTATTAGAAATTTATTCATTGGGTTTTGGTCCTTTGGCTTGTGAAGGAAGTTTTCAATCCTAGTTCATGTTCTTGTCTTCATTTGACCTATCTAGCTTCTGAATTTTTCCCAATCCTTTTGGCCCATTTTTATATCACGTTTGAGGATCATTTTTTTTAAGTTGTGGAATTTTTAGATGCATTGTTGATTTGATGTGAATTTTTGTTCTTACCTTGTCCCATCTTGTTTCTTTGTGATCATAAGCTCTCTTATTAGCTTAGAAGGGCACTTGTGCCAACTTCTTTTTCTCATTTGGGGTCTCTTTGGGGTATGGGAACCTTTCTGATCTTAGGTTAGGGTTTGTGTCTTAGAAACTTTTGTTTTTTGCTTATCTTTTGAGTTCTTTCTTTCTTAAGTGTATTCATCTCACTCCTTTGCTTCTTTCACCCCATTTTGTGATTGTTTGGTCTTGTGTGTCTCTCCTCTTCATCTTTCTAGATTTTTAAGCTCTTCTTTGACTTGTTTTGATTCTGGTTGTGTGCTTTGAGTTCATGTCTTGTGCATTTTTGCTTTGCATCTTACCTGAGTGTGCATTTGTTTGCCATGTGATTCATTTTGTCTCATAATTTGCTTGCATGCTTCATTCCTCATTCTTATGACTTGCATATCCATTGTGCATTTGTATATATGGCCTCACTTCTGTTTGTGTGATGTTGGCATGTCATTTTTTTTCATTTTGCTTTGCTTGTATGCTTATGTTGCTAACCTTGCAGGGGCTATGGTAAGTGAGAGGTGTGGATGTGAGTTCCACATCTCCAAATCTCATCTCTTCTTCTTCTTATTTCTTTATTGTGCTAACCTCTTGCTTGTTGGGCTTAGGCCTTACTCATCTATTCTTCTTTCTTCTTCTCTTCTTCTTTCCTTCTTCTTTAGGATAGAAAACCACACTAACCTTAGGATATCCATGCATGACAACACTTAGGATTTCTTTAGTCTCCCTTTAGAATTTTGCCCTTGTGATCCTTTTGGTTCTTCTTCTCTTCTCATCTCATAATCTTAAAGAAAACATCTTAATAAAGTTTGAAGTGATACCTTGAGCAATAGCCTTATCCCATGAGGTACCTGTAGTCTTCCCATCTTGGGATAGTACAAGCTTACCTTGTGATGCACAAGTCTGATCAAGGTATCTTCTTCTCAAAGAAAATCATAAAAAACACTTCTTCATTGTAAATACCAAAAACACTTAATAATTTAATGAGTTAGTGAGCCTAAGCCCTAATTTCTGGGTTCAAGTTTTGGGGATCTTCTCCTTACTTGAGTGTGCTTGTTCTATTATTCCATCTTGGAATGTAGTGACAAGTACACATTCCATGGAAAAGAGCTTGAGTTCACTTCCTTGTGACACACTCATTAAAGCTTCATAAAAAACACAAACAAACAATAAGCGTCTTTCCTTCGGGAATTCTTTTCTCATCTCCTTCGCTCCGTACGCGAACTTGCTCCTACTTGTCATTTTGCAAGACGGTAACGCGCTCGTTGTCCGAGCCTGCAACACCTGAGCATTGACATAGGAAGTTCAAGCCTTAAGACACAAGCAATCTTTTCCACCCCTAGTTAGGGGACCTACGACGTCTCTGATCCTCATTATCCTGATGAGGTACGTAGGCAGCGGGGTAGGGTCCGTTCGAGCACAATCTTTATTTTCCCTACATTTTTCTCTTTGGTTTCCTATTTCAATTTCTTTTCTCAGTTCTTTCATCCAGTTCATTTTATTTTCTTTTGCAGCAGCTTTCATACCCTCGCCCTTTGAAATAGTTTTCTTTGCAAGCGTGGATCCCGTCGGGTATGGCGGACGATTTGGGTGCTAATACCTTCCCAGGTCGTAACCGACTCCCGAACTCAGTCTCTTTGTTTCACAGGACCCGTGTCCTTCCTTTTCTTTCTTCTGGTTTGTGCAGCATTACCATTCCCGTTCCTTCAGGATAAAAATGCCTGGTTGGCGACTCTATTCTTTTCCGCGCCACTTTCGCGTTTGTACCAGGATGGAAATCCGGGGAGCGACAAGGAGGAACTGGAATATGGTGGAGATTAAGAGGGTTATTTGTGAGAGGGATCGTACTTACAAGGTGGGATCCACGGGAGAACCTCTACGCTTCAAGAGAGGAGCTCTGAAGAGCAACACTCAGATTTACATGTCGGTTGTCTTGCACAACCTGATTATTAGGAGCCACACATCTGACATCACTATTGAGGTGGCTGCCCTCTTGTATTGCATCATGGACGGGAAGACGGTATACCTTGCACATGTGATCTCGTTTGAGTTCTGTAGGATTGCGACGAGTGGTACTGTTTATGGATCAAGAGCATCCTGCAGACTTACTCACCCGGGTTTGGTTATAGCTTTATACAAGGTTGTTGGCATCATACTTCCCTCTCTTGGGAATGTGAAGCTAGCTATGTTGGAGATGAGTTTGTTGTCAGGTTTTGTGAGCCTCCTGTTATTGATCCTCTTATGGCTTCTGCTCCTCCTAGAGGTCTCCCTTTTGGTCGGGAAGTGATATGGATCCTAGCTCAGTAGCTAACTGGGCTATGAATGAGTTGCACCGACGTGCTCTCACTTTTATGTATGAGTTGATGTTACAGTTGTAGGTCCTGGTGAGGACAATGCAGATGAGGATGTTGATGATGTTGGTGCTGATGATATTGTTGATGATGATGACAGTTTTAGTTCCTTTGATTGACTTCGAGATGGTTTGATCATCCTTCTTTTTTATCTTTTGTTTTTGTTTTGTTAGAATTTTTTTAGGGTGCTAATGTAGTTTTGGATTTTGTTAGTGAACATCCTTTTGGGTATGCTTTTTGTACTTTTATTTTGGAATTGTAGTCACCATCCAGGCGGATGGTGCAATTTTGTACTCTTGAAACTTATCTTAGTTAAAATCCGGGTGGATGCTTTTTACTTATTTGTGGGATGCAAATTTTTTTGGTTTGTTCTTGAATTTAAGGTGATTATCATGGCGAAACAAGTTATTTTTCTGTGATCTTAAGCAATTGTGCTTCACCTCTCTTTGGTGGTGATGATAAAATTTTGAAAGTTTGCACGAAAAAGGTACTTCGTTCGTGCTTTGTAGAATATAACATGTGTATGAACTTCTTAATTTCCGCAAATTTCAAGCTTTATTCATATTGCATAAGTGTTCAAATGAGAATCATTTAGGACAAACCACAAAGTGAGTGACCTCCATTGTTCACAAATTTTAGTGTTTTTGTAATTGCTGCGAACTCGTGCGATTCATGCTTGTATCTTGCATTCTTTGGTAAATTTTGAAAGCATTGAAATGATTTAGGCATTGTTTGTTAATTGAGAAAAACCATTTAATTCTTTAGGCTTTAGGTTACCCGATGAGTAGTGTGAGCATTTGCTAACCAATTTTGAGCCTTCACAAAACTAGAATGAATCATATAGCAAAAGTCAGCAAAATGTCGGGATACCATTCTTTGGTGATCCTTGTTGTGAAAAAGAAAAGAAAAACCATTTTGATTCATTCTAGTTTGAATATTTTGTATATACTTTACCCCTTTGTTTGAACATACTTTCTTGAAGAACATTGTAATTTTATTATGATATGATTTAAAGTTGGAGAGAGTAGTTGGTGTGAAAAAGAATTGATGGAAATGGCGCCTCTTGTGAACATAGAAAAGAAAAGAAAAATGAAAATGAGATTTGCTAATAGCATTGAACTCTAAGTTAGAGTTGCTTTAAGATGACAAGATCATTTGAAAAAGAAAAAAAATATTGAGAGGGGGCACCATAAAAAGAAGAAAAAAGAGGAAAGAATGAGATTGGGAAAAATGTGTAATATTTTGGTTGATTTAGTTTGGCTTGTTCTTCATTTTTCAAAAAAATTTTAATACCACTTTGAATCATTGACCTTTATATATATATATATATATATATATATATATATATATATATATATATATATATATATATATATATATATATATATATATATATATATATATATATATATATATATCCCTTTCTTGTTAACCCTTTCCCCATTACAATATTGAGAAGTCCTTATGAGATCTTTGTTTCCTATATTTTTCCTCTTGATTTAATTTGATACTTGCATGAATGGTTCTGAATGCTAGCACAATTACATATGATAGTGATTTGTCCCTTGTAGATATTGAGCATGACTTAGTTAAGTGATTAGGTGATTCTTATTTGAACATTTTATTTCTTATGTTGTTGCTTGTCATTTATGTTTAGAAGTTAGCTCATGATTATGTTGTGATTCTATGTGAAGCCAAAAATTACTTGTAAGCGTAATCTTTTGGTTTGAACCATCAATTTGGGTGTGTAATCTTTATTTGGTTGTGTTTGTTTCTTTTTGATCTCACCTTTGTTTGAGGAAAAACAAAGAATCAAGTTGGGGAGAGTTGATAAGTGCCAATTTGTGTTAATATGTAGTATAGTTTTTGGCACTTTTCAAGAGCTTATTTGGATTTCTAATGCTTTTTCCCGTTGTTTCCGGTTAATTTCTGTAGTTTAGTTTATTTTCTTCAATAATATAGTTTATTTAACTGTTGTTTTTATATTTTTAGGTTTCACCATTGGAATGAAGAAAGCAAATCATGGCGACTCTCTTTTTGAGGATTTTGAAGAAAATGAAGTTTTGGAGCTTGCTACAAGCTTGCTAAGCGAGCTCCTAGAGAAAGAGTCAGGGAGTTTCTTGCTAAGCGAGAAAATATACCTATAATAGTGTGTTTATCAAAACAATTATATAAAAAATATTTATAATATATTAAAGTAAATTGAGTTTTCAAATGAGGATTCGATAAGGATTTTTTTATGAATTGGGTGGAACAAATTTTCTCTTTTCATTTAGCGCTCAATCAAAAAAATTATTTTATAAAATAAAACGTTAAGTTAAAAATATAATAAAGACATTTTTTTATAACTGTCATGACAACCGTCACAGTCCAATCCCTAACTGTCGTGACAACCATCATAGTCTAGGAATAAGGACACTTTTTGTGATCACTATCGCAAAATATTTGCGACAGTTGGCCCTAAATGTTGGAATCTAGGAATAAGGACAGTTTTGTGATAATTTTCGCAACTCAAGTTTCGTAAATCTCCTTATTTCTTGTAGTGACACATGTCATTGGAACTAAGTGGGTATTTAGAAATAAATTGAATGAGAAAGGAGAAGTCGCTAAAATCAAAGCACAATTGGTTGCACAAGGTTACAGTCAACAAGAAGGTATTGACTACAATGAAACCTTTGCTCCATTCGCCAGATTAGAATCTATTAGTCTTATAATTTCTTTTGTTGTTAATAATCATATAACGCTATATCAAGTGGATGTCAAAAGTGTGTTTCTAAATGGATACATTTAATAAGAAGTTTATATCCACCAACCTCCTAGTTTTGAAAACTCTAAGTTTCCATAACATGTTTTAAAACTTAAAAAATCATTATATGGTCTGAAACAAGCTCCCAGAGCTTGATATGAAAGACTGAGTTCCTTTTTTTTCTTCTAGGACACCACTCTTTTATGTAAAAACATTGGAAACGATATAATGATATGCCAAATCAATGTAGATGACATTATTTTTGGTTATGCTAATCCATCTGTTTGCCAAGAATTTTCTAAGCTAATGCAAGCAGAATTTGAGATGAGCTTGATACAAGAGCTAAAGTACTTTACGGGTAAACAAATAAATCAAAATCCAGAAGTCAAGTATATTCATCAAAGCAAATATTCAAAAGAGCTCTTAAAGAAATTTGGAATGCCAAATAGTAAACCAACGAAGACTCATATTCATCCTACATATTATGGAGAAAGATGAGGTAAGAAAAAAGGTTTGTTAGAAGCTCTATCGTGGTATGATAGGCTCTATTCTCTATCTGACTACTTCTCATCCATATATTTTATTCAGTGTGTGTCTTTGTGCTCGTTTTCAATCAGATCCAAGGGAAAGTCACTTAATTGTTGTTAAGAGAATCCTAAGGTATCTTAAGGGAACTTCTAACCTTGGCTTAATGTATAAGAAAACATCATAATGTAAGCTATTAGGTTTCTATGATGCAGAATTTGCTGGAGACAGATTATGACGTAAAAGTACTTCTGGAAAATGTCAGCTTCTGGGTGACAATCTCGTCTTATGGGGTAGTAAAAGGCAGTCAACAATTCCTCTATCAACTGCATAATCAGAATATTACTCATCATCAGTGTGTAACACTCAGATGCTCTTGATGAAAAATTAGCTCGAAGACTTTTAGATAAGTGAGAGTAATATTCCTATCTTTGGTGATAGTATATTCAAAGAGGGTTTATCATTTTAAAATTCATAAATACAAACCATTATTAGGTAGTATGTTCAGAGAGGGTTTATCATTTTAAAATTCATAAATACAAACCATTATTAGGTCGATATCTTTACAAAACCCTTAGCAGAAGATAGACTTATGTTCATTATGAAACATTTTGAAATATTCTAATGTTGTTAGATGATAGGCTTCGATCTTGAGGGGGCGAATAGATAAAAAAATTACAACCAAAAAGTTTGGATAAAATTTGGTTATCAAAAAGTAGTGCAGCAGAAAAACTACCCGAATCAAGTCGTCTATCCGAACTTACTATCAAAAGAATTATGCACAACGCAAACAAAATGGACTGATAATCAACATAAATGTTCAAGCACAATCAAGCTACAAATCAATTAAATTCCATGCTATTCATGATTTGCATATCCAATGAACCAACACACAAATAAAAATAGCACAAATATTTTATCGAACACTTGGAGTGCAATCGATATCTATTGGAAGTTTAATTTGTTTTGTTGATGTTAAAGTCCAATCACAATCAAAGTGAATATGATTATATCAACAATAATACTTTTGAAAGATAATCAAAAACAATTTCCAATCGAAACGATCAAACAGTAATGAATTTGATAAATTGTATAAACGATGATAAAAGCAATAAAGAAATAAGAGAGATAGAGAGAGAGAGAGAGAGAGAGACCAAGATTTGTTTAGGAAAATTCCCAATCGACTTCACTATGGGTACGTCTGCCTTCAATTCCAAATAGAATTTAGATATTGAAATTAACCTGTTTCTTGGAAAACTGTGTATACAAGAGATGAAGAACACAAATCCCAAAAACCCTATTGTCTTGTTTTATTTATTCCACCTCCAAACCCTTGATCAAAGCTTGATCAAGTGACCAACAATGCGACTCTAATCCACCGATTGTACCAAACATGCAAATGTTGAAACCTCAAGATTCCTGAACACAATTCACCATCACACGCTAATCCCTTGCAAGGATCCCACCTTGTCCAAAGGCTTTCACTTGGTAGAATTTGTGTTGACGTGGTCTTGTCCAAACCTTCAAATCATTCTTGATCTTGAAGGGAAACCCCATATTGGTTTTATTATTTTAAACCCACAAAGTTCTCAACCCAATATTCTCGATTACACCAAACATTATTGGACGTTATCAAACCAATTCTAGATGGTCACCCAATTGAAAAATGTTTATGTAGTTTGGTTGTGTGTATGTATAGAATAAAGGTTGAAGATGATGAGAAACATTTATGATCATGTTTTGTTAGGTTTATGAAAAACCCTTAAAATGAGTTAGATGTATGCATATATATATATATATATATATATATATATATATATATATGTGTGTGTGTGTGTGTGTGTGTGTGTGTGTGTGTGTGTGTGTGTATGCGTGTGTGTGTGTGTATGTGTGTGTGTGGACAAAGGCAAAGAGAATGCAAGAAGAAATGGAATGCAAAAATGAATTTTTGAGATTTTAACAACATAGGTCGACCTGTATAGGTAATAGGTTGGCTTGTCAAGGTTAATAGGTTGGCATATAAGGTGGATTGAATTGTAGCCTATAGGCAGAAGCTATAGGCTTCAATACTGCTCAGTAGAAGTCGGCCTGTAATATCCATGTGCCGACCTGTACGAAAGCAAATTCTTCACACAAGTCGGCTTGTACTCATATAGGGCATGTGCAATGTTTTTGACACACAAAAATTATTTTTCAAATGTATGACAATCCTAATACCTTTCTAATATGTCTAAAAACTCTTTTTATACATCCTAAGTCTACTGGAACTAGTGACCATGTAAGTGTGAGTTGACATCGTCTAATATACAAGAAAGCGCTACTTTAAGTACCATGTTTGACAAAAGAACCAGTTGACATCATTCAAAACCAAATCCAGAATAGTTTGTAGGTAGTTGTATGCATAGGAATTTCGACAACATGAGTTTTAGTGCACAAAAGCTTTAATAGCTTTTATAAAGATATTTTGACAAGTTGATCACTCTTTCTTCCAAACATGTCCAGAACCTCGAGAAGGTTTGTAATGATTTGTTTATAAGTCGAAAGTGGCTTGCCGAAAGAGACGCTATATTGTTGACTGGAAGTTCTTCACATCATTACGGATAAAGTTTTTGTTGTTACTTCGACAATGAGGAATTCGACAAAGGAAAATCTGATAGAAGGACTTTGGATTTGAATTTTAAATCAACTTGATATAACAAAGAGACACACTGTTTCGTCAGTTGAAGAGCAGTTTTGTATGAATAACTGTTTCGTTTGATAAAACGGATGTGGAAGGTTTTCAGAAGACATTAGCATGCATAATGCCAAGTGGCATTTGTCTAGGATTTGACCGTTGTTCGATGGTTATGATATTTGTATATAAATAGGATAGTTTTCTTTGTGAAAAGTGTGTGAAAAATATTGTACAAATTCCTGTAAGATTACTCATGTACTCGTGTGTAAAGAGAAAAGAGAGATTATTTTGGAAATGTACGTATTAACACCAATTTTATTTCAAGTTATAAAAGCTTTAAGTTTTCTTTAAATCTTTTGTTCTTTGTTTCTCCTATACATTCCATTCACGTTTCCAGCAACTTTATATTTCAGTCAATTTATATTCAAGCAATTCTTTACCTTCATGTCAAACTTTAGTTTTCTTTTATTAAGCCTTCAAACATGTTAGTTGATTCAAATATACAATCATCTTCAACTTCAATATAAATAACAATAATTGTTCTACTCTAGAACATTTCGACAGAAACATATACACATTAAGTTTAGATTATTCTTCGTTTGATTCTTAGCACGCGACGTCCTAGGACTTGTTTGGTTGGTCCTGTAAGTTACCCTTTTCTAAGAGATTTGGTTAACCAGAGGTTGTTCGCCATAAACACCAGCGAACAAATTGGCACGCCCAGTGGGACCTTGTGCTTTAAGAACATATTATGTGTGTTTATAACATTGTATGTTTCTGCGTAGCGGAAAAGTAACTGTAAATAACGTAGAAAGACCTAGGCGAACTAGAGTAAGGAAAATGGCTATTCCACCACCAGTAAATAATGATGAAATTCCAGTTTCCACTGCCATTCCTTCGATGGGAGGGAATGTGGAAACACTCCATGTTTCAGAAGGAGAAAATCCCTCAATCTCTGGATCGATACTAGGAATGTCGTAGTCTCAAAGCGGACCCAGTTCCTCCAACATAGGGCATTCGATACTTATGAGTACTCCTCCACTGGGGGAAATAACTTCAGGCCCTATCAAACGAATTTTTCCACACCTATGTTTGGAAGGGAACAACCTTATGGAATGCCAACTTCAATGATGGCTAGTTTACATAACACAACACCATTATATTCTGATATCGTGGCCCACATGTCTTCGCCACTACAAGGTTCAGGTTATGGTGGAAACGTTAGTAGACCAGACCAACCCCCACCAGGATTCCACATGCCAGCAATTACGACTAATTCTGCACATGCAATCCATCAACAAATGGACGAAAGTAACCATGAAATGGTCCATAGGTTGACTCAACAAATGGGGGAAGTGTTTAACCCTTTAATACAAAACACCACTCAAAAAAACCAAATATTGGCAACACAAATGGTGCGTATTGCTGAATTCTTTGGAGTACCCCAAATTCGATAGAGAGAGTCGGTGGTCCATAATCCAGTAATCAATGTCGAAGAGGAACCAACAATAAATCAGAGACCTGTGGGCAACCCTCAGGCAAATTGTAGGATCCAAGAAGAGGTTGTCGAACAGCCTCGCGTCGAAGTTCCCATGCCACAAGAGCCTAGGAGAGTGGTAGTCGAGAGAGGTCAAGATGATGATGACATCTTGCAACTAAGAATGCACTATAATAATTCACCTGTCGAAAATAATCTAGCGGCGATGGTCGAAAGGATAATGGCGCAAAAAGGGGTAAATGTGGGGTTACAAAGGCCTAATTATATTTCCCCACTATCTGAATATATCCTACAACAGGAATTGCCCCCTAGGTGGAAAATCCCCAAGTTTACTAAATTTTCAGGGGATACTAGTGTGTCCACCATAGAGCACATAACGCGTTATTTGATAGAGGCGTGCGAAATAGTGCAAAATGAGAACTTGAGGATAAAATATTTCCCAAGTTCCTTAACAAAAATCGCTTTTACTTGGTTTATATCCCTACCAGCAAATTCCATTCATACATGGACTCAATTGGAGAGGTTGTTCCATGAACAATTCTACATGGGACAAACTAAAATAAGTCTAAAGGAATTAGCTAGTGTAAAAAGAAAGTTCTCAGAGCCCATTGATGACTATCTCAATAGATTCAGATTGCTAAAGGCAAGATGTTTCACACAGGTGCCAGAGCAAGAACTTGTCGAAATGGCTGCAGGAGGTTTAAATTATTCCATAAGGAAGAAACTAGACACCTAGTACTTAAGAGATATAACACAACTAGCAGATAGGGTAAGGCAAATTGAAAGGCTGAAAGCTGAGAAATATAGGGCTAACAAAAGTAAAAAAGAAAAGGTAGCCTATGTAGGAATGTGTCAAGATGATGACTATGACGAAGACGAATCAATCGTTTTCGACGAAAAAAAACTTGACCTGGAAGAATTAAAACAAGGTCCCCCATATTCTTGCAAGGTGTTAGCTCCATCAAATGGGAAGAATCCTGTTGAAACAGATAAGAAAAATAAATTCCCTAAAAGAACGTACATGTTCGACGTCACCAAGTGTGACGAAATATTTGATTTGTTGGTAAAAGATGGTCAACTAATAAGACCACCGGGTATAAAAGAACCCCCTATTGACCAACAGAAAAAGAGAGGGCTTTGTAAGTACCATAATTTTCTAGGTCATAAAACTTCTCAATGTTTCCTTTTCATGGACCTAGTTCAAAATGCAATCCAAGACGGAAGGCTGAAGTTTAGAGAGAAACCAAAGAAGCAAACAAGGGTTGAAGCTACCCATGTGCAAGTAGTGGAAGCTAATTATGCTGAGCCTTTTGACATGAATGTGGTCAAGATGGAGAAAATGTCAGATGACAGTTTTGAATTGATTGAAGCTACTGAAGGTTTCGACAACGTTGTCAACATGGTGGGAGTTACCGAAGATTCCCCTATTCGCCACAATGTAGAGGAAGTATCATGAGATGAATTGACTATGTCTGTTTTGATCAAGGTCACTGAGGATCTTGGAGAGAAAAAAATGTCAAGGTTGCTAAGGATTCCAACAACCAAAATAAGGTTGAGACCACTGAGGGTTTCGACCACCAAGATGAACCCAGGGTCACTGAAGACGCTAAGCATCTGAGGAAGGAAGTTACTGAAAGCTTTCACAAAAGAGTCAACAAATTGGCTGGAGATGGGTTAGTCTGGGATACCTTGGGAGAGCCTAGTGGGAAATTCGACTACTTGGTAAAATACAGTCCGCCTGCTAGTGCCAAGATCAACATTAACAAAATCCAGCCAACAGGATGGGGTGATACCTTTGACAACAATGAGGAGAAAGTTGAGGCTTTCCCCAACATTGATGAGAAGGCCGCTGAAGGCCTTAATAATGAAAATGAAGTCATTGGGGGAAATGTTCCTAGCCAGTCGAAGGAGGTTACTGAAGGCCTTGACAATGATACTAGCAACCTCACAAATGCCAGTGAGAGTGCAAATGAAGACAATATGGAAATCAAAGTTGAGACGGTTGAAGGCCCTCCGCCAAAACTCACTTATGGGATACTTCGCAGAATCATGGAAGATCCTAAAGCAGTCCAAACCAAGAGCGTCCCAACATCAAAGGGGTCTTACAAAGTCGAAGAGACTCTCATAAAGAAAATGGAAAAACTGAGTCTTGCTGATAGGCAAGGTTTAGATATCAACATGGTCGAAGCTTCGTAGGAGAACAAAGGAAAGAATGAGGTGGAATGTCGTCGAGAGGAGTATCAAAAGACAGCCTATCCAAAGGAAGATGAAAATTTGGCAGAATTCTTCCGAAGGTGCCAAAAGAAGAATACTGAAGTGATGCTATATCCGTGCTGCAGCGCCATTTTCGAAAGAAAGGCAGCAGCAAACTTGGAGGAAATGGAGAATTCAATGGCAAGGAGTAATTGGTTTCAAAGGCCAGCAGTCGAAGCCGGCAGATATGATCCGAGGAGAAGCAGGTATCACTTTCAGAGAATGGAAAAGATTTGAAGTTCAAAGGGGATTCTCAGTCGAAATAGGAAAGAAAGCTGAGAAGCAGAGGCACAAGACATATCCTTCAGATAACTACAAAGGGAAGAACACCATGTCGAAATCTCAATGGAGGAGATTCCAGAGGCAAAAAAGGACTGAGAAAGAAGCAACAAACAGACTAAATTCCAAGGAGAAAAATGCTGGCGAAAACAAAGCAGAATCCAGCAGAAACACTCAAGTGGCAGAAAATGATAAGCTTCACAAAGGAAAAGACACCATCAACCGGCTACCAATGTCAAAGCTTACCAACACAGTGGCAGAAGTTGACGAAGTTACTGATAGCTTCGAGTCTGACGAAGAAGGCTCATTCGGCGTGATTTGTAATGTAGTCTCAGTACTTCCTAGGGATTACGACATAGTAATGGAAGTAGAGGATGAAGAGGATACCATGATAGATAGTACAGTGGGGCCAAGACCCGTATGCTACTATATCATGAATAACGGTTGTGTCGAAGAACAAAATGCTTTCTTCGAAAAACCAGATGAGTCATTGAGGGGACATCTGAAACCCTTGTTCATAAAAGGAAAGGTCGAAGACACAGGCGTCAACAAAATCCTAGTAGATGGAGGGGCTGCTGTAAACCTAATGCCCCACTATATGTTGAAGAAAATTGGCAAAAATGACTCTGATGCAAAATCACACAACATGGTTCTATCGAACTATGAAGGAAAAGTTGGCACAACCATGGGTTTCATTCAAGTAGATCTAACAGTTGGTACTATCACCAGGCCAAAAATGTTCATAGTCATTGCGTCAAGGGCGAACTACAACTTGCTGCTAGGTAGGGAGTGGATCCATGGAGTAGGAGCAATACCCTCGTCGATGCATCAAAGGATAGTCATATGGCGTCCTGATGGGATCGTCGAAAATATTGAGGCAGATCAAGGTTATTTCATGGCTGAAGTAAACAGCGTAACTAGTCGAAGCTTCGACAGAAACTTGGCCCACATAGCTCCTTGCAACCCAGCTGAATTCGACCTGACAGCGTCGGACAACGCCTATTGCTCTATGTACTTACATCCGACACATGTATTTCAATGGGACAAAGAGGTAATTGGCCAATCAAGCCATATTTAGGGAACTACTGATATAGAACCAACTGGTTGGGGTAGAGAATTCAACGACAACTATGAGTGAAGCTACAACACTAACAAGACTGGCGGCCTATATGGCTGAAATAAACTATAAGCGGCTCTTGAAGCCGAAGCAAAGTATATGGCTATCAAAGCCAAAGAAGAAAGTTCAGATACACCATGCCCTCACCAGGGCATTGATGAAGAAAATAAAAATAAACAGATAGGCGAATGGCAGAATCACAAGTTGGACGCCATCTACGAAGACAAACCATTGGGGTTCGAAAAAGATCCAACTTCAACTAGCTTGAAGATGGTGGCACAAGATCCTCTGGAAGAAATGAATATGGGACTGGGGGCAGAAAGAAGGCCAACTTATATAAGCGCAACTATGGACCCCCATTTTAGAGTCGAATTAGTTCAGTTGTTGAAAGAGTTCAAGGACTGTTTCGCATGGGACAATGACGAAATGCTAGGCCTCGACAGGCGCTTGGTCGAACTGAAACTTCCTATAATTTAAGGGAAGAAGTCTGTGAAGCAAGCTCCAAGGCGTTTTGCACCAGAGGTTTTGTCAAAGATAAAAGAGGAGGTTGAAAGGCTTCCCAAATGTAAATTCATTCGTCCAACCATGTATGTCGAATGGATTTCAAATATTGTACCTGTAATAAAGAAAAATGGCTCATTGAGGGTGTGCATTGATTTTCGAGACTTAAATTCTTCCACCTCAAAGGATGAATATCCTATGCAAGTGGCAGAAATGCTAGTAGACTATGCAGCAGGGCACGAGTACCTAAGTATGCTAGATGGATATTCTGGCTACAATCCAGTCTTCAGTGCAGAGGAAGATGTTGCAAAAACAGCCTTTCGGTGTCCCGAAGCAATAGGGACGTATGAATGGGTAGTTATGCCCTTTGGTTTGAAAAATGCTGAGGCTACATACCAAAGGGCCATGAATTCCATATTTCATGATTTCATTGAAACATTCATGCAAGTATACATTGACGATATTGTAATAAAGTCTGTTTCAAAAAAAAAACATCATTTAAACCATCTTCGACAATCCTTTGAGAGGATGAGAAAACATGGTTTAAAGATGAACCCCCTTAAATGTGCGTTTGGTGTGCAGGCTGGAGATTTCCTAGGTTTTGTGGTCCACAAAAAGGGAATTGAAATAAACGCTAACAAAGCTAAAGCAATAATGGAGGCGAAAGCACCTTCAACAAAGAAAGAATTGCAATCACTGTTGGGGAAGATTAATTTCCTTAAAAGATTTATTTCAAACCTCAGTGGGAAAACGCAAGCTTTCTCCCCCTTGCTTCGACTCAAGAAAGAAGATTTCACATAGGGGTAAGAACAGCAAGAAGCCTTCGACAAGATCAAAGGATATCTGGCAAGCCTTCCAGTATTGATGTCACCTAATAAACAAAAAAGCATGAGGTTATACATCTCAGCATCCGACAAGACCCTTGGAAGCATGCTTTGTCAGGAGGATGAAAATGGCGTCGAAAGAGCCATCTATTATCTTAGCAGAGTCTTAAACGATGCTGAAACTAGATATAGTGTAGTAGAAAAGTTATGTCTTTGTGTATATTTCTCTTGTACAAAATTGAAACACTATATAAAACCAGTTGATGTATTTGTATCATCTCATTTCGACGTAATAAAATATATGCTTCCTAAATCTATTTTACATAGTCGAATTGGGAAATGGGCTTTAGCATTATCTGAATACTCCTTAAAATACTTGTCTTTAAAAGCTTTAAAAGGTCAAGTAGTGGCTGATTTCATAGTTGACCATTCCATAGACAATAGTGAAATAAAGTACGTCGAATTACAGCCTTGGAAATTATATTTCGAAGGTTCCATCCACAAGAATGGTGTAGGTATAGGAATATTGATTATTTCTCCTGATAAAATTCCAACAAAATTCAAGTATAGGGTCGAAGACCCTTGTTCAAACAATGAAGCTGAGTATGAAGCTTTAATTGCTGGACTTGAAATCTTGTTGGAATTGGGGGCAACTCGAGTCGAAATAATGGGCGACTCAAAACTAGTAATAAAATAACTAACCAAAAAGTACAGATATGTTAAAGAAAATCTGATCATGTACTTCGTCATAGCCAACAGGCTCCTGAAAGCATTCGACACTGTTACCCTTAAACATATTCCTAGAATAAAAAACCAAGAGGCCAATGATTTGGCTTAGATTGCATCAGGTTACAGAGTATCGAAAGAAAATCTGAAGAACGTTATTGAAGTAAGGGGAAGGGTTATATCAACCAAATTATCCCCATCAGATTTAGAATTAATGAAACTTGGTTACTGGGATGACGAAAATTTCGAAATTTTCAATATAGATGATTCAGATGTGGATGACTGGAGAAAACCTATTAGAGGTTATCTACAAAACCCAAACCAAAGTGTGGAAAGAAAAATAAAATAGAGAGCATTAAGCTATGTACTCTTTGGGAACAAATTATTTAAAAAGACTGCAGAAGGAGTCTTACTAAAGTGCTTGGGCGAAGAAGAGGCGTATATTGCACTGTCGAATGTACATAGTGGCACATGTGGTGCACACTAAGCAGGGCATAAGATGAAATAGCTACTATTTAGGCAGGGTTTATATTGGCCAACTATGCTCAAGAACTGTGTCGAATTCACAAAGGGTTTCCAAGAGTGCCAAGTCCATGCAGGAACACCACATGTCCCTGCAAGCGAATTACATTCTATCATAAAACCTTGGCCATTCAGAGGATGGGCTTTGGATCTAATTGGAGAAATTAGACCTGCTTCTTCAAAAGGGCAAAGATACATCTTAGTGGGAGTGGATTACTTTACTAAATGGATCGAAGCCATACCACTAACCAATGTGGATCAAGAAGCAGTTATAGAATTTATCCAAAAGTACATAATATATAGGTTTGGAATACCAGAAAAAATAACCACTGACCAGGGGTCTGTGTTTATTGGCAAAATATGCAAGCCTTTGCAAATGAAATGGGTTTTTAGTTATTAACGTCTACGCCCTATTATGCCCAAGCTAATGTACAAGTCGAAGAAGCGAATAAGGTAATAATAAATTTGATCAAAAAACATGTAGGTAAGAAGCCTAGAAATTGGTACAAAACCTTAGATCAAATTTTATGGGCATGTCGAACGTCACCTAAAGAAGCTACTGTCTCTACCCCATTCAAATTAACATACGTACATGAGGCAGTGCTTCCAGTCGAAATCCATTTACAATCCATACGCATCCAAAGACATCATGAAATTCTTTCAGATGTATATTGGAGTATGATGATGGATGAATTAATAGATTTAGCCGAAGAAAGGTTACGTGCATTGGATTTCATTAAAAGATAGAAGGAAAGAGTTGAGAAATCTTATAATAAGAAAGTGAAGTCGAAAATCCTTTTTGAGGGTGATTTAGTTTGGAAGGTAATACTTCCTATGGATCGAAAAGATAGAGTAATGGGAAAGTGGTCCCCCACGTGGGAAGGACCTTTCAAAAGTGTAAGTGTTTTCTCAAATGACGCTTACGAAGTCGAAGAAATAGGCAAAGATGAGAGAATAATTAAAATAAATGGCAAGTACTTAAAGAAATATAAACCAATTCTACAAGAAGTAAAGATAAAGGTTGAATGATTATATTAATTACTTCGCCAAATAGTGGGCGATAAAGTCATTACAAAGTTTTCCTTCTAAGGCTAATAAAGGAACTAAGGGAAACAATACATATACCACCCCCACCCTATTACAAATTCCTAGAGAAAAGATTCTTTAAGTTCTATGAATTTCTTCCTCTGAACAACAATTCGACATTCACACAGAATTTTGTTGAGAGAGATTTCTTTAATCTCTTTGCCTAAAGTTTGAGCCTGTCTGCATGATGAATTCCCACCTTTATTTCCTCTTCGATTTCTGCAGCATTGGGTTGTTCAAGTTCTGCCATACGTTTATGCTCTTGAGCAACTTTGGCTTGAAGTTCAGCTATCTGTCTCTCAAAGTTCTGAATATTCTTTTTACATTCAGACACTTGTTGAGAGTAAGTGTCAGAGAGTTTTGATAGCTCAGAAAACTTGTCCGTCGAAGCCGCTACAACATCCCACTCAGCACTTTGAGTGTCTGTTTTGTTGGAAATCATTTTGATGTACTCTCTTCGATGGTTGAGATATGCACATGTTACATCAATAATTTGAAAAAGATCCAACACCATACGAGTTTCATCTGTGTTGGCTTCCAAAACATTCACTTGCTTGAGGAGTTTCTTCAGCTCGCATTGCTGAGTAGGGTCCTCCTCTAGAATTCTGAACAGATCGACACCAAGTACTTTGCTCTTGATTTCACCCATAAGAGCACTGAGGGTCTTCACTTCAGAAGTGGCTTCAGAGGTTTTCGAACTGCTGGAAGAATCTTGGAAATTGTAATGTTGGCTAAGCATAGCCTTCAAATAATCCAAAGGTTTCCTTACCTCCAAGCTCTCAAGTTCCTCATGAATGAAGGAAGTCGAACCTGAAGATGGAGGTTTGTTCTAAGCTGAGTCAGGAAGGGTTTGAATTCTAGGCCCAATACCTTGTTTCTACTGGTCTTGTTTTCCACAACCTTAGCTTGAAGTTTCTTCTCCTTAACGTTTGTAGCTTTGGGTGACTTTTCTTTTTCCTGAGTTATAGATCCTACATCATCTGTTTCGCCCTTACCATCTTCGGTAGGTTTTTCTTCATTGACTTTGGATTTTGGGTCATCAGGAGAATTATCTGTAGAATGCTCATCCATTTTGGTGTCGAATGCAAAACAGGTCTGGAGTTCCAATATATCGTCCTTTGAAATTTCTTTTTCTTGGACTTGTTTCTCCACATTCGTCTCACCAACATCATGGGGAGGCTCACCAAGGTTGATTTCAACCTGGAAAAAAGTAAGGATGAGAAATAATAGACAATATGCATACAAAGGTCAATTTAAAAGTCATTCAAAAATAATTACCTGAGGAATCTCAGTATGAAAACTAGAGTTCCCACTTTCCGCATCCCGTGTGGGTTTAATTATTGGACTGGTGGGATGAGTTTTCTTCGATTTGACAAGTGACCTTTCAGAAGAAATTTTCCTTATGTTGCTGGATTTCTTCCTTTTCAGGGGCTGTTGATCTGGAGATTCGTCACCAGAATCTTTAGAAACCTCCTTCACTATCTCTTTCTTTCTTTTTAGAGGGGTAGGTGGTTTTCGACTCACATGAGAAACAACAAGATTCCAATAAGCCAAAGGCCAAAAAAATTTCATAATTGAGACAAGTTTCTTAAATATAAGGGAAGAATGAAACCTTTTTCGTCGTCGAAGAAGGTTTCTTAGCAGGCTTGGCAGGTTGGTCTTCGACAAATGACTTCTTGCTTGGAATCTTGGCAGCTGGAAAAAGAAAGTTGTTAAAAAGGAAGGAGTAAAACATAAGAAAGTAAACACAAAATAAATTTAAATTTTGAAAACACCTTCAAGAATGGTAGATTCCATGCGCACATGTTCTATTCCACTATGAAGGTCCCCAGGGAAATTGTCCAGATGATATTTGGTCGGAACCACACGTTCGGCTTGTAACACCCCAAATTTTACCTCTTCTTTTTAAACATCATATCACATCATATTCATCATGAACATATCATATTTTCAGCATCTTAGCATAGAAAGATGAGGCATAACATCCTCATGACCTAGCACTAGGCATATGATCATCTGTGGAGGATTTTGAAGCATCACAAGCTATGATAAGGGACCTGTTGGATTTATACAAGTCCTATGAGGTGTCTACATTTCATTTATAAGCTCAAGTTCATTTACAAAAGCTCAGAAGGTTGGAAGATCATCAGGGAATCCAGGCTAGGGCAAAGCTCCTACACAATGATCCCAAATTAGGGTGTGAGTTTCAAGCATGAAAACCTCAAGACTTTGGCCATTTCATTTGGGCAAAGTATTTCACATGTTAAGAGGATCCTAGGGATGAAATTTGGTGAGAAAATTCCTTGTGGAATTCAAGTATTTCTTCAATTGCTTGTAAATGAAGAAATTGGTCAATTGTGCCTCAGAAAAGTCAACTGTGAGATTTCAAAGGGCCAACCCCATTTTTCTAGCCAAGGGATGTTCTTACAATGTTAAAAAAGGTTTGGCAAGATCAAAGGTCAAGAATCATGAGGTTTTGAGGTGTTTTGCAAAATTGGTGTGAAGTTGGTTATGGAAAATGCCATTTTTAGCAAGTTTTTGCGCTAAATTTCAAGTGATCATAACTTGGTGAAAAAATCTTCAAATGGACCAAAGTCAAACATGAAAGTTGGATATTAAAGCCTCCCATTTTCAAAAAGTACAAGTACTTTTTCATAGCCTCTATGGTTAAGGAGTTAAGGCCCTCGAAAATTAGGGTAAAACTAGGGCAAAACTTTATTTTTCATTTGTACACAAAAGCAAAAAGGCTTGAAACTTATTTTTGGGTGTTGGTACATACCAAATAAGGTTACAATGTTACAATGCAATACAAATGGCGCATTTTTCTCCAAGAATGACACCAAATTTGTGCATAATGAGAATTTTATTCCCTAAGTGTAATATTTGCATGATCATGAGAGTTGTGTGACACTTGCATCCAAAGGCCAGGATCTTTTTGGATTGAAATCAAGGGTCAGATTGTGAATGAAAATGGGAAAGAAAGAGGGCAATGCATGAGTGTTTCATGATATCACAACAAATTTGCAAATTGTGCAAATTCTCTCACACACTCTCTTCCCACGTGCAAAGGCTTGCATTCTTTCAGCATTGATTCATAAGCACATTTATAAGAGAATTAGGGTTTTAGAAGGGTTCAAATCTCTCTCATTTCATCACTCTCAAGTTTTTGCTCAGTTTGCAAATTCCTTCGAATCATTCTCTACACTTGCCGTCTTCACAAACCAACCACATATTCTTCATCCTTGAGAGCTCAGGATCACAAATCCATCCATTGTTCAAGCTAAGTCTCAAGATTCAACACCTTTCCATTTCAGAGCAGCAAGCTTCAAGCTCTTAGATCCAGCAACTTTCAAGGCTTTAGTTGCATTTATTTTGCAACTAGAGTGTATTTGGAGTGGATTGGCATGTTTTTCTTGGCTTCTAACAAGCTATTTCCAGATCTGCAAGTGTCAGGTAAGCTCCAAATTCTCAGATCTAGAAATGAAAATAGAAGTGTGCATTATGATCTACTGGTTATGCTGATCACTATGCTTGTTTTAAATTCAAATTTGGTGCATTATTGAGCTTTATATGTTGATCTGAATTTTCATGGTGCAACCTGTTTGCTTTCGATCTGGAATATCCTTTGATCTATTGAGAATTTCATTGCCATATTTGAATTCAGGATGACTTAATGATCAGATCTGGAGCATTTTGTGAATTATTATTGATTTTTGTTCATTGTATGTATTTTCCAGTGCCGGAGCCCTAGCTCCGGTCACCGGATTCTGGACGTGTGTGTTTAGGGTTTTCAGAGTAGGAAGACAACTCCAACACCCTTGGATCTTTCCATCTCAACGCACCTCATGTTTCCACCTCATAAATGAGGATGCTCTCCCTCACACATTAACTATTGTGTACACTCTCTCCTGACTAATCATTTTGCTGACATCAATTAATGAGTTGACCTCCAGGATGCATCCATTTGATCCTTTGGTGTAAACAGCCCAAATTTTCCCTCACCCATCCACACCATGGCTTGTGATCTCTTCATATGCATAAGTTCAATCATAGCATCTCATATTGCATTTTTGATTCACTGCATTGGTTCAAAGTCATCTGCATCTAGGGTTTGTGATCTGAGCAATCCAAGAGCCATTTGAGCCACTCCAAAGGTCATCAAAAACTTCAAAGGGGTCCATGTATGTTCAAGCATCATATTGTATCCTCACAAAGTCAAGAATGTCAAAAAAATCACAAGAACTGAGAAAGGCATGGAAGCAGGGCCAGGCTTAACTGCACAGATGACCTAGAATTAGGGTTTTGGTTTCAAAGGCCATAACTCCAAATTTTTTGGTCATTCTTGTTTCTATTGGTCTCTATATGGTATAGGGATCATGAATATCAAGTTTCATGAATAAATTCACTAGGGAAGTCATCTGATCAAGAGTTGACTTCTTGAGCAAGTCAGTGCAAAATCAGGGCATCTGAGCCCCCCAATGACCCAACCAAAGGGTGTTCTTCATCATTTTGATTGTGTATGATCTTTATTTGATCATATAAGATGTTGGAAGTTCACAAAATTGAAGAATTTCAAAGCCATTTGCAAAGTTGACTTTTTGGGAAAATGACTTGTAATGGAAACTTGCCATTTTGGGAAACTTTTTCAACCCTTGCTTTTTGATTCAAAAATGCCTCAAATGAGAAAACTTTGGTCATGAAAGTTGTAGAATGGATCATTCGCTTTTCAAAAAGTACAAGAACTCATTCTAATTCATTTTGGATCAAAAGTTATGGCTTGTCAAAGTTGGGAAAAATCACATAATTTCAAGTTATGTACCAAAGAGGCAAAGTTGCAAAACCACTTGCCAAGACAAATTGAGCTTTCAAATGAACTTCTAATCTTTGTACAAACATGAACCAATGTCTAAAAGTCAGATTGCATCAAGATTTTGCCCATTTTCATGACTTATGGATCAAGAAACTTCAAAAGGGCCAAAGTTGATTAAAGTTGCAAAACACCATTCAAACCCTAATCCATTTGCTGGCTGGCTTCAAAACTGATCCCATGGCCCTCCTCATTTCTGGCTGCGCGGGACACCCCTCTTGTCCTTGGCTAACTATTGGCCCATACCTCTCTTACACAAAGCTTGACGTTTTTGCAAAAGACCCATACCAATCACAATAGGGCACAACCACTCCACAGACCTATCCATGAGTGATAAGTGGATCAAAGGCAAGCCATAACACCACACAACTCATGCTGAAACACACTCCAAGCCATAGTTGTCAAAAATCCTCCAACTTGCAAAACCATTCGAATCTCTCAACTCAGCCATTAAAACTTAAAAATTCTTTCACTAATCAACTCACCATGATCCACTGATCAATTCCCACCCCTCACTTGTCCCTGAAACCACCACAATCAAAAACACGATTTCTCTCCTTCACTGAACAGAACTTCTGCAAACTCACAAACCAACCATTTTAAACTCCAACCAAGCTTCATAACTTCATCAAGAGGACTAGTGGGATCATTTTGAGGCAAAGAGGCAAGCAAAAAGCTCCTGGACTGAAAGCTCAATCTCAGGTAACATGATGAACAAATTTTCCAGAACTTTGATTTCTTGTTAGAATGTTGTTCTGTATGTTGCCCTGATCATGGGGATCTATTTATTTTGAAAATGAGCCAGAAACAAGCATGTATTGAGTGTCTGAATATTTGCCCGTAAAAATGTTTTGCTTCGATTCTCCTTGCTCATGCTTGATAAATGTTGTTTGATGATGGATTTGAGTTTAGAATTGATAGGATATTGTTTCTGGGCAATTAATTTGGGTTGGGGTGGCCTGTAGTGAAAGCTAGGTATTTGGTTTCGCCGGAGAAGACGACCGGAGCACTGTTCCGGTCGTCTGAATGTGCTTAGCCCTAATTATGTCATTAATGAGAGTTTAAACCTGGACCGTAGATGCGTTTAACTTTGTTTGACTCCCGCGTGAACGAATGGCTTGGATCTATCATTAAAACCCTAATCCCATTTAATTAAATTAATTAATTAGGTTTAGTCAGTTTAAACGCCAGCCGTAGGATAGCGCGCGCAGTCAACCCTGGACTCCCAGCTTTGAATCTCAGTCCTCAGATCTGCTTACTTTCATTTATTTTCATTTTTATTCATTTTCTTTTGATTTATTTTGCACTAATTAATTAAAATAGCAAAATATGTTTAAAAATTATGAAACTTTTTGTCAAGGTTTTCATTATTTTTCAGAACACAAAAATATTTTTATTTTTATTTTTTGCATTAAAAATTATTTTTAAATCATTTAAAAGTTTATTTTTAATTAGTTAATGAAAATTAATTAATTAAAAATACTTTTAGGTATTTAAAAATCACAAAAAAATTCACATAGCATTTAGAAACATTTAGAAACATTGTCCCACTCTCAAACCAAATTTCTTTGTTGATCTTGATGTCGTTTGATAATTTTCTTTGGATTTAATTTCATTTCAAGGCAATACTTTGTTTCAAACTTCAAAAATTCATTTCTGTCTAACCTTTGAGAGTTGGATCATGATTCTTTTGCATTGCATCTTGTAGGGCATGTAGTTTATAGGATAAAATTGGCTTAAATTGATCTTGCATTTTTAATTTGTTTTGCATTTTTCTTGACAAGGTACCTTAAAACCCTAGCAATCTTAGGAAATTCATATCTCTCACTAGGTTAAGAGTTGGGTCCCCTCCTTTGGGCAGTGAGTTTGTATAGGTTTAGGGTATCTTTGATTGCATTTTCAAATTTTTATCATGTCATTTGCTTCTTGTTTTGAATTTTTGCTTTGTGTGATGCATGAAACCCTAATTTGTGCCTTCCTTTGCATCCATCTTCCATTTACTTGCATACCATGAATTGCCATGACATTTTGTACATCCATTTGATTCATAATGCATCTTAAGACATATTAGAATCATGTTTGATCATTGCATCTTTCATTTGCCATGTTATATGTCCATTACATTTCATAACTTTTCATGTATGTCCATGGTTCAATGCATGCCTCATTTGCATTCTTATGCTTGTATGATCATTCCCTTGCCCTGCCTAATGTTTGCATCATCTCTTAGCATCATTATCATCATGTATTTGCTTCTGACTTTGGTTTGCATCACCACATCTCATCTCATTTGCATTGCATTTCATTCCTTTTGCTAACATTTCAGGTGGTAAGTTGTTTGAGAAGTGAATTTGCCTTCACTTCTCACAATCTCTTTTCATCTCTATTATGCATCATTGCTGCATTCTTGTATGTGTATGGGATTGAGCTTGCTCATTCTTGTTCATCTTACTTTGTTTCTTCAAGCAACTTGTCTTCTTAAGTGAAGCAAGTTGTTTTGCTCCTCCTTGCTTCTTGTTCCTTTCACCTGCTTCCTTCCTGGTGGTTTCTTTGAAGATCTTTCTCTCTTGAGCCTCATTAACCCTAGTATAACCAATCATGATAACATTTAGGGTTTGATTAGTCCCCCATTTATTTTTTACCTTTGTGTCATCTTGGAGTCTTCTCCTCTCATCTCATAATCAGGGACTAAACCTTAAAGGCTTTAAGGCTTTGTGATTAAGCTTATGCCTGCATCCTTCTATTAGGATGGAGTGTATAACTTTAATCCTAAGTGTTAAACCCTTAATGTGTTTAAATCCTTTAATAAATCCACCTAATAATCATCAAGACATCAAGCTTGTAACTTGGGCCTTGCATTAGGGTTCTAATTCTTCCTTAATTGGTTAAGAAGGACTAACCCTAGTGTTAATGGACAAGTCCCCCTCAAGTTGTCTTACAAACCATAGAACTCACTTCTTCATCTTATCATTAACTAAAATCCATTTAATAAAGGCTTTGTTTTGTCATGAGGTTAATCCCTAATCATGGATTAAGTTGAGGAGTCTTCCTCAGCTTAAATACTCTCATCTATTATCCTTCTATTAGGATGGTGTAATGAGTCTATTTAATCCTTGATTATGGCTTAAACTCATTACTTAACACTAAACAAAAACAACAAAAACATCTAAGTAATCACAAGTAGGTTAATGATCTTAATCCTACACCAGGGTGATTAAGTGTGAGATGCTGACTTCACACTTAAGGTATTCTCATTACCCCTAATCAGAGGGAGGATGTGATGAGTTTACTAACCCATTGGTTTAAGCTTAAGCTCATTAACTTATGACAAATTCAAAAGGCAATAAAAGATTGAAAACACAAAAACAAACAATAATCGTCTCCTCCGGGATTCTTTTCTCATCTCATTCACTCACAAACGAGAACTCGCTTCTTCCGTCTAATGCAAGACAGTTTGCACCTGAGCCAGACAGGTCATACACTTGAGCATAGACAAGTAAGCAGTTCACAAGTCAATTTATCTTTCAGTCTCTTTGTGTCGAACTACGGTGTTCTGACTTCCTCATTGCACGAGAGGATACGTAGGCATAACTTAACAGTTATCGAACAAAAGTCTCTGTATATCCCCCTTCTTCCAGCATCATTCTTTTAAGCCTCATAGTCTTGAGTATTTCACTCTTGTTCCTACACTGACACTTCTCATGTACACTTCACACTTCTATTACACTGACACTTGCATTCTTTCCAGCTTTGATACACAAATTGCACTGACACTACCCCTTTAAAACACAAATATTTTAAGCGTGGATCCCGTCGAGTACGGCGGACAATCTGGGTGCTAATACCTTCCCAGGTTGTAACCAACCCCCTTTCTCAGTTTCTATGGTTCGCAACCGTCTTATCCATATCTTTCTAGGTCTATGCAGCATTACCTTTCCTTCGGGATAAAAATGCCTAGCTGGCGACTCTTGTCTTTCTGAGTTCACTCTTGTGTGTTCTCCTCTTCTTTCGCCGACCGTTCGCGTCCGTACCCCTCTTGGCCCTGTGTCATTTGGTGGTAGCGACAGCTTGGCGACTCTGCTGGGGACCCTTATACTGTAACCAGGGCTTCTGGTTCTTTTTGTGGGTTCCTCCTAGCGCTTGTTTGATTTGTGTTTACTGGGGTGTTATGTGCTAATTATGTTTGTATATTTGTATTCATTTTTGCTTTATGTACAGTTATTTATTGCTTTCTGTACAGCTTTATATACATCATACTGTCATACTGTTATCTGGATGGATTTGGTTTTTGTCTTGGTGGGTGGGGTTCTGCTGAGAGTTTAAGGTCCTATACCTGGGACCTGAGTGACACCTAGGCTAGAGTGGTTCATGTTCTTTCCCTTTCCATTTCGGTCTGGTGCGGGAATATGAAACACGGTTCAGATGTGGGTTTCTTCTTGAGAACTCTGTGCTACAGATTTCCTGTAGTGCTAGGGCTATCTGGGAAGCCTGCTAAGTCTGGATGACCTTTACTATGACCTTCAGAAACTGAGGTGAATTAGAGGAGGATCTTTTATGGTTATTGTAGACACTGTACCTCCGGGTTAGAAGTGTTTACACTTCTTATAACTGATCGAAGTCTGAGGATCCTTGTTTTAGAACACCACCTGTGAGGGGGTTGGGTTGTTTACAGGTTTGCAGGTACCATTGGCCACATCATACCCTGATACTTTTTGTGTTTAAGAATGCTTCACTTTGGACAGTTCTTGTGATTTAACCCTGGACATGTGACTCTTTATTTGAGTCCCCCACCTTGGTTACTGGACTTATGAACCTCCATCTAGACTTCTTGAACATACATGGACTTATATCAAGGCAGTAATCAGATCCAGCTTGATCACAAACCCTTGCATATCATTTGCATACATCATCATTGCGTCATTTAACATTTGCTTATTTGTTTTTCAGGGTATCCATATTACATCTGGCTTGGTTTTGACCCCTTCATCTGTATAGACCTTTATCTGCTTCAGCTATCTTCATCAGCTATCTGCTTCAGTTACCTTCATCAGTTGCCTGCTTCAGCTGCTTTTATCACCAACCTCAGCCTATCAGTGGTTCATCTCCAGTATTAGTCTTCATCATCAGCATTTGTTTTCAGCTCTTCATCAGCAGTCATGGCACCCAAGAAGAGCAACATTTCATACCATTTCTTTGAGCCTGTGCTAACTGGCATCAGACAGGTCCAGGCACTTATTACTCCAGACTACATCCCATTATTCAGAGAGCATTATGGAGGCATCCTTGATATGGTTATGGACTTAGACCCATCTCAGAGGAGTTTGATCCACACTTGCCTACAGTTTTATGACCCTCCTTTGAGATGCTTCACTTTCCAGAACTTTCAGTTAGGACCCCTGCTGGAGGAGTTCTCATCATTGATTGGAGTACCTGTCAGGGGTGGTGTCCCCTTCAACCCTGAGATGACTTCTCCCAGCAATGGAGAAGTGGCAAAGGCACTATACTTAGAGCCTATATTGATTGAGCAGAACATGACCACAAAGGCTGGGATCCCTGGTTTGAACTTAGATTTCTTGACTTCTCAGGCCATCCTGAAGGCCTCCTTGGGAGAATGGAAGGCAGTTTGTGCATTGTTAGCCCTCAGTATATATGGGGTTATACTTTTTGCAGATGAGCCCAAGTTTATCAGCAAGAATGCCATTCATCTCTTCCTTCTGAGGAACCCAGTACCCACCTTACTTGGGGATTTCTATTATTCTGTTCACCAAAGAAATGAGAAGCAAAGAGGGAAGCTGGTGAGGTGTTGTGCTCCTCTGTTCCATACTTGGCTGCTCAAACACTTACCCAGGACTTATGCCTTCCTGAATCCTCACCAACAGAAGAATTGGGCTAAGAGACTTATTGCTTTGACTTCAGATGACATCAGGTGGTGCACCCAGAGCACCAAAGGCAGAGACATAATTACAAGCTGTGGGCAGTACCCCAATGTACCTCTAGTGGGAGTGAAGGGTTGCATCAACTACAATACTTTGCTGTTTAAGAGGCAATTGGGCTATGCTTTGGTTCACCCTCCTAGAGTGCAGGACTTGGCTGAAACCTTGTATTGTGAGATAAAGCCTAATCTAGCTGTTGTCAGACAAGCGTCTTGGGCTTGGGACAACATCCAGACCAAAGGGATGGCCATTCTTGGGAGATGCAATAATGTGGCTTCAGCTCAGTATTATGAATGGTCACATGCTAGGGCTCATATTTCTGGGATTCCATTCACCATTGAGGATGCACCTGGACCATCCACAGTACCACCTCCAGCCACTGTCAGCCTGGAAGAATTTGAGAAGCTGAAGGAGAGGAATGAAAATCTGTCTCAAGCTCTGAAGAAGGCCCTCTGGGAGAGGAGTGATGGTCGTTTAGACATTGAGAGGTTAGAGAAGCTTAAGGTAGAACATCTGGCCAAGATTGAGAAAGCAGAAGACTACATCAAGAAATCAAGAGCTGGAGAGCAAATATTGAAGAATGTCTGTAAAGAGGCCCAGTTTCAGAAGGCTAGGACTGATCTCTATCTAGAAGAAAGTCAAGCTAGGTGGGTCAGGATCACTGAAGCTTGCACTCAAGAAGATAAAAGGACTCAAGATAGGATTGAGCAGTTGGAGGCCAATGAGAAGAAACAACAGGAGGCTTTATTGGCAGCCCAGAAGGAGATTTCAGAATTGAAGCTTAGGGCTGGTGTGAAGAGGTCAAAGGAGCAGGACAGGCACAAGAAGCTGACCACTTCCATTGCCACTAGAAACCTCCTCATCAGGACTATTACAGAGCATCCAGCTGGTCCAATGACTGAGGCACTTCTGAAGGAGGTTAAGGAGGATGAGTTTGGACTAGATGTCTGAATTTTTGATTGTTGTTGTTTTCATTTGATGTACTTTTCTTTTGTGTTGTATTTTGACCCTTCAGGGGCATGTGTTGTAAAAACAGACTATGTATTCATCATTTGTAATATATTTTAGTTTGTTTCCATTTGGGTTTCTTTTCTCAGCAACATCAAAGCATCTTCCTCAGGGTCTGGAAAGGTCAAAACCAAGTACCAAGCCGGATACCTTGGAAACAAATAAGCATATTGCATTGCATACTAACTTTTGTTTTGTTTTGTAGGTTTTTGTTTTGTTTGTTACTAACTCTGTTGTGGTTCAGGAATTATTGCTCGCCGTCGGGTGTTCCCTCTCAACCGTCCGCACAGATATCCTACTCGCAACAATCTTCCTGGTATCCAGATGGACCAAGTACAGCAAGATCTGACAGAGGTCAGAACTCAGATGGCTAATGAAAGGCTGGAGATGAGAAACCAAATGACCCAGTTCATGGAAGTAATGAATGGCTTGGCTCAAAGTCAAGAAAGGTTGAGGGCATTGGTACAAAGTCAAACCCCGAAAGAACCTCCCCTGGGAACTGGAGGAACAAGTAACAATGAAAGGGGACAGCCTCATGTTAACCCACCAGTATATGGGCCTCATCTACATCCGGAAGTCAACATCCCGGGTAATGTGCAAGGAAATACCACTGGAGGAAGGATCTTACAAGAAGACCCCCAGGAAGAGCAGTTTACTGTAATGGGAGCTAGGGATGAAGTCTATGATATGAGGTTTGATGAAATTGCTGAGAAACTAAGATCTTTGGAGTCTCAAAATTCCCTAGGTTTTGATGTCATGGATATGGGGTTAGTGGACGGGGTAAGAATTCCCCACAAGTTTAAACCCCCGTGCTTCGAGAAGTACAATGGAACTTCCTGTCCACGTACTCACTTGCAGTCTTTTCTGGGAAGACTTAAGGCATACACCATGGATGAGAAACTGTGGATGTTTTACTTTGAAGATAGTTTGACAGGGGCTTCAAGGGAGTGGTACTCTCACTTGACCAGAGCTACTATCAGGTGCTGGAAGGACTTAGCTGAAGCTTTCATCAGACAGTACCAATACAATCTGGACATGGCTCCTAACAGAACCCTTCTGATGGGAATGTCTCAATCCTCTAGAGAAAGCTTCCGGGAATATGCCCAGAGGTGGAGACAGCTTGCTGTTGCTGTCCAGCCACCCATGTCGGAGAGGAAAATGGCCGACATGTTCATGAATACTCAGCAAGGAACATATATTGATAGGCTAGCGGCCTTTTCTTCCACCAGCTTCGCTGACGTAGTCATAGCTGGAGAAAGAATTGAGAGCCTTCTGAAGATGGGCAAGATTTCTGATAATGGTGCAAGTAATCCCAGGAAGCCTTTTGTGGGACCTAGAAGAACCGGTGAGACAAATTCCATTCATGCCGGCAGGGGCAGACCTCAGTATGTCCACAGATCAGTGGCAGCTCTCACCATTCCAGCTCCGATTCCTCAGCAACCAGCATATCAACCACAACAACAACCACATTATCAACAACAAGTTCAGTATCCGCCACAGAGGACCTACAACAACAACAACAGCAATCAACAGCAAAGACCTTTTCAGCAAAGACCATCACAGGCAAATAGTATGATTGACCCTATCCCTATGCCTTATGTTGCCTTATTGCCACAACTCCTGAAACTCAACCTGGTTGAATTAAGAACATTGGCACCACCGGATCCCTCTAATCTGCCAAGGAATTATGATGTCAACGCCATATGTGCTTTTCACTCCAATGCACCTGGCCACAATACTGAGAAATCCAGGGCTTTACAAATGAAGGTGCAGGACCTGGTGGATTCTAAAGCCCTCAATTTTGCACCCCCTCCAAATGTCAACAAGAATCCCATGCCCAATCATGGAGGACCAAGAATTAATGCCATTGAGGAAGACAAGCCATCTACCTTAATCACCAGTGTTGGACAGATTCGGACACCTCTGGTCGAGATTAAAGCTCAGCTCCTAGAATGCCAGATGTTCCCCGGGTGTGAGCTCGGTTGTGGTTATTGTAACATTTCGGTCAATGGGTGTGATAATTTGAGAAGTGGCATAGATAGTCTTATCAAAAGTGGTATACTCCAGATCACGACATCAGTGCTTACAAATCCAGCAATCCCTTTGACAACAATTCCTGACTCTTCTACAACTGCAACAACAATCATTCCTACCAATTCATCAATATCATCAACAATGGCTCCGTCCATCACTTCAGCAGACCAGATGTCAACAACCATTTCTTCTACAACATCAGCACCCATTTATTCAGCAGAATCTTCTACAACGCCAACAGAAATTAATGAAGATATCTCAGCAGTCACCATCTACTATGATCCGTCAAATGTTCCTACAAACAACAACTTTCAACAACAAGCAGTGGCATCCCCTGCCAGGTCACCAGTCACCATTTACTACGATCCGCACACCATTTAGGTACCCTCCTCTACTGCAGTCAGTCCAGTTACCATCACAGTGCCTGGACCCGTTCCATATGAAAGCAGTAATGCCATACCTTGGCATTATGGCTCTGACCTCTACCGCAACGGGGAGAAAATCACTTTGGATTCTTCAACCTCTTCTCCACAGATTGATAATGTTGGGGGAGGTGGAGGCTTCACCAGAAGCGGACGCCTTTTTGCCTCACAAACACAAAGACCTAATGCCGAAGCAGAAGCTGCTGCCAAAGCGAAGGGAAAGAGTGTGGTATTTGAAGAGCCGGCTGTCAAAGAAACTCAGAAGACATCTTTTGAGCAAGATGTAGACGAGTTTATGATAATCATAAAAAGAAGTGATTACAAGGTGGTGGATCAGCTTCACCAAACTCCCTCAAAGATCTCCATATTATCTTTGCTAATGTGTTCTGAAGCTCACAGGAATGCATTATTGAAAGTCTTGCACGCAGCATACATGCCGGAGGAGATCACTGTTAATCAGCTAGAAACTGTGGTGGCAAATGTCAACACCAGTCATGGACTGGGCTTTACCAATGCTGACTTAACAACTGAGGGACGAAACCACAACAAGGCTTTACACATCACTCTGGAATGCAAGGGTGCTGTTCTATCCCATGTACTGGTGGACACTGGGTCTTCACTCAATGTTCTACCAAAGAAAGCCTTGGTGAAGCTGGAGTATGATGGCTCGGCACTGCGTCCAAGTAATTTAGTGGTGAGAGCATTTGATGGCTCTAAAAGATCAGTGCTAGGGGAGATTGATCTGCCTGTGATGATTGGCCCGCAGACCTTCAAAATTACCTTCTATGTGATGGACATTCAGCCGTCCTACAGCTGTTTGTTGGGTAGACCTTGGATCCATGCCGCTGGCGCAGTTACGTCTACCCTTCACCAGAAGCTGAAATTCGAGTGGGAAGGCCAGATCATCACCATCTGTGGTGAAGAGGACATCTTTGTTAGCCACCTGGCTACGTACAAGTACATTGAGATGGATGGAGAAATCCATGAAACTATGAGCCAGGGGTTTGAGGCCCTAAACATTAATGAAGCATCTGCTGTACTGGGAACCTCCATGACATCTTATCAGCAAGCCAGGAAGGTTGTTGAAGAGGGTACTGCCCAAGGCTGGGGCAAGCTGCTACCTGTGGAGAAGAAGGAGGACAGATTTGGGTTGGGTTACAAACCAACTCAACAAGATCAATCAGAGGCTGCCAAGGAGCCCAGTTTTGTCAGCGGGGGAATGCTCACCCCGGATGCAGTGAACAACTTGGAAGATGAGTCGGAAGATGAGCGCAACCTGGAGAGCTGGATACGTCCAAGGACCCCGGGGAGCCATATCTCAAACTGGTCTTCCCGGGAAATTATAAGGGTTACTCGTGCAGAGTAATTATTATTTCCTGTATTTTTAAGCATGCATCAAGTCTTGCATCTTGCCCAAGATGACAAGACTCATTTTGTAATCGGGCCATCTTGTAATTTTGTGCAAACAGATCAATCAATGAATATCGAACATCTTTTGCAAATGAGTCTTTTCTTTTCCGCTCACTGTTTTTCATTTTTCTTTTTGTACAAAAAATAAAAATGGAAATGTTTTCCAAAATGACAACTTTATTTCACTTTTCTAAACAAGATTAAAATCAATCATTAAAATGAACAATCTAAACCCTTGCAGAGAATGCCTTTCAGACTGCACTGACAATAGCACAGCTATGACTTCGTATGACTTTGACAATCCAATCAATCAAGCTGATGAAGGGGTTGAAGAAGATTATGAGCTTCCTGAAGAGCTACCCAGGTTGTTAAGGCAAGAGGAGAAGGTTATCACTCCTCATCAGGAGGAGGTTGAAATGGTTAATCTTGGTACGGGAGAAGATGTGAAAGAGGTTAAGATCGGGGCCTGCTTACAAGATTCAGTGAAAGAGCAACTGATTGATATGCTTCGGGAGTATGTAGATGTGTTTGCTTGGTCTTATCAGGATATGCCAGGTTTGGACACCAATATTGTCATGCACAAGCTGCCTTTAAAAGAAGACTGCCCGCCGGTAAAACAGAAGTTGCGCCGTACTCGCCTGGATATGGCAATGAAGATTAAAGAAGAGGTACAAAAGCAGTGGGACGCCGGTTTCCTTGCTGTGACTAGCTATCCGTCGTGGGTGGCTAATATTGTACCAGTGCCTAAGAAAGATGGCAAGGTGAGAATGTGTGTGGATTACCGGGACCTGAACAGAGCCAGCCCGAAAGATGACTTCCCTTTACCTCACATTGACGTATTAGTTGATAATACGGCTCAGTTCTCGGTATTCTCCTTCATGGACGGATTTTCAGGATACAATCAGATTAAGATGTCACCTGAAGACATGGAGAAGACAACTTTCATCACACCCTGGGGCATGTTCTGTTACAAGGTGATGCCATTCGGACTGAAGAATGATGGTGCAACTTATCAACGGGCTATGGTAACATTATTCCATGACATAATCCACAAAGAAATAGAATGTTATGTGGATGATATGATTGCCAAGTCCCTCACAGAAGAAGGCCACCTAGTAAATCTGTTGAAGTTATTCAAGCGTCTGAGGAAGTACCAACTGAAGATGAACCCCAACAAGTGTACATTCGGGGTACGGTCTGGTAAGCTGCTGGGATTTATTGTAAGTGAAAAATGAATTGAAGTTGACCCTGATAAAGTTAAAGCCATTCAAGAAATGCCTGCACCGAAATCAGAAAAAGAAGTTTGGGGGTTCTTAGATAGATTGAACTACATTTCAAGGTTCATATCTCACCTTACAGCAACCTGTGAACCTTTGTTCAAGCTGTTAAGAAAAGAACAAATGGTCAGGTGGAACGAAGACTGTCAGAGAGCTTTTGACAAAATCAAGGAATACTTACAAGAGCCTCCAATCCTTATGCCTCCAGTTGAAGGAAGACCTCTAATCATGTACTTGACAGTATTAGAAGAGTCAATGGGGTGTGTGTTAGGCCAGCATGACGAGTCTGGTCGAAAAGAGTATGCAATATACTACCTAAGCAAAAATTTTACCGACTATGAACAACGTTATTCACTGCTCGAGAAAACTTGTTGTGCTTTAGCGTGGGCTGCTCGCCGACTAAGGTAGTATATGTTGACCCACACTACCTTATTGATCTCAAAGATGGACCCATTTAAGTACATATTTGAGAAGCCAGCACTTACCGGGCGGGTTGCAAGATGGCAAATGATTCTCACAGAATATGATATTCAGTACACATCTCAGAAAGCCATCAAAGGCAGTGTATTGTCTGATTATCTTGCTGAGCAGCCCATTGATGATTACCAGCCTATGAGATTTGACTTCCCTGATGAAGACATCATGTTCATAAAAGCAAAAGATCATGAAGAGCCTATTCACACTGAAGGGCCTGACCCAGAAGAAGAATGGACTATGATGTTTGACGGAGCTGTTAATATGAATGGTCGTGGTGTTGGTGCAGTACTTATTACACCTAAGGGAGTTCACATGCCTTTCTCGGCAAAACTCACCTTTAACTGCACTAACAACGAAGCTGAATACGAAGCTTGCATTATGGGTCTTGAGGAAGCCATTGACCTCAGGATCAAAACTTTGACCGTGTTCGGAGATTCAGCTCTGATAATTAATCAAACCAACGGCAAATGGTACACACACCAGGATCATCTGATACCTTACAGGGATTATACAAGGAGGTTATTGACTTTCTTCACAACAGTCAAGCTTGAGTATATCCCTCGAGACGAAAATCAGTTTGCAGATGCTCTGGCTACCATTTCATCCATGATCAAAGTTCAAGCTGCCAACTTTGTGCCTCGGATATCCGTATCCAGACTTGACAGACCAGCGTATGTATTTGCAGCAGATATTGTCAAAGATGATAAGCCTTGGTTCCAAGACATTAAGTGCTTCTTGGAGGATCAGACATACCCATTTGGGGCATCTTCCAATGATAAGAAGACTTTAAGAAGGCTAGCTGGTAGTTTCTTCTTGAATACCGACGGTTCCTTGTACAAAAGAAACTTTGATATGGTACTTCTCAGATGCGTTGACAAAACAGAAGCAGGCTTATTGATGCACGAAGTGCACGAAGGATCCTTCGGTACCCATGCAGGAGGACATGCCATGGCTAAGAAGTTGTTGAGATCAGGCTATTACTGGATCACAATGGATGCAGACTGTTGTGCTTATGCCAGAAAATGCCATAAATGCCAGATCTATGCGGATAAAGTGCATGTGCCTCCCAACCCTTTGAATGTGATGTCTTCACCCTGGCCCTTTGCCATGTGGGGCATTGATATGATTGGCAAGATTGAACCGACTGCTTCAAACGGCCACAGATTCATCCTGGTTGCTATTGACTATTTTACCAAATGGGTTGAAGCAGCTTCTTATGCAAATGTTACAAGGCAAGTGGTAGCCCGATTTCTGAAGAGAGACATCATCTGTCAGTATGGAGTTCCCGAGAGAATCATAACTGATAATGGTTCCAACTTAAACAACAAAATGATGGAAGAACTGTGTCGGGACTTCAAGATCCAACATCACAATTCTTCTCCTTATAGGCCAAAGATGAATGGCGCTGTCGAGGCAGCTAATAAGAATATCAAGAAGATTGTGCAGAAGATGGTGGTTACCTATAAAGACTGGCATGAAATGCTACCGTTTGCCTTGCATGGGTACCGTACGTTAATCCGAACATCCACTGGGGCAACACCGTATCAGCTTGTGTATGGTATGGAGGCAGTCCTACCTGTTGAAGTTGAATTACCCTCCTTGCGGGTACTAATGGATGTTAAACTGAATGAAGCAGAATGGGTCCGGTCCCGATACGAACAACTGAGTCTGATTGAAGAGAAGAGATTGGCTGCAATTTGTCATGGGCAGTTGTATCAGAAAAGAATGAAGAAAGCCTTCGATCAGAAAGTCAGGCTCCGAGAGTACCAAGTAGGAGATCTTGTGATGAAAAGACTCCTCCCTCCTCATACAGACCACAGGGGCAAATGGACTCCAAACTATGAAGGGCCATTCGTAGTAAAGAAAGTTTTCTCCGGTGGAGCGCTCATGCTCAGTACTATGGATGGTGAAGACTTCCCGTCCCCTGTGAATTCTGATGCAGTTAAAAAATACTTCGCATAAAAATGACCCGCTGGACATAAAAACAGAATGTGAGTCCAGGCAAAAATAGGGCATCCCGGCGAGTCAAAAACAGAATAAAAGACTCGGGCAAAAATAAGGGAAAATAAGCAAAAAATTGTACACCCGCTGAGTTGAAAAGCCGCATTGGACAACTCAGGCAAAAATGGGTATCCCGGTGGATTGAAAACCCGAAAGGGCAATCCACGCAAAATAAGGGAGTGAGCGAACAACTGCATTTTGAATTCATCTGTATCACTTGGTAAGCTTCGAAAGGATCAAGTTTCTTTCAGAATCAGCGTTCTCCAGAAAGCAAGACGAGAAGAATGTCAAATGTCATACGAGTCATAGCCAGAGGGAAGCTCCTCGAAGCGTCATCAACATTGCCAACATCTTTCGTTTCTCAATTTGTAACAATCTCCTCATTTTAGGAGATTTGTTTCTTTGACTGTATATCGCCAATTCAGGGCACATGAATTAATAAAATTAGATTTTCAGTCATGTTTCGTTTCGTACATTTTTATCTTCATTTGCAAGAATGTACGATGTCTTTAAGATACTGATTGCATAAATACAGATGCTTCTCTTCTAAAAAATGCGTGCTTGCAGGAAATATACTCACTCCCAGGAGTGCCTAAACTCTTATGATGGAATCTGGTAAAGGATACCTCGGGATTACTTGTGCGTTTCTCTGACTTTTCAGGATTGCAGGTATTCAAAACACAGCATGGGGCATGAAAGCTTCATCCTAGCAAGCTAGCAAATCATTATCTACCCAGTCTTGGCACCAGAGGTGTTTTCTCCCCAGCTGAGTTGCCATTTGGTATTTCCTCCTCAGCCAAGAACAAAAGCCAGGGGACCATCTCCCCACAGAGTTCCAGTCTCCATCCAGAAGAGCAACTCCTGAAGATCTCACAACAGAGTAATAAAAGCATCTACAAACCCCAGCCGGGTCCCTCATTACCAAGATAGGTCTATCAATGACCTACTTCCCCAAGCAGAGTCCCATACGTCAGATCCACAAATGATCTCATCCCCAGCTGGGATGTCTACTTCAAGCAGATCAGCCAGAGATCTCCGTAGCAACGGAATCCGAATCCCGAATCTGTATCTTTGCATAATCATGGCATTCGCATCATATTCTCCCCACAGAGCGTAGCATTCCGTCTAATACGGAGCATTACGGCAAAAATCAAACATAGTGCATAATCATAAGCCATGTTCTGAATCAAACACTTGCGAATACTGACAATCCGTCAGTAACATACAGAAAATTCCCCAAATTCCCCGGCAGAGAACCAAAGCATTTGCCTTACACTCACAAATACAGATTCACGCTCCTTTTGACACCCGTCCGTGTCATGATTCCTCAGTAAAGTCTCCCGAGCATTCTTTACAAACGGACACTTATATATTATAGATACTTCTTGACACTCGTCTGTGTCATATCCCCAGTAGAAAGCCAAAGCATCCTCTTTGCACTCACAGATACATATATCTATACAGATTCCCTGACACCCGTCCGTGTCACCTTCCCCAACATAGCTACCAAAACACTTTATAAACCATATACTTGTTTATATTACACTTTTTGACACTCGTCCGTGTCACTCTCCCCAGCAAGTTAAACACCCATTTGTACACCACTCGTACTTATTACTCCTGTCCCACTCATACAGATACTCATTCGTATCTTGTATACACCACTCATACCTCCACAGAATCAACACTCGTCCGTGTTCCTTGTTAACCAGTTGATACTCGTCCGTATCATCATCTCTGAACATGCGTCAGCGTTTGTTTCTACCGATACTCGTCTGTATCGTAGTCTTAAGGATGCTCGTCCGCATCTTTAATCCATACACAATGTCAGATACTTTTACCTCTTCCTAGAATTTAGACATTCTTCTGTATCTATTATTCCCCAGAAGAATCCCCTCAGATTCGACACTCGTCCGTGTTCGTTGTTAACCAGTTGGTACTCGTCCGTATCATCATCTCTGAACATGCGTCAAACGTTTGTTTCTACCCGATACTCGTCTGTATCGTAGTCTTAAGGATGCTCGTCTGCATCTTTAATCTATACACCGTGTCAAACACTCATTGTCTTCACGAGATTAGACACTCGTCCTTGTCTATTCTTTCCCCAGCAAAGTCCCCAGCAAATCTCAGTGAACTATTTCCTTTCTATCTGACATTCGTCCTATGTCATGATACCCTTTCGGCAGCCGTACCCTGCCAAGTGATCGTCCTTCACCTTTGGATGACCGTCCCTCATCCTTTCCCCAACGGAGTCTCCATTATTGGAACCCTTTTCTATCCAACATTCGTCCTATGTCGTGATATTTGGCAGCCGTCCCCTGCTAGGTGATCGTCCTTCACCTCCTGATGATCGTCCTTCATCATTTTATCCGATGGTCGTCCCCATCGTTGATCTTGTTATCTGACATTCGTCCTATGTCATGATAAACCCCGAGAGCAGCCGTACCCTGCTAGGTGATCGTCCTTCACCTCTTGATGATCGTCCTTCATCATGCTTATCCGATGGCCGTCCCCATCGTCGCCCTTTTTCAGCCGACATTCGTCCTATGTCGTGATATCTTTGGCAACCGTACATTGCCCGGTGATCGTCCTTCACCATTAGATGACCGTCCCTCATCTTATCCCCCAACAGAGCAGCCGTCCCCTGCTAGATTATCGTCCTTCACCTTTGATGACCGTACCTCATCATTTATTTCATTCACCTGTAATCCCCAGATAATCTTACTCGATGGCCGTCCCCATCACAATCTCTTATATCCCCAGCATGTCGGTCATCCCCGTCATCGCTTTATCCCCAGCAGTCGTCCTCTGCTCAACGGTCGTCCTCCGTCGCCCACACTTTATAATATACTTTATTTTCCTTCACAATCTATATCCCTTTTCTTCTTCATTCTGTGAGCGCAAATTTTGGATTGTCTTTGGTATTCAACCACAAGTTATCTTGTTTGCCTGTTAAGCCGTTGCTTACATTCTGCACAGCTAACTCATGCTTGAATAGGGGCAGCTGTAAACACCCCAAATTTGCCCTCACCCATCCACACCATGGCTTGTGATCTCTTCATATGCATAATTTCAATCATAGCATCTCATATTGCATTTTTGATTCACTACATTGGTTCAAAGTCATCTGCATCTAGGGTTTGTGATCTGAGCAATCCAAGAGCCATTTGAGCCACTCCAAAGGTCATCAATCACTTCAAAGGGGTCCATGTATGTTCAAGCATCATATTGTATCCTCACAAAGTCAAGAATGTCAAAAAAATCACAAGAACTGAGAAAGGCATGGAAGCAGGGCCAGGCTTAACTGCACAGATGACCTAGAATTAGGGTTTTGGTTTCAAAGGCCATAACTCCAAATTTTTTGGTCATTCTTGTTTATATTGGTCTCTATATGGTATAGGATTCATGCATATCAAGTTTCATGAAGAAATTCAATAGGGAAGTCATCTGATCAAGAGTTGACTTCTTGAGCAAGTCAGTGCAAAATCAGGGCATCTGAGGCCCCCAATGACCCAACCAAAGGGTGTTCTTCATCATTTTTGATTGTGTATGATCTTTATTTGATCATAGAAGATGTTGGAAGTTCACAAAATTGAATAATTTCAAAGCCATTTGCAAAGTTGACTTTTTGGGAAAATGACTTGTAATGGAAACTTGCCATTTTGGGAAACTTTTTCAACCCTTGCTTTTTGATTCAAAAATGCCTCAAATGAGAAAACTTTGGTCATGAAAGTTGTAGAATGGATAATTCCCTTTTCAAAAAGTACAAGAACTCATTCTAATTAATTTTGGATCAAAAGTTATGGCTTGTCAAAGTTGGGAAAAATCACATAATTTCAAGTTATGTACCAAAGAGGCAAAGTTGCAAAACCACTTGCCAAGACAAATTGAGCTTTCAAATGAACTTCTAATCTTTGTACAAACATGAACCAATGTCTAAAAGTCAGATTGCATCAAGAGTTTTCCCATTTTCATGACTTATGGATCAAGAAACTTCAAAAGGGCCAAAGTTGATTAAAGTTGCAAAACACCATTCAAACCCTAATCCATTTGCTGGCTGGCTTCAAAACTGATCCCATGGCCCTCCTCATTTCTTGCTGCGCAGGACACCCCTCTTGTCCTTGGCTAACTATTGGCCCATACCTCTCTTACACAAAGCTTGACTTTTTTGCAAAAGACTCATACCAATCACAATAGGGCACAACCACTCCACAGACCTATCCATGAGTGATAAGTGGACCAAAGGCAAGCCATAACACCACACAACTCATGCTGAAACACACTCCAAGCCATAGTTGTCAAAAATCCTCCAACTTGCAAAACCATTCGAATCTCTCAACTCAGCCATTAAAACTTAAAAATTCTTTCACTAATCAACTCACCATGATCCACTGATCAATTCCCACCCCTCACTTGTCCCTGAAACCACCACAATCAAAAACACAATTTCTCTCCTTCACTGAACAGAACTTCTGCAAACTCACAAACCAACCATTTTAAACTCCAACCAAGCTTCATAACTTCATCAAGAGGACTAGTGGGATCATTTTGAGGCAAAGAGGCAAGCAAAAAGCTCCTGGACTGAAAGCTCAATCTCAGGTAACATGATGAACAAATTTTCCAGAACTTTGATTTCTTGTTAGAATGTTGTTCTGTATGTTGCCCTGATCATGGGGATCTATTTATTTTTGAAAATGAGCCAGAAACAAGCATGTATTGAGTGTCTGAATATTTGCCCGTAAAAATGTTTTGCTTCGATTCTCCTTGCTCATGCTTGATAAATGTTGTTTGATGATGGATTTGAGTTTAGAATTGATAGGATATTGTTTCTGGGCAATTAATTTGGGTTAGGGTGGCCTGTAGTGAAAGCTAGGTATTTGGTTTCGCCGGAGAAGACGACCGGAGCACTGTTCCGGTCGTCTGAATGTGCTTAGCCCTAATTACGTCATTAATGAGAGTTTAAACCTGGACCGTAGATGAGTTTGACTTTGTTTGACTCCCGCGTGAACGAGTGGCCTGGATCTATCATTAAAACCCTAATCCCATTTAATTAAATTAATTAATTAGGTTTAGTCAGTTTAAACGCCAGTCGTAGGATAGCGCGCGCAGTCAACCCTGGACTCCCAGCTTTGAATCTCAGCCCTCAGATCTGCTTACTTTCATTTATTTTCATTTTTATTCATTTTCTTTTGATTTATTTTGCACTAATTAATTAAAATAGCAAAAAATGTTTAAAAATTATGAAAATTTTTGTCAACGTTTTCATTATTTTTCAGAACACAAAAATATTTTTATTTTTATTTTTTGCATTAAAACTTATTTTTTAATCATTTAAAAGTTTATTTTTAATTAGTTAATGAAAATTAATTAATTAAAAATACTTTTAGGTATTTAAAAATCACAAAAAAATTCACATAGCATTTAGAAACATTTAGAAACATTGTCCCACTCTCAAACCAAATTTCTTTTTTGATCTTGATGCCTTTTGATAATTTTCTTTGGATTTAATTTCATTTCAAGGCAATATTTTGTTTCAAACTTCAAAAATTCATTTTTGTCTAACCTTTGATAGTTGGATCATGATTCTTTTGCATTGCATCTTGTAGGGCATGTAGTTTATAGGATAAAATTGGCTTGAATTGATCTTGCATTTTCAATTTGTTTTTCATTTTTATTGACAAGGTACCTTAAAACCCTAGCAATCTTAGGAAATTCATATCTCTCACTAGGTTAAGAGTTGGGTCCCCTCCTTTGGGCAGTGAGTTTGTATAGGTTTAGGGTATCTTTGATTGCATTTTCAAATTTTTATCATGTCATTTGCTTCTGGTTTTGAATTTTTGCTTTGTGTGATGCATGAAACCCTAATTTGTGCCTTCCTTTGCATCCATCTTCCATTTGCTTGCATACCATGAATTGCCATGACATTTTGTGCATCCATTTGATTCATAATGCATCTTAAGACATATTAGAATCATGTTTGATCATTGCATCTTTCATTTGCCATGTTATATGTCCATTACATTTCATAACTTTTCATGTATGTCCATGGTTCAATGCATGCCTCATTTGCATTCTTATGCTTGTATGATCATTCCCTTGCCTTGCCTCATGTTTGAATCATCTCTTAGCATCATTATCATCATGTATTTGCTTCTGACTTTGGTTTGCATCATCACATCTCATCTCATTTGCATTGCATTTCATTCCTTTTGCTAACATTTCAGGTGGTAAGTTGTTTGAGAAGTGAATTTGCCTTCACTTCTCACAATCTCTTTTCATCTCTATTATGCATCATTGCTGCATTCTTGTATGTGTATGGGATTGAGCTTGCTCATTCTTGTTCATCTTACTTTCTTTCTTCAAGCAACTTGTCTTCTTAAGTGAAGCAAGTTGTTTTGCTCCTCCTTGCTTCTTGTTCCTTTCACCTGCTTCCTTCCTGGTGGTTTCTTTGAAAATCTTTCTCTCTTGAGCCTCATTAACCCTAGGATAACCAAGCATGATAACATTTAGGGTTTGATTAGTCCCCCATTTATTTTTTACCTTTGTGTCATCTTGGAGTCTTCTCCTCTCATCTCATAATCAGGGACTAAACCTTAAAGGCTTTAAGGCTTTGTGATTAAGCTTATGCATGCATCCTTCTATTAGGATGGAGTGTATAACTTTAATCCTAAGTGTTAAACCCTTAATGTGTTTAAATCATTTAATCAATCCACCTAATAATCATCAAGACATCAAGCTTGTAACTTGGGCCTTGCATTAGGGTTCTAATTCTTCCTTAATTGGTTAAGTCATGAGGTTAATCCCTAATCATGGATTAAGTTGAGGAGTCTTCCTCAGCTTAAATACTCTCATCTATTATCCTTCTATTAGGATGGTGTAATGAGTCTATTTAATCCTTGATTATGGCTTAAACTCATTACTTAACACTAAACAAAAACAACAAAAACATCTAAGTAATCACAAGTAGGTTAATGATCTTAATCCTACACCAGGGTGATTAAGTGTGAGATGCTGACTTCACACTTAAGGTATTCTCATTACCCCTAATCAGAGGGAGGATGTGATGAGTTTACTAACCCATTGGTTTAAGCTTAAGCTCATTAACTTATGACAAATTCAAAAGGCAATAAAAGATTGAAAACACAAAAACAAACAATAATCGTCTACTCCGGGATTCTTTTCTCATCTCATTCACTCACAAACGAGAACTCGCTTCTTCCGTCTAATGCAAGACAGTTTGCACCTGAGCCAGACAGGTCATACACTTGAGCATAGACAAATAAGCAGTTCACAAGTCAATTTATTTTTCAGTCTCTTTGGGTCGAACTACGGTGTTCTGACTTCCTCATTGCACGAGAGGATACGTAGGCATAACTTAACAGTTATCGAACAAAAGTCTCTGTATATCCCCCTTCTTCTAGCATCATTCTTTTAATCCTCATAGTCTTGAGCATTTCACTCTTGTTCCTACACTGACACTTCTCATGTACACTTCACACTTCTATTACACTGACACTTGCATTCTTTCCAGCTTTGATACACAAATTGCACTGACACTACCCCTTTAAAACACAAATCTTTTAAGCGTGGATCCCGTCGAGTACGGAGGACAATCTGGGTGCTAATACCTTCCCAGGTTGTAACCAACCCCCTTTCTCAGTTTCTCTGGTTCGCAACCGTCTTATCCATATCTTTCTAGGTCTATGCAGCATTACCTTTCCTTCGGGATAAAAATGCCTAGCCGGCGACTCTTGTCTTTCTGAGTTCACTCCTATGTGTTCTCCTCTTCTTTCGCCGACCGTTCGCGTCCGTACCCCTCTTGGCCCTGTGTCATTTGGTGGGAGCGACATTTGGCTTTTGTTTTTCCAGTATTTTTGTGAATTTCCACCCTTATATTGTGTGTTGCGCTGGGAATTGGGTGGGCTTGTGTTGATATCCACATCCCCCATGCGCATAGGCCCAAATGGTTTGAACTGATCTTCCTTCTATTCGCACCTCCCAACTTCATATTTCTTTTTAATTTTTTTTCTTATTTCATTTTATTTCAGTTTTGATTTTTAATTTTTAAAAATAGTTCTAAGTGTCAAACAAATTCTAAAAAAATTCAGGAAGGTTAATTTTAGTTTTCTTTAATTTTAGATATTTATATTTTCCATTTATTTTATTCTGACACGTGTAAATTAATTCTCTCATTTAATTAATTCATTTTAATTCCTTTTTAAGCATGCTGTCTTGTCCATTTTCCATATTGATCTTCATTTGGAATTTTTGATTGGTTCTTTTTGCTTTGGATCCATAATAGAGTGTACTTCATGTGTGATTTTTGTTCTGATTTTTAGAAGCTTTTCCATTTGTTTTTTACCTTTGACTTGTGAATGAAGTTTCTTAACCCTAAGTGATGTTTGAGCCCTCATTTGACTTACATAGCTTCTGAATTTCTTCCTACCCTTTTGGCATGTTGTTATATCATGATTGAAGATCTCTTGTCCAAGGTTGTGGAATTTTTGGGTGCATATTTGATTTGATTTGAATTTTGGTTCTTAACTTGTCCCATTTTGCTTCTTTTTTATCATAAGTCCTCTTCTTAGCTTAGAAGGGCACTTGTGCCAACTTCTTCACCTTGTTTAGGGTCTCCTTGGGGTATTGATACCTTTCTGATCTTGGGTTGGGGTTTGTGTTTTGGAGATCTTATATTTTGTGTACCTTTGAAGTTCTTTCTTTCTTTTGTGCATCCACCTCACTTCTCTGCTTCTTTCTTCCCATAATGTGTTTGTTTAGCTTTGTGCTTCTCTTCTTTTCATCTCTCTTGCTTCTTAAGCACTTCTTTAACTTGATTAGGGTTCTGGTCTTGTGCCTTGAGTTTGTGTTTTGCTTTGTATCTTACCATGTTTGCTTTGCTTTGCCATATGGTTCATGTTGTCACATAATAACTTGTGTGATTCCTTTCTCATTCTTATGACTTGCATTTGCATTGAGAATTTGTGTGTATGACTTTACTTCTATTTGTATGATGTTGGTATGTCATTATGTTCATTTTTTTTCTTGTATGTTTATGTTGCTAACCTTTTCAGGGGCTATGGTAAGTGAGAGGTATAGATGTGATTCCCACATCTCCAAATCTTATCTCTTCTCTTTTTATCCTTACTTGTTCTAACCTTGTGATGGTTGGGCTTAGGCCTTACTTCCTCTTCTTCTATTCTTCTTCTTCTCTTCTTCTTTCTTTCTTCTTTAGGATAGTAAACCACACTAACCTAGGATTTCCCATGCATGATAACACTTAGGATTCATTAGTCCCCCATTAGACTTTTGCCTTTGTGATCCTTTTGGTTCCTTTTCTCTCCTCATCTCAAAACTCTAAAGAAAATACTTAATAAAGTTTGAAGTGATACCTTGAGCAATAGCCTTATCCCATGAGATACTTGTAGTCTTCCCATCTTGGGATAGTACAAGCTTATCTTGTGATGCACAAGTCTGATCAAGATATCATCTTCACCAAGAAAATCATAAAAGACACTTCTTCATTGTAAATACAAAACACTTAATAAGTTAATGAGTTAGTGAGCTTATGCCCTAATCTCTGGACTCAAGTTTTGGGGATCTTCTCCTTACTTGAGTGTGCTTGTTCTATTATTCCATCTTGGAATGTAGTGACAAGTGCACATTCCATGGAAAAGAGCTTGAGTTAACTTCCTTGTGACACACTCTTAAAAAGCTTCTAAAAAACACAAACAAACAATAAGCGTCTTTCCTTCGGGAATTCTTTTCTCATCTCATTCGCTCCGTACGCGAACTTGCTCCTACTTGTCCCTTTGCAAGACGGCTACGCACTCGTCGTCCGAGTCTGCAACACCTGAGCATTGACATAGGCAGTTCAAGCCTTAAGACACAAGCAATCTTTTCCACCCCTAGTTAGGGGAACTACGGCGTCTCTGATCCTCATTGTCCTGATGAGGTACGTAGGCAGCGGGGTAGGGCCCGTTCGAGCACAATCTTTATTTTCCCTACATTTTTCCTTTTCATTTCTTTTTCAGTTCCCTTTTCATTTCTTTTATCCAGTTCAGTTCCTTTTCTTCGCAGCAGCTTTCATGTCTTCACCCTTTGAAACAATTTCTTTGCAAGCGTGGATCCCGTCGGGTACGGCGGACGATCTGGGTGCTAATACCTTCCCAGGTCGTAACTGACTCCCGAACTCAGATTCTTTGGTTCGTAGGACCCGTGTCCTTCCTTTTCTTTTCTTCTGGTTTGTGCAGTATTGCCATTCCTGTTCCTTCGAGATAAAAATGCCTGGCTGGCGACTTTATCCTTTTTCGCGCCACTTTCGCGTTTGTACCAGGATGGAAATCCGGGGAGCGACACGGCTAACGTTTTTTCGTGACTCTTTAAGCAATTTTAAATCTTCTTCACATACGAACCAATCTGGAAAAGGTGGGCTAAGAGCCACACCAAAAACAACAGATGGTAGAGGGGGAAACTTTGGTGGATAACTGGAATACACAAAGTTGTAATGCGCCTCTGGTGGAATATACGAGGGTATTACCAGTTTCCCTATCCTTTCAGTGAATTTATGCTTTAGAGTCACAGCTGCTTCACCTATGGTTCACCTATGATCATCTGGCTTGTATGTTGTTTCAAAATATTTTTGGAATTTTTAAATTTTCTTAACATGCTGGTCAGTACCTTTATTTGTTATGTCCTGCACAAAAGCAAAAGCGTTAGTCAGAAGTTGGTTGAAGGTAGCTACATCATAAAATCTTGTAAGATAGTACTCCTTCCACCAAACGTCGAATTCTTAAGTGCAGAAGAAAATGGGTCGGAAGACCACCGGTCGAACCTCCAGAGCAGCGTCGTTCAATTTCTCCATAATCTCCATACTTTTTGCCTCAGTAAGGAACGAATTGTAAAAGAGAATATACCCCTTTTTGGGGTAAATCGACCTAGGATTCAGTTGTATCAACCCAAAATGTCGAGCAACTAAATTTGGTTGATAGACTAGTAAGGCTACCTTAGAATTACTCATGGTTGGGTAAGAAGGTAGGAGCCTTGGCATCAGCAGTATTTCCCAAATAGCCAAGAAGTTGTATTATTCCTTTTTGTGTTCGACAGGAAGTTGTCTGGTAAACCATTTGGGCCATACAGTCCTATTGGCAAAGGGGGCCATGTTCGTAGTAAAATTGTAGCTCTTGGCGAACATATTTATATAATTGGTGAAAGAACGTTGAAGGCTTTGCCCTTCTTCAGAAGGAGTTAATTGAGCCAGCATTGCCCATTCGACGTGCCTGTTTTACGTACTCTTCATCCACCGCGCCTTTGTCGAAGAGTCTGGACTCAAAGGTGGCGTTGAGCCACAGTTGAAGGATCCAAAAGGGACATGTCAGGCTGAGTTTTCCCTTATCCTTGATTTGTTTCAGGTTTTCGACTCCCTCACTCATGGATTCATAGAGGCTAGCCAAGATCATTTCGCTCAGTCGAAGGTTTTTACCAGCATGAAGTTGATTGGCTATGGTGATGTATTTTTTGGCTACCTGGAGGGATCTTGTGCAAAACAAAAATTTTGATAACCAAAGAGTCAAAAAGGCTATGTGTTATGTGTCTGACACATCAGGGGAGTCTTTGTTTTGGTAGTGAGCAATGAAGGGGGAGTATGAGGCAAAGCTAGTGTCAAAAGCTATGGTGCTTTTATCTAATACAGTTGGGTCAAAATCTATGCCTAGTGGGCTAAGACTTACTATAGTTGCTAGGTCGAAGAGAGTGGGTGTCACCATTCCACAAGGAAGGTGGAAGGTATTATAGGTGCTATCCCAAAAGTAAAGGGAAGCGAGAATCATGGTAGGGCAATAGTTTGGGCCTTCTTTCGAAATTTGAATTAGGTCATAAATGCCTATTTTCTTCCAAGTCTTACCCTTGACTGCTTCGACCTTTTCCACCCAGTTTAGGTATTCAGATGGGTATTTCAACCAATGGCAGCTTCTAAAAATCCTAGACTGATTTAAATAAGTTAAGTCTAGGGCATCAGTTTCAGTTTATGTTTCTGGGGATTTGTCACTAGATGGGTTTATTTTCCCTGCTCCTATGGGTTTTGAACGTGCATAAGTGGGAAAGAACTCTTTAAGACGAGTTTGATCAGTGTTTGGGTTAGGGAGGGGACCTAACATGGCATGGCATTTACCAGAAACAAGAGTGGGAATGAGTACCTGAGAATAGTAAATGCTCTCTTTTTCTCTTTGATTCGGAGGCTCTGGGATGTATTGTTGGTTATCCACCACCTTTGGGCCAAGGATTCTGTGCGAAGGATGAAGAGCTTTTGTGTTCTTCTTGTCTTTTTGAGAGCTTGAGGTCGCCATTGTTGACTTTGAAGGAGCTTGAAGAAAAGATGAAGATCTGGGTTTAAGAGAGGAAGAAGTTTGGAAAATTTGAAGTCTGGAGCGTAAAAAGTTCTTTCAAGAGAGATAATGGACGATTTATACTGAAGAAATGAAGGAAAGCGTTTGGGTCTTCAAGTTGTTTAGGGTACGTGTCTACGCACCAGTGGATATAAAAAAGGTGTGGAAGTTGAAAAGGGTACAGTAGATGTAACGCCCAAATAATTATTTCTTATTTTGATATTTAAGTAATTATTGTGGTTAGTAGGAATATTTAATGTTGTAGTTAAAAATTAATCGATAAGTCGGAAATTTAGTCGAAAGTCGTAGAAAATATTATTAGAATTAATTATAATAGTTGTTATGTTATTTTAAGTAGTGGGCTTGAAACCGTGTTTGAATTAGTAAAATAAGGGGGTGTTATGTTAGGCCCATTAGTAATTATAATAGTTTATAAGTTTATTAAAATAAAAATAATATAAGTGATAAGAAACAAAAAGAAACAGAAAGGAGGAGTTAGAAAAAGAAGGAAGAAAAAGAGAAGTAGAACTGTTGCACGAACGTGAGAGAACGAGAAGAAAATTCCGGAATCCGACCGTAAGAGCAACCTTCAATCCAATCTAAGGTAAGGGTGGGTTCGATTTTTATAATCGGGTAGGAATTTCAATACTTTAATTTGGGTCGATTTGGGTAATTAGGTCGATATGTCTTCGTTGATTTTGTGACTGTCATGGAAATCCAATTACTAATTTACCGTGATGTAAATGTTGTGTTGTGTGGTTGTTGAGGTTACAGATCGATTGATAAATTCTATATAGAAGTGGATTTGTTGTTTTGTAATTAATTAAAAAAAAAGGTGAATAGCTATGGCGCAGGCAACATCCTTCCTAGCGCAGGCCATAGCATTATTAATGGGGTACATGTCACGTGCCATGTAGTATATGGTGTAGGCCATGTTTATGGTGGGGGAGGCATGAATCTATGGCGCAGGCCATAGCTAGTGTGGGGGGTTGTCTTTTCCTATTGGTTTATTCATCATATCCTATATCATCTTTTCACCTAGGGAGATAATAAGTGTGGTAGGTCATAATAAATTAAAGGAAAAACAATTAATTATGATATAAAGAATATGGCGTAGGGGGGCTTTCTATAGGTTGTGAGAGTGACAAGGGTGTCCTGTGCCATCCTGTCTGTGTTGTGAGGAAAATTCTTTTATTTTGATTATTCAACCTTTCCTAAATCAATTACCTAATAATCCAACTAATTCTCATAAGATTAAATAGAAATTATATGACTTTTTAAAGTATACATTAGTGAGTTTTCAGGAGAAATAAAATAGATAATGAGGCTTAGTATTTTCAACGCAAGGATAGTGGCGGAGGCCACACTATCTATGGCGTGGGCCATAAGATAGTGGGGGTCATGTGTTTTAATTTGTTTATTTTTTTAATTCACCACTTAACTTTAGCTTTAATTAACTTTAGTTTTAATTAGTTGTATCTAAATTAATTATATTTCTTCAGGATAAATTAATACCTATAATGATTAGAGACATTAATGATCTATATGTCACAGTTGTGATGAATAAATAAAATGAAAATTTATAAACTATAATGAGTTGTTTTACACAATAGCCTTGCTTATCAGTTGTGATGAAGAAGAACAGTGTAGTTTTAACTTGACAGTAGCATGGTGTAGGCCCATATTTTCGACACCATGAATTTGAGATATGAAGTCATTTTTTGCTAAAGGGATAATCATCAGATAAGGGATAGAAGAAATGAAGATATTCAGAAGTTGTTGACAAGGCTGAATATTCAGGATTTTCGACAGGAGTACAAATAATACTTCGACTAGCAAAGTTTGGAGATCTTTTTTCATAGTTTGGCATTTGACAAGATAAGTATGTTTTTCGACACTTCGACAAAAAAGAGGTTTTTTGACAGAAGCATTGGTTTGTAAGGTTTGAAGAGTTTTCTTCTTCTTCGACATTTCGACAAACGAACAAATTTGTTCGCTGTGATTTCTGACGAACAACCTCTGGTTAACCAATTTCTTAGAAAACTGGGTTACTTGCAGGACCAACCAAACAAGTCCTAGGACACATGTGCAATTGGTTGTCGAATTACTCTTAGTGTTAATGATTTGTGGTTTGTTTTGTTAATGATGTAAAAGTATTGAATGTTTTGAATGCGAAAGTAAAATAAAGTGAAAGTTGAACAAAAGTAAGAAAATGGCAAAAAGATATAAACTTTGCAGAAAAGTAAATAGACTGAAAGTAAAATAACTTGATGAAACAAAACTAATAATTTAAATAACTTGAAAGAAAAATGGTGTTCAACACATACATTGTTCCAAATATCAGACTCATTTCTCTCACACTGGCTACTTAGAGTATTTATAGGATTATTGTATAAGTTTTTCACACACGCATTCTACAACAAACTATCCTATTTATATACAAACAAAATAACTGCCTAGAACGGGAAAATTCTAACTAAATGAAAATTGTCAGCCTGCATGCCATTTTCTTTTCTGAGACTTCCACACGTCCAACTGCCAAAGGTTGTAACTTTTAAATTTAAATTGTTTCCCTTTGGTGACGAAGTGTTGCATCTTGTCGTTTGTCGAAATGTCGAAGAAGAAGAAAACTCTTCAAACCTTACAAACCAATGCTTCTGTCAAAAAACCTCTTTTTTGTCGAAGTGTCGAAAAACATACTTATCTTGTCAAATGCCAAACTATGAAAAAAGATCTCCAAACTTTGCTTGTCGGAGTATTATTTGTACTCCTGTCGAAAATCCTGAATATTCAGCCTTGTCAACAACTTCTGAATATCTTCATTTCTTCTATCCCTTATCTGATGATTATCCCTTTAGCAAAAAATGACTTCATATCTCAAATTCATGGTGTCGAAAATATGAGCCTACACATGGGTTACAATTTTTATCAGGAATAGGATTTATCAGACTTATAGCAGTAGAATTTCAAAATAGGGAATTTTTTTGACAGAATTCCTGGAAGAGTTGTATTAACCCCAAAACGTTAAAACAGTGGTGAAATTAGTCGGTTTAGCCGAATTAGGCGGAAAATTTAGTTGCTCGGAATTTAACGAAATTCGTCGGGTTAAGTCGGGTAATATAATAGTTGATTTTAATGAGTTGTTCTGCTGGAAATTATGTTGCTAAATGTTTGTTTCAAGTACAGCTGAGTTGAAGTGTTATTCCGATTACGGAATAGTTCGGAAGTTGCTATATCGGAGGCTTTTATGCCAAAGTTGATTTCTAAGTTGCTTATGTCGTACAAGTTGATATGTATTGTTAATGTGGCTATGTTGTATGCATGTAATGTCTGATAAGTCATGTAAATTCATATGCATTTTGTCGGAGCCTTTGCTCACACCACGTTGGCCTGGATTGGCAAAAGTTGAAAGTCGAAGGCTTATGCCTTGATGCCTCGTTAAATTGGAAAATTTTAAGTTGGGAGTTTTACTCCGAATGGTACCACATGCATAACTAGTTGAGTCTCATTACAGTTGCATTCTTGTTGATTTATTGTGTTGATACTTGATTTGATTTGTGAAGTGGTGTTTGTTTACGATCCTTATTCGCTGTGTTGTTTTTCATATACTGATTATAATTATCGTAACTCACCCCTTCTGTTGAATGTTGTCCTTATGTGACAACGTGCAGGTAATCCTGAGAAGTAGCCGGTTAACGTTGGTCGAGTCGGTGGTCAGTCGCTCTGATACGTAGCACTCGGGGGGAATGTCGCGTGTCTCCTTTGTTGATCATTTAATTATTGCTGAGTTTTAATTGTCTGAAGGATTTATGGTTGTTCACTTCTTTTGTTAAGTTGTTATTATGTTGTTTAAAGATGCTATGAATCAGAATTATGAATCCGCTGCGTAAAATTTTATGAAGTTGAATTATTGGAGTGAATGACATGGTTTGTTGAATTTAAGAGGAAGTGTTACGTATTTGTTATAATTTCCTTAAAATTTGGAAAATTGTTAAAGTTGAATATGTAATATCCCGTTTGTAGAAAAAAAATATTTGTATGACTCTGATTTTGTTTTATATTTCGTGGGTAGAAAATGGGGTATTAGTGGTATCAGAGCAGGTCGGTCTGTCCGGCCAGTTGTCGTGTCTTTACTGTCTAACAATTGTGTATTGTTACTAATCTAACTTTTAGTTATGTTGTAGTGATAAGTTGAAATGGCTGGAAGAAATGACGCTGCAATGGCTGCCGCAATGCAAGCGATGGCACAAGCTGTGCAGAACTTGCCAAATGTTGGTGGAGATGCTGGATCACGTAGCTTGGCGACTTTCCAAAGAGAGAATCCGCCGGTGTTTAAAGGGAAGCATGATCCAGATGCAGCTTTAGGATGGTTGAAAGAGATCGAGAGAATCTTCCGTGTTATGGACTGCACTCCAGCTCAGAAGGTTCGGTATGGTACTCACATGCTAGCAGTCGAAGCTGATGATTGGTGGCTAGAGACTCATGAGAGGTTGACCGCGGCAGGTGAAGTCATTACTTGGGATGTATTCCGTAGGGAATTCATGAGAAAGTATTATCCGGAAGATGTCCGTGGTAAGAAAGAAATTGAGTTCCTTGAGCTGAAGCAAGGAAACATGTCTGTCACAGACTATGCTGCAAAATTTGTGGAGTTGTCCAAATTTTATCCTCATTACACTGGTGCTGGTGCTGAATTTTCAAAGTGCATCAAGTTTGAAAATGGGTTGCGCTCTGAAATTAAGAAGGCTGTTGGGTATCAGAAGATACGCATTTTTACTGAATTGGTTGATAGCTGCATGATATTTGAAGAGGACAACAATGCTCATTACAAGGTTGTCAGTGATCGTAGAGGCAAGCAACATCAAAACCGTGGCAAGCCGTATGATGCTCCAGTTGGAAAAGGGAAACAAAGAGCTGCTCTGGCTCAGAGAGCTAGTGGGGGAGGTGCTACTGCTGGTATAGTTTGCTTCAAATGTGGTCAGGCTGTTCATAAGAGTAATGTATGCATTGCTGAAGTAAAGAGGTGTTTTCGATGTGGTAAGACTGGGCATGCAATAGCTGATTGCAGGCACAAAGAAATGATTTGTTTTAATTGTGGCGAAGAAGGGCATATTGGTAGCCAGTGTCAGAAGCCAAAGAAAGCTCAGACTGGAAAGGTGTTCGCATTGACCGGAACTCAAACCTTTAATGAGGACAGACTTATCTGAGGTACATGTTTCATAAATAGTACTCCTTTAATTACTATTATTGATACCGATGCTACACACTGTTTTATTTCTGCTAACTGTGCTTGAAGACTGAGTTTAAAATTGTCCGCGTTGGATGGTGAATTGATTGTTGAGACCCCAGCTAAGGGATCAATAACTACTTCTTTGGTATGTTTAAAGTGTCCTTTGTCGATATTCGATAAAGATTTCTATGTTGATTTAGTGTGTTTTCCGTTGGCTGGGATGGATGTAATTCTTGGTATGAACTGGTTAGAGTATAACTATGTTCATATAAATTGTTACCATAAGTCTGTGAGGTTTTCTACTCCGGAAGAGGAAGGAGTTGGCTTATTATCTTTCAGAGAATTACAAAAATTGATGAAAGAGGAAGCTCAGATGTATTCTTTGATGGCAACATTGTCGGTTGAGAGTAAAGCTAAGATTTATGAATTGTTAGTAGTGAAAGAATTCCCTGATGTTTTTCCTGATGAGATTCCTAGTGTACCTCCAGAGAGGGAAGTTGAATTTACTATTGATCTGGTACCTGGTACTAGGCCTGTTTCGATGGCACCGTATAGAATGTCGGCATCTGAATTGTATGAATTAAAGAAGCAACTGGAAGACTTACTTGAGAAAAAGTTCATAAGACCAAGTGTATCACCGTGGGGAGCTCCAGTGTTACTGGTAAAGAAGAAAGATGGTAGTATGAGACTGTGTATTGATTATAGATAGTTGAATAAAGTAACGATCAAGAATAAGTATCCACTACCGAGAATAGATGATTTAATGGATCAGTTAGTGGGTGCGTGTGGGTTCAGTAAAATTGATTTGAGATCAGGCTATCATCAGATCAAAGTGAAAGATGAAGATATTCAGAAGACAACGTTCAGAACACGGTATGGACATTATGAGTATTCTGTGATGCCTTTCGGTGTGACTAATGCACCGGGAGTATTTATGGAATACATGAATCGTATTTTTCATACTTATCTGGACCATTTTGTGGTAGTATTTATTGATGATATTTTAATTTACTCTAAGTCAGAAGAAGAGCATAAGGAACATTTGAGATTAGTGTTGGATGTTTTAAAAGATAAGAAATTGTATGCGAAGCTGTCCAAGTGTGAGTTTTGGTTAAGAGAAGTCAGTTTTCTCGGCCATGTAATTTCAGGAAAAGGTATTGTTGTGGATCCTTCCAAGGTAGAAACTGTATTGCAATGGGAGACCCCTAAGTCGGCTACCGAGATTAGAAGCTTTTTGGGATTAGCTGGATATTATAGAAGGTTTATTGAAGGATTTTCTAAGTTAGCACTTCCGTTAACTAAATTAACTTGTAAAGGTAAAGCTTTCCTGTGGGATGTTTAGTGCGAAGAGAGTTTTAATGAATTAAAAAGGAGATTGATGTCGGCGCCGATTTTGACTTTTCCAAATCCGGAGGAACCGATTGTAATTTATTGTGATGCTTCATTGATGGGTTTAGGAGGTGTGCTTATGCAAGATAATAAAGTAATTGCTTATGCGTCACAACAGTTGAGAATTCATGAAAAGAACTATCCTACGCATGACCTTGAACTTGCTGTTGTGGTGTTTGTGCTAAAAATCTGGAGGCATTACCTTTATGGTTCCAAATTCGAGGTTTACAGTGATCATAAAAGTTTAAAGTATTTATTTGATCAGAAAGAGCTGAATATGAGACAACGTAGGTGGTTAGAATTGCTTAAAGATTATGATTTCGGGTTGAATTATCATCCGGGTAAAGCAAATGTTGTGGCCGATGCTTTAAGTAGAAAGGCTTTGCATGTGTCAACAATGATGATTAAGGAGATGGAATTAATTGAGCAATTTCGTGATATGAGTTTGGTCTGCGAAGTGACCCCGCAGAGTGTAATGTTAGGAATGCTAAAGATTAATAATGATTTTATGGATAGTATCCGAGAGGCACAGAAATTGGATGTGAAATTAGTAGATATCCTTAATCGTTATGGTCAATCAGAGAAGAGTGACTTTAAGATTGATGCGAGAGGTGTGTTGAAACTAGGTGGAAGAATTTGCATTCCTGATGACGCGGTTATGAAAAGAAGCATTCTAGAAGAGGGTCATAGAAGCAGTTTGAGTATTCATCCAGGAGCTACTAAAATGTATCAAGATTTAAAGAAAATATTTTGGTGGCCCGAAATGAAGGAAGATGTGGCTCGTTTTGTGTATGCGTGCTTGACTTGTCAGAAGTCTAAGATTGAGCATCAGAAGCCTGCTGGGTTGATGCAACCGTTGGAAGTTCCAGAGTGGAAATGGGATAGCATTTCTATGGACTTCGTAACGGGGCTGCCTGTTACTGTAAGAGGGCATGATTCGATTTGGGTGATCGTTGATAGGCTCACGAAGTCGGCTCACTTCATACCTATTAACATCACTTACCCAATTGCGAAGTTGGCAGAGATTTACATCCGAGTAATTGTAAAGTTGCATGGTGTTCCTCTGTGTATTGCGTCGGATAGAGATTCGAGGTTTACATCAGAATTTTGGAAAAGTCTGCAAGATTCGTTGGGTTCTAAGTTGAGGTTGAGTTCGGCATATCATCCTCAAACTGATGGCTAAACTGAGAGAACTATTCAGTCATTGGAGGATTTGCTGAGAGCTAGTGTTCTTGAGCAAGGAGGTTCGTGGGACACTTATCTTCCATTGATTGAGTTCACATACAATAATAGTTACCATTCTAGTATCGGAACGGCGCCTTTTGAAGCATTGTATGGTCGTAGGTGTAGAACTCCGTTGTGTTGGCATGAATCTGGTGAGGGTGTGGTACTTGGACCAGAGTTAGTTCGAGAAACTACCGAGAAAGTGAAGTTTATCCGAGAGAAGATGAAAGCTTCTCAGAGTAGGCAGAAGAGTTACCATGACAAGCGGAAGAAGGATTTAGAATTTCAAGCTGGTGACCATGTGTTTTTGAGAGTCACGCCTGTGACCGGTGTTGGGAGGGCTTTGAAGTCTAAAAAGCTCACCACTCGCTTCATTAGTCCATATCAAATCTTGGAGCGAGTTGGGAAAGTTGCTTATCGGATGGCATTACCACCAAATCTTTCGAATTTGCACGATGTATTCCATGTGTCACAACTTCGGAAGTATATCTCAGATCCATCTCATGTGGTTAGTATGGACGATGTGCAAGTGCGGGATAATCTCACAGTGGAGACAAAGCCTGTACGAGTTGAAGGTCGTGAAACAAAGACTCTTCGAGGAAAAGAAATCATATTGGTCAAAGTAGTTTGGTTGGGAGCTACGGGCGAAAGTATGACATGGGAATTGGAGAGCAAGATGCTAGACTCCTATCCTGAGTTGTTTGAAGCAGGTAAATTTTCGAGGACGGGAATATTTTAAGTGGGGGAGAGTTGTAACGCCCAAATAATTATTTCTTATTTTGATATTTAAGTAATTATTGTGGTTAGTAGGAATATTTAATGTTGTAGTTAAAAATTAATCGATAAGTCGGAAATTTAGTCGAAAGTCGTAGAAAATATTATTAGAATTAATTATAATAGTTGTTGTGTTATTTTAAGTAGTGGGCTTGAAACCGTGTTTGAATTAGTAAAATAAGGGGGTGTTATGTTAGGCCCATTAGTAATTATAATAGTTTATAAGTTTATTAAAATAAAAATAATATAAGTGATAAGAAACAAAAAGAAACAGAAAGGAGGAGTTAGAAAAAGAAGGAAGAAAAAGAGGAAGTAGAACTGCTGCACGAACGTGAGAGAACGAGATGAAAATTCTGGAATCCGACCGTAAGAGCAACCTTCAATCCAATCTAAGGTAAGGGTGGGTTCGATTTTTATAATCGGGTAGGAATTTCAATACTTTAATTTGGGTCGATTTGGGTAATTAGGTCGATATGTCTTCGTTGATTTTGTGACTGTCATGGAAATCCAATTACTAATTTATCGTGATGTAAATGTTGTGTTGTATGGTTGCTGAGGTTACAGATCGACTGATAAATTCTATATAGAAGTGGATTTGTTGTTTTGTAATTAATTAAAAAAAAAGAAAAAAAGAAAAAAAGAAAAGGTGAATAGCTATGGCGCAGGAAACATCCTTCCTGGCGCAGGCCATAGCATTATTAATGGGGTACATGGCATGTGCCATGTAGTATATGGTGTAGGCCATGTTTATGGTGGGGGAGGCATGAATCTATGGCGCAGGCCATAGCTAGTGTGGGGGGTTGTCTTTTCCTATTGGTTTATTCTTCACATCTTGTATCATCTTTTCACCTAGGGAGATAATAAGTGTGGCAGGTCATAATAAATTAAAGGAAAAACAATTAATTATGATATAAAGAATATGGCGCAGGGGGGGGGGGCTTTCTATAAGTTGTGAGAGTGACAAGGGTGTCCTGTGCCATCCTGTCTGTGTTGTGAGGAAAATTCTTTTATTTTGATTATTCAACCTTTCCTAAATCAATTACCTAATAATCCAACTAATTCTCATAAGATTAAATAGAAATTATATGACTTTTTAAAGTATGCATTAGTGAGTTTTCAGGAGAAATAAAATAGATAATGAGGCTTAGTATTTTCAACGCAAGGATAGTGGCGGAGGCCACACTATCTATGGCGTGGGCCATAAGATAGTGCGGGTCATGTGTTTTAATTTGTTTATTTTTTTAATTCACCACTTAACTTTAGTTTTAATTAACTTTAGTTTTAATTAGTTGTATCTAAATTAATTATATTTCTTCAGGATAAATTAATACCTATAATGATTAGAGACATTAATGATCTATATGTCACAGTTGTGATGAATAAATAAAAAGAAAATTTTATAAACTATAATGAGTTGTTTTACACAATAGCCTTGCTTATCAGTTGTGATGAAGAAGAACAAAGTAGTTTTAACTTGACAGTAGCATGGGTTACAATTTTTAACAGGAATAGGATTTATTAGACTTATAGCAGTAGAATTTCAAAATAGGGAATTTTTTTGACAGAATTCCTGGAAGAGTTGTATTAACCCCAAAACGTTAAAACAGTGGTGAAATTAGTCGGTTTAGTCGAATTAGGCGGAAAATTTAGTTGCTCGGAATTTAACGAAATTCGTCGGGTTAAGTCGGGTAATATAATAGTTGATTTTAATGAGTTGTTCTGCTGGAAATTATGTTGCTAAATGTTTGTTTCAAGTACAGCTGAGTTGAAGTGTTATTCTGATTACGGAATAGTTCGGAAGTTGAAGTGTTATTCTTGTTGATTTGTTGTGTTGATACTTGATTTGATTTGTGAAGTGGTGTTTGTTTACGATCCTTATTCGTTGTGTTGTTTTTCATATACTGATTATAATTATCGTAACTCACCCCTTCTGTTGAATGTTGTCCTTATGTGACAACGTGCAGGTAATCCTGAGAAGTAGCCGGTTAACGTTGGTCGAGTCAGTGGTCAGTCGCTCTGATACGTAGCACTCGGGGGGATTATCGCGTGTCTGCTTTGTTGATCATTTAATTATTGCTGAGTTTTAATTGTCTGAAGGATTTATGGTTGTTCACTTCTTATGTTAAGTTGTTATTATGTTGTTTAAAGATGCTATGAATCAGAATTATGAATCCGCTGCGTAAAATTTTATGAAGTTGAATTATTGGAGTGAATGACATGGTTTGTTGAATTTAAGAGGAAGTGTTACGTATTTATTATAATTTCCTTAAAATTTGGAAAATTGTTAAAGTTGAATATGTAATATCCCGTTTGTAGAAAAAAAATATTTGTAAGACTCTGATTTTGTTTTATATTTCGTGGGTAGAAAATGGGGTGTTACACTAGACCTAGTATCATAGAGTCATGGAGATCATGTATGGGAACGTGGGTTGAAGTTGATCGGTTGAGGAAATCTAATGATTACTTAGATATGATTTGACAAAGTGAGATTTTGGGAATCAGCGCATTTAATGCAAAAAACATGGAGTCGAAATTTGGCAGCAAAGATGCTTTCTCCAGAGAGTTAGTCGAAACACCTTTGCTGGGGTGCAGTTTGTATGCATAGGAATTTCGACAGCATGAGTTTTAGTGCACAAAAGCTTTAATAGCTTTTATAAAGATTTTTTGACAAGTTGATCACTCTTTCTTCCAAACATGTCCATAATCTCCAGAAGGTTTGTAATGATTTGGTTTATAAGTCGAAAGTGGCTTGTCAAAAGAGACGCTAGATTGCTGACTGGAAGTTCTTCACATCACTACAGATAAAGTTTTTGTTGTTACTTCGACAATGAGGAATTCGACAAAGGAAAATCTAATAGAAGGACTTTGGATTTGAATTTTAAATCAACTTGATATAACAAAGAGACACATCGTTTCGTCAGTTGAAGAGCAGTTTTGTATGAATAACTGTTTCGTTTGATAAAGGGGACGTGGAAGGTTTTCAGAAGACATTAGCATGCACAATGCCAAGTGGCATTTGTCTAGGATTTGACCGTTGTTCGACGGTTATGATATTTGTATATAAATAGGATAGTTTGCTTTGTGAAAGTGTGTGAAAAATACTGTACAAATTCCAATAAGATTACTCGAAGTACTCGTGTGTAAAGAGAAAAGAGAGATTATTTTGGAAATGTACGTATTAACACCAATTTTATTTCAAGTTATAAAAGCTTTAAGTTTTCTTTAAATCTTTTGTTCTTTGTTTCTCCTTTACATTCCATTCACGTTTCCAGCAACTTTATATTTCAGTCAATTTATATTGAAGCAATTCTTTACCTTCATGTCAAACTTTAGTTTTCTTTTATTAAGCCTTCATAGACGTTAGTTGATTCAAATATACAATCATCTTCAACTTCAATATAAATAACAATAATTGTTCTACTCTAGAACATTTCGACAGAAACATATAAACACTAAGTTTAGATTATTCTTCGTTTGATTCTTAGCACGCGACGTCCTAGGACTTGTTTGGTTGGTGCTGTAAGTTACCATTTTCTAAGAGATTTGGTTAACCAGAGGTTGTTCGCCAGAAACACCATCGAACAGTAGCACTCACATATTCCCCTTTTTAGATGATGACAACTGTAAACAATTTATTTATAGATTGTTATGTTTTCTTCTTCCGTACATGGAATAACTCCCCCTCAATCTATGCATTGAGAATAGCTCCCCCTAAATATATACATTTCCTCTTCATATTCTCCTCATAATTTTTTCTCTCTTTGACAACATCAAAAATAAAATAAAAAATATAGCCCGTTAGAAGCATCATTATGGCCTCTGCATTACACAAGTATAACATATTACACACAGGCAATTGCAGAGAAACGGTTGTGCACTTACACAATTATAAGAACACAAGCTTAATAAACAAAACAACTATACTCATATATATTAATTGATTGATCAAGTTACAAGTATAGATTTATTACATAATTTCAAACGATAAATATTTAGCCAAAATGCAAATGAAAGACAAATAAAAGACAACCAAACAAAACACACAAAATGCAAATGGAAATCTTAAGACACACCACTATGACACCCCATGACACAATTCATCACTCCCTTCCACGACCTCCAGATTTTGTTCCTCGGAAGTCGGAACCATCCTTTACCATAATTTCCAAATTGACGATCTGAAAAAGTGCACATTTCTTGATCGAATTGTGTGTAGTGTTGATGATCATCATTCTGGGTTGTAAGCATATGATTAACTCTTATTATTGTGGAGGTTGTGTTGGAATCTATTTCTTCCTTTAAAAGAACCAACTTTGGTGTAACAAAAGAGAAAAATGCCTCAAACTTCGCATCTTGAGACTTCATATGTTCTTGCATATTATGGAGCTGTAACATTTGAGCATTTTGGTTGTGTAGTACATTTTTGAGAAGAGAAGTGATGGATGAGTCGTTATTGACAACATTTCTATCTCCCTCAACAGTTACTTGTTCCACTCAAGTGTATTCGCCTTTTGTTGGGGCGCAGAACATTAAGTAATGCTTTATTGGAAAAAAGTTATGCTTCTGTTGCGGTGCGGAGGAGTTAACTTAATATTTCATCACCAAAGCTAGTAAAAGAATGAGAAGCAGTTATTTAAAAGTCAGAATGAATGATAATCATAGTTTTTCTCCAATGGAATACCTTTTATATATATATATATATATATATATATATATATATATATATATATATATATATTATGAAAAAGTTAGTTGATGAGTGATTTGATAAACTTATAAATAAAAGTGGGGAAAAAAATAATGAGGAATATAGCCATAAAAAACTCGATTTCATACTATATATAATAAAGGGATAAATATACAAAACCCCCCTGTCATTAGGGCGTGATTTGGTTTTTCCCCCTTTAAGTTTTTTTTAATAGAGACCCCCTCATAAAATCAAAAATCAGATTTTACCGCCCCCTATTACCCTCATTGATGACTGGGTTGCTGACTGTACTTCATTGATGGTAATAGGGGGCAGTAAAATCTGATTTTTGATTTTATGAGGGGGTTTTTATTTAAAAAAATTAAAGTTAATTTATTACTAATAAATATAATTATAAGTCTAATTTATTAAAAAAAAATTAAAGTTAATTTATTACTAATAAATATAATTATAAGTCTAATTTATTAAAAAAAATTAAAGTTAATTTATTACTAATAAATTGTTTTTATTAAGAAAATTATAAGTCTAATTTATTTTATGAGAGACAAAATTATTATTCTAAAAATATATTTAAGTTAATTTATTACTAATAAATATAATTTTGATCAAAAAATATTATTTTTATAATAAATGTGAAAATAGTATTTAATTTATAATTATACTGAAGTATTATGATTTACATAGTGGAACACAAAATATAAAATTGAATAAAATTATAATGAAATATTCTTCTACCTACTCTCGTCATTCTGAGTCAGATTAGTTAATGGAAACTAAAAAAATTTAAACTAAAATAAGGTTAACAATAACAAGATTAAACTAAATTCTAATAATTTCCAAGTTAAGAACATTAGCAAAAATTAAAAATTAATTAACAAAACTAATTTAAGATTTATAAACAAAAATTAAACAAACGAATTCCACAAAAATTCCAACAAATATATTTAATCACAAAAACCTGCATAAACTTTTAACAAGAAAAGAAAACTCTAAAATTAAGAAAATCAAAATAACATATATATATATATATATATATATATATATATATATATATATATATATATATATATATATATATATATATATATATATATATATATATATATATATATATATATATATATATATATATATATATAAAATGAAATCAACAAATGGAAAAAGAATTAAAAGGCAGAGGGAGCATGTCGCAGACACAGGGGTGCTGGAAGGAAACTCAAGTTGGGCTCAAACCCAGTTCCAACAGCAACAATCCCAATTAACCAAAACAAATCCTTCTGAAACACAAAAACAAATCCTCCTTGTCAACAATGCTTCACGGCGGCGGTGCCTTTCAATGCCGACAACGACCACGCGACGGACTCTCAACGGCTCCGCTTCCGCTTGTCTTCGATCTATAACAACTTTGTCATCAATAATCAAGCGGTAGCCTCAATCAAATTTGTCATCGGTTAAAAGCTCACTACGGATCCTACACCATCATCATCTACTCTCCAAGCCTCGGTTTCTGAGCTCTTCGTCTCGCGAATCGCTTCCTCGATTCGTCTTCTCCTTCTTTTATGTTTTTATGAATTTGTGCTGGATCTGAAATTGTTGATGAATGAAGGGGGTTGAAGAATGTTGAAAATGGTGGAGATGGTTGTGGTTTGTTGGAAGAAGAGTGAGGAAAGGTGTGGTTGGCGGAAGAAAGTTGAGAGGAGTGAAAGGTTTGGTGAGCGATGAAGACGGCGATGGTGGTTGCGTGTTGTTTGAGAGTGAGTGATGAAGATGAGGTTGTGTGAAGATTGAATGGAGTGATGGTTGGAGTTTTGTTGATCTGATGATGTTATTAGTAATAAATTAACTTTAATTTTTTTTAATAAATTAGACTTATAATTATATTTATTAGTAATAAATTAACTTTAATTTTATTTAATAAATTAGACTTATAATTATATTTATTAGTAATAAATTAACTTTAATTTTTTTTAATAGAGACCCCCTCATAAAATCAAAAATCAGATTTTACTGCCCCCTATTACCCTCAATGAAGTACAGTCAGCAACCCAGTCATCATTGAGGGTAATAGGGGGCGGTAAAATCTGATTTTTGATTTTATGAGGGGGTCTCTATTAAAAAAAAACTTAAAGGGGGAAAAACCAAATCACGCCCTAATGACAGGGGGGTTTTGTATATTTATCCCTATAATAAATATAACAAATGAATTGAATGAATGAACAAATCAAAGAATATCTCTCATTGCCTAACAACTAAAACAAACTAAGTAGAGTATTTCTCTATACCAATGTTGAGCAAGCTGAGGTTTTAGGATCAACAATAGCAGGCAACAAGTACTTCCTTCCATTAACACCATTTGCATTGTAACTAGCACCACTTGTTTTGTCGACCAAAAGATGTCCAGCATAACCAGGATAAGCCCCTTTTGCATAAACACCAGTACAAGCCGAGGATGCTTCCAAAGGAGCTTCTTTTGGTCCTTGATAATATCCATTTCCAAAAGGGTTTGTTACAGTTCCATCTAAAAGACTAGCCACGTTTATAATCATTCCATCGAGACCCACATCATTGTTTGGTGCAACCAATGGTGAACTTTGTGGGCCATAAATTGGTTGGTGAAATGGCCAAGCACACTGACCAGCACATTGAGTTTCAGAGTTTCCAACCCAAATGTAAGCGAATTTGTGTTGTTTCCCGTTCACTCGCGCACCGTAGGAAGAACCGTGTGTTCCACACCTACTCGAACAGAAACCATCAACTACCACATCGGCAGCTGTTAGAACGACATTGATGGCATTCTGTTGTTGTCCTTTTGATGCGAGTTTAATGATTTGGTTAGTTGTGAGAGATTTTCCTAAAGAGTAATTGTCGTCGAGAATTTGAGCACCGAGGGAGAGAGCTAGATTAAGAGATTTCTTGTTATTGGTGAGGTGGTAGTACTTCTCAGTTGATTTCCACCATGTGGCAACGGAGGGTTGTGATGTGGTTGTATGTTTGGGAGAAGAGAGGGAGGTTATGAAATCAGTGATGATGGCTCTTTGGGATGGTTTGAATTTTCCATACCAAATGAGGTTTATGGAGATTTTGCCTGTTAAGAGAGGACCTTTGTGGTATTGAAATTTAAGTAGTTGGTCTGATTCAGTCAGTTTTCTTGCTGAGATCAAATGAAATAAGGAAATAGTAAGAAAAAGTGTGAAGATTGAACTTATGTTAAGAAAGGCCATTTGGGTTTTGTATTGAGAGAGAAGAAAGTAATTATAAAAGTAGAAGGGAGGTGTTGTGAGATGGTTGAAAAGTAAGATGAGGTCGTAAGTATATATAATAGTGTGAGTGTATCGGAAAGAAAAGTGGAAAATAAAAGTAACAGGAGGTAGAGTGAAGAGAGTATAGTTGAAGTCAAATAATGTGGGAGTTGCCAGCTAGAATACGCGTTGATATTATATTATTCCAGCAGTATGATTAATTGGCTATCCTTAATGATAATAACCAAATTAACGTGTTTGTACCGCTAGCTACCAAGTATGGATGAATATTGTATAGGTAGAATTGGGACAATGACAGCACAGCACAGCTATGAAACATAAAGACAAAGCTGAGTTCGATCTGTAGAAGGCATGCCCCTTGTTTTTGGGTCCATTAGAATTGAAGAGCGTCACTTTTATTCTCAGCAATAATTTGCGGGATCTGCTTGCTAAATTGGCTGCTCGCTAACCTAGATTTTTATTTTATAATCATTTTTTTATTTTTATGGACTTTATAGTCTTTCTAATTTTTTTTAGACTCTTTTCATTTGTTATTCCTTCGTTGGATTGCCTAGTTCACAGTCTCGTTCGAATTAGATAATTATGATGAATTAAAAAAAAAAATTATGATGAATTTAAAAAAATTAAATTAATAACCGAAAGTTATAAATTATAGTATATTATTGGTTCATAGAATTGTAAGAGTCAAGTAATCACCATTGTCACTTTGTGATCAAGGTGATGATGAAACGATAAAGAAGATAGAACAAGAGTTTCTCAGAACTCTTGATTCTGTTATGCAGAAGAAGATAAGAGTGTGAGAATGAAAAAGATACATTTCATTACATTTCAAAGTGTACACCAATATAATATATACAATCAGCATATAAGTTGAGTTGGCAACAAATAGTTAGTTAGAGGTTGTTACACATCTTAACCATTTCTAACTAATTAATAAAAGCTAAACTACTATATCTATAATATCCCCCTCAAACTGAAGCTTGGGAAAAAGAGTGAACCACCTTCAGTTTGTCACAAAGCATTTGAAAAGCAGTAGTGCCTATATGTTTTGTGAGAGTATCTACAAGTTGAAGTGTAATAGGAACATGTTGTATCTGCAGTTTACCAGCTACCACTTTTTCCCTAACAAAATGTATATCCAGTTCTATATGTTTAGTACGTGGATAAAGAATAGAGTTGTGGGAAAGTAGAACAACAATGTCATTATCACATAATAACATAGGTGAATGAAACTGAATGTGTAATTCTGATAATAAAGACTCCAACCATAATAGCTTAGCAATAGTATGAGCTAAAGCTCGATACTCATCCCCAATACTAGACCGAGCTACAAGAAACTGTTTCTTTGAACTCCAAGCAACCAAATTAGGTCCAAAAAAGATACATGAACCAAAAGTTGACCTCCTATTATCTGGATCTGTAGCCCAATCAGAATCACTATAGGCCCTGACAAAAAAATTTGAGGAGGTTTGAGAAGGAGATAACAACAAGCCATGCGTGTGTGTTCTACTGAGGTATCTTGGCAACCTCCTGACTGCAGCCTAGTGTGTGTCCAAAGGATTTGCCATGAACTGACAAGCTTTATTCACACTGAAAGAGATATCTGGTCTTGTGAGTGTAACATACTACAATGCTCCCACTATGGACCTGTATAAAGAATGATTAAAAAATTGAGTTGAGTCATGTTTGCTCAACTTGCAGGTACTCAACATAGGAGTAGGAACTCCATTTGCCAGCTTCATATTTAATCTTTTGAGTAAATCCTTGATATACTTGGACTGGGTGAAACATATAGATCCCTTATTACCATACTGAACCTCAATCCCTAAAAAATATTTTGGTCTTCCAAGCCTCTTCAATGCAAATTCATGATGCAACTTTGTAATGAGTTTGTCAATCAAGTCTTGACTAGAACCTGTGATAAGTATGTCATCTACATACACAAAAGCATACATAGTTATACCAAATTTAGAATAGATGAATAATGAGTGATCACACTTAGAGGTAGTAAAGCCAAAATGAATAAAGGCTCGGTGTAGCTTCTCATACCAAGCCCTTGGGGCTTGTTTGAGACTATAGATAGCTTTTTGCAGCTTACAAACAAGTGTTTTATCAGAACTTACAAAACCAGTAAGTTGTGTCATATAAACTTCATCTTGAAGTGTGCTATTGAGAAAGGCATTGTTCACATCTATTTGTTGGATGTCCCACTTGTGAGTAAGAACCAGAGTTAGTATAACCCTAATTGTGGTAGGTTTGACAACTGGAGAGAATGTTTCAGTATAATCAAACCTAAGTTCCTGATGAAACCCTTTAGCCACAAGTATGGATTTATACTTCTAAATAGTTCCATTAGCATTTTTTTTAATCTTGACGGGGGGTGAATGGATCACCTCCTTGTTTTCAAGGATTTAAAACGTTTTTCAGAGTTTTCAAAGAATTACGGAAACGAAGGTCCCGAATAAACAAGCGTCTATTCTGAACCGGCCACTAGAAGACCAGACAAGCGATAACGTGCTGGATTTTACGATTGCGATGATAAAGGATTAAACACACAATATGAAAAACAGTTGAATGCACCTATCACTAAAGCTATTTCCAATGAATCGAAAAACAAATTAAAACGAAAGTAGAGATAGAGAGGAGAAACAATACGCTGAGATTTGGTAAGGAAGTTCCCCACGTTCGTCCTCGCGTGTGGGTACTTCTCCCTCTCAATTTCAAATCGAAATTGAGAAATCTTATATCAAAGTTGTTGAATCCGTTGATTACAAGGTTCGAATACAAATATCAGAATTCTAAACTCCTAGAATTTCCTATTGTATCAACCTCCACTTGATTTGAGCACCAATCAAGATTTCCTGCAAGTTATACAATCGATCCACCGGTTCCACGACCTATTTGCGAAATCCACCGATTTCCAAAACTCTCGCTGCGGCTGAATCTGACTTGTAAACGTGACTCACAAAACCATGAAGAACACGCCCGTTCTTGAAGGAAAACCCAGCTGGTTTTTCCTTGAAACCTTCTATCAATCTTCAACTCAGGTGGATCTCCGATCGTACCACTGAATGTTATCTCGAAAGCCTTCAATTCACAGGACAACAAACACTTCCTTGTTGATGTTCTTGAATTAAGATCTTTGAGAAGATGATGAAGATGTATTTGATTCTAGGTTTCAAACTTGCTCAACATTGAAGTTCCAACACTCCAAAAACCCTATCTTGATGTGTTCTTCAATGCTTAATCACTACAAAACTCGTCTCTGCAATTTTTGTAATCTGTGATCTATTTGTTAAATGAAACAATAGCATATATATGTATGCAGAATCTGTTAGACAAATAACAGAAGAATGAATCGATTCAAGCTTGGATGAATCGATACATACTGATCAATTTTAAGAAAAACAGAATTATTTAAACAGCATGAATCGATACATCATAAGATGAATCGATTCATTTTGAGAATTCCAGAAACTTTAAAACAGTATGAATCAATTCAAGATAAGATGCATCGATACATTATGCAAATTCCAGAAACCTTCAAACAGCATGAATCGATTCAAGCTAGAATGAATCGATTCATTTTGCGTGTTTTTCCAAAGGATTAAAAACATTGAAAAACAAAAGAATCAAAACTAAAGCAAGCATATTTCTCGATATGAAACAAACACAAACACTTAAAAAATTTATAATCAATCAAAAACAAAGGTTGCTCACAAACTCCCCCTTTTTTGATGATGACAAAATTTTGAAGTGTGAGAGAGTACTCCCCCTGAGTTTGTGCCTGTCATTGTCTTTTCACACTTGCCATTTTCTCCCCCTTTGTCAACAGCAAGAAAGAATCATAGGTGAAGAACCAGAACCAGCAGAATTAAGATATAGAAACAAAGTTCATTCACAAAGAATGAAATAGAAAGCGCAAACAATTTAAACAAAAGCAAATTACATAATCATAGGTAGTGAAATTGTCAAAGAAAGTTGCGAATTACATAGCCAAACCAAACCATAAATTGTTCAAACATAAAAAACAAAAGAAACTCAAGCAACACACAATGATGAAATGCAATATGAAATGCGTCAATGAGGGAAATGGCCACCACACGACTCCGCATCATCACGATCCAGGTCACGGAAGCTTGGAGGAGGAGGTGGAGGAGGCATTTCATCTGGATTCTGCCCCATGAAAGCATAACGCCGGAAACGCCTCTGGACTTCGGTGCTTTGAAACCTTTCCATAATGCCCGGGTGCGAACGACAATCATCCATAAATCCAGACATCTAATTATAAAACACTTGATGCCACTTAACCAGTTCAGTATGCCAGGAATGTTGATTATGGTACATTCGAGTATGGTCATCATGCCATTCACGATGCTCCTTATGCCATTCCGTTTGCTGGACATGCCACACACGAGCTTCCTCATGTCGGGCATTGTTTGCAACTTCCAATTGTGCAAACATGTCAGTGAGATAGGCTGGAGCAGCAATAGAGGAAGTCAGTGCAGCCGACGAGGGAGCAGGATCATAATTTGTGGGAGACCACCTTTGTGGTATCCACTCACCCCATCCGGTGTTGGCAGGCGCATCAGGAGGATTTTTCAGCTTCTTCCATATCTTCATCCCTGTTTTCTTCAACATAAATGTGTTCAGCCGGATTGTCAAAGTTGTAAATGTGAGTACGTGTGCTGCGTTCAAAGAAGTAGTAGCAGCGACGCTCGATGTCCCATCGATAACCCATATGAGAAAGTGTGGCATTGTTGAATTCTTGCACACTAGAGACTGATACGAGAGGCACAGGAGGAAAAGTGACTTTCCAAAACTTGAGAATCCTCATGATCTGAGAAGCATAGGCAAGGGTAATGTTTTTGGAGCTGTTTCGCGTAAGAAAGATAAGCTTGACAAAGTAATTTGCCCAATTTAAGGGAATCTTTTTCTACAATATGTACAGCAAATGGATATCCGGCTTGTCCAAACGAGAATGTCCACTAGACCTTGGACGCAAGATATGCGAAAGGATCCAGTGCAGAATTCTTGGTACACTTTTGATCATGCCTGAAGTCAGTGGCTCATCATCAGCAAGAGGTCTATCCAACTTAGAAATGGATGCACAGAATTCCTTCAAATTAAACTGAGTTTCAAAACTCTGGTCATGCCACATCTGCAAATCATCCACCGCAGATGGCATACCAAACACTGTGGCCCAGTCATCAGCCTCAAAACGATATGTTCTTGTTCCAATTGAACACTTAAACATATATCCTCTTGCAGTTTTCACACCAGCATAGAAAGCACGAATAAAATCTTCATGATACTCATCTTTAACATATAAAAAGAATCCAAGACTTTGTGCTTCGACTAAATCCGCAACTTCTTCCAAACCTAGAGTGCGAACATCACTAGGATCAAACATATGAGGTTTCATTACTAACCTTGATTTAAAGGAAGTTTCAAATTCTTCAATGATGGCCGGATGAAGGATTGCAGTCCCGGATGGAGGAATTTCAGGAATAGAAGGAGCCTGAGAAGAAGACCCAACAGGTTCCTTGCCTTTTCTTTTACTTCTTTCTCTTGGAAGCAAAACTTTTGGAGGCATGGTGGAAGATTAGGGTTTGAGAGAAGAGGAGGATTTTTTGGAACAGTAAGGGTTATGATGCAAATGATGTAAATGATGTAAATGAGATAATGAGAGAGACATAATGGAGATAATGGGGTTTTGTAACTGATACAAATGTCATGGTAGTTGTTGATGTGTCGATTCATTTAAAAAATAAACTGAATTTTCGTCAGGATGAATCGATTCATCCCTGTTTGTATCGATTCATTTCGCGAAGAATTTTAAAAGTGAAACTGCTATGTATCGATTCAAGGAACTATGAATCAATACATACTGTAACTGATTTTTGAAAGAAATTGTAAAATTAAATCATGAATCGATTCAAGCAAATTGGGATCGATTCATTATGCGAATTATTGATTTTGCAGATGAGAATGAATCGATACAAGGATTGATGAATCAATACATACTGTAACTGGTTTGATAGAAATTAAAATGAAACCAACATGAATCGATTCATGAATGTTGGGATCGATTCATTTTGCGAAAATTTGAATATTCAGTGGTTATTTCAGGAATTGACACAGTTATGAAGAAGCAAAACAACCATTATGCAGCAAAATGAAATACAACAATGTATGCATGCTTAAGAATAACAACATCAATGTTCAAACATTTATATGAAAAGAAGTTCATGTAAACAAACGATCATTTCTCAAAACATACATTGATCATACAATATTACCAAAGTGAAGAGAGGAACGATATTACCTCCATCGTAGTATTCTCATGAGGCACTAGTGAAGACTACAATCAAAACTTAGCAAATATGATGAGATAAATAGAAACAATATCAATCAAACTTAAGGCACCAATGTGGAGAGATCAAGAATCCCTAACTCGCGACGAATGTTGAAGAATGGTTCAGTTGCCAAAGGTTTAGTGAAAATGTCAGCAAGCTGATTTTTAGTATCAACATGCTCAAAAATAACATCGCCTTTTTCAACATGATCACGAAGAAAGTGATGTCGAATCTCAATATGTTTGGTGCGCGAGTGTAAAACAGGATTCTTAGTGAGGTTAATGGCACTAGTGTTGTCACACTTAATTGGAATATGTTTAAGTTCAATATCAAAGTCTTGTAGTTGTTGTCTTAGCCACAGAATTTGAGCACAACAGCTACCGGCTGCGACATACTCAGCTTCTGCAGTAGACAAAGCTACGGATACTTGCTTTTTACTATGCCAACTTATCAAAGAATTTGAAAACAGATGACATGTGCCCCTAGTGTTTTTCCTATCTGATTTGCAGCCAGCAAAATCAGAATCAGAATAACCTACTAAGCTGCAATCGCTTCCTTTGGAATACCAAAGCCCATATTTAGGTGTTCCATTAAGATACCTAAATATACGCTTGACTGATTTTAGGTGAGATTCCTTAGGATTTGATTGATATCTTGCACACATACACACACTAAACATGATGTCTGGTCTAGAAGTAGTAAGATACAAAAGAGATCCGATCATACCTCTATACCTCTTGAAATCAACACATTTACCATGTTCATCTTTGTCCAAGTTTCCATTGGTAGGCATAGGAGTGTCAATTGATTTAGAATCATTCATTCCAAACCGTTTGAGCAGCTCTCTACAGTATTTTGTTTGACATACTGTTGTACCTTCATCAAGTTGCTTTATTTGGAGGCCTAAGAAGTAGTTCAACTCCCCCATGAGACTCATCTCAAACTCACCCTGCATAACATTAGAAAATTCCTCGACCAAGTGTATGTTAGTTGAACCAAAGATGATATCATCTACATAAACTTGAACTAAAAGAATGTGTTTTCCTTTGTGTTTAATGAAGAATGTATTATCCACTTTACCTCTAGAATATCCATGATCAAGTAAAAATTTACTAAGTCTTTCGTACCACACACGGGGTGCTTGCTTAAGACCATATAAAGCACGCTTTAATTTGTAAACGTGATCTAGATACTCAGAATTTTCAAAACCAGGAGGTTGTGAAACATACACTTCTTCATTTATAACACCATTTAAGAACGCACTCTTTACGTCCATTTGGTAAAGCTTGAAATTCATAGAACACGCATAGGCAAGCAAAAGACGTATGGCTTCAAGGCGAGCAACCGGAGCATAAGTCTCCTCATAATCTATGCCCTCCTCTTGGTTATACCCTTGTGCTACCAAGCGTGCCTTATTTCTAGTTATCACTCCGTTTTCATCAAGTTTATTCCTAAAAACCCATTTAGTACCTATGATGTGATGATCTCGCGGACGAGGGACAAGTTCCCAAACGTCATTTCTTTTAAATTGATTTAGCTCTTCTTGCATGGCCATTAGCCAAAATTCATCAACCAAGGCCTCTTTAGCGTTTTTAGGTTCCACTTGTGATACAAAAGCGAAGTGAGAACAAAAATTACTTATCTTAGAACGAGTCAACACTCCCTTTGAAATGTCTCCCAATAAAAAATTGTCTATGGGATGGTCTTTAGAGGATTTCCAAGCTGGTGGAAGATCCTTCACTTCGGATGTTCTTTCCTCTTTATCTTTTTCAATACATGTATCTTCCTCCTTCTCAATAGCAACCGCTTCGGATTGATCAATTTCCGAACCAGCTTCTTTGAGTATGTCTTGTGTAGATACACCTGCGTCATTAAAAGAGATACCTTTTCCGACAATTTTTGGGTAAGACTCATCAAAAGAAACATGGACAGATTCTTCGACAGAAAGTAAACGCCTATTATACACTCTATATGCTTTGCTTGATTGAGAGTAACCAAGAAAAATACCTTCATCAGCTTTGGCATCAAACTTCCCAAGATTTTCCTTACCGTTATTCAAAACAAAACATTTACAACCGAACACATGAAGATGAGACAAGTTGGGCTTTCTACCTTTTAAAATTTCATAAGGAGTTTTATTCAAAATAGGACGAATTAGAATCCTATTGAGAACATAACAAGCCGTACTAATTGCATCGGCCCAAAAGTATTTTGGTAATCCACCCTCATTGAGCATTGTTCTTGCCAATTCCTCTAAAACTCGATTTTTGTGTTCCACAACACCGTTTTGTTGTGGAGTTCGAGGAGCTGAAAAGTTATGCTCAATGCCATACTTGTCACAAAACTTATCAAAGAGGTGGTTTTGAAATTCACCTCCATGATCGCTTCGGATTGTAACTATTTTAGAATTCATTTTATTTTGGGACAGCTTTGCAAAACTTTTGAAAGCATAAAAAGTTTCATCTTTGCTATGAAGAAATATAGTCCAAGTGAATCTAGAGTAGTCATCTACTATTATGAAACCGTAATAGTTTCCACCTAAGCTCTTTGTCCTAGATGGTCCAAAGAGATCCATATGGAGAAGCTTAACGGGTCTTGAAGTTGAAATTATATTTTTAGATTTAAAAGAGACCCTTGTTTGTTTTCCCATTTGGCAAGCATCACATAGGTGGTCTTTTGAAAACTTTATTTTTGGAAGACCTACCACTAGATCCTTGGATATAACCTTGTTAAGCAAATCGAAATTAACATGCGCTAAGCGTCTATGCCATAGCCATGAATCATCATTTAAGGCTACTAGACATTTAGTGCTTGTTAAGGATACACTCAAAAGATCAAGCATATATATATATATTGTTTACTCTTACACCCTTAAACACAACATTTTGTTCGGTATGTTCAATTTTGCAACATGTTTTTGTGAAAGACACTTTCTAACCTTTGTCGCATAGTTGACTTATACTTAACAAGTTGTGTTTAAGTCCCTCTACAAGATGTACATCAAAAATAGTAGTGGTAGAGGGATTACCTACACTACCTTTACCAAGTATTGCTCCTTTGTTATTGTCTCCATAAGTAACATACCCCTTTTTCTTTGCTTTGAAGTCAATAAAAAGCGATATGTCACCCGTCATGTGCCTTGAACATCCGTTGTCCAGAAACCATCTTCTTTCCATGGATGCAAGACACTCATCCTACAATATCAAAAGAGAGAGGTAGGTACCCAATTTTTATTGGGTCCAAGTGGGTAAGTAATAACATGGTTGTCTTTAGGCTTCCATTGATAAATGCCTTTAGGAACAAGAAATCTTCTAAACTTGCATTTCTCAATGGTATGGCCAGCATGACAACAATAGTGACAAACACTACGATAATGATGATGTTTACTATTTGTCTTTAAATCCTTTGGAACAAAAGAATATTTTGCATATGGAGGATTTAATGACTTTTTGAACAATCTCGTATCGACGGCATAAGTAATCTTAGGTTGCAAGGCTTTTTCCAATTTGGCTTTAAGAGATATGACCTCTTATTGCCAAATGTGGCACCTTTCACAATGCCTAATTTTACTACAACCATCAATATCAATAGCTTTTGAATTTTCTGCAATACTAGCTTTCAAGCATTCTAAATCTTTTTCAGCATATTGTACTTTACCTTCCAAGTATGAAAAAATTCTTTTATCGGAAGCTAACCTTTTAAATGTTTCTTTAGCTTCATTATGCAGTTTTTCAAAAGCTACTTTCAATTCAGAAAAAGACATGGAAGAGAAGTTGTTATAATAAGCTTGTTTTACCTTTTTATCATCACTTTTCTTCTTGTGATGGGACTGATTTTTGGTGTGAGCCATAAGACACAAATTTGCGGTTTCATTGCTATCACTTGTGCATTGTGTACTTGATGAATCACTATCACTTTCCCAAGCAATGTAAGCTCTTCTTTTCTTATTATTATACCTTCTTGGAGGAGCTTTTCCTTTATCCTTTTTCTTTAAAGGGCAATCCGTTTTATAATGGCCGGATTTTCCACAATTAAAGCAAGACCCTCTTTCTCTATTCTTCTTAACCTCTTCCTGTTTTGAATCCATAGATTGTCTTCTAATGTTTATGAGATTTTTGTCGGAATGCTTGATTCCATTCTTTCGAATGAATCTATTATATCTCCTAACAAAAAGTCCCATTTCTTCGTCACCGGAGTCTTCGTCACTACTTGACTCATTGTTGCTTAGCTCTTTTTGTGAGGACTTTGAGTTTGAAGCCATAAGAGCTATAGGCCTCTTCTCACCCTCTTTGTCTTTGTTCTTCTCTTTTCCCTTTTTACTTTTGTTTTCAAACTTTTCTAGACTTTCTAGTTCTTGCTGATGTTCCTCCAGCTTTCCAAACAAAGTAGTCATTGTGAGTGTCGTTAGATCATTGGCTTCCTTGATAGTTGTCACTTTAGGTTGCCATTCCCTGCTAAGAAATCTCAGAATTTTATTAGTAGCAATATCATTGGAAACAGGTTTTCCAAGTGCATTCAAACGATTAATAAGATGAACAAATCTCTTTTGCATGTCGGGAATTGATTCTCCTTGTTTCATGCGAAAGAGTTCGAACTCTTGATTAAGTGTGTTAATGCGGGACTGTTTTACTTCAGTTGTGCCTTCATGAGCAATTTCTAAAGCATCCCACATTTCTTTAGCTGTCGAGCAATGGGAAACTCGATAATACTCATCTGTACTAAGTGCTGAAATTAACATATTTTGAGCTCTCCAATCACTTGACCACTTTTTCTCATCTTTTTCATCCCAATCGTCTTCTGGTTTAGGTACTATGGCACCTGCCTCATTCATCATGGTAATTTGAAAAGGACCATTTTGAATGGCAACCCATACGCGCCTATCAACAGAATTTATATGTACTCGCATGCAGTCTTTCCAATAGCCATAATTTTCACCGTTGAAAACAGGAGCTCTATTGTACGCCCCCTTTGGTTCAGAATCCATAACGTTACAGGCAGCCACAAAGCACCAGCGAACCGGTGCTCTGATACCACTTGTTAGACGTTGTGGCGAGTGATCTAGAGGGGGGGTGAATGGATCACCTCCTTGTTTTCAAGGATTTAAAACGTTTTTCAGAGTTTTCAAGGAATTACGGAAACGAAGGTCCCGAATAAACAAGCGTCTATTCTGAACCGGCCACTAGAAGACCAGACAAGCGATAACGTGCTGGATTTTACGATTGCGATGATAAAGGATTAAACACACAATATGAAAAACAGTTGAATGCACCTATCACTAAAGCTATTTCCAATGAATCGAAAAACAAATTAAAATGAAAGTAGAGATAGAGAGGAGAAACAATACGCCGAGATTTGGTAAGGAAGTTCCCCACGTTCGTCCTCGCGTGTGGGTACATCTCCTTCTCAATTTCAAATCGAAATTGAGAAATCTTATATCAAAGTTGCTGAATCCGTTGATTATAAGGTTCGAATACAAATACCAGAATTCTAAACTCCTAGAATTTTCTATTGTATCAACCTCCACTTGATTTGAGCACCAATCAAGATTTCCTGCAAGTTATACAATCGATCCACCGGTTCCACGACCTATTTGCGAAATCCACCGATTTCCAAAACTCTCGCTACGGCTTAATCTGACTTGTAAACGTGACTCACAAAATCCTCAAGAACACGCCCGTTCTTGAAGGAAAACCCAACTGGTTTTTCCTTGAAACCTTCTATCAATCTTCAACTCAGCTACATCTCCGATCGTACCACTGAACGTTATCTCGAAAGCCTTCAATTCACAGGACAGCAAACACTTCCTTGTTGATGTTCTTGAATTAAGATCTTTGAGAAGATGATGAAGATGTATTTGATTCTAGGTTTCAAACTTGCTCAACATTGAAGTTCCAACACTCCAAAAACCCTATCTTGATGTGTTCTTCAATGCTTAATCACTACAAAATTCGTCTCTGCAATTTTTGTAATCTGTGATCTATTTGTTAAATGAAACAATAACATATATAAGTATGCAGAATCTGTTAGACAAATAACAGAAGAATGAATCGATTCAAGCTTGGATGAATCGATACATACTGATCAATTTTAAGAAAAACAAAATTATTTAAACAGCATGAATCGATACATCATAAGATGAATCGATTCATTTTGTGAATTCCAGAAACTTTAAAACAGTATGAATCGATTCAAGATAAGATGCATCGATACATTATGTGAATTCCAGAAACCTTCAAACAGCATGAATCGATTCAAGCTAGAATGAATCGATTCATTTTGCGTGTTTTTCCAAAGGATCAAAAACATTGAAAAACAAAAGAATCAAAACTAAAGCAAGCATATTTCTTGATATGAAACAAACACAAACACTTAAGAAATTTATAATCAATCAAAAACAAAGGTTGCTCACAATTATCAAGTGAGAATTTTGACACATATAACAAGTTTCTTGTTATGGAAGGTACATGTAAAATGTTATTCAGATTGAGAGTACAACTAGGATTGAATGAAGACTTAAACTAAATATTGCCAATAGACTCAATGGTAAGAATTTGGCCATTGCCAACATAAACCCTATTATGACCTTTGTAAGATTTTTTTATTTTGTAAATGACAAGCATGTGGAGTAAGGTGATGGGAAGCACCTGAGTCCGCAAACCATCACTGAGAATCAAGTTCAGAAGGAAGATTGTACTCTTGTGTGTAAGCTGGAGGCTTACTTGTTGTAGCCATCATATCAATACTTTGTGTGGCATCTGGTGTAGACTCAGACTTATTCTTGGAAGTGGAATTTGAACATTTAGCAGTATGATTGGAATTGGATGGCATAAAGTTCTCATCATACCTATGCCAACAAGTAGTAACTTCATGACCATACTTCCCACAGAGTTGACCTTTTGGACGATTTCTAGTGGTGTAATGACCTCTTCCTCTGCTTCTACCACGAGTAAATTTGCCCGTGCCACGATTTCCAGTGTATACTCCTTTGGAGGCATCATCAGTTTGATTTGTGTGAGAAATATTGGATGCTATAATGGTAGCCGCAAGTTCTTCATGAAATTTATCGAGTTATGCTTCTTGTACATACAACAAGGCTTCCACATCATATAGATAATAACGAGTTCGCAATATCTTTGATTCTAAACACATACTCAGTGATATATTTAGTACCTTTCTTGGTGGATTTGAGCTTAACACATAATTGATGAACTTGTGCCTTCATCTGAGCATTGAAGAACTAGTGAATCTTGTCCCACACCTCAAAAGCATGTTTGCACGCAAACACCCTTGGCAAAACCGATTCAGAGATGATGGAGAATAACCATATGAACAATGACTGATCTTACACAATCCAAGATTCATACTCTTTAGAAATCACACCAGCAATACGATCTTGATCGAATTTGTATTTCAGTGGGATATTTGGATTCACAACAAGCCGATGCATCTTCTGAGAAAGAATCACACCTTCAACTTGTTGATTCCATAATAGGTAGTTGTTCTCTTGAACTTTGATGGAAAGTGTAGCGGTAAAATTGTGAGTGTAAGCTATTGATTAACTTAACTCAAGGTACACAGAGTCGCCACCGCGCTTTTGTTTATTTCCAAAAGGAAAAAGGTAAAAGAACGAATAAAAACCTAGGGATCTAAAAGCAAAAGCTAAAAGAAACAAACAGAGAATGGGTAAGGGGATTGGTTACGAACCGGGAAGGTTTTAGGCACCCGACTCGTCCGTGGTACTCCACGGGAGCCCTTTGAAATATTTATTGCTTTTTGGTTTGAAATGGTTTGCTTGAAAAATGATTGAAGAGATGAGGAGAAGAACATTTTTTAATGTTTTTGTGTTTGAAGAGGTTTTTAATGCCTCATGCCTACGTATTCACAAAGTGCAATGCGAGATCAAAACCTCGTAGTTCGTGGTACAAAATTTAAAAAGAAGAAACAATGAGTTGCATTAATTTTAAAATGTAGAGATAAGTCGTCATCCTTTAGCGAATAATTCCGCTAGAAAGGATGAATCATATCTAAACATATGAAAAGAAAAAGTGCACAAAGGCACAAAAACAATTGAGTGAGTTTTGTATTTTTTTAAAGTATGTAAGAAAAGATTTCAATATATTTACATGAATTAAAGTTTATTAAGAAAATAAAGTGAAAAGGATAAAATCACTTGACCGAAGTCAAGGTTTGATTATGAAAGTGTTTGAAGTTTGAAAACAAAGAAGATTTTGAAATAGGGAGAAGTTTTGAAAATTTAAGAATGGGGAAGAGATGAAGGGAATATCCTAATACTTGAATTAAAAGTTAAGAGAAAAGCGATCAAACCATATTTGCACATTTCTTCAAAGTTCGGAATTCCATCTTCAAAGACCAATGAAGTAACTTGAGGCCAAAGTTTCCAATCCATCATAACTTGAGCAAGGGTAAAGATCCTAAAATCTAAGTCCATACTCCAAAGCTAAGGATAGTAACCATAGTCCGAAATTAAAGTCACCAATCTTTTTAATGTTTAATCCCTTATTAGTGTTTTGTGTCCAAATGGACAAAAAAAAATCAACATCAAAATAATAAGAACAAATAATAAAACATGATATGGATGAATAAAGCAAAATAGAATAAAGGCAATTAAAAGTGCAAGAAATTAAATGTTAGTAACAAAAGAAATAATAATGCAAGAATCTAAAATATTAATAGTAGTAATATTATAATAATATTTACATAATAATGGTATGGTGAACTTAATCATCCACAACCAAAAAGGAGAAAAGGTAACCAAAACCGAAGGCAACCGGATCCGCTTAGCATCTTACACTATAGTGATTAATCAAGGCAAACCGAACCGAATTCAATGAAATTTGAAAGGCGATTGGGAGACCCAAAGCACCTACGCATCAAAAGTTTACAAGTCTCGATTCTTGAAGAAATATGATTAACCACTTTGGGATTACGTGATCAACAAGAGATTCGGGACACATTTAGGTCTATGTTAAGCAATCTCCGAGTAATTTACGAAGTAATTACCCTACAAATGAGGCCGGCCACCACCAATTAAGGTGCATAATGTTAGTGCTAATACATGCGAGATAAACGATATATAAATCGTTATTCGAATGCGATACCGCACAAAACTAAAGATGAATACCAAATTGAGTCACACTTATGGTATTCTTCCATCCTCAAGTTCAATCACTCATCTTGGTGGATTCAAGCATGAAAATGTCTCACTAATGCAAAGTACCTTAAATGAATTGAATAATCCACTTAAAGGTAGTTTTGAATTAATGAACATTAACTACTCTAATCTACACCCAAATTCCATTGAAATTAAAGAGGAATCACTCCCAAAAATGCTTCCCAAGGTCAAAATAAAAAGGAGGGGGAAGAAGAAGAAAGAGGAACCAAAAAGGGGCTTAAAACAAGCCAAAAACACCATTCTGACTTGTGTTAACCGGTTAACGCAAGCAGATTTTGAATAATCTACGCTATTTTTAAACTTGTTAACCGGTTAACCAAATGGTTAACCGGTTAACGCTGTACCAGAAGCTGAAAAATTCAAAAAATTCAGCATGATCCATTTTGAAACCTTTTCTCAAACATTGGATGATCATGATCTGAATTTGCACGAATTTTAAAACCAAAATACAGTGGAATCCCTGCAATCAAACAACAAATAAAGATCCAAAGGATCTAGAAACAAGAGCACCAAAGATCTACATCTTGAATGTTGATGGTGAATATGGGTTTATGGAGAAAGATGAATTACCAAAAGCTTTTCTTCAAATTGAACCAACACAAGCTTAGATCTACTGAAATTGATGAGCAAAAGAATGAAAGGATGAAGGTCTAGCTCAAGTTAATCAAAAATTCAATGTGAATTCTTGATAACTTCAAAAGAAAGAAAGATGAGCTTTGGAGAATTTTGGTGTTGGGGGAGTAATTTGCAAGAGATTTTTTGTGGCTATCAAAACCTTGTGGAATGAATGAAATTGAGATCCTATTTAAAGGCCTTAGGTATCAAAATTTGGTGGAATGGAGCTTGCTTTGGTAATTTGAATTTAGGTTTGGTAATTGAAAATTTGGTGGGAAATGGAAAAAAATGGTAATTAGTGAGGGTTTATGGTAGGAAATGATCAAAAATGATGTAGAAAATCAGAAACCAATGGATCTAGAATATTCCAATTAAATCAATGATCTAAGGGTGCTGAATTTGAATAAAAAATTCAAATTTCGCACTGGTTAACCGGTTAACCATTTGGTTAACCGGTTAACCAAGCTGAATTTTGAATTTTCTTGTTCAAAAATAATTGCTCGGTTGTTTCGGCCCGATTCTTTTGTACGTCGAAGAAATGAACACGTGAACCTTGGAAATCCTTTGAATGAATCAATTAACTTGGGAAATCCTTGATCTGATAATTTTGAATTATTTGCTGATCAACCTCGACTTTTTTTTGAAATTTACTCGAGCTACAGGACTGCTATTTTTTGGCATTTTTATATGGTTCCTCTTCCTGAAAAAAAAAATTAGCAAAAGAAAACAAAATATTTTTGGATTTTGATTAATGGTTAGTAAACATAATCAAATAAAACAATTAAAGACAACGGTGATCCTCTGCGAGGCAAAATTCTAACCCGAGAAGAACCGTGTAACCAGTGCGATCTTGTTTGTATGTAAAATGCAGATGAAATGCGAAGAAATCTTAGGGCAAAAATTAGGGTGTTACAACTGCTCCTATTTAAGTTTCTTCAATCCGGAGATATGAAGATTGACATCTTCGTCTCTACAAGATGGGAGAGACTTAAATACAGAATACCCAATTTTTGTCCTAAGAGAAAAAGATATGATATGAATATGATATGCAAACCCAAGATCTCTGTGGGGAACATATGACCACCAGAGGAAAGCAAAAACTTGGGGACTCAGAAGAAAATCCCGCTGGGGAAACAACAACAGACAACCAAAGAGTTACCAGGAAAATAAATCACTGGATAGCTGATTCCACTTGGGAAAGAGTATGATATAATCAAGATACAAAATTCAACCAGGGAAAAATAAATACCCTGCCGGGAATAACAACCAAATACAGTATGCCAATCCAAGAATGGAGAAATACTGAATTGGAACAGAATCATCAACTACCGGTTTACTGGGTAGGAAAAATAAAGGACTCGGCTATCGATTTACTGGATAGGAGCAAAATACAGAGGGATAACCTCAATTACCTTTTTACTGGGCAGAAAAAATTCTCAAACTACCTGATTTACTAGGTAGGAACTCAATACAGAGGGATAACCTCTACTACCTTTTTACTGGGTAAGAAATATTCTCAACTACCTGATTTACTGGGTAGGAAATATAAAAGACTCGACTATCGATTTACTGGATAGGAGTATGATCAACTACCTGATTTACTGGGTAGGAACTCAATCAAAGGGAAACAGCTTCTATTACCTTTTTACTGGGTAAGAAGAAATCTCAACTACCGGATTTACTGGGTAGAAAAAATTCTCAACTACCTGATTTACTAGGTAGGAGCTTAAGCAAAGGAACACAACCTCTATTACCTTTTACTGGGTAAGAAGAAACAATCTCGACTACCGGATTTACTGGGCAGGAGAATTCTCAACTACCTGGTTTACTGGGTAGGAGCTTAAGCAAAGGAAAACAAACTCTATTACCTTTTTACAGGGTAAGAGGATAAAATCTCGACTACCGGATTTACTGGGTAGGAGTACAAGTAAAAGAACTTGATCAATTTGGTGATATTACCCACTATTGATTACTGATAACTTAATTCTAAAGTAATATACTCAAGCTGGAGAAAATGTTGCCCACTATCAATCAATGATAGCTTAATTCCAAAGCAATATATCCACAAAAGGGGACCAAAGTTCAATCCAAGAACAAATTGGAAAGAAACGGTCAAACGAGACTCATCCCGAGGAGGAAATATCTCAACTGGGGAAATTCCATCCAGATAATAAACTGGGGAGGAAACTGAATCAAAATCATCCATGAGAAACAAACTCAGTGGGGAATTAGAAAGGATTAACACTTTCTGCTTAATGGTCGACACTCTAAAATTGAGAGGAAGACAACACACATACTCTTGTGGGGAAAGTCCACACCAAAGAGCAGAGAACAATGATAAACGCAAGAATGCAAGCAAAAGATGCTATGTTTATGCATATGAATATGCTGACAAAACAGGCATAAAGATAAGAAACGGGTGACATGAACACCACAACAACCGGATACTCGGCTAATCCCAAGGCAACAATGCAGGGAATCATGTTGGAGATTCAACTTGAAATCTGTAGGGGAATATCATAAGCCATCAAAGGAATAAAATCCTACTACAAGGCTTAAATCATGATGAGACAGCATCTGCTAGGGATATCATCCTACTGAGGAAAGGTAATAATCTGCTGAGGATGGAAATATTCTTGATAAAAATCAAACTTCACGAGGAATAACTGTCATATCACTCCTGCTCAATTTGGGGATAAAGTGCAAGACCTGTTAAAAATCACATAGGAACCTGCTGGAAATCAACACGTGCAGACCTACTGGGGATCCATATAGGGATATCAGAAGTTAACATCATAGCCAAAACACAGTTACGAGGGATTTTAAATCAATACCCACCATCAGGTAAAAGAAAACCTCTAAACTGACTGCTATATCAATACTTCTATATTCAAGGATGCAACATAATTCAAGCTGAGGAACATGAGCTCAGCTGGGGATTCCTGATGCTTCTCAATTTAAAGATAACATGCTGAGGAAGAGATCAAGACTCAGCTAGGGATTCTTAAGAACATCCCTTCCAACAACTCTTCTGGGGAATACATACAATCTCCGTTCATGCTTATTATTGGGGAAAAAAATATCATTAACATCAACCTGTCAAGACTATCCAGGAACTTCGCATGGATACAACCGAATCAAACCCTGCTTTGGGAGAGACAAGTTTCACACATCCAGAATTTACCATCCTTGGAATCACTATTGATATCCTTTCTTTGTTCATATATCAAAAGAAAAATGTTTTAAAAATCTTCAAAAATTAAATTTATTAAATTTGTTTAAAAAATCATCATCAACAATAAACTGAAATTTTGTAAACAGAAACAATATAAAGAATTGCAAACAATTGGGTAAAAGCTCAAATTTATTGATAGAATGGTAGTCAGCAAATGGCATGACTCCATGGATCATTACAAGTTTGAAAAATGGTAAATATATGGAAAAGGGCTACATTGAGATACAATGATCACTATTCTCCCTATCAACTTTGAACTCCACTGTGTCCGAAACTTCAGTCAAGGATGAGTGAATAAGAATCTTTGATGGGAAATTCTTTTGAGGGATAGAATCTGAAATCCTCGGTTGCTATAAGTGATTCAGTCTGTCAACGCAGTTACTTGCCATGATCCCTAACTTTTGCCTAGATTGCCCTTTCGGGTTTTCAATATACCGGGATAATTATTTCTGTTTATGTCTCTAATTTTTGCCTGGACCGCCCTTTCGGGTTTTCAATCCACCGAGATGCTCATTTTTGCCTAAGCTTCCCTTTCGGGTTTTCAACTTAGCGAGTTGTTCTTTTATTTTTTTAGGCGAAGTATTTCTTGACTGCATCCGCATTCACAGGGCGAGTGATCTCCTCACCATCCATAGTTGCAAGAATTAATGAACTGCCAGAGAAGGCTTTCTTAACAACATATGGGCCATCATAGTTCGGAGTCCACTTGCCCCGAGAATCTTTAAGGAAAGACTGAATCTTTTTGAGCACGAGGTCGCCTTTTCTGAATACACGAGGTTTGACCTTCTTATCAAAAGCTTTCTTCATTCTTTGCTGGTACAATCGACCATGACACAAAGCTGTTATTCTCTTTTCTTCAATTAAATTCAACTGATCAAAACTACTCTGACACCATTCAGCCTCAGTCAACTTGGCTTCCATCAGAACTCTCATTGATGGGATCTCAACTTCGACAGGGAGCACTGCTTCTGTACCATAAACAAGTGAGAAAGGGGTTGCCCCTGTTGAAGTACGGACAGATGTACGATACCCATGCAAAGCAAAAGGGAGCATCTCATGCCAGTCCTTGTACGTCATAACCATCTTCTGAATGATCTTCTTAATGTTCTTGTTCGCAGCTTCAACAACCCCATTCATCTTCGGTCTATAAGGAGAGGAATTATGGTGTTGAATCTTGAATTCTTCACAAAGCTCTTTCATCATCTTATTATTCAAGTTCGAACCATTATCAGTAATGATTCTATTCGGAACACCATATCTGCAGATAATATTATTCTTAATAAACCGAACCACAACTTGCTTGGTCACATTAACATACGATGCCGCTTCCACCCACTTGGTGAAGTAGTCAATTGCCACGAGAATAAAACGATGTCCATTCGAAGCCTTGGGTTCAATCATACCAATCATATCAATTCCCCACATAGAGAAAGGCCATGGGGAAGAAATCACATTGAGGTAAGCTGGTGGCACGTGAATCTTATCAGCATACATTTGACACTTATGGCACTTTTTCACATACTTGCAACAATCAGATTCCATTGTCAACCAATAGTAACACGCTCTCAAAATCATTTTATCCATTTCATGCCCATTAGCATGAGTGCCAAAAGATCCTTCATGAATTTCTTTCATCAACATGTCTGCTTCGTGTCTATCCACGCATCTGAGCAAGACCATGTCAAAATTTCTTTTATAAAGCACATTTCCATTCAGGAAGAAATTGCCTGCCAATCTCCTCAAAATCCTCTTATCTTTATCAGATGCCCCAAGCAGGTATTCTTGACTCTGGAGAAAACATTTAATATCATGATACCAAGGCTTGTCATCATGAACCTCTTCAATTGCAAACACATGAGCTGGTCTTTCAAGTCGCATCACACTGATCATGGGAACATCATTCCACTGGTGCACCTTTATCATAGAAGCTATAGTTGCTAAAGCATCGGCCATCTGATTCTCATCACGAGGAACATAATGAAACTCAACTTTAGTGAAGAAAGTTGATATCTTCCTGGCATAATCTCTATAAGGGATCAGGTGGGGTTTATGAGTTACCTACGTACCCTGAATCTGATTGACTACCAAGGCAGAATCTCCATACACATCAAGATGCTTAATCCTCAGATCAATAGCTTCCCCAAGACCCATAATGCAGGCTTCATACTCAGCTTCATTATTGGTACAAGGAAAAGCAACCTTGCGGCAAAAGGAATATGTGAACCATGGGGAGTAATGATCATTGCCCCAATTCCTCTTCCGCGTGCATTCACAGCACCATCGAAAACTAAACCCCATCGAGATCCAGGCTCTGGCCCTTCCTCAATCAAAGGTTCATCAAAATCTTTCACTTTCAAAAACATCACATCCTCATCTGGAAAATCAAACTTAATAGGTTGGTAATCATCAATTGGTTGATGTGCCAAATAGTCAGCCAAGATACTACCTTTTATAGCTTTCTGAGCTCGGTACTCAATATCATATTCTGATAACAACATTTTCCAGTGAGCAATCCTCCCAGTCAAAGCAGGCTTTTCAAAGATATACTTGATTGGATCCATTTTAGAGATCAACATAGCTGTATGATTCAGCATATACTGGCGAAGACGCTTTGCAGCCCAAGCTAAGGCACAACAAGTTTTTTCAAGCATGGAGTACCGAGACTCACAATCAGTGAATTTCTTACTCAAGTAGTAAATTGCATATTCTTTTCTTCCAGATTCATCTTGCTGACCAAGCACACAACCCATGGAATCTTCCAACACAGTCAAGTACATGATCATCGGTCTACCTTCCACCGGAGGAGACAAGATAGGAGGTTCAAGCAGATATTCTTTGATACTTTCGAACGCCTTTTGACAATCATCTGTCCAGACACAACCTTTATCTTTTCGAAGCAACTTGAAGATCGGAGCACACGTGGCAGTCATGTGAGAAATAAACCTCGAAATATAATTCAAGCGGCCCAAGAATCCTCTTACTTGCTTTTTGGTTCTGGGAGCAGGCATTTCCTGAATAGCTTTCACTTTATCAGGATCAACTTCAATGCCTCTTTGGCTGACAATGAAACCTAATAGATTTCCAGAACGTACACCAAAAGTGCACTTGTTTGGATTCAAACGAAGCTTATACTTCCTTAATCTTTGAAACAACTTCAGCAAATGTTCAACATGATCCTCTTCAGTCTTCGACTTGGCGATCATATCATCAACATATACTTCGATTTCTTTGTGCATCATATCATGGAAAAGTGTAGTCATAGCTCTTTGGTACGTCGCACCAGCATTCTTCAATCCAAAGGGCATCACTTTGTAGCAGAATGTTCCCCATGGTGTAATAAATGTGGTCTTTTCCATGTCCTCAGGTGCCATCTTTATTTGATTATAACCGGAAAATCCGTCCATAAAAGAGAACACGTCAAACTTAGCCGTATTATCTACCAATATATCAATGCGTGGCAAGGGAAAATCATCTTTCGGACTGGCTTTATTCAAATCTCTGTAATCAACGCACATTCGGATTTTTCCGTCTTTCTTCGGAATAGGAACGATATTGGCCACCCATTCAGGATAAGTTGACGTCACAAGAAAACCTGCATCAATCTGCTTTTGAACCTCCTCTTTGATCTTTACTGCCATATTGGGATGAGTTCTTCTCAGCTTCTGCTTTACAGGTGGATATTCAGGCTTCAACGGCAATCTATGCTCCACAATATCAGTATCAAGACCTGGCATGTCTTGATAAGACCAAGCGAATACATCAACATACTCTCTGAGAAGCTCTACAATCCTCTTCTTAACATCAGGACCAAGCAATGCTCCAACTTTGACTTCTTTCTTTTCATCTTCAGAACCCAAGTTGACCATCTCTATATACTCTCCATGAGGCTGAATAATCTTCTCCTCGTGCTCAAGCAACCGAGAAATCTCATCAGGAATCTCTTCAACATCCTCTTCCTCAGCTTCAAACACAGGGAATTCAAAGTTGGGAGAGGGCATAGGATCATTGTTTTCAATGGGTTTATCAATCAATCTGCACAATGATTTTAATTTTATTTTAGAGTATGAACAAAAGTGCAAACATTATGCAGATAAACAATCATTATTATTTTTGGGTTTTTTATGTTACCATTTTTCAGAATAAAGAAAAAAGGAAAAACACACATGGAAATAACAAAATAACATTTTATTGATGATGATAAAATTTGAAACAAAGCCCGACAAACATCACTTTCACCTTGGGCAGAGTGAAAGGATTTTTTAAAGAAAATAAAACAAATTACTTTGAAGAATGAATAATAAAAGGAACATCAACAGCAACCCAGTTCTGGAAAATCTTTCCATGCGTAACGAAGTCAGGCATTTCTTCGTCTTCATCATCTTCAATGATGGCAGCAGCGGAATGATCGTTGATAAATCCAGCACTTCGGAAACCTTCTTGAATAGTCTTTGGGTCATTGAGAACTGCACCTGGTGCAAAGCCGATACCAAAACCTTCCTTGTTGTCGACAGCCTCAATAACTCGGTCCCAACCATCAGACTGACCAGCTTCCAGCACTCGCAGAGCATCTTTGAAAGAAGACATGGGCATGACATTCTTCTTAGCAACATTATCCACAACAGAAAGAGCTTGAAACGAAGTTCCCACCTCTTCCTCAACATCAATATAGGAGAAAGAAGACAAATTACTCACAAGCATCGCCCTTTCACCTTCAATGGTCACCAATTTCCCTTCTTTCACAAATTTCAACTTCTGATGAAGAGTGGATGTCACAGCTCCAGTCTCATGGATCCAGGGTCTTCCGAGGAGACAACTGTAAGCGGGACGTATATCCATTACTTGAAAAGTAATCTTGAATATAAACGGTCCAATGAGAATAGGAAGATCCACTTCACCAATCACTGTCTTCTTCGATCCGTCGAAAGCTTTTACAATAATCCCACTATGCCTCATGGGAGCACCTTGAAATGCAAGCTTTGACAAAGTCGACTTTGGCATAACATTCAAAGACGATCCGGTATCAACTAGCACCTTGGACATAGAATCTTCTTGACAGTTGACTGAAATGTGCAACGCCAAGTTATGATTTCTTCCTTCTTCAGGCAAATCATCGTCATAGAAGCTCAAATTATTGCATGACGTGATATTAGCCAAAATACTATCAAACTGATCAACAGTCACATCATGGTCAACATAAGCTTGATCAAGAATCTTCTGCAAAGACTGCCTATGAGCCTCAGAACTCATCAAGAGTGATAAAACCGATATCTTCGATGGAGTCTGCAACAACTACTCAGTGATGTTGTACTCACTCTTCTTTATCAATTTTAGCACCTCATCTTCACTATTACCAGATTGGCCTGATTGGACAACAACATCCATAATCTGCTTACTCGCACTTGTATCTTCAACTCTCTTCGAAGGATCTGAAGCATACACTTTACCACTTCGGGTAACCTTCGTCACATCAGCAATGCTAACCACAGACTTTGGAGTAGGAATAGGAAATTCTCTACCATTTTCTATCATCGTAGCATTATACCGGTACAGAACAGCTTTATCAGACTCATATGGCATTGGACCAGGTACATTAATCACCAATGGAGTAACAACATTTTTGCGACTATCAAAAGAAATAACCACCCTCTCAGGAGCAACTCTCTCAGGAAGATTGAACTGAGGCATAATAACATTCACTTCATTCTCATACTCATCTCTTTTTGTTGTCACTTCGATCAACTTATCATCCATCATCTTTTGAATATCTCTCTTAACAATCACGCAACCACGAGGATTCACCGAGCAAATACAACATCCAGCATAATCATGATCAATATCGTGATATTCACTTAAGAAAGCATGCATCTCAACCAAAGACCTTCGAATATGACGGACCTCATAAATCTTGAACAAACCAGGACACCCATCAACCATATTCACAGACGCATTACCATGCTTCGGCAACAGATTCTTTTGTACATTTGGATTAACATCATTAAAATACAGAACATTGTTCCTCATCAATTTCTGTACTTCAAACTTCAATGGATAACAATTCTCAACATCATGCCCCTGGGCACCTTGATGAAAAGCACAGCGAGCCTCTGGCTTATACCACCATGGAATAGTCTCTGGAATTGGAGGTGGAGGACGGGTTTGCACAAGATTCTTTGCAATCAAGGATAGAAGCAAGTCCACATACGTCATCGGAATAGGAACAAAACTTGGCTTAGCCCGAGCCTATTGATTACCACCTTGTTGCACAGAAGGTTGCTGATAACGAGGTTGGTACTTTAGGACTGCTGGCACAGTTGGAGCCACGTTAATCATCGGAGTTACAGAAGCCACATGCTGCGAATGATGATTCCCACGACTGTGAGGCCTTCTATAACTTTCACGGGATACTGCATTAGTCTCATTTTCCTTCTTTTTCCCAAAGTTGAAACTTCTAGAGCTTGAGCCATTACTATTCTCTTGACTTAACCGTCCTTCACGGACACCTTCTTCTAAACGCATCCCCATACTCACCATTTCAGTGAAATCGGAAGGAGAGCTTGCTATCATCCTCTCATAATAAAAAGAACCCAAAGTCTTCAAGAAGATCTTCGTCATTTCTTTTTCTTCCAGCGGAGGAACAATCTAGGCTGCCAGCTCGCGCCATCTCTGCGCATATTCTTTAAAAGTCTCTTTGTCCTTCTGGGACATAGCACAGAGTTGATCTCTATCTGGCGCCATATCAACGTTATACTTGTACTGCCTCACAAACGCTTCTCCCAGATCATTGAAGGTCTTGATTTGGCTATTATCCAAGCTCATATACCACCTCATGGGTGCACCGGTCAAACTGTCCTGGAAATAGTGAATCAGCAGCTTATCATTATCTGTCTGAGCAGACATCTTTCTGGCATACATAGTCAAATGGCTCAACGGATAAGTGTTGCCTTTGTACTTCTCAAACTCAGGCAATTTGAATTTGTAAGGAACTTTAACATTTGGGACCAGACAAAGATCATAGGTATCTTTTCCGAACAAATCCTTATGCTTCAAGGCTCTCATCTCCCTCTGTATCTCAACAAAGCGTCCCTGGAAGTCATCAAGTCTTTCAGCCACTCCAGCACCTTCACTAGGCTCATCATGGTAAATCATTTCATCATGATGCGGAATAGTGTGCACCACAGGCGGTGCAGTAGTCACAACTGGAGGAAGAGTAGTCCAAACTGGTGGTGGGAGAGTATTAAATGCAGCAGTCTCAGGATGATGAGGAGGACGATATCCAGTAGGAATAAAATCAACTGGCATGCCCTAAGGTGTGCTAGCAGGCATACGATAGCGAGGAGAAATAACAGTCTCAACAGGAATGGATGCGGTAACAACCTCTGAGATGACAGTATTCTGAACAGGAGAATTAGGAGGTGGCTGATTCTGAGCAGCCACCAAACTTTCCATCATAGCAGAAACTCTTTCCAAGCTTTCCCTTAGATAAGTAACCTCTTCGCGCAGCTCGCGATTCTCTTGTTGTAAAGTTTCCATCACCCTTCTCCGATTAGCTCGAGTATCAAATCGGTGAGTCAGCTTGACAGGAGAACAAAATGAAGACCAAGAAACAACAATAAGATCCATGGAGAACACTCAAAAAGCAAGACAAATGCGAGTATGATGCATGGTATGCGTATGCAAATGCAAAGATTTCAAAGGATTATAAGATAACTTGCAATATTCATAAAGAGACATTTTTTTTGAAATACTTAAAAACTCATTCTCATTAAGATCAAAGTGAGGATTACAAGTGAAGTACAAACATCAATAACCCTAATACATAAGAGGAAAAGTAAACTAGGCCTATGGAATCATATTCGAAGAAGCTCCGAATCCTGGCTGATACTTCATGCGAACCCTCTTGATCTCATTCTTGTACCTATCTTCCATATCTTCCTTATCCTTCACTAACTTGTCGACAATGGCCTTCCAAGCACCGGAAGTAGGAGGAATAGTAGATGGAGCACTAGAGGAAACTAAATCCTCTCTTGGCCTCTTCGTGACACGCCGCTCAAGTAGCTCAATAAGATCATCTTTCTCCTTCAGCTGCTCCTACATTGTAGCCCTCTCAAGTAGCCATTCTTCTTTCTCTTTCTTCATCTTGTCTAACTCTTCTTGAAGAGCCACCTTCTCATCAACGGGAGGTAGAAAAGCAGACAAAGGTAATATGGGAAACAAAGGCTCCTAGGTGGATAAGGCATCTTGAGCTTTGAAGCTCTAGATCGAACCCACTGGATATAACATTCGGAAGGAGGAAGGTGTTGTCTTCCCAATTGACCTTTCTCTTTCCGGTGAACAACATGCCAAGAATGAGCAATCCTTTTCTTCATTTCTACATGATCAGCACCATTAAGAAAGAAGAAATGGGATAAGGAAAGATTGTTTAGTATGTCCTTCAAACAATATCCGAACTATCGTCTAGCCAAAATGGGGTTGTAGCTAATTCCCCCACGTGTACCAAGAAGAGGTACATTAGGAAATTCTCCACAACTATCAATAAGCACTCCAGTGTCATAATGAGAACTATACCATGTCATGTCCTTATGAGAAAGTGACATCAACCTTTGAGACCATCTTCGATTCTCTCTATTGTCCTTGAAGACATCCGACTTGGGTAGGTGCGAAATAAACCACCTATAAAGAAGAGGCGCACAACATACAATCTCTCTGTCACCTTTGGAGGTCCTATAATGAAAAGCATGATACATATCTCCAAGCAAAGTAGGCACCGGCTTCTTCTTCAAGAAGATATGAATAGCATTCTCATCCACAATACCATCCAAGTTCGGAAACAAGACAATCCCGTAAATAAGCAAAGCAAGAATAGCCTCAAATGCATCCTTATGACCCAAAGTAAGTGAAGTAGAAGCCTTTCCCATGAAGAACTTAACATTAATACCACGAACACTCCCCTTTGGAAGAAACTTCCCATTAAGATCGGATTCCTTAAAAAAAGTGCTTTGGCGATGACCTTGATAGTAAGCTCCTTCTCTAAACCAGTGAAGAGAAATTCCTTGTCCAGAATAGGCAAACCTAACCAATGAGAATACTCCTCCAAAGTCGGCACAAGCTGATAATCCGGAAAAGTAAAACAATGATGCAACGGATCATAGAACTGAGCTAAAGTAGGGAGAATCCCCTCAAGTACATCGGTATCCAACATATACAAAAGCTTCCCATGACATCTTCGGAACTCTTGGGTATCAACAACCAAAGCTCCTAGCTTTCTCAACTCTACAACATTAGGATTCTTGAAGGTGTACTTCTTAGTGTTCCTCCTTTCAAAAGTCATAGCCATGGACATCTGAAATTTTGCAAAAGTTCCTTATAAGTCCTTTGAAATCTTACAAACAATGCTCATGAATGTATGATGGCATGTATGCAACAAACACAAACAAGATCACACAAGGCACACGGGCTTAGGTTCCGAGTCACGAGCATGAAGTCAAGGTAACAGAACCAACCCACACAGGTAGTACTAAGGTTTTGTCTTCATTGTACCTGCAGAAAACCAAAAGGGTGCTAACAGAGGTGCCCGGAGTTAACAACCATCTTTAAAATATCACCGGTACGTTGGATTACTCCCCAACCGATAACATTCTTAAAATAGACCTCGTCCGAGTGTAGTATCGCGTGACAACTGCCTTAGGTTTACACCCAGACAGTTTCCGCACTACGTTCCTAAATGGGCTTGGATGGGTTAAGGGTTCTACGGTCCTCAGTATGATCAGCTCAAGGTCGGAAAATAATGCCACGTACGATTACTCGTCATGACATTGATAGTCCAAGAGAGCCTAACCGAGTGGAGATTATCAAATTGATATCGCTTTGGACTACTCCATCGCATATCGCTTCGAATATCGCCGTCCAATCATAAGTTTCACTCAGATCCGGGTTAGAATCTATCTCACACAGAGGATCACCAAAACCGAAACAGAACAACCAAATAACAAACAAGTCAAACCAAAGCAGTAAATAAATCAAAGTAGGCTGAATCCGCTTAGAGATTACTCCCCAGCAGAGTCGCCACTTTTCTGTAGTGGTAAAATCGTGAGTGTAAGCTATTGATTAACTTAACTCAAGGTACACAGAGTCGCCACCGCGCTTTTGTTTATTTCCAAAAGGAAAAAGGTAAAAGAACGAATAAAAACCTAGGGATCTAAAAGCAAAAGCTAAAAGAAACAAACAGAGAATGGGTAAGGGGATTGGTTACGAACCGGGAAGGTTATAGGCACCCGACTCGTCAGAGGTACTCCACGGGAGCCCTTTGAAATATTTATTGCTTTTTGGTTTGAAATGGTTTGCTTTAAAAATGATTGAAGAGATGAGGAGAAGAAAGTTTTTTAATGTTTTTGTGTTTGAAGAGGTTTTTAATGCCTCATGCCTACGTACCCACAAAGTGCAATGCGAGATCAAAACCTCGTAGTTCGTGGTACAAAATTTAAAAAGAAGAAACAATGAGTTGCATTAATTTTAAAATGTAGAGATAAGTCGTCATCCTTTAGCGAATAATTCCGCTAGAAAGGATGAATCATATCTAAACATATGAAAAGAAAAAGTGCACAAAGGCACAAAAACAATTGAGTGAGTTTTGTATTTTTTTAAAGTATGTAAGAAAAGATTTCAATATATTTACATGAATTAAAGTTTATTAAGAAAATAAAGTGAAAAGGATAAAATCACTTGACCGAAGTCAAGGTTTGATTATGAAAGTGTTTGTAGTTTGAAAACAAAGAAGATTTTGAAATAAGGAGAAGTTTTGAAAATTTAAGAATGGGGAAGAGATGAAGGGACTATCCTAATACTTGAATTAAAAGTTAAGAGAAAAGCGATCAAACCATATTTGCACATTTCTTCAAAGTTTGGAATTCCATCTTCAAAGACCAATGAAGTAACTTGAGGCCAAAGTTTCCAATCCATCACAGCTTGAGCAAGGGTAAAGATCCTAAAATCTAAGTCCATACTTCAAAGCTAAGGATAGTAACCATAGTCCGAAATTAAAGTCACCAATCTTTTTAATGTTTAATCCCTTATTAGTGTTTTGTGTCCAAATGGACAAAAAAAAATCAACATCAAAATAATAAGAAAAAATAATAAAACATGATATGGATGAATAAAGCAAAATAGAATAAAGGCAATTAAAAGTGCAAGAAATTAAATGTTAGTAACAAAAGAAATAATAATGCAAGAATCTAAAATATTAATAGTAGTAATATTATAATAATATTTACATAATAATGGTATGGTGAACTTAATCATCCACAACCAAAAAGGAGAAAAGGTAACCAAAACCGAAGGCAACCGGATCCGCTTAGCATATTACACTATAGTGATTAATCAAGGCAAACCGAACCGAATTCAATGAAATTTGAAAGGCGATTGGGAGACCCAAATCACCTACGCATCAAAAGTTCACAAGTCTCGATTCTTGAAGCAATATGATTAACCACTTTGGGATTACGCGATCAACAAGAGATCCGGTCCACAAAAGTGTAAGTACCCAATTAGATTTTTATTCCGAAGTCGGGACATATTTAGGTCTATGTTAAGCAATCGCCAAGTAATTTACGAAGTAATTACCCTACAAATGAGGCCGGCCACCACCAATTAAGGTGCATAATGTTAGTGCTAATGCATACGAGATAAACGATATATAAATCGTTATCCGAACGCGATACCGCACAAAACAAGATGAATACCAAATTGAGTCACACTTATGGTATTCTTCCATCCTTAAGTTCAATCACTCATCTTGGTGGATTCAAGCATGAAAATGTCTCACTAATGCAAAGTACCTTAAATGAATCGAATAATCCACTTAAAGGTAGTTTTGAATTAATGAACATTAACTACTCTAATCTACACCCAATGTCCATTGAAATTAAAGAGGAATCACTCCCAAAAATGCTTCCCAAGGTCAAAATAAAAAGGAGGGGGAAGAAGAAGAAAGAGGAACCAAAAAGGGGCTTAAAACAAGCCAAAAACACCATTCTGACTTGTGTTAACCGGTTAACAACCGGTTAACGCAAGCAGATTTTGAATAATCTGCGCTATTTTTAAACTGGTTAACCGGTTAACGCTGTACCAGAAGCTGAAAAATGCAGAAAATTCAGCATGATCCATTTTGAAACCTTTTCTCAAACATTGGATGATCATGATCTGAATTTGCACGAATTTTAAAACCAAAATACAGTGGAATCCCTGCAATCAAACAGCAAATAAAGATCCAAAGGATCTAGAAACAAGAGCACCAAAGATCTACATCTTGAATGTTGATGGTGAATATGGGTTTATGGAGAAAGATGAATTACCAAAAGCTTTTCTTCAAATTGAACCAACACAAGCTTAGATCTACTGAAATTGATGAGCAAAAGAATGAAAGGATGAAGGTCTAGCTCAAGTTAATCAAAAATTCAATGTGAATTCTTGATAACTTCAAAAGAAAGAAAGATGAGCTTTGGAGAATTTTGGTGTTAGGGGAGTAATTTGCAAGAGATTTTTTGTGGCTATCAAAAGCTTGTGGAATGAATGAAATTGAGATCCTATTTAAAGGCCTTAGGTATGGAAATTTGGTGGAATGGAGCTTGCTTTGGTAATTTGAATTTAGGTTTGGTAATTGAAAATTTGGTGAGAAATGGAAAAAAATGGTAATTAGTGAGGGTTTATGGTAGGAAATGATCAAAAATGATGTAGAAAATCAGAAACCAATGGATCTAGAATATTCCAATTAAATCAATGATCTAAGGGTGCTGAATTTGAATAAAAAATTCAAATTTCGCACTGGTTAACCGGTTAACCATTTGGTTAACCGGTTAACCAAGCTGAATTTTGAATTTTCTTGTTCAAAAATAATTGCTTGGTTGTTTCGGCCCGATTCTTTTGTACGTCGAAGAAATGAACACGTGAACCTTGGAAATCCTTTGAATGAATCAATTAACTTGGGAAATCCTTGATCTGATAATTTTGAATTATTTGCTGATCAACCTCGACTTTTTTTTGAAATTTACTCGAGCTGCAGGACTGCTATTTTTTGGCATTTTTATATGGTTCCTCTTCTTGAAAAAAAAATTTAGCAAAAGAAAACAAAATATTTTTGGATTTTGATTAATAGTTAGTAAACATAATCAAATAAAACAATTAAAGACAACGGTGATCCTCTGCGAGGCAAAATTCTAACCCGAGAAGAACCGTGCAACCAGTGCGATCTTGTTTGTATGCAAAATGCAGATGAAATGCGAAGAAATCTTAGGGCAAAAATTAGGGTGTTACAGAAAGCTTTGGACCAAACGCACTTGTTGACTTCTCCGGACCAAAATCATTAGAAACTTCTTGAGAAGGAACATAATCACGACCAATCGATTCATTTTATCTGAAAACGCCATGAACGCAACTTCACAAGCACTTAGAGAGAATGATTGAACACAAATGGGAATGAATTGGGCGAACTTACTTCAAGAACTCGAAACACCAAGAAGTAGGGAAGCATGGATGATCGAGTGGAGAATGATACCATGTAAGAGTCAAGTAATCACCATTGTCACTTTGTGATCAAGGTGATGATGAAACGATAAAGAAGAGAGAACAAGAGTTTCTCATAAACTCTTGATTCTGTTATGCAGAAGAAGATAAGAGTGTGAAAATGAAAAAGATATGTTTCATTCTATTTCCAAGTGTACACCAATACAATATATATAGTTAGCATACAAGTTGAGTTGGCAAGAGATAGTTAGTTAGATGTTTTTACACATCTTAACTATATCTAACTAATTTATAAAAGATAAACTACTATATCTATAATAAGAACAATTATTAATAATGATAAGCATATCTTGTGAGATTGTAAAAATGAGTACCATATCACTACTATTCTCATTAATGTATAGGGTTTCTAGAATTTCAATAGTTCAATGGAATAACATTTATAAAATTAAATGGTTGAGGATATGGGTGTTCAAAATCAAATCAACCTAATATAAAATTGCAAATCAAACTAAAGCAAATCGAAATTGCAAAAAATCGTATTTGGTTCAGATTTGTTCGATCATTTTTAATAAATGGCATGGTTCGGTTTGGTTTGCGCTTTGCATTTTGCGAACCAAACTAAATCAAACCAAATCAGATTATGTTACAATTTAAATTTCATTTATCACACGTCCAATCCAAAAATCAAATCTTGTATTCCTTAACTTTACAATTACAAAATATTTTCTCTTAGTCATACTTAAGTGTTCAGTTTCAACCTTCTAAAACTTTTTCTAATAGTATTGCACATTTTTCTCATATTCTTTGTCATGTATGTCTCGCCTATTTTACATTAATCTCTCATCTCATGTTATCTTTCTTTATTATCTTGTCATTTTTATGTTACTATTTTCTCTTATCTTATAATTACATTTTTAATTGCATTTTTCTTCTCTAATCTGATATCTCTTTTATTCTTTTTTTATTATTTATTCTCTAATCTCTCTTATCCTCTATTTTTTTTCATGTTTTATTATAATGTTTTTGATATTTTTATGCTACTATTTTTTTCTACTTTTGTTTAAACTGGATTTTGTATATTGAATGAGAAGTTTTTGTTTAAAAATAATAAGTTTTGTTGTTTTTTTGATAATGTATAAATGACTAAATACAAAGTTATGTTGTTCTCTATAGTTGTATGTATGGCTTAATAAAAAAACTTATAAAAACCAAATAAACCGAACCAACCAAAACCGGATTGATTTGGTTTGGTTCGTTTTTTTTTCTAAACGCCAACCGAACTATATGTTTTTTTCTTTTGCGGTTCAGATGATTTTTAGCGTTCAAACCGCACCGCAAACACCCCTAGTTGAAGATAGTGATTTCTCATTGCACTTAACTGACTGATCTAACTCATTACGATTTATTCAAACACAAAATTTAATCAAATAATTCATTCACAATCAGTGTTTAATAACAATTAATTAACCATAATATAAGACCTATTTGTTTTAGCTTTACAAAATTGAATTTATCTTTGTATTTTTAAAATGGATTTAAAAAAATATATTTTTTAAAGTATTATGAAATTTTTAAATATATTTTTAATAAATTGAAAGATTATAACGTAAACATACATTATTAAAGATTAAAACATAGTTGAAATTATATTTTTTTTTCAAAAAGTTGTATTTCAAAAATGATAATTTATGAAATACAATTTGAAAATGTTTCAAAATACAGTGAATTTTTGAAATTTTAATATCCAAATTTTTTAATAAAATGATGAAATACATAAAATAACCATTTAAACCAAATTTTTATGAAATTTTTTTATGAAAAATTTCTTTTAAACAAAAAATGTAATACAATAAAAATCACTTTTTAATCATAAAAAAATATTGCTTTTAATTTTAGAATACAAATAATTGTCAAAACACTAACTAATCAAAAGATAAGTAAGGTTCAACGTCATAGAAACTATATCTTATAGGAAAAAAATTATACGCGTTAAAAACTCATATTTTATATAAGGGTTAAATATGTTTTTGGTCCTCCTAAATATACAAAATTTCGTTTTTAGTCCCTTAAAATATTTCCTTCAAAGAATGGTCCTACTAAAATTTTGCATTCACACTTTTGGTCCCTCCTGCAACTTAGCGACTAATTTCATAACTTAGTGACTGAATTAGCGACGGTTTTAGCGTCAATTTATTACTTAGCAACTTAATTAGCGATACTTTTAGTGACGATTTTAGTTTTAGGGACCAAAACCGTGGATAGAAAATTTTAGGAGGACCATTCTTTGAAGAAAATATTTTGAGGGACTAAAAACGAAATTTGAGATATTTAGGAGGACCACAAACATATTTAACCCATTATATAAAGATTGATCAATTTATAGTAACATATTTAAGTTAAGAAAAATATGTTACAATGAATGGATCAAGCATATGAATATGTTAATGATAAACTCCCACTAATCCAAAATATCAAAGACCTACTCATGTGTATAAATATATGGTTAGTGATTATACTATTGAGTTTTAAATTATAGATCATAAAATATCCACATAGGTCTAAAATAGTAATTACATATATGTGAAGGTGCGAGAAATGCAAGAAGGGGTGAATTGCATTTGGCCTTTTTAATTCTTTCACTTCTTATACTTTCTGCGCTTGAGATATCATCAGAGTCTACAAGGTAGATTCTGATTAGCTGTGCAAAAGCATACCAAATCAAAGTTTGTAATATAGAAGCATCAATGCAGAGCAGAAGTAAATGACACATAATATATCATGGTTCACATGAGCATCTCTCAAGCTAATCCAGTCCAACCTTCTGAGGTGATTTCTCCTTGACCTCAATGACTTAATCCACTAATCAAACTTAATATTACATATACTGCCAGTGACTAACCTTCTAATGAAATGTTTAGGGATCTGACCCAGATATGATGTTCATCAACCTAAAAGAATCTAATCAACATGATCTTCTGTAGAATTTCTCACAATGATATCCATCAGGTATCTCAATGAGAGTCTGACCTTCACTCGGTCCTCTCAAAGATATGACGATAAAGTTTTCTCAAGTATTTTAATCTCCACTAGATCACTTGAGGAACACTTAATACTAACAGAATTAAAGTTATTGAGATTACAAATTATTCTTCTAAATAAGTAGATAGACTCCTAACATAAATCATGTACAAACACAATTGTGTTTGAGCATGTTGTGAGTAAAAGCTTTATGCTTTATTTAGATTCTACAAGGATCTATATGGTTGACATTGAATGACACCTTGTAGATCTTCTTCTTCATCTTCTTTGTTGAGCATGTTTTAAGAAGAAACTCCTTGCTTCTTCAATAAGCTCAGATGAAATGGTTGATGATTTGAATATTCTCTTACAATATATGCATTCATCAACTCTTGTGCTTTCTGATTATTGTTGTCTTGATTGATGAACTTTGAGTTTCAATAACAATGGTCGTATTTAGTTTTCTGATGATCTTCCATGATTATGAAGACTTCTAGCAACACTGAATCCTTTCCTTTTTATAGCTATGTAAATGTAGCCATTTAAGAGCGGTTGGCTATTTGAAAATATTTGTTACACAATAATGAGGGTACAATTAAGTTTCTACTCTTCATGCTTTCTGGCTGACTGAAAAGATGTTTGATGTGATATAGTGTAGTGTACAATCATTGTTAACGGTAACATTTGTCTTCAAAACTTTAGAGGCTTCTGATGATAAATGAATGAAGCATGAATAAATACACTATGGTTTAGGTCTTCAGAAGCTTTAGTCTTCAGTCTTCAGAAGTCGATCACTCAGAGTCTCGTCTTCCGGACTTCAACACTTTGTTCTTTAAACCATTCATCTTTGTAATCTTCAAGTCTTCAAAGTCTTTAGCACTTTGATCACTAAGAACATTGTCTTCATAGTTTTCAGCACTTGATTTTTAGAGTCTTAATCTTCATATCCTTTGAGTCTTCAGAGTCTTCTATGGTCTTCAGATTATTTAGCCTTCCGATCTTCAAGTCATTAGAATCTTCAACACTTTGTTATTCAAAAGATTAACCCTTCAGAAGCTTCGCCAGCTTCAGAGTCTGAACCTCTTCTCATAACATAGTCCACAGGAGCATTGTAACCGCAATATACAATATCCTTGGATCTATCTGATTGTGATCAGATACAGAAGCTTGCTTGCTTCTATAATGTGTAACACCCCGAATTTCCCCCGCAATTTTTAATAGATAAAATACGACAATATCAGACTAAAACATAATTTTAATTCAAGGTACTACTTTCAATCAACATCAAACATGCTCTTAAAATTTGATACATAACATGAAATGGAAAATTATTCAAATTAAGCAGTGGAAAAACCAAACTTTAGCGATATCCTTAAAATAGGAAATAGTTTTGAAAACTTATAAAACAACGTCAACATGTTCCAAAATATAATAAGAGAACTAAGGAAATAAAACGACGTTCTCGACTCCCATGTTACGTATCAGAACGGACGCCACGAACACGACCATGACTACTCTTGAGTATCTGCATGTTACCAACATAGGGGTAGCATTCAAACAGAAGGGGTGATATTCTTAAATCAATTAAAAGATAAAAATGATATAAATATAAGGCATATATCACATAAGTACAACAACAACATACTCATCACAACAAGAATCACAAGCCATCCACACATCTACAATGAACACATCAACAACATATACATCCATACCATATACATCAACAAAAATGCATGGAAATGAGACTCAACCATAGAATCAATGTATGTGATACCAAGAATCGATCCCTATATCATGATCCAGTTCCCGTCGATACTCTTGACCCCTTTTCCATGGTCCAATGCAACCCCTCTTTAATGATTACACGCTTGACCCCTATTTCATGGTCCAGTGTGACCCCTATTTCATGATCACACCCTATATCATGATGAACTCAATCACCTCACCAACAATGACAACATGCAACAACAACAACACTTCATACATATTCGTGCTAATTCTAAGAGTTTTAAATCAACAACATATACACAAGTAAACATACACCATGTATTCATAAGTCTCACACAACAACATTCAACATTAATAAAATGCACATACAACCTCTATAAACCTACTCACACCCCATCAACAATATACCAACCTTCCTAAAACATAAAACACAATTTTTCATGAATTTTAATGAATTGAAAACACATTTTTTCCCCTTCCAGGTCTCGCTAAGCGGACCCCTTGCTCGCTAATCAGCCTCATCTTGGGTTGGGGAAAGTTCATATTTTTAACTACTCGCTAAATGGGCAACTGCTTGCTAAGCGGGCAAGGCAGATTTGACAGAAAAACCCTGCAATGACAACAAAACTCCTGCTACGATTTTTCACTCAAAAACCCGCCTTTCACCATTTTTAATCACAAATATTAGTATAGAACCTATAACTAATAGACATACATCATATACAACACACAACACATATCAACTCATCAATAATCCCTCAAAATCTACTCATCAAATCCTAGGTTTTTCCATAAAACCCCAACTAACATACCTAAGGACATTTACCTTAACATTCATATCATAATTACCTTAAAAGATGAAAGAGATCCCACCCTTACCTTAATTCGATGAAAAATCTCTTCCTTTCTTACGAAATCCTTGCCTCTAGCCCTTCTCCCCTTCTTTCTTCTTCACGCTCTTCCGAATTCCACGATTAGTTTCTACGAGAACTGACTTCTCCTTTTCTCAATTCCCAACATAACCTTTGTACCCCTAATATGGAATCCCCATCTTGCCCTTACTATTACCTTGTAAAATTACCAACCTACCTTTTCACTTAATATTCCAATATTTATTCCAATATAATATAAATTATTTAAAGTTATATAAATTAAAATAACATCATCCCTTCACTCAACACACCACCAAACTTCACAATTCACACAACACACAAAAGTTTTCCAATTATTTAAATAAAATAATCAAATAAATAAATCGGGGTGTTACAACTTTCCTTCATTTGAATATTTTCGTCCCCGAAAATTACCTGCCACAAACATATTTAGATAAGACCCCCACATCTTACTTTCCAATTCCTAAGTCATATTCCCACCGGCAACACCTCTCCATACTACCTTCATGAGAACAATCTCCTTGCCTCTCAATTGTTTCACTTCGTGATCATCGATATGTTCAAGTAAAGCCTAAACCGTATGGTTATCCCTTACTTCCATCTCATCCATTGGTATCACATGTGAGGGATCTGGAACATACTTCCGAAGCTGTGAAGCATGGAATACATCATGCAAATTTGACAACCGCGACAACAACGCCACTCTATAAGCAACTAACCCAACTCTTGCCAAAACCATATACAAACCAATGGATTTCGGAGTAATTTTCTTCACTTCAAAGCACATCCAACGCCCGTTACCAGAGTAACTCTCAAACATACATGGTCTCCCTCTCGAAATTCAAGATCCTTCTTTCTCTTATCGTTATAACTCTTCTGTCTACTTTGTGCAGTTTTCATCTTCTCTCGAATCAACTTCACCATCTCAGTGGTTTACTGAACAATCTCAGGTCCAAGTACTATACTCTCACCTGATTCATGCCAACACAAAGGTGTTCGACATCTTCTACCATACAATGCTTCAAAAGGTGCCATTCCGATACTGGAATGATAACTGTTATTTTAAGAGAACTCAATCAACGATAAATGATTATCCTAAACACCTCCTTGTTCAAGTACACAAGCTTTCAACAAATCTTCTAAAGATTGTATATTTCTTTTCGTCTTCCCATCGGTCTGCGGATGATAAGCGGATCTCAACCTCAACGTCGAGCCCAACTCCTCTTGCAAACTCTCCCAAAATCTAGAAGTGAATCTCATATCTCTATCCGACACAATGCTCAACGGAATCCCATGCAACTTTACGATCACACAAATATAAATCTCGACCAAACTCTATAATGAAAAGCTAATACCAATCAGGATAAAATGTGTTGATTTCGTCAGTCGATCAACATAGAGATATTATCCCATTTCCACTATGGAATATCCAACGGTTGCATCAAACGAGCATGTTTCTGATGTTCCACCTTCGACTTTTGACAAGTCAGACAAGCGTACATAAAGTGAGCTACGCCACGTTTCAATCTAGGCCACTAAAATAGCTTTTTCAAATCATGATACATTTTTGTATCTCCCGGGTGCACACTCAAACTACTTCTGTGACCTTCTTCAAGAATCATTCTTTTCAGTTTTGGATCTTCAGGAATACAAATCCGCTCACGGAATCTCTACACACCTTGATCATCCACACGGAAATCACCATTTCCTGTGCGCTCATCTCTAACCATCAAGCCTACCAACTTCACGTCTGACTTCTGGCTCTCTCTGATATTAGCGAGAAAATCATTGTTAATCGTCAACATTCCCAATTTCACACTATATGATGTCTGATCACGGACCAAACTCATGTCTCTGAATTGCTCAATCAACTTCAACTCTCTCATTATCATAGGCGACATATGAATTTTTTTCCTACTCAAAGCATCTGCTACAACAATAGCTTTACTAGGGTGATAATTCAAGCCGAAATCATAATCCTTCAAAAATTCCAACCAACGTCTCTGCCTCATATTCAGTTCCTTTTGGTCAAACAGAAACCTCAAGCTCTTATGATCGCTAAACACCTCGAATCTAGAACCATAAATATAATGTCTCCAGATCTTTAGTACAAATACCACTGCTGACAACTCCAAATCGTGGGTAGGGTAATTCCTCTCATGATTCTTCAACTGAAGTGAAGCGTAAGCCACCACTTGGTTATTCTGCATTAATAACCCCCCATAAACCCATTAGAGAAGCATCACAAAACACCACAAACTTCGCTCACAATTGGAGCTGTAGTCAATTGCTTCTTCAGCTCAACGAAACTTTGCTCACAATGAATATCCCATACAAATGCCTTACCTTTACAAGATAATTGGGTCAACGGAAGAGCTAACCTCGAGAATCCCTCAATGAATCTTTGATAATAACCAGCTAATCTCAAAAATCTTCTGATCTCGGTCACTGACTTTGGAGCTTCCCATTGTAGAACTGCATATACCTTGGATGGATCCACTGCAATACCATTACTCGAAATGACATGTCTAAGAAAAATAATCTCTTTCAGCCAGAACTCACACTTAGATAACTTTGCATGAAGCTTCTTATCCTTCAACACTTGTAATAAAATTCGTAGATGTTCCACATGTTCTTCTTCTTACTTAGAGTAAATCAAAATATCATCTATGAAAACAACCACAAATTCATCCAAGTACTCATGGAAAATATGATTCATATACTCCATAAATACTCCAGGTGCATTAGTGACTCCAAACGGAATCACCATATATTCATAATGTCCATACTGAGTCCTTAAAGTTGTCTTCTTAATATCCTCATCCTTTAAATGTATTTAATGATAACCCGACCACAAGTCAATCTTGCTAAACACCCGTGTACCCACCAACTGATCCATCAAGTCATCTATTCTCGAAAGTGGATACTTGTTCTTGATCGTCACTTTATTCAACTGTGTGTAATCAATGCAAAATCTCATACTTCCATATTTCTTCTTTGCTAGCAACACCGGAGCTCCATAGGTGACACACTTGGTCTCACGAACCTCTTCTCTAACAACTCTTCAAACTGTTTCTTCAACTCCGATAGCTCTGACACCGACATACGATATAGAGTCATAGAAATAGCTCTAGTACCAGGTACAAGATAAATACTAAACTCGACTTTTTGTTACGAAGGTACATCAACAATATCATCCGAGAATACTTTTGAAAACTCTCTCACCACAACTCATTCATCACATAATCGTTCTCAACCAACAAGGATGCAAACAGAGCCAACACTTGAGCTTCTTCATCCAAAATCTCCCTCAACTCTTTAGTAGATAAATAACCCTCTTCATTCTGTTCTTCTGGAGCAAGGAGTCGCACGACCTTATTGTAACAATTGATATGAACGTGGTTGGACTCCAACTAGTTCATTCCCAAAATCACATGCAGACCCTCCAACGACAAACAAACGAGATAAACACCAAAGTACTTACTATAAATCAATAAAGGACACTGCAAATAAGCCATAGAAGTAGTCACCGATCCCTTCGCAGGAGTTTCGATAACCATTCCTCCTTTCATCGAAGAAACAACGAGACCTAATCTTTTCACACAATCAGCAGCAATAAAACAATGTGTTGCACCAGTATCAATCATAGCAATCAAAGGCATATCATTAATGTAGCAAATACCTCTGATTAGTCAATCCTCACTGGAAGTCTGAGTTCCTTTCAAAGCAAACACTTTCCCTCCAGATGAAGCTTTTTTTGACTTTGGACAATGAGTGTTGATATGGCCTTGCTCTCTACAGTTGTAGAAAGACACCAAGTTAGTCTTACAATTGTAAACACCCCAAATTTTCCCTCACTCATATCACACCATGGCTTGTGATCTTTCATTTTTGCATTAGCATAGGCATCACACCTCATATTGCATATTTGTTTCATTTGCATAGTTCAAGTTCATCTGCATCTAGGGTTTGTGATCTGAGCAATCCAAGATTCCATCTGAGCCATCCCAAAGGCCTCAAAGTGTTCCAAGAGGGTACATGTGTGTTCTATCATCATATTATGTCCCTCAAAGTTCATAGAAGTCAAGATATCACTAGAACTGGCAAGGCATGGAAGCAGAGCTAGGGTTTTCACTACACAGAGGACCAAAATTAGGGTTTTGGTTTCAGTGGCCTTAACTCCAAATTTTTGAGCCATTCTTGTTTCTATGTTCTTAAGATTTTATAAGGATCATGTGTACCAAGTTTGATGAAGAAATTCATTGTGGAAGTCATCTGTTCATTGGGTAACTTCTTGAGCAAGTTAAGTCAAAATCAGGGCATCTGAGGCCCCCAACAATGGAACCAAAGGGGTATTTTCATCAAAATGAAGTTCTATGATCTTTATTTGATCTTAGAAGAGGTTGGAAGTTCACAAGATTGAATAATTTTGAGCCATTTGCAAACTTGCCAAAAATGGAAAGGACTTGTAATGGAAACTTTCCATTTTGGGAAAGTTTTTCAACCTCCTCTTTCTCAACCAAAAAGGCTTCAAATGAAAAATTCCTGGTCATGAAATTTGTAGATTATGTCTTTCCCTTTTCAAAAAGTACAATAACATGTCTTGATTCATCCTAGAACTCAAGATATGGCCTTTCAAAGTTGGCAAAAATCCTAAAATTTCAAGTTTCATGTCAAAGAGGGATTTTGCAAATTGGCATGTTCAAGCCTTCTAATGACTTCTAATAGGCACAAATACTTCACAACATGTCAAGAAAACCTCTAAACATCAGAATTGACCCAAGTTTTCATCACTTTCATGACTTGAACTTCAAGAAATCACAAAAGGGCCAAAATTCTCAAGTATTGCAAAATGCATTGGATTCTCTCATCCACTTGTGCCAGCTGCATCAAAACCATTCCATGGCTCTCCATGAAACTTGCTAAGGCCAGACACCCCAAGAAATCAGACCTGCCATGGCCCATACCTCAAGTACACAAATTTTGACTTTTTTGAAAAACACCCCATACCAATCAACCTGTGCCATAACAACTTTCAGAGCATTTCCATTGGCTAAAGCAAACATTATGGAACACATTTCATAACACACAAGCAACTGAATCATCCCAGAACTCAAAATCCACAAAATTTATCAAAAACTTCCCTTCTTCGAAACTCTAAAACCAACCACTGAAACTTCAATTTTCTTTCACTAATCATCTCCACATAACCTAAGGATCACAAAGCACCCTTCACCATAGCCTAAAAGCCACTAAATTAGAAATACGATTTCTGCATCCTCAGAACCAAACACCTCAAAATAGCCATCACAAGCTTGCTCTAAGCTCATCTTCATCATCAGGAAGATCATTGGGGTGGTTTTGAACCAAGAGGGAGACCAGAAAGCTCAAGAACACAAAGCTTCAACTCAGGTAGCTTCATGAACTTTTTTTTCAGAACTTGTTATTTAAGTTTCTATATGATTCCTCATGCTTAACTGATCATCCTGATATGATTTGTTTTGAAAATGATTGAGAAATGAGTATGTATTGAACTTCTGAAAGTTTTGTTTATTTTCACGATTTGCTTCGAATCTTGTTTTTGATGAATGGTAAATGTGTTTTGATGATGGATTCTTGCTTAGGGATGTTAGTGGATTGATTCTGGAGCTTTAGAGGGGTTGGGATAGCTTAGGGAGTGAGTTAGCATTTTGGTGTGGCCGGAGAAGATGACCGGAGCTTGCTCCGGTCACCTGAATGTGGTTAGGGTTAGGATTAGGGCTAATATCCCCAGTTTGAATGTGGGTCGTAGGATCAAGATTAGCGCGTGTTTCTGTGGCCAGGATCATTTCACTTAAAACCCTAATTTTAATTAATTAATTAAATCAGTTAATTAGCCAGTTTGAATATGGGCCATTGATCTGCGTGCGCAGTCAATTCCCTCTCTTTCCAGTTTGAATCTCAGCCATTGGATGCGCTGACTTGCATTTTAATTCATTTTATTTTATTTTATTTTCATTTCTTTTGCATAATTTATTTAAAATATCAAAACACTTTCAAAAAATATGAAACTTTGCATTTCTGTTTTAAATATTTTTCTTAACCTGAAAATGATTTTTATTTTACTTTTTGCATATAAAAATTATTTTTAAAATATTTAAATGTTATTTTTAATTAATTAAAGTCTTTTAATTAATTAAAAATACATTTAGGTTTCTAAAAATCACCAAAAAAATCATGAATCATCCCAATGCATTTAGAAATATTTTCAAACTCTTCACATAAATTTCCTTTTAGGTTTGACCATAGTTTGTGAATTTTCTTTGAATTAAGGGTCATTAAAATCATATTTTTGAATCCTAACTTTAAAAAATCATTTCTGCGTAACCAAGAAGAGTTTGAAGATGATTCTTTTTGCATTGTGTTGCATATTGCATGTAGTTTATAGGAAATTTTCCTCATGAATTTATCTTACATTTTCAATTTGATTTGCATTTTTCCCTTTGAATCACCCAAAAACCCTAGAAAACTTAGGAAATTCATAACTTTTGATTGGTTAGGCTTCTGACCTTCTCCTTTAGGGTGTGACCTAGTATGGGATTTGGGTTTGTTTGAGCTTGGTTTCAATTTTTTATCATGTCATATGCTTATGTTTTGTTCATTGGCATCTCATACTTCCATATAACCCTAATTTCATGTGTTCATTTACATTCATCTTGAATATGCATCCATAAATGAACTTGTCATGACATTTATTGCATTCATATGTCATCTTAGACATCTTAGGACATGTTAGAACCATGCTTGATCATTTCTTCATTCATTTGCCATGATTTGCATTCATTTCATTTCATTAACTTTCATGTGTTTTCAAACCTCAAAGCATGCTTACATGACATCTCATTCTTGTATGATCATTCATATACACTTTGTATGCCTTTGCATCATCTCACATGACATTAACATTGCATAAACACTTCTGACTTTGGTCATTTCATCTCATTGCATCTCATTTCATTTCATTTCTTTATGCTTTGTACTTTATGCATTCATGCTAACATTTTCAGGTGGTAAGTTACTTTGAGAAGTGGATTTGCCTTCACTTCTCACTTCTCTTTATCTCTTTAATTTGCATTTTGTTTGTCTTTTAAGTGAACTTGTTCACTTGAGTTCCATTTCTCTCACTTTCTTTCTTTAAGTTACTTATCTTCTTCAATGAAGTAAGTAACTTATTCTTCTGCTTCATCCTCCTTTCATCTGCTTCTTCCATTGGTGGCTTCCTTGAAGATCTTTCTCAAGCCTTACAAACCATAGGAACATCCAAGCATGATACTAATTAGGGTTGTGATTAGTACCCCTTAGCTTTTTACCTTTGAGTCTCCTTGAGTCTCTATTCTCATCTCAATAATCAGAGACTAAACTCTTAAAGTTTTAGGACTTTGGAATTAGGGTTATGCCTGCATCCTTCTCTTAGGATGGAGTGTATAAATTTAATCCTAAGTGTTAAAACTTTAATTTTTTTAAACCTCTTAATCAAATCGCCTTAATAATCATCAAGAATTTATCTTGTAACTTGGGCCTTACATTAGGGTTCTAATTCTTCCTTTATGGCTAAGAAGGACTAACCATCGTATTTAATGGACAAGTCCCCCTCAAGATGTCTTACAAACCATAAATTTCACTTCTTAATCTCACCCCTTAATTAAAATCCACTTAATAAAGGCTTTGTTATATAATGAATTTAATCTCTAACCATGGATTAAGTTGAGGCATCTTCCTCAGCTTAAGTGTTCTCATCTATTATCCTTCTATTAGGATGGTGTAATGAGCCCACTAATCTATGATTAGAGATTAAACTCATTACTTAACACTAAACAAAAAACCCAAAAACATCTAATTAATCACAAGTAGGTTAATGATCTTAATCCTACATCATCATGGTGATTAAGTTGAGATGTTTATCTCATACTTAAGTAGGCCCATTATCCCTAATCAGGGAGGATATAATGAGTTTACAAACCTTTGATTTAGGCTTAAGCTCATTAACTTATGCAAAACACCAAAAACAATAACAAAACTGAAAACAAAAAAACAAACAATAATCGTCTCCTTCGGGATTCTTTTCTCATCACACTCATTCATAAGCGAGAATTTGCTTCTCCCGTCTAATGCAAGACAGTTAGCACTCGAGCCAGACGAGTCATACACTTGAGCATAGACAAGCAAGCAGTTCACAGTCAATTCATTTTTCAGTCTCTTTAAGTCGAACTACGGTGTTCTGACTTCCTCATTGCACGCGAGGATACGTAGGCATAACTTAACAGTTATCGAACAAAAGTCTCTTTGTCATCCCCCTATTTCAGTATCCTTTTCTAAGCCTTAGTTCCCGAGCATTCCCACCTTTTTGCACTGACACATGTACATTCACTCTCAGCTTTTGCACACAGATATCACATACACTACCCCTTTAAACACAATCTTGTAAGCGTGGATCCCGTCGAGTACGACAGACAATCTGGGTGCTAATACCTTCCCAGGTTGTAACCAACCCCTTTCTCAATTTCTCTGGTTCGCAACCGTCTTATCCATCTTTTTCTAGGTTTATGTAGCATTACCTTTCCTTTGGGATAAAAATGCCTAGCTGGCGACTCTATTCAGTCCATTTCATTTTCTCTCTTCGCCGACCATTCGCGTCTGTACCCTGTCTGACCCGGTGTCTTTTCGGGGGAGCGATAGCTTGGCGACTCTGCTGGGGACCTATCTTGCAACCAGGGCTTCTGGTTATTTTTGTGGGTTTCTCCTAGCGCTTGTTTGATTTGTGTTTATGGGGGTGTTAAGTGCTATTTGTGCTTGTTGTTTATTCTTTTATTTATTGCTTTCTGTACAACTTTATTTATTGCTTTCATTTACAGTTTTATGCATTTCATACTGTTATTATCATCTGTGTTGGATCTGTTGTTTCCTTTGGTGGGAGGGATTTATAGTGATTAAGGTTCCATACTGTAACACCCCAAATTTTCCCTCTTCTTTTTAAGCATCATCATCATATCATAATCATCATAAGCATGTCATATCCTTGGCATCTTTGCATGAAAAAAGTAAAGCATAACATTCCCATGTTCTAGCATCAGGCATATGATCAATTGTTGGTGGATTTGAGGCATTACAAGCTATAGCAAGAGGCCCAATGGACTTGTCCAAGTCCCATGAAGAGTCTACATGACATTCACAAGTCCAAGATCATTTTCAAAAGCCCAAGAGGTTGGGAGATCATCAGGGAATTCAGGCTAAGGCAAGCTCCTACACAATGATCCCAAATTAGGGTTTCAATTTCAGGCATGAATTCTTTGGGACTTTGACTATCTCATGTGGGCAAAGCCTTTCATATGACAAGAGGATCGTAGGGATGAAATTTGGTGAGAAAATTCCTTGGGGAAGTCAGTTATTTTATCAGTTGCTTGCAAAAGAAGAAATTGGTCAACTGTGCATTTTAAAAGTCAACTGTGAGAATTCAAAGGGTCCAACCCCATTTTTCAAGTCAAGGGATATCTTTAACACCTTAGAAGAGGTTTGGCAATGTCAAAGATCAAGAATCAAGGGGTTTTGAAGAAGTTTCCATTTTTGGCATATGGTTTGTCATGAAACTTTCCATTTTTGGCAACTTTTGCCCTAATTTTCAAAGGCTTATTCCATGGTGAAAAAGACTTCAAATGAACTTCCAAGAAACATGAAAGTTGTAGGGTAGGTTCTCCAATTTTCAGAAAGTACAAGTACATTTTCATAGCCCTCATGGATCATGAGATATGGCCTTCTAAAGTTGCTTGATTTTTAGGGTTTACCTTGAAATCCAAGTTTCCACCAAATGCAAAAACTCATGCAAGTCATTTCCAAGTTGTTTTATGGACAAGATGAGGTCACAATATTACAAGGAATTGCATAAGACACATTTTTCTCCAAAGAGATCACTAAATTCGTGCATGGGAAGTGAATATTTTCATAAGGTGCAAAAATGCAAGATCACATGAAAAGCATGATGCATTCATCCAAGGGCCAGGATTGTTTCATTTTTGGATTAGTGAATCACAAGGGATCAGCATGTGCAAAGGATTGGAGGATAGCACGAGCAAATCACCTCATCGCACTCTTCATGCCAATTTTGCAAATTCTTTCTCCCACTCATTCCTCACGTGCATTTCCTCTCATTTCTCTATCAGTGATCATTAACATCATATATAAACAGCTAGGGTTTCCATTTTCTCAGATTTGATTACATTTTCATCACTCTCAAGTTTTTTCATCTCTTTCATTTCTCTTCGAATCCTCTAATTCTCTCACTCATTCACCAAACAAACTTCATATTCTTCATCCTTGAACTCAAAGGATCATCAATTCACCATCAATTCAAGCTGAAACTCAAGATTTCACAAGGTGCAGTTCAGGGGCAGTTCAGTTCGAATTTCAAGATCTAGAGCAATTCAAGCTCTCTCTTGCATTTATTTTGTAAGGAGAGGTTAAAGGAGGTAGATCTGCAGCATTTGGAAGCTTATCTTGACCTAATTCGTGCTCTGTAAGTTCAGGTAACTCACTGAATTCATGGATCTAGAAATGGTTTTAGTTGTATGCATTGTGATCTGTTTGTTATGCTGATGATTCTGTGATGATTATATTTGAAAATGGATGAATATTGAGGTTGTATTGTTGATCTGAAATTTGATGCTCAAAACTATTTGTCTTCGATCTGATCTGATCTTTAATCTATTGTGATTTCTAATGTCATATTTGGATTCAGCATGGTTCAATTAGTTGATCTAGAGTTTTTGATTGATTTTGGTGATGATTTGTTCTTGCTGTTGAATTTTCCGGTGACCGGAGCTAGGGCTCTGTCACCGGATTCTGGAAATTGAAAGATGAAGAAGATGATGTGTGAGCCGTTGGATGTTTGATCTGGATAGTTGTGAGCGTGACAACGCATTAAAACTCCACCCTCCCTTGCACGTGTTTTGTGTTTTATAATTTGAATCTGATTAATCTTTGTGTGACGCACCTCACTATAATTACCATGCACTCACACGTTGGCTGTTGATTTGTTGACTTGTTTTAATGATTGACTTGATCTGAAGCATTCACTGGATCCATTGGCTCTTGTTTTTCCCTGGATTTTTGAATTTCCACCATAATATTGTGTCTTGCGCTGAGAATCCAATGGGCCTCCCTTGCTATTCTCAGCCCCTGTGTTGTAAGCCCAAACGAATTGAACTGGAGTTGTTGCTATTCTCACCCCTGGCCTCATTTCATCCTTTTATTATTTCATTTTATTTTCAGTTTGGTTTTTAATTTTTAAAAACAGAAATAAGTTCATAAAAATTCCAAAACAATTCATGAATGATATTTTGAGTTTTCTTTAATTTTTGACATTTTCATTTTTCATTTATTTTCATTTTCCACGCTGGAATTAATTGTTTCTTTTATTAATTGCTTTTATTTCACTTTTAAAGCATGCTGTCTTGTACAATTTCTATCTTGAACATTAATTTGAATTTTGAGCTGATTCTTTTTGCTCTGGATTCACATTGAAATTTAGTTTGTTGGTGATTTTTCCTCTGATTTTTAGAAGTTTTCTTAATTAGTTTTGGTCCTTAACTTGTGCATGAAGGTTCATAACCCTAATCCATGTTTGAGCCCATACTTGACTTGTTTAGATTTTGATTTTGATTGCCTCCTTTTGGCATGATAATATTGTATGTTTGAAGAGTCTCTGTGCAAGTTTGTGGAATTTTTGAATGTATGCTTGATTTGATTTGAATTTTGTTCTTTGCTTATCTTCTTTTGCATCTTTTTTTGGTCATATGTTTAACCCTTAGGTTAGGAGGGCACTTGTGCCAACTTCCTTAGGTTGTTTAGAGCCCTTTTAGGATGTAGATACCTCTCTGGTCTTGAGTTGATGTTGGTACTTTGAGAATTTTTGTGGTTGTTTACTTTTGAAGTTCATTCACTTATGTACATGATCACCTCACTTCTTATGCTTCTTTGCTTCTCATGATGCTAATGCTTGAGTTGGTATGCATCTACTCTTCATTTCTTGTGTTGCTTAGGCACATTCTTGACATGTTAGGGTTCTGGTCTTGAACTTTGTGGTGATTGTTTGCTTAGTTTGCTTTGTGTTATCTCATGTTTGTCTTACTTTGTCATGATAATCCATAAGGCTTCATGTTGAGTTGTATAGTCCTTTTCTCATTCTTATGTTGTGTATTTGCATTTGACATTTGTGATTGAGATCCCACTTCTGGTTGTGTGGCTTTGGTTTGATCTTATGCCCATTTGGTGTTTCATTTGTTATCATTTGCTTTTGTCATGATGTTTAATTATGTTACTAACCATTTCAGGGGCTTTGGTAAGTGAGAGGTGTGGATGTGATTCCCACATCTCCAAGTATTATCTCTTCTCTTTTCCTTATTGATATTCTCTTACTTGTGTTTGTTGGGGCTTATGCCTTCCTTCCTCCTTCTTCTCTTCTTCATCCTTCCCTTTCTTTTCTTATCTCTTCTTTCTCTTAGGATAGTTGAAGCCTCAGTAACGTAGGCTTTCCTTTGCATGATAACATTAGGATTTGTTAGTCCCCCATTAGACTCTTACCTTTAAGATCTTTTGTTTCTCTTCTCTTCTCATCTCAAAACAAAAACCCTAAAAAGCACTTAATAAAGATTGAAGTGGTCTCCTGTGCAATAGCCTTATTCCATGAAATACTTGTAGTTTTCCTATCTTGGGATGGTACAAGCTTGTTCCTCATGATGCACAAGTCTGATCATGAGACCATCTTCATCAAGAAAATCATAAAAAACACTTCTTCATTTTAATTACAAAAAAAACACTTAATAAATTCAATGAGTTAGTGAGCTTAGGCCCTAATCTCTGGAATCAAGTTTTGGGGATCTTCTCCTTACTTGAGTGTGCTTGTTCTATTATTCCATCTTGGAATGTAGTGACAAGTACACATTCCATTGAAAAGAGCTTGGGTTCACTTTCTTGTGCCACACTCATAAAAGCTTCTAAAAAACACAAACAAACAATAAGCGTCTTTCCTTCGAGAATTCTTTTCTTAACTCCTTCGCTCCGTCCGCGAACTTGCTCCTACTTATCACTTTGCAAGACGGTAATGCACTCGTCGTCCGAGTCTGCAACACCTGAGCATTGGCATAGACAGTTCAAGCCTTAAGACACAAGCAATCTTTTCCACCCCTAGTTAGGGGAACTACGGCGAATCTGATCCTCATTGTCCAGATGAGGTACGTAGGCAGCGGGGTAGGGCCCGTTCGAGCACAATCTTTATTTTCCCTACATTTTTCCTTCTCATTTTTTTTTCATCTCCCTTGTTGTTTCTTTTATCCAATTCAGTTCGTTTTCTTTGCAGTAACTTTCAATCCTTCACCCTTTGAATTAGATATCTTTGCAAGCGTGGATCCCGTCGGGTACGGCGGACGATCTGGGGTGCTAATACCTTCCAAGGTCGTAACCGACTCCCGAACCCAGTCTCTTTGGTTCGCAGGACCCATGTCCTTCCTTTTCTTTTCTTCTGGTTTATGCAGCATTACCATTCCCGTTCCTTCGGGATAAAAATGCCTAGCTTGCGACTCTACCTCTTCCGCGCTACTTTCACGTTTGTACCAGAATGGAAATCCAGGGAACGACAGCTGGCGACTCTGCTGGGGACCGAACCCAGAATCTCTAGTTCCCTTGAGAGCCTCTCCTAGCGCTTGCGTGTTTCTATTTCTTTGGGTGTTGATTGTTTGTTGTTGCGTGTCTATTTTAATTTTGTTTATTTACAATTTATTTACAGCTTTATTTACAGTTTTCAGTATTTATTTTCATTTATCATATATTATACTAGACTGTCTGGACTGGATTTTCTGTTTGGTGGGACTTAGGTGATACTGTTTCTGTGAGATGAGCTCATTACCAAGGCTCGAGTGCACCTTAGGACTTAGAGTGGTTCCACTTTGGCCTCATGAGATCTTGTCATGGGGGTAGTAGTGAGTTCCACGTCCAGATTTGCAACCGTCTTGGAAATGTTTTGATTTGGGGATCTTCCTCTCTCATTCATAACCTTGACAGTTATGTGCAGCTGGGGACCGATCATTGAGAACCTTGTGGAAACATCCCTCTCTAGTGGTGACAGTGGCAGACCACATTGTGTGGCAAACCCATTCGCACCCGAGGGCCCACCTGGAACTCACATAGGATGACCTTGTTTTCCCGGACTCAGTTGAGGCCTCCCTGCGTAGTATATAATGCTAAACCGATTCCCTAATTTGGTCATGAGCCATTTCTCGGAAATGGTGAACGTATTATTTCTATTCGGCTTTGAGAGTCCGTGATGTTTGACCCGGACCACACCCGTGAGATTGGGAGGGGTTTACAGGTTTGCAGGAACCCTTGACCTCCACATACCCTCATTATTAATATGGTCCTTGTTATGATTTGGTCTTTATGGTTCTGGATTTCTTGATCACTTGGTTCTGAGGGTTTCTATTAGATGGTTATGGCTCAGAGAATTCTGGTTTTCAGTTATTTGAGGGTCCCAATATTCAGTATCCAGATGGTCCCAGATTGGTCATATGCCTGCATTGCATTTGCATCGCATCATACTTGCATTAACTATTTGTGTTTCCATTTTTCAGGTTGTTGTTTACAGTTTAGCACCCAATTCTGGTAATTGTAAGCTTTCCATATGGCAGAACTTAAGAAAATTACAAGAAAGAAGAATGTTCATTACACTTTTCTCCAACCAGAAGTCAAGAGTGTTCAGAGACTAGCAGGGCTGATGAATGATCAAGTTTTAGGGAATTTCAGAAAGAGGTATGGTCAGATTTTGAAGTACATGGATAAACCTATTGCAGACTAGAAGGATAGCTTGCACACTTTGCTTCAGTTCTATGATCCTTTGTTGCGGTGTTTTGTATTTCCGGATTATATCTTGGCTCCTACCTTGGAGGAGATTTCTAGCATTTTGGGTGTTCCTGTCAGAGATACTTTGCCTTACTATGGGTCAGAGGTGGTTCTCAAGGAAGAAGACATATCCAGAGTCTATCGTATACCAGTTGCTAAGGTCAAGAAAACTTTGAAGGACAGTGAGGGCAGAGGACTTCCTTGGGATGCGCTTATACCAGAGGCTGAAGAGTATGCCAAAGAGAGTAAGTGGGGAGATTTTGGTGCTGTGGTAGCCTTGATGGTATATGGATCTAGTCTTTTCCCGGGAGAAAAGGAGTTTGTAAGCTTGGAGGTGATTTCCATTTTTGCTAAAGGTAATCCTGTACCAACTTTGTTGGGAGAGTTTTACTACAATGTTCATTACCGGAATGAGAAAGGCAGAGGTGGACCAGTGGGTTGTTGTGCTTCAATATTTGCTGATTGGTTTGCTAGGCAATTGCCAAAGTCAAGCCCTTTCAAGGAGATGAGAGATGAGTGGAGGTGGTCCAGGAGGCTAATGGGACTACATTCTGAGGATATAGCTTGGGTTTATGACAGAGATTTGTTGGGAAAGGAGTTATTGGTTAGTTGTGGAAGATTTGCTAATGTGCCTTTGCTAGGAAGAAAGGGTGTGATCAGTTACCACCCAGTCTTAGCCAGGAAGCAATTTGGCTATCCTCTGAGGGATCCACCAAGTATGGAAGAATTAGTTGGGTCTTTGTACTTTTCTGTGGAGGGAAACAAAGAGTTGGTCATACAAGCATCTCAGGCGTGGGCTCACAGGGTGAAGAAAGGAAAGAAGGATTTTGTAAGGGTAGATCCCAAGACATATCCTCCTTTTTCTACATGGTTGCGGAAGCGTGTAGAGGATGTGCTCATGCCATTTTCAGTGGAAGCTACATTGTATCCCAAAGAGGTGCCATGTCAGAATACTGTCCCTCTGGAAGAATATAAGAAATTGGAAGCTCAGTTGCACGAGGTCTGGATAGAGAATGCTAAAATGATTAACTTGTACCACCTTGCCAATCGTGCTAAGAATGAAGCAGGGGAAAAGCTACAAAAGATGCAGGTCACCTTAGGAGCTACGGAAAAGGAGTTTGCTGGAAGAGAAGCTCATTTTTAGAGATTGGGTCTAATGGAATCAAAAAGAGAAGTGGAGCGTAAGAAAGCTTTGAAGACTCTTAAAGAAGCTCGCCAGTCCATTGTTTGGTTGCAAGGCCAAAGGGACCAAGAGCAGAAGAAGTATAAAGAAAAGGAAGAGTTTTTCGAGGTACAAATGGCCTTCAAGAAAGAAGAAGTAGAACAAGTTCACAAAATACGAAGGGAAAAGACTCAACAGTTGGCACAGAGCCAGATGGCCTTGGAGGAGGCATTGAAAGAGATTGAAGAGCTCAAGCTGGGAGCAGGTGTGAAGAAGAATAGGACATAGGTGATAGCTGCAGAAGAAGAACCTGGGTCTTTCCATTAGTCTAGATTTTAATGTATTATTGTTCAGACTACCTACAGGCTTGTTGTAGGAGTTTTGCTTTATTTTCCTTTATTCATGTATTGACTTATAACCCATTGGGGATTTTGTTTGTGCTCTAACTTTGGCCATCAGTGGGTTAGCCATGTTATGCAATGTTAAATTCCAATTACCATTTCTGAGTACGCGAAGCTTATTTGTTTGAGACTACTGAGATCTGAACACTCTTCAAAGGGAGAGTTGAAAATTAATTCTCAAAGTGGCTATCTGGAGCAAATGCCATAACTGGGACATATAAATGCCTGAACATGGAAACATGAATAGTTACATTGCATGCATATAACGTGTTTGCTGTTTTGCAGGTAGTTCATCAGTTTTCTAACATTTATGTCCTTTCAGGCACTATAGCTCCCAGGAAGGTTCGAGAACAACCAAATGTACACAGATATCCTACAAGAGTAAACAGAGAGAGAGTGATGGATCAAATGCAGGCAGATTTGGCTGACTTGAGAACGAGAATGGATAACTTCATGACCCTCATGGTTGGGATGGGTCAGACTCAGGAGCGCTTGCGCGAGATGGTGGAAAATAATCAGACCAGGAATAATGGGGTTGCAGATGGAGGTAATCGCAACGGGGCTGGCGCCCGTCAAGTTGAAATCCCTGTGGCACAACTAGGGGTTACTATTATCAATGATGGACTGAACAATGTACAAATGGATGGTCAAGATGAACAGTTTACTTTGCTGGACGAGGCAGAAGGCCAAGAGGTTGAAATGAGCAGAAAGTTTGAAGAGATGGATGAGTAGATCTGTGCCATTCAATCTCAGAGCTCCCTGGGGTTTGATATTACTGACTTAGGCTTGGTGCCAGGGGTTAGAATCCCCTACAAGTTTAAGGTTCCTACTTTCGATAAGTACAACGACACAGCTTGCCCGAAAACTCACCTCCAATCCTTTGTCGGAAGAATTGCTGCCCATACTAATGACGAGAAGCTATGGATGTATTACTTCCAAGATAGCCTTGTGGGGGCCTCCTTGGAGTGGTATATGAAGCTGAGCAGGGTTAATATTCGGAGCTGGAAGGATTTAGCAGAGGCATTCGTGAAGCAATATCAGTACAATTTGGATATGGCTCCAAATCGTACTCAACTGCAGACCATGTCTCAGAATGCTAAGGAAGGGTTTAAGGAGTACGCTCAGAGGTGGCGTCAGCTTGCTGCCAGAGTACAACCACCCTTGCTGGAAAATGATATGGCTGATATGTTCATGGGAATGCTACAGGGGGTGTTTATCGAGAGGTTGGCGTCTTGTTCAGCTACTAAGTTCAATGACATTGTGATAGCAGGAGAGAGGGTCAAAACTCTGTTGAAGATGGGGAATATTCAGGACACCTGTGTGGGTAGCTCAAGCGGTGTAAGAAAAGCTTTTAATGGACCTCCAAGAAGAAGAGAGGGGTAACTAATGCTGTGTACGGCCGAGGACGGGTCCGAGGATACATAAGATCTTATGAGCAAGTAGCAGCTGTTACTATTCCGTCAAGTCCTGTGCAACAAACTCAACAACCACAACAACAACAACAACAACCGCCGCGCTACAATTATCAACAAAGACCCTATCAATCAAGACAAGCTCGACCAGCTAATAGGGTGCTTGAAGCCATTCCGATGACGTATACGACACTGTTGCAGAGGTTGCTAGACTTGAAATTGGTACAACTAAGGACATTAGCACCACCTCCACCTGGAGAGCTTCCAGTGGGGTATGATGCTAACGCAAGATGCGCGTTCCATTCAGGGGCACCCGGGCATTCAACTGAGAAGTGCAGGGCACTACAGCATAAAGTTCAAGACTTGATCGATTCAAAGGCGATTAACTTCGCACCACCGCCTAATGTTACATCAAACCCTATTCCAAACCATGGAGGGGAGAGGATAAATGATGTTGACGGTGGTGATAAGTTAAGCTTGATTCTGAACGTAGAGGAAGTGAAGACTTCATTGCTGGTAGTAAAAGACAGACTGTTGAAAGGACAAGTTTTCTCGGGGTGTGGGTATGCTTGTGAAGAGTGTTTGAGTTTAGTGAATGGCTATGAAGACTTGAAGGTTGGGTTGCAACAACTGATTGATGAGGGATCGCTGCAGTTCGATAAGGTTGGTGATAGAAGTGACTATGTGTCTACCATAACAATTTACTTTGATCCAGCTGAAGTACCTGCCCGGAGGGAGCCGGTGACTATCTATGCTCCAGAAGTTAGTCTTGTTACTATTACTGTTCTAGGGCCTATTCCTTATGCTGATGATAAAGCCATCCCGTGGCATTATGGCTCGGATGTGTATGTGGAAGGTCAGAAGGTGGAGAGTAAGGCAGTATTGATTGACCCGATTATGGTGAATTTCGGAGGAGTTGGTTGTTTTACGAGAAGCAGACGTCTTTTTGCTCCTCAAGATCTCAGAGGAGATCCCGAAGCTGAAGCTGCTGCAAAGGCTAAAGGAAAACAGATAGTGACCGAGGAAATGACAACTCCTGCTGCTGGACAAGGTACTTTTGAAAAAGAAGTTGAGGAGTTTATGAGGATAATAAAGAAGAGTGGCTATAAAGTAGTTGAGCAGTTGAATCAGACTCCGTCTAAGATATCTATCCTGTCATTGTTAATGTGTTCTCCAGCTCACCGGGAGGCTTTGCTGAAAGTGTTGCAGATGGCATATGTTCCACAGGAAATAACTGTTAATCAATTGGAGGCTGTGGTAGGTAGTGTGAATGCCAGCCACGGGTTGGGCTTCACGGATAGAGATCTTACTTCTGAAGGCCGCAATCACAACAAGGCCCTGCATATCACTATGGAGTGTAAGGGTGATGTCCTGTCACATGTCCTGGTTGATACAGACTCTTCCCTCAATGTGCTCCCTAAGAAGGCCTTGATGAAGCTGAATGTTGATGGCATTGTCTTGAGACCCAGTGATTTAATCGTGAAAGCCTTTGATGGGTCCCGAAGGTCTGTGTTCGGGGAAGTCGAGTTACCTGTGAAAATAGGATCTCAAGTGTTCAAGAGCACGTTCTATGTCATGGATATTCAACCTGCGTACAGTTGTTTGCTAGGACGTCCCTGGATCCATGCTGCAGGCACAATGACATCCACGTTGCATCAGAAGCTGAAGTATGTGGTAGATGGTCAGGTGATCACTGTGTGTGGAGAAGAAGATATCTTTGTGAGTCACCTGTCAACTTTCAAGTACGTAGAAATGGACGGGGAAATTCATGAAACGTTGTGTCAAGCCTTTGAAGTAGTCAATGTCAGCATTTTGGCTCCGGCAGAGAGGAACAACGAGAAGGAAGGGACCTCCATCTACTCCTACAAACAAGCCAAAGAAGTGGTACAATCGGGAAGCGCCCAGGGCTGGGGCAAGTTGCTAGAATTGGAGAAGAAGGATGATAAGTTCGGTCTTGGTTACCAGCCTGGTGGATCCAACTAGCCTCAGGGTAATAAGACCATAACTTTCACAAATGCCATAATGCTCGATCGCAACAACATCTGTGCAACAAGTGAAGAAAGGGATAGTGATTGCGACTGGGATAGCTGGATTCACCCATGTGCACCTGGGGAGGAGCTCAGGAACTAGTCTGCCGAGGATTTCGTTCAAGTTACTTGGCAATTAAAGTAATTTACTTGTTTCCTTTTTATCATGCTGCATGTCAATCCTGCACTCTGCCCAAGGTGCACAGATCCATTTGTAGGGCCACCATGCTTTCAATACATTTATTTTTTTCCATGAAATAAAGGACATTTTTTCAAGCAAATTGTGTTCTCTTTCTTTCATTTTAAAATTTTTCACAAAGAAATAAAATGGCAATGCTTTCCTTTTCTTTTGTTTGTGCGTTTGCGTCTTTTTTGAAAAAAAAACAGATTTGGAAATAAGCACATCATCTGTGCAGTGTTGATCATCCGGATTCTAGTGATAACGTTCCTGCTATGACCATGCATGACTTCGATAATCCTATCTACCAAGCTGATGAAGGGGTTGAGGAAGACTGTGAACTCCCCGAAGAATTGGTCAGGTTGTTGAAACAAGAGGAAAGGGTCATTCAGCCTCATCAGGAAGAAATAGAGATCATCAACATCGGGACTGAAGAGGTAAAGAAGGAGATAAAGATTGGGGCCAATCTGCAGGCCGAGGTAAAGAAGGATTTGATTGGTATGCTACGTGAATATGTGGATATCTTTGCCTGGTCGTATCAAGATATGCCAGGGCTAGATACTGACATTGTTGTACACAAGCTGCCACCAAGAGAAGACTGTCCTCCTGTGAAACAAAAGCTGAGAAGAACTCGTCCTGATATGGCGATGAAGATCAAGGAGGAAGTTCAGAAGCAGTGGGATGCCAGATTCCTTGTCGTAACTAGTTATCCACCTTGGGTAGCTAACATTATGCCTGTACCAAAGAAAGACAAAAAATTTCGGATGTGCATTGATTATCGGGATCTAAACAGAGCAAGTCCAAAGGATGACTTTCTGTTACCTCACATTGATGTGCTGGTAGATAACACCGCTCAGTTCTCGGTATTTTCCTTCATGGATGGCTTCTTTGGGTATAATCAGATCAAAATGGCACCGGAAGACATGGAGAAAACAACGTTCATTACCCCGTGGGGTACATTCTGTTACAAGGTTATGCCCTTTGGGTTGAAGAACGTCGGGGCAACATATCAGCGAGCAATGGTCACATTGTTCCACGACATGATACATAAGGAAATTGAATGCTATGTGGACGACATGATTGCCAAGTCCTGGGACGAAGAGGAGCATCTGGTCAATCTCAAGAAGCTGTTTGATAGACTGATAAAGTATAAGTTGAGGTTGAATCCAAACAAGTGTACTTTTGGAGTGCGTTCCGGAAAATTGCTGGGTTTTATTGTTAGCCAGAAAGGAATCAAGGTAGATCCTGCAAAAGTAAAAGCAATACAAGATATGCCTGCACCGAAAACAGAAAAAGAAGTGCGTGGGTTTTTAGGGAGATTGAACTACATTTCACGGTTCATATCTCATCTAACTGCCACGTGTGAGCCAATATTCAAATTGCTAAGAAAAGAGCAAACAGCTAGGTGGAATGAGGACTGTCAAAGAGCCTTTGAAAAGATAAAAGAATATTTGCAGACACCTCAGATTTTAATGCCTCCAGTTCCAGGACGACCACTTATCATGTACTTGACTGTGCTAGAAGGGTCGATGGGGTGTGTTCTAGGCTAACATGACGAGTCTGGTCGAAAAGAGTATGCTATTTACTACCTTAGCAAAAAGTTTACCGATTGTGAATCTCGTTACTCACTGCTCGAGAAAACTTGCTGCGCTTTGGTATGGGCTGCTCGCCGACTGAGACAGTATATGTTGACCCATACCACACTGCTAATCTAAAAAATGGATCCTGTCAAGTATATTTTCGAGAAACCAGCATTAACCGGAAGGATTGCAAGGTGGAAAATGATCTTAACAGAGTATGACATACACTATACTTCTCAGAAAGCCATCAAAAGGAAGTGTATTGTCGGATTACCTTGCACATCAACCTCTTGAGGATGATTATCAGCCAATGAAATTTGATTTCCCTGATGAGGACATCATGTACCCCAAAGCAAAAGATTGCGAAGAACCACTTCCGGAGGAGGGGCCAGACCCTGAATCCAAATGGAAGTTGATGTTTGATGGGGCAGTCAATATCAACGGACGTGGAGTTGGTGTTGTTCTTATCACTCCTGAAGGTGTTCACTTCCCCTTCACTGCCAGAATTACTTTTGGATGCACCAACAATGAAGCGGAATACGAGGCGTGCATAATGGGAATAGAGGAGGCTATTAATCTTCGGATTAATACCCTCGATATATTCGGAGATTCAGCCCTCGTTATCAATCAGATTACCGGCAAGTGGTATACACATCAAGAACACTTAATTCCTTATAAGGATTATGCCAGAAGACTGTTGACGTTCTTTATGACGGTTAAGCTTCAGTATATACCACAGATGAGAATCAGTTTGCCGATGCATTGGTTACTCTTTCTTCGTCCATCAAAGTCTTGTGTTGGAATTATGTGCCCAGGATTGACATTTCCAGGCTTGACGCACCAACTTATGCTTTCTCTGTAGACGCAGTGTCTGAGGAGAAACCTTGGTACTTTGATATCAAGCTCTTCCTAGAAAAACAAGAATACCCAGTTGGGGCATCGTCCAACGACAAAAAGACCTTAAGACGACTTGCTGCTAGCTTCTTCTTGAATACAGATGGGGTGTTGTATAAGAGGAACTTTGACATGGTCTTGCTCAGATGCGTGTATAGACACGAAGCAAGCCTGTTAATGCAAGAAGTCCACGAGGGATCTTTCGGTACTCATGCAGGAGGGCATGCAATGGCTAAGAAGTTGTTGAGGTCGGGGTACTATTGGCTAACAATGGATGCAAACTGTTGTTCGTACGCCCATAAGTGCCACAAGTGCCAGATTTATGCAGACAAGGTGCATGTTCCTCCCAGCCCGCTCAACGTCATATCATCTCCTTGGCCCTTTTCTATGTGGGGCATTCACATGATCGGGAAAATAGAGCCTACTGCTTCAAATGGTCATCGTTTCAATTTGGTTGCGATCGATTACTTCACTAAGTGGCCAATGTCACTCGTCAAGTGGTAGCCAGGTTTTTAAAAAGATACATTATTTGCAGATACGGAGTGCCCGAGCGAATCATTACTGACAATGGTTCCAATTTGAATAACAAGATGATGGCAGAGTTGTGCCGGGACTTCCAGATTCAACATCACAATTCTTCTCCTTATCGACCAAAGATGAATGGTGCGGTAGAGGCGGCTAATAAAAATATTAAGAAGATTGTGCAAAAGATGGTTGTCACTTACAAGGATTGGCATCATTTGTTACCGTTTGCGTTGCATAGGTACCGAACGTCAGTCAGGACATCAAATGGGGCAACTCCTTTCTCATTGGTATATGGTATGGAGGCAGTCTTGCCTGTTGAGGTAGAAATTCCCTCATTGTGTGTGATGATGGATGTGAAGCTAGATGAGGCTGAGTGGGTACGTGCTCGATACAATCAGTTATGTCTAATTGAGGAAAAGAGATTAGCGTCTATCTGTCATGGTCAGCTTTATCAGAGGAGAATGAAGCGAGCATTCGATCAACGAGTACATACTCGGGAGTATCAAGTAGGAGAGCTTGTGCTCAAGAGGATCGTTCCTCCAGGTTCAGATCACAGGGGAAAGTGGACCCCAAACTACGAAGGACCATTCATAGTGAAGAAAGTTTTCTTAGGTGGAGCACTGATGCTCACTACTATGGATGGAGAAGATTTCCAATCCCCTGTTAACTCGGACGCAGTTAAAAAATACTTCGCATAAAAAGACCCGTTGGACACAAAAATAGAATTAAAGTCCAGGCAAGAAAAGGGCATCCCAGCGAGCTAAAAACAGAATAAAAAGTTAGGGAAAAAAATGTACACCCGCTGAGTTGAAAAGCCACATCGGACAACTCAAGCAAAAAAGGGTATCCCAGTGGATTGAAAACCCGAAAGGGCGATCCACGCAAAACAAGGGAAAAAGCGAACAACTGCGATCCGGGTAATATGAATCAAATCATCGTTTCGTACAACCAGACAATATCAGAGGGATAGGAATCAGTCCCCTCATCTTTTTCAGAAAGCAAAGGCGAGAATGGAGAGTTTTGAAGGCATGCTGGTCATAGCAAGAAGGAAACTCATTGGGATGCCGTGCCCATTGCCATTAGGATAGTTTATTTTCTCAATTTTCTGGTAGCTACCTCTTTCCAGGTGGTTGCTTCCTGATGTAAAAGCTTTGCCTATTCAGAGGCCTTTCAATAAAAGAATATTCAGTCAAAAAGTTGTGTTGTGTTTGCTTTTGTTTGCAAAAATGTCCTAAATTTTTGGCAAAAAAAGAGAGAATAACATTGCATTTAAAACATGGTGTTTGTTTTCTAAAAAGAAAAATGACACTGCAGGGAAACATTTAAAATCATCTTTGAGTGTCGGGTGACGATGGATGAACAGATCATACCATGTAAGTCCCCGGGGCACATATGTGTTTTCCGTTGTTGCAAGTTTTGCAGGAGGGTGTCATGTCTCCCAAACAGAGTTTTCCCCAGCTGAGTCAGAGCAGGTGGAATCCCCAAGCAGATTATCTTTCCACAAGTGAAGTGTGCCCAGCAGGCAGCTGAATGACCGATTTCCCCACAAAGTTCATGTTTGGGTTTCACTCTCTTCATTGAAATATTCCCCAACGAAGTCGCCAATTTATTTTTGGTCAGTGTGATGATACAAATAGTTATTCATCCCCAGCCAGAGTTAAGTGTCAAAGCCTCTTGATCTGGTTCTCTCCCGCAGAGTTGTGATATTTGTTGCCAATCAGGCCTTTGGTAGTTGCTCGTCTGCATTCCTAAACCCTTGTCTGTGTTAGCACTTTGTTATTGCTCGTCTGCTTTCCCCAGCAGTCGCCCATGGTTGGTGGATGTTGTTGCTCGTTTGCACTTCCCAGCACTCGTCTGTGTGTAACTTCCTTTTGATGCTCGACACTTGTCTGTGTTTGAACTTATGTAATGCTCATATGCATTTTCCAACGCTCGTATGTGTTTGTTATCTATTTGAAGCTCGTTTGCATTGTTTGGATACTCGTCTGTATCGTCCCTCACACTCGTCCGTGTTAGCTTATATCTACATGTGTTGATTTGATAATCATTCTGGTACTCGTCTGTATTGCTACTCCAAGTGCTCGTCTGTGTTTGATTGTTGGTATTCGTCTGTGCCAGTGGTTGATATTCGTCTGTATCATCGCCTGAAGCACTCGTTTGTGTTTCTAAGATCATCGTCTGGTATTCGTTTGTATCATTGACTTATAGCACTTGTTTGTGTTCTCTTGATGATCATCCAATGCTCGTCTGTGTTGAGGAGGTTTGAAGTCCTGACGGTGGGATTAAACGTCAAAATGGTTACTGGTCCTGGCGTAAAGGTATGTCCGAAGGAGGTTCGTCTGTCTCAGACACCACTTATCTACGAAAGATTTGTGAAGAGGGTTCGTCCAATCCTAATGTCGCACCTGGCGTAACAGGTTATTTGAAGAAGACTCATTTACCATATATTTACGGAGGATATATGAAGAGGGTTCGTCTATCCTGATTATGCATGTCTATCCCACAAACTTAAGTGCATCACCGGTCCTGGTGTAACGAGTTATCTGAAGGAGGCTCATCTGTCTCAAGTCATATATTTTTATAAAAATGTTTGAAGAAGGCTCGTATGTCCAGTTCCTGGCATAACAGGTTTACTTGAAGAGGGCTCGTATGTCCAGTTTCTGGTGTGACAGGTTTGCTTGAAGAAGACTCGTTTGTCTAAGTATCATTGTCCAAAGTAACAATTCAACTTGGAAGGAGCTCGTCTGCTTTTTCTCCACTACAGTCGCCAAAGTGTCATTTGGATGGGTTTATTTCCCAGTGCTTGCATTCTCCAGCAGAGTACAAATTTCAGGTTTTCTTGGTATTCAACCACAGTTCATCTTGAACGGTCGATATCCCGTGCTACCGTCCTTTTCAGATTAACAGTTGCTTGAATAGGGGCAGCTGTAACACCCCAAATTTTCCCTCTTCTTTTTAAGCATCATCATCATATCATAATCATCATAAGCATGTCATATCCTTGGCATCTTTGCATGAAAAAAGTAAAGCATAACATTCACATGTTCTAGCATCAGGCATATGATCAATTGTTGGTGGATTTGAGGAATTACAAGCTATAGCAAGAGGCCCAATGGACTTGTCCAAGTCCCATTAAGAGTCTACATGACATTCACAAGTCCAAGATCATTTTCAAAAGCCCAAGAGGTTGGGAGATCATCAGGGAATTCAGGCTAAGGCAAGCTCCTACACAATGATCCCAAATTAGGGTTTCACTTTCAGGCATGAATTCTTTGGGACTTTGACTATCTCATGTGGGCAAAGTCTTTCATATGACAAGAGGATCCTAGGGATGAAATTTGGTGAGAAAATTCCTTGGGGAAGTCAGTTATTTCATCAGTTGCTTGCAAAAGAAGAAATTGGCCAACTGTGCATTTTAAAAGTCAATTGTGAGAATTCAAAGGGTCCAACCCCATTTTTCATGTCAAGGGATATCCTTAAGACCTTAGAAGAGGTTTGGCAAAGTCAAAGATCAAGAATCAAGGGGTTTTGAAGAAGTTTCCATTTTTGGCATATGGTTTGTCATGAAACTTTCCATTTTTGGCAACTTTTGCCCTAATTTTCAAAGGCTTATTCCATGGTGAAAAAGACTTCAAATGAACTTCCAATAAACATGAAAGTTGTAGGGTAGGTTCTCCCATTTTCAGAAAGTACAAGTAAATTTTCATAGCCCTCATGGATCATGAGATATGGCCTTCGAAAGTTGCTTTTAGGGTTTACCTTGCAATCCAAGTTTCCACCAAATGCAAAAACTCATGCAAGGCATTTCCCAGCTGTTTTATGGACAAGATGAGGTCACAACATTACAAGGCATTGTATAAGACACATTTTGCTCCAAAGAGATCACTAAATTCGTGCATGGGTGTCGCTCCCGATAAATGGGACTAAGTCCAGATAAAGGTACAGACGCGAACGGTCGGCGAAAGGGACAATGAGAACACACAGCCGTGAACTCACTGGAGATGAATAGAGTCGCCAGCTAGGCATTTTTATCCCGAAGGAAAGGCAATGCTGCATAGACCTAGAAAGACATGGATAAGACGGTTGCGAACCAGAGAGACTGAGAAAGGGGGTTGGTTACAACCTGGGAAGGTATTAGCACCCAGATTGTCCGTCGTACTCGACGGGATCCACGCTTAAAAGATTTGTGCTTTAAAGGGGTAGTGTCAGTGCAATCTGTGTATAAAAGAGCTGGAAAAGAATGTACAGGTGTCAGTGTAAAAGAAGTGTAAAGTGTATATATACAGTGTCAGTGTGAGAACAAGAATGAAATGCTCAAGATCATGAGGCTTAAAGAATGATGCTGGAAGGAGGGGGAATATACAGAGACTTTTGTTCGATAACTGTTAAGTTATGCCTACGTATCCTCTCGTGCAATGAGGAAGTCAGAACACCGTAGTTCGACCCAAAGAGACTGAAAGGTGAATTGACTTGTGAACTGCTTACTTGTCTATGCTCAAGTGTATGACCTGTCTGGCTCAGGTGCAAACTGTCTTGCATTAGACGAAAGAAGCAAGTTCTCGATTATGAGTGAATGAGATGAGAAAAGAATCCCGAAGGAGACGATTATTGTTTGTTTTTGTATTTTCAGTCTTTTATTGTTTTTGGATTTTGTCATAAGTAAATGAGCTTAAGTCTAAACCAATGGATTTAGTAAACTCATCACATCTTCCCTCTGATTAGGGGTAATGAGAATACCTTAAGTGTGAAGTCAGATTCTCACACTTAATCACCTTTGATATAGAATTAAGATCATTAACCCACTTGTGATTATTTAGATGTTTTTGGTGTTTTTGTTTAGTGTTGAGTAATGAGATTAAGCCATAATCAGGGATTAAACAGACTCATTACACCATCCTAATAGAAGGATAATAGATGAGAATGTTTAAGCTGAGGAAAGCTCCTCAACTTAATCCATGGTTAGGGATTAAAATCATGACAAAACAAACCTTTATTAAATGGATTTTATTAATGATATGATGATGAAGTGATTTTTAGGGTTTGTAAGACAACTTGAGGGGGACTTGTCCATTAACACTAGGGTTAGTCCTTCTAACCAATTAAGGAAGAATTAGAACCCTAATGCAAGGCCCAAGTTACAAGCTTGATGTCTTGATAGTTATTAAGTGAATTGATTAAGAGATTTAAACACATTAAGGGTTTAACACTTAGGATTAAAGTTATACACTCCATCCTAAGAGAAGGATGCAGGCATAAGCTTGATCACAAAGCCTTAAAGCCTTTAGGGTTTAGTCCCTGATTATGAGATGAGAGGAGAAGACTCAAAAGAGACACAAAGGTAAAACTAAGAGGGGAGACTAATCAAAACCCTAATCATTGTCATGCTTGGTTGTTCCTAAGGTTTGTGAGGTTTTCAAGAGAAGTCTTCAATGGAACCACCAGGAAGCAGATGAACAGGATCAAGAGAAGCAAAGTGACTTGCTTCATTCAAGAAGTCAAGTCACTTGAAGAAAGAAAGTGAGAAGAAGAAGAATAAGCAAGCTCAATATCAAACACAAACAAAAATGCAGCAATGGATGCAAGAGAGATGAAAATAAAAGTTATGAGAAGTGAAGGCAAATTCACTTCTCAAGTCACTTACCACCTGAAAGGTTAGAAAAGAAATGCAATGCAATGCCAAATGGGATGAGATGACATGATGAAAAACAAAACTAGAAGCATGTACATGATGATAATGATGTTATGAGATGCTACAAGCATGAGGCAAGGCATGGATATGCTCATACAAGATCATGGATACAAATGATGCAAGTTAAGGAACATGAACAAACATGGAAAGTTATGAAGCATGCATGGCAAACAAGATGGCAAATATGGGATGAAATGATCAAACATGCTTTCTACATGTCTTATGATGTCAAATGAATCAAATGGAGGCATGGAAAAGCATGGCAAGTCATGTTATGCAAGAGAATGCAAGAAAGATGCAAATGGAAGCCCAAATTAGGGTTTATGAAACAAACATCAAACAAAACTCAAAATCAGAAGCAAACCCTAAGATAAAAAAGGGAAAATGCCACCCAAAGAAACCCTAAACCTATACTAAACCAAAGTCCAAAGGGGAGGTCTCAACTCTTAACCAATCTCAAGTTATGAATTTTCTAAGTTATTAGGGTTTTTAGGGTTCTTAAACAAAAGAAATGCCAAACAAATTGAAAATGAGGAATCAAATCATGGCAATTTTATCCTAGAAACTACATGCTAAACTCAAAACAATGCAAAAAGAAACAATGTCCAACTCTTCATGAATAGGCAGAAATGAATTTTTGAACTTTGGATCTAATTAATGCACAAAAATGATTTTAATTCAATGAAAAATTCTCAAAATGCATCAAGATCAAAAATGAAATTTGGTTTGAAGGTTGGACAATGTTTCTAAATGTCTTAGAACATTTCATGAATTTTTTGGTGATTTTTAGATACTTAAAAGTATTTTTAATAAATTAATTCTCATTAATCAATTAAAAATAATCTTTTAAATATTTAAAAATACTTTTTTAATGGTAAAAATAAAAATAAAAATATTTTTGTGTCATAAAAATTAATAAAACTCAGGAGAAAAAGTTTCATAATTTTTAAACCTTTTTTACTATTTTAAATTAATTATGCAAAACAAATGAAAAGAAAATGAAATAAATTGAATTTAAAATGAAGTCAACAGAAGGAATGGCTGGGATGAGCCCTGGATTTAAATGCATTGACCAGCGCGCATCTGGACGGCTGTGGTTCACTCTGAGTCAATTAACTTAATTACGAATTAATTAAAACTAAAAAGGATTTAGGGCTAATCAAACGAATCTGAGCCCTTCACTCACGCGCGAAGTCAACCGGTCAACCCCATCCAACGCCCAAGATTCAAACCTCATTAATGACCTGAGATTAGGGCTAATCACACTCAGGTGACCGGAGAGAAGCTCCGGTCATCTTCTCCGGCACCCCAAAAACCCTAGAACATGATTCAGACCACCCCAAGCAAAATTAAACGCCCAGAAACAATCCTCACACTTCTAGCAACTCAAATCCATGGTCAAACATCATTTATGCATCATAAATCAAACGAATCGAAAGAAATGAAAATCACGGGCAAAATTTCAGAGGGACCATACAAGCTCAATTTTTACTCATTTTTGATTCTGAAACCAACCCCATAACCAGCAAGACATGAATAATCAATTTGTAACTCAAAAATCAAGCTTTGAGAGAAAAGTTTCCATGTTCATACCTGAGCTGGAAAGCTTCAAAACTGAGCTTTCAGAGCCTCCTTTGCGTGCAAATGGACTTCTTTGTCTCCCCTGATGCTAATGGAAGGCTTCAAAGCTCTTGTGGATGGCTGATTTGTGAGGAACTGTTCTGGTGTAGCAGATGGCACAGTCAGGAATGGGGAGGTTTCAGGCCATTCCAATGGTGGATTCCTGCTCCTTTAGGTGTGCCTGACTTGTTGGTGAAGGAAAATGAAGTGTTTGATGGCTGGATGAAGGGATTCGAAGAGTTCTGGTTCTAGGGATGAGAAATGGTGCAGTTCAGTTCAGGCTGGTTTCAGGCTTGAATCTTGCTGCTTCCTACTCAATGACACATGGTGAGTTGATTGGTGAAGATGGCTTTGATGTTTTAAGTTTGTGGAGGCAGATTCGAAGGAATTTGCAAAATGGTGTGTTTTGGTGTATGTGATGCTATGTCTTGTTTCAGCCTTGCCTCTTGTTATATTTTGCTTGCCAAAGGATATTGTATTTTAATCCTATAGGTCAGATGATGTGACCTGGCCTATAGTGATTGGTAAGTTTGCTTTTGCTCAAAGTCCACCTTTTGTGTAAGAGAAGTATGGCTCATGATCTAGGCTAGTACAAGGCATGGTTCTGGTGCAGCATGGTGTGTGTGTGATGTTGGGAAGGTCCAGCAGCCAATGCATCAAGTGGAGAGAAGCATCATGATGGTTTTGCAAGTTGTCACCTTTTTGAACTTCATGAAAAAAAGTCTTGTTACATGAACCATGAACATGTGATTTTGGTTCAATTATGATTTTTGGGACATATGGAATGTTTGTATACTGGTTTGAAGTGAATTAGAAGTTACAATTGGCTTTGGTTCATGATTTTGCAAAATTCTCATTTGAAGCATGCCTTGAAAATCAATGATTTTTGCCAACTTTGTCACACCATAACTTTTGATTCAAAAAGAATTTGATCATGTTCTTGTACTTTTTGAAAAGGGAAAGATGTAATCTACAACTTTCATGACCAAAGTTTTTCCATTTGAAGCATTTTTGGATCAAGAATCAAGGCTTGAAAAATGACCTAAAATGAAGCATTCTTGAAAAGTCAACTATGCCCAAAAAGTCAACATTTGCAAAAACTCCAAATTCTTGATTTTTGTGAACTTCATCCTTCTTCCATGATCAAATAAAGATCATATACACTCAAAATGATGAAGATCACCCATTGGTTGGGTCATTGGGGGCCTCAGATGCCCTGATTTTACACTGACTTGTCTGAAAAGTCAACTCTTGATCAGATGACTTCCCCATGGAATTTCTTCATGAAAATTGATATGCATACTCCCTATACCATATAGAGACCAATGGAAACAAGAATGACCAAAAAATTTGGGGTTATGGCCTCTGAAACCAAAACCCTAATTTTAGGTCAACTGTGCAGTCAAACCTGGCTCTGCTTCCACACAAACCCTAGCTCTTGTGATTCTTTTGAAATATTGACCTTGAGAGGATGTAATATGATAGATGAACACACATGGATCCCTTTGAAGTGATTGGTGGCTTTTGGAGTGGCTCAAGAAGCTCTTGGATTGCTCAGATCACAAACCCTAGGTGCAGATGACTTAGGAACTATGCAGTGAATCAAAAATGGGATATGAGGGGATATGATTGTGTTTATGCATATGAAATGATCACAAGCCATGGTGAAATGGGTGAGGGCAAATTTGGGGTGTTTACAGCTGCCCCTATTCAAACATGAGTTAGCTGTGCAGGATGTAAGCGACGGCTTAACAGGCAAACAAGATAACTTGTGGTTGAATACCAAAGACAGTCCAAAATTTGCACTCACAGAAAGAAGAAGAAAAGGGATATAGATTGTAAAAGAAAATAAAGTATATCGTAAAGCGGGAAACAACGCAATGACGGGGACGGCCGACATGCTGGGGATAAAAGTTAAAGCCAAGACGGGGACGACCGACTAGCTGGGGAAAATCAAATTATGATGGGGACGGCCATCAAGATAAAGCTGCAAAATTTCTGGGAGTTAATGAAACATGACGGGGACGGCCATCAAGTTCATAAAGCAAGGTAACCGACGATGGGGACGGCCATCGGGCTAAAAGAAAAGGAAAAGGGACCACGACGGGGACGGCCATCGGGTTAAAGAATAAATGAAATAAACAGATGATGGGGTACGGTCATCAAAGGTGAAGGACGATCACCTAGCAGGGGACGACTGCTCTGTTGGGTAATAAAGGAATTATGATGGGGACGGCCATCAAAGGTGGAGGACGACCACCTGGCAGGGTACGGCTGCCGAAAATATCAACGATGGGGACGACCATCGGATAGAAAAGGTCAACGATGGGGACGGCCATCGGACGAGCATGATGGAGGACGACCATCAAGAAGTGGAGGACGACCACTCAGCAGGGTACGGCTGCTCTCGAGGTTTCTCATGACATAGGACGAATGCCAGATAACCAAAATCAACAATGGGGACGGCCATTGGATAAAATGATGAAGGACGATCATCAAAAGGCGGAGGACGACCACCTAGCAGGGGACGGCTGCTAAAATCAACGATGGGGACGGCCATCGGATGAGCATGATGGAGGACGACCATCAAGAAGTGGAGGACGACCACTCAGCAGGGTACGGCTGCTCTCAGGATTTATCATGACACGGGACGAGTGTCAGATAAGAAGGAAAAATTGCTTTGTTGGCGATCTACTGGGGAGAAGTAAACACGGACGGGTGTTTATATCCCAGAAACAAAAGGTATAAGTGTTTAGATGTTAGTGTATAGATTAAAGATGCGGACGAGCATTCTTAAGACTATGATATGGACGAGTATCAAGTAGAAACAAACTGACGCGTGTTCAGAGATGATGATACGGACGAGTATCAACTGGTTAACAAGGAACACAGACGAGTGTTGAATCTGATGGTTCTTCTGGGGGAATTGTAGACACGGACGAGCATCTATATTCAAGAAGACACAAGTGTTTGACACGGTGTATGGATTAAAGATGCGGACGAGCATCCTTAAGATTATGATACGGACGAGTATCATGTAGAAACAAACACTAGACGCAATGTTCTGAGATGATGGTACGGACGAGTACCAACTGGTTAACAAAGAACAAAGACTACTGTTGAATCTGTGGGTATATAACTGGTATATACAAGATACGGACGAGTATCTGTATAAGAGCGAGTGGTGTATAGATGAGTGTTTATCTGCTGGGGAGGGAGACATGGACGAGTGTCAAAAGGAGAAGAGTGTAATATAAACAAGTGTCTGATATACAAAGTCTAGACGACTGCGCTGGGGATACGACACGGACGGGTGCCAAGAAAGTGTATATAGGTATATGTGAGTGCAAAAAGGATGTCTTTGGCTTTCTGCTGGTGATTTGACACGGACGGGCGTCAGGAAGTATCTGTAGTACGGGTGATCTTGTTTGTGAAATATATTCAGACAACTTTACTGGGGGAGTGATGACACGGACGGGTGTCAAGAGATGCATATACTGGTGTTTGTGATTTGTGAGGCAACTGCTTTTGTTGGTAACTCTGGTGGGGATTTTTCTTTTGTATGTTGATGAACTGTAATCATTCACAGGTGTTGATTCATAACATGGCTCATGATTATGCTATGCATTTGATTTTTGCCGTAATGCTCCGTGCTAAAACGGAATGCTACGCTTTGTGGGTGAATATGATGCAAATGCTATGATTATGCAAAGACACCGAACCGGGACTCGGATCCCGTTGCTGCGAAGATCTCTGGCCGATCTGCTTGAAATGGACATCCCAGCTGGGGATGAGATCATTGGTAGATCTAATAAGACGATGTTTGCTTGGGGATGCGGGTCACTGATAGACCTATCCTTATAAATGAGAGACCCAGCTGGGGTTTGTAGAAGCTTTCTTCACTCTGTTGTGATCTTCTATGCACTGCTCTTCTGAATAGAGGCTGGAACTCTGTGGGAGATGGTTCCCTGATTTTTGTACTCGGCTGAGGGCGAGACGGCAACTCGGCTGGGGAGAAAGAGGGATCCTTGACTCAGTCGGGGATGTAGGTGCCTTCTAGGATGCTTAGCAACTCTGATGGAGATAAGTAATAGCTGGAAACTCCGCTGGGGGGATGTTATGAGAGGCAAATCAGCTGGGAAGAGAGCACCTCGGGTGCTGAGAATGGGTGTTGACTTGCCAGCTCGCTGGGATGTAACTTGCATGCCCCAGGTTGCGTTCTGGATACCTGCAATCCTGCAAAGATAAGGAAACGCACGAAAGGTCCCGAGGTATCCTTTACTGGATTCCGTCATAGGAGTTAAGCATTCTCAAGAGTAAGTATATTCCCTGCAAGCATGTTTTTATTTTCTTAGAGAGAAACATCCGCATTTATGCAATCAGTTTTTTTTTCTTTTAAGACATCAGACATTTTTTTGCAAGTAAAATGTACAAAACGAGACATGACTGAAAATCTGATTTTATTAATTCATATGCCCTGAATTGGCGAGATACAGTCAAAGGAACATATCCCCTGAAATGAGGAGATTGTTACAAATTGAGAAACAAAATGCTGGCAGTGTTGATGACGCTTTAAGGAGCTTCCTCTTCACTATGACCCGTATGACTTTTGACGTTCTTCTCATCTTGCTTTCTGAAGAAGGCTGATTCTGATTGAAGCTTGACCCTTTTGAAGCTTTCCAAGTTTCAAGTGATACAGACGAATTCAGAATGCAGTTGTTCGCTTATTCCCTTATTTTGCATGGATCGCCCTTTCGGGTTTTCAATCCATCGGGATACCCATTTTTGCCTGAGTTGTCCAATGCGGCTTTTCAACTCAGCGGGTGTACATTTTTTATTTATTTTCCCTTATTTTTGCCCGAGTCTTTTATTCTGTTTTTGACTCGCCGGGATGCCCTATTTTTGCCTGGACTTACATTCTATTTTTATGTCCAGCGGGTCATTTTTATGCGAAGTATTTTTTAACTGCATCTGAATTCACAGGGGACGGGAAATCTTCACCATCCATGGTGCTGAGCATCAGTGCTCCACCAGAGAAAACTTTCTTTACAACAAACGGTCCTTCATAATTTGGAGTCCATTTTCCCCTGTGGTCTGTATGAGGAGGAAGGATTCTCTTCAGCACAAGATCTCCTACTTGGTACTCTCGGTGCCTGACTTTCTGATCGAAGGCCTTCTTCATTCTTTTCTGATACAACTGCCCATGACAGATTGCAGCCAACCTTTTCTCTTCGATCAGACTTAGTTGCTCGTATCGGGCCCGAACCCATTCTGCTTCACTCAGTTTAACATCCATTAGTACCCGTAAGGAGGGTAATTCAACTTCAACAGGTAGGACTGCCTCCATACCATACACAAGTTGATACGGTGTTGCCCCAGTGGATGTTCTGATTGACGTGCGGTACCCATGCAAGGCGAACGGTAGCATTTCATGCCAGTCTTTGTAGGTGACTACCATCTTCTGCACAATCTTCTTAATATTCTTGTTTGCCGCCTCAACAGCGCCATTCATCTTTGGCCTGTAAGGAGAAGAATTGTGATGTTGGATTTTGAAGTCCCGACATAGCTCTGCCATCATTTTGTTGTTTAAGTTGGAACCATTATCAGTAATGATTCGCTCGGGAACTCCATATCGACAGATGATATCTCTCTTCAGAAATCTGGCTACCACTTGTCTTGTGACGTTTGCATATGAGGCTGCTTCAACCCACTTGGTGAAATAGTCAATGGCGACCAAGATGAATCTGTGGCCATTTGAAGCAGTCGGCTCAATCTTGCCAATCATATCAATGCCCCACATAGCAAAGGGCCAGGGTGAAGACATTATGTTGAAAGGACTGGGAGGCACATGCACTTTATCTGCGTAGATCTGGCATTTGTGGCACTTCCTGGCATAGGCACAACAGTCTGCATCCATTGTGATCCAATAATAGCCTGATCTTAACAACTTCTTAGCCATTGCATGTCCTCCAGCATGGGTACCAAAGGAGCCTTCGTGCACTTCATGCATTAATAAATCTGCTTCTGTCTTATCAACACATCTGAGGAGTACCATATCAAAGTTCCTTTTGTATAAAGACCCATCTGTGTTCAGAAAGAAACTACCGGCAAGCCTTCTCAAAGTCTTCTTATCATTGGAAGATGCCCCAGGTGGGTATGTTTGATCCTCCAAGAAGCATTTAATGTCGTGGAACCAAGGCTTATCATCTTTGACAACTTCCGCTGCAAATACATATGCTGGTCTATCAAGTCTTGACACTGAAATCTGAGGTACAAAGTTAGCAGCTTGAACTTTGATCATGGACGAAATGGTAGCCAAGGCATCTGCAAACTGATTCTCGTCCCGAGGGATATACTCAAGCTTGACTGTTGTGAAGAAAGTCAATAACCTCCTTGTATAATCCCTGTAAGGTATCAGATGATCCTGGTGGGTGTACCATTTCCCGTTGGTCTGATTGATTACCAAAGCTGAATCTCCGAATACGGTCAATGTCTTGATCCTGAGGTCAATGGCTTCCTCAAGACCCATAATGCAAGCTTCGTATTCAGCTTCGTTGTTAGTGCAGTTGAAAGTGAGCTTTGCCGAGAAAGGCATGTGAACTCCTTTGGGTGTGATGAGTACTGCACCAACACCACGACCATTCATGTTAACAACCCCATCAAACATCATAGTCCATTCTTCCTCCGGGTCAGGCCCTTCAGTGTGAACAGGCTCCTCATGATCCTTTGATTTAATGAACATGATGTCTTCATCAGGGAAGTCAAACCTCATAGGCTGGTAGTCATCAATGGGTTGCTCAGCAAGATATTCAGATAGTACACTGCCCTTGATGGCTTTCTGAGATGTGTACTGTATGTCGTATTCTGTGAGAATCATTTGCCATCTTGCAACCCGTCCGGTAAGAGCTGGCTTCTCGAAAATGTACTTAACTGGGTCCATTTTTGATATCAACAAAGTAGTGTGGGTCAACATATACTGTCTCAGTCGGCGAGCAGCCCACGCTAAAGCACAGCAAGTTTTCTCGAGCAGTGAATAACGCTGTTCACAGTCGGTAAACTTTTTGCTTAGGTAGTATATTGCATACTCTTTTCGACCAGACTCGTCATGCTGGCCCATCACACACCCCATCGACTCTTCTAATACTGTCAAGTACATTATCAGAGGTCTTCCTTCAACTGGTGGCATAAGGATTGGAGGTTCTTGCAGATATTCCTTGATCTTGTCAAAAGCCTTTTGGCAGTCTTCGTTCCACCTGACCGTCTGTTCTTTTCTCAACAATTTGAACAAGGGTTCACAGGTTGCTGTAAGGTGAGATATGAACCGTGAGATGTAGTTCAATCGACCTAGGAACCCTCGAACTTCTTTCTCTGTTTTCGGTGCAGGCATCTCTTGGATGGCTTTGACTTTATCAGGGTCAACTTCAATCCCTTTCTCGCTTACAATAAAACCCAGCAGCTTACCAGATCGCACCCCGAATGTGCATTTGTTGGGGTTCAACTTCAGTTGGTACTTCCTCAGACGCTTGAATAACTTGAGCAGATTCACCAGGTGATCTTCCTCTGTAAGGGACTAGGCAATCATATCATCCACATAACATTCTATTTCTTTATGGATCATATCGTGGAATAGTGTCACCATAGCCCGTTGATATGTTGCACCAGCATTATTCAGTCCGAATGGCATTACTTTGTAACAGAACGTGCCCCAAGGTGTGATGAATGTTGTCTTCTCCATGTCTTCAGGTGACATCTTAATCTGATTGTATCCTGAAAATCCGTCCATGAAGGAGAATACCGAGAACTGAGCCGTATTATCCACCAATACATCAATGTGAGGTAATGGGAAGTCATCTTTCGGGCTGGCTCTGTTCAGATCCCGGTAGTCAACACACATCCTTACTTTGCCGTCTTTCTTAGGCACAGGTACTATGTTAGCAACCCACGGCGGATAGCTAGTCACAGCAAGGAACCCGGCGTCCCATTGCTTTTGTACCTCCTCCTTGATTTTCATAGCCATGTCTGGGCGAGTACGGCGCAGTTTCTGTTTGACCGGCGGGCATTCTTCTCTCAAAGGCAGCTTGTGCACGACAATATCGGTATCCAACCCTGGCATGTCCTGGTAAGACTAAGCAAACACATCTACATACTCTCGAAGCAGGTCAATCAGCTGTCCTTTTACTGAGTCTTGCAGGCAGGCCCCGATTCTAACTTCTTTCACGTCTTCATCCGTACCAAGATTGATCACTTCAACCTCCTCCTGGTGAGGAGTAATAATCTTTTCCTCTTGTCTTAACAACCTGGCTAGCTCTTCAGGAAGCTCATATTCTTCTTCAACCCCTTCATCAGCTCGATTGATTGGATTGTCAAAGTCATACGAAGTCATAGCCGTGCTGTTGTCGGTGCTGTCTGGAAGGCACTCTCTGCAAGGGTTCAGTTTGTTCATTTTAGTGACTTGATTTTAATCTTTATTTAGAAAAGTGAAAGGAAGTTGTCATTTTGAAAACACCGCCATTTATTTTTTTGTACAAAAAGAAAAATGGAAAAACAGTGAACGAAAAGAAAAGACTCGTTTGCAAAAAGATGTCTGATATTTCATTAATTAATCTTGTTTGCACAAAAAGTACAGATGGCCCGATTACAAAATGAGTCTTGTCATCTTGGGCAAGATGCAAGACTTTGATGCATGCTTATAAAAATACAGGAAATAATAATTACTCTGCAATAGTAACTCTTATAATTTCCTGGGAAGACCAGTTCGAGACACTGCTCCCCGGGATCTTTGGACGAATCCAGCTTTCCAGGTTGCGTTCCTCTTCCAGCTCGTCTTCCAGACAATTGATAGCATCAGGGGTAAGCATCCCCCCACTCACAAAATTGGGCTCTTTCGCAGCCGCTGCTTGATCTTGTTGAGTTGGTTTGTAACCCAACCCAAATCTGTCCTCTTTCTTCTCTACCGATAGCAATTTGCCCCAGCCTTGGGCAGTTCCTTCCTCAACAACCTTCTGGGCTTGTTGGTATGATGTCATTGGAGTACCAGGCACAACAGATGTTTCATTCACATTCAAGGCTTCAAACCCCTGGCTCATTGTTTCATGGATCTCCCCATCCATTTCAATGTATTTATAGGTAGCCAGGTGGCTGACAAAAATGTCCTCCTCTCCGCAGATTGTAACGATTTGACCCTCCCACTCATATTTTAACTTCTGGTGAAGGGTAGAGGTCACGGCGCCAGCAGCGTGAATCCATGGCCTACCCAACAAACAGCTGTAGGCAGGCTGAATGTCCATCACATAGAAGATAGTTTTAAAGGTCTACGGGCCAATCGTTATGGGCAATTCAATCTCTCCCAGAACCGATCTCTTAGAACCATCAAAGGCTCTCACCACCAGGTTGCTGGGTCTCAACGCCAATCCGTCATACTCTAGCTTCACCAAAGCCTTTTTAGGTAGGACATTAAGGGATGACCCCGTGTCTACCAGCACATGGGAAAGGACAACACCTTTGCATTCCATGGTTATGTGCAAGGCTTTATTATGGTTGCGGCCTTCCGTTGTCAAATCAGTATTGGTGAACCCTAGTCCGTGACTAGCATTAACATTTCCAACTACTGCTTCCAGCTGATTGACAGTGATCTCTTCAGGCACGTAAGCTGCGTGCAGGACTTTGAGTAGTGCATTCCGATGGGCTTCGGAGCACATAAGCAGTGATAGGATGGAGATCTTGGAAGGCGTCTGATGAAGCTGATCCACTATTTTATAATCACTCTTTTTGATGATTCGCATGAACTCATCAACCTCTTGATCGAATGGTGTCTTCAGGGCTTCTTTAACAGCTTGATCTTCCTGCACAGGGCTCTTCCCTTTCGCCTTGGCAGCAGCTTCTGCTTCGGCTGTGGGTCTCTGAATTTGTGGAGCGAAAAGACGTCCGCTTCGAGTGAAGCCTCCGCCTCCGCCCACATTGTCTACTTGTAGTGCAGGGGTTGATGATTCAAAAGTGATTCTTTGTCCTTCACAGTACAAGTCAGAGCCGTAATGCCAGGGGATGGCATTACTGCTTTCATAAGGTACCGGTCCAGGCACCGTGATGGTGACTGGACTGATTGCAGCTGTTGAAGGAATTGTGATAGTCTGCGGATCATAATAAATTGTCACTGGTGCCCTGATGGGAGCAGCACTGTCTGAGTTGTAGGCGGAGTTGCTTTCAGGATCGTAGAATATGGTGACAGTTGAGACATCTTCATGATTTGTTGCTGGTGTTGTAGGAGACATTGTCGGGAGTGTGGATGTTGTTGTTGTAGGAGCTTCATAATGGAGTGGTGCTGGAGTTGTAGAAGGAACGTTCATTGATATCTGATCAGTTGAAATGACAGATGAAGTACTCGCTGATGAAACCGAAGAATTGTCAGGAACAATAGTTGTTGCAGTTGTAGGAGGTTCTGAAACCGTTGCTGATGAGATTGCTGGATTTGTTGGAAATGATGTGGTGATCTGAAGCTGGCCACTCTGAATTAGGCCATCTATGCCATTCCTCAAATTGTCGCACCCATTTACCGAGATATTGCAGTAAGCACAACCCAACTCACACCCCGGGAACATTTGACATTCCAGGAGTTGAGCCTTGATTTCTACCAACGGTGTCCGGATCTGACCCACACTGGTTATTAAATAAGACGGTTTGTCTTCTTCAATAGCGTTAATTCTAGGACCACCGTGGTTCGGCATCGGGTTCTTATTGACATTGGGTGGTGGTGCGAAATTCAGAGCTTTCGAGTCTACCAGGTCTTGTACCTTCATATGCAGGGCTCTGCACTTTTCTGTATTGCGGCCAGGTGCGTTTGAATGAAAAGCACACCTAGCATTGGAGTCATAGTTCCTGGGTAGACTGTTGGGATCTGGAGGTGCCAACGTCCTTAGCTCAACTAGGTTGAGTTTCAGGAGTTGTGGCAGCAGGGTAGCATATGGCATAGGGATCGGATCGATCACCCTATTAGCTTGAGATGGCCTCTGTTGGAATGGCCTTTGTTGACTATTGTTGTTGGTGTTGCTGTTGTTGTAATTCCTTGGAGGATACTGATTTTGCTGGTGGTACTGAGGTTGTTGTTGATAGCTTTGTTGAGGAGGTTGATAGACTGGCTGAGGATGAGCTGGAGCAGGAATGGTGACTGCTGCTATTGACCTTTGAACATATTGGGGCCTGCCCCTGTTTGAATGGATGGCATTGGTCTCGCCAGTTCTTCTCGGGCCTGCAAAAGGCTTTCTTGTACTACTGGACGAGCTTGCACCGTTGTCTGAGATCTTTCCCATTTTTAACAAGCTTTCAATTCTCTCCCCGGCTATGACAACATCTGCAAAGCTAGTGGAAGAGAAAGCTGCCAACCTGTCAATATATGTTCCCTGAAGGGTGTTCATGAACATATCTGCCATTTCCCGTTCAGACATAGGTGGTTGAACAGCAGCAGCCAGTTGCCTCCATCTCTGTGCATATTCTCGGAAACTTTCCCTTGACGACTGTGACATTCCCATTAGGAGGGTCCTGTTGGGTGCCATGTCTAAGTTATACTGATATTGTCTGATGAAGGCCTCTGCCAGGTCCTTCCAGCATCTAATAGTTGCCCTTGTCAAGTGAGAGTACCATTCTCTTGACGCTCCGGTTAAGCTGTCTTCGAAATAGAACATCCAGAGCTTCTCATCCATTGTATAGGCCTTCAGCCTTCCCAGAAATGACTGTAAATGAGTCCGGGGGCATGAAGTCCCGTTGTATTTTTCAAAGCAAGGAGACTTGAACTTATGGGGGATCCTGACCCCGTCTACCAAGCCCATGTCCATGACATCGAAGCCCAAAGAGTTTTGAGATTCTAAGGACCTCAACTTCTCAGCTATCTCATCCAATCTTCTATCATAAGCTTCTTCCCCAGCACCCATTACTGTGAATTGGTCCTCCTGGGGATCCTCTTGAAGTACCCTAGCTGCGGTGGCAGTCCCTTGAACATTTGCAGGAATATTGACCTCAGGATGGAGGTGTGGTCCAAATACCGGAGGGTTGACGTGAGGTTGGACTCTTTCATTGTTACTGGTACCGGTAGTCCCTATATGTGGATCTTCTTGGTTCTGCCTTTCCACCATGGCCCTCAATCTTTCCTGGCTCTGAGCCATGTTGTTCATCACTTCCATGAACTGCGTCATTTGATTCCTCATTTCTAGCCTTTCGTTTGCCATTTGATTTCTGACCTCAGTAAGGTCTTGCTGCATCTGATCCATTTGAATGCCCGGAAGGTTGTTTCGGGTTGGATAACGGTGCGGACGGTTGAGGGGAAATACCCGGCGCCTAGCAATAGTTCCTGAGGCATCACAACAGAGGTTAGCAACAACAAAACAAAAACCTACAAAACAAACAAAGGGTTAGCATGCAATGCAGTTATGCTTATTTGTTCTCAAGGTATCCGGTTTGGCCTTCAGTTTTGACCCTTCCAGACCCTTGAAGATGCTGTTGTTGTTGCTTGAAGAAAACTCGGATGAAGCAAACTAACACCAATATATTACAGAAGGTGAAATAATACAACTTGTTCATTTTACAACACAAGCCCTCTAAAGGGTCAAAATACAGTACAGAAAATAAAAGTACATGGAAAGAAAGCAACAACAAACAAATGGTCAAACACCAAGACCAAACTCATCCTCACGAACTTCCTTGAGAAGTGCTTCGGTCATAGGATCAGCCGGACGCTCCGTGAGATTCCTGATGAGGAGATTCCGGGTTGTAACAGCTGCTGCTAGCTTCTTGTACTGACTTTGGTCTTTGGACCTCTTCACCCCTGCTTTGATCTTCAGCTCTGATATCTCCCTCTGGGCTGCTGCCAGGGCTTCTTGTTGTTCTTTTGCACTAGCTTCCAGTTGCTCCATCTTGTCTTGAACTCTCTTGTCTTCCAGAGTACGAGCCTCGGTGATCCTGACCCACCGAGCCTGACTCTCCTTCAGATACAAGTCTGTCCTTGCTCTCTGGAACTGGGCTTCTTTGCAAGCCTTTTTCAGAATTTGTTCTCCAGCTTTAGACTTTTTGATATAATCCCCAGACTTCTCAATCTTAGTCAGGTGCTCCACTCTCAACTCCTCCAATCTCTCAATCTCCCTCATACCTTCACTCCTCTCCCGGAGGGTCTTCTGCAAAGCCTGGGTTAGCTTCTCATTTCTTTCCTTCAAGCTCTCATACTCTTCCAAACTGATAGTGGCAGGGGGTGGTGCTGAAGATGACTCAGGCATGTCTTCTATGGTAAAGGGCATCCCAGAGAATTGGGCCCTGGCACGGGACCACTCATAATATTGTGCTGATGCCACATTATTGCACTTCCCTAGAATGGTCACTCCCTTGGTTTGAACATTATCCCAGGCCCAAGCAGCCTGCCTAACAACAGCCAGACTAATCTTGTTTTCACAATAAAGAGTCTCAACCAAGTCCTGTGCCTTAGGAGTATGGACCAGTGCATAGCCCAGTTGCCTTCTGAACAGCAGAGGGTTGTAATTAATACTACCCTTAACTCCTACCAAAGGCACATTAGGAAAATGCCCACAGCTGGTGATGATATCCCTGCCCTTGGTGCTCTGAGTGCACCATCTGATGTCAGCTGAAGTTAGAACAGTGAGTCTCTTAGCCCAGTTGCTTTGCTGACGAGGGTTTAAAAATGCATCTGTCCTGGGTAGATGCCTGAGAAGCCAAGTGTGGAACAATGGAGCACAACACCTCACTAATCTCCCCCTCTGCTTTTCATTTCTCTGATGCACTGAATAGTAAAGATCCCCCAATAAAGTTGGCACTGGGTTCTTCAAGATGAATAGATGGATTGCATTCTTGCTGATGAATCGAGGCTCATCTGCAAACAATACAATTCCATATATGCTCAAGGCCAGTAAAGCACAAACAGCTTTCCACTCTCCTAGAGAAGCTTTCAGGGTAGCTTGAGAGATTAAGAAATCCAGATGAAAGCCAGGGATTCCAGCTTTAGAAGTCATATGCTGCTCAATCAGGACAGGTTCCAGATGCAGAGCCTTTGCTACTTCTCCATTGCTAGGAAAGACCATCTCCGAGTTGAAAGGGATTCCACCCTTGATAGGCAAACCAACCAATGATGAGTATTCTTCTAATAGAGGACCCAACTGAAAGTCTTGGAAAGTGAAACATCTCAGTGGGGGATCATAGAACTGAATGCAGGTGTGGATCAGGCTTCTCTGTGATGGGTCCAGATCCATAACCATATCAAGTATATCTCCATAAATTTCCCTGAACAATGGTATGTGATCTGGAGTGATCAGGGTTTGAATCCTCCTGATGTCTGATAGATCTTGCTGAAAAAAGTGATAGGTGATGTTGCTCTTTTTAGGAGCCATGATGCTGAGACTGAGTAGAGACAGGTGCTGATGATAATACTGAAGAAGTGGGCCACTGACTGGCTGGTGCAGGTGGCAACTGAAGCAGATAGCTGATGAAGACAAGTCAATACTGAAGATGGGGTCAAAACCAAAACCAGATGAAAATGGATACCCTGAAACACAAATAAGCAAATGTCAATATGATGCAATGATTATGTATGCAAATGATATGCAAGGGTCTGTGACTGAGCTGGATCTGATCAAAATGCCCTGATATAGGTCCAAGTGTGTTCAAGAATTCCAGTTGGAGGTCTATAAATCCAGTAACCAAGGTGGGGGACTCAAATAAAGAGCCACATATCCAGGGTTTTAGAATCACAAGAACTGTCCCAAATTGAAGTATTCTTAAACAAATAAAGTAACAAGGTATTCTGAGGTCAAGGTACCTGCAAACCTGTAAACAGCCCAACCCCCTCACAGGTGGTGTTCTAAAACAAGGATCCTCAGATTTGGATCAGTTATGAGAAGTGTAAACACTTCTAACCCGGAGGTACAGTGTTTACAATAACCATAAAAGTTCCTCCTCTAATTCACCTCAGTTTCTGAAGGTCAATACTAAAAGGTCATCCAGACTTAGCAGGCTTCCCAGATAGCCCTAGCATTGTAGGAAATCTGCAACATAGAGTTCTCAAGAAGAAACCCATATCTGAACCGTGTTTCATATTCCCGCACCAAACCGAAATGGAATGGGAAAGAACATGATTCACTCTAGCCTAGGTGTCACTCAGGTCCCAGGTATAGGACCTTAACTCTCAGTAGAACCCCACCCACCAAAGTAAAACCAGATCCAGCCAGACAGCAAGACAGTATGATATATGAAAAGCAATAAAGAAAGCGGTAAAACAAACTGTACATAAAGTAAAAGTAAACACAAATATACAAACACAAATAAGCACATAACACCCCAGTAAACACAAATCAATCAAGCGCTAGGAGGAACCCACAAAAAGAACCAGAAGCCCTGGTTGCAATATAAGGGTCCCCAGCAGAGTCGCCAAGCTGTCGCTCCCGATAAATGGGACTAAGTCCAGATAAAGGTACAGACGCGAACGGTCGGCGAAAGGGACAATGAGAACACACAGCCGTGAACTCACTGGAGATGAATAGAGTCGCCAGCTAGGCATTTTTATCCCGGAGGAAAGGCAATGCTGCATAGACCTAGAAAGACATGGATAAGACGGTTGCGAACCAGAGAGATTGAGAAAGGGGGTTGGTTACAACCTGGGAAGGTATTAGCACCCAGATTGTCCGTCGTACTCGACGGGATCCACGCTTAAAAGATTTGTGCTTTAAAGGGGTAGTGTCAGTGCAATCTGTGTATAAAAGAGCTGGAAAAGAATGTACAGGTGTCAGTGTAAAAGAAGTGTAAAGTGTATATATACAGTGTCAGTGTGAGAACAAGAATGAAATGCTCAAGATCATGAGGCTTAAAGAATGATGCTGGAAGGAGGGGGAATATACAGAGACTTTTGTTCGATAACTGTTAAGTTATGCCTACGTATCCTCTCGTGCAATGAGGAAGTCAGAACACCGTAGTTCGACCCAAAGAGACTGAAAGGTGAATTGACTTGTGAACTGCTTACTTGTCTATGCTCAAGTGTATGACCTGTCTGGCTCAGGTGAAAACTGTCTTGCATTAGACGAAAGAAGCAAGTTCTCGATTATGAGTGAATGAGATGAGAAAAGAATCCCGAAGGAGACGATTATTGTTTGTTTTTGTATTTTCAGTCTTTTATTGTTTTTGGATTTTGTCATAAGTAAATGAGCTTAAGTCTAAACCAATGGATTTAGTAAACTCATCACATCTTCCCTCTGATTAGGGGTAATGAGAATACCTTAAGTGTGAAGTCAGATTCTCACACTTAATCACCTTTGATATAGAATTAAGATCATTAACCCACTTGTGATTATTTAGATGTTTTTGGTGTTTTTGTTTAGTGTTGAGTAATGAGATTAAGCCATAATCAGGGATTAAACAGACTCATTACACCATCCTAATAGAAGGATAATAGATGAGAATGTTTAAGCTGAGGAAAGCTCCTCAACTTAATCCATGGTTAGGGATTAAAATCATGACAAAACAAACCTTTATTAAATGGATTTTATTAATGATATGATGATGAAGTGATTTTTAGGGTTTGTAAGACAACTTGAGGGGGACTTGTCCATTAACACTAGGGTTAGTCCTTCTAACCAATTAAGGAAGAATTAGAACCCTAATGCAAGGCCCAAGTTACAAGCTTGATGTCTTGATAGTTATTAAGTGAATTGATTAAGAGATTTAAACACATTAAGGGTTTAACACTTAGGATTAAAGTTATACACTCCATCCTAAGAGAAGGATGCAGGCATAAGCTTGATCACAAAGCCTTAAAGCCTTTAGGGTTTAGTCCCTGATTATGAGATGAGAGGAGAAGACTCAAAAGAGACACAAAGGTAAAACTAAGAGGGGAGACTAATCAAAACCCTAATCATTGTCATGCTTGGTTGTTCCTAAGGTTTGTGAGGTTTTCAAGAGAAGTCTTCAATGGAACCACCAGGAAGCAGATGAACAGGATCAAGAGAAGCAAAGTGACTTGCTTCATTCAAGAAGTCAAGTCACTTGAAGAAAGAAAATGAGAAGAAGAAGAATGAGCAAGCTCAATCTCAAACACAAACAAAAATGCAGCAATGGATGCAAGAGAGATGAAAAGAAAAGTTATGAGAAGTGAAGGCAAATTCACTTCTCAAGTCACTTACCACCTGAAAGGTTAGAAAAGAAATGCAATGCAATGCCAAATGGGATGAGATGACATGATGAAAAACAAAACCAGAAGCATGTACATGATGATAATGATGTTATGAGATGCTACAAGCATGAGGCAAGGCATGGATATGCTCATACAAGATCATGGATACAAATGATGCAAGTTAAGGAACATGAACAAACATGGAAAGTTATGAAGCATGCATGGCAAACAAGATGGCAAATATGGGATGCAATGATCAAACATGCTTTCTACATGTCTTATGATGTCAAATGAATCAAATGGAGGCATGGAAAAGCATGGCAAGTCATGTTATGCAAGAGAATGCAAGAAAGATGCAAATGGAAGCCCAAATTAGGGTTTATGAAACAAACATCAAACAAAACTCAAAATCAGAAGCAAACCCTAAGATAAAAAAGGGAAAATGCCACCCAAAGAAACCCTAAACCTATACTAAACCAAAGTCCAAAGGGGAGGTCTCAACTCTTAACCAATCTCAAGTTATGAATTTTCTAAGTTATTAGGGGTTTTAGGGTTCTTAAACAAAAGAAATGCCAAACAAATTGAAAATGAGGAATCAAATCATGGCAATTTTATCCTAGAAACTACATGCTAAACTCAAAACAATGCAAAAAGAAACAATGTCCAACTCTTCATGAATAGGCAGAAATGAATTTTTGAACTTTGGATCTAATTAATGCACAAAAATGATTTTAATTCAATGAAAAATTCTCAAAATGCATCAAGATCAAAAAAGAAATTTGGTTTGAAGGTTGGACAATGTTTCTAAATGTCTTAGAACATTTCATGAATTTTTTGGTGATTTTTAGATACTTAAAAGTATTTTTAATAAATTAATTCTCATTAATCAATTAAAAATAATCTTTTAAATATTTAAAAATACTTTTTTAATGGTAAAAATAAAAATAAAAATTTTTTTGTGTCATAAAAATTAATAAAACTCAGGAGAAAAAGTTTCATAATTTTTAAACCTTTTTTACTATTTTAAATTAATTATGCAAAACAAATGAAAAGAAAATGAAATAAATTGAATTTAAAATGAAGTCAACAGAAGGAATGGTTGGGATGAGCCCTGGATTTAAATGCATTGACCAGCGCGCATCTGGACGGCTGTGGTTCACTCTGAGTCAATTAACTTAATTACGAATTAATTAAAACTAAAAAGGATTTAGGGCTAATCAAACGAATCTGAGCCCTTCACTCACGCGCGAAGTCAACCGGTCAACCCCATCCAACGCCCAAGATTCAAACCTCATTAATGACCTGAGATTAGGGCTAATCACACTCAGGTGACCGGAGAGAAGCTCCGGTCATCTTCTCCGGCACCCCAAAAACCCTAGAACATGATTCAGACCACCCCAAGCAAAATTAAACGCCCAGAAACAATCCTCGCACTTCTAGCAACTCAAATCCATGGTCAAACATCATTTATGCATCATAAATCAAACGAATCGAAAGAAATGAAAATCACGGGCAAAATTTCAGAGGGACCATACAAGCTCAATTTTTACTCATTTTTGATTCTGAAACCAACCCCATAACCAGCAAGACATGAATAATCAATTTGTAACTCAAAAATCAAGCTTTGAGAGAAAAGTTTCCATGTTCATACCTGAGCTGGAAAGCTTCAAAACTGAGCTTTCAGAGCCTCCTTTGCGTGCAAATGGACTTCTTTGTCTCCCCTGATGCTAATGGAAGGCTTCAAAGCTCTTGTGGATGGCTGATTTGTGAGGAACTGTTCTGGTGTAGCAGATGGCACAATCAGGAATGGGGAGGTTTCAGGCCATTCCAATGGTGGATTCCTGCTCCTTTAGGTGTGCCTGACTTGTTGGTGAAGGAAAATGAAGTGTTTGATGGCTGGATGAAGGGATTCGAAGAGTTCTGGTTCTAGGGATTAGAAATGGTGCAGTTCAGTTCAGGCTGGTTTCAGGCTTGAATCTTGCTGCTTCCTACTCAATGACACATGGTGAGTTGATTGGTGAAGATGGCTTTGATGTTTTAAGTTGTGGAAGCAGATTCGAAGGAATTTGCAAAATGGTGTGTTTTGGTGTATGTGATGCTATGTCTTGTTTCAGCCTTGCCTCTTGTTATATTTTGCTTGCCAAAGGATATTGTATTTTAATCCTATAGGTCATATGATGTGACCTGGCCTATAGTGATTGGTAAGTTTGCTTTTGCTCAAAGTCCACCTTTTGTGTAAGAGAAGTATGGCTCATGATCTAGGCTAGTACAAGGCATGGTTCTGGTGCAGCATGGTGTGTGTGTGATGTTGGGAAGGTCCAGCAGCCAATGCATCAAGTGGAGAGAAGCATCATGATGGTTTTGCAAGTTGTCACCTTTTTGAACTTCATGAAAAAAAGTCTTGTTACATGAACCATGAACATGTGATTTTGGTTCAATTCTGATTTTTGGGACATATGGAATGTTTGTATACTGGTTTGAAGTGAATTAGAAGTTACAATTGGCTTTGGTTCATGATTTTGCAAAATTCTCATTTGAAGCATGCCTTGAAAATCAATGATTTTTGCCAACTTTGTCACACCATAACTTTTGATTCAAAAAGAATTTGATAATGTTCTTGTACTTTTTGAAAAGGGAAAGATGTAATCTACAACTTTCATGACCAAAGTTTTTCCATTTGAAGCATTTTTGGATCAAGAATCAAGGCTTGAAAAATGACCTAAAATGAAGCATTCTTGAAAAGTCAACTATGCCCAAAAAGTCAACATTTGCAAAAACTCCAAATTCTTGATTTTTGTGAACTTCATCCTTCTTCCATGATCAAATAAAGATCATATACACTCAAAATGATGAAGATCACCCATTGGTTGGGTCATTGGGGGCCTCAGATGCCCTGATTTTACACTGACTTGTCTGAAAAGTCAACTCTTGATCAGATGACTTCCCCATGGAATTTCTTCATGAAAATTGATATGCATACTCCCCATACCATATAGAGACCAATGGAAACAAGAATGACAAAAAAATTTGGGGTTATGGCCTCTGAAACCAAAACCCTAATTTTAGGTCAACTGTGCAGTCAAACCTGACTCTGCTTCCACACAAACCCTAGCTCTTGTGATTCTTTTGAAATATTGACCTTGAGAGGATGTAATATGATAGATGAACACACATGGATCCCTTTGAAGTGATTGGTGGCTTTTGGAGTGGCTCAAGAAGCTCTTGGATTGCTCAGATCACAAACCCTAGGTGCAGATGACTTAGGAACTATGCAGTGAATCAAAAATGGGATATGAGGGGATATGATTGTGTTTATGCATATGAAATGATCACAAGCCATGGTGAAATGGGTGAGGGCAAATTTGGGGTGTTTACAATGGGAAGTGAATATTTTCATAAGGTGCAAAAATGCAAGATCACATGAAAAGCATGATGCATTCATCCAATGGCCAGGATTGTTTCATTTTTGGATTAGTGAATCACAAGGGATCAGCATGTGCAAAGGATGGGAGGATAGCACGAGCAAATCACCTCATCGCACTCTTCATGCCAATTTTGCAAATTCTTTCTCCCACTCATTCCTCACGTGCATTTCCTCTCATTTCTCTATCAGTGATCATTAACATCATATATAAGCAGCTAGGGTTTCCATTTGCTCAGATTTGATTACATTTTCATCACTCTCAAGTTTTTGCATCTCTTGCATTTCTCTTCGAATCCTCTGTTTCTCTCACTCATTCACCAAACAAACTTCATATTCTTCATCCTTGAACTCTAAGGATCATCAATTCACCATCAATTCAAGCTGAAACTCAAGATTTCACAAGGTGCAGTTCAGTTCGCATTTCAAAATCTAGAGCAATTCAAGCTCTCTCTTGCATTTATTTTGCAAGGAGAGGTTAAAGGAGGTAGATCTGCAGCATTTGAAAGCTTATCTTGACCTAATTCGTGCTCTGCAAGTTCAAGTAACTCACTGAATTCATGGATCTAGAAATGGTTTTAGTTGTATGCATTGTGATCTGTTTGTTATGCTGATGATTCTGTGATGATTAGATTTGAAAATGGATGAATATTGAGGTTATATTGTTGATCTGAAATTTGATGCTCAAAACTGTTTGTCTTCGATCTGATCTGATCTTTGATCTATTGTGATTTCTAATGTCATATTTGGATTCAACATGGTTCAATTAGTTGATCTGGAGTTTTTGATTGATTTTGGTGATGATTTGTTCTTGCTGTTGAAATTTCCGGTGATCGGAGCTGGGGCTCCGTCACCGGATGCTGGAAATTGAAAGATGAAGAAGATGATGTATGAGCCGTTGGATGTTTGATCTGGATGGTTGTGAGCGTGACAACGCATTAAAACTCCACCCTCTCTTGCACGTGTTTTGTGTTTTATAATTTGAATTTGATTAATCTTTGTGTGACGCACCTCACTATAATTACCATGCACTCACACGTTGGTTGTTGATTTGTTGACTTGTTTTAATGATTGACTTGATCTGAAGCATTCACTGGATCCATTGGCTCTTGTTTTTCCTTGGATTTTTAAATTTCCACCATAATATTGTGTCTTGCGCTGAGAATCCAATGGGCCTCCCTTGCTATTCCCACCCCCCTGTGTTGTAAGCCCAAACAAATTGAACTGGAGTGGTTGCTATTCTCACACCTGACCTTATTTCGTCCTTTTATTATTTCATTTTATTTTCAGTTTGGTTTTTAATTTTTAAAAATAGAAATAAGTTCATAAAAATTCCAAAAAATTTCATGAATGATATTTTGAGTTTTCTTTAATTTTTGACATTTTCATTTTTCATTTATTTTCATATTCCACGCTAGAATTAATTGTTTCTTTTATTAATTGCTTTTATTTCACTTTTAAAGCATGATGTCTTGTACAATTTCTATCTTGACCATTAATTTGAATTTTGAACTGATCCTTTTTGCTCTGGATTCACATTGAAATGTAGTTTGTTGGTGATTTTTCCTCTGATTTTTAGAAGTTTTCTTAATTATTTTTGGTCCTTAACTTGTGCATGAAAGTTCATAACCCTAATCCATGTTTGAGCCCATACTTGACTTTTTTAGATTCTGATTTTGATTCCCTCCTTTTGGCATGATAATATTGTATGTTTGAAGAGTCTTTGTGCAAGTTTGTGGAATTTTTGGATGTATGCTTGATTTGATTTGAATTTTGTTATTTTCTTATCTTCTTTTGCATCTTTTTTTGGTCATATGTTTAACCCTTAGGTTAGGAGGGCACTTGTGCCAACTTCCTTAGGTTTTTTAGAGCCCTTTTAGGATGTAGATACCTCTCTGGTCTTGAGTTGATGTTGGTACTTTGAGAATTTTTATGGTTGTTTACTTTTGAAGTTCATTCACTTATGTACATGATCACCTCACTTCTTATGCTTCTTTGCTTCTCATGATGTTAATGCTTGAGTTGGTATGCATCTACTCTTCATCTCTTGTGTTGCTTAGGCACATTCTTGACATGTTAGGGTTCTGGTCTTGAACTTTGTGGTGATTGTTTGCTTAGTTTGCTTTGTGTTATCTCATGTTTGTCTTACTTTGTCATGATAATCCATAAGGCTTCATGTTGAGTTGTATAGTCCTTTTCTCACTCTTATGTTGTGTATTTGCATTTGACATTTGTGATTGAGATCCCACTTCTGGTTGTGTGGCTTTGGTTTGATCTTATGCCCATTTGGTGTTTCATTTGTTATCATTTGCTTTTGTCATGATGTTTACTTATGTTACTAACCATTTCAGGGGCTTTGGTAAGTGAGAGGTGTGGATGTGATTCCCACATCTCCAAGTCTTATCTCTTCTCTTTTCCTTATGCCTTCCTTCCTCCTTCTTCTCTTCTTCATCCTTCCCTTTCTTTTCTTATCTCTTCTTTCTCTTAGGATAGTTGAAGCCTCACTAACCTAGGCTTTCCTTTGCATGATAACATTAGGATTTGTTAGTCCCCCATTATACTCTTACCTTTAAGATCTTTTGTTTCTCTTCTCTTCTCATCTCAAAACAAAAACCCTAAAAAACACTTAATAAAGATTGAAGTGGTCTCCTGTGCAATAACCTTATTCCATGAAATACTTGTAGTTTTCCTATCTTGGGATAGTACAAGCTTGTTCCTCATGATGCACAAGTCTGATCATGAGATCATCTTCATCAAGAAAATCATAAAAAACACTTCTTCATTTTAATTACAAAAAAAAACTTAATAAATTCAATGAGTTAGTGAGCTTAGGCCCTAATCTCTGGAATCATGTTTTGGGGATCTTCTCCTTACTTGAGTGTGCTTGTTCTATTATTCCATCTTGGAATATAGTGACAAGTACACATTCCATGGAAAAGAGCTTGGGTTCACTTTCTTGTGCCACACTCATAAAAGCTTCTAAAAAACACAAACAAACAATAAGCGTTTTTCCTTCGAGAATTCTTTTCTCACCTCCTTCGCTCCGTCCGCGAACTTGCTCCTACTTGTCACTTTGCAAGACGGTAACACACTCGTCGTCCGAGTCTGCAACACCTGAGCATTGGCATAGGGAGTTCAAGCCTTAAGACACAAGCAATCTTTTCCCTACATTTTTCCTTCTAATTTCTTTTTCAGTTCCCTTGTTGTTTCTTTTATCCAGTTCAGTTCATTTTCTTTGCAGCAAATTTCATTCCTTCACCCTTTAAATTAGATTTCTTTGCAAGCGTGGATCCCGTCGGGTACGACAGAGGATCTGGGGTGCTAATACCTTCCCAGGCCGTAATCGACTCCCGAACCCAGTCTCTTTGGTTCGCAGGACCCGTGTCTTTCCTTTTCTTTTCTTCTGGTTTGTGCAGCATTACCATTCCCGTTCCTTCGGGATAAAAATGCCTGGCTGGCGACTCTACCTCTTCTGCGCCACTTTCGCGTTTGTACCAGGATGGAAATCCAGGGAGCGACACATACCAGGAACCTGAGTGACACATAGGATAGAGTGGCTTCATATTCTTTTCCATTCCATTTCGGTCTGGTGCGGGAATATGAAACGCGGTTCAGACATGGGTTTCTTCTTGAAAACTCTGTGCTACGGATTTCCTGTAGTACTAGGGCTATCTGGGAAGCCTGCTAAGTTTGGATGACCTTTTTATGACCTTCAGCATCTGAGGTGAATTAGAGGAGGATCTTTTATGGTTATTGTGAACATTGTACCTCCGGGTTAGAAGTTTTTACACTTCTCATAACTGATCCAAGTCTGAGGATCCTTGTTCTAGAACAATACATGTGAGGGGGTTGGGATGTTTACAGGTTTGCAGGAACCCTTGGCCTCATCATACCTTGTTACTAGTATTGTTAAGGTTGTATCATTTTGGACTGTTCTTGTGAAACCCTGGACTTGTGACTCTTTATTTGAGTCCCCCACCTGGTTATTGGTTTTCTAAGCCTTCATCCGGACTTATGAACACACATGGACCTTATCAAGGCAGATAACAGATCCAACACTTGATCACAAACCCTTAGCATATCATTCTGCATACATCATTTTGCATCATTTAACATTTGTCTATTTTTTTTACAGGGTATCCACATCTTATCTTTGGTTTGGTTTTGACCTGTTTTGCTGCTCAGATTTCCTTCAGCTATCTTCACCAGCATCTTCACAAGAGATTATTTCTAGTTCTCTTCATCAGTTGTCTTCATCAGAGACTCTTCTTCAGTACCTTCTCCAGTTATCCTCATTAGTTTTCAACAGTTACCTTCACCAGTGCTTCTCCTCAGTCTTCTTCACCAGCATCCATTGTCAGCATGGACACTTCCAGGAAGAGAAACATCACATACCATTTCTTTGAGCCCACTCTGACAGGAATCAGACAGATCCAGTCTCTCATCACTCCTGATCATGTCCCTTTATTCAGGGAACATTATGGAGGCATTATGGACATGATCATGGACCTGGATGCATCCCAGAGGAGCATGATCCACACATGTCTCCAGTTCTATGACCCTCCTCTCAGATGTTTCACTTTCCCAGATTTTCAGTTGGGGCCGTTGATGGAAGAGTTCTCCATGTTGTTAGGTGTCCCTATCAGGAGAGGGATTCCTTTCAACCCTGAGATGGTTGCTCCCAAGAATGAAGATATAGCTAAGGCTTTGCACTTGGAGCCCACCCTTATTGACCAGAGCATGACCACCAAGGCTGGGATTCCAGGCCTTTCACTTAGATTTCTTGGTTACTCAAGCCACACTGCATGCTACAGCAGGGAAGTGGGAAACTGTTTGTGCTCTCCTAGCCCTCAGCATATATGGAGTTATCTTGTTTGTAGACGAGCCCAAGTTTGTAAGAAAGAGTGCTATTCACCTGTTCTTGTTGAGGAATCCAATCCCTACCCTGCTTGGAGACTTTTACTACTCAGTGCATCAAAGGAATGAGAAACAGAGGGGAAGATTGGTCAGATGCTGTGCACCCCTCTTCTACTGTTAGTTGTTAAGGCACTTGCCGAAGTCGGACACTTTCTTGAATCCTCATCAGCCTAGAACTGGGCTAAGAGATTGATTTCCCTTACATCAGAAGCCATCATATGGTGCACTCAGAGCACTAAGGGCAAAGATATCATTACTAGCTGTGGGCAGTATCCCAATGTACCCTTGATTGGAGTAAAAGGTTGCATCAACTACAACCCTTTGCTTTTCAAAAGGTAATTAGGGTATGCCTTGGTACATCCTCCAAGAGAGCAAGACTTGACAGAGACCCTCTATTGTGACATCCAACACAACCTTGCCATTGTCAGACAGGCAGCCTGGGCTTGGGACAATATTCAGACTAAGGGGACAACTATTCTTGGCAAGTGCAACAACATAGCCTCAGCTCAGTACCTTGACTGGTCTCGTGTCAGGGGACAGATCACCCGGATGCCATTCACCTTAGAGAATATACCTAGACCACCAGCAGTGGAGCTTGCAACTACTGTCAGTTTAGAGGAGTTTGAGAAATTGAAGGCTCTCTGAAGCTTTGAAGAAGACCCTCTGGGAGAGGAATGACAACCGTCTGGATAATGAAAGGTTAGAGAAGCTCCGAATTGAGCACTTGACCAAGATTGAGAAGATGGATGACTACATCAGAAAGGCTAGAGCAGGAGAGTTAGTGTTGAAGAATGCTTGCAAGGAAGCTAAGACTCAGAAGGCCAAAGCTGAGCATTACATAGAGGAGAGTTAGGCTAGGTGGATCAGGATCACTGAGGCTCGTGCACAGGAAGATCAGAGAACCCAAGCTAAGATAGAGCAGCTGGAGGCTAGTGAGAAGAAGAATCAGACAGCTTTGTTAGCAGCACATAAGGAGATCTCTGAGTTGAATCTCCGGGCGGGGTTGAAGAGATCAAAGGATCAGGATAAGCACAAGAAGTTGACCAGTGCCATTGCCACTAGGAATCTTCTCATCAGGACCATCACAGAGCACCCAGTTGGCCTAGTGATTGAGGCTCTCCTGAAAGAAGTTAGAGAGGATGACTTTGGATTATATGTTCGATTTCCTTGTATTTGTACCTCCTTTTGTTTGTACTTTTGATTTTGTTGTTGTATCTTAACCCACCATGGGAACTTTATTGTAATCAAACTATGTATCTTCACATTTTTGTAATATATGGTTTGTATTATTCCATGGGTTTAATCTCTCTGCAACATCATCATTCCTCGAGGTCTGGAAAGGTCAAAACCAAAGAACCAAACTGGATACCCTCGAAAGACAAATATACATCCTGCATTGCATACTAACATTTTCTCTTTGTTTTGTAGGTTTTTGTTTTGTTGTTGTTTCTCACTTTGTTGTGGTTTCAGGAAACATTGCTCGTAGAAGAGTGTTCCATGTCGATAGAATGCACCGGTATCCGACAAGAAACAACCTTCCGGGACTACAAATGGACTAGGTTCAACAAGACTTAACTGAAGTGAGAGCCCACATGGCCAATGAGAGGACGGAGACGAGGGCCCAAATGAATCAATTTATGACAGTGATGACTGGATTGGCTCAGAACCAGGAGAGACTGAGAGAGTTAGTCGAGCGGCAAAATCCCGAAGAAAACCATCCAGGTACAGGAGTTACCAGCAATAACGATCACGTACAACCCCATACTGATCCCCCAGAGTTTGGACCTCATCTGAACCCAGACATCAATGCTATAAGAAACACCCAAGGCAACACTGGAGGGAGGGCCTTGCAGGAGGACCCCCAGGAAGAACAGTTTACTGTGGTTGGGGCTGGAGACGAAGTTTATGATCGTCGGTTCGATGAAATAGCGGAAAAGCTAAGGTCTCTTGAATCCCAAAACTCTCTGGGTTTTGATGTCATGGACATGGGATTAGTGGAGGGGGTTAGAATTCCTCATAAGTTCAAACCTCTTTGTTTTGAAAAATAAAATGGCACATCCTGCCCACGTACCCATCTTCAGTCATTCCTGGGGAGATTGAAAGCCTACACCATGGATGAGAAGCTGTGGATGTCTTACATTGAAGATAGCTTGACAGGGGCATCCCGAGAGTGGTACTCCCATTTGACCAGGGCCACAGTAATGAATTGGAAAGACTTGGCCAAAGCATTCATCCGTTAATATCAATATAATCTGGACATGGCTCCAAACAGAACCCTTCTGATGGGAATGTCACAGTCTTCCCGAGAAAGCTTTAGAGAGTACGCCCAAAGATGGAGGCAACTAGCTGCTGCCGTCCAACCCCCGATGTCAGAAAAGGAGATGGCAGATATGTTCATGAACACTCTCCAGGGTACTTATATTGACAGGTTGGCTGCATTTTCTTCCACCAGCTTTGCAGACGTGGTTATAGTTGGGGAAAGAATTGAGAGCTTACTGAAAAATGGAACATATTTCCGACAACGGTGCCAGTTCAAGCAGTTCAAGGAAACCATTTACAGGGCCCCGCAGATCTGGTGAAACAAATTTTGTACATGTGGGAAGAGGGAGACCCCAATATCTGCCAAGATCAGTTGTTGTCGTCACTATTCCTGCTCCACCTCCTCAGTATACTCAACAACCACAACACTTTCCTCAACAACAACAGTTTCCTCAACAGAGATCTTACAACAACAATAACAATAACCAACAACAACACCCTTTCCAACAGCGGCCATCTCAGGTCAATAGGGTGATTGACCCCATACCAATGCCATATGCCACATTTTTGCCACAACTCCTAAAGCTCAATATTGTCGAATTGAGGACATTGGCTCCACCAGATCCTCAGAACCTTTCGAGAAATTATGACGTCAACGCCATGTGTGATTTTCATTCTAATGCACCTGGTCATTCCATAGAGAAGTGCAGGGCTTTGCATATGAAGGTCCAGGATCTGGTAGATTCAAAGGCCCTGAATTTTGTACCACCTCCCAATGTCATAAAGAATCCTATGCCCAACCATGGTGGGCCAAGGATTAATGCAATAGAGGAGGACTCACCCATGATTTTAATTGAAGATATTGCAAGTATTCAGACACCTCTGGCAGAGGTTAAAGCTCAGCTTTTAAAATGCCAGGTGTTTCCAAGTTGTGAGGCCTGTTGTGAATCTTGCAAGGTTTCCGTGAATGGGTGTGCAGGCTTGAGGAATGGCATCAATGGCTCGATCAAAGAAGGCAATCTGCAAATAACCACAACAGCTTCTATAACACCAACAACTCCTTTTTCAACAACAAATGATCCTCCTACAACTGAAAAGACAATTGTTCCTACAGACTCGTCTACAAAATCAGCAACCACCTTTTCCATCACTTCAACAAACAACAGTTCCATCTCATCTACTTCTACAACTACAACAACCACCAACAACGACGTCTCCACAATCACTATATATTATGACCCTGCAATGGTCCCTGTTTCCAACAATTATCAACAATAATCTCAGCAACAATCTCAGCAACAGTTTCAGCAACAATCAAGCTTCAATCAATCACCTCCAACATCCACCAGAAGTACTGTCACCATTTTCTATGATCCACATACAATAATGGTTCCAACCTCTATTGCAGTGAGCCCAGTCACCATCATGGTGCCAGTGCCCATTCCATATGTTAAAGACAACGCTGTACCATGGCATTATGGTGCAGACCTTTACTGCAATAGAGAAAGAGTCCTTCTTGATTCTTCGGTTCACACCCTCCAAGTGGATAATGTCGGGGGAGGCGGAGGCTTCACCCGAAGCAGACGCCTCTTCGCGTCACAAGCTCCAAGAACTAGTACTGAGGCAGAGGCTGCTGCCAAAGCCAAAGGGAAAGTGCGGCACCGACTCATAAATCATCCTTTGATCAGGATGTGGATGGATTTATGAGGATAATTAAAAGAAGTGACTAAAAAGTTGTGGATCAGCTCCACCAGACTCCTTCTAAGATCTCCATCTTATCCCTATTGTTGTGTTCCGAAGCTCATTGGGATGCACTACTTAAAGTCTTGCACGCTGCCTACGTGTCGGAGGAGATCACAATGAATCAGCTTGAGACAGTAGCGCCAATGTAAATACTAGCCATGGGCTGGGTTTCACCAATGCTAACTTAACAACGGAAGGACGTCACCACAACAAAGCTTTACACATCACCCTAGAGTGTAAAGGAGTTATGCTCTCTCATGTTCTTGTTGACATTGGGTCCTCACTCAATGTCCTGCCGAAGAAAGCTCTTGTCAAGCTCGAATATGATGGTATAGCTCTCCGACCAAGAAATCTGGTGGTTAGGGCTTTTGATGGCTCCAAGAGGTCTGTCCTTGGAGAGGTGGAGATACCTGTGATAATCGGTCTGCAGGTCTTTCAGACTACTTTCTATGTGATGGACATACAACCGGCCTACAGCTGTTTGTTGGGTCGACCATGGATTCACGCCGCTGGTGCAGTTACGTCGACCCTTCACCAGAAATTGAAATATGAGTGGGAAGGACATATTATCACCATTTGTGATGAAGAGGATATCTTTGTTAGCCATCTGGCTACATACAAATACATTGAGATGGATGGTGAAATCCATGAAACTATGAGCTAAGGGTTCGAAGCATTTAACATCAATGAGGAGACAACTGAAGTATTTGCTGCATCCCAGGAGGAAAGGATGGGTACTTCAATTGTCTCCTATCAGCAAGCCCGGAAAGTTGTTGAAGATGGAAATGCCCAAGGCTGGGGCAAGCTGCTACCAGTGGAGAAGAAGGAGGACATATTTGGTTTGGGTTACAAACCATTCCGACAAGATCAAGCAGAGGCTGCTAAAGAGCCCAAGATCATCAGAAGGGGGATCCTCACCCCAGATGCAGTTAACAATGTGGAAGACTAGGCGGAAAGCGACCTCAACCTAGTGATTTGGATTCGTCCAAGGATCCCGGGTCACCAAGTCCTTAACTGGTCTTCCCAGGAAATTATAAGGGTTACTCCTGCAGAGTAATTATTATTTCCTGCCTTTTTTTAGCATGCATCAAGTCTTGTATCTTGCCCAAGGTGTCAGGACTAATTTTGTAATAGGGCCATATTGTAATTTTGTGAAAATGGATTATCAATGAATATCAGACATCTTTTGCAAATAAGTCTCTTTTTTCGCTCACTGTCTTTTCATTTCTCACTTTTGTACAAAACAATAAAATGGCAATGTTTTCAAAATAAATAAATTCATTTTTACACTTTTCTAAACAAGATTAAAATTGATCACTAAAACGAACAAATCTCAACCCTTGCATAGATTATCCTATAGATTGCAACGACAACAACATTGTTATGACCTTGTATGACTTCGATAATCCAATTAATCAAGCTGATGAAGGGGTTGAAGAAGACTATGAGTTACCTGAAGAGTTAGCCAGGTTGTTGAGGCAAGAAGAGAAAGTGATCACTCCTCATCAGGAGGAGGTTGAAACAGTTAATCTTGGTACCGAAGAGGATTTGAAAGAAGTGAAGATTGGGGCCAGTCTACAGGCTTCAGTAAAAGAACAGCTTATCGACATGCTTCGAGAATATGTCGACGTCTTTGCCTGGTCCTATCGAGACATGCCAGGTCTAGATACGGATAATGTTATGCACAAGCTACCTTTGAAATAAGATTTCCCTCCAGTGAAGCAAAAGCTACGCCGTACTCGCCAGAATATGGCCTTGAAGATTAAGGAAGAAGTATAAAAACAGTGGGACGCCGGATTCCTTGCTGTAACTAGTTACCCGCCGTGGGTTGCTAACATTGTACCAGTGCCTAAGAAGGATGGCAAAGTACGTATGTTTGTGGATTACCGGGATCTGAACAGAGCTAGCCTGAAAGATGATTTCCCATTACCTCACATTGATGTATTGGTCGACAACACAGCTCAGTTCTTGGTGTTTTCTTTCATGGATGATTTTTCTGGGTATAATCAGATCAAGATGTCACCCAAATACATGGAGAAAACAACCTTCATCACACCTTGGGGAACATTTTGTTACAAGGTAATGCCTTTTGGACTAAAGAATGCCGGCGCAACTTATCAACGGGCTATGGTAACATTATTCCACGACATGATCCACAAAGAAATTGAATGCTACGTGGATGACATGATTTCCAAGTCCCTCACTGAAGAAGACCATCTGGTGAATTTGCTGAAGTTGTTCAAGCGTTTGAGAAAGTACCAGCTAAAGTTAAACCCCAACAAATGCACATTCGGGGTACGTTCCGGTAAGCTGCTGGGATTTATCGTAAGTGAAAAGGGAATAGAAGTTGATCCCGACAAAGTCAAAGCCATTCACGAGATGCCTGCACCTAGGAATGAAAAGGAAGTTCGGGGGTTCTAAGGTAGATTGAACTACATATCAAGGTTCATATCTCATCTTATTGCAACCTGTGAGCCCCTGTTCAAATTGTTAAGAAAGGAACAAATGGTCAGGTGGAACGAAGATTGTCAGAAGGCTTTTGACAAGATCAAGGAGTACCTGCAAGAACCTACAATTCTCATGCTTCCAATTGAAGGAAGACCTCTGATAATGTACATAACAGTATTAGAAGGATCAATGGGGTGTGTGCTGGGCCAGCATGACGAGTCTGGTCGAAAAGAATATGCAATATACTACCTAAGCAAAAAGTTTACCGACTGTGAACAACGTTATTCACTTCTCGAGAAAACTTGATGTGCTTTAGCGTGGGATGCTCGCCGACTAAGGAAGTATATGTTGACCCACACCACTTTGTTGATCTCAAAAATGGACCCCGTCAAGTACATATTCAAGAAGCCATCACTTATCGGAAGGGTTGCAAGATGGCAAATGATTCTGACAGAGTATGACATTCAGTACACATCTCAAAAGGCCATCAAGGGTAGTGTATTGTCTGACTATCTAGCTGAGCAACCCATTGATGATTACCAGCCAATGAGATTTGACTTCCCCAATGAAGACATCATGTACTTAAAAGCAAAAGATCATGAAGAGCCTGTTCACATTGAAGAGCCTGATCCAGAAGAAGAATGGACAATGATATTTGATGGGGATGTTAATATGAATGGTCGTGGAGTTGGTGCAATGCTCATTACACCTAAAGGAGTTCATATGCCTTTCTCGGCAAAATTCACCTTTCCCTGCACTAACAACGAAGCTGATACGAAGCCTGTATCATGGGTCTTGAGGAAGCTATTGACCTCAGGATCAAGACATTGAATTTATTCGGAGATTCAACTTTGGTAATCAATCAGACCAACGACAAATGGTACACTCACCAAGAGCATCTGATCCCACACCGTGACTACACGAGGAGATTATTGACATTCTTCACAACAGTCAAACTTGAATACATCCCTCGAGACGAAAATCAGTTTGCGGATGCTTTGGCTACCATTTCCTCCATGATCAAGGTTCAAACTGTAAATTATGTTCCTCGGATTTCGGTATCCAGACTAGACCGACCAACATACGTCTTCTCTGTGGACATTGCTAAAGATGAAAAGACTTGGTTCCATGATATCAAATGCTTCTTAGAGGATCAAACATACCCACCTGGGGCATCATCCAATGATAAGAAGACATTAAGAAGGTTGGCTGATAGCTTCTTCTTTAATGTTGATGGTTCATTATACAAGCGAAACTTTGACATGGTTCTGCTCAGATGTGTTGACAAGAAAGAAGCAAACTTGCTGATGCACGAGGTGCATGAAGGATCTTTCGGTACTCATGCTGGGGGACATGCAATGGCTAAGAAATTATTATGATCAGGTTACTACTGGATCACAATGGATACAGACTATTGTGCCTATGCCAGAAAGTGCCACAAATGCCAGATCTACGCTGACAAAGTGCATGTGCCTCCAAGTCCTTTGAACGTGATGTCTTCACCTTGGCCCTTTGCTATGTGGGGCATTGACATGATTGGAAAGATCGAACTGTTAACTTCAAATGGCCACAGATTCATCCTGGTAGCCATTGATTACTTCACCAAATGGGTTGAAGCAGCGTCGTATGCAAACGTCACCAGACAAGTGGTAGCCAGATTCCTGAAAAGAGACATCATCTGCCGATATGGAGTACCCGAGCGAATCATTACTGATAATGGTTCCAATTTGAACAACAAAATGATGGAAGAACTGTGTTGGGACTTCAAAATTCAACATCACAACTCTTCTCCTTACAGGCCAAAGATGAATGGTGCTGTTGAGGAAGCTAACAAAAACATTAAGAAGATTGTGCAAAAGATGGTGGTTACTTACAAAGACTGGCATGAGATTCTACCATTTGTCTTGCATGGGTATCAAACCTCAATCAGAACGTCTACTAGGGAAATGCCTTATCAGCCTGTGTACAGTATGGAAGCTGTCCTACCTGTTGAAGTTGAGCTACCCTCCTTACGGGTACTAATGGATGTAAAGCTGAATGAAGCAGAATGGGTCCGTTCTCGATACAATCAACTGAATTTGATCGAAGAAAAGAGATTAGTTGCAATTTGTCATGGGCAGTTATATCAGAAAAGGATGAAGAAAGCCTTCGATCAGAAAGTCAGGCTTCGGGAATACCAAGTGGGAGATCTTGTGTTGAAAAGACTTCTTCCTCCTCATACAGACCACAAGGGCAAGTGGACTCCAAACTACGATGGTCCATTCATAGTAAAGAAGGTTTTCTCTGGTGGAGCACTGATGCTCACTACTATGGATGGTGAAGATTTCTTATCCCCTGTGAATTCAGATGCAGTTAAAAAATACTTCGCATAAAATGACCCGCTGGACATAAAAACAGAATATGAGTCCAGGCAAAATAGGGCATCCCGGCGAGTCAAAAACAAAATAAAAGACTCGGGAAAAAATAAGGGAAAATTGAAAAAAAGGTACACCCGCTGAGTTGAAAAGCCGCATTGGACAGCTCAAGCAAAAATGGGTATCCCGGTGGATTGAAAACCCGAAAGGGCGATCCATGCAAAATCAGGGAATAAGCGAGATTCGTATGTATCACTCACAACACAGAAAGCTTCTAAAGGATAAAGCATCAGTCAGAATCAACCTTCTTCAGAAAGCAAGATTAGAAGAACGTCAAGGTCATACAGGTCATAGCAAAGGAAGCTCACTGGAGCATCGTCAACATTGCCAACACCTTTATTTTCTCAATTTTTGGCAATCCCATCATTTAAGGGTATTTGTTTCTTTGACCGTATTTGCCAATTCAGGGCACCCAGATTAATAAAATCAGAGTTTTCAGTTACACCTCGTTTTGTACATTTTATTTCGTTTGCAAAATGTCCAATATTCATGATACGGTACTTGCATAAAACAAATGAGCCATTTTTAATAAATGCTTGTAGGAAATAAATTTACTTTCAAGAAAGCCTAACTCCTATGACAGAATCCGGTAAGGGATACCTTGGGATACTTGTGCGTTTCTTTTGTCTTAACAAATTGCAGGTATTCAATACATAACATGGGGCATATCAAGCATCGCATCACCAACATGTTACTTCCCGGAAGTTACCTCCTCCCCAAGCAGGATCTCCCGAGCAATATCTGAAATGCTTTTCCCCAGCGAAGTTGTCAAAGCCTCCTCATCCCCAGCATAAGTCTATGCAACAGGATCTTCCCCGGCCAAGATCCCCACCAGAGTGCCAGATCTCTCATCCTCAGCAAGGATAAAAGAACTATCTCCCCACATAAGTTTCCAATCTCTCCCCAGCCGAGTTCTCCTTACGGAGAGATCGACCAATGATCTATTTCCCCAAGCAAAGCTATATCTCCAGACAGATCCAATGATCTCTTCCCCAGCTGGGACATCCTTCCGAGAAGATCAGCCAGAGATCTTCAGCAGGATTCGAATCCCGGATTGGTTTTCTCTTTTGCATAATCATAGCATTTGCATCATATTCACCAAATAAGCGTAGCATTCCGTTTAATACGGAGCATTACGGCAAAAATCAAACATTTGCATGATCATAAGCCAGGTTCGAGCCAGTCACCTGCAATTACCATCATTGTTACATCACTATATAAAAACTCATAACCCCCGCAGATGTAAGCCAAAGCGTCCCCTTTGCACTCCCAAATACAAAGACCTATACATGCCCTTTTTGACACTCGTCCATGTCATACTTCCCCAGCATGATTGCCAGAACACTTTCTGCAAACCAAGCACATATCTATAACACACTCTTTTCGACACCCGTCTGTGTCGTCCTATCCCCACAGAATGCCAAAGCATATCTTTTGCATTCCCGAAACAGATTCCTGTTTATATAGTATATATTTGATACTCGTACGAGTCCTACATTCCCCAGCCGATCAAACACCCCTCTGTGTCTTGCTCATACTTCACCAACAAATCTATACTCATACTTATATAGAAGTATCTGATACTCGTCCATATCTTGTATATATATCACTCCTCAACAAATTCGACACTCGTCCGTGTTTTTTGTTAACCAGTTGTCGCTCCCACCTGATGACACAGGGCCAAGAGGGGTACAGACGCGAACGGTCGGTGAAAGGAGAGAACACAAGGGTGAATTGAAAAGAGTCGCCAGCTAGGCATTTTTATCCCTAAGGAAAGGTAATGCTGCATAAACCTAGGAAAGAAATGGACAAGACAGTTGCGAACCAGAGAAACTGAGAAAGGGGGTTGGTTACAACCTGGGAAGGTATTAGCACCCAGATTACCCTCCGTACTCGACGAGATCCACGCTTGAAAGATTTGTGTTTTAAAGGGGTAGTGTCAGTGATATTTTGTGTGCAAAAGCTAGACAAGAATACAAGTGTCAGTGCAAGGGAAATGTGAAGTGGATAAGAGAAGTGTCAGTGCAAGGAAAGAGTGCAATGCTCAAGACAATGAGGCATAAAAAATAATGCTGGAAGAGGGGGAATATACAGAGACTTTTGTTCGATAACAGTTAAGTTATGCCTACGTATCCTCTCGTGCAATGAGGAAGTCAGAACACCGTAGTTCGACTCAAAGAGACTAAAAGATAAATTGACTGATGAACTACTTACTTGTCTATGCTCAAGTGTATGACCTGTCTAGCTCAGGTGCTAACTGTCTTGCGTTAGACGGAAGAAGCAAGTTCTCATTTATGAGTGAAGATGATGAGAAAAGAACCCCGAAGGAGACGATTATTCTTTGTTTTTGGTATTTTCAATCTTTTATTGCTTTTTGGAGTTTGTCATAAGAAAATGAGCTTAAGCCTAAACCAAGGGTTAGTAAACTCATCACATCTTCCCTCTAATTAGGGGTAATGAGAATACCTTAAGTATGAAGTAAACACCTCACACTTAATCACCATGATGTAGGATTAAGATTATTAACCTACTTGCATTTATTTAGATGTTTTTGGAGTTTTTTGTTTAGTGTTAAGTAATGAGTTTAAGCCATAATCAAGGATTTAATGGATCCATTACACCATCCTAATAGAAGGATAATAGATGAGAACATTTAAGCTGAGGAAGGCTCCTCAACTTAATCCATGAATTGGGATTAACCTCATGACAAAACAAAGCCTTTATTAAAGTGGATTTTAGTTAATGATAAGGTTAAGAAATGGATTTTATGGTTTGTAAGACAAATTGAGGGGGACTTGTCCATTAACACTAGGGTTAGTCCTTCTTAATCAATTAAGGAAGAATTAGAACCCTAATGCAAGGCCCAAGTTACAGGCTTGATGTCTTAGTGATTATTAGATGAATTGATTAAAGGATTTAAACACATTAAGGGTTTAACACTTAGGATTAAAGTTATACACTCCATCCTAATAGAAGGATGCGGGTATAACCCTAATTACAAAGTCTTACAACCTTAAGGGTTTAGTCCCTGATTATGAGATGAGAAGAGAGACACAAGGGAAAGACACAAAGGTAAAACTAATGGGGGACTAATCAAACCCTAATTATGATCATGCTTGGGTGTTCCTAGGATTTATGAGGCTTGCAAGAAGATCTTCAAGAGAAATGCCACCAAGGAAGAAGCTGGATGAAGGAAGGAGAATCAGAAGGAAGCAAGACAACTTACTTCACTTAAGAAGATAAGTTGCTTGAAGAAAGAAAGAGAGGAAGGAGCATGAATGAGAAAGCTCACTCTAGTTCACAAGTAAAATGCAGCAATGATGCATAAGAGAGATGAGAAGAGATTATGAGAAGTGAAGGCAAATTCACTTCTCAAACACTTACCACCTGAAAAGTTAGCAAAAAGAAATGAAAAGTAATGAAATGAAGATGAAATGAATGCAAAGATGAAAGCCAAAGTCAGAAGCATATTCATGATGCAAATGATGTTATGAGATGGCATGAAAGCATTCCATGTGATATGAATGTTCATACAAGAGGTGAGAATGCAAATGAGACATGTAAGAAGCATGAAAGTTCATGAATGCATATGACATGAAATGAAATCAAAAGCATGGCAAATGGATGATGCAATGATCAAACATGATTTCAATATGTCCTAGGATGTCTTATATGTCATGTGGATGCACAAAATGTCATGGCAAGTTCATGTATGCAAGCTTATGTAAGATGGATGCAAATGAAGATGCAAATTAGGGTTTATGTACAACATGAGATGCAAAATTCAAAATCAGAAGCAAATGATAAGATAAAAAATTGAAAATGGAATCAAAGGGACCCTAAGCCTATACAAGTTCACTGCCCAAAGGGGAAGTTCAGAAGCTAAACCCTAAAGGACTTATGAATTTCCTAAGTTTCTAAGGTTTTAAGGGTGATCCTAAAGGGAAAATGCCAAAAAAAATTGAAAATGAAAAATAAAAATGAAACAAAAATGTTTTTAGATGCTTGAAAGTATGCATAACACAATGCAAAAAGAACCATTCACAAACTCATCTTGGATCAAAAGTTATGAATTTTTGAAGTTAGGGTTAAAAATATTCAAATTAAAGAACCCTAATTCAAGTGAAAATTGCCAAAGTGTGATCAAAAACAAAAAGAAATTTGTTTTGTGAGTTTGTAAATGTTTCTAAATGTTTGGAAATGTTCTCTGAATTTTTTTTGGAATTTTTAAATACCTAAATTTATTTTTAATTAATTAATTTCCATTAACTAATTAAAAATAATCATTTAAATGATTTAAAAAATAATTTTTAATGCAAAAAAATAAAAATAAATTTTTTTGGGTTCTGATAATTATTAAAAGATTTAATAAAAATTTTCAGAATTTTTTGATGTGTTTTACTATTTTTAAAAATTCGTGCAAAATAAAATAGAAATAAATGAAATAAAATTAATTAAATGGAAAAGTATGAAGATCCTGAGGTCCAGATTCAAAGCTGAGGTTCCAGGGTTGACTGGCGCGTTTTTTAAGGGCTGGAATTCACTTTGATTTAATTAAACTAATTAAACTTAATTAATTTAATAAAACTGAATTAGGGTTAAGTGACTTAATCTGAGCCATTCAAAACTTAACCTAATCTTCATCCAAAGGCCACGAATCAATCTGGCAAATTAATTAGGGATTAGGGTTTAAACATTTTCAGGTGACCGGAGGGGAGCTCCGGTCATCTTCTCCGGCGGGACAAAACCCTAAAACACTCTACAGGCCACCCCACCCCAAATCAACCACCCATAAATGATCCTCTACCCAAACCCCACTCAAATCAGCCCTTAAACATCATTTACAACTCAAGAGCAAGGAGAATCGAATCAAAATGTTTTCACGGGTGAAATTTCAGAGAGCCACAAAATAGTCATTTCTTCACCATTTTCAATTCTAAAAGCATCAGTGTGATCCTTATGACGTGTATTTTCATTTTACAACAAAAAATTCAAGCTTTGAAAAGTTGTGTTCTTGAGATTACCTGAGACGATGAACTGCAAATATGAGCTTTCCAGGCCTCTCCTTCGTGCAAAGAGTCCCTCTGATCCTCCCGAGGCTAGTGAGATGCTTCAAAACCTTTGATGGTGGCTAATTTGGAAGTTTCAGTTCTGGTGTAGCAGAATTTGAGGCTTTGATATGTGATGTTTCAGGTTGTTTTAAGGGTTGATTCTTGTTCTATGGATGATATGTGACTTATTGGTGAAGAAAAAATGGAAGTTTGATGGCTGTGGAAGAAGTTTTGAAGAGGTGAAGATTTTGACAGTTTTTGTGAATCCTGGCTTATGGGAGGATGCTGGCTTGTGTGTGTGTATGTTTCAAGTCCTTGAGGTCCACATAACATGTTCTGATTGGCCAACGGGTTGGTAATATCACAGTTTGATTGGTATGGGCAAAGATGCAAAAAGTCAAGATTTTGTGTACCTTAGGTATGGCTCGGGTCAGAGAAGATCTTAGGGCTTGTCTTGCTTCAGCTTGGATCAAGGAAGGCCTTTGGATCAGTTTTTGTGAGCTGGATGGCCTTGATCAAGAGTTTCCAATGTTCTTGCATATTTCCCTCTTTGGAATTTCTTGTGAATCAAGGCAAGGAAACTTATGAGTTCTTGGCCAATTTGCAGCAAAATGAACCATATGAAGTTGTTATGATGCTTTGAGATCAATTAGCAACCAAAACAATCATTAGAAGTTCTTCTTGCAAAAAGCTCCTTTCTTGAAAATTTATGAAAAATGCCTAATGGTAGCTTGTGATTCAAGGCATGAAGCTTTGTGAATTGGTGCATTTCTGATTTTGGCAAGTTGTAATGATGCATAGAGGTCATTTAGAAGTCACAAAATGGTTTGGTATGAGGTTTTGCAAAAAATCTCTTTTGGCATGAAACATGAAATTAAGTGATTTTTGCCAACTTTGGAAAGCCATAACTTGAGTTCTAAAATGAATTAGATCTTGTTCTTGTACTTTTTGAAAAGGGAATGATCCAATCTAAAACTTTCATGACCAAGAATTTTTCATTTGAAGCATTTTTGGTTGAGAAAGAGGAGGTTGAAAAACTTTCCCAAAATGGAAAGTTTACATTACAAGTCATTTCCATATTTGGCAACTTTTGGTTTAGCCCACTTTTCTTCAAATTTGTGAACTTACAAGCACTTAAATGATCAAATAAAGACCATATAACCTTATTTTAATGAAAAATCCACTTTTGTCCCATGTTGGGGGGCCTCAGATGCCCTGATTTGGCTCTGACCTGCTCAAGAAGTTACTCAATGATCAAATGACTTTCACAATGAATTTTTCCATCAAACGTGGTATGCATGATCCTTATATCATATAGATACCAATAGAAACAAGAATAGCCAAAAAATTTGGAGTTATGGCCTCTGAAACCAAAACCCTAATTTTAGGTCATTTGTGTAGTTAAGCCTGGCTCTGCTTCCATGCCTTTCTCAGTTCTTGTGATTTTATGACTTTCTTGATCTTGGGAGGATATAAAATGATGATTTAACATTCATGGACCCTCTTGGAATGATTGAAGACCTTTGGAGTGGCTCAGATAGCTCAGGGATTGCTCAGATCATAAACCCTAGATGCAGATGACTTTGAACCAATGCAGTGAACCAAAAATGCAACATGATGTGATATGGTTGAACTTATGCAAATTAAAAGATCACAAGCCATGGTGTGAACTTAGTGAGGGAAAATTTGGGGTGTTTACACCAGTTGGTACTCGTCCGTACCATCATCTCTAAACACACGTCAGCGTTTGTTTCTACCGATACTCGTCCGTATCGTGGTCCTAAGGATGCTCGTCCGCATCTTTAATCTATAAACATCGTCAAACACTTATACCTTTTATTCTTAAGTGTAAGCACTTGTCCGTGTTTACCAATCCTCAGTAAGTCACCGACATAATAACTTTTCTTCTATCCGAAATTCGTCCTATGTCGTGATATTTTCGGTAGCCGTCCCCTGCAAGGTGATCGTCCTTCACCTTCGGATGACCGTCGCTCGTCCTTTCCCCAATGGAGTCCCCATTAATGGAACCTTTTTCTATCCGACATTCGTCCTATGTCATGATAAAGAGTAGCCATACCCTGCTAGGTGATCGTCTTTCACCTCTTGATGATCGTCCTTCATCATTTTATCTGATGGTCGTCCCCATCGTTGATCTTGTTATCCGGCATTCGTCCTATGTCGTGATAAACCCCGAGAGCAGCCGTATCCTGCTAGGTGATCATCCTTCACCTTTTGATGATCATCCCTCATCATTTTATCCGATGGCCGTCCCCATCGTCGACCTTTTCTATCCGACGTTCGTCCTATGTCGTGATAAAAAGTAGTCGTCCCCTGCTAGGTGATCGTCCTTCACCTTTGATGACCGTCCCTCAACATTATTTCATTTATTCTTTAAGTCGATGGTCGTCCCCATCGTTGTTTACTTCACTTGGAAAACTTGATGGCCGTCCCCATCATTGATTTTGTTTTAATCCCCAGAGAATCTTGTTTCTTTACCTGATGGCCATCCTCGTCATAGTCTATTTATTTCCCCAGCTTGTCGGCCGTCCCCGTCATTGCTTAGTTCACCGTTTTATCCCCAACAGTCATCCTCTGCTCGATGGTCTTCCTCCATCGTTTTCATTTGATAATCATACTATACTACCTTTTTACAATTTATATCCCTTTTCTTCTTCCCCCTAGTGAGTGCAAATTTCGGTCTGTGTATGGTATTCAACCACAAGTTATCTTGTTTGTCTGTTAAGCCAGACGCTTACACCCTGCACAGCTAACTCATGCTTGAATAGGGGCAGCTGTAAACACCCGAAATTTTCCCTCACTCATATTACACCATGGCTTGTGATATTTTATTTTTTCATTAGCATAGGCATCACACCTCATATTGCATATTTGTTTCATTTGCATAGTTTAAGTTCATCTGCATCTAGGGTTTGTGATTTGAGCAATCCAAGATTCCATCTGAGCCATCCCAAAGGCCTCAAAGTGTTCCAAGAGGGTCCATGTGTGTTCTATCATCATATTGTGTCCCTCAAAGTTCATATAAGTCAAGAGATCACAAGAACTGACAAGGCATGGAAGCAGAGCTAGGGCTTTCACTACACAGAGGACCAAAATTAGGGTTTTGGTTTCAGAGGCCTTAACTCCAAATTTTTGAGCCATTCTTGTTTCTAATGTTCTTAAGATGTTATAAGGATCATGTGTACCAAGTTTGATGAAGAAATTCGTTGTGGAAGTCATCTGTTCATTGGGTAACTTCTTGAGCAAGTTAAGTCAAAATCAGGGCATCTGAGGCCCCCAACAATGGAACCAAAGGGGTATTTTCATCAAAATGAAGTTCTATGATCTTTATTTGATCTTATAATAGGTTGGAAGTTCACAAGATTGAATAATTTTGAGCCATATGCAAACTTGCCAAAAATGGAAATGACTTGTAATGGAAACTTTCCATTTTGGGAAAGTTTTTCAACCTCCTCTTTCTCAACCAAAAAGGCTTCAAATGAAAAATTCTTGGTCATGAAAGTTGTAGATTAGGTCTTTCCCTTTTCAAAAAGTATAATAACATGTCTTGATTCATCCTATAACTCAAGATATGGCCTTTCAAAGTTGGCAAAAATCCTAAAATTTCAAGTTTCATGTCAAAGAGGGATTTTGCAAATTGGCATGTTCAAGCCTTCTAATGACTTCTAATAGGCACAAATACTTCACAACATGTCAATACAACCTCTAAACATCAGAATTGGCCCAAGTTTTCATTACTTTCATGACTTGAACTTCAAGAAATCACAAAAGGGCCAAAATTCTCAAGAATTGCAAAATGCATTGGATTCTCTCATCCACTTGTGCCAGCTGCATCAAAACCATTCCATGTCTCTCCATGAAACTTGCTAAGGCCAGACACCCCAAGAAATCAGACCTGCCATGGCCCATACCTCAAGTACAAAAATCTTGACTTTTTTGCAAAACACCCAATACCAATCAACCTGTGCCACAACAACTTTCTGAGCATTTCCATTGGCTAAAGCAAACATTATGGAACACATTTCATAACACACAAGCAGCTGAATCATCCAAGAACACAGAATCCACAAAATTGATCAAAAACTCCCCTTCTCCGAAACTCAAAAACCAACCACTGAAACTTCAATTTTCTTTCACCAATCATCTCCACATAACCTAAGGATCACAAAGCACCCTTCACCATAGCCTAAAAGCCACTAAATTAGAAATACGATTTCTGCATCCTCAGAACCAAACACCTCAAAACAGCCATCACAAGCTTGCTCTAAGATCATTTTCATCATCAGGAAGATCATTGGGGTGGTTTTGAACCAAGAGGGAGGCCAGAAAGCTCAAGAACACAAAGCTTCAACTTAGATAACTTCATGAACTATTTTCCAGAACTTTTTATTTAAGTTTCTAAATGATTCCTCATGCTTCACTGATCATCCTGATATGATTTGTTTTGAAAATGATTGAGAAATGAGTATGTATTGAACTTCTGAAAGTTTTGTTCATTTTCACAATTTGCTTCGAATCTTGTTTTTGATGAATGATAATTGTGTTTTAATGATGGATTTGTGCTTAGGGATGTTAGGGAGATTGATTCTGGAGCTTTAGAGGGGTTGGGATAGCTTAGGGAGTGAGTTAGCATTTTGGTGTGGTCGGAGAAGATGACCGGAGCTTGCTCCGGTCACCTGAAAGTGGTTAGGGTTAGGATTAGGGCTAATCTCCCCAGTTTGAATGTGGGCCGTAGGATCAAGATTAGCGCGTGTTTCTGTGGCCAGGATCATTTCACTTAAAACCCTAATTTTAATTAATTAATTAAATCAGTTAATTAGCCAGTTTAAATATGAGCCATTGATCTGCGCGCACAGTCAATTCCCTCTCTTTCCAGTTTGAATCTCAGCCATTGGATGCGCTGACTTGCATTTTAATTCATTTTATTTTATTTTATTTTCATTTCTTTTGCATAATTTATTTAAAATATCAAAACACTTTCAAAAAATATGAAACTTTGCATTTCTGTTTTAAATATTTTTCTTAACCTGAAAATGATTTTTATTTTATTTTTTGCATATAAAAAGTATTTTTAAAATATTTAAATATTATGTTTAATTAATTAAATTCTTTTAATTAGTTAAAAATACATTTAGATTTCTAAAAATCACCAAAAAAATCATGAATTATCCCAATGCATTTAGAAACATTTTCAAACTCTTCACACAAATTTATTTTTAGATTTGATCATAATTTGTGAATTTTCTTTGAGTTAAGGGTCATTAAAATCATATTTTTGAACCCTAACTTTAAACAATCATTTCTGCCTAACCAAGAAGAGTTTGAAGATGCTTCTTTTTGCATTGTGTTGCATATTGCATTTATTTTATATGACATTTTCCTCATGAATTTATCTTAAATTTTCAATTTGATTTGCATTTTTCCCTTTGAATCACCCAAAAACCCTAGAAAACTTAGGAAATTCATAACTTTTGATTGGTTAGGCTGTAACACGGTGGGAGAACTGACTTTAAGTTATGTTGCGGATAGCAAGAGTCGCCACCGACTTTTATTTTATCCATAAGGAAAGGTTATAAAAGAACAGGAAAGACCTTAGAGAATATTTTGGGTCCGGGGGGTAGGTTATGAAAAGGGAAGGTATTAGCACCCTTTTCATCCATGGTTATCCATGGGCTCTTAGGTACCTAAGCTCACTTTAAATGGTTTTTGAAAGTGTAGTGTGTGAATAGCAAAAATTTCAGAATAGTTTAATAATAATCCATGTATGGATGTGTAAAAAACTTGTTTGAAAATTTGTTTAGAATTTTGTTTAAGTGTGAAAAAGTTTTGAAGTGAGCAAGTACCTAGGAATAACCTACCCTAATGTTTAAGGTCTTTCTTATTCTTTATCCTTTCCTTAGTAAGACTATCCCTACTATAATGGAGTAGGTAGTCCTTACCTTGGATGTAAAGGGACATGTGAGGGACAATTTGACTTTGAAGGCCATTGTGGGGTGTAATAAGCATAAAGAAGGGACTATCATCATTTATTTCGAAGGGACTCGATTCGTAAAGGCAACCATAAGGGACTTGATGATTTTTTCTTTTAAGGGACTTGCTTTATACACCCCACTTGACCTTATGAGTTAGGCAACTTGAGGGATAACCTTAGGAAGTGAGACGGCGATTAAAAATCGACTTACGTGTGTGACGTGTTTAATTTAATTATCTTATATTAAAAATTATCTAAATTTATTTTAATATTGCATACATGTTGTGACACTCCCTAATTACTAACCATAGTAAGAATAATTAAAATAGTTACGAAATTACAACCGAGAAACAATTACAAAATTATAACAATAATAAATAAAATAGCAAAATTAAATAATAAACAATAAATAATAAAAGAGAATAAGGGGTTAGTAAGCAAAATTAGTAAAATAATGATAATAAACATAAAAATAAAATTGGGTTAGTGATATTGAATAATATTGAATAATGAGTAAGAAAAATAAAATAAAAGAGGTTAGTGAATAATAATTAATGAAATAATAATAAAAGCAAAGTAAATAATTTGGTTAGTAGTAATAATAATAATAAACAAAATTAATCAAAGTATTGTAAGAAATTAGAAATTAACAATTTTTTAGCATAAACAATTATATTAAAAACAAATATGAACAAACAATTATTTTAATTTACAAATTATTAAATTATTTTTAAATATATTATAGCTACAAAACTTAATTACTATAAGTTCAATTATTTCTAAACAAAAGTTATAAAAAAGTATCTACTTAATATACAAAGAAAAAGATAAATTATAAGTATATTTACAAAAATTTACTTTCTAATAATATGAAATATATTTATACTTTAGATGATAGAAATAATTTATAATTATATTTACATGAATCATACTAAACAAATATACATTATAATTAGAAAATAAAATTACAAAGAAATAGAATTAAATTTGTATTTAAAAAATATTTTTAGAGTTTTATAAAATTAGGGTTTTATTAGAGAAATAATTTTTAGGGTTTAGAATATACAAAATAATTTTAACTAATATATACATAATATTCTAATTTATATATACATATTATAAATAAGATAAATTTTTGAATAAAGAAAATTTAGAAATTTTTAGAGAACATGAGATTATTTTGAATTTGGACTATACATATATAATTTTATTAAGAACATAAATCAAATAACTAATTAATTAAAAAAAAATAGAAGAAAAGAATGACAAAAATTGAGAACTTACCTTGGCTGGGTTTGAACCCATGTCCTCATGTTTGCCAGCACCAATAACAACCATCAGGCTAGCCCATGCGCAGGCAGTATTGAGGAGAGGAGAATTTGTTTTATGCTTCATCTAAAAAAAAATCCAGAAAAAATAGAGAGACAAAAAGGCCTGGGGGGGATTCGTACCCAGGACCTTTCAGTGACAAGCATGCATACGTAACCGCCTGGCTGGGAGAGCCCATCTGACTATGGAATGACCACAATACATTATATAATATGTTGGCTTTTATCCTGGAAAAAAAATAACAAAAAAACAATGGCCCAAGCAGGATTCGAACACAAGTCATACGACCAGCATACATACGCTTCCTTCCACTGGGCCACAAGCATACCTGTGATAACCAAACAACAACAATTCAAAACATATTTTCACCAATATTTGAATTTTCCAGCGCGCGGGAGACCTTCTTCTTCCCCAAATTTCCTGCGAATTTCCTCTTGAATTTTCCTGCGAATATTGTTACGAGTTCTTCATCCCTGCGAATCATAAACTCAATCCAAACAACAAAATTTCATAAAATTGATTATGTCATTGAATTGCTACTGAGTTTTGCAATCGTCCTAGGTCTTTCAAATCCATTTATCATTAGGAAATCATGAAACCCTAAAGAGGGCCGAAAACCCTAATCATGGTGGATTCTTGTACCTGCAAGGAAAATCCAATTGAACCACCCAGAATCGTTCTATAGTCCATTCTAAACATCATACAACAATCAAAAACAATTTAAACATAGTAAATCAATGGATTCGAAAAAAATATATTCAAGGTCAAAGTGAGTTCGGGTTAAGCAATTGGGTGCATATGGGATGCATATGGATGATGATTTATGATCAGAAGAGTCCAAGGAAGCTTGCTATGTCTTCAAAATACCTTGTGGAGGCCTAGAAATCAGAAACCGAAAGTGAGTTTTTGGAAGATTTTTTGACTTTGTGAACTTACTTGTGGCTGCTGGAATTCGTGGCAATGCAATAGGGTTCTCTTGTATACTTATAGGAGATGTAATTTAGGTCAAAAGATGATGGATTTATGGGCCTTTTGGAAAACTTCATGATGAAGGAATGTCATGATCTTAAAGTGTGAAAAAATCAAATATTTGCCTTCTAATTTGGTCTAGCACGAAATTGGACAAGATCAAATCATATTAAGCAGCATTGATTAATTTTTAAAAGAAGAATCATGTCCAAACTTTGATTTTTAGATTTTATTTTGATTTAATTTGATTTAAAATGAATAAAATTCAAATAAATATCAAATAAAAATATAAAAATCAGAATTTCTCACCATTGGGTCGTGCATGATGTTGTGACATGGATTGGGTCAGGAATTAGCAAGCCCATTTGGAAAGAATTACTTCTAAGCCTCCATTTCCAACACAAACCATCACAAAATTTCCCAACTTTGCAAGGGCACATCTCCCTCAATTTTAAAGGTATGAGGGTGTTCTTGGACTTTTTGGAAAGCTTGAAGAGTCCTCTAAACAACCCCATTGGTTTCAGGTCCATATCATTTACCAATCTCAAGTTATGCCCTTTTGAAGTTGTTGACTTTTTGTTGACTTTTGAAATGACCTATAATGTCTTAGATCATATCTTTCAAATGAAGCATTTTTGGGATTAACCTTCAACATCAAAGTTGTAGGGAATTCAATTTCCTTCAAAACGAGCTTTGGATGGAAACTTGGTGATGAAGTATGTGAAAGTTATGCCTGGTCAAAGTTCAGTTGACTTTTACTGAGGAAACCCTAATTTAGAAACTCCTGATTATTGATGATCTGGACTCTCCTTGATGAATCATGATCAACCCTTGATCAAATGATGAATTTTACTTCATATACTTGATGTTGGGAAAAAATCATGAAGTTTGACTTTGGTTTAACCACAATTGACCTCAGTTTGACTTTTTAACTGCATTGACTGATTTTGACTTATCTGATCATCTGACTGAGCAAACTTTTGAGAAAAGTCTTGAAACTTGACATGGGGATTCTTACACACATATAAGATGTTATGAAACTAACTTGAGGTATTGGAAGTCCATTTAGCCTGATTAAAGTCAAAACCCTAGTTCTGGATACACTGCTTAGGAGGTGCATTGTCTGAGGGAATTGTCAACTTCTTTGACCAATTGTGAACTTTGTGAACCTTGTGAATCTTCATAAGATGTCTTGTGATACTCATGGGAGGTATTGTGAAGCTTGTTAACCTTGAGAACCTCATGAAGTGGCTTTGTAGACCTCATAAACCTCAGGAAAGCTTTGTAACCATTGTGAAACTTGTGAACCTTGTGAACCTTCAAGAAGTGACTTGTAGACTTCATGAACCTCATGAAAGGTATTGAAAGCATTGTGGAACTTGTGAACCTTGTGAACCTTCATAAAGTAACTTGTGGACTTTATGAACCTCATGAAAGGTTATGGAAATGTTGAGAAACTTGTGAACCTTGTGAACCTTCAAGAAGTGACTTGTAGACTTCATGAACCTCATGAAAGGTATTGAAAGCATTGTGGAACTTGTGAACCTTGTGAACCTTCTTAGGACATAAAGTCTTGTATTGTGAGGGCAAATTTTGGGGTGCAACAGCTGCCCCTGTTCAATTTTCTGAAACCTGAGGGGTTAGATTGGTATATTTTCCAGTCGTAACCTGGAAGGTTGAAGGGGATTGAACACAAAAGCCCAAAAATTTGCACTCACCAGTGCATAGAGTGATATTGATGATTGGTTGAACATGATTGAGTGGGCTTAAAGATGCCGCTAGGGGAAAGTTCTTCAGCAGTATAATGAGAGCTGTCAGGAGTCTGGAGTAATACTGATGTAACAGCATGTCTTCATGAGGATAGAGCAATCAATAATGATAACCCTAAAGCAGTCTTGAAGAAATAATATGATTTCAGGAGGATAGAGCAATCAATAATGACAACTCCAAAGCAGTCTTGAAATAATAATGTGATATGTCTTCAGGAGGATAGAGCAATCAATAATGATAACTCTAAAGCAGTCTTGAAGTAATGATTTCAGGAGGATAGAGCCATGATAACTCTAAAGCAGTCTTGAAGTAATGATTTCAGGAGGATAGAGCAATCAATAATGATAACTCTAAAGCAGTCTTGAAGTAATGATTTCAGGAGGATAGAGCAATCAATAATGATAACTCTAAAGCAGTCATGAAGTAATGATTTCAGGAGGATAGAGCAATCAATAATGACAACTCCAAAGCAGTCTTGAAATAATAATGTGATATGTCTTCAGGAGGATAGAGCAATCAATAATGATAACTCTAAAGCAGTCTTGAAGTCATGAGAAGTTATCAGGAGGATAAAGTAACCCTGAGGTGACGATAAAGCAGTCCCAAAGTAATAAGAAACTTATCAGGAGGATAAAGTAACCCTGAGGTGACGATAAAGCAATCCTGAAGAAATAAGAAGCTCATCAGGAGGATAAAGTAACCCTGAGGTTACAATAAAGCAGTCCCAACGTAATAAGAAGCTTATCAGGAGGATAAAGTAACCCTGAGGTTACGATAAAGCAGTCCCGGAGATCATAAGTTTGTTTGTTGGATAATTAACCTGAAACAAAGTAGCATTTGTATAATAACATTAGTTTATGCTTTATGTATGCATGTATAACATGATGTGCTCAAGTAATGTACTATATGTTTATGGATATATGTGCTATGGTATGATGTAAATGATGTATGTATGATATGATACTGCCGGAAGCGTCTGGATATCTTTGTATAACAACTGCTGGCCAGGGAAAATAAAGCCCGATTCGTTGTTGAAGAATATATAACCCTCTGTCTGCTGGGGATAACAGGGTATAGATAACCTCCCATTGTTGGGGATGGTAAGGTATATATAACCTCCCGTTGTTGGGGATAGTAGGGTATATATAACCTTCGTCTTCGTTTGATAGTAGGATAAGTATAACATCCCGTCTTTGTTCGTCGTACCCTTATTGGAAAGTAATTTCCCGAATATCCGTATGAGGATAAAAGAGATGGATATAAATTCCAGGGGAGATAAGACTTTATGAAGATGGATTCGTCCTACTGAGGGTTTGTAACTGTCTTGTAAAGGTGAACTGGCGAAGCTTCGTTGAGATCCTTCCCTCGTTCGTCCTTAGTAAATACTATTACTGCATTTCCATGCATTTCTGGTAAACATTAATCATATTAAAAGCATACATGCATTTCTGGTAAACATCAATCATATTCAAAAGCATACATACATTCAAATACAACCAATGGACGTTTCGCTTATGTAAATAGGGTAAAAGTAAATCTGGATTTCAAAGATGGAATTTATTTATATCAAAAAGTGACCCATACATGGGTAAGTTTGTACAAGGAGACATAAACCCTAGTAAGAGGATTTTGTCGTAAAATTTTTACAAAAGGAAATCAGCTATGTGGGAAACAATCCTATTGAGTTTCAATTCTACTATTGCCACTCAAGTATCTCATCTTCTTGCTGTTGAGACGGAAACGATTGGATTGAGCTTTATCTGTTCGAGCTTGAGTAAGTAGTACAACTGGTTGCAGTTTCATGGGTGATCCAAACGAGACATAGTCATACGCTTTAATCCCTAACTTTTGCCTGGATTGCCCTTTCAGGTTTTCAATCCACCGGGATACCCTTTTTTGCCCAAGCCGCCTTTTCAGGTTTTCGACTTGCCGGGTGTACATCTTTTTATATATATCCCTAATTTTTGCCCAAACCCTTTTTGTTTGCCGGGATGCCCTTATTTTTGCCTAGGCCAGTCAACCTAGCGGGTCTCTTTTTATGCGTAGTATTTTTTAACTATGTCTGCGTTTACAGGCTGTGGGAAGTCCTCACCATCCATTGTAGTCAGTATCATGGCACCTCCTGAGAATACTGTCTTGACTACAAATGGTCCTTCATATGTTGGAGTCCACTTACCTCTAGGATCACCCTGTGGTAATATGATACGCTTGATTACCAAGTCACCAGCCTGATATACCTTTGGCTTAACCTTCTTGTTAAAAGCTTTGATCATTCGCTTTTGGTACATCTGGCCATGACAAACTGCTGCTAACCTCTTCTCATCAATCAAATTTATCTGGTCCAGTCGAGTCTGAATCCACTCATCTTCATCCAAGCCTGCATCCTTCATAATTCTCAAGGAAGGGATCTGAACCTCAATGGGCAGAACTGCTTCCATACCATAGACTAAGGAGAATGGGGTTGCCCCTGTTGAAGTACGTATTGTGGTACGATAACCATGAAGAGCAAATGGTAACATCTCATGCCAATCCTTGTAAGTAACAGTCATCTTCTGTACAATCTTCTTAATGTTCTTATTAGCAGCTTCAACTGCCCCATTCATCTTTGGACGATACGGAGAAAAGTTGTGATGCTTAATCTTGAACTGCGTGCAAAGATCAGTAATCATAGTGTTGTTCAGATTAGAGCCATTGTCAGTGATAATCCTTTCAGGGATGCCATACCTACACATGAGATTATTCTTAATGAACCGAGCCACAACATTCTTAGTCACAGATGCATATGAAGCTGCCTCTACCCATTTCGTAAAATAATCAATAGCCACCAGGATGAAACGATGCCCATTAGAAGCGGTAGGCTTGATCTCACCAATCATATCAATGCCCCACATGGCAAAGGGCCAAGGAGCAGTCAACACATTCAATGGTGATGGAGGTATATGAACTTTATCAGCATAGATTTGACATTTGTGACAAGTTCTGGAGTGTTGATAGCAATCAACTTCCATGGTAGACCAATAGTAACCTGCTCTCAAAATCTTCTTTGCCATAGTATGACCACTAGAATGAGTGCCAAAGGTCCCATCATGCATCTCTTCCATAATTTCAGTTGCTTCCTTCTTATCCACACAACGAAGCATAGTTGAATCATGATTACGCTTATACAGAATGCCATTACTCAAAAAGAACTTGGCAGAAAACCTTCTCAGAAACTTCCTATCTTTGACAGATGCCCCTTCAGGAAACTCCTGAGCTTCAAGATATCTTTTCACTTCATAGAACCAAGGCTTTTCCTCTGCCCCTTCTGTGTCAATCTCATTGCAGTATGCAGGCTTTTCAAATCTATCAATAGTAATCTTGGGAGCTTCATCATCCCAGTTAATCTCAAACATAGATGCCATGGTGGCCAAAGCATCTGCCAATTGATTTTCTCTCCGTGGAATGTGCTCAAAGGTAATCTTTTTGAAATGTGGGATCAAAGACAACACATGCTCTCTGTAAGGAATGAGGTTATCATGCTTGGTATCCCAATCTCCTTTAATCTGACTCACTACCAGGGCTGAATCTCCATACACATCAAGGAACTGAATCTTCATATCAATAGCAGCTTTAATACCCAGGATACATGCCTCATACTCAGCCATGTTGTTGGTACAATGGAAACAAAGTCTGGCAGTAATCGGGGTATGACAACCTTCAGGGGAACTAATCACAACACCAACACCATTACCAAGTGCATTAGAGGCACCGTCAAAAACCATAGTCCATCGGGATCCTTGTTCAGGTCCGTCATATTGTCCAGGTTCTTTGGTAATAATCATAATGTCTTCATCAGGGAACTCAAAATTCATTGACTGGTAATCATCTACTGCTTGATGAGCCAAATGATCAGCAACAACACTTCCTTTAATGGCCTTCTGAGTGGTATACTGTATGTCATATTCTGTCAAGATCATTTGCCATCTTGCAATTCTTCCGGAGAGAGCAGGTTTCTCAAATATGTACTTGATTGGATCCATCTTCGAAATCAATAAGGTAGTATGGGTCAACATATACTGTCTTAGTCGGCGAGCAGCCCATGCCAAAGCGCAGCAAGTTTTCTCGAGCAGTGAGTATCTTGTTTCACAGTCGGTAAACTTTTTGCTAAGGTAGTATATTGCCTGCTCTTTTCGACCAGACTCGTCATGTTGCCCCAACACACACCCCATTGAGTTGTCTAACACTGTTAAGTACATAATCAAGGGTCTTCCATCAACTGGTGGCATCAAAATTGGTGGCTCTAGTAGATATCTCTTAATTTCATCAAAGGCAGTTTGGCACTCATCATTCCATTCCATCACCTGATCTTTCTTCAACAACTTGAAGATTGGCTCACAGATGGTAGTTAATTGGGAAATAAATCTTGCAATGTAGTTCAATCGTCCCAAGAAACCTCTAACCTCCTTCTCAGTACGGGGAGCTGGCATCTCTCGTATAGCTTTCACTTTTGCAGGATCCACTTCAATACCTTTGCCACTGACAATGAAACCCAGGAGCTTTCCAGATCTAACTCCAAAAGTACACTTGTTTGGGTTCAATCTCAACTTGTATTTCTTCAACCTCTCAAACAACTTGTGCAGATGATCAAGATGTTGCTCTTCATTCTGAGATCTGGCTATCATATCATCCACATATACCTCTATCTCATGATGAATCATATCATGAAACAAAGCCACCATAGCACGCTGATATGTTGCCCCTGCATTCTTCAAACCAAATGGCATCACCTTATAGCAAAAGGTGCCCCACTGTGTCACAAATGTTGTTTTCTCCATATCTTCAGGTGCCATCTTGATTTGATTATAACCAGAGAAACCATCCATAAAAGAGAATACTTTATGCTGAGCAGTGTTGTCTACCAGAATGTCAATGTGAGGAAGTGGAAAGTCATCTTTGGGGCTAGCCTTGTTCAAATCTCTGTAGTCTACACACATACGTACCTTACCATCTTTCTTAGGAACTGGTACCACATTTGCAACCCACTGAGGATAAGAAGTCACTGCCAAGAACCCTGCATTGAACTGTTTCATTACCTCTGCTTTGATCTTTTCTGACATTTCGGGACGCATACGACGAACCTTCTGCTTCTTTGGACGACAATCTTCTTTCACTGGCAAACGGTGAACCACAATGTCTGTATCCAACCCTGGCATATCTTCATAAGACCAAGCAAAGATCTCCACATAGTCACGTAACATCTGAATCAACCTGTTCTTGACACTGTCCTCTAAATCGGCCCCTACCTTGACCTCTTTTCTGTTTTCTTCAGTTCCCAAATTCACAACTTCGACTGGCTCTTCATGTGGCTGTATAGCTTTCTCTTCTTGTTGTAACAACCTAGCAAGCTCTACAGGTATTTCACAATCGTCCTCATTTCCGTCTTCAGTTTGATAGATCGGATTCTCGAAATCATAATTGGCAATAGTAGAACTGTTATCAAAAGGATCCAGAGTGGATGAGGATCTGCATTTAGTGATGTGGGTGTGTGTAAGAACACATAACTGATAAAGCAAAAATAAAGAAAAGAAAGACAAGGAACACAATATTTACTAAAACGAAACGTCCACTGATTTTATTGAATGAAGTATGCAAATGAAATGACAACCCGTAACAAGCACACCATTGTGCCCCGGGTAAGGCACATGGCTTGAAAGTTTTATTGTTCAAGAAATTACAAACTTAAAAAGCAATAACACAGTAATAGTATTTACTCCTGACTAAAGGAGATAGGGATAACATCTTCAGCTTTCCAATTATTGAGTCCAGCACCCACAGTAGGAAAAATCCATGCATCCAAGTTGTAGTCTTCATCTTGATCTCCCACAGCATTAATCACCCCTTGATTGGTGATACGAGCAGCACGAGCACGACGAACAGCCTTCTGGGACTCTGCAGTGAAACCCAAACCAAACTTGTCAGACTTGTATGGAATATCAGGAAGCTGACCCCAAATAGTACAACCACCTTCATCCACCACAGCTCTAGCATCATTGAGGGAGGCCATTGCCATTGTTGGAGATTTTCTGATGACCACAGGAACTTTCTTCACAGCAGGAGGAGCTACACAATCATTACCAACCCAGGGAACCACTTCAAATGACTGACACGGAGTCTCAATGTATTCACCTTCCACTTCCAGATACTTGAAAGTGTTTACATGGCTGACAAAGTATTCTTCCTCTCCAAAGACAGTAACAACCTTTCCATTCACCGGATATCTCAGCTTTTGGTGCAATGTAGAAGTCACAGCACCTGCCCCATGGATCCAGGGACGACCAAGCAAACAAGAGTATGAAGGACGAATATCCATCACATAGAATGTAGCAGTAAACACCTGAGAGCCAACCTTGATTGGAAGATCAATTTCCCCATGCACTACTCTTCTAGAACCATCAAAAGCCTTTACCACAATATTACTGGGCTTCAACACAGTATCTTCAGGACTCAGCTTATTCAGGACTTCTTTGGGCAACACATTCAGAGAGGAACCATTGTCTATTAGCACATGTGACAGGGTGGTGCCCCTGCATTCAATTGAAATATGCAAGGCCCTGTTATGATCCCTCTTGGTAGGGGTCAAATCAGCATCAGAGAATCCTAACCCGTTATCATAGGTCAGGTGGGCAACACAGTTCTCAAATTGATCAACAGAAATTTCACTGGGCACATGAGCAGACTTCAGAAACTTGATCAAGGACTTGGCATGAGCCTCAGAACACAACAACAAGGACAACATAGAAATCTTTGAGGGAGTATGCCCCAATTGATCAACAATGTCATAATCACTCTTGCGAATGATTTTCAATACTTCTTCCATCTGCTTAGAGAGATCATCAGCAGCTGGCACATCAGTAGATACAGGCTCAATAACAGGACCTTTGCCCCGAGCATCAGTGGTGGAAGTAGCAGCAGGAGTAACTGCACTCTTAGAGGCAACTGGAGGAGAGAAGACTCTTCCACTACGAGTGATCTTGCTAGATCCAGCAATATTATCAATGTCAGCAGGCATATCAGGTAAAGGCTCCTGCTTGACACCATGGATGTAAACATCAGACCCATAGTGCCAAGGCACGGCTTTGTCAGATGTATAAGGAATAGGACCAGGAGTGGTAATGATCAGAGGAACCACTCTGGCTTCAGCAACAACTTTCACAGGACCTTCAGCAGTAATCTTGATTGGGCCCTGACGAGTGATTTTAATAGGACCCTTTGAAGTGATTCTTACCGGTACTTTGTCAACCATATCAACCTCTTCAATCTTCTTACCCCGAGTCAGATGATCCACCATACTTTCTACAGATGCTGGTCTTCTTTCAAACACTACAGTATACTTATCCATGAGACGTTGAATTCCATCTCTCAAAATGAAGCAACTATCCGGCTTATAGGTACAATACAGACAATCTTCACGACAACCTGGAAAGATCCCAGCTTGTACTAACCTCTTTTTGATAACAGACAATGGTGTGCTCAACTCCATGACTGAATAGACATGCAGATCTTCCTCAATGTCTTTATCAATGGCATTGACAGTCTTCTCGTGATTTGGTAGTGGTGTTGTAATCACATTTGGTGGATCAAACTCAATTTCTCCAGCATCAATCATATCTTGAATTTTGTTCTTCAAGACCCAACAGTTATTAGTATCATGTCCTGGACAGTTTGAATGATATGCACATCGTGCATTGGGATTGTACTTGGGAGAGGTAACATTGGGATTCTGAGGAGCCTCCCTCAGGGTAATAAGTTCAGCCTTCAACAAGTGTTGCAATGCCTGAGCCATTGACATGTTGATCTTCGTGAACTGTCTTCTAGCCCTCTGTTGGTTGCCCTGAGGCTGTTCTGTTGTTGCAGGAGTTGGATTTGAAATATGAACTACACTAACAGACTGATGCCTTCTGTTACGATCAGGTTGACCATAAACAGCATTGGATTCCTTCTTCCCAGTGGGAGGCTTCTTTGCAGTACCTGATGAAGAAGTGCCCGCTTGGATCTTACCATTCTTGATACCATTCTCTACCCGTTCTCCTGTCATGATCAACTCAGTGAAGCCAGATGATGAGCTTCCAATGAGATGACTGTAAAACGGACCATTCAGCGTACACATGAACATATCAACCAATTCCCTATCAGTCAAAGGGGGTTGAACTCTTCCAGCTAAGTCTCTCCATTTCTGAGCATACTCCTTAAAACTTTCTTTGGCACCCATGGACATGCTCTGAAGCTGCATGCGAGTGGGGGCTAAGTCAGCATTGTATTGATACTGCTTGTAGAAAGCTTCAGCAAGGTCATTCCAATCTCTGATGTTGACACTCTCCAACTGATAATACCACTCCAACTGAGCTCCAGATAAGCTCTCTTGAAAGAAATGGATCCACAATTTCTTGTCAGCAGTGTGAGGTTGAATCCTTCTGACATAAGACCTCAAGTGCAGTTTGGGACAAGAGACCCCATCATAAACAACAAAGGTAGGAACTTTGAAACCAATGGGTATCACAACCCCAGATATCAGACTCAAATCTTCAAAATCCAGCCCAGATGATTTCTGCAATTCCATAGCATCCATCCTATCCACCAGCATCTTGAATTTGTCTTCATTAGGCTCATGGTAGTAATTAGCCTCAGAATCAGAGTCCCCTATAGTGTTGTGGAGACTGCCTCTCTCTTTCTCAGATTCCTCAGATTCATAGTCTTCAACCTGTTCCTTGGTCTTGACAGGACCCTTGAACCTTCTTCCCATGTTGAGCAACCCAGCAGACCTTCTAGTCTTCTTAGTCTTCTTGGCCAGCAGTGCCTTCAAATCATCTTGCCCCTTGGACAGGTTCAAGATCAGCTCTTGGAACTGTGCATTCTGTGCCTGAAGATCCTTAACTGATTGTTCAAGAGCCATTGCTGAAATAAACAGCGAGAAGATGAGAAACCTGTGCACAATTATAAACCTGTGATGCAATGAAATGATATGGGAATGCATATGCAATGTTTTCAAGGATCGCAGGATTTAAATTTGCTTAAACAAACAAGAAAGTAACTTTTTATTAGTAATAACTTGTTTTGCCTTTTAGGCTTACAAAAATGAAAATGGAATAAGTACAAAAGATGGGGTTTTAAGTCTCCCATGGATGTTTCCTCTTTGTGTTGAGGTATGAGTTAAGGTTTCGTTCCTCGTGAAGTTGCTTTGTGAGCTCTAGGATTCTTGCTTGGCTTGCTTTGTAATGAGCCTCGAAAGTATCCCTTTGCTCCTTCAGTTGGATCCATGATCTCTGCAAGTCTTCCTTATCAGTAGGCATGTCTGGGTGAAGAATGGTATAAGCTGTGTCTCCTTCAGCAACAGGTTCCATGGTAACTGGCAGGATAGCAGGATATGGCATCATGAGTGTCTGAGCACGAGATCGTACCCATCTGAGATAAGCCTCCATAGGAATAGTATACTTAGGCTCCAGAGTCTTGCTGTCAACCCTGTTTACTTCTCCCCAAGCTCGTATGAATCTCTGACGGTAACCCTGAAGATCGTTGTCGTAATCAAACATAATGCCCTGAATCAACATGTCATGTGGACCATCACTTCGGGCGTAACCAAACTGTCGTAAAGCTAGAGAGGGGTTGTAGGTGATGCCTCCTCTTATGCCTAGAAGTGGCACATTAGGAAACTCCCCACAACGGTCAATGATGGTGACGTTCTCCATAGATCTGGAGCACCAATGGATATCTGAGTGAGATAGTGACATGATCCTCTTGGACCATCTGAACCCTTGCTCATTCTTCATTACTGAGCGAGGAAGGTGAGAAATAAACCACCTGGATAGCAAAGGTATGCAACACATCAAAGTTCCTCTTGCCCTTGTAGTACGGGTATAAAGAGAATGTAGGATATCTCCAAGCAATGTAGGCACTGGATTGTGACTCAGGAATATGTTGATGGCATGAACGTCTATGAACTGATCTGGATTGGGGAACAACACTAAGCCATAAATCAGCAAGGCTAAGATCTCCTCAAAAGCATCATAGCTCATGGCCTTCAAGAACACTTGAGCTTTATCCATTAGCACCTTGGCAAGAATACCCTTAACTCCGCTTCTCGTTTCTAGAACAATGTCAGACTTCTTCAGATGTAGAGCTGCAGCAATAACCTCTGGCTTAAGTTCTTTCTCTAAGCCTGTGAAGGGTCTCTGATCAAGAACAGGTATGCCCAGAAGTTTAGAGAACTCCTCCATGGTTGAAACCAGCTGGTAGTCAGGAAATGTGAAGCAATGGTGCTTAGGATCAAAGAACTGAAACAGGACACTCATCATGTCTTCATTGAACCCTGAAGTGACTAGATCCAATAGGTGACCATGTCTCTTGATGAACTGGGAATGATCAGACACTTGAGAAACCAACTCTTTAAGCTTGGGAGGAATCCCTACAAAGTTGATCCTGATGGTGTTTCTACGAGCAGAAGCCATGACCTGCAACAAAGAACAAAGATAAATCCTTTGGTCCTTGAAATGGTTAGGGAAAATGGTATGCTCATGATGCATGATGATATCATGATGTTATGCTCAATCACAAACATGTGGCACACACAAACAAGTCACACCATAGCCCTAGGTTTAAAGGCTTGCATGAGGTTCAAAGGTAAGTACCCTCCCCTGAAGTTAGATGGTTCATCCTGTCCTACAAAAGTAACCATGTTCTAAGGGATCTCAATATCATTGATCCTTCACAAGGGTGGTTGATCAGAAGGCAACTTACTTGCCAACCAAAACCCTCCAAGTTTAAGATCTCAATGAGTGTAGCATCGAGTGTCAACCAACTTCAGTCTGCACCAAAGTCGGTTACCTCACTACTTTCTAAAGGCCAAGATGAGTTAACTAGGGTTCTAAAAGTTAGTTAGTGTATTGACAACATATGGCAGCCTCAATATTATCCTCAACTTGACTTAAGGAATATAAGCACCAACCAAGAAGTCGCACTAACTATGGCCACCAGATCAACCGTATCGATATACGTCGTACAATTTCCTTGGTCTATTGCCATTTACCTAAGGTACACTAGATCCGGGTTAGGACCTTTCACACATAAGAGCACCCCAACAAGTAATATAAAACAAACAAGGCAAACAATTCAAAGTGATCTTAATTCCTAAGGGTACCCCTCTTAAATAGATCCCCAGCAGAGTCGCCAGTTCTGTAACACGGTGGGAGAACTGACTTTAAGTTATGTTGCGGATAGCAAGAGTCGCCACCGACTTTTATTTTATCCATAAGGAAAGGTTATAAAAGAACAGGAAAGACCTTAGAGAATATTTTGGGTCCGGGGGGTAGGTTATGAAAAGGGAAGGTATTAGCACCCTTTTCATCCATGGTTATCCATGGGCTCTTAGGTACCTAAGCTCACTTTAAATGGTTTTTGAAAGTGTAGTGTGTGAATAGCAAAAATTTCAGAATAGTTTAATAATAATCCATGTATGGATGTGTAAAAAACTTGTTTGAAAATTTGTTTAGAATTTTGTTTAAGTGTGAAAAAGTTTTGAAGTGAGCAAGTACCTAGGAATAACCTACCCTAATGTTTAAGGTCTTTCTTATTCTTTATCCTTTCCTTAGTAAGACTATCCCTACTATAATGGAGTAGGTAGTCCTTACCTTGGATGTAAAGGGACATGTGAGGGACAATTTGACTTTGAAGGCCATTGTGGGGTGTAATAAGCATAAAGAAGGGACTATCATCATTTATTTCGAAGGGACTCGATTCGTAAAGGCAACCATAAGGGACTTGATGATTTTTTCTTTTAAGGGACTTGCTTTATACACCCCACTTGACCTTATGAGTTAGGCAACTTGAGGGATAACCTTAGGAAGTGAGACGGCGATTAAAAATCGACTTACGTGTGTGACGTGTTTAATTTAATTATCTTATATTAAAAATTATCTAAATTTATTTTAATATTGCATACATGTTGTGACACTCCCTAATTACTAACCATAGTAAGAATAATTAAAATAGTTACGAAATTACAACCGAGAAACAATTACAAAATTATAACAATAATAAATAAAATAGCAAAATTAAATAATAAGCAATAAATAATAAAAGAGAATAAGGGGTTAGTAAGCAAAATTAGTAAAATAATGATAATAAACATAAAAATAAAATTGGGTTAGTGATATTGAATAATATTGAATAATGAGTAAGAAAAATAAAATAAAAGAGGTTAGTGAATAATAATTAATGAAATAATAATAAAAGCAAAGTAAATAATTTGGTTAGTAGTAATAATAATAATAAACAAAATTAATCAAAGTATTGTAAGAAATTAGAAATTAACAATTTTTTAGCATAAACAATTATATTAAAAACAAATATGAACAAACAATTATTTTAATTTACAAATTATTAAATTATTTTTAAATATATTATAGCTACAAAACTTAATTACTATAAGTTCAATTATTTCTAAACAAAAGTTATAAAAAAGTATCTACTTAATATACAAAGAAAAAGATAAATTATAAGTATATTTACAAAAATTTACTTTCTAATAATATGAAATATATTTATACTTTAGATGATAGAAATAATTTATAATTATATTTACATGAATCATACTAAACAAATATACATTATAATTAGAAAATAAAATTACAAAGAAATAGAATTAAATTTGTATTTAAAAAATATTTTTAGAGTTTTATAAAATTAGGGTTTTATTAGAGAAATAATTTTTAGGGTTTAGAATATACAAAATAATTTTAACTAATATATACATAATATTCTAATTTATATATACATATTATAAATAAGATAAATTTTTGAATAAAGAAAATTTAGAAATTTTTAGAGAACATGAGATTATTTTGAATTTGGACTATACATATATAATTTTATTAAGAATATAAATCAAATAACTAATTAATTAAAAAAACATAGAAGAAAAGAATGACAAAAATTGAGAACTTACCTTGGCTGGGTTTGAACCCATGTCCTCATGTTTGCCAGCACCAATAACAACCATCAGGCTAGCCCATGCGCAGGCAGTATTGAGGAGAGGAGAATTTGTTTTATGCTTCATCTAAAAAAAAATCCAGAAAAAATAGAGAGACAAAAAGGCCTGGGGGGGATTCGTACCCAGGACCTTTCAGTGACAAGCATGCATACGTAACCGCCTGGCTGGGAGAGCCCATCTGACTATGGAATGACCACAATACATTATATAATATGTTGGCTTTTATCCTGGAAAAAAAATAACAAAAAAACAATGGCCCAAGTAGGATTCGAACACAAGTCATACGACCAGCATACATACGCTTCCTTCCACTGGGCCACAAGCATACCTGTGATAACCAAACAACAACAATTCAAAACATATTTTCACCAATATTTGAATTTTCCAGCGCGCGGGAGACCTTCTTCTTCCCCAAATTTCCTGCGAATTTCCTCTTGAATTTTCCTGCGAATATTGTTACGAGTTCTTCATCCCTGCGAATCATAAACTCAATCCAAACAACAAAATTTCATAAAATTGATTATGTCATTGAATTGCTACTGAGTTTTGCAATCGTCCTAGGTCTTTCAAATCCATTTATCATTAGGAAATCATGAAACCCTAAAGAGGGCCGAAAACCCTAATCATGGTGGATTCTTGTACCTGCAAGGAAAATCCAATTGAACCACCCAGAATCGTTCTATAGTCCATTCTAAACATCATACAACAATCAAAAACAATTTAAACATAGTAAATCAATGGATTCGAAAAAAATATATTCAAGGTCAAAGTGAGTTCGGGTTAAGCAATTGGGTGCATATGGGATGCATATGGATGATGATTTATGATCAGAAGAGTCCAAGGAAGCTTGCTATGTCTTCAAAATACCTTGTGGAGGCCTAGAAATCAGAAACCGAAAGTGAGTTTTTGGAAGATTTTTTGACTTTGTGAACTTACTTGTGGCTGCTGGAATTCGTGGCAATGCAATAGGGTTCTCTTGTATACTTATAGGAGATGTAATTTAGGTCAAAAGATGATGGATTTATGGGCCTTTTGGAAAACTTCATGATGAAGGAATGTCATGATCTTAAAGTGTGAAAAAATCAAATATTTGCCTTCTAATTTGGTCTAGCACGAAATTGGACAAGATCAAATCATATTAAGCAGCATTGATTAATTTTTAAAAGAAGAATCATGTCCAAACTTTGATTTTTAGATTTTATTTTGATTTAATTTGATTTAAAATGAATAAAATTCAAATAAATATCAAATAAAAATATAAAAATCAGAATTTCTCACCATTGGGTCGTGCATGATGTTGTGACATGGATTGGGTCAGGAATTAGCAAGCCCATTTGGAAAGAATTACTTCTAAGCCTCCATTTCCAACACAAACCATCACAAAATTTCCCAACTTTGCAAGGGCACATCTCCCTCAATTTTAAAGGTATGAGGGTGTTCTTGGACTTTTTGGAAAGCTTGAAGAGTCCTCTAAACAACCCCATTGGTTTCAGGTCCATATCATTTACCAATCTCAAGTTATGCCCTTTTGAAGTTGTTGACTTTTTGTTGACTTTTGAAATGACCTATAATGTCTTAGATCATATCTTTCAAATGAAGCATTTTTGGGATTAACCTTCAACATCAAAGTTGTAGGGAATTCAATTTCCTTCAAAATGAGCTTTGGATGGAAACTTGGTGATGAAGTATGTGAAAGTTATGCCTGGTCAAAGTTCAGTTGACTTTTACTGAGGAAACCCTAATTTAGAAACTCCTGATTATTGATGATCTGGACTCTCCTTGATGAATCATGATCAACCCTTGATCAAATGATGAATTTTACTTCATATACTTGATGTTGGGAAAAAATCATGAAGTTTGACTTTGGTTTAACCACAGTTGACCTCAGTTTGACTTTTTAACTGCATTGACTGATTTTGACTTATCTGATCATCTGACTGAGCAAACTTTTGAGAAAAGTCTTGAAAATTGACATGGGGATTCTTACACACATATAAGATGTTATGAAACTCACTTGAGGTATTGGAAGTCCATTTAGCCTGATTAAAGTCAAAACCCTAGTTCTGGATACACTGCTTAGGAGGTGCATTGTCTGAGGGAATTGTCAACTTCTTTGACCAATTGTGAACTTTGTGAACCTTGTGAATCTTCATAAGATGTCTTGTGATACTCATGGGAGGTATTGTGAAGCTTGTGAACCTTGAGAACCTCATGAAGTGGCTTTGTAGACCTCATAAACCTCAGGAAAGCTTTGTAACCATTGTGAAACTTGTGAACCTTGTGAACCTTCAAGAAGTGACTTGTAGACTTCATGAACCTCATGAAAGGTATTGAAAGCATTGTGGAACTTGTGAACCTTGTGAACCTTCATAAAGTAACTTGTGGACTTTATGAACCTCATGAAAGGTTATGGAAATGTTGAGAAACTTGTGAACCTTGTGAACCTTCAAGAAGTGACTTGTAGACTTCATGAACCTCATGAAAGGTATTGAAAGCATTGTGGAACTTGTGAACCTTGTGAACCTTCTTAGGACACAAAGTCTTGTATTGTGAGGGCAAATTTTGGGGTGCAACAGCTGCCCCTGTTCAATTTTCTGAAACCTGAGGGGTTAGATTGGTATATTTGCCAGTCGTAACCTGGAAGGTTGAAGGGGATTGAACACAAAAACCCAAAAATTTGCACTCACCAGTGCATAGAGTGATATTGATGATTGGTTGAACATGATTGAGTGGGCTTAAAGATGCCGCTAGGGGAAAGTTCTTCAGCAGTATAATGAGAGCTGTCAGGAGTCTGGAGTAATACTGATGTAACAGCATGTCTTCATGAGGATAGAGCAATCAATAATGATAACCCTAAAGCAGTCTTGAAGAAATAATATGATTTCAGGAGGATAGAGCAATCAATAATGACAACTCCAAAGCAGTCTTGAAATAATAATGTGATATGTCTTCAGGAGGATAGAGCAATCAATAATGATAACTCTAAAGCAGTCTTGAAGTAATGATTTCAGGAGGATAGAGCCATGATAACTCTAAAGCAATCTTGAAGTAATGATTTCAGGAGGATAGAGCAATCAATAATGATAACTCTAAAGCAGTCTTGAAGTAATGATTTCAGGAGGATAGAGCAATCAATAATGATAACTCTAAAGCAGTCATGAAGTAATGATTTCAGGAGGATAGAGCAATCAATAATGACAACTCCAAAGCAGTCTTGAAATAATAATGTGATATGTCTTCAGGAGGATAGAGCAATCAATAATGATAACTCTAAAGCAGTCTTGAAGTCATGAGAAGTTATCAGGAGGATAAAGTAACCCTGAGGTGACGATAAAGCAGTCCCAAAGTAATAAGAAACTTATCAGGAGGATAAAGTAACCCTGAGGTGACGATAAAGCAATCCTGAAGAAATAAGAAGCTCATCAGGAGGATAAAGTAACCCTGAGGTTACAATAAAGCAGTCCCAACGTAATAAGAAGCTTATCAGGAGGATAAAGTAAGCCTGAGGTTACGATAAAGCAGTCCCGGAGATCATAAGTTTGTTTGTTGGATAATTAACCTGAAACAAAGTAGCATTTGTATAATAACATTAGTTTATGCTTTATGTATGCATGTATAACATGATGTGCTCAAGTAATGTACTATATGTTTATGGATATATGTGCTATGGTATGATGTAAATGATGTATGTATGATATGATACTGCCGGAAGCGTCTGGATATCTTTGTATAACAACTGCTGGCCAGGGAAAATAAAGCCCGATTCGTTGTTGAAGAATATATAACCCTCTGTCTGCTGGGGATAACAGGGTATAGATAACCTCCCATTGTTGGGGATGGTAAGGCATATATAACCTCCCGTTGTTGGGGATAGTAGGGTATATATAACCTTCGTCTTCGTTTGATAGTAGGATAAGTATAACATCCCGTCTTTGTTCGTCGTACCCTTATTGGAAAGTAATTTCCCGAATATCCGTATGAGGATAAAAGAGATGGATATAAATTCCAGGGGAGATAAGACTTTATGAAGATGGATTCGTCCTACTGAGGGTTTGTAACTGTCTTGTAAAGGTGAACTGGCGAAGCTTCGTTGAGATCCTTCCCTCGTTCGTCCTTAGTAAATACTATTACTGCATTTCCATGCATTTCTGGTAAACATTAATCATATTAAAAGCATACATGCATTTCTGGTAAACATCAATCATATTCAAAAGCATACATACATTCAAATACAACCAATGGACGTTTCGCTTATGTAAATAGGGTAAAAGTAAATCTGGATTTCAAAGATGGAATTTATTTATATCAAAAAGTGACCCATACATGGGTAAGTTTGTACAAGGAGACATAAACCCTAGTAAGAGGATTTTTTCGTAAAATTTTTACAAAAGGAAATCAGCTATGTGGGAAACAATCCTATTGAGTTTCAATTCTACTATTGCCACTCAAGTATCTCATCTTCTTGCTGTTGAGACGGAAACGATTGGATTGAGCTTTATCTGTTCGAGCTTGAGTAAGTAGTACAACTGGTTGCAGTTTCATGGGTGATCCAAACGAGACATAGTCATACGCTTTAATCCCTAACTTTTGCCTGGATTGCCCTTTCAGGTTTTCAATCCACCGGGATACCCTTTTTTGCCCAAGCCGCCTTTTCAGGTTTTCGACTTGCCGGGTGTACATCTTTTTATATATATCCCTAATTTTTGCCCAAACCCTTTTTGTTTGCCGGGATGCCCTTATTTTTGCCTAGGCCAGTCAACCTAGCGGGTCTCTTTTTATGCGTAGTATTTTTTAACTATGTCTGCGTTTACAGGCTGTGGGAAGTCCTCACCATCCATTGTAGTCAGTATCATGGCACCTCCTGAGAATACTGTCTTGACTACAAATGGTCCTTCATATGTTGGAGTCCACTTACCTCTAGGATCACCCTGTGGTAATATGATACGCTTGATTACCAAGTCACCAGCCTGATATACCTTTGGCTTAACCTTCTTGTTAAAAGCTTTGATCATTCGCTTTTGGTACATCTGGCCATGACAAACTGCTGCTAACCTCTTCTCATCAATCAAATTTATCTGGTCCAGTCGAGTCTGAATCCACTCATCTTCATCCAAGCCTGCATCCTTCATAATTCTCAAGGAAGGGATCTGAACCTCAATGGGCAGAACTGCTTCCATACCATAGACTAAGGAGAATGGGGTTGCCCCTGTTGAAGTACGTATTGTGGTACGATAACCATGAAGAGCAAATGGTAACATCTCATGCCAATCCTTGTAAGTAACAGTCATCTTCTGTACAATCTTCTTAATGTTCTTATTAGCAGCTTCAACTGCCCCATTCATCTTTGGACGATACGGAGAAAAGTTGTGATGCTTAATCTTGAACTGCGTGCAAAGATCAGTAATCATAGTGTTGTTCAGATTAGAGCCATTGTCAGTGATAATCCTTTCAGGGATGCCATACCTACACATGAGATTATTCTTAATGAACCGAGCCACAACATTCTTAGTCACAGATGCATATGAAGCTGCCTCTACCCATTTCGTAAAATAATCAATAGCCACCAGGATGAAACGATGCCCATTAGAAGCGGTAGGCTTGATCTCACCAATCATATCAATGCCCCACATGGCAAAGGGCCAAGGAGCAGTCAACACATTCAATGGTGATGGAGGTATATGAACTTTATCAGCATAGATTTGACATTTGTGACAAGTTCTGGAGTGTTGATAGCAATCAACTTCCATGGTAGACCAATAGTAACCTGCTCTCAAAATCTTCTTTGCCATAGTATGACCACTAGAATGAGTGCCAAAGGTCCCATCATGCATCTCTTCCATAATTTCAGTTGCTTCCTTCTTATCCACACAACGAAGCATAGTTGAATCATGATTACGCTTATACAGAATGCCATTACTCAAAAAGAACTTGGCAGAAAACCTTCTCAGAAACTTCCTATCTTTGACAGATGCCCCTTCAGGAAACTCCTGAGCTTCAAGATATCTTTTCACTTCATAGAACCAAGGCTTTTCCTCTGCCCCTTCTGTGTCAATCTCATTGCAGTATGCAGGCTTTTCAAATCTATCAATAGTAATCTTGGGAGCTTCATCATCCCAGTTAATCTCAAACATAGATGCCATGGTGGCCAAAGCATCTGCCAATTGATTTTCTCTCCGTGGAATGTGCTCAAAGGTAATCTTTTTGAAATGTGGGATCAAAGACAACACATGCTCTCTGTAAGGAATGAGGTTATCATGCTTGGTATCCCAATCTCCTTTAATCTGACTCACTACCAGGGCTGAATCTCCATACACATCAAGGAACTGAATCTTCATATCAATAGCAGCTTTAATACCCAGGATACATGCCTCATACTCAGCCATGTTGTTGGTACAATGGAAACAAAGTCTGGCAGTAATCGGGGTATGACAACCTTCAGGGGAACTAATCACAACACCAACACCATTACCAAGTGCATTAGAGGCACCGTCAAAAACCATAGTCCATCGGGATCCTTGTTCAGGTCCGTCATATTGTCCAGGTTCTTTGGTAATAATCATAATGTCTTCATCAGGGAACTCAAAATTCATTGACTGGTAATCATCTACTGCTTGATGAGCCAAATGATCAGCAACAACACTTCCTTTAATGGCCTTCTGAGTGGTATACTGTATGTCATATTCTGTCAAGATCATTTGCCATCTTGCAATTCTTCCGGAGAGAGCAGGTTTCTCAAATATGTACTTGATTGGATCCATCTTCGAAATCAATAAGGTAGTATGGGTCAACATATACTGTCTTAGTCGGCGAGCAGCCCATGCCAAAGCGCAGCAAGTTTTCTCGAGCAGTGAGTATCTTGTTTCACAGTCGGTAAACTTTTTGCTAAGGTAGTATATTGCCTGCTCTTTTCGACCAGACTCGTCATGTTGCCCCAACACACACCCCATTGAGTTCTCTTTATCTATTTCATTTGCATTTTGTTTTTATTTTAAGTGAACTTGTTCACTTGTGTTCCATTTCTCTCACTTTCTTTATTTAAGTTACTTATATTCTTCAATGAAGTAAGTAACTTATTCTTCTGCTTCATCCTCCTTTCATCTGCTTCTTCCATTGGTGGCTTCCTTGAAGATATTTCTCAATGCTTACAAACCATAGGAACATCCAAGCATGATAATAATTAGGGTTGTGATTAGTCCCCTTAGCTTTTTACCTTTGAGTCTCCTTGAGTCTCTCTTCCCATCCCAATAATCAGAGACTAAACTCTTAAAGTTTTAGGACTTTGGAATTAGGGTTATGCCTGCATCCTTCTCTTAGGATGGAGTGTAAAACTTTAATCCTAAGTGTTAAACCTTTAATTTGTTTAAACCTCTTAATCAAATCACCTTAATAATCATCAAGACTTTATCTTGTAACTTGGGCCTTACATTAGGGTTATAATTCTTCCATTATGGTTAAGAAGGACTAACCCTAGTGTTTAATGGACAAGTCCCCCTCAAGATGTCTTACAAACCATAAAATTCACTTCTTAATCTCATCCCTTAATTAAAATCCACTTAATAAAGGCTTTGTTATATAATGAATTTAATCCCTAACCATGGATTAAGTTGAGGCATCTTCCTCAGCTTAAGTGTTCTCAACTATTATTCTTCTATTAGGATGGTGTAATGAGCCCACTAATCTGTGATTAGAGATTAGTGGGCTCATTACATAACAAAGCCTCATTACTTAACACTAAACAAAAAACCCAAAAACATCTAATTAATCACAAGTAGGTTAATGATCTTAATCCTACATCATCATGGTGATTAAGTTGAGATGTTTATCTCATACTTAAGTAGGCCCATTATCCATAATCAGGGAGGATATAATGAGTTTACAAACCTTTGATTTAGGCTTAAGCTCATTAACTTATGCAAAACACCAAAAACAATAACAAAACTGAAAACACAAAAACAAACAATAATCGTCTCCTTCGGGATTCTTTTCTCATCACACTCATTCATAAGCGAGAATTTGCTTTTCCCGTCTAATGCAAGACAGTTAGCACTCGAGCCAGACGAGTTATACACTCGAGCATAGACAAGCAAGCAGTTCACAGTCAATTCATTTTTCAGTCTCTTTGAGTCGAACTACGGTGTTCTGACTTCCTCATTGCACGCGAGGATACGTAGGCATAACTTAACAGTTATCGAACAAAAGTGTCTTTGTCATCCCCCTATTTCAGCATCCTTTTCTAAGCCTCAGTTCCTGAGCATTCCCACCTTTTTGCACTGACACCTGTACATTCACTCTCAGCTTTTGCACACAGATAGTACATACACTACCCCTTTAAACACAATCTTGTAAGCGTGGATCCCGTCAAGTACGACGGACAATCTGGGTGCTAATACCTTCCCAGGTTGTAACCAACCCCCTTTCTCAGTTTCTCTGGTTCGCAACCGTCTTATCCATCTTTTTCTAGGTTTATGCAGCATTACCTTTCCTTCGGGATAAAAGTGCCTAGTTGGCGACTCTATTCAGTTCATTTCATTTTATCTCTTCGCTGACCATTTGCGTCTGTACCCTATCTGACCCGGTGTCTTTTCGGGGGAGCGACAACAATCTGCGATCAAATGCCCAAGATATCCATATTTGAAGCACTTTTTCACGTCATTTGTGCACTCACTGACACAATGACCAAACTCACCACATCTATAACACTCCAGAGGAGCGAAAGATCCTCCCCCACTTGGCTTTTTTCCATCAGCAATTCTCTTCTTACTTTTATCAGCCGAAGCTGCATAAGGCTTCCCACAAGCATCTTTTGCTTTCCTCTCCTCTTATACAAACCTTTGAAATGCTCTGATTGAGCCTTGTTATCTTCATCAAAGATCCTACAACAATCAACCAAATCTGGCAATCTTTTGATCCTTTGATAGCTAATCGCCTGTTTGATCTCAGGCCTCAAACCATTCTCGAATTTCACACACATCGAGAACTCAACATTCACCTTAATGTAATATGTAAAACCCCACTTATCCCAGTATACAAAATAATAGTTTATTACGAAAAATCCGAGTTTTTAAAGTGGAATGCCACATATTCAACAATAATAACCAACATAAAGGTTCTTCATTAAAACAGCGGAAAAGTTTTAAAATTCATTACAACTCATAATCAAGTAACATCAACAATAATTCCTCAATAATCATCTTGGTTTATAAAATGGATACGTAAACAAAATAAACAAAACAACTAAAAATCCCATTCCGTGTTACGTATCAGCGCATCCTAAGACTCAAACACAGCAACACGACTCCATGCACTCTCAAGTACCGGGATTATCTGTACTTCCAAAGAAGCACATACGCCACATCAAAGGACAAAGGGGTAAGAAACAAATTCAAAATATAAACGGTGCATATAACATTCATAAGGGTAGTTTCTCACTCACAACTACAATACAATCATCACACCAATGATTATGCAATAACACATACAACTAGTTATGCAATGTGACTCAACATGACACAATACATGTGGTACCAGTTTTTGTTCATTCAATCGAACACGGATAATCACATACGCCCATCCGACAATGATAATCCCACCATTCTCCATAATAGAGTATGGGTGATCGTATTCACCCATCCAACACGATCATTCCAACAATAATATAAAAAATTTATGCATGACTATGAAAATGTATACAACATGTATAATTCACCACATTATACATATACATGATCCATCCAATCAAAACACAACAATAGTTCCACAAAATTCACCAATAATAACCTCACGCGACTTAATCGATTATCCTATAATTAAATCCACTTAATTCCATCATTAATTCATTCTCAATGCTAATCCTCGATTAAACATGTATTACTGTCCATTTCATTATCTCACACCGAAAGAATCAGCCACGCATGCAAAATCGGGACAGAAATCACAAAAACGGAAAATTGGCCCAAGCACTCTGGTCATACGCGTATTGGCAAGGCCATACACGTATTGACCCAGTCCAATACGCCCTATACGACCCTCATACTCCCCTCATATATGTATCCTTCTAGCTCCATACATGTAGCTTACTAAAATGGGCAGAGAGCCCCATATTTTCACCCACCATACGTGTAATGCACCCATCATACGTGTATTGGCCTGATTCCTCACCCATCTATACGCGTAATGGCATGTCCCATACGCGTATGGGAAGAGAACCCTATTTTGTTGCTTTTCATCTTCATTCCAGATTTGTTTCTCATAACTCTCGATTTCGTAATTCATACCAGACTTATGATTGTTTCTAATCCAGTTTTACACCACCATTCTTATTCTTCTTTCACTTATCATTACTAAATCAAATTTTCATTAGGGTTTTAGATCTAAAATTGCAATTGTTCATCAACGACAACAAAATCTGCATAAACCAGATTTATACCAGCACAACAACAACAACATTTTATCATAATTCACCAAGATCATACAATTATATTCACAAATTCGCAACAATGGAAATACATTCATAGATTCATCACAAAACATCATGAACAACAAAAATTCCTATGAGGGAAGGAAGCCTTCACTGCCCATCATGTTAAATCACTTAGTTTTAAATCCATTCTCCCTCCTTACCTCGAATTCGGATGAAAATTCCTGCGAATTTCTTTAAGATTGGAGCCCTAGGTTGATCTTCTCCTTCCTAGCCTCTTTAGTTCTCCCAACAAAATTATACGATTAATCTCTCACTAATTTTCTGTTTTGACTAACTCACCTCTAAACCCTCACCTTGATATTTTACTAAACCGTCCCTTATTTTAATTAAATCCAAATAATAATAATATTAATTTTAATTCTAAGATTACTGATATTATTTCATAAAGGTAATAATAATAATAATAGTTAAATGGTCTTATTATTATCCATACACCCTCTATTACTAAGTGCACCACGGTTTTACCCGTCCCACTAGGACACAACACCGAAACGACAAAGCATACGCCTTAAACAAGGCCAACACAATACCAAAAATACTTGACAATTAAATATTAAAAATGAGGTGTTACAACTCTCACCCACTTAGAATATTTTCGTCCTCAAAAATGTACCTGATGAGAAAAGTTCCGAATACGACTCTCGCATCCTGCTTTCCTGCTCTCAGGTCACACTTCCACCAACAGCTCCTCCCCAAGCTACTCTCACCAGAGGAATATCTTTACCTTTGATTTTCTTCATCTTACAATCACCAATCATTATCGGCATTGCTTCCATAGTAAGGTTCTCCCTAACCTGCACATCATCCCTCTGAATAACGTGAGATGGGTCAGACACATACTTCCGATGTTGCAATACATGAAACATGTCATGCAAGTTCGAAAGCTCTGGTGGTAACGCCACCCTATATGCAACCGTACCAACTTTCTGCAGAATTTGATATGGTCCAATGAACTTAGGATCCAACTTCTTCGATTTCAAAGCACGCCCTACACCTGTCATTGGATTAACCCTTAAAAACACATGATCACCTCAACAAATTCTAATTCTTTTCTCCGGTTATCATGATAGCTCTTCTGTCTACTTTGAAACGCTCTTATCTTTTCTCTAATCATTTGAATTACCTCAGTAGTCTGTTGTACAATTTCAGGTCCAAGCACCATATTTTCACCAAATTCATACCAACATAAAGGCGTTCTACACCTCCTACCATACAAAGCTTCAAACGGATCCATTCCAATTCTAGAATGGTAACTATTATTATACATGAACTCAATTAATGGAAAATGAGTATCCCACGCACCACCTTGTTCCAACACACAAGTCCTCAGTAGATATTCTAAAATCTGAATAGTTCTCTCTGACTGACCGTCCATCTGCGAATGATAAGCCGAACTCAACTTCAACTTTGAACCCAAAGCCTCTTGTAAACTTTTCCAAAAATCAGAAGTGAACCTCGGATCTCTATTTAATATTATACTCAAAGGAACACCATGCAGCTTCACAATTACTCTGATATAAATCTCTGCCAACTTCGTCAACGGGAAACTCATATTAATAGGAATAAAATGTGTGGATTTTGTAAGTCTATCCACCACCACCCAAATAGCATCAAACCCTCTCGCCGTATTCGACAAACTAGTAACAAAGTCCATAACAATACTGTCCCACTTCCATTCTGGAATCTCTAATGGTTGCATCATTCCTGAAGGCTTCTAATGTTCCACTTTCGACTTCTGACACACCAAACATGCATACACAAATTATGCTATATCTCTCTTCATACCAAACCACCAAAACAATTTCTTTAAATCCTAATACATCTTCATAGCTCCTGGATGAATACTCGAGCTACTACGATAACCTTATTCTAAAATTACCTTTTTCAACTATGCAGTGTCTGGCACACAAATTCTGCCCCGGAACCGCAACATACCAAAATCATCTACCTAGAAATCACTTTCAGGATCATTTCCTCATGTAGGCATCAAATCTACCAACTTCACATCAAGTCTCTGATTCTCTTTAATAATATCCAAGAAGTAATTATTCACCTTCAACATTCCAAGCCTAACACTCTCAGGTGTCGTCTCACAAACCATGCTCAAGTCTCTAAACTGCTCAATTAATTCAAATTCTTTCACCATCAATCCCGACATGTGAATTGTCTTGCGGCTCAACGCATCTGCTACAACATTAGCCTTACCCGAATGATAACTCAAATTAAAATCATAATCTTTCATAAATTTCAACCATCTTCATTGTCTCATATTTAGCTTTTTCTGATCAAACAAGTACTTCAAGCTTTTATGGTCACTAAACACTTCAAATATTGATCCATATAAATAGTGCCTCCAAATATTCAACACAAAAACCACTGCAACTAACTCAAGATCATGAATAAGATAGTTCCTCCCATGCACCCTCAACTGCCTAGAAGCATAACCCACCACCTTACCATATTGCATCAATACACCACCTAGTCCCATCTTGGATGCATAACAATATACAACAAAAGGTTTACCAGGACTTGGTAAAACCAACACCCGTGTCGTAGTCAATTTCTTCTTTAACCCTTCAAAACATTCCTCACAAGCTGCATCCTAAATAAATGCTTGACTCTTCCTAGTCAATTGAGTCAACGAAAACGCCAAATTAGAAAACCCTTGTATAAATCTTCTATAATAACCTGCTAAACCAAGAAAACTTTGAAGTTACTGTCTTCGAAGGTTCCCATTCTAACACAATGCTTACCTTAGAAGGACCCACTGCTATACCATCACTAGAAATAACATGACCTAAGAAACTCACGTTATCAAGCCAAAATTCACACTTCGATAACTTAGCAAACAACTTGTTATCTTCCAACACCTGCAAAGAAACTCTCAAATGCTCCTTATGATCGTCTTTATTCTTGGAATAAATAAGTATATCATCAATAAACACTAAAACAAACTGATCTAAATAAGAATGAAAAATATGGTTCATATATTCCATAAATACACCTGGCGCGTTAGACACTCCAAAAGGCATCACAACATATTCATAATGTCCATATCGAGTTCTAAACGCAGTCTTCTGAATATCACCTTCTATCACTCGAATCTGATGGTAACCCAACCTCAGATCAATCTTACTAAAAACATGCACGCAACCTAGCTGATCCATTAAGTCATCAATCCTTGGAAGCGGATACTTATTCTTAATGGTCACCTTGTTCAGTTGACGGTAATCGATGCACAAACGCATACTACCATCCTTCTTCTTTACTAATAAAACTTGAGCTCCCCACGGTGATACATTTGGCCTAATAAATTTCTTATCCAACAACTCTCTAATATGAGATTTCAACTCAGCCAATTCTGACGCAGACATCATGTATGATGCTATAGAGATAGGCCTTGTACCAGGAATAAGGTCAATAGTAAATTCAACTTCTCTATTCGAAGGTAATTCCGTAATATCATCAGGAAACATTTCTGGAAACTCATTCACAACTAGCAGCTCAGTAACCGATACCTTATGGTCCACATATAACGATGTGAATAATGCAAACATCTCCGCTTCGTCTTCCAACAAATTCCTTAACTCTTTATTTGATAAGGAATTAGCCAAAGCTTCCTCTTTAGGAGTAAGAAACAACAACTTCTTCCTATAGTAGTCAATATAAACCCGATTGAATTTCAACCAGTTCATCCCCAAAATAACATCCAAATTACCCAACAGTAAACAAATCAAATCCATATGAAGTCTCTATCAAAAATAGTAAGTGAACATTTCAAACATACCAAAGATGTAACCATAGAACCAATAGACGGAGTTTCAATTGTTATCCTCTGCTCTAGAGTAGACGGTACAATTCCTAACATTTTCACACAATCAACAAAAATAAACGAGTGTGTTGCACCCGTATCAATAATAGCAATCAGAGGTGTACTATTAATAAAACAAGTACCTTTGATGGAACGCTCCTCACTAGTGGACTGGGCTCCCACTAAAGAAAATACTTTACCACTGGCTCCTTGAGTCTTCTTTGGCTTCTGACAATTCATACTAATATGACCCTGTTCACCACAATTAAAAAAAGTAGGCATAGTAGCCCTGTAGTCAGCTACCACATGACTTGTCCTACCACATTTGAAGCACTTTTTAACTTCATTCTAGAAATTGTTAGCACGATAACCCATGCTTCCACATCTGAAACACTTCACAGGATTGGGATTTAACCCTCCCCCACTCGACTTCTTGTCAGTAGCAGAGTTCTGTTTACCTTTATCAGCTGGAGCACTATAAGGAGTACCCTCAAACCTCTGTTTACCCTTCTTGTCGTTCACAGCTTTTAGTGAGAAATCTGAGCCCTGTTATCATTATCATAAATCCTGCTCCTACTCACCAGCTCTGGATAGTTCCTGATCTTCTGGCAATTAATTCCCTGTTTGATCTCAGGGTGCAACCCATTCACAAATTTCAAACACTTCGAAGTCATGACGTCTTCCGTGTTATAGTGTGCACAATACTGAACCAATTCTTCAAATTTCACAGCATACTCAGCTATAGCCATGTTACCTTGCTTAAGCTCCAAGAATTCCACTTCTTTGGCACTGCAAATGTCTTCTGGAAATTACTTATCCAAAAACTCACCTTGAAACACAACTCAAGTAATAGCAGTACATGTAGTCTCTAACCTTTGGCGACTATTGTCTCACCAGACCTCAGCTTCACCCTCAAGCATGTGACTACCAAACCTCACCTTTTGATCATCGTTTCACCCCGTGGTCCTGAAGATCTTCTCAATAGCCTTCATTCATTTCTGTGCAGCCTCTGGATCCAAAATACCCCCTTCATAAGTAGGCGGCTTGTTACTTCTGAACTGATCCAGATCACGAAATTCATCATTTTCAACAACTGGACCAATGTTCTCAACAGCTTGTGCCATGGCTTGCATAGCAACAGCAAGTGCAACATCATTCCTTCCTGCCATACTGATACAACAAATACCTCAGGTTAGAACATAACAACAACTCTTATTCTAAGGATTGACTCGACACAACATCTGGCCGGTTGGACCAACCTGCTCTGATAACAATTATAACACCCCACTTATCCCAGTTTACAAAATAATAGTTTATTAGGAAATATCAAAGTTTTAAAGTGTAACGCCACATATTCAACAATAATAACCAGCATAAAGGTTATTCATTAAAACAACAAAAAAGTTTTAAAATTCATTACAACTTATAATCAAGTAACATCAACAATAATTCCTCAATAATCCTCTTGGTTTATAAAATGGATACGTAACAAAAATAAACAAAACAACTAAAAGTCCCATCCCGTGTTACGTATCAGAGCATCCTAAGACTCGAACATAGCAGCACGACTACATGCACTCTCAGGTACCTGGATTATATGTACTTCCAAAGAAGCACATATGCAACATCAATCGACAAAGGGGTGAGAAAAAAATTCAAAATATAAATGGTGCAAATAACATTCATAAGGGTAGTTTCTCACTCACAACTACAATACAATCATCACATCAATAATTATGTAACAACGAATACAACAATAGTTATGCAATGTGATTCAACACGACACAATGCATGTAGTACCAGTTTTGGTTCATTCAATCAAACACGGATAATCACATACACCTATCCAGCAATAATTATCCCACCATTCTCCATAACAGAGTACAGATGATCGTATTCACCCATCCGGCACGATTATCCCAACAATAATTACACAAATGTATGCATGACTATGAAAATGCATACAACATGTATAATTCACCACATTATACATCTACACGATCCATCTGATCAAAACACAACAATAGTTCCACAAAATTCACTAATAATAACCTCACACGACTTAATCGATTATCCTCTAATTAAATCCACTTAATTCCATCATTAATTCATTCTCGATGCTAATCCTTGATTAAACATGTATTAAGGTCCATTTCATTATCTCACACCGAAAGAATCTGTAACAACCCGATTCGATTTTCCCAATTTTTGTGGAGTCTTTTATTTTATTTGTATGATAATTGTTTTATTTGTGAAATTATCGTGATGATATTTGATGTTAAGGAATTAATATGATGATATGTTATGTTGTGGGATTTTACCATTTTGGGAATTTTCGGGTAAAATTGGTTTGGAGGGTATTTTAGATATTTGTTAATTAATGATAAGTTAGAAATTAGTAGAATTGGTATTTTTGTGAGAAATGATATTTGGTTGGAAATAAATAGAAATAATAGAGTAAGAATAGAAAAAGAGAGAAAAGAGTATAAGTTGGTAAGAAGAGAAAGAAAAAGAGAAGAAAGAAAAGGAGAGAAGAGAAAAGAAGAGAAAAGAGGAAAACTTGGAAAAGCTAGGTTATGATCAAGATTGCTCCGCGTAGACGAAATAATCGGGTAAGGGTGATAAACATTGTTATCTTAATCTTGTGTATGATTATGTATGTGTTGGATTTTGTGGATTTTTGATTTGGTAAAAGTTAGAGAAGATGAATAGTTAGGGTTTGAGGGAAAATGTGAGAAATTTATGGATTAATCGGTTGGAAATCGTTATAGCCGAAGTATGATAGCAAGAATATGTTATTGATCATGTTTGTATGGGCTTAGAGGAGTTTTGGAGAGTTTTTGGTTGACTGATCACAGCTGGTATTTTTCTGAAATCGAAGTGGTCGCTCAGTGAAAGTTCCAGGGCGATTTTCACTCAGCGAGTTGTTCGTCGCTCAGCGAGCCTGTTTGGATTTTTGGGTTTTTACGTTTTGTTTCGTAACTTGAGTTTCGGGTATCCGTTTTTAGTGATCCTTATATCGATTTGATGCTAAAAACATGTAGAATATATTGATGCTAAAATATGTAATTTTTAGCCGACTTTTACCCGACTTTTCCGATAAAACGTAATTATGTTAATTATGGAATTGTGGGTTTGATTTTTGTGTTGTGGCCGTTTGGCAAGTAGATACATTGCTTGAATTAAATGCGAATGTATGTAAATTGAATGAGATGAATGCTTAACTATATTGTGAATATGTATGCATTTTCAAGAATGTTGTGTGTCATTTTGCATGTAAGCATAATGTATGCATTCTTGTACCGTGGGATTCTTTGTGAATCCGTTGTAGCATCGTGTGCTCATGTGGAGTGTGAGCGATGACTACAACAAGATCGTGTGCCCATGTGGGGTGTGAGCGATCGAATAGTGTGCCCATGTGGGGTGTGAGCAATCCAGAAACATCGTTTTCCATGTGGGGTGTGAGCGATGGGTTATGTATTCACATTGATTGTGTGCCCGTGTGGGGTGTGAGCAATCAGATTGCATGCCCGTGTGGGATGTGAGCAATCCATAAACATTGTGTGTCCACATGGGGTGTGAGCAATGGGGAACATCGTGTTCCCGACGGGGAGTTACTTTAGGTAACAAGCGATGATTCCATTTGGTTCCTGAGTGAACCTGCTGAATTATTGAGTCGGTACCGCATTTGCATCTGCATAGAGTCGTGTGTCGGTCTCTATGAGTTGCACTTTATCATTTTAATTATAATATGCAGAAATAAACATGAATGTGCATATGTTTATTTGGAGTATTATGGAGATGATAATATGTATGAAGAAACATACTTGATTGTATATATGCATGTTTGATATATGTATATGTATGTGATTTATACATTTGTAATGTATATGTGTGATTAAACATAGCTAGACGTATGTTTATGCGGAATGATTAGAATTGAGGAATAAACATAAATAATATGAGTTTATGTGAATTAGTGAATTGGTGCATGATAAACATGCTTGAATTGTGTATGTACACGTTGTGATGTGTATAGGTGATGAGGTATGAATTGTGGTGAGAATATGTTTTATGTGTATGTTATATGTTGAGATATATAATTATATGCAATGTTATTATGATAATGTTTCTCACCCTTATGCTATTTTATGATGCTCTATGAGGCATTGTAGAGTAGGTTGTTGGATGGCATATTTTTGTGAAGCTCGTCTTCATCTTTTGGTCGGTCGGCTCTGATATGTAGCACCGGGTAGTTAGGTTGGCTTAGTGCCATTTTTGTGATGCATTGTGTATATGTATTTGTTGGATGGATGTCTTGTATAAACATGAATATTGTTGTTGGCTTCAAACTTGTTGATATATATATATATATATATATTTATTTATATATATATATATATATATGAATGGAAATATATATGTTTGATGTTGTTGATTTAGTTTCCGCTGTGTAATTATATCTTTGGAGATATGGGTGTAAGGATTAAATTCCCTGTGTTGAAAACTACCCCATCGTTGCATATCTTTAAATGAGCAGGTGTTGTATGTTTATAATTTCAAGCATAATGTGACATGTCTCTTTTATACCATGTTCAATTATACTCTGATGAAATTTTTAACATGTGCCTAAATGATTTAATTGATTATTTGGGGGTATGAAAGGGGGTGTTACATTAAGTGGTATCAGAGCCAGTGTTCGAGTCAGTTGTGTCTGTCTTGATGTTGTTGTGATTGATTTTTATTTTAATCTTGTTGTTGTCTTTGGGAATAATCAGAATATGGCTGGTAGAAACAACAATGCTATGGATGTTGTTTTGGAAGCAATGATTAGGGCGGTGCAGGGAGCACCAAATGTGAATACGAATGATGAGTTCAGGAAGAATCAACCGTCGGTCTTCAAGGGAAGATTTGATCCTGATGGTGCTCAGAATTTGTTGAAGGAGATTGAAAGAATCTTCAGAGTCATGGACTGTGCTAAAGAGAGCAAGGTGAGACTTGGTTCTCACATGCTGAAGGAAGAAGCCGATGATTGGTGGGTTGGTAGAAGTCAAGCTCTTAAGGAGGATGATGAAGAGAAACTTGGGAAGTTTTTCGTACTGAGCTCTTAGGGAAGTACTACCCTGAGAGTGTGAAGGGAAAGAAGGAGATGGAATTCCTTGAGCTGAAGCAAGGTAGTATGTCAGTGGTTGACTATACTGCTAAGTTTGTGGAATTGGTTTAGTTTCATCCTCATTATGCTGCTGCTACCGCTGAGTTTTCTAAGTGCATTAAGTATGAGAATGGTTTGCGTCCTGAGATTAAGCAAGCTATGGGATATCAGAGGATTAGAAGGTTTTCAGATTTGACTGAATGTTGTAGAATATTTGAAGAATATAGCAAAGCTCGTTCTACACATTACAAGAGTGTGAATGAGAGGAAAGGGAAGCAACAAGCTAGAAGTGGACCTTATGTGACACCCGCTGATAATGGAAAACATAAGGGAAACTTTGATAGGAGATCTGGTGGAGGGAGTTCTGGTCCCGTTAAGTGTTACAAGTGTGGCGATCTAGGCCACAAGTCTTTTGAGTGTGGGAAGAATATTGTGAAATGTTCAAACTGTGGAGGTCTTGGACATGCTACTACCGAGTGTAGGAGGAATGTTGTGAAGTGCTTCAATTGTGGGAAGTTGGTCACATTAGTACTAAGTGTACTAAGCTGAAGCAAGCTCAGGCGGGCGGAAAGGTGTTTGCATTAGCAGGGAAGGATACTACTAGTGCAGACTGTCTGATTAAAGGTACATGCTTTATTAATAGTACGCCTTTAGTTACTATTATTGATACGGGAGCGACTCATTCGTTTATTTCTCTTGAGTGCGCTAAGCGTTTGAATTTGTTTATGTCTTCTTGGGGTGGTGAGATGGTTATTGAGGCTCCTGCTTCAGGGTCGGTAACTACTTCTTTGGTGTGTGTAAGTTGTTCTTTGACCATGTATGGTAAAGATTTTGTTATGGATTTAGTTTGTTTGTTGTTGGAAGGTTTGGACGTGATCTTGGGTATGAACTGGTTGCAATTTAATCGAGTTCATATAGATTGTTATCATAAGTTAGTAAGGTTTCCTTCTTTGGATGATGATGAAGAAGAGAGTTTCCTATCCATGAAAGAGTTGAAGAAACTTTTAATGGACGAAGTTCAATTGTTTGGTTTGTTTGCATCGTGGTCAGTGGAAAGCGAAGTGGAGATAAGTAGGTTTCCAGTGGTGTGTGATTTTCCAGAAGTGTTTCCGGACGATATTAAAGATGTACCGTCGGAAAGGGAAGTTGAGTTTTCTATTGATCTAGTTCCGGGTACTAGACCGATTTCGATGGCACCGTATCGTATATCAGCTTCAGAGTTGGTAGAATTGAAAAAGCAATTGAATGACTTGTTGGACAAGAGGTTTGTTAGGCCGAGTGTTTCTCCTTGGGGTGCACCGGTATTGTTGGTAAAGAAGAAGGACGGAAGCATGGGGTTATGTATTTATTATCGACAGTTGAATAAGGTGACAATTAAGAACAAGTATCCGCTTCCGAGGATTGATGATTTGATGGACCAATTGGTTGGTGCGTGTATTTTTAGTAAGATTGATTTGAGATCAGGATATCACCAGATTCGTGTGAAAGAGGAGGATATTCAAAAGATAACTTTTAGGATACGGTATGGTCATTACGAGTATTCTGTGATGCCATTCGGAGTTTCTAATGCGCCAGGTGTGCTTATGGAATACATGAATCGTATTTTCCATGAACAGTTGGATCGTTTTGTGGTTGTGTTAATCGACGACATTTTGATTTATTCTAAGTCTCAAGAGGATCATGAAGATCATTTAAGGATTGTGTTACAGATTTTGAAAGAGAAGCAATTGTATGCTAAGTTGTCAAAGTGCGAGTTTTGGTTGTCAAAGGTAAGTTTTCTTGGGAATGTTATTTCCGATGGTGGTATTAGTGTTGATCCATCCAAGATTGATGCGGTAATGCAATGGGAAGTTCCTAGATCGTTTACGGAGATTCGAAGCTTTTTAGGCTTAGCGGGTTATTATCGGAGGTTTATTGAAGGATTTTCAAAGTTGGCACTTCCGTTAACGCAGTTGACTTGTAAAGGAAAGGGTTTCATTTGGGATATTCATTGCGAAGAAAGTTTTATGGAACTTAAGAGAAGGTTAACAACGGCTCTGATATTGATTTTTCCGAATCCGACGGAACCATTTGTGGTGTTTTGTGATGCTTCATTGTTTGGGTTAGGTGGTGTTTTGATGCAGGATGGAAAAGTTGTAGCTTATGCTTCAAGACAATTGAGAGTGCATGAAAAGAATTATCCTACGCATGATTTGGAATTAGCAGCCGTGGTTTTTGCTCTAAAAATTTGGAGGCATTATCTTTATGGTGCAAGGTTTGAAGTTTTTAGTGATGACAAAAGTTTGAAGTATTTATTCGATCAAAAGGAATTGAACATGAGACAAAGGAGATGGTTAGAACTTTTGAAGGATTATGATTTTGGTTTGAATTACCATCCGGGTAAGGCGAATGTGGTGGCCGAGGCCTTGAGTCGTAAGTTGTTACATATGTCCGCATTGATGATAAAAGAATGGGAACTTTTGGAGAATTTTAGAGACTTGAGTTTGGTTTGCGAGATGACACCGAGAAGTGTGAGACTTGATATGCTTCATGTTACGAATGATTTTCTTGCAACCGTTTGTGAAAAGAAAAAGTTGGATTTGAAATTTGTTGATTTGATGATGAATGAGAATGAGGATTTCAAGGTTGATAATTTTGGAGTTTTGAGATTTCGTGGTCGTATTTGTATTCCCGATGATGAGGAGTTGAAAAAGATGATATTGGAAGAGGGACACCAGAGTAATTTAAGTATATATCCGGGAGCGAATAAGATGTACCAAGATTTGAAAAGATCTTTTGGTGGTCCGGATTGAAGAGAGATATAGCTCATTTTTTATATGCGTGTTTGACTTGTCAGAAGTCTAAGGGGGAACATCAGAAGCCTAGTGGTTTAATGCAATCGTTGGATATTCCGGAATGGAAATGTGATAGTATATCGATGGATTTTGTTACGGGTTTTCCGAATACGTAAAAAGGTCATAATGCTATTTGGGTAATTGTCGATAGGCTTACTAAATCTGCTCACTTTATTCCGATGGATATTAGTTATTCTTTGGAGAAGCTAGCCGAGATTTATGTTTCTGTGATTGTGAAGTTACATGGAGTTCCTAAGAGTATTGTATCGGATAGAGATCCTAGATTTACATCGAGGTTTTGGGAGAGTTTGCAAAAGGCTTTGGGTTCTAAGCTAAGATTGAGTCCGGCTTACCATCCGCAAACGGACGGTCAAACCGAGAGGACAATTCAATCATTAGAGGATTTGTTGCGTGCTTATGTGCTAAAACAAGGTGGTGTTTGGGATAGTTATTTAGCGTTGATTGAGTTCACCTATAATAACAGTTTTCATTCGAGTATTGGTATGGCACCATTTGAGGCTTTGTATGATCGGAGATGTCGAACACCTTTGTGTTGGCATGAAACCAGGGAAAGAACGGTACTTGGACCGGAGATGGTACAACAAACTACGGAAAAAGTAAAGCTTATTCAGGAGAAGATGAGAGCTTCTCATAGTAGGCAAAAGAGTTATCATGACAAGCGAAGGAAGGACCTTGAGTTTCAGGAAGGCGACCATGTGTTCTTGAGAGTTACACCGGTTACAGGTGTGGATCGTGCTTTGAAGTCGAAGAAGTTGACTTCTCGTTTTATTGGGCCGTATCAGATTACTGCACGGGTGGGTGTTGTGGCTTATCGTGTGGCGTTGCCTCCGAATCATTTGAATTTGCATGATGTGTTCCATGTTTCGCAACTTCGGAAGCATGTTCCGGATCCTTCACATGTTATTCCTATGGATGAGGTTGAAGTAAGAGATAACCTTACGGTGGAAGCTTTGCTGGTTAGGATTTTAGATCGTGAAATTAAGAAGCTAAGGGGAAAGGATATTGCGCTTGTGAAAATGGAGTGGGGAGGCGCTGCGGAAGGCAATATGACTTGGGAATTGGAGAGTGGGATGCACGAGTCATATCCAGAATTGTTTGGATCAGGTAATATTTTTGAGGACGAAAATTTCTAAAGTGGGGGAGAGTTGTAACGCCCCGATTCGATTTTCCCAATTTTTGTGGAGTCTTTTATTTTATTTGTATGATAATTGTTTTATTTGTGAAATTATCGTGATGATATTTTATGTTGAGGAATTAATGTGATGATATGTTATGTTGTGGGAATTTACCGTTTTGTGAATTTTCGGATAAAATTGGTTTGGAGGGTATTTTAGATATTTGTTAATTAATGATAAGTTAGAAATTAGTAGAATTGGTATTTTTGTGAGAAATGATATTTGGTTGGAAAGAAATAGAAATAATAGAGTAAGAATAGAAAAAGAGAGAAAAAAGCATAAGTTAGTAAGAAGAGAAAGAAAAAGAGAAGAAAGAAAAGGAGAGAAGAGAAAAGAGGAAAACTTGGAAAAGCTAGGTTTTGATCAAGATTGCTCCGCGTAGATGTGTCGCTCCCAAAAGATGAGACTGGGCTCAAATGAGGTACGGACACGAACGGTCGGCGAAAGGAGGATGTGAGAACACACAGGAGTGAACTCACAGGAAAAGAAAGAGTCGCCAGCTAGGCATTTTTATCCCGGAGGAAAGGTAATGCTGCATAGACCTAGAAAGATATGGATAAGACGGTTGCGAACCAGAGAGACTGAGAAAGGGGGTTGGTTACAACCTGGGAAGGTATTAGCACCCAGATTGTCTGTCGTACTCGACAGGATCCACGCTTAAAAGATTTGTGTTTTAAAGGGGTAGTGTCAGTGCAATTTGTGTATCAAAGCTGGAAAAGGATGTACAGGTGTCAGTGAAAAAAGAATGTGAGGTGTATAAGAGAAGTGCCAGTGTAAGAATGAGAGTATAAAGCTCAAGATCATGAGGCTATAAGAATAATACTAGAAGGAGGGGGAATATACAGAGACTTTTGTTCGATAAGTGTTAAGTTATGCCTACGTATCCTCTCGTGCAATGCACAGACAATGCACAGACAATGCACAGACTGCCTTCCATTCTCCTGAGGAAGCCTTCAGGGTAGCCTGGGAAGTCAAGAAATCCAAGTGTAGACCAGAGATTCCAGCCTTTGTAGTCATGTTTTGCTCAATCAGAACAGGTTCCAAATACAGTGCCTTTGCCACCTCCTCATTGCTGGGAAAAGCCATCTCAGGGTTGAAGGGGACACCACCCCTGATAGGTACACCAATCAGAGATGAATACTCTTCCAACAAGGGTCCCAACTGAAAATTCTGGAAGGTGAAACACCTCAGAGGAGGATCATAGAACTGTAGGCAAGTGTGAATCAAGCTCCTCTGGGAAGGGTCCAAATCCATAACCACATCAAGGATGCCTCCATAATGTTCTCTGAATAGTGGTATATAATCTGGAGTAATAAGGGCCTGGGTCTTCCTGATGCCAACTAGCTCAGGCTCAAAGAAATGGTAGGAGATGTTGCTTTTCTTGGGCGCCATGTTGCTGAAGAAGAACTGAAGCAGATGTTGATGATGAAGACTGATGCTGGTAATAAGCCACTGACAGGCTGAGACTGGTGATGACAGTAGCTGATGAGGATAGCTGAAGCAGATAGGTCTATGCAGATGAAGGGGTCAAAACCAAGCCAAAATATAGTATGGATACCATGAAAAACAAATAAGAAAATGTTAAATGATGCAATGATGATGTATGCAAATGATATGCAAGGGTTTGTGATCAAGCTGGATCTGATTACTTCCTTGATATAAGTCCATGTATGTTCAAGAAATCTAGATGGAGGTTCATAAGTCCAGTAACCAAGGTGGGGGACTCAAATAAAGAGTCACATGTCCAGGGTTAAAAATCACAAGAACTGTCCCAAAGTGGAGTACTCTTAATCAAAACAAAGTAACAAGGTATGCTGAGGTCAAGGGTACCTGCAAACCTGTAAACAGCCCAACCCCCTCACAGGTGGTGTTCTAAAACAAAGATCCTCAGACTTGGATCAGTTATGAGAAGTGTAAACACTTCTAACCCGGAGGTACAGTGTTTACAATAACCATAAAAGATCCTCCTCTAATTCCCCTCAGTTTCTGAAGGTCAATAATAAAGGTCATCCAGACTTAGCAGGCTTCCCAGATAGCCCTAGCACTACAGGAAATCTGTAGCACAGATTTCTCAAGAAGAAACCCATATCTGAACCGTGTTTCATATTCCCGCACCAGACCGAAATGGAATGGGAAAGAACATGAACCACTCTAGCCTAGGTGTCACTCAGGTCCCAGGTATAGGACCTCAACTCTCAATAGAACCCCACCCACCAAAGCAACAAAGCCAGATCCATCCAGAACAGTATGCCAATATGATATATGTAAAGCTGTAAAGAGAGCAATAAAACATCTGTACATAAAGCAAAAAACAAAATAAATAAACAAGCACAAATAGCATATAACACCCCAGTAAACACAAATCAAACAAGCGCTAGGAGGAACCCACAAAAAGAACCAGAAGCCCTGGTTGCAGTATAAGGGTCCCCAGCAGAGTCGCCAAGCTGTCGCTCCCAAAAGATGAGACTGGGCTCAAATGAGGTACGAACGCGAACGGTCGGCGAAAGGAGGATGTGAGAACACACAGGAGTGAACTCACAGGAAAAGAAAGAGTCGCCAGCTAGGCATTTTTATCCCGGAGGAAAGGTAATGCTGCATAGACCTAGAAAGATATGGATAAGACGGTTGCGAACCAGAGAGACTGAGAAAGGGGGTTGGTTACAATCTGGGAAGGTATTAGCACCCAGATTGTCCGTCGAACTCGACGGGATCCACGCTTAAAAGATTTGTGTTTTAAAGGGGTAGTGTTAGTGCAATTTGTGTATCAAAGCTGGAAAAGGATGTACATGTGTCAGTGAAAAAAGAATGTGAGGTGTATAAGAGAAGTGCCAGTGTAAGAATGAGAGTATGAAGCTCAAGATCATGAGGCTATAAGAATAATGATAGAAGGAGGGGGAATATACAAATACTTTTGTTCGATAACTGTTAAGTTATGCCTACGTATCCTCTCGTGCAATGAGGAAGTCAGAACACCGTAGTTCGACCCAAAGAGACTGAAAGATGAATTGACTTGTGAACTGCTTACTTGCCTATGCTCAAGTGTATGACCTGTCTGGCTCAGGTGCAAACTGTCTTGCATTAGACGGAAGAAGCTAGTTCTCGTTTGTGAGTGAATGAGATGAGAAAAGAATCCCGAAGGAGACGATTATTGTTTGTTTTTGTGTTTTCAGTCTTTTATTGCTTTTGAAAGTTTGTCATAAGTTAATGAGCTTAAGCCTAAATCAATGGATTTAGTAAACTCATCACATCTTCCCTCTGATTAGGGGTAATGAGAATACCTTAAGTGTGAAGTCAGCTTCTCACACTTAAACACCATGGTGTAGGATTAAGATCATTAACCTACTTGTGATTATTTAGATGTTTTTGTTGTTTTTGTTTAGTGTTAAGTAATGAGATTAAGCCATAATCAGGGATTAAACAGACTAATTACACCATCCTAATAGAAGGATAATAGATGAGAATGTTTAAGCTGAGGAAAGCTCCTCAACTTAATCCATGATTAGGGATTAAACTCATGACAAAACAAAGCCCTTATTAAGTGGATTTTAGTTAATGATAAGATGATGAAGTGAATTTTATGATTTGTAAGACAACTTGATGGGGACTTGTCCATTAACATTAGGGTTAGTCCTTCTTAACCAATTAAGGAAGAATTAGAACCCTAATGCAAGGCCCAAGTTACAAGCTTGATGTCTTGATGATTATTATGTGAATTGATTAAAGGATTTAAACACATTAAGGGTTTAACACTTAGGATTAAAGTTATACACTCCATCCTAATAGAAGGATGCAGGAATAAGCTTAATCACAAAGCCTTAAAGCCTTTAGGGTTTATTCCCTGATTATGAGATGAGAAGAGAAGACTCAATGAGACACAAAGGCAAAAGCTAAGTGGGGGACTAATCAAAACCCTAATTATTGTCATGATTGGTTGTTCCTAAGGTTTGTGAGGTTTACAAGAAAGAACTTCAGAGGAACCACCAGGAAGCAGATGAAAGGAGCAAAGAGAAGCAAAGTAACTTGCTTCTTTGAAGAAGACAAGTCACTTGAAGAAAGAAAGTAAGAAGAAGAAGAATGAGCAAGCTCAATCTCAAACACAAAACAAAATGCAGCAATGATGCATAAGAGGGGTGAAAAGAGATTGTGAGAAGTGAAGGCAAATTCACTTCTCAAAGTAACTTACCACCTGAAAAGTTAGTGAAAGAGATGCAATGCAATGCAAAATGAGATGAAATGGCATCATACAAACCATAACCAGAAGCATGTGTGTGATTATAATGATGCTATGAGATGATGCAAACATGGAACAAAGCATGAGGATGATCATACAAACATATGGATGCAAGAGAAACATGCTTAGAACCATGAACATACATGAAAAGTTATGGAATGCAAATGACATACAACATGGCAAATGGAAGATGAAATGATCAAAAATGCTTCTAATATGTCTTAAGATGTCTAATGAATCAAATGGATGCATAAAATGTCATGGCAAGTCATGGTATGCAAGCAAATGCAAAATGAATGCAAAAGAAAGCCCGAGTTAGGGTTTATGATCAATGCACAAAACAAAAACAAAAACCAGAAGCAAACATCATGATAAAAAATTGAAAATGCATTCAAGGGAACCCTAAACCTATACAAACTCACTGCCCAAAAGGAGAGGATCCAATTCTTAACCTAGTGAAAGTTATGAATTTCTTAAGATTTCTAGGGTTTTAAGGTACCTTGTCAAGAAAAATGTCAAACAAATTGAAAATGCAAGATCAAATCATGCCAAATTAATCATATAAACAACATGATATGCAAGATGCAATGCAAAAAGAATCATTGTCCAACTCTTAAAGACTAGGCAGAAATGAATTTTCAAAGATTGGATCAAAATAATGCCTTGAAATGAAATTAATTCCATGAAAAATTGTCAAAAGACATCAAGATCAAAAAAGAAATTTGGTTTGAAGGTTGGACAATGTTTCTAAATGATTTTAAAGGTTTCATGAATTTTTTTTGTGATTTTTAAATACCTAAAAGTATTTTTAATTAATTAATTCTCATTAATTAATTAAAAATAATCTTTTAAATGATTTAAAAATATTTTTAAATGCAAAAAATAAAAATAAAAATGTTTTTGGTTTCTGAAAATTAATAAAAGTTTGTATAAAAATTTTCAGAATTTTTCAATGATTTTTACTATTTTTAATAAATTGAAAAAAACAAATGAAATTAAATGAAAAATAAAATGGATTAAATGGAAAGTAATCAGAATCAAAGGCTGAGATTTAAATGGAATGCGCGCGCATTGACTGGCGCCAGATCCAAAGGCTGGAATTCAAACTGGCCAGATTAATTTATAAAACCTAATTAAATGGATAATGACGTGGATTAGGGTTTAATGAGGGCATCCTGGCCATTGGAACGCGCGGGAGTCAACAAAGGTCAGCCCATCCAACGTACCAAATTCAAACTTGCATTAATTACACTGATTAGCCCTAAACACTTTCAGGTGGCCGGAGAATACTTCCGGTCGTCTTCTCCGGCAAGACCCTCACCTGAAAGTTGCTAAAATCCTCAAAACTTCATGAAAATGAAAACTAAAAGCCCAGAAATCATCCCCATTCGAAACTAAATCAAAACCCCCACACAAACACCATTTTTCATTCATCAATCAGCCAAATCGAAGCAAAACATGTTTAGGTCAGAAAAGTTTCAGAACACGATTAAATGCTTATTTCTCAACCATTTCAAAAAGTAATAACATCAGAGTGATCAACAAAGCATGAGGAACAAATTAGAAACTTAAAAAATCATTTCTGGAAAAAAAGTTCTTGATATACCTGAGCTTTGAGCTTTCTCAGTTTGCCACTTTCTGACCCTCTTTCTTTGTGCAAACAACTCCTCTTAAGCCCCTGATGAAGTCTTGATACTTGGAGAAAGTTTATGATGGCTGGTTTTTGAGATGGCAGAAGTTATGTTCAAGGGGGGGTGGAAATCGTATTCTTAATTCAGGGAGTTTCAAGCAATGGTGATGGGTGGTTTTTGATCAGCGAAGTGTGTTGAGTTGATTTGTGAAGTTGGTTTGTGTGTTTGCAGCTTGTAGAGAATTTTTCCAAAGCTTTTGCAAAATGAGGTGAAAATGAGAGAGCTGTGTTGTGTGTGCTTTCAGGCCTGTGTTGTGTGTGCTTTGGCTTGCTTTTTGTTTGCATAAACTAATGGGATTGGTCAGATGAGTTGATGTGTGCTTTTGTGATTGGTATGGCTCAAGTTGCCAAAATGTCAAAGTTGTGTAAGAGAGGCATGGGCTACTAGCTAGCCAATGACAGATGGGTTGTCCTGCGCAGCAAGATGTGTGGAGAGCCATAGGATTGGTTGTGAAGTCAGTAAGCAAGTGGATTCACACTTGAGTGAGTTTTTGCAACTTGCTTCACTTTTGTTTCCTTTGAGAAATCTTGCTCCATAAGTCATGAAAATGAGTGATCCCTTGGCCCATTCTGAATTTTAGATGTCACATGATCATGTTGTGAAGAAATGATACACATTTGAGGCCTTTAGAACACTTCAACAAACCATTTTGCAAAATGTCTCTTTGGTAGAAAACTTCAAATTTTGTGATTTTAGCCAACTTTGACAAGCCATAACTTTTGATCTAAAATGAATTAGGTCATGTTCTTGTACTTTTTGAAAAGGTAACGATCCATTCTACAACTTTCATGACCAAAGTTTTTTCATTTGAAGCATTTTTGAATCAAAAAGCAAGGGTTGAAAAAGTTTCCCAAAATGGCAATTTCATTAAAAGTCAAACTTTCCCAAAAAGTCAACTTTGCAAATGACTTGAAATTCTTCAAATTTGTGAACTTATAACATCTTCTATGATCAAATAAAGATCATACACAATCAAAATGATGAAGAACACCCTTTGGTTGGGTCATTGGGGGCCTCAGATGCCCTGATTTTACACTGACTTGCTTGAAAAGTCAACTCTTGATCAGATGACTTCCCCGTGGAATTTCTTCATGAAAATTGATATGCATGCTACCTATACCATATAGAGACCAATAGAAACAAGAATGACCAAAAAACTTGGAGTTATGGCCTTTGAAACCAAAACCCTAATTCTAGGTCATTTGTGCAGTTAAGCCTGGCTCTGCTTCCATGCCATTCTCAGTTCTTGTGATTCTATGACATTCTTGACTTTGAGAGGATGTAATATGATGCTTGAACATACATGGACCCCTTTGAAGTGATTGATGACCTTTGGAGTGGCTCAAGAAGCTCTTGGATTGCTCAGATCACAAAACCTAGATGCAGATGACTTTGAACCAATGCAGTGAATAAAAAATGTAATATGAGATGCTATGATTGGATTTATGCATATGAGGAGATCACAAGCCATGGTGTGAATGGGTGAGGGCAAATTTGGGGTGTTTACAGCTGCCCCTATTCAAGCATGAGTTAGCTGTGCAGGATGTAAGCTACGGCTTAACAGGCAAACAAGATAACTTGTGGTTGAATACCAAAGACAATCCAAAATTTGCACTCACAGAATGAAGAAGAAAAGGGATATAGATTGCAAGGAAAATAAAGTATATTGTAAAGTATAGGCGACGGAGGACAACCGTCGAGCAGAGGACGACTGCTGGGGGAAGAGCAATAACGGGGACGGCCGACATGCTGGGAAAAGTGCGGGAAATAAAGCAATGACGGGGACGGCCGACATGCTGGGGATAAAAGGGATTATGATGGGGACGGCCATCAAGTTAAGCTATAAGATTCTGGGGATTAATGAAAAATGATGGGGACGGCCATCGGGTTCATAAAGTAATGCAAACAACGATGGGGACGGCCATCGGGCTGAACTGATGAAGGACGATCATCAGGAAAAGGAAAAGGGACCACGACGGGGACGACCATTGGGTTAAAGAATAAATGAAATAATGATGAGGGACGGTCATCAAAGGTGAAGGACGATCACCTGGCAGGGTACGGCTGCCAAAAATATCGCGACATAGGACGAATGCCGGATAAAAAAAGATCAACGATGGGGACGGACATCGGATGAGCATGATGAAGGACGATCATCAAGAGGTGAAGGACGATCAACTAGCAGGGGACGGCTGCTCTCAGGGTTTATCATGACATAGGACGAATGTCAGATAACAAGATCAATGATGGGGACGGCCATCGGATAAAATGATGAAGGACGATCATCAAAAGGTGAAGGACGATCACCTAGCAGGGGACGGCTGCTGAATATCACGACACAGGACGAATGTCGGATAAAAAGGATCAACGATGGGGACGGCCATCGAATGAGCGTGATGAAGGACGATCATCAAGAGGTGAAGGACGATCACCTAGCAGGGTACGACTGCTCTCAGGGTTTATCATGACATAGGACGAATGTCAGATAAAAAAGAAATTTTGCTTTGCTGGCGATCTACTGGGGAATAGTAAACACGGACGAGTGTTTATATCCAGGAAATAAAAGGTATAAGTGTTTTGACGTTGTGTATAGATTAAAGATGCGGACGAGCATCCTTAAGACTACGATACGGACGAGTATCGGGTAGAAACAAATAATGTCATGTGTTCAGAGATGATGATACGGACGAGTATCAACTGGTTAACAAAGAACGTGGACGAGTGTCGAATCTGAGGGGACTCTTCTGGGGAATAGTAGACACAGACGAGTGTCTAAATTCAAGAAGACATGAGTGTTTGACACGTGTATGGATTAAAGATGCGGACGAGCATCCTTAAGACTATGATACGGACGAGTATCAGGTAGAAACAAACGCTTGACGCATGTTCTGAGATGTCGGTACGGACGAGTACCAACTGGTTAACAAAGAACAAGGACTAGTGTCGAATCTGAGATGATATAAGTGGTATATACAAGATACAGACGAGTATCTATTTGAGTGAAATATGAGTAGTAAGTATGAGTGGTGTATAGATGAGTGTTTAACCTGCTGGGGAGAGGTGACACGAACGAGTGTCAAAAGGAGAAAAGTATAGTATAAACAAATATCTGATATACAAAGCGTTAGGTTACTGTGCTGGGGAAGGTGACACGGACGAGTGTCAAGGAATTGTATATATACAATTATTTGTGAGTGCAAAGGGGACGCTTTGGCTTTCTGCTGGGGATATGACACGGACGGGTGCCACAAGGAGTATATACTGATGTTTGTGAATGTAAGGCAACTACTTTAGCTTTAGCCCTCCGCTGGGGAATCTGGGGAGCATTCTGTATATTGTTGGTGGATTGTCATTATTCACAAGTGTTTGATTTAGAACATGGCCTATGATTATGCAATATGTTTGATTTTTGCCGTAATGCTCCGTATTAGACGGAATGCTACGCTCTGTGGGAAAAATATGATGCGAATGCTATGATTATGCAAGGATACCAATCTGGGATTCGGATCCCGTTGCTGTGAAGATCTCTGGTTGATCTGTTTGGAATGGACATCCCAGCTGGGGATGAGATCTGATGAAATGTATCTGCTTGGGGAAATAGGTCACTGATAGGCCCATCCTGGTAATGAGGAACCCAGCTGGGTTTTGTAGAAGCTTTCATCACTCTGTTGTGATCCCTTCATGCGTTGCTCTTCTGGATAGAGGCTGAAACTCTGTGGGGAGACGATTCCCTGGCTTTTGTACTTGGCTAAGGAGGAATAATGATTGGCACCTCGGCTGGGGAGAAATAACAAGTGGCAACTCAGCTGGGAGAGAACACTTTGGGTGCTAAGACTGAATGAGTGTTGATTTGCCAACTTGTTGGGATGAAGCTTACATGCCCCATGTTGCGCTTTGAATACCTGCAATCCTGCAAAGACATGAGATGCACAAGTAATCCCGAGGTATCCTTTACTGGATTCCGTCATGGGGGTTTAGTTACTCCTGTAAGTAAGTATATTTCCTGCAAGCACGTAATTTCAGAAAGACGCACCTGTATTTATGCAATCAGTATCTTAAAGACATCGGACATTTTTTGCAAATAAAAGAGTACGAGACAACGTGTGACTCAAAATATGATTTTATTAATTCATATGCCCTGAATTGGCAAGATACAGTCAAAGAAACATATCTCCTAAAATGAGGAGATTGTTATAAATTGAGAAACAAAATGCAGGCAATGTTGACGACGCTTCAAGGAGTTTCCCCTTTTGCTATGACTCGTATGACATTTGACGTTCTTCTCATCTTGCTCTCTGAAGAGGGCTGATTCTGAGAGAAGCTTGATCCTTTCGAGGTTTACCAAGTAGTAGGTGAAACAGACGAATTCAGAATGCAGTTGTTCGCTTATTCCCTCATTTTGCATGGATCGCCCTTTCGGGTTTTCAATCCATCGGGATACCCATTTTTGCCCGAGTTGTCCAATGCGGCTTTTCAACTCAGCGGGTGCACATTTTTTGTTTATTTCCCTTATTTTTGCCCGAGTCTTTTATTCTGTTTTTGACTCGCCGGGATGCCCTATTTTTGCCTGGACTCACATTCTGTTTTTATGTCCAGCGGGTCATTTTATGCGAAGTATTTTTTAACTGCATCTGAATTCACAGGGGACGGGAAGTCTTCACCATCCATAGTAATGAGCATGAGTGCTCCACCCGAGAAAACTTTCTTTACTACGAATGGTCCTTCATAATTCGGAGTCCACTTGCCCCTGTGGTCTGTATGAGGAGGGAGGATTCTTTTCAGCATAAGATCTCCTACCTGGTACTCTCGGTGCTTGACTTTCTGATCGAAGGCTCTCTTCATTCTTTTCTGATACAACTGTCCATGACAGATTGCAGCCAATCTTTTCTCTTCGATCAGACTTAGTTGTTCGTACCGGGATCGGACCCACTCTGCTTCGTTCAGCTTAACATCCATCAGTACCCGTAGGGAGGGTAGCTCAACTTCAACTGGTAGGACTGCCTCCATACCATACACAAGCTGATACGGTGTTGCCCCAGTGGATGTTCTGATTGACGTGCGGTACCCATGCAAGGCAAATGGTAGCATTTCATGCCAGTCTTTGTAAGTGACTACCATCTTCTGCACAATCTTCTTGATATTCTTGTTAGCTTCCTCAACAACGCCGTTCATCTTTGGCCTGTAAGGAGAAGAATTGTGGTGTTGGATCTTGAAGTCCCGGCACAGCTCTGCCATCATTTTGTTGTTCAAGTTGGAACCATTGTCAGTAATGATTCGCTCGGGAACTCCGTATCGACAGATGATATCTCTCTTCAGAAATCTGGCTACCACTTGTCTTGTAACGTTTGCATATGAAGCTGCTTCGACCCACTTGGTGAAATAGTCAATGGCAACCAGGATGAATCTGTGGCCATTCGAAGCAGTTGGCTCAATCTTTCCAATCATGTCAATGCCTCACATAGCAAAGGGCCAAGGTGAAGACATCACATTCAAAGGATTGGGAGGTACATGCACCTTATCCGCATAAATCTGGCATTTATGGCATTTTCTGGCGTAGGCACAACAGTCAGCATCCATTGTGATCCAGTAATAACCTGATCTTAGCAATTTCTTGGCCATGGCATGCCCTCCTGCATGGGTACCAAAGGATCCTTCGTGCACTTCGTGCATTAACAAGTCTGCTTTTGTTCTGTCAAGGCATCTGAGGAGTACCATATCAAAGGTTCTCTTGTACAGGGAACCGTCAGTGTTCAGAAAGAAACTACCAGCAAGCCTTCTTAGTGTCTTCTTATCATTGGAAGATGCCCCAGGTGGGTATGTTTGATCCTCCAAGAAGCACTTAATGTCATGGAACCAAGGCTTATCATCCTTGACAACATCTGCTGCGAACACATATGCCGGTCTGTCAAGTCTGGACACTGAAATTTGAGGTACAAAGTTGACAGCTTGAACTTTGATCATGGATGAAATGGTAGCCAGAGCATCTGCAAACTGATTCTCGTCCCGAGGGATATACTCAAGCTTGACTGTTGTAAAGAAAGTCAATAACCTCCTTGTATAATCCCTGTAAGGTATTAGATGATCCTGGTGTGTATACCATTTGCCGTTGGTTTGATTAATTACCAGAGCTGAATCTCCGAACACAGTCAATGTCTTAATCCTGAGGTCAATGGCTTCCTCAAGACCCATAATGCAAGCTTCGTATTCAGCTTCGTTGTTAGTACAGTTAAAAGTGAGTTTTGCCGAGAAAGGCATGTGAACTCCTTTAGGTGTAATGAGTACTGCACCAACACCACGACCATTCATATTAACAACCCCGTCAAACATCATAGTCCATTCTTCTTCTGGGTCAGGCCCTTCAGTGTGAACAGGCTATTCATGATCTTTTGCTTTTATGAACATGATGTATTCATCAGGGAAGTCAAATCTCATAGGCCGGTAATCATCAATGGGTTGCTCAGCAAGATAATCAGACAATACACTGCCCTTGATGGCTTTCTGAGAGGTGTATTGGATGTCATATTCTGTGAGGATCATTTGCCATCTTGCAACCCGTCCGTTAAGTGCTGGCTTCTCAAAAATGTACTTAACTGGGTCCATCTTTGAAATCAATAAAGTGGTGTGGGTCAACATATACTGCCTTAGTCGGCGAGCAGCCCACGCTAGAGCACAACAAGTTTTCTCGAGCAGTGAATAACGTTGTTCACAGTCGGTAAACTTTTTGCTTAGGTAGTATATTGCATACTCTTTTCGACCAGACTCGTCATGCTGGCCCAGCACACACCCCATTGACTCTTCTAATACTGTCAAGTACATGATTAGAGGTCTTCCTTCAACTGGAGGCATAAGGATCGGAGGCTCTTGTAAGTATTCCTTGATCTTGTCAAAAGCCTTCTGGCAGTCTTCATTCCACCTGGCCGTTTGTTCTTTTCTTAGCAGTTTGAACAAAGGTTCGCAGGTTGCTGTAAGGTGAGATATGAACCGTGAAATGTAGTTCAACCGACCTAAGAACCCTCGAACTTCTTTTTCTGACTTCGGTGCAGGCATTTCTTGAATAGCTTTGACTTTATCAGGGTCAACTTCAATCCCTTTCTCGCTTACAATAAATCCCAGTAGCTTACCAGATCGCACCCCGAATGTGCATTTGTTGGGGTTTAACTTCAATTGGTACTTCCTCAGACGCTTAAATAGCTTCAGCAGATTTACCAGGTGGTCTTCTTCGGTGAGGGACTTGGCAATCATGTCATCCACATAACATTCGATTTCTTTATGGATCATATCGTGGAATAATGTCACCATAGCCCGTTGATACGTTGCACCAGCATTCTTCAGTCCGAATGGCATCACCTTGTAACAGAACATGCCCCAGGGTGTGATGAAGGTTGTCTTCTCCATGTCTTCAGGTGACATTTTAATATGATTGTATCCTGAAAATTCGTCCATGAAGGAGAATACCGAGAACTGAGCCGTATTGTTAACTAGTACATCAATGTGAGGTAATGGGAAATCATCTTTCGGACTAGCTCTGTTCAGATCCCGGTAGTCAACACACATTCTTACTTTGCCGTCTTTCTTAGGTACAGGTACTATATTAGCAACCCATGGCGGATAGCTAGTCACAGCAAGGAACCCGGCGTCCCACTGCTTTTGTACCTCTTCTTTGATTTTCATTGCCATGTCTGGGCGGGTACGGCGTAGTTTCTGTTTAACTGGCGGGCAATCTTCTCTTAAAGGCAGCTTGTGCATAACAATGTCGGTGTCCAATCCTGGCATATCCTGATAAGACCAAGCAAACACATCCACATATTCCTAAAGCAGGTCAATCAGTTGTCTCTTCACTGAGTCTTGTAAGCAGGCCCCGATTTTAACTTCTTTCACCTCTTCATCTGTACCAAGATTAATCGTTTCGACCTCCTCCTGATGAGGGGTGATAACCTTTTCTTCTTGTCTCAACAACCTGGCTAGCTCTTCAGGAAGCTCATACTCTTCTTCAACCCCTTCATCAGCTTGATTGATTGGATTGTCAAAGTCATACGAAGTCATAGCCGTGTTGTTGTCGGTGCGGTCTGAGAGGCACTCTCTGCAAGGGTTCAGATCTGTTCATTTTAGTGATTGATTTTAATCTTGTTTAAAAAAAGTGAAATGAAGTTATCATTTTGAAAACATTGCCATTTATTTTTTGTACAAAAAGAAAAATGGAAAAACAATGAGCGGAAAAGAAAAAAGACTCATTTGCAAAAGATGTCTGATTATCATTGATTGATCTATTTGCACAAAATTACAGATGGCCCGATTACAAAATGATTCTTGACATCTTGGGCAAGATGCAAGACTTGATGCATGCTTTAAAATACAGGAAATAATAATTACTCTGCAGGAGTAACTCTTATAATTTCCTGGGAAGACCAGTTTGAGATACTGCTCCCTGGGATCCTTGGACGTATCCAGCTCTCCAGGTTGTGGTCGCTTTCATCCTCGTCTTCCAAGTTGTTCACTGCATCGGGGGTGAGCATCCCCCCACTGACAAAATTGGGCTTCTTAGCAGCCTCTGCTTGATCTTGTTGAGTTGGTTTGTAACCCAACCCAAATCTATCCTCTTTCTTCTCTACGGGCAGCAGCTTGCACCAACCTTGGGCAGTCCCCTCTTCAACAACCTTCCGGGCTTGATGATAAGATGTCATTGAGGTTCCAGGTACAGCGAATGCTTCATTTATGTTCAAGGCCTCAAACCCTTGACTCATAGTTTCGTGGATCTCCCCATCCATCTCAATGTATTTGTATGTAGCCAGATGGCTAACAAAAATATCTTCCTCTCCACAAATGGTAACGACTTGGCCCTCCCACTCGAATTTTAACTTCTGGTGAAGGGTTGATGTCACGGCGCCAGCGGCGTGTATCCATGGTCTACCCAATAGACAGCTGTAGGCAGGCTGTATATCCATCACGAAGAAGGTCATTTTGAAAGTTTGTGGGCCGATCATTATAGGCAACTCAATTTCTCCCAGAACTGATCTCTTGGAACCGTCAAAGGCTCTCACTACCAAGTTGCTGGGGCGTAATGCCAATCCTTCATACTCCAGCTTCACAAGGGCCTTCTTAGGTAGGACATTGAGGGATGACCCTGTGTCCACTAGTACATGAGAAAGAACTGCACCCTTACACTCCAAGGTAATATGCAAAGCCTTGTTGTGATTGCAGCCTTCCGTCGTCAAATCAGTGTTGGTAAATCCTAGTCCATGACTAGCGTTGACGTTTCCAACTACTGCCTCTAACTGATTGACTGTAATCTCCTCTGGCACATAAGCTGCGTGCAAGACTTTTAGTAGTGCGTTCCGATGAGCCTCAGAGCACATTAACAATGATAAAATGGAGATCTTGGAAGGTGTCTGGTGAAGCTGGTCCACTATCTTGTAATCACTTTTCTTGATGATTCTCATGAATTCATCAACCTCTTGATCAAAAGGGGTTTTCAAAGCTTCTTTAGCAACTTGTTCTTCTTGCACCATGCTCTTCCCTTTTGCTTTGGCAGCAGCTTCTGCTTCGGCATTGGGTCTTGGAATTTGCGGGGCAAAGAGATGTCCGCTTCGGGTGAAGCCTCCGCCTCCCCCCACATTGTCTATTTGTGGTGAAGAAGTTGATGATTCCAAAGTGATTTTCTGTCCTTCGTAGTATAGATCGGAGCCGTAATGCCAAGGGATGGCATTATTGCTTTCATAAGGGACTGGCCCAGGCACTGTGATAGTGACTGGACTAATAGCAGCTGCAGAAGGGACCATGATACTATGTGGATCATAGTATATTGTAACTGGTGCTCTGACAGGAGTGGCATTTTGTGAGTTGTAGGCAGAATCATTTGCAGGATCATAATATATTGTAACCGTTGAGACACTTTCATTATTTGCTGTTGATGTTGTAGGAGATACTGTTGACTGGATGGATGTTGAAGTTGTAGAAGAGATGGTTGTTGATATTTGGTCCGTTGAAGTGACAGATGAAGCATTTGTTGACGAGATTGAAGAATTGTTTGGAACAATTGTTGTTGCAGTTGTAGAAGACTCGGGAATTGTTGTTAAGGAGATTGCTGGATTTGGAGGTGTTGATGTTGTGATTTGAAGTAGGCCACTCTGGATGAGACCATCTATGCCATTTCTCAAGTTATCACACCCATTTACCGAAATGTTGCAATAGCCGCACCCGAGCTCACACCCGGGAAATATCTGGCATTCAAGGAGTTGAGCTTTAATCTCTACCAGGGGTGTCCGAATCTACCCCACACTGGTTATCAAGTAAGACGACTTATCTTCTTCAATAGCATTGATTCTGGGTCCTCCGTGGTTTGGCAAAGGGTTTTTACTGACATTTGGCGGGGGTGCAAAGTTTAGAGCTTTGGAATCCACTAGATCATGTACTTTCATGTGCAAAGCTCTACACTTCTCTGTACTGTGGCCAGGTGCATTTGAGTGAAAAGCACATCTGGCGCTGGCGTCATAATTTCTGGGTAGACTGGCAGGATCTGGAGGTGCCAAAGTCCTTAGCTCAACCAGGTTGAGTTTCAGGAGTTGTGGCAATAATGTGGCATAAGGCATAGGGATCGGATCAATCACCCTATTGGCCTGAGATGGTCTCTGTTGAAAAGGTCTTTGCTGATTGTTGTTGTTGGTGTTGTTGTTATAATTTCTCTGAGGTGGATATTGAGCTTGTTGCTGGTAGTGGGATTGTTGCTGTGGTTGGTATGCTGGTTGTGGATGAATTGGAGCGGGAATGGTGACAGCTGCCACCGACCTATGAACATACTGGGGTCTGCCCCTGCTGGTATGGATAACATTAGTCTCACCAGTTCTTCTTGTACCTACAAAAGGCTTTCTTGGGTTGCTGGAAGAGCTCGCACCGTTGTCAGAAATTTTGCCCATCTTTAATAGGCTCTCAATTCTTTCTCCAGCTATAACTACATCCGCGAAGCTGGTGGAAGAAAAGGCAGCTAGCCTATCAATGTATGTCCCTTGGAGGGTGTTCATAAACATGTCGGCCATTTCCCTTTCCGACATGGGTGGTTGGACAGCAGCAGCAAGCTGTCTCCACCTCTGGGCGTACTCCTAGAAGCTTTCTCTGGATGATTGAGACATTCCCATCAGGAGGGTCCTGTTGGGAGCCATATCCAAGTTGTACTGGTATTGTCTAATGAAGGCCTCATCCAGGTCCTTCCAACATCTGATGGTTGCTCTGGTCAAATAAGAGTACCATTCCCTTGAAGCTCCCGTTAAACTGTCCTCGAAATAAAACATCCACAGTTTTTCATCCATGGTGTATGCCTTCAGCCTCCCCAGAAAGGATTGCAAGTGGGTTCGTGGATAGGAGGTTCCGTTGTACTTCTCAAAGCACGGAGGTTTAAACTTATGGGGAATCCTGACCCCGTCCACTAAGCCGATGTCCATGACATCAAAGCCCAGAGAATTTTGAGACTCCAGAGATCTCAATTTTTCAGCAATTTCATCTAGCCTTCTGTCATAGGCTTCATCTCCAGCTCCCATCACAATGAATTGATCTTCTTGGGGGTCTTCTTGTAGTACCCTACCTGTAGTAGCATTCCCTTGTACATTAGCAGGGATGTTGATCTCTGGGTGAAGATGAGGCCCAAACACAGGCGGGTTGATATGAGGCTGAACCCTCTCATTGTTGCTTGTTCTACCAGTCCCTAGATGGGGGTCTTCCTGAGTCTGCCTTTCTACTAATGCCCTTAATCTTTCTTGGCTCTGTGCCAATCCATTCATCACTTCCATGAACTGAGTCATCTGGTTCCTCATTTCCAACCTCTCATTGGCCATTTGAGTCCTGACTTCTGTAAGATCCTGTTGTACCTGGTCCATCTGTATACCCGGAAGGTTGTTGCGGGTGGGATATCTGTGCGGACGGTTGAGTGGGAACACCCGACGGCGAGCAATAGTTCCTGAACCAGAACAGAGTTAGTAACAAACAAAACAAAAACCTACAAAATAAAAGAAAAGGTTAGTATGCAATGCATTATGCTTATTTGTTTCCAAGGTATCCGGCTTGGCACTTGGTTTTGACCTTTCCAGACCCCTGAGGAAGATGCTTTTGATGTTGCTTAGGAGAGAGAGATTCAAATGAAACAAACTAATAAATATATTACAAAAAGTGAATAATACATAGTTTGTTTTTTACAATACATGCCCCTGAGGGGTCAAAATACAACATAAAAAAGTACATGAAATGAAAGAAACAACAAGCAAAAAGGTCAGACACCAAGACCAAACTCATCCTCTTGAACTTCCTTCAGAAGTGCTTCAGTTACCGGATCAGCTGGACGCTCTGTGAGATTCCTGATAAGAAGATTCTTGGTGGTGAGAGCAGTAGTTAGCTTCTTGTGTCTGCCCTGGTCCTTTGACCTCTTCACACCAGCCCTAATCTTCAACTCTGAGATTTCTTTCTGGGCTGCTAGCAGGGCCTCCTGTTGCTCCTTTGAATTAGCCTCCAACTGCTCAATCTTGTCCTGAGTCCTTTTATCTTCCTGAGTACAAGCTTCGGTGATCCTGACCCACCTAGCTTGACTCTCTTTCAGATACAAATCAGTCCTGGCCTTTTGGAACTGAGCCTCCTTGCAGGCATTCTTCAAGATCTGCTCTCCAGCCCTTGACTTCTTGATGTAATCCTCTGACTTCTCAATCCTGGCTAGATGCTCCACCTTTAGCTTCTCTAGCCTTTCAATGTCCATACGACCATCACTCCTCTCCCAGAGGGTCTTTTGCAGAGCTTGAGTCAGGTTCTCATTCCTTTCTTTCAGTTTCTCAAACTCTTCTAGGCTGACAGTGGAAGGAGATGGTGCTGTGGATGGCCCAGGTGAATCCTCAATGGTGAAGGGCATCCCAGAAATTTGAGCCCTGTCCTGAGACCACTCATAGTACTGAGCTGAGGCCACGTTGTTGCATATCCCAAGAATGGCCATCCCTTTGGTCTGGACATTGTCCCAGGCCCAGGATGCTTTCCTGACAATAGCTAGATTAGGCTTAGCCTCACAATAAAGGGTTTCAGCCAAGTCTTGTGTTCTGGGAGGGTGGACCAATCCATAGCCCAATTGTCTTTTGAATAGCAGAGGGTTGTAGTTGATGCAACCCTTCACTCCTATCAGGGGTACATTGGGGAACTGCCCATAACTAGTAATGATGTCCCTGCCCTTGGTGCTCTGAGTGCACCACCTGATGTCATCTGAGGTCAAAGCAATGAGCCTTCTAGCCCAGTTCTTCTGCTGGTGAGGATTCAAGAATGCATCAGTCTTGGGCAAGTGTTTGAGCAGCCAGGTATGGAACAGGGGAGCACAACACCTCAACAATCTTCCTCTTTGCTTTTCATTCCTTTGGTGAACAGAGTAGTAGAAATCTCCCAGTAAGGTGGGCACTGGGTTCCTCAGAATGAAAAGGTGAATGGAATTCTTGCTAATGAACTTAGGCTCATCTGCAAAAAGTATAACCCCATATATGCTGAGGGCTAACAATGCACAGACTGCCTTCCATTCTCCTGAGGAAGCCTTCAGGGTAGCCTGGGAAGTCAAGAAATCCAAGTGTAGACCAGAGATTCCAGCCTTTGTAGTCATGTTTTGCTCAATCAGAACAGGTTCCAAATACAGTGCCTTTGCCACCTCCTCATTGCTGGGAAAAGCCATCTCAGGGTTGAAGGGGACACCACCCCTGATAGGTACACCAATCAGTGATGAATACTCTTCCAACAAGGGTCCCAACTGAAAATTCTGGAAGGTGAAACACCTCAGAGGAGGATCATAGAACTGTAGGCAAGTGTGAATCAAGCTCCTCTGGGAAGGGTCCAAATCCATAACCACATCAAGGATGCCTCCATAATGTTCTCTGAATAGTGGTATATAATCTGGAGTAATAAGGGCCTGGGTCTTCCTGATGCCAACTAGCTCAGGATCAAAGAAATGGTAGGAGATGTTGCTTTTCTTGGGCGCCATGTTGCTGAAGAAGAACTGAAGCAGATGCTGATGATGAAGACTGATGCTGGTAATAAGCCACTGACAGGCTGAGACTGGTGATGACAGTAGCTGAAGCAGGTAGCTGATGAGGATAGCTGAAGCAGATAGGTCTATGCAGATGAAGGGGTCAAAACCAAGCCAAAATCTAGTATGGATACCCTGAAAAACAAATAAGCAAATGTTAAATGATGCAATGATGATGTATGCAAATGATATGCAAGGGTTTGTGATCAAGCTGGATCTGATTACTGCCTTGATATAAGTCCATGTATGCTCAAGAAATCCAGATGGAGGTTCATAAGTCCAGTAACCAAGGTGGGGGACTCAAATAAAGAGTCACATGTCCAGGGTTAAAAATCACAAGAACTGTCCCAAAGTGGAGTACTCTTAATCAAAACAAAGTAACAAGGTATGCTGAGGTCAAGGGTACCTGCAAACCTGTAAACAGCCCAACCCCCTCACAGGTGGTGTTCTAAAACAAAGATCCTCAGACTTGGATCAGTTATGAGAAGTGTAAACACTTCTAACCCGGAGGTACAGTGTTTACAATAACCATAAAAGATCCTCCTCTAATTCCCCTCAGTTTCTGAAGGTCAATACTAAAGGTCATCCAGACTTAGCAGGCTTCCCAGATAGCCCTAGCACTACAGGAAATCTGTAGCACAGAGTTCTCAAGAAGAAACCCATATCTGAACCGTGTTTCATATTCCCGCACCAGACCGAAATGGAATGGGAAAGAACATGAACCACTCTAGCCTAGGTGTCACTCAGGTCCCAGGTATAGGACCTCAACTCTCAATAGAACCCCACCCACCAAAGCAACAAAGCCAGATCCATCCAGAACAGTATGACAATATGATATATGTAAAGCTGTAAAGAGAGCAATAAAACATCTGTACATAAAGCAAAAAACAAAATAAATAAACAAGCACAAATAGCACATAACACCCCAGTAAACACAAATCAAACAAGCGCTAGGAGGAACCCACAAAAAGAACCAGAAGCCCTGGTTGCAGTATAAGGGTCCCCAGCAGAGTCGCCAAGCTGTCGCTCCCAAAAGATGAGACTGGGCTCAAATGAGGTACGAACGCGAACGGTCGGCGAAAGGAGGATGTGAGAACACACAGGAGTGAACTCACAGGAAAAGAAAGAGTCGCCAGCTAGGCATTTTTATCCCGGAGGAAAGGTAATGCTGCATAGACCTAGAAAGATATGGATAAGACGGTTGCGAACCAGAGAGACTGAGAAAGGGGGTTGGTTACAATCTGGGAAGGTATTAGCACCCAGATTGTCCGTCGTACTCGACGGGATCCACGCTTAAAAGATTTGTGTTTTAAAGGGGTAGTGTCAGTGCAATTTGTGTATCAAAGCTGGAAAAGGATGTACATGTGTCAGTGAAAAAAGAATGTGAGGTGTATAAGAGAAGTGCCAGTGTAAGAATGAGAGTATGAAGCTCAAGATCATGAGGCTATAAGAATAATGCTAGAAGGAGGGGGAATATACAGATACTTTTGTTCGATAACTGTTAAGTTATGCCTACGTATCCTCTCGTGCAATGAGGAAGTCAGAACACCGTAGTTCGACCCAAAGAGACTGAAAGATGAATTGACTTGTGAACTGCTTACTTGCCTATGCTCAAGTGTATGACCTGTCTGGCTCAGGTGCAAACTGTCTTGCATTAGACGGAAGAAGCTAGTTCTCGTTTGTGAGTGAATGAGATGAGAAAAGAATCCCGAAGGAGACGATTATTGTTTGTTTTTGTGTTTTTAGTCTTTTATTGCTTTTGAAAGTTTGTCATAAGTTAATGAGCTTAAGCCTAAACCAATGGATTTAGTAAACTCATCACATCTTCCCTCTGATTAGGGGTAATGAGAATACCTTAAGTGTGAAGTCAGCTTCTCACACTTAAACACCATGGTGTAGGATTAAGATCATTAACCTACTTGTGATTATTTAGATGTTTTTGTTGTTTTTGTTTAGTGTTAAGTAATGAGATTAAGCCATAATCAGGGATTAAACAGACTCATTACACCATCCTAATAGAAGGATAATAGATGAGAATGTTTAAGCTGAGGAAAGCTCCTCAACTTAATCCATGATTAGGGATTAAACTCATGACAAAACAAAGCCCTTATTAAGTGGATTTTAGTTAATGATAAGATGATGAAGTGAATTTTATGATTTGTAAGACAACTTGATGGGGACTTGTCCATTAACATTAGGGTTAGTCCTTCTTAACCAATTAAGGAAGAATTAGAACCCTAATGCAAGGCCCAAGTTACAAGCTTGATGTCTTGATGATTATTATGTGAATTGATTAAAGGATTTAAACACATTAAGGGTTTAACACTTAGGATTAAAGTTATACACTCCATCCTAATAGAAGGATGCAGGCATAAGCTTAATCACAAAGCCTTAAAGCCTTTAGGGTTTATTCCCTGATTATGAGATGAGAAGAGAAGACTCAATGAGACACAAAGGCAAAAGCTAAGTGGGGGACTAATCAAAACCCTAATTATTGTCATGATTGGTTGTTCCTAAGGTTTGTGAGGTTTACAAGAAAGATCTTCAGAGGAACCACCAGGAAGCAGATGAAAGGAGCAAAGAGAAGCAAAGTAACTTGCTTCTTTGAAGAAGACAAGTCACTTGAAGAAAGAAAGTAAGAAGAAGAAGAATGAGCAAGCTCAATCTCAAACATAAAACAAAATGAAGCAATGATGCATAAGAGGGGTGAAAAGAGATTGTGAGAAGTGAAGGCAAATTCACTTCTCAAAGTAACTTACCACCTGAAAAGTTAGTGAAAGAGATGCAATGCAATGCAAAATGAGATGAAATGGCATCATACAAACCATAACCAGAAGCATGTGTGTGATGATAATGATGCTATGAGATGATGCAAACATGGAACAAAGCATGAGGATGATCATACAAACATATGGATGCAAGAGAAACATGCTTAGAACCATGAACATACATGAAAAGTTATGGAATGCAAATGACATACAACATGGCAAATGGAAGATGCAATGATCAAACATGCTTCTAATATGTCTTAAGATGTCTAATGAATCAAATGGATGCATAAAATGTCATGGCAAGTCATGGTATGCAAGCAAATGCAAAATGAATGCAAAAGAAAGCCCGAGTTAGGGTTTATGATCAATGCACAAAACAAAAACAAAAACCAGAAGCAAACATCATGATAAAAAATTGAAAATGCATTCAAGGGAACCCTAAACCTATACAAACTCACTGCCCAAAAGGAGAGGATCCAATTCTTAACCTAGTGAAAGTTATGAATTTCTTAAGATTTCTAGGGTTTTAAGGTACCTTGTCAAGAAAAATGTCAAACAAATTGAAAATGCAAGATCAAATCATGCCAAATTAATCCTATAAACTACATGATATGCAAGATGCAATGCAAAAAGAATCATTGTCGAACTCTTAAAGACTAGGCAGAAATGAATTTTCAAAGATTGGATCAAAATAATGCCTTGAAATGAAATTAATTCCATGAAAAATTGTCAAAAGACATCAAGATCAAAAAAGAAATTTGGTTTGAAGGTTGGACAATGTTTCTAAATGATTTTAAAGATTTCATGAATTTTTTTGTGATTTTTAAATACCTAAAAGTATTTTTAATTAATTAATTCTCATTAATTAATTAAAAATAAACTTTTAAATGATTTAAAAATATTTTTAAATGCAAAAAATAAAAATAAAAATGTTTTTGGTTTCTGAAAATTAATAAAAGTTTGTATAAAAATTTTCAGAATTTTTCAATGATTTTTACTATTTTTAATAAATTGAACAAAACAAATGAAATTAAATGAAAAATAAAATGGATTAAATGGAAAGTAATCAGAATCAAAGGCTGAGATTTAAATGGAATGCGCGTGCATTGACTGGCGCCAGATCCAAAGGCTGGAATTCAAACTGGCCAGATTAATTTATAAAACCTAATTAAATGGATAATGATGTGGATTAGGGTTTAATGAGGGCATCCTGGCCATTGGAACGCGCGGGAGTCAACAAAGGTAAGCCCATCCAACGTACCAAATTCAAACTTGCATTAATTACACTGATTAGCCCTAAACACTTTCAGGTGGCCGGAGAAGACTTCCGGTCGTCTTCTCCGGCAAGACCCTCGCCTGAAAGTTGCTAAAATCCTCAAAACTTCATGAAAATGAAAACTAAAAGCCCAGAAATCATCCCCATTCGAAACTAAATCAAAACCCCCACACAAATACCATTTTTCATTCATCAATCAGCCAAATCGAAGCAAAACATGTTTAGGTCAGAAAAGTTTCAGAACATGATTAAATGCTTATTTCTCAACCATTTCAAAAAGTAATAACATCAGAGTGATCAGCAAAGCATGAGGAATAAATTAGAAACTTAAAAAATCATTTCTGGAAAAAAAGTTCTTGATATACCTGAGTTTTGAGCTTTCTCAGTTTGCCACTTTCTGACCCTCTTTCTTTGTGCAAACCACTCCTCTTAAGCCCCTGATGAAGTCTTGATACTTGGAGAAAGTTTATGATGGCTGGTTTTTGAGATGGCAGAAGTTCTGTTCAAGGGTGGGTGGAAATCGTATTCTTGATTCAGGGAGTTTCAGGCAATGGTGATGGGTGGTTTTTGATCAGTGAAGTGTGTTGAGTTGATTTGTGAAGTTGGTTTGTGTGTTTGCAGCTTGTGGAGAATTTTTCGAAAGCTTTTGCAAAATGAGGTGAAAATTAGAGAGCTGTGTTGTGTGTGCTTTCAGGCATGTGTTGTGTGTGCTTTGGCTTGCTTTTTGTTTGCATAAACTAATGGGATTGGTCAGATGAGTTGATGTGTGCTTTTGTGATTGGTATGGCTCAAACTGCCAAAATGTCAAAGTTGTGTAAGAGAGGCATGGGCTACTAGCTAGCCAAGGACAGATGGGGTGTCCTGCGCAGCAAGATGTGTGGAGAGCCATAGGATTGGTTGTGAAGTCAGCAAGCAAGTGGATTCACACTTGAGTGAGTTTTTGCAACTTGCTTCACTTTTGTTTCCTTTGAGAAATCTTGCTCCATAAGTCATGAAAATGAGTGATCCCTTGGCCCATTCTGAATTTTAGATGTCACATGATCATGTTGTGAAGAAATTATACACATTTGAGGCCTTTAGAACACTTGAACAAACCATTTTGCAAAATGTCTCTTTGGTAGAAAACTTCAAATTTTGTGATTTTAGCCAACTTTGACAAGCCATAACTTTTGATCTAAAATGAATTAGGTCATGTTCTTGTACTTTTTGAAAAGGGAATGATCCATTCTACAACTTTCATGACGAAAGTTTTTTCATTTGAAGCATTTTTGAATCAAAAAGCAAGGGTTGAAAAAGTTTCCCAAAATGGCAATTTCATTAAAAGTCAAACTTTCCCAAAAAGTCAACTTTGCAAATGACTTGAAATTCTTCAAATTTGTGAACTTCTAACATCTTCTATGATCAAATAAAGATCATACACAATCAAAATGATGAAGAACACCCTTTGGTTGGGTCATTGGGGGCCTCAGATGCCCTGATTTTACACTGACTTGCTTGAAAAGTCAACTTTTGATCAGATGACTTCCCCATGGAATTTCTTCATGAAAATTGATATGCATGCTCCCTATACCATATAGAGACCAATAGAAACAAGAATGACCAAAAAACTTGGAGTTATGGCCTTTGAAACCAAAACCCTAATTCTAGGTCATTTGTGCAGTTAAGCCTGGCTCTGCTTCCATGCCATTCTCAGTTCTTGTGATTCTCTGACATTCTTGACTTTGAGAGGATGTAATATGATGCTTGAACATACATGGACCCCTTTGAAGTGATTTATGACCTTTGGAGTGGCTCAAGAAGCTCTTGGATTGCTCAGATCACAAAACCTAGATGCAGATGACTTTGAACCAATGCAGTGAATCAAAAATGTAATATGAGATGCTATGATTGGATTTATGCATATGAGGAGATCACAAGCCATGGTGTGAATGAGTGAGGGCAAATTTGGGGTGTTTACAAGATGAAATAATCGGGTAAGGGTGATAAATATTGTTATCTTAATCTTGTGTATGATTATGTATGTGTTGGATTTTGTGAATTTTTGATTTGGTAAAAGTTAGAGAAGATGAATAGTTAGGGTTTGAGGGAAAATGTGAGAAATTTATGGATTAATCGGTTGGAAATCGTTATAGCCGAAGTATGATAGCTAGAATATGTTATTGATCATGTTTGTATGGGCTTAGAGGAGTTTTGGAGAGTTTTTGGTTGACTGTTCGCAGCTGGTATTTTTCTAAAATCGCAGTGGCCGCTCAACGAGCTACCCCTCGCTCAGCGAGCTGTTCGTCGATCAGCGAGCCTGGGAGGATTTTTGTGTTTTTATGTTTTGTTTCGTAACTTGAGTTTCGGGTATCCGTTTTTAGTGATCCTTATATCATTTCGAAGCTAAAAACATGTAGAATCTATTGATGCTAAAATATGTAATTTTTAGCCGACTTTTACCTGACTTTTCTGATAAAACGTAATTATGTTAATTATGGAATTGTGGGTTTGATTGTTGTGTTGTGGCCGTTTGGCAAGTAGATACATTGCTTGAATTAAATGCGAATGTATGTAAATTGAATGAGATGAATGCATAACTATATTGTGAATATGTATGCATTTTCAAGAATGTTGTGTGTCATTTTGCATGTAAGCATAATGTATGCATTCTTGTGCTGTGGGATTCTTTGTGAATCCGTTGTAGCATCGTGTGCTCATGTGGAGTGTGAGCGATGACTACAACAAGATCATTTGCCCATGTGGGGTGTGAGCGATCGGATTGTGTGTCCATGTGGGGTGTGAGCAATCCAGAAACATCGTGTGCCTATGTGGAGTGTGAGCGATGGGTGATTTATTCACATTAATTGTGTGCCCATGTGGGGTGTGAGCTATCAGATTGTGTGCCCGTGTGGGGTGTGAGTGTAACACGGTGGGAGAACTGACTTTAGTTATGTTGCGGATAGCAAGAGTCGCCACCGACTTTTATTTTATCCAAAGGAAAGGCATAAAAGAACAGGAAAGACCTTTTAAAAGATTTTTGGGTCCGGGGGTAGGTTGTGTAAAGGGAAGGTGTTAGCACCCTTTACATCCATGGTTATCCATGGGCTCTTAGTTACTTAGCTCACTTTAAAATGTTTTTGAAAATGTGAAGTGTGTGAATAGAAATTTTCATAAGAGTTTGATAATGATCCATATACGGATGCGATAAAAACTTGTGTTTGAAATTTGTTTGAAATTTGTGAAGTATTTGAAAAGTTTTTGAATAGTGAGCAAGTAACTATGAGGAACCTACCCTAAAGTTTAAGTCTTTCTGTTCTTGAATCCTTTAAGTGGTAAAACTATCCCTATTATTAAGGAATAGGTAGTCATTACCTTGGATGTGAGGGACAAGTAAGGGACATCTGTTTAATGAAGGCAACTGTAGGGTGTATTAAGCATTTTGGAGGGACTGTCATCATTATTCGAAAGGGACTAGATCATTATGAAAGGCAACCATTTAAGGGACTTGATCTTTGATTATGAAGGGACTAGATGACTTTTCGTTTAAGGGAATTTTGCTTTATACACCCCACTTGACCTTTTAATTAGGCAACAATGAGAGGTAACCCTAGAAAGTGAGATGGCGATCAAAGATCGACTTACGTGTGTGAGTGTACAATTTTAAATATTTATTTTTTTGAATTAAGTGATCTAAATTAATTTTAAATAACATACATGTTTACACTCTCTATTTTTACTAACCATGGCATAAAAATAAATATTTAAACATTACAAAATATTACATCCAGGAGCAATTACAATAATAATAATAAAGCAAATTAAATAAATAGCAAAATAAATAAATGATTATAATTGGGTTAGTGAAAATAATAATAATAAAAATAATATCAAATTTAATGGGGTTAGTAATAATAACAATAATAAATCACAATATCTATAAATGGGGTTAGTAATAATAAAATAGATATGAAAATAAATAGCATTAATGATAAAATAAATAAGAATATTAGCATAATAATTAAAAGATCAAATTTTTATGAACAATTATCATTTAAGATTAAGAAGAAAATATAAACAATTAATTATCATAAAGTCTTAAATGCTATAAAAATTAAGTTAATTATAAACATATTATGAAAATAAATTATATTAAATTAACAAGTTTTAATTATTTTTTTAAACATGTATTGAAAATTATTTATACACAATAATTAAATAATAATTATAAACAAATTATAAGATACATACATAGTACAAAGATAAGGTTAATTATAATTAAATAATCATATTATTATATTTTTAGAATCTTATTATTTTAAACATGATTTAAAATTATTTACATTATTTAGATAAGATTACATATAATGATAATATAAATAAATGATAATAATAAAAATAGAGAAACATAATTAACATTTATATGAAAATAATTAGGGTTTAAGAAGTATTATTAGGGTTTATATAAAAAATAGGTTTTTTACATATAAAATTTTTAGGGTTAATTAATTAATTTATTTATACAAAACATATAATATTAATAATTTACAATAGAATAAATATTAAATATAATAAATATTAAATAATTTTAGTGATAAAGTTTAATTTTGAAAAAAAAATGAATTTTGAATTATAGAAAAGAAAAGAATATGAACAATTTATTATTTTTTTATCATTTTTATAATTTATTAAACTAATTATAATATAAACAAAATTAAATAGAATAAGAAAAAGTGACAAAAATACTTACCTGGGGCTGGGATCGAACCCATGTCCTGAGCTTTGCCACCCTTAGACGTACAGAGTTACCACTGGGCTGCCTGCGCGTTGTGAACATGATCCCAACAACAATCCTTTTATTATATGCCCTGCAAAAATCATAAAAACAAAATAACACAAAAAATGGCCTAATGGGAATCGAACCAAGGCCAGAGAGCTTTTACACGCACACATTCACCATCTGAGCTACGCATGCGTTGTGAAACAAACTTCAAACAATTACATAAAATATTAAAACAAATTTTCAAATTAGAAATTGGCGCCTCTGGACTTCATCTTCTCCAAATTACCTGCGAATTTACTTATAATTTTTCCTGCGAAATTACATACGATTTTTGTTTTACAGGTTTTCCTAGGTTCTTCCCAACGATCACCAAACCTGCAATGATTCATCAAATTGGAAACACCATTGTATTCCCCATAACAAAACAAACTTATTTGCGTGTTCAGAAATTATTTATATGGCTTATTGCACGAAACCCCAATTTTAGAGGATGAACCCTAACAATGGCATCTCACGGATTCCTCCATGAAAACTTCCTGTTTTTGTCCAGAAACACTTTATGGTCCATCACAAACATCATCAAACAGTCAAAAACGAATTAGAACAAGAAATTCAATGAAATATAAAAAAAAACAAAATAAACTTGAAGAACATGATTCGGTTTATGCCATTCATGGAGTTTTGGATGATGATAAGTGTTGCTATGCATTCAGTGAACATCAAGGAACATGTTGAAACCTTTGGTTTGTCTTGAAAAGGGCTCTAAGTGCCAAACCGAATTGTAGTTTTTTGTGTGAATTTTGGAACTTTGCTCTTACCTTTGGAGGCTCAAAATTTTCTTCCTTTTGATTGCTAAATGTTCTATATATATGAATGAATGAATTAGGTCAAAAACATTGCTTAAGACTTTGGATTTTTTGGTAGTTTGAGATTGAAAAAGATTGGCCTTTAAAATTTGAATATTCTTGATACAAGCTTGCTATTTTGGGATGATTTTCATAACTCTTGTATCAATTAGATCAAAATATCATTTATGACATTCTAGAAGCAAAATAATTTTAAATCTTCACTATTTTATATTTTATTTGAATTTAAAATGATTTTTAATATAAAAAATCATAATAAATAAAAATAAAATAATGAAAATAATGAAAATATTAAGTTAATTTCGTGCAAGATGTCTTGGTGTGGATTGGGTCATCATATGGCAAGCCCATTTAGAAAAAATTAGTTTTAAACCTCCATTTTCTTCATAAACCAACCAAAAATTTCCCAACTTTGCAAGGGCACACATCCTTCAATTTTAATGCTATGAGGGTGTTCTTGGACATTTTGGAAAGCTTGAAGAGTCCTCTAACCAACACCACTGGTTTCATGTCCATATCATTTACCAATCTCAAGTTATGCCCTTTTGAAGTTGTTGACTTTTTGTTGACTTTCAAAAGGACCTATAATGTCTTAGCTCATACCTTCCAAATGAAGCATTTTTGGACTTGGCTTGTGAGACACAAAGTTGTAGAGAATTAAATTTCCTTCAAAATGAGCTTTGGATGGAGACTTGGTGATGAAGAATGTGAAAGTTATGGCTGGTCAAAGTTTAGTTGACTTTTACTGAGGAAACCCTAATTTAGAAACTCCTGATTCTTGATGATCTGAAATCTCCTTGATGAATCATGATCAACCCTTGATCAAATGATGAATTTTACTTCATATACTTGATGTTGGCAAAAAATAATGAAGTTTGACTTTGGTTTGACCATAGTTGACCTCAGTTTGACTTTTTAACTGCTTTGACTGATTTTGACTTACCTGATCATCTGACTGAGCAAAACTTTGGGAAAAGTCTTGAAATTTGTCATAGGGATTCTTAAACACATATAAGATGTTATGAAGCCCACTTGAAGCCTTGGAAATTCATTTAGCCTGATTAAAGTCAAAACCCTAGTTTTGGATGCACTGCTTAGGAGGTGCATTGTCTGAGGGAGTTGTCAAATCTTCTGACTATTTGTGGACTTTGTGAACCTTGTGAACCATCATAAGATGTCTTGTGAACCTTATTAACCTCATGGGAGGTCTTGTGAACCTTGTGAACCTCATAAAGTGACTTGTAGACTTCATGAACCTCATGAAAGGTTTTGTAAGCATTGTGAATCTTGTGAACCTCATAAAGTGACTTGTAAACTTCATGAACCTCATGAAAGGTCTTGTAAGTGTTGTGAATCTTGTGAACCTTCTTAGTACACAAAGTCTTGTATTGTGAGGGAAAATTTTGGGGTGCAACAGCTGCCCCTGTTCAATTTTCTGAAACCTGAGGGGTTAGATTGGTATATGTGCCAGTCGTGACCGGGAAGGTTGAAGGGGATTGAACACAAAAGCCCAAAAATTTGCACTCACCGGTGCGTAAACTGATACAGAGGGTTGGTTGTATATGCTTGAGTGGGCTTAAAGATGCCACTTGGAAGAATTGGAGATGGGCTTAGAGATACCATTTAAAAAACTGGATGTGATGATAGCTTTGTGTTGATACTGGATCTCAGTACTAGGTCTTCGTATAGGCCGTCTCTGAATCGTTTATAATTTGAATTTGTTGAATAGACCAGTAGAAATAAATCTTCGTGACGATTATCTCTTCTGGAAATATCTTGGATTAGGGAATAGATCTTTTTACAGACCGTTTGCCTACTCTCCAAGGTCAAAAGAACGTCAGGATTTGTTCTTCTGAAAAATATCTTGAACCAGGGAATGGATATTTGTATAGACCGTTTTCCTGCTATTCAAGGTCAAAAGAACATCAGGATTAGTTCTTCTGAAAAATATTTTGAACCAGGGAATGGATCTTTGTATAGACCGTTTTCCTGCTATTCAAGGTCAAAAGAACGTCAGGATTAGTTCTTCTGAAAAATATCTTGAACCAGGGAATGGATCTTTTTACAGATCGTTTGCCTGCTATTCAAGGGAAGATAGATGAAATCTTCTGGAAATATCCTGGATTAGGGAATGGATCTTTTTACAGACCGTTTGCCTACTCTCCGAGGACAAAAAAGTGTCAGGATTAACTCCTGAAAATATCCTGGATTAGGGAATGGATCTTCTTACAGACCGTTTGCCTACTCTCCGAGGAAATAGATTAAATCTTCTGAAAATATCTTGAACCAGGGAATGGATCTTTGTACAGACCGTTTGCCTGCTATTCAAGACCAGATAGATGAAATCTTCTGGAAATATCCTGGATTAGGGAATGGATCTTTTTACAGACCGTTTGCCTACTCTCCGAGGACAAAAAAGTGTCAGGATTAACTCCTGAAAATATCCTGGATTAGGGAAGGGATCTTCTTACAGACCGTTTGCCTACTTTCCGAGGAAATGGATTAAATCTTCTGAAAATATCTTGAACCAGGGAATGGATCTTTGTACAGACCGTTTGCCTGCTATTCAAGACCAGATAGATGAAATCTTCTGGAAATATCCTGGATTAGGGAATGGATCTTTTTACAGACCGTTTGCCTACTCTCCGAGGACAAAAAAGTGTCAGGATTAACTCCTGAAAATATCCTGGATTAGGGAATGGATCTTCTTACAGACCGTTTGCCTACTCTCCGAGGAAATGGATTAAATCTTCTGAAAATATCTTGAACCAGGGAATGGATCTTTGTACAGATCGTTTGCCTTCTATTCAAGACCAGATAGATGAAATCTTCTGGAAATATCCTGGATTAGGGAATGGATCTTTTTACAGACCGTTTGCCTACTCTCAGAGGACAAAAAAGTGTCAGGATTAACTCCTGAAAATATCCTGGATTAGGGAATGGATCTTCTTACAGACCGTTTGCCTACTCTCCGAGGAAATGGATTAAATCTTCTGAAAATATCTTGAACCAGGGAATAGATCTTTGTACAGACCGTTTGCCTGCTATTCAAGACCAGATAGATGAAATCTTCTGGAAATATCCTGGATTAGGGAATGGATCTTCTTACAGACCGTTTGCCTACTCTCCGAGGACATCTTGAGTAATGTACGGATCATTTCTGACTTGTTGTGAATTGTTGATGCTCTTTTATCTGCATATAACTATCCTGCAAGGAGAATGTTAGTTTATGCGATATGTATGCATGCATGGTATGATGCACCTAAGTAAATGTATTATGCATTTATGGATATGTATGTTATGGTATGATATAAATGATGTATGTATGATATGATGCTTCCGGAAGAGTCTGGATGTCTTCGTATAACAACTGCTGGCCAGGGAAAATAAATCCCGATTCATTGTTGAGGAATATGAGGATTTTGTTCCCGTCTTGTTTGATAATAAGGTATACATAACCTTTCGTATGCTGGGGATAACAAGGTATATATAACCTTCGTCTTCGTTTGATAGTAGGGTAGATATAACCCCCCGTCTTCGTTTGATAGTAGGATAGATATAACCTCCCGTCTTCGTTCGTCGTACTCTTATTGGAAAGTAAATTCCCGAATATCCGTATGAGGATAAAAGAGATGGATATAAATTCCAAGGGAGACATGACTTTATGAAGATGGATTTGTCCTACTGAGAGTTTTGTAACTGTCTTGTAGAGATGAACCGGCGAAGCTTCGTTGAAATCCTTCCCTCGTTCGTCCTTAGTAAATACTATTACTGCATTTTCATGCATTTCTGGTAAACATCAATCATATTAAGCACACATGCATTCAAGCCCAACTAATGGACGTTTCGCTTATGTAAAATAGGGTAAAGTAAATCTGGATTCAGAGGGAAAAGTAAAGCTGAACTTGAGAACAGAAACGTTTCAACTTCGAGAGTGTATAACCAATTGGATTTGGAGCTCCTGAAATTTTTAACTTTTCTGAATACCTTCCCCGAAATCCTCATAGCTGGATCTGAAGACATGATACTGACACCATCTGATATTACTGGCGTAGACAATTAATTTCCATCATGGTTTCAGCTGAGAATCCAATATCAAGGTAATACAACGAGAGGAATGTGTCTTCAAATTGTGATGGACCATATGCGCTCCGGGTATTAGATTTGAAGAGAAAGCATTGCCCCTTGGTTGAGGATGAATTATGCCATGATGGAAGTATCTGAATGTAGTTACCTCAAGAGAAATAAACAGAGTGCTTCACAATAATATGTTTCTGACATCATGAAACTCACATATATGAGGAGAGCTGCCTCTGGCCATTAAGCATTGTTGAATCTGGACCTGATTGCCCTGAATGAATTGAACAGTAACTTGGTATGCCCCCTTGATTAGGAAACAATGACCATGCCCCTGGCATTAGGAATTCTGTAATGTTACCCTTGGCACTTCAGATAGATGAGGAGATCTGCCTCTGGCTGCTTAAACATAGTTGAATCTTGTCCTGATTGCCCCAAATGAGTTAGGCAGTATCATGGCCTGCCCCCTTGATTGGGAGATAATGACTATGCCCCTTTGTATACATGGGCTTTCATCCAGGAAGCAACTTTGTTTATCAGAAAGACTTTGATTTATTGAACATTCATCTTGTAAGTTTCTCTGTTTATCATACACTCAGGTATATGCAAACAAATATACGCAAAAATGCAATGCTTATGTCTGTCTTGAAGTTTTTGAAAAAGAGTTATTTTAGAAAAAACAATTTTTATGAAAACTGTGATATTAACTCAAGTTTTATAATAAGCCTTAAAGGAGTCAGGATACCTTTTTGTAGCAGTACGCTTTCAAACTAACCATGCTTCAGTTAGGACTTTTAAAGGGTTATAACGTGGCCTGGTTCACGGTTTAAGAAACAAAGGATAAAGGCTCAAATTTTATTTGTACCCAACCCATTCTCCATGATGTTCTTCAGTCCTATACTCAGTTAACTTATGCATTGAGGCTCAAATGAGTTTGGAATTGTAACACTGACATTTGTGATGGTTCAGAAACTCTAAATTTATTTGAACATTCAGTCATCTTTCTTTGTTGAGGATTCACAGTGACCTCTTTTTTTCTTTTGACTTTGTTATCCCTTCTTTTTGCCTGAACTGTTTATTTCAAAGTTACAGTCAGCGGGATGTCTTAATTTTTTTTACTAAGTCTCCTTCATAGGTTTTGACTTAGTGGGTTTTTCTTTTTGCTGGATATTGACTGTCAGGTTTCATGATTATAGAGAACCATCATTAGTTGTGTACAACACAAATAATTGGCATATTTGAGTTAACCGAGTAACTACCCTGCCCCGGGTTATGAATAAAGGTTTTGATTTGTGCGAGAATAAAAACTCCTACTTCATAGGCTCAAAAGGGTTGACTAGGGATTAACTTCCTTATATCTCCACTGTTTAGGAATTGAAACAATGCCTGTACATCGTCAGCATAGTCTGTTCAAAAGCATACTGCCTAATATTATGGTATTGTTTTCGTCATCCTCCCTCTACAGGCTTATAGCTTTATCAGGAGTTAAATATCACAAAATAGAAATATGAAGCATAGTTCAAAATATAGTGAAACGAATGGATTAATTCAAGACAAACATATGCAATGCATTAATGAAAACAAAAGTTTAACATAATAATAAGTGTTCAAACAAATAAAAGAAATTACAAATGAAAATTCAAATGTTCTCAAAGTCTCTTCCTCTAAACTTGTCACTCTAGTTATCTGGAAACTTTGATGCTTGATGGACGATAGAAGAACTCAACCTGGCCTTCTGGAGTAACCTCAAGTATTCCTTCGTCGATTAGGTCTTGAATCTTATTCTTCAATGCCCAACATTTATTAGTGTCATGACCAGGACAGTCGGAGTGATACATACACCTTGCCTTGGGATTATAGCGAGGAGAAGAGGTGTTAGGATTTTTAGGAGAATTTTCCAAGGAAATCAACTTCATCTCCAACAGGCATTGCAAAACTTGTGACATTGGTGTGCTGGACCGGATGAACTGTCTTCTACATTCCTTGTATAGAAGTGGATTAACCTTACCAGGCCTTCTTTCTTCCATTGAAGGATGATCAGTAGTAGCATGTCTCTTTCCTTCTCTTATCCTTACTTTCCTTTCAGCCAAGTCAGCTTGTTTCAACGGAGGTTGACTGATGATTAGATTCCCAACTCTGTTATGCCAAAACTCATTGACAAAGCTTCTCAGCTCTTCTTGCCCCTGGGCCAAACTCTGGATAAGAGCCATTGGCCATTCATCTGGATCCTCATCTCAACCATCTCAGCTTGTAGTTGTTTCAGCTGATCTTCCTTGTTGTCCTCAGGACTCTTCTTCTTAGCCAGCAGTGTCTTCAACTCATCTTGTCCCTTGGACAAGTTCAGAATCAACTCTTGGAATCGGGCATTCTGAGCCTGGAGATCTTTGACTGTTTGTTCAAGAGCCATTGCTGAAATAAACAGCGAGAAGATAAGAACTTGTACATAAGAAACCTGTGATGCAGTGATATGATATGTAAATGCGTATGCAATGTTTTCAAGGACCGCAGGATTTAAATTTGCTTAAACAAACAAGAAGGTAAAATTTTATTAGTAATAAATTTGTTTTTCCTCTTAGGCTCACAAAAAATGAAATTAAAATAAGTACAAAAGATGGGGTTTTAAGTCTCCCATGGACGTTTCCTCTTTGTGTTGAGGTATGAGTTGAGATTCCGTTCCTCGTGAAGTTGCTTTGTTAGTTCTAGGATTCTTTCTTGGCTTGCTTTGTAATGAGCCTCGAAAGTATCCCTTTGCTCCTTCAACTGGATCCCGGATTTCTGCAAGTCTTCCATGTCAATAGGCATGTCTGGGTGAAGGATGGTATAAGCAGTGTCTCCTTCAGCAACAGGTTCCATGGTAACTGGTAGGATAGTAGGATATGGCATCATGAGAGTCTAAGCACGAGATCGCACCCATCTGAGATAAGCTTCCATAGGAATAGTGTACTTAGGCTCCAGTGTCTTGCTGTCAACCCTGTTTACTTTTCCCCATGCTCGTATGAATCTCTGACGGTAACCTTGAAGATCGTGGTCGTAGTCAAACACAATGCCCTGGATTAACATGTCCTGAGGACCATCACTCCGAGCGTAACCAAACTGTCGTAAAGCTAGAGAGGGATTGTAGGTGATGCCTCCTCTTATGCCTAGAAGTGGCACATTAGGAAACTCCCCACAACGGTCGATGATAGTGACATTCTCCATAGATCTGGAGCACCAATGGATATCTGAATGTGAGAGTGACATGATCCTTTTGGACCACCTGAACCCTTGCTCATTCTTCATCACTGAGCAAGGAAGGTGAGAAATAAACCACCTAGAAAGTAAAGGTATGCAGCACATCAAAGTTCCTCTTGCCCTTGTAGTACGAGTATGGAGAGAATGTAGGATGTCTCCAAGCAATGTAGGTACTGGATTGTGACTCAGGAATATGTTGATGGCATGAACATCTATGAACTGATCTGGATTGGGGAACAATACTAAGCCATAAATTAGCAAGGCTAAGATCTCCTCAAAAGCATCATATCTCATGGCCTTCAAGAACACATGAGCTTTCTCTATCAACACCTTGGCAAGAATACCCTTAACTCCGCTTCTCGTGTCTAGAACAATGTCAGACTTCTTCAGATGTAGAGCTGCAGCAATGACCTCTGGTTTAAGCCCTTTCTCCAAGCCTGTGAAGGGTCTTTGATCAAGAACAGGTATACCCAGAAGCTTAGAGAACTCTTCCATTGTAGGAACCAGCTGATAGTCAGGGAATGTAAAGCAATGGTGTTTAGGGTCAAAGAACTGAAATAGGACACTCATCATGTCTTCATTGAACCCTGAAGTGACTAGATCCAATAGATGACCATGTCTCTTGATGAACTGGGAGTGGTCAGACACTTGAGAAACCAACTCTTTAAGCTTAGGAGGTATGCCTACAAAGTTGATCCTGATAGTGTTTCTACGAGCAGAAGCCATGACCTGCAACAAAGAACAAAGATAAATCCTTTGGTCCTTGAAATGGTTAGTGAAAATGCTATGCTTATTGTTAATGCTATTATTTTATGATTGGCATTATGTTTGGTAAAACTAATATGGCTGGAAAATGTTGAATAAGAAGTTCCATATTAACATGGTATAGACTCTGGAAGAACATGTCAAACATGATGTCCTGACATGGTGGCACAGATAAATGTGGAAGTTGTCAAAGAAGATGTTGAATTCAGTTCAGAATGTCCTATCAGATGTTGGGACATTATCAAACAGAGTAGAAGAACTAATTCAGGATGTCCCAACAGATGTTGTCATATGTTACAGTCAACTGTCAAAGAAGATGTTGAAACATCTGCAAAGGTCATGACAGAATTACTGTCATATGCTACAGACAGATGTCAAAGAAGATGTTGAAACATCTGCAAATGTCATGACAGATGTCAAAGAGAATGTTGAAACATCTGCAACTGTCATGACAACATTACTGTCATATGTTACATATAGATATCAAACAAGAAGTGTGGAACTTAGTTCAGGATGTCACACCAGATGTTGTGACACTGTCAAACAGAGTAACAGTTAATGAACTTAAGTCAAGATATCAGGATGTCACACCAGATGTTAGGACATTGTATCAGTTAATGGAATAAGTTCAGTTTACAGGATGTCACATCAGATGTTAGGACATTGTATCAGTAAATGAAGTAAGTTCAGTTTTTCAGGATGTCCCAACAGATGTTGAGACATCTCAGACCTGCTACCAGAATTAATTAATGACTAACTGATTTGAGATATTTAAGGAGAGTTATCTGGAATTAATTATGGATGGATAAAAACAGAACAAGGCGCATCTGTAGGGAGTTTTGTTATGAAGATTCAGATTAATCAGAAGAACAAAATCACCTAGAATTTAGGAAGTAACAAACCCTAATTCAAGGTGATAACATTGGATTTATCAGATCTGAATTATGCAGAATATTCTGGAGATATTATGCAATCATATGTGGTGCTGATCTAGAAGATCTTAAAGACTCAATTTAAATTGAAGACAAATATTGAAAAATATAGGTTTCTATATTTAGAGATATTTTAGGAGTTGAAGATCTTTTGGAATATTTGTAGCAGATATTTCTGCATATTTGTAGCAGATATTTCTGCATATTTGTAGCAGCTATTGTTGTGATTGTTTAGGCCCAAATCCAGTTGGGAATAGGTTATAAAAGAAACCTTGTAACCTAGTTTAGAATTAACCCAATCAACCGAAAATGTAAACATTATTAGGGTTGTGTCCTTGTGTCAGCCGTGCATAACAAGTAACTCTATTGTGGCTGTTTCACTTGTGATTCTCGAAGCTTGTAAGCAAGAGAAGTTTTGTGACTTGATTGAAACTGTGAAGTAAGATCAAGCTGTTTTTTGTTTGAAGTGTGACTTCAATTTAATTAAACTTGTAAACAAAATCACTGTGTGATTGAGGGGGAGTGAGTAGGGTACTCATATCTAAGGTGTGTCTTAGGTAGAAATTGCATTGGGTAAGTATTAAGTGATAGATTAAACAGGGTGGTTTAAGTCTAGAATTAATATTACTAATAGTGGATTTCCTCCTGGCTTGGTAGCCTCCAGATGTAAGTGTGGTTATACACTGAACTGGGTTAACAAACTTCTGTGTTCTTTACATCTTTTATGTTTTATGCAGTACCTGAACTGAATGTCCTATCAGATGTCCCAACATCCTGAAGCATGTTTGACTCTGATATATCAGAATTATTTAAGTACTGATATGTATGCCTTACCATGTTTATAAGTAACAGATAAGATGTCTCAATATCATATTAGACATCTGAGTCTGTCATACCAGAATTTCAGTTGGTATTAGAGCAGGCATTCTGGTCTGTTTCTGGATGAGATCTAAGGGAGATACTTTCTGGTTCATGGTAAAGGAAGAAGGATGATATAATGAAGAGCTGTTGGAACTTGAGAGATTCATATTGGTGTTTGAATGGTCCCTAGAAGTGGAGGATGGACTATTCATCATATGATATAATGGTGTTGTATTCACATAGGGTTGCTGATGTCAGATAAGATGTCTTGACATTGTGTTTCAATATCTTTTGGAGGATCTTACTGTGGAAAAGTTTATTTATCTCCAAGGAATTGCTCTATTATTTATGATGTGCTATGTCTGATAGTGGTTCCCCAATACTTCATACAAAGGTTGTTGCAAAGCTTCAGTTCATAATGTCAAGTTTGATGTTCTATCATGTGATTACAGAACTGGAAGAAACTTAGTTCAGAATAGTGTGGTTCTTGATGAAAGAAGAGGTTGGAGCCAAAACAAAAGAGTATAATTATCAAATCTTTCATGCGGGAGTGAAAATCTTGATAAGTTATCTCTTAAGCTTATTTATGGTAACCTAATGAGGATATTCTTCCTGGTTATGGTGTCCTATGTTGTTTAGGTATAGCTGGAGAAAATCTCTCTTGTGAAGATACATGTTTATGATTGTCTAAATCATGAACTGAAGGAAGTTTCATCAAGAAAGAAGCTGAATTGATATGTCAATCCTAATGGTTTGACACCACACTACACATCAACAGTATATGGTAAATGTTGAATCAAAGACCTAAAAGATTGTTTTTTTTTTCTCTGAAGCTATGAAGCTGAATACTCCTTAAGATGCTACTGTCTATTGTATGTGTGCAAAGTATCTTTCATAATGTTATAGCACTTCAGTTGGAGCTGATTGAAGAAAAGATAGTAATCTTGAAAGCAATAATGTTTCAGAACCAAGCTTAGTTTTGTGTTCCAGAAGAAGGAAACTGGTGTGATATCCTGCTAACATGATGGATGCTTTGGGTGCTAGACAAATGTGTGATGATCACATATGTTTGGAACCTACTCCTAACCTGGAAGAGGAGGCATCTATGCTACATGTTGAAGACTTAGATAATGACTCTGTCACAGAGATCATTGCTTCTGTGGACCCTAGCATAGCCAAAAGGCTTAGGGCTAGAAAGGAAAAGAAGACTGCAGGACATTCAACTCCTGAAAAGAAGCAGCCTACTCCAAAGAAAGACAAGGTGAATACCCAAAAGAGGAAAGCTGTAACTCCACCAGATTCAGATGTTGAAGAGGATGTCCCAACATCCCAACCAAAGAAGAAACCAGCACCATCAAGGTCCACCTCTGCTGTTCCAGAAGCTCCTCTGGACAATGTTTCATTCCATCATGTGTCAAGTGTGAGCAGATGGAAATTTGTATACCAAAGAAGGGTAGCACTTGAAAGAGAGCTAGGCAGAAATACACTTGAGTGCACTAAGGTAATCAACCTAATTTCTTCTGCTGGTTTATTCAAAACAGTATCAAACTTTTCACCTTGCTATGAGCTGCTAGTCAAGGAATTCATTGTCAACCTACAAGAGGACTGTGCTGATGGTAAATCAGATGACTTTAGAAAGGTGTATGTAAGAGGGAGATGTGTGGAATTCTATCCTAGGGTTATCAACCACTATCTAGGAAGAGAATATGATGGACCTAATGAGCTGGGAAAGACAAATAAACAGGTGTGCAAAGTCATCACTGCTAATCAATTCAAAGCTTGGCCAGTCAATGGGAAACTTTCTGTTAGCTTGCTGACAAGGAAGTATGCAATGCTGCATAGGATTGGCACTTCAAATTGGGTCCCTACCAACCATACCTCCTCAATAGCAACTGAATTGAGCAGGTTCATATATGCTGTGGGCACCCAAGCAAAGCTGGACTTTGGGGCTTATATTTTGGATCAGACATTGAAGCATGCTGGAACATCTGCAACAAAGCTTCCCATTGCTTTTCCCTCTCTGCTATGTGGAATCATACTAAGCCAGTATCCAGGTATCCTCACTGAGAAGGATTCAGTATGCAAAAGAAAAAGTCCTCTGGCCTTCCATTACAAACTTTTCTTGAGCCATCATGCTGCTGATGTTGGAGCTTCCACTAGGACATCTGCTGGACCTTCAAAAGCAAAGACTCCCATATCCAAAGCTGTCTTGATTGCAGATCTGAAAAACACTTGCAAAAAGCTGGATGCTAGGAAGAAAAAGCTTGAGGAAGTAATTCAAAGGCTGGAGCTGGAAGAGGTTGCTCAGAATACTAATGAAACTGATGATGAATCTGAAGATGAAAAAGCTTCTAAATGTATTTACAAATGTGGGTGATAAATGCATGACTTTGGTCATGATTAAAGCTAGCAATGTGACCAATAATTGCTAGAAGAAAGGGAAGAATATCAGATTGAGAAGTCTGATCAGAATGGTTGTTCAACTGGTAGTCTCTTCCACTACTAGTCATGGATAGTGGCAGTATGAACCCTTTGTAGCAAGCAAACTAAGAGCATCTGTTTTGGGATATAAAATCAAGTATGGATATTTATCAGTTGTGCTCTTTGTATGTTCATCAGGGGTGTGAAATTGAGAATTAATGGAGTTTATGCTCAGCTGGAGTATTGGTTATCCATGACATGAGGAGATCTTGCTAATCTTATCTGGAGCTAACCTTAAAATCCTTCAAAATTAAAAGATCAGATTATGTAGAACTATCTGATAAGGTATTATACAAGGATTTAAGATCAATTGTTGTTTGTGGAGTTCACAAATATTTGATTGATTATCCTTGTGATTCAAGATTGGTGATGTTCAAACAGATGTTGGAACATCTTATCATCAGAGTTTGTGCAGAATCATGGGTGAGGTATTGCATAAGATGTAGTATTGGCTTCAGTCTTGTGTGACAGGAGTTATGTATTTCTGGAAAGTTTCTTGGCAAGAACTGGTCTGGACATTATTGATTCTGAAGATGGAGATGAAAGACCATGAACATATCATAATGACCACTTGGATTGGTTTATTTCTGATCTAGGTGTAGTCCAGAATGCTCATCATGGAGTTAAGATAGGTGGGGATATCATAAATTTGTTAAGACTGTCTTTCTCAATGAAAGGTGGCATCCTTGGTATAGTTATGAGGTGCAGTTCTTAACTATTCCTTCTGAATAATCAGACAGTGGCAGGTTTGAAGACTTTGGAGAAACATTGGAAGTTTCTCATCAATATGTGTTATTGGTAAGAACTTCTGCAAAACCAATAGAATGGAGGTTGTTTACTCAAACTTGGTGGATAAATCAAGTCTATGAGAGCATGGAACTCTTGTTCTATAAACGTGAAGAAGACAAAAGTGGCAATTGGCTTTTTCATATGAGGATTCATAAAGGAGGTTATCAATATGTGGTAATTGGTTGATCTTTAAAGTGGATTCGAAGAATCAAGATAATCAGAGTGTGGCAGCTGGTTGTTCTTGAGGATTGTCTTGGAACAAATTGCTCCTGGGCAGAGGAGTGATGAGTTGAAGACTCAAGAGGATTTATTCTTCTTGAAGGTGGATGAGAGTTTATCACTCTTTCTGGATTTCTGATTCTAACTGGTGGCACAGTGTGGTTGAAGATTTTCAGTTCATGGATTACTATGCTATAGTAAGTCCAGTTGGTGGAGCACATCTAGGATCATGGTGATAAGGTCTTGGTGTATGAAAAATGTTCTAACTAAGTGTTAGTACATTATATGGGGTGTTTATCTACATGGTTTCTATTATTAGACTACCTAATTATATGGGAGAATGATGAAGTAGATGATCTATATTGGAAGAAACATGTAGAAGAGACTGGAAGTGTTCCTCATGCTAAAAAGCCAAGAACTCCAAAAAGATCAAGTTTTCAGCAAGACCAAAGGCATACCTTCACCATTGTACAACACTCCAAAAGCTTCTGAATTTGTGGATGATTCCATAAAGGAGTTGGTAACCAAGATTCTATCTGAGCAAAGAATGGTAAGTGGCATATCTTTCCCTCTGAACACTATGCCAGCCCCACAAGAAGATCAACAAACTCAGGCTGCAAAGGACACTCCTGCTCAACAGGATGTCCCAATAGATGTTGAAACATCTGAGGACCAGCACAAGGCCTCAACTGAAGAGCACATCTCTGTTGATCCACCAGAAGTATATCAGGTATTGATTGCTTGGAAGTTTGTTTGTGGACATTCATTCTAATTTCATAATTAGTTTGGATGTGTTTTATCTGGATTGTATGGCCTTTGGTGTGTAAAGGCTTAGTGTCAATAACCTGTGTGCTAGAAGATGTTCATCTTGTGTAGTCTGTGGTAACTACAAACCCATAAAGGAATCAGGTATGCTTTGGTACAAGAAGTGAATGTGTTCGATTGGGAATTGAACAGAGAGTGAGCTCTTGAAGACATGAAGATGCGTCTTATGTTTTCCTTTCATCAATGTACAGAGAAGCATGGAGTATCCTAGACAGGGGGAGTGTGTTACAAGTATGTGCACTTGATTTTGTGGTGTTAAGGGGGAGTAATACCTTAACCAGATAAGGAGAATCCTAAGAGTCTAGAAGGCTATATTATATAAAGCTGCTCTCTGCAGTTTATGTTTGATTCTTGAGAAATTGTGAAGCTTGTGTGTGTTTCAAGCTTATGGAGATTATATACCTTTGTCTTTTTATGGCTAAAAAGGGGGAGAAGTAATAGTGTGAGGTCTGATATGAAGATGTTGATGTTAAGGAACTTCTACATAAGGTACTACTACACCTGTATGTAAATTAGTTTTAGCCAAAATAAGCCAAAGGGGGAGATTGTTAATGCTATTATTTTATGATTGGCATTATGTTTGGTAAAACTAATATGGCTGGAAAATGTTGAATAAGAAGTTCCATATTAACATGGTATAGACTCTGGAAGAACATGTCAAACATGATGTCCTGACATGGTGGCACAGATAAATGTGGAAGTTGTCAAAGAAGATGTTGAATTCAGTTCAGAATGTCCTATCAGATGTTGGGACATTATCAAACAGAGTAGAAGAACTAATTCAGGATGTCCCAACAGATGTTGTCATATGTTACAGTCAACTGTCAAAGAAGATGTTGAAACATCTGCAAAGGTCATGACAGAATTACTGTCATATGCTATAGACAGATGTCAAAGAAGATGTTGAAACATCTGCAAATGTCATGACAGATGTCAAAGAGAATGTTGAAACATCTGCAACTGTCATGACAACATTACTGTCATATGTTACATATAGATATCAAACAAGAAGTGTGGAACTTAGTTCAGGATGTCACACCAGATGTTGTGACACTGTCAAACAGAGTAACAGTTAATGAACTTAAGTCAAGATATCAGGATGTCACACCAGATGTTAGGACATTGTATCAGTTAATGGAATAAGTTCAGTTTACAGGATGTCACATCAGATGTTAGGACATTGTATCAGTAAATGAAGTAAGTTCAGTTTTTCAGGATGTCCCAACAGATGTTGAGACATCTCAGACCTGCTACCAGAATTAATTAATGACTAACTGATTTGAGATATTTAAGGAGAGTTATCTGGAATTAATTATGGATGGATAAAAACAGAACAAGGCGCATCTGTAGGGAGTTTTGTTATGAAGATTCAGATTAATCAGAAGAACAAAATCACCTAGAATTTAGGAAGTAACAAACCCTAATTCAAGGTGATAACATTGGATTTATCAGATCTGAATTATGCAGAATATTCTGGAGATATTATGCAATCATATGTGGTGTTGATCTAGAAGATCTTAAAGACTCAATTTAAATTGAAGACAAATATTGAAAAATATAGGTTTCTATATTTAGAGATATTTTAGGAGTTGAAGATCTTTTGGAATATTTGTAGCAGATATTTCTGCATATTTGTAGCAGATATTTCTGCATATTTGTAGCAGCTATTGTTGTGATTGTTTAGGCCCAAATCCAGTTGGGAATAGGTTATAAAAGAAACCTTGTAACCTAGTTTAGAATTAACCCAATCAACCGAAAATGTAAACATTATTAGGGTTGTGTCCTTGTGTCAGCCGTGCATAACAAGTAACTCTATTGTGGCTGTTTCACTTGTGATTCTCGAAGCTTGTAAGCAAGAGAAGTTTTGTGACTTGATTGAAACTGTGAAGTAAGATCAAGCTGTTTTTTGTTTGAAGTGTGACTTCAATTTAATTAAACTTGTAAACAAAATCACTGTGTGATTGAGGGGGAGTGAGTAGGGTACTCATATCTAAGGTGTGTCTTAGGTAGAAATTGCATTGGGTAAGTATTAAGTGATAGATTAAACAGGGTGGTTTAAGTCTAGAATTAATATTACTAATAGTGGATTTCCTCCTGGCTTGGTAGCCTCCAGATGTAAGTGTGGTTATACACTGAACTGGGTTAACAAACTTCTGTGTTCTTTACATCTTTTATGTTTTATGCAGTACCTGAACTGAATGTCCTATCAGATGTCCCAACATCCTGAAGCATGTTTGACTCTGATATATCAGAATTATTTAAGTACTGATATGTATGCCTTACCATGTTTATAAGTAACAGATAAGATGTCTCAACATCATATTAGACATCTGAGTCTGTCATACCAGAATTTCACTTATGATGCATGATGATGTCATGATGTTATGTTCAATCACAAACATGTGGCACACACAAACAAGTCACATCATAGCCCTAGGTTTAAAGGCTTGCATGAGGTTTAAAGGTAAGTACCCTCCCCTGAAGTTAGATGGTTCATTCTGTCCTACAAAAGTAACCAGGTTCTAAGGGATCTCAATATCATTGATCCTTCACAAGGGTGGTTGTTCAGTAGGCAACTTACTTGCCAACCAAAACCCTCCAAGTTTAAGATCTCAATGAGCGTAGTATCGAGTGTCAACCAACTTCAGTCTACACCAAAGCCGGTTACCTCACTACTTTTCTAAAGGCCAAGATGGGATAACTAGGGTTCTAAAAGTTAGTTAGTGCTTGACAACATATGGCAGCCTCATATTATCCTCAACTTGACTTAAGGAACATAAGCACCAACCAAGAAGTCACACTAACTATGGCCACCAGATCAACCATATCGATATACGTCGTACAGTTTCCTTGGTCTATTGCCATTTACCTAAGGTACACTAGATCCGGGTTAGGATCTTTCACACATGAGAGCCCAACAGATAAACATAAAGCAAACAAGGCAAACAATTTAAAGTGATCTAATTCCTAAGGGTACCCCTCTTTAATTTAAGTCCCCAGCAGAGTCGCCAGTTCTGTAACACGGTGGGAGAACTGACTTTAGTTATGTTGCGGATAGCAAGAGTCGCCACCGACTTTTATTTTATCCAAAGGAAAGGCATAAAAGAACAGGAAAGACCTTTTAAAAGATTTTTGGGTCCGGGGGGTAGGTTATGTAAAGGGAAGGTGTTAGCACCCTTTACATCCATGGTTATCCATGGGCTCTTAGTTACTTAGCTCACTTTAAAATGTTTTTGAAAATGTGAAGTGTGTGAATAGAAATTTTCATAAGAGTTTGATAATGATCCATATACGGATGCGTAAAAAACTTGTGTTTGAAATTTGTTTGAAATTTGTGAAGTATTTGAAAAGTTTTTGAATAGTGAGCAAGTAACTATGAGGAACCTACCCTAAAGTTTAAGTCTTTCTGTTCTTGAATCCTTTAAGTGGTAAGACTATCCCTATTATTAAGGAATAGGTAGTCATTACCTTGGATGTGAGGGACAAGTAAGGGACATCTGTTTAATGAAGGCAACTGTAGGGTGTATTAAGCATTTTGGAGGGACTGTCATCATTATTCGAAAGGGACTAGATCATTATGAAAGGCAACCATTTAAGGGACTTGATCTTTGATTATGAAGGGACTAGATGACTTTTCGTTTAAGGGAATTTTGCTTTATACACCCCACTTGACCTTTTAATTAGGCAACAATGAGAGGTAACCCTAGAAAGTGAGATGGCGATCAAAGATCGACTTACGCGTGTGAGTGTACAATTTTAAATATTTATTTTTTTGAATTAAGTGATCTAAATTAATTTTAAATAACATACATGTTTACACTCCCTATTTTTACTAACCATGGCATAAAAATAAATATTTAAACATTACAAAATATTACATCCAGGAGCAATTACAATAATAATAATAAAGCAAATTAAATAAATAGCAAAATAAATAAATGATTATAATTGGGTTAGTGAAAATAATAATAATAAAAATAATATCAAATTTAATGGGGTTAGTAATAATAACAATAATAAATCACAATATCTATAAATGGGGTTAGTAATAATAAAATAGATATGAAAATAAATAGCATTAATGATAAAATAAATAAGAATATTAGCATAATAATTAAAAGATCAAATTTTTATGAACAATTATTATTTAAGATTAAGAAGAAAATATAAACAATTAATTATCATAAAGTCTTAAATGCTATAAAAATTAAGTTAATTATAAACATATTATGAAAATAAATTATATTAAATTAACAAGTTTTAATTATTTTTTTAAACATGTATTGAAAATTATTTATATACAAGAATTAAATAATAATTATAAACAAATTATAAGATACATACATAGTACAAAGATAAGGTTAATTATAATTAAATAATCATATTATTATATTTTTAGAATCTTATTGTTTTAAACATGATTTAAAATTATTTACATTATTTAGATAAGATTACATATAATGATAATATAAATAAATGATAATAATAAAAATAGAGAAACATAATTAACATTTATATGAAAATAATTAGGGTTTAAGAAGTATTATTAGGGTTTATATAAAAAATAGGTTTTTTACATATAAAATTTTTAGGGTTAATTAATTAATTTATTTATACAAAACATATAATATTAATAATTTACAATAGAATAAATATTAAATATAATAAATATTAAATAATTTTAGTGATAAAGTTTAATTTTGAAAAAAAAATGAATTTTGAATTATAGAAAAGAAAAGAATATGAACAATTTATTATTTTTTTTATCATTTTTATAATTTATTAAACTAATTATAATATAAACAAAATTAAATAGAATAAGAAAAAGTGACAAAAATACTTACCTGGGGCTGGGATCGAACCCATGTCCTGAGCTTTGCCACCCTTAGACGTACAGAGTTACCACTGGGCTGCCTGCGCGTTGTGAACATGATCCCAACAACAATCCTTTTATTATATGCCCTGCAAAAATCATAAAAACAAAATAACACAAAAAATGGCCTAATGGGAATCGAACCCAGGCCAGAGAGCTTTTACACGCACACATTCACCATCTGAGCTACACATGCATTGTGAAACAAACTTCAAACAATTACATAAAATATTAAAACAAATTTTCAAATTAGAAATTGGCGCCTCTGGACATCATCTTCTCCAAATTACCTGTGAATTTACTTATAATTTTTCCTGCGAAATTACATATGATTTTTGTTTTACAGGTTTTCCTAGGTTCTTCCCAACGATCACCAAACCTGCAATGATTCATCAAATTGGAAACACCATTGTATTCCCCATAACAAAACAAACTTATTTGCGTGTTCAGAAATTATTTATATGGCTTATTGCACGAAACCCCAATTTTAGAGGATGAACCCTAACAATGGCATCTCACGGATTCCTCCATGAAAACTTCCTGTTTTTGTCCAGAAACACTCTATGGTCCATTACAAACATCATCAAACAGTCAAAAACGAATTAGAACAAGAAATTCAATGAAATATAAAAAAAAAAAAAAAAAACTTGAAGAACATGATTCGGTTTATGCCATTCATGGAGTTTTGGATGATGATAAGTGTTGCTATGCATTCAGTGAACATCAAGGAACATGTTGAAACCTTTGGTTTGTCTTGAAAAGGGCTCTAAGTGCCAAACCGAATTGTAGTTTTTTGTGTGAATTTTGGAACTTTTCTCTTACCTTTGGAGGCTCAAAATTTTCTTCCTTTTGATTGCTAAATGTTCTATATATATGAATGAATGAATTAGGTCAAAAACATTGCTTAAGACTTTGGATTTTTTGGTAGTTTGAGATTGAAAAAGATTGGCCTTTAAAATTTGAATATTCTTGATACAAGCTTGCTATTTTGGGATGATTTTCATAACTCTTGTATCAATTAGATCAAAATATCATTTATGACATTCTAGAAGCAAAATAATTTTAAATCTTCACTATTTTATATTTTATTTGAATTTAAAATGATTTTTAATATAAAAAATCATAATAAATAAAAATAAAATAATGAAAATAATGAAAATATTAAGTTAATTTCGTGCAAGATGTCTTGGTGTGGATTGGGTCATCATATGGCAAGCCCATTTAGAAAAAAATAGTTTTAAACCTCCATTTTCTTCATAAACCAACCAAAAATTTCCCAACTTTGCAAGGGCACACATCCTTCAATTTTAATGCTATGAGGGTGTTCTTGGACATTTTGGAAAGCTTGAAGAGTCCTCTAACCAACACCACTGGTTTCATGTCCATATCATTTACCAATCTCAAGTTATGCCCTTTTGAAGTTGTTGACTTTTTGTTGACTTTCAAAAGGACCTATAATGTCTTAGCTCATACCTTCCAAATGAAGCATTTTTGGGCTTGGCTTGTGAGACACAAAGTTGTAGAGAATTAAATTTCCTTCAAAATGAGCTTTGGATGAAGACTTGGTGATGAAGAATGTGAAAGTTATGGCTGGTCAAAGTTCAGTTGACTTTTACTAAGGAAACCCTAATTTAGAAACTCCTGATTCTTGATGATCTGAAATCTCCTTGATGAATCATGATCAACCCTTGATCAAATGATGAATTTTACTTCATATACTTGATGTTGGCAAAAAATCATGAAGTTTGACTTTGGTTTGACCACAGTTGACCTCAGTTTGACTTTTTAACTGCTTTGACTGATTTTGACTTACCTGATCATCTGACTGAGCAAAACTTTGGGAAAAGTCTTGAAATTTGTCATAGGGATTATTAAACACATATAAGATGTTATGAAGCCCACTTGAAGCCTTGGAAATTCATTTAGCCTGATTAAAGTCAAAACCCTAGTTTTGGATGCACTGCTTAGGAGGTGCATTGTCTGAGGGAGTTGTCAAATCTTCTGACTATTTGTGGACTTTGTGAACCTTGTGAACCATCATAAGATGTCTTGTGAACCTTATTAACCTCATGGGAGGTCTTGTGAACCTTGTGAACCTCATAAAGTGACTTGTAGACTTCATGAACCTCATGAAAGGTTTTGTAAGCATTGTGAATCTTGTGAACCTCATAAAGTGACTTGTAAACTTCATGAACCTCATGAAAGGTCTTGTAAGTGTTGTGAATCTTGTGAACCTTGTGAACCTTCTTAGTACACAAAGTCTTGTATTGTGAGGGCAAATTTTGGGGTGCAACAGTGAGCAATCCATAAACATTGTGTGCCCATGTGGGGTGTGAGCAATGGGGAACATCGTGTGCCCGACGGGGAGTTACTTTAAGTAACAAGCGATGATTCCATTTGGTTCCTGAGTGAACCTACTGAATTGTTGAGTCGGTACCGCATTTGCATCTGCATAGAGTCATGTGTCGGTCTCTATGAGTTGCACCTTATCATTTTAATTATGATATGCAGAAATAAACATGAATGTGCATATGTTTATTTGGAGTATTATGGAGATGATAGTATGTATGAAGAAACATACTTGATTGTATATATGCATGTTTGATATATGTATATGTATGTGATTTATACATTTGTAATGTATATGTGTGATTAAACATAGCTAGACGTATGTTTATGCGGAATGATTAAAATTGAGGAATAAACATAAATAATATGAGTTTATGTGAATTAGTGAATTGGTGCATGATAAACATGCTTGAATTGTGTATGTACATGTTGCGATGTGTATAGGTGATGAGGTATTAATTGTGGTAAGAATATGTTTTATGTGTATGTTATATGTTGAGATATATAATTATATGCAATGTTATTATGATAATGTTTCTCACCCTTCTGCTGTTTTATGATGCTCTATGAGGTATTGTAGAGTAGGTTGTTGGATGGCATATTTTTGTGAAGCTCGTATTCGTCTTTTGGTCGGTCGGCTCTATTATGTAGCACCGGGTAGTTAGGTTGGCTTAGTGCCATTTTTGTGATGCATTGTGTATATGTATCTGTTGGATGGATGTCTTGTATAAACATGAATATTGTTGTTGGCATCAAACTTTTTGATATATATATATATATATATATATATATATATATATATATGTATATATATATATGTATATATATATATGTATATATATATATATATATATATATATATATATATATATATATATATATATGAATGGAAATATATATGTTTGATGTTATTGATTTAGTTTCTGCTATGTAATTATATCTTTGGAGATATGGGTGTAAGGATTAAATTCCATATGTTGAAAACTACCCCATCGTTGCATATCTTTAAATGAGCAGGTGTTGCATGTTTTTAATTTCAAGCATAATGTGATATGCCTCTTTTATACCATGTTCAATTATACTCTGATGAAATTTTTAACATGTGCCTAAATGATTAATTGATTATTTAGGGGTATAGAAAGGGGGTGTTACAGAATCAGCCACACATGCAAAATTGGGACAGAAATCCCAAAAACGGCAAATTGGCCCAAGCACTCTGGTCATACGCGTATTGCAAGGCCACACACTTATTGACCCAGCCCAATACGCCCCTCATACGCCCCTCATACACGTATCCCTCTAGCCCCATACGCGTAGCTTACTAAAATGGGCAAATAACCCCACATTTTCACCCACCATACTCGTAATGCACCCATCATACGTGTATTGGCCTGATTCCTCGCCCATCCATACGCGTAATGGCATGTCCCGTATGCGTACGGGAAGATAACCCTGTTTTTTTCTTTTCATCTTCATTCCAGATTTTTTCTCATAACTCTCGATTTTGTGATTCATACCAGACTTATGATTATTTCTAATCCAGTTTTACACCGCTATTATTATTCTTCTTTCACTTATTATTACTAAATCCAATTTTTATTAGGGTTTTAGATCTAAAATTGCAACTGTTCATCAACCAGAACAAAATCTGCATAAACCAAATTTATACCAGCACAACAACAACATTTTATCATAATTCACCAAGATCATACAGTTATATTCACAAATTCGCAACAATGGTCATACATTCACAGATGCATCACAAAACATCATGAACAACAGAAATTCCTATGAGGGGAGGAATCCCTCACTACCCATCATGTTAAATCACCTAGTTTTAAATCACTTCTCCCCTCTTACCTCAAATTTAGATAAAAATTCCTTTGAATTTCTTTAAGATTGGTGCCCTAGGTTGATCTTTTCCTTCCTAGCCTCTTTAGTTCTCCCAACAAAATTATACGCTTAATCTTTCACTAATTTTCTGTTTTGACTAATTCACCTTTAAACCCTCACCATGATATTTTACTAAACCGTCCCTTATTTTAATTAAATCCAAATAATAATAATATTAATTTTAATTCTAATATTACTAATATTATTTCATAAAGGTAATAATAATAATAATAATAGTTAAATGATTTTATTATTATTCGTACACCCACTATTACCAAGCGCACCACGATTATATTTGTCCCACTAAGACACAACACCGAAACGACAAAGCATATGCCTTAAACAAGGACAACACAACACCAAAAATACCCGACGATTAAATATTAAAAATGGGGTATTATATAATGCAGATAGAACATGGCCAAATCTGAAAGTTAGAAGCATACTCTACCACCGACATGCTACCATGTTTCAATTCCAGAAACTCTATCTCTTTCTTCCCTCGAACATATTCAGGAAAATATTTCCTCAAGGACTCCCTCTTAAACACAGTACAAGTGATCGCCTCACCTGACACTTCCAATCGTTATTGAGTACCGACCCACCAATCACCAGCTTCTCCTACCAGCTTGTGAGAACCCAACTGCACCTTCCGCGCTCAGAACATTCCATCACTCGGAAGATCATCTCGATCTTCTTGATCCACTCTTATGCCGAATATGAGTCATGTCTTTCCTTTAAAGTAGGCAGATTGTTCTTCCGGAATTCATCATTCTCGCTGTTACCACTATTTAGCGTATTCTGCACAGCTTGAGCCATAGCCTTCATAGCAGCAACAAGTGCATCGTCGTTCCTTCCAGCCATTCTCAACTGCTAAGCAACAACAATCAAAATACATATACAGACAACGAACGACTATCACGAACCTAAACTATGACAACGACAACAACTCGACGACTCGACGACTTGGTCGGACGGACCGACCTGCTCTGATACAAATTGTAACACCCCGAATTATCTCTGTAATTTTTAATAAATAAAATATGACAATATCATACTAAAACATCATTTTTAATTCAAGGTACTAATTTCAATCAACATCAAACATCCTCTTAAAATTTGATACATAACATGAAATGGAAAATTATTCAAATTAAGCAGCGGAAAAACCAAACTTTAGCGATATCCTTAAAATAGGAAATAGTTTTGAAAACTTCTAAAACAATGTTTTCATGTTCCAAAATATAATAAGAGAATTAAGGCAATACAACAACGCTCCCGACTCCCATGTTACATATAAGAGTAGACACGACGACCACAAATACTCCTGAGTATCTGCACGTTACCAGCAAAGGGGTAGCATTCAAACAGAAGGGTGATATTCTTAAATCAGTTAAAAGAGAAAAATGATATAAATATAAGGCATATATCACATAAGTACAACATCAACATACTCATCACAACAAGAATCACAACCCATCCACACATCTACAACAAACACACAACAACATATACATCCACATTATATACATCAACAATAATGCATAAAAATGAGACTCAACCATAGACTCAATGCATTTGGTACCAAGAATCAATCCCTACTTCATGATCCAGTTCTCATCGGAACTCTCGAACCCTTTTCCATGGTATAGTGCAACCCCTCTTTCATGATTACACACCCGACCCCTATTTTATGGTCCAGTGTGACCCCTATTTCATGATCACACCTGCCCCCATGATTGAACCCAATCAGCTCACCAACAATGAAAACGTGCAACAACGACGTTGTTATGCAACAACAACAACAACAACACTTCATACATATTAGTTCTAATTCTAACATCTTTAAATCAACAACACATACACAACTAAACATACATAATTTATTCACAAGTTTCACACAACAACATTCAACATTAACAAAATGCACATACAACCTCTGTAAACCTGCTCACACCCCATCAACAACACACTAACCTTCCTAAAACATAAAACACATTTTTTCATGAATTTTAATGAATTAAAAACACATTGTTCCCCATCCAGCTCTCTAAGAGGACTCCTTTCTCGCTAAGCGGACTCCTCTTGGGTTGGGGAAAGTTCATTTTTTAACTGCTCGCTAAGTGAGCAACTGCTCATTAAGCGGGCAAGGCAGATTCGACAGAAAAACACTGCAATGACAACAAAACTCCTACTACGGTTTTTCACTCAAATACCAGCCTTTCACCATTGTTAATCACAAATTTCAGTATAGAACCTATAATTAATAAACATACATCATTTACAATGCACAACATGCATCAATTCATCAATAATCCTTCAAAATCTATTCATCAAATCGTAGGTTTTTCTGTAAAGCCCCAACTAACATACCTAAGGACATCTATCCTAACATTCATATCATAATACCCTTAAAAGATGAAATAGATCCCACCCTTACCTTAATTCGATGAAATGTCTCTTCCTCTCTTACAAAAATCATTGCCTCTAGCCCTTCTCCTCTACTATCTTCTTCACGCTCTTCTCAATTCCATGATCAGTTTCTTCGAGAATTGACTTCTCCTTTTCTTAACTCTCAACATAACCCTTAGACCCCTAAAATGGAATCCCCATATTTCCCTCACTACTCCCTCGAGTCGCTCCCGGGATTTTCATCCTAGTATAAACGCAAAAGTAGCACGGAAGAAGAAGAAGAGTCGTCTGCCAGACATTTTTATCCCAAGGAAAGGGAAAGGTAATGTTGCACAAATCAAGGGAAAAGGAATGAATGAGGTCTAGCGAACTAGAGAGAAAGGGTAAGGGAGTCAGTTACGTGAAGGGATAGTATTAGCGCCCCTTCACGTACGTCGTACTCGACATGATCCACGCTAGCTTGTACTGCTCAAAGGGTATAAACATCTGCTTCATCTACTACTGAACTAGAAGGAAGAACTAGAGAACTATAGGGAAAAGAAAGAATTATGCTCGAATGGACCTGTCTCTCCCGGGATTTTCATCCTAGTACAAACGCGAAAGTGGCGCGGAAAAGGTAGAGTCGCCAGCCAGGCATTTTTATCCCGAATGGAACGGGAAAGGTAATGCTGCACAAACCTAAGGAAGAAGAAGAGGACAAGGCCTTGCGAACCAAAGATCTGGGTTCAGGAGTCGGTTACAACCTGGGAAGGTATTAGCACCCTAGATCGTCCGTCGTACCCGACGGGATCCACGCTTGTTTTCTTGCTTCAAATGGTGAGAAATAAGATGTTGCTGAATAAAACTGCTAACTGGAATGGGAACTGAAATGAGAAAGGAACTGGAGAAGAGAACAAAAAGAAGGGGAAAATGTAGGGAAAACAAAGAATGTGCTCGAATGGGCCCTACCCCACTGCCTACGTACCTCATTGGGAAAATGTGGATCAGAGTCGACGTAGTTCACCTAACTAAGGCGGGAACTATTTGTTTGTGTTTTTTTATGATGGAACTGCGTATGTATATGCTCAGGTGTTGCAGGCTCATCTGGTACGAGTGTGTTTACCGTCTTGCATGCGAGACAAGTCGTCGCAAGTTCGCGCTGAGAATGAATGAGATGAGAAGAGAAGTTCCCCGCAAGAAAGTCGCTTATTGTTTGTTGTTTGATTTTTAAGAGTTTTGTATGAATTTGGCACTAGGAAGTGAATTCAAACTCTTTTCCATGGAATGTGTACTTGCCACTAAATTCCAAGATGGAATAATATAACAAGTACACCAAGCAAGGAGAATTTATCCAAGACTTGTTTCCACAGATTAGGGTCTAAGTTCACTAGCTTGTTGAACTTAATTACATGTTTTTGTGGCTTTTGTGAAGAAATGTCTTTTAGATTTTTCTTTGTGAAACAACCCCTGGATAAGACTTATGCATCATGCTACACAAGCCTACACTACTCCAAGATGGAATGAATGCAAGTTCCCCATGGAATAAGGCTATACACAAGGGATCCTTTCATGTATTTATTAAGTCTTTTTGGATTTTTGTTTGAAGATGAGAAGAGGAAAACTCAAAAGGCAAAGGTCAAAGCTAATGGGGGACTAAGACACAACCCTAAGTTATATTATTATGTACAAAAGGTGATCCTATGGTTTGTGAGGTAATCTAAACCTAAGGAACAGAAAAACAAGTTAGAATTCAACTTACTTCCTAAGGAAGTTAAGTTGAAATCTAAAGAGAGAAAGAGGGAACCTATGAACAAAGCACAAAGGTGCTAAGGCAATAACAAAGGCATGTATAAGAGATAAAGAATGAAGTATTTACCTCATCTTCCCCCCTAAAAAACAAGAGTTAGCATGATGGAGAAATATGAACAATTATTACATGGAAAATTTCAATAACAAGCCACACTAGCTAAGGAAAGATGTTAGTGAGCTTCTAAGGTTAACACCTAAGCCTAAAGCATTTTATAAGGTAACATACTTAAAAAGTCAGTAGCTAAATCAATTCAAAAATTATCTAAAGGGACTAATTGAATTAAAGTCAAACTATGCCCTAAAGTATTACTAAACCCTAAGGATGAGGTTAGAAAGATAACATAAGTGTTTACTAACCCAAAAACTCAAACACTCAAAGGTACATGAAAAATCCAGAACTTGACACTATATGGAAGTGAAGCAAATGAATAGCTCAAATAGAAAAGAAGATATCCAAGTTAAAGGTATGCAAATGTGAAATTGAAAGGGGGGAGAATGCATATAGAAACAAGGTTTTAAAAATGAAACAAAATGACTTAGGAAAGTATTCAAAAATAATCAAATGGACTTGACTTCCCCATACAAAAACCAGGGGCTTGACAACAAAATTAAATGGAGATTATAATTAGAAATTGTTCACAAATGATGGGTTAAGAAGCATCCTAAGACTAGGTGTTCAAATTAGGGTTTCTAAAATCCTTTAAGTGACAAATGAAGTTCAAAAGGGAGAAAAATGGTTCTAAAATGAGATGAACAAGTATGAATGACCACAAAACACTTATAAGACTCAAAACAATGACAAGATGAAGTTAAATCATGCACAAAAGGATTTTGAAGTGCTTAAGATGGAAGGAGGAGGGAGATTAGGTTAAAATGGGACATGTATGACTTAGGACTCAAGTAAACCCTAAAAATTAAAGGTAAGGACCCAATGATTGCACTAAAAACTTATACACATCCTAAATGACCTAAGGAACCCAACTTTATGACCTCAAAGTATTGGCATGAAGGCCTTAAACTAAAGGGATCAAAGGAAAGAAATGGAAAGACCAAAAACATGACTTGTGAACCAAGCAACCTAAAAAATATCAAAGGGTCATGAAAAATTATGAAACTTGACACTTAAATACAAAATCCGGAGAGTTAATTGCATATTAAATATCTCACAAAAATTCCCATTTTTGAGGGTTTAAATGGTGTATGGAAGTAGATTTGGGTTTATGAGCATGCAAGTGAAATGATGGGACCAAAACATGCCTTATATGGACCTAAAAATTAAAACAAAAATATGGTAGGGAAGTTTGATGAGTATACTGATTAAAGCCAAAAGAATGCGCTCTTTAGGTTTTATGGTTTGGGAGAAAGAAAATATACAAGTTTATTGGTCAAAAATGAGAAAAATGGAATTTAATTCAAATGAGAAATTAATTCTGATCACAAAAATGAGCAAAAATAAAATCTAAAATTATTCAAAATTAAATAATATTGTGAAGAATGTCCATGAATTAATTGGGAATTTTTGGAGGTTTTTTAGTATTTTTAAAAATAAGAAACAAAAACTGAATTAAGATGAAAAAAGAAATAAAAAAAGAATTGAAGTGGACTGATTTGTATTGGGCCTTAGGGGTGCGTTTAGTGAACAAAACAACATGATTGGGCTTGAATGCAATGCGCTGGGGGTGCCAATATAAAGTCAAAGGTCAACAGAGACTTTGTGAAGAATTTATGGCACGTGAGCTACACGAAGTTTTTAATGTGCTGGCACCTTGATGGCCCTTGGATCCTATGAATCTAGTGGCTGTGTTATAATCTGAAGAGAAACATTAGGGTATTGTTATGGTCACTGGAGACGACCTCCGGTCATCTTCTTCGGTGACCTGCACCTAGGACAAACTCAAAACCTATCCAAAATGGAATCTAAGACCATCACTGTGTTCATCTAATTGCCTACATCAAGAATCTAATCCTAGAATTCATTTACCACACAAGATCATTGCGAGTCAAACCAAACAAAAATCAACCTAAAAATTGGATCTATGCACCTTAGGTGCCTATCAACTAGCCAGAATGTTCATAACTCTTATTAAGCCTTAAACCATACAAATAAACTAAAACAGGAGGAAATCGTGCAAATCGAATTTCAGAGAAAACCTGGAAATGTAGAGATGCCAAATGTTGAAGAAATCCAGAGGTTTTGACTGCAATCTCTTAGCTACTTTATCTTGATGCCTAATTGAGTGAAATAAACACTCAATTCGTGTGAATTCTTGGATAATGATGATGTAATACAGTGATGATGCAGCAACCAATTCTTACTATCTCAAACAAATTCAACAATGGAGTTCATGCCTTTGATGAAGATGAAGTTGATTATGATTGATGTTATGTTGATGAAGATTAAGATCAGTGAAATTCATACCAATTTGTAGAGAACATGATTGGTGCAATTTGAGAGTTTCAGTTGCATTTTTCCATGGACTTTGCTTCAATCTTATCAATGAGAATGAACAATGGGAGAAGGATAAGGAAGTTGATGAAGGAGAAGCTGGATCAATCCAAAATGCAATGGAATTGTGTAGAAAATGCAGAGAGAATAATGGAGGTTTTTTGAGTGAATTTCGAGAGAATGAAAAACTTAGTTCAATTCAGTTAGAGAAGATCTTATATAGTTGTAGTTGACAGTTGCTGACCCTAGTTAACAGTTAGAACTATGGTTAGTTCTAACTTGAGGGTGAATGAACAAAAGGAAGGTGTGAAATGCAATGACAATGCAGCTGGATGAAGTTGCTCGAATCTGATCAGGTGTGATAGAGGACATGTCCATTATGGTGAGGGTTAGTGATGTATGATGAAGCTGATCATTGCAGCATGTGTACAAGGCATGAGGCTTCTTTGCAATGCTTCTCATGCATTTGAATTTCCACTAATGTGCATGGCAGCTAACATGTATGAACATGTATAAGATAATTGGGACCTCTAAGCATGAGCCATAAGATCAAGACAAGATGGAATTATGCCTGCAAGCCTAATTGAACTGAATCACCTCATGCTGCAATGCCTTAGCTCACAAGAAACATAGTTTGAAGTATTGGACTCTCATGGGTGATTTCTTCAAGATCAAGCTACCAGTCCACATGATGTTTGTGCTTAATTTGAAGGAGATGATTGTCATACCCCAAATTTGTCCTACCCTTTATTCTCATATTTTTTTTGCATCATATCATTAGTATATCATTGTGCATTACGAAATCATCAAAATATTATATATGTGCCTTGTTACTTTCATCCTTTTCTTCTTATTGTCTAAGCAGGTGTTCGTAAGATTCAGGATTTACTCAAAATTGTCATGATTGTTGATTTTGGCTTCATTACCAAGTTATTTTGTCGTGAATGGTTTTAAAGAGCGGTGATGTGTATGAATTAGGTTGCATTAAAAAAAAGACTCCAAATTAGAACATTGGTTTGAAGAATTCAAGACAAATCTATTCATTCTAGAATCAAGCCTCAAGCATGGATTTTAGCACATGGTCTTCTTAGAATATGAGATAAGTAATATGCATGTTCACATACATGTACAAGATTGATTTTAAAATGGTCTCATTCTAGCACTAAGATCAAGCAAGTGTGGTCACTATTTTTCCTGTTCAAATCAAAGATGGCACAACGGAAATTAAAAGTCTAAAGGATAAACTGTTTCAAGGCATGGTTGATGTGTTTCAAGTAGATTTTTGGGTTGTTGCTTCAAGATTAATTTCAAGTGTTGTGGCAAGATTAATTTCAAGTTCCAAACTGCTTTTCACTTACTGTTAAAGAACTTCAAAACGTGAGAATCACCGAGATTGGCGAATTCCAAGTTATATTACAAACAAGTCAAGTCACAATTCAAGAATGTTACAAGCCGTGAGATATGTTTGTGAAAGAAATTCACTCTTACAATTCCAGATTCCATATAACGGATTAATCTCGGTTTAATCCAATACAAGTGTACAGCAGAAAATTACACAGTAAAACTGAGGCCTAAAATTGTACAATATTGAACCATTTTATTCTAACTTCAGCCAACAGTGAATATCCTAATGCTTCAAGCATGTTCAGTCGCCGAAGGTCTTGAAGGAGCTTTCGTTTCGCATCAACAACCTGCAAAAATGAGAGTATAATATCAAGAGCACACCAAATCTCAAACATGTGAAAGCTAAAGCTTATTCGACAAAGTGCATAAGGAATTATATTCCAGTACGGAGTTCAACCTGCAGCACTTCATTCAATGCTAAAAAAAACTCAGAACTTCATAAGCTCTACATCAAGATGCTAATGTAAGTAGAGATAACGAGCATTTAAAGGAAAAATCACAAGAAGTAGTCAAAGCTATGTTTCCTGCATTTTATGAACTCTTAAGAAGCTTATGACGTCATACTGATTCTATAAGTTTCCTAAAGTTAGAGGCCACAAAGGGCCTTGATTATTTTCAGAGTTGTTCTTATAAAGACTAGTTGCGAAACAAGTCGTGGAAGATTTATGTTCAATTTAAGAAGCAGGCTATCTCTCAACTCATTCATGACACCGACGCGAGGTTTTATCATAGAGTTTTTAGTAATCTTACCGTGGGTTCTAAAACATTTCGCGAGTGCAAATTTTGAGTTCCAAGATTCCACTATCGTCATGTCATCACAAGTTCCTCGTGTCTTACTAGAGCTTCCGAGTTTCTTCTAAGTGTCGCTCCACTTTGGAATCAATCCGAATCGCCAGCCAAATATATTGTTACTAAGCTGAATCTGCAAGACATCAACGAAGTTTCATTCGGCATCCAACAGGGACAGGGCCAGGCTTGTCGGTGCAATAATCTTCTCAGCATCAGCAGCTACCGCGGCAGCAACGTCCTCAGCGGGATCAGCAACACTCGTACTGCACTCCTGCAAAAAAAAAAAGTGAAGCATCAGAAACTACAACAAAAAGCATGGGGATTAAACAGTTCATGTTGCAGTACCGCAATGCCTGGCGCAGTGTCCAAACATAGACCCGACTTCCGCTCGTATCTGCTGCTAATATCTCAGCTTGATGCAGGGCCATCTGTACCAGGGCTATGAAGCATTTCCTCGGAAGAACTCAACAAGCTGCAGAGGTTCAGTAAGTAAGGTTAGCATACAAGCAGGCAAAGGTCAGCAGGAAAGAAATATCACAAAGCATAATCATACATCCATAATTTCATACCTGCATATCAACTCAAACAAGTTTCAAGGATTATGGAGCTTCCAGATCAGATGCAGGCCTTAAGGGCAAACAAGATTCTATACCTCAAGTTCAACCAAATCAACAAGCTTTACTTGGTGCTGATTTCCAACAAGATGTTCAACAATCTCAGCAGCTAGTGCAAATGTTTCAGCAGCAGATGCTTCCAAGACAACATGTTAAAGTATTCCTAGTACAACTATGATCAGAATTTATGCCTGCAAAACCAAATGATCATGTCAGAACAAAATCACAAGTTCAAATTTGTATGTTGGTCATATCAAAGAATCCTTCATATTATCTTCAAACCTGTCTTCATGAGAAGCCTTGCCAAGGAGTCATATCAGGTGCACGACGAGTCACTATTGCACGAATCTTAAGACAAATATCATGTCAATGAGCTGGATCTGCAAGGAATCAACAAAGTCTCAATTAGAACAGACACTGAATAATACCATTCTTTCAAGCCAATCACTTTGACCTCGTATCAGAACTCGCATTGAACCTGACTTGCTCATTCGCCGCCACAAATAGATATATCAAGGGAGCATAAAAGTTACTCCTAATGGCAAACCATGAAAATGGGGAATTCCATCATTACACAAGGTTGAGAGCTCTATCATGCCTCCTAACATTAAGCCTTCATTTCTAACCTGCCAAACATCAACTAAATAAATTTCTCGCAGTAGGAAGAAGAGTCTTAAAAGCACCCAAAACTATATCAGTAATAGTTCAGGTGTACCACAGTGAAAGTAAGTTTGAATCAGTAAAAAAACAAAGCTTTCGCTAATTTACAGTGGTAAAAATCAATGAAGGAATTTCATCAGGGACCACTTCTCTTCTAGAATCACGCTACAGACAAAAGGAGAATGAGTCACTAACCTGAGGTCCCCACCAAATCTCACAACAAATCCTCTCTAACGGATTCTCAATGCTCAGCGAGACCTCACGCAAATCCCTCACGCAATTTTTATCAAGGATCCGCACAAGTTCCGTTTTTCAGAAGTAGCAACTCTCAATATAAATACCATTCATTAACAAAAAAGGAGAGGGGAACTTTGCTAGTCACTTCTTCAACACATCAATAAGTGTTCTTCAACTCTCGTTCCCTTTCCCTTCAAATTCTTTTCACCAACACCGAACCATGGAAACCTTCAAATCAACAAAACATAATCATTAATCTTCACCACCACCAACATAAACAGAGAGATACGAAAAGAAATCGTGATCAATCACCACACACATACCACAACTGAGACAGAAGTGAAGAACTCACCATCATCTTTGAAATTTTCGGTAGTACTTTGGTACTCTTGACTCTTATCATCCATTTGCTCTTATCTTGTTCTATTTTTCTGCGATTCATCACTTGGAGCGTTTAAATCGCCTTTGATTGTATTGAAATTGGGGGCTAGGGTTGCTAGGGTTTTAGAGTGGGGTTAGACTTCTTTCAGATTTGTGTTGCTATGTGATGTTTACTCTCTGCTCGTTTGTTTGATTTGTTTGATGATACGATGAGGTTCTTAGGACTGAGTTGAAAATCGCTTATGTTGTTTTCAGCGAAAAAAGAGAAAAGAGATTGCGTTGTTGGCTATGGAGAAAGGAGAGTTTTCAGAGTTTTTTTTTTCTTATCCTTTTGAAGTTATACCTGTCTAAATATTAAATTTGAGTTTTAATGTCTTTAATGGATATTTTCTTGATTCATTCAATTTGCCTCGCTTCACTCTCTTAGTATGGCCATTTGTCAGATGTTTAATAATGTGGTATTATGTATCAAGGTGGCTAGGGTTTCCTAGCGTCATCACCATATTCTTTCTTGAGTTGGACTGTGAGGCCAACCGGGTTTTGTGATACAGGTTCATACGTTTGGGCTTTGTGCTTTTTTTTCCAGGACCATCAGTCTTTAGCCCGTATTTCTGATTTTACTACACACACTCACCATATCATCAGCCCACCCTCGTTTTCTCTTATTTATTTATTTCTTGTTAAGTTTTAGATTAATCTCATATTTATTCTCACTTTAATTAAATTTATTTTCAATTTCGGTTTTCCAAGTTTTATTCTCATTATATGTTTATATTTCATTCTACGTGAGATTTTTTTTAAATTTAGAGCCTATGATAAAAATATGATTTATTGACATTCCAATTAGCGACGTTGTCTAAACCAATTTGAGGCCGACTTTTTCTTCCTTTATTATTTTATCGATTTATTGGTTTATTTATATTTATTATTTGGTCTATGATATTATCTTCTGATTTGTGACATTCGACTTACCGACGTTGTCCAAATTGATATGAGATCGTTTTCTATTATTTTATTGGTTTCTAATTTATTTTAGATCCATTGTCATTTATCGACTTTATTCTTATTTCGGCCAATGATAAGTGGTGATATTCGATTTCTAATAAATCGACGTTATCCCCTAATTTGAGGCCACACTTTTATTTTTCTTATTATTTCTCATTATCTCAATTTATTTTATTCCGGCTGATGAATAAATATTTAAATATTCGATTTCAAATAAATCGATGTTATTTAAATTAAATATGAGGCCAAACTCTTATTTTATTATTATTTCGACTTTATTTTAATTTTTATGGTCGATGATATAACAAACGACTTAAATATTCAATTTCAATAAATCGACGTTGTTTAAGTCAATATGAGACCAATTATTTATTTTTATCACATTTCTTCTATTTAAATAATTATTCGATTATAAAGTAACGCTCGGCTTCTCATAGAATGATTCTAACTTTGAATCGGTTCTAAGATAGTTAAAGAGCTAAATTTCGACGCTTTCGGTTTAATTCGAGCTCCAACGGCTCCACCTTAGCTTAGTATTATGAATCGATCTCGCATAACCATTTAATCCTTAACCTCCATTTTGCACTCACCCTTCGCGATCGCTTTATGCCTCGCAATCGACTTACCAAAATGTTTCTTTAAATCCAAACCCTTGATCCAACGTCAAGTGGTCTTAGGTATTAAAACACTTTAATAATATGAGAAAAATTGTACGCCACGAGCCTTAAGTGGTAGAAAGGAGGATTACGAGCTCTCGTTATTCGCTCCGATTATTCCGTCGCAAGACACTTGGCTTGTTGGTTCGGAATAAACTATCCATAGTCTTTAGTGCAATTCGACTCCTAAAGAAAGATAAATAAAATTTGAATCCTTTTCCTCCTTTAGAAAGTAATCATAAGTATAGACATCCCTTCGCGCGTGACAATCTAGATGGTTCCCATCGAGTACGATGGATGTAGGAGGTGCTAATACCTTCCTCCTACATAACCGACTTCCGAACCCCGACAATGGTTTGCGATGACCTTGTTTTATCCCTTCTTTGTGGTTTTATCTATATTTTCCATTTCCCTCTTCGGGAATAAATAAAATTAGGTGGCGACTCTCAAGTCAGCCCAGCCGCGACCGCGTTCGCGAGGGATCGTATTTTTCGAGGTACGACAATGATGTGTATAACAAGTTTGGAGTTCAACATAAGATGAGACATGACCTCTAAACATCTCAAACATGCCAATGAACATCATGTTATGAAGTTGCAAAATGGGCCTGCATGGCCTGCCCTTGGCGTGGCCAGATGCCTTACATTTTTGCAGTTTGAAACCCTACACTTTGCCTCTCCATAACTTTTAATCCATTGATCCTATAAAAAAACCTTGAACATGAAAGTTGTAGTAAACATGGCAATGAACAACTTTGTAGTTCAAACAAAATTGATTTGAAGTCTTCTTGGCCAAGTAAAATGGCTTGACATTTGATCTACCACATGTTTGATTAAATGCCTTGCAGGGCACGCGCGCTGGCCAGCTTCTTGCCTCGCCCATGACCTAGTTTTTGCCTTGATTTTCCTCAACTTTACAAGATCATATCTTTCTCATTTTTTATGATATGGAAGAGTTCCACCTATGGATTTGAAGCTCAAGATGCCCTCTTTAATTGACTCCAAGTAGAATTTTCATATATTCCATATTTTGGGAGAAGGCCTCATTCAAAGTAGCTGCAAAAATGGCCAAAACTTGCCATTTTTGGAAACCCTAATTTTCCAAAAATGGTAAGTTTTGGTTTTCTTGATTTCTCTTGATTCCTCCATAATTTCTTGATCAAATTTTAACCATAGGATCCTTGTAACCCTAATTTCATGATTTTGATCTCAAAAAGTCAGGAGTTGACTTTTTCCTCAGCATGGTTGACTTTTCCCCAAATTTCTGATTTTCAATCATCTGACCAATTGAACCTCTTCCAAAATGAATTTGTGGATGAAATTTGAACCCTATACACTTGTTGTCATATAGAACACAATGGAATCCACTTTTGCTCAAAAATTCATGGAGAAGCCCTTCACAATTGAAACCCTAATTTGGATCATTTCCTTAGGAGATGTTGCACTGCTTGCATTCCTTGGAGCCATTCACTTCTTTCCAAGACTTGAGGCTTCAAATGGAGACTTATGGGATGTTGTAGAACCCTTCTACATGATTGAGGAGCTTTGTGGCCCTTTGATTGTCTTTGTATAGCCTTCAGTTTCTTCAGTCATTGACCACATACCTATGCCTCAGCTATGCTACACATGATGAAATGTTTTTGGTTATTTTGTGAACTTATATATGCTAAATGATATGAAAAATGTTGAGGATATGAGAGGGAAAATTTTGAGGTATTACAGATGCCCCTATTCAATCATTTTCAAGCTTGAATGAATAATTGCAAAAGCTTTTAGACATTCATGGTATGGAGTGATTGAATACTCGAATAAAACCTGGAAATTTGAACTATGTGGATAATAGAAATTCCATCTACTTTTTATTTGCTTTTTTTTTGTTTTGACCTCTGAGTTGGTAGCGGGACAAGAACAAGGTGGAACAGGATCGTTGTACATAAACGAGAGCCCAGGCAAACAGGACCGTTGTACAAAACGATAACCTGCAACGTGACTGCTAAGAGAATCAAGCCACGGAAAGGGGGGCATGTTGTACAAACAGGGCTTTGAACGAGACCATTGTATAAAATGGAACTCGGAAATGTGACTGCTGAGCGAATCAAGCCACAAAGAAAAATACGCGACTGCTAAGCGAATCAAGCCACAGAAAGGGGGCCTGTTGTACAAAACATGGCTTTGAACGAGACCATTGTACAAAACGGAACTCGAAGATGTGACTGCTGAGCGAATCAAGCCACAGAAAAGGGGGGCCTGTTGTACAAAACAGGGCTTTGAACGAGACCATTGTACGAAACGGAACTCGAAGATGTGACTACTGAGCGAATCAAGCCACGGAAAAGGGGGGCCTGTTGTACAAAACATGGCTTTGAACGAGACTATTGTACAAAACGGAACTCGAAGATGTGACTGCTGAGCGAATCAAGCCACGGAAAAGTGGGGGCCGGTTGTACAAAACAGGGCTTTGAACGAGACCATTGTACAAAACGGAACTCGAAGATGTGACTGCCGAGCGAATCAAGCCACGGAAAAAGGGGGTTGTACAAAACATGGCTTTGAACGAGACCATTGTACAAAATGGAACTCGAAGATGTGACTGCTGAGCAAATCAAGCCACAAAGAAAAACAACGCGACTGCTGAGCGAAACAAGCCACGGAAAGGGAGCATGTTGTACAAAACAGGGCTATGAACAAGACCATTGTACAAAACAAAACTCGGAGATGTGCCTGCTGAGCGAATCAAGCCACAAAGAAAAATGACAACATTGACTTGGAAAGACAAAGATGTCTGGAAAATTGTATAAGTATCTTCTTTGGGGAATATCTCAGGTTGAGAAGATGCTCTGGGTCATATGTAATATACCTCAAAACTGGCCCATGCTGGTATGCATATGTTTAGGTTTATGGTGTAATGCTCCATGATGATGGAAATGCTACGCTTTGGATGATGCAAATGTAATGATTATCACTAAATGCAAATGCAAAGAGATCTCCTTATAAGGAGACTGCAAGTATCCCAGGTGGCTTGACTGGGGAGAATTGATGATCATTGCATTGATCTGGTTAGTCCTGGTGAGGAGGAAACAACTCTGCGGGGAATGTTGTTAATGATACACCGACTCTGAATTGCCGTCATTTCCAAAAATAAATTGGACTTTAAGATCGGAGAGCCAAGACCCTGCTGGAGATGGACCCTTCTTGAACTTTGATGGGGAAGTGAAGACCTCTTGATTTGGCTGGGAACTAGAGGTATGGCTCTACTGAGGAAGCAAACTGCTGGTAGAGGAAAGACACTCCTTTCACTACTGGGAATCGCCCCTATATTGAAGGAAAACTTCTGCTTGGGGAGGGCAAACATCTCTTGCCATTAATGTTGGAGAAGAAATTCAACTTCACTTCTACTGGGGATAACTGGAGACATCTGGGAAAACACCTGTTCTTGTTTAAGTATTAATGAAATGCTCCTCCTAGAAATCTGCTTTAGCTCTGCTAGCAACACCTGTACCTGCGTAAACACAATTGATAGTGCCTGCAACATGGAAAGTTAGTTTGGACATGTATGCCCCAGGCTCATAGCATTGTATTAAATTTTTCTGTCCTCCTGCATGATTCGGAAAGCGTTCAAATGTTTACAACACAATATAAATAACAATTTGTTGGAAGTTTTCGCAATCAAATCAATGCTAGATGAAGAACAAAAACCAGAAGCAAATAGTCACAAATTGACTGAAATTGAATTTTATTGATTCGGAAAAAAACGGCCATGAATAGGCATTATAAAGGAAGCAATTCCCTGGAAAGAGTAAATAGCCAAAAAGGAAAACAAATTATCCTATTGGCAATGTGAGAAGTGGATCTCATCAAGTTTCAACCCGGTTATGACTAGTATATCTTCAAGACTGTCTGCTTGCTCTGCCCCTTGAGAAAGGTGATTGAATTGGTCTTCAACCCTTAGAATAACCTCAATTGCAGATGAGTTACGAATTTCGCAGATCGCAGTCGTTCGTGGTAGTCCCTCTTTTGCGTGGATCGCCCTTTCGGGTTTTCAATCCACCGGGATACCCCTTTTTGCCTGAGTTATCCGATGTGGCTATGCAACTCAGCGGGTGTACATTTTTTCAAAATTTCCCTTATTTTTTCCCGAGCCTTTTATTCTGTTTTTGGCTCGCCGGGATGCCCATTTTTGCCTGGATCTTTATTCTGTTTTTATCTAGCGGGTCCTTTCTTACACGAAGTATTTTCTTACTGTGTCTGCGTTGACAGGGGACTGGAAGTCTTCTCCATCCATAGTTGTTAGCATCAAGGCTCCACCTGATAAAACCTTTTTAACCATGAATGGCCCTTCATAGTTAGGTGTCCACTTTCCCCTGTGATCATTAAGAGGAGGAAGAATCCTTTTTAGCACCAAGTCACCTAGTATGTACCTTTGTGGTCGTACCTTCTTGTCAAAAGCCTACTTCATCTGCCGCTGATACAACTGTCCATGGCATACAACTATTAGGAGTTTTTCTTCAATGAGGCTCAGTTGATTATATCTGGATCGGAGCCACTCAACTTCTTCTAGTTTAATGTCCATCATTAACCTCAACGAGGGGATTTCCACTTCAATCGGCAAAACTGCCTCCATACCATATACCAGTGAGAACGGGGTTGCCCCTGTTGAGGTACGCACTGACGTTTTGTACCCATGTAAAGTGAATGGTAGCATCTCATGCCAGTGCTTGTATGTCACAACCATCTTCTGCATGATCTTCTTGATGTTCTTATTGGCCGCCTTGACGGCGCCATTCATCTTCGGGCGATATGGAGAAGAGTTGTGATGCTCTATTTTGAAATCCCGACACAAGTCAGCCATCATCTTATTGTTGAGATTAAAACCATTATCAGTAATGATTCTTTCTGGAATTCCATACCGGCAAATGATGTCTCTTTTAATAAACCGGACTACCACTTGTTTAGTGACGTTTGCATAAGATGTCGCTTCGACCCACTTCGAGAAATAGTCTATAGCAACCAGGATGAAAAGGTGACTGTTGGAAGCTGTCGGCTCGATCTTGCCAATCATATCAATGCCCCACATGGCAAACAGCCATGGTGAAGACATGACACTCAATGGATTCGGAGGCACATGGACCTTATCAACATAAATCTGATACTTGTGACATTTAAGGGAGTATTTATAGCAATCGGATTCCATGGTGATCTAATAATATCCCGATCTCAACAATTTCTTGGCCATAGCATGTCCTCCAGCATGGGTACCAAAGGAGCCTTCATAAACCTCTTGCATAAACAGGTCTACTTCGTGTCTATCCACGCATCTGAGCAAAACCATGTCGAAGTTTCGCTTGTATAACACACCATCTTGATTCAAGAATAAACCACCTGCTAGTCTTCTGAGGGTCTTCTTGTCTTTATTGAATGCCTCAGTCGGGTATTCTTGAGTCTTCAAGAATTGCTTGATATCATGATACCAAGGTTTGTTATCTTCACCACTGTCAACTGCAAAGACATAAGCAGGTCTTTCAAGATGGGAGACCATGATTCGAGGCACGAAATTCTCTTGACAAACTTTAATCATAGACGACAACGTTGCTAGAGCATCAGCAAACTGGTTTTCATCTTGAGGAATATAATTCAAGCTGACCTTGGTGAATAAAGTTAGCAGCCTCCTGGTATAATCCATGTAAGGAACTAAGTGAGGTTGATGAACTAACCATTTTCCATTGACTTGGTTCACTACCAGAGCGGAATCTCCGAAGATCTCGAGGTTCTTGACTCGTAAGTTGATTGCTTCTTCAACCCCGATGATGTAAGCTTCATATTCTGCTTCATTGTTAGTGAATTCGAAAGTTAACCGAGCAGCTAAAGGTGTATGGACCCCTTCTGGTGAGATGATAATAGCACCTACCCCGCTTCTGTTCATGTTCACAGCTCCGTCAAACATCAACTTCCATTTGGATTCAGGGTCTGGCCCCTCCTCCGGAAGTGGTTCTTCATAGTCTTTCAACTTGAGGAACATGATGTCCTCATCCGGAAACTCGAATTTCATGGTTTGATAATTGTCGATTGGCTGTTGAGCCAAGTATTATGACAATACACTTCCTTTGATTGCTTTTTGCAAAGTGTAATGGATATCATACTCTGTTAGTATCAGCTGCAATCGGACTACCCTTCCTGTTAGAGCCAGCTTCTCAAAGATATATTTCACAGGATCCATCTTGGAAATCAAGAGAGTGATGTGGGTCAACATATATTGTCTTAGTCGTCGAGCAGCCCATGCCAAAGCATAACAAGTTTTCTCGAGTAGTGAGTAGTGTGTCTCACAATCGGTAAAAAATTTTCTAAGGTAATAAATGGCATACTCTTTTCGACCAGACTCGTCCTGCTGGCCCATCACACATCCCATTGATCCTTCGAACACAGTAAGATACATGATCAAGGGTCTCCCTGGCACTGGAGGCATGAGAATTGGAGGTTCTAGCAGGTATTCCTTGATTCGGTCAAAGTCTTACTGACAGTCTTCATTCCATTTAATGGCCTGATTTTTCCTCAGAAGCTTAAAGATAGGCTCATACGTGGCCGTTAGGTGAGAGATAAACCGTGCAATGTAGTTTAGCCTCCCTAAGAAACCACGCACTTGATTTTCAGTTTTTGGCTCAGGCATCTCTTGGATGGCTTTTACTTTGGCTAGATCAACCTCAATTCCTCGCTCACTAACAATGAAACCAAGTAACTTGCCAGAACGGACCCCAAAGGTGCACTTGTTCGGATTCAACCTCAATCTGAACTTCCAGAGTTTGTAAAACAACTTTGCTAGATTGACCAAGTGCTCTTCTTCTGTTTGGGATTTTGCTATCATATCATCAACATAAACCTCAATTTCATGTTGAATCATGTCGTGAAATAGCGTCACCATCGCCCGTTGGTAAATGGCCCCAACATTCTTCAGACCAAACGGCATGACCTTGTAATAGAAAGTGCCCTAAGGCGTGATGAAGGTAGTCTTTTCCATATCATTGGGTGACATCTTAATCTGGTTATAACCTGAAAACCAGTCCATGAAAGAGAACACAGAAAACTTAGCAGTATTATCATCAAGCACATCTATGTGAGGCAGAGGGAAATCATCTTTAGGGCTGGCCCTGTTCAAATCCCTGTAGTCTACACACATCCTGACCTTACCATCGTTTGTAGGGACCGGCACAATATTGGCAACCCACGGAGGGTAACTAGTCATAGCCAAGATATCAACATCAAATTGCTTTTGTACTTCCTCTTTTATTTTGATTGCCATATCAGGGCGTGTGCGTCTCAACTTTTGCTTCACTGGCGGGAAGTCTTCTTTCAGAGGCAGCTTGTGCACCACAATGTCAGTGTCTAAACCAGGCATATCTTGATAAGACCATGCGAAGACATCAACATACTCTCGAAGCATGGCAATTAGACGAGTCTTGATAGATTCCTCTAATGCGGCCCCGATCTTAACTTCTTTCTTGTCTTCTTCGGTACCCAGGTTTATCACTTCGATGGCCTCTTCGTGCGACTGAATCATCTTTTCCTCCTGTTTAAGCAGTCTAGCTAACTCTTCAGGTAGTTCACAATCTTCTTCACCTTCCTCATCGGCTTGATAAATAGGATTGTCAAAGTCTTACTTAGCCATAACAGGGTCATCATTGATGAGATTCGGTGACGAGCACCTGCATGAATGGTGATTCATGCAAGGCTTTAGAAAAAGCTTGAGAAAATGAGAAACATTTCCATTTTAAAACTTTTCTTTCTTTTTGAAAAACAAAAGCAAAAATAAAAGGCAAAGAACAACATGGATGAATGTGAAACGTCAGCTTTATTTATGATTATGAATTGTGTTAGGAACAAAAGAACCCTTAAAAAAAGCTATTATGCCCAGGGCAAGACATAGTGCTTGAGTACAGGAAAGACAGAAATAAAGATTATTACTCTTCGAAGGAGGTGACTAAGATAAGCCTTTCAGATGTCCAGTTGCGAAGTTGAGTCCCTGGAACAGAAGGCCTGATCCACTCATCTAAGTCACAGTCACTATCAATTGCATCGTCTTGCACGACACTGATGCTTCCGTAATCCACCATTCCCGCACTCGTGAAAGTAATCGGGCCTTGACGACCTCTAGCACTCGGTCCAGAGGATGACTACCCAGGATGGTAGCCAACCTCAAACATATCTTTCTTTTCTGGCACTTCTACTGGACTGCCCCAACCTTCTCGTATCCCAAATTCTACCACTTCAAGAGCTTACTTATAAGAGGCTATGGAAATCCCCTTCTTTGGTTCTTCAGAAGAAGCTGCCAATGAAGATGCTTGCTCAGTTTTCAGGGGCTCAAAAGCCTGACATGGAGTTTCAACTATCTCACCATTCATCTCCACATACTTGAATGAAGCCAGATGATTGAAAAAAATGTCTTCTTCCCCACTGACTGTTACAATTTGGCCCTCCCATACGAACTTTAGTTTTTGATGAAGTGTGGATGATACTACCCCTACCGAGTGTATCCAGGGCCTTCCCAACAAACAACTATATGGAGGTTGTATATCCATTACGTAGAATGTGGTATTGAAGATTTGTGGACCTACTTTAATTGGTAAATCCACCTCCCTGAACACTGATCTCCTCGACCCATCAAATACTCTAACCACCAGGTCACTAGGCGTTAAAACCACTCCATCATAATCCAACTTCATCAATGCCTTCTTAGGAAGAACATTCAATGATGATCCAGTATCTACCAACACGTGAGAAAGTACTTCACCTTTACATTCTAAAGAGATATGCAGTGTCCGATTATGAGCACGCCCTTCAGATGTTAGATCCATGTTTGTAAAACCCAATCCATGACTGGCATTGACACTAGATACCACCTCTTCAAACTGATTTACTGAAATATCCTGAGGCACATAAGCCTTGTTCAGGATATTCAAGAGAGCTTTCCTGTGGGAGTCGGAACACATTAGCAAAGACAAGATGGAAATCTTCGACAGGGTTTGCTACAGATGGTCCACAATCTTGTAATTGCTCTTTTTGATAATTCTCAAAAATTCTTCAGCTTCTTTATCAAATGTAATGTCTGGATCAGTTACTAGTGCGGACTCATTGACAACCAATGGATGCTTCCCTCTTGCCTTAGCCTGGGCTTCTGCGGTGTCTCTGGGTGGTATCACACTATTAGTGTTTCCGGCGCAAATAACCTTCCACTTCTAGTAAAGCCCCCCACTCCAACATTTTCTACTTGAGCTGGGGTATTGCTAGACGTGGCCAGATCTTGCTTCTGGCCATTACAATATACTTCGCCACCATAATTCCAGGGAATGGCTTTATCACTCTGATACATTACTGGTCCCACAATGGTAATTGTTATCGGTGCCACTCTGGCCCGTGTAGGAACTTGAGATGGATCGTAGAAAATGGTTACAATGGAGACTTCACTTTCCTTTACAACTTTGTCAAACCGCAACACTCATTCATTAATCATACTTTGAATCTCTGTTTTCAACTGCTCACAACCACTTAGCATTTCAACACATCCTGGACAATCACTTCCACAACCTGTAAACACACCCCTCTGGGCCAAACATGCTTTAACAACACTCAACGGAGTTTGCAGGTCGTCGATATCACACACCAAGTTTAGATTCTCCCCGTCTTCAACTGCCCCAACTGTACCCCCGTGAGGAGGCATGGGGTTCTGTATTACATTAGGAGTAGGAGCAAAATTAATCGCTTTAGAATCCAGTAGGTCTTGAACAACATGCTTCAGAGCTTTGCAGTTTTCCATGGTATGTCTGGGAGCTCTGGAATGAAATTCGCATCCAGCGTTTGTATCATAACCCTTGGGGATTTGGCTTGGCTTCGGGGGTTGTAGAGTTCAGAGTTGAACCATCTAGAGCTGTAGGAGATTCCTCAAAAGTTGTGAATAAGACATCGGTGGAGTTTCGAGATGTCTTTCTCTGGTCTTCTGGGGGTAATATGGACGAGGAGCTCTTTGTTGATACCCTTGTTGGCGTTGCGGTTGCGGTGGTTGGACTTGTAGTTGAACAGGTTGAGCTGATATAGTGATGGGGGTCACTTGCTGATAAAACCCTTTATTACTTCCTCCCATCTGCGTGTACACTGCCCCAGTCTCTCCTTCGCTCCTCTTCAAAAAGGGCTTCTTGACACCAGAACTTGAAGCGCCCCCAATCTGAATCTTCCCTTGCTTGATCCAGCTTTCTACTCTCTCGCCAGTCAAGATGATATCTAAAAACCCACTTGAGGAACATCCAGCTAGCCTCTCCATGAAATGCCCAGGGAGGGTATCCAGGAACAGGTCTACCATTTCTCTCTCCAACAAAGATGGTCTCACTCTAGCGGCCACTTCACGCCACATTTGTGCGTAATCTTTGAAGCTTTCGGAGTTCTTCTGAGTCAAACTTTGAAGTTAAGTGCGACTGGGCGCCATGTCGATATTATACTGATATTGCTTGAGGAATGCTTCTCCCAATTCCTTCCAGCTTCTCACAGAGCTTCTCTCTAGCTTCATATATCATTCCAAGGATCCTCTGGAGAGACTATCCTGGAAGTAATACATCCAGAGCTTTTCATCCCTAGTATGGGATGCAATTTTCCGGTAGAATGCCTATAAGTGAGTTTTAGGGCAGGAGCTACCGTTATACTTGGCAAAACTATGTTGCCTGAATTTGTGAGGAATAACCACCCCGGGGGCTAGACCCATGTCAGACACATCTATCCCCAAAGTGAATCTACACTCTAGGGCTTTGACTTTCTCAGCAAGCATCAAAATGTCTTGAAGATTTACTTCTCCACCAAATCCCATATCATTGTTAAAATAAGGGAACTGATCCTCCTGCATGTCTTGTACTGGAATGAAAGTTGTTGTGCCATGCTCTGGAATTTGAGGTCCACCTGGGACATTGTTGGTGTTGGGAGGAGTCACTTGTACTTCAGGAGTGGTTACAGGAGGATTAGTCTGAGGAGGGTTGAGCCCCTGAATTGCATTTCTTAAATCTTGTTGTCCCTGAGCCACCCCTTACATCATAACTATGAACACTCTTATTCTGGTGCGAAACTCATTAAGCTCAGTTTGCATAGCATCCATGACTGTCCTCTGGTTGTTGCAAGTTGCGTAACGATGCGGGATATTCTTTCGAAGATGACAGGTCTTGGTGTAACATGGTGGGAGAACTGACTTTCTATAAATGTTGCAGATAGCAAGAGTCGCCACCGACTTTTATTTTATAAAAAATAAAAGGACATAAAAGAACAGGAAATACCTTAAAAAGATTTTGGGTTCGGGGGGTAGGTTATACAAAGCGAAGGTGTTAGCACCCTTTATATCCATGGTTATCCATGGGCTCTTAGTTACTTAGTTCACTTTGAATTGTTTTGAAAAAGGTGTAGTGTGCGATTAGAAACTTTCTAAGTACTTTATAATGATCCTCGTATGGATGTATATAAATACTTTGTCTTTTGAAAATTTGTTTGAAAAGTGTGATGTGAAGAGTATTTTGAAAGGTGAGCAAGTAATTAAGAGGAACCTACCCTATATTAAATCTTTACTGTTCTTATGTTCTTTCAATGGTAAGACTATCCCTATTATTAAGGAATAGGTAGCCATTACCTTGGATGTGATAAGGGACATGTGTAGGGACATCTGAATGTAGGCAACTGCAAGGTGTCTTTAGCAATTTGTAGGGACTTATCATCTTTTATTCGAAGGGACAAGATCATTTATCGTAGGCAACCTCGAAGGGACTTGATCTTATAAACTGAAGGGGCTTGATGATATTTGTGAAGGGACTTTGCTTAAGACACCTTACTTGACCTTTTGAAGTAGGCAACATGAGAGGTAACCTTAGAAAGTGCAAGATGGCGATCAAAGATCGACTTACGTGTGTGCGTGTTTGTATTAAAAAATTTATCTTATTTAAGTTAATTATTCTAAGTTGATTTTAATTACAAGTGTGTTATTCACACCCTAGAATTACTAACCATACAATAAATATATTTATAATAAAAATAAAGCAAAAATATAAACTAAACTATTACAAAGCTTCGGGAATATTACAATATAATCGAGAAATATGATAACGATAAATAATAATAAATAAGCAATAATAATCAATAATAATAGCAATTAAGTTAAATGGTTAGAAAATAAAAAATAAGAGAAAATAAGAAATTAGCAAAATAGTTTAATATTAGAAAAGATTTTAAATATTTAATAAAGAAAATAGGTTTTAATAATAATAAATAAATACTAAATTATATACATATTTAATAAATAATAAATAATTAATTATAATTTATGAAAATATTAGGTTAAATTTTAAAAGTTAAGAAAAATTAGGATTAGGGTTAGAATTATAAAAATTAGGGTTATGCCTTATTAAAAAGAAATTAGGGTTTTTAATTATTAATTTAAACATAATTAACTTATTTACCAAATATATACAATAATAATATAAATATATAATGAAATAAATAATTTGATTTTTAAGAAAATAAATTATGAATTTAAAAAATAAGTTTTTTATACAAGAAAATAATATATATATTTGTTTTATTATTTAGAAATTAATTAAGTTAAATAAATATAATATAAAAGAAAATAACAAAAAAAATTGAAAAAAAAGACATACCTGGGGCTGGGATTCGAACCCAGGCCCTAGGCTTCAATCACTCTGGACCAACAACATCACCACCAGGTCAAGCGCGCGCTGGTGTTAGCATCAGGGGTACCAATCCTTTTGTGGCAATCCTATAAAAATCATTAAAAAAATACAACAAAGCAAAATGGCCTAGGGGGATTCGAACCCAGGACCATCAACCTCATACGCGCACACACAAACCAACTGAGCCAATGCTGCTTTCGTGAAACATTATATAAACAATACATAATAAAATAAACTCAAATTTCAAATCAGATTTTCGCACCAAGGCTGCTTCATCTTCAACCTATTACCTGTGAAATTTCCTATGCTTTCTCCTAAGAATTTTCCTGCATTTACAAACCTGCGAAATTCAAATTGTATCGAATACGTACGATTTCATCCAATTAAACCCATCAATATGATCACTACAGCATGTACAATTCATCTATGCTTTTATTATTCATTTATATTTGCTTAATCGTAAAACCCTAATTCGAAGCTTGGAACCCTAACAATGGTGTCCTTGCGGTTTGGCCATGAAACTTCAATTTAACCATCCAGAATCCATCTATGAGTCTTCACAAACAATAAGGCATCATCAAAATTCATTATAAGCACATAAATAATTAGAATCGAAAAATTGAAATTCAAGATAAAACAAGATTCGGTTTATGCATTTTATGATGTTATGGATGAAGGTGATGATGGGGATACGATCAGAGTCTCAAGGAAGCTAAAGCAACCTTTACTTTGCCTTGAAAGTGTCTCTAACTTCAAAACCGAATGCCACTTTTTTGTGTGAAAATTGAAGTTTTGTTCTTACCCTTGGAGGCTGCAATTTCGTCCCCTTGCACTTGTGATCAGTTTGTGTATATGTAGGGAGTTAAATTAGGTCAAAAGTTCTTGGATTTATGGGCTTTGTCTTGATTGCTTGATCATGAAGTTTCACAACTTTCAAATATTGAAAAAAATCTCATCAAACATTTCTAATTTAGGCTCACACGAATTTGCTTGATTCCAATCAACCTTAAATGACTTTTAAGATTTTCTAGAAGAAGAATCACATTCAAATATTGAATTTTCATATTTTATTTTGATTTAAAGTGATTTTTAATGTATAAAATCAAAATAAATAAAATAAAATAAATAAAAATCTGAATAAATGATATTTTATTTGTGCATGATGTCATGGTAGTGATTGGGTCATAAAAATGCAAGCCCATGTGGAAAGAATTGGTTCTAAGATCCCATTTGCTCAATAAACCTCTCAAAAATTTCCCAACTTTGCAAAGACACAAATCCATCAATTTTAAGGATATGGAGGTGTTATTGGACATTTTGAAAAGCTTAAAGAGTCCTCTAACAAAAATCTTTGGTTTCATGTCAATATCCTTTACCATTCTCAAGTTATTCCCTTTGGAAGATGTTGACTTTCTGTTGACTTTTGAAATGACCTATAATGTCTTAGCTCATACCTTCCAAATGAAGCATTTTTAGGATTGGCTTGTGAGACACAAAGTTGTAGATAATTCAATTTCCTTCAAAATGAACTTTGGATGGGAATTTTTTGATGAAGCATGTGAAAGTTATGGCTGGTCAAAGTTCAGTTGACTTTTCCTGTGAAAACCCTAATTTAGAAACTCCTGATTCTTGATGATCTGAAATCTCCTTGATGAATCATGATCAACCATTGATCAAATGATGAATTTTACTTCATATAATTTATGTTGGCAAAAAATAAGGAAGTTTGACTTTGGTTTGACCACAGTTGACCTCAGTTTGACTTTTTAACTACTTTGACTGATTTTAGCCTATCTGATCATCCGACTGAGCAAACCTTTTGGGAAAGTCTTGAAACTTGACATAGGGATTCTTGAAGACATATAGGATGATATGAAGCTCACTTGAAGCTTTGGAAATACATTTAGCCTGATAAAATCCAAAACCCTAGTTTAGGATGCATTGCTTAGGAGGATGCTTTGTCTGAATGAATTGTCACATTTTCTGACCAATTGTGAACCTTGTGAACCTCTTGAGATACCTTGTGAACCTCGTGAACCTCTTGAGATACCTTGTGAACCTTGTGAACCTCTTGGGACACCTTAGTACACAATGTCTTGTCTAGGTGAGGGCAAATTTTGGGGTGCAACAGCTGCCCATGTTCAATTTTCTGAAACCTGAGGAGTTAGATTGGCATGTGTGCCATTCGTGACTTGGAAGGTTGAAGGGGATTGAACACAAAAGCCCAAAAATTTGCACTCGCCGGTGCATAAAGTAACGCTGCTGATTGGTTGTACATGCTGGAATGGGCTTAAAGATGCCACTCAGAGGAACTTGGAGATGGGCTTATAGATGCCATCCATAATATCAGAAGGTGATAGTATCTTTATGTTTTCACTGGATATCAGTACTAGGTCTTCGTATAGGCCGTCTCTGAATTTTTTCTGTAACATGGTTTGAGTTGAATGCCAGCACTAGATCTTCGTATAGATCGTCTCTGCATTATCTCTAGGGGAAAATAATATCCTTCATTAGGTGTCAGTATTTAGATCTTCGTATAGATCAGCTCTAAACCATCTTTAGGAACATACTTTAATTTAAGCATCAGAATCAAATCTTCGTGGCGATCTTTTCTGAATTGCTTTTGGTGATATCTTGGGTTAAGTACAAGATCTTCGTATAGATCCTTTATGTACCATTTCATAGATAAACTGCTGAATAGACCATTAGAAACAGATCTTCGTAGCAATTATCTCTTTTGGAAATATCCTGGATTAGGTAATAGATCTTCGTATAGACCATTTACCTATTATCCCAAGGATAGAAAGAATATCAGGATTAAATCTTCGTGACGATTATATCCTTTGGAAATATCCTGGAATAAGCACTAGATCTTCGTATAGATCATTTACGTACCCCTCCAAGGACAACTTGAGTATTGATCATCAGAAATGAATCTTCTTAGCGATTATCTCTGAATTAAGTATCAGCACTAGACCTTCGTATAGATCGTCTCTGAACTGTTTTGAGTTGTTGATAGTGTTTATCCTGAAAAGAAAATGTTAGTTCATGCAATATGTATGCATGTATGGCATGATGTACCTAAGTAAATGTATTATGCACTATGGATGCGTATGCTGTGATATGATGTAAATGATGTATGTATGAATCATGTAGCTAGAAGCGTCTGGGTATCTCTGTATAACAACTGCTGGCTAGAAAATAAATCCTGGTTCGTTGCTGAGGAATATGATGACCTCGTTCCTGTCTTGCTTGATAGTATGGTACTTATAACCTCCCGTCTTCGTTCGTCGTATTTCTTATTGAAGGAATAAGTTCCTGAGTATCCCGACTGAGGATAAAAGAAATGGACATAAGTCAAAGGGGAGATGTTACTTGAAGCATCTATAAAGATAGATTTACTTTGCTGGGGATTTGTGGTTGTTCTGTGGGGATGAACTGGCGAAGCTTCGTTGAATTCCTACCCTCGTTCGTCCTTAGTAAATACTATTACTGCATTTTATGCATTTTTGGTAAACATTAATCATATTCAAAAACATACATACATTCAAACATAACCAATGGACGTTTTCATTTAGGTAAACAGGGTAAAAGTAAATTTGGATTCAAAGACGAGATTTTATTTATTTTTAGAAAGTAACCTATATACAGGCAAGTTTGTACAAGGAAACAGAAATCCTAGTAAGAGGAATTTGTCGTAAAATTTTTGCAAAAACAAAGAAAAACAGCTATGTGAGAAATAATCCTATTGAGTTTCAATTCCACTATTGCCATTATCTTCAATTATCTCATCCTTTGCTGTTGAGATGGAAGCGATTGGATTGAACTTAATCTGTTTGAACTTGAGTTAGGTAGTACAACTGGTTAGGGCTACATGAGTGATCCAAACGAGACATAGTCATACGCTTTAATCCCTAACTTTTGCCTGGATTGCCCTTTCAGGTTTTCAATCCACCGGGATACCCTTTTTTGGCCAAGCCGCCCTTTCAGGTTTTCAACTTGCCGGGTGTACATTTTTTATATATATATCCCTAATGTTTGCCCGAACCCTTTTGGTTCGCCGGGATGCCCTTATTTTTGCCTAGGCCAGTCAACCTAGCGGGTCTCTTTTTATGCGTAGTATTTTTTAACTATGTCTGCGTTTACGGGCTGTGGGAAGTCTTCACCATCCATAGTAGTAAGCATCATGGCACCTCCTGAGAATACCCTTTTGACTACAAATGGTCCTTCATATGTAGGGGTCCACTTGCCCCTAGAATCACCCTGTGGTAATATGATACGCTTGATTACCAAGTCACCAACCTGATATAGTGTTTGCTTAACCTTCTTATTAAAAGCTTTGATCATCCGTTTCTGGTTCATCTGACCGTGACAAACAACTGCCAACCTTTTCTCATCAATCAAATTTATCTGGTCAAGTCGAGTCTGAATCCACTCATCTTCATCCAAGCCTCCATCCTTTGTGATTCTTAAGGAGGGGATCTGAACCTCAATGGGTAGAACTGCTTCCATACCATAGACTAAGGAGAATGGGGTTGCCCCTGTTGAAGTGCGTATTGTAGTACGATAACCATGAAGAGCAAATGGTAACATCTCATGCCAATCCTTATACGTAACAGTCATCTTTTGTAGAATCTTCTTGATATTCTTATTAGTAGCTTCTACTGCCCCATTCATCTTTGGACGATACGGAGAAGAATTGTGATGCTTAACCTTGAACTGCGTGCAAAGATCAGTAATCATGGTATTGTTCAGATTATAGCTGTTGTCTGTGATAATCCTTTCAGGGATGCCATACCTACATACGAGATTATTCTTAATAAATCTGTAAACACCCCAAATTTTCCCTCACCCATTCACACCATGGCTTGTGATCATTTCATATGCATAAACACAATCATATCATCTCATATCTCATTCTTGATTCACTGCATAGATTCAAAGTCATCTGCACCTAGGGTTTGTGATCTGAGCAATCCAAGAGCCTCCTGAGCCACTCCAAAGGCCATCAATCACTTCAAAGGGGTCCATGTGTGTTTTTATATCTTATTACATCCTTTCAAAGTCAAAAATGCAAAAGAATCACAAGAATTGGGATTGGTGTGGATGCAGAGCCAAGTTTGACTGCACAGTTGACCCAAAATTAGGGTTTTGGTTTTAGAGGCCATAACTCCAAATTTTTTGGTCATTTTTTGTTTCCATTGGTCTCTATATGGTATAGGGAGTATGCATATCAATTTTCATGAAGAAATTCCATGGGGAAGTCATCTGATCAAGAGTTGACTTTTCAGACAAGTCAGTGCAAAATCAAGGCATCTGAGGCCCCCAATGACCCAACCAAGGGGTGATCTTCAACATTTTGAGTGTATATGATCTTTATTTGATCATGGAAGAAGGTTGAAGTTCACAAAATTAAAGAATTACAAGTTTTTGCAAAGTTGACTTTTTAGGGCATAGTTGACTTTTAAGGAATTTGTCAATTTAGGTCACTTTTCAAACCTTACTTTTTGATCCAAAAATGCTTCAAATGGAAAAACTTTGGTCATGAAAGTTGTAGAATACATTTTTCCCTTTTCAAAAAGTACAAGAACATGATCTAATCCTTCTTGGATCAAAAGTTATGGTGTGACAAAGTTGGCAAAAATCATTAATTTTCAAGATGTGCACCAAATGAGAAACTTGCAAGAACTTTGTACCAAGGCATTTGCAACCTCTAATTCATGTCTAACCACTACATAAACATTCTATGTGACCTAAAAATCAGATTTGAACCAAAACTTCTCATGTTTCATGGTTTGTGGGACAAGATCTTTCCATATGAACCAAGGAGGAACCAACTTGCAAAACCATCATCACACTCTCACCCACTTGCTACATTGGATGCTGAACCATGCTAGCCCTCCACACACACCTTGCTGCGCAGCCCATGCCTCTTGTACCAAGCTAGAACTTAGCCCATACCCTCCTTACAACAAAGTGGACTTTTTGCAAAAGTAAACATCCCAATCACAGCAGGCCAGGTCACATCATCTGACCAATAGGAGTCTTTTATGCAAAGCAAATGCTAGCCATTTCATACATGAGGCAAGGCTGAAACACACAAGAGCAACACATTCACAAAATCACCCCCTCAAGCAAAAGCCTTCGAATCTCTCTACACAACACACCAACACAAAAACCATTTTCATAGATCAACTCACCTTGCTTCACTGGGCCAAAACCAATAAGACTTAGGCCTGAATCAAGCAAGAACATCATTCTTCCATTTTTCACTCTCAAAGCCAAAGCTTTCGAAACTCATTCCACAGGCCACAAACACTTGAACAAACTCCACAAACCTTCTCAAAACATCACCCTGATCACAAAGAACCACTTACATTGGCCTGAAACAGCCTGAATCACCATCACCATTTTCAACTGAGCTTGAGCAGGAGCTGTTCAAACTCCTTAACCAGCCAACATAAACTCCTCCTAAGCATTCAAGGATCATCAGGGGACCAAGTAAAGTGGATTGCATCAAAGGGAGAAGTCAGGAAGTTGCTGGAGTGAAAGCTTCGAAACTCAGGTAGCTCAAGAACTTTTTTTCCAGAAATGGATTTTTAAGTTCTAAAGTTGTTCTCCATGCTTCACTGATTGCTCTGATATCTTTAGTTTTGAAAATGGTGGAGAGATGAGAGTTTAATTTGTTTCTGAAAGTTTTTCCCTAAAATCTTCTTTGTTTCGATTCATGAGATTAATGAAATATAAATGAGTTTTGGCTTGGGGTTTTGATTCAGTAAGTTGTGGGGATCATTTCCATGTTTTTAGATTTCATTTTAGTTAGGTTTTGAGAGTTTTGGAGATTTTCAGGTGGGGTTCCCACCGGAGAAGACGACCGGAGGTCTTCTCCGGCCACCTGAAAATCATTAGGGCTTAATCCTGTAATTAATGAGATTTTGAATCTGGAGCGTTGGATTGCCTTGACCAGTTGACTTGCCGCGCGTGTGAATGGTCCAAATTTGTCATTAAAACCCTAAATCTCATTTAATTAATTCATAATTGTATTTAACTCAGTTTGAATGTGAGCCACAAGATCTGGCGCGCAGTCAACATTTGCAAACCCAGATTGAATCCTGGCCTTCCATCCTGCATACTTCAGTTTATTTTAATTTTTATTTCATTTCTTTTCATTTAATTTGCATAATTTATTTAAAATAGTAAAAATTGTTTAAAAATTATGAAACTTTTTCTCAAGAGTTTCATTAATTTTTATGACACAAAAATATTTTTATTTTCATTTTTAGCATTAAAAAAGTATTTTTAAATATTTAAAAGTTTATTTTTAATTGATTAATGAGAATTAATTTATTAAAAATACTTTTAGGTATTTAAAAATCACCAAAAAATTCATGAAATGTTTTAAGACATTTAGAAACATTGTCCAACCTTCAAACCAAATTTATTTTTTGATCTTGATGCATTTTGAGAATTTTCCATTGAATTAAAGTCATTTTTATGCATTAATTTGATCCAAAGTTCCAAAAATAATTTCTGCCTATCCATGAAGAGTTGGACATTGATTCTTTTTGCATTGCATTGTGTTTAGCATGTAGTTTGTGAGATTAAATGGCCATGATTTGATCTTTCATTTTCAATTTGTTTGGCATTTCTTTTGTTTGGAAACCCTAAAACCCTAGAAAACTTGTGAAATTCATAACTTGAGCTTGGTTAGGAGTTGAAGCTTCTCCTTTGGGCATTGGTTTAGTATAGGATTAGGGGTCCTTTGAGTGGCATTTTCAATTTTTTATCTTAGGGTTTGCTTCTGATTTTGACTTTTATTTGATGTATGGTTCATAAACCCTAATTTGAGCTTCCATATGCATCCATCTTGCATTTTCTTGCATAACATGACTTGCCATGACATTCCAAACATCCATTTGATTCATTTGACATCATAAGACATATTGAAAGCATGTTTGATCATTGCATCATGTATTAGCCATGTTGTATGCCATGTGCACTTCATAACTTTTCATGTATGTTCATGGTTCCTAACTTGCTTCATTTGCATTCATGAACTTGTATGATCATTTCCATGTGTTGCCTCATGTTTGTAGCATCACATAGGATCATTAGCATCATGTATATGCTTCTGGTTTTGTTTCTCATCATGTCATCTCATCCCATTTTGCATTTCATTGCATTCCTTTTCTAACCTTTCAGGTGGTAAGTGACTTTGAGAAGTGAATTTGCCTTCACTTCTCATAACTTCTCTTCATCACTCTATTGCATCCATTGCTGCATTTTTGTTTGTGTTTGAGATTGAGCTTGCTCTTTCTTCTTCTTCCCACTTTCTTTCTTCAAGTGACTTGACTTCTTGAATGAAGCAAGTTGCTTTGCTTCTCTTGATCCTTTCATCTGCTTCCTGGTGTTTCCATTGAAGAATTCTCTTGAAAACCTCACAAACCTTAGGAACAACCAAGCATGACAATGATTAGGGTTTTGATTAGTCTCCCCTCTTAGTTTTACCTTTGTGTCTCTCTTGAGTCTCCTCTTCTCATCTCATAATCAGGGACTAAACCCTAAAGGCTTTAAGGCTTTGTGATTAAGCTTATGCCTGCATCCTTCTCTTAGGATGGAGTGTATAACTTTAATCCTAAGTGTTAAACTCTTAATGTGTTTAAATCTCTTAATCAATTCACATAATAACCATCAAGACATCACACTTGTAACTTGGGCCTTGCATTGGGGTTCTAATTCTTCCTTAATTGGTTAAGAAGGACTAACCCTAGTGTTAATGGACAAGTCCCTCTCAAGTTGTCTTACAAATCTAAAAATCACTTCATCATCATACCATTAACTAAAATCCACTTAATCAAAGGCTTGTTTTGTCATGAGCTTAATCCCTAATCATGGATTAAGTTGAGGATCTTTCCTCAGCTTAAACATTCTCATCTATTATCCTTCTATTAGGATGGTGTAATGAGTCTGTTTAATCCTTGATTATGGCTTAACCTCATTACTTAACACTAAACAAAAATACCAAAAACACCTAAATAATCACAAGTAGGTTAATGATCTTAATCATATGCCAAAGGTGATTAAGTTTGAGAATCTGACTTCACACTTAAGGTATTCTCATTACCCCTAATCAGAGGGAAGATGTGATGAGTTTACTAACCCATTGGTTTAGGCATAAGCTCATTAACTTATGACAAACTTTCAGAAGCAATAAAAGACTGAAAACACAAAAACAAACAATAATCGTCTCCTTTGGGATTCTTTTCTCATCTCATTCACTCATAACCGAGAACTCGCTTCTTCCGTCTAATGCAAGACAGTTTGCACCTGAGCCAGACAGGTCATACACTTGAGCATAGGCAAGTAAGCAGTTCATCAGTCAATTCATCTTTCAGTCTCTTTGGGTCGAACTACGGTGTTCTGACTTCCTCATTGCACGAGAGGATACGTAGGCATAACTTAACAGTTATCGAACAAAAGTCTCTGTATATTCCCCCTCTTTCTAGCCTCATTCTTTAGCCTCATTATCATGAGCATTTCACTCTTATCCTTACACTGACACTGTATATATCACACTTCACTTCTTTCACACTGACACTACCCCTTTAAAATACAAACCTCTTAAGCGTGGATCCCGTCGAGTACGGCGGACAATCTGGGTGCTAATACCTTCCCAGGTTGTAACCAACCCCCTTTCTCAGTCTCTCTGGTTCGCGACCGTCTTATCCATCTCTTTCTAGGTTTATGCAGCATTACCTTTCCTCCGGGATAAAAATGCCTAGCTGGCGACTCTATTCATCTCCAGTGAGTTCACGGCTGTGTGTTCTCACTGTCCCTCTCGCCGACCGTTCGCGTCTGTACCTTTATTTGGGCCAGTCCCATCTATCGGGAGCGACAGCTTGGCGACTCTGCTGGGGAAAAATAAGATTATACTGCAACCAGGGCTTCTGGTTCTTTTTGTGGGTTCCTCCTAGCGCTTGATTGATTTGTGTTTACTGGGGTGTTATGTGTTTATTTGTGTTTATATATGTTTTATTTTTGCTTTATGTACAGTTGTTTATCTGCTTTCTTTACTGCTTTACATATATCATACTGTCATGCTGTCTGGCTGGATCTGGTCTTGCTTTGGTGGGTGGGTGTTCCATTGAGAGTTAAGGTCCTATACCTGGGACCTGAGTGACACCTAGGCTAGAGTGAATCATATTCTTTCCCATTCCATCTCGGTCTGTTGCGGGAATATGAAACACGGTTCAGATATGGGTTTCTTCTTGAGAACTCTGTGTTGCAGATTTCTTGCAATGCTAGGGCTATCTGGGAAGCCTGCTAAGTCTGGATGACCTTTTAGTATTGACCTTCAGAAACCGAGGTGAATTAGAGGAGGAACTTTTATGGTTATTGTAAACAATGTACCTCCGGGTTAGAAGTGTTTACACTTCTCATAACTGATCCAAGTCTGAGGATCCTTGTTTTAGAACACCACCTGTGAGGGGGGTTGGGCTGTTTACAGGTTTGCAGGTACCTTGACCTCAGAATACCCTGTTACTTTGACTTGATTAAGAATACTCCATGTTGGAACAGTTCTTGTGATTCTAAACCCTGGACATGTGGCTCTTTATTTGAGTCCCCCACCTTGGTTACTGGACTTATAGACCTCCATCTGGATTTCTTACACACATGGACTTATATCAGAGCAATTGATCATATCCAGCTCAGTCACAAACCCTTGCATATCATTTGCATACGTACTCATTGCATCATATTGACATTTGCTTATTTGTGTTTCAGGGTATCCACTTTCATCTTTGGTTTTGGTTTTGACCCCATCTTCAGTATTTGACCCATCTTCATCAGCATCTGCTTTAGTTATCAGCTATCTATTTCAGTCACCTGCACCAGCCAATCAGTGGCCCATTCTTCAGTGTTATCATCAGCACCTGTCTCTACTCATCTTCAGCATCATGGCTCCTAAAAAGAGCAACATCACCTATCACTTTTTCCAGCCAGAGCTATCTGACATCAGGAGGATTCAAACCCTAATCACTCCAGACCATATACCATTGTTCAGGGAACACTATGGAGATATACTTGATATGGTTATGGATCTGGACCCTTCACAGAGAAGCCTGATCCACACCTGCCTTCAGTTTTATGATCCCCCACTGAGGTGCTTCACTTTCCAAGACTTTCAGTTGGGCCCTTTATTGGAAGAATACTCATCATTAGTTGGTATACCTATCAGAGGTGGAATCCCTTTCAACCCTGAGATGGTCTTTCCCGGTAATGGAGAAGTAGCAAAGGCTTTGCATCTGGAACCTGTCCTGATTGAGCAGCATATGACTTCCAAGGCTGGAATCCTTGGCTTCCATCTGGATTTCTTGATTTCTCAAGCTACCCTGAAAGCTTCTTTAGGAGAGTGGAAAGCTGTCTGTGCTTTATTAGCCTTGAGTATATATGGAATTGTGTTGTTTGCAGATGAGCCTCGATTCATTAGCAAGAATGCAATCCATCTTTTCATCTTGAAGAACCCAGTGCCCACTTTGTTGGGGGATCTCTACTATTCAGTGCATCAGAGGAATGAAAAGCAGAGGGGAAGATTAGTGAGGTGCTGTGCTCCATTATTCCACACTTGGCTTCTCAAGCATCTACCCAGGACAGATCCATTCTTGAATCCTCATCAGCAGAAAAACTGGGCTAAGAGACTCACTGCACTAACTTCAGCTGATATCAGATGGTGCACTCAAAGTGCCAAAGGCAGGGATATCATCTCCAGCTGTGGGCATTTTCCCAATGTGCCCCTAATAGGAGTTAAGGGTAGTATCAATTACAACCCTCTGCTGTTTAGAAGACAACTGGGCTATGCACTGGTCCACACTCCTAAGGCACAGGACTTGGTTGAGACTCTTTATTGCGAGAACAAGCCTAATCTGGCTATTGTTAGGCAGGCTGCTTGGGCCTGGGATAATGTTCAAACCAAGGGAGTAACCATCTTGGGGAAGTGCAGCAATGTGGCATCAGCACAATATTACGAATGGTCCCATGCCAGGGCTCAATTCTCTGGAATGCCCTTTACCATAGAAGATATGCCTGAATCATCTTCAGCACCACCCCCTGCCACTATCAGTTTGGAGGAGTTTGAGAGCTTTAAGGAAAGAAATGAGAAGTTAACCCAGGCTTTGCAGAAGACCCTCCGGGAAAGGAGTGATGGCAGGTTGGATATTGAGAGGTTAGAGAAGTTGAGAGTGGAGCATCTGACTAAGATTGAGAATTCTGGGGATTATATCAAAAAGTCTAAGGCTGGAGAACAAATTCTGAAGAATGCTTGCAAGGAAGCCCAGTTCCAGAGAGCAAGGACAGACTTGTATCTAAAGGAGAGTCAGGCCCGGTGGGTCAGGATCACCGAGGCTCGTACCCTGGAGGACAAGAGGGTCCAAGACAAGATGGAGCAACTGGAAGCTAGTGCAAAAGAGCAGCAAGAAGCCCTGGCAGCAGCCCAGAGGGAGATATCAGAGCTGAAGATCAAAGCCGGAGTGAAGAGGTCAAAGGACCAAAGTCAGCACAAGAAGTTAACTGCAGCTGTTGCTACCCGGAATCTCCTCATCAGGAATCTCACGGAGCGTCCAGCTGATCCTGTGACCGAAGCACTTCTCAAGGAAGTTCAGGAGGATGAGTTTGGTCTTGGTGTTTGACCATTTGTTTATTGTTTCTTTCATTCCATGTACTTTTATTTTCTTGTAATGTATTTTGACCCCTCAGAGGGCTTGTATTTGTAAACAGACTATGTACCATTTCGCTTTCTGTAATATATGTATTAGTTTGTTCCATCCGAGTTTACTTCGAAAGCAACATCAACAGCATCTTCAAGGGTCTGGAAGGGTCAAAACTGAATGCCAAACCGGATACCTTGAGAACAAATAAGCATAACTGCATTGCATGCTAACCCCTTTTGTTTGTTTTGTAGGTTTTTGTTTTATTGCTGCTAACTCTATTGTGATGTTCAGGAACTATTGCTCGACGCCGGGTATTTCCCCTCAACCGTCCGCACCGTTATCCAACCCGTAACAACCTTCCGGGCATTCAAATGGATCAGATGCAGCAGGACCTTACGGAGGTCAGGAACCAAATGACCAACGAGAGGTTGGAAATGAGGAACCAGATGACTCAGTTTATGGAAGTGATGAACAACTTGGCTCAGAGCCAGGAAAGATTGAGGGCCATGGTGGAAAGGCAGAATCAAGAAGATCCACATATAGGAACTGCTGGCACAAGCAATAACGAGAGGGTCCAACCTCATGTCAATCCCCCTGTATTTGGGCCCCACCTCCATCCTGAGGTCAACATCCCTGCAAATGTTCAAGGGACTGCCACTGCAGCCAGGGTACTACAAGAAGACCCCCAAGAGGATCAGTTTACAGTAATGGGTGCTGGGGAAGAAGCTTATGATAGAAGGCTGGATGAGATAGCTGAGAAATTGAGGTCCTTAGAGTCTCAAAACTCTTTGGGTTTTGACGTCATGGACATGGGCTTGGTAGACGGGGTCAGGATTCCCCACAAGTTCAAGCCTCCTTGTTTTGAAAAATACAACGGGACTTCATGCCCCCGGACTCATTTACAATCATTTCTGGGGAGGTTGAAGGCCTATACTATGGATGAGAAGCTCTGGATGTTCTATTTCGAAGACAGCTTGACAGGAGCTTCAAGAGAATGGTACTCTCACCTGACAAGGGCAACTATCAGGTGTTGGAAGGACCTGGCAGAGGCCTTTATCAGACAGTATCAGTACAACTTAGATATGGCACCCAACAGGACCCTCCTAATGGGAATGTCACAATCGTCGAGGGAAAGTTTCCGAGAATATGCCCAGAGATGGAGGCAATTGGCTGCTGCTGTTCAGCCACCTATGTCTGAGAGGGAAATGGCAGATATGTTTATGAACACCCTCCAGGGAACATATATTGACAGGCTGGCTGCTTTCTCTTCCACTAGCTTTGCAGATATTGTCATGGCTGGGGAGAGAATTGAGAGCCTGTTAAAAATGGGCAAGATTTCTGACAATGGTGCCAGCTCGTCCAGTAGTACAAGAAAGCCTTTTGCGGGCCCAAGAAGAACTGGCGAGACCAATGCCATCCACACCAACAGGGGCAGGCCCCAATATGTTCACAGATCAGTGGCAGCAGTCACCATTCCCGCTCCAGCTCACCCTCAACCAGCTTATCAACCTCCGCAACAGAACTATCAGCAACAACCTCAGTACCATCAACAGAATCAGTATCCTCCGAGAAATTACAACAACAGCAACACCAATAACAACAACCAGCAAAGGCCATTTCAGCAGAGACCATCTCAAGCCAATAGGGTGATCGATCCGATCCCTATGCCATATGCTACATTGCTGCCACAACTCCTGAAACTCAACCTAGTTGAGCTAAGGACGTTGGCACCTCCAGATCCCAACAGTCTACCCAGGAATTATGACTCCAACGCCAGATGTGCTTTTCATTCGAATGCACCTGGCCACAGTACAGAAAAGTGCAGAGCCTTGCACATGAAAGTACAAGACCTGGTAGACTCAAAAGCTCTGAATTTCGCACCACCACCTAATGTCAACAAAAATCCGATGCCAAACCACGGGGGTCCCAGAATTAACGCTATTGAAGGAGACAAGCCGTCTTATTTAATAACCAGTGTGGGTCAGATCCGGACACCGTTGGTGGAAATTAAGGCTCAGCTCCTCGAATGTCGAATGTTCCCGGGGTGTGAGTTAGGGTGTGCCTACTGCAATATTTCAGTAAATGGGTGCGATAACCTGAGGAATGGCATAGATGGTCTTATTCAGAGTGGCCAGCTTCAAATCACCACATCATTTCCTACTAATCCAGCAATCTCAACAACAACAATTCCGGTATCTCCTACAACTGCAACAACCATTGTTCCCGATAATTCTTCAGCTTCATCAACAAGTATTTCATCTGCTATTTCAACTAGTCAGGCATCAACAGATATTCCTGCTACAGCTTCAGCACCACTCCATTTTGAAACTCCTACAACAACAACATCCATCCTTCCACCAATGTCTCCTACAACACCAGCAACAAATCTTGAAGATGTCTCAACTGTCACAATATTTTATGATCCTGAAAACAACTCTGTCTACAACTCAGAAGGTGCTGCTCCCATCAGAGCACCAGTCACAATTTATTACGATCCACATACTATCACAATTCCTTCCGCAGCTGCAACCAGTCCAGTCACTATCACGGTGCCTGGACCAGTACCTTATGAAAGTAGTAATGCCATCCCCTGGCATTACGGCTCTGACTTGTACTGCGAAGGACAAAGAATCACTTTTGAATCATCAACCCCTGCACCACAAATTGACAATGTGGGAGGAGGCGGAGGCTTCACTCGAAGCGGACGTCTTTTCGCTCCACAAACTCAGAGACCCACTGCCGAAGCAGAAGCTGCTGCCAAGGCAAAAGGGAAAAGCTTGGTGCAGGAAGAGCAGACTGTTAAAGAAGCTTTGAAAACACCATTCGATCAAGAGGTTGATGAGTTCATGCGAATCATCAAGAAGAGTGATTATAAAATAGTGGATCAGCTTCACCAGACGCCTTCCAAGATCTCAATCCTATCATTGCTTATGTGCTCCGAAGCTCACCGGAATGCACTACTCAAAGTCTTGCACGCAGCTTACGTGCCCGAAGAGATCACTGTCAATCAGCTGGAAGCTGTAGTTGGAAATGTTAATGCTAGTCACGGACTGGGGTTCACCAATACTGATTTGACTACGGAAGGCCGCAACCATAACAAAGCCTTGCACATAACCATGGAATGTAAAGGTGCTGTCCTTTCCCATGTGCTGGTAGACACAGGGTCATCCCTCAATGTCTTACCTAAAAAGGCCTTGGTGAAGCTAGAATATGATGGATTGGCGTTAAGACCCAGCAACCTGGTGGTGAGAGCCTTTGATGGTTCAAAAAGATCGGTTCTGGGGGAGATTGAGTTGCCCATAACGATTGGCCCGCAGACTTTCAAAACGACATTCTACGTGATGGATATACAGCCTGCCTACAGCTGTTTATTGGGTAGGCCATGGATTCACGCCACTGGCGCCGTGACCTCAACCCTTCACCAGAAGTTAAAATACGAGTGGGAGGGTCAAATCGTTACAATCTGTGGAGAGGAGGATATTTTTGTCAGCCACCTGGCTACCTATAAGTATATTGAGATGGACGGGGAGATCCATGAAACAATGAGCCAAGGTTTCGAGGCCTTGAACATCAATGAAGCATCTGCTGTGCCTGGTACTTCAATATCATCATACCAACAAGCCCGGAAGGTTGTTGAGGAAGGAAACGCCCAAGGCTGGGGCAAACTGTTATCGGTGGAGAAGAAAGAGGATAGATTTGGGTTGGGTTACAAACCAACTCAACAAGATCCAGCAGAGGCTGCGAAAGAGCCCAACTTTGTGAGTGGGGGGATGCTCACCCCTGATGCTGTCAATTGTTTGGAAGACGAGCTGGAAGAAGAACGCAACCTGGAAAGCTGGATTCGTCCGAAGATCCCGGGGAGCAGTATCTCGAACTGGTCTTCCCAGGAAATTATAAGAGTTACTCATGCAGAGTAATTATTATTTCCTGTATTTTATAGCATGCATCAAAGTCTTGCATCTTGCCCAAGATGACAAGACTCATTTTGTAATCGGGCCATCTGTACTTTTTGTGCAACAAGATTAATCAATGAAATATCAGACATCTTTTTGCAAACGAGTCTTTTTCTGTTCCGCTCACTGTTTTTCCATTTTTTTTCTTTTTGTACAAAAATAAATGGCAATGTTTTCAAAATGACAACTTTATTTCACTTTTAAAAACAAGATTAAAATCAAATCACTAAAATGAACAAACTGAACCCTTGCAGAGAGTGCCTTCCAGACAGCACCGACAACAGCACGGCTATGACTTCGTATGACTTTGACAATCCAATCAATCAAGCCGATGAAGGGGTTGAAGAAGAGTATGAGCTTCCTGAAGAGCTAGCCAGGTTGTTAAGACAAGAGGAAAAGGTTATTACTCCTCACCAGGAGGAGGTTGAAGTGATTAATCTTGGTACAGATGAAGACGTGAAAGAGGTTAAAATCGGGGCCTGCTTACAAGACTCAGTGAAGAAACAACTGATTGACCTGCTTCAAGAATATGTGGATGTGTTTGCTTGGTCTTATCAAGATATGCCAGGGTTGGACACCGATATTGTTGTGCACAAGCTGCCTTTAAGAGAAGATTGCCCACCGGTTAAACAGAAGTTGCGCCGTACTCGTCCAGACATGGCAATGAAAATCAAGGAGGAGGTACAAAAGCAATGGGACGCCGGGTTCCTTGCTGTGACTAGCTATCCACCGTGGGTTGCTAACATAGTACCTGTGCCCAAGAAGGACGGCAAAGTAAGAATGTGTGTTGACTACCGGGATCTGAACAGAGCTAGCCCAAAGGATGACTTCCCATTACCTCACATTGACGTATTGGTGGATAACACGGCTCAGTTCTCGGTATTCTCCTTCATGGATGGATTTTCAGGATACAATCAGATCAAAATGTCACCTGAAGACATGGAGAAGACAACCTTCATCACACCCTGGGGCACGTTCTGCTACAAGGTAATGCCATTCGGGCTCAAGAATGCTGGTGCAACATATCAACGGGCTATGGTAACATTATTCCACGATATGATCCACAAGGAAATCGAGTGTTATGTGGATGACATGATTGCCAAGTCCCTTACAGAGGAAGATCACCTGGTGAATCTACTGAAGTTATTCAAGCGTCTGAGGAAGTACCAATTGAAGTTGAACCCCAACAAGTGCACATTCGGGGTGAGATCTGGTAAGCTGCTGGGATTTATTGTAAGTGAGAAAGGGATTGAAGTTGACCCTGATAAAGTCAAAGCTATTCAAGAGATGCCTGCACCAAAGACAGAAAAAGAAGTTCGAGGGTTCTTAGGTCGATTGAACTATATTTCAAGGTTCATATCTCACCTTACGGCTACCTGTGAACCCTTGTTCAAGTTGTTAAGAAAAGAACAGACGGTCAGGTGGAATGAAGACTGCTAGAAGGCTTTTGACAAGATCAAAGAATATCTGCAAGAACCTCCAATCCTTATGCCTCAAGTTGAAGGAAGACCTCTGATCATGTACTTGACAGTATTAGAAGAGTCAGTGGGGTGTGTGCTGGGCCAGCATGACGAGTCTGGTCGAAAAGAGTATGCAATATACTACCTAAGCAAAAAGTTTACCGACTGTGAACAACGTTATTCACTGCTCGAGAAAACTTGTTGTGCTTTAGCGTGGGCTGCTCGCCGACTGAGACAGTATATGTTGACTCACACTACCTTATTGATCTCAAAGATGGACCCTGTTAAGTACATATTTGAGAAGCCAGCACTTACTGGACGGGTTGCAAGATGGCAAATGATTCTTACAGAGTATGACATTCAGTATACTTCTCAGAAAGCCATCAAGGGCAGTGTATTGTCTGAATATCTTGCTGAGCAACCCATTGATGATTACCAGCCTATGAGATTTGACTTCCCTGATGAAGACATCATGTTCATAAAAGCAAAAGATCATGAAGAGCCTATTCACACTGAAGGGCCCGACCCGGAAGAAGAATGGACTATGATGTTTGATGGGGTTGTTAATATGAATGGTCGTGGTGTTGGTGCAGTACTCATTACACCTAAAGGAGTTCACATGCCTTTCTCGGCAAAACTCACTTTCAACTGCACTAACAACGAAGCTGAATACGAAGCTTGCATTATGGGTCTTGAGGAAGCCATTGACCTCAGGATCAAGACATTGACTGTATTCGGAGATTCAGCTCTGGTAGTTAATCAAACCAACGGCAAATGGTATACCCACCAAGATCATCTGATACCTTACAGGGATTATACAAGAAGGCTTTTGACTTTCTTTACAATGGTCAAGCTTGAGTATATCCCTCGGGACGAGAATCAGTTTGCGGATGCTCTGGCTACCATTTCATCCATGATCAAAGTTCAAGCTGCCAACTTTGTACCTCAGATTTCAGTGTCCAGGCTTGACAGACCAGCATATGTGTTCGCAGCAGATGTTGTCAAAGATGATAAACCTTGGTTCCACGACATTAAGTGCTTCTTGGAGGATCAAACATACCCGTCTGGGGCATCTTCCAATGATAAGAAGACTTTGAGAAGGCTTGCTGGTAGTTTCTTTCTAAACACTGATGGTTCCTTGTACAAGAGAAACTTTGATATGGTACTCCTCAGATGCGTTGATAAGGCAGAAGCAGACTTATTGATGCATGAAGTGCACGAAGGATCCTTTGGTACCCATGCAGGAGGGCATGCCATGGCCAAGAAGTTATTGAGATCAGGCTATTACTGGATCACAATGGATGCCGACTGTTGTGCCTACGCCAGAAAATGCCATAAATGCCAGATTTATGCGGATAAGGTGCATGTGCCTCCCAATCCTTTGAATGTGATGTCTTCGCCCTGGCCCTTTGCTATGTGGGGCATTGATATGATTGGCAAGATTGAGCCAACTGCTTCAAATGGCCACAGATTCATCCTGGTCGCCATTGATTATTTCACCAAGTGGGTGTCGCTCCCGACAAGTGACACCGAGGGTCAGATGAAGGTACAGACGCGAACGGTCGGCGAGAGGGAACAGTGAGAACACACAGCCGTGAACTCACCGGAGATGAATAGAGTCGCCAGCTAGGCATTTTTATCCCGGAGGAAAGGTAATGCTGCATAGACCTAGAAAAAGATGGATAAGACGGTTTGCGAACCAGAGAGACTGAGAAAGGGGGTTGGTTACAACCTGGGAAGGTATTAGCACCCAGATTGTCCGCCGTACTCGACGGGATCCACGCTTAAAAGATTTGTGTTTTAAAGGGGTAGTGTCAGTGCTATTTGTGTATAAAGAGCTGAAAGCAATATGTACAGGTGTCAGTGTAAAGGAAGTGTGAAGTGAAATATGAAAGTGTCAGTGCAGGAATGAGAATATGCTCAAGATAATGAGGCTAAAAGAATGAAGCTGGAAAGAGGGGGAATGTACAGAGACTTTTGTTCGATAACTGTTAAGTTATGCCTACGTATCCTCTCGTGCAATGAGGAAGTCAGAACACCGTAGTTCGACCCAAAGAGACTGAAAGATGAATTGACTTGTGAACTGCTTGCTTGTCAATGCTCAAGTGTATGACCTGTCTGGCTCAGGTGCTAACTGTCTTGCATTAGACGGAAGAAGCGAGTTCTCGATTGTGAGTGAAGATGATGAGAAAAGAATCCCGAAGGAGACGATTATTGTTTGTTTTTGTGTTTTCAGTCTTTTATTGCTTTTGAAAGTTTGTCATAAGTTAATGAGCTTAAGTCTAAACCAATGGATTTAGTAAACTCATCACATCTTCCCTCTGTTTAGGGGTAATGAGAATACCTTAAGTGTGAAGTCAGATTCTCACACTTAATCACCTTTGATGCAGGATTAAGATCATTAACCTACTTGTGATTTTTTAGATGTTTTTGGTTTTTGTTTAGTGTTAAGTAATGAGGTTAAGCCATAATCAAGGATTAAACAGACTCATTACACCATCCTAAAAGAAGGATGATAGGTGAGAATGTTTAAGCTGAAGAAAGCTCCTCAACTTAATCCATGATTAGGGATTAAACCCATGACAAAACAAGCCTTTGATTAAGTGGATTTTATTTAATGATATGATGATGAAGTGATTTTTATGATTTGTAAGACAACTTGAGGGGGACTTGTCCATTAACACTAGGGTTAGTCCTTCTTAACCACTTAAGGAAGAATTAGAACCCTAATGCAAGGCCCAAGTTACAAGTGTGATGTCTTGATATTTATTAAGTGAATTGATTAAGAGACTTAAACACATTAAGGGTTTAACACTTAGGATTAAAGTTATACACTCCATCCTAAGAGAAGGATGCAGGCATAAGCTTAATCACAAAGCCTTAAAGCCTTTAGGGTTTAGTCCCTGATTATGAGATGAGAAGAGAAGACTCAAAGAGAGACACAAAGGTAAAAAACTATGAGAGGAGACTAATCAAAACCCTAATTCATTATCATGCTTGGTTGATCCTAAAGTTTGTGAGGTTTTCAAGAGAAGAATCTTCAAAGGAGCCACCAGGAAGCAGATGAACAGGATCAAGAGAAGCAAAGTGACTTGCTTCATTCAAGAAGTCAAGTCACTTGAAGAAAGAAAGTAAGAAGAACAAGAATGAGCAAGCTCAATCTCATACACAAATAGAAATGCAGCAATGGATGCAAGAGAGATGAAAATAAAAGGTATGAGAAGTGAAGGCAAATTCACTTCCCAAGCTTACTTACCACCTGAAATGTTAGAAAGAAATGCAATGCAATGCAAGATGAGGTGAAATGGTATGATGCTAAGCAAAACCAGAAGCATGTTGATGATGATTATGATGTTATGAAGTGCTGCAAACATGAGGCAAGACATGGAAATGTTCATACAAGTTCATGGATGCAAATGGTGCAAGCTAAGGAGCATGAACAAACATGAAATGTTATGAAGCATACAAGACAAATGACATGGCAAATGTGCAATGCAATGATCAAACATGCTTTCTATGTGTCTTAAGATGTCAAATGAATCACAAGAATGCACAAAATGCAAAGACAAGTCATGTTATGCAAGAGAATGCAAGGAGGATGCAAGAGAAGTCCCAAATTAGGGTTCATGGATCAAACAACAAACAAAAACCCAAAACAGAAACAAAACCCTAAGATAAAAAATTGAAAATGGCATCCAAAGAAACCCTAGACCTATAATAAACCACTGCCCAAAGGGGAACTCTCAACTCTTAACCAATCTCAAGATATGATTTTTCTAAGTTATTAGGGTTTTTTAGGGTTCTTAACAAAAGAAATGCCAAACAATTGGAAAATGCAAGATCAAATCATGACCATTTTACCCTAGAAACTACATGCTAAACACAAGACAAAGCAAAAAGAATCAATGTCCAACTCTTCTTAGATAGGCAGAAATGAATTTTTGAACTTATGATCAAAATAATGCACCAAAAATGACTTAATTCAATGAAGAATTCTTAAAATGCATCAAGATCAAAAAAGAAATTTGGTTTGAAGGTTGGACAATGTTTCTAAATGTCTTAGAAAACTTCATGAATTTTTTTGTAATTTTTAAATACCTAAAAGTATTTTTAATTAATTAATTTCCATTAATCAATTAAAAATAATCTTTTAAATGTTTAAAAATACTTTTTTAATGATGAAAAATGAAATAAAAATATTTTTGTGTCATAAAAATTAATAAAACTCAGAGGAAAAAGTTTCATAATTTTTATGCATTTTTGCTATTTTAAAATAATTATGCAAGTTAATTGAAAAGAAAATGAATAAAAATCAAATAAAATAAGAAGTAATCAGAATGAGAGGCTGAGATGCAATCTGGGGAGGAAAAGGTTGACTTGGCGCGTGATCGTGTGGCTCACATTCAAACTGAGTTAATCTGAATTAATTAACTAAATTAAACCTAATTAGAATTAATGACATGATCTGAGCCATTGGATGCGCGCGGGAAAAGACTCAGTCAACTCATCCAACGCCTGAAATTCAAACTGGGAGCCCTAACCCTAATCACATATTAATGACTTTCAGGTGGCCGGAGAAGACTTTCGGTCGTCTTCTCCGGCCAACACCCTCCCTGAAAAATCCCCAAACCCCTCAAATCGTATCAAAAATGAAAAACAAGAACTGGGAAATGATCTCCATCCTCTCACGAATCAAACCCCTCTCTCAAAACACATTTCTTCTTCCTAAACAAGCTGAATCGAAAGAAATAAAAACTAGGGCACGCAAGCTTCAGAGACAAATTAAACTCTCAAATCAAAGCCATTTCAAAAACTAAGAACATCAGGATGATCAGTGAATCACGTAGAACAAGTTTGTAACAAGAAAAATGATTTCTGGAAAAATAATTTTCGAGCTACCTGAGATTTGGAGCTTTCAATTTGAGGACTTTCTGGCCACTTCTCCTTGTGCAATCCACTCCACTTGGTCCACAGAAGATGCTTGAATGCTCAAAAGGAGTTTATGTTGGCTGGATAATGAGATTCGACAGCTTCTGCTCAAGCTTGATCAGAAATGGCAATGGTGTTTCAGGCACTTTCAGATCATGGTGAGGGGTTGTTTGTGATCCTGAGGATGAATGGAGGAGGTCTGTGGTGTTTGTTTGTGTGTTTGCAAGCTGTGGTGAGAGTTTCGAAGAGAAATGCAGGCTGAGGTGAGAAATGGTTATGGAGTATTCTGGTTGTTTCAGGCTTGGGTTCTTGGTGTTGGGTGGTCTATGGAGCAAGGTGAGTTGAATGGTGAAGATAGTTGAAGTGTTTTGTGGCTGGGCAGAGAGATTCGAAGGCTTATGCAATGTGGAGTGTTCTTGTGAATGTGATGAATGTGTATGTTTCAGCCTTGCCTTGTGTTATGTCTTGCTTGCAAATTGTCCACATAACTCTCTCTCATTGGCCAGTTGACAAGACATGCCCTTTATTGATTGGTAAGTTACCTTTTGCAAAAAGTCAAATATTGTGTAAGAGAAGCATGGCTCAAGGTCTAGGCAAGTACATGGCATGGGCTGGCGCAGCAAGGGTGAGGGAGAGGCCTAGCAAAGCTCAGCATCCAAGGCTGCAAGTTGTAGGGAGCATGATCATGAGTTTTGCAACTTGTTGTAACTTTGGTTCACATGTGAGAAAGTCTTGTTACACCAACCAAACCATGGGGAAACTTGGTCCAATTCTGATTTTTAGGACTTAGAGAATGTTTATGTGCTGGTTTGAAATGAATTAGAGGTCACATAATGCATTGGTTCATGACTTTGCAAAATTTCCATTTGAAGCATGCCTTGAAAATTAATGATTTTAGCCAACTTTGCATTGCCATAACTTTTGATCCAAGAAGAGTTTGATCATGTTCTTGTACTTTTTGAAAAGGGAAAAATGAGATCTACAACTTTCATGACCAAAGTTTTTCCATTTGAAGCATTTTTGGATCAAGAATCATGGCTTGAAAAATGACCTAAAATGATGCATTCTTGAAAAGTCAACTATGCCCAAAAAGTCAACATTTGCAAAAACCCTAAATTCTTGATTTTTATGAACTTCAACCTTCTGCCATGATCAAATAAAGATCATATACACTCAAAATGATGAAGATCACCCATTGGTTGGGTCATTGGGGGCCTCAGATGCCCTGATTTTGCACTGACTTGTGTGAAAAGTCAACCTTTGATCAGATGACTTCCCCATGGAATTTCTTCATGAAAATTGATATGCATACTCCCTATACCATATAAAGACCAATGGAAACAAGAATGACCAAAAAATTTGGAGTTATGGCCTCTGAAACCAAAACCCTAATTTTAGGTCAACTGTGCAGTTCATCCTGGCTCTGCATCCACTCAAACCCTAGTTCTTGTGATTCCTCTGCATTTTTGACTTTGAGGAGATGGAATATGACATATGAACACACATGGACCCCTTTGAGTTGATTAGTGGCCTTTGGAATGGCTCAAGATGCTTTTGGGATTGCTCAGATCACAAACCCTAGGTGCAGATGCCTTAGAAACTATGCAGTGAATCAAAAATGAGATGTGAGATGATGTGATTGTATTTATGCATATGAGAATGATCACAAGCCATGGTGTGAATGGGTGAGGGCAAATTTGGGGTGTTTACAGCTGCCCCTATTCAAACATGAGTTAGCTGTGCAGGTTGTAAGCGACGGCTTAACAGGCAAACAAGATAACTTGTGGTTGAATACCAAAGACAGTCCAAAATTTGCACTCACAGAATGAAGAAGAAAAGGGCTATAGATTGTAAAAGGAAAACAAAGTATATTGTAATGGTGCGGAAAACAAAGCGATGACGGGGACGGCCGACATGCTGGGGATAAAAGGTAAAGCTAAGACGGGGACGGCCGACTAGCTGGGGAAATAAAATCATGATGGGGACGGCCATCAAGATAAAGCTGTAAAATTCTCTGGAAATTAATGAAACATGACGGGGACGGCCATCAAGTTCATAAAGGTAAAGTAACCAACGATGGGGACGGCCATCGGGCTAGAAGGAAAAGGGACCACGACGGGGACGGCCATCGGGTTAAAAGGAAGAAAGGACCACGACGGGGACGGCCATCGGGTTAAAAGGAAAAAAGGACCACGACGGGGACGGCCATCGGGTTAAAAGGAAAAGGGACCACGACGGGGACGGCCATCGGGTTAAAAGGAAAAGGGACCACGACGGGGACGGCCATCGGGTTAAAAGGAAAAGGGACCACGACGGGGACGGCCATCGGGTTAAAGAATAAATGAAATAAACAGATGATGGGGTACGGCCATCAAAGGTGAAGGACGATCACCTAGCAGGGGACGGCTGCTCTGTTGGGGATATAAGGAAATATGATGGGGACGGCCATCAAAGGTGGAGGACGACCACCTGGCAAGGTACGGCTGCCAAAAATATCAACGATGGGGACGGCCATCGGATAGAAAAGGTCAACGATGGGGACGGCCATCGGACGAGCATGATGGAGGACGACCATCAAGAAGTGGAGGACGACCACTCAGCAGGGTACGGCTGCTCTCGAGGTTTCTCATGACATAGGACGAATGTCTGATAAAAGAAAATGCTTTGTTGGTGATCTACTGGGGATATAGTGAACACGGACGAGCGTTCACAACCAAGAAAAGAAAGTATAAGTGCTTGGTATTGTATAGATTAAAGATGCGGACGAGCATCCTTAGACTGTGATACGGACGAGTATCATGTAGAAACAAACTGACACGTGTTCAGAGACGATGATACGGACGAGTATCAACGGGTTAACAAGGAACACGGACGAGTGTTGAATCTGAAGGGACTCTTCTGGGGAATAGTAGACACAGACGAGTATCTATATTCAAGAAGACACAAGTGTTTGAAACAGTGTATGGATTAAAGATGCGGACGAGCATCCCTAAGACTATGATACGGACGAGTATCATGTAGAAACAAACACTAGACGCACTGTTCTGAGATGATGGTACGGACGAGTACCAACTGGTTAACAAAGAACAAGGACTACTGTCGAATCTGTGGGGATATAAGTGATGTATACAAGATACGGACGAGTATCTGTATAGGTGTACCAATGAGTAATGAGTATATATAGATGAGTGTTTAACTGCTGGGGAGAGTGACACAGACGAGCGTCAAAAGGAGAAAAGTATAATATAAACATGTATATGGGTGATAAAGGTGTAAGCGACTGCGCTGGGGATATGACACGGACGGGTGTCGAGAAAGTGTATATAAGTATATGTGAGTGCAAAGAGGATGTCTTTGGCTTTCTGCTGGTGATTTGACACGGACGGGTGTCAGGAAGTACCTGTAGTACGGGTGATTTTGTTTGTAAAGTGTATTCAGGCAACCTGTTTGGGGAAGTGATGACACGGACGGGTGTCAGAAATATATACTGGTGTTTGGTGATTGGAGAGGCAACTGTTTTTGCTGGGACTCTGGTGGGGATTTTTGTACAATGATGATGAACGGTTTGTTATTCACAAGTGACAATTCAGAACATGGCTTATGATTATGCTATGCGTTTGATTTTTTTCCGTAATGCTCCGTTTTAGACGGAATGCTACGCTTTGAGGGGATATTATGATGCGAATGCCATGATTATGCAAGGAGGCACAGATCCGGGATTCGGATCCCGTCACTGCGAAGATCTCTGGTCGATCTGTTTGAAGTGAACATCCCAGCTGGGATGAGATCATTGGTAGATCTAATGATGTATCTGCTTGGGGATATAGGTCACTAATTGACATCCTTATAACACGGGACCCAGCTGGGGTTTGTAGAAGCTTTCTTCACTCTGTTGTGATCTTCTATGCGCTGCTCTTCTGGATAGAGGCTGGAACTCTGTGGGGAGATGGTTCCCTGACTCCCGTACTCAGCTGAGGATGAAATGGCAACTCGGCTGGGGAATTGTGAGAGGCAACTCAGCTGGGGATAGCAACAAGAGGCCACTCGGCTGGGGATAGAGCATTTCGAATGCCGAGATTGAATGTATGTTGATTTGACAACTTTGCTGGGGAAGTGGGCGTTCTCCAGTGCCGCGTGGAAGATAGACCGAGTTGATAATGATTTGCCAGCTTGCTAAGACGTAACTTGCATGCCCCAGGTTGCGTTCTGGATACCTGCAATCCTGCAAAGATAAGGAGACGCACAAAAGGTCCCGAGGTATCCTCTACTGGATTCCGTCATAGGAGTTAAGCACTTTCGAGAGTAAGTATATTCCCTGCAAGCATACGTTTTATTATTATTATTTTTGGGAGAAAAACATCTGTACTTATGCAATTGATTTTTTTGAGACATCAGACATTCTTTTGCAAATAAAAAATGTAAAAAACGAAACATGACTGAAAATCTGATTTTATTAATTCATGTGCCCTGAATTGGCAAGATACAGTCAAAGAAACATATCTCCTGAAATGAGGAGACTATCACAAATTGAGAAACAAAAGTGCTGGCAGTGTTGGCGACGCTTTCAAGGAGCTTCCTCTTCTGCTATGACTCGTATGACAATGACGTTCTTCTCGTCTTGCTTTCTGGAGAGAGTTGATTCTGATTGAAGCTTGATCCTCTGGAGCTTACCAAGTTGTAAGTGATACAGACGAATTCAGAATGCAGTTGTTCGCTTATTCCCTTATTTTGCATGGATCGCCCTTTCGGGTTTTCAATCCATCGGGATACCCATTTTTGCCTGAGCTGTCCAATGCGGCTTTTCAACTCAGCGGGTGTACATTTTTTTGTTTATTTCCCTTATTTTTGCCCGAGTCTTTTATTCTGTTTTTGACTCGCCGGGATGCCCTATTTTTGCCTGGACTTACATTCTGTTTTTGTGTCCAGCGGGTCATTTTATGCGAAGTATTTTTTAACTGCATCTGAATTCACAGGGGACGGGAAATCTTCACCATCCATGGTGCTGAGCATCAGTGCTCCACCAGAGAAAACTTTCTTTACCACAAATGGTCCTTCATAATTTGGAGTCCATTTGCCCCTGTGGTCTGTATGAGGAGGGAGGATTCTCTTCAGCACAAGATCTCCTACTTGGTACTCTCGGTGTCTGACTTTCTGATCGAAGGCCTTCTTCATTCTCTTCTGATATAACTGCCCATGACAGATTGCAGCTAATCTTTTCTCTTCGATCAGACTCAGTTGTTCGAATCGGGCCCGAACCCACTCTGCCTCACTCAGTTTAACATCCATTAATACCCGTAACGAGGCTAGTTCAACTTCAACAGGTAGGACTGCTTCCATACCATATACAAGCTGATACGGTGTTGCCCCAGTGGATGTTCTGATTGACGTGCGGTACCCATGCAAGGCAAACGGTAGCATTTCATGCCAGTCTTTGTATGTGACTACCATCTTTTGCACAATCTTCTTGATATTCTTATTAGCTGCCTCAACAGCGCCATTCATCTTTGGCCTGTAAGGAGAAGAATTGTGATGTTGGATCTTGAAGTCCCGGCACAGCTCTGCCATCATTTTGTTGTTTAAATTGGAACCATTATCAGTAATGATTCGCTCGGGCACTCCATACCGACAGATGATATCTCTCTTCAGAAATAGGGCTACCACTTGTCTTGTGACGTTTGCATATGAGGCTGCTTCAACCCACTTGGTGAAATAGTCAATGGCGACCAGGATGAATCTGTGACCATTTGAAGCAGTTGGCTCAATCTTGCCAATCATATCAATGCCCCACATGGCAAAGGGCCACGGTGAAGACATTATGTTCAGAGGATTGGGGGGCACATGCACCTTATCTGCATAGATCTGGCATTTGTGGCATTTTCTGGCGTAAGCACAACAGTCTGCATCCATCGTGATCCAGTAATAGCCTGATCTTAACAACTTTTTAGCCATGGCATGCCCTCCAGCATGGGTGCCAAAAGATCCTTCGTGCACTTCATGCATCAACAAATCTGCTTCTGTCTTGTCAACACATCTGAGAAGTACCATGTCAAAGTTCCTTTTGTATAAAGACCCATCAGTGTTCAGAAAGAAACTACCAGCAAGCCTTCTCAAAGTCTTCTTATCATTGGAAGATGCCCCAGGTGGGTATGTTTGATCCTCCAAGAAGCACTTAATGTCATGGAACCAAGGCTTATTGTCTTTGACAACTTCTGCTGCGAACACATATGCTGGTCTGTCGAGTCTGGACACTGAAATCTGAGGTACAAAGTTAGCAGCTTGAACTTTGATCATGGATGAAATGGTAGCAAGAGCATCTGCAAACTGATTCTCGTCTCGAGGGATATACTCAAGCTTGACTGTTGTGAAGAAAGTCAATAACCTCCTTGTATAATCCCTGTAAGGTATCAGATGATCTTGGTGGGTGTACCATTTCCCATTGGTTTGATTGACTACCAAAGCCGAATCTCCGAATACAGTCAGTGTCTTGATCCTGAGGTCAATGGCTTCCTCAAGGCCCATAATGCAAGCTTCGTATTCAGCTTCGTTGTTAGTGCAGTTGAAAGTGAGTTTTGCCGAGAAAGGCATGTGAACTCCTTTGGGTGTAATGAGTACTGCACCAACACCACGACCATTCATGTTAACAGCCCCATCGAACATCATAGTCCATTCTTCCTCCGGGTCAGGCCCTTCATTGTGAATAGGCTCTTCATGATCTTTTGCTTTAATGAACATGATGTCTTCATCAGGGAAGTCAAACCTCATAGGCTGGTAGTCATCAATGGGTTGCTCAGCAAGATATTCGGATAGTACACTGCCCTTAATGGCTTTCTGAGATGTGTATTGGATGTCATACTCTGTAAGGATCATTTGCCACCTTGCAACCCGTCCGGTAAGAGTTGGCTTCTCGAAAATGTACTTAACTGGATCCATTTTTGAGATTAATAAGGTAGTGTGGGTCAACATATACTGTCTCAGTCGGCGAGCAGCCCACGCTAAAGCACAGCAAGTTTTCTCGAGCAGTGAATAACGTTGTTCACAGTCGGTAAACTTTTTGCTCAGGTAGTATATTGCATACTCTTTTCGACCAGACTCGTCATGCTGGCCCAGCACACACCCCATCGACTCTTCTAATACTGTCAAGTACATAATCAGAGGTCTTCCTTCAACTGGAGGCATAAGGATTGGAGGTTCTTGTAAATATTCCTTGATCTTGTCAAAAGCCTTCTGGCAGTCATCGTTCCACCTGACCGTTTGTTCTTTTCTTAACAGCTTGAACAAGGGTTCACAGGTTGCTGTGAGGTGAGATATGAACCGTGAGATGTAGTTCAATCGACCTAAGAACCCTCGAACTTCTTTTTCTGTTTTAGGTGCAGGCATTTCTTGAATAGCCTTGACTTTATCAGGGTCAACTTCAATCCCTTTCTCGCTTACAATAAAGCCCAGCAGCTTACCGGATCGCACCCCGAATGTGCATTTGTTGGGGTTCAGCTTCAATTGGTACTTCCTCAGACGCTTGAACAACTTCAGCAGATTCACCAGGTGATCTTCCTCTGTAAGGGACTTGGCGATCATATCATCCACATAACATTCTATTTCCTTGTGGATCATATCGTGGAATAATGTCACCATAGCCCGTTGATACGTTGCACCAGCATTCTTCAGTCCGAATGGCATTACTTTGTAACAGAACGTGCCCCAAGGTGTAATGAATGTTGTCTTCTCCATGTCTTCAGGTGACATCTTGATCTGATTATACCCTGAAAATCCATCCATGAAGGAGAATACCGAGAACTGAGCCGTATTATCCACCAATACATCAATGTGAGGTAATGGGAAGTCATCTTTCGGGCTGGCTCTGTTCAGATCCCGGTAGTCAACACACATTCTTACTTTGCCATCTTTCTTAGGCACAGGTACTATGTTAGCAACCCACGGCGGATAGCTAGTCACAGCAAGGAACCCGGCGTCCCACTGCTTTTGTACCTCTTCTTTGATTTTCATAGCCATGTCTGGGCGAGTTCGGCGCAGTTTCTGTTTAACTGGTGGGCATTCTTCCCTCAAAGGCAGCTTATGCACAACAATGTCGGTATCCAACCCTGGCATATCTTGATACGACCAAGCAAACACATCAACATACTCTTGAAGCAGATCTATCAGTTGTCTTTTCACTGAGTCTTGCAGGCAGGCCCCGATTTTAACTTCCTTCACGTCTTCGTCTGTACCAAGATTAATCACTTCAATCTCCTCCTGGTGAGGAGTAATAACCTTTTCCTCCTGTCTCAACAACCTGGCTAGCTCTTCAGGAAGCTCATATTCTTCATCAACCCCTTCATCAGCTTGATTGATTGGATTGTCAAAGTCATACGATGTCATAGCCGTGCTGTTGTCGGTGCTGTCTGGAAGGAACACTCTGCAAGGGTTAAGTTTGTTCATTTTAGTGATTGATATTAATCTTGCTTTAGAAAAAAGTGAAATGAAGTTACCATTTTGAAAACACCGCCATTTATTTTTGTACAAAAAGAAAAATGGAAAAACCGTGAGCAGAAAAGAAAAAGACTTGTTTGCAAAAAGATGTCTGATATTTCATTAATTTAATCTTGTTTGCACAAAAGTACAGATGGCCCTGATCACAAAATGAGTCTTGTCATCTTGGGCAAGATGCAAGACTTGGATGCATGCTATAAAAGTACAGGAAATAATAATTACTCTGCATGAGTAACTCTTATAATTTCCTGGGAAGACCAGTTCGAGACACTGCTCCCCGGGATCTTTGGACGAATCCAATTCTCCAGATTGCGCTCCTCTTCCAGCTCGTCTTCCAGATTGTTGATAGCATCAGGGGTAAGCATCCCCCCACTGACAAATCCAGGCTTCTCAGCAGCCTTTGCTTGATGTTGAGTTGGTTTGTAACCCAACCCAAACTTGTCCTTCTTCTCCTCCACAGCTAAGACCTTGCCCCAGCCTAGGGCAGTTCCTTCTTCAACAACCTTCCGGGCTTGTTGATAAGATGACATGGAGATACCCGACACAGCAGATGCTTCATTGACATTCAAGGCTTCAAAACCTTGGTTCATTGTTTCATGGATCTCCCCATCCATCTCAATGTACTTATACGTAGCCAGATGGCTAACGAAAATATCCTCCTCCCCACAGATTGTGACAACTTGACCTTCCCACTCAAATTTTAACTTTTGGTGAAGGGTAGACGTTATTGCGCCGGCGGCGTGAATCCAGGGTCTACCCAACAAACAGCTGTAGGCGGGCTGAATGTCCATCACATAAAAGATAGTTTTAAAGGTCTGCGGGCCAATTGTCACGGGCAGCTCGATCTCTCCCAGAACCGATCTCTTCGAACCATCAAAGGCTCGTACCACCAGGTTGCTGGGTCTCAATGCCAATCCATCATATTCTAACTTCACCAGAGCCTTCTTTGGTAAAACATTCAGGGAAGAACCTGTGTCCACCAGCACATGAGAAAGGACAGCTCCTTTGCATTCCATGGTTATGTGCAAGGCTTTGTTGTGATTGCGGCCATCCGCTGTCAAGTCAGAATTGGTAAACCCTAGCCCATTGCTAGCAGTAACATTTCCAACCACGGTTTCCAATTGGTTGACAGTAATCTCCTCAGGCACGTAAGCTGCGTGCAAGACTTTAAGTAGTGCATCCCGATGGGCTTCGGAGCACATAAGCAGTGAGAGGATAGAGATTTTGGATGGCGTCTGGTGAAGCTGATCCACAACTTTATAATCACTCTTTTTGATGATTCGCATAAACTCATCAACTTCCTGATCAAATGGTGTCTTCAGGGTTTCTTTGGCAGCCTGATCTTCCTGCACCGGGCCTTTTCCTTTTGCCTTGGCAGCAGCTTCTGCTTCGGCTGTAGGTCTTTGGACTTGTGAAGCAAAGAGACGTCCGCTTCGAGTGAAGCCTCCGCCTCCCCCCACATTATCTACTTGTGGTGCAGGTGCTGATGTTTCCAGAGTGATTCTTTTTCCTTCGCAATACAAGTCAGAGCCATAGTGCCAAGGGATGGCCCTATCGCTTTCATATGGTACTGGTCCAGGCACCGTGACAGTGACCGGACTGATTGCTGCTGCTGAAGGGACTGTTATTGTTTGTGGATCATAAAAGATTGTAACTGGTACTCTGGCGGGAGCAGCACCTTCTGAATGGTAGGCGGAATTATTTTCAGGATCGTAGAATATGGTAACAGTAGAGACATCTTCATGATTGATTGCTGGTGTTGCTGGAGGTGTTGTTGGAAGGACTGATGTTGTTGATGGAGATTCAAAATGGAATGAAGCTGAAGTTGTAGCAGGAGAAACTGTTGAAAACTGATCATTTGAGAGGACAGGTGAAGTACTTGTTGATGTTGCTGGTGAATTGTCGGGAACAATAGTTGCTGCAGTTGTAGGAGGGTCTGAAACCGTTGTTGATGAAGTTGTTGGGTTTGTCGGAAATGATGTAGTGATCTGTAGCAGGCCACTCTGAATAAGGCTGTCAATGCCATTCCTCAGGTCCTCACACCCATTCCATGAAATATTGCAATAGGGACATCCTAGTTCACACCCCGGAAATATTTGGTTTTCACGGAGTTGAGCTTTGATTTCCACCAATGGTGTCCTGATCTGATCCACACTGGTTATTAAATAAGACGGTTGGTCTTCTTCAATAGCGTTAATTCGAGGACCACCATGGTTTGGCATTGGGTTTTTATTGACATTGGGCGGCGGTGCAAAATTCAGAGCCTTGGAGTCTACCAAGTCTTGTACCTTCATATGCAGAGCCCTGCATTTTTCTGTACTGTGACCAGGTGCGTTCGAATGAAAAGCACACCTAGCATTGGAGTCATAGTTCCTTGGTAGACTGTTGGGATCCGGAGGTGCCAACGTTCTTAGCTCAACTAGGTTGAGTTTCAGAAGTTGTGGCAGCAAGGCAGCATACGGCATTGGGATCGGGTCGATCACTCGGTTAGCTTGAGATGGCCTTTGTTGGAATGGCCTCTGTTGATTGTTGTTGTTGGTGTTGTTGTTGAAGTTCCTTGGAGGATACTGATTATGATGATACTGAGGTTGTTGTTGGAAGTTTTGTTGAGGAGGTTGATAGACTGGCTGTGGATGAGCTGGAGCAGGGATAGTGACTGCTGCTATTGACCTTTGAACATATTGGGGCCTACCCCTGTTTGAATGGATGGCATTGGTCTCGCCAGTTCTTCTCGAGCCTGCAAAAGGCTTTCTTGTACTACTGGACGAGCTGGCACCATTGTCTGAGATCTTTCCCATTTTTAACAAGCTTTCAATTCTCTCCCCGGCTATGACAACATCTGCAAAGCTAGTGGAAGAGAAAGCAGCCAACCTGTCAATATACGTCCCCTGGAGAGTGTTCATAAACATGTCTGCCATTTCTCTCTCAGACATTGGTGGTTGAACGGCAGCAGCCAGTTGCCTCCATCTCTGGGCATATTCTCGGAAGCTTTCCCTTGAAGACTGTGACATTCCCATTAGGAGAGTCCTGTTGGGTGCCATGTCTAAATTGTATTGATACTGTCGGATGAAGGCCTCTGCCAGGTCCTTCCAGCATCTAATAGTTGCCCTTGTCAGATGGGAATACCACTCCCTTGAAGCTCCAGTCAAGCTATCTTCAAAATAGAACATCCACAATTTCTCATCCGTTGTATAGGCCTTCAGCCTTCCCAGAAATGATTGCAAATGAGTCCAGGGGCATGAAGTCCCATTATACTTTTTCGAAACAAGGAGGCTTGAACTTATGGGGGATCCTGACCCCGTCTACCAACCCCATGTCCATGACGTCGAAACCCAAAGAATTTTGAGATTCTAAGGACCTCAACTTCTCAGCTATTTCTTCCAACCGTCTATCATAAGTTTCCTCTCCAGCACCCATTACTGTAAATTGGTCCTCCTGAGGATCTTCTTGAAGTACCCTGGCTGCAGTGGCTGTTCCCTGGATGTTTGCAGGAATGTTGATCTCAGGATGTAGATGTGGGCCAAACACAGGGGGATTAACATGTGGTTGCACCCTTTCATTGTTACTTGTGCCAGCAGTCCCCACATGGGGCTCATCTTGATTCCTCCCTTCTACCAAAGCTCTGAGCCTCTCCTGGCTTTGAGCTAAGTTGTTCATCACTTCCATGAACTGTGTTATCTGAGTTCTCATCTCCAACCTTTCGTTGGCCATCTGGTTTCTGACCTCCGTAAGGTCCTGCTGCATCTGATCCATCTGAATTCCCGGAAGGTTGTTTCTAGTTGGGTACCTGTGTGGCCTGTTGAGGGGAAATACCCGGCGGCGAGCAATAATTCCTGAATATCACAACAGAGGTTAGTAACAACAAAACAAATCCCTACAAAACAAATAAAAGGTTAGCATGCAATGCAGTTATGCTTATTTGCTCTCAAGGTATCCGGTTTGGCCTTCAGTTTTGACCCTTCCAGACCTTTGAAGGTGATGCTGTTGAAGTTGCTTTCGAAGTAAACTCAGATGGAAACTAACACAAATATATTACAGAAGGTGAAATAATACATCTTGTTCATTTTACAACACCAGCCCTCTAAGGGGTCAAAATACATCACAAAAACAAAAGTACATGGAATAGGAATAACAACAAGCAAATGATCAAACCCCAAGGCCAAACTCATCCTCACGAACTTCCTTAAGAAGTGCTTCGGTCACAGGATCAGCCGGACGCTCTGTGAGATTCCGGATAAGGAGGTTTCTTGTTGCAACAGCTGCAGTCAACTTCTTGTTCTGACTTTGGTCCTTAGACCTCTTCACTCCGGCTCTGATTTCTAGCTCTGATATTTCCTTCTGGGCTGCTGCCAGGGCTTTTTCCATCTGCTCCATCTTGTCCTGAACTCTCTTGTCTTCTAGAGTACGGGCCTCAGTGATCCGGACCCACCTGGCCTGACTCTCTTTCAAATACAAGTCTGTTCTTGCTCTCTGGAACTGGGCTTCTTTACAAGCATTCTTCAGAATCTGCTCACCAGCTTTAGACTTGTTGATATAATCTCCAGACTTCTCAATTTTAGTCAAGTGTTCCACTCTCAACTTCTCCAGTCTCTCAATCTCCCTCACACCTTCACTCCTTTCCCGGAGGGTCTTCTGCAAAGCCTGGGTTAACTTCTCATTTCTTTCCTTCAAGCTCTCAAACTCCTCCAAACTGATTGTGGCAGGGGGTGGTGCTGAAGATGACTCAGGCATGTCTTCTATGGTGAAGGGCATTCCAGAGAATTGGGCCCTGGCATGGGACCACTCATAATATTGTGCTGATGCCACACTATTGCAATTCCCCAGAATGGTGATTCCCTTGGTTTGAACATGATCCCAGGCCCAGGCAGCCTGCCTAACAATTGCCAGACTAATCTTGTTCTCACAGTAGAGGGTCTCAACCAAGTCTTGCTCCCTGGGAGTATGGACCAGTGCATAGCCTAATTGCCTCCTGAACAGCAGAGGGTTGTAATTGATACTTCCCTTGACCCCTATTAAAGGCACATTGGGAAAGTGCCCACAGCTTGTAATGATATCTCTGCCCTTGGTGCTTTGAGTACACCATCTGATATCTGCTGAAGTTAGGGTAGTGAGCCTCTTAGCCCAGTTGCTCTGCTGATGAGGATTGAGAAATGCATCTGTCCCGGGTAGATGCTTTAGAAGCCAAGCATGGAATAATGGAGCACAACACCTCACTAGCCTTCCCCTATGCTTTTCATTCTTCTGATGTACTGAGTAATAGAGATCTCCTAGCAAAGTTGGCACTGGGTTCTTCAGGATGAACAAATGGATTGCATTCTTGCTGATGAATCGAGGCTCATCTGCAAACAACACAATTCCATATACACTTAAGGCCAACAGAGCACAAACAGCTCTCCACTCCCCCAGGGAGGCCTTCAAACTAGCTTGAGAAATCAGGAAGTCAAGATGAAAACCAGGGATCCCAGCTTTAGAGGTCATATGTTGTTCAATCAAAACAGGTTCCAGGTGCAGAGCTTTTGCCACCTCTCCATTGCTGGGAAAGACCATTTCAGGGTTGAAAGGGATTTCCCTCTTGATAGGCAAACCAATCAAAGATGAGTATTCTTCTAAAAGAGGCCCCAACTGAAAGTCTTGAAAGGTGAAACATCTCAATGGGGGGTCATAAAACTGAATGCAGGTGTGGATCAAACTCCTCTGAGATGGGTCCAGATCCATGACCAAGTCAAGTATATCCCCATAATGCTCCCTGAACAAAGGTATGTGCTCTGGAGTGATCAGGGTTTGGATCCTCCTGATGTCTGATAAGTATGGTTGGAAGAAATGATAAGTGATGTTGCTTTTCTTTGGAGCCATGATGCTGAAGACTGAGTAGAGTGCTGATGAAGATGCTGAGGAGTGGGCCACTGGCTGGCTAGTGCAAGTAACTGAAGTATATGGCTGACAAACTGAAGCAAGTGCTGGTGGAGATAGGTCAAAACTATAGATGGGGTCAAAACCAAAACCAGATGAAAATGGATACCCTGAAACACAAATAAGCAAATGTTAATATGATGCAATGGGTATGTATGCAAATGGAATGCAAAGGGTTTGTGACTGAGCTGGATCTGATTAACTGCCTTGGTATAAGTCCATGTGTGTTCAAGAATTCCAGATGGAGGTCGAAAAATCCAGTAACCGGGGTGGGGGACTCAAATAAAGAGCCACATGTCCAGGGTTTTAGAATCACAAGAACTATCCAACATGGAGTATTCTTAACAAAGTCAAAGTAACAGGGTATTCTGAGGCCAAGGTACCTGCAAACCTGTAAACAGCCCAACCCCCTCACAGGTGGTGATCTAGAACAAGGATCCTCAGACTTGGATCAGTTATGAGAAGTGTAAACACTTCTAACCCGGAGGTACAGTGTTTACAATAACCATAACAGTTCCTCCTCTAATTCACCTCAATTTCTGAAGGTCAATACTAAAAGGTCATCCAGACTTAGCAGGCTTCCCAGATAGCCCTAGCATTGCAGGAAATCTGAACACAGAGTTCTCAAGAAGAAACCCATATCTGAACCGTGTTTCATATTCCCGCACCAGACCGAAATGGAATGGGAAAGAATATGATTCACTCTAGCCTAGGTGTCACTTAGGTCCCAGGTATAGGACCTTAACTCTCAATGAAACACCCACCCACCAAAACAAAAACCAAATCCAGCCAGCAACAATGACAGTATGATATAAATAAATGCAATAAAGAAAGCAATAAAGTAACTGTACATAAAGTAAAATAAATACAAGCACAAATAAGCACATAACACCCCAGTAAACACAAATCAATCAAGCGCTAGGAGGAACCCACAAAAAGAACCAGAAGCCCTGGTTGCAGTATAAGGATATCCCCAGCAGAGTTGCCAAGCTGTCGCTCCCGACAAGTGACACCGGGGGTCAGATGAAGGTACAGACGCGAACGGTCGGCGAGAGGGAACAGTGAGAACACACAGCCGTGAACTCACCGGAGATGAATAGAGTCGCCAGCTAGGCATTTTTATCCCGGAGGAAAGGTAATGCTGCATAGACCTAGAAAAAGATGGATAAGACGGTTTGCGAACCAGAGAGACTGAGAAAGGGGGTTGGTTACAACCTGGGAAGGTATTAGCACCCAGATTGTCCGCCGTACTCGACGGGATCCACGCTTAAAAGATTTGTGTTTTAAAGGGGTAGTGTCAGTGCTATTTGTGTATAAAGAGCTGAAAGCAATATGTACAGGTGTCAGTGTAAAGGAAGTGTGAAGTGAAATATGAAAGTGTCAGTGCAGGAATGAGAATATGCTCAAGATAATGAGGCTAAAAGAATGAAGCTGGAAAGAGGGGGAATGTACATAGACTTTTGTTCGATAACTGTTAAGTTATGCCTACGTATCCTCTCGTGCAATGAGGAAGTCAGAACACCGTAGTTCGACCCAAAGAGACTGAAAGATGAATTGACTTGTGAACTGCTTGCTTGTCAATGCTCAAGTGTATGACCTGTCTGGCTCAGGTGCTAACTGTCTTGCATTAGACGGAAGAAGCGAGTTCTCGATTGTGAGTGAAGATGATGAGAAAAGAATCCCGAAGGAGACGATTATTGTTTGTTTTTGTGTTTTCAGTCTTTTATTGCTTTTGAAAGTTTGTCATAAGTTAATGAGCTTAAGTCTAAACCAATGGATTTAGTAAACTCATCACATCTTCCCTCTGTTTAGGGGTAATGAGAATACCTTAAGTGTGAAGTCAGATTCTCACACTTAATCACCTTTGATGCAGGATTAAGATCATTAACCTACTTGTGATTTTTTAGATGTTTTTGGTTTTTGTTTAGTGTTAAGTAATGAGGTTAAGCCATAATCAAGGATTAAACAGACTCATTACACCATCCTAAAAGAAGGATGATAGGTGAGAATGTTTAAGCTGAAGAAAGCTCCTCAACTTAATCCATGATTAGGGATTAAACCCATGACAAAACAAGCCTTTGATTAAGTGGATTTTATTTAATGATATGATGATGAAGTGATTTTTATGATTTGTAAGACAACTTGAGGGGGACTTGTCCATTAACACTAGGGTTAGTCCTTCTTAACCACTTAAGGAAGAATTAGAACCCTAATGCAAGGCCCAAGTTACAAGTGTGATGTCTTGATATTTATTAAGTGAATTGATTAAGAGACTTAAACACATTAAGGGTTTAACACTTAGGATTAAAGTTATACACTCCATCCTAAGAGAAGGATGCAGGCATAAGCTTAATCACAAAGCCTTAAAGCCTTTAGGGTTTAGTCCCTGATTATGAGATGAGAAGAGAAGACTCAAAGAGAGACACAAAGGTAAAAAACTATGAGAGGAGACTAATCAAAACCCTAATTCATTATCATGCTTGGTTGATCCTAAAGTTTGTGAGGTTTTCAAGAGAAGAATCTTCAAAGGAGCCACCAGGAAGCAGATGAACAGGATCAAGAGAAGCAAAGTGACTTGCTTCATTCAAGAAGTCAAGTCACTTGAAGAAAGAAAGTAAGAAGAACAAGAATGAGAAAGCTCAATCTCATACACAAATAGAAATGCAGCAATGGATGCAAGAGAGATGAAAAGAAAAGGTATGAGAAGTGAAGGCAAATTCACTTCCCAAGCTTACTTACCACCTGAAATGTTAGAAAGAAATGCAATGCAATGCAAGATGAGGTGAAATGGTATGATGCTAAGCAAAACCAGAAGCATGTTGATGATGATTATGATGTTATGAAGTGCTGCAAACATGAGGCAAGACATGGAAATGTTCATACAAGTTCATGGATGCAAATGGTGCAAGCTAAGGAGCATGAACAAACATGAAATGTTATGAAGCATACAAGACAAATGACATGGCAAATGTGCAATGCAATGATCAAACATGCTTTCTATGTGTCTTAAGATGTCAAATGAATCACAAGAATGCACAAAATGCAAAGACAAGTCATGTTATGCAAGAGAATGCAAGGAGGATGCAAGAGAAGTCCCAAATTAGGGTTCATGGATCAAACAACAAACAAAAACCCAAAACAGAAACAAAACCCTAAGATAAAAAATTGAAAATGGCATCCAAAGAAACCCTAGACCTATAATAAACCACTGCCCAAAGGGGAACTCTCAACTCTTAACCAATCTCAAGATATGATTTTTCTAAGTTATTAGGGTTTTTTAGGGTTCTTAACAAAAGAAATGCCAAACAATTGGAAAATGCAAGATCAAATCATGACCATTTTACCCTAGAAACTACATGCTAAACACAAGACAAAGCAAAAAGAATCAATGTCCAACTCTTCTTAGATAGGCAGAAATTAATTTTTGAACTTATGATCAAAATAATGCACCAAAAATGACTTAATTCAATGAAGAATTCTTAAAATGCATCAAGATCAAAAAAGAAATTTGGTTTGAAGGTTGGACAATGTTTCTAAATGTCTTAGAAAACTTCATGAATTTTTTTGTAATTTTTAAATACCTAAAAGTATTTTTAATTAATTAATTTCCATTAATCAATTAAAAATAATCTTTTAAATGTTTAAAAATACTTTTTTAATGATGAAAAATGAAATAAAAATATTTTTGTGTCATAAAAATTAATAAAACTCAGAGGAAAAAGTTTCATAATTTTTATGCATTTTTGCTATTTTAAAATAATTATGCAAGTTAATTGAAAAGAAAATGAATAAAAATCAAATAAAATAAGAAGTAATCAGAATGAGAGGCTGAGATGCAATCTGGGGAGGAAAAGGTTGACTTGGCGCGTGATCGTGTGGCTCACATTCAAACTGAGTTAATCTGAATTAATTAACTAAATTAAACCTAATTAGAATTAATGACATGATCTGAGCCATTGGATGCGCGCGGGAAAAGACTCAGTCAACTCATCCAACGCCTGAAATTCAAACTGGGAGCCCTAACCCTAATCACATATTAATGACTTTCAGGTGGCCGGAGAAGACTTTCGGTCGTCTTCTCCGGCCAACACCCTCCCTGAAAAATCCCCAAACCCCTCAAATCGTATCAAAAATGAAAAACAAGAACTGGGAAATGATCTCCATCCTCTCACGAATCAAACCCCTCTCTCAAAACACATTTCTTCTTCCTAAACAAGCTGAATCGAAAGAAATAAAAACTAGGGCACGCAAGCTTCAGAGACAAATTAAACTCTCAAATCAAAGCCATTTCAAAAACTAAGAACATCAGGATGATCAGTGAATCACATAGAACAAGTTTGTAACAAGAAAAATGATTTCTGGAAAAATAATTTTCGAGCTACCTGAGATTTGGAGCTTTCAATTTGAGGACTTTCTGGCCACTTCTCCTTGTGCAATCCACTCCACTTGGTCCACAGAAGATGCTTGAATGCTCAAAAGGAGTTTATGTTGGCTGGATAATGAGATTCGACAGCTTCTGCTCAAGCTTGATCAGAAATGGCAATGGTGTTTCAGGCACTTTCAGATCATGGTGAGGGGTTGTTTGTGATCCTGAGGATGAATGGAGGAGGTCTGTGGTGTTTGTTTGTGTGTTTGCAAGCTGTGGTGAGAGTTTCGAAGAGAAATGCAGGCTGAGGTGAGAAATGGTTATGGAGTATTCTGGTTGTTTCAGGCTTGGGTTCTTGGTGTTGGGTGGTCTATGGAGCAAGGTGAGTTGAATGGTGAAGATAGTTGAAGTGTTTTGTGGCTGGGCAGAGAGATTCGAAGGCTTATGCAATGTGGAGTGTTCTTGTGAATGTGATGAATGTGTATGTTTCAGCCTTGCCTTGTGTTATGTCTTGCTTGCAAATTGTCCACATAACTCTCTCTCATTGGTCAGTTGACAAGACATGCCCTTTATTGATTGGTAAGTTACCTTTTGCAAAAAGTCAAATATTGTGTAAGAGAAGCATGGCTCAAGGTCTAGGCAAGTACATGGCATGGGCTGGCGCAGCAAGGGTGAGGGAGAGGCCTAGCAAAGCTCAGCATCCAAGGCTGCAAGTTGTAGGGAGCATGATCATGAGTTTTGCAACTTGTTGTAACTTTGGTTCACATGTGAGAAAGTCTTGTTACACCAACCAAACCATGGGGAAACTTGGTCCAATTCTGATTTTTAGGACTTAGAGAATGTTTATGTGCTGGTTTGAAATGAATTAGAGGTCACATAATGCATTGGTTCATGACTTTGCAAAATTTCCATTTGAAGCATGCCTTGAAAATTAATGATTTTAGCCAACTTTGCATTGCCATAACTTTTGATCCAAGAAGAGTTTGATCATGTTCTTGTACTTTTTGAAAAGGGAAAAATGAGATCTACAACTTTCATGACCAAAGTTTTTCCATTTGAAGCATTTTTGGATCAAGAATCATGGCTTGAAAAATGACCTAAAATGATGCATTCTTGAAAAGTCAACTATGCCCAAAAAGTCAACATTTGCAAAAACCCTAAATTCTTGATTTTTATGAACTTCAACCTTCTGCCATGATCAAATAAAGATCATATACACTCAAAATGATGAAGATCACCCATTGGTTGGGTCATTGGGGGCCTCAGATGCCCTGATTTTGCACTGACTTGTGTGAAAAGTCAACCTTTGATCAGATGACTTCCCCATGGAATTTCTTCATGAAAATTGATATGCATACTCCCTATACCATATAAAGACCAATGGAAACAAGAATGACCAAAAAATTTGGAGTTATGGCCTCTGAAACCAAAACCCTAATTTTAGGTCAACTGTGCAGTTCATCCTGGCTCTGCATCCACTCAAACCCTAGTTCTTGTGATTCCTCTGCATTTTTGACTTTGAGGAGATGGAATATGACATATGAACACACATGGACCCCTTTGAGTTGATTAGTGGCCTTTGGAATGGCTCAAGATGCTTTTGGGATTGCTCAGATCACAAACCCTAGGTGCAGATGCCTTAGAAACTATGCAGTGAATCAAAAATGAGATGTGAGATGATGTGATTGTATTTATGCATATGAGAATGATCACAAGCCATGGTGTGAATGGGTGAGGGCAAATTTGGGGTGTTTACAGTGGGTTGAAGCAGCCTCATATGCAAATGTTACGAGACATATGGTAGCCAGATTTCTGAAGAGAGATATCATCTGCCGATATGGAGTGCCCGAGCGAATCATTACTGATAATGGTTCCAATCTAAACAACAAAATGATGGCTGAGTTATGCCGGGACTTCAAGATCCAACACCACAATTCTTCTCCTTACAGGCCAAAGATGAATGGCGCTGTTGAGGCAGCCAATAAGAATATCAAGAAGATTGTGCAGAAGATGGTAGTCACCTACAAAGACTGGCATGAAATGCTACCATTTGCCTTGCATGGGTACCGCACATCAATCAGAACATCCACTGGGGCAACATCGTATCAGCTTGTGTATGGTATGGAAGCAGTCCTACCTGTCGAAGTTGAATTACCCTCTCTCCGGGTACTGATGGATGTTAAACTGAACGAAGCAGAGTGGGTTCGGTCCCGTTTCGAACAACTAAGTCTGATTGAAGAGAAGAGATTGGCTGCGATCTGTCATGGGCAGCTATATCAGAAAAGAATGAAGAAAGCCTTCAATCAGAAAGTCAGGCACCGAGAGTACCAAGTAGGAGATCTTGTGCTGAAAAGAATCCTCCCTCCGCATACAGACCACAGGGGCAAATGGACTCCAAATTATGAAGGACCATTCGTGGTAAAGAAAGTTTTCTCTGGTGGAGCACTGATGCTCAGCACCATGGATGGTGAAGATTTCCCGTCCCCTGTGAATTCAGATGCAGTTAAAAAATACTTCGCGTAAAAAGTGACCCGCTGGACATAAAAACAGAATGTAAGTCCAGGCAAAGATAGGGCACCCCGGCGAGTCAAAAACAGAATAAAAGGCTCGGGCAAAAATAAGGGAAAATAAATAAAAAATGTACACCCGCTGAGTTGAAAAGCCGCATTGGACAGCTCAGGCAAAAATGGGTATCCCGATGGATTGAAAACCCGGAAGGGCGATCCATGCAAAATAAGGGAATAAGCGAACAACTGCATTCTGAATTCGTCTGTATCATCTACAACTTGGTAAGCTTCGAAAAGATCAAGCTTCAATCAAAATCAACATTCTTCAAAAAGCAAGATGAGAAGAACGTCAAAAGTCATACGGGTCATAGTGAAGAGGAAGCTCTTTAAAGCGTCATCAACACTGCCAACATTTCGTTTCTCAATTTGTAACAATCTCCTCATTTCAGGGGATATGTTCCTTTGACTGTATCTTGCCAATTCAGGGCATATGAATTAATAAAATCAGATTTTCAGTCATGTCTCGTTTTGTACATTTTATTTGCAAAAAATGTCTGATGTCTTAAAAGAAAAAAAACTGATGGCATAAGAATACAGATGCTTATCTTCAAATAAAAACATGCTTGCAGGAAATATGCTTACTCTAAGAAGTATCTAAACTCCTATGACGGAATCCAGTAAAGGATACCTCGGGATTATCTTGTGCGTTTCTCTATCTTTTTCAGGATTGCAGGTATCCAAAACGCAACTTGGGGCATGAAAACTTTATCCCAGCAAGCTGGCAAATCCACATTCAATTTTAGCACCCGAAGTGCTCTCTCCCCAGCCGAGTTGCCATCTCGCCCTCAGCCGAGTATAAAAGTCAGGAAGCTATCTCCCCACAGAGTTCCAGCCTCTATCCAGAAAAGCAACGCACGAAGGAATCACAACAGAGTGAAGAAGGCTTTTATAAACCCCAGCTGGGTCTCTCATTTATTGGAATAGGTCTATCATTGACCCATTTCCCCAAGAAGATATCATCTCGTCAGATTTACCAACGATCTCACCCCCAGCTGGGATGTTCATTTCAAGCAGATCGACCGAAGATTTTCGTAGCAACGGGATTTGGATCCCGGTTTGGTAGCTTTGCATAATCATAGCATTTGCATCATATTCACCCACAAAGCGTAGCATTCCGTCTAACACGGAGCATTACGGCAAAAATCCAACACATAGCATAATCATAAGCCATGTTCTAAACCAACACTTGTGAATAACGACAGCTCGTCAAACGTACAGAAAAATCCCCACCAGAGTCCCCAGCAAAAGCAGCTGCCTCACAAATCACAAACACCAGTATATACTCATTTTGACACCCACCCACATCATCATCCCCCAGTAAAAGTCACCTGAACGCTCTTTAAAAACAAGATCACCCGCACTACAGATACGTCCTGACACCCGTCCGTGTCGTATCCCCAGCGCAGTCACCTACACTTTGTATATCAGATATTTTTTTCATATTATACTTTTCTCTCTTGAAAATCGTCCGTGTTACTCTCCCCAGTAGATAAACACTCATCTATACAATACTCATGCTCATGCCCGTCCGTATCTTGTATATTCCATTATATCCCCACAGATTCGACGTTGGTTCATGTTCTTTGTTAACCAGTTGGTACTCGTCCGTACCATCATCTCAGAATATGCGTCAAGTGTTTGTTTCTACATGATACTCGTCCGTATCATAGTCTTAAAGATGCTCGTCCGCATCTTTAATCCATACACCGTGTCAAACACTTTTGTCCTTTTGAATATAGATACTCGTCTATGTCTATTATTCCCCGGAAGAATCCCTTCAGATTCAACACTCGTCCGTGTTCTTTGTTAACCCGTTGATACTCGTCCGTATCATCATCTCTGAACACGTGTCAGTTTGTTTCTACCCGATACTCGTCCGTATCGTAGTCTTAAGGATGCTCGTCCGCATCTTTAATCTATACACAACACCTAAACACTTATACTTTCTTTTCTTGGTTGTAAACACTCGTCCGTGTTTACTATATCCCCAGTAGATCGCCAAGTAAGCAAATCTTCCTGTTTATCTGACACTCGTCCTGTGTCATGATAGACCTTGAGAACAGCCGTCCCCTGCTAGGTGGTCGTCCTCCACCTCTTGATGGTCGTCCTCCATCATGCTCCTCCGATGGCCGTCCCCGTTGTTGATTTTTTTAGCAGCCGTCCCCTGCTAGGTGGTCGTCCTCCACCTCTTGATGATCGTTCTTCATCATTTTATCCGATGGCCGTCCCCATCGTTGATATTGTTATCTGACATACGTCCTATGTCATGATAAACCTCGAGAGCAGCTGTCCCCTGCTAGGTGGTCGTCCTCCACCTCTTGATGGTCGTCCTCCATCATGCTCGTCCGATGGCCGTCCCCATCGTTGACCTTTTATCCGACATTTGTCCTATGTCGCGATATTTTCGGCAGCCGTACCTTGCCAGGTGGTCGTCCTCCACCTTTGATGGTCGTCCCCATCATAATTCTTACCCCCAACAGAGCAGCCGTCCCCTGCTAGGTGATCGTCCTTCACCTTTGATGGTCGTACCCCATCATCTGTTTATTTCATTTATTCTTTAACCCGATGGCCGTCCCCGTCGTGGTCCCTTTTCTTTTCTTGCCCGATGGCCGTCCCCATCGTTGGTTACTTTGCTTTTAAACTTGATGGCCGTCCCCGTCATGTTTTCCCCAGAGAATTTTACAGCTTTACCTTGATGGCCGTCCCCATCATAATTTCTTATTTTTCCCAGCTGGTCGACCGTCCCCGTCTTGGCTTTACCTTTTATCCCCAGCATGTCGGCCGTCCCCATCATTGCTTTACTTCACACACTTTTCTCAGCATGTCGGCCGTCCCCGTCATTGCTCTTTACCCAGCAGTCGTCCTCTGCTCGACGGTCGTCCTCCGTCGCCCACACTTTACAATATACTTTATTTTCTTTTACAATCTATATCCCTTTTCTTCTTCATTCTGTGAGTGCAAATTTTGGACTGTCTTTGGTATTCAACCACAAGTTATCTTGTTTGCCTGTTAAGCCATTGCTTACATCCTGCACAGCTAACTCATGCTTGAATAGGGGCAGCTGTAAACACCCCAAATTTTCCCTCACCCATTCACACCATGGCTTGTGATCATTTCATATGCATAAACACAATCATATCATCTCATATCTCATTCTTGATTCACTGCATAGATTCAAAGTCATCTGCACCTAGGGTTTGTGATCTGAGCAATCCAAGAGCCTCCTGAGCCACTCCAAAGGCCATCAATCACTTCAAAGGGGTCCATGTGTGTTTTTATATCTTATTACATCCTTTCAAAGTCAAAAATGCAAAAGAATCACAAGAATTGGGATTGGTGTGGATGCAGAGCCAAGTTTGACTGCACAGTTGACCCAAAATTAGGGTTTTGGTTTCAGAGGCCATAACTCCAAATTTTTTGGTCATTTTTTGTTTCCATTGGTCTCTATATGGTATAGGGAGTATGCATATCAATTTTCATGAAGAAATTCCATGGGGAAGTCATCTGATCAAGAGTTGACTTTTCAGACAAGTCAGTGCAAAATCAAGGCATCTGAGGCCCCCAATGACCCAACCAAGGGGTGATCTTCATCATTTTGAGTGTATATGATCTTTATTTGATCATGGAAGAAGGTTGAAGTTCACAAAATTCAAGAATTACAAGTTTTTGCAAAGTTGACTTTTTAGGGCATAGTTGACTTTTAAGGAATTTGTCAATTTAGGTCACTTTTCAAACCTTACTTTTTGATCCAAAAATGCTTCAAATGGAAAAACTTTGGTCATGAAAGTTGTAGAATACATTTTTCCCTTTTCAAAAAGTACAAGAACATGATCTAATCCTTCTTGGATCAAAAGTTATGGTGTGACAAAGTTGGCAAAAATCATTAATTTTCAAGATGTGCGCCAAATGAGAAACTTGCAAGAACTTTGTACCAAGGCATTTGCAACCTCTAATTCATGTCTAACCACTACATAAACATTCTATGTGACCTAAAAATCAGATTTGAACCAAAACTTCTCATGTTTCATGGTTTGTGGGACAAGATCTTTCCATATGAACCAAGGAGGAACCAACTTGCAAAACCATCATCACACTCTCACCCACTTGCTACATTGGATGCTGAACCATCTTAGCCCTCCACACACACCTTGCTGCGCAGCCCATGCCTCTTGTACCAAGCTAGAACTTAGCCCATACCCTCCTTACAACAAAGTGGACTTTTTGCAAAAGTAAACATCCCAATCACAGTAGGCCAGGTCACATCATCTGACCAATAGGAGTCTTTTATGCAAAGCAAATGCTAGCCATTTCATACATGAGGCAAGGCTGAAACACACAAGAGCAACACATTCACAAAATCACCCCCTCAAGCAAAAGCCTTCGAATCTCTCTAAACAACACACCAACACAAAAACCATTTTCATAGATCAACTCACCTTGCTTCACTGGGCCAAAACCAACAAGACTTAGGCCTGAATCAAGCAAGAACATCATTCTTCCATTTTTCACTCTCAAAGCCAAAGCTTTCGAAACTCATTCCACAGGCCACAAACACTTGAACAAACTCCACAAACCTTCTCAAAATATCACCCTGATCACAAAGAACCACTTACATTGGCCTGAAACAGCCTGAATCACCATCACCATTTTCAACTGAGCTTGAGCAGGAGCTGTTCAAACTCCTTAACCAGCCAACATAAACTCCTCCTAAGCATTCAAGGATCATCAGGGGACCAAGTAAAGTGGATTGCATCAAAGGGAGAGGTCAGGAAGTTGCTGGAGTGAAAGCTTCGAAACTCAGGTAGCTCAAGAACTTTTTTTCTAGAAATGGATTTTTAAGTTCTAAAGTTGTTCTCCATGCTTCACTGATTGCTCTGATATCTTTAGTTTTGAAAATGGTGGAGAGATGAGAGTTTAATTTGTTTCTGAAAGTTTTGCCCTAAAATCTTCTTTGTTTCGATTCATGAGATTAATGAAATATAAATGAGTTTTGGCTTGGGGTTTTGATTCAGTAAGTTGTGGGGATCATTTCCATGTTTTTAGATTTCATTTTAGTTAGGTTTTGAGAGTTTTGGAGATTTTCAGGTGGGGTTCCCACCGGAGAAGACGACCGGAGGTCTTCTCCGGCCACCTGAAAATCATTAGGGCTTAATCCTGTAATTAATGAGATTTTGAATCTGGAGCGTTGGATTGCCTTGACCAGTTGACTTGCCGCGTGTGTGAATGGTCCAGATTTGTCATTAAAACCCTAAATCTCATTTAATTAATTCATAATTGTATTTAACTCAGTTTGAATGTGAGCCACAAGATCTGGCGCGCAGTCAACATTTGCAAACCCAGATTGAATCCTGGCCTTCCATCCTGCATACTTCAGTTTATTTTAATTTTTATTTCATTTCTTTTCATTTAATTTGCATAATTTATTTAAAATAGTAAAAATTGTTTAAAAATTATGAAACTTTTTCTCAAGAGTTTCATTAATTTTTATGACACAAAAATATTTTTATTTTCATTTTTAGCATTAAAAAAGTATTTTTAAATATTTAAAAGTTTATTTTTAATTGATTAATGAGAATTAATTTATTAAAAATACTTTTAGGTATTTAAAAATCACCAAAAAATTCATGAAATGTTTTAAGACATTTAGAAACATTGTCCAACCTTCAAACCAAATTTATTTTTTGATCTTGATGCATTTTGAGAATTTTCCATTGAATTAAAATCATTTTTATGCATTAATTTGATCCAAAGTTCCAAAAATCATTTCTGCCTATCCATGAAGAGTTGGACATTGATTCTTTTTGCATTTCATTGTGTTTAGCATGTAGTTTGTGAGATTAAATGGTCATGATTTGATCTTTCATTTTCAATTTGTTTGGCATTTCTTTTGTTTGGAAACCCTAAAACCCTAGAAAACTTGTGAAATTCATAACTTGAGCTTGGTTAGGAATTGAAGCTTCTCATTTGGGCATTGGTTTAGTATAGGATTAGGGGTCCTTTGAGTGGCATTTTCAATTTTTTATCTTAGGGTTTGCTTCTGATTTTGACTTTTGTTTGATGTATGGTTCATAAACCCTAATTTGAGCTTCCATATGCATCCATCTTGCATTTTCTTGCATAACATGACTTGCCATGACATTCCAAACATCCATTTGATTCATTTGACATCATAAGACATATTTAAAGCATGTTTGATCATTGCATCATGTATTAGCCATGTTGTATGCCATGTGCACTTCATAACTTTTCATGTATGTTCATGGTTCCTAACTTGCTTCATTTGCATTCATGAACTTGTATGATCATTTCCATGTGTTGCCTCATGTTTGTAGCATCACATAGCATCATTAGCATCATGTATATGCTTCTGGTTTTGTTTCTCATCATGTCATCTCATCCCATTTTGCATTGCATTGCATTCCTTTTCTAACCTTTCAGGTGGTAAGTGACTTTGAGAAGTGAATTTGCCTTCACTTCTCATAACTTCTCTTCATCACTCTCTTGCATCCATTGCTGCATTTTTGTTTGTGTTTGAGATTGAGCTTGCTCTTTCTTATTCTTCCCACTTTCTTTCTTCAAGTGACTTGACTTCTTGAATGAAGCAAGTTGCTTTGCTTCTCTTGATCCTTTCATCTGCTTCCTGGTGTTTCCATTGAAGACTTCTCTTGAAAACCTCACAAACCTTAGGAAAAACCAAGCATGACAATGATTAGGGTTTTGATTAGTCTCCCCTCTTAGTTTTACCTTTGTGTCTCTCTTGAGTCTCCTCTTCTCATCTCATAATCAGGGACTAAACCCTAAAGGCTTTAAGGCTTTGTGATTAAGCTTATGCCTGCATCCTTCTCTTAGGATGGAGTGTATAACTTTAATCCTAAGTGTTAAACCCTTAATGTGTTTAAATCTCTTAATCAATTCACATAATAACCATCAAGACATCACACTTGTAACTTGGGCCTTGCATTGGGGTTCTAATTCTTCCTTAATTGGTTAAGAAGGACTAACCCTAGTGTTAATGGACAAGTCCCTCTCAAGTTGTCTTACAAATCTAAAAATCACTTCATCATCATACCATTAACTATAATCCACTTAATCAAAGGCTTGTTTTGTCATGAGCTTAATCCCTAATCATGGATTAAGTTGAGGAGCTTTCCTCAGCTTAAACATTCTCATCTATTATCCTTCTATTAGGATGGTGTAATGAGTCTGTTTAATCCTTGATTATGGCTTAACCTCATTACTTAACACTAAACAAAAATACCAAAAACACCTAAATAATCACAAGTAGGTTAATGATCTTAATCCTATGCCAAAGGTGATTAAGTGTGAGAATCTGACTTCACACTTAAGGTATTCTCATTACCCCTAATCAGAGGGAAGATGTGATGAGTTTACTAACCCATTGGTTTAGGCATAAGCTCATTAACTTATGACAAACTTTCAGAAGCAATAAAAGACTGAAAACACAAAAACAAACAATAATCGTCTCCTTTGGGATTCTTTTCTCATCTCATTCACTCATAACCGAGAACTCGCTTCTTCCGTCTAATGCAAGACAGTTTGCACCTGAGCCAGACAGGTCATACACTTGAGCATAGGCAAGTAAGCAGTTCATTAGTCAATTCATCTTTCAGTCTCTTTGGGTCGAACTACGGTGTTCTGACTTCCTCATTGCACGAGAGGATACGTAGGCATAACTTAACAGTTATCGAACAAAAGTCTCTGTATATTCCCCCTCTTTCTAGCCTCATTCTTTAGCCTCATTATCATGAGCATTTCACTCTTATCCTTACACTGACACTGTATATATCACACTTCACTTCTTTCACACTGACACTACCCCTTTAAAACACAAACCTCTTAAGCGTGGATCCCGTCGAGTACGGCGGACAATCTGGGTGCTAATACCTTCCCAGGTTGTAACCAACCCCCTTTCTCAGTCTCTCTGGTTCGCGACCGTCTTATCCATCTCTTTCTAGGTTTATGCAGCATTACCTTTCCTCCGGGATAAAAATGCCTAGCTGGCGACTCTATTCATCTCCAGTGAGTTCACGGCTGTGTGTTCTCACTGTCCCTCTCGCCGACCGTTCGCGTCTGTACCTTTATTTGGGCCAGTCCCATCTATCGGGAGCGACAGAATCGAGCCACAACATTCTTGGTAACAGATGCAAATGAGGCTACCTCCACCCACTTTGTAAAGTAATCAATAGCAACCAGGATGAAACGATGCCCATTAGAAGCAGTAGGTTTGATCTCACCAATCATATCAATGCCCCACATGGCAAAAGGCCAAGGAGCAGTCAACACATTCAATGGAACTGGAGGTATATGCACCTTATCAACATAAATCTGACATTTGTAACATTTTTTAGAATGTTGATAGTGTAAACACCCCAAATTTGCCCTCACTAAGTTCACACCATGGCTTGTGATCTTTTTCATTTGCATTAGTTCAATCATATCATATCATGTTGCATTTTTGCTTCACTGCATTAGTTTAAGTTCATCTGCATCTAGGGTTTGTGATATGAGAAACCAAAGATTCATCTGAGCCACTCCAAAGGTCTTCAATCATCTCAAGAGGGTCCATGTATGTTCAAACATCATATTATATCCTCCCAAGATCAAGAAAGTCAGAAAATCACAAGAACTGGCAAAGCATGGAAGTAGAGCCAGGTTAAACTGCACAAATGACCTAAAATTAGGGTTTTGGTTTCAGAGGCCATAACTCCAAAAAATTTGGTCATTCTTTTTTCTATTGGTCTCAATATGATATAAGGATCATGCATACCAAGTTTGATGGAAAAATTCATTGTGGAAGTCATCTGATCACTGGGTAACTTCTTGAGCAAGTCAGAGCAAAATCAGGGCATCTGAAGCCCCATCAATGGACCCAAGGTGGATTTTTCATCAAAATTGAAGTTATATGATATTTATTTGATCATTTAAGTGCTTAGAAGTTCACAAATTTGAAGGAAAGTGGGCTAAACAAAAATTTGCCAAATATGGAAATGACTTGTAATGTAAACTTTCCATTTTGGGAAAGTTTTTCAACATCCTCTTTCTTAACCAAAAATGCTTCAAATGAAAAATTCTTGGTCATGAAAGTTGTAGATTGGATCATTCCCTTTTCAAAAAGTACAAGAACAAGACCTAATTCATTTTGGAACTCAAGTTATGGCCTTCCAAAGTTGGCAAAAATCACATAATTTCATGTTTCATACCAAAGAGGCATTTTTGCAAAACCTCATGCCAAGCTATATTATGACTTCAAAGTGACTTCTACACATCATAATGTCGCTCCCACCGAATGACACCAAGGTCAGAAGGGGTACAGACGCGAACGGTCGGCGAAAGAGGAGAGAACACACAAGGGTGAACTCAGGAAGACAAGAGTCGCCAGCTAGGCATTTTTATCCCGGAGGAAAGGTAATGCTGCATAGACCTAGAAAGATATGGATAAGACGGTTGCGAACCAAAGAGACTAAGAAAGGGGGTTGGTTACAACCTGGGAAGGTATTAACACCCAGATTGTCCGCCGTACTCGACGGGATCCACGCTTAAAATATTTGTGTTTTAAAGGGGTAGTGTTAGTGCAATCTGTGTATCAAAGCTGGAAAAGAATGCAAGTGTCAGTGTAAAAGAAGTGTGGAGTGCATAAGAGGAGTGTCAGTGCAAGAACAGGAGTGAAATGCTCAAGATAATGAGGCTAAAAGAATAATGCTGGAAGGAGGGGGAATATACAGAAACTTTTGTTCGATAACTGTTAAGTTATGCCTACGTATCCTCTTGTGCAATGAGGAAGTCAGAACACCGTAGTTCGACTCAAAGAGACTGAAAGATAAGTTGACTTGTGAACTGCTTACTTGCCTATGCTCAAGTGTATGACCTGTCTGGCTCAGGTGCTAACTGTCTTGCATTAGACGGAAGAAGCAAGTTCTCGTTTGTGAGTGAATGAGGTGAGAAAAGAATCCCGGAGGAGACGATTATTGTTTGTTTTTGTATTTTCAATCTTTTATTGCTTTTTGAAGGTTTTTCATAAGAAAATGAGCTTAAGTCTAAACCAAGAGTTAGTAAACTCATCACATCCTCCCTCTGATTAGGGGTAATGAGAATACCTTAAGTGTGAAGTAAGCACCTCACACTTAATCACCATGATGTAGGATTAAGATCATTAACCTACTTGTGATCATTTAGATGTTTTTGTTGTTTTTGTTTAGTGCTAAGTAATCAGTTTAAGCCATAATCAAGGATTTAATGGACTCATTACACCATCCTAATAGAAGGATAATAGATGAGAACATTTAAGCTGAGGAAGACTCCTCAACTTAATCCATGATTAGGGATTAACCTCATGACAAAACAAAGCCTTTATTAAATGGATTTTAGTTAATGGATGAGATTAAGAAGTGATTTTTATGATTTGTAAGACAACATGAGGGGGACTTGTCCATTAACACTAGGGTTAGTCCTTCTTAACCAATTAAGGAAGAAATAGAACCCTAATGCAAGGCCCAAGTTACAAGCTTGATGTATTGATGATTATTAAGTGAACTGATTAAAGGATTTAAACACCTTAAGGGTTTAACACTTAGGATTAAAGTTATGCACTCCATCCTAATAGAAGGATGCAGGCATAAGATTAATCACAAAGCCTTAAAGCCTTTAGGGTTTAGTCCCTGATTATGAGATGAGAAGAGAAGACTCAAAGATGACACAAAGGTGAAACTAAATGGGGAACTAATCAAACCCTAATTGTTATCATGCTTGGAGATCCTAGGGTTTATGAGGCTTAGGAGGAAAAGATCTTCAGAAACCACCAAGAAAGAAGCAGATGAAAGGAGGAAGAAGCAATAAGAAGCAAAACAACTTGCTTCACTTAAGAAGACAAGTTGCTTGGAGAAAGAAAGTTAGGAAAGGGCATGAATGAGCAAGCTAACTCTAATTCAAATACAAAATGCAGAAATGATGCAAGAGAGATGAGGAGAGATTGTGAGAAGTGAAGGCAAATCCACTTCTCAAAGCAACTTACCACCTGAAAAGTTGGCAAAAGAAATGAAATGCAATGCAAATGAGATGAAATGTCATGATGCAAACCAAAGTCAGAAGCATTTACATGATGTTAATGATGCTAAGAGAAGATACAAACATAAGGCAAGACATGAGAATGATCATACAAGGCAATGGATGCAGATGGAGCATGCTTTGAACCATGAATGTACATGAAGAGTTATGAAATGCAATGGACATACAACATGGCAAATGAAAGATGCAATGATCAAACATGATTCTAATATGTCCTAAGATGTATTATGAATCATGTGTATGCACAAAATGTCATGGCAAGTCATTGGATGCAAGCAAATGAGAATTGGATGCAAAGGAAGGCACAAATTAGGGTTTCATGCATCATACAAAGCAAAAAACCAAAACCAGAAGCAAATGACATGATAAAAATTTGAAAATGCAATCAAAGATACCCTAAACCTATACAAGCTTACTGCCCAAAGGGGATGATCCAACTCTTAACCTAGTGTAAGTTATGAATTTCCTAAGATTGCTAGGGTTTTGGGGTGCCTCATCAAGAAAAATACCAAACAAATTGAAAATGCAAGATCAAATCAAGCCAATTCTATCCTATAAACTACATGCTTTGAAGAGTGCAATGCAAGAGGAATCATCATCCAACTCTCAATGGTTAGGCAGAATGAAATTTTTAAAGATTGAACCAAAATATTGCCTTAAAATGAAATTAATTCCAATGAAAATGATCAAAAGGCATCAAGAGCTAAAAAGAAATTTGGTTTGAGAATTGGACAATGTTTCTAAATGTTTCTAAATGCAATGTGATTTTTTTTGTGATTTTTAAATACCTAAATGCATTTTTAATTAATTAATTTCCATTAATTAATTAAATATAAACATTTAAATAATTTAAAAATAATTTTTAAGGCAAAAAATAAAAATAAAAATATTTTTGGGTTTTAAAAATTAATGAAATCTTTGACAAAAATTTTCATAATTTTTAAATGATTTTAACTATTTTTAATAATTCGTGCAAATAAATGCAAAACAAATGAAAATAAAATGAAATTAAATAGAAAAATGAGAAAGTCAACCAGATCAAGGGCTGTGGTTCAAACTGGGACGCGCGGGAATTGACCTGGCGCGCAAACGAACGGCCCGAATTCAAACTTGCCTAATTATGATTAAACCCTAATCAGAAGCCCTAATGACTTTCAGATGACCGGAACAGTGTTCCGGTCATCTTCTCCGGCAAGCTGTTCATGCTATCTCACTCCCTACGCATCAAAACTTCACCAAAATCTCCAGATTCAATCCTTAAACATCACTAAACCTAAACCCCACCCCAAAAATCATTTATTTTCACTGAATCAGAAGAATCAAACCAAAACTCATTTCACGGGCAAAGTTTCAGAACAAGCATACATGGCCATTTTTCATTCATTTTCAAAATAAACCACATCATGATAATCAGTGAAGCATAAGGAAGCATTTAGAAACTAAAAATGGGAGTTCTGGAAAAATAAATGCCATGGCTACCTGAGCTTGAGCTTTCGAAATAGAGACTTTCTGGCCAGCTCTTTGCCTCAAACAAGATCCAATGATCCTCCTTAGAAGCTTTTGACACTTAGCTGGAGTTTATATGGCCTCCAGAGGAAGTTTGCAGAAGCTCAGGTCAAGGGAGTGTTGAAATCGTGTTTTTGATTGTGGTGTTTTCAGGGACAAGTGAGGGGTGGGAAATGATCAATGGATCATGGTGAGTTGAATGGTGAAAGAATTTTTAAGTTTGAGTTGCTGAGTTGAGAGATTCGATAGAAAATACAAAGGGAGGGATTTTTGTGTATGCTGGCCTGTGTGTGTGTTCAGGCTCCAAGATGATATGAAATGGCTTGCTTGAAGTGTGTTTGTAAAGTCTTGATTGGTCAGAATAGTTGGTGTGGCATTGTGGGATTGGTATGTTTTTTTTTTGCAAAAAGTCAAGTCTAAGTGTAAGAGAGGTATGGGTCAATGGTAGGCCAAGGACAAAGGGGTGTCCTGCACAGCAAGGAATGAGGAGAGCCATGGGATCAGTCTTGAAGCCAATTAGCAAGGGGATTAGGGTTTGTATGATGTTTTGCAACTTTGTCCAACTTTGGCCCTTTTGTGATTTCTTGATTCATAAGTCATGAAAATGGGCAAACCTTTGGTGCATTCTGACTTTTAGGCATTGGTTTATGTTTGTGCAAAGATTAGAAGTCCATTTGAAGTTACAATTTGCCTTGGCAAGAGATTTTGCAACTTTGCCTCTTTGGTACAAAACTTGAAATTATGTGATTTTCTTCAACTTTGACAAGCCATAACTTTTGATCCAAAATGAATTAGAATGAGTTCTTGTACTTTTTGAAAAGGGAATGATCCATTCTACAACTTTCATGACCAAAGTTTTCTCATTTGAAGCATTTTTGAATAAAAAAGAAAGGGTTGAAAAACTTTCCCAAAATGGCAAGTTTCCATTACAAGTCATTTTCCCAAAATGGCAACTTTGCAAATGGCTTGAAATTCTTCAATTTTGTGAACTTCTAACATCTTCTATGATCAAATAAAGATTATACACCTTCAAAATGATGAAGAACACCCTTTGGTTGGGTCATTGGGGGCCTCAGATGCCCTGATTTTACACTGACTTGCTCAAGAAGTCAACTCTTGATCAGATGCCTTCCCCATGGAATTTCTTCATGAAAATTGATATGCATGATCCCTATGACATATAGAGACCAATAGAAACAAGAATGACCAAAAAATTTGGGGTTATGGCCTCTGAAACCAAAACCCTAATTCTAAGTCATCTGTGTAGTCAAGCCTGGCTCTGCTTCCATGCCTTTCTCAGTTCTTGTGATTCTTTGACTTTCTTGACTTTGTGGGGATATAATATGATGCTTGAACATACATGGACCCCTTTTAAGTGATTGATGACCTTTGAAGTGGCTCAAGAGGCTTTTGGATTGCTCAGATCACAAACCCTAGATGCAGATGACTTAGAAACAATGCAGTGAAGCAAAAATGCAATATGAGATGCCATGATTGAACTTATGCACATGAGGAGATCAAAAGCCATGGTGTGAATGAGTGAGGGCAAATTTGGGGTGTTTACAGCTGCCCCTATTCAAACATGAGTTAGCTGTGCAGGATGTAAGCAACGGCTTAACAGGCAAACAAGATAACTTGTGGTTGAATACCAAAGATAGTCCAAAATTTGCACTCACAGAATGAAGAAGAAAAGGGATATAGATTGTAAAAGAAAAATAAAGTATGATTATAAAGTGCGGGTGACGGAGGACGACCGTCGAGAAGAGGACGACTGTTGGGGATAAAGCAAATGACGGGGACGACCGATATGCTGGGGATATAAAAGATTACGATGGGGATGGCCATCGGGTAAAGCTATAAGACTCTCTGGGGATTTATAGGTAAATGATGGGGACGGCCATCAAGTTCAAGGCATAAATGAAATAAGTGATGAGGTACGGTCATCAAAGGTGAAGGACGATCACCTAGCAGGGGACGGCCGCTCTGTTGGGGATAAGATGAGGGACGATCATCTAAGGTGAAGGATGATCACCTGGCAAGGTACGGTTGCTCTGGGGGTATCATGACGTAGGACGAATGTCAGATAACAAAATCAACGATGGGGACGACCATCGGATAAAATGATGAAGGACGATCATCAGGAGGTGAAGGACGATCACCTAGCAGGGGACGGCAGCTACGACATAGGATGAATGTCGGATAGAAAGGGGTTCTAGTGAATAGAGACTCCACTGGGGGTGATGAAGGACGATCATCAAAAAGGTGAAGGACGATCACCTGGCAGGGTACGGCTGCTGAAAGGCATCATGACATAGGACGAATGTCAGATAGAAAGAAAATAAATCAACAAGATTTGTTGGGGATTCTTCTGGGGAAGGGTAGACACAGACGAGCGTCTAAATTCAAGAAGACATAAGTATTTGACACGGTGTATGGATTAAAGATGCGGACGAGCACCCTTAAGACTATGAAACGGGCGAGTACCAACTGGTTAACAAAGAACACGGACGAGTGTCGAATCTGAGAGGATTTAAGTGGTATATACAAGATACGGACGAGTATCTGTATGAGTAAAAAGATGATGAGTAACAAGTATGAGTTTGGTACAGATGAGTGTTTAACTTGCTGGGGAGAGTGACACGGACGAGTGTCAAAAAAGAGAAAAGTGTAATATAAACAAGTGTATGTGTACCAAGGAAGTTGTGTATTAGTATCTTGTGGGTGCAAAGGGGGTGCTTTGGCTTTCTACTGGGGATATGACATGGACGGGTGTCAGGAAGTATTTGTATTTTTAAGGAAAGTGCCTTGGCTCTCTGCCAGGGAATCTGGGGATTCTTCAGTATATTGTTGATGGATTGTCAGTATTTTACAAGTGTTTGATTCAGATCATGGCTTATGATTATGCAATATATTTGATTTTTGTCGTAATGCTCCGTATTAGACGGAATGCTACACTCTGTGGGGAAAATATGATGTGAATGCTATGATTATGCAAAGATACCGGTCCGGGATTCGGATCCCGTTGCTGTGGAGATCTCTGGCTGATCTGCTTGAAGTAGATTTCCCAGCTGGGGATAAGATCATTGGTAGATCTGGTATATGACTCTGTATGGGGAAGTAGGTCACTGATAGACCTATCCTGGTAATGAGTGACTCAGCTGGGGTTTGCAGGAGCTTTCGTCACTCTATTGTGAGATCTTCAGGCATTGCTTTGCTGGATAGAGGTTGAGACTCTGTGGGGAAGTAGTTCTCTGTCTAGCATTTGGCCGGGGAAGAAGAAGGATCACTGAAAGATCTTCTTAGAGATTTTTGCGGGGATCCTGCTGAGGACGATACTTGACAACTCAGCTGGGGATATGAATACCTTCTGGGTGCTGCTTATTTGAGGGAAATGTTTGAGAAGGGATGCCTGGCAACTCTGACGGGGAAAACACATCCTTGGTACTGTTTGGAAGGTGTGCTGAAGAGACAACGATTTGGCAGCCTACTGGGGAGAAGCTTCCATGCCCCATGTTGCGCTTTGAATACCTGCAATCCTGAAAAGACAGAGAAACACACAAGTATCCCGAGGTATCCCTTACTGGATTCCATCATAGGAGTCTAGGCACTCCCGGGAGTAAGCATATTTCCTGAAAGCATGTAGTTTAGGAAAGCCGCATCTGTATTTATGCAATCAGTATCTTAATAACATCGGACATTTTTGAAAGTGAAAATAAAATGTACGAGACGAAACATGACTGAAAATCTGATTTTATTAATTCATGTGCCCTGAATTGGCAAGATATAGTCAAAGAAACGGATTCCCTGAAATGAGGAAATCGTTACAAAATTGAGAAACAAAAGATGCTGGCAATGTTGATGACGCTTCAAGGAGCCTCCCCTTTTGCTATGACTCGTATGACATTGACGTTCTTCTCATCTTGCTTTTTGTAGAAGGCTGATTCTGTCCGATGCTTGATCCTTTCGAAGCTTGCCAGGTTGTAAGTGATACAGACGAATTCAGAATGCAGTTGTTCGCTTATTCCCTTATTTTGCGTGGATCGCCCTTTCGGGTTTTCAATCCACCGGGATACCCATTTTTGCCTGAGTTGTCCAATGTGGCTTTTCAACTCAGCGGGTGTACATTTTCTTATTTATTTCCCTTATTTTTGCCCGAGTCTTTTATTCTGTTTTTGACTCACCGGGATGCCCTATTTTTGCCTGGACTTACATTCTGTTTTTATGTCCAGCGGGTCATTTTATGCGAAGTATTTTTTAACTGCATCTGAATTCACAGGGGACGGGAAGTCTTCACCATCCATAGTGCTGAGCATCAGTGCTCCACCAGAGAAAACTTTCTTTACTACGAATGGCCCTTCATAATTCTGAGTCCACTTGCCCCTGTGGTCTGTATGAGGAGGGAGGAGTCTTTTCAGCACAATATCTCCTATTTGGTACTCTCGGAGCCTGACTTTCTGATCGAAGGCTTTCTTCATTCTTTTCTGATATAACTGACCATGACAGATTGCAGCTAATCTTTTTTCTTCAATCAGATTCAGTTGCTCGTATCGGGATCGGACCCATTCTGCTTCGTTCAGCTTAACATCCATCAGTACCCGCAGGGAGGGTAATTCAACTTCAACAGGTAGGACTGCCTCCATACCATAAACAAGCTGATACGGTGTTGCCCCAGTGGATGTTCTGATTGATGTGTGGTACCTATGCAAGGCAAACGGTAGCATTTCATGCCAGTCTTTATAGGTAACCACCATCTTTTGCACAATCTTCTTGATATTCTTGTTAGCTGCCTCGACAGCGCCATTCATCTTTGGCTTGTAAGGAGAAGAATTGTGGTGTTGGATCTTGAAGTCCCGGCATAGCTCTGCCATCATTTTGTTGTTCAAATTGGAACCATTATCAGTAATGATTCGTTCGGGCACTCCATACCGACAGATGATGTCTCTCTTCAGAAATCGAGCTACCACTTGCCTTGTGACATTTGCATATGAAGTTGCTTCAACCCACTTGGTAAAATAGTCAATGGCTACCAGGATAAATCTGTGGCCGTTTGAAGCAGTTGGTTCAATCTTGCCGATCATATCAATGCCCCACATGGCAAAGGGCCAGGGTGAAGACATTACATTCAAAGGATTGGGAGGCACATGCACTTTATCCGCATAAATCTGGCATTTATGGCATTTTCTAGCATAGGCACAACAGTCTGCATCCATTGTGATCCAGTAGTAGCCTGATCTCAGCAACTTCTTAGCCATTGCATGCCCTCCTGCATGAGTACCAAAAGATCCTTCGTGCACCTCGTGCAGCAACAAATTTGCCTCCGTCTTATCAACACATCTGAGAAGTACCATATCAAAGTTTCTCTTGTACAAGGAACCATCAGCATTCAGGAAGAAACTACCAGCTAGCCTTCTTAATGTCTTCTTATCATTGGAAGATGCCCCAGGTGGGTATGTTTGATCCTCCAAGAAGCACTTAATGTCATGGAACCAAGGCTTGTCATCTTTAACAACATCTGCTGAGAACACGTATGCTGGTCTGTCAAGTCTGGATACTGAAATCCGAGGCACAAAGTTGGCAGCTTGAACTTTGATCATGGATGAAATGGTGGCCAGAGCATCTGCAAACTGATTTTCATCTCGAGGGATATACTCAAGCTTGACTGAGTGAAAAAGGTCAATGACCTCCTCGTATAATCCCGATAAGGTATCAGATGATCTTGGTGAGTGTACCATTTGCCGTTGGTTTGATTAATTACCAGAGCTGAATCTCCGAATACAGTCAAAGTCTTGATCCTGAGGTCAATGGCTTCCTCAATACCCATAATACAAGCTTCGTATTCAGCTTCGTTGTTAGTGCAGTTGAAGGTGAGTTTTGCCGAGAAAGGCATGTGAACTCCCTTAGGTGTAATGAGTACTGCACCAACACCATGACCATTCATATTAACAGCCCCGTCGAACATCATAGTCCATTCTTCCTCTAGGTCAGGCCCTTCAGTGTGAATGGGCTCTTCATGATCTTTTGCTTTTATGAACATGATGTCTTCATCTGGGAAGTCAAATCTCATAGGCTGGTAATCATCAATGGGTTGTTCAGCAAGATAATCAGATAATACACTGCCCTTGATGGCTTTCTGAGATGTGTATTGAATGTCATACTCCGTTAGAATCATTTGCCATCTTGCAACCCGTCCGATAAGTGCTGGCTTCTCAAAAATGTACTTAACTGGGTCCATCTTTGAGATCAATAAGGTAGTGTGGGTCAACATATACTGCCTTAGTCGGCGAGCAGCCCATGCTAAAGCATAGCAAGTTTTCTCGAGCAGTGAATAACGTTGTTCACAGTCGGTAAACTTTTTGCTTAGGTAGTATATTGCATACTCTTTTCGACCAGACTCATCATGCTGGCCCAGCACACACCCCATTGACTCTTCTAATACTGTTAAGTACATGATTAGAGGTCTTCCTTCAATTGGAGGCATAAGGATTGGAGGCTCTTGTAAGTATTCCTTGATTTTGTCAAAAGTCCTTTGTCAGTCTTCGTTCCACCTGACCGTTTGTTCTTTTCTTAATAGCTTGAACAAAGGTTCGCAGGTTGCTGTAAGGTGAGATATGAATCGTGAAATGTAGTTCAATCTACCTAAAAATCCCCGAACTTCTTTTTCGGTCTTCGGCGCAGGCATTTCTTGAATGGCTTTGACTTTTTCAAGGTCAACTTCAATCCCTTTCTCACTTACAATAAATCCCAGCAGCTTACCGGATCGCACCCCAAATGTGCATTTGTTGGGGTTTACCTTCAATTGGTACTTCCTCAGACGCTTGAATAACTTCAACAGATTCACCAGGTGGTCTTCTTCTGTAAGGGACTTGGCAATCATGTCATCCACATAACATTCAATTTCATTGTGGATCATGTCATGGAATAATGTTACCATAGCCCGTTGATAAGTTGCACCAGCATTCTTCAGTCCGAATGGCATCACCTTATAACAGAATGTGCCCCAGGGTGTGATGAAAGTTGTCTTCTCCATGTCCTCGGGTGACATCTTGATCTGATTGTATCCTGAGAATCCATCCATGAAGGAGAATACCGAGAACTGAGCCGTATTATCAACCAATACATCAATGTGAGGTAAAAGGAATTCATCTTTCGGGCTGGCTCTGTTCAGATCCCGGTAATCCACACACATTCTCACCTTGCCATCTTTCTTAGGTACAGGTACAATATTAGCGACCCACGGCGGGTAGCTAGTTACAGCAAGGAAACCGGCGTCCCACTGCTTTTGCACCTCTTCCTTTATCTTCATTGCCATATCTGGGCGAGTACGGCGCAGTTTCTATTTTACTGGAGGGCAGTCTTCCTTCAGAGGCAGCTTGTGCATGACAATATCGGTGTCCAACTCTGGCATATCCTGATAAGACCAAGCAAAAACATCCACATATTCACGAAGCATATCAATCAGTTGCTCTTTCACTGAATCTTGTAAGCAGGCCCCGATCTTAACCTCTTTCACATCTTCTTACGTACCAAGATTAACCGTTTCGACCTCCTCCTGATGAGGGGTGATAACCTTCTCCTCTTGCCTTAACAACCTGGCTAGCTCTTCAGGAAGCTCATAATCTCCTTCAACCCCTTCATCAGCTTGATTGATTGGATTGTCAAAGTCATACGAAGTCATAGCTGTGCTGTTGTCAGTGCAGTCTGAAAGGCACTCTCTGCAAGGATTTAGATTGTTCATTTTAGTGATCGATTTTAACCTTGTTTAGAAAAAGTGAAATGAAGTTATCATTTTGGAAAACATTGCCATTTTATTTTTGTACAAAAAGAAAAATGAAAAACAGTGAGCGTAAAAGGAAAAGACTCATTTGCAAAAGATGTCCGATATTCATTGATTGATCTGTTTGCACAAAATTACAAGATGGCCCGATTACAAAATGAGTCTTGTCATCTTGGGCAAGATGCAAGACTTGATGCATGCTTAAAATATACAGGAAATAATAATTACTCTGCAGGAGTAACCCTTATAATTTCCTGGGAAGACCAGTTTGAGATATGGCTCCCCGGGGTCCTTAGACGTATCCAGCTCTCCAGGTTGCGCTCATCTTCCGACTCATCTTCCAAGTTGTTCACTGCATCCGGGGTGAGCATTCCCCCGCTGACAAAATTGGGCTTCTTAGCAGCCTCTGATTGATCTTGTTGAGTTGGTTTGTAACCCAACCCAAATCTGTCTTCCTTCTTTTCCACGGGCAACAGCTTGCCCCAGCCTTGGGCAGTACCCTCTTCAACAACCTTCCTAGCTTGCTGATAAGACGTCATGGAGGTTCCCAGTACAACAAATGCTTCATTAATGTTCAGGGCCTCAAATCCCTGGCTCATAGTTTCATGGATTTCTCCATTCATCTCTATGTACTTGTACATAGCCAGATGGCTAACAAAGATGTCTTCTTCCCTACAAATGGTGATGATCTGGCCTTCCCACTCAAATTTCAGCTTCTGGTGAAGGGTAGACGTAACAGCGCCAGCAGCATGGATCCAGGGTCTACCCAACAAACAACTGTAGGTCGGCTGAATGTCCATCACATAGAAGGTAATATTGAAGGTCTGCGGGCCAATCATCGCAGGCAGATCAATCTCCCCAAGCACTGATCTTTTAGAGCCATCAAATGCTCTCACTACCAAATTACTCGGACGCAATGCTAAGCCATCATACTCTAGCTTCACCAAGGCTTTCTTTGGTAGGACATTGAGCGATGACCCAGTGTCCACCAATACATGAGATAGAACAGCACCCTTACATTCTAGAGTGATATGTAAAGCCTTGTTGTGGTTACGTCCCTCAGTTGTTAAATCAGCATTGGTAAAGCCCAGTCCATGACTGGTATTGACATTTTCTACCACGGTTTCTAGCTGATTAACAGTGATCTCCTCTGGCACGTATGCTGCGTGCAGCACTTTCAGTAATGCATTCCTGTGAGCTTTAGAACACATCAACAGGCATAATATGGAGATTTTTTAGGGAGTTTGGTGAAGGTGATCCACCACCTTGTAATCACTTCTCTTTATGATTCTCATAAACTCGTCTATATCCTGTTCAAAAGATGTCTTCTGCGTTTCTTTGACAGCCGACTCTTCAAATACCACACTCTTTCCTTTTGCTTTGGCAGCAGCTTCTGCTTCGGCATTAGGTCTTTGTGTTTGTGAGGCAAAAAGGCGTCCACTTCTGGTGAAGCCTCCGCCTCCCCCAACATTACCAATTTGTGGAGAAGAGGTTGAAGAATCCAAAGTGATTTTCTCCCCGTTGCAGTAGAGGTCAGAGCCATAATGCCAAGGTATGGCATTACTGCTTTCATATGGAACTGGTCCAGGTACCGTGATAGTAACCGGACTGACTGCAGCAGAGGAGGGTACTGAAATGGTGTGTGGGTCATAGTAAATGGTGACTGGTGATCTGGCAGGAGATGCCACTGTTTGTCGTTGAAAGTTGTTGTTTGGAGGAACATTTGATGGATCATAGTAGATGGTGACTGCGGAGATATCTTCATTAATTTCTGTTGATGTTGTAGAAGATTCGGCCGGATAAATGGATGTTGACATTGTAGAAGAAAGGGTTGTTGACATTTGATTCATTGAAGTGATGGGTGGAGCCATTGTTGATGATATGGATGAATCGGTCGGAATGATTGTTGCTGCTGTTGTAGGAGAATCTGGAATTGTTGTTAAAGGAATTGCTGGATTTGTAGGCGCCGTTGTTGTGATCTGAAGTGTACCACTTTTGATAAGACCATCTATGCCGCTTCTCAAATTATCACACCCGTTGACTGCAATGTTGCAATACCCACAACCGAGCTCACACCCGGGGAACATCTGGCACTCTAGAAGCTGAGCTTTAATTTCGACCAGAGGTGTCCGAATCTGTCCAACACTGGTTATCAAGAAAGATGGCTTGTCTTCCTCAATGGAATTAATTCTTGGCCCTCCGTGATTGGGCATGGGATTCTTGGTGACACTTGGTGGAGGTGCAAAGTTGAGGGCTTTGGAATCCACCAGATCTTGTACTTTCATTTGTAAAGCCCTGCATTTCTCAGTATTGTGGCCAGGTGCATTGGAGTGGAAAGCACACCTGGCGTTGGCATCATAATTTCTTGGAAGGTTGGAGGGATCTGGTGGTGCCAATGTCCTTAATTCAACCAAGTTGAGTTTCAGGAGTTGTGGCAATAAGGCAGCATAAGGCATAGGGATAGGGTCAATCACCCTATTTGCCTGTGACGGTCTTTGCTGAAAAGGTCTTTGTTGTTGATTGTTGTTGTTGTTGTTGTAGGCTCTCTGTGGCGGATACTGAACTTGCTGTTGATAATGTGGTTGTTGTTGTGGTTGATATGCTGGTTGTTGAGGAGTCGGAGCTGGAATAGTGATAGCTGCTACTGATCTGTGGACATACTGAGGTCTGCCCCTGGTGGAATGAATGGCATTTGTCTCACCGGCTCTTCGAGGTCCCGTAAAAGGTTTCCTGGGATTACTGGACGAGGTTGCACCATTATCAGAAATCTTACCCATCTTCAAAAGGCTTTCAATTATTTCCCCAGCTATGACTACGTTAGCGAAACTGGTGGAAGAAAAGGCAGCTAGCCTATCAATATACGTTCCTTGCAGAGTATTCATGAACATGTCGGCCATTTCTCTTTCCGACATGGGCGGTTGGACAGCAGCAGCAAGCTGTCTCCACCTTTGGGAATACTCCCTGAAGCTTTCCCTGGAGGATTGAGACATTCCCATCAAGAGGGTTCTGTTAGGAGCCATGTCCAGGTTGTATTGGTATTGTCTGATGAAAGCTTCAGCTAAGTCCTTCCAACATCTGATAGTAGCTCTGGTTAAGTGTGAGTACCATTCCCTTGAAGCCCCAGTCAAGCTATCTTCAAAGTAAAAGATCCACAGTTTCTCATCCACTGTATATGCTTTAAGTCTCCCCAGGAAGGACTGTAAGTGAGTTCGTGGACAGGAAGTTCCATTGTACTTCTCGAAGCACGGGGGTTTAAACTTGTGGGGAATCCTTACCCCATCCATTAATCCCATATCCATAACATCGAAGCCTAAGGAATTTTGAGACTCCAGAGACCTCAACTTCTCAGCAATTTCATCAAACCTTTTATCATAGACTTCATCCCCAGCTCCCATTACAGTAAACTGCTCTTCTTGAGGATCTTCTTGCAAGATCCTGCCTGCAGCAGTGTTGCCCTGTACATTCCTTGGGATGTTGGCCTCTGGATCTAGATGAGGTCCAAATACTGGTGGGTTAACATGAGGCTGACCTCCCTCATTGTTGCTGGTTCCTCCAGTACCAGGATGAGGTTCCTCGGGGGTCTGTCTTTCTACCAATGCCCTTAACCTCTCTTGACTTTGAGCCAGGTTAGTCATCACAGTCATGAATTGAGCCATTTGGTTTCTCATCTCCACTCTTTCATTATCCATTTGAGTTCTGACCTCTGTCAGGTCTTGCTGTACTTGATCCATTTGGATACCAGGAAGGTTGTTGCGAGTAGGATACCGGTGCGGACGGTTGAGAGGGAACACCCGGCGACGAGCAATAATTCCTGAACCACAACAGAGTTAGAAACAAATAAGGAAAAAAACCTACAAAACAAAACAAAAGTTAGCATGCAATGCAGTATGCTTATTTGCTTTCCAAGGTATCCGGCTTGGCTCTTGGTTTTGACCTTTCCAGACCCCGAGGAAGATGCTTTGATGTTGCTTGAGAAAAGAAACTCATCGAAACAAACTAACAAATACATTACAAATGGTGGATCATACATAGTTTGTTTTTACAACATATGCCCCTGAAGGGTCAAAATACAACATAAAAAGAAAATTACATCAAGTGGAAATAACAACAAGCAAAGAAGTCAAACATCTAATCCAAACTCATCCTCCTTAACCTCCTTCAAAAGTGCTTCAGTTACAGGACCAGCCGGATGCTCTGTGATGTTTCTGATGAGGAGGTTTCTGGTGGCAATAGCAGTGGTCAACCTCTTATGCCTATCTTGGTCCTTTGACCTCTTCAATTCAGCCCTAAGCTTTAACTCTGAAATCTCCTTCTGGGCTGCCAGCAAAGCTTCCTGTTGCTTCTTTTCAATGGCCTCCAACTGCTCAATCCTGGCCTGAGTTTTCTGATCTTCTTGAGTACGAGCTTCAGTGATCCTGACCCACCTGGCTTGACTTTCTTGTAGATAGAGATCAGTCCTAGCCTTCTGAAACTGGGCCTCTTTACAGGCATTCTTCAATATTTGCTCCCAGCTTTTGATTTCTTGATGTAGTCCTCTGCTTTCTCAATCTTGGTCAGATGCTCCACCTTAAGCTTCTCCAACCTCTCAATGTCTAGACGACCATCACTCCTCTCCCAGAGGGTCTTCTTCAGAGCTTGAGACAGATTCTCATTCCTTTCCTTCAGCTTCTCAAATTCTTCCAGGCTGACAGTGGCTGGTGACTGTGCTGTGGATGGTCCAGGTATGTCTTCAATGGTGAAAGGCATCCTAGAAATATGTGCTCTAGCATGGGACCATTCATAGTACTGAGCTGAAGCTACATTATTGCACCTCCCAAGAATGGCCATCCCCTTTGTCTGGATGTTGTCCCAAGCCCAGGATGCTTGTCTGACAATAGCTAGATTAGGCTTTATCTCACAATACAGGGTTTCAGCCAAGTCTTGCACTCTAGGAGGGTGGACCAAAGCATAGCCCAATTGTCTCTTAAACAGCAAAGGATTGTAGTTGATGCAACCCTTCACTCCTATCAGAGGTGTAAACACCCCAAATTTTCCCTCACCCATTCACACCATGGCTTGAGATATCCTCATATGCATAAGTTCAATCATAGCATCTCATATTGCATTTTTTATTCACTGCATTGGTTCAAAGTCATCTGCATCTAGGGTTTGTGATCTGAGCAATCCAAGAGCCACTTGAGCCACTCCAAAGGTCATCAATCACTTCAAAGGGGTCCATGTATGTTCAAGCATCATATTATATCCTCTCAAAGTCAAGAATGTCAAAAAATCACAAGAACTGAGATTGGCATGGAAGCAGAGCCAGGTTTAACTGCACAGATGACCTAGAATTAGGGTTTTGGTTTCAAAGGCCATAACTCCAAATTTTTTGGTCATTATTGTTTCTATTGGTCTCTATATGGTATAGGGATCATGCATATCATTTTTCGTGAAGAAATTCCATGGGGAAGTCATCTGATCAAGAGTTGACTTTTTGAGCAAGTCAGTGCAAAATCAGGGCATCTGAGGCCCCCAATGACCCAACCAAGGGGTGTTCTTCATCATTTTGATTGTGTATGATCTTTATTTGATCATAGAAGATGTTGGAAGTTCACAAAATTGGAGAATTTCAAGCCATTTGCAAAGTTGACTTTTTGGGCAAATGACTTGTAATGGAAACTTGCCATTTTGGGAAACTTTTCAACCCTTGCTTTTTGGTTCAAAAATGCTTCAAATGAGAAAAATTTGGTCACGAAAGTTGTAGAATGGATCATTCCCTTTTCAAAAAGTACAAGAACTCATTCTAATTCATTTTGGATCAAAAGTTATGGCTTGTCAAAGTTGGAAAAAATCACATAATTTGAAGTTATGTACCAAAGAGGCAAAGTAGCAAAACCACTTGCCAAGTTGAAATGAGACCTCAAAGTGACTTCTAATCTTTGTACAAACATGAGCCATTGCCTAAAAGTCATATTGCATCAAAGTTTTGCCCATGTTCATGCCTTGTGGATCAAGAAACTTCAAAAGGGCCCAAAGGTCACAAAGTTGCAAAAACTATGATAAACCCTAATCCACTTGCTGCATTGCTTCTAATCAAATTCCATGGTTCTCCCTAAACTCAGCTGAGCCAAGCCATGCCCCTATCACAGCCTCACACTTGCCCATACCTCAAGTACACCTAACTTGGACTTTTTGCAAAAAGACCCATACCAATCAGCCTGTGCCACACCAACTTCTCTGACCTCTCTAGTTGTGATAAGTGGACCAAATGCAGCATAACACACCACACACACACAAGCCTGAAACACTCTCCAAGCCAGCATTCTCATTTCTCACCTCATATGCAAATTCCTTCGAAACACACTCCACAAGCATCAAACATTCAAACAAACTTCACAAAACATCTCAGCATACTCTCCTGATCATTTCCCTGCCCTCATCCATCCCTGAAACCTCCTCAATCAGAAACATGATCCTCACCCCTCACTGAACAGAACTTCTGCAAACTCACAAACCAACCATTATAAACTCCAACCAAGCTTCATAACTTCATCCAGAGGACCATTGGGATCATTTCGAGGCAAAGAGGCAAGCAGAAAGCTCTTGGGTTGAAAGCTTTGATTCAGGTAGCCATGGAAATTAATTTTTCCAGAACTCTTATTTATTGTTTCTAAAATGATCTACATGCTTCCCTGAGTTCACTGAACCTTTTATTTTTGAAAATGATCAAGTATTGAGTGTGTATTGCATCTCTGAAAGTTTGGCCATTTTTGCATTTATGTTTCGAATCATGGTTTTGAGCAAAAAGAAATGAGTTTTGGGGTTAGATTCAGGTTCAGGGAGGTGAAGAGAGTTGATATGGAGCTTTAGAGCTCCAGAAATAACCTAGAAGTGAGGTTTTGGTTTTACTCAGGGGAGGTGTGGCCGGAGAAGACGACCGGAAGTCTTTTCCGGCCACCTGAAAGTGATTAGAGCATTAATGAGGATTAGGGTTCAGTTTGAATGTGGAGCGTAGGATGGGCTGACTTTGTTTGACCCGCGCGTGTTTGGATGGCCTGGATTGTTTCACTTAAGCCCTAATCCACGTCATTATCCATTTAATTAAGTTTATGAATTAATCCTGCCAGTTTGAATTCCAGCCTTTAGATCTGGCGCCAGTCAACTCCCGCGTGTCTCATTTGAATATCAGCCACTGGATCTGTTGACTTATCATTATTTCATTTTTATTTTCATTTTATTTGATTCACTTTGTACATTTATTTTAAAATAGCAAAAAACCTTTAAAAATTCTGAATTTTTTTGTCAAAGGTTCAATTAATTTTCAGGACACAAAAATATTTTTATTTTTATTTTTTGCATTAAAAATTATTTTTAAATCATTTAAAAGTTTATTTTTAATTAATTAATGAAAATTAATTAATTAAAAATACTTTTAGGTATTTAAAAATCACAAAAAAATTCAAGTAACATTTAAAAACATTTAGAAACATTATCCAACTCTCAAACCAAATTTCGTTTTTGTTCTTGATGCCTTTTGATAATTTTATTTGGAATTAATTTCATTTCAAGGCAATATTTTGTTCCAAACTTCAAAAATTCATTTCTGTCTAACCTTTGAGAGTTGGATCATGATTCTTTTTGCATTGCATCTTGTATAGCATGTAGTTTATAGGATAAAATTGGCATGAATTGATCTTGCATTTTCAATTTGTTTTGAATTTTTCTTGACAAGGTACCTTAAAACCCTTGCAATCTTAGAAAATTCATAACTTTCACTAGGTTAAGAGTTAGATCCCCTCCTTTGGGCAGTGAGTTTGTATATGTTTAGGGTTCCTTTGATTGAATTTTCAAATTTTTATCATGTCATTTGCTTCTGATTTTGGATTTTTTTCTTTGTATGTTGCATATAACCCTAATTCATGCCTTCCTTTGCATCCATCTTCCATTTGCTTGCATACCATGACTTGCCATGACATCTTGTGCATCCATTTGATTCATAATACATCTTAAGACATATTAGAATCATGTTTGATCATTGCATCTTCCATTTGCTATGTTATATGTCTTTTGCATTCCATATCTTTTCATGAACATCCATGGTTTCAAACATGTTTCTCTTGCATCCATATGTTTGTATGATCATTCTAATGCCTTGTCCCATGTTTGCATCATCTCTTAGCATCATTAAAATCATGTCTATGCTTCTGGTTTTTGTTTGTACCATGACATTTCATCTCATTTGCATTGCATCTCATTTCTTTTGCTAAACTTTTCAGGTGGTAAGTTGTTTTGAGAAGTGGATTTGCCTTCACTTCTCACAATCTCTTTTCATCTCTCTTATGCATCATTGCTGCATTTTTGTATATGTATTGGATTGAGCTTGCTCATTCTTGTTCATCTTACCTTCTTCCTTCAAGCAACTTGTCTTCTTAAGTGAAGCAAGTTGTTTTGCTTCTCTTTTCTTCTCCTCCTTTCATCTGCTTTCCCCATTGGTGGCCTTTGAAGATCTCTTTCTTTCTTAAGCCTCACTAACCCTAGGAATAACCAAGCATGATAACAATTAGGGTTTGATTAGTCCCTCACTTAGCTTTTACCTTTGTGTCTCTTTTGAGTCTTCTCTTCTCATCTCATAATCAGGGACTAAACCCTAAAGGCTTTAAGGCTTTGTGATTAAGTTTATGCCTGCATCCTTCTATTAGGATGGAGTGTATAACTTTAATCCTAAGTGTTAAACCCTTAATGTGTTTAAATCCTTTAATCAATCTACTTAATAACCATCAAGACATCAAGCTTGTAACTTGGGCCTTGCATTAGGGTTCTAATTCTTCCTTAATTGGTTAAGAAGGAATAACCCTAGTGTTAATGGACAAGTCCCCCTCAAGTTGTCTTACAAACCATAAAACTCACTTCTTCATCATATCATTAACTAAAATCCATCCAATAAAGGCTTTGTTTTGTCATGAGGTTAATCCCCAATCATGGATTAAGTTGAGGAGTCTTCCTCAGCTTGAACATTCTCATCTATTATCCTTCTATTAGGATGGTGTAATGAGTCTGTTTAATCCCTGATTAAGGCTTAATCTCATTACTGAACACTAAACAAAAACAACAAAAACATCTAAATAATCACAAGTAGGTTAATGATCTTAATCCTACATCATGGTGATTAAGTGTGAGATGCTGACTTCACACTTAAGGTATTCTCATTACCCCTAATCAGAGGGAAGATGTGATGAGTTTACTAACCCATTGGTTTAGGCTTAAGCTCATTAACTTATGACAAACTTTCAAAGGCAATAAAAGACTGAAAATACAAAAACAAACAATAATCGTCTCCTTCGGGATTCTTTTCTCATCTCATTCACTCACAAACGAGAACTTGCTTCTCCCGTCTAATGCAAGACAGTTTGCACCTGAGCCAGACAGGTCATACACTTGAGCACAGACAAGCAAGCATTTCACAAGTCAATTTATCTTTCAGTCTCTTTGGGTCGAACTACGGTGTTCTGACTTCCTCATTGCACGAGAGGATACGTAGGCATAACTTAACAGTTATCGAGCAAAAGTCTCTGTATATTCCCCCTCTTTCCAGCCTTATTCTTTTAGCCTCATGATCATGAGCATTTCACTCTTTCTTGTTCTTACACTGACACTTCATTTATACACTACACTTTTCTTTTACACTGGCACTTGCATTCTTTCCAGCTTTGATACACATATAGCACTGACACTACCCCTTTAAAACACAAATCTTTTAAGCGTGGATCCCGTCGAGTACGGCGGACAATCTGGGTGTTAATACCTTCCCAGGTTGTAACCAACCCCCTTTCTCAGTCTCTCTGGTTCGCAACCGTCTTATCCATATCTTTTCTTAGGTCTATGCAGCATTACCTTTCCTCCGGGATAAAAATGCCTAGCCGGCGACTCTTTTCTTTTCTTTCTGAGTTCACCCCTGTGTGTTCTCTTCCTCTTTCACCGACCGTTCGCGTCTGTACCCCTTCTGACCTGAGGTGTCATCTGGCGGGAGCGACAAGAGGTACATTGGGGTATTGCCCACAGCTAGTGATTATGTCCTTGCCCTTGGTGCTCTGGGTGCACCATCTGATGTCATCTGAAGTCAAAGCAATAAATCTCTTAGCCCAATTCTTCTGTTGGTGGGGATTCAGGAAGGCATCAGTCCTGGGTAAGTGTTTGAGCAGCCAGGTATGGAATAGAGGAGCACAGCATCTCACCAACTTTCCTCTTTGCTTCTCATTCCTATGATGAATGGAATAATAGAAATCTCCCAGCAAGGTGGTATTGGGTTCCTCAGAAGGAAAAGATGAATGGCATTCTTGCTGATAAACTTGGGCTCATCTGCAAATAGTATAACCCCATATATACTGAGGGCTAACAATGCACAAACTGCCCTCCATTCTCCCAAGGAGGCCTTCAGGATGGCCTGAGAAGTCAGAAAGTCTAAGTGGAGACCAGGGATTCCAGCCTTTGTTGTCATATTTTGTTCAATCAAAACAGGTTCTAGGTACAATGATTTTGCCACTTCTCCATTGCTGGGAGAAGTCATCTCTGGGTTGAAGGGGATCCCACCCCTGACAGGCACTCCAATTAATGATGAGAATTCCTCCAGCAGAGGTCCTAACTGAAAGTTCTGGAAGGTGAAGCATCTCAAAGGAGGGTCATAAAACTGTAGGCAGGTGTGGATCATGCTCCTCTGAGAAGGGTCCAGGTCTATAACCATATCAAGGATACCTCCATAATGCTCTCTGAATAATGGGATGTGGTCAGGGGTGATAAGTGCCTGGACCTGCCTGACGCTAGTCAGCACAGGCTCAAAGAAATGGTATGAAATGTTGCTCTTCCTGGGTGCCATGACTGCTGATGAAGAACTGAAGACAAGTACTGATGAAGATCAAAACTGGTACTGGAGATGGGCCACTGATAGGCTGGTGATGGAGGTAACTGAAGCAAATAACTGATAAAGATAGCTGAAGTAGATAACTGATGAACAAAGGTCTATGCAGATGAAGGGGTCAAAACCAAGCCAGATGTAATGTGGATACCCTGAAAAACAAATAAACAAATGTTAAAATGATGCAAATGATGAGTATGCGAATGATATGCAAAGGTTTGTGATCAAGCTGGATCTGATTAACTGTCTTGATATAGGCCCATGTATGTTCAAGAAGTCCAAATGGAGGTTCAGAAATCCAGTAACCAAGGTGGGGGACTCAAATAAAGAGTCACATGTCCAGGGTTAATCACAAGAACTGTCCAAAATGAGGTATTCTTAAACAAAACAAATATCAGGGTATGATGTGGCCAGTGGTACCTACAAACTTGTAAACAGCCCAACCCCCTCACAGGTGGTGTTCTAGAACAAGGATCCTCAGACTTGGATCAGTTATGAGAAGTGTAAACACTTCTAACCCGGAGGTACAGTGTTTACAATAACCATAAAAGATCCTCCTCTAATTTACATCAGTTTCTGAAGGTCATAATAAAGGTCATCCAGACTTAGCAGGCTTCCCAGATAGCCCTAGCACTACAGGAAATCTGTAGTACAGAGTTCTCAAGAAGAAACCCACATCTGAACCGTGTTTCATATTCCCGCACCAGACCGAAATGGAATGGGAAAGAATATAAACCACTCTAGCCTAGGTGTCACTCAGGTCCCAGGTATAGGACCTTAACTCTCAATAGAACCCCCACCCACCAAGACAGAAGAACAGATCCAACAATGATAATGATAGTATGAAATATGAAAAACTGTAAAGAAAGCAATAAATAAAGCTGTACATAAAGCAGTAAATAAAGCAACTATATGACACAACTAGCACATAACACCCCAGTAAACACAAATCAAACAAGCGCTAGGAGGAACCCACAAAAAGAACCAGAAGCCCTGGTTACAGTATAAGGGTCCCCAGCAGAGTCGCCAAGCTGTCGCTCCCACCGAATGACACCCAGGTCAGAAGGGGTACAGACGCGAACGGTCGGCGAAAGAGGAGAGAACACACAAGGGTGAACTCAGGAAGACAAGAGTCGCCAGATTGGCATTTTTATCCCGGAGGAAAGGTAATGCTGCATAGACCTAGAAAGATATGGATAAGACGGTTGCGAACCAGAGAGACTGAGAAAGGGGGTTGGTTACAACCTGGGAAGGTATTAGCACCCAGATTGTCCGCCGTACTTGACGGGATCCACGCTTAAAATATTTGTGTTTTAAAGGGGTAGTGTCAGTGCAATCTGTGTATCAAAGCTGGAAAAGAATGCAAGTGTCAGTGTAAAAGAAGTGTGGAGTGCATAAGAGGAGTGTCAGTGCAAGAACAGGAGTGAAATGCTCAAGATAATGAGGCTAAAAGAATAATGCTGTAAGGAGGGGGAATATACAGAAACTTTTGTTCGATAACTGTTAAGTTATGCCTACGTATCCTCTCGTGCAATGAGGAAGTCAGAACACCGTAGTTCGACTCAAAGAGACTGAAAGATAAGTTGACTTGTGAACTGCTTACTTGCCTATGCTCAAGTGTATGACCTGTCTGGCTCAGGTTCTAACTGTCTTGCATTAGACGGAAGAAGCAAGTTCTCATTTGTGAGTGAATGAGGTGAGAAAAGAATCCCGGAGGAGACGATTATTGTTTGTTTTTGTATTTTCAATCTTTTATTTCTTTTTGAAGGTTTGTCATAAGAAAATGAGCTTAAGTCTAAACCAAGAGTTAGTAAACTCATCACATCCTCCCTCTGATTAGGGGTAATGAGAATACCTTAAGTGTGAAGTAAGCACCTCACACTTAATCACCATGATGTAGGATTAAGATCATTAACCTACTTGTGATCATTTAGATGTTTTTGTTGTTTTTGTTTAGTGCTAAGTAATGAGTTTAAGCCATAATCAAGGATTTAATGGACTCATTACACCATCCTAATATAAGGATAATAGATGAGAACATTTAAGCTAAGGAAGACTCCTCAACTTAATCCATGATTAGGGATTAACCTCATGACAAAACAAAGCCTTTATTAAATGGATTTTAGTTAATGGATGAGATTAAGAAGTGATTTTTATGATTTGTAAGACAACTTGAGGGGGACTTGTCCATTAACACTAGGGTTAGTGCTTCTTAACCAATTAAGGAAGAAATAGAACCCTAATGCAAGGCCCAAGTTACAAGCTTGATGTCTTGATGATTATTAAGTGAATTGATTAAAGGATTTAAACACCTTAAGGGTTTAACACTTAGGATTAAAGTTATACACTCCATCCTAATAGAAGGATGCAGGCATAAGCTTAATCACAAGCCTTAAAGCCTTTAGGGTTTAGTCCCTGATTATGAGATGAGAAGAGAATACTCAAAGATGACACAAAGGTGAAACTAAATGGGGAACTAATCAAACCCTAATTGTTATCATGCTTGGAGATCCTAGGGTTTATGAGGCTTAGGAGGAAAAGATCTTCAGAGAAACCACCAGGAAAGAAGCAGATGAAAGGAGGAAGAAGCAATAAGAAGCAAAACAACTTGCTTCACTTAAGAAGACAAGTTGCTTGGAGAAAGAAAGTAAGGAAAGGGCATGAATGAGCAAGCTCACTCTAAGTCAAATACAAAATGCAGAAATGATGCAAGAGAGATGAGGAGAGATTGTGAGAAGTGAAGGAAAATCCACTTCTCAAAGCAACTTACCACCTGAAAAGTTGGCAAAAGAAATGAAATGCAATGCAAATGAGATGAAATGTCATGATGCAAACCAATGTCAGAAGCATTTACATGATGTTAATGATGCTAAGATATGATACAAACATAAGGCAAGACATGAGAATGATCATACAAGGCAATGGATGCAGATGGAGCATGCTTTGAACCATGAATGTACATGAAGAGTTATGAAATGCAATGGACATACAACATGGCAAATGAAAGATGCAATGATCAAACATGATTCTAATATGTCCTAAGATGTATTATGAATCATGTGGATGCACAAAATGTCATGGCAAGTCATTGGATGCAAGCAAATGAGAATTGGATGCAAAGGAAGGCACAAATTAGGGTTTCATGCATCATACAAAGCAAAAATCCAAAACCAGAAGCAAATGACATGATAAAAATTTGAAAATGCAATCAAAGATACCCTAAACCTATACAAGCTTACTGCCCAAAGGGGATGATCCAACTCTTAACCTAGTGTAAGTTATGAATTTCCTAAGATTGCTAGGGTTTTGGGGTGCCTCATCAAGAAAAATACCAAACAAATTGAAAATGCAAGATCAAATCAAGCCAATTCTATCCTATAAACTACATGCTTTGAAGAGTGCAATGCAAGAGGAATCATCATCCAACTCTCAATGGTTAGGCAGAATGAAATTTTTAAAGATTGAACCAAAATATTGCCTTAAAATGAAATTAATTCCAATGAAAATGATCAAAAGGCATCAAGAGCTAAAAATAAATTTGGTTTGAGAATTGGACAATGTTTCTAAATGTTTCTAAATGCAATGTGAATTTTTTTGTGATTTTTAAATACCTAAATGCATTTTTAATTAATTAATTTCCATTAATTAATTAAATATAAACATTTAAATAATTTAAAAATAATTTTTAAGGCAAAAAATAAAAATAAAAATATTTTTGGGTTTTAAAAATTAATGAAATCTTTGACAAAAATTTTCATAATTTTTAAATGATTTTAACTATTTTTAATAATTCGTGCAAATAAATGCAAAACAAATGAAAATAAAATGAAATTAAATAGAAAAATGAGAAAGTCAACCAGATCAAGGGTTGTGGTTCAAACTCTTGATCAGATGCCTTCCCCATGGAATTTCTTCATGAAAATTGATATGCATGATCCCTATGACATATAGAGACCAATAGAAACAAGAATGACCAAAAAATTTGGGGTTATGGCCTCTGAAACCAAAACCCTAATTCTAAGTCATCTGTGTAGTCAAGCCTGGCTCTGCTTCCATGCCTTTCTCAGTTCTTGTGATTCTTTGACTTTCTTGACTTTGTGGGGATATAATATGATGCTTGAACATACATGGACCCCTTTTAAGTGATTGATGACCTTTGAAGTGGCTCAAGAGGCTTTTGGATTGCTCAGATCACAAACCCTAGATGCAGATGACTTAGAAACAATGCAGTGAAGCAAAAATGCAATATGAGATGCCATGATTGAACTTATGCACATGAGGAGATCACAAGCCATGGTGTGAATGAGTGAGGGAAAATTTGGGGTGTTTACACATAACATCATAGTGCATGACTTATAACTCAGAATTGGCCCAAGAATCTCAACATTTCATGACTTGCACATGGAGAAATCCAAAAGGGGCCAAAGGTTCACAAATTTGCAAAACCTCCAACAACTCCTCACAAACTTGTTGAATTGCCACAAACTGATTTCCATGGCTATCCTTGAATCATGTTGCGCCAGACACCCCCTTGTCCTTGGCCTGAAATAGCCCATACCTCAAAGGACAACAAATCTTGACTTTTTGCATTTTTCACCATACCAATCACACTATGCCATTACCAATTTTCTGACCAATCACAATACTTTATACTAATCAAAAGCAAGCCAAACATAACAAGAAGCAAGCCTGAACTCTCCCATAACTCAGCATACACAAAAATTCCCTCTCTTGCATTTTCTATCAAAACACACAACTCAGCCACTCATTCTTCAAACCAACACCACCATTCATCTCAGCATCAATCACTGATCATTTCCCACCCTTCACTTTGCCCTAAAAGCCACCATACACAAAACACGATTTTTCCCCCTTTGAACTGAACTTCATCAAACTTCAAAAGGAGGTCATAAACACTTCAGCAAAGTTTCAAAGCTTCTTCAGGGAGGTCATTGGAGGCATTTTGAAGCAAAGAAGCAGCCTGAAAGCTTCGGGGTTAAAAGCTTCATCTCAAGTAGCCATATGAAAACATTTTTCCAGAATCCTTGTTTTAAGTTCTTAAATGGTTAAGTTTGATCCCCTGGGTGTAATGAACTTTGAATTATTGAAAATAGTGAAGAAATGAGGATGTATGGTTTGTCTGAAAGTTTTGCATTTTTTGTTCTTTGATTCGAATCTTGTTAATGGCTGAAAATAAATTCTGTTTGACGGTGGATTTGGGCTTAAGGGAGTGAAAGGAACGAATCTGGAGCTTTAGAGCTCCAGAAATGGCCTAGGGAGTGAGTTGCAAAATTCTCAGGGGGGAGGTGGCCGGAGAAGATGACCGGAGGTCATTTCCGGCCACCTGAAAGTAATTAAGGCTAATTAGGGTTAGGGCTTCGTATTTGAATCTGGGCCCTTGGTTTGATTCTCCCGCGCGTGTTTGAAGGGTCTGGATCTTGTGTTTTGTTTTAATTATAGGATTAATATTTAATTAAATAGGTTTAATCAGATTTGAATGTGGGTCGTAGGATTGCGCGCCAGGTCAAAGTTTTCAAACCCAGTTTCAATCTGGACCACCCATTCAACATACTTCTCATTTTATTTTAATTTTATTTCATTTTCTTATTTAATCTTCTATGAATTTTTAAAAATAGGAAAAAACATCAAAAAATTCTGAAATTTTTTATCCAACCCTTTATTAATTTTCAGAACCCAAAAATATTTTTATTTTTATTTTTTGCATTAAAAATTATTTTTAAATCATTTAAATGTTATTTTTAATTAGTTAATGAGAATTAATTAATTAAAAATACATTTAGGTATTTAAAAATCACAAAAAAATTCAGAGAACATTCTTAGGCATTTAGAAACATTTAAAAACTCACCAAGCAAATTTATTTTTTGGTTTTGATCATGCTTTGACATTTTTCAAATGAATTAGGGTTCTTAAATTTGCATATTTTTAACCCTAACTTCAAAAATTCATAACTTTTGATCCAAGATGAGTTTGTGAATGATTCTTTTTGCATTGTGCTATTCATGGTTTTAAGCATCTAAAAACATTTTTGTTTCATTTTTATCTTTCATTTTCAATTTGTTTGTCATTTTATCTTTAGGATCACCCTTTTAACCCTAGAAACTTAGGTAATCCATAACTTCCTTTAGGTTTAGCTTCTGACCTCCCCCTTTGGATGGTGAACTAGTATGGGTTTAGGGTTCCTTTAAGTCCATTTTCAATTTTTTATCTTATGATTTTCTTCTGTTTTTGAGTTTTGCATCTCACATGTTCATATAACCCTAATTTGCATCTTCATTTGCATTCATCTTGCATAAGCTTGCACACATGAACTTGCCATGACATTTTGCACATCCACATGACATATAAGACATCTTAGGACACATTGAAATCATGTTTGATCATTGCATTATCCATTTTCCATGTTATGATTTCATTTCATTCCATATGCATCAATGGACTTACATGCTTCCTTTATGCTTCATTTGCATTCCCATCCTTTGTATGATCATCTTCATCTCATGACATACCTTTGCATTATCTCTTTGCATCATTAGCATCATGAACATGCTTCTGGTTTTGGTTTCCATCTTTGCATTTCATCTCATTCTCATTTCACTTCATTTCCTTTTGCTAACTTTTCAGGTGGTAAGTGTTTGAGAAATGAATTTGCCTTCACTTCTCACAATCTTTTCTCATATCTCTTATGCATTCATTGCTGCATTTTACTTTTGTATTGGAGTGATCTTCCTCATTCATGCTCTTTCTTCACTTTAGTTCCTCAAGCAACTTATCTTCTTAAGTGAAGTAAGTTGTCTTGCTTCTTTCTGCTTCTCCTCCTTCCATCTTTCTTCTTCCTTGGTGGCTTTTCCTTGAAGATCTCTTGCAAGCCTCATAAACCCTAAGAATACCCAAGCATGATCACAATTAGAGTTTGATTAGTCCCCCCATTAGTTTTACCTTTTTGTCATCTCTTTGTGACTTCTCTTCTCACCTCTTAATCAAGGATTAAACCTTAAAGGTTTTAAGGCTTTGTGATTAAGGTTATGCCTGCATCCTTCTATTAGGATGGAGTGTATAACTTTAATCCTAAGTGTTAAACCCTTAATGTGTTTAAATCCTTTAATAAATCCATCTTAATAATTACTAAGACAATAGCTTGTAACTTGGGCCTTGCATTAGGGTTCTAATTCTTCCTTAATTGGTTAAGAAGGACTAACCCTAGTGTTAATGGACAAGTCCCACTCAAGTTGTCTTACAAACCATAAAATCCACTTCTTAATCTTACCATTAACTAAAATCCACTTTAATAAAGGCTTTGTTTTGTAATGAGGTTAATCCCTAATCATGGATTAAGTTGAGGAGCCTTCCTCAGCTTAAATGTTCTCATCTATTATCCTTCTATTAGGATGGTGTAATGGGTCCATTAAATCCTTTATTATGGATTAAACTCATTACATAAACACCAAACAAAAACTCCAAAAACATCTAAATAATTGCAAGTAGGTTAATGATCTTAATCCTACATCATGGTGATTAAGTGTGAGGTGTTTACTTCATACTTAAGGTAATCTCATTACCCCTAATCAGAGGGAAGATGTGAAGAGTTTACTAACCCTTGGTTTAGGCTTAAGCTCATTATCTTATGACAAATACCAGAAAAAAATAAAAGATTGAAAATGCCAAAAACAAACAATAATCGTCTCCTCCGGGATTCTTTTCTCATCTCATTCACTCATAAACGAGAACTTGTTTCTTCCATCTAATGCAAGACAGTTAGCACCTGAGCCAGACAGGTCATACACTTGAGCATAGACAAGTAAGCAGTTCACAAGTCAATTTATCTTTCAGTCTCTTTGAGTTGAACTACGGTTTTCTGACTTCCTCATTGCACGAGAGGATACGTAGGTATAACTTAACAGTTATCGAACAAAAGTCTCTGTATATTCCCCCTCTTCCAGCATTATTATTTAAGCCTCATTCCTGAGCAATTCACATCACATTTCTTTTGCACTGACACTTGCATTCTTTTCCAGCTTTTGCACACAAAATAGCACTGACACTACCCCTTTAAACACAAACTTTCAAGCGTGGATCCCGTCAAGTACGGCGGACAATCTGGGTGCTAATACCTTCCCAGGTTGTAACCAACCCCCTTTCTCAATTTCTCTGGTTCGCGACCGTCTTGTCCATATCTTTCTAGGTTTATGCAGCATTACCTTTACTTCGGGATAAAAATTCCTAGCTGGCGACTCATTTTAGTTTATTTTAATTTTTCTCCTTTCGCCAACCGTTCACATCTGTACCCCTCTTGGCCAGGTGTCATTTGGTGGGAGCGACAGCTTGGCGACTCCGCTGGGGACCCTTATACTGCAACCAGGGCTTCTGGTTCTTTTTGTTGGTTCCTCCTAGCGCTTGTTTGATTTGTGTTTACTGGGGTGTTATGTGCTATGTGTGTTTATTTATTTTGCTTTATTTATTACTTTATGTACAACTTTATTTATTGCTTTCTTTATAGTCTTATGCACATTTCATACTGTCATTGGTGGATCTGGTTTTCTTTGGTTGGTGGGGTTCCATTGAGAGATTAAGGTCCTATACCTGGGACCTGAGTAACACCTTGGCTAGAGTGGTTCATGTTCTTTCCCATTCCATTTTGGTCTGGTGCGGGAATATGAAACACGGTTCAGATGTGGGTTTCTTCATGAGAACTCTGTGCTACAGATTTCCTGTAGTGCTAGGGCTATCTGGGAAGCCTGCTAAGTCTGGATGACCTTTATTATGACCTTCAGAATCTGGGGTGAATTAGAGGAGGATCCTTTATGGTTATTGTAAACACTGTACCTCCGGGTTAGAAAGTGTTTACACTTCTCATAACTGATCCAAGTCTGAAGATCCTTGTTCTAGAACATTACATGTGAGGGGGTTGGGTTGTTTATAGGTTTGCAGGAACCCTTGGCCACATCATACCCTATTACTGTTTTGTTTAAGAATACTTCACTTTTGACAGTTCTTGTGATTAACCCTGGATATGTGACTCTTTATTTGAGTCCCCCACCCTGGTTACTGGATTTCTGAGCCTCCATCTGAACCTTTGAGCATACATGAACCTTATATCAAGACAGATAATCAGATCCAGCTCTTGATCACAAACCCTTGCATATCATTTGCATATATCATCATTGCATCATTTAACATTTGTTTATTTGTTTTTCAGGGTATCCACCTCATTATATCTTGGTTTTGGTTTTGACCCTTTCTTCTGCTTAGACCTCAGCTTCAGATATCTTCTTCAGCATCTGCTTCAGTTATCTCCATCATCACCTGCATCAGTCTGTCAGAGACTTACCTTTAGCATCTCAGTTTGTGATCTTCATCAGCATTTGTCTTCAGCTTCTTCAGCAGCATTCATGGCTACTCCCAGGAAGAGCAACATATCTTATCACTTCTTTGAGCCTTCATTGACTGGTATCAGGCAGTTCCAGTCACTTATCACACCTGACCATATCTCACTGTTCAGAGAGCATCATGGAGGTATTTTAGACATGGTTATAGACCTTGATTCTTCTCAGAGAAGCATGATCCACACATGCTTGCAGTTCTATGACCCTTCACTCAGGTGCTTCACCTTTCCGGACTTTCAGATAGGGCATCTATTGGAAGAGTTTTCTTTATTGATTGGAGTACCTATCAGAGGAGGGATCCCTTTCAATCCAGAGATGACTGCTCCTAGAAGTGAGGAGATAGCAAGGGCATTGTACTTGGAGCCTGCCCTTATTGAGCAAAGCATGACAACAAAAGATGGGATTCCTGGTTTACATCTGGACTTCTTGATTTCTCAGGCCATCCTGAAGGCTACCTTGGGAGAATGGAGGGCAGTCTATGCACTTTTAGCCCTCAGCATATATGGGGCTATATTGTTTGCAGATGAGCCCAAATATGTCAGTAAGAATGCCATCCATTTGTTTCTTCTAAGGAACCTAGTACCTACACTGCTAGGGGATTTTTACTATTTTATTCATCAGAGGAATGAAAAACAAAGGGGGAAGTTGGTAAGATGTTGTGCTCCTTTGTTTTACACTTGGCTACTCAGACACCTGCCTAAATCAGATGTTTTCTTGAACCCACACCAGCAGAAGAATTGGGCCAAGAGGTTCATTGCCTTAACTTCAGATGATATTAGATGGTGTACCCAGAGCACCAAAGGCAAGGACATTATCACCAGCTGTGGACAATACCAAAATGTGCCTCTGATAGGAGTAAAAAGTTGCATCAACTACAACCCTTTACTGTTTAAGAGACAATTGGGATATGCCTTAGTTCACCCTCCCAGAGGACAAGATTTAGCTGAGACCCTATACTGTGAAGTGCAACCTAATTCAGCTGTTGTCAGGCAAGCTGCTTGGGCTTGGGACAACATCCAGACAAAAGGGATAGTTATTATTGGGAGATGTAACAATGTTGCTTCAGCTCAGTACTCAGACTGGTCCCGTGCTAGAGCTCAGATCACCAGGATGCCTTTCACCTTGGAAGACACACCTGGACCATCCACAGTACAGCCTGCAGCAACAGTTAGCCTGGAGGAATTTGAAAAGTTGAAGGAAAGGAATGAGCAGATATCTCAAGCCCTGAAGAAGACTCTTTGGGAAAGAAGTGATGGTCGCCTGGACATTGAAATATTGGAAAGACTCAAGACTGAGCATCTTACAAAATTGAAAGAACAGATGACTACATAAGGAAAGCAAGGGTCGGGGAACAGATATTGAAGAATGCCTGTAAAGAGGCCAAGATTCAGAAAGCCAAGGTTGAACACTATCTGGAAGAGAATCAGGCTAGGTGGATCAGGATCACCGAAGCCCGTGCACAAGTGGACCAGAGGACTCAGGCCAAGATTGATCAGTTGGAGGCCAATGAGAAAAAGCAATAGTAAGCTTTGTTGGCAGCTCAGAAGGAGATATCAGAGTTGAAGCTCCGAGCAGGGTTAAAAAGATCTAAAGATCAAGACAGGCATAAGAAGCTGACTAATGCCATTGCTACCAGGAACCTCCTTCTTAGGACCATTACAGAGCACCCAGCTGGTCCGGTGACTGAGGCACTCCTGAAGGAGGTCAAGGAAGATGATTATGGATTGGATGTCTGATTCCTCTTTGCTTGTTGCTCTTTCCTTTTGATGTACTTTTTCTTTTTGTTGTATTTTTTACCCACCATGGGCATGTATTGTAAACAGACTATGTATTTTTCATCATTTGTAATATATTTAGTTTGTTTCCACTGGGTTTCTTTTCTCAACAACATCAAGCATCTTCCTCGAGGTCTGGAAAGGTCAAAACCAAGAACCAAACCGGATACCTTGGAAACTAAATAAGCATATTGCATTGCATACTAACTTTGTCTTTGTTTTATAGGTTTTTGTTATTATTGTTTCTAACTTTGTTGTGATCTCAGGAAACATTGCTCGTCGCCGAGTGTTCCCTGTCAACTACATACACTGGTACCCAACCCGTAACAACCTTCCAGGCATTCAGATGGAGCAAGTACAGCAGGACCTGAATGAGGTCAGAAATCAGATGGCGAACGAAAGGGTCGAGATGAGAAACTAAATGTCTCAGTTTATGGTTGTAATGACTGGCTTAGCCCAGAGCCAAGAAAGACTGAGAGAGCTGGTAGAAAGACAGACACATGAGGAACCTCACCTTGGGACAGGAGGAACCAGCAATAATGAACGGGGACAGCCTCGTATTGACCCACCAGAGTATGGACCCCATTTAAATCCAGATGTTAACATCCCAAGAAATGTTCAAGGTAATATTGTTGGGGGCAGAATCCTGCAAGAGGATCCCCAAGAAGAACAATTTACTGTTATTGGGGCTGGAGATGAGGTATATGATAGAAGACTGGATGAGATTGCTGAAAAGTTAAGATCTTTGGAATCTCAGAATTCTTTGGGCTTTGACGTGATGGATATGGGGCTGGTATATGGGGTGAGGATTCGCCACAAATTCAAACCCCCTTGCTTTGAGAAGTATGGGGCTGGTATATGGGGTGAGGATTCCCCACAAATTCAAACCCCCTTGCTTTGAGAATACCTTAAGCATGAAGTAAACACCTCAAACTAAATCACCATGATGTTGGATTAAGATCATTAACCTATTTGCATTTATTTAGATGTTTTTGGAGTTTTTGTTTAGTGTTAAGTAATGAGTTTAAGCCATAATCAAGGATTTAATGGACCCATTACACCATCCTAATAGAAGGATAATAGATGAGAACATTTAAGCTGAGGAAGGCTCCTCAACTTAATCCATGATTAGGGATTAACCTCATGACAAAACAAAGCCTTTATTAAAGTGGATTTTAGTTAATGATAAGGTTAAAAAGGGAATTTCATGGTTTGTAAGACAACTGTAGGGGGACTTGTCCATTAACACTAGGGTTAGTCCTTCTTAACCAGTTAAGGAAGAATTAGAACCCTAATGCAAGGCCCAAGTTACAAGCTTGATGTCTTAGTGATTATTAGATGGATTGATTAAAGGATTTAAACACATTAATGGTTTAACACTTAGGATTAAAGTTATACACTCCATCCTAATAGAAGGATGCAGGCATAAGCTTAATCACAAAGCCTTAAAACCTTCAAGGTTTAGTCCTTGATTAAGAGATGAGAAGAGAAGACACAAATATGACACAAAGGTAAAACTAATGGGGGACTAAACAAACCCTAATTGTGATCATGCTTGGGTGTTATTAGGGTTTATGAAGCTTGCAAGAAGATCTTCAAGGGAGCCACCAAGGAAGGATCAGGATGGAAGGAAAAGAAGCAGCAAGAAGCAAGACAACTTACTTCACTTAAGAAGATAAGTTGCTTGAAGAAAGAAAGATGAGAAAGAGCATTAATGAGCAAGCTCATTCTAATACAAAAGTAAAATGCAGCAATGAATGCATAAGAGAGGTGAGAGGAGATCATGAAAAGTGAAGGCAAATTCACTTCTCAATGACTTACCACCTGTAAAGTTAGCAAAAGGAAATGAAATGGAATGAAAATGAGATGAAATGCAAGGGTGAAAACCAAAGTCAGAAACATAATCATGATGCAAATGATGCTAAGAGATGGTATGAAACAAACCAAGAGATGAGAATGATCATACAAGGATGGGAATGCAAATGAGACATGAATGTAAGCATGAAAGTTCATGAAAACTTATGAAATGGAATGGATGCATAACATGGTAAATGGATGATGCAATGATCAAACATGATTCTAATATGTCCTAAGATGTCTTTTAAGTCATGTGAATGCACAAAATGTCATGGCAAGTTCATGTATGCAAGCATATGAAGAATGAATACAAGTGGAGGCAAAAATTAGGGTTTACATACAATATGCAATGCAAAATTCAAAATTAGAAGCAAGTCATAAGATAAAAAATTGAAAATGCAATCAAAGTAACCTTAACCCCATATGATACCACACCCCAAAGGAGGAAACCTAACTCTTAACCCTAAGGAAGTTATGATTTTGCTAAATTTGCTAGGATTTTAAGGTACCTTACAAAGAAAAATGCAAAACAAATCAAAAAATGAAAGATAAATTCATTCCAATTTTATCCTAGAAACTACATGATATGTGGGGTGCAATAGAAAAAGAATCACTATCAAACCCTTCATGGTTAGGCAAAAAATATTTTTCTAAGTTAGGGTCAAAATATTGATTTTTAAGAACCCTAAATCCAAAGAAAAATGTCAAAATGGATCAAGAACCAAAAAGAAATTTGTATGAATGGTTTGATAATGTCTCTAAATGTGTCAAGATGCATTGTGATTTTTTTGGTGATTTTTAGAAACTTAAATGGTATTTTAATTAATTAATTTCCATTAATTAATTAAAATAAACATTAAAATATTTTAAAAATACAAATTTTATGCAAAAAATAAAATAAAAATTATTTTCTGAATGAGAAAAATATTTAAAGTCATGATCCAAAAAATAAATTTTTTTGAAAGCTTCTAACTATTTTAAATAAAATGCATAAAGAAATGCAAATAAAATGAAATAAAAATAATTTAAATGGAAAAGTAAACAGATCCAATGATCCAGATTTAAAAGAAACGCGCGGGAGTTGACTGGTGCGTGTTTGGACGGTTGGGATTCACTCTGAGATTTTTGAATTTTTAAACATAATTAATTAGGTTAATGACTGGATTAGGGTTTTAACACGTGATTTGGACCACTCATCTCACGCGGGAAGGACAAATCCAAGGGCCATCATTCAAAGTTAACTAATTATGCAGATTAGGGCTAATGAGTTTCAGGTTACCGGAACAGTGTTCCGGTCATCTTCTCCGGCGAACCGAAAACCTAAAATCTTCTACAGGTTTCTAAACTCCAAATTTCTTGCCCAGGAATGATCCCCACATATCACTGATCCTAAATCCCCACACAAAATCCATTTTTCATCCATCAAAAAGTCAAGTCGAAGCAAAACGTCTCTAGGGTTAAAACTTTCAGAGACTCCATACATGCTCAAGATTCCACCATTTTGAAAAATAAATACATCAGCACAACATAAGGATTCGATTAAGAACTTAAAGTTAAGCTTCTGGGAAAAAAGTTCTTGAGCTATACCTGAGATTGAACCTCCTAATGCTGAGCTTTCTAGACCCTTCTTTGGTGCAAATCCCCTCCTATGAATCTCCTGATGATGAAATGAAGCTTAGAACAAGCTTTTATGGCCTGGTTTGAAGGTTTTGGCCCTGGTGTAGCAGATTTGGAGGGTTGTGTATGTGATGTTTTAGGCTGTTTCAGTGCTTGATTCTTGATCCATTGATGGTATATGACTTGTTGGTGAAGATAAGTTTGAGGTTTGATGGCTGTGGGAAGAGTTTCGAAGAGATGAAGAAATTTGCAGTTTTTTTGTGAATCCTGGCTTATGGGAGGATGTTGGCTTGTGTGTGTGTGTGTTTTAAGTCCTTGATGTCCACATAATATGTTCTGATTGGGCAGAGGGTTGGTAATGTCACAGTTTGATTGGTATGGGCAAATATGCAAAAAGTCAAGATTTTGTGTACCATAGGTATGGCTCGGGTCAGAGGAGATCTTAGGGCTTGTCCTGCTTCAGCTTGAGTCAAGGAAGGCCTTTGGATCTGATTTTGTGAGCTGGAGGGTCTTGATCAAGAGTTTTCAAGGTTTTTGCATATTTCCCTCTTTGGAATTCTTTGTGAACCAAGGCAATGAAACCTATGAACTCTTGGGCAATTTGCAGCAAAATGGACCACATGAAGTTGTTATGATGCTTTGAGATCACTTAGCAACTAATCCAATCATTAGAAGTCCCTTTTGCAAAAAATTCATTCTTGAAGATTTATAAGAAATGCCTTATGGTGACTTGTAATTCAAGGCATGAAGCTTTATGAATTGGTGCAAAATTCTGATTTTTAGGTCATATGTGATGTTTGTGTAATGGTTAGAAGTCACTTTGAGGTCACAAATTGCCTTGTCATGAGTTTTTGCAAGTTTCCCACTTTGGTACATAAGTGAAATTTTGTGATTTTTCCCAACTTTTCAAGGCCATAACTTGAGTTCTATGATGAATTAGATCAAGTTCTTGTTCTTTTTGAAAAGTGAATGATCCAATATACAACTTTCATGACCAAGAATTTTTCATTTGAAGCATTTTTGAATCAAAAAGAGGAGGTTGAAAAACTTTCCCAAAATGGCAAGTTTGTATTACAAGTCACTTTCCCAAAATGGCAACTTTGCAAATGGCTTGAAATTCTTCAATTTTGTGAACTTATAACTTCTTCTAAGATCAAATAAAGATCACATACATCAAAAATGATGGAGAAGACCCTTTGGTTGGGTGATTGGGGGCCTCGGATGCCCTGATTTTACATTGACTTGCTCAAGAAGTCATATGTTGATCAGATGTCTTCCCCATTGAATTTCTTCATGAAAATTGGTATGCATGATCCTCATATCATATAGAGACCAATAGAAACAATAATGACCAAAAAAATTGGAGTTATGGCCTCTGAAGCCAAAACCCTAATTTTAGGTCATCTGTGCAGTTAAGCTTGGCTCTACTTTCATGCCTTTCTCAGTTCTTGTGATTTTCTGACTTTCTTGATCTTGGGAGGATACAATATGATATTTGAAAATACATGGACCCTCTTGAGATGATTGGAGACTCTTGGAGTGGGTCAGATGGCTCTTGGATTGCTCAGATCACAAACCCGAGATGCAGATGACTTTAAACCAATGCAGTGAAGCAAAAAATGTAATATGAGATGATATGATTGAACTTATGCAAATGAAAAGAATCACAAGCCATGGTGAAATGAGTGAGGGAAAATTTGGGGTGTTTACAGCTGCCCCTATTCAAGCATGAGTTAGATGTGTAGGATGTAAGCAACGACTTAACAGGCAAACAAGATAACTTGTGGTTGAATACCAAAGACAGTCCATAATTTGCACTCACTGGTTATGAAGAAGAAAAGGGGTATAGATTATAAAAGGAAGTAAAATATGATTATAAAGTGCGGGTGACGGGGGACGACCGTCGAGCAGAAGACGACTGTTGTGGATAAAGCAATGACGGGGACGGCCGACATGCTGGGGAAATAAAGGATTATGATGGGGACGACCACCAGGTGAAGTAACAAGATTCTTTGGGGATTAAAGGTAAAGTTAATGATGGGGACGACCATCGGGTTAATAAAATAAATGAAATAAATGATGAGGGACGGTCATCAGAGGTGAAGGATGATCACCTAGCAGGGGGCGACTGCTCTATTGGGGATAAGATTAGGGACGGTCATCTAAGGTGAAGGACGATCACCTGGCAAGGTACGGTTGCCGAAAGTATCACGACATAGGACGAACGTCGGATAGAAAAAGGTCGACGATGGGGACGGCCATCGGATAAGCATGATGAAGGACGATCATCAAAAGGGTGAAGGACGATCACCTAGCAGGGTACGGCTGCTCTCAGGGTTTGTCATGACATAAGACGAATGTCAGATAACGAGATCAACGATGGGGAACGGCCATCGGATAAAAATGATGAATGAAGATTGTTAATGCTATTATTCTATGATTGGCATTATGTTTGGTAAAACTAATATGGCTGGAAAATGTTGAATAAGAAGTTCCATATTAACATGGTATAGATTCTGGAAGAACATGTCAAACATGATGTCCTGACATGGTGACACAGATAAATGTGGAAGTTGTCAAAAAAGATGTTGAATTCAGTTCAGAATGTCCTATAAGATGTTGGGACATTATCAAACAGAGTAGAAGAACTAAATTCAGGATGTCCCAACAGATGTTGTCATATGTCACAGTCAGATGTCAAAGAAGATGTTGAAGTATCTGCAAATGTTGAATAAGAATGTTACAGACAGATGTCAAAGAAGATGTTGAAACATCTGCAAATGTTGAATAAGAATGTTACAGACAGATGTCAAAGAAGATGTTGAAACATCTGCAAATGTCATGACAGAATTACTGTCATATGCTACAGACAGATGTCAAAGAAGATGCTGAAACATCTGCAAATGTCATGACAGATGTCAAAGAGAATGTTGAAACATCTGCAAATGTCATGACAGATGTCAAAGAGAATGTTGAAACATCTGCAACTGTCATGACAACATTACTGTCATATGTTACAAACAAGAAGTGTTGAACTTAGTTCAGGATGTCACACCAAATGTTGTGACACTGTCAAACAGAGTAACAGTTAATGAACTTAAGTCAAGATATCAGGATGTCACACCAGATGTTAGGACATTGTATCAGTAAATGAAGTAAGTTCAGTTTTTCAGGATGTCCCAACAGATGTTGAGACATCTCAGACCTGCTACCAGAATTAATTAATGACTAACTGATTTGAGATATTTAAGGAGAGTTATCTGGAATTAATTATGGATGGATAAAAACAGAACAAGGCGCATCTGTAGGGAGTTTTGTTATGAAGATTCAGATTAATCAGAAGAACAAAATCACCTAGAATTTAGGAAGTAACAAACCCTAATTCAAGGTGATAACATTGGATTTATCAGATCTGAATTATGCAGAATATTCTGGAGATATTATGCAATCATATGTGGTGCTGATCTAGAAGATCTTAAAGACTCAATTTAAATTGAAGACAAATATTGAAAAATATAGGTTTCTATATTTAGAGATATTTTAGGAGTTGAAGATCTTTTGGAATATTTGTAGCAGATATTTCTGCATATTTGTAGCAGCTATTGTTGTGATTGTTTAGGCCCAAATCCAGTTGGGAATAGGTTATAAAAGAAACCTTGTAACCTAGTTTAGAATCAACCCAATCAACCGAAAATGTAAACATTATTAGGGTTGTGTTCTTGTGGCAGCCGTGAGTAACAAGGAACTCTATTGTGGCTGTTTCATTTGTGATTCTCGAAGCTTGTAAGCAAGAGAAGTATTGTGTCTTGATTGAAACTTCTAAGTAAGATCAAGCTGTTGTGTTTGAAGTGTGACTTCAATTTTATTAATCATTGTAAAAGATCACTGTGTGATTGAGGGGGAGTGAGTAGGGTACTCTTATCTAAGTGAGTCTTAGGTAGAAATTGCATTGGGTAAGTATTAAGTGATAGATTAAACAGGGTGGTTTAAGTCTAGAATTAATATTACTAATAGTGGATTTCCTCCTGGCTTGGTAGCCTCCAGATGTAGGTGTGGTTATACACTGAACTGGGTTAACAAACTTCTGCTGTGTTCTTTTTATCTTTTATGTTTTATGCAGTACCTGAACTGAATGTCCTATCAGATGTCCCAACATCCTGAAGCATGTTTGACTCTGATATAACAGAATTATTCAAGTACTGATATGTATACCTTACCATGTTTATAAGTAACAGATAAGATGTCTCAACATCATATTAGACATCTGAGTCTGTCATACCAGAATTTCAATTGGTATCAGAGCAGGCATCCTGGTCTGTTTCTGGATGAGATCTAAGAGGGATACTTTCTGGTTCATGGTAAAGGAAGAAGGAGGATATAATGAAAAGCTGTTTGAACTTGAGAGGTTCATATTGGTGTTTGAATGGTCCCTAGAAGTGGAGGATGGACTATTCATCATATGGTGTATATTGGACCAGTCTGGTGTTATCAGGGCTGGAAATTTGCTGGTGAATTGTTGTGTAGCTATGATGTCAAACAGAATGTCCTGACATCTTGGTTCTGAGAATTCTATATTTGAAGGAGGCTTGTATTTTGTTTTCTGTGAGAATTGGAGAACACTTAGTTCAGAATGTAGTGGTTCTTGATGAAAGGAGAGGTTGAAGCCAAAACAAAAGAGTATAATTATCAAATCTTTCATGCGGGAGTGAAAATCTTGATAAGTTATCTCTTAAGCTTATTTATGGTAACCTAATGAGGATATCCTTCTTGGTTATGGTGTCCTATGTTGTTTAGGTATAGCTGGAGAAAATCTCTCCTGTGAAGATACATGTTTATGATTGTCTAAATCATGAACTGAAGAAAAGTTTCATCAAGAAAGAAGCTGAATTGATATGTCAACCCTAATGGCTTAACACCACACTACACATCAACAGTTTATGAACCAAGCTTAGTTTTGTGTTCCAGAAGAAGGAAACTGGTGTGATGATGGATGCTTTGGGTGCTAGACAAATGTGTGATGATCACATATGTTTAGAACCTACTCCTAACCTGGAAGAGGAGGCATCTATGCTACATGTTGAAGACTTAGATAATCATCATTGCTTCTGTGGACCCTAGCATAGCCAAAAGGCTTAGGGCTAGAAAGGAAAAGAAGACTACAGGACATTCATCTCCTGAAAAGAAGCAGCCTACTCCAAAGAAAGACAAGGTCAAAGTGATACTTGGTCCTACTAAACAATGGAGCAAGGTGAATACCCAAAAGAGGAAAGCTGTAACTCCACCAGATTCAGATGTTGAAGAGGATGTCCCAACATCTCAACCAAAGAAGAAACCAGCACCCTCAAGGTCCACCTCTGCTGTTCCAGAAGCTCCTCTGGACAATGTTTCATTCCATCATGTGTCAAGTGTGAGCAGATGGAAATTTGTATACCAAAGAAGGGTAGCACTTGAAAGAGAGCTGGGCAGAAATGCACTTGAGTGCACTGAGGTAATTGACCTAATTTCTTCTGCTGGTTTATTCAAGACAGTATCAAACTTTTACCTTGCTATGAGCTGCTAGTCAAGGAATTCATTGTCAACCTTCAAGAGGACTGTGATGATGGTAAATCAGATGACTTCAGAAAGGTGTATGTAAGAGGGAAATGTGTGGAATTCTCTTCTAGGGTTATCAACCACTATCTAGGAAGAGAATCTGATGGACCTAATGAGTTGGGAAAGATAAATAACCATGTGTGCAAGGTCATCACTGCTAATCAATTCAAAGCTTGGCCAGTCAAAGGGAAATTTTCTGTTAGCTTGCTGACAAGGAAGTATGCAATGCTGCATAGGATTGGCACTTCAAATTGGGTCCCTACCAACCATACCTCCTCAATAGCAACTGAATTGAGCAGGTTCATATATGCTGTGGGCACCCAAGCAAAGCTGTACTTTGGGGCTTATATTTTTTATCAGACATTGAAGCATGTTGGAACATCTGCAACAAAGCTTCCCATTGTTTTTTTTCTCTCTGCTTTGTGGAATCATACTAAGCCAGTATCCAGGTATCCTTACTGAGAAGGATTCAGTATGCAAAAGAAAAAGTCCTCTGGCCTTCCATTACAAACTTTTCTTAAGCCATCATGCTGCTGATGTTGAAGCTTCCACTAGGACATCTGCTGGACCTTCAAAAGCAAAGACTCCCATATCCAAAGCTGCCTTGATTGCAGATCTGAAGAACACTTGCAAAAATCTGGATGCCAGGAAGAAAAAGCTTGAGGAAGTATTTCAAAGGCTGGAGCTGGAAGAGGTTACTCAGAATACTGATGAATCTAATGATGAATCTGAAGATGAAGAAGCTTCTAAATGTATTTACAAATGTGGGTGAAAAATGCATGACTTTGGTCATGATTAAAGCTATCAATGTGACCAACAATTGGTAGAAGCAAGGGAAGAATGTCAGATTGGGAAGTCTGATCAGAATGGTTGTTGAACTGGTAGTCTCTTCCACTACTAGTCATGTATAGTGGCAGTATAAACCCTTTGTAGCAAGCAAACTAAGAGCATCTGCTTTGGAATATAAAATCAAGTGTGGATATTTATCAGTTGTGCTCTTTGTATGTTCATCAGGGGTGTGAAAGTGAGAATTAGTGGAGTACATGCTCAGCTGGAGTATTGTTTATCCATGACATAAGGAGATCTTGCTAATCTTATCTGGAGCTAACCTTAAAATCCTTCAAAAGTAAAAGATCAGATTGTGTAGAACTATCTGATAAGGTATTATACAAGGATTTAAGATCAATTGTTGTTTGTGGAATTCACAAATATTTGATTGATTATCCTTGTGATTCAAGATTGGTGATGTTCAAAAAGATGTTGGAACATCTTATCATCAGAGTTTGTGCAGAATCATGGGAGAGGTATTGCATAAGCTGTAGCATTGGCTTCAGTCGTGTGTGACAAGAGTTATGTATTTCTGGAAAGTTTCTTGGGAAGAACTTGTCTGGATATTGTTGATTCTGAAGATGGAGATGAAAGACCATGAACATATCATAATCTTGGTGACTACTTGGATTGGTTTATTTCTGATCTAGGTGTAGTCCAGAATGCTCATCATGGAGTTAAGATAGGTGGAGATATCATAAATTTGTTTAGACTGCTTTACTCAAGGAAAGGTGGCATCCTTGGTATAGTTTTGAGGTGTAGTTCTTAACTATTCCTTCTGAATAATCAGACAGTGGCAGGTTTGAAGACTTTGGAGAAACATTGGAAGTTTCTCATCAATATGTGTTATTGGTAAGAACTTCTGCAAAACCAATAGAATGGAGGTTGTCTACTCAAACTTGATGGATAAATCAAGTCTATGAGAGCATGTAACTCCTGTTCAATAAAGGAAGGAGGTTCTTTCAAGTGGAAGAAGAAGGAACTGAATTTAACAGATGGATGTGGGCTAATAATGTTTAAACATCTAGTTCAACATCAGAGTCTAATTGGTGAAGATCAACTTTTTTGATCAGGATATCTTTGGAAGCTTTATTATAAACGTGAAGAAGACAAAAGTGGCAATTGGCTTTTTCATATGAGGATTCATAAAAGAGGTTATCAAAATGTGGTAATTGGTTGATCTTTAAAGTGGATTCGAAGAATCAAGATAATCAGAGTGTGGCAGCTGGTTGTTCTTGAGGATTGTCTTGGAACAAATTGCTCTTGGGCAGAGGAGTGATGAGTTGAGGACTCAAGAGGATTTATTCTTCTTGAAGGTGGATGAGAGTTTATCACTCTTTCTGGATTTCTAATTCTAACTGGTGGCACAGTGTAGTTGAAGATTTTCAGTTCTTGGATTACTATGCTATAGTAAGTTCAGTTGGTGAAGCACATCTAGGATCATGGTGATAAGGTCTTGGTGTATGAAAAATGTTCTAACTAAGTGTTAGTACATTATCTGGGGTGTTTATCTACATGGTTTCTATTATTAGACTACCTAATCATATGGGAGAATGATGAAGTAGATGATCTATATTGGAAGAAACATGTAGAAGAGACTGGAAGTGTTCCTCGTGCTAAAAAGCCAAGAACTCCAAAAAGATCAAGTTTTCAGCAAGACCAAAGGCATACCTTCACCATTGTACAACACTCCAAAAGCTTCTGAATATGTGGATGATTCCATAAAGGAGTTGGTAACCAAGATCCTATCTGAGCAAAGAGTGGTAAGTGGCATATCTATCTCTCTGAACACTATGCCAGCCCCACAAGAAGATCAACAATCTCAGGCTGCAAAGGACACTCCTGCTCAACAGGATGTCCCAATAGATGTTGAAACATCTGAGGACCAGCACAAGGCCTCAACTGAAGAGCACATCTCTGTTGATCCACCAGAAGTATATCAGGTATTGATTGCTTGGAAGTTTGTTTGTGGACATTCATTCTAATTTCATAATTAGTTTGGATGTGTTTTATCTGGATTGTATGGCCTTTGGTGTGTAAAAGCTTAGTGTCAAGAACCTGTGTGCTAGAAGATGTTCATCTTGTGTAGTATGTGGTAACTACAAACCCAGAAAGGAATCAGGTATGCTTTGGTACAAGAAGTGAATGTGTTCAATTGGGAATTGAACAGAGGGTAAGCTCTTGAAGACATGAAGATGCGTCTTATGTTTTCCTTTCATCAATGTACAGAGAAGCATGGAGTATCCTAGATAGGGGGAGTGTGTTACAAGTATGAGCACTTGATTTTGTGGTGTTAAGGGGGAGTAATACCTTAACCAGATAAGGAGAATCCTAAGAGTCTAGAAGGCTATATTATATAAAGCTGCTCTTTGCAGTTTATGTTTGATTCTTGAGGAATTGTGAAGCTTGTGTGTGTTTCAAGCTTATGGAGATTATATACCTCTATTTTTATTATGGAACCTTTGTCTTTTTATGGCTAAAAAGGGGGAGAAGTAATAGTGTGAGGTCTGATATGAAGATGTGATGTTAAGGAACTTCTACATAAGGTACTACTACACCTGTATGTAAATTAGTTTTAGCCAAAATAAGCCAAAGGGGGAGATTGTTAATGCTATTATTCTATGATTGGCATTATGTTTGGTAAAACTAATATGGCTGGAAAATGTTGAATAAGAAGTTCCATATTAACATGGTATAGATTCTGGAAGAACATGTCAAACATGATGTCCTGACATGGTGACACAGATAAATGTGGAAGTTGTCAAAAAAGATGTTGAATTCAGTTCAGAATGTCCTATAAGATGTTGGGACATTATCAAACAGAGTAGAAGAACTAAATTCAGGATGTCCCAACAGATGTTGTCATATGTCACAGTCAGATGTCAAAGAAGATGTTGAAGTATCTGCAAATGTTGAATAAGAATGTTACAGACAGATGTCAAAGAAGATGTTGAAACATCTGCAAATGTTGAATAAGAATGTTACAGACAGATGTCAAAGAAGATGTTGAAACATCTGCAAATGTCATGACAGAATTACTGTCATATGCTACAGACAGATGTCAAAGAAGATGCTGAAACATCTGCAAATGTCATGACAGATGTCAAAGAGAATGTTGAAACATCTGCAAATGTCATGACAGATGTCAAAGAGAATGTTGAAACATCTGCAACTGTCATGACAACATTACTGTCATATGTTACAAACAAGAAGTGTTGAACTTAGTTCAGGATGTCACACCAAATGTTGTGACACTGTCAAACAGAGTAACAGTTAATGAACTTAAGTCAAGATATCAGGATGTCACACCAGATGTTAGGACATTGTATCAGTAAATGAAGTAAGTTCAGTTTTTCAGGATGTCCCAACAGATGTTGAGACATCTCAGACCTGCTACCAGAATTAATTAATGACTAACTGATTTGAGATATTTAAGGAGAGTTATCTGGAATTAATTATGGATGGATAAAAACAGAACAAGGCGCATCTGTAGGGAGTTTTGTTATGAAGATTCAGATTAATCAGAAGAACAAAATCACCTAGAATTTAGGAAGTAACAAACCCTAATTCAAGGTGATAACATTGGATTTATCAGATCTGAATTATGCAGAATATTCTGGAGATATTATGCAATCATATGTGGTGCTGATCTAGAAGATCTTAAAGACTCAATTTAAATTGAAGACAAATATTGAAAAATATAGGTTTCTATATTTAGAGATATTTTAGGAGTTGAAGATCTTTTGGAATATTTGTAGCAGATATTTCTGCATATTTGTAGCAGCTATTGTTGTGATTGTTTAGGCCCAAATCCAGTTGGGAATAGGTTATAAAAGAAACCTTGTAACCTAGTTTAGAATCAACCCAATCAACCGAAAATGTAAACATTATTAGGGTTGTGTTCTTGTGGCAGCCGTGAGTAACAAGGAACTCTATTGTGGTTGTTTCACTTGTGATTCTCGAAGCTTGTAAGCAAGAGAAGTATTGTGTCTTGATTGAAACTTCTAAGTAAGATCAAGCTGTTGTGTTTGAAGTGTGACTTCAATTTTATTAATCATTGTAAAAGATCACTGTGTGATTGAGGGGGAGTGAGTAGGGTACTCTTATCTAAGTGAGTCTTAGGTAGAAATTGCATTGGGTAAGTATTAAGTGATAGATTAAACAGGGTGGTTTAAGTCTAGAATTAATATTACTAATAGTGGATTTCCTCCTGGCTTGGTAGCCTCCAGATGTAGGTGTGGTTATACACTGAACTGGGTTAACAAACTTCTGCTGTGTTCTTTTTATCTTTTATGTTTTATGCAGTACCTGAACTGAATGTCCTATCAGATGTCCCAACATCCTGAAGCATGTTTGACTCTGATATAACAGAATTATTCAAGTACTGATATGTATACCTTACCATGTTTATAAGTAACAGATAAGATGTCTCAACATCATATTAGACATCTGAGTCTGTCATACCAGAATTTCAAAGATCATCAAAAGGGTGAAGGAAGATCACCTAGCAGGGTACGGCTGCTAAAATATCACGACATAGGACGAATGTCGGATAGAAAAGGGTTCCAATAATGGAGACTCCGCTGAGGGAATGATGAAGGACAATCATCAAAAAGGTGAAGGACGATCACCTGGCAGGGCACGACTGCCGAAAGTATCATGACATAGGACGAATGTCAGATAGAAAAGAGATTTGCTTTTTACTGGGGATTTGCTGGGAACTCTTCTGGGGAATGGTAGACACAGACGAGCGTCTAGATTCAAGAAAGAAAACGTATAAGTGTTTGACGTTGTGTATAGACTAAAGATGCGGACGAGCATCCTTAAGACTATGATACGGACGAGTATCGGTAGAAACCAACGCTGACGCATGCTCAGAGATGATGATACGGACGAGTATCAACCGGTTAACAAAGAACACGGACGAGTGTCGACTCTGAGGGGAAATAAGTGTGTATGCAAGATACGGCCGAGTATCTGCATGAGTAAAAATACACATGAGTGAGACACGGACGAGTGTTCAACTTGCTGGGAAGAGTAAGATACGGACGAGTATCATAAGAGAAAGTGTAAAAGACATTTCGAAGTTTTGTGGGGATAAGATGACACTGACGGGTGTCGGAAGAAGTGTATTATAAACAAGTGTTTGAGTTAAGTGTTTAAGTAACCATGCTGGGGAAGGTGACACGGACAAATGTCCAAAGAGTGTATATAGATGTATCTATTTGCGGAGAATGTTCTGGCGACTTTACTGGGGAATGATGACACGGCGAGTGCCAAAGGAGAATATATCTGTATTTGAGAGTTCAAAGGGATGCTTTGGCTTTCTACCGGGGAAATTCAGAGGTGTTTTGTATATTGTTGATGGAATGTTGGTATATTCAGGTGTTTGATTCACAACATGGCTTATGATTATGCAATATTTTTTATTTTTGCCGTAATGCTCCGTATTAGACGGAATGCTACGCTATGAGGGGAAATATGATGTGAATGCTATGATTATGCAAAGATACCGATCCGGGATTCGGATCTCGTTGCTGTGAAGATCTCTGGCTGATCTACTTTGAAAGAATATCCCAGCTGGGGGAAAAGATCATTGGTAGATCTGATACAAATGATTCTACTTGGGGAAAATAGGTCACTGATAGACCTATCTTGGTAATGAGGAGCTCAGCTGGGGCCTGTGGAAGCTTTCGTCACTTTGTTGTGAGATTTTCAAACATTGCTCTTCTGGATAGAGGCTGGAGCTCTATGGGGAGATGGTTCCCTGTCTGATACTCGGCTGGGGAGAAACAATCACTAAATGATCTTCCTAGAGATTTCTGTAGGGATCCTGCTGAGGATGATGATATCTGACAACTCAGCTGGGGAGATGAGCCCCTTCTGATGTTGCTCTGAAGAAAATGATGTCTGGAAACTCTGATGGGGAGAAAGAACTTCCGGTGTAGTTTGGAGGATGTGCTGAGGAAATAATGACTTGGCATCCTGCTGGGGAGAAGCTTTCATGCCCCATGCTGCACTTTGAGCACCTGCAATCATGTTATAACAAAGAGATGTACAAGTATCCCGAGGTATCCCTTACTAGATTCCATCAAAGGAATTTAGACAATCTCGGGAGTAATATATTTCCTGTAAGCATGTGATTTAGAAAAGGCGCATCTGTATTTATGCAACCAATATTATAAGGATATCAGACATTTTTACAAAAGAAAACAAAATGTACGAGACGAGATATGACTGAAAATCTGATTTTGTTAATTTGGGTGCCCTGAATTGGCAAATACAGTCGAGGAAACAGATCCCCTGAAATGAGGAGATTGTTAAAAATTGAGAAACAAAAAGGTGCTGGCAATGTTGATGACGATTCAGTGTACTTCCCTTTTGCTATGACCCGTATGACTTTTGACGTTCTTCTCATCCTACTTTTTGAAAAAGGCTGATTCTGACTAACGCTTGAACGTTCCGAAGCTTGCCATGTAGTAAGTGATACAGACGAATTCAGAATGCAGTTGTTCGCTTATTCCCTGATTTTGCGTGGATCGCCCTTTCGAGTTTTCAATCCACCGGGATACCCATTTTTGCCTGAGCTGTCCAATGTGGCTTTTCAACTCAACGGGTGTACACATTTTTTATTCATTTTCCCTTATTTTTGCCCGAGTCTTTTATTCTGTTTTTGACTTGCCGGGATGCCCTATTTTTGCCTGGACTTACATTCTGTTTCTATGTCCAGTGGGTCATTTTATGCGAAGTATTTTTTAACTGCATCTGAATTCACAGGGGACAAGAAGTCTTCACCATCCATAGTACTGAGCATCAGTGCTCCACCAGAGAAAACTTTCTTTACTACGAATGGACCATCGTAATTCGGAGTCCACTTGCCTCTGTGATCTGTATGAGGAGGAATGAGTCTTTTCAGCACAAGATCTCCTACTTGGTATTCCCGAAGTCGGACTTTCTGATCAAAGGCTTTCTTCATTCTTTTCTGATACAACTGCCCATGACATATTGCAGCTAATCTCTTTTCTTCAATCAGATTCAATCGTTCGTATCGGGATTGGACCCATTCCGCTTCATTCAGCTTAACATCCATTAGTACCCGCAAGGAGGGTAATTCAACTTCAACTGGTAGGACTGCCTCCATACCATACACAAGTTGATACGGTGTTGCCCCGGTGGATGTTCTGATTGAGGTACGGTACCCATGCAAGGCAAATGGTAGCATTTCATTCCAGTCTTTATAGGTGACCACCATTTTCTGTACAATCTTCTTGATATTCTTGTTAGCTGCCTCTACAGCGCCATTCATCTTTGGCCTGTAAGGAGAAGAATTGTGGTGTTGCATCTTGAAGTCCCGGCATAGTTCCGCCATCATTTTGTTGTTCAAGTTGGAACCATTATCAGTAATGATTCGCTCGGGCACTCCATACTAACAGATGATGTCTCTCTTCAGAAATCGGGCTACCACTTTCCTGGTGACGTTTGTATATGAAGCTGCTTCAACCCAGTTGGTAAAATAGTCAATGGCAACCAGGATGAATCTGTGGCCATTTGAAGCATTCGGTTCAATCTTTCCAATCATATCAATGCCGCACATGGCAAAGGGCCAAGGTGAAGACATCACATTCAAATGATTCGGGGGCACAAGCACTTTGTCTGCATAAATCTAGCATTTATGACATTTCCTGGCATAAGCACAACAGTCTGCATCCATTATGATCCAATAATAGCCTGATCTTAACAACGTTTTAGCCATAGCATGCCCTCCAGCATGGGTACCAAAAGATCATTCGTGCACCTCGTGCATCAGCAAGTCTGCTTCTGCCTTATCAACACATCTGAGAAGTACCATGTCAAAGTTTCTTTTGTACAGGGAACCATCAGCATTCAGGAAAAAACTACCAGCAAGCCTTCTTAATGTCTTCTTGTCATTGGATGATGCCCCAGGAGGGTATGTTTGATCCTCCAAGAAGCATTTGATGTCATAGAACCAAGGCTTATCATCTTTAGAAAGGTCTGCTGAGAATACATATGTTGGTCTGTTAAGTCTGGATACTGAAAACCGAGGCACGAAGTTGGCAGCTTGAACTTTGATCATGGATGAAATGGTAGCCAGAGCATCTGCAAACTGATTTTCATCTCGAGGGATATACTCAAGCTTGACTGTGGTGAAGAAAGTAAGCAACTTCCTTGTATAATCCTGGTAAGTGTAAACACCCCAAATTTGCCCTCACCCATTCACACCATGGCTTGTGATCATCCTCATATGCATAAGCATAATAATATCATCTCATATCTCATTTTGGTTCACTGCATAGTTTCTAAGGCATCTGCACCTAGGGTTTGTGATCTGAGCAATCCCAAAAGCATCTTGAGCCATTCCAAAGGCCACTAATCAACTCAAAGGGGTCCATGTGTGTTCTTATATCATATTCCATCCTCTCAAAGTCAAAAAATTCCAAAGAATCACAAGAACTAGGGTTTGAATGGATGCAGAGCCAAGTTTGACTGCACAGTTGACCTAAAATTAGGGTTTTGGTTTCAGAGGCCATAACTCCAAATTTTTTGGTCATTCTTGTTTCCATTGGTCTCTATATGGTATAGGGAGTATGCATATCAATTTTCATGAAGAAATTCCATGGGGAAGTCATCTGATCAAGGGTTGACTTTTCAGACAAGTCAGTGCAAAATCAGGGCATCTGAGGCCCCCAATGACCCAGCCAATGGGTGATCCTCATCATTTTGAGTGTATATGATCTTTATTTGATCATATAAGAAGGTTAAAGTTCATAGAAATCAAGAATTTAGGGTTTTTGCAAATGTTGACTTTTTGGGCATAGTTGACTTTTCAAGAATGCATCATTTTAGGTCATTTTTCAAGCTTTGATTCTTGATCCAAAAAGGCTTCAAATGGAAAAACTTTGGTCATGAAAGTTGTAGATCTCATCTTTCCCTTTTCAAAAAGTACAAGAACATGATCAAACTCTTCTTGGATCAAAAGTTATGGCAATGCAAAGTTGGCTAAAATCATTGATTTTCAAGGCATGCCCTAAGTGAGAATTTTGCAAAGTCATGAACCAATGCATTATGTGACCTCTAATTCATTTCAAACCATTACACAAACATTCTATGAGCCTAAAAAATCAGAATTGGACCAAGTTTCTACATAGTTTGGTTTATGTAACAAGACTTTCTTCACATGTGAACCCTAAAGCCACAAGTTGCAAAACTCATGATCATGCTTTCACCAACTTGCTGCCTTGAATGTTGGACCAAGCCTAGCCTTTCCCTTCATTTTGCTGCGCAGACCATGCCCTTTGTACTTGGCTAGAAGTTGCCCATGCCCTATCTTACAAGAAGTTGACATATTTGCAAAAGTGGCTACACCTATCCATAAAGCACAAATCACATCCTCTGACCAATTGGATTAGTTTATACTATCCATTTGCAAACCATTTCATGCACTAAGCAAGGCTGAAGCTCTCTCATAACACACATTCACAAAAACACACCACATTGCATAAGCCTTCGAATTCCTCTCCACAGCTTGCAAACACTAAAACTATCTTCACCATTCAACTCACCACACTCCATAGGTCTCAAACCACCAAAGCTCAGGCCTGAAACAAGCCTGACCTGAGCTTCACCATTCCCCACCCTCAGAACCAGTTCTCTTCGAATCTCACCATCCAGCCATCAAACACCTCATCTTTCTTCACCAACAAGTCAGGCATACCACAAGGAGTCAAAACCACCCTTTACTTTGAACTGAAACAGCCTGTACACAAAGTGCATTTCCTGCTACACCAGAAGTGAATCTCTCAAAGCAGCTTGCCTAAGCTCATTCCAGGCTTTCCATTGGCTTCAAGGGGTTCAGGGAAGTTGTTCTGCATCAAAGCAAGGCCAGGAGAGCTCATATTCGCAGTTCTTCACCTCAGGTAACTCCAAACTTCAAGCTTTTCAAAGCTTTGATTTTTTGTTATAAACTGAAAGTGCATACTCTGAGGATCATTGTGATGTGTTTAGAATCTAAAATGGTGGAGAAATGAACATTTTGTGAGTGTCTGAAAGTTTGGTCCCATTTTTATTTTGTTTCGATTCAGCTTGTTCCTGTTAGTAAAATGATGTTTGACTATTGATTTGAGTTGCTAGAAGTGTGGGGATTGATTCTGGGCGTTTAATTTGGCTTGGGGTGGTCTGAATCTTGTTTTAGGGTTTTGGGGTCGCCGGGGAAGACGACCGGAGCTCCCCTCCGGTCGCCTGAATCTGTTTTGCCCTAATTATAGTCATTAAGCCAGTTTGAATCTTGGGCGTTGGATGGGGTTGACTTGTTGACTTCGCGCGTGAGGGAAGGGCTCAGATCACTTTGATTAGCCCTAATTCTTTTATTAGTTTTAATTAATTGTAATTAACTCAGATGCAATCCTGGCCACAAGATCTGGCGCTGGTCAACCAATTTGAATCCAGGACGCATCTCATCCATCCGTTCTGTTTACCTTTCATTTTAATTTAATTTTTATTCATTTTCTTTTCATTAAACTTGCATAATTATTTTAAAATAGTTAAAAATTCTTAAAAATTATGAAACTTTTTCCTAAAAGTTTATTTAATTTTTAAGACCCAAAAACATTTTTATTTTATTTTTTACCATTAAAAAAGTATTTTTAAATATTTAAAAGATTATTTTTAATTGATTAATGGGAATTAATTAATTAAAAATACTTTTAGGTATTTAAAAATTACCAAAAAATTCATGAAATGTTCTAAGACATTTAGAAACATTGTCCAACCTTCAAACCAAATTTATTTTTTGATCTTGATGCATTTTAAGAATTTCTCATTGAATTAAGTCATATTTTGTGCATTATTTTGATCATAAGTTCAAAAAATCATTTCTGCCTATTTGAGAAGAGTTGGACATTGATTCTTTTTGCTTTGTTTTGTGTTTGGCATGTAGTTTCTAGGGTAAAATGGCCATGATTTGTTTCCTCATTTTCAATTTGTTTGGTATTTCTTTTGTTTAAGAGCCCTAAAAACCCTAATAACTTAGAAAATTCATATCTTGAGATTGGTTGAGAGTTGAGACCTCCCCTTTGGACCTTGGTTTAGTATAGGTTTAGGGTTTCTTTGGGTGGCATTTTCCTTTTTTTATATTAGGGTTTGCTTCTGTTTTTGGTTTTTGTTTGATGTTTGATCCATGAACCCTAATTTGGGATTTCTCTTGCATACTTCTTGCATTCTCTTGCATAACATGACTTGCCTTTGCATTTTGTGCATTCTTGTGATTCATTTGACATCTTAAGACATATAGAAAGCATGTTTGATCATTGCATTACATATTTGCCATGTCATTTGCCTTGTATGATCCATAACTTTTCATGCTCATTCATGCTCCCTAGCTTGCATCATTTACATCCATGATCTTGTATGAGCATCCCCATGTCTTGCCTCATGTTTGCAGCACTTCATAACATCATAATCATCATCAACATGCTTCTGGTTTGGTCTAGCATCATACCATTTCATCCCATCTAGCATTGCATTGCATTTCTTTCTAACATTTCAGGTGGTAAGTAAACTTGAGAAGTGAATTTGCCTTCACTTCTCATACCTTTTCTTTTCATCTCTCTTGCATCCATTGCTGCATTTCTATTTGTGTTTGAGATTGAGCTTGCTCATTCTTCTTCCTCCCACTTTCTTTCTTCAAGTGACTTGACTTCTTGAATGAAGCAAGTCACTTTGCTTCTCTTGATCCTGTTCATCTGCATCCTGGTGGTTCTCTCTGAAGATTGTTCTTGAAAACCTCACAAACCTTAGGATCAACCAAGCATGACAATGAATTAGGGTTTTGATTAGTCTCCCCTCATAGTTTTTACCTTTGTGTCTCTCTTTGAGTCCTCTCTTCTCATCTCATAATCAGGGACTAAACCCTAAAGGCTTTAAGACTTTGTGATTAGGGTTATGCCTGCATCCTTCTCTTAGGATGGAGTGTATAACTTTAGTCCTAAGTGTTAAACCCTTAATGTGTTTAAATCTCTTAATCAATTCACATAATAATCATCAAGACATCACACTTGTAACTTGGGCCTTGCATTAGGGTTCTAATTCTTCCTTAAGTGGTTAAGAAGGACTAACCCTAGTGTTAATGGACAAGTCCCCCTCAAGTTGTCTTACAAATCATAAAAATCACTTCATCATCATATCATTAACTAAAATCCACTTAATCAAAAGGCTTGTTTTGTCATGAGTTTAATCCCTAATCATGGATTAAGTTGAGGAGCTTTCCTCAGCTTAAACATTCTCATCTATCATCCTTCTTTTAGGATGGTGTAATGAGTCTGTTTAATCCTTGATTATGGCTTAATCTCATTACTCAACACTAAACAAAAACCACAAAAACATCTAAATAATCACAAGTAGGTTAATGATCTTAATCCTACACCAAAGGTGACTAAGTGTGAGAATCTGACTTCACACTTAAGGTATTCTCATTACCCCTAATCAGAGGGAAGATGTGATGAGTTTACTAACCCATTGGTTTAGGCTTAAGCTCATTAATTTATGACAAAATCCAAAAAGTAATAAAAGACTGAAAACACAAAAGCAAACAATAATCGTCTCCTCCGGGATTCTTTCCTCATCACCTTCACTCATAAACGAGAACTTGCTTCTTCCGTCTAATGCAAGACAGTTTGCATCTGTGCCAGACAGATCATACACTTGAGCATAGGCAAGTAAGCAGTTCACAAGTCAATTCATCTCTCAGTCTCTTTGGGTCGAACTACGGTGTTCTGACTTCCTCATTGCACGAGAGGATACGTAGGCATAACTTAACAGTTATCGAACAAAAGTCTCTGTTCATTCCCCCCTCTTTCCAGCTTCATTCTTTAGCCTCATAGTCATGAGCATTTCACTTCTTGCACTGACACTGTATATATCACACTTCACACTCCTTTTACACTGACACCTGTACATTCTTTTCCAGCTATTTTATACACAGATTGCACTGACACTACCCCTTTAAAACACAAATCTTTTAAGCGTGGATCCCGTCGAGTACGGCGGACAATCTGGGTGCTAATACCTTCCCAGGTTGTAACCAACCCCCTTTCTCAGTCTCTCTGGTTCGCAAACCGTCTTATCCATCTCTTTCTAGGTCTATGCAGCATTGCCTTTCCTCCGGGATAAAAATGCCTAGCTGGCGACTCTTTTCATCTCCAGTGAGTTCACGGCTGTGTGTTCTCATTGTCCCTCTCGCCGACCGTTCGCGTCTGTACCTTTATTTGACCCTGGTGTCACTTATCGGGAGCGACAGCTTGGCGACTCTGCTGGGGACCCTTATACTGCAACCAGGGCTTCTGGTTCTTTTTGTGGGTTCCTCCTAGCGCTTGATTGATTTGTGTTTACTGGGGTGTTATGTGCTTGTTTGTGTTTGTATTTATTTTTGTTTATTGCTTTATGTACAGTTACTTTACTGCTTTCTTTATTGCATTTATATATATCATACTGTCATTGTTGCTGGCTGGATCTGGTTTTTGTTTTGGTGGGTGGGTGTTTCATTGAGAGTTAAGGTCCTATACCTGGGACCTGAGTGACACCTAGGCTAGAGTGAATCATATTCTTTCCCATTCCATTTCGGTCTGGTGCGGGAATATGAAACACGGTTCAGATATGGGTTTCTTCTTGAGAACTCTGTGTTGCAGATTTCCTGCAATGCTAGGGCTATCTGGGAAGCCTGCTAAGTCTGGATGACCTTTTAGTATTGACCTTCAGAAACTGAGGTGAATTAGAGGAGGAACTTTTATGGTTATTGTAAACACTGTACCTCCGGGTTAGAAGTGTTTACACTTCTCATAACTGATCCAAGTCTGAGGATCCTTGTTCTAGATCACCACCTGTGAGGGGGTTGGGCTGTTTACAGGTTTGCAGGTACCTTGACCTCAGAATACCCTGTTACTTTGAGTTTGTTAAGAATACTCCATGTTGGACAGTTCTTGTGATTCTAAAACCTTGGACTTGTGGCTCTTTATTTGAGTCCCCCACCCTGGTTACTGGATTTTTAGACCTCCATCTGGGATTCTTGAACACACATGGACTTATATCAGGGCATTTTGATCAGATCCAGCTCAGTCACAAACCCTTGCATTTCATTTGCATACATACCCATCGCATCATATTAACATTTGCTTATTTGTGTTTCAGGGTATCCATTTTCATCTGGTTTTGGTTTTGACCCCATCTGCATTACTAGCTTCAGCTTGTCAGCCATATACTTCAAATACTTGCACTAGCCAGCCAGTGGCCCACTCCTCAGCATCTTCATCAGCACTCTACTCAGTCTTCAGCATCATGGCTCCAAAGAAAAGCAACATCACCTATCATTTCTTCCAACCAGACTTATCAGACATCAGGAGGATCCAAACCCTGATCACTCCAGATCACATACCTTTATTCAGGGAGCATTATGGGGATATACTTGATTTGGTCATGGATCTGGACCCATCCCAGAGGAGTTTGATCCACACCTGCATTCAGTTTTATGACCCCCCATTGAGATGTTTCACCTTTCAAGACTTTCAGTTGGGGCCTCTTTTAGAAGAATACTCATCTTTGATTGGTTTGCCTATCAAGAGGGAAATCCCTTTCAACCCTGAAATGGTCTTTCCCAGCAATGGAGAGGTGGAAAAAGCTCTGCACCTGGAACCTGCTTTGATTGAGCAGCATATGACCTCTAAAGCTGGGATCCCTGGTTTTCATCTTGACTTCCTGATTTCCCAAGCTAGTCTGAAGGCCTCCCTGGGGGAGTGGAGAGCTGTTTGTGCTCTGTTGGCCTTAAGTGTATATGGAATTGTGTTGTTTGCAGATGAGCCTCGATTCATCAGCAAGAATGCAATCCATTTGTTCATCCTGAAGAACCCAGTGCCAACTTTGCTAGGAGATCTCTATTACTCAGTACATCAGAAGAATGAGAAGCATAGGGGAAGGCTAGTGAGGTGTTGTGCTCCATTATTCCATGCTTGGCTTCTAAAGCATCTACCCAGGACAGATGCATTTCTCAATCCTCATCAGCAGAGCAACTGGGCTAAGAGGCTCACTACCCTAACTTCAGCAGATATCAGATGGTGTACTCAAAGCACCAAGGGCAGAGATATCATTACAAGCTGTGGGCACTTCCCCAATGTGCCCTTAATAGGAGTCAAGGGAAGTATCAATTATAACCCTCTGCTGTTCAGGAGGCAACTAGGCTATGCACTGGTCCATGCTCCTAAGGCACAGGACTTGGTGGAGACTCTCTATTGTGAGAACAAGATTAGTTTGGCTGTTGTTAGGCAGGCTGCCTGGGCCTGGGATAATGTTCAAACCAAGGGAGTCACCATTCTAGGGAAGTGTAATAATGTGGCATCAGCGCAATATTATGAGTGGTCCCATGCCAGGGCCCAATTCTCTGGAATGCCCTTCACCATAGAAGACATGCCTGAGTCATCTTCAGCACCACCCCCTGCCACTATCAGTTTGGAGGAGTTTGAGAGCTTGAAGGAAAGAAATGAGAAGCTAACCCAGGCTTTACAGAAGACCCTCCGGGAGAGGAGTGAAGGTGTGAGGGAGATTGAAAGATTGGAGAAATTGAGAGTGGAACACTTGACTAAAATTGAGAAGTCTGGAGATTATATCAACAAGTCTAAAGCTGGTGAACAGATTCTGAAGAATGCCTGTAAAGAAGCCCAGTTCCAGAGAGCAAGGAAAGACTTGTATTTGAAAGAGAGTCAGGCCAGGTGGGTCCGGATCACTGAGGCCCGTACTCTAGAAGACAAGAGAGTTCAGGACAAGATGGAGCAGATGGAAAAAGCCCTGGCAGCAGCCCAGAAGGAAATATCAGAGTTAGAAATCAGAGCTGGAGTGAAGAGGTCTAAGGACCAAAGTCAGAACAAGAAGTTGACTGCAGCTGTTGCAACAAGAAACCTTCTCATCAGAGGTCTCACGGAGCGTCCGGCTGATCCTGTGACCGAAGCACTTCTTAAGGAAGTTCGTGAGGATGAGTTTGGCCTTGGGGTTTGATCATTTGCTTGTTGTTATTCCTATTCCATGTACTTTTGTTTTTGTGATGTATTTTGACCCCTTAGAGGGCTGATGTTGTAAAATGAACAAGATGTATTATTTCACCTTCTGTAATATATTTGTGTTAGTTTCCATCTGGGTTTACTTCGAAAGCAACTTCAACAGCAGCATCTTCAAGGGTCTGGAAGGGTCAAAACTGAAGGCCAAACCGGATACCTTGAGAGCAAATAAGCATAACTGCATTGCATACTAACCCTTTTGTTTGTTTTGTAGGTTTTTGTTTTGTTGTTACTAACCTCTGTTGTGATATTCAGGAATTATTGCTCGCCGCCGGGTATTTCCCCTCAACAGGCCACACAGGTACCCAACTAGAAACAACCTTCCGGGAATTCAGATGGATCAGATGCAGCAGGACCTTACAGAGGTCAGAAACCAGATGGCCAACGAAAGGTTGGAGATGAGAACGCAGATAACACAGTTCATGGAAGTGATGAACAATTTAGCTCAAAGCCAGGAGAGGCTCAGAGCTTTGGTAGAAGGGAGGAATCAAGAGGAGCCCCATGTGGGGACTGCCGGCACAAGTAACAATGAACGGGTGCAACCCCATGTTAACCCTCCTGTGTTTGGCCCACATCTACATCCTGAGATTAACATTCCTGCAAATGTTCAAGGGACAGCCACCGCAGCCAGAGTACTTCAAGAAGACCCTCAGGAGGACCAATTTACAGTAATGGGTGCTGGAGAGGAAACTTACGATAGACGGTTGGAAGAGATAGCTGAGAAGTTGAGGTCCTTAGAATCTCAAAATTCTTTGGGTTTCGACGTCATGGACATGGGTTTGGTAGACGGGGTCAGGATCCCCCATAAGTTCAAGCCACCTTGTTTCGAAAAGTACAATGGGACTTCATGCCCCCGGACTCATCTACAATCATTTCTGGGAAGGCTGAAGGCCTATACAATGGATGAGAAATTGTGGATGTTCTATTTTGAAGATAGCTTGACTGGAGCTTCGAGAGAGTGGTATTCCCATCTGACAAGAGCAACAATTAGATGCTGGAAGGACCTGGCAGAGGCCTTCATCAGACAGTATCAGTATAATCTAGACATGGCACCCAACAGGACTCTCCTAATGGGAATGTCACAGTCTTCGAGGGAGAGTTTCCGAGAATATGCTCAAAGGTGGAGGCAACTGGCTGCTGCTGTTCAACCACCTATGTCTGAGAGAGAAATGGCAGACATGTTTATGAACACCCTCCAGGGAACGTATATTGACAGGTTGGCTGCTTTCTCCTCCACTAGCTTCGCAGATGTTGTCATAGCTGGGGAGAGAATTGAAAGCCTGTTGAAGATGGGTAAGATCTCTGATAATGGTGCCAGCTCGTCCAGTAGTACAAGAAAGCCTTTTGCAGGCCCGAGAAGAACTGGCGAGACCAATGCCATTCACACCAACAGGGGTAGGCCCCAATATGTTCAAAGGTCAATAGCAGCAGTCACTATCCCTGCTCCAGCTCATCCTCAGCCAGTCTATCAACCTCCGCAACAAAACTTCCAACAACAACCTCAGTATCAGCAGAATCAGTATCCTCCAAGGAACTACAACAACAACAACAACAACAATCAACAAAGGCCATTCCAACAGAGGCCATCCCAAGCTAACCGAGTGATCGACCCGATCCCAATGCCGTATGCTGCCTTGCTGCCACAACTTCTGAAACTCAACCTGGTTGAGCTAAGAACGTTGGCACCTCCGGATCCCAACAGTCTACCAAGGAACTATGACTCCAATGCTAGGTGTGCTTTTCATTCAAACGCACCTGGTCACAGTACAGAAAAATGCAGGGCTCTGCATATGAAGGTACAAGACTTGGTAGACTCCAAGGCTCTGAATTTTGCGCCGCCGCCCAATGTCAATAAAAACCCTATGCCAAACCATGGTGGTCCCCGAATTAACGCTATTGAAGAAGACAGACCGTCTTATTTGATAACCAGTGTGGATCAGATCAGGACACCATTGGTGGAAATCAAAGCTCAACTCCGTGAAAGCCAAATATTTCCGGGATGTGAACTAGGGTGTCCCTACTGCAATATTTCATGGAATGGGTGTGAGGACCTGAGGAATGGCATTGACAACCTTATTCAGAGTGGCCTGCTACAAATCACTACATCATTTCCGACAAATCCGGCAACTTCATCAACAACGGTTTCAGAACCTCCTACAACTGCAGCAACTACTGTTCCCGACAATTCATCAGCAGCATCAACAAGTACTCCACCCGTCCTCTCAAATGATTAGTTTTCAACAGCTTCTCCTGCTACAACTTCAGCTTCATTCCTTTTCGAATCTCCATCAACAACAACATCAGTCCTTCTAACAACACCTCCTACAACACCAGCAATCAATCATGAAGATGTCTCTACTGTTACCATTTTCTACGATCCCGAAAATAATTCCGCCTACCATTCAGAAGGTGCTGCTCCCGCCAGAGCACCAGTTACAATCTTTTATGATCCACAAACAATTACAGTCCCTTCAGCAGCAGCAATCAGTCCAGTCACTGTCACGGTGCCTGGACCAGTACCATATGAAAGCAACAGGGCCATCCCTTGGCACTATGGCTCTGACGTGTATTGCGAAGGAAAAAGAATCACTCTTGAAACATCAACACCTGCACCACAAATTGACAATGTGGGGGGAGGCGGAGGCTTCACTCGAAGCGGACGTCTCTTTGCTCCACCAATGCAAAGACCTACTGCCGAAGCAGAAGCTGCTGCCAAGGCAAAAGGAAAAGGCCCGGTGCAGGAAGACCCAGCTGCCAAAGAAACCCTGAAGACACCGTTCGATCAGGAAGTTGATGAGTTTATGCGAATCATCAAAAAGAGTGATTATAAAGTTGTGGATCAGCTTCACCAGACGCCATCCAAAATCTCTATCCTCTCACTGCTTATGTGCTCCGAAGCCCATCGGAATGCATTACTTAAAGTCTTGCACGCAGCTTACGTGCCTGAGGAGATTACTGTCAACCAATTGGAAACCGTGGTTGGAAATGTTACTGCTAGCAATGGGCTAGGGTTTACCAATTCTGACTTGACAGCGGATGGCCGCAACCACAACAAAGCCTTGCACATAACCATGGAATGCAAAGGAGCTGTCCTTTCTCATGTGCTGGTGGACACAGGTTCTTCCCTGAATGTTTTACCAAAGAAGGCTCTGGTGAAGTTAGAATATGATGGATTGGCATTGAGACCCAGCAACCTGGTGGTGAGAGCCTTTGATGGTTCGAAGAGATCGGTTCTGGGAGAGATTGAGCTGCCCGTGACAATTGGCCCGCAAACCTTTAAAACTATCTTTTATGTGATGGACATTCAGCCCGCCTACAGCTGTTTGTTGGGTAGACCCTGGATTCACGCCGCCGGCGCAATAACGTCTACCCTTCACCAAAAGTTAAAATTTGAGTGGGAAGGCCAAGTTGTCACAATCTGTGGGGAAGAGGATATTTTCGTTAGCCACCTGGCAACTTATAAATACATTGAGATGGATGGGGAGATCCATGAAACAATGAGCCAAGGTTTTGAAGCTTTGAATGTCAATGAAGCATCTGCTGTGTCAGGGATCTCCATGTCGTCTTACCAACAAGCCCGGAAGGTTGTTGAGGAAGGAACTGCCCTAGGCTGGGGCAAGGTCTTAGCTGTGGAGGAGAAGAAGGACAAGTTTGGGTTGGGTTACAGACCAACTCAACATCAAGCGAAGGCTGCTGCAGAGCCAGGTTTTGTCAGTGGGGGAATGCTTACCCCTGATGCTATCAACTGTCTGGAAGACGAGCTGGAAGAGGAGCGCAATCTGGAGAATTGGATTCGTCCAAAGATCCTGGGGAGCAGTGTCTCAAACTGGTCTTCCCAGGAAATTATAAGAGTTACTCATGCAGAGTAATTATTATTTCCTGTATTTTTATAGCATGCATCAAAGTCTTGCATCTTCCCCAAGATGACAAGACTCATTTTGTAATCAGGGCCATCTGTACTTTTTGTGCAAACAGGATTAAATTAATGAAATATCAGACATCTTTTTGCAAACAAGTCTTTTTCTTTTCTGCTCACTGTTTTTCCATTTTTCTTTTTGTACAAAAATAAATGGCGGTGTTTTCAAAATGGTAACTTCATTTCACTTTTTTCTAAAGCAAGATTAAAATCAATCACTAAAATGAACAAACTTAACCCTTGCAGAGTGTGCCTTCCAGACAGCACCGACAACAGCACGGCTATGACATCGTATGACTTTGACAATCCAATCAATCAAGCTGATGAAGGGGTTGATGAAGAATATGAGCTTCCTGAAGAGCTAGCTAGGTTGTTGAGACAGGAGGAGAAGGTCATTACTCCTCACCAGGAGGAGATTGAAGTGATTAATCTTGGTACAGACGAAGACGTGAAAAAGGTTAAAATCGGGGCCTGCCTGCAAGACTCAGTGAAGAGACAACTGATAGATCTGCTTCAAGAGTATGTCGATGTGTTTGCTTGGTCGTATCAAGACATGCCAGGGTTGGATACCGACATTGTTGTGCACAAGCTGCCTTTGAGAGAAGAATTCCCTCCAGTCAAACAGAAGCTGCGCCGTACTCGTCCAGACATGGCTATGAAAATCAAGGAAGAGGTACAAAAGCAATGGGATGCCGGATTCCTTGCTGTGACTAGCTATCCACCGTGGGTCGCTAACATAGTACCTGTGCCTAAGAAAGACGGCAAAGTAAGAATGTGTGTTGACTACCGGGATCTGAACAGAGCCAGCCCGAAAGATGACTTCCCATTACCTCACATTGATGTATTGGTGGATAACACGGCTCAGTTCTCGGTATTCTCCTTCATGGACGGATTTTCGGGATATAATCAGATCAAGATGTCACCTGAAGACATGGAGAAGACAACATTCATTACACCTTGGGGCACGTTCTGTTACAAAGTGATGCCATTCGGACTGAAGAATGCTGGTGCCACATATCAACGGGCTATGGTGACATTATTCCACGATATGATCCACAAGGAAATAGAATGTTATGTGGATGATATGATCGCTAAGTCCCTTACAGAGGAAGATCACCTGGTGAATCTGCTGAAGTTGTTCAAGCGCCTGAGGAAATACCAACTAAAGTTGAACCCCAACAAATGCACATTCGGGGTGCAATCCGGTAAATTGCTGGGCTTTATTGTAAGCGAGAAAGGGATTGAGGTTGACCCTGATAAAGTCAAGGCTATTCAAGAAATGCCTGCACCGAAAACTGAGAAAGAAGTTCGAGGGTTCTTAGGTCGATTGAACTACATCTCACGGTTCATATCTCACCTTACAGCAACCTGTGAACCTTTGTTTAAGTTGTTAAGAAAAGAACAAACGGTCAGGTGGAACGAAGATTGCCAGAAGGCTTTTGACAAGATCAAAGAGTACTTACAAGAACCTCCAATCCTCATGCCTCCAGTAGAAGGAAGACCTCTGATTATGTACTTGACAGTGTTAGAAGAGTCGATGGGGTGTGTGCTGGGCCAGCATGACGAGTCTGGTCGAAAAGAGTATGCAATATACTACCTAAGCAAAAAGTTTACCGACTGTGAACAACGTTATTCACTGCTCGAGAAAACTTGTTGTGCTTTAGCGTGGGCTGCTCGCCGACTGAGACAGTATATGTTGACCCACACTACCTTATTAATCTCAAAAATGGATCCAGTTAAGTACATTTTCGAGAAGCCAGCTCTTACCGGACGGGTTGCAAGATGGCAGATGATTCTCACAGAATACGACATACAGTACACATCTCAGAAAGCCATCAAGGGCAGTGTACTATCTGAATATCTTGCTGAGCAACCCATTGATGACTACCAGCCTATGAGGTTTGACTTCCCTGATGAAGACATCATGTTCATTAAAGCAAAAGATCATGAAGAGCCTATTCACACTGAAGGGCCTGACCCGGAGGAAGAATGGACTATGATGTTTGATGGGGCTGTTAACATGAATGGTCGTGGTGTTGGTGCAGTACTCATTACACCTAAAGGAGTTCACATGCCTTTCTCGGCAAAACTCACTTTTAACTGCACTAACAACGAAGCTGAATACGAAGCTTGCATTATGGGTCTTGAGGAAGCCATTGACCTCAGGATCAAGACTTTGACTGTATTCGGAGATTCAGCTTTGGTAGTCAATCAAACCAACGGGAAATGGTACACCCACCAAGATCACCTGATACCTTACAGGGATTATACAAGGAGGTTACTGACTTTCTTCACAACAGTCAAGCTTGAGTATATCCCTCGGGACGAGAATCAGTTTGCGGATGCTCTTGCTACCATTTCATCCATGATCAAAGTTCAAGCCGCTAACTTTGTACCTCAGATTTCAGTGTCCAGACTCGACAGACCAGCATATGTGTTCGCAGCAGAAGTTGTCAAAGATAATAAGCCTTGGTTCCATGACATTAAATGCTTCTTGGAGGATCAAACATACCCACCTGGGGCATCTTCCAATGATAAGAAAACTTTGAGAAGGCTTGCTGGTAGTTTCTTTCTGAACACTGATGGGTCTTTATACAAGCGGAACTTTGATATGGTACTCCTCAGATGTGTTGACAAGACAGAAGCAGACTTGTTGATGCATGAAGTGCACGAAGGATCTTTTGGTACCCATGCTAGAGGGCATGCCATGGCTAAAAAGTTGTTAAGATCAGGCTATTACTGGATCACAATGGATGCAGACTGTTGTGCTTACGCCAGAAAATGCCACAAATGCCAGATCTACGCAGATAAGGTGCATGTGCCTCCTAATCCTTTGAACATCATGTCTTCACCATGGCCCTTTGCTATGTGGGGCATTGATATGATTGGCAAGATCGAGCCAACTGCTTCAAATGGCCACAGATTCATCCTGGTCGCCATTGACTATTTCACCAAGTGGGTTGAATCAGCCTCATATGCAAATGTTACAAGACAAGTGGTAGCCCGATTTCTGAAGAGAGATATCATCTGTCGGTATGGAGTGCCCGAGCGAATCATTACTGATAATGGTTCCAATTTAAACAACAAAATGATGGCAGAGCTGTGCCAGGACTTCAAGATCCAACATCACAATTCTTCTCCTTACAGGCCAAAGATGAATGGCGCTGTTGAGGCAGCGAATAAGAATATCAAGAAGATTGTGCAGAAGATGGTAGTCACCTACAAAGACTGGCATGAAATGCTACCGTTTGCCTTGCATGGGTACCGTACGTCAATCAGAACATCCACTGGGGCAACACCGTATCAGCTTGTGTATGGTATGGAGGCAGTCCTACCTGTTGAAGTTGAATTACCCTCTCTACGGGTATTGATGGATGTTAAACTAAGTGAAGCAGAATGGGTTCGGTCCCGATTCGAACAACTGAGTCTGATCGAAGAGAAAAGATTGGCTGCAATTTGTCATGGGCAGTTATATCAGAAAAGAATGAAGAAAGCCTTCGATCAGAAAGTCAGGCACCGAGAGTACCAAGTGGGAGATCTTGTGCTGAAAAGAATCCTCCCTCCTCATACAGACCACAGGGGCAAATGGACTCCAAACTATGAAGGACCATTCGTGGTAAAGAAAGTTTTCTCCGGTGGAGCACTGATGCTCAGCACCATGGATGGTGAAGATTTCCCGTCCCCTGTGAATTCAGATGCAGTTAAAAAATACTTCGCATAAAATGACCCGCTGGACATAAAAAACAGAATGTAAGTCCAGGCAAAAATGGGGCATCCCGGCGAGTCAAAAACAGAATAAAAGACTCGGGCAAAAATAAGGGAAATAAACAAAAAATGTACACCCGCTGAGTTGAAAAGCCGCATTGGACAACTCAGGCAAAAATGGGTATCCCGATGGATTGAAAACCCGAAAGGGCGATCCATGCAAAATAAGGGAATAAGCGAACAACTGCATTCTGAATTCGTCTGTATCACTTACAACTTAGAAAGCTTCGACGGAATCAAGCTTCAATCAGAATCAACTTTCTTCAGAAAGCAAGACGAGAAGAAGGTCATTGTCATACGAGTCATAGAAGGAGAGGAAGCTCCTCAAAGCGTCGCCAACACTGCCAGCACTTTTGTTTCTCAATTTGTAACAATCTCTTCATTTCAGGAGATATGTTTCCTTGACTGTATCTTGCCAATTCAGGGCACATGAATTAATAAAATCAGATTTTCAGTCATGTTTCGTTTTTTACATTTTATTTGCAAAGGATGTCTGATGTCTCTAAAAAATCAATTGCATAAGTACAGATGCTTTTCTCCCAAAAATAATAAAAGCACATGCTTACAGGGAATATACTTACTCTTGAGAGTGCTTGACTCCTATGACGGAATCCAGTAGAGGATACCTCGAGACCTTTTGTGCGTTTCCTTATATTTGCAGGAGTGCAGGTATCCAGAACGCAACTTGGGGCATGCAAGTTACGTCTCAGCAAGTAGGCGAATCATTATCAACTCGGTCTATCTTCCACGTGGCACTAGAAGGTGCCCACTTCCCCAGCAAAGTTGCCAAATCAACATACGCTCAATCTCGGCATCCGAAATGCTCTATCCCCAGCTGAGTTGCCTCTTGTTGCTCTCCCCAGCTGAGTTGCCTCTCATAATTCCCCAGCCGAGCTGCCATTTCATCCTCAGCTGAGTACGGGAGTCAGGAAATCATCTCCCCACAGAATCTTCAGCCTCTATCCAGAAGAGCATCGCATAGAAGATCACAACAGAGTGAAGAAAGCTTCTACAAACCCCAGCTGGGTCCCGTATTATAAGGATGTCTATCAGTGACCTATATCCCCAAGCAAATATCATCTTATTGGATCTACCGATGATCTCATCCCCAGCTGGGAGGTCCATTTCCAACAGATCGACCAGAGATCTTCGCAGTGACGGGATCCGAATCCCAGTGTGGTATCTTTGCATAATCATGGCATTTGCATCATAATATCCCCTCAGAGCGTAGCATTCCGTCTAATACGGAGCATTACGGCAAAAATCAAACGCATAGCATAATCATAAGCCATGTTCTGAGTTAACACTTGTGAATAACAAACCGTTCATCATCATTATACGAAAATCCCCACCAGAGTCCCAGCAAAAGCAGTTGCCTCTCCAATCACCAAACACCAGTATATATTTCTGACACCCGTCCGTGTCATCACTTCCCCAAACAGGTTGCCTGAATACACTTTACAAACAGAATCACCCGTACTACAGATACTTCCTGACACCCGTCCGTGTCAAATCACCAGCAAAAAGCCAAGGACATCCGCTTTGCACTCACATATACTTATATATACACTTTCTCGACACCCGTCCGTGTCATATCCCCAGCGCAGTCGCTTACACCTTTACCACCCATATACTTGATAATGCTACTTTGCTCTTTTGACACTCGTCTGTGTCACTCTCCCCAGCAGATAAACACTTATATATATATATTCACTACTCAATGGTACACTTATACAGATACCCGTCCGTATCTTGTATACATCACTCATACCCCACAGATTCGACAATAGTCCTTGTTCTTTGTTAACCCGTTGGTACTCGTCCGTACCATCATCTCGGAACATTGCGTCTAGCATTTGTTTCTACATGATACTCGTCCGTATCATAGTCTTAAGGATGTTCGTCCGCATCTTTAATCCATACACCGTGTCAAACACTTATGTCTTCTTGAATATAGATACTCGCCTGTGTCTACTATTCCCCAGAAGAGTCCTTTCAGATGCAACACTCGTCCGTTGTTCTTTGTTAACCAGTTGATACTCGTCCGTATCATCATCTCTGAACATGTGTCAGTTTGTTTCTACGTGATACTCGTCCGTATCATAGTCTTAAGGATGCTCGTCCGCATCTTTAATCTATACACGATACCAAACACTTATACCTTTTGTTTCTTGGATGTAAACGCTCGTCCGTGTTTACTATATCCCTAGTAGATCACCAACAAATTTTCTTTTATCTAACACTCGTCCTGTGTTATGATAACCCTGAGAGCAGCCGTACCCTGCTAAGTGGTCGTCCTCCACTTCTTGATGGTCGTCCTCCGTCATGCTCATCCGATGGTCGTCCCCATCGTTGTTTTAGCAGTCGTCCCCTGCTAGGTGGTCGTCCTCCACCTTTTGATGATCGCCCTTCATCATTTTATCCAATGGCCGTCCCCATTGTTGATTTTTGGTTATCTGGCATTCGTCCTATGTCATGATAAACCCTGAGAGCAGCCGTACCCTGCTGAGTGGTCGTCCTCCACTTCTTGATGGTCGTCCTCCATCATGCTCGTCCGATGGCCGTCCCCATCGTTGACCTTTTCTATCCGATGGCCGTCCCCATCGTTGATATTTTCGGCAGCCGTACCCTGCCAGGTGGTCGTCCTCCACCTTTGATGGCCGTCCCCATCATATTCCTTTTATCCCCAACAGAGCAGCCGTCCCCTGCTAGGTGATCGTCCTTCACCTTTGATGGCCGTACCCCATCATCTGTTTATTTCATTTATTCTTTAACCCGATGGTCGTCCCCGTCGTGGTCCCTTTTCCTTTTAGCCCGATGGCCGTCCCCATCGTTGGTTACTTTACCTTTATGAACTTGATGGCCGTCCCCGTCATGTTTCATTAATTTCCAGAGAATTTTACAGCTTTATCTTGATGGCCGTCCCCATCATGATTTTATTTCCCCAGCTAGTCGGCCGTCCCCGTCTTGGCTTTACCTCTTATCCCCAGCATGTCGGCCGTCCCCGTCATCGCTTTGTTTTCCGCACCTTTACAATATACTTTGTTTTCCTTTTACAATCTATATCCCTTTTCTTCTTCTTTCTGTGAGTGCAAATTTTGGACTGTCTTTGGTATTCAACCACAAGTTATCTTGTTTGCCTGTTAAGCCGTCGCTTACATCCAGCACAGCTAACTCATGTTTGAATAGGGGCAGCTGTAAACACCCCAAATTTGCCCTCACCCATTCACACCATGGCTTGTGATCATCCTCATATGCATAAGCACAATAATATCATCTCATATCTCATTTTGGTTCACTGCATAGTTTCTAAGGCATCTGCACCTAGGGTTTGTGATCTGAGCAATCCCAAAAGCATCTTGAGCCATTCCAAAGGCCACTAATCAACTCAAAGGGGTCCATGTGTGTTCTTATATCATATTCCATCCTCTCAAAGTCAAAAAATTCCAAAGAATCACAAGAACTAGGGTTTGAATGGATGCAGAGCCAAGTTTGACTGCACAGTTGACCTAAAATTAGGGTTTTGGTTTCATAGGCCATAACTCCAAATTTTTTGGTCATTCTTGTTTCCATTGGTCTCTATATGGTATAGGGAGTATGCATATCAATTTTCATGAAGAAATTCCATGGGGAAGTCATCTGATCAAGGGTTGACTTTTCAGACAAGTCAGTGCAAAATCAGGGCATCTGAGGCCCCCAATGACCCAGCCAATGGGTGATCCTCATCATTTTGAGTGTATATGATCTTTATTTGATCATATAAGAATGTTAAAGTTCATAGAAATCAAGAATTTAGGGTTTTTGCAAATGTTGACTTTTTGGGCATAGTTGACTTTTCAAGAATGCATCATTTTAGGTCATTTTTCAAGCTTTGATTCTTGATCCAAAAAGGCTTCAAATGGAAAAACTTTGGTCATGAAAGTTGTAGATCTCATCTTTCCCTTTTCAAAAAGTACAAGAACATGATCAAACTCTTCTTGGATCAAAAGTTATGGCAATGCAAAGTTGGCTAAAATCATTGATTTTCAAGGCATGCCCTAAGTGAGAATTTTGCAAAGTCATGAACCAATGCATTATGTGACCTCTAATTCATTTCAAACCATTACACAAACATTCTATGAGCCTAAAAAATCAGAATTGGACCAAGTTTCTACATAGTTTGGTTTATGTAACAAGACTTTCTTCACATGTGAACCCTAAAGCCACAAGTTGCAAAACTCATGATCATGCTTTCACCAACTTGCTGCCTTGAATGTTGGACCAAGCCTAGCCTTTCCCTTCATTTTGCTGCGCAGACCATGCCCTTTGTACTTGGCTAGAAGTTGCCCATGCCCTATCTTACAAGAAGTTGACATATTTGCAAAAGTGGCTACACCTATCCATAAAGCACAAGTCACATCCTCTGACCAATTGGATTAGTTTATACTATCCATTTGCAAACCATTTCATGCACTAAGCAAGGCTGAAGCTCTCTCATAACACACATTCACAAAAACACACCACATTGCATAAGCCTTCGAATTCCTCTCCACAGCTTGCAAACACTAAAACTATCTTCACCATTCAACTCACCACACTCCATAGGTCTCAAACCACCAAAGCTCAGGCCTGAAACAAGCCTGACCTGAGCTTCACCATTCCCCACCCTCAGAACCAGTTCTCTTCGAATCTCACCATCCAGCCATCAAACACCTCATCTTTCTTCACCAACAAGTCAGGCATACCACAAGGAGTCAAAACCACCCTTTACTTTGAACTGAAACAGCCTGTACACAAAGTGCATTTCCTGCTACACCAGAAGTGAATCTCTCAAAGCAGCTTGCCTAAGCTCATTCCAGGCTTTCCATTGGCTTCAAGGGGTTCAGGGAAGTTGTTCTGCATCAAAGCAAGGCCAGGAGAGCTCATATTCGCAGTTCTTCACCTCAGGTAACTCCAAACTTCAAGCTTTTCAAAGCTTTGATTTTTTGTTATAAACTGAAAGTGCATACTCTGAGGATCATTGTGATGTGTTTAGAATCTAAAATGGTGGAGAAATGAACATTTTGTGAGTGTCTGAAAGTTTGGTCCCATTTTTATTTTGTTTCGATTCAGCTTGTTCCTGTTAGTAAAATGATGTTTGACTATTGATTTGAGTTGCTAGAAGTGTGGGGATTGATTCTGGGCGTTTAATTTGGCTTGGGGTGGTCTGAATCTTGTTTTAGGGTTTTGGGGTCGCCGGGGAAGACGACCGGAGCTCCCCTCCGGTCGCCTGAATCTGTTTTGCCCTAATTACAGTCATTAAGCCAGTTTGAATCTTGGGCGTTGGATGGGGTTGACTTGTTGACTTCGCGCGTGAGGGAAGGGCTCAGATCACTTTGATTAGCCCTAATTCTTTTATTAGTTTTAATTAATTGTAATTAACTCAGATGCAATCCTGGCCACAAGATCTGGCGCTGGTCAACCAATTTGAATCCAGGACGCATCTCATCCATCCGTTCTGTTTACCTTTCATTTTAATTTAATTTTTATTCATTTTCTTTTCATTAAACTTGCATAATTATTTTAAAATAGTTAAAAATTCTTAAAAATTATGAAACTTTTTCCTAAAAGTTTATTTAATTTTTAAGACCCAAAAACATTTTTATTTTATTTTTTACCATTAAAAAAGTATTTTTAAATATTTAAAAGATTATTTTTAATTGATTAATGGGAATTAATTAATTAAAAATACTTTTAGGTATTTAAAAATTACCAAAAAATTCATGAAATGTTCTAAGACATTTAGAAACATTGTCCAACCTTCAAACCAAATTTATTTTTTGATCTTGATGCATTTTAAGAATTTCTCATTGAATTAAGTCATATTTTGTGCATTATTTTGATCATAAGTTCAAAAAATCATTTCTGCCTATTTGAGAAGAGTTGGACATTGATTCTTTTTGCTTTGTTTTGTGTTTGGCATGTAGTTTCTAGGGTAAAATGGCCATGATTTGTTTCCTCATTTTCAATTTGTTTGGTATTTCTTTTGTTTAAGAGCCCTAAAAACCCTAATAACTTAGAAAATTCATATCTTGAGATTGGTTGAGAGTTGAGACCTCCCCTTTGGACCTTGGTTTAGTATAGGTTTAGGGTTTCTTTGGGTGGCATTTTCCTTTTTTTATATTAGGGTTTGCTTCTGTTTTTGGTTTTTGTTTGATGTTTGATCCATGAACCCTAATTTGGGATTTCTCTTGCATACTTCTTGCATTCTCTTGCATAACATGACTTGCCTTTGCATTTTGTGCATTCTTGTGATTCATTTGACATCTTAAGACATATAGAAAGCATGTTTGATCATTGCATTACATATTTGCCATGTCATTTGCCTTGTATGATCCATAACTTTTCATGCTCATTCATGCTCCCTAGCTTGCATCATTTACATCCATGATCTTGTATGAGCATCCCCATGTATTGCCTCATGTTTGCAGCACTTCATAACATCATAATCATCATCAACATGCTTCTGGTTTGGTCTAGCATCATACCATTTCATCCCATCTAGCATTGCATTGCATTTCTTTCTAACATTTCAGGTGGTAAGTAAACTTGAGAAGTGAATTTGCCTTCACTTCTCATACCTTTTCTTTTCATCTCTCTTGCATCCATTGCTGCATTTCTATTTGTGTTTGAGATTGAGCTTGCTCATTCTTCTTCCTCCCACTTTCTTTCTTCAAGTGACTTGACTTCTTGAATGAAGCAAGTCACTTTGCTTCTCTTGATCCTGTTCATCTGCATCCTGGTGGTTCTCTCTGAAGATTGTTCTTGAAAACCTCACAAACCTTAGGATCAACCAAGCATGACAATGAATTAGGGTTTTGATTAGTCTCCCCTCATAGTTTTTACCTTTGTGTCTCTCTTTGAGTTCTCTCTTCTCATCTCATAATCAGGGACTAAACCCTAAAGGCTTTAAGACTTTGTGATTAGGGTTATGCCTGCATCCTTCTCTTAGGATGGAGTGTATAACTTTAGTCCTAAGTGTTAAACCCTTAATGTGTTTAAATCTCTTAATCAATTCACATAATAATCATCAAGACATCACACTTGTAACTTGGGCCTTGCATTAGGGTTCTAATTCTTCCTTAAGTGGTTAAGAAGGACTAACCCTAGTGTTAATGGACAAGTCCCCCTCAAGTTGTCTTACAAATCATAAAAATCACTTCATCATCATATCATTAACTAAAATCCACTTAATCAAAAGGCTTGTTTTGTCATGAGTTTAATCCCTAATCATGGATTAAGTTGAGGAGCTTTCCTCAGCTTAAACATTCTCATCTATCATCCTTCTTTTAGGATGGTGTAATGAGTCTGTTTAATCCTTGATTATGGCTTAATCTCATTACTCAACACTAAACAAAAACCACAAAAACATCTAAATAATCACAAGTAGGTTAATGATCTTAATCCTACACCAAAGGTGACTAAGTGTGAGAATCTGACTTCACACTTAAGGTATTCTCATTACCCCTAATCAGAGGGAAGATGTGATGAGTTTACTAACCCATTGGTTTAGGCTTAAGCTCATTAATTTATGACAAAATCCAAAAAGTAATAAAAGACTGAAAACACAAAAGCAAACAATAATCGTCTCCTCCGGGATTCTTTCCTCATCACCTTCACTCATAAACGAGAACTTGCTTCTTCCGTCTAATGCAAGACAGTTTGCATCTGTGCCAGACAGATCATACACTTGAGCATAGGCAAGTAAGCAGTTCACAAGTCAATTCATCTCTCAGTCTCTTTGGGTCGAACTACGGTGTTCTGACTTCCTCATTGCACGAGAGGATACGTAGGCATAACTTAACAGTTATCGAACAAAAGTCTCTGTTCATTCCCCCCTCTTTCCAGCTTCATTCTTTAGCCTCATAGTCATGAGCATTTCACTTCTTGCACTGACACTGTATATATCACACTTCACACTCCTTTTACACTGACACCTGTACATTCTTTTCCAGCTATTTTATACACAGATTGCACTGACACTACCCCTTTAAAACACAAATCTTTTAAGCGTGGATCCCGTCGAGTACGGCGGACAATCTGGGTGCTAATACCTTCCCAGGTTGTAACCAACCCCCTTTCTCAGTCTCTCTGGTTCGCAAACCGTCTTATCCATCTCTTTCTAGGTCTATGCAGCATTGCCTTTCCTCCGGGATAAAAATGCCTAGCTGGCGACTCTTTTCATCTCCAGTGAGTTCACGGCTGTGTGTTCTCATTGTTCCTCTCGCCGACCGTTCGCGTCTGTACCTTTATTTGACCCTGGTGTCACTTATCGGGAGCGACAGCTTGGCGACTCTGCTGGGGACCCTTATACTGCAACCAGGGCTTCTGGTTCTTTTTGTGGGTTCCTCCTAGCGCTTGATTGATTTGTGTTTACTGGGGTGTTATGTGCTTGTTTGTGTTTGTATTTATTTTTGTTTATTGCTTTATGTACAGTTACTTTACTGCTTTCTTTATTGCATTTATATATATCATACTGTCATTGTTGCTGGCTGGATCTGGTTTTTGTTTTGGTGGGTGGGTGTTTCATTGAGAGTTAAGGTCCTATACCTGGGACCTGAGTGACACCTAGGCTAGAGTGAATCATATTCTTTCCCATTCCATTTCGGTCTGGTGCGGGAATATGAAACACGGTTCAGATATGGGTTTCTTCTTGAGAACTCTGTGTTGCAGATTTCCTGCAATGCTAGGGCTATCTGGGAAGCCTGCTAAGTCTGGATGACCTTTTAGTATTGACCTTCAGAAACTGAGGTGAATTAGAGGAGGAACTTTTATGGTTATTGTAAACACTGTACCTCCGGGTTAGAAGTGTTTACACTTCTCATAACTGATCCAAGTCTGAGGATCCTTGTTCTAGATCACCACCTGTGAGGGGGTTGGGCTGTTTACAGGTTGGCAGGTACCTTGACCTCAGAATACCCTGTTACTTTGAGTTTGTTAAGAATACTCCATGTTGGACAGTTCTTGTGATTCTAAAACCTTGGACTTGTGGCTCTTTATTTGAGTCCCCCACCCTGGTTACTGGATTTTTAGACCTCCATCTGGGATTCTTGAACACACATGGACTTATATCAGGGCATTTTGATCAGATCCAGCTCAGTCACAAACCCTTGCATTTCATTTGCATACATACCCATCGCATCATATTAACATTTGCTTATTTGTGTTTCAGGGTATCCATTTTCATCTGGTTTTGGTTTTGACCCCATCTGCATTACTAGCTTCAGCTTGTCAGCCATATACTTCAAATACTTGCACTAGCCAGCCAGTGGCCCACTCCTCAGCATCTTCATCAGCACTCTACTCAGTCTTCAGCATCATGGCTCCAAAGAAAAGCAACATCACCTATCATTTCTTCCAACCAGACTTATCAGACATCAGGAGGATCCAAACCCTGATCACTCCAGATCACATACCTTTATTCAGGGAGCATTATGGGGATATACTTGATTTGGTCATGGATCTGGACCCATCCCAGAGGAGTTTGATCCACACCTGCATTCAGTTTTATGACCCCCCATTGAGATGTTTCACCTTTCAAGACTTTCAGTTGGGGCCTCTTTTAGAAGAATACTCATCTTTGATTGGTTTGCCTATCAAGAGGGAAATCCCTTTCAACCCTGAAATGGTCTTTCCCAGCAATGGAGAGGTGGCAAAAGCTCTGCACCTGGAACCTGCTTTGATTGAGCAGCATATGACCTCTAAAGCTGGGATCCCTGGTTTTCATCTTGACTTCCTGATTTCCCAAGCTAGTCTGAAGGCCTCCCTGGGGGAGTGGAGAGCTGTTTGTGCTCTGTTGGCCTTAAGTGTATATGGAATTGTGTTGTTTGCAGATGAGCCTCGATTCATCAGCAAGAATGCAATCCATTTGTTCATCCTGAAGAACCCAGTGCCAACTTTGCTAGGAGATCTCTATTACTCAGTACATCAGAAGAATGAGAAGCATAGGGGAAGGCTAGTGAGGTGTTGTGCTCCATTATTCCATGCTTGGCTTCTAAAGCATCTACCCAGGACAGATGCATTTCTCAATCCTCATCAGCAGAGCAACTGGGCTAAGAGGCTCACTACCCTAACTTCAGCAGATATCAGATGGTGTACTCAAAGCACCAAGGGCAGAGATATCATTACAAGCTGTGGGAACTTCCCCAATGTGCCCTTAATAGGAGTCAAGGGAAGTATCAATTATAACCCTCTGCTGTTCAGGAGGCAACTAGGCTATGCACTGGTCCATGCTCCTAAGGCACAGGACTTGGTGGAGACTCTCTATTGTGAGAACAAGATTAGTTTGGCTGTTGTTAGGCAGGCTGCCTGGGCCTGGGATAATGTTCAAACCAAGGGAGTCACCATTCTAGGGAAGTGTAATAATGTGGCATCAGCGCAATATTATGAGTGGTCCCATGCCAGGGCCCAATTCTCTGGAATGCCCTTCACCATAGAAGACATGCCTGAGTCATCTTCAGCACCACCCCCTGCCACTATCAGTTTGGAGGAGTTTGAGAGCTTGAAGGAAAGAAATGAGAAGCTAACCCAGGCTTTGCAGAAGACCCTCCGGGAGAGGAGTGAAGGTGTGAGGGAGATTGAAAGATTGGAGAAATTGAGAGTGGAACACTTGACTAAAATTGAGAAGTCTGGAGATTATATCAACAAGTCTAAAGCTGGTGAACAGATTCTGAAGAATGCCTGTAAAGAAGCCCAGTTCCAGAGAGCAAGGAAAGACTTGTATTTGAAAGAGAGTCAGGCCAGGTGGGTCCGGATCACTGAGGCCCGTACTCTAGAAGACAAGAGAGTTCAGGACAAGATGGAGCAGATGGAAAAAGCCCTGGCAGCAGCCCAGAAGGAAATATCAGAGTTAGAAATCAGAGCTGGAGTGAAGAGGTCTAAGGACCAAAGTCAGAACAAGAAGTTGACTGCAGCTGTTGCAACAAGAAACCTTCTCATCAGAGGTCTCACGGAGCGTCCGGCTGATCCTGTGACCGAAGCACTTCTTAAGGAAGTTCGTGAGGATGAGTTTGGCCTTGGGGTTTGATCATTTGCTTGTTGTTATTCCTATTCCATGTACTTTTGTTTTTGTGATGTATTTTGACCCCTTAGAGGGCTGATGTTGTAAAATGAACAAGATGTATTATTTCACCTTCTGTAATATATTTGTGTTAGTTTCCATCTGGGTTTACTTCGAAAGCAACTTCAACAGCAGCATCTTCAAGGGTCTGGAAGGGTCAAAACTGAAGGCCAAACCAGATACCTTGAGAGCAAATAAGCATAACTGCATTGCATACTAACCCTTTTGTTTGTTTTGTAGGTTTTTGTTTTGTTGTTACTAACCTCTGTTGTGATATTCAGGAATTATTGCTCGCCGCCGGGTATTTCCCCTCAACAGGCCACACAGGTACCCAACTAGAAACAACCTTCCGGGAATTCAGATGGATCAGATGCAGCAGGACCTTACAGAGGTCAGAAACCAGATGGCCAACGAAAGGTTGGAGATGAGAACGTAGATAACACAGTTCATGGAAGTGATGAACAATTTAGCTCAAAGCCAGGAGAGGCTCAGAGCTTTGGTAGAAGGGAGGAATCAAGAGGAGCCCCATGTGGGGACTGCCGGCACAAGTAACAATGAACGGGTGCAACCCCATGTTAACCCTCCTATGTTTGGCCCACATTTACATCCTGAGATTAACATTCCTGCAAATGTTCAAGGGACAGCCACCGCAGCCAGAGTACTTCAAGAAGACCCTCAGGAGGACCAATTTACAGTAATGGGTGCTGGAGAGGAAACTTACGATAGACGGTTGGAAGAGATAGCTGAGAAGTTGAGGTCCTTAGAATCTCAAAATTCTTTGGGTTTCGACGTCATGGACATGGGTTTGGTAGACGGGGTCAGGATCCCCCATAAGTTCAAGCCACCTTGTTTCGAAAAGTACAATGGGACTTCATGCCCCCGGACTCATCTACAATCATTTCTGGGAAGGCTGAAGGCCTATACAATGGATGAGAAATTGTGGATGTTCTATTTTGAAGATAGCTTGACTGGAGCTTCGAGAGAGTGGTATTCCCATCTGACAAGAGCAACAATTAGATGCTGGAAGGACCTGGCAGAGGCCTTCATCAGACAGTATCAGTATAATCTAGACATGGCACCCAACAGGACTCTCCTAATGGGAATGTCACAGTCTTCGAGGGAGAGTTTCCGAGAATATGCTCAAAGGTGGAGGCAACTGGCTGCTGCTGTTCAACCACCTATGTCTGAGAGAGAAATGGCAGACATGTTTATGAACACCCTCCAGGGAACGTATATTGACAGGTTGGCTGCTTTCTCCTCCACTAGCTTCGCAGATGTTGTCATAGCTGGGGAGAGAATTGAAAGCCTGTTGAAGATGGGTAAGATCTCTGATAATGGTGCCAGCTCGTCCAGTAGTACAAGAAAGCCTTTTGCAGGCCCGAGAAGAACTGGCGAGACCAATGCCATTCACACCAACAGGGGTAGGCCCCAATATGTTCAAAGGTCAATAGCAGCAGTCACTATCCCTGCTCCAGCTCATCCTCAGCCAGTCTATCAACCTCCGCAACAAAACTTCCAACAACAACCTCAGTATCAGCAGAATCAGTATCCTCCAAGGAACTATAACAACAAAAACAACAACAATCAACAAAGGCCATTCCAACAGAGGCCATCCCAAGCTAACCGAGTGATCGACCCGATCCCAATGCCGTATGCTGCCTTGCTGCCACAACTTCTGAAACTCAACCTGGTTGAGCTAAGAACGTTGGCACCTCCGGATCCCAACAGTCTACCAAGGAACTATGACTCCAATGCTAGGTGTGCTTTTCATTCAAACGCACCTGGTCACAGTACAGAAAAATGCAGGGCTCTGCATATGAAGGTACAAGACTTGGTAGACTCCAAGGCTCTGAATTTTGCGCCGCCGCCCAATGTCAATAAAAACCCTATGCCAAACCATGGTGGTCCCCGAATTAACGCTATTGAAGAAGACAGACCGTCTTATTTGATAACCAGTGTGGATCAGATCAGGACACCATTGGTGGAAATCAAAGCTCAACTCCGTGAAAGCCAAATATTTCCGGGATGTGAACTAGGGTGTCCCTACTGCAATATTTCATGGAATGGGTGTGAGGACCTGAGGAATGGCATTGACAGCCTTATTCAGAGTGGCCTGCTACAAATCACTACATCATTTCTGACAAATCCGGCAACTTCATCAACAACGGTTTCAGAACCTCCTACAACTGCAGCAACTACTGTTCCCGACAATTCATCAGCAGCATCAACAAGTACTCCACCCGTCCTCTCAAATGATCAGTTTTCAACAGCTTCTCCTGCTACAACTTCAGCTTCATTCCTTTTCGAATCTCCATCAACAACAACATCAGTCCTTCCAACAACACCTCCTACAACACCAGCAATCAATCATGAAGATGTCTCTACTGTTACCATTTTCTACGATCCCGAAAATAATTCCGCCTACCATTCAGAAGGTGCTGCTCCCGCCAGAGCACCAGTTACAATCTTTTATGATCCACAAACAATTACAGTCCCTTCAGCAGCAGCAATCAGTCCAGTCACTGTCACGGTGCCTGGACCAGTACCATATGAAAGTAACAGGGCCATCCCTTGGCACTATGGCTCTGACGTGTATTGCGAAGGAAAAAGAATCACTCTTGAAACATCAACACCTGCACCACAAATTGACAATGTGGGGGGAGGCGGAGGCTTCACTCGAAGCGGACGTCTCTTTGCTCCACCAATGCAAAGACCTACTGCCGAAGCAGAAGCTGCTGCCAAGGCAAAAGGAAAAGGCCCGGTGCAGGAAGACCCAGCTGCCAAAGAAACCCTGAAGACACCGTTCGATCAGGAAGTTGATGAGTTTATGCGAATCATCAAAAAGAGTGATTATAAAGTTGTGGATCAGCTTCACCAGACGCCATCCAAAATCTCTATCCTCTCACTGCTTATGTGCTCCGAAGCCCATCGGAATGCATTACTTAAAGTCTTGCACGCAGCTTACGTGCCTGAGGAGATTACTGTCAACCAATTGGAAACCGTGGTTGGAAATGTTACTGCTAGCAATGGGCTAGGGTTTACCAATTCTGACTTGACAGCGGATGGCCGCAACCACAACAAAGCCTTGCACATAACCATGGAATGCAAAGGAGCTGTCCTTTCTCATGTGCTGGTGGACACAGGTTCTTCCCTGAATGTTTTACCAAAGAAGGCTCTGGTGAAGTTAGAATATGATGGATTGGCATTGAGACCCAGCAACCTGGTGGTGAGAGCCTTTGATGGTTCGAAGAGATCGGTTCTGGGAGAGATTGAGCTGCCCGTGACAATTGGCCCGCAAACCTTTAAAACTATCTTTTATGTGATGGACATTCAGCCCGCCTACAGCTGTTTGTTGGGTAGACCCTGGATTCACGCCGCCGGCGCAATAACGTCTACCCTTCACCAAAAGTTAAAATTTGAGTGGGAAGGCCAAGTTGTCACAATCTGTGGGGAAGAGGATATTTTCGTTAGCCACCTGGCAACTTATAAATACATTGAGATGGATGGGGAGATCCATGAAACAATGAGCCAAGGTTTTGAAGCTTTGAATGTCAATGAAGCATCTGCTGTGTCAGGGATCTCCATGTCGTCTTACCAACAAGCCCGGAAGGTTGTTGAGGAAGGAACTGCCCTAGGCTGGGGCAAGGTCTTAGCTGTGGAGGAGAAGAAGGACAAGTTTGGGTTGGGTTACAGACCAACTCAACATCAAGCGAAGGCTGCTGCAGAGCCAGGTTTTGTCAGTGGGGGAATGCTTACCCCTGATGCTATCAACTGTCTGGAAGACGAGCTGGAAGAGGAGCGCAATCTGGAGAATTGGATTCGTCCAAAGATCCTGGGGAGCAGTGTCTCAAACTGGTCTTCCCAGGAAATTATAAGAGTTACTCATGCAGAGTAATTATTATTTCCTGTATTTTTATAGCATGCATCAAAGTCTTGCATCTTGCCCAAGATGACAAGACTCATTTTGTAATCAGGGCCATCTGTACTTTTTGTGCAAACAGGATTAAATTAATGAAATATCAGACATCTTTTTGCAAACAAGTCTTTTTCTTTTCTGCTCACTGCTTTTCCATTTTTCTTTTTGTACAAAAATAAATGGCGGTGTTTTCAAAATGGTAACTTCATTTCACTTTTTTCTAAAGCAAGATTAAAATCAATCACTAAAATGAACAAACTTAACCCTTGCAGAGTGTGCCTTCCAGACAGCACCGACAACAGCACGGCTATGACATCGTATGACTTTGACAATCCAATCAATCAAGCTGATGAAGGGGTTGATGAAGAATATGAGCTTCCTGAAGAGCTAGCTAGGTTGTTGAGACAGGAGGAGAAGGTCATTACTCCTCACCAGGAGGAGATTGAAGTGATTAATCTTGGTACAGACGAAGACGTGAAAAAGGTTAAAATCGGGGCCTGCCTGCAAGACTCAGTGAAGAGACAACTGATAGATCTGCTTCAAGAGTATGTCGATGTGTTTGCTTGGTCGTATCAAGACATGCCAGGGTTGGATACCGACATTGTTGTGCACAAGCTGCCTTTGAGAGAAGAATGCCCTCCAGTCAAACAGAAGCTGCGCCGTACTCGTCCAGACATGGCTATGAAAATCAAGGAAGAGGTACAAAAGCAATGGGACGCCGGATTCCTTGCTGTGACTAGCTATCCACCGTGGGTCGCTAACATAGTACCTGTGCCTAAGAAAGACGGCAAAGTAAGAATGTGTGTTGACTACCGGGATCTGAACAGAGCCAGCCCGAAAGATGACTTCCCATTACCTCACATTGATGTATTGGTGGATAACACGGCTCAGTTCTCGGTATTCTCCTTCATGGACGGATTTTCGGGATATAATCAGATCAAGATGTCACCTGAAGACATGGAGAAGACAACATTCATTACACCTTGGGGCACGTTCTGTTACAAAGTGATGCCATTCGGACTGAAGAATGCTGGTGCCACATATCAACGGGCTATGGTGACATTATTCCACGATATGATCCACAAGGAAATAGAATGTTATGTGGATGATATGATCGCCAAGTCCCTTACAGAGGAAGATCACCTGGTGAATCTGCTGAAGTTGTTCAAGCGCCTGAGGAAATACCAACTAAAGTTGAACCCCAACAAATGCACATTCGGGGTGCGATCCGGTAAATTGCTGGGCTTTATTGTAAGCGAGAAAGGGATTGAGGTTGACCCTGATAAAGTCAAGGCTATTCAAGAAATGCCTGCACCGAAAACTGAGAAAGAAGTTCGAGGGTTCTTAGGTCGATTGAACTACATCTCACGGTTCATATCTCACCTTACAGCAACCTGTGAACCTTTGTTTAAGTTGTTAAGAAAAGAACAAACGGTCAGGTGGAACGAAGATTGCCAGAAGGCTTTTGACAAGATCAAAGAGTACTTACAAGAACCTCCAATCCTCATGCCTCCAGTAGAAGGAAGACCTCTGATTATGTACTTGACAGTGTTAGAAGAGTCGATGGGGTGTGTGCTGGGCCAGCATGACGAGTCTGGTCGAAAAGAGTATGCAATATACTACCTAAGCAAAAAGTTTACCGACTGTGAACAACGTTATTCACTGCTCGAGAAAACTTGCTGTGCTTTAGCGTGGGCTGCTCGCCGACTGAGACAGTATATGTTGACCCACACTACCTTATTAATCTCAAAAATGGATCCAGTTAAGTACATTTTCGAGAAGCCAGCTCTTACCGGACGGGTTGCAAGATGGCAGATGATTCTCACAGAATACGACATACAGTACACATCTCAGAAAGCCATCAAGGGCAGTGTACTATCTGAATATCTTGCTGAGCAACCCATTGATGACTACCAGCCTATGAGGTTTGACTTCCCTGATGAAGACATCATGTTCATTAAAGCAAAAGATCATGAAGAGCCTATTCACACTGAAGGGCCTGACCCGGAGGAAGAATGGACTATGATGTTTGATGGGGCTGTTAACATGAATGGTCGTGGTGTTGGTGCAGTACTCATTACACCTAAAGGAGTTCACATGCCTTTCTCGGCAAAACTCACTTTCAACTGCACTAACAACGAAGCTGAATACGAAGCTTGCATTATGGGTCTTGAGGAAGCCATTGACCTCAGGATCAAGACTTTGACTGTATTCGGAGATTCAGCTTTGGTAGTCAATCAAACCAACGGGAAATGGTACACCCACCAAGATCACCTGATACCTTACAGGGATTATACAAGGAGGTTACTGACTTTCTTCACAACAGTCAAGCTTGAGTATATCCCTCGGGACGAGAATCAGTTTGCGGATGCTCTTGCTACCATTTCATCCATGATCAAAGTTCAAGCCGCTAACTTTGTACCTCAGATTTCAGTGTCCAGACTCGACAGACCAGCATATGTGTTCGCAGCAGAAGTTGTCAAAGATAATAAGCCTTGGTTCCATGACATTAAATGCTTCTTGGAGGATCAAACATACCCACCTGGGGCATCTTCCAATGATAAGAAAACTTTGAGAAGGCTTGCTGGTAGTTTCTTTCTGAACACTGATGGGTCTTTATACAAGCGGAACTATGATATGGTACTCCTCAGATGTGTTGACAAGACAGAAGCAGACTTGTTGATGCATGAAGTGCACGAAGGATCTTTTGGTACCCATGCTGGAGGGCATGCCATGGCTAAAAAGTTGTTAAGATCAGGCTATTACTGGATCACAATGGATGCAGACTGTTGTGCTTACGCCAGAAAATGCCACAAATGCCAGATCTACGCAGATAAGGTGCATGTGCCTCCTAATCCTTTGAACATCATGTCTTCACCATGGCCCTTTGCTATGTGGGGCATTGATATGATTGGCAAGATCGAGCCAACTGCTTCAAATTGCCACAGATTCATCCTGGTCACCATTGACTATTTCACCAAGTGGGTTGAAGCAGCCTCATATGCAAATGTTACAAGACAAGTGGTAGCCCGATTTCTGAAGAGAGATATCATCTGTCGGTATGGAGTGCCCGAGCGAATCATTACTGATAATGGTTCCAATTTAAACAACAAAATGATGGCAGAGCTGTGCCAGGACTTCAAGATCCAACATCACAATTCTTCTCCTTACAGGCCAAAGATGAATGGCGCTGTTGAGGCAGCGAATAAGAATATCAAGAAGATTGTGCAGAAGATGGTAGTCACCTACAAAGACTGGCATGAAATGCTACCGTTTGCCTTGCATGGGTACCGTACGTCAATCAGAACATCCACTGGGGCAACACCGTATCAGCTTGTGTATGGTATGGAGGCAGTCCTACCTGTTGAAGTTGAATTACCCTCTCTACGGGTATTGATGGATGTTAAACTAAGTGAAGCAGAATGGGTTCGGTCCCGATTCGAACAACTGAGTCTGATCGAAGAGAAAAGATTGGCTGCAATTTGTCATGGGCAGTTATATCAGAAAAGAATGAAGAAAGCCTTCGATCAGAAAGTCAGGCACCGAGAGTACCAAGTGGGAGATCTTGTGCTGAAAAGAATCCTCCCTCCTCATACAGACCACAGGGGCAAATGGACTCCAAACTATGAAGGACCATTCGTGGTAAAGAAAGTTTTCTCCGGTGGAGCACTGATGCTCAGCACCATGGATGGTGAAGATTTCCCGTCCCCTATGAATTCAGATGCAGTTAAAAAATACTTCGCATAAAATGACCCGCTGGACATAAAAAACAGAATGTAAGTCCAGGCAAAAATGGGGCATCCCGGCGAGTCAAAAACAGAATAAAAGACTCGGGCAAAAATAAGGGAAATAAACAAAAAAATGTACACCCGCTGAGTTGAAAAGCCGCATTGGACAACTCAGGCAAAAATGGGTATCCCGATGGATTGAAAACCCGAAAGGGCGATCCATGCAAAATAAGGGAATAAGCGAACAACTGCATTCTGAATTCGTCTGTATCACTTACAACTTAGAAAGCTTCGACGGAATCAAGCTTCAATCAGAATCAACTTTCTTCAGAAAGCAAGACGAGAAGAAGGTCATTGTCATACGAGTCATAGCAGGAGAGGAAGCTCCTCAAAGCGTCGCCAACACTGCCAGCACTTTTGTTTCTCAATTTGTAACAATCTCTTCATTTCAGGAGATATGTTTCCTTGACTGTATCTTGCCAATTCAGGGCACATGAATTAATAAAATCAGATTTTCAGTCATGTTTCGTTTTTTACATTTTATTTGCAAAGGATGTCTGATGTCTCTAAAAAATCAATTGCATAAGTACAGATGCTTTTCTCCCAAAAATAATAAAAGCACGTGCTTACAGGGAATATACTTACTCTTGAGAGTGCTTGACTCCTATGACGGAATCCAGTAGAGGATACCTCGGGACCTTTTGTGCGTTTCCTTATATTTGCAGGAGTGCAGGTATCCAGAACGCAACTTGGGGCATGCAAGTTACGTCTCAGCAAGTAGGCGAATCATTATCAACTCGGTCTATCTTCCACGTGGCACTGGAAGGTGCCCACTTCCCCAGCAAAGTTGCCAAATCAACATACGCTCAATCTCGGCATCCGAAATGCTCTATCCCCAGCTGAGTTGCCTCTTGTTGCTCTCCCCAGCTGAGTTGCCTCTCATAATTCCCCAGCCGAGCTGCCATTTCATCCTCAGCTGAGTACGGGAGTCAGGAAATCATCTCCCCACAGAATCTTCAGCCTCTATCCAGAAGAGCATCGCATAGAAGATCACAACAGAGTGAAGAAAGCTTCTACAAACCCCAGCTGGGTCCCGTATTATAAGGATGTCTATCAGTGACCTATATCCCCAAGCAAATATCATCTTATTGGATCTACCGATGATCTCATCCCCAGCTGGGAGGTCCATTTCCAACAGATCGACCAGAGATCTTCGCAGTGACGGGATCCGAATCCCAGTGTGGTATCTTTGCATAATCATGGCATTTGCATCATAATATCCCCTCAGAGCGTAGCATTCCGTCTAATACGGAGCATTACGGCAAAAATCAAACGCATAGCATAATCATAAGCCATGTTCTGAGTTAACACTTGTGAATAACAAACCGTTCATCATCATTATACAAAAATCCCCACCAGAGTCCCAGCAAAAGCAGTTGCCTCTCCAATCACCAAACACCAGTATATATTTCTGACACCCGTCCGTGTCATCACTTCCCCAAACAGGTTGCCTGAATACACTTTACAAACAGAATCACCCGTACTACAGATACTTCCTGACACCCGTCCGTGTCAAATCACCAGCAAAAAGCCAAGGACATCCGCTTTGCACTCACATATACTTATATATACACTTTCTCGACACCCGTCCGTGTCATATCCCCAGCGCAGTCGCTTACACCTTTACCACCCATATACTTGATAATGCTACTTTGCTCTTTTGACACTCGTCTGTGTCACTCTCCCCAGCAGATAAACACTTATATATATATATTCACTACTCAATGGTACACTTATACAGATACCCGTCCGTATCTTGTATACATCACTCATACCCCACAGATTCGACAATAGTCCTTGTTCTTTGTTAACCCGTTGGTACTCGTCCGTACCATCATCTCGGAACATTGCGTCTAGCGTTTTTTTCTACATGATACTCGTCCGTATCATAGTCTTAAGGATGTTCGTCCGCATCTTTAATCCATACACCGTGTCAAACACTTATGTCTTCTTGAATATAGATACTCGCCTGTGTCTACTATTCCCCAGAAGAGTCCTTTCAGATGCAACACTCGTCCGTTGTTCTTTGTTAACCAGTTGATACTCGTCCGTATCATCATCTCTGAACATGTGTCAGTTTGTTTCTACGTGATACTCGTCCGTATCATAGTCTTAAGGATGCTCGTCCGCATCTTTAATCTATACACGATACCAAACACTTATACCTTTTGTTTCTTGGATGTAAACGCTCGTCCGTGTTTACTATATCCCCAGTAGATCACCAACAAATTTTCTTTTATCTTACACTCGTCCTGTGTTATGATAACCCTGAGAGCAGCCGTACCCTGCTAAGTGGTCGTCCTCCACTTCTTGATGGTCGTCCTCCGTCATGCTCATCTGATGGTCGTCCCCATCGTTGTTTTAGCAGTCGTCCCCTGCTAGGTGGTCGTCCTCCACCTTTTGATGATCGCCCTTCATCATTTTATCCAATGGCCGTCCCCATTGTTGATTTTTGGTTATCTGGCATTCGTCCTATGTCATGATAAACCCTGAGAGCAGCCGTACCCTGCTGAGTGGTCGTCCTCCACTTCTTGATGGTCGTCCTCCATCATGCTCGTCTGATGGCCGTCCCCATCGTTGACCTTTTCTATCCGATGGCCGTCCCCATCGTTGATATTTTCGGCAGCCGTACCCTGCCAGGTGGTCGTCCTCCACCTTTGATGGCCGTCCCCATCATATTCCTTTTATCCCCAACAGAGCAGCCGTCCCCTGCTAGGTGATCGTCCTTCACCTTTGATGGCCGTACCCCATCATCTGTTTATTTCATTTATTCTTTAACCCGATGGCCGTCCCCGTCGTGGTCCCTTTTCCTTTTAGCCCGATGGCCGTCCCCATCGTTGGTTACTTTACCTTTATGAACTTGATGGCCGTCCCCGTCATGTTTCATTAATTTCCAGAGAATTTTACAGCTTTATCTTGATGGCCGTCCCCATCATGATTTTATTTCCCCAGCTAGTCGGTCGTCCCCGTCTTGGCTTTACCTCTTATCCCCAGCATGTCGGCCGTCCCCGTCATCGCTTTGTTTTCCGCACCTTTACAATATACTTTGTTTTCCTTTTACAATCTATATCCCTTTTCTTCTTCTTTCTGTGAGTGCAAATTTTGGACTGTCTTTGGTATTCAACCACAAGTTATCTTGTTTGCCTGTTAAGCCGTCGCTTACATCCAGCACAGCTAACTCATGTTTGAATAGGGGCAGCTGTAAACACCCCAAATTTGCCCTCACCCATTCACACCATGGCTTGTGATCATCCTCATATGCATAAGCACAATAATATCATCTCATATCTCATTTTGGTTCACTGCATAGTTTCTAAGGCATCTGCACCTAGGGTTTGTGATCTGAGCAATCCCAAAAGCATCTTGAGCCATTCCAAAGGCCACTAATCAACTCAAAGGGGTCCATGTGTGTTCTTATATCATATTCCATCCTCTCAAAGTCAAAAAATTCCAAAGAATCACAAGAACTAGGGTTTGAATGGATGCAGAGCCAAGTTTGACTGCACAGTTGACCTAAAATTAGGGTTTTGGTTTCATAGGCCATAACTCCAAATTTTTTGGTCATTCTTGTTTCCATTGGTCTCTATATGGTATAGGTAGTATGCATATCAATTTTCATGAAGAAATTCCATGGGGAAGTCATCTGATCAAGGGTTGACTTTTCAGACAAGTCAGTGCAAAATCAGGGCATCTGAGGCCCCCAATGACCCAGCCAATGGGTGATCCTCATCATTTTGAGTGTATATGATCTTTATTTGATCATATAAGAAGGTTAAAGTTCATAGAAATCAAGAATTTAGGGTTTTTGCAAATGTTGACTTTTTGGGCATAGTTGACTTTTCAAGAATGCATCATTTTAGGTCATTTTTCAAGCTTTGATTCTTGATCCAAAAAGGCTTCAAATGGAAAAACTTTGGTCATGAAAGTTGTAGATATCATCTTTCCCTTTTCAAAAAGTACAAGAACATGATCAAACTCTTCTTGGATCAAAAGTTATGGCAATGCAAAGTTGGCTAAAATCATTGATTTTCAAGGCATGCCCTAAGTGAGAATTTTGCAAAGTCATGAACCAATGCATTATGTGACCTCTAATTCATTTCAAACCATTACACAAACATTCTATGAGCCTAAAAAATCAGAATTGGACCAAGTTTCTACATAGTTTGGTTTATGTAACAAGACTTTCTTCACATGTGAACCCTAAAGCCACAAGTTGCAAAACTCATGATCATGCTTTCACCAACTTGCTGCCTTGAATGTTGGACCAAGCCTAGCCTTTCCCTTCATTTTGCTGCGCAGACCATGCCCTTTGTACTTGGCTAGAAGTTGCCCATGCCCTATCTTACAAGAAGTTGACATATTTGCAAAAGTGGCTACACCTATCCATAAAGCACAAGTCACATCCTCTGACCAATTGGATTAGTTTATACTATCCATTTGCAAACCATTTCATGCACTAAGCAAGGCTGAAGCTCTCTCATAACACACATTCACAAAAACACACCACATTGCATAAGCCTTCGAATTCCTCTCCACAGCTTGCAAACACTAAAACTATCTTCACCATTCAACTCACCACACTCCATAGGTCTCAAACCACCAAAGCTCAGGCCTGAAACAAGCCTGACCTGAGCTTCACCATTCCCCACCCTCAGAACCAGTTCTCTTCGAATCTCACCATCCAGCCATCAAACACCTCATCTTTCTTCACCAACAAGTCAGGCATACCACAAGGAATCAAAACCACCCTTTACTTTGAACTGAAACAGCCTGTACACAAAGTGCATTTCCTGCTACACCAGAAGTGAATCTCTCAAAGCAGCTTGCCTAAGCTCATTCCAGGCTTTCCATTGGCTTCAAGGGGTTCAGGGAAGTTGTTCTGCATCAAAGCAAGGCCAGGAGAGCTCATATTCGCAGTTCTTCACCTCAGGTAACTCCAAACTTCAAGCTTTTCAAAGCTTTGATTTTTTGTTATAAACTGAAAGTGCATACTCTGAGGATCATTGTGATGTGTTTAGAATCTAAAATGGTGGAGAAATGAACATTTTGTGAGTGTCTGAAAGTTTGGTCCCATTTTTATTTTGTTTCGATTCAGCTTGTTCCTGTTAGTAAAATGATGTTTGACTATTGATTTGAGTTGCTAGAAGTGTGGGGATTGATTCTGGGCGTTTAATTTGGCTTGGGGTGGTCTGAATCTTGTTTTAGGGTTTTGGGGTCGCCGGGGAAGACGACCGGAGCTCCCCTCCGGTCGCCTGAATCTGTTTTGCCCTAATTACAGTCATTAAGCCAGTATGAATCTTGGGCGTTGGATGGGGTTGACTTGTTGACTTCGCGCGTGAGGGAAGGGCTCAGATCACTTTGATTAGCCCTAATTCTTTTATTAGTTTTAATTAATTGTAATTAACTCAGATGCAATCCTGGCCACAAGATCTGGCGCTGGTCAACCAATTTGAATCCAGGACGCATCTCATCCATCCGTTCTGTTTACCTTTCATTTTAATTTAATTTTTATTCATTTTCTTTTCATTAAACTTGCATAATTATTTTAAAATAGTTAAAAATTCTTAAAAATTATGAAACTTTTTCCTAAAAGTTTATTTAATTTTTAAGACCCAAAAACATTTTTATTTTATTTTTTACCATTAAAAAAGTATTTTTAAATATTTAAAAGATTATTTTTAATTGATTAATGGGAATTAATTAATTAAAAATACTTTTAGGTATTTAAAAATTACCAAAAAATTCATGAAATGTTCTAAGACATTTAGAAACATTGTCCAACCTTCAAACCAAATTTATTTTTTGATCTTGATGCATTTTAAGAATTTCTCATTGAATTAAGTCATATTTTGTGCATTATTTTGATCATAAGTTCAAAAAATCATTTCTGCCTATTTGAGAAGAGTTGGACATTGATTCTTTTTGCTTTGTTTTGTGTTTGGCATGTAGTTTCTAGGGTAAAATGGCCATGATTTGTTTCCTCATTTTCAATTTGTTTGGTATTTCTTTTGTTTAAGAGCCCTAAAAACCCTAATAACTTAGAAAATTCATATCTTGAGATTGGTTGAGAGTTGAGACCTCCCCTTTGGACCTTGGTTTAGTATAGGTTTAGGGTTTCTTTGGGTGGCATTTTCCTTTTTTTATATTAGGGTTTGCTTCTGTTTTTGGTTTTTGTTTGATGTTTGATCCATGAACCCTAATTTGGGATTTCTCTTGCATACTTCTTGCATTCTCTTGCATAACATGACTTGCCTTTGCATTTTGTGCATTCTTGTGATTCATTTGACATCTTAAGACATATAGAAAGCATGTTTGATCATTGCATTACATATTTGCCATGTCATTTGCCTTGTATGATCCATAACTTTTCATGCTCATTCATGCTCCCTAGCTTGCATCATTTAAATCCATGATCTTGTATGAGCATCCCCATGTCTTGCCTCATGTTTGCAGCACTTCATAACATCATAATCATCATCAACATGCTTCTGGTTTGGTCTAGCATCATACCATTTCATCCCATCTAGCATTGCATTGCATTTCTTTCTAACATTTCAGGTGGTAAGTAAACTTGAGAAGTGAATTTGCCTTCACTTCTCATACCTTTTCTTTTCATCTCTCTTGCATCCATTGCTGCATTTCTATTTGTGTTTGAGATTGAGCTTGCTCATTCTTCTTCCTCCCACTTTCTTTCTTCAAGTGACTTGACTTCTTGAATGAAGCAAGTCACTTTGCTTCTCTTGATCCTGTTCATCTGCATCCTGGTGGTTCTCTCTGAAGATTGTTCTTGAAAACCTCACAAACCTTAGGATCAACCAAGCATGACAATGAATTAGGGTTTTGATTAGTCTCCCCTCATAGTTTTTACCTTTGTGTCTCTCTTTGAGTCCTCTCTTCTCATCTCATAATCAGGGACTAAACCCTAAAGGCTTTAAGACTTTGTGATTAGGGTTATGCCTGCATCCTTCTCTTAGGATGGAGTGTATAACTTTAGTCCTAAGTGTTAAACCCTTAATGTGTTTAAATCTCTTAATCAATTCACATAATAATCATCAAGACATCACACTTGTAACTTGGGCCTTGCATTAGGGTTCTAATTCTTCCTTAAGTGGTTAAGAAGGACTAACCCTAGTGTTAATGGACAAGTCCCCCTCAAGTTGTCTTACAAATCATAAAAATCACTTCATCATCATATCATTAACTAAAATCCACTTAATCAAAAGGCTTGTTTTGTCATGAGTTTAATCCCTAATCATGGATTAAGTTGAGGAGCTTTCCTCAGCTTAAACATTCTCATCTATCATCCTTCTTTTAGGATGGTGTAATGAGTCTGTTTAATCCTTGATTATGGCTTAATCTCATTACTCAACACTAAACAAAAACCACAAAAACATCTAAATAATCACAAGTAGGTTAATGATCTTAATCCTACACCAAAGGTGACTAAGTGTGAGAATCTGACTTCACACTTAAGGTATTCTCATTACCCCTAATCAGAGGGAAGATGTGATGAGTTTACTAACCCATTGGTTTAGGCTTAAGCTCATTAATTTATGACAAAATCCAAAAAGTAATAAAAGACTGAAAACACAAAAGCAAACAATAATCGTCTCCTCCGGGATTCTTTCCTCATCACCTTCACTCATAAACGAGAACTTGCTTCTTCCGTCTAATGCAAGACAGTTTGCATCTGTGCCAGACAGATCATACACTTGAGCATAGGCAAGTAAGCAGTTCACAAGTCAATTCATCTCTCAGTCTCTTTGGGTCGAACTACGGTGTTCTGACTTCCTCATTGCACGAGAGGATACGTAGGCATAACTTAACAGTTATCGAACAAAAGTCTCTGTTCATTCCCCCCTCTTTCCAGCTTCATTCTTTAGCCTCATAGTCATGAGCATTTCACTTCTTGCACTGACACTGTATATATCACACTTCACACTCCTTTTACACTGACACCTGTACATTCTTTTCCAGCTATTTTATACACAGATTGCACTGACACTACCCCTTTAAAACACAAATCTTTTAAGCGTGGATCCCGTCGAGTACGGCGGACAATCTGGGTGCTAATACCTTCCCAGGTTGTAACCAACCCCCTTTCTCAGTCTCTCTGGTTCGCAAACCGTCTTATCCATCTCTTTCTAGGTCTATGCAGCATTGCCTTTCCTCCGGGATAAAAATGCCTAGCTGGCGACTCTTTTCATCTCCAGTGAGTTCACGACTGTGTGTTCTCATTGTCCCTCTCGCCGACCGTTCGCGTCTGTACCTTTATTTGACCCTGGTGTCACTTATCGGGAGCGACAGTAAGGTATCAGATGCTCCTGGTGAGTGTACCATTTATCGTTGGTTTGATTAATTACCAGAGCTAAATCTCCGAACACAGTTAAAGTCTTGATCCTGAGGTCAATGGCTTCCTCAAGACCCATGATACAAGCTTCGTATTCAGCTTCGTTGTTAGTGCAATTAAAGGTGAGTTTTGCCGAGAAAGGTATGTGAACTCCCTTAGGTGTAATGAGTACTGCACCAACACCACGACCATTCATATTAACTGCCCCATCAAACATCATTGTCCATTCTTCTTCTGGGTTAGGCCCTTTAGTATGAATAGGCTCTTCATGATCTTTTGCTTTTATGAACATGATGTCTTCATCAGGGAAGTCAAATATCATAGGCTGGTAATCATCAATGGGTTGCTCAGCAAGATAATCAGACAATACACTGCCTTTGATGGCTTTCTGGGATGTGTACTGAAAGTCATATTCTGTGAGAATCATTTGCCATCTCGCAACCCATCCGGTAAGTGTTGGCTTCTCAAATATATACTTTACTGGGTCCATCTTTGAGATCAACAAGGTAGTGTGGGTCAACATATACTGCCTTAGTCGGCGAGCAGCCCACGCTAAAGCACAACAAGTTTTCTCGAGCAGTGAATAACATTGTTCACAGTCGGTAAACTTTTTTCTTAGGTAGTAAATTGCATACTCTTTTCGACCAGACTCGTCATGCTGGCCCAGCACACACCCCATTGACCCTTCTAATATTGTCAAGTACATTATTAGGGGTCTTCCCTAAACTGGAAGCATAAGGATCAGAGGCTCTTGTAAGTATTCCTTGATTTTGTCAAAAGCCCTTTGGCAGTCTTCATTCCACCTGACCGTTTGTTCTTTTCTCAGCAACTTGAACAAGGGCTCACAGGTTGCTGTAAGATGAGATATGAACCTTGAAAAATAGTTCAATCTACCTAAGAACCCTCGAACTTCTTTTTCAGTCTTTGGTGCAGGCATTTCTTGAATGGCTTTAACTTTATCAGGGTCAACTTCAATCCCTTTCTCACTTACAATAAATCCCAGCAGCTTACCGGATCGCACCCCGAATGTGCATTTGTTGGGGTTTAACTTCAATTGGTACTTCCTCAAATGCTTGAATAGCTTTAACAGATTCACCAGGTGGTCTTCTTCTGTGAGGGACTTGGAAATCATGTCATCCACATAACATTCAATTTCTTTGTGGATCATGTCATGGAATAATGTTACCATAGCCTATTGATAAGTGGCACCAGCATTCTTCAGTCCGAATGGCATCACCTTATAACAGAATGTGCCCCAGGGTGTGATGAAAGTTGTCTTCTCCATGTCTTCAGGTGACATCTTGATCTGATTATATCCTGACAATCCATCCATGAAGGAGAACACCGAGAACTGAGCTGTATTGTCGACCGATACATCAATCTGAGGTAATGGGAAGTCATCTTTCAGGCTGGCTCTGTTTAGGTCCCGGTAATCCACACACATCCTCACCTTGCCATCCTTCTTAGGCACAAGTACAATGTTAGCGACCCACGGCGGGTAACTAGTCACAGCAAGGAAACCGGCGTCCCACTGTTTTTGTACCTCTTCTTTTATCTTCATTGCCATATCTGGGCGAGTACGGCGCAGCTTCTGTTTTACTGGCGGACAATCTTCTTTCAGAGTCAGCTTGTGCATAACAATGTCGGTGTCCAACCCTGGTATATCCTGATAAGACCAAGCAAAAACGTCCACATACTCCCGAAGCATGTCAATAAGTTGCTCTTTCACTGAATCTTGCAGACAGGCCCCGATCTTAACTTCTTTCAGGTCTTCTTCTGTACCAAGATTAACCGTCTCAACTTCCTCCTGATGAGGAGTTATAACCTTCTCCTCTTGTCTCAACAACCTGGCTAGTTCTTCAGGTAGCTCATAATCTTCTTCAACCCCTTCATCGGCTTGATTAATCGGATTTTCAAAGTCATACGAAGTCATAGCAGTGTTGTTGTCGGTGCAGTCTGGAGGGAACTCTCTGCAAGGGTTTAGATTTGTTCATTTTAGTGATCAGTTTTATCTTGTTTAGAAAAAGTAAAAATGAAGTTATTATTTTGAAAAACATTGCCATTTTATTTTTGTACAAAAAATAAAAAATGAAAAGCAGTGAGCAGAAAAGGAAAAACTCATTTGCAAAAGATGTCCTGATATTCATTAATTGAACGTTTGCACAAAATACAAGATGGCCCGATTAAAAAATGAGCCCTGACATCTTGGGCAAGATGCAGGACTTGATGCATGCTTTAAAGACAGGAAATAATAATTACTCTGCAGGAGTAACTCTTATAATTTCCTAGGAAGACCAGTTTGAGACATGGTTCCCCGGGATCCTTGGACGTATCCAGCTTTCCAGGTTGCGCTCGCCTTCTGACTCATCTTCCAAACTATTCACAGCATCCGGGGTGAGCATTCCCCCACTGACAAACTTGGGCTCCTTTGCAGCCTCTGGTTGATCCTGTCGAGTTGGTCTGTAACCCAACCCGAATCGGTCTTCTTTCTTTTCAACTGGCAGCAGCTTGCCCCAGCCTTGAGCGGTAACTTCTTCAACAACCTTCTGGGCTTGTTGATATGATGTGATGGAAGTCCCAGACACAACAAATGCTTCATTGATATTAAGGACCTCAAACCCTTGACTCATGGTCTCATGGATCTCCCCATCCATTTCAATGTATTTGAAAGTAGCCAGCTGGCTAACGAAGATATCCTCTTCCCCACAAATGGTAATGACTTGGCCCTCCCACTCGAATTTTAACTTCTGGTGAAGGGTTGACGTCACGGCGCCAGCTGAGTGTATCCATGGTCTACCCAATAGACAAATGTTGGCAAGCTGTATATCCATCACAAAGAAGGTCGTTTTGAAAACCTGCGGGCTAATCATTATTGGTAACTCTATCTCTCCCAGAACTGATCTTTTAGAACCGTCAAAGGCTCTCACTACCAAGTTGCTTGGGCGTAGTGCCAATCCATCATGCTCCAACTTCACAAGGCCTTTCTTGGGTAGGACATTGAGTGATGACCCCGTGTCCACCAATACGTGAGAAAGAATTGCACCCTTACACTCCAAGGTAATGTGCAAAGCCTTGTTGTGATTGTGACCTTCCGTTGTCAGATCAGCGTTGGTAAATCCTAGTCCATGACTAGCGTTGACATTTCCAACCACAACCTCTAACTGATTGACAGTAATCTCCTCCGGCACATAAGCTGCATTCAGGACTTTTAATAGTGCGTTCCGATGGGCCTCGGAGCACATTAGCAATGATAGTATGGAGATTTTGGAAGGTGTTTGGTGAAGCTGGTCTACCACCATATAATCACTCTTTTTGATGATCCGCATGAATTCATCAACCTCTTGATCAAAAGGAGTCTTCAAAGTTTCTTTAGCAACTGATTCTTCTTGCACCAAGCTCTTCCCTTTTGCCTTAGCAGCTGCTTCTACTTCAACAATGGGTCTTGGTATTTGCGAGGCAAAGAGACGTCCGCTTCTAGTGAAGCCTCCGCCTCCCCCCACATTGCCTATCTGAGGTGAAGAAGTTGATGACTCTAAAGTGATTTTTTGTCCCTCGCAGTATAGATCTGAGTCATAATGCTAAGGGATGGCATTATTGCTTTCGTAAGGAACTGGACCAGGCACTGTGATAGTAACCGGACTGATAGCAGCTGCAGAAGGGACCACAATGGTGTGTGGATCATAATATATGGTAACTGGAGCTCTGACAGGAGTAGCATTTTGTTGTGAATTGTTGGAAGGAACATTTGCGGGATCGTAGTATATCGTAACCGTTGAGACACTTTCACTAACTGTTGTTGATGTTGAAGTTGTAGATGGAACTGATGGAGTAATGGGTGTTGTCTTTGTAGAAGGAATTGTGACTGAACTTGTATCCGTTGAAGTAATTGATTGAATATTTGTTGGAGTTGTAGTCGCTGTTGTCGTAATCTGAAGGATGCCATCTCTAATGAGGCCATCTATGCCATTTCTCAGTCTCTCACATCCATTAACGGCAATGTTGCAATATCCATAGCCGACCTCACATCCGGGGAACACTTGGCACTCTAACAACTGAGCTTTGATTTCAACCAAGGGTGTTCGGATTTGTACAACACTGTTAATTAATGTGGATGGTTTGCCCTCCTCAATAGCATTAATCCTAGGCCCTTTGTGACTAGGCATTGGGTTTCTTGTAATGTTCGGAGGAGGCGCAAAATTGAGAGCTTTTGAGTCCACCAGATCCTGGACTTTCATCTGTAGGGCCCTGCATTTTTCAGTATTATGCCCCGGGGAGTTTGAGTGGAATGCACACCTGGCATTTGCATCATAATTCTTTGGCATATTGAGAGGATCTGGAGGTGCCAACATCCTTAGCTCAACTAGGTTGAGCTTTAGGAGTTGTGGCAAGAGTGCAGCATACAGCATCGGGATTGGGTCAATTACCCTGTTTTCTTGTGATGGCCTCTGTTGGAAGGGATGCTGTTGTTGGTTGCTATTGCTGTTGTTGTACGACCTTTGTTGCGGATAATGAACTTGTTGTTGATACTGTGGTTGTTGTTGTTGAGGATATGATGATTGTTGTGGAATTGGAGCTGGGATGGTAACAGCTGCTACTGGCCTGTGAGTATATTGAGGCCTGCCCCTGCTTGTGTGAATGGAATTTGTGTCAGCTACCCTTCGGGGTCCCGCAAAAGGTTTTCTGGGATTGCCGGAGGAACTTGCACCACTGTCGGAGATTTTGCCCATTTTTAAGAGACTTTCAATCCTCTCGCCAGCTATGACCACATCAGCAAAACTGGTAGAGGAGAAAGCAGCCAGCCTATCAATATAAGTCCCTTGCAATGTTTTCATGAACATGTCAGACATTTCCCTTTCTGACATGGGTGGTTGGACAGCAGCAGCAAGTTGTCTCCACCTTTGAGCATAATCCCGGAAGCTCTCTCTGGAAGTCTGAGACATGCCCATTAGAAGAGTTCTATTGGGAGCCATGTCTAGGTTGTACTGATATTGACGAATGAAAGCCTCGGCCAAATCCTTCCAGCATCTTATGGTGGCCCTAGACAAATGCGAATACCATTCTCTTGAAGCTCCAGTCAGACTGTCCTCAAAGTAGAACATCCATAGCTTTTCATCCATGGTATAAGCTTTGAGCCTTCCCAAGAAAGACTGAAAATGAGTGCAAGGACAGGAGATACCATTGTACTTTTCAAAGCATGGGAGTTTGAATTTGTGGGGAATTCTCACCCCATCCACCAGTCCCATATCCATCACATCGAAGCCCAAAGAATTATGAGATTCCAAACATCTTAAATTTTCGGCAATCTCGTCCAATCTTCTATCATATACCTCATCTCCAGCCCCAATGACAGTAAACTGTTCTCCCTGGGGATCCTCCTGCAGGATTTGTCCCCCAGTAGCATTACCTTGACCATTTCTCGGGATGTTAACTTCTGGATTCAGATGAGGTCCATACTCCTGTGGGTCAATACGAGGCTGACCCTGTTCATTGTTGCTAGTCCCTCCTGTTCCAAGATGAGGCTCCTCAGGAGTTTGTCTTTCCACCAGCTCTCTTAACCTTTCTTGACTCTGGGCTAAGTCAGTCATCACTTCCATGAACTGAGACATCTGATTTCTCATCTCCACTCTTTCATTGGCCATTTAATTTCCGACCTCAGTCAGATCCTGCTGTACTTGTTCCATTTGAATGCCGAGAAGATTGTTACGAGTCGGGTACCGGTGCGTGCGGTTGACAGGGAACACTCGGCGACGAGAAATGTTTCCTGAGATCACAACAAAGTTAGAAACAATAATAATAACAAAACCAACAAAACAAAAACAAAGTTAGTATGCAATGAAGTATGCTTATTTGTTTTCCAAGGTATCCGGTTTGGTTCTTGGTTTTGACCTTTCCAGACCTCGAGGAAGATGCTTGATGTTGTTGAGAGAAAACCCAAATGAAAACAAACTAAATATATTACAAATGAAGAACAATACATAGTTTGTTTTACAATACATGCCCATGGAGGGTCAAAATACAACAAAAGGAAAAGTACATAAAATAGGAACAAACAACAAGCAAAGAATCAGACATCCAGTCCAAACTCATCTTCTCTGACCTCCTTCAGGAGTGCCTCAGTTACTGGACCAGCTGGGTGCTCTGTAATGGTCCTAATGAGGAGGTTCTTGGTAGCAATAGCAGTAGTTAGCTTCTTATGTCTGTCCTGGTCTTTTGATCTCTTCAATCCTGCTTTGAGCTTCAACTATGATATCTCTTTCTGTGCTGCGAACAAAGCTTCCTGTTGCTTCTTCTCATTGGCCTCCAACTGTTCCACATTGGCCTGAGTCTTCTGGTCTTCTTATGTTCGGGCTTCGGTGATCCTGACCCACCTAGCCTGACTCTCTTGCAGATAGTGCTCAGCCCTAGCTTTCTGAATCTTGGCCTCTTTGTAGGCATTCTTCAATATTTGTTCCCCAGCCCTTGCTTTCCTTATATAGTCTTCTGTTTTCTCAATTTTGGCAAGATGTTCCATCCTGAGCTTTTCCAATCTCTCAATGTCCAGACGACCATCACTTCTTTCCCAAAGAGTCTTCTTTAAGGCCTGAGATAACTGCTCATTCCTTTCCTTCAACTTTTCAAATTCCTCCAGGCAAACTGTTGCTGCAGGCTGTACTGTGAATGGTCCAGGCATGTCTTCCAAGGTGAAAGGCATTCTGGTAATCTGAGCTCTAGTACGGGACCATTCTGAGTACTAAGCTGAAGCAACATTGTTACATCTTCCAAGAATAGCTACCCCTTTTGTCTGGATGTTGTCCCAAGCCCAGGATGCTTGTCTGACAACAACTGAATTGGGTTGCACTTCACAATATAAGGTCTCAGCTAAATCCTGCCCTCTGGGAGGGTGAACCAAGGCATAACCCAGTTGTCTCTTAAACAGTAAAGGATTGTAGTTGATGCAACCCTTCACTCCTATCAGAGGCACATTTGGGTATTGTCCACAGCTGGTGATAATGTCCTTGCCTTTGGTGCTCTGGGTGCACCATCTGATATCATCTGAAGTCTAGGCAATGAACCTCTTGGCCCAATTCTTCTGCTGGTGGGGATTCAAGAAAGTATCTGACTTAGGCAGGTGCCTGAGCAGCCAGGTGTAAAACAAAGGAGCACAGCATCTTACCAACTTCCCCCTTTGTTTCTCATTCCTCTGATGAATGGAGTAGTAAAAATATCCTAGCAGTGTAGGCACTGGGTTCTTCAGAAGAAACAAATGGATGGCATTCTTGCTGATAAATTTGGGCTCATCTGCAAACAGTATAGCCCCATATATGCTTAGGGCTAACAGTGCACAAACTGCCTTCCACTCTCCCAATGAAGCCTTCAGGATGGCCTGAGAAATCAAAAAGTCCAAATGCAGACCAGGAATCCCAGCCTTTGTTGTCATGCTTTGCTCAATAAGGGCAGGCTCCAAGTACAGTGCCCTTGCTATCTCTTCATTCCTGGGAGCAGTCATCTCTGGGTTGAAAGGGATTCCACCCCTGATAGGTACTCCAATCAATGAAGAAAACTCTTCCAGCAGAGGCCCTAACTGAAAATCTAGAAATGTGAAGCATCTCAATGGAGGGTCATAAAACTGCAAGCATGTGTGGATCAAGCTCCTATGATAAGGGTCAAGGTCCATAACCATGTCCAGGATACCTCCATAGTGCTCTCTAAACATTGGGATGTGGTCAGGTGTGATAAGTGACTGGACCTGCCTGATTCCAATCAATACAGGCTCAAAGAAGTGATAGGATATGTTGCTTTTCCTGGGAGTAGTCATGAATGCTTGCTGAAGAAACTGAAGATAAGTGTTGATGAAAATCACAGACTGAGGTGCTGAAGGTAAGTCTCTGACAGACTGATGCTGGTGAGGATGAAGATAACTGAAGCAGATAACTGATGAAGACAGCTGAAGCAGAGGTCTAAGCAGAAGAAGGGGTCAAAACCAAAACCAAGATACAATGAAATGGATACCCTGAAAAGCAAATAAACAAATGTCAAATGATGCAAATGATGAGATATGCAAATGATATGCAAGGGTTTGTGATCAAGCTGGATCTGATTATCTGTCTTGATATAAGGCCCATGTATGTTCAAAAAGTCCAGATGGAAGCTCAGAAATCCAGTAACCAGGGTGGGGGACTCAAATAAAGAGTCACATGACCAGGGTTAATCACAAGAACTGTCCAAAGTGGAGTACTCTTAAACACAACAGGTAACAGGGTATGATGTGGCCAAGGGTTCCTGCAAACCTATAAACAGCCCAACCCCCTCACCGGTAGTGTTCTAGAACAAGGATCCTCAGGATTGGATCAGTTATGAGAAGTGTAAACACTTCTAACCCGGAGGTACAGTGTTTACAATAACCATAAAAGATCCTCCTCTAATTCACCCTAGATTCTGAAGGTCAAAATAAAGGTCATCCAGACTTAGCAGGCTTCCCAGATAGCCCTAGCACTACAGGAAATCTGTAGCACAGAGTTCTCAAGAAGAAACCCACATCTGAACCGTGTTTCATATTCCCGCACCAGACCGAAATGGAATGGGAAAGAACATGAACCACTCTAGCCTAGGTGTCACTCAGGTCCCAGGTACAGGACCTTAATCACTCAGTGGAACCCCACCCACCAAGACAAAAACCAGATCCAGCAATGATAATGACAGTATGATGTATAATAACTGTAAAGAAAGCAGTAAATAAAGTTGTACATAAATCAATAAATAAAGCAAAATAAATAAACACAAATAGCACATAACACCCCAGTAAACACAAATCAAACAAGCGCTAGGAGGAACCCACAAAAAGAACCAGAAGCCCTGGTTGCAGTATAAGGGTCCCCAGCAGAGTCGCCAAGCTGTCGCTCCCAAAGATTTGCATTTTGGTACAAGCGCGAACTGTCGGCGAAAGGAGAAAATGAAAAGAGTCGCCAGCTAGGCATTTTTATCCCGAAGGAAAGGTAATGCGGCATAGACCTAAGAAAAGATGGATAAGACGGTTGCGAACCAGAGAAACTGAGAAAGGGGTTGGTTACAACCTGGGAAGGTATTAGCACCCAGATTGTCCGTCGTACTCGACGGGATCCACGCTTGAAAGATTTGTGTTTTAAAGGGGTAGTGTCAGTGCTATTTAGTGTGCAAAAGCTGGAAAAGAATGCAAGTGTCAGTGCAAAAAGAATTATGAGGTGAAGAAAAGGAGTGTCAGTGCAAGGGAAGAGAGTGAAGCTCAAGATAATGAGGCTCAAAGAATAATGCTAGAGGAGGGGGAATATACAGAGACTTTTGTTCGATAACTGTTAAGTTATGCCTACGTATCCTCTCGTGCAATGAGGAAGTCAGAACACCGTAGTTCGACTCAAAGAGACTGAAAGATAAATTGACTGATGAACTGCTTGCTTGCCTATGCTCAAGTGTATGACCTGTCTGGCCCAGGTGCAAACTGTCTTGCATTAGACGGAAGAAGCAAGTTCTCGTTTGTGAGTGAAGATGATGAGAAAAGAATCCCGAAGGAGACGATTATTGTTTGTTTTTGTGTTTTCAATCTTTTATTGCTTTTGGAGTTTGTCATAAGTTAATAAGCTTAACCCTAAACCAAGGGTTAGTAAACTCATCACATCCTCCCTTTGATTAGGGATAATGAGAATACCTTAAGCATGAAGCAAACACCTCACACTAAATCACCATGATGTAGGATTAAGATCATTAACCTATTTGCATTTATTTAGATGTTTTTGAAGTTTTTGTTTAGTGTTAAGTAATGAGTTTAAGCCATAATCAAGGATTTAATGGACCCATTACACCATCCTAATAGAAGGATAATAGATGAGAACATTTAAGATGAGGAAGGCTCCTCAACTTAATCCATGATTAGGGATTAACCTCATGACAAAACAAAGCCTTTATTAAAGTGGGTTTTAGTTAATGATAAGATTAAGAAGTGAATTTTATGGTTTGTAAGACAACTTGAGGGGGACTTGTCCATTAACACTAGGGTTAGTCCTTCTTAACCAGTTAAGGAAGAATTGGAACCCTAATGCAAGGCCCAAGTTACAAGCTTGATGTCTTAGTGATTATTAGATGGATTGATTAAAAGATTTAAACACATTAAGGGTTTAACACTTAGGATTAAATTTATACACTTCATCCTAATAGAAGGATGCAAGCATAAGCTTAATCACAAAGCCTTAAAACCTTCAAGGTTTAGTCCTTGATTAAGAGATGAGAAGAGAAGACACAAAGATGACACAAAGGTAAAACTAATGGGGGACTAAACAAACCCTAATTGTGATCATGCTTGGGTTTTCTTAGGGTTTATGAAGCTTGCAAGAATATCTTCAAGAGATCCACCAAGGAAGGATCAGGATGGAAGGAAAAGAAGCAGCAAGAAGCAAGAGAACTTACTTCACTTAAGAAGATAAGTTGCTTGAAGAAAGAAAGATGAGAAAGAGCATGAATGAGCAAGCTCATTCTAATACAAAAGTAAAATGCAGCAATGAATGCATAAGATAGGTGAGAGGAGATCATGAGAAGTGAAGGCAAATTCACTTCTCAATGACTTACCACCTGAAAAGTTAGCAAAAGGAAATGAAATGGAATGCAAATGAGATGAAATGCAAGGGTGAAAACCAAAGTTAGAAACATAATCATGATTCAAATGATGCTAAGAGATGGTATGAAAACAAACCAAGATATGAGAATGATCATACAAGGATGGGAATGCAAATGAGACATGAATGTAAGCATGAAAGTTCATGAAAACTTATGAAATGCAATGTATGCATAACATGGTAAATGGATGATGAATTGATCAAACATGATTCTAATATGTCCTAAGATGTCTTAGAAGTCATGTGAATGCACAAAATGTCATGGCATGTTCATGTATGCAAGCATATGAAGAATGAATACAAGTGGAGGCAAAAATTAGGGTTTACATACAATATGCAATGCAAAATTCAAAATCAAAAGCAAGTCATAAGATAAAAAAATTTAAAATGCAATCAAAGGAACCTTAACCCCATATGATACCACACCCCAAAGGAGGAGACCTAACTCTTAACCCTAAGGAAGTTATGATTTTTCTAAGTTTTCTAGGATTTTAAGGTACCTTACAAAGAAAAATGCAAAACAAATCAAAAAATGAAAGATAAATTCATGCCAATTTTATCCTAGAAACTACATGATATGTGGGATGCAATGCAAAAAGAATCACTATCAAACCCTTCATGGTTAGGCAGAAAAGATTTTTCTAAGTTAGGGTCAAAATATTGATTTTTAAGAACCCTAAATCTAAAGAAAAATGTCAAAATGGATCAAGAACCAAAAAGAAATTTGTATGAATGGTTTGATAATGTCTCTAAATGTGTCAAGATGCAATGTGATTTTTTTGGTGATTTTTAGAAACTTAAATGGTATTTTAATTAATTAATTTCCATTAATTAATTAAAATAAACATTTAAATATTTTAAAAATACAAATTTTATACAAAAAATAAAATAAAAATTATTTTCAGAATGAGAAAAATATTTAAAGTCATGATGCAAAAAATAAAATTTTTTGAAAGCTTCTAACTATTTTAAATAAAATGCACAAAGAAATGCAAATAAAATAAAATAAAAATAATTTAAATGGAAAAGTAAACAGATCCAATGATCCAGATTTAAAAGAAACGCGCGGGAGTTGATTGGCGTGTGTTTGGAGGGTTGGGATTCACTCTGAGATTTTTGAATTTTTAAACATAATTAATTAGGTTAATGACTGGATTAGGGTTTTAACACGTGATATGGACCACTCATCTCACGTGGGAAGGACAAATCCAAGGGCCATCATTCAAAGTTCACTAATTATGCAGATTAGGGCTAATGAGTTTCAGGTGACCGGAACAGTGTACCGGTCATCTTCTCCGACGAACCGAAAACCTAAAATCTTCTACAGGTTTCTAAACTCCAAATTTCTTGCCCAGGAATGATCCCCACATATCACGGATCCTAAATCCCCACACAAAATCCATTTTTCATCCATCAAAAAACCAAATCGAAGCAAAACGTCTCTAGGGTTAAAACTTTCAGAGACTCCATACATGCTCAAGATCCCACCATTTTGAAAAATAAATACATCAGCATCATCAACACAGCATAAGGATTCGATTAAGAACTTAAAGTTAAGCTTCTGGGAAAAAAGTTCTTGAGCTATACTTGAGATTGAACCTCCTAATGTTGAGCTTTCTGGACCCTTCTTTGGTGCAAATCCCCTCCTATGAATCTCCTGATGATGAAATGAAGCTTAGAACAAGCTTGTATGGCCTGGTTTGAAGGTTTTGGCTTTGGTGTAACAGATTTGGAGGGTTGTGTATGTGATGTTTTAGGCTGTTTCAGTGCTTGATTCTTGATCCATGGATGGTATATGACTTGTTGGTGAAGAGAAGTTTGAGGTTTGATGGTTGTGGGAAGAGTTTCGAAGAGATGAAGAAATTTGCAGTTTTTTGTGAATCCTGGTTTATGGGAGGATGCTGGCTTGTGTGTGTGTGTGTTTCAAGTCCTTGATGTCCACATAATATGTTCTGATTGGGCAGAGGGTTGGTAATTTCACAGTTTGATTGGTATGGGCAAAGATGCAAAAAGTCTAGATTTTGTGTACCATAGGTATGGCTCGGGTCAGAGGAGATCTTAAGGCTTGTCCTGCTTCAGCTTGAGTCAAGGAAGGCCTTTGGATCTGATTTTGTGAGCTGGAGGGTCTTGATCAAGAGTTTTCAAGGTTTTTGCATATTTCCCTCTTTGGAATTCTTTGTGAACCAAGGCAATGAAACCTATGAACTCTTGGGCAATTTGCAGCAAAATGGACCACATGAAGTTGTTATGATGCTTTGAGATCACTTAGCAACTAATCCAATCATTAGAAGTCCCTTTTGCAAAAAATTCATTCTTGAAGATTTATGAGAAATGCCTTATGGTGACTTGTAATTCAAGGCATGAAGCTTTGTGAATTGGTGCAAAATTCTGATTTTTAGGTCATATGTGATGTTTGTGTAATGGTTAGAAGTCACTTTGAGGTCACAAATTTCCTTGTCATGAGTTTTTGCAAGTTTCCCACTTTGGTACATAAGTGAAATTTTGTGATTTTCCCAACATTGCAAGGCCATAACTTGAGTTTTATGATGAATTAGATCAAGTTCTTGTTCTTTTTTAAAAGGGAATGATCCAATCTACAACTTTCATGACCAAGAATTTTTCATTTGAAGCATTTTTGAATCGAAAAGAGGAGGTTGAAAAACTTTCCCAAAATGGCAAGTTTGTATTACAAGTCACTTTCCCAAAATGGTAACTTTTCAAATGGCTTGAAATTCTTCAATTTTGTGAACTTCTAACTTCTTCTAAGATCAAATAAAGATCACATACATCAAAAATGATGGAGAAGACCCTTTGGTTGGGTGGTTGGGGGCCTCAGATGCCCTGATTTTACACTGACTTGCTCAAGATGTCATTTGTTGATCAGATGCCTTCCCCATTGAATTTCTTCATGAAAATTGGTATGCATTGTCGCTCCCGACAAGTGACACGGGGTCATATGAAGGTACAGACGCGAACGGTCGGCGAGGGGGACAGCGAGAACACACAGCCGTGAACTCACTGGAGATGAAAAGAGTCGCCAGCTAGGCATTTTTATCCCGGAGGAAAGGCAATGCTGCATAGACCTGGAAAGATATGGATAAGACGGTTGCGAACCAGAGAGACTGAGAAAGGGGGTTGGTTACAACCTGGGAAGGTATTAGCACCCAGATTGTCCGTCGTACTCGACGGGATCCACGCTTAAAAGATTTGTGTTTTAAAGGGGTAGTGCCAGTGCAATCTGTGTGTAAAGAGCTGAAAGCAATATGTACAGGTGTCAGTGTAAAGCGTGAAGTGAAATGCTCATGGTAATGAGGCTTACAAAATGATGCTGGAAGGAGGGGGAATATACAGAGACTTTTGTTCGATAACTGTTAAGTTATGCCTACGTATCCTCTCGTGCAATGAGGAAGTCAGAACACCGTAGTTCGACCCAAAGAGACTGAAAGGTGAATTGACTTGATGAACTGCTTGCTTGTCAATGCTCAAGTGTATGACCTGTCTGGCTCAGGTGCTAACTGTCTTGCATTAGACGGAAGAAGCGAGTTCTCGTTTGTGAGTGAAGGTGATGAGAAAAGAATCCCGAAGGAGACGATTATTGTTTGTTTTTGAGTTTTCAGTCTTTTATTCCTTTTTGGATTTTTGTCATAAGAAAATGAGCTTAAGCCTAAACCAATGGGTTAGTAAACTCATCACATCTTCCCTCTGATTAGGGGTAATGAGAATACCTTAAGTGTGAAGTCAGATTCTCACACTTAATCACCCTTCTGATGTAGGATTAAGATCATTAACCTACTTGTTGATTATTTAGATGTTTTTGGTGTTTTTGTTTAGTGTTGAGTAATGAGGTTAAGCCATAATCAGGGATTAAACAGACCCATTACACCATCCTAAAAGAAGGATAATAGATGAGAATGTTTAAGCTGAGGAAAACTCCTCAACTTAATCCATGATTAGGGATTAAACCCATGACAAAACAAGCCTTTGATTAAGTGGATTTTATTTAGATTAATGGTATGATGATGAAGTGTTTTCTATGATTTGTAAGACAACTTGAGGGGGACTTGTCCATTAACACTAGGGTTAGTCCTTCTTAACCAATTAAGGAAGAATTAGAACCCTAATGCAAGGCCCAAGTTACAAGTGTGATGTCTTGATATTTATTAGATGAATTGATTAAGAGATTTAAACACCTTAAGGGTTTAATACTTAGGATTAAAGTTATACACTTCATCCTAAGAGAAGGATGCAGGCATAAGCTTAGTTACAAAGTATTAAAGCCTTTAGGGTTTAGTCCCTGATTATGAGGTGAGAAGAGAGGACTCAAAGAGAGACACAAAGGTAAAACTAAGAGGGGATACTAATCAAAACCCTAATTCATTGTCATGCTTGGTTGATCCTAAGGTTTGTGAGGTTTTCAAGGACAATCTTCACAGGAGCCACCAGGAAGCAGATGAATAAGATCAAGAGAGGCAAAGTGACTTGCTTCATTCAAGAAGTCAAGTCACTTGAAGAAAGAAAGTGGGAGGAAGAAGGATGAACAAGCTCAAACTCAAGCACAAGTAAAAATGCAGCAATGGATGCAAGGGAGGTGAAAAGAAAAGGTATGAGAAGTGAAGGCAAATTCACTTCCCAGGTTACTTACCACCTGAAATGTTAGAGAGAAACACAATGCAATGCAAGATGAGGTGAAATGGCATGATACTAGACCAAACCAGAGGTATGTACATGATGATTATGATGTTATGAGGTGCTGCAAACATGAGGCAAAGCAATGGGGATGTTCATACAAGGTTATGAATGCAAATGATGCAAGTTAAGGAGCATGAATGAACATGAAATGTTATGAAGCACACAAGACAGATGACATGGCAAATATGAGATGCAATGATCAAACATGTTTCCTACATGTCTTATGATGTCAAATGGATCATAAACATGCACAAAATGCAAAGACACATCATGTTATGCAAGGAAGTGCAAGAGGGATGCAAATGAAAGTCCAAATTAGGGTTTATGAACCAAACATCAAACAAAAACCAAAAACAGAAGCAAACCCTAAGATAAAAAAATGGAAAATGATACCCAAGGAAACCCTAGACCTATAATAAACCACTGCCCAAAGGGGAGCTCTCAACTCTCAATCAAACTCAAGTTATGATTTTTACAAGTTAATAGGGTTTTTTAGGGTTCTTAACAAAACAAATGCCAATCAATTAGAAAATGCAAGATCAAATCATGGCCTTTTTACCCTTGAAAGTATATGCTAAATGGAAAACAATGCAAGAAGAATCAATGTCTCAACCTTCACCAATAGGCAGAAATGAATTTTCAAACATATGATCAAAATAATGCACAAAATATGATTTAATTCCATGAAAAATTCTTAAAATGCATCAAGATCAAAAAAGAAATTTGGTTTGAAGGTTGGACAATGTTTCTAAATGTCTTAGAACATTTCATGAATTTTTTTGAAATTTTTAAATACCTAAAAGTATTTTTAATTAATTAATTCCCATTAATCAATTAAAAATAATCTTTTAAATATTTAAAAATACTTTTTTAATGATAAAAATAAAAATAAAAATGTTTTTGGGTCTTAAAAATTAATAAAACTTTAAAGAAAAAGTTTCATAATTTTTAAGGATTTTTTGCTATTTTAAATTAAATGTGCAAGTTAATTGAAATAAAAATGAATTAAAACAAATAAAATAAAAAGTCAGAGAGATGGAGGGCCAGGATGCGCCCAGGATTTGAACTGGTTGACTGGCGCGTGATCTAAGGGTCCAGGTTGCATCTGAGCTAATTACAATTAATTAAAATTTAACACGTGGATTAGGGTTAATGAAGGGATCTGGGCCATCCAAAAGGGAGGGAAGTCAACAATGTCAACGCATCTGAGGGCTCACATTCAAACTAACATTAATGACTGGGATTATGCCCTAATCACATTCAGGTGGCCGGAGAAGACTTCCGGTCGTCTTCTCCGGCCAACTCTCACCTGAGAATCACCCAACTTCCTCAAAACGTAACCAAAATGAAATCTAAGACCAGGGAAATGCTCCTCTCATCCTCACGAACCAAACCCCTAACCTAAAACAAATTTATTTTCTCTAAATCAACTGAATCGAAGCAAACAATTTCTAGGGTTCGTGAGCTTCAAACACAAATTAAATGCTCAAAACGAAACCATTTCAAAAACTAAAGGTACCAGAATGATCAGTGCATCATGAGGAACAAATTTGTAACATAAAAAATCATTTCTGGAAAAATTAATTTCGAGCTACCTGAGATTTGGAGCTTTCAGTTTAGGAACTTTCTGGCCACTTCCTTTGATGCAAGCTGCTCTACTTGATCCCCCAAATGTGTTTGAATGCTCAAAAACAATTTATGCTGGCTGGATAGGGAGATTCGACAGCTTCTGCTCAAGCTTGCTCAACAATGGTGATGGAGTTTCAGGCACTCTCAGGTCATGGTGAGTGATTGTTTGTGATCCTGAGGATGAATGGAGAAGGTCTATGGTGTTTGTTTGTGTGTTTGTGAGCTATGGTGATAGTTTCAAGTGAAACTGCAAACTGAGGTGAGAGATGGCAGTGAGAGTTTCTGGCTGTTTCAGGCTTGGGCTTTGGGTGGTTTTTGATCTATGAAGTGTGCTGAGTTGAATGATGAAGGTGGTTGAAGTGTTTGCTTGCTGTGTGAAGGGATTCGAAGCAAGTTGCAAAATGGGAGGTTTTTGTGTAAGTTGTGAATGTGTGTTTCAGCCTTGGTCCTTGATGTCTTTAGCTTGCAAATTGATAACATATTTTAATCCAAGTGGCCAGAAGATGTGACTTGTGCAGCTGTGATAGGTAAGTTTGCTTTTGCATAAAAGGTCAACTTTGTGTAAAATAGGGCATGGGCAAGGTCTAGGCAAGTACAAGGCATGGCTGGCGCAGCAAAGGTGAGGGAGAGGCCTAGCAAAGCTCAGCAGCCAATGCACCAAGTTGTAGGAAGTGATCATGAGTGTTTTGCAAGTTGGTTGGCTTATGTTTCACATGTGATCCTTTGCATAACCAAACATGAAACCAAGGGCAAACTTAGTTCAAATCTGATTTTTGTAACTTAGAGAATGTTTACATGTTGATTTGAGATGCACTAGAGGCTACAATGTGTTTTGATCCAAGACTTTGCAAAATTTCCACTTGGTGCATAACTTGAAAATAAGTGATTTTTGGCAACTTTGCATGGTCATAACTTTTGATCCAAGAAGAATTTGATCATGTTATTGTACTTTTTGAAAAGGGAAAGATGAGATCTACAACTTTCATGACCAAAGTTTTTTCATTTGAAGCCTTTTTGGATCATGAATCAAGGCTTGAAAATTGACCTAAAATGGTGCATTCTTGAAAAGTCAACTATGCCTAAAAAGTCAACATTTGCAAAAACTCCAAATTCTTGATTTTTATGAACTTCAACCTTCTTCCATGATCAAATAAAGATCATATACACTCAAAATGATGAAGATCACCCATTGGTTGGGTCATTGGGGGCCTCAGATGCCCTGATTTTGCACTGACTTGTCTGAAAAGTCAACTCTTGATCAGATGACTTCCCCATGGAATTTCTTCATGAAAATTGATATGCACACCCCCTATACCATATAGAGATCAATGGAAACAAGAATGACCAAAAAATTTGGAGTTATGGCCTCTGAAACCAAAACCCTAATTTTCAGTCAACTGTGCAGTTCAAACTGGCCCTGCATCCACTCAAACCCTAGTTCTTGTGATTCCTCTGCATTTTTGACTTTGAGGAGATGGAATATGACATAAGAACACACATGGATCCCTTTGAGTTGATTGGTAGCCTTTGAAATGGCTCAAGAAGCTTTGGGATTGCTCAGATCACAAACCCTAGGTGCAGATGCCTTAGAAACTATCCAGTGAATCAAAAATGAGATGTGAGATGATATGATTGTACTTATGCATATGAGAATGATCACAAGCCATGGTGTGAATGGGTGAGGGCAAATTTGGGGTGTTTACAGCTGCCCCTATTCAAACATGAGTTAGCTGTGCAGGTTGTAAGCGACGGCTTGACAGGCAAACAAGATAACTTGTGGTTGGATACCAAAGACAGTCCAAAATTTGCACTCACAGAATGAAGAAGAAAAGGGATATAGATTGTAAAAGCAAATAAAGTATATCGTAAAGTATGGGCGACGGAGGACGACCGTCGAGCAGAGGACGACTGCTGGGTAAGGTGGTATGTGAAGCAAAGCGATGACGGGGACGGCCGACATGCTGGTAAAGTGTACAAAGCAATGACGGGGACGGCCGACTAGCTGGGAAAATAAAATATCATGATGGGGACGGCCATCAAGATAAAGCTGCAAAATTCTGAGGATTAATGAAACATGACGGGGACGACCATCAAGTTCATAAGGGTAAAGTAAACAACGATGGGGACGGCCATCGGGCTAAAAAGGAAAAGGGACCACGACGGGGACGGCCATCGGGTTAAAGAATGAATGAACTAACAGATGATGGGGGATGGCCATCAAAGGTGAAGGACGATCACCTAGCAGGGGACGGCTGCTCTGTTGGGAATAAAAGAAATATGATGGGGACGGCCATCAAAGGTGGAGGACGACCACCTGGCAGGGTACGGCTGCCGAAAATATCAACGATGGGGACGGCCATCGGATAGAAAAGGTCAACGATGGGGACGGCCATCGAACGAGCAAGATGGAGGACGACCATCAAGAAGTGGAGGACGACCACTCAGCAGGGGACGGCTGCTCTCGGGGTTTATCATAACACAGGACGAGTGTTAGATAACCAAAATCAACCATGGGGACGGCCATTGGATAAAGTGATGAGGGACGATCATCAAAAGGTGGAGGACGAACACCTAGCAGGGGACGACTGCTAAAAACAACGATGGGGACGGCCATCGGATGAGCATGACGGAGGACGACCATCAAGAAGTGGAGGACGACCACTCAGCAGGGTACGGCTGCTCTCATAACACAGGACGAGTGTTAGATAAAAAAGAAAAATTTGTTGGCAATCTACTGGGGAGATAGTAAACACGGACGAGCGCTTACATCCAAGGAATAAAAGGTATAAGTGTTTGGTATTGTGTATAGATTAAAAATGCGGACGAGCATCCTTAAGACTATGATACGGACGAGTATCATGTAGAAACAAAGGCTTGACGCATGTTCTGAGATGATGGTACGGACGAGTACCAACTGGTTAACAAAGAACACGGACGAGTGTTGCATCCGAAGGGACTCTTCTGGGGAATAATAGACACGGACGAGTATCTATATTCAAGAAGACATAAGTGTTTGACACGGTGTATGGATTAAAGATGCGGACGAGCATCCTTAAGACTATGATACGGACAAGTATCATGTAGAAACGAACACTAGACGTAATGTTCTGATGAGTACCAACTGGTTAACAAAGAACAAGGACTATTGTCGAATCTGTGGGGACATGAGTGATGATGTATACAAGATACGGACGAGTATCTGTATAAGCGTACCATGAGTAGTGAGTATTGTATTGTATAGATGAGTGTTTATCTGCTGGGGAGAGTGACACGGACGAGTGTCAAGAAAAGTATAATAATAACAAGTATATGGGTGATAAAGGTAAGCGACTGCGCTGGGGATATGACACGGACGGGTGTCAAGAAAGTGTGTATATACAAGTACATGTGAGTGCAAAGAGGATGTCTTTGGCTTTCTGCCGGGAGTTATGACACGGACGGGTGCCAAAAGGTGTATATACGGGTGTTTGTGAATATGAGGCAACTGCTTTTGCCGGGACTCTGATGGGGATTCTGGGGGAAAGTAATCTGTATCCTGATGAATGGTTACTAGTCACAAGCGTTCAATTCACAACATGACTTATGATTATGCTATGTATTTGATTTTTGCCGTAATGCTCCGTATTAGACGAAATGCTACGCTCTGGGGGGGTGAATATGATGCGAATGCTATGATTATGCAAAGAGGCACAGATCCGGGATTCGGATCCCACTGCCGCGAAGATCTCTGGTCGATCTGCTTGAAATGGACATCCCTACTGGGTATGAGATCACTGGTAGATCCAATGATGTATCTGCTTGGGGATATATGCCACCGATTGACATATCCTTATAAATGAGAAAACCCAGCTGGGGTTTGTAGAAGCTTTCTTCACTCTGTTGTGATCTCTTCATGCGTTGCTCCTCCGGATAGAGGCTGGAACTCTGTGGGGAGATGGTTTCCTGTCTTCCGTATTCAACTGAGGATGACAAGGCAACTCGGCTGGGGAATTGTGAGAGGCAACTCAGCTGGGGAAAGCAATGGGGAGCAACTCAGCTGGGGATAGAGCATCTCGGACGCTGAGATTGAGTGTATGCTGAATTGACAGCTCCGCTGGGGAAATGGGCACCTTCTAGTGCCATGTGGAAGATAAACCGAGTTGATAATGATCCGCCTACCTGCTGAGACGTAGCTTGCATGCCCCAGGTTGCGTTCTGGATACCTGCAATCCTGCAAAGATGGTGGAACGTACAAAAGGTCCCGAGGTATCCCTTACTGGATTCCGTCATAGGAGTTAAGTATTTTCGAGGATAATCACATTCCCTGTAAGCATGTGTTTTTGTCTTTATAGAAAGGCATCTGTACTTATGCAATTGTATTTTTTAGAGATATCAGACAACTCTTTGCAAAACGTAAATGTAAAAGACGAGACATGACTGAAAAATCTGATTTTATTAATTCATGTGCCCTAAATTGGCAAGATACAGTCAAAGAAACATATCTCCTGAAATGAGGAGATTGTTACAAATTGAGAAACAAAGTGTTGGCAGTGTTGATGACGCTTTGAGGAGCTTCCTCTCCTGCTATGACTCGTATGACAATGACGTTCTTCTCGTCTTGCTTTCTGGAGAAAGTTGATTCTGATTGAAGCTTGATCTTTTGAAGCTTACCAAGTTGTAGGTGATACAGACGAATTCAGAATGCAGTTGTTCGCCTATTTCCCTTATTTTGCATGGATCGCCCTTTCGGGTTTTCAATCCATCGGGATTCCTATTTTTGCCTGAGCTGTCCAATGCGGCTTTTCAACTCAGCGGGTGTACATTTTTCATTTATTTCCCTTACTTTTGCCCGAGTCTTTTATTCTGTTTTTGACTCGCCGGGATGCCCTATTTTTGCCTGGACTTACATTCTGTTTTTATGTCCAGCGGGTCATTTTATGCGAAGTATTTTTTAACTGCATCTGAATTCACAGGGGACGGGAAATCTTCACCATCCATGGTGCTGAGCACCAGTGCTCCACCAGAGAAAACTTTCTTTACAACAAATGGTCCTTCATAATTTGGAGTCCATTTGCCCCTGTGGTCTGTATGAGGAGGGAGGATTCTTTTCAGCACAAGATCTCCTACTTGGTACTCTCGGTGCCTGACTTTCTGATCGAAGGCTTTCTTCATTCTCTTCTGATATAATTGCCCATGGCAGACTGCAGCCAATCTTTTCTCTTCGATCAGACTCAGTTGTTCGTATCGGGACCGTACCCATTCTGCTTCACTCAGTTTAACATCCATTAACACCCGCAGAGAGGGTAGTTCAACTTCAACAGGTAGGACTGCTTCCATACCATATACCAGTTGATACGGTGTCGCCCCAGTGGATGTTCTGATTGATGTGCGATACCCATGCAAGGCAAATGGTAGCATTTCGTGCCAGTCTTTGTATGTGATTACCATCTTCTGCACAATCTTCTTGATATTCTTATTTGCTGCCTCAACAGCGCCGTTCATCTTTGGCCTGTAAGGAGAAGAATTGTGATGTTGGATCTTGAAGTCCCGGCACAGCTCTGCCATCATTTTGTTGTTTAAGTTGGAACCATTATCAGTAATGATTCGCTCGGGCACTCCATACCGACAGATGATATCTCTCTTCAGAAATCGGGCTACCACTTGTCTTGTAACATTTGCATATGAGGCTGCTTCAACCCACTTGGTGAAATAGTCAATGGCAACCAGGATGAATCTGTGGCCGTTTGAAGCAGTCGGCTCAATCTTGCCAATCATATCAATACCCCACATAGCAAAGGGCCATGGTGAAGACATGATGTTCAAAGGATTGGGAGGCACATGCACCTTATCTGCATAGATCTGGCATTTATGGCATTTTCTGGCGTAAGCACAACAGTCTGCATCCATTGTGATCCAGTAATAGCCTGATCTTAGCAATTTCTTAGCCATGGCATGCCCTCCTGCGTGGGTACCAAAAGATCCTTCGTGTACTTCATGCATCAACAAATCTGCTTCCGTCTTGTCAACACATCTGAGGAGTACCATGTCAAAGTTCCTCTTGTACAAAGACCCATCAGCGTTCAGAAAGAAACTACCAGCAAGCCTTCTCAAAGTCTTCTTATCATTGGAAGATGCCCCAGGTGGGTATGTTTGATCCTCCAAGAAGCACTTAATGTCATGGAACCAAGGCTTATCATCTTTTACAACATCCGCTGCAAATACATATGCTGGTCTATCAAGTCTAGCCACTGAAATCTGGGGTACAAAGTTAACCGCTTGAACTTTGATCATGGATGAAATGGTAGCAAGAGCATCCGCAAACTGATTCTCGTCCCGAGGGATATACTCAAGCTTGACTGTTGTGAAGAAAGTCAATAACCTCCTTGTATAATCCCTGTAAGGTATCAGATGATCTTGGTGGGTGTACCATTTCCCGTTGGTTTGATTGACTACCAAAGCTGAATCCCCGAATACGGTCAATGTCTTGATCCTGAGGTCAATGGCTTCCTCAAGACCCATAATGCAAGCTTCGTATTCAGCTTCGTTGTTAGTGCAGTTGAAAGTGAGTTTTGCCGAGAAAGGCATGTGAACCCCCTTTGGTGAAATGAGTACTGCACCAACACCACGGCCATTCATGTTAACAGCCCCATCAAACATCATAGTCCATTCTTCCTCCGGGTCAGGCCCTTCAGTGTGAATAGGCTCTTCGTGATCTTTTGTTTTAATGAACATGATGTCTTCATCAGGGAAGTCAAACCTCATAGGCTGGTAATCATCGATGGGTTGCTCAGCAAGGTATTCAGATAGTACACTGCCCTTGATGGCTTTCTGAGATGTGTACTGGATGTCGTATTCTGTGAGAATCATCTGCCATCTTGCAACCCGTCCGGTAAGAGCTGGCTTCTCGAAAATGTACTTAACTGGATCCATTTTTGAGATTAATAAAGTAGTGTGGGTCAACATATACTGCCTTAGTCGGCGAGCAGCCCACGCTAAAGCACAGCAAGTTTTCTCGAGCAGTGAATAACGCTGTTCACAGTCGGTAAACTTTTTGCTTAGGTAGTATATTGCATACTCTTTTCGACCAGACTCGTCATGCTGGCCCAGCACACACCCCATCGACTCTTCTAATACTGTCAAGTACATAATCAGAGGTCTTCCTTCGACTGGAGGCATAAGGATTGGAGGTTCTTGCAGATATTCCTTGATCTTGTCAAAAGCCTTCTGGCAATCTTCGTTCCACCTGACCGTCTGTTCCTTTCTTAATAGCTTGAACAAGGGTTCACAGGTTGCGGTGAGGTGAGATATGAACCGTGAGATGTAGTTCAATCGACCTAAGAACCCTCGAACTTCTTTCTCAGTTTTAGGTGCAGGCATTTCTTGAATAGCCTTGACTTTATCAGGGTCAACTTCAATCCCTTTCTCGCTTACAATAAAGCCCAGCAGCTTACCGGATCGCACCCCGAATGTGCATTTGTTGGGGTTCAGCTTCAGTTGATATTTCCTCAGACGCTTGAACAACTTCAGCAGATTTACCAGGTGATCTTCCTCTGTAAGGGACTTGGCAATCATATCATCCACATAACACTCGATTTCCTTGTGGATCATATCGTGGAATAACGTCACCATAGCCCGTTGATATGTGGCACCAGCATTCTTCAGTCCGAATGGCATCACTTTGTAACAGAACGTGCCCCAAGGTGTAATGAATGTTGTCTTCTCCATGTCTTCAGGTGACATCTTGATCTGATTATATCCTGAAAATCCATCCATGAAGGAGAATACCGAGAACTGAGCCGTGTTATCCACCAATACATCAATGTGAGGTAATGGGAAGTCATCTTTCGGGCTGGCTCTGTTCAGATCCCGGTAGTCAACACACATTCTTACTTTGCCATCCTTCTTAGGCACAGGCACAATATTAGCAACCCAAGGCGGGTAGCTAGTCACAGCAAGGAACCCGGCGTCCCATTGCTTCTGTACCTCCTCTTTGATCTTCATAGCCATGTCTGGACGAGTACGGCGCAGCTTTTGTTTGACTGGAGGGCACTCTTCTCTCAAAGGCAACTTGTGCACAACAATATCGGTATCCAACCCTGGCATGTCTTGATACGACCAAGCAAACACATCCACATACTCTTGAAGTAGATCTATCAGTTGCTTCTTCACTGAGTCTTGCAGGCAGGCCCCGATCTTGACTTCTTTCACATTTTCCTCTGTACCAAGATTGATCACTTCAACCTCTTCCTGGTGAGGAGTAATAACCTTTTCCTCCTGTCTCAACAACCTGGCTAGCTCTTCAGGAAGCTCATATTCTTCATCAACCCCTTCATCAGCTTGATTGATCGGATTGTCAAAGTCATACGATGTCATAGCTGTGCTGTTGTCGGTGCTGTCAGGAAGGCACTCTCTGCAAGGGTTAAGTTTGTTCATTTTAGTGATTGATTTTAATCTTGCTTTAGAAAAAAAAGTGAAATGAAGTTATCATTTTGAAAACACCGCCATTTATTTTTGTACAAAAAGAAAAATGGAAAAAACAGTGAGCAGAAAAGAAAAAGACTCGTTTGCAAAAAGACGTCTGATATTTCATTAATTTAATCTTGTTTGCACAAAAGTACAGATGGCCCTGGTTACAAAATGAGTCTTGTCATCTTGGGCAAGATGCAAGACTTTGATGCATGCTATAAAAGATACAGGAAATAATAATTACTCTGCTTGAGTAACTCTTATAATTTCCTGGGAAGACCAGTTCGAGACACTGCTCCCCGGGATCTTCGGACGAATCCAATTCTCCAGATTGCGCTCCTCTTCCAGCTCGTCTTCCAGACAGTTGATAGCATCGGGGGTAAGCATCCCCCCACTGACAAATCCAGGCTTCTCAGCAGCCTTTGCTTGATGTTGAGTTGGTCTGTAACCCAACCCAAACTTGTCCTTCTTCTCCTCCACAGCTAAGACCTTGCCCCAGCCTAGGGCAGTTCCTTCTTCAACAACCTTCCGGGCTTGTTGATAAGAAGACATTGGGGTACCAGATACAGCAGATGCTTCATTCACATTCAAAGCTTCAAACCCCTGGCTCATTGTTTCATGGATCTCCCCATCCATTTCAATGTACTTATAGGTTGCCAGGTGGCTGACAAAAATGTCCTCCTCTCCACAGATTGTGACAACCTGACCTTCCCACTCAAATTTTAACTTTTGGTGAAGGGTAGACGTTATTGCGCCGGCGGCGTGAATCCAGGGTCTACCCAACAAACAGCTGTAGGCGGGCTGAATGTCCATCACGTAAAAGATAGTTTTAAAGGTCTGTGGGCCAATTGTCACGGGCAGCTCAATCTCTCCCAGAACCGATCTCTTCGAGCCATCAAAAGCTCTAACCACCAGGTTGCTGGGTCTCAATGCCAGTCCATCATATTCAAGCTTCACCAGAGCCTTCTTTGGTAAGACATTCAGGGATGACCCTGTGTCCACCAGCACATGTGAAAGGACAACTCCTTTGCATTCCATGGTTATGTGCAAGGCTTTGTTGTGATTGCGGCCATCCACTGTCAGGTCAGAATTGGTAAACCCTAGCCCATTGCTAGCAGTAACATTTCCAACAACGGTTTCCAATTGGTTGACAGTAATCTCCTCGGGCACGTAAGCTGCGTGCAGTACTTTCAGTAGTGCATTCCGATGGGCCTCGGAGCACATAAGCAGAGAGAGGATGGAGATTTTGGATGGCGTCTGGTGAAGTTGATCCACAACTTTGTAGTCACTCTTTTTGATGATCCGCATAAACTCATCAACTTCCTGATCAAATGGAGTCTTCAGGGCTTCTTGGGCAGCTGGATCTTCCTGCACCGGGCCTTTTCCTTTTGCCTTGGCAGCAGCTTCTGCTTCGGCAGTAGGTCTCTGGACTTGTGAAGCAAAGAGACGTCCGCTTCGAGTGAAGCCTCCGCCTCCCCCCACATTATCTATTTGTGGTGCAGGTGCCGTTGTTTCCAGAGTGATTCTTTTTCCTTCGCAATACAAGTCAGAGCCATAGTGCCAAGGGATGGCCCTATTGCTTTCATATGGTACTGGTCCGGGCACCGTGACAGTGACTGGACTGATTGCTGCTGCTGAAGGGACTGTTATTGTTTGTGGATCATAAAAGATTGTAACTGGTGCTCTAGTGGGAGCAGCATCTTCTAAATGGTAAGCGGAGTTATTTTCAGGATCATAGAATATGGTAACAGTAGAGACATCTTCATGATTGTTTGCTGGAGTTGTAGGAGGTACTGTTGGAAGGACTGTTGTTGTTGTTGATGGAGAGTCGAAATGGAACGAAGCTGAAGTTGTAGCAGGAGAAACTGTTGAAAATTGATCATTTGGAAGGACAGGTGAAGTACTTGTTGATGGTGCTGATGAATTGTCGGGTACAATAGTTGTTGCAGTTGTAGGAGGGTCTGAAACTGTTGTCGATGAAGTTGCTTGATTTGCCGGAAATGATGTAGTGATCTGTAGCAGGCCGCTCTGAATAAGGCTGTCAATGCCGTTCCTTAAATCTTCACACCCATTCCATGAAATATTGCAGTAGGGACACCCTAGTTCACACCCCGGGAATATATTGCCCTCACGGAGTTGAGCTTTGATTTCCACCAATGGTGTCCTGATCTGATCCACACTGGTTATTAAATAAGACGGTTGGTCTTCTTCAATAGCATTAATTCGGGGACCACCATGGTTTGGCATTGGGTTTTTATTGACATTGGGCGGAGGTGCAAAATTCAGAGCCATGGAGTCTACCAAGTCTTGTACCTTCATATGCAGAGCCCTGCATTTTTCTGTACTGTGACCAGGTGCGTTCGAATGAAAAGCACACCTAGCATTGGAGTCATAGTTTCTTGGTAGACTGTTGGGATCCGGAGGTGCCAACGTTCTTAGCTCAACCAGGTTGAGTTTCAGAAGCTGTGGCAGCAAAGCAGCATACGGCATTGGAATTGGGTCGATCACTCGGTTAGCTTGGGATGGCCTCTGTTGGAATGGCCTTTGTTGATTGTTGTTGCCGGAGTTGTTGTTGTTGTAGTTTCTTGGAGGATACTGATTCTGATGATACTGAGGTTGTTGTTGGAAGTTTTGTTGAGGAGGTTGATAGATTGGCTGTGGATGAACTGGAGCAGGGATAGTGACTGCTGCTATTGTCCTTGGAACATATTGGGGCCTACCCCTGTTGGTGTGAATGGCATTAGTCTCGCCAGTTCTTCTCGGGCCTGCAAAAGGCTTTCTTGTACCACTGGACGAGCTTGCGCCATTGTCGGAAATTTTGCCCATTTTCAACAGGCTTTCAATTCTCTCCCCAGCTATGACAACATCGGCAAAGCTGGTGGAGGAGAAGGCAGCTAGCCTATCAATATAGGTTCCCTGAAGGGTATTCATGAACATATCAGCCATTTCTCTTTCAGACATAGGTGGCTGGACAGCAGCAGCAAGCTGTCTCCATCTTTGAGCATATTCTCTGAAGCTCTCCCTGGATGATTGTGACATTCCCATTAGGAGGGTCCTATTGGGTGCCATATCCAGATTATACTGATACTGTCTGATGAAGGCCTCTGCCAAGTCCTTCCAGCATCTTATAGTTGCCCTTGTCAAATGGGAATACCACTCTCTCGATGCTCCGGTCAAGCTATCTTCAAAATAGAACATCCACAATTTCTCATCCATGGTGTAAGCTTTTAATCTTCCGAGAAAAGATTGCAGATGAGTTCGGGGGCAGGAAGTCCCATTATACTTTTCAAAACATGGAGGCTTGAACTTGTGGGGAATCCTGACCCCATCTACTAAGCCCATGTCCATGACGTCGAAGCCCAAAGAATTTTGAGATTCTAAAGACCTTAACTTCTCAGCTATCTCATCCAATCTCCTATCATAAGCATCCTCTCCAGCACCCATTACTGTAAATTGGTCCTCCTGAGGATCTTCTTGAAGTACTCTGGCTGCAGTAGCTGTTCCTTGGATGTTGGCAGGAATATTAATCTCAGGATGTAGATGTGGACCAAACACAGGGGGATTCACATGTGGTTGCACCCTTTCATTGTTACTGGTGCCTGCAGTTCCTACATGAGGCTCCTCTGGATTTTGCCTCTCAACCATAGCCCTCAGTCTCTCCTGGCTCTGAGCCATGTTGTTCATAACCTCCATGAACTGCGTCATCTGGGTTCTCATCTCCAACCTTTCGTTGGCCATCTGGTTTCTGACCTCCGTAAGGTCCTGTTGCATCTGATCCATCTGGATTCCCGGAAGGTTGTTTCTAGTTGGGTACCTGTGTGGCCTGTTGAGAGGAAATACCCGGCGGCGAGCAATAATTCCTGAACATCACAACAGAGGTTAGCAACAACAAAACAAAAACCTACAAAACAAACAAAAGGGTTAGCATGCAATGCAGTTATGCTTATTTGCTATCAAGGTATCCGGTTTGGTCTTCAGTTTTGACCCTTCCAGACCCTTGAAGATGATGCTGTTGAAGTTGCTTTTGATGTGAACCCAGATGGAAACTAACACAAAATATATTACAAAGGTGAAATAATACAAATTGTTCATTTTACAACACAAACCCTCAAAGGGGCCAAAATACATCACATAAAGCAAAAGTACACGGAAAAGGAACAACAACAAGCAAATGATCAAACTCCAAGGCCAAACTCATCCTCACGAACTTCCTTAAGAAGTGCTTCGGTCACAGGATCAGCCGGATGCTCCGTGAGACTTCTGATGAGAAGGTTCCTTGTTGCAACAGCTGCAGCCAATTTCTTGCTCTGACTTTGGTCCTTAGACCTCTTCAATCCTGCTTTGATTTTCAGCTCTGATATTTCCTCCTGGGCTGCTGCCAGGGCTTTTTCCATCTGCTCCATCTTGTTCTGAACTCTCTTGTCTTCTAGAGTACGGGCCTCAGTGATCCGGACCCACCTGGCCTGACTCTCCTTCAAGTACAAGTCTGTTCTTGCTCTCTGAAATTGGGCTTCTTTACAAGCATTCTTCAGAATCTGTTCACCAGCTTTAGACTTGTTGATATAATCTCCAGACTTCTCAATTTTAGTCAAGTGTTCCACCCTCAGTTTCTCCAATCTCTCAATCTCCCTCACACCTTCACTCCTCTCCCTGAGGGTCTTCTGCAAGGCTTGGGTTAACTTCTCATTTCTTTCCTTCAAGCTTTGAAACTCCTCCAGACTGATAGTGGCAGGGGGTGGTGCTGAAGATGACTCAGGCATGTCTTCTATGGTAAAGGGCATTCCAGAGAATTGGGCCCTAGCATGGGACCACTCATAATATTGGACTGATGCCACATTATTGCACTTCCCCAGAATGGTGATTCCCTTGGTTTGAACATGATCCCAGGCCCAGGCAGCCTGTCTAACAACAGCCAAACTAATCTTGTTCTCACAGTAGAGGGTTTCCACCAAATCTTGTTCCCTAGGAGTATGAACCAGTGCATAGCCTAATTGCCTTCTGAACAGCAGAGGGTTGTAGTTGATACTTCCCTTAACTCCTATTAAGGGCACATTGGGAAAGTGCCCACAGCTGGTGATCATGTCTCTGCCCTTGGTGCTCTGAGTACACCATCTGATATCTGCTGAAGTTAGGACCGTGAGTCTCTTAGCCCAGTTGCTTTGCTGATGAGGATTGAGAAATGCATCTGTCCTGGGTAGATGCCTGAGAAGCCAAGCATGAAATAATGGAGCACAAATCCTTACTAGTCTTCCCCTCTGCTTCTCATTTCTCTGATGGACTGAGTAATAGAGATCACCCAGTAAAGTTGGCACTGGGTTCTTTAGGATGAACAAGTAGATTGCATTCTTGCTGATGAAGCGAGGCTCATCTGCAAACAACACAACTCCATATACACTTAAGGCCAACAGAGCACAAACAGCTTTCCACTCTCCCAGGGAGGCTTTCAAACTAGCTTGAGAAATCAGGAAGTCCAGATGAAAACCAAGGGTCCCAGCTTTAGAGGTCATGTGCTGTTCAATCAAAACAGGCTCCAGGTGCAAAGCTTTTGCTATCTCTCCATTGCTGGGAAAGACCATTTCAGGGTTGAAAGGGATTTCCCTCTTGATAGGCAAACCAACCAAATATGAGTATTCTTCCAAAAGAGGACCCAACTGAAAGTCTTGAAAGGTGAAACATCTTAATGGAGGATCATAAAACTGAATGCAGGTGTGGATGAGGCTTCTCTGAGATGGGTCCAGATCCATGACCATGTCCAGTATATCTCCATGACTCTCCCTGAACAAGAGTGTGTGATCTGGAGTGATCAGGGTTTGGATCCTCCTGATGTCTGATAAGTCTGGTTGGAAGAAATGATAGGTGATGTTGCTTTTCTTTGGAGCCATGATGCTGAAGACTGAGTAGAGTGCTGATGAAGATGCTGAGGAGTGGGCCACTGGCTGGCTAGTGCAAGTAACTGAAGTATATGGCTGACAAACTGATGCAAATGTTGGTGGAGATAGGTCAAAACTGCAGATGGGGTCAAAACCAAAACCAGATGAATATGGATACCCTGAAACACAAATAAGCACATGTTAATATGATGCAATGAGTATGTATGCAAATGAAATGCAAGGGTTTGTGACTGAGCCGGATCTGATTAACTGCCTTGGTATAGATCCATGTGTGTTCAAGAATTCCAGATGGAGGTCTATAAATCCAATAACCAGGGTGGGGGAACTCAAATAAAGAGCCGCATGTCTAGGGTTTTAGAATCACAAGAACTATCCAACATGGAGTGCTCTTAACAAAGTCAAAGTAACAGGGTATTCTGAGGTCAAGGTACCTGCAAACCTGTAAACAGCCCAACCCCCTCACAGGTGATGATCTAGAACAAGGATCCTCAGACTTGGATCAGTTATGAGAAGTGTAAACACTTCTAACCCGGAGGTACAGTGTTTACAATAACCATAACAATTCCTCCTCTAATTCACCTCAGTTTCCGAAGGTCAGTACTAAAAGGTCATCCAGACTTAGCAGGCTTCCCGGATAGCCCTAGCATTGCAGGAAATCTGCAACACAGAGTTCTCAAGGAGAAACCCATATCTGAACCGTGTTTCATATTCCCGCACCAGACCGAAATGGAATGGGAAAGAATATGATTCACTCTAGCCTAGGTGTCACTCAGGTCCCAGGTATAGGACCTTAACTCTCAATGAATCACCCACCTGTCAAAGCAAATAACCAGATCCAGCCAGCAGCAGTATGATATATACAAATGCAATAAGGAAAGCAGTAAAGCAACTGTACATAAAGCAATAAACAAAAATAAGTACAAGCACAAATAAGCACATAGCACCCCAGTAAACACAAATCAAACAAGCGCTAGGAGGAACCCACAAAAAGAACCAGAAGCCCTGGTTGCAGTATAAGGGTCCCCAGCAGAGTCGCCAAGCTGTCGCTCCCGACAAGTGACACGGGGTCATATGAAGGTACAGACGCGAACGGTCGGCGAGGGGGACAGCGAGAACACACAGCCGTGAACTCACTGGAGATGAAAAGAGTCGCCAGCTAGGCATTTTTATCCCGGAGGAAAGGCAATGCTGAATAGACCTGGAAAGATATGGATAAGACGGTTGCGAACCAGAGAGACTGAGAAAGGGGGTTGGTTACAACCTGGGAAGGTATTAGCACCCAGATTGTCCGTCGTACTCGACGGGATCCACGCTTAAAAGATTTGTGTTTTAAAGGGGTAGTGCCAGTGCAATCTGTGTGTAAAGAGCTGAAAGCAATATGTACAGGTGTCAGTGTAAAGCGTGAAGTGAAATGCTCATGGTAATGAGGCTTACAAAATGATGCTGGAAGGAGGGGGAATATACAGAGACTTTTGTTCGATAACTGTTAAGTTATGCCTACGTATCCTCTCGTGCAATGAGGAAGTCAGAACACCGTAGTTCGACCCAAAGAGACTGAAAGGTGAATTGACTTGATGAACTGCTTGCTTGTCAATGCTCAAGTGTATGACCTGTCTGGCTCAGGTGCTAACTGTCTTGCATTAGACGGAAGAAGCGAGTTCTCGTTTGTGAGTGAAGGTGATGAGAAAAGAATCCCGAAGGAGACGATTATTGTTTGTTTTTGAGTTTTCAGTCTTTTATTCCTTTTTGGATTTTTGTCATAAGAAAATGAGCTTAAGCCTAAACCAATGGGTTAGTAAACTCATCACATCTTCCCTCTGATTAGGGGTAATGAGAATACCTTAAGTGTGAAGTCAGATTCTCACACTTAATCACCCTTCTGATGTAGGATTAAGATCATTAACCTACTTGTTGATTATTTAGATGTTTTTGGTGTTTTTGTTTAGTGTTGAGTAATGAGGTTAAGCCATAATCAGGGATTAAACAGACCCATTACACCATCCTAAAAGAAGGATAATAGATGAGAATGTTTAAGCTGAGGAAAACTCCTCAACTTAATCCATGATTAGGGATTAAACCCATGACAAAACAAGCCTTTGATTAAGTGGATTTTATTTAGATTAATGGTATGATGATGAAGTGTTTTCTATGATTTGTAAGACAACTTGAGGGGGACTTGTCCATTAACACTAGGGTTAGTCCTTCTTAACCAATTAAGGAAGAATTAGAACCCTAATGCAAGGCCCAAGTTACAAGTGTGATGTCTTGATATTTATTAGATGAATTGATTAAGAGATTTAAACACCTTAAGGGTTTAATACTTAGGATTAAAGTTATACACTTCATCCTAAGAGAAGGATGCAGGCATAAGCTTAGTTACAAAGTATTAAAGCCTTTAGGGTTTAGTCCCTGATTATGAGGTGAGAAGAGAGGACTCAAAGAGAGACACAAAGGTAAAACTAAGAGGGGATACTAATCAAAACCCTAATTCATTGTCATGCTTGGTTGATCCTAAGGTTTGTGAGGTTTTCAAGGACAATCTTCACAGGAGCCACCAGGAAGCAGATGAATAAGATCAAGAGAGGCAAAGTGACTTGCTTCATTCAAGAAGTCAAGTCACTTGAAGAAAGAAAGTGGGAGGAAGAAGGATGAACAAGCTCAAACTCAAGCACAAGTAAAAATGCAGCAATGGATGCAAGGGAGGTGAAAAGAAAAGGTATGAGAAGTGAAGGCAAATTCACTTCCCAGGTTACTTACCACCTGAAATGTTAGAGAGAAACACAATGCAATGCAAGATGAGGTGAAATGGCATGATGCTAGACCAAACCAGAGGTATGTACATGATGATTATGATGTTATGAGGTGCTGCAAACATGAGGCAAAGCAATGGGGATGTTCATACAAGGTTATGAATGCAAATGATGCAAGTTAAGGAGCATGAATGAACATGAAATGTTATGAAGCACACAAGACAGATGACATGGCAAATATGAGATGCAATGATCAAACATGTTTCCTACATGTCTTATGATGTCAAATGGATCATAAACATGCACAAAATGCAAAGACACATCATGTTATGCAAGGAAGTGCAAGAGGGATGCAAATGAAAGTCCAAATTAGGGTTTATGAACCAAACATCAAACAAAAACCAAAAACAGAAGCAAACCCTAAGATAAAAAAATGGAAAATGATACCCAAGGAAACCCTAGACCTATAATAAACCACTGCCCAAAGGGGAGCTCTCAACTCTCAATCAAACTCAAGTTATGATTTTTACAAGTTAATAGGGTTTTTTAGGGTTCTTAACAAAACAAATGCCAATCAATTAGAAAATGCAAGATCAAATCATGGCCTTTTTACCCTTGAAAGTATATGCTAAATGGAAAACAATGCAAGAAGAATCAATGTCTCAACCTTCACCAATAGGCAGAAATGAATTTTCAAACATATGATCAAAATAATGCACAAAATATGATTTAATTCCATGAAAAATTCTTAAAATGCATCAAGATCAAAAAAGAAATTTGGTTTGAAGGTTGGACAATGTTTCTAAATGTCTTAGAACATTTCATGAATTTTTTTGAAATTTTTAAATACCTAAAAGTATTTTTAATTAATTAATTCCCATTAATCAATTAAAAATAATCTTTTAAATATTTAAAAATACTTTTTTAATGATAAAAATAAAAATAAAAATGTTTTTGGGTCTTAAAAATTAATAAAACTTTAAAGAAAAAGTTTCATAATTTTTAAGGATTTTTTGCTATTTTAAATTAAATGTGCAAGTTAATTGAAATAAAAATGAATTAAAACAAATAAAATAAAAAGTCAGAGAGATGGAGGGCCAGGATGCGCCCAGGATTTGAACTGGTTGACTGGCGCGTGATCTAAGGGTCCAGGTTGCATCTGAGCTAATTACAATTAATTAAAATTTAACACGTGGATTAGGGTTAATGAAGGGATCTGGGCCATCCAAAAGGGAGGGAAGTCAACAATGTCAACGCATCTGAGGGCTCACATTCAAACTAACATTAATGACTGGGATTATGCCCTAATCACATTCAGGTGGCCGGAGAAGACTTCCGGTCGTCTTCTCCGGCCAACTCTCACCTGAGAATCACCCAACTTCCTCAAAACGTAACCAAAATGAAATCTAAGACCAGGGAAATGCTCCTCTCATCCTCACGAACCAAACCCCTAACCTAAAACAAATTTATTTTCTCTAAATCAACTGAATCGAAGCAAACAATTTCTAGGGTTCGTGAGCTTCAAACACAAATTAAATGCTCAAAACGAAACCATTTCAAAAACTAAAGGTACCAGAATGATCAGTGCATCATGAGGAACAAATTTGTAACATAAAAAATCATTTCTGGAAAAATTAATTTCGAGCTACCTGAGATTTGGAGCTTTCAGTTTAGGAACTTTCTGGCCACTTCCTTTGATGCAAGCTGCTCTACTTGATCCCCCAAATGTGTTTGAATGCTCAAAAACAATTTATGCTGGCTGGATAGGGAGATTCGACAGCTTCTGCTCAAGCTTGCTCAACAATGGTGATGGAGTTTCAGGCACTCTCAGGTCATGGTGAGTGATTGTTTGTGATCCTGAGGATGAATGGAGAAGGTCTATGGTGTTTGTTTGTGTGTTTGTGAGCTATGGTGATAGTTTCAAGTGAAACTGCAAACTGAGGTGAGAGATGGCAGTGAGAGTTTCTGGTTGTTTCAGGCTTGGGCTTTGGGTGGTTTTTGATCTATGAAGTGTGCTGAGTTGAATGATGAAGGTGGTTGAAGTGTTTGCTTGCTGTGTGAAGGGATTCGAAGCAAGTTGCAAAATGGGAGGTTTTTGTGTAAGTTGTGAATGTGTGTTTCAGCCTTGGTCCTTGATGTCTTTAGCTTGCAAATTGATAACATATTTTAATCCAAGTGGCCAGAAGATGTGACTTGTGCAGCTGTGATAGGTAAGTTTGCTTTTGCATAAAAGGTCAACTTTGTGTAAAATAGGGCATGGGCAAGGTCTAGGCAAGTACAAGGCATGGCTGGCGCAGCAAAGGTGAGGGAGAGGCCTAGCAAAGCTCAGCAGCCAATGCACCAAGTTGTAGGAAGTGATCATGAGTGTTTTGCAAGTTGGTTGGCTTATGTTTCACATGTGATCCTTTGCATAACCAAACATGAAACCAAGGGCAAACTTAGTTCAAATCTGATTTTTGTAACTTAGAGAATGTTTACATGTTGATTTGAGATGCACTAGAGGCTGCAATGTGTTTTGATCCAAGACTTTGCAAAATTTCCACTTGGTGCATAACTTGAAAATAAGTGATTTTTGGCAACTTTGCATGGTCATAACTTTTGATCCAAGAAGAATTTGATCATGTTCTTGTACTTTTTGAAAAGGGAAAGATGAGATCTACAACTTTCATGACCAAAGTTTTTTCATTTGAAGCCTTTTTGGATCATGAATCAAGGCTTGAAAATTGACCTAAAATGGTGCATTCTTGAAAAGTCAACTATGCCTAAAAAGTCAACATTTGCAAAAACTCCAAATTCTTGATTTTTATGAACTTCAACCTTCTTCCATGATCAAATAAAGATCATATACACTCAAAATGATGAAGATCACCCATTGGTTGGGTCATTGGGGGCCTCAGATGCCCTGATTTTGCACTGACTTGTCTGAAAAGTCAACTCTTGATCAGATGACTTCCCCATGGAATTTCTTCATGAAAATTGATATGCACACCCCCTATACCATATAGAGATCAATGGAAACAAGAATGACCAAAAAATTTGGAGTTATGGCCTCTGAAACCAAAACCCTAATTTTCAGTCAACTGTGCAGTTCAAACTGGCCCTACATCCACTCAAACCCTAGTTCTTGTGATTCCTCTGCATTTTTGACTTTGAGGAGATGGAATATGACATAAGAACACACATGGATCCCTTTGAGTTGATTGGTAGCCTTTGAAATGGCTCAAGAAGCTTTGGGATTGCTCATATCACAAACCCTAGGTGCAGATGCCTTAGAAACTATCCAGTGAATCAAAAATGAGATGTGAGATGATATGATTGTACTTATGCATATGAGAATGATCACAAGCCATGGTGTGAATGGGTGAGGGCAAATTTGGGGTGTTTACATGCATGATCCTCATATCATATAGAGACCAATAGAAACAAGAATGACCAAAAAAATTGGAGTTATGGCCTCTGAAACCAAAACCCTAATTTTAGGTCATCTGTGCAGTTAAGCTTGGCTATGCTTTCATGCCTTTCTCAGTTCTTGTGATTTTATGACTTTCTTGATCTTGGGAGGATACAATATGATATTTGAACATACATGGACCCTCTTGAGATGATTGGAGACTCTTAGAGTGGCTCAGATGGCTCTTGGATTCCTTAGATCACAAACCCTAGATGCAGATGACTTTAAACCAGTGCAGTGAAGCAAAAAATGTAATATGAGATGATATGATTGAACTTATGCAAATGAAAAGAATCACAAGCCATGGTGAAATGAGTGAGGGAAAATTTGGGGTGTTTACAATGGGCATGTCTCAGTCTTCAAGGGAGAGCTTTCGGGATTATGCTCAAAGGTGGAGACAGCTTGCTGCTGCTGTCTAGCCATCCATGTTAGAAAGGGAGATGGATGACATGTTCATGAACACCTTGCAGGGACTTATATTGATAGACTTGCTGCTTTCTCCTCTACCAGTTTTGCTGATGTAGTTATAGCTGGTGAGAGAATTGAGAGTCTTTTGAAGATGGGCAAAATTTCTGACAATGGCGCAAGTTCCTCCAGCAACCCCAGAAAACCTTTTTCAGGACCCCCGAAGGGCGGGTAAAACAAATGCTATTCATGCAAGCAGGGGCAGACCCCAATATTCTCACAGATCAGTAGCAGCTGTTACCATCCCGGCTCCAGTTCCACAACAACCATCATATCCTCCACAACAACAAAAACAACATCACTATCAGCAACCATCTCATTTTCCGCAACAAAGAACGTACAACAACAACAATAGCAACCAACAACAACGCCCCTTTCAATAGAGGCCATCTCAAGCAAATAGAGTGATTGACCCCATCCCTATGCCTTATGTTGCTTTATTGCCACAACTCCTGAAGCTTAACCTGGTTGATTTAAGAACGTTGGCACCACCAGATCCCCTCAATCTCCCAAAGAATTATGATGCTAATTCCAGGTGTGCCTTTCACTCCAACGCACCTTGTCACAATACTGAGAAGTGTAGGGCCTTACAGATGAAAGTTCAAGATTTGGTCGATTCCAAAGCTCTCAATTTCGCACCTCCTCCGAATGTTAACAGAAATCCTATGCCTAATCATGGTGGGCCCAGGATTAATGCCATTGAGGAGGACCAACCATCTACACTAATTGATAATGTTGCACAGATTCAAACACCACTAGCTGAAGTCAAAGTTCAACTTTTAAGATGCCAAGTGTTTCTGGGCTGTGGGGCCTACTGTGAATTGTGCAAAACTTCTATTAATGGTTGTGAGAAGCTAAGATTTGGCATAGATGGCCTCATCAAAGATGGAATCTTGCAAATTAATTCAACATCTCCTTCAGCAACTCTTGTTTCAACAACAATGGATTCTCCTACAACACCAACAATTCTTCCTTCAACAGTTTCTCCTACAACCGCAACAACTATCATTCCTACTGATTCTTCAACAACTCCAGAAGTTCTTCCATCCATTTTTTCAACAAGTCAAAGTTCAACAACATTCACTTCTACAACATCAACACCCATTTTATCAACGAAATCATCTACAACGCCAACAAACATTAATGAAGAAGTCTCAACGGTCACAATCTATTATGACCCAACAAATGTTCATCCCAATAACAATTTCCAACAACAAACTGCAACACCTCCCGTCAGATCTCCAGTCACGATCTACTATGATCCACACACCATCACAGTTCCTTCCGCTGCAGCAATCAGTCCATTTACCATTACGGTACCTGGGCCTGTTCCTTATGAAAGCAGTAATGCCATACCTTGGCACTACGACTCTGATCTCTACTGCAATGGGGAGAAAATCACTCTGGATTCATCAACCTTTTCACCACAAGTTGACAATGTTGGGGGAGGCGGAGGCTTCACCAAAAGCGGACGTCTTTTTGCCTCACAAACACAAAGACCTAATGCTGAAGCAGAAGCTGCTGCTAAAGCAAAAGGAAAGAATGTGGTATCCGAAGAGCCAACTGCCAAAGAAACTCAGAAGATATCTTTTGAACAAGATGTAGACGAGTTCATGAGAATAATAAAAAGGAGTGATTACAAGGTCGTGGACCAGCTTCACCAAACACCCTCCAAAATCTCCATATTATCATTGTTAATGTGTTTCGAAGCTCACAGGAACGCATTGTTGAAAGTCCTGCACGCAGCATACGTGCCGGAGGAGATTACTGTTAATCAGTTAGAAACTGTGGTTGCAAATGTCAACACCAGTCATGGACCGGGCTTTACAAATGCTGATTTAACAACGGAGGGGCGCAACCATAACAAGGCATTGCACATCACCTTGGAATGCAAGGGTGATGTCCTTTCTCACGTACTGGTGGACACTGGGTCTTCACTCAATGTCCTCCCAAAGAAAGCCCTGGTGAAGTTGGAGTATGATGGCTTGGAATTACGTCCAAGTAATTTGGTAGTGAGATCATTTAATGGCTCTAAGAGATCGGTGCTTGGAGAGATCGATTTACCTGTGTTGATTGGCCCGCAGACCTTTAAAACTACCTTCTTTGTGATGGACATATAGCCGACCTATAGCTGTCTGTTGGGTAGACCCCGGATCCACGCCGCTGGCGCTGTTATGTCTACCCTTCACCAGAAGTTAAAATTCGAGTGGGAGGGCCAAATCATCACCATCTGTGGGGAGGAGGATATTTTTGTTAGCCAGCTAGCTACGTACAAGTACATAGAAACGGATGGGGAGATTCATGAGACCATGAGTCAGGGGTTTGAGGCCCTTAACATCAATGAAGCATCTGCTATGTCTGGGACATCCATCACTTCATATCAATAGGCCTGGAAGGTTGTTGAGGAGGGTACCGCTCAAGGCTGGGGCAAACTGCTGCCAGTTGAAAAGAAAGAAGACAGATTCGGGTTGGGTTACAGACTAACTCGACAAGATCAACCTGAGGCTGCAATGGAGCCCAGATTTGTCAGCGGGGGAATGCTCACCCGGATGCTGTGAACAGTTTGGAAGACGAGGAAGAAGACAAACGAAACCTGGAAAACTGGATACGTCCAAGGATCCCGGGGAACCAAGTCTCAAACTGGTCTTCCTAGGAAATTATAAGAGTTACTCCGGCAGAGTAATTATTATTTCCTGTCTTTAAGCATGCATCAAGTCCTGCATCTTGCGCAAGATGTCAGGGCTCATTTTGTAATCGGGCCATCTTGTATTTTGTGCAAACGATCAATTAATGAGTATCAGGACATCTTTTGCAAATGAGTCTTTTTTTTCTCGCTCACTGTTTTTCATTTTTCATTTTTTGTACAAAAATAAAATGGCAATGTTTTTCAAAATAATAACTTCATTTTCACTTTTTCTAAATAAGATAAAATTGATCACTAAAATGAACAAATCTAAACCCTTGCAGAGAGTGCCCTCTAGACTGCACCGACAACGACACCGCTATGACTTCGTATGACTTTGACAATCTGATTAATCAAGCCGATGAAGGGGTTGAACAAGATTATGAGCTACCTGAGGAACTAGCTAGACTGTTAAGGCAAGATGAGAAGGTTATTACTCCTCATCAGGAGGAAGTTGAGACAGTTAATCTTGGTAACGAAGAAGATTTGAAAGAAGTGAAGATCAGGGCCCGTCTGCAAGATTCAGTGAAAGAGCAACTTATTGACATGCTTCGGGAGTATATGGATGTTTTTGCTTGGTCTTATCAGGATATGCCGGGTCTGGATACCGACATTGTTATGCACAAGTTGCCTCTAAAAGAAGATTGTCCTCCAGTAAAACAGAAGTTGTGCCGTACTCGTCCGGATATGGCCATGAAGATAAAAGAAGAGGTACAAAAACAATGGGACGCTGGTTTCCTTGCTGTAACTAGTTACCCGCCGTGGGTTGCTAACATTGTACCTGTGCCTAAGAAGGATGGAAAAGTACGGATGTGTGTGGATTAGTGGGATCTGAATAGAGCTAGCCCAAAAGATGACTTCCCATTACCTCACATTGATGTATTGGTCGACAACACGACTCAGTTCTCGGTATTCTCCTTCATGGATGGATTTTCAGGATATAATCAGATCAAGATGTCACCTAAAGAAATGGAGAAGACAACTTTCATCACACCCTGGGGCACATTCTGTTATAAAGTAATGTCATTCGGACTAAAGAATGATGGTGCCACTTATCAACGGGCTATGGTGACATTATTCCACGACATGATCCACAAAGAAATTGAATGTTATGTGGATGACATGATTGCCAAGTCCCTCACAGAAGAAGACCACCTGGTGAATCTGTTGAAACTATTCAAGCGTCTGAGGAAGTACCAGTTGAAGTTGAACCCCAACAAATGCACATTCGGGGTGTGATCCGGTAAGCTGCTGGGATTTATTGTAAGTGAAAAAGGGATTGAAGTTGACCCTGACAAAGTCAAAGCCATTCAAGAGATGCTTGTACCAAAGACTGAAAAAGAAGTTCGGGGGTTCCTAGGTAGATTGAACTACATTTCACGGTTCATATCCCACCTTACTGCAACCTGTGAGCCCCTGTTCAAGTTGTTAAGGAAAGAACAAACGGTCAGGTGGAATGAAGACTGCCAAAGGGCTTTTGACAAAATCAAGGAATACTTACAAGAACCTCTAATCCTTATGCCCCCAGTTGAAGTAAGACCTCTAATAATGTACTTGACAGTATTAGAAGAGTCAATGGGGTGTGTGCTGGGCCAACATGACGAGTCTAGTCGAAAAGAGTATGCAATATACTACCTAAGCAAAAAGTTTACCGACTATGAACAACGTTATTCACTGCTCGAGAAAACTTGATGTGCTTTAGCGTGGGTTGCTCGCCGACTAAGGCAGTATATGTTGACCCACACTACCTTATTAATCTCAAAGATGGATCCAGTCAAGTATATATTCGAGAAGCCAGCACTTACCGGACGAGTTGCAAGATGGCAAATGATTCTCACAGAATATGACATTCAGTACACATCTCAGAAAGGCCATCAAAGGCAGTGTATTGTCTGAATATCTTGCTGAGCAACCCATTGATGATTACCAGCCTATGAGATTTGATTTCCCTGATGAAGACATCATGTTCATAAAAGCAAAAGATCATGAAGAGCTTGTTCACACTGAAGGGCCGGACCCAGAAGAAGAATGGACTATGATGTTTGACGGGGCTGTTAATATGAATGGTTGTGGAGTTGGTGCAGTACTTATTACACCTAAAGGAGTTCACATGCCTTTCTCGGCGAAACTCACTTTTACCTGCACTAACAACGAAGCTGAATACGAAGCCTGTATCATAGGTCTTGAGGAAGCCATTGACCTCAGGATTAAGATTTTAACTGTATTCAGAGATTCAGCTCTGGTAATCAATTAGACCAACGGCAAATGGTACACTCACCAGGAGCATCTGATTCCATATCGGGATTATACGAGGAGATTACTGACATTCTTCACCACAGTCAAGCTTGAGTATATCCCTCGAGATGAAAATCAGTTTGCAGATGCTCTGGCTACCATTTCATCCATGATCAAAGTTCAAGCTGCCAACTTTGTGCCTCAGATTCCAGTATCCAGACTTGACAGACCAGCATACGTATTCTCAGCAGACCTTGCTAAAGATGATAAGCCTTGGTTCTATGACATCAAATGCTTCTTGAAGGATCAGACATACCCACCTGGGGCATCATCCAATGATAAGAAGACATTAAGAAGGCTAGCTGGTAGTTTCTTCCTAAATGTCGATGGCTCGTTATACAAGAGGAACTTTGACATGGTACTTCTCAGATGTGTTGATAAGGCAGAAGCAGACTTGTTGATGCACGAGGTGCATGAAGGATCTTTTGGTACCCATGTTGGAGGGCATGCAATGGCTAAGAAATTGCTAAGATCAGGTTACTACTGGATCACAATGGATGCAGACTGTTGTGCTTATGCCAGAAAGTGCCACAAATGCCAGATTTACGCAGACAAAGTGCATGTGCCTCCGAATCCTTTGAACGTAATGTCTTCACCCTGGCCCTTTTCCATGTGGGGCATTGACATGATTGGAAAGATCGAACCGACTGCTTCAAATGTCCACAGATTCATCCTGGTAGCCATTGACTATTTTACCAAGTGGGTTGAAGCAGCTTCGTATGCAAATGTCACCAGGCAGGTGGTAGCCAGATTCCTGAAGAGAGACATCATCTGTCGGTATGGAGTTCCCGAGCGAATCATTACTGATAATGGTTCCAATTTGAATAATAAAATGGTGGCAGAACTGTGCCGGGACTTCAAAATCCAACACCACAATTCTTCTCCTTACAGGCCAAAGATGAATGGCGTTGTTGAGGCAGCTAACAAGAATATCAAGAAGATTGTGCAAAAGATGGTGGTTACATATAAAGACTGGCATGAAATGCTACCATTTGCCTTGCATGGGTACCGTACATCAATCAGAACATCCACTGGGGCAACGTCGTATCAGATTGTGTATGGTATGGAGGCAGTCCTACCTGTTGAAGTTGAATTACCCTCCTTGCGGGTACTGGTGGATGTCAAGTTAAATGAAGCAGAATGGGTCCGATCTTGGTACAATCAACTAAATATGATCGAAGAAAAGAGATTAGCTGCAATCTGTCATGGGCAGTTATATCATAAAAGAATGAAGAAAGCCTTCGATCAAAAAGTCAGGCTTCGGGAATACCAAGTAGGAGATCTTGTGCTGAAAAGACTCCTTCCTCCTCATACAGACCACAGGGGCAAGTGGACTCCGAATTATGATGGCCCATTCATAGTTAAGAAGGTTTTCTCTGGTGGAGCACTGATGCTCACTTCTATGGATGGTGAAGATTTCCTATCCCCGGTGAATTCAGATGCAGTTAAAAAATACATCGCATAAAATGACCCGCTGGACATAAAAACAGAATGTAAGTCCAGGCAAATATAGGGCATCCCGGCGAGTCAAAAACAGAATAAAAGACTCGGACAAAAATAAGGGGAAAATAAAAAATGTACACCCGCTGAGTTGAAAAGCCGCATTGGACAGCTCAGGCAAAAAAGGGTATCCCGGTGGATTGAAAACCCGAAAGGGCGATCCACGCAAAAATAAGGGAATAAGCGAACAACTGCATTCTGATTTCGTCTGTATCATTCACAACATGGCAAGCTTCGAAAGGTTAAAGCGTCAGTCAGAATCAGCCTTCTTCAGAAAGCAAGATAAAGAAGAACGTCAATGTTGTACGAGTCATAGCAAAAGGGAAGCTCACCAAAGCGTCATCGACATTGCCATCACCTTTTTGTTTCTCAATTTGTAATAATCTCCTCATTTCAAGGGATTTGTTTCTCTGACTGTATTTGCCAATTCAGGGCACACAAATTAATAAAACCAGATTTTCAGTCACACTCCGTCTTGTACTTTTTATTTCATTTGCAAAAATGTCTGATATCCTTGATATAATGGTTGCATAAAAACAAATGTGCCTTTCTAAAATCACATGCTTGCAGGAAATATATTACTTACTCCCAGGAGTGTCTAAACTCCTATGATGGAATCCAGTAAGGGATACCTTGGGGTACTTGTGCGTTTCTTTTTCATAACAGGATTGCAGGTATTCAACGTGCAACATGGGGCATGAAAGGTTCTTCCCCAGCAAAGCTTCTGAATCACTATTTCCTCAGCACATCCTCCAAACAGTACCAGAGATGCTTTCTACCCATCAGAGTTGTCGGGCATCACTTCTCCAGCACTTTCTTCAGAGCAGTACCAGAAGGCGTTCATTTCCCCTGTTGAGTTGTCAGGATATTATCATCCTCAGCAGGATCCCTACAGAAATCTCTAGGAGGATCATTCAGTGGTTGTTCCTCCCCAGCCAAGTGCTAGATAGGGAACCATCTCCCCACAGAGCTCCAGCCTCTTCAGAAGAGCAATATTTGAAAATCTCACAACAAAGGGACGAAATCTTCCACGGACCCCAGTTGGGCTCCTCATTACCAAGATTAGTCTATCAGTGGCTTATTTTCCCAAGCAGAATCATCTGTATCAGATCTACCAATGATCTCTTCCCCAGCTGGGATATCCCTCCAAGCAGATCATCCAGAGATCTTTTCTTCAGTGGGATCTGAATCCCGGATCGGTTTCTCTTTTGCATAATCATAGCATTTGCATCATAAATCACCAAAATAAGCGTAGCATTCCGTCTAATACGGGGCATTACGGTAAAATCAAACATTTGCATGATCACAAGCCAGGTTCAAGCCAGTCACTTGTAAACACCATCAGTGTCTCATCAGCAATGTATATAATGCTCACATCCCCTACAAATAAAAGCCAAAGCTTCCCCTTTGCACTCTCCAACACAAATGCCTGTTCATATATGCCATTTTCTGACACTCGTCTGTGTCATATTATTCCCCACAGATATAAGCCAAAGCTTCCCTTTTGCACTCTCCAACACAAATGCCTGTTCATATATGCCATTTTCTGACACTCGTCCGTGTCATATTATTCCCCACAGATATAAGCCAAAACATCCTCTTTGCACTCTCAAATACAAATACCTATACATACCTTTTTGACACTCGTCCGTGTCACTTTTCCCCAGCATGGTTGCCAAAACACTTGTTGCCAATCAAACACTTGTTTATAACCCACTCTTTTCGACACTCGTCCGTGTCATCCTATCCCCACAGGTCGCCGGAACACCTTTTAGCACTCTCATATACCAATATTTGTTCATAACTTATACACATTCTCTTCTGACACCCGTCCGTGTCATACTTTCCCCAGCAAGTTGAACACTCATCTGTGTCTCACTCATGTTTATTTTCACTCATACAGATACTCGTCCGTATCTTGTATACATCACTTATTTCCCCTCAGATTCGACAATCGTCCGTGTTCTTTGTTAACCAGTTGGTACTCGTCCGTATCATTATCTCTGAACATGCGTCAAAGTTGTTTCTATCGATACTCGTCCATATCATAGTCTTAAGGATGCTCGTCCGCATCTTTAATCTATACACAGCGTCAAACACTTATACCTTTTACTTCTTGGATGTAAACGCTCGTCCGTGTTTACTATTCCCCAGCAAATCCCCAGTAAATTATTTCTTTTCTATTTGACATTCGTCCTATGTCATGATACTTTCGGTAGTCGTACCCTGCCAGGTGATCGTCCTTCACCTTTGGATGACCGTCCCTCATCACTCTCCCAGCAGAGTCTCCATTATTGGAACCTTTTCTATCCGACATTCGTCCTATGTCGTGATATTTTAGCAGCCGTCCCCTGCTAGGTGATCGTCCTTCACCTATTGATGATTGTCCTTCATCATGCTTATCCGATGGCCGTCCCCATCGTCGACCTTTTCTATCCGACATTCGTCCTATGTCGTGATATTTTGGCAGCCGTACCCTGCTAAGTGATCTTCCTTCACTTTTTGATGATCGTCCTTCATCATTTTATCCGATGGCCGTCCCCATCGTTGATTCTGTTATCTGACATTCGTCCTATGTCATGATAAACCCCGAGAGCAGTCGTACCCTACTAGGTGATCGTCATTCACCTCTTGATGATCGTCCTTCATCATGCTTATCCGATGGTCATCCCCATCGTCGACCTTTTCTATCCGACATTCGTCTTATGTCGTGATATTTTCGGCAGCCATACCTTGCCAGGTGATCGTCCTTCACCTTGGATGACCGTACTTCATCCTTATCCCCAATAGAGCAGCCGTCCCCTGCTAGGTGATCGTCCTTCACCTTTGATGACCGTCCCTCATCATTTATTTCTTTAACCTGATGGTCGTCCCCATCATTTCCTTCACCTTTTATCCCCAGAGAACTTTGTTACTTTACCTGATGGCCGTCCCCATCATGATCTCTTTATTTCCCCGGCATGTCGGTCGTCCCCGTCATTGCTTTATCCCCAGCATTCGTCCTCTGCTCGATGGTCGTCCTCCATCGCCCGCACTTTATAATCATACTTTAGTTTCTTTTACAATCTATATCCCTTTTCTTCTTCACCCAGTGAGTGCAAATTTTGGACTGTCTTTGGTATTCAACCACAAGTTATCTTGTTTGCCTGTTAAGTCGTCGCTTACATCCTGCACAGCTAACTCATGTTTGAATAGGGGCAGCTGTAAACACCCCAAATTTGCCCTCACTAAGTTCACACCAAGGCTTGTGATCTTTTTCATTTGCATTAGTTCAATCATATCATATTATGTTGCATTTTTGCTTCACTGCATTAGTTTAAGTTCATCTGCATCTAGGGTTTGTGATCTGAGCAACCAAAGATTCATCTGAGCCACTCCAAAGGTCTTCAATCATCTCAAGAGGGTCCATGTATGTTCAAACATCATATTATATCCTCCCAAGATCAAGAAAGTCAGAAAATCACAAGAACTAGCAAAGCATGGAAGTAGAGCCAGGTTTAACTGCACAGATGACCTAAAATTAGGGTTTTGGTTTCAGAGGCCATAACTCCAAAAATTTTGGTCATTCTTGTTTCTATTGGTCTCAATATGATATAAGGATCATGCATACCAAGTTTGATGGAAAAATTCATTGTGGAAGTCATCTGATCACTGGGTAACTTCTTGAGCAAGTCAGAGCAAAATCAGGGCATCTGAGGCCCCATCAATGGACCCAAGGTGGATTTTTCATCAAAATTGAAGTTATATGATATTTATTTGATCATTGAAGTGCTTATAAGTTCACAAATTTGAAGGAAAGTGGGCTAAACCAAAAGTTGGCAAATATGGAAATGACTTGTAATGTAAACTTTCCATTTTGGGAAAGTTTTTCAACCTCGTCTTTCTTAACCAAAAATGCTTCAAATGAAAAATTCTTGGTCATGAAAGTTGCAGATTGGATCATTCCCTTTTCAAAAATTACAAGAACAAGACCTAATTCATTTTGTAACTCAAGTTATGGCCTTCCAAAGTTGGCAAAAATCACATAATTTCATGTTTCATACCAAAGAGGCATTTTTGCAAAACCTCATGCCAAGCTATTTTATGACTTCAAAGTGACTTCTACACATCATAACATCATAGTGCATGACTTAAAACTCAGAATTGGCCCAAGAATCTCAACATTTCATGACTTGCACATGAAGAAATCCAAAAGGGGCCAAAGGTTCACAAATTTGCAAAACCTCCCACAACTCCTCACAAACTTGCTGAATTGCCACAAATTGATTTCCATGGCTATCCTTGAATCATGCTGCGCCAGACACCCCCTTGTCCTTGGCCTGAAACAGCCCATACCTCAAAGGACAACAAATCTTGACTTTTTTCATTTTGCACCATACCAATCACACTATACCATTACCAATTTTCTAACCAATCACAATACCTTATACTAATCAAAAGCAAGCCAAACATAACAAGAAGAGGGCCTGAACTCTCCCATAACTCAGCATACACAAAAAGTCCCTCTCTTGCATTTTCTATCGAAACACATAACTCAGCCACTCATTCTTCAAACCAACACCAGCATTCATCTCAGCATCAATCACTGATCATTTCCCACCCTTCACTTTGCCCTAAAAGCCACCATACACAAAACACGATTTTCCCCCTTTGAACTGAACTTCATCAAACTTCAAAAGGAGGTCACAAACACTTCAGCAAAGTTTCAAAGCTTCTTCAGGGAGGTCATTGGAGGAGTTTTGAAGCAAAGAAGCAGCCTGAAAGCTCCAGGGTTGAAAGCTTCATCTCAGGTAGCCATGTGAAAACATTTTTCCAGAATCATTGTTTTAAGTTCTTAAATGGTTAAGTTTGATCCCCCTGAGTGTAATGAACTTTGAATTATTGAAAATAGTGAAGAAATGAGGATGTATGGTTTGTCTGAAAGTTTTGCATTTTTTGTTCTGTGATTTGAATCTTGTTAATGGCTGAAAATAAATTTTGTTTGAGGGTGGATTTGGGCTTAGGGGAGTGAAAGGAACAAATCTGGAGCTTTAGAGCTCCAGAAATGGCCTAGGGAGTGAGTTGCAAAATTCTCAGGGGGGAGGTGGCCGGAGAAGATGACCGAAGGTCATTTCCGGCCACCTGAAAGTAATTAAGGCTAATTAGGGTTAGGGCTTCGTATTTGAATCTGGGCCCTTGGATTGATTCTCCCGCGCGTGTTTGAAGGGTCTGGATCTTGTGTTTAGTTTTAATTATAGGATTAATATTTAATTAAATAGGTTTAATCAGATTTGAATGTGGGTCGTAGGATTGCGCGCCAGGTCAAAGTTTTCAAACCCAGTTTCAATCTGGTCCACCCATTCAGCATACTTCTCATTTTTATTTTTATTTTATTTCATTTTCTTATTTAATCTTCTACGAATTTTTAAAAATAGGAAAAAACATTAAAAAATTCTGATATTTTTTATCCAACCCTTTATTAATTTTCAGAACCCAAAAATATTTTTATTTTTATTTTTTTGCATTAAAAATTATTTTTAAATCATTTAAATGTTATTTTTAATTAGTTAATGAGAATTAATTAATTAAAAATACATTTAGGTATTTAAAAATCACAAAAAAATTCAGAGAACATTCTTAGGCATTTAGAAATATTTACAAACTCACCACACAAATTTATTTTTTGGTTTTGATCATGCTTTGATATTTTTCAAATGAATTAGGGTTCTTAAATTTGCATATTTTTAACCCTAACTTTAAAAATTCATAACTTTGTATCCAAGATGAGTTTGTGAATGATTCTTTTTGCATTGTGCTATTCATGGTTTCAAGCATCTAAAAACATTTTTGTTTCATTTTTATCTTTCATTTTCAATTTGTTTGGCATTTTATCTTTAGGATCACCCTTTTAACCCTAGAAACTTAGGAAATCTATAACTTCCTTTAGGTTTCGCTTCTGACCTCCCCCTTTGGATGGTGAACTAGTATGAGTTTAGGGTTCCTTTAAGTCCATTTTCAATTTTTTATCTTATGATTTGCTTCTATTTTTGAGTTTTGCATCTCACATGTTCATATAACCCTAATTTGCATCTTCATTTGCATTCATCTTGCATAAGCTTGCACACATGAACTTGCCATGACATTTTGCACATCCACATGACATATAAGACATCTTAAGACACATTGAAATCATGTTTGATCATTGCATCATCCATTTGACATGTTATGCTTTCATTTCATTCCATATGCATCCATGGACTTACATGCTTCCTTTATGCTTCATTTGCATTCCCATCCTTTGTATGATCATCTTCATCTCATGAAATACCTTTGCATCATCTCTTTGCATCATTAGCATCATGAACATGGTTCTGGTTTTGGTTTCCATATTTGCATTTCATCTCATTCTCATTTCACTTTATTTCCTTTTGCTAACGTTTCAGGTGGTAAGTGTTTGAGAAGTGAATTTGCTTTCACTTCTCACAATCTCTTCTCATGTCTCTTATGCATTCATTGCTGCATTTTACTTTTGTATTGGAGTGAACTTGATCATTCATGCTCTTTCTTCACTTTCTTTCCTCAAACAACTTATCTTCTTAAGTGAAGTAAGTTGTCTTGCTTCTTTCTGCTTCTCCTCCTTCCATCTTTCTTCTTCCTTGGTGGCTTTTCCTTGAAGATCTCTTGCAAGCCTCATAAACCCTAAGAATACCCAAGCATGATCACAATTAGGGTTTGATTAGTCCCCCCATTAGTTTTACCTTTGTGTCATCTCTTTGTGTCTTCTCTTCTCACCTCTTAATCAAGGATTAAACCTTAAAGGTTTTAAGGCTTTGTGATTAAGGTTATGCCTGCATCCTTCTATTAGGATGGAGTGTATAACTTTAATCCTAAGTGTTAAACCCTTAATGTGTTTAAATCCTTTAATCAATCCATCTTAATAATTACTAGGACAATAGCTTGTAACTTGGGCCTTGCATTAGGGTTCTAATTCTTCCTTAATTGGTTAAGAAGGACTAACCCTAGTGTTAATGGACAAGTCCCCCTCAAGTTGTCTTACAAACCATAAAATTCACTTCTTAATCTTACCATTAACTAAAATCCACTTTAATAAAGGCTTTGTTTTGTCATGAGGTTAATCCCTAATCATGGATTAAGTTGAAGAGCCTTCCTCAGCTTAAATGGTCTCGTCTATTATCCTTCTATTAGGATGGTGTAATGGGTCCATTAAATCCATGATTATGGCTTAAACTCATTACTTAAACACCAAACAAAAACTCCAAAAACATCTAAATAATTGCAAGTAGGTTAATGATCTTAATCCTACATCATGGTGATTAAGTGTGAGGTGTTTACTTCATACTTAAGGTAATCTCATTACCCCTAATCAGAGGGAAGATGTGAAGAGTTTACTAACCCTTGGTTTAGCCTTAAGCTCATTATCTTATGACAAATACCAGAAAGCAATAAAAGATTGAAAATGCCAAAAACAAACAATAATCGTCTCCTCCGGGATTCTTTTCTCATCTCATTCACTCATAAACGAGAACTTGCTTCTTCCGTCTAATGCAAGACAGTTAGCACCTGAGCCAGACAGGCCATACACTTGAGAATAGACAAGTAAGCAGTTCACAAGTCAATTTATCTTTCAGTCTCTTTGAGTCAAACTACGGTGTTCTGATTTCCTCATTGCACGAGAGGATACTTAGGCATAACTTAACAGTTATCGAACAAAAGTCTCTGTATATTCCCCCTCTTCCAGCATTATTCTTTAAGCCTCATTCCTGAGCAATTCACTTCACATTTCTTTTGCACTGACACTTGCATTCTTTTCCAGCTTTTGCACACAAAATAGCACTGACACTACCCCTTTAAACACAAACTTTCAAGCGTGGATCCCGTCGAGTACGGCGGACAATCTGGGTGCTAATACCTTCCCAGGTTGTAACCAACCCCCTTTCTCAGTTTCTCTGGTTCGCGACCGTCTTGTCTATATCTTTCCAGGTTTATGCAGCATTACCTTTCCTTCGGGATAAAAATGCCTAGCTGGCGACTCTTTTTAGTTCATTTTCATTTTTCTCCTTTCGCCGACCGTTCGCGTCTATACACCTCTTGGCCAGGTGTCATTTGGTAGGAGCGACAAATAGCAGTCAGCTTCCATGGTAGACCAATAATAACCTGCTCTCAATATCTTATTTGCCATGGTATGACCACTAGAATGAGTGCCAAAGATCCCATCATGCATGTCTTCCATAATCTCTGTTGCTTCCTTCTTATCCACACAACGAAGCAAAGTCGAATCATGATTGCGTTTGTACAAAATTCCATTACTCAAGAAGAACTTAGCAGAAAATCTCCTCAGAAACTTCTTATCTTTGGCAGATGCCCCTTCAGGGAACTCCTGAGTTTCAAGATATCTTTTCACTTCATAGAACCAAGGTTTTTCCTTCCCTTCTTCGGTATCAATCTCATTGCAGTATGCAGGCTTCTCAAATCTGTCAATAGTGATCTTGGGAGCTTCATCATCCCAGCTAATCTCAAACATAGATGCCATGGTGGCTAGTGCATCTGCCAACTGATTCTCTCCTCGTGGAATATGTCCAAATGTAATCTCTTCAAAATATGGGATCAAAGATAACACATACTCCCTGTAGGGAATGAGATTTTCATTCTTGGTATCCCAATCTCCTTTAATCTGACTCACTACTAGGGCTGAATCTCCATATACATCCAGGAACTAAATTTTCATCTCAATGGCAGCTTTGATACCCATGATACATGCCTCATATTCAGCCATGTTATTAGTACAATAGAAACAAGGTCTTGCAGTGATTGGGGTATGACAACCTTTAGGGGAAATGATCACAACACCAACACCATTACCAAGTGCATTAGAAGCTCCATCAAAAACCATAGTCCATCGGGATCCTTGTTCAGGTTCGTCATATTGTCCAGGTTCTTTGGTAATAATCATGATGTCTTCATCAGGGAACTCAAAACTCATTGATTGATAATCATCCACTGCTTGATGAGCCAAATGATCAGCTACAACACTTCCTTTGATGGCCTTCTGAGTAGTGTACTGTATATCATATTCTGTTAAGATCATTTGCCATCTTGCTATTCGTCCGGAGAGAGCAGGTTTCTCGAATATGTACTTGATTGGATCCATATTTGAAACCAACAAGGTAGTATGAGTCAACATGTACTGTCTTAGTCGGCGAGCAGCCCATGCCAAAGCGCAACAAGTTTTCTCGAGCAGTGACTATCTTGTTTCACAGTCGGTAAAATTTTTGCTAAGGTAGTATATTGCCTGCTCTTTTCGACCAGACTCGTCATGTTGCCCCAACACACACCCCATTGAGCTGTCTAACACTGTTAAGTACATAATCAAGGGTCTTCCATCAACTGGTGGCATCAAAATTGGAGGTTCTAGAAGATATCTCTTGATTTCATCAAAGGCTGTCTGGCACTCATCATTCCACTCCATTACCTGATCTTTCTTCAACAACTTGAAGATTGGCTCACATGTAGCAGTTAGCTGGGAAATAAATCTTGCAATGTAATTCAGTCGTCCCAAGAAACCTCTAACTTCCTTTTCAGTACGGAGAGCCGGCATCTCTTGTATAGCTTTCACTTTTGCAGGGTCTACTTCAATACCTTTTCCACTGAAAATGAAATCTAGGAGTTTACCAGACCTAACTCCAAAAGTACATTTGTTTGGATTCAATCTCAGCTTGTACTTCTTCAACCTCTCAAACAACTTATGTAGATGGTCAAGGTGTTTCTCTTCATTCTGGGACCTGGCTATCATATCATCCATATATACCTCTATCTCATGATGAATCATATCGTGAAACAAAGCCACCATAGCACGATGATATGTTGCCTCGACGTTCTTCAAACCAAATGGCATCACTTTATAACAAAAGGTGCCCCACTGTGTAACAAACGTAGTCTTCACCATATCTTCAGGTGCCATCTTAATCTGATTGTAACCAGAGAAACCATCCATGAAAGAGAATACCATATGTTGAGCAGTGTTGTCTACCAGAACATCAATATGAGGAAGTAGAAAGTCATCTTTAGGGATGGCCTTATTCAAATCTCTATAATCCACACACATACATACTTTACCATCCTTCTTAGGTACTGGTACCACATTTGCAACCCATTGAGGATAAGAAGTCACAGCTAAGAACCCTGCATCAAATTGTTTCATCACCTCTGCTTTAATCTTTTCTGACATCTCAGGACGCATGCGACGAACCTTTTTCTTCTTCGGACGACAATCTTCTTTTATCGGTAAACGGTGAACCACAATGTCGGTATCCAACCCTGGCATATCTTCATAAGACCAGGAAAGAATCTCCACATAATCACGTAACACCTGAATTAGTCTGCTCTTAATACCATCTTCTAGTTCATCCCCTATCTTGACTTCTTTCCTGTTTTCTTCAGTTACCAGATTCACAACTTCGATTGGCTCTTCATGTGGCTGTATAGCTTTGTCTTCTTGTTGTAACAACCTAGCAAGCTCTACAGGTACTTCACAATCTTCCTCCTTTCCATCTTCATCTTGATAGATTGGATTCTCGAAATTATTATTGGCAATAGTAGAACTGTTATCAATAGGATCTAGAGTGGATGAGGATCTACATTTTAGTGATGTGGGTGTGTGTAAGAACACATAGCTGATAAACCAAAAATAAAAAATAAAAGAAAGACAAGGAGCACAATATTTACGACAATGAAACGTCCATTAATTTTTATTGAATGAAGTATGCAAATGAAATGACATCCCGAAATAAGCATACCACTGTGCCCCGGGTAAGACACAAGGCTTAAAAGTTTAATTGTTACAAACTTGAAATAAAAACACAGTAATAGTATTTACTCCTTACTAAAGGAGATAGGAATAACGTCTTCGGTCTTTCAATTGTTGAGCCCATCACCCATGGTAGGAAAGATCCAATCATCCAGGTTGTAGTCTTCACTATAGTCACCCACAACATTGATTTGATCTCTCATGACCCCTTGATTGGTGATACGAACAGCACGAGCACGACGAACAACCTTCTGAGATTCTTTTGCAACCACAGCCTTAGCATCTTTGAGGGAGGCCATTGCAGGAGGTATGTTAGTAACCATAGGAACTCTTTCAGAAGCAGGAACAGACTGAGGAACAGGATCAGAGTAGGGAACAACTTCAAATGTTTGACACGGAGTTTCAACCATTTCACCCTCCATTTCTACATACTTGAAAGTATTCACATGGCTAACCATGTACTCCTCTTCACCATAAACAGTGATGATTTTGTTCTTCACCGGGTATTTCAACTTCTGATGTAAAGTGGAAGTCACAGCACCTGCCCCATGGATCCAGGGGCTCCCAAGCAGACAAGAATACGCAAGACGGATATCCATCACATAGAAAGTAGAGTTGAAGACTTGAGAGCCTACTTTGATCGGGAGGTCTACTTCTCCATGTACCACTTTTCTTGAGCCATCAAAGGCCCTTACCACTACATCACTTGGTATTAACACGACATCTTCAGGACTGAGCTTGTCCAGAACCTCGTTAGGGAGCACATTTAATGAAGAACCATTGTCCACCAGTACATGAGACAAAGTAGTGCCTTTACATTCAATGGAGATATGCAGAGCTCTGTTATGATTCCTCTTGGAAGGAGTTAGATCAGCATGAGAAAAGCCCAACCCATTATCACAAGTCAGATGTGCAACACAATTCTCAAATTGATCCACAGAAATCTCATTTGGCACATGAGCAGTCTTCAGGAACTTGATTAAGGCTTTATCATGAGCCTCAGAACACAGCAACAAAGATAACATGGAGATTTTAGAGGGAGTATGATCCAACTGATCAACAATATCATAATCACTCTTGCGAATGATCTTCAGCACTTCTTCCATCTGTTTAGAAAGACTTTCAGCAGCTGGTGCCTCAACTTGCACAGGTTCAATTACAGGACCTTTGCCCCGAGCATCAGTATTTGGCTCAGAAGTGGAGGTAGTAGTTGGAGTAACTGCACTTTTGGAGGTAGCCTGAGGAGAGAAGATTCTTCCACTTCTGGTGATCTTACTAGATCCTGCAATATTATCAACATCAAGATTATCATCAGTAACAGGTGCATCAGCCAGAGGTTCTTGTTTGACACCATGGATGTAAACATCATAACCATAATTCCAGGGTATAGCTTTATCCGAAGTATAAGGAACAAGGCCAAGAGTGGTGATGATCATGGGAGCCACCCTAACTTCAGCAACAGTCTTCACAGGGCCTTCAGCAGTAATCCTGACAGGACCTTTAGGAGTGATCTTGACAGGACCTTTGGAGGTAATCTTCACTGGTACTCTATCAACCATGGCTACATCTTCAAGCTTCGTGTTTCGAGTCAAATGCTCACACATACTTTCCACAGAAGGAGTCTTCTCAAACAATATGGTGTAATTGTCCATGAGGCGTTGAATACCATCCTTCAACTTCCAGCAACTATCAGGTTTGTAAGCACAATAGAAACAATCTTCATTGCAACCTGGAAAGAACCCAGCCTGCACCAATTTCTTCTTGATAATGGATAATGGAGTAGTCACATCTGCTATTGAGGAAGCATAGGAAACCTCATCAACAACATTAACAGCCTTCTCATGGTTAGGCATGGGAGCAGTGATCACATTTGGGGTCCCAAGAGGGTCAAATTCAATCTCCCCAGCTTCAATCATGTCTTGAATCTTGTTTTTCAACACCCAGCAGTTATTGGTGTCATGTCCCGGACTATTAGAATGATAGGCACATCTTGCATTAGGATTGTATCGAGGAGAGGATGTATTAGGATTCTGAGGAGGATCCCTCAAAGTAATGAGTTCCCCTTTCAACATGTGTTGCAAGGCTTGGGCCAGTGACATGTTGATCTTGGTGAACTGTCTTCTAGGCTTTTGTTGATTGCTTTGTTGTGGCTCTGGTGCTGCAGGAGTAGGATTGGAAATATGAACTGCTCCCACAGATTGGTGACTCCTGTTATGACTATGTTGACCATACATAGCATTAGACTCCTTCTTTCCACTAGGGGGCTTCTTAGAAGTGCTTGGTGAAGAGGCACTCATTTGTATCTTACCACTTCTTATACCACTTTCCACGCGTTCTCTAGTCATTATCAGCTCAGTGAAACCAGATGATGAGCTTCCAATGAGGTGACTATAAAAAGGACCATTTAGCGTACTCATAAACATATCCACCAGCTCCCTGTCAGTCAGAGGAGGTTGAACTCTGCCAGCCAGGTCTCTCCATTTCTGGGCATACTCCTTGAAACTCTCTTTAGCACCCATGGACATGCTTTGGAGCTGCATGCGAGTAGGTGCTAAGTCAGCATTATATTGGTATTTTCTATAGAAGGCCTCAGCAAGATCATTCCAATCACGAATATTAACACTTTCCAGTTGATAGTACCATTCCAATTGAGCTCCAGACAAGCTCTCTTGGAAGAAATGAATCCACAGTTTCTTATCAGCCGTATGTGGTTGAATCCTCTGGACATAGGACCTTAAATGAAGCTTGGGACATGAGACACCATCATACACTACAAAAACAGGAACCTTGAAATCAATAGGTATAACCACTCTAGAAATTAAACTCAGATCTTCAAAATCAAGCCCATAACATTTTTGTAATTCCATGGCATTCATTCTGTCCACCAGCATCTTATACTTCTCCTCACTAGCAGGATCATGATAATAATTTGCCTCAGAATCAGAATCTCCCACAGTATCATGGAGACTACCTCCCTCTTTCTCAGAATTTTCAGACTCAGAATCCTCAATCTGTTCCTTTGTCTTGATAGGACCTCTGAACCTTCTTCCCAGATTAATAAGGCCTCCTGATTTCCTGGTCTTCTTCTTCTTCTTAGCCAGTAGTGTCTTCAGCTCATCCTGTCCCTTGGACAAGTTCAGGATCAGCTCTTGGAATTGTGAATTTTGAGCCTGTAGATCTTTGACAGTCTGTTCAAGAGCCATTTCTGCTGAAATAAACAGCGAGAAGATAAGATACGTGTTCATAAGAAACCTGTGATGCAATGACATGGTATGTAAATGCATATGCAATGTTTTCAAGGACCGCGGGATTTAAATTTGTTTAAACAATCAGAAAGTTAACTTTTATTAGTAATCAATAAACTTGTTTGCCCCTTGGGCTTACAACAAAAATGAAAATGAATACAAAGATGGGGTTTTAAGTCTCCCATGGACGTTTCCTCTTTGTGTTGAGGTATGACTTGAGATTCCGCTCCTCGTGAAGTTTTTTTGTTAGCTCTAGGATTCTTTCTTGACTAGCTTTGAAATGAGTCTCAAAATTATCCCTTTGCTCCTTCAACTAGATCCAGGACCTTTTTAACTCCTCCATGTCAGTGGGCATGTCTGGATGAAGAATGATATAAGAAGTATCTCCTTCAGCAACAGGCTCCAAGGTAACTGGTAGGATAGTAGGATATGGCATCATAAGAGTCTAAGCACGAGATTGTACCCATCTGAGATAAGGTTCCATAGGGATAATGTACTTTGGTTCCAGAGTCTTGCTGTCAACCTTGTTCACTTTACCCCACGCTCGTATAAACCTTTGATGGTAACCTTGCAGATCATTGTCGTAGTCGAACACAATACCCTGAATAAGCATGTCATGAGGACCGTCACTCCGAGCATAACCAAACTGACGTAATGCTAAAGAAGGGTTGTAAGTAATGCCCCCTCTTATGCCAAGGAGTGGCACATTAGGGAACTCCCCACAATGGTCAATGATAGTAACATTCTCCATAGATCGAGAGCACCAATGAATATCTGAATGAGAAAGTGACATGATCCTCTTGGACCACCTGAACCCTTATTCATTCTTCATCACTGATCGGGGAAAGTGAGAAATAATCCACCTAGACAATAGAGGTATACAACACATCAGAGTTCCTCGTGACTTCGTAGTACGGGTATGGAGAGAATGTAAGATGTCTCCAAGTAATGTAGGCATTGGATTATGAGTCAGAAATATGTTGATGGCGTGTATGTCTATGAACTGGTCTGGATTGGGGAACAACACTAAGCCATATATCAATAGGGCTAAGATCTCCTCAAAAGCATCATAACTTATAGCCTTCAGGAACACTTGAGCTTTCTCCATCAATACCTTAGCAAGAATACCCTTAACTCCACTCCTTGTTTCTAGGACAATGTCTGATTTCTTCAGATGTAGGGCTGCAGCAATGATTTCAGGTTTAGGATCTTTCTCTAAGCCTGTGTAGGGTCTCTGACCAAGGATAGGTATACCCAGTAGTTTGGAGAACTCCTCCATTGTAGGAACCAGCTGATAGTTGGGGAATGTGAAGCAATGATGTCTAGGGTCAAAGAACTGAAACAGAACACTCATCATATCTTCATTGGACCCTGAAGTGACTAGATCCAATAGGTGATCATGCCTCTGGATGAACTGGGAGTTTTCAGAAACTTGAGAGACCAATTCCTTAAGCTTAGGAGGTATCCCTACAAAGTTGATCCGGATAGTATTCCTACGAGCGGAAGCCATGGCCTGCAACAAAGAACAAAGATAAATCCTTTGGTCCTTGAAATGGTTAGTGAAAATGCTATGTTTATGATGCATAATGATGTTATGATGTTATGCTCAATCACAAACATGTGGCACACACAAACAAGTCACACAACAGCCCTAGGTTTGAAGGCTTGCATGATATTTAAAGGTAAGTACCCTCCCCTGAAGTTTAGATGGTTCATCCTGTCCTATAAAGTAACCAGGTTCTAAGGGATCTCAATATCATTGATCTTTCACAAGGGTGGTTGTTCAGTAGGCAACTTACTTGCCAACCAAAACCCTCCAAGTTTAGGATCTCAATGAGTGTAGCATCGAGTATCAACCAACTTCAGTCTTCACCAAAGCCGGCTATCTCACTACTTTCTAAAGGCCAAGATGGGATAACTAGGGTTCTAAAAGTTAGTTAATGTATTGACAACATATGGCAGCCTCATATTATCCTCAACTTGCTTAAGGAACATAAGCACCAACCAAGAAGTCACACTAACTATGGCCACCAGATCAACCATATCGGTATACGCCGTACAGTTTCCTTGGTCTATTGCCATTTACCTAAGGTATACTAGATCCAGGTTAGGATCTTTCACACATAAGAGCCCCCAACAAGTAAAGTAAACAAAACAAACAAATTTAAAGTGATCTAATTCCTAAGGGTACCCCTCTTTTACTTTTTCCCCAGCAGAGTCGCCAGTTCTGTAACACGGTGGGAGAACTGAGTTTCTATAAATGTTGCGGATAGCAAGAGTCGCCATTGACTTTTATTTTATCCAAAAGGAAAGGACATAAAAGAACAGGAAAGACCTTAAAAAGATTTTGGGTTCAGGGGGAAGGTTATACAAAGGGAAGGTGTTAGCACCCTTTATATCCATGGTTATCCATGGGCTCTTAGTTACTTAGCTCACTTTGAATTGTTTTGAAAAAGGTGTAGTGTGCGATTAGAAACTTTCTAAGTACTTTATAATGATCCTCGTATGGATGTATATAAAGACTTTGTCTTTTGAAAATTTGTTTGAAAAGTGTGATGTGAAGAGTATTTTGAAAGGTGAGCAAGTAATTAAGAGGAACCTACCCTATATTAAATCTTTAATGTTCTTATGTTCTTTCAATGGTAAGACTATCCCTATTATTAAGGAATAGGTAGCCATTACCTTGGATGTGATAAGGGACATATGTAGGGACATCTAAATGTAGGCAACTGCAAGGTGTCTTTAGCAATTCGTAGGGACTTATCATCTTTTATTCGAAGGGACAAGATCATTTATCGTAGGCAACCTCGAAGGGACTTGATCTTATAAACTGAAGGGGCTTGATGATATTTGTGAAGGGACTTTGCTTAAGACACCTTACTTGACCTTTTGAAGTAGGCAACATGAGAGGTAACCTTAGAAAGTGCAAGATGGCGATCAAAGATCGACTTACGTGTGTGCGTGTTTGTATTCAAATATTTATCTTATTTAAGTTAATTATTCTAAGTTGATTTTAATTACAAGTATGTTATTCACACCCTAGAATTACTAACCATACAATAAATATATTTATAATAAAAATAAAGCAAAAATATAAACTAAATTATTACAAAGCTTCGGGACAATTAAAATATAATCGAGAAATATGATAACGATAAATAATAATAAATAAGCAATAATAATCAATAATAATCAATAATAATAGCAATTAAGTTAAAAGGTTAGAAAATAAAAAATAAGAGAAAATAAGAAATTAGCAAAATAGTTTAATATTAGAAAAGATTTTAAATATTTAATAAAGAAAATAGGTTTTAATAATAATAAATAAATACTAAATTATATACATATTTAATAAATATTAAATAATTAATTATAATTTATGAAAATATTAGGTTAAATTTAAAAGTTAAGAAAAATTAGGATTAGGGTTAGAATTATAAAAATTAGGGTTATGCCTTATTAAAAAGAAATTAGGGTTTTTAATTATTAATTTAAACATAATTAACTTATTTACCAAATATATACAATAATAATATAAATATATAATGAAATAAATAATTTCATTTTTAAAAAAATAAATTATGAATTTAAAAAATAAGTTTTTTATACAAGAAAATTATATATATATATATATATATATATATATATATATATATATATATATATTTGTTTTATTATTTAGAAATTAATTAAGTTAAATAAATATAATATAAAAGAAAATAACAAAAAAATTGAAAAAAAAGACATACCTGGGGCTGGGATTCGAACCCAGGCCCTAGGCTTCAATCACTCTGGACCAACAACATCACCACCAGGCCAAGCGCGCGCTGGTGTTAGCATCAGGGGTACCAATCCTTTTGTGGCAATCCTGTAAAAATCATAAAAAAAAAATACAACAAAGCAAAATGGCCTGGGGGGATTCGAACCCAGGACCATCAACCTCATACGCGCACACACAAACCAACTGAGCCAATGCTGCTTTCGTGAAACATTATACAAACAATACATAATAAAATAAACTCAAATTTCAAATCAGATTTTCGCGCCAAGGCTGCTTCATCTTCAACCTATTACCTGCGAGATTTCCTATGCTTTCTCCTGCGAATTTTCCTGCATTTACAAACCTACAAAATTCAAATTTCATCGAACAAACCTCTTTGGTTTCATTTCCATATCCTTTACCATTCTCAAGTTATGCCCTTTGGAAGATGTTGACTTTCTGTTGACTTTTGAAATGACCTATAATGTCTTAGCTCATACCTTCCAAATGAAGCATTTTTAGGCTTGGCTTGTGAGACACAAGGTTGTAGAGAATTCAATTTCCTTCAAAATGAGCTTTGGATGGGAATTTTTTGATGAAGCATGTGAAAGTTATGGCTGGTCAAAGTTCAGTTGACTTTTCCTATGAAAACCCTAATTTAGAAACTCCTGATTCTTGATTATCTGAAATCTCCTTGATGAATCATGATCAACCATTGATAAAATGATGAATTTTAATTCATATACTTGATGTTGGCAAAAAAATAAGGAAGTTTGACTTTGGTTTGACCACAGTTGACCTCAGTTTGACTTTTTAACTACTTTGATTGATTTTAGCCTATTTGATCATCTGACTGAGCAAACCTTTTGGGAAAGTCTTGAAACTTGACATAGGGATTATTGAAGACATATAGGATGCTATGAAGCTCACTTGAAGCCTTGGAAATCCATTTAGCCTGATAAAATCCAAAACCCTAGTTTAGGATGCATTGCTTAGGAGGATGCTTTGTCTTAATGAATTGACACATTTTCTGACCAATTGTGAACCTTGTGAACCTCTTGAGATACCTTGTGAACCTCTTGAGATACCTTGTGAACCTTGTTAACCTTGTGAACCTCTTGGGAAACCTTAGTACACAATGTCTTGTCTAGTTGAGGGCAAATTTTGGGGTGCAACACTTGGCGGCCCTCACAATCTTTGCCTGAAATGCAAATAATTTAAGCAACCCGTAGAAAACCTGCAAAACAAAGAAGAAATTCAAATGATGTGTATGCAATGAAACGTGTTCCTTTTATTCTCAAGGCTTCAATTACTTTCCCATTCTGGTGTTGATAAACTCTTGTGTGACATTCAAACTTGAAGTGGTGGCATTTATTTTGTGTCCGTGCAACAGATATAACCAGAGACTTCAGGTAAATCAGAAGATAATTCGAATAACAAAAATCCTCGCAAGGTACAAATTCATATGTCAAGAAAGAACAAGTACATCAAGAGAGAGGGGATTCCCACAACAAGCATGCGGGTAATCCAAGTCATATGCATATAAAACTAAAGCTTAGGAAGGTCTACATCTTGTAATCTCCAACAAAGGCGCTTGACATTTTGCAACATCTGAGCTATATCCAGATGCGTAGGCTCCTGTACAAGCTTCTGAATTAAGATATCCCTAAGGTCAAAGGAGGCATGCAATTCCTCAATTTGTTGTAGAAACACCTTTTCACTTTCCTGACTTGTAATAGAATCATTTTTGGCTCTCTTGACATCAGTTTTCAGTTTCAAATCTTCTATTTCTTTCTGAGCTTCCTTTATTGCTTGTTGGATTTCTGCTAAACTTTGGAGATGACTCTTCTCTTGATGATAAGCCTTCTGAAGGAGTTCTCTCTGTCCATCCAACGAATCTTGAAGACTCTTGACTTCTAGCTTGTGCTTGACCTCCAACTCCCTCCGCTTCCTCTAATTGTCTTCCCACTTCTCTTGCCATGAGGTGACAGCTTCATTGGCTTCATTCAATTATTTCTTCTCCTTCCAACATTGGGCCGCCTTGTGAGTTTCAGTTAATCCCCTTTTCTTGAAGTAGAGCTCTCTCTCCTGAAAGTCTTGTTGCTTGAGCCTAACCATCTCTTCAGCTTTGTGAGCTCTTTCCTCCAACTTTTGATTTTGCATCTTCAGTTTCTGGCATGAATTGTAAGCTTATTGATTCTCCAACCTGAGTTGTTGAACCAAGGCTTCCAACTTTTTTATATTCTTGAAGAGGCACTGAAGTTGTGGGTGCTACCTCCTTAGGGTAGAGAGGTGTTTCTCTATAAAATGGGAGCAACAGGGTCTTAACACGATCCTCCAACCAGCTGGAAAAAGGATCATAAGTGTTGGGATCCCATCTCCCAAAGTGTTTCTTCCATTTCATCACTTTAACCTCCCAAGCTTTGGATACTAGTATGTTCTTCTTGAGATTTCCTTCTGCTGGAAAGTATAAAGATTCATTTGCCTCTTCAATCAAAGGCACAGCTCTTAATGGATAACCAAACTGCTTCCTGGACAAGATAGGATTGTAACTAATCCCACCCTTCCTTCCTATCAAAGGAACACTTGGGAAGCTACCAGAACTGACCAATAATTCTTTGCCCACAAGATCGCTGTTGCATCCCCATGCAATGTCAGCTGAGGTTAAGCCCATTAATCTTTTGGACCACTTCCAAGATTGTTTCAAATCTTGAAAAGGTCCTGATTTAGGGAGTTGCCTTAAAAACCATTAAGCAAATAGGGGAGCATAATAATTTACATGTCACTTCCTCTTTTCATTCCTGTGGTGAACTCCATAGTAAAAGTCACCTAGCAAAGTGGGTACTAGATTTCTTCTGGCAAATATAGTGATAGCTTCCATGTTGATTAAACCCTTCTCTCCTGAAAACAAACTGGTCCCATACACTATCAAAGAAAGCAAGGTGTTGAACTTAGCCCATTTGTTTTCAGAGGCCAGGTCCTGAGCTTCCTTGATAAGAAAATCTAAGAAAAGTCCTTTACCTTTGGTGGCATCCAATTCTCTGCTAACCTTGGATAAGTCCAGAAGAAAAGACTCAGCTATATCTTTGGATGAAGGCATCTTATCTAAGCCATAGTAAGGAGCACCATTTTTTATGGGGATTCTGAGGATGCTGGATATCTCTTCTAATGTGGGAGCCAAGATGTAGTCAAGGAAAATAAAAACCCTCAGCTATGGATCATAGAACTGCAGTAGAGAATGCAATCTATCCCTCTGGTTAGTGGTTAGATTATTCACATAGTCTAGGGTCTTTCCAAACTCTTTTCTGAAATCATCAAGCACTTTGTCACCCATCAAGCCAATTAACTTCTGAATACCATCTGTCTCTGGATGTGGGAAAGTATAATGGAAATTTCTCTTCCTTGGAATCTCCATGTTGAAGCAGCAAATATGACCAGGAATAGGAGGTAATGAACCTTGAGAATAAAAAGAACACAAAATGATTAATGATGTTATGATGTTATGCAAGGAAAGGCATGTGATCAGTGATGTGTATGTGTGGTGAATCAGGTAATCAAGTGTTTGTGCAAGGCTACAACATCATCACAAGTATCTTTCTGATCAGGAGTTCATGATTTCAGAATCCATAATTAACAGAACAAGATCATATCATTGAGGTGTGTTGGCATAAATGGGTATGTTGAAGTTTAGGGTTCCTGCAAACCTGTAAACCCCTCCCAATCTCACGAGTGTGCTACTCGGGTCAAACATCACTGACTCTCAAAGCCAAATAGCAATAATACATTCACCATTTCCGAGAAATGGCTCATGACCAAATTAGGGAATCGGTTTGGCATTATGTACTACTCAGGGAGGTCTCAGCTGAGTCCAAGGAAACAAGCATCCCTCATAAGTCCTCAGCTTCAAGCACTGAATCGAGAAACAATAGTACATTCATCCCGAAGGGTATAATACTATCATCATACGAACAGTTTTCCTTAACTGGATTCCTATGAGAGAACCAGACCATCCTATACGAGTTCCCAGTGGGCCCTCAGATGCGAGTGGGTTTGCCAACAAATGTGGTCTGCCACTTTCATCACTGGAGAGGGATATTTCCACAAAGGTTCTGAATGATCGGTCCCCTGACTGCACATAACTATCAAGGTAGTGTATTTCCCCAGAAAGATTCCAGTGTCAATACATTTCCGAGAAGGTCGCAAGTCAAGGCGTGGAACTCACTAATACCAACATAACAAGATGCAATGAAGCCAAAGTGGAACCACTATAAATCCTATGTGCACTCAAGCCGGGTATTTGGATTATCTCAGAGTAACAAAGCCCATCCCACAGAAAAAAATGAAACCAACACAATCCAGTATGATGCATGTGAAATAAATACTGAAAACAGTAAATAAAGCTGTAGAGTAAACTGTAAACGAAAACAGTAAATAAACACAACAACACACACATATAAACACCCAAAGAAAACAAAAACAAATAGGCGCTAGGATTGACTCTACGAGGGAAACCAGAGAATCTGGATTCGTTCCCCAGCAGAGTCGCCAGCTGTCGCTCCCGGGATTTTTATCCTAGTACAAACGCGAAAGTGGCACGGAAAAGGTAGAGTCGCCAGCCAGGCATTTTTATCCCGAATGGAACGGGAAAGGTAATGATGCACAAACATAAGGAAAAAGGAAAGGACAAGGCCTTGCGAACCAAAGATCTGGGTTTGGGAGTCGGTTACGACCTGGGAAGGTATTAGCACCCCAGATCATCCGTCGTACCCGATGGGATCCACGCTTGTTTGCTTGCTTCAAAGGGTGAGAAATAAGATGCTAATGAATAAAACTGCTAACTGGAATGGGAATTGAAATGAGAAAGTAACTGGATAAGAGAACAAAAAGAAGGGGAAAATGTAGGGAAAATAAAGAATGTGCTCTAATGGGCCCTACCCCACTGCCTACGTACCTCATTGGAAAAATGAGGATCAGAGTCGACGTAGTTCGCCTAACTAAGGCGGGAACTATTTGTTTGTGTTTTTTTATGCTGGAACTGCGTATGTCTATGCTCAGGTGTTGCAGGCTCGTCTGGTACGAGTGCGTTTACCGTCTTGCATGCGAGACAAGTCGTTGCAAGTTCGCGCTGAGAATGAATGAGATGAGAAGAGAAGTTCCCGTAGGAAAGTCGCTTATTGTTTGTTGTTTGCTTTTTAAGCGTTTTGTATGAATTTGGAACAAGGAAGTGAACTCAAACTCTTTTCCATGGAATGTGTACTTACCACTACATTCCAAGATGGAATAATAGAACAAGTACACCAAGCAAGGAGAATTTATCCAAGACTTGTTTCCACAGATTATGGTCTAAGTTCACTAGCTTGTTGAACTTAATTACATGTTTTTGTGGCTTTTGTGAAGAAATGTCTTTTAGATTTTTGTTTGTGAAACAACCCCTTGATAAGACTTGTACATCATGCTAGACAAGCCTACATCACTCCAAGATGGAATGAATGCAAGTTCCCCATGGAATAAGGCTATACACAAGGGATCCTTTCATGTATTTATTAAGTCTTTTTGGATTTTTGTTTGAAGATGAGAAGATAAAAACTCAAAAGGAAAAGGTCAAAGATAATGGGGGACTAAGACACAACCCTAAGTTATTTTTTTATGTAAAAAATGTGATCCTATGGTTTGTGAGGTAATCTAAACCTAAGGAATAGAAAAACAAGTTAGAATTCAACTTACTTCCTAAGGAAGTTAAGTTGAAATCTAAAGAGAGAAAGAGGGAACCTATGAACAAAGCACAAAGGTGCTAAGGCAATAAAAAAGGCATGCATAAGAGATAAAGAATGAAGTAATTACCTCATCTTCCCCCTACAAAACAAGAGTTATCATGATAGAGAAATATGAACAATTATTACATGGCAAATTTCAATAACAATCTACACTAGCTAAGGAAAGATGTTAGTTTGCTTCTAAGGTTAACACCTAAGCCTAAAGCATTTTATAAGGTAGCATACTTAAAAAGGCAGTAGCTAAATCAATTCAAAAAGTATCTAAAGGGACTAATTGAATTAAAGTGAAACTATGTCCTAAAGTATTACTAAACCCTAAGGATGAGGTTAGAAAGATAACATAAGTGTTTACTAACCCAAAAACTCAAACACTCAAAGGTACATGAAAATTCCAGAACTTGACACTATATGGAAGTGAAGGAAATGAATAGATCAATAGAAAAGAAGAGATCCAAGTTAAAGGTATGCAAATGTGAAATTGAAAGGGGGGAGAATGCATATAGAAACAAAGTTTTAAAAATGAAACAAAATGACTTAGGAAAGTATTCAAAAATAACCAAATGGACTTGACTTCCCCATAAAAAAACCAGGGGCTTGACAACAAAATAAAATGGAGATTATACTTAGAAATTGTTCACAAATGATGGGTTAAGAAGCATCCTAAGACTAGGTGTTCAAATTAGGGTTTCTAAAATCCTTTAAGTGACAAATGAAGTTCAAAAGGGAGCAAAATGGTTCTAAAATGAGATGAACAAGTATGGATGATCACAAAATACTTATAAGACTCAAAACAATGACAAGATGAAGTTAAATCATGCACAAAAGGATTTTGAAGTGCTTAAGATGGAAGGAGGAGGGAGATTAGGTTAAAATGGGACATGTATGACTTAGGACTCAAGTAAACCCTAAAAATTAAAGGTATGGACCCAATGATTTCACTCAACACTTATACACATCCTAAATGACCTAAGGGACCCAAGTTTATGACCTAAAAGTATTGGCATGAAGGCCTTAAACTAAAGGGATTAAAGGAAAGAAATGGAAATACCAAAAACATGACTTGTGAACCAGGCAACCTAAAAAATATCAAAGGGTCATGAAAATTTATGAAACTTGACACTTGAATACAAACTCCAGAGAGTGAATTTCATACAAAACATCTCACAAAAATTCCCATTTTTGAGGGTTTAAATGGTGTATGGATGTAGATTCGGGTTTATGAGCATGCAAGTGAAATGATGGGACCAAAACATGCCTTATATGGACCTAAAAATAAAAATAAAAATATGGTAGGTAAGTATGATGAGTCTACTGATTAAAGCAAAATGAATGGGTTATTTATGTTTTATGGTTTGGGAGAAAGAAAATGTACAATTTTATTGGTCAAAAATGAGAAAAATGGAATTTAATTCAATTGAGAAATTAATTCTAATCTCAAAATTGAGCAAAAATAAAATATAAATTTATGGAAAATTAAAGAATATTCTTAAGAATGTTCATGAATTAATTGGGAATTTTTGGAGGCTTTTTAATATTTTTAAAAATAAGAAATGAAAACTGAATTAAGATGAAAAAAGAAATAAAAAAAGAATTGAAGTGGACTGATTTGTATTGGGTCTGGGGGTGCGTTTAGTGAACAAAACAACATGATTGGGCTTGAATGCAATGCGTTGGGGTGCCAATATGAAGTCAAAGGTCAACAGAGACTTTGTGAAGACTTTATGGCACGTGAGCTGCACGAAGTTTTTAATGTGCTGGCACCTTGATGGCCCTTGGATCCTATGAATCTAGTGGTTGTGTTATAATCTGAAGAGAAACATTAGGGCACTATTATGGTCACCAGAGATGACCTCCGGTCATCTTCTCTGGTGACCTGCACCTAGGGAAAACTCAAAACCTATCCAAAATGGAATCTAAGACCATCATTGTGTTCATCTAATTGCCTACATCAAGAATTTAATCCTATAATTCATTTACCACACAAGATCATTGCGAGTCAAACCAAACAAAAACCAACCTAAATTGGATCTATGCACCTGAGGTGCCTATCAACTAGCTATAATTTTCATAACTCTTATCAAGCCTTAAACCATACAAATCAACTAAAACAGAAGGAAATCGTACAAATGGAATTTCAGAGAAAACCTAGAAATGCAGATATGCCAAATGTTGAAGAAATCCAGAGGTTTTGACTACAATCTCTTAGCTACTTGATCTTGATTCCTAATTGAGTGAAATAAACACTCAATTCGTGCGAATTCTTGGAGAATGATGATGTAATGCAGTGATGATGCAGCAGCCAATTCTTACCATCTCAAACCAATTCCGCCATGGAGTTCATGCCTTTGATGAAGATGAAGTTGATTATGATTGATGTTATGTTGATGAAGATTAAGATCAGTGAAATTCAGACCAATTTGCAGAGAACAGGATTGGTGCAATTTGAGAGTTTCAGTTGCATTTTTCCATGGACTTTGCTTCAATCTTATCAATGAGAATGAATAATGGGAGAAGGAGAAGGAAGCTGATGAAGGAGAAGTTGGATCAATCCAAAATGCAATGGAATTGTGTAGAAAATGTAGAGAGAATAATGGAGGTTTTTTGAGTGAATTTCGAGAGAATGAAAAACTTAGTTCAATTCAGTTAGAGAAGATCTTATATAGTTGTAGTTGACAGTTGCTGACCCTAGTTAACAGTTAGAACTATGGTTAGTTCTAACTTGAGGGTGAATGAACAAAAGGAAGGTGTGAAATGCAATGACAATGCAGCTGGATGAAGTTGCTCGAATCTGATCAGGTGTGATAGAGGACATGTCCATTATGGTGAGGGTTAGTGATGTATGATGAAGCTGATCATTGCAGCATGTGTACAAGGCATGAGGCTTCTTTGCAATGCTTCTCATGCATTTGAATTTCCACTAATGTGCATGGCAGCTAACATGTATAAACATGTATAATATAATTGGGACCTCTAAGCATGAGCCATAAGATCAAGACAAGATGGAATTATGCCTGCAAGCCTAATTGAACTGAATCACCTCATGCTGTAATGCCTTAGCTCACAAGAAACACAGTTTTAAATATTGGACTCTCATGGGTGATTTCTTCAAGCTCAAGCTACCAGTCCACATGATGTTTGTGCTTAATTAGAAGGAGATGATGTGTATAACAAGTTTGGAGTTCAACACAAGATGAGACATGACCTCTAAACATCTCAAACATGCCAATGAACATCATGTCATGAAGCTGCAAAATGGGTCTGCATGGCCTGCCCTTAGCATGGCCAGATGCCTTGCATTTTTGCAGTTTGAAACCCTACACTTTGCCTCTCCATAACTTTTAATCCATTGATCCTATAAAAAACCTTGAGCATGAAAGTTATAGTAAACATGGCAATGAACAACTTTGTAGTTCAATGAAAATTGATTTAAAGTCTTATTGGCCAAGTAAAATGGCTTCACATTTGATCCACCACATGTTTGATTAAATGCCTAGCAGGGCACGTGCGCTGGCCAGATTCTCTCCTCGCCCATGACCCAATTTTTGCCTTGATTTTCCTCAACTTTACAAGATCATGTCTTTCTCATTTTTTATGATATGGAAGAGTTCCACCTATGGATTTGAAGCTCATGATGCCCTCTTTAATTGGATCCAAGTAGAATTTTCATATCTTTCATATTTTAGGAGAACTCCTCATTCAAAGTAGCTGCAAAAATGGCCAAAACTTGCCATTTTTGGAAACCCTAATTTTCCAAAAATGGTAAGTTTTGGTTTTCTTGATTTCTCTTGATTCCTCCATCATTTCTTGATCAAATTTGAACCGTACGATCCTTGTAACCCTAATTTCATGATTTTGATCTCAAAAAGTCAGGAGTTGACCTTTTCCTCAGCATGGTTGACATTTCCCCAAATTTATGATTTTCAATCATCTGACAAATTGAACCTCTTCCAAAATGAATTTGTGGATGAAATTTGAACCGTATACACTTGTTGTCATATAGAACACAATGGAATCCACTTTTGCTCAAAAATTCATGGAGAAGCCCTTCACAATTAAATCCCTAATTTGGATCATTTCCTCAGGAGATGTTGCACTGCTTGCATTCCTTAGAGCCATTCACTTCTTTCCAAGACTTGAGGCTTCAAATGGAGACTTATGGGATGTTATAGACCCCTTTTACATGATTGAGGAGATTTGTGTCCCTTTGATTGTCTTTGTATAACCTTCAGTTGCTCCAGTCATTGACCACATACCTATGCCTCAACTATGCTACACATAATGCAATGTTTTTGGTTATTTTGTGAACTTATATATGCTAAATGATATGAAAAATATTGAGGATATGAGAGGGGAAATTTTGAGGTATTACAAGACCCTACCCCACTGCCTACGTATCTCATCAGGAATGAGAATCAGAGTCAACGTAGTTCCCTTAATTAGGGAGTAAATTTGGTTGTTTGTGTTTTTTATGATTTAACTGCTTATGCCTATGCTCATGTGTTGCAGGCTCGCCTGGAACGAGTGTGTTTACCATCTTGAAAAAGACAAGTCGAAGCGAGTTCTTTTGTTTGGAGTGAAGGAGATAAGAAGAGAATTCCTGCAGGAAATACACTTATTGTTGGTTTGGAGCTTTTTAGAAGCTTTTTATATGAGTTTGCATAAGAGAGTGTATTCAAGTCTCATTCAATGGGGTGTGTACTTCTTACATCACTCCAAGATGGAATGGATAAGAAGCACACCTAAGTAAGGAGAAGATCCCCACACCTAGTTCCAAAGGTTGAGGCTAAAACATACTAGCCTATTTTACTTGTTAGGTGTTTTTGTTGTTTTTGAATTAAGAAGTGTTTTTTAGTTTATGTGTGAAGCATCCTCATGCTAAGACTTATTCATCATGATAAATACCCTACAACTGATCCCCATATGGAACGTGTGCAAGTATCCCATGGAAAAGTCCCTTGGCACATGGAGAAGCTTAACCTTTATTAGGTGTTTTGATTTTTGTTTAGAGATGAGAGAAAGAAGACTCAAGTGAAGAGAAAGGGAAAACTCTAAGGGAAACTAAGACTCACCTTATGTTATTATACAATGGGGATCTTTAGGTTAGTGAGGTTTGAAGAACTTTAATCCTAAAAGAAGAGAAAAAGAAGAAAAAGTTATAACTCACTTCAAAGGTTGAAGATGAGATGAGAACTTGAAAGGATGAAGAGAAGTGAAATGTCATAGAAGCATCAAGTGATTTTCACAATCACATAAGAGAAAGATTTTAAAAGAGAATGGAGAAGAGGTATGATCATGGATAAGCATCCACATACTCAATTACTTTCCATAACCCCTACATAAAAGGTTAGTAACAATTGCATATGAAATCAACAATAAGAAAAACAATTAAGCATCACAGATCCTATAAAGTGAAACTAAGGTTTAAACCAAACCCAAACCTAAGACTAAAGGTACCTAAATGTCACATGACTTCTAAAGCCAGTAGCATATCTCTAAGTTATCTCACCAAGTCTAAGAAACTAAACACAAGCCAATTAAGCTCAAACTTTGTACTAAACCTCAAGGAAGTTCCATGTGAAGTTAGTGTAGAAAGAATGAATGGTTATGCAAGATGAACATGTAATGATGCTTAATGAATGGAAAAAGTCAGTAGCATAAATAATTTATGAATGTTCTATAATGCCTATGAATAAGCATACAAATCATGAGAAGAAATTTTCAAGTGATAGAAGGAGTAAGAGGAAGAAGGGGTCAGAAAAAATGAACATATATCACACAACATGGAATAACTTGGAACACAAGCCAAATTTATGAATAAAAGCTAATGAACATGGATAAGTTCAGTATCAAATTTCAATTAATATGAAGTAAGTATTCATGAATTAGTCATACCAAATGCATATGCAAGCCACTTTGAAACTAGTTGAAGAAATGATGCAAATTAGGTCAAAGTAGTTTAAGTAATCATACAAGTTAGGGATGAATGACATTTGAATGCATGAAGTTATCATGGGTCAGTGGCATACTCTTTATGAAATGCACATGAGAGGTATGAATTAGCATGGATGATTCAATTACAAGTTATATTGATGATTATAAGAGAAGAGGAGTGAACTTAAGTAACAAAATTCAAGTTAAGGATGCATACATACCACATACACAAACCCAAATGAAATTACAATGTACATGACCTATAATTCTAACTATATGATCTATAATACTCTAATGAAGGCATATAAGTTGCTCAAATTGGTTCTAATGTGATGGCACAAGTGCATTACCTAAACTAGGGTTAGGAGATGCATATATGTTCACACAATGTTACATATACCATCAAGCAAAGAAAAAATAGAAATTGATGAGTAAAAAATGTGAAATTAAGGTATGAAACACATAAGTCAGAAGCAAAACATGTGTAAAAAGGTCATGTAAAAATTCATTAATAAATGAGTTCAAACAAATCACCAAAGATCGCCTTAGGTCAAGTGGAATGAAGCAAAAATAAATGATTCAAACCCTAATAAAAATTGAATTAGATATCTACAAAAAAAATTGTTTAGATTCCTTGACATGTTGTTTAAACATGGTAAAAATATTTGATGCAAAAACAATGAGAAACTATGTCAAAGAAATGGATGAATGCACTTGGTGAATGAAGAAACTTGTTTGCAAAGAAATTAAATGGAAATTATGAAAATAAATGCAAAATAAATTAAAATCAGAATTAAAAATTGTAAAAAATTGGTTAAATGTCTTCTAATGCTACCTGAATTTATTTGGAATTTTTAGGAATTAATTGATATTTTTAATAAAAGAAATCGGAAAACTATGTGAAAATAAAATGGAAATATGAAGAAAATAGGTGAGGGGTGTAAAAATAGTAAAAACATAGTTCAAACATGTTTGGCTTAAGACTGGGGGTGTGAATAGAGCGTAACAACCCAAGTCCATAAGACATATGCGTATGCGAATTATGGTGTTCCCCTAGTCAACACGTTGACTCACTCTGAGCCTTAGGATGTGGTCAATGCATAAAGATCATAGAAGTATGCCAATCTAATGGATCCTGATGAATGCACATGGTATCAATGATGAACACGCACTCAATGAACAAGTTAAAGTCAAAACTCATAAAATTCAGATGCATGTGAGATGTGTGTGGCTTCATTAATGCGTTGGCGCTCTCCTAGCCTTAGGATGAAAAGTGATCAAGATCTATGACATATTCTAGTTATAAAAACCCTAACTGTAACTCTCACCGGCCAGAGAAGATTCTGGTCATCTTCTCCAGCCATCTCCGATCACTTTAACTAATAAAAATTTCTAGAAATTCATGAACCACACATCAAAATGAAGTTGAGCTCAAGGAGATCACAAATCCACCAACAAAAATCATAAAACATGCATATACCAAGAGAATTGAAGCCAATAACATTAGCCCTATAATTCATATCTATGCAACTAGGATGCCTATCACTAGCCAGATGAATCAATGATTTTAATAAGCTCCAATAATCATCAAAACAAGCAATAATCAACAAAAATCGTACCATCAAAGTTTGAATTGGAACCTGAAATGGAAGCTTCTTCAAAGTGAATGAAGACCAGAGGTGATCCTTCTTATGCTTTTGAGCTTCAACTAGAGCCAAATAAAGGCCTGAAAGTATTTAAATGACTGAGAATCCAAAAATGCAGAAAAGATGAAATTGATGAAGGATTTATGCAATAGATTCAAGCTTCCATTAAGGTGTGATGTTGAGGATTGAGGAAGATAAAGTGAGAAGAGCTTCGAGAACCAGAAAAACCTAGAGAGTTTTGAAAGAGATAGCTTATTAACTTTTTGAAAATGATGAAAAATGATGATGCCCATGCTTCTTCTTCAATGCATCAATGCTTCAATGCAGTTGAATGATGAAGATTGGTGAGAAAATGTTGATGAACCCGTGGCAATGAGGGAGAGAATTCATAGGCGAAATTTCAATGTGATTTTGAGAGAATGGTGACAAATGAAAAAGATGGGCCAAATTCTGTTATGGCTTCATATTTATATTTGTGTTTAAGAGCTAACCAACTCAGTTGATGATTAGAGCTCAGGTTAGGTTAATGGTGGTGTGAGAAGCAATGCAAGTGTGAAATCAAGTTCAAAAATAAGATGGATCAATGTGTGTTGTGCTCATGTAAAGGCTGATAATGAGAACTATGGTGGAGGTGATATGATAAATGATGATGATGATATGTTATGTATGTGTGCTGCAGCAAGCATAACATGTAATGTAAGCTTCTTTTGGCAAAGTTTCCATATTAATGCATGGGATGTGTACATGTGCATGTATGTAAGAATTTGGTGTGTCCATAAGAGGCAATGTGATATTGATGCTTGTATGCGTGGGAATGAAACAAGAACAAGACAATACTTCTAAATTGGCAGCCTTAGTGTAATGTAAACTTTGAGATTTGATGGATGGTATCTTCATGGATAGTTCATGAAATTGGGTGATTTTGAATTCTATGGATCAAGGACACATGATAGAACAAGTTTGGTGTTGATTGCAAAGTTAATGGGGCCTTGGAAGATGCATAAAAATGATCAAGAGCACAAGCAACCAAAACTAGATCATGGGCATTCTAGCTTGGCCTCAGGACTGACCTTGGGCCTAGGGAAAATTCAGTGGTGATTCCTCCTCTTTGAACCATCATATCTCTTCATACATTGATCATATGAAAAAATTCTAAACATCAAATTTGTAGAGGAGATCAAGATGAACAACTTTGATGTTCAAAAAAATTTCATTTAAAGCCTTCTTGAGGGAGAAAAAAATCTTAATATTCAACACACCACCTGCTTGATGAAATGCAATGCACATGGCACGCCCATGCCCTGGCTTCTTGGAAAAGTTGCCCAAGTTTTGTCAAACTTTGATTGATCATATCTCTCTCAATTTTGATCCAATGGAGATGTTCTTGCTATGGATTTGAAGATCAAGACGTGCTCTTTAATTGGCTTAACTTAGGCCTGAAGTTTGAAGCCTTTATCTTGAAGAAAGAGGGTTTGAAAGTGAGGTGTAAAATGGCCTAAACTTGCCTTAAATAGAAACTCTAAGTTTCTATTTTAGATAGTTTTGTGATATCTTGATTTTCCATGAATTTCTTGAATTTTCTTGATCAAAATTCAACCATTGAACATATTCAACTTGTGGATCATGATTTTGACCTCAAAATGTCAGGAGTTTACTTTTTGCTCTACACAGTTGACTTTTCCCTAATTTCTTAATTTTCAAGTAACCGACCAATTGGAGACCTTCTGAAATGATCCAATGAACAATATCCCATCCTTAAATACTTGATATCATATGGAAAACATTGAAGTCAAGTTTGAGCCAAAATTTCATCAGGAAGCCCTTTGAATCAGAAACCCCAATTTTGGCCCTTTTTGTTAGGAGATGATGCATTTCTTCAATTTCTTGATTAATCCACCTCTTCCTAAGACTTGAGGGATCTTTTGAGATTGTGTGAGATGTGAAAAGCTCTTGAGGCTTGTTGGGAGACCCCATGCTCTTCTTCCTTGACTTTAAATTATCATAACTTTGACAATCACTGATCACATGCCCTATGCTCCAAACTATGATTGTATGCTTTCTCTTCCTTTAATTTATATGTAATGCAATGTATGGGAATGTTATGCTAAATGGCTTAAAACCGGGATGGAAAATTTTGGGGTGTTACATCTATAAACACCCCAAATTTTCCCTCACTCATTTCACCATTGACTTGTGATCTTTCATGTCTACATTAGTTTAAGCATATCATATCATATTGCATTTTTGTTTCACTGCATTAGTTCAAGTTCATCTGCATCTAGGGTTTGTGATCTAGGCAATCCAAGGATCCATCTGAGCCACTCCAAAGGTCTCCAAGTATTCCAAGAGGGTCCATGTGTGTTCTATCATCATATTATATCCCTCAAAGTTCAAGGAAGTCAAGAAATCACAAGAACTGGGAAAGCATGGAAGCAGAGCTAGGGTTTTCACTACACAGATGACCAAAATTAGGGTTTTGGTTTCAGAGGCCTTAACTCCAAATTTTTGGGTCATTATTGTTTCTAATATTATTAAGATGTTATAAGGATCATATGTACCAAGTTTGATGAAGAAATTCATTGTGGAAGTCATCTGTTCATTGGGTAACTTCTTGAGCAAGTCAGAGCAAAATCAGGGCATCTGAGGCCCCCAACAAAGGAATCAAAGGGGTATTTTCATCAAATTGAAGTTCTATGATCTTTATTTAATCATTGAAGTGCTTGGAATTCTACAAAATTGAAGAAATTTGAGCTAAACCAAAAGTTGTCAAAAATGGAAATGACTTGTAATGGAAGCTTTCCATTTTTGGAAAGTTTTTCAACCTCCTCTTTCTCAACCAAAAATGCTTCAAATGAAAAATTGTTGGTCATGAAAGTTGTAGATTGGATCATTCCCTTTTCAAAAAGTACAAGAACATGTTCTAATTCATCATGGAACTAAAGTTATGGCCTTGCAAAGTTGGCAAAAATCCTATAATTTTCACTTTCACACCAAAGAGGATTTTTTGCAAATTCACATACCAAGTCATTTTGTGACCTCTAATCACTCTCTAAGCATCATACAAACATAATACATTGCATTGTAACCAAAATTGCCCAAGGAATCACAAGTTTCCATGCCTTGCACTTCAAGATTTCTCAAAGGGGGAAAATCATATAACACTTGCAAAACCTATGAGATCTTTCCCACCAAGTCATCCAGCTGCACAATCTCAATCCCATGGCTCTCCTTGATCAATGTTGAGCCAGGACATGCCAAAGAACAGCTGTAACATGAGCCCATACCTCAAGTACACAATTTGTTGACTTTTTGCAAAAGGACCCATACCAATCAGCTGCAGCCACAACCACTCTCTGGCCAATAGGGTTATGTTATGTGGACCAAAAGCAAGCCAATGCATAACACACACAAGCCAAAAACCTCAGATAGGCCAAGTTTCTCAAAATCACCCCAAAACTTCAAGCTTTCGATTCTCTCTGTCCAGCCACAAAAACTTCAAACAAACTTCATCACTCAACTCACCATCATCATTAGAACATTTCCCAACCATTGCCAAGCCCTAAAAGCCAGCCAAACACAAACACGATTTCAGACCAGTTGGAGTGTAACCTCTCAATCCAGCCATTCTAAACTCCATCAAAGCATTACAACATCATCAGGAGGTCAAGTGAAGTGGATTTGCACAAGAGAAGAGGTCTGAAAGCTCCAAAAGTGAAAGCTCCAGCTCAGGTAGCCACCTTCAAATTTTTTTGCAGAACTTCTCTCTTATGTTATAGAATGATTCTATGTGTTCCCCTGATTGCCATGATATGATTTGTTTCGAAAATGGTTGAGTTTTGAGCATTTCACAAGCTTCTGAAATTTTTGGTTGATTTTCCGTTTTGCTTCGATTCATGTTGTTCATGTGAAATAAATGGAATTTGTTGGTTGATTCTTGTTTAGAGTGATGTGAGGATCATTTTTGGAGAGTTTGATGTGTTTCTATGGAGTTTTGAGATAGATAGGCAAGAGGAGTGGCCATAGAAGATGACTGGAGCTTGCTCCGGTCACCTGAGTGTGATTAGGGTTAATTAATTAGGGTTAGTGATCAGTTTGAATAATAGCCTTAGGATCCTGCTTAGCGCGCATTTCTACGGCCCAGATCATTTCACTTAAAACCCTAAATCTCAATTAATTTAATTAATTAGGTTAATTAATTCAAAATTCCAGAACACATCCCAGCCTTTGATCTGCGCGTGCAGTTAATGCATCCCCCTCCAGTTTGAATCTGATCCATTGGATTGGATTACTTCCCTTTATTTTAATTTTTTATTTCATTTTAATCTCATTTTCTTTGTCATTTAATTTAAAATACTTAGAAAAATCATAAAAATATTTCCTTCTGCATTTTAATTTTAATTATTTTTCTCCACCCAAAAACATTTTTTTTTGCATTTAAAAATCATTTTAAAAATATTTAAATGTTTATTTTAATTAATTAATGGAAATTAATTAATTAAAATACCATTTAGGTTTCTAAAAATTCCAAAAAAAATCACATTGCATCTTAGGACATTTAGAAACATTTTCAAACCATTCATACAAATTTCTTTTTGGTTTTGATCCAATTTTGACATTTTTCTTGAATTTAGGGTTCATAAAATTCCCTTTTTGGAACCCTAACTTTGAAAATTCTTTTCTTCCTAACCATGAAGGCTTTGACAATGATTCTTCTTTCATTGTTTTCCATATAGCATGTAGTTTCTAGGATATTTTTGTCATGAATTTATCTTTCATTTTCAAATTTATTTGCATTTTTTCTCTTAAGGTACCCAAAAACCCTAGTTAACTTAGGAAAATCATAACTTTCTTTAGGTTAAGATTTGGACCTTCTCCTTTGGGGTGTGATATCATATGGGGTTAGGGTTTGTTTGAGCTCATTTGTAAATTTTTTATCATGTGAATTGTTTCTGTTTTGATCATTGGCATCTCATCTTTTCATGTAACCCTAATTTTACATCCATACTTGCATCTCACATTGCATTGCATGAACATATGAACTTGTCATGACATTCTAAGCATTTTTATGCCATCTTAGACATCTTAAGACATTGCTTGAACATTGCTTGGTCATTTATTCATACATTTGTTATGCTTTGCATCCATTTCATTTCATAAACATCCATGTGTTTTCATGTTTCCCATTTGCTTCATTTGCATTCATTCTCTTTTTATGAACATTCATAACACTTGGTATGCCTTCGCATCATCTCATAGCATCATTTGCATCATGTATTTTCTTCTGGTTTTGGTTTTTACCTTTGCATATTCATCATTTCATTTCATTTCTTTCCTTATGCTAACATTTTCAGGTGGTGAGTTAACTTGAGATGTGGATTTGCCTTCACTTCTCATTTCTCTTCATCTCCTTCATATACATTCTTGCTACATTTTTTCATTGTCTTAGAGAGAGCTTGCTCATTCATGTGCATCTCTCACTTTCTTTCTCTAAGTTACTTATCTTCTTCAGTGAAGTAAGTAACTTATTCATCTGCTTCTTCCTTCTTTCATCTGCTTCTTCCATCGGTGGCTTCTCTGAAGATCTCTTTTAAGCCTTACAAACCATAGGAACATCCAAGCATGATAATAATTAGGGTTGTAATTAGTCCCCCTTTAGCTTTTACCTTTGTGTCTTCTTTGTGTCTCTCTTCTCACCTCATCATTAGAGACTAAACCTTTAAGGCTTTAGGACTTTGGAATTAGGGTTATGCCTGCATCCTTCTCTTAGGATGGAGTGTATAACTTTAATCCTAAGTGTTAAACCCTTAATGGGTTTAAACCTCTTAATCAATCCATCTTAATAATCACTAAGACATTAACTTGTAACTTGGGCCTTGCATTAGGGTTCTAATCCTTCCTTTATTGGTTAAGAAGGACTAACCCTAGTGTTTAATGGACAAGTCCCTCTCAAGTTGTCTTACAAACTTAAAATCCACTTCTTAATCTCATCCCTTAATTTAAAATCCATTCAATAAAGGCTTGTTTTGTCATGAGGTTAATCCATAATCATGGATTAAGTTGAGGTATCTTCCTCAGCTTAAGTGTGCTCATCTATTATCCTTCTATTAGGATTGTGTAATGAGTTCACTAATCCTTGATTATGGCTTAAACTCATTACTTAACACTAAAAAAAAAAACCAAAAACATCTAAATAATCACAAGTAGGTTAATGATCTTAATCCTACACCATCATGGTAATTAAGTCGAGATGTTTATCTCATACTTAAAGTATCCTCATTATCCCTAATCTAAGGGAGGATATAATGATTTTATTAACCCTTGGTTTAGGCTTAAGCTCATTAACTTATGCAAAACACCAAAAATAATAAACGATTGAAAACAAAAAAAACAAAGAAATAATCGTCTCCTTTGGGATTCTTTTCTCATCATCTTCACTCACAAACGAGAACTCGCTTCTTCCGTCTAATGCAAGACAGTTAGCACTTGAGCCAGACAAGTCATACACTTGAGCATAGACAAGCAAGTAGTTCATCAGTCAAATCTTTCAGTCTCTTTGGGTCGAACTATGGTGTTCTGACTTCCTCATTGCACGAGAGGATACGTAGGCATAACTTAACTGTTATCGAACAAAATTCTCTGTGTCTCCCCCCTCTTTCAGCATTCTTTTCTAAGCCTCATTTCATGAGCATTTCACTTCACTTTCTAGCACTGACACTTGTACATTCTTTTCCAGCTTTTGCACACAGATAGTACATACACTACCCCTTTAAACACAATCTTTTAAGCATGGATCCCGTCGAGTACGACGGACAATCTGGGTGCTAATACCTTCCCAGGTTGTAACCAACCCCCTTTCTCAGTTTCTCTGGTTTGCAACCATCTTATCCATCTTTTCTAGGTTTATGCAGCATTACCTTTCCTTCGGGATAAAAATGCCTAGCTAGCGACTCTATTCATCTTCATTTCATTTCTCTTTCGCCGACCGTTCGCGCTTGTACCGGGATGCTAATCTTCGGGAGCGACAACATCCCATCCAATTACCAACCTACCCTTTCACTTAATATTCCAATATTTATTTCAATATAATATAAATTATTTAAACTTATATAAATTAAAATAACATTATCCCTTCACTCCACCAAACTTCACAATTCACAGAACACGCCAAAAATTTCCAATTATTTAAATTAAATAATCAAATAAATAAATGGGGGCATTACACAGTTCGATTTGCATATTCTATCACACATAGTAACCTACACACACACACACACACACACACACACACATATATATATATATATATATATATATATATATATATATATATATATATATATATATATATATCCTTAGCGCACATCTTGATGGTGTTTGTTTAATATAATATCTTTATTGAATATGATATGTACATAAACACACATTAGAACATAAAAGTTTCTTTCACAAATACTCTTTGTTAACATCAAAACGTAGAGATGATTTGCAGAACAAATCTTATTCTTACAATCTCCCCCTTTTTGATAAGGACAAAACCTTGTATTTTGATAGATCATTTTATACAACTTAATCACCAATCATAACATATTCAGAGTCTAGAACAACAACTCCCCCTGAATGTGTTAATTCCAAAATTTTATTTATGCTTGCGCGGAGTTTAACTCTAATCCAAAGACTCACAAAATAGAATTTTGAGTTGTTAAATCATAGGATAGAGAAGGAATACTTCCCCATTGTTTCAAAGAAACATAAGTCTTCAACATCTCGACTTGTTCAGCAAAACCTCTGTCTTTAGATATTTAGTACTTGTTTCCTTAAGACGTCATATCAGAGTTTCATAACTTCAGAGCCTTCTGAAGCAATTGCTATTGTTCAGCAGAACAAATGTAGCACTGATACCAAGAAAAATTATTTTCTTGATAACTTAGATACGTTTTTATCAGTTCCAGAACTTTTCCTTCAGATGAGATACTCCCCCTGAATCTTAGACTATGCGAAGATTAAATATCATAACTGGTGAATCTTTTGGGTGATACCAAATGGTTGGTATATCAGAACCTCTTCATTTTGTTATCTTCAAGATCAAAACATTATACTTCCTGGAGTATCAGAGTTTGTCTTGAAGTTCTAGTCAAATATTTTAATTCAAATCTTTAGACATTCTTTGGCTTCTGATCAGCTCCATTCTCCTTAGATTTATTTCTCCCTTTTGCTGAATTCTTCTGAAAAGCATCCTTGAATGTAGACTTCATCTTGACTGCTTCTAGGAAGACTTCTGCTTCTTCAGTTCTGAATATCATTATCAAAAAGTTTGTAACTTCTGCTTATTATGATACCAATTCAAGATAAGATCACGATGACTTTGACTTTCAGAGAGTACAATACTTATGAACAGTGTTAGGTTCATCTGAATTTGAACTCATCTGATACTTAAGAACTAAATAGAGTTCTCTTATTATTTCACCTGTCTAAGAATTCCTAATGAACTTGTTCAGAGTTCCTTGGGTTGAACAACAAACAAAAGCGTTAGTAGATAATGCATTTTATATCATTTGATTCTCCTTTGAGTTATGCATTTTAGTATTCTTGTAGGGTTTTATCAGAATCATACTTCTATTTCTCCCCCTTTTTGACATCATCAAAAATATGAATCATTTAAGCATTTTAACAACATGATTATAATAATATGTGTATTCAATTTGAATAATCAAGAACAAGCAAGCATTTTGATAATATAAAGCCAAAAGATATTTCATTGATATATTGAAGGAAGTACATAGAAAAAACAAATCATGAGAAAACAAAACAAAAAATTATGGGGAAACATCATTAATCCTAATAATAATACTTAAGGATTTGTTTAGTAAAGCCAAAAATCTTCTTCCAAATCAATTCTCACACATCTTTCTTCATCCATTGCATAGTTTGGTTGAACTCTTCTAACTGTCCCAAAGAGTTCAACTCTAAAGTATAGTTCTAATAGAAGTAAAACATAAGGAATCCATGATTTGTACTCTCCACGAGAAACATCAACACAGGTCTTCAAATAGTTGAAGATTATTTGTGGTTGGTTCATCCAACATTGTTTAGAATAAAGTAGAGAAATATTTTGTCATCATAAAAAATAACCTCTCTATCTACTCTTCTTGGTCTTATGAAATTAACCAGAAAGTTGAATAAAACCTTAGAAAGTCCAAAGATTCCTTTGAGATTGTTCCTCAGAGGATTTGAATCAAGTGGGTGAAAGATCTTTTGGAGTTCCTTAGTGAAACTGTAGTCTAGATGATATTCATCTATAATTTCTCCACTTTGGACACAATTAATTGCTTTTTCAATGGATGGGGGTGTCACAGTGATAGGGAAATCACATAGAAAGAACTCAATGAAGTTTCCATCTTGACTTATGCAAGCAAATTTCCATAATTCTTTCACAACCGTTAGGTAGATTGGTCCATGCAGAATGGAGAAGTAATTATACCACAATTGATTTATGGTATGCTGAGCCAGATCAATTCCTTCCTTTTTGAGAGTGAGGATATTTGGTCTCATCTCATTGATCACCTCAAGGTGTGCATCGCATCCACAAAATGTTTTTATGGCCATTTGAGATTTTGAGATTTCATAAGGATTTTTGAACACTGAATAGTTGTAGAAAGGGTGGTTATGGGTAAGCATGAATTAATTAATACAATGTGAATTTAAAAAGCGAATAAGGTGAGTGGATTAATAAATGAATTTAAAAGACTAATTCATTGTTTCCTAGATATTATGGAAGCGTAAGAGACATAGATGTGAGACATAAAGGATATTTTGAATGATGTCAAAACTTCTATGCCTTAAAATGTCTTATCGGATTACAAGGAAACGGAAGATCCCATCAAAAAAAGGGATTTTATAGTATTTTGACAGAAATGAGTCGACTCAATCATCTAAACAGGTCGACTCATCCTGTTAGACATATTTGACTCGACTCATTGAAAGCTTCCGGTCAACTCATTTGATAGATTTTTTCCTTGGAACTCACAGGTCCCAACAGGCTGACAAAGGGGAAATTTTAGGTCGACTCAAATGTCATATACAGGTCGACTCAAATGCACTTTCAAGTCGATGCATTCCTATAGGTAAATCAGGTCGATGCAAATCAACAAACTGGTCGACTCATTCCTGTTCTGAGTGCCCTTTTTGTTTTCTCTCCCTTTCTTATTTGTGTTTTAAGTTTATCATTCTTTTATGAACCTATATAAATAGTTGTCATATTATTATGTGGAAAAATAACAAGAAAAGTGAAATAGATACACAATTTCTTTCTTCATCTTCTTCTTCTCTTGAATTCATCAACAATTACACACAAAAATTTGTTGATCAAAGTGCAAGTTCAAGGTGATAACGTTCAAACGTGAGATTGCAATTTCAGTTTGGAATGAGAGGTTTGTGAGTTTTTCTTGAATAAACCTTAGGGTTTGTCCTCCAAGATCATTGCGATTTGGGGTTTTCGCACACATCATTCGTTCATAGATTTAGCCAAGTGAGGAGGTTTATAGATCAAGGTGATCGTTCATTCATATCACGGTAACCGGAGGATTACGAAGAAAGTTGTGGGTTCAAAAACATCGAATCAAAGCGGTCGTGCTCAAAGTTTGAAGAATTGTATATTCTTGCAAGAGGGGAGCAATTAATCAGAGTTTTGTTCGACGCACGTGAAGGACTTGGTTCATCTCGAATCAAGGGGCAAGAAGAGTTATAGCAACAATCACAGTTCAGATTGGTTTGTTGTTCCAATTTTATGCTTGTATTAACATTGCAATATTAATAAATGATCTCAATTAGGTTTGTGAATTGGGGGCAGAGTAACCAAAGCGATGACGGTGGGGGAACTGCCTAAACAAATCTCGCATGTTCTTCGCATTTCTATTTTGTTAATTTTTCTGCATAAAATGAAGTTGTGTTGCTTGAAAATTCTATTTTGCATTGGTGTGTGCCTACCAAGTGTTTGTGAAATTGTTATTTTGCACTGGTGTGTGCCTACCAAGTGTTTGATAAAAATTCAAAATACATAACTTCTTATTCTTTGTGTTTATTTCTCATTTATATTCATTGTTTGTAGTGGATTATTTAGTTGTGCTTAATTTAAGTGGTTAATTGGCATCGTGTTAATTCATCTATTCATCACTTATATCCTATTTGATTTTGAACGTATATCCGATCACTGGTGACTTGATTTTATTTAGACGTGAATTTTTTCGGGGAACTTCCGCAAGTTATTTTTAATTAACTTTTGAAAAGCTTAATTTTAAAAAGGGATCTATTCAACCCCCCTTCTAGATCCGTGCGATCGTCTAACAAGTGGTATCACGGGCACCTGTTCATCTAGTGTTTCATATATAGCTTTGTAGAAAATGGATAACGATCCAACGAGGGCGTATAATAGAGTACCCATTTTCACCGGAGAAAACTATAGTCACTGGAAGGATTATATGTGGATTCATATCAACTCTGTTGTTAGAAAGATATGGAAGGTTATTCAAGACGATCCTATAAAAATAACTATGACCGGTGAGAATAACCTTGAAATACCTAAACTAGAAGCACAATGGGATGAAAAATATGAAAATAACTATAACTATGATTGGAAAGCTCGAAATATGATTATTGCTTCTTTGGGAGCTGATGAATATTTTAGAGTTTCATATCATACTACAACTAAAGCTACGTGGGAAGCGTTATACATTGCCCATGAGGGAACTGATGACGTGAAGCTATCTAGAATTAATACATTGCAACAAGAGTTTGATCTCTTTCATATGAACCAAGGGGAAACATTGGTGAATTTGGAAAGAGATTTTCTCACTTATTAAATCTCTTAAATGCTCTTGATAAACCCACTCCCAACGATGTAGCTACTAACAAAATTCTAAGATGTCTTACTAGGGAATGGTTACCAAAAGTCACGGCAACCAAGGAAGCCAATGATGTAAGAACTTTGGATTTGACCAAGTTAATTGCGAAGCTACAAGAGCATGAGTAAGAGCTTTTGAATCTACATGAGCATGAAGAAAGTGAAAAGAAATAAAAGAATGAAAAATTTAAAGACAACGAAAAGAAGAAGAAGTATATTGCTTTGAAGGCTTCTACTTCTAAATCATCCACTAAAACCGAATGTGAGCGTGAATCTAATGACGAAGACGATGAATCTAATGAGGATATGGGGTTGTTTTCAAGAAAATACAATAGGTACCTTAGAAAGAATGAAATTTCTCATTTAGACAAACGTCTTGTCAACTATAGAAGGCAATCAAATCCCTCTAAGCAATATCAAAGCAAGAGTACTAAGTCAAAATGATCATGTTATAATTGTGGAAAACCCGGTCATTACAAACCGGAATGTCCAATGTTGAAGAAAGACAAAAGCAAAGATAAATATCAAAAGAAAGGCAACAAAGCAAGGAGAGCATATATCGCTTGGGAAAGCGATAGTGAAGTCTCTACTAACACTAGCTCAAGTGATGAGGAAGAGAAAGTAAATATTTGTCTTATGGCTCACAACAAGGGAAAAAAGCAAGTAAGTCATTCCAAATTTGATAGTTTCGAAAAATTGTCTTATTCCGATTTACTTAGTACTTTTAGAGTTCTTCACCATGAAGCTAATGAAGCTTTTAAGCGCCTAGCCTCCGATAGGCTCATTCTTAAGCACTTGGAGAAAAAAGTTTCCGATTCTCAAAAGGCATTGGATACTCTTAAGCGATCTATGGTGGAACCTATTAAGAAAGACAAACAAGGGTGGTCAAATTTTCATAGTTGTGAAACTTGTAATATTTGGAAAAAAGAATTCAAAACTCTTCAAGTCAAACTAGATAAGATGTCACAACCAAAGATGGCATTTGCTATTGATCTTTCAAATTTTAGAAATTCTATGAATAATCCATATTAAAAATACACATATGTGTTGAAGGATCAAAATATCAAATGGGACCCTAAACCAACCTTGAGTTTTCTTTATTGTTGCAAGAGGGGTTACACTATTACTAAATGTCGATTTAGGAGATTCTTAGTTCCTAAGGGCATTTTCAAATGGTTTCCCAAATGCAACCAAAGTTTCACTCACTCACAAGGACCCAATGAAAACTAGGTACCTCTCTCTCTCTCTTGTTTAATCATGTAGGTGGAGTGTCTTGAGGCTATGGAGAAAAGATGGTTTCTCGATAGTGGTTTCTCAAGACATATCATGGGTGAAATCTCCTTATTCTATGACTTCATGGATAAGAATAAGGGATTTGTTACATATGGTGATAATAACAAGGGTGCAATACTCGGTAAAGGTAGTGCAGGTAATCCCTCTTCTACATCTATCTCAAATGTCCTTTTAGTTGAAGGTCTTAAACATAATATTATTAACATTAGTCAATTATGTGACAAGGGATATAAAGTCTCCTTTTCAAAAGAAGTTTGCATAATTGAACATGATGATAACAAGAATGATGTGTTTAAGGGCCTGAGGGTGAATAATGTATACATGCTTGACTTGAATGATGTGTCTGTTAATGATCTTAAGTGTTTAGTCTCTAAGAGTGATGACTCTTGGATTTGGCATAGACGCTTAGAGCATATCACCTTTGACTTGCTGAACAAAATTGTTTCCAAAGATTTGGTAGTTGGTTTACCTAAAATAAAATTTACCAAAGATCATCTTTGTGATGCATGCCAAATGGGGAAGCAAACAAAGGTCTCTTTTAAATCCAAAAACATTGTTTCAACAACTAGACCTCTTGAACTTCTTCATATGGATTTATTTGGTCCATCTAGAATCAAACGTCTAGGAGGAACCTATTATGGTTTTGTTATTGTGGATGACTACTCAAGATTTTGTTGGACAGTTTTCTTAGTAAGTAAACGTGACACCTTCTCTGCATTTGAAACATTTGCCAAGTTATCTCAAAACAAACATAACACTAACATTGTTACAATTCGAAGTGACCATGGAGGTGAATTTGAAAATAATCTTTTTGAAGCATTTTGTGAGAAACATAGAATTAAACATAATTTTTCTGCTCCTAGAACTCTTGAACATGGTGTTGTGGAATGTAAAAATCGTGGTCTAAAAGAGTTAGGAAGAACTATGATCAATGATAGTGGACTTCCTAAATATTTTTGGACCGATGCTATAAGTACGACATGTTATGTGTTAAATAAGGTAATTATTCGACCTATTCTAAATAAAACGCCCTATGAACTTTTAAAAGGTAGGAAGCCAAATGTAGCTCATCTTCATGTGTTTGGTTGTAAATGTTATGTGTTAAATAATGGTAAAGAAAATCTTGGTAAATTTGAGTCAAAAGCAGATGAAGGTATCTTTCTCGGGTACTCCAACTCAAGTAAAGCTTATAGAGTATACAACAAGAGATTACTTATTGTTGAAGAATTTGTGCATGTTTCCTTTGATGAGTCTTGTCCAAATATTGTCAAAAAAGGTAGTTGTGTTATTGGTACAGGTGATTCTTCTCAGGAGATTGTTAAAGATTAAGAAGCGTCATATGTTGAACCCATTCCGGATAAAGCTGAGGAGGAGCCGGATAAAGAATTTGAACTCAAAGATGAAGACCATGCATCAATTTAAGATGATCTAACTTTGGAGTGTAAAACGTCTAAGGATCACCCCATTGCAATATTCTTGGAAATATATCAAAAGGAGTCACCACTCGATCAAGGATAAGTAATTTTTGTAATCATTATGCTTTCGTCTCTCAAATTGAGCCTAAGAACTCCAAAGATGCTTTACTCGATGAAAATTGGTTTTTGGCTATGCAAGAGGAACTTAATCAGTTCAAAATAAATGAGGGTTGGGACTTTGTCCCTCCTTCGCGAGGTCTTATTACTCGTAACAAGGCATGTCTTGTTGCTCAAGGGTATAACCAAGAGAAAGGCATAGACTATGAGGAAACTTATGCTACCATTTCCCGTCTTGAGGCTATACACCTTTTTCTTGCATTTGCATGTTCATAGAACTTTAAGTTATATCAAATGGATGTTAAGAGTGCTTTCCTTAACGGATACATAAATGAAGAAGTGTATGTTTGTCAACCTCCCAGTTTTGAAAATCATGAAAATCCTAACTATGTCTACAAGCTTAAACGTGCCTTGTATGGTCTCAAACAAGCTCCTAGAACTTGGTATGTGCGTCTTAGCAAATTTTTGTTAAATCAAGGTTTTTCAAGAGGAAAAGTTGATATTATTCTTTTCATTAAACGGGGAGGAAATCACTCAATCTTAGTTTAAGTGTACGTAGATGATATTATCTTTGGGTCTACTAATATGATATTGGTCAAAGAATTCTCAAGTTTAATGCAAGGTGAATTTGAGATGAGTATGATAGGGGAGCTTAATTACTTTCTTGGACTTCAAATTAGACAACTTGAAGAAGGAACTTTCATAAGTCAAACAAAGTATTTTAATGAGCTTATCAAGAAGTTTAACAAGACTAATTCAAAACCTATCGATACACACATGCCAATAACAACAAGTTTAGATCGTGATGAGAAAGGTAAGAATGTGGACATAAAAAGGTATAGAGGTGTGATCGGCTTTCTTCGTTATCTTACCGCATCTCGTCCGAATATAATCTTTAGTGTTTTCATGTGTTCTAGATTTCAATCATGCCCTAAGGAATCACATTTAAAATCTGTTAAACGCATTCTTAGATACCTTTGTGGTACTTCTAAGTTTTGACTTTGGTATCCAAAGGGTAGTGATTTTTTTTGGTAGGCTTTTCATATTCTGACTTTGCTGGTTGCAAAGTAGATAGGAAAAGCACTAGTGGTACTTGTCACTTCTTTTCATACTCTCTAGTAAGTTGGCATAGCAAAAAGCAAGTTTTTGTTGCCTTGTCAACTACCGAGATGGAATACGTTGTGGCCGTAAATTGTTGTGCCCAAAATTTATGGCTCAAACAACAATTGCTCGACTTCAACATTAATCTAAAAAATATTCCAATTTTACGTGACAATACTTGCGCGATAAATCTCACCAAAAATCCAATCTTACATTCACGCACTAAACATATTGAAATTCGCCATAATTTCCTTAGAGATCATGTAGAGAAAGGAGACATGGAATTTGAGCATGTTGAAAGTTCAAATAAACTTGTTGATATTTTTACAAAACCACTTTCCACAGACCCCTTCTTTCACATCCATATGGAACTTGGTGTTCTTGATATTTCAGATCGGTCTTAATGCTTGACATATGTTTATCATATATCATATCTTGAGTTATCATATTGTGTCACTAATAACTAGTCTTCTTGAAGTACATCTATTTGGTTTATCTTTCATATATTTCACAAGCTTGAGGTAATATCGTTCTCTTTTGTATTACTCAATTCATCTAACATGTTTCATCTATGAAAATTCGTTTATTATCTTTGATATAAAGAAGTAATTGTGATAGTGTTCATGTTTTTTTTGGTATTTATTTATCCCTTGTGTTGGTCAATATGTTGAAATATTAAGATATATGTCATTAGAATGCATTATAGTATGATGTTATGAAGTTTTTGAGTGAATTCTTTGAAAATTATGTTACAAAATTTGCTGAAAATCTCGGGTCCCAATAGGTCGACCCATTGCATTGACTCAGGGACCTTTGCATCGACCTATTAATGTGGTTGCGTCGACTCATTTTGAAATTCAAAGTGCGTCGACTCATTTTGAAATTCAAAGTGCGTCGACTCATTAAATCAATTGAGTCGACTCAACACCTTTTGCGTTGCTCAACACACTTTGGAATATGTGTTTTACTGCATTTTCCACTACCAAGGTCGGCTCACACGATTTTTTTAAAGCTAATTAAGTTTATTTTAATTTCCTTTATGTGATTTCATCCTATTTTATGACATATAATCAACTCATTTCATTTACTCATTCATCTTCATCACATAGATCTCTCTCTTCTCTCAAGCAATCCTAAAATCCAAATTTCTCTGAATTCTCTCAAAGTCTTCATCAATGGCTTCAAGAACTACTGGAAAAAGAACTTTGATGGGCTCTTCATCTCAATCAGCACTTTCGATAACTTCTTTATCACTTCTTCCATCTGATCTTATTGAAATTTATGATAGAAAGTTCATAAATAGGATCTCAAATGGAAATTCCTCACATTGTTGAACTGATTGATTTTCAAGAAATCAATCTTTTCTTATCTTGTCAAGTGGAATACACTGAGGATATGATTTGTATGTTTTACGCTGGTTTGGTTGGAAAATTTAAAGGTTTTGAGTTCAACTTCCCAATGGGTGACAAAATGTTTATGGTAAATGCACAAATTTGGAAAGATTTGTTCAAAGTTGATCCTACAGCTCCTAGTACTTTGATAACTGATTTGGATTATGTTGGTAACTACGAATTTCGTAAGAAATTGAATGGCATGCTAAAATATCTGTTCATTGAGGCAGGCGTTAACACCGAGTTATTTCCGACTTCCACCACTACCGGTAAGGTCAATCCTACCGATCAAATTCTTCATTGGATTGTCTCACACAACCTTCATCCGAAGAAAGGCAGATTCTCTCATATTTACATTCTTTAAGTTCACCTCATATATATTCTTCAGAATAAATTGAAAGTGAAATGTCCACACTATTTTGCGAGTCGTATTTTTGCCCTTAAGGAGGAGAAGGGTGATGCTCTTGCTTATCCTTCAATTATTCAAGCCATCATCAACAAAGAAAAAATTGTGGTTCAAGGTATTTTGTTTGTATCTATTTCTGAAAACAATCTTTTCCAACAAAAGACGCTTAGCTTGATGGGTCACATGTGGGATCCTAAAGAAAAGCGGTACAAGTTTATAGTTTGGGTTGGTTATGGAAATGATAATGAGGATGAAGTTGGGGCTGAAGGTGATCCAAATCAAAATGAGGATCAAAATTTTACTCCAATGAACACTGATGAACTACAGTTTGATAATGAAGATTGGTATCGTGCGCCTTCCGATGATTATGCATAATATGAGAACCAAGGCTGGGTTGAATGGCAGTACACCGGATGGACTCATACTGCAACATTGTTTGCTCCACCTTCTCCACCACCTCCACCACCACCGTAAGATAACTATGCTGACATCATGAATATGCTTTAGAATATACACTTGAACAACAAATTTATTATGAAACTCAATCCGAGCGTTATGCGGAATTGGAACGGAGAATAGGTGAGCAAGACAAGGCTTTTGCCTATTATATGTCGGTTCAAGATGAAAGATATACCACTTTTCAAGCTCCCTTACAAACTCAAAGTACCAATTTTGATTCTTTTGCATCAAACTCTTTGGCTCGGATTAATGCAATTCATGGTTCTCATGTGGCTCTTGCAAATTCATTCAACACCCTCAACAAAAATTTCATCCACTACACTTCTCAACATGAGGGCGAATGTCAACCGGCTATTTACCATTGTTGTCATCCTTTACAAAAGGTTCCAAGGCCATAAGAGCGTGTTGCATTTCATCTCATTTACATATGTATTTTTTGTGGTTATTGTATTTTCTATATGACAAAGATTAATGTTTCGTTATATTGGTTGACTTTTTTATGCTATCTTGTTTTGGATAATGTTTAATCATTTTAGTTGGTTTGGTTATCCTTTCTTGTTTATTTGTCAATTATTGGTCTTATATCGCTTATTATGTGTCTGTTGATGCTTGACTCTTATTGCAATGTGCCTCATAATAATAAAATTTCTCGCTATCTGGGTCTTGTTTAATTTTTCTCTCTCTTTTTGATGTTGTCAAAGGGGGAGATGTGATAAAGTTGTATCATTTTGGTGGAACATATTCAGGGGGAGCATGGTTTTCCTAAAACGCTCTTTCAATTTCAACAAGTTTTGCCATCATAAAAAAGGGGGAGTTTGTGAGACATAAAGGATATTTTAAATGATGTCAAAACTTCTATGCCTTAAAATGTCTTATGGGATTACAAGAAAAAGGAAGATCCCATTAGAAAAAGGGATTTTATAATGTATTGACAGAAATGAGTCGACTCAATCATCTAAACAGGTCGAGTCATCCTGTAAGACAGATTTGAGTCGACTCATTGAAAGCTTCAAGTTGACTCATTTGATAGATTTTTTCCTTGGAACTCACGGGTCCCAACAGGCTGACAAAGGGGAAATTTTAGGTCGACTCAAATGTCATATATAGGTCAACTCAAATGCATTTTCAGATCGACGCACTCCTGTAGGTAAATCAGGTCGACGCAAATCAACAAACAGGTCGACTCATTCATGTTGTGAGTGCCCTTTTTGTTTTTTCTCCCTTTCGTATTTGTGTTTTAATTTTATCATTCTTTTATGAACCCATATAAATAGTTGTCATATTATTTTGTGGAAAAATAACAAGAAAAGTGAAATAGATATACAAATGTTCTCTTCATCTTATTCTTCTCTTGCATTCATCAACAATTACCCACTACAATTTTTGTTGATCAAAGTACAAGTTCAAGGTGATAACATTCAAACATGAGATTGCGATTTCAGTTTAGGTTGAGAGGTTTGTGGTTTTTTCTTGAATAAGCCTTAGGGTTTTTCCTCCAATATCATTGCGATTTGGGGGTTTTGCATGCATCATTCGTTTGTAGATTCAACCGAGTGAGGAGGTTTGAAGATCAAGGTGATAGTTCATTCATATCACGGTAACCAGAGGATTTGTAAAGCGGCCATGATCAAAGTTTGGAGAATTGTATATTCTTGCAAGCGGGGAGCAATTAATCGGATTTTTGTCCGACGCGCGTGAAGGACTTGGTTCATCTCGAATAAAGGGGCAAGAAGAGTTATAGAAACAATCTGAATTTGGATTAGTTTGTTGTTCCAATTTTCTTCTTGTATTAACACTGCAATATTAATAAAAGATCCCAATTCGGTTTGTGAATTGGGGGAAGAGTACCCTTAGTGAGGACGGTGGGGGAACTGTCTAAACAAATCTCGCGTGTTCTTCGCATTTTTCTTTTGTTAATTTTTCTGCATAAAGTGAAGTTGTGTTGCTTGAAAATTCTGTTTTGCATTAATGTGTGCCTACCAAGTGTTTGTGAAATTGTTGCTATCACATTTGGATAGCAACTTGATAAAAATTATGCATTACATTAATTGTCAAACTACACCTTGTGTGTGTGCACACCAAGTGTTTGATAAGAACTCAAAATACACAACTTCTTATTCTTTATGTTTATTTCTCATCTATATTCATTGTTGGTAATGGATTATTCAATTGTGCTGAATTTAAGTGGTTAATTGGCATCTGTTAATTCATCTATTTATCTCTTATATCCCATTTGGTTTTAAATTCATATTCGATCACCGGTGACTTGATTTTATTTAGACGTGAATTTTTTCGGGGAACTTCCGCAAGTTATTTTTAATTAATTTTTGAAAAGCTTAATTTTAAAAAGGGATCTCTTCAACCCTCCCTTCTAGATCTGCACCATCGTCTAACAATAGATAATTATGATAGAGAGTGACTGATTTCTTTTTTGAGGGAGGATCAACAAATCATTAATAGGGATATAATTATTCTCAACTAGGTTGACTGACACACGTTAGAGAGATATGGTGGTTTTTTGAGAATTATGAAATTCTTCATTTTCTTTTCTCCATGACAATATTTACCTTAAATAGATAAAAAAATTCAAATGCATAAAGAATATATGTCTATGTTAATATTCAAGATAACATATATATAACTTAGTCACTTATTAACAGAAGAGAGCTTAATAAACAAGAGTACATAAATGCAAGAGCAAACACTTATTTAGACAATATTATTTTAACTAAAACAAGTATAAATTCAAAATATTAATCTATTAGTAATGCAACAGACACGTTTTGACAAAACAAACCATGTTCTCCTAGCCACTAAAAACTTCACATTTGGTTTTCAACAAGCAGTTTTTTTGGAAAACTTTCAGGAACTTCTTCTGCTATTACTTCCTTGATCAAGTCTATTATTCCATCTCTGAAGAATATTTTAGACAACGCTCTTCCATAAGAAATATAAGACTTAGTGCAAATTCTAGACTCAGAGATAGATTGTACGTGGGAGGCTTACTCGAATATCATTCATCAGAAGATAAATGAATTCATGGTCATGAAATTGTAGAATATCTTGTCTTATGATCTAGGAAGGAAGTTTGACAAAAGGATCTTGAACCAAGATTTAGAAATGGATAGGATATTTTTAGGATTGGTAGGTTTATAATCTGATGATAGGTCATGAAGAAAGGCGAACCTTTCAGCCACGAAGAGCTTAAATTTGTCAAAATCAACAGTGATTCCAACATTTTCACATCGGGTTGCAAGAATGATGGAGAAGGGAGTGATAATAATAGGGATTTCAAAGACATAAGAGGTATTGCGTCCATCTTCATGATCAAGGTGTGCATGCTTCTAGAATTCCTTAACAAGATTCACATAAATAGATTTTTCCAGCATGGTGATGTATCTTGTCCATTATTGCTCATATGAGACGTCCGCAATACTCATATCAGTGCCAATTGTAAGAAGGGGGACACCATTCGTTATTTTCTTTTCTGAGATAATTTCAAGAAGATCTTCATTTCCTAGAAACGTTGGTTGAGGCATGATGGTCGGATGAAGACAAATTTTTGACGCGAATGATTTTATGAGAGGAAGACTTACATGTGATATTTTTCAATAGACAGAGGTAACTTATATACATCTAAATTGGATTAGAAAGTGTAATATATTATAGATGTAATTAAGTAAAGAGATGTGACAGGAATTTCAAACATGGAAAAGCAAGATCTAACCTAAGGATATGGACCAGAGTTGCTCAAGAGATTATTAGCTCATTCTTAAGTTCTCAAGATATATCATGATGATTTGCAATTATGACAAAAATCATATTATGTTCTCACATTTATCCATAAAATTTATCAAAATATTTTTTCTTCGAAAGAGAGTAAATCATAAAGTGTTCCTTATCTGTTAATTCACAATTTGTACTTGCACACAAACTAATAAGTTATGGGTAAAAGGAATCATACCTTGAGATTCTGAGATCTTCATAGTGATCCTTTATCTGAGTGCTATTTATTCTGACTTCTTCCTCTGACTTTTCTTACTTGCCTTTGATTTAAGCTTCTGATTTTTCTCACATGTTCTCTTTATTCTTCATCTAGATGGTCTTCTGACAGGTTTCTTTGTTCGTATCATTTGATGATGACATAGATAATAAGATATGTACCTTTATTTTTGTTGTTTGAAAGAGAAAACGTTGATTGCCTCTTGCATTGATCATGAAGTCAAATTTAGTTTGATTTCAAAAGTGTTTCTTTAGAGGTTGAATATGATTTTGATAGATGACATGATTTCGGAAGTGTTTCTTTAGAGGGTGAAGTGATTTCATAAGTGTTTCTTTAGAGGGTGAAGTGTTTCTTTAGAGGGTGAAGTGATTTCAAAAGTGTTTCTTTAGAGTTTGAAAGAGCTTCTGATCAGCGTCTTTCTGTGTTAATTTTCTTTAGACTGGTCTTCTAGAGCTTCTGAACAGGTACATTTACATACTTCATAATTTCTATGTATTCTGATGTATGAAGAGAATAAACATCTTCTGAACGTTTGAACTCTAGTCTGAAAACTAGAACTAATCTTCTTATCAGATGGTCTTCGCATTCTTTTGTTCAGGAAATATCCATCAGACTCTGAGAACAATCCATAGATTTCAGATATCTTGATCTTTTAGTAGCAGAAGGTCTATCTTCAATCAAGCTTCCTTAAACCCAGATGCTTGCTTTTCAGATGGTCAATAATTCCTCAGCTTAAACATAAACTTTTGAGAAGTTATGTGCTTAAGAGAATTAATTGACATCTCAAAACATTCTTCTGAATTTGTTTACTCGAACATATGCAAATCATTTTAAGATACAAGTTTTATCATACTTGAATGCAACATGAGATAGAGTATGAATGACAGTCTTGTTCTTTCAATGCTGAACTAACTTGTTTAAAGTTAGTTTATCACATTTTCTTATGAAAAGGATGTCTACTGATTTCTTCATTTAGAACAACATTGTTGACTTAAATACTTCTTACTTCAAAGTGATGATTTCTATTTTTGCATCTTCTGATTTCAGAATTCATGAATTTATGAGAGAAGAACATCAAATAACATTCTGACAGATCATAATTTGTTCAACTTAGATAGAATCTCAAGTTTAACATAACTTAATTATCTATGTTACTTGTAATATTTTTTCATAAGACATTCTTGATCAGATTTTTGATACCTCAATAAACTTCCTTTTCTGAATATCTATAGTTTTTAGCAAGCCTTTTCAAACAAAAACAACATCTAGATTTGTATAGAATCTTCTAACTGTTTGATAAGTTAGACTTCAAATGTTATGTCTTGGAAGAATCATATCTTAGAAATTTCAATATCTATGTTTATGATTTATAACTTCTTCTTCCAGCTTCATCAAGAAGTACTTATGAATCAAAATCATAAGTTAACAATCATCCATTTTACTTTGAGATAATTTCTAATGAGCTTCATATGATAAAGTCAAGGTTAGACTAATTTTTTTCTTGAAAACATTTCATACTCACAAGAAATTAATCCTCAACACACAAGATTTCTTATTATTCTGATGGTTTGATCTTTTGAGCAGATAATTTGTTCTTCCAATAAGCATTCAACATATATTATTCCTTATCTGACGAGTCTTTCTTGTTCGCTGATTCTTCAATCTTTTTACATTGTTTCGACGAAAGAGATTTTGGTTGTTGACAACTTCAATCTTCATAGAATCAATGACTCACTTAGAGTAACCTGTTTGATTACAATTTAGTATTCAATCATCTTCTGATATGAGACTAAATTGTAAATGGATTGAAAACTCACCCAAAGTATTTCATCGCACACCACATGGATATTTATCTGACATTGTTAGGTGTTTGATATCCATCAATAAAAAACTGGTTCTCTAATACCAATTGAAGGTGTGAGAAATGCAAGAAATAGGGTTTGAATTGCATTTGGCATTTTTAATTCTTTCACTTCTTATCTTTTTTGCGCTTGAGATATCATCTGAGTCTACAAGGTAGATTCGAATTAGCTGTGCGGAAGAATACCAAATCAGAGTCTATAATACAAAAGCATGAATGCAGAGCAGAAGTAAAGGACACACAATATATTCTGGTTCACTTGATCAACTCTCAAGCTAATCCAATCCACCCTTTTAAGGTGAATTCTCCTTGACCTCAAGGACTTTATCCACTAATCAAACTGAATATTACATATGTACGGGAAACTACAGGTGACTAACCTTCTGATGAAATGTTCATGGATCTGACCCATATATGATGTTCATCAACCTAACTGAATCTGATCAATAAAATCTTCTGTAGGATTTCTCACAATGATATCCATCAGGGATCTAAATGATATTTTGACCTTCACTCGGTCCTCTCTGAGATATGACTATAATGTCTTCTCAAGTCTTCTAATCTTCACTTGATCACTTGAGGAACACTTAACTCTAATATAATTAAAGTTATGGAGATTACAAATTATGCTTCTAAATAAGAAGATAAAATCCTAACTTAAAGCATATACAAACACAATTGTGTTTGAGCATGTTGTAAGCAAAAGCTCTATGCTTTCTTCAGATTCTATAAGGATGTATGTGGTTGATGTTGAATGACATCTTGTAGATCTTCTTCTTCATCTTCTTCGTTGAGAAAGTTTCAAGCAATAGCTCCCTGCTTCATATCTTCAATAAGCTCAGATGAAATGGTTGATGATTTGAATTTTATTTTATAATATATGCATTCATCAACTCTTGTGCTTTCTGATTGTTGTTGTTTTTATTAATGAACTTTGAATTTCAACAACAATGGTCGTATTTGATTTTCTAATGATCTTCCATGATTCCGACGAGTTCTAGCAGCATTGAATCCTTTCCTTTTTATATCCATATAAATGTAACCATTTAAGTGTCGTTGGATATTTGAAAATATTTTTTACACAGTAATGAGGGTACAACTACGTTTCTTCTCTTCATGCTTTCTGGCTGACTGAGAAGACGTTTGATGTGATACAGTGTAGTGTACATTCATTGCTAATTGTAACGTTTATCTTCGAAACTTCAGAGGATTGTGATGATAAATGAATGAAGCATGAGTAGAGACACTATGATTTATGTCTTTAGAAATTTTAGTCTCTAGTCTTCAGAACTCGCTCACTCAGAGTCTTGTCTTCAGGACTTCAGAACTTTGTTCTTCAAATCATTCATCTTCGTAGTTGTTGCACCCCAAAATTTGCCCTCCCATAATCAATACAACCTCTCTCAAGACTTCTAAATGATCATAAGGTCCTCAAGACTCCCAATTGATCATGAAGTGTGGAAGTTTCCCCAGGCAAGGCCTCATCCTAAGCAAAGTGTCCAAAACTAGGGTTTTGAGTTTCCTCAGGTTAAAATGAGTTTCAAGGCCTCAGGTGAGCTTCATAACATCCCACATGTATTCAAGAATCCCCATGTCAACTTTTAAAGCTTTCCCAAAGAGCTTGCCCAGTCAGATTATCAGATATGTAAAAATCAGTCAAAGTAGTTAAAAAGTCAAACTGAGGACAATTGTGGTCAAATTAAAGTCAAACTTCAAAATTTTTTGCCAAAATCAATTTTATGAATTAAAATTCATCATTTTATCAATGTTTTATCATGATTCATCAAGGAAGTCTCAGATCATCAAGAATCAGGAGTTTCTAAATTAGGGTTTTCTAAGGAAAAGTCAACTGAACTTTGACCAGCCCTAACTTTCACATGCTTCATCAAATATTTCCCATCCAAAGCTCATTTTGAAGGAAATTAAATTCTCTACAACTTTGTGTCTCACAAGCCAAGCCTAAAAATGCTTCATTTGGAAGGTATGAGCTAAAACATTACAGGTCATTTCAAAAGTCAACAAAAAGTCAACATCTTCCAAAGGGCATAATTTGAAAATGGTAAAAGATATGGACATGAGACCAAAGAGGCTTGTTAGAGGACTATTTAAGATTTCCAAAATGTCCAAGAACACATTCATATCCTTAAAATTGAAGGATTTGTGCCTTGTCAAAGTTGGGAGATGTTTTAAGGGTGTATGAAGAAAATAAGGCCTTAAAACCAAAATTTTCCAAATGGGCCTATCATGTTGCAATCCAATCTTTATGATGACCTCAAGCACGACCCAAAACCAAAGAGTTCTGATTTTTATTATTTATTTCTTATTTATTTGGATTTTATTCATTAAAATACAATTTAAATATAAATTAAATATGAAAAATCAAATAATGGGCAAGATATGTGATTGGAAATCATTTAAATTATATTTGGAATGATTGGAAGTCAATTGAAATCAGATTGGATCCAAATTGGAAAGGATGGAAAAGATTTTTTGAATATTTGAAAGTGAGAAATCTTCACACTCAAGTTATCTCATAAGCCCACAAATCCATAAGTTTTTGACCTAAATTCAATCCTTATATGTTCATGAACTCAACACAAGCATTGGACACAAATATTTTGCAGCCTAGAACACAAAAGCAACCTCAAAAATCTTCAAAAAAGTGACATTCGGATTTGAGAACTTGGCCACTTTCAAGGCAAAACAAAGGTTGCATTAGCTTCCTTGATCCTCACTGATCATGATTCAATACCCATAAGCATCAAAATCATGTTGTAATGGTTGAACCAAATGCATGTTCATGGCATTTTATTGATTTTTCAATTACGACTATTCATGGTGTTTTACTTGTTTTTGTTTAACTAATATTGTTTGTGTGATGACATAGAAGCTTTCTAGGCAATTATTTTTGAGTTTAATCGCATGAATCATGAAATGTCATAACTAGGGTTTTGAAGTTGAAATTAGGGGTTTGCGATTTATGCTATATAAATGCCTTTGAATATGATATTTGGATTGTATGAGACTTGGGCAAGCTTTTGGTATCATTAATTTGGATGATTCGTGTCTGGATTGTATATTATTCGTTTCGCAGGTTTACCTACGAAGACGAATTCGCAGGAAAACTTGTAGAAGATTTTGCAGGTAATTTCGCAATGCCAGAGGAAGAAGATGAAGTTCGTCTGGCGCCAAAATTCAATTTGAAATTTTGTTTTATTTTTTTATATTATTATGGTTATTATATTAACACACGCAGGCTGATGGTCCAGTGGTAAGTGAGGCGTTTGATAGTGTTGAAAGCCTGGGTTTGATCCCTGGTTGAGGCATTCTTTTTATTTCATTTATTTGTGTCAATTAACTTAATATATAATTATTATTTTCTGTGTATTTGTGTTCAGGGATTAGTATCCCAGTGGCTAAGGCGCGCATGCATGAACCTTGGGGCCTGGGTTCGATTCCCAGGTCCCTCCCTTTTTTTTATATTTTGTTTTATGTTGCAGGTTCCCCATATAATGTTTATTACTCCTTCCTAAGACAACAAATTATGCGCAGCTTGGTGGTAGCTTCTTGGTTTGGTAAGGGGAGGTCCTGGGATCAAAACCAGGCCTCCCAACTTTTATTTTTACATATTTTCTTTCTTTTCTATTTTTTTTATATAATTATTAATAATTATTAATTTAAAAAATAACTAACCAATAATGTTTTTTATAAGTAACTATATTTTATATTTTTATTAAACTCATAATTTTTCTTAATACTTATTTTAATTTTTTTTTAATAATAATTTTGTATATAACTTTTACTATAATTATATTTTGTAAATAAAATTAATTTAATTAATTATTTTAAAACCCTAATTTTTTAACTAACCCTAATATTTCATTAATCCTAAAAATTTAACCTAATTTTCTCTAACCCTAAATAAAATACTTTTTTTATTAATAACTCTTTTTTTTAATTTGTATAAAATTTTAGCATATTATTATTATCACTATATTATTTTAAATTTATGCTATTACTAAGTTAATTTCTAAAAAAATTATAACTAACCTAAATTATGTTTTTTTTTTCTAACCCTTGTTATTTATTTCTTTATTTATTATTATTTTTGTTATTATTGTCTATTTATTTATTTTATTATGTCTATTATTATTATTTGTATCCGATTATTTTGTAACTGTCCAAGCCTTGTAATAGTTTAGATTTATTTTTCAATTTTTTAATTATTATTATTTAGCTGTGTGGTTAATAAATAGGGAGTGTGAAACTACTTGTAATTAAAATTAAATTAGATAATTAACTTTAAATAAGATATATATTTGAAATAAAACACTCACACACGTAAGTCGATCTTTAATCGCCATCTTGCACTTCCTAGGGTATTCTTCTTGGTTGCCTTTAAATATGGTCAAGTCCCTCGAAAGTGGAGTGTCTAAAAAGCAATGTCCCTTAACAGAAAAATCATTACGTCCCTCCAGTATAAAAGGTCAAGTCCCTACGAGATTGCCTACGATATAATGACATTGTCCCTTCGAATAAATGATGATAATCCCTACGAATTGCTAAAGACACCCCTTAAGTTGCCTTCATTGACCATACGATGACCCTACGCCCGTCCCTTAAATAAATCTAAGGTAATGACTACTTATTCCTTAATAATAAGGATAGTCTTACCCCTTGAAAGAACATACAAGAACATGAAAGACTTAGTCTAGGGTAGGTACCTCATAGTTACTTGCTCACTCTTCAAAACAAAAATACTTTTCACACCTCACAATATTTTCAACTATTTTCAAACAAGGCTTTATATACATCCATACGAGGATCATTACAAAGTACTTAGAAAATTTCTAATCACACACTACACTTTTCAAAAACATTTAAGTGAGCTAAGTAACTAAGAGCCCATGGATAACCATGGATATAAAGTGTGCTAACACCTTCCCTTTATATAACCTACCCCCCCGAACTTAAGTCTTTTAAAAATAGGTATTTCCTGTTCTTTTATGTCCTTTCCACTTGGATAAAATAAAAGTCGGTGGCGACTCTTGCTATCCGCAACATGACTAAAAGTCAGTTCTCCCACAGTGTTACAATAATCTTCAAGTCTTCATAGTTTTCATCACTTTGTTTACTAAGAACATTGTCTTCAGAGACTTCAACACTTGATCTTTAGAGTCTTAATCTTCAGAACCTTTGAGTCTTCAGAGTCTTCTGCACTTGGTCTTTAGAGCTTTTAGCCTTCTGAACTTCAAGTCATTAGAATCTTCAGCACTCAGTTATTTAGAAGATTAACCCTTCAGAAGTTTCTCTAGCTTCAGAGTTTGAAACACTTCTCAGAACAGATTCCACAGGAGCATTGCAAACGCAATATACAACATCCTTGGATCTATCTGATTGTGATCAGATACAAAAGCATGCTTGCTTCTATAACGCACTTTGCAACTTTTGTCACACATAGTAATCTGTATATATATATATATATATATATATATATCTTTGGCACACATCTTGATGGTGTTTGTTTGATCTAATATCTTTACTGAATATGATCTGCACATAAACACATAAGAGAGTAATTGCATTTTAATCATAAATACTTTTAGGCTGAATATCCTTTTTAGTTCTTTATATCTTAACTTCAGAGTTCATTTTGATCCCTTAATTTTATAAAGGTCGATATTGGTCCCTTAACTCTTCAAAAAGTTCCATATTTATCTTTTTGGTCTTAATAGTGACGGAAAAATTCAAAAATCGGTCGCTAAATTCGTTGCTAATAAGAAAAAAAAGGACTAATATAGAACGTTTTGAAGAGTTAAGAGACCAATATGAACCTTTTTTAAGTTAAGGGATCAAAATGAACCTAGAGATTAAAATACATGACTAAAAAGTATATCATGTCATACTTTTATAACACAATATCATACTTGATAGGAGTATTAATATTATAGTTGTACTTTCGTATTTATGATCACAATAGTATGGATATTGAAAATATAATACCATAATATTATTGCATGCTAAATAATTATTATGTCTTTTCAATATCGACTTAAACATCAAATATTATTATGCTTTCTGAGATTAAGAGAATAATATATATTTCAGTATAAGAGAATAAAACTTCTAAGAGTTATTGTATAATTTGAAGTCTTTTTAGAATATGTTATATTTTATGGTGCACACAAGAATATATGATAATATGAGAGTTTTAATCTAAATTTTTTAGATTATATGATTGTTTACATATGCACCCCCACTGATCCAACATGAATAAATAAAATAAGGATTTACCATAGCCCATTAGTATTAAATACCTTAATTATACAATAGGGTACTAATTTTATTTTTAGTGCAAAACTATACCAAGATGTGGTTCTATATTATAGTTTTACAAACTTAACCATATATTCATATAATTTCATATGAAAGAAAAATTATGGTTGTCGCATCGCAATAAATACAACCTACGAGTGCATTGCACGATCGTGGATGACTAACAAAGTTTCCACCAAACTTTATTTATTCTAAAGAAGGAAAGATAAAATATTGATAAAACCCTTAAAAAGATGACAAAGATATGATCGTTGCAACTAAATCTAGTTCAAATGTCGATTATACGAGGGGAAGGTATTGACACCTCTCACATTTGTTGTACTCAATGGAAACTATTTAGTTAGTTTTGCACACAAGTGTTAGCTTAAAAATGTTTGTGTTCCTCGAGTTATTAAAAGATTTATAGAAAAATAGAAAGAATAAAAATAAATTTGTTTGGTTGTCGATTTTAGTGAAAGGCACTTTGTCACATTCAAACAGAAAACATTACTTGTTATCCATTACATGGTTTATTGCAATGCAAGCTGAATATGACTCCTTACTAAAGAGTGGAACATGGAAGCTAACTACTTTTCCTTCTAATAGGAAACATATTAGGTACAAGTGGGCTTTTAAGGTAAAAGAAAATTCAGATGGTAGTATCAACAAGTATAAAGCAAGGCTCGTGGCCAAAGGCTTCCATTAGCAACATGGTTTTGACTTCCATGATACTTTTTACCAGTTGTAAAACCCACAATAATCCGTGTCATCTTGAATTTGGCTCTCACGGTACATAAATGGCCAGAAAGATTTCAGATCTATTGCGGAAAAAATATTTTGAATGAAATTGGCTGAAGCCAAATTATCTAGCCACTAGTTTGGGTTGATATCTAACGAGTACCAAGCCGTCTCTTCCCTGCAAAATTTTGGTCGATATGATATTAAGCTTGAGAATAGCTACCCATACATCGAGGGCCTCAGAATGGTGTTCATGAGAAAGAGGTGGAAATTCTCTCTTTTTTGAAGGTTGTTTCGGTTGAAAGGTTGATATCTTCTGAAGTAAATAGAATAAGCCTAGTAACTTTGACCTATCATTCTTCGACCTATCTTGTTAAGTCAGAAGGGATGGTAACCCTCAAAGAGGGTTTAAAAGTTTCATTAAGCCATGGTTGCAAAAGCACATAGGGTGATAGATCATACACTTTTGATCTAGACCGGTTATATTTTTAGATCAAATAGGGAAAGCACAAAAGCTTCACACAGGGAACCTAAAATCAGCTTGCTAAGATAATCTTCTTAGTTACCTGCAGAAAGCTAGAAGAGAAGACAAAATGGGATAGTCAAAAGGTGAAGAAATAAATACGCTCGTAGTCAGAGACTTCCTCATATCGCTCTTCGTATTGATCTTCGATGTAGTTACTAAAGCTTGGATGGGTAAAATAGAAGTTTGTAAGGACGAGATTTGGTTCTGCATATTATCTTTATGCTTTAATGATAACAAAGAAGTATTTGTGTGAGAATAATTTTGATACTCTAACATTTGATATTTTTTAGATTTAACAAACAGGTTTTGTTGATTAATGATGACCATATACGGGTCATTCTGTATGACATAAGTCACTTTTGTGCCAACAATGCAAGGATGCTTATGTATCTGATCACATTCGAAAAGATCTAAGAAGACACTATGTTGTTGCTGCTACAATTCTCTCTTGGATTATGTATTTTGAGCGTGATTCTGATGTTGTACTTATGAATCCTGTTAAGCTTCTAAATTCGTTATCTTCCAAAGACTAAGTGCTGAAGAATTCTAAAGACAAATTTTTGTTGAACGAAGTTCTAAAGATTCTGAAGATTTAATATTTCTGAAAATTAAGTGTTTTAGAGACTAAGTGCTAAAGACTCTGAAGGCAAGGTTCTGTTGAACAAGTTCTGAAGACTCTGATGACTTAAGTTTCTGAAGACCAATGGTTTTAAAGACAAGTGCTAAAGATTCTAAAGCCAAGGTTCTGGTGAACGAGTTCTGATGATTCTGAAGACTTGAGATTCTGAAGACCCAATTATCTATTCTTCTACTCATGCTTTAAACATATTTCTACCAGAAGCCTCTGATAAACAGAATATATGGTTAACATTTACGAGAGAAAAGTACATAGTACAAAGACGTTCCATTACACTACCTTGATTTTGTGGAAAAACAATAGATTAGATGTACAAATTTCATCCCTACATATAGACATTCTTTCAATAGCCAGCTCATTCAAGAATTACTGATCTTCCTTCCAACGAGTCTTTTATTGGCTATATAGGGATGTTAGTACTTGAAGAAAAACAAGATACTCTGCACAACATTGAACCATCATGTAAAAATCATATTGTGTGTGTAGTTTTTCTTCTAGTTGTTGATATTCATTGTGTTTATGTAACGCCCATATAATATATATCTAGAATAATATCATATAAGTGTTACTTTTTGGTACTGACACCATCATAAGATGCCTAAAAGCATAATTCACATTCTTCACCAATTCTAAAACAATACAAAAAGGTACAAGATATGGAAATTATACTAAACAAAATACTAAGATTAATACAATATCCATATTGTACAAAGATACATAAATACACAGCGGAAGACTAAAATTATGCTTCACTTGAAACATCCCGAGCATAGCTCAAATTGTAAATAAAACCTGCAAAAGAAACCTAAAAAGAAACAACAATAGTGGGTGAGATAACAACATCTCAGTGGGTTCCCTATCTTAGATTTCTCTCGACTCTAAAGGGTTCGAATCTAGACACTACTCAAGTCGGGGGAAAACCTAGACTTCGAGTTCACATAAAACTAGAGACACAAAGTAAAACAAAACGGAGCGCACAAAAGGTTCTATAAGGAATTTTTCCCCGCCCAGCCATACTCCCCGATGGCAAGCAAGTACGGGTCACTCGATCCTTAACGTGTAGATAACTTTCCTCTCCCAACCACACTCTCAGGTGGCAAGCAAGCACGAGTCACTCATTATCTACCAAAGGTACTTTCCCCGCCCATTCATACTCCCAGATTTAAACCCCCCAAATTTTCCCTCTCACTTTCTTATACTTTGGCTTATGATCCCACATAGTACATAGCATATCACTACATCTTACATTACATATTCACCTTTAACATCTCATTGCATCTCTGCACAGCTAGGGTTTGTGATCAGATGAATCTTGAAGAGAATATGAGGTATCTCAGAGGCCATGAAGCATGACAAGAAGGTCCTTGAGTGTTCTAAGGTCATATTGTACCCCCCAAGGGTTCTTGGAAGTCAAAAGATCACAAGAGATTGCAGAGCCACCCAGGCAGGCTCAAGGCTCCTACACAGATGACCTAAAATTAGCGTTTTGGGTTTGAGGCCCTTACAACCAAATTATTTTGTCATTCTTGATTCAAACGGTCTTTATATGATATAAGGAGTGTATGGATGAAGATTGATGAAAAAAATCCAATGTGAAAGTCATCTGATCAAATGGTAACTTGTTGTGTAAGAAAAGTCAGGATTAGGGCATCTAAGGCCTCCAACAAGGGTTCCAAAGGGTCATCATCATCAATTTGAGGTCCTATGACCTTTATTTGGTCTTAGGAATGTTTGAAAGATCACAAGATTGAAGAATTTTGACCATTGCAAAAGTTTCCATTTTTGGACATGACTTGAAATGAAAACTTTCCATTTTGGGAAAGATTTTCAACCTCATATCTCTTGATTAAAAATGCTTCAAATGAAATTTTGTTAGACATTAAAGTTGTAGATTGGATCTTCCCATTTTCAAAAAGTACAAGAACTCCTCTTTATTCATCCTAGAACTCAAGATATGGCAAGTCAAAGTTGGGAAAAATCTTGTAATTTTCAAGTTTAGGCCAAATAGGGAAATGTGCAAAAGTGAATTCCAGGCCTCTATATGACTTCTAATCCACTCAAATACATCATGGCATAATCAAACAACATCTCAAAGTCATTTTTGAGCTTTGAACCAAGGGATTTCATGACTTGTTTCTCAAGAAATCACAAAGTTGCAAAATTGTAAAACCTATGCAAACTCTTGATCCAAGCCATACAGCTCATAGCAATTGATCCTAGGGTTCTGCTTGAAGCTAGATGAATCAGCTCAAGCCCTCAAATCAGTTCTGCCATGGTCCATACCTCAAGTACACAACTTTTGACTTTTTGGCCAATTGAACCATACCAATCCCACAGTGCATAGCAACTCTTCTGACTCATTCCATTTGTTTATGAAAAGCCTAAGGATCATAAAAGAGGGCTCACAAGAACTCAGAGCCAACACACACTTAGTTTGCACTAAAATCCCCAAAAACTTCCTCTCTTCGATTCTCCCAATCCAGCCATCAAACTTCAAAAATTCTTTCACCAAAAAGTCACACTTCACCTAAGGAACAAATCCCACCCCTTACGATGGCCTGAAACACAACACACAAGAACCTCATTTTCTGATACACCAGAACTGATGCTCACAAAATAGCCAGTTTAAACTCCATTTAAGCTTGCCATTAGCACAAGGGGGACTAGTGGAGGTGGTTTGCACAATGGAAAGGCTCTGAAAGCTCATCTTTGAAGGTCTCCAACTCAGGTATAGCTCAAGAACATTTTTCTCATAACTTCATTTTCTTGTTACAAAATGAATCTACATGTTGCACTGATCATCTAGATATGTTTATATTTGAAAATGAGCAAGAAATGATCATTTCATGTTGTTCTGAAAGTTCACCCGTGTTTTGATTTTTGCTTCGATTCTCTTGATTCAAGTGTTATAAATGTTGTTTGAGTGTTGATTTGTGTTTCATGAATTGTGGGGAGTGTTTCTGGGCAGTTGTTATGGTGTTTAGTGACCTAGGGAAGAAGATAGGGTTTTGGTTGGCCGAAGAAGATGACCGGAGCACTGTTTCGGTCATCTGAAAGTGATTAGGGTTAGGGTTTCCAGATTGAATGAGAGCCATTAGATCTTGATTAGTTTAAGGGATGGACGACTTAGATTGGTAATTAGCCTTAATTTTAATTAATTAAAATAAAACATAATTAATTAGTTCAGATTAAATGTGAGCCTTTGGATTGCGCGCGTTTAGGGAGTTTGAATCTGAATCCTAGGATCTACATACCTGCAGTCAAGCTGACTTGCGCCCACAGCCCTTGATCTCTCTTCCATGCAATCCGAGCCTTTCATTTTAATTACTTTTCATTTTCATTTTATTTTGTTTTCCTTTATTTATTAAAAATAGCAAAACATTTTCAAAAATTCTGATTTTTTACACTTTCACTCTAATTAATTTTAAAAACTCAAAAACATTTTTATTTTTATTTTTTGCATTAAAAAAATATTTTTAAATCATTTAAGTGTATTTTTAATTAATTAATTCATTTTTAATTAATTAAAAATACTCTTAGGTATTTAAAAATCACCAAAAAAATCAGAGAACCTCTTTGAACATTAAGATCAATTTACAAACTCATTTCACAAATTTATTTTAGGGTTTGATCATGTTTTGACAATTAAACTTGAATTAGGATTTTGAAAATCCCCTTTTTCATAACCCTAATTCAAAAATTCATTTATGCCTAACCAAAATGAGTTTGTACTTGTTTCTTTTTGCAGTCTTTCACACTTTGTATCTATTATCTAAGATATTTTTGGTGTATTTTTGCTTTACATTTTCAATTTGTTTTGACTTTTTCTTTGCAAAGTGTCCAAAATCCTAGCCAAACTTAGGGAAGCCATAACTTGACTTTGGTTTAGATTTATATCTCCACCTTTGAATGGTGTTCTCATGTAGGTTTAGGGTTTGTTTGGATGCAATTTCAATTTTTTTATCATGTGATTTGCTTCTGATTTTGATCAAGGACTTTGTGTATGTACATACTAACATTTCAGGTGCATATGGTAAGTTAATTAGGATATGGATGTGCATCCACATCCAATCTCTCCTCACCCTCTTATTTATTTGTGTTTGAAGTGAATTTGATTCACTTGTGTTTGTTTCTCTCTCACTCCTAGGTTACTTAACTTCTTCAGGGAGTAAGTAACCTATCTTTCTCTCTCTTTCTCTTTCATCTGCTTCTTCATTGGTGGCCATCTGAAGATTTCTCTTTAAGCCACACAAACCATAGGAACATCTAAGCATGATAACTTTAGGGTTGTAAATAGTCTCCCCTAGTTTTTCACCTTTTGAGTCTCCTTGAGTCTCTCTTTCTCACCTCAATAACAATGGCTAAACAGTTAAAGTTTTAAGGCTCTGTATTAGGGTTATGCGTGTATCCTTATCTTAGGATGGAGTGTATAATTGTAATACTTAGTGTTAAACCTTTAAGTTGTTTTCACCTTCTAATAAAAACACCTAATAATTATCAAGACTTAAGCTTGTAACTTGGGCCTTATATTAGGGTTACATCTCTGCCTCTTGGTCAGAGGGACTAATCCTAGTGTTTAATGGGCAAGTCCCCCTCAGGTTTAGTCTTACAAACATAAAATTCACTTCTTAATCTAATCGCTAATTAAAATCCACTTTAACAAAGGTTTGTTATATAATGATTTCAATCCCTGACCATGGATTAAGTTGAGGTATCTTCCTCATCTTAAGTGTCCTCATCTATCATCCTTCTCTTAGGATGGTGTAATGAGTTCACTGATCCCTGATTAGAGATTAAACTCATTACTTAACAAAAAACAAAAACCCAAAAAACACTTAATAATCACAAATGGGTTAATGATCTAAATCCAGTATCATTAGGGTAATTAAGTTGAGATTCTCATCTCATACTTAAGTAGACTCATTATCCTTAATCAGGGATGATATAATGAGTTTGCAAACCCTTGATTAAGGCTTAAGCTCATTATCCTATGCAAAACACCAAAAATAACAATAAAAACACAAAAAACAAACAATAAACGTCTCCTCCGGGATTCTTTTCTCATCACACTCACTCTGAAAACGAGAACTCGCTTCTCCCATCTTATGCAAGATAGTTAGCACTCGAGCCAGACGAGTCATACACTTGAGCATAGATAGGCAAGCAGTTCACACCAAAACATCTAAGTATCTTTGAGTTGAACTACGGTGTTATGACTTCCTCATTGCATGGGAGGATACGTAGGCATAACTTAACGGTTATCAAACAAAAGTCCCCAGGTCTCCACCCTTTTTTCTCTTTCTAGCTTTCTTCTCTTAACCTCAGTTTGAACTCCTGTTCTATTTGCACTGTCACTTTGTACATCCATCTCTTTTATACAATGTTAGCACGTACACTCCCCCCCCCCCCTTAAAAAACATAATCAGGTAAGCGTGGATCCCGTCGAGTACGACGGTCGATCTGGGTGCTAATACCTTCCCAGGTCATAACTAACCTCCTTACCCAGTCTCTTTGGTTCGCAACCGTCTTATCCATATCTTTCTAGGTTTATGCAGCATTACCTTTCCTTCAGGATAAAAATTCCTAGCTGGCGACTCTATTCAACTTCAACCTTCACCATCCGACCGTTCTCGCCGACAGTTCGCGTTTGCACCGGGACGAATGTCCGGGGAGCGACAACTTGGCGACTCTGCTGAGGAGTTTGTAACCAGAGCTTCTGAGTCCTTAAGGGTTTCTCCTATGACTTGTTTGATTTGTGTTTATTGGGGTGTTATGGGCTATATGTGTTTATGTGTTTTTGTTTTATTTATCGCTTTCTGTTTAGCTTTATTTATTGCTTTCATTTATCGCTTTCATTTACTGCTTTTCGCATTTCATTATTATTATCATTGTGCTGGATTGCTGTTACCTTGGTGGGTGGGGTATTCCAGTGACAAAGGCTCAATACAAAGGCATGAGTGACACATAGGATTAGAGTGGTATCGTATTATTTCCCATTCCATTTCGGTCTGGTGCGGGAATATGAAAACACAGTTCAGACATGGGTTTCCTTTTGAGAACTCTATGCTACGGATCTCCTATAGTGCTAGAGCTATCTGGGAAGTCTGCTAAGTTTGGATGACCTTTTTAGATGACCTTCAGCATCTAAGGTGAATTAGGGTAAGATTCTTTATGATTAATGTAAGCACTATATCCCCCAGGATGAATGTGTTTACACTTCTCATAATAGATCCAAACCTGAGGATCTTTGTTCTAGTACATACATGTGAGTGGGATGGGATGTTTACATGTTTGTAGGAATCTTTGACCTCATCATACCTTGCTACTGGAATGCTATAAGGTTGTATTATTTTGGACTGATTCTTTGAAACCCTGGACTATTGACTCTTTATTTGAGTCCCTCACCCGGTTACTGGTTCTCAAGCCTTCATCTGAAATTTTGAACACTCAAGGATCTCCCCAGAGGCAACTGACAATCCAGCACTGGATCACAAACCCTTTCATATCATTATCATGCATCATATTGTATCATTTCTAACATTTGTCTATTTGTTTTACAGGGTATCCACTTTTCTTGGTTTGGTTTCGAATGTTCTTCTGCTCAACCTATCTGCTACAACACTTCTTCGGTTATCTCCTCCAGCACACATCTTCAGGATGGATTCAATAAGGAAAAGCAACATCACCTATCATTTCTTCGAGTATCCTTTAGCAGGAATTAAATAGATACAGGCCCTCATTACTCTCGATCATGTGCCTCTGTTCAGAGAAAGTTACGGTGGAATCTTGGGCATAATCATGGACCTGGATACAGTGCAAAGGAGCATGATTCACACTTGTCTGCAGTTTTATGACCCCCCCCCCCCCCTCCGTTGTTTCACTTTCCCAAACTTCCAGATAGGTCCGTTGCTGGAAGAGTACTCCATGTTGTTGGATATCCCCATCCGAAGAGGAATTCCTTTCAATCCTGAAATGACTCCTCCAAAGAATGAAGACATAGCCAAAGCACTACATCTGGAGGTAACCACCATTGATGAATACATAACTTCAAAGGCTGGAATCCCAGGCATTCACCTGGATTTCTTGATTACTCATGCTACGAAGCACGCTGCAAAAGGGAATTGGGAAACTGTATGTGCTCTCCTAGCTCTCAGCATTTATGGTATCATTTTGTTTGCAGACGAGCCTAAGTTTGTAAGCAAAAATGTCATCCACATATTCATACTAAAGAATCCGTTTCCCACCTTGTTAGGGGACTTTTATTACTCAATTCATCAGAGGAATGAGAAACAAAGAGGAAGACTGGTAAGATGTTGTGCACCTCTTTTCTATAGTTGGTTGATGAAACACATGCCAAAGACGGAAGCTTTCTTGAACCCACATCAGACAAGGAATTGGGCTAAGAGAATGATTGCCCTTACTTCAGAAGATATCAGGTGGTGTACTCAGAACACCAAGGGTCAAGATATAGTAACCAACTGTGGTAAATACCCAAATGTGCCTCTCATTGGAGTGAAGGAATGCATCAACTACAATCCTTTACTTTTCAAGAGACATTTGGGGTATGCCTTGGTTCATCCACCTAGGGAGCAAGACCTAACATAATCTCTTTATTGTGTTGTTGAAAACAACCATGCCACTGTCTGACAAGCAGCCTGGGCTTGGTACAATATACATACTAAAGGAACCACCATCCTAGGAAAGTGCAATAATATAGCCTCTACACAATACACTGAATGGTCGCACATCATAGGACAAATTACTCGTATGCCATTCACCCTAGAGGATGTGCCAGGGCCATCAACAATTGAGCCCATAGCCATAGTAAGCCTGGAAGAGTTTGAAAAGCTGAAGCAAAGAAATATCCAACTCGTCGAAGCTTTAAAGAAGAACCTTTAGGAAAGGAATGTTGCTCATTTAGACATTGAGAGGTTAGAGAAGCTACACATCGAGCATGTAACCAAGATTGAGAAGACTGAAGATTTCATCAGGAAAGCCCGAGCAGGAGAACTTGTGTTGAAGAATGCATGTAAAGAGGCAAAAATTCAGAAGGAAAGAGCTGAGCATTATCTGGAAGAGAGTCAGGGTAGATGGGTCAGAATAACTGAGGCTCGTTTGAAAGAAGACCAGAAGATGCAAGCCAAGATAGAGCAGTTGGAGTCTAGTGTGAGAAAAAGAAAAGAAGCACTTCTAGCCGCTCATAAGTAAATTTCAGAGTTAAAACTCCGGGTAGGGTTAAAAAGATCCAAAGAGCAAGATAAGTATCAGAAGATGACGAATCCCATCGCAACCAGAAACCTTCTCATCAGGACCATCATAGGGCACCCAAATGGACCTGTGACTAATGCTCTCCTGAAGGAAGTCAGGGAGGATGCATATGGATTGGATGTTTGATTTTCTTTGTACTTATTTTTTTATTTTGACTCACCATGGGAGTTTGCTTTGTTGTATTCGTGAACTGATTGTATTATAGTTTATGTAATATCTTTGTATTTCGGCTCACCATGGGAGTTTTTGTCTTGTTGTATTCATGAACTGGTTGTATTTTGGCAAAGCCACTTGCATTCTATGTATTATTGGTTTTTGTGGATTCCGTTCACTCCAACATCTTTATCTCCTCCAAAGGGTCTAGAAGGTCAAAACCAAGAACCAAGCCGGATACCCTCTAAAGACAAATAGGCATATTGCATTGTATTCTAACCACATAACTTTTGTTTTGGCAGGTGTTTTGTTTTTGTTTTCTCACTTTGTTGATTGTTTCAGGAAATATTGCTCGCAGAAGGGTCTTTTCTGTCAACCAAGTCCACAAATATCCAACTTGACACAACCTTCCGAGTCTACAAATGTATCAGCTACAGCAGGAACTGACAGATGTGAGGACTTAGATGACAGAATTGAGGACAGAGGTGAGGACTCAAATGAATCAATTTATGGTTGTAATGACTGGACTGGCTTGGACCCAGGAAAGGTTGAGGGAGTTGGTCGAACGGCAAACCCTGGAAGATAACCATGCAGGCACTGGAGGTACTAGTAACAACGAGCGCGAGCAGCCGTGAACGACTCCAGTAGTGTTTGGACCCGACAACAATCCTAAAACTAATATCATTTGGAATGGCCAAAGGAACACTAGAGATCCTATTCTACAAGAAGATCCTCAAGATGAGCAATTTACAGTGCTAGGTGTTGGGGCAGAAGAAGCTTATGACCGTCAGTTGGACGAGATATCAGAAAAGTTAAGATCCTTGGAATCCCAGAACTCCTTGGGATTTGATGTAATGGACATGGGCCTGGTTGAGGGGGGTAAGGATTCCCCACAAATTCAAGCCCCCGTGTTTTGAGAAATACAATGGAACTTCCTATCCTCGCACTCATTTGCAGTCCTTTCTGGGAAGGTTGAAGGCATACACTATGGATGAGAAGCTATGGATGTTTTATTTTGAAGATAGCTTGACCGGGGCATCCAGAGAATGGTACTCACACTTATCCAGGTCCACCGTCAAAAATTGGAAAGATTTGGCTGAAGCTTTTATGCGCCAGTATCAATACAACTTGGACATGGCACCTAACAAGACTCTCCTAATGGGAATGTCTCAATCATCGATGGAAAGTTTCCATGAGTATGCTCAGAGATGGAGACAGTTGGTTGTTGATGTCCAACCTCCAATGTCAGAAAGAGAGATGGCTGACATGTTCATGAACACCCTGCAAGGAACTTATATTGATAGACTTGTTGCTTTCTCTTCCACTAGCTTTGTTGATATGGTCATAGCAGGAGAGACAATTGAAAGTTTGTTGAAGATGGGCAAGATTTCTGATAATGGTGCCAGCTCCAGCAACACAAAGAAACCATTCTCCGGACCCCGAAGGACATGAGAAACTAACTCAGTGCATATTGGCAGAGGTAGGCCTCAATATTTGCAAAGGTCATTGGCTTCTATTACCATTCCTATTCCAACACCTCAGCAACAACAGTTCCCACAACAACAGCAAAGACCTTACAACAACAATAATCAACAACAGCGCCCATTTCAATAAAGAACTTCTCAGATCAATAGGGTAATCGATCTTATTCTGATGCCCTATACAGTGTTACTCCGACAACTATTGAAACTCAACTTGATTGAATTGAGGACTTTGGCTCCACCAGATCCTCTCAACCTTCCAAGAAATTATTATGTCAACGCAAGATGCGCCTTCCACTCAAATGCTCCCGGCCATGCCACAGAAAAGTGTAGGGCCCTGCAAGATTCCAAAGCTGTAAACTTTGCACCTCCTTCGAGTGTCACCAAAAATCCAATACCTAACCACAATGGGCCAAGGATTAATTATATCGAGGAAGACCAACCAGCAATCATGATTGATGATATTGCAAGTGTTCGAACACCTTTGGCCGAGGTGAAAGCTCAACTTTTAAAATGCCAAGTGTTTCCAAGTTGTGAAGCCTATTGCAAAGCTTGTGAGGTTACTACTAATGGTTGCGCAAGTTTGAAGAATGGTATCAACAATTTGATTAAGAAAGGCATCCTGCAGATAACATCAACAGTTCAAGCTTCTACAACTGCAACAGAAATCACTTCTACAAATATAGCAAAAATCATTTCAACGGAATCGGCTACAATAATAACAAACACCAGCAGTGGGATTTCAACAGTTACTATCTACTACGACCTAGCAACGATCCTTGTTCCAGAATCTCACAACAACAACTTCCAACAACATTCTCACTAACAACATCCCAGCAACACTCTCTCATCAGTATGTCAGCTTCCTGCATTTGTGCCACCTTCAGTCAGACCCCCTGTTACAATATACTACGATTCGCAGACAATCATGACTCCTTCTTCTGCTGCAATTAGTCTGATGACCATCACGGTGCCTGGACTAATTCCTTATGATAAAAACAGCTTCATACCTTGGCATTATGATTCGGATCTTTACTGCCACAGAAGAAAGGTCACTCTTGACTCCTCAACATCTGCACCACAAGTAGACAATGTAGGGGGAGGCGGAGGCTTCACTAGAAGCGGACGTCTCTTTGCTTCACAAATTCCTAGAAATAATACCGAGGCGGAAGCGGCTGCCAAAGGTAAAGGTAAAAGTGTGGTGCCAGAAGAACCTGCTGCAAAAGAAACTCAGAAGACACCCTTTGATCAAGATGTAGACGAGTTTATGACGAATATCAAAAAAAGTGACTACAAAATCGTTGATCAGCTCCACCAAACATCCTCCAAGATCTCCATATTATCACTGCTTATGTGTTCCAAGGCTCACCGGAATGCACTACTCAAAGTCCTGCACGCAACTTATGTGCCTGAAGAGATCATTGTCAATCAGTTGGAATCAGTAGTCGCAAATGTCAATACTAGTCATGGACTAGGCTTTACCGATGCTGATTTGACTACAGAGGGGCATAACCACAACAAGGAATTACACATCACTCTGGAATGTGAAAGGGTTGTGCTCTCGCATGTCCTTGTTGACACTGGATCATCAATCAACGTCCTGCCAAAGAAAGCTTTAGTCAAATTTGTAAGAGCTTTTGATGGTTCTAAGAGATCGGTTCTCGGAGAGGTGGAGCTACACGTGCTAATTGGACCACAAGTTTTCAAAACTACCTTCTACATGATGGACATACAGCCTGCCTACAACTGTTTGTTGGGTCGACCACGGATTCATGCCGCCGACGCGGTAACATCAACCCTTCACCAGAAGTTAAAATATGAGTGGGAAGGTCAAATTATCACTATCTGTGGAGAAGAAGATATCTTTGTCAGTCACCTGGTTACATACAAGTACATAGAAATGGATGGAGAAATCCATGAAACCATGAGCCAAGGTTTTGAAGCTTTGAATGTCAACGAAGCTACAACTGAGGTGTCAGCTGCATCCCAAGAGGAGAGGATGGGTACCTCAATTGTTTCCTACAAGCAGGCTCGGAAGTTTGTGGAAGAAGGGAATGCCCAAGGCTAGGGCAAGCTGCTGAAGGTGGAAATGAAAGAAGACAAATTCGGTTTGGGTTACAGACCATCCCGACAAGTTCAAGAGGAGACTACTGGAGGGCCAAAGTTCATAAGTGGGGGAATGCTGACCCCTGATGCTGTCAAAACTCTGGAAGACGAGGCTGAGAGCGACTACAACTTGGAAAACTGGATCCGTCCAAGAGTCTCGGGCCGACAAGTCCTCAACTGGTCTTCCCAGGAAATTATAAGGATTACTGCTGCAGAGTAATTATTATTTCCTATTTTAAGCATGCATCAAAGTCCTGCATCTTGCCCAAGATGCCGGGACTCATTTTGTAATAGGGCCATATGTATTTGTGCAAATTGAATATTAATGAACAATGGACATCTTTTTGCAAACAATCTTTTTCGCTCACTGTCTTTTCATTTTTGTTATTTTCACACAAAGCAATAAATGGAAATGTTTTTCCAAATAAAAATTTCATTTACTTACTTTTTCTAAAAAACAAAATAAAATCAATCACTAAAATGAACCAAATCTCAACCCTTGCAGAAATAGCCCAGCCGATTTCACTGACAACGACACTGCTATGACCTTGTATGACTTCGACAAAACGATTAATCAAGCAGATGAAGGGGTTGAGGAAGACTACATTTTACCTGAAGAGTTAGTCAGGTTATTGAGACAAGAGGAAAAGGTAATTGCTCCTCATCAGAAGGAGGTTGAGACTATTAATCTTGGTAACGAGGAAGTTGTGAAAGAAGTGAAGATTGGAGCCAGTCTGCAAGCTCTGGTAAATGAACAACTTATCAGTATGCTGTGAGAATATGTCAATGTCTTCGCTTGGTCTTACCAAGATATGCCAGGTTTGGATACAGATATTGTCATGCACAGGCTTCCATTAAAGGAGGATTGTCCGCCAGTCAAACAGAAGTTGTGCCGTACTCGCCCAGACATGGCCATGAAAATCAAAGAGGAAGTACAAAAGCAGTGGGACGCCAGTTTTCTTGTTGTAACTAGTTACCCGCCATGGGTTGCTAACATTGTACCCGTACCTAAGAAGGATGGAAAGGTGTGTATGTGTGTCGATGATCGGGATATGAACAGAGAAATCCCAAAAGATGACTTCCCATTACCTCACATTTATGTATTGGTAGACAACACAACTCAGTTCTCGGTATTTTCCTTCATGGAAGGATTTTCTGGATACAATCAGATCAAGATGTTACCTGAAGACATGGAGAAGACAACCTTCATCACACCATGGGGGACGTTCTGCTACAAAGTAATTCCGTTTGGTTTGAAGAACGCCAGTGCAACGTATCAACGGGCTATGGTAATATTATTCCACGACATGATCCATAAATAAATTGAGTGCTACATGGATGACATGATTGCCAAGTCCCTCACAGAAGAAGAGCATTTGGTAAATCTAATGAAACTTTTCAAGCGTCTGAGGAAATATCAGTTAAGGTTAAATCCCAACAAGTACACATTCGGGGTACATTCTGGTAAGCTGCTGGGGTTTATTGTGAGCGGAAGAGGAATTGAGGTTGACCCCGATAAAGTTAAAGCAATTCAGGAAATGCCTACACCTAAGACTGAGAAAGAAGTTCGAGGGTTCTTGGTAGATTGAACTACATTTCAAGGATCATATCTCGCCTCACTGCAACCTGCGAGCCTTTGTTGAAACTGCTAAGAAAGGAACAAACAGTCAGGTGGAGCGATGATTGTCAGAAAGCTTTTGACAAGATCAAGGAGTATCTGCAAGAACCTCCAATTCTCATGCCTCCAGTTGAAGGAAGACCTCTAATAATGTACTTGACAGTATTAGATGAATCGATGGGGTGTGTGTTGGGCCAACATGACGAGTCTGGTCGAAAAGAGTATGCAATATACTACCTAAGAAAAATGTTTACCGACTGTGAACAACGTTATTCACTGCTCGAGAAAACTTGTTGTGCTTTAGCATGGGCTACTCGCCGACTAAGACAATATATGTTGACTCATACTACCTTGTTGATCTCAAAGATGGACCCAGTCAAGTGCATATTTGAGAAGCCAGCACTTACCGAAAGGGTTGCAAGGAGGCAAATGATTCTGACAGAATATGATATTCAGTAGACCTCTCAAAAAGCCATCAAAGGCAGTGTTTTGTCTGACTATCTGGCTGAGCAACCCATTGATGATTAACAGTCTATGAGATTTGATTTCCCTGATGAAGACATCATGTTCTTAAAATCAAAATATTGTGAAGAGCCTGTTCACACTGAAGGGCCGGATCCAGAAGGAGCATGGACTATGATGTTCGACGGGGCAATTAATTGTAACGGTCGTGGGGTTGGTGCAGTGCTTATTACACCCGAAGGGGTCCATCTGCCTTTCTCAGCAAGGCTCACCTTCGTCTGCACTAACAATGAAGCAGAGTACTATGCTTGTATCATGGGTCTTGAGGAAGCCATTGACCTCAGGATCAAAACCTTGAATATATTCAGAGATCTGGCTTTGGTGATCAACCAAACTAATGGCAAGTGGTATACTCATCAAGAGCATCTGGTCCCCTACCGCGACTATACGAGGAGATTGTTGACTTTCTTTACAACAGTCAAACTTGAATACATCCCTCGAGATGAGAATCAGTTTGCAAACGCCTTGGCCACTATTTCATCTATGATCAAAGTACAGACTGCCAACTATGTGCCTCGGATTTTAGTATCAAGACTGGACCGACCAACATATGTCTTCTCTATGGACACTGTTACTAACAAAAAACCTTGGTTCCACGACATCAAATGCTTCTTAGAGACTCAAACATACCCACCTGGGGCATCGTCCAATGATAAGAAGACATTAAGAAGGCTAGTCGGCAGTTTCTTCCTCAATACTGATGGCTCCTTATACAAGCGAAACTTCGACATGGTCTTGCTTAGATGTGTTGACAAAAAGGAAGCAGACCTGCTGATGCACGAAGTACACGAGGGTTCTTTCGGTACCCATGTTGGAGGACATGCAATGGCGAAGAAATTGTTGAGATCAGGTTACTATTGGATCACAATGGATGCAGACTGTTGTGCCTATGCCAGAAAATGTCATAAATGCCAGATCTACGCAGACAAAGTGCATGTGCCTCCAAGTCCTTTGAATGTATTGTCTTCACCCTGGACCTTCGCCATGTGGGGCATTGATATGATTAGAAAGATCGAACCAACTACTTCAAATGGTCACAGATTCATCCTGGTGGCCATTGATTACTTCACCAAATGGGTCGAAGCAGCTTCGTATGCAAATGTCACCAAACAAATGGTAGCCTGATTTTTGAAAAAGGATATCATTTGTCGATATGGAGTTCCCGAGCGAATCATTACTGATAATGGTTTGAACCTTAACAACAAAATGATGACAGAACTATGTCGGGATTTCAAGATTCAACATCACAACTCTTCTCCTTACAAGCGAAAGATGAATGGCGTTGTTGAGACAGCTAACAAGAACATTAAGAAGATTGTGCAACAGATGGTAGTCACATACAGAGACTGGCACGATATGTTACCATTCGCCTTACATGGGTACCTAACTTCCATCAGAACATCTACTAGGGCAACGCCTTATCAACTTGTGTATGGTATGGAAGCCGTTCTACCTGTTGAAGTTGAATTTCCCTCCTTGTGAGTAATAATGGATGTGAAACTGGACGAAGCAGAATGGGTCCGATCTCGTTATAATCAACTGAGTCTGATTGATGAAAAGAGATTAGCAGCTATTTGTCATGGTCAGTTATATCAAAAACGGATGAAAAAAGCCTGCGATCAAAAGGTGAGACCTCGGGAATATCAAGTGGGAGATCTTGTACTGAAAAGGATCCTTCCTCCTCGTACACACCACAGGGGCAAGTGCACGCCAAACTATGAAGGTCCCTACGTGATAACTAAAGTCTTCTCAGGCGGAGCACTGATGCTTGCAACCATGGATGGCGAAAATTTCCCATCTCTTGTGAATTCAGATGCAATTAAAAAATACTTCGCATAAATGACCCGCTGGACATAAAAACAGAATGTAAATCCAGGCAAAAATAGGGCATCCCGGCGAGTCAAAAATAGAATAAAAGACTCGGGAAAAAATAAGGGAAAATTAAAAACAAATGTGTACACCCGCTGAGTTGAAAAGCCACATCGGACAGCTCAGGCAAAAATGGGTATCCTGGTGGATTGAAAACCCTAAAGGGAGATCCACACAAAATCAGGGAATAAGCGAACAATTGCACTCTGAATTCGTCCGTATCACACTTACGTAACCTGACAAGCTTCGAAAGGACAAAGTGTCAGTCAGAATCAACCTTCTTCAAAAAGAAAGATAAGAAGAGCGTTCAAAGTCATACAGGTCATAGCAAAAGGAAGATTGGAGCATCAACTTCAACATTGCCAAATAGAATACTTTTATTTTCTCAATTTTATAGAAATCTCCTCATTGCAGGGATTAGCTTCTTCAAATGTACTCGCCTGTTCAGGGCACACAAATCAATAAAATCAATATTCACCCATACTTTGTTATATACCCTTTTGTTTTGTTTGCAAAAATGTCCAAAGCTCATCATCGGCATTCACATCATCGGCAGGATCACTTGATAAAAGCATCCCCCACGAAGCTCATCATTCCCCCAGGATACAACCTGAATGGAAAATTACAACATATTACTTCTCAGAAGTTCTCTCCTCCCTAAACGGGATTTCCCGAGCAATAATTGAAGTTGTTTTTTCCCCACAGAGTTCTCCAGAAAGATCACCTAGAGATCCTTTCTCCCTGCATAGTTCAGACCCCAGATCGGCTCTCTCATTTGCATAATCATAGCATTCGCAACATCTTCCCCAAGCAGAGCGTAGCATTCCGTCTAATACGGAGCATTACGGTAAAAATCAAACATGCATTTGCATGATCATAAGTCAGGTTCAAACCATTCACCTATATATACAAAAATTAATCCTCCAGCGGTGTACAAATAAAAACATCTTCCTAGTAAAATCGCCAGAATACCTTTTACACTCTTATTCATACTTATACAGAGTTCTTCCGACACTTGTTTGTGTCCTACGTATACTATTCCCAGCAAAATACAAAAACACCTCTCCCCTATAGTCGCCGGAATACCTTTTTGCACTCTCAATACAAATACCCTTATACTACACTCCAGCATCCCTAAACACGCGTCGGCGTTTGTTTCTATCGATACTCGTCCGTATCGTGGTCCTAAAGATACTCGTCGGTATCTTTAGTCTATACACACTGTCGAAACACTTATACCATTTTATTTTGGGGCTTAAACACTCGTCTGTATTTATCTCTTCTCACAACGAAACTATCTTTCTATCTGGCATTCGTCCTATGTCGTGATATTTTCAGCAGCCGTCCCCTGCTAGGTGATCGTCCTTCACATTTTGATGATCGTCCCTCATCATTTATCTGATGGACATCCCCATCGTTGATCTTTCTATCCGACATTCATCCTATGTCGTGATATTTTCAGTAGTTGTCCCCTGCTAGGTGATCGTCCTTCACTTTTTGATGACCGTCCCTCATCATTTATCCGATGGTCGTCCCCATCGTTGATCTTTTTATCCGACATTCGTCTTATGTCGTGATATTTCCAGCAGCCTTCCCCTGCTAGGTGATCGTTCTTCACCTTTTGATGACCGTCCCTCATCATTTATCTGATGGTCGTCCCCATCGTTGATCTTTTTATCCGACATTCGTCCTATGTCGTGATATTTCCAGCAGCCGTCCCCTGCTAGGTGATCGTCCTTCACCTTTTGATGACCGTCCCTCATCATTTATCCGATGGCCGTCCCCATCATTGATCTTTTTATCCGACATTCGTTCTATGTCGTGATATTTCTAGCAGCCGTCCCCTGCTAGGTGATCAACATTCACCTTTCGATGATCGTCCCTTATCATTATTTCATCAGTTTATCCGATGTCCGTCCCCATTATGGATTCATATTCTTTAGCCTGATGGTCGTCCCCGTTAGTGCATCTCTCACCTTTTAATCCCCCAGCAGTCATCCTCTACTCGATGGTCGTCCTCCATCCCTATCATTCGATGTTCATTCTACATCATCTGGTTTTGTAAATAACAATTTATATCCCTTTTCTTCTTATACCAGAGAGCCCAAATTTTGGACTGTCTTGGTATTCAACCACAAGTTATCTTGTTCATCTGCTAAGCCTGGAGCTTACATCCTGCACAACTAACTCATGTTTGAATAGGGGCAGCTGTAAACACCCCAAAGTTTCCCTCTCACTTTCTTATACTTTGGCTTATGATCCCACATAGTACATAGCAGATCACTACATCTTCATTGCATATTCACCTTTAACATCTCATTACATCTCTGCACAACTAGGGTTTGTCATCAGATGAATCTTGAAGAGAATATGAGGTATCTCAGAGGCCATGAAGCATGACAAGAAGGTCCTAGAGTGTTCTAAGGTCATATTGTACCCCCCAAGGGTTCTTGTAAGTCAAAAGACCACAAGAGATTGCAGAGCCACCCAGGCAGGCTCAAGGCTCCTATACAGATGACCTAAAATTAGGGTTTGGGGTTTGAGGACCTTACAACCAAATTTTTTGGTCTTTCTTGATTCAAATGGTCTTTATATGATATAAGGAATGTGTGGATGAAGTTTGATGAAAAATTCAATGTGGAAGTCATCTTATCAAATGGTAACTTGTTGTGTAAGAAAAGTCAGGATTAGGGCATCTAAGGCCTCCAACAAGGGTTCCAAAGGGTCATCATCATCAATTTTAGGTCCTATGACCTTTATTTGGTCTTAGGAATGTTTGAAAGATCACAAGATTGAAGAATTTTGAGCCATTGCAAAAGTTGCCATTTTTGGACATGACTTGAAATGAAAACTTTCCATTTTGGGATAGATTTTCAACCTCCTCTTTCTTGATCAAAAATGCTTCAAATGAAATTTTATTATACATGAAAGTTATAGATTAGATCTTCCCATTTTCAAAAAGTACAAGAACTCCTCTTGATTCATCCTAGAACTCAAGATATGGCAAGTCAAAGTTGGGAAAAATCTTGTAATTTTCAAGTTTAGGCCAAAGAGGGAAATATGCAAAAGTGAATTTAAGACCTCTATATGACTTCTAATCCACTCAAATACATCATGGCATGATCAAACAACATCTCAAAGTCATATTTGAGCTTTGAACCAAGGGATTTCATGACTTGTTTCTCAAGAAATCATAAAGTTGAAAAATTGCAAAACCTATGCAAACTCTTGATCCAAGCCATACAGCTCATAGCAAATAATCCTAGGGTTTTCCTTGAAGCCAACTGAAGTAGCTCAAGCCCTCAAATCAGATCTACCATGGCCCATACCTCAAGTACACAACTTTTGACTTTTTGGCCAATTGAACCATACCAATCCCACAGTGCATAACAACTCTTCTGACTCATTCCATTTATTTATACAAAGCCTAAGGATCATAAAAGAGGGCTCACAAGAACTCAGAGCCAACACACACTCAGTTTGCACAAAAATCCCCAAAAACTTCCTCTCTTCGATTCTCCCAATCTAGCCATCAAACTTCAAAAATTCTTTCACCAACAAGTCACACTTCACCTAAGGATCAAATCCCACCCCTTACAATGGCCTGAAATACAACACACAAGAACCTCATTTTCTGATACACCAGAACTGAAGCTTACAAAATAGCCAGTTAAACTCCATTTAAGCTTGGCATTAGCACAAGGGGGACCAGTGGAGATGGTTTGCACAAAGGAAAGGTTCAAAAAGCTCATCTTTGAAGGTCTCCAGGTATAGCTCAAGAAATGTTTTCTCAGAACTTCATTTTCTTGTTACAAAATAAATCTACATGTTGCACTGATCATCTAGATATGTTTAGATTTGAAAATGAGCAAGAAATGATCATTTCATGTTGTTCTGAAAGTTCACCCGTGTTTTGACTTTTGCTTCATTTCTCTTGATTAAAGTGTTATTAATGTTATTTGATTGTTGATTTCTGTTCCATGAAGTGTGGGGAGTGTTTCTGGGCAGTTGTTATGGTGTTTAGTGACCTAGGGAAGAAGATAGGGTTTTGGTTGGCCGGAGAAGATGACCAGAGCACTATTCTGGTCATCTGAAAGTGATTAGGGTAAGGGTTTCCAGATTGAATGTGAACCATTAGATCTTGATTAGTTTAAGGGATGGACGACTTAGATTGGTCATTAGCCTTAATTTTAATTAATTAAAATAAAACATAATTAATTAGTTCAGATTAAATGTGAGCCTTTGGATTCCGCGCGTTTAGGGAGTTTGAATCTGAACCCTAGGATCTACATACCTGCAGTTAAGCTGACTTGCGCCCACAACCCTTGATCTCTCCTCCATGCAATCTGAGCCTTTCATTTTAATTACTTTTCATTTTATTTTTATTTTGTTTTCCTTTATTTATTAAAAATAGCAAAACATTTTCAAAAATTCTGATTTTTTACACTTTCACTCTAATTAATTTTAAAAACCCAAAAAGAATTTTATTTTTATTTTTTTCATTAAAAAATTATTTTTAAATCATTTAACTGTATTTTTAATTAATTAATTCATTTTTAATTAATTAAAAATACTCTTAGGTATTTAAAAATCACCAAAAAAATCAGAGAATCTCTTTGAACATTAAGATCAATTTACAAACTCATTTCACAAATTTGTTTTAGGGTTTGATCATGTTTTGACAATTAAACTTGAATTAGGATTTTGAAAATCCCATTTTTCATAACCTTAATTCAAAAATTCATTTCTTCCTAACCAAAATGAGTTTGTACTTGTTTCTTTTTACAATCTTTCACACTTTGTATCTACTATCTAAGATATTTTTGGTGTATTTTTGCTTTACATTTTCAATTTGTTTTGACTTTTTCTTTGCAAAGTGTCCAAAACCCTAGCCAAACTTAGGGAAACCATAACTTGACTTTGGTTTAGCTTTAGATCACCACCTTTGGAGGGTGTTCTCATGTAGGTTTAGGGTTTGTTTGGATGCAATTTCAATTTTTTTTATCATGTGATTTGCTTCTGATTTTGATCATGGACTTTGTGTATGTATATACTAACTTTTCAGGTGCATATGGTAAGTTAATTTGGATGTGGATGTGCATCCACATCCAATCTCTCCTCATCCTCTTATTTATTTGTGTTTGAAGTGAATTTTATTCACTTGTGTTTGTTTCTCTCTCACTCCTAGGTTACTTAACTTCTTCATGAAGTAAGTAACCTATCTTTCTCTCGTTTTCTCTTTCATCTGCTTCCTCATTGGTGGCCATCTGAAGATTTCTATTTAAGCCTCACAAACCATAGGAACATATAAGCATGATAAATTTAGGGTTGTAAATAGTCTCCCCTAGTTTTTCACCTTTTGAGTCTCCTTGAGTCTCTCTTTCTCACCTCAATAACAATGACTAAACAGTTAAAGTTATAAGGCTCTGTATTAGGGTTATGCATGTATCCTTATCTTAGGATGGAGTGTATAATTATAGTACTTAGTGTTAAACCTTTAAGTTGTTTTCACCTTCTAACCAAAATACCTAATAATTATCAAGACTTAAGCTTGTAACTTGGGCCTTATATTATGGTTACATCTCTGCCTCTGGGTCAGAGGGACTAACCCTAGTGTTTAATGGACAAGTCCCCCTCAGGTTTAGTCTAACAAACATAAAATTCACTTATTAATATAATATCTAATTAAAATCCACTTTAACAAAGGTTTGTTATATAATGATTTTAATCCCTGACCATGGATTAAGTGGAGGTATCTTCTTCATCTTAAGTGTCCTCATCTATCATCCTTCTCTTAGAATGGTGTAATGAGTTCACTAATCCCTGATTAGAGATTAAACTCATTACTTAACACAAAACAAAAATGTAAAAAACAATTAATAATCACAAATGGGTTAATGATCTTAATCCAGTATCATTAGGGTAATTAAGTTGAGATTCTCATCTCATACTTAAGTAGACTCATTATCCCTAATCAGGGATGATATAATAAGTTTGCAAACCCTTGATTAAGGCTTAAGCTCATTATCCTATGCAAAACACCAAAAAAAACAATAAAAAATCTAAAAACATAAAAAACAAACAATAAACGTCTCCTCCGAGATTCTTTTCTCATCACACTCACTCTGAAAATGAGAACTCGCTTCTCCCATCTAATCTAAGACAGTTAGCACTCAAGCCAGACGAGTCATACACTTGAGCATAAATAGGCAAGCAGTTCACACCAAAACATCTAAGTCTCTTTGAGTCGAACTACGATGTTCTGACTTCCTCATTGCACGAGAGGATACGTAGGAATAACTTAACGGTTATCGAACAAAAATCCCTAGGTCTCCCCCCTTTTTTCTCTTTCTAGATTTCTTCTCTTAACCTCAGTAATAAACAACCTTGCAAGGTGACTTGCCTTATATGTAACCTTCACGGCTAAGAAATGTGCAAATTTAGTTAGTCGGTCCACAATCACCCAAATAGAGTCATAGCCACCCTGAGTACTCGATAAACCTACAACAAAGTCCATAGAGATACTATCCCATTTCCAAATTGGGATGTCCAAAGGATGTAACAATCCACCTGGTCTTTGGTGCTCAATCTTCACTTGCTGACACACCGCACATTCTGACACAAATACCACAATGTCCTTTTTCATTCCGGACCACCAATACTCCCTCTTTAAGTCTTGATACATCTTCAAAGAACCTGGATGTATCGTAAAAGAACATTTATGTGCTTCTTCCAGAATTTTTCTCTTTAACACCTCATCATTCAGAATGCAAATTCTTTGGTTGAATAGGATGATCCCATCTAATGCTCTCACGAAACTTGGTTGGAGTAAAAATCCTTGCAACTTCTTATCTAAAGTTTGCACTTGTTGAATATCATTCCTCAAAGTAGAATTAATATTCAAGTTTCCCATGATTACACCATTCGGAGTCCAAACGAACTGAAGATTAAGATCCCAAAACTTTTTTTAACAATGCATACTCCAATATCATCAATTCGGCACTTTGAATCACTTTTCTACTTAAGGCATCTGCCACTTTGTTCGCTTTTCCAGGGTGATACTTCAACTCAAGATCATAATCCTTCAAATACTCCATCCATCTCCTCTGTCTCATATTCAGTTCCTTTTGATCAAAGAGGTACTTCAAACTCTTATGATCACTAAACATCTTAAAACGCACACCATACAAATAGTGCCACCATACTTTCAAGGTAAACACCATGGCCTCTAATTCCAAATCATGCGTAGGATAATTCTTCTTATGAACTCTCAATTGTCTAGAAGCATACGCTGCCACCTGACCTTCTTGCATGAGAACACCTCCTAATCCCATCTTCGAAGCATCACAGAACACTTCATAAGATTTGTTAGGGTCGAGAATAATCAAAACTAGAGTAGTTGTCAATTTCTCCTTCAACCACATGAAACTTTGTTCACAATCAGGATTCCATTCGTAAGTGAAGTCCTTCCTAGTGAGTCTAGTTAACGGTAACGCCATTTGGCAAAAACCTTTAATAAATATTCTGTAGTAACCTGCTAAACCTAGGAAGCTTCTCACTTCGGTAACATTCTTTGATCTCTCCCAATTAATTACAGCTTCTATCTTTGATGGGTCCACAACTACACCTCCCTGTGATATAACATGTCCAAGGAACTTGACTTCTGGCATCCAGAACTCACACTTACTAAGCCTAGCAAAAAGTTGCTTTTCCTGCAGTATCGATAGGACAATCCTTAGATGTTCTTCGTGCTCTTGTGGAGTACGAGAATAGATAAGAATGTCATCGATAAATATCACCACAAATTGATCCAAATAATTATGAAATATCTAATTCATGTAGTCCATAAAAACATCTGGAGCATTCGTCACACCGAAAGGCATCACTAAGAATTCATAATGACTGTAACGGGTTCTGAACGCAGTCTTTGGAACATCATAACTCTTCACACGAATCTGGTGATAACCCGATCTCAGATCAATCTTCAAGAACACATAAGCTCCTTTCAATTAATCTAAGAGATCTTCTATCCTTGGTAAGGGGTATTTATTCTTGATTGTAACCTTGTTCAACTTACGATAATCGATGCACAACCGCATACCACCATCTTTCTTCTTTACCAATAACACAGAAGCTCCCCACGGTGAAACACTAGGCCTTACAAAATGCTTTGCCATCAAATCCTCCAATTGATCCTTCAACTCTTTCAACTCGAGTGGAGCCATCCGATAAGGGGAAACAGATATAGGAGCCGTTCCCGGTATCAGGTCGACTGAGAACTCAACTTCCCTCACCGGAGGTAAGGAAGTGACATCTTCAGGAAAAACATCGGAAAATTCACAAACTATCGGAATGTTCAAAACTTGTTGGTCATTACTCTCCTCTTTAGTAAGGACAAGCAAAACAGATTTCTCTTGTTCAAACAGAAAATTTACCATTCCAACCGTACCTTCTAAGATCATTGTCAAAACATCTTTCGGAGGAACTTCAATGGAGGGAATGAGAATCATCTTTTCTTCACATCCAATAAACACAGAATTAGCAGACAACCAGTCTATTCCCAGGATAACATCAATTTTCTTTAAGGGCAAACAAATGAGGTCAATATGAAAGATTCTACCATCCACGGACAACATACAGTTCTCACACTTAAGTGGCGTCTCGACAGTTTCATCCATAGCGGTAGTAACCACCATTGGAGGAGACAAAGGAAATAGTCGCAACCCATGTCGCTTCGTGCAAATAAAACAAGACAAGGATGGTTGTTAACAAGACAATTACCCGCAATCAAGGAATTGTCGCCCTTCGCCTTCCTAGCATCCATAGTATAAACTCTTGCTTGTACTTGGTCCTTCTTCTGGGGACAATCTCTAGCAAAATTTCCTTCTCTCTGACAAAGGAAACAAACCACGGCACCCGGATTGCATCTACCAAAATGATTCTTATGGCATCGGGAGCAAGGAGGATGAGCACTGGATCTATGACTCGACACCTGTTTCCCCTTGAAGGGTTGAGGCCTCGGCCTAAAAGATTGACTAGCTCTCCCACTATCTCCTTGAACCGCCCTTCTGGCACTTGCTTCTGTTTTCAATTTCATCAAACTATGTTATGCAACATAGTATTGCCTCAATATCTCGGAGTAAGTAGTGAACTCCCTCTGAGAGACACTATGCGAGATCTCGGCCCTTAGTCCAAACAAGAATTGGTTAATTTTCCACCTTTCATTAGGGGTATACATAGCTTTCCTAGAGTAGGCTTCCATGTTCTCAAACTTCTCAGCATAACTGGCTACATTCATGCTCCCTTGCCTCAGTTGTTGAAATTCAAACTCTTTTTGTGTCCTCAAGGAACTCGAAAAATACTTATCCATAAAAACTGTCTTAAATTGTTGCCATACCCTCAGAATCCCCTGCACCATCATCAAATTGGAAACACTCTCCCACCACCTAGCAGTAGGACCCTTTAGTAAATGTGACTCAAAGGTCACCTTGTCTTCTTCACTACAAATCACAATCTGGAATATCCTCTCTATTCCAGTCACCCATTCATGAGCCTTAACTAGATCCAATCCGCCATGAAACTCCTGAGGGTTCATGCGGAAGAAGTCTCTAAATGTTCCACCCACAGCTCCAGGAGCAACCACGTGAGGGTGAAGGCCCCCACTCATCTGATGCATCATTTCTTGTATGAATTGGTGTTGATATTGCTGCATCTGCTGCATAAATTGGAACATAGGAGCATTCCCATCGCTACCTGTTTGATCACTACCAGGAGAAGTGACACTGGGTCGAGCACGAGTTCCACGTCTACCAGCCATATTTCCTAAATGTCATAAAAAAGGATTAAGTTGATCAGGCTCAATACCATAAACATAACATTTAGTCCTATCGCAAGTCAACGTGTATGAACGGAAGGAAACACTTATAATATTTCAAGGCTAGGTCGAGGATACGACCTGCTCTGATACCAACTGTAATACCCATATACAAAAGACATACATAAAGCATATTTTTCATATATAATATTAGAAATTTGGTACTGAAATACAAATAAGTTCTTAGGAACACATTGCATAAATATAGCCACTACAACATAAGGTACTAAGCTAGGCTATAGAATAATACAAGATGTTCAAACTACAAAAGATCTAAGAACTAGATCCGAAGATCTCAAAAATCCACAGTGGAAGACTAAGCCATCAACTAGTAAGGATAATCAAGTTGCCTTATCCTTACCCTTAACGGAACCTGAAGTACCTGAAATAATAACATCAGCATATGGTGAGATAAAACATCTCAGTGGGTTCCCTATCTTAGAGTTCTCTCGGCTCTAAGGGTCAAGCATAACAATTCTACGAGTACAAAGGTTCCTCTCAAAAGAGGAACTAAGTCGAAACGGAACAACCCAGCAATACATTGTACAACACTTCCCGTGGGACTCAGTGAAACACCCACCTCAAGTATAAACCACTAGACTTCTCATGGGACTCAATGAAATACCCATCTCAAGTTAACACTCGCTTCCTGTGGGACTCAATGTAATACCCACCTCAAGCTAACTCCCGCTTCCCGTGGGACTCAATGTAATACCCACCTCAAGCTAACTCTCGCTTCCCGTGGGACTCAATGTAACACCCACCTCAAGCTAACTCTCGCTTCCTGTGGGACTCAATGTAATACCCACGTCAAGATAACAAAAAGGGAATACAATCAAGCGTGATCCTCAATTGCTATTAGTCTACAAAATCACAGGTATCTCACAAGTCTCACCATTCCTTATCTTTAACTCGCAATTCCATAATTACACATCATTACCTTTTAATCAAAAAGTCGGGTGAAAGTTAGGTGGAACTGACATTTCTTGACCTCAAAAGATAGATTACATCGTTAGCTTCGAAACGATATGTGGAACTCTAAAAACGGATATCCGGATCATAAGTTACGAATTAAAAACCAAAGTTGGAACCTACATGTCTCGCTGAGCGAAAAACCTCCTGGAACTTTCGCTGAGCGAGGGCTGCTCGCTCAGCGAGCTACACTAGTTCAGGAAGTTCCATCCTTACGGGAAAATACTCCTCCAACCCAAAATCACTCCCAAACATCAACCAAAACAGAAAATCATAGCCAAATATATTCATATACTTCATAAGAGTATCTTAGTTAAGTTTTAATCAAGTTTTAACCGTTAAACTTCCGATTTTTCTAAGATTTTCCAATTAAGCCCTAACCACAAACATCTCTAAAACTCAACCAAAATCAAAGATAAAAGTTTCTAACTAAGAACACACCTCGAGAGATGAAGATTGACGGAAGGATTGAGTTGATTCGACGGACGAATGATCGAGAATGAGGAATTGAAGCTTTTGGGGTTTTCTCTCTTCTTCTTCTCTTCTTCTCTCTTTTTCTTCTTTTCTTCTTTTTCTTACCAACCTCCTCTTTCTCTCATATTCTTTCTATATATATATAAATATAAAAACTTATATTTTTACCAATGGGTCAAAAATTAGAGAGTATCAAAAAATGTCTCTTAATCCGATATTTCATAAAACCTCTGTGTCAGCTAATATCAATTAATAAAATAATATTCCGTTGATTACTCTATTTGGTTCCGTTAAAATTTTCTTAGAGTAGTTTGGAATAATATTATTACCAACTAATATTATTCAGAGCTTTAAATAAAATACGGGGTATTACAATTTATCAAATTAGACTTAACCAATCTGACCATGATTACAATGCTCCATATCAATTCTCTTCACAAAATTCCATTCACTCAAGGTTCCTGTTGACACAAGGTCTCCATCAGTAATAACGCCGTAACGCCACAGAACTTACAATAACTAGTGAGTCACCAATACCAAACTCTAATTATTCTTATACACTTGCGGGTTTCCATAACACTTTCCTTTTGCATATAATATACCACTTACTCACCTTTTAGGACCACACAAAACTTATCATTCAAATTCGCTTCTCTCGAGGGTCTTGTTCCTTAAATGGTCCAATTTACATGCTTAACTTCGGTACATTCATCTCTCACTCTTACCTAGAAGGTAACTTACAATCCATCTCTTTGAGTGCAACTCAACATCACACATCTGATATTACTCTTACGGGTTCTATAACTTGATGTTAAGAATTAACGATACTAAAACGGACCAATTGTTTATCTCTTATCCACACAGTAATTCCAATACCAAAAAATTTACGGAAAGATCAACATTTCATGATCCTTGTATAGCTTCGCAAATTAATTCCTCAATAGTCACAACAACGATACACCCAATATCTAGATCATTTACTGTCTACCAAAACATGCTCAAGGAAAATCCAACATTTCATTCTCTAACACTCCGAACGAAAGCCAAAACAAACTTGCAGTTCAAAAATTACGATTCTCTAATATTCTCCACAAAAGTCAGGTGTCAATGGATTACCTATATAAGGCTAAACGGTCGAACACAACTGAACTTATTCCTTTTGTTAACAAGCAATCCAACTCAAAATTTCCAATTTAGTCAACATTACTTGCACTACGGTTCTCCTCTGCGGCTTATAAATATGCGCAACAATCGCCCGTTGTTCACAACTCAAGATAACACAGAACTGGCACAACGTGCACATCACAAACTCCGACAAGCGACAAAGTAGAACTACCATTCTATTACGGTCACAACACGAAAACTCAACGGAATGACTCGATTCCACTCGCACAACGATGCTAGCAGGAAACGAAAAAGACAACATCAAAGGGTTTTAGCTACAAGTTAAAACTTGGTTCTTCCATAAGCAAAACCAACACATAATATTTATCAGGAAGAAAAACAAAACAATAGACACCTCATGTATAGTATACAACTTTTTCCTCTCTCTTAAATTCCTTGGCGAGAATTAGTATCGACAACAACATTCTTAATCTCACTAGAGGCTTATTCCAAATACTTCGACTATTCATAAACACGGGAGTTTTCCCTTACACCTAAAGATTGAGGTAAATTACTCCTCTGAAGAGCCTTGTTGTCTCTAGTTACGTAATAACGAGGGTTCTCTTACCCGCTGCTAAATTATTGCATAAGATGTTTCCACAGCTTCCCATCGGTACCAAGAACGCTTCGATCGGCCACTCGAGTCCAAATGTATGCATCTTATTAAAATCCAATTTTCCAAAACTTAACAACGATAACCGGTCACTACCAGGGGGTAACTGATCACTCAGTACGATCTTGTACTTCTAGTAGCTGAAAGAGATTTAGAAACACAATTTTGTAATCGGTTACTACCCATAGGGCAATCTGATTACTCAAACGCAAAAGCAAACTTCTGGTCTTCATTGTTACCTAAACCTCCCCAAACTCATTCCAATCACATCCAAAAGTTACAACCATAACAATCGACGATTCCACACAAAGTAATCACACTACCAGAGTCCTAATGAGCGAACTGTCATTGTTTACACTTCCTTAACTTTAGTCTCAACAATAACTGAACAATACTATTCCACACTCATCCAAAAAAATACGCTTCGTTATCACTTTCTCATATCACACTATCAATATCGTTTCCATACTACATTAACTTCACACTTTGTGGTAATCTTCTCATACCAAAACATAATCCATCTTACTAGAAATTCTCCCGAATCCGAAGTGCTTATTCTATCACTTATCACAACTTCATCAAGTCCATAGAACGTTCTCAACTTGTAACTTATATCCATCTAAGAGGCATTATCTGAATATATTCCTTGAAGTACTCTCGCTCATCCAAGATGCCACCGCGACCTTAGAACTGAAACACTAACAATTAACTCATTCCCGAACCTATGTCACACGCTCCACAAAGCATCCTCTCTTTATGCAGAATGAGGTTTCTAAATAATCTTGTCCATACTAGTGACCAATACTGATCCACCAGTGACTTTACGCATTCCTTGATACACTGGCCACTCAACTCGTAGATATCTTTACCCTTCAGACTCTATCCATTCCAAAGGATTTCTCGAACAACATACTACTCTGTAACTCCATATTACAGGAAGTAAAACTCTTATGAAGACTCCAACTAAGCTGACAAAATCTCTTTCTGCTAACTCTTGGCTTGAGCCTACTCTCACAGCACAAGTTACAACAACACTTCAAAGTCCTCGTGGTCGCACAACTATGATTCTACCTATCACATACATGGCATTAGGTTGATCAAACCCAATACTACATAATATGATATTAAGAACCATGTCGGCAAGACACGCTTAAGAGGCAGGAAATATTTACTTATGATGTTTCAAGGCTAGGTCGAGGATACGACCTGCTCTGATACCAACTGTAACGCCCATATAATATATATCTAGAATAATATCATACAAGTGTTAATTTTTGGTACTGACACCATTATAAGACGCCTAAAAGCATAATTCACATTCTTGACCAATTCTAAAACAATACAAAAATGGTACAAGACATGGAAATCATACTAAATCAAAATAATATGATCAATACAATATCCATATTGTACAAAGATACATTAATACACAGCGGAAGACTAAAACTATGCTTCACTTGAAACATCCCGAGCATAGCTCCACTTGTAAATCAAACCTGCTAAAGAAACCTGAAAAGCAACAACAATAGTGGGGTGAGATAACAACATCTCAGTGGGTTCCCTATCTTAGAGTTATCTCGGCTCTAAAGGGTTTGAATCTAGACACCACTCAAGTCGGGGGAAAATCTAGACTTTGAGTTCACATAAAACTAGAGACATAAAGTAAAACAAAATGGAGCACACACAAGGTTCTTTAAGGCATCTTTCCCCGCACAACCATACTCCCTGATGGCAAGCAAGTACGGGTCACTCGATCCTTAACGTGTAGATAACTTTCCCCGCCCAGCCACACTCCCAGGTGGTAAGCAAGCACGGGTCACTCATTATCTACCAAAGGTACTTTCCCCGCCCAGTCATACTCCTAAATGACAAGCAAGCATGAGTCACAGTACCTTAAAACTGAGTAACTTTCCCCGCCCAGTCATACTTACAGATGACAAGCAAGCACGGGTCACGATTTAAAATAATATTAGCTTCAATTCGATATATGGAACAACTAAAACGGATACCCGAGGCAAAAGATATGAGATTGACATTCTTTCCACTAATCTCACAAATTAATAAATGTCACAAATTAATTAATCTTACAAATTAATTAAAATCACATATAAAACAATATTTCTTCCTTCCATCAAATAGAGCATTTAAATATCTTTCCAATGCTTCGAACGGGGTTCAAATCAGAGTTACCGTTCAAAAGATACGCACGTTTCAATTTCACTTTTTGAAAGACTACAAGGTGCAATCGATTGCACAATCCTAGATTTTCAAAAAACGCTTCTGGACTATGGTTCAACCGATTTGCACTCTGCTGCAATCGATTGTACCTGCTATGAACTTGAAAAATCACTTCTAAACTCCATTTTTCTCACCCATTTCACAAAGTAACTTCATAATACTCATTACCGGTCATTCTCACACATAATATGACCATTCACAAGCATTTAACCGACACTTTAATCGTTAGAAATTTTGATTTAACCGATTACTCATTTTCTAACCTAAACTCTAAAACTCAAGAAAAACTCCTGAAACAAAAGTGTCTAACTAGAACCCACCTCTAACCATGAAGAGGAGTTTGACTAAGATGAAGAATCGATGAAGACGATTGATGAAGATCCAAGCTTCCATGAACTCTAGGGTTTTATTCTTCTCCATTTCCTTCTCTTCCTTTTCTTTCTCTTCCTTTTATTTTCTTTTCTTTTTACTAACTTTCTATCTTCTCTTTTCCTTTTATAACACAAAACTTGTTTTTCTTTCTTTTAAAACCAAACAATGTATATTTATCAGTTAGTAATACTAACTGGTCCAATTTGAGAGTATCCAAAATATTTCCGAGTCGAATATTTAATAAAGCCTCTACGTCAGATAATACTAATTAATCTTAATTAATATTATCCAGAGCGTTTAATTAAATATGGGGTATTACAGTTTACTCATATTGTGAAAAAGTATTTATTTACAAGCAAACCTTCATTACAAATGGATGTTTGTATTCCCTAAGTATTTTTTTAGTCACATCAGTTGTTTGTGCAATGTAACTCATTACTTGTATTCCCTAAAGGATCAGTGAGGTATGAAGCTTTAGGAAGACTAGGACATTGAGTCTTAGTGTATGTTAGTCACATTAGTATCTTGTGCATTATAATATGCTGATTATATTGGATTAAGTTCTTGTAATAAGACAAAATCACCTTGGCGGGTGGACTGGATTAGCTTGATAGTTTTCAAGTGAACCATGATATATCATGTGTCTTCCTCTCTTGTTTATTGGGTTACTTTTTTTTTTCTTTTCACAAAAAGTTTTCATCTTAAAAACCCAATTCACCCCCCCCCCCCAATTTCTTGTGTTTTCTCACACCTTAAAAGTTTGGTTTAGTTTTATTTTTTAGGGATGGTTCGAAGGCCAGTAATGGCAGCCACGTCGAAGAGGGTGAGAGTTACCATTCCACAATGAAGGTGAAAGGAGTTAGTCGAGCCTTCCCGAAAGAAGAGGGCTTAAATAAGCATGTTGGCAATGTAATTGGGACCAACTCTAGACAGTTGGATCAAATCATAGAAACTTTGGTCTTTCTTGAAGTGTTTCTTTTTCTTTTATACTTTATATAACCAGTTGATGTAAACCTCATTTTTAATGGTGGGATAAGAAAGAAAACACATTTGGATGAACTCATGAACCCTAACTCATAGATGTTTCCTTCAAAAGCTCGCGGTTTGAAATGATTCAAGAAAAAAACTTATTTTCTTGTTTAGGGTTTTTAAAAGATCTGGGAAATGGACCCAAGAATGCACAAACATTACCTAAAATAGATAAAGGGATAAATTCTTGGGAAGTCCATATCATGGTTTTTTCTTCCTCCACAAGTGGTTCAGGGATATAGTTACAGTCAACAAGAAGAGTAGGAGTGGTAAATTTAAAACAAACGAGATTAGAAGTTATTGTGTTGAAGAAGAAGTAGAAGTCATTGTTTTTTAAATTTGACAGAAGAACTAAAAAATGAAAGTTTGCAGGAGTTGAAGATTTTTAGGGTTCTGAAGAAAACGAAGTAGAAGAAGAAGAAGGTGCAAAAAGGAAAATGAAAGAATGATGGTGTATAAATAGTGGAATAAAATGTTTCAGTTTCTCTCTTAAATATGGATAAACGTCACTTGATTTTTCCGATTTAAAATCAATTAAATGATTTCTTTATTGTGGTTTAATCTTGTGGCCAACGATGGCCTAGGAAATCAGAGTCATGATGGTTGAGTGCGCACACATTCGGTGACATAACAATTTACTAAAGTAATCATGACGACTATGACGTAAGCATACCACTTTGAATAGTGTCAAACCAGTACTAAAAACACTACTTTTATTCCATCTTGTGAATATGATATAAAATGGCATTTTTGGGGGCACCTATTATCCTGAAAATTTTGGTGTAGTATTTCGACAATAAAGGTGTGTTATAAAGGTATGAAATTGCTAAGTATAAAAGAACCTAGCCATGGTTTCAACACTTTTAATAAGTTTGAGTGAAGAGATAAGCTTAACTCTCTTATTAGATGTTTTGGAACATAGTATATTTTGAGCTCAAGGTTTAGATAACCTAGAAACCTACCAAAATTGGTTTGGAAGAATCTCAAACATATCTACAAGATTATGACCACTTTCTCTTCAAAAATATTCAGAATATCAAAAAGGTTTATGGTGATTTAATAAAAGTACAAATAGCTAAGTCATTTTGGCTCTATGATTCAAGGTTCGACAGAGGAAACTTTTGACAAAAGCAGTTAAGAGATTTAAAATAGTATATCAAAACAGTTCAAACGTCGAACACGTATGGAGACAAACTAGAAGGCTAAAACCCACGTAAGGGAGTACGCATCGTTTTTTGTGAAGATAACTATTATTGATGGTTAATATTGTAATAATATATAAGACGAGTTAAGTAATGTAAACAAAGTTCGGAAAATTCATTAACTATTTTGTATAGAACTTAAGTATCTAAGCCATAGAGAGAAAAAAAAAGTCTGCGAGAAGATGTATCAATTTGCATCATTTATTTTAATCTTTTAAATTAAAGCATTTACTTGAATGATTTTTATTATTTTCTTTGTTTATTCCTTATTTTCAAAGAAATTATGCATTTATTCCAGTTAGAGTTTATGTCCAAATTTTCAACATTCAAACATCAATATTCAAAGCACAAACATATTTTCTCAAATCTTTTGCACAATATATCCTAGGATTTTTTTTCTAGTTTAATCATGTAAGTGAACAGAAACTTGTGACTTGATTAACCAAAAACAACGGTAAATAGAGAGATATCAAACCTTGGCCCCAAACCGAATCAACAGAGTTGTTGTGAGGTTTAAAAAGGTGTAAGAGGTTCACCAATAAGCCAAGCTGATAGACAAGAAGGCCATGAACTTTTTCCACATAAACCCTAATAAGAAAAACAAAGTTGAAATAAAGATAAACTTGAGTATTACCTTTAAAGCGAACTAGTCGAAAGTGAATTCTTGTGTAACAAAGCTAACAACAATGGAAGAAATCATTACCAAGGAAGAAAAAGAGTTTTAAATTCAACAATCTGCAAAAAAGGACATTATTCAACGAGCTTCTTATAGAAAATTAAGAGACATGAGATTGTGCGATCAACTGCGTTTGAAAGTTCAAAACGCACGACAAACGTTTAAGATTTCATCAAAACTTATCCAGAATACTTAAGTATCCTAAGATAAAGGAAACATCATTACTAATCAGCATACATACATGTGTCAAAATTCCCTATGAAATGTTACCCATTACAAAAAGGACATTTAATACGTATGTTCCCAACGATAGTGTTGTCCCATCAAAACTTTTCACTTTCCCCTAATAACAATTGGCCTAAGGGCGTACACGACAAACTCTCATCCTGTAAAGTAGAGATAGGAGTTTATAAGGAAACTATTATGAGCTATTTGCAAGCCCAAAAGAAAGGCTCAATAATGACATTAAGTCAAGAAGCACATAAAATAAGTACTCCTTCATTGGTCAAAGGTAAAAAAGTTATGCTTTTCAGATGCATAAATACTCATCTGAATAAATCCATTGACCATCCACATATCATGTCTTCTCTTAGCAGACAATTTTAATTGCTAACTTTATGTATGAAGACAATGCGTCATTTCAAGTATTCAAATTCATTTTCACTCTCACTTTACTTTTCATTCTCTTACTAACATGTGCATTGGATTGCTAACCTTACAAATTAGTCTCTTTTTCTGTCGTGCCAAAAACTTGTTCCGCCAATCCAAGACTATAACTCACAATTTCACTGGTCATTTCTAATTATTGAACGAAACAATAAGGATGAAATACTTAAAAAAAAACTTATTTAAAAGAAGTAAAATGAAGACAAAATTACATCATATTTTTTAAGTTATTTTTGTATAACAGATTGATCATTTATTTATTTTTAATAATTTGATTCTTAAAATTATCAAACAATATGCACAATTACCATTTTTAATAAAGTGGATTTGTTAATTATGCATATAATTATTTTTAGTGGTATGAAAATGATGAAATACACACATGTCACAAATATCTAAAAGATCAAAATGTAAAAAGTATATATATAAATCAATTCAAAGAACTAAATTGTAAAAAAAAATTAAAAACTAATTTGTTTCACAAAATTAACTTTAAAAAACTTTGTTGTAATTTTGATTAGAATTATAGATTGAAAGGATGATTCATTTTGAGACATATTTATAATCAATTACTCAACGGGTAGACTATTGAATGAAGGGTAGGTAAAACCAATCACAATTCAATGCACCCAAAAGCAAGGGGCGGTTCTTTTACAAACGGAACTCAACTTTGTTGTTTTGTCCTACTCTATACCCTCTTCTTAGCTGTCCATGCCCTGTCCCCGCGTATAGTGACTACTCTAAGAAACAATGAATTCTGTCCAAACTTGGCAGGCACCTAACCGCCCAAACCATGAATTTGATTATCATTAAAGGGAGTAAAAAATCCTAATTGGAATAACAACGCGTAATCTTCTTAGCTGGTACCACCACTCACCCTCCACCATAATTTGACTTCACCAATACCACCTATTCTTTCCACCTTCCTTCCACTACACTCTCACCACTATATAAACCAAAAACCCCATCTTTCTTTTCCATCATCTAAACTCAACTCACACCATTTCCCACAACACCTCCCTTCTACTTTTATAATTACTTTCTTCTCTCTCTCAATACAAAACCCAAATGGCCTATCTTAACATAAGTTCAATCTTCACACTTTTTCTTACTATTTCACTGCTTCATTTGATTTCAGCAAGAAAGCTCACTGAAACAGACCAACAACTTAAATTTCAATATCACAGAGGTCCTCTCCTAACTGGAAAAATATCTATAAACCTCATTTGGTATGGAAAATTCAAACCATCCCAAAGAGCCATCATCACTGATTTCATAACCTCCCTCTCTTCTCCCAAACATACAACCACATCACAACCCTCCGTTGCCACATGGTGGAAATCAACTGAGAAGTACTACCACCTCACCAATAACAAGAAATCTCTTAATCTAGCTCTCTCCCTCGGTGCTCAAATTCTCGACGACAATTACTCTTTAGGAAAATCTCTCACAACTAACCAAATCATTAAACTCGCATCAAAAGGACAACAGCAAAACGCCATCAATGTCGTTCTAACGGCTTCAGACGTGGTAGTTGATGGTTTCTGTTCGAGTAGGTGTGGAACACACGGTTCTTCTTACGGTGCGCGCGTGAACGGGAAACAACACAAATTTGCTTACATTTGGGTTGGAAACTCTGAAACTCAATGTGCTGGTCAGTGTGCTTGGCCATTTCACCAACCAATTTATGGCCCACAAAGTTCACCATTGGTTGCACCAAACAATGATGTGGGTCTCGATGGAATGGTTATAAACGTGGCTAGTCTTTTAGCTGGAACTGTAACAAACCCTTTTGGAAATGGATATTATCAAGGACCAAAAGAAGCTCCTTTGGAAGCATCCTCGGCTTGTACTGGTGTTTATGCAAAAGGGGCTTATCCTGGTTATGCTGGACATCTTTTGGTCGACAAAACAAGTGGTGCTAGTTACAATGCAAATGGTGTTAATGGAAGGAAGTACTTGTTGCCTGCTATTGTTGATCCTAAAACCTCAGCTTGCTCAACATTGGTATAGAGAAATACTCTACTTAGTTTGTTTTAGTTGTTAGGCAATGAGAGATATTCTTTGATTTGTTCATTCATTCAATTCATTTGTTATATTTATTATATATAATATGAAATCCAGTTTATTGCTACAATATATATTTAGGTGAATTCAATTACTATTATTTTCAATATATATTTTGACTTTGTTTTTTCAATTTGTTATTGAGGGACAAGTAACTATAGTCCAAATGTTTCCAACATATTTTTTCTACAAATCATCCCTGACAAATATTATTTAGATCAGGGAAGGCTAACTTAAGAATTTTAGGTATCTCCAAATTCTTGTTATTGAGGAAGTTACAAATTTTAGAGGTATGGAATGATTTGTTAAAGATTGAGTGAGTTTCCGCCATGGTCACACCAATTATCCAACAAAAAGTGATTTCATTGCAATTGCCAAGAATCCAAGCTAAATCGTTGATCACCTCAGTATAACATAAAGAGGAATTAATATGATGCTTTATGGACTTGCCTTGTCTCAAAACTCCATATTTTTAGGAGGGTAGCCCAACTATATATATTTAACATATCCAAACTGGTCTTATTCATAGTAGTCAAGGACCTTAAAAACCAATCCTTCCTTCATTTAAAGGTATGCAACATTTCCACCAAGCAATAATTATCAGCTTCCTTTTCTCAATATCTCCATTCCATTTGAAGCTCCTTATCCATGTCTCCAAAGTCTTAGCAAACTCAAATGTCAGTCATAGATTTGCATATAGTATATAAGCATGCCATGAACAATGGACTTGACTGGTTGTATTGTTCCAGCAATAGAAAGGAGGAAAGCATTCTCAGCAGACAACTTGATCTTGATTCTACTTGCAATGAATTGAAAATATTTGGCAAAATAGAAGATGTGATAAGTAAATCCTTGAAATGATATATCACATGCCTGATTAGTTATGAGTTCATTGTTATGGTTGATAGTAGAAATGAGTTTATTTGAATTCTTGATCTTGACATATCTGTAAAATAATATGGTATTCCTATCACCATCAGTACTGCATTTGATTCTATTTTCATCTCTCTAAAAAGGTTCCTCCAAATTCAAGGCAAAAGTCTTGCTTATTTTGAGCAAAATTTGTGAGAGGTACTAGTTATTTTAATGATGTCAAAACTATTGTGATTCAGGAAGACACGTTTGATCACAAGATGCTGGTATATCAAATCATTAGAAATTTATTTTTGGTGATTCAAAGAGAATGAGTTGACTCATCAACATACACAGATCGACTCATTTAGTTAGAAAAATTTGAGTCAACTCATTTGATGAATCAGGTCACCTCAAATGAGGTCCATAATTCTTTGGGACTCACGGGTCCCATAAAGGATGACCGAGGACAAACTTCAGGTCGACTCAAATCGCCTAGCAGGTCGACGCAAACCTACAAAGAGGTTGACGCAAACCTGACATATGCGCCTCCTTTCCTATTTTCTCTCTCTTACTTAATTTTGATTGTTTCCTTTATTTTTCTAATAAGTATAAATAACTGGGATTTTTATTTTGTCAAACTAATAAGAAAAGTCAAAGATATACATAAGTGCTCTCATCATCTTCTCCTTCTCTAGCATTCATCAACAATTACACACAATCCTTTTTGTTGATCAAAGTGCAAGATTCAACGTGATAACGTTCAAACGGTGGAATCGCGATTTCAGTTTGAGTTGAGATTTGTGGGTTTTTATTGAATAAAACTTGAGGGTTTGTCCTCCACGATCATTGTGATTTGGGGGTTTTGCACACATTTGTTCGTAGATTCAGCTGAGTGAAGATGTTTGAAGATCAAGGTGATTGTTCAACCATATCACGGTAACCAGAGGATTGCGAAGAATTATGTGGGTTCACAAGTATCGAATCAAAGCGGTCATGCTCAAAGTTTGGAGAATCAAGGATTCTTTCAAGAAAGGAGCAATTAATCAGAGGTTTGTTCGACACGCCTGAAGAACTTGATTCAACTTGAATCAAGAGGCAAAGAGAAACATAGCTACAACAACAATTAGGATTGATTTGTTGTTTCTAATTTTTCTTTGTATAAACATTGCAATTTTAATAAAAAGTCCCAATTCGAATTTTGAATTAGGGGCAGAGGTACCCTTAGCGATGACGGTCGGGGAACTGCCTAAACAAATTCGTGTGTCCTTTGTTTTTCTCTTTCGGTAAATTTTCTGTACAAGTTGAAATAATGTTGTTTTGAAAATTCTGTTTTGCATAGTTTAGTGCACACCAAGTGTTTCTAAAATTGTTTTGAAAATTCTGTTTTACTATTTGAGTTATTTTATAAACTAGTTTTAAAACATATTTAGTTGAAATCTATGAATTTTGTTAATATCTTAACCTATTCTCTTTCATTTGCAGGGACACTATAACAAGTTCATGAGAGAATGAAAGAAAGCATGTAGCTTAGCAATAATTCCTTAGCAAGAGTTCCATTTTCTCTAAAAGTAAGATATTACTCATCTATGACTTTGTTAAATCTTACTCACTAAAGTTATGTTGACCCTACTTCTGGAATGTTGTAAAATTGTTAGTTAACCTAGCTCCTGGAATGTGTTAAGTTAATTGGTTAATTTATGTTGATACAAAACTCTTGTTTTTAACATAGAATTTGTGTTTTAGGAGTGTCATCAAGTTTAAAGTTGAATCTTGTTCCTGAAACTTATTAACATAGAATTTGTTTGATTAAGTGATTGTATGAAATTATTAATGGCTTCTTATGGTTATAATTTCAAGCAATATCCTGATGTAGATATATACCTACATATGTCCATGACAATGTTTTCTAAGTAGTTCATAAATCATGGTTTCAAACCAAACAAATTACTCCATTGATTAGTCACTGAGTTTTGACTTTTGAATGCTTGGGTATGATGAAAGTGATGTGCTTTACAATCCTGCTTGTTTGTTGTTGTTGTGGCATAATCAAATTTGGTAATTGTTTCAAGGAGTGCTATTATTATATTAATGATTTGACCTTGGAGGATATAGTGCCCTATTTGAAGTCTAAAGGTGTTGGTATCATCAGTGCTTCCCCGTTGGCGATGGGTCTTATCAATGAGGCTGGCCCTCCCGAATGGCATCCTGCTTCACCAGAACTTAAGGTCATGTCTTATTATTGTCTCACTCTGTGTTCCCAAGTAAGCAAGTCTTACGGGTGCATATGCGCGCTTGCGTGTGTGAAAAAGAAATTTGCGCTAATATCATCTTTTGCAATAAAGCAGATTGTGATTTGTTACTAGATTTCTTGAGCACTGTTATTCTCTTATAAAAAAGGATAATGTTACTTGGTGTATAAGATAGACAATAGTAAAAAGAAAATTGAAAATTGAAACAGAATTCAGATATAGCAAAGAAACTCAAATTACTTTGAGTATATAATCCGAGAATAGTTTAATAGGACACAAAAAACCATGAAAGAATGTCCATGGCCTTCTATGTTTTAGGCAGATAAGGCTACTAAGAAACCTTATCTTCACTCTCTCGGATAATGTTCATGGCCTTCTATATTTTTTGTGCTAATATTATTTATGTAGTATTTTTCAGATGGTGGATATTTTGGTATATATGCTTTCCCCTGAGGAAGATAATATATTGTGTTGGAAAGGAACAATAACAGGAAGCAAAGAAACTGTATTTGAGGGAACTGAATACAAGCAGTACAACTTTGGAGCAATCAATAAGGTATATAAGCATTGTAATGTCTAGTAGGTGATTTATATTATATGTATTTTGAATGATGAAGTGATTTTGTTATGTTTTGTTTTTAGTTCTACAAAGTACAGGAAGATGACAGGAAATTTGTGGCCCTGACAATATAGCATTGTCTGTGTTAACTGCTGGATGGAAAAAAACACACACATGATTTTGAGATAGCATTAGACCTGGCCTAAATTAAAGATAGTATAAGAGCTTATTCTATATCCGTTATTAGGCCACCTGGCTTTGTTCATGCTAGAGTTCCAATTCCAAGTTTGTATTTGTCCATATTCCACAGCTCTATTCGTAAGCTCAAGAGAGTGTTGTTATTGGGCCACTTGCAATTTATTCAAGCTCTAGATGTCTAGTTTTTGGCTTGAGGAGGTATGTTAGGATCCCAAACTGACTAGAGATATGACCAAAGCAGTCTTTATAATTTATGGAACAACTTTATTGAAGAATAGTAGTTCCTTTCGTATACCGGTCATTTCCCATATCGAACAATTTCAGGGATGAATAGAATAAGGATTTGTAATTTTGTCCATATACTAGTCATTTTCCATCAATACACAAGTTAAGTCTTGATATTATTCATATTTACCAACTCGACAACCTTCAGATTGCAGATGGAATGACAATACAGATTAATACAGTTAATCTGTTACTTGAAACTCATGGAAGTGCTTATCTCGAAGGGGCAACAACATGGTAAATTTGTCTTACTAGTTTTTCTGTCTATTCATGAAACACACTCATTTTCAATTGTGATGGATTTGGATCTTAGGAATTTAAAATCAATATCTTACAATATTAGTATCTCACTCTCTGTTGGAGTTGATATGATGTATAAACTTATATTTTCTTTTTCCTATTAAAAAAAATAAACTTGTATTTTTTTAAGCATTTGAGAAATAGTTGGCGGTTGTATGGGATAACTTTTAGCATAAATGTGGTGAATTATACTTGGGTGCTTGATTCAAACCGTGTCACTAGTTTTCCGTGAAATCTATTTGTAAATATCTTCGCTCTAATTGTAGGGAACAACCTTTGTCTGTGTACCACAAATGAACCTATTTTTATGATATTGTTTTTGATACTGTAGGAGTATAATGTCTATTCCCCTCACCATTTTTTTTCAGGTTGTAACTATTAAGGAGGCATAGGATTTATCATCTAATAAGAAGTATATTTATGTCTTCAAAGTACTATACCGCCTTTCATTTTATTTTTTTGTTTGTATATACAACATGTGATTTGGTCATCTTCATATATGCCTTTTCTATATTATGTTTCTCCTTTCATTATAATATTATAATGTATGTCTGAAGAATTTACCCCACACTCCTGCAATTAATCTTATACCCTTATATTCAATTTTTTTTGACTAAAATACCCTTGTATAAATAGTTAAAAAATCAGATTTTTTTTCCATTTTTACCTTTTATCCAAAGTTACAGCGCGAAAAAAAAATTTTCACATCCAGACGAGTTTACCGGATAACTTAAAGTAAGTCTTCCGGTTTGATTTTTTGCATTCTGGAAGAGTTTTTCCAAGTCTTCCGGTACCGGAAGACTTTGTGGAAGTCTTCCGGTTTAATGTGGTTTTTAAAAAAGACTTCCGGAAGATTTTGAGGAAGTCTTCCGGAATGATACGTGAGTGAATAGTCTTCCGGTATGGTTTTGCACAAAATTGTGTACCGGAAGTCTTTATGAAAGTCTTCCGAAATTTTTTTTTTTATTAAATATTTTTTTTATTGTTTTTTTCTTCAGTGGTGCGTTCACGAGGCAGAGATGGGAGGATACCGGTTCGATCGATGGGACAGAGCGATACGTCTAGTAGGACACACGTAGATGATGTTGGTACATCTGCAGCTGCAGCAGATCCCGTTGGATATCCTAGAGGTCCGTACGATACTAGTGTTTTGGTTTCGTACGAGCATCATGTGGCCAGACGAATATGGTTTGGTGAGGTAAGAAAATTATAATTTTTTTACTACTGAAAAAAATTGAAATTATAATTATTTAGTATTGAATAAAAGCTGAAATTATAAGTAGCTATTGTATAATTTGTTTAATTTTATTTGATTTCAGGAGAGAGGTGCAAAGAAGGAGTTGAAGGTGGCCGGACATGGATTGAAGTTGACCCAAATGGTTCCACAGCAGCTTCCACCGGAGATTGAGGCTTTCATATCTAGGACCGATTTAGCTTCCCTACAGAGATCCAGTTTGAAGAAGATCGATGCAAACTTGGTTTCTGCATTTGTTGAGAGGTGGCATCTAGAGACATCTTCATTTCACATGTCGTTCGGTGAAATGACGATTACTCTGGATGACGTGGCATATTTGTTTCACTTGACTATCAGGGGGTATTCTGGAACCCTCAACCTATCAGTGAAGACCTAGCTGTTGAGTGAGCCATTGACTACCTTGGAGTGTCAGCGAGAGTGGCACTATACCAGGTCCGTGAGTGCAGAGGTTCGTACTACAAGATTGAGTGGTTACATGATCGATTCATAGAGCATCGAGCTGCTTCATCGTGGGCATATGCGACCAGATGTTATTTGATGATGTTAGTGGGTTGCACGATCTTTTCACGATCTTTGCGGATAAGTCGTTTACACTTGTGGAGGCACGATACCTGTCATTATTTAGGGACTTGGATGGGTTGTCGAACTATAGTTGGGCAGCAGCTGCATTGGTGACCTTGTATATGTATCTTGGAGATGCGTCCATCTTCAGTTGTAAACAGCTCGGTGGTTATCCGTCTCTCTTACAGGTATATATTTAAATTCAGTTTATTGATTTTTTAAGTCTAATGTTAATTTTATTATGTTCATTATGTTATATTTAATTATTATGTTATTGTTTTTTTAACAGTGCTGAATTCATGAATATTTTTCTACACTTGGGAAAAAAGGAGAGAATTGGATACCAGCTCAGAATTGTGGTCTCCCGCGAGCGATGAGGTGGACATACAAACAAGGCGCGTTAAAGGTGGATGAGTTGCAACCTATTATGGATGAGCTGACACCGACTGATGTCATATGACGGCCATTCGAGGATCATAAAGTTCATCGTCTTTTTGATGAGATTTCTCTATATATGGGTTGTTTAAGGTGGGGCGATACTGTTGTTCCATACATGCCTGACAGGTGTCTTCGACAGTTTGGATACCGTCAGTATATTCCACCTGCACCTATTGATCTTAGGATGGCTGCTGATATTGATGTTGAGTGGATTAGTTACATCCAGAGTGTTGGGAAGGTGATTCGTTCGGCTGCACTGGCGACTATCCCATTTGAGGTAGAGGATGGATATCTTGAGTGGTATTATCGTGTTTCGCATCCTCGATTGGTACCGCCTAGCCATGATGAGCCGAGAGTTGCATCTATTCCCGAGTACGATGCGGGACCATCTGATCCTGCCTGGGGTTGTGTGTCTACATTGATTCATCGCTACCTTCAGCAGAATGCAACTGAAGAGGATGATCCACATTTTGCTGATCTGTTTGCAGCTTTACGTATTGCTCGTTCACAGTGATCTATAGTTATGTTTATGTTATATTTTATTGATATTTTTTAGACTTGGTTTCTGAATATCTTGACATTTGAACTTATATGTACGATCTTATTTATGTTATATGTTATTGATAGTTTTTAGACTTAAAAATTGAAATTAAAATTTAATTCCATAGATTATAATTCAAAAAGTGTAGCAAACATATAATATAATTCATGAATAAAAATGAATAACATAGTTTATAATTCATAATGTGTTCGTAATATAGGCGTAAGTTGTTGCCAATGCTGTAGACGTGCTGCAAATCCTACCATCCACGATGTTGCTGCTGGATAACGAAAGTTCTTCCAATCTGTTGTCACTGGTGGCAATGGAAATCCTTCTTTCATGTTAACCTGTATACAAAATTAAACAAAACATTATTTAACATTACTCAAAACATTTACTAATAATATCAAATTATAACAATGTTTACCTGAATCCAATGATTTGAGTTGAATCCAATGATTTGAGTTTACAAATCCAATGCAATAAAATGAGACATTCGGTGAGAATGTAGTTGTCATAGGGAAGAAAGTCAAACATTCGACTCCTAAACAGACAAGTACCACATTATACCGATTCACAATCACGTAACCCATGTCTGGTAGAGTCAACCATTTATTTAGTGGTTGAGAACCACTTCCCTCTATCTTCAAAGAATCTCTCACTTCAGCTAACCGATCAGCAAATAAATTGGCATATAAAGCTGATCTTTCATTATGTATAATTTCCAACTCTAAGTCCCGACGAACCATTGGCCAACCATCTTCAGCATAACCCTGCAATGAAGCAATCACTCTAAATCCACAATTACCATCTGACAATACGTTGACTACATCATCAATAAATGACCTAATATGATAAGGAAATTGAAGGATGAACCGTTTAGATGATTGTGCAGTTTGTGATAATTTCAACTTCTTTTTCACAGGTTGTGATGGTTGAGATTTCTTTTTTGAATTTTGTGATGGTTGAGATTGTCGTTGTGAAGATTGAGATGCTTGATCAACATACTCATGATACGAAGGATCCCTGTAAACATCATACCCTACAGGTTTTTTGTCTTTTTTCTTGACTCCACCTTTTGTTTTTATTTTTTCAGGTGGTGCTAACAAAGAAGTCGTTGTGGGAAATGCAAGTTCATAAACCCTACTATGTAATGCCCTTCTTCGAACAACATCTTGTGACCTATACCTTTTCCATAACTCACCCATTGCAGATTTCATACCCACCTCTGATTCCTCATCTAAGTCTTCTTCCAACTTAATTTCCATACTTAGTTTCCTCCAATGTACATGCACAACGTCAATTGGTATCGGAATACCGCTAATTCTATACCCTGCCAACTCACACGCGCAAGGTAATCCATAGGTTGTTCTAAGAGTACATCGACATATGTCCTTGTTAGTTCCAATATAATCAATTCTAGTTAACTCTTCAGCAACACGTCTCAATGTAGCTCGCGACATTGAAGTATGTAAATATGTGTAAAATGGACTTGAATAGACATGTGCAACTTCATACACACTCTTTTGAAAAGAAGCTCGAATGTTGCTAATTTGTATCTTTAAGTTGTCATTCATGGCCTCCCAACATTTGACCATGTCACCTATACTGTTACCCAACATCTGCTTTAACTTCCAATGAGCAGACTCAACCCTATAATAATACATATTTAAACTAAGTAAGAAAAATACAAAATTCACAAAAAGTATATTTTGGGATCTAAATCAAAACATACCGATTAGTCGTCGTGTTACCCATATGTAGGACTCGATTAATCCATGCGCAAACAAACCTCTGTCTATGTGGTGTCAACCATGTGTCGTTCACGTACTCAAAAAATTTAGGACAATCAACACACTCTTGCTCAAGTTCTTTTAAATGTTGAGCATACTCAACCTCATCACTAGCTCATACAACATCTATCCATAATTAGTCAACTCGGTTGATGTCATGCCAACAATTTCAAACAAAGGTTGCCTGTATTTGTTTGTCTTATAAGTGCTATCTATAACTAACACAATAGGAAAAATATTCAACAACTTAACTGAATCTGGATGTGCCCAAAATATATCTTTAATAACTTCAGAGTCGTCTCTTTTTCTACTCCAATAAACATAACCATGTAGCCTCGATAAGCTTAAACAAATGTTGTATCTCACTTCTAGGACCTCTTATCTCTTTTTCCATCATACTCTTCTACTTGTATATCTGCGTGATCCGAGGGACACAATCTGGATCTCGCTCGTGCAAGGAATGCAATATATTTCTAGGTGCAACCTTTCTCTTTGTTAAATCAACAACATGTTGCTTCTGATCCGCTGTCAACCTACCAACAATTGAGTGACCTTCTAATCTATCAGGTAAATCATGGTTATGAACGCCGTATTTTACATCAATCTTCCATCCAAATCCATCTTTTGTCGGAGTCGACTTGATCTTAAATGGACATCCGCATTTTTTCGTCGCACTTTCGATTCCACTACGAATATCCTTGTATTTCCCACTTTTATCACAACCAAATACTATTTTGTTACTTCTTCCTCTCTTGCATGTTTGTGTATCTGAACGAGTGATGATGACCGTCACTTTATTTCATAATCCGGTGTCTTTAACCCATCTTATCACCTCATCTCGTGTACCAAATCTCTCTGACGTTGTAAATGTATCTGACGTATTCACACATATCGGTTCTTTTTCGTATATAGGTACTGCACCTACACAATAAAAATATTTTTTAATAAAAAATATAAAAAAATTAAAAAAAAAGAAAATTTTACACACCGGAAGATTTTATGTAAGTCTTCCGGTATTGTACGCGATACAAACCGGAACACTTACATAAAGTGTTCCGGTACACATACACAGGGCTACCGGAAGACTTAATAAAAGTGTTTCGTACCGGAACACTTCTATTAAGTCTTCCGGTGAACAAAAATAACAAAACCGGAAGACTTTCCCAAAGTCTTCCGGTATGATAATTAACGTACCAGAACTCATTCTTTAAGTCTTCCGGAACGTGTTTTTTTGGATCAAATTTTCAAGAATCTGACGATCCGACATAAATGGTAAAAAAATAAATAAAATAAAAAAATAAAAAAAAATATAATAAGATTATAATAGGCATTTTGAAAATTTTGTAGGGGTAAAAGTATAGATGTGGGGGTATAGGGTAAAGCCTTTAGTATTTCTTCCTGTTATATTTTTTAAAATCCAGCATTTCTATGTTGCTTATATTTGTATTAGCCCAAAATAATTTGAATTTTTTCTCTAGAAATTGGAATGTGAATCATTATCTATTGAATTGAATTTTTTCTCATGACATGTTCATATATATATATATATATATATATATATATATATATATATATATATATATATATATATATATATATATATATATATATATACCCAAAGAATGATTTTGTATAAAAAAAAGTGTATACAATAGCATTTTGTAGAGAGAGCTATTAATGAAACATCATATAATAGCACTTTTATGAAAAAGTGCTATGAAACAGTGTCTTATAATAGCGTTTTGTTTGAAAGTGCTATCAAAATCAAATCAAAATAAATATTATAAAATGCAAAATGTCTACTTCAATAGCACTTTCTATTAAAGTGCTATTAAATATTGGTACTATAATAGCGCTTTTGGAAAAGTGCTATTAATTGTCAGTACTATAATAGCGTTTTTAAAGTGCTATCAAACGAAAATATTTACAATAGCGGCATGGTTAATAGCGCTTTTAAGCGTTATTAAAAACAAAACAAAATGCTATTAAATAATTTTTTTTGTAGTAGAGATTCTGCACTATACTATTTGGCAAAACACACAAGGTGTGATGTGCATACCAAGTGTTTAATAAAATTCAAAACACATTATTTCTAGGTCATTGAGCTTATTTCTTTTCTCTATACATTGTTGATAGTAGTTTAATCAAGTGTGTCAAATTTAAGTGATTAATTTGCTTGATATTGATTAGTTAATTCATCTTTATTATCCCATTTGGTTTGATAACGCATATTCGGTCACCGGTGACTTGAAATAATTTAGACGTGAATTTTTCCGGGGAACTTATGCCAAACATTTTTCAATTAATTTTTTAAAGGTGAAAATATTTTTAAAAAAGGGATCTACTCAATCCCCCTTCTAGATTCGCTCCACCGTCTAACAAGTGGTATCGCGAGCACTGGTTCATTTCATTAAAGGCTTCTACTTCAAAATCATCCACCAATGATGAATGTGAGAGCGAGTCAAATAATGAGGATAGTGAATCAAATGAGAATATGAGACTATTTGCAAGAATATGCAACATATACCTTAGGAAGAATGAAATTTCTCATTTCGATAAACGTCTCGTTAATTATAGAAGGCAATCAAATCCCTCAAAGTAAGATCAAAGTAAAGGTGCCAAGTTAAAAGGGTCGTGCTACAATTGTAGAAGCCTGGTCACTATAAACCGAACTGTCCTATGTTGAAGAAAGACAAAGGTAAAGATAAATATTAAAATACTTTGGCATAGGAGCTTAGCACATATTAACTTTGACTTTCTAAACAAGATTATTTCAAAAGACTTAGTAGTTGGTCTACCTAAAATCAAATTTACTAAAGATCGCCTTTGTGATGCATACCAAATAGGGAACAAACACATGTCTCTTTTAAATCCAAAAATGTTGTTTCAACGACTAGACCTCTTGAACTTCTCTATATGGATTTATTTGGTCCATATAGAATTAAAAGTCTTGGTGGAAACTATTATGGTTTTGTTATTGTAGATGACTACTCAAGATTTTGTTGGACCATCTTTTTAGCTAGTAAGAGTGACACCTTCTCAACATTTGAAACGTTTGCCGAGTTGTCTCAAAATAAACTAAACACTAGCATTGTTACAATTCGAAGTGACCATGGAGGTGAATTTGAAAATCACCTCTTTGAAGAATTTTGTGAGAAACATGGAATTGATCATAATTTTTCCTCTCCTAGAACTCCGCAACAAAATGGTGTTATGGAGCATAAAAATTGTGTTCTAGAAGAGCTTAGAAGAACTATGATCAAAGAAAATGGTCTTCCTAAATATTTTTGGGCCGATGCATAAGTACGGTGTGTTATGTTTTTAATAGGGTGATCATTCATCCTATTCTTACAAAACGCCCTATGAACTCTTAAAAGGAAGGAAGCTCAATGTGTCACATCTTCATGTCTTTGGTTATAAATGCTATATGTTAAACAATGGTAAAGAAAACCTTGGAAAATTTGACTCAAAAGCGGATGAAGGTATCTTTCTCGAATATTGTAATTCAAGTAAAGCTTATAGAGTATACAACTAGAGATTACTTATCATTGAAGAATCCGTGCATGTATCCTTTGATGAATCTTATCTGAAAGTTATCGGAAAAGGTAGTTGTGTTATTGGTGCAGGTGTTTCTTCTGAGGAAATTCTCAAAGATCAAGAAGCTTCATGTGTTGAAGCCATTTCAGATATAGCTGAGGAGGAGCCGGATAAAGGATTTAAAAACAAAGAGGAAGATCATTCAACAAATAAAGACGATCTCCCTTTGGAATGAAAAACCTCAAAGGATCATCCCATTGATAATATTATTGGAGATATATCAAAAGGAGTTACTACACGATCAATGATAACTAAATTTTGTTACCATTATGCTTTCGTCTCTCAAATTAAGCCTATAAACTCCAAAGATGCTCTACTCAATGAAAATTGGTTTTTAGTTATGCAAGAGGAACTTAATTAGTTCAAAAGAAATAAGGTTTGGGACCTTGTCCCTCCTCCGCGAGGACATCGAGTAATTGGCACTAAATGGGTGTTTAGGAACAAGATGGATGAAAACGGTATTATTACTCGTAACAAGGCCCGTCTTATTGCTCAAGGGTATAACCATGAGGAGGGTATTGACTATGAGGAGACTTATGCTCTGGTTTCCCGCCTTGAGGCTATACGCATTTTGCTTGCATTTGCATGCTCAAATAACTTTAAGCTATATAAAATGGATGTTAAGAGTGCTTTCCTTAAAGAGTACATAAATGAAGAGGTGTATATATTTCAACCTCCAGATTTTGAAAGCCATGAAAATCCTAACTATGTGTACTAGCTTAAACGTGCTTTGTACGACCTCAAATAAGCTTCTAGACCTTGGTATGAACGCCTTAGCAAATTTTTATTAAATCAAGGATTTTCAAGAGGAAAGGTTGATACTCATCTTTTCATTAAACAGGAAGGGAAACATTCAATTTTATTTCAAGTGTACGTAGATGATATCATTTTTGGATCTACTAATATGAAATTGGTCAAAGAATTTTCAAGTTCAATGCAAGGTGAATTTGAGATGAGTATGACGGGGGAGATAAATTACTTTCTTGGACTTCAAATTAGACAACTTAAGGAGGGAACTTTCATAAGTCAAACAAAATATTGTAATGAGCTTCTCAAGCAATTCGATATGAAAAATTCAAAAGCTATTGATACACCAATGCCTACCGCGACAAGTTTAGATCGAGATGAGAACAGTAAAGAGGTAGACATAAAAAGGTATAGAGGTATGATCGGCTCTCTTCTTTATCTTACTGCATCTCGTCCAAATGTCATGTTTAATGTTTGTATGTGTGCTAGATTTCAATCATGCCTTAAGGAATCACATTTAAAATCAGTGAAACACATTCTTAGATACCTTTGTGGTACTTCTAAATTTGGACTTCGGTATCCCAAGGGTAGTGATTGTTCTTTGGTAGGTTATTTCGACTCCGACTTTGTCGGGCGCAAAGTAGATAGGAAAACACTAGTGGCACATGTTGCAACACCCTTTTACACCACTTCAAAATACAACATGATTATTCCATAAAATCATAGCATCATCAAAAAGGGTAAACATTTCTTCTCTTAACAAACACCAAAAACATCATCATTCTGTCTCGTCCCGTAACGTGGGTTACAACATGTATTCACATTTAAATACCAACGTTATTATGCAACAAATAATAATTCATTAAATTCACTAATAACATAAGGAAAATTTAAAGTTTAATTCAAAACATCATTAAATCAAATAATCTTTAACTGCTAGTATCAACTCAAAAGTAATACAAAGTAAACACAACGGTTCTCAAGCGTTCCAATCCTGATGTTACATGACACAAAGTAGGACACCACGCCTAACTAAATAAAATAAAAAAAGAAATAACACTCCAAGCTACATCCACACACCAAGCTTATTCTTGAGTATCCACAGGATGGCATAATAGACCATCACCAAAGGCAGACATGGTGATTAATCACGAATATATATAATTGACATAAAGTAAAGATAATCATGCAACATTTGTCATATAGAAATAGATCAACAAACTCATCAAACATTGACTTAACACATATGCATCATGCTATGCCACCAAGAATGAAATGCAACTTCATAAGATAACACAACATATATAACATAACCCCAATCCAAACTATGGGATTGAAGCCTCCAATATCATAGGTATGCCATGAATGCAACGATACAACAGTTCAACATAATCAACATAATTCAACATTTGCATCCGTATTCATGTTAATAACCAACATATAATAAACCTACATCTTAACTTCATTTCTATCACAAAATGATCACTAAAATATCAACATAAATCATGGCAACAAGTATAATACATCACGAACTCAATACATCATATCTACAGATCATTAGACATTTTTCTACAATTAAATCATTAATTTTACACTTCCAGGGCTCGCTAAGAGACCCCATTGCTCGCTAAGCGGCCTCCCCTTGGGTTGGAGAAAATTCACAATTTTCACATCTCGCTAAGCGAGCATCTGTTCGCTAAGTGGGCACGGCAGATTTAAGCAACCCAATTCTGCGATGACAACAAACTCCTGCTACGATTTTTCACTAAAAAAAACAGTTTTTCATCATTTTTAATCATAAATTTTAGTATAGAACCTATAACTAACACACACACATCATTTACATCACACAACACACATCAATTTATCAATAATCTCTCAATTATACTCATCAAACCCTAGGTTTTTCCCTAAAACCCCAACTATCCCCATTACCTAAACTTTGCATCAAGAGCATTGAAAGAAGTACTCCCCATACCTTAGAGTGAAGCTTTTCTATGGTCTTTTCTCAAAAACTCCGGAAAATTCTTCAAACCCTTGCCTCTCTTCTTTTTCCTCAGAGATTTCTCTCATATTTTCCAAATGTGATCGTGAAAACTGATCGTATTCCCAACCCTCAACTTCCTTTTTGTCAATATTACCCCTAGGACCTGTTTTTCCCGGGATTTTCATCCTAGTACAAACACGAAAGTGGCACAGAAAAGGTAGAGTCACCAGCCAAGCATTTTTATCCCGAATGAATGGGGTAGGTAATGCTGCACAAACCAAAGAGAAAGGGAAAAGGACAAGGTCATGCGAAACAAAGATCTGGGTTTGGGATTCGATTACGATCTGGGAAGGTATTAGCACCCAGAGCTTCCATCATACCCGACGAGATCCAAGTTTGTTTGTCTGTTTCAAAGGGTGAGAAATAAGATGTTGCTGAACAAAGGAACTGCTACTGGAACTGGAATTGAGAGAGAGAGAACTGGAAAGAGAGAATGAAAATAAAAGGGAAAATATAGGGAAAATAAAGAATGTTCTTGAACGGGCCCTACCTCGTTACCTACGTACCTCATCGGGAAAATGAGGATCATAGTCGACATAGTTCGCCTAACCAAGGCGGAAACTCTGTTTGTGTTTTTTTACGGCTGAACCGTTTATGCCTTTGCTCAGGTGTTGTAGGCTTGTCTGGCACGAGAGCGTTACCGTCTTGCAGAGAGACAAGTAGGAGCAAGTTCTTACATTGAGAGTGAATGTGATGAGAAAAGAAGTCCCGAAGGAGAGATGATTATTCTTTGTTCAGTGTTTTTTAAAAGCTTTTCTAAGTTTGGCACAAGAAAGTGAATTCAAGTCCTTTTCGATGGAATGTGTACTGGTTACTACATTCCATGATGGAATGAAAAACAAGCACACCCAAGTGAGACGAAGATCCCCAAAACTTGGTTCTAGAGATTAGGGCATAAGCTCACTAACTCATTGAAGTTATTAGATGCTTTTATGATTTGAAATGAAGAAGTGATTTTTTTTTATGATTTTCCTTGTGAAAATAGTCTCATGATTAGACATGTACATCATGCTAGACAAACTTGTACTATCCCAATATAGGAAGACTACAAGTGCCCCATGGAATAAGTCCATCCACACAAGACTACTTCAACCGTTATTAAGTTTTTTTTAGGTTTTTGTTTGAAGATGAGAAAGAGAGAGCAAAGCGAACCAAAGATAAAAGTCTAAAGGGAGACTAGTAATCCTAAGCGTTGTCATGCATAGATGAACCTAGGTTAGTACGGTTCTCTAATCCTAGTGAAGAAAGGAAATGAAAAGGAACCTAGAAATCAACTTACTTCCTAAGTAAGCTAAGTCGTTTCTAAAAGGGATTAGCATGAAGTTGTACAAACTAAACACAAAATGCTAAAGCAAACACACTTTGAAAGCATAAAGAATTTAAAAGAAGAAGTTGTATGAACTTACCTCCATCTCCCTACAAAACAAAGGTTAGTAGGATAAACATGATAAAAGTAATGAGGTAAGCAAGTACCAAACAATTCCTAATACAACTAGGACCTAATCTAGACTCAATCCTAAGTCTAAGGGACCTAAAGACTAGGCATAACAAAAATCCAGTAGCTACTACAACTCTTATAGCACAAACAGCTACTAAATGCAATGCAAAATGCAAACAACCTATTACAACTACCAAACAACATGCAAATAGGTGTAAAAGATAAAAAACAGAATAATCAGCATATATTTAACAGCTTCTGGATTAAAACACAACAGTGAAAAAGTAAGGAAACTTGGATTATTTTTAATGGTGAATGCATGAGTTTTAATGCAAATCAAGTCCTGCAAAATTTATGCAAGTTAATGCAATAACATACAATGGATTTTTAACAATGGAATGCAACATCAACATGCAATTAAATGATGCAAACTAAATGATTATTTTGGAGATTTTTACATTATGCATATTTCCTCAATATGCATATAATTGAATCAAAGCATGAACAGATTTCAAATGCAATGCAAAAGTATAAGTGTAAACATTCATTAACAGGCTATAACTGATGCTAAATCATGCAAACAATTATCCTAACATGCTATGAACATATATGCAACATTTATGCTAAAAATCGGGATCTAACGAAAAACGTGTCGAAAGCTATCGAAACTATGCACACCTGCTCTAAATCCACTCCTAAAAACTTCCTAAAATCGTATCCTAAAGATCCATTATGGTTGGAGGGGGAATGAATACCAAAAATACAAGAAAAAGCAAGAATTTTTCATTCTGCTTCAGTGGTAACCGGTTACTACCTATGCGGTAACCCGTTACCAGTGCAAGAACTGGAATTTTCTGCCAAAATTACACAGGTAACCGGTTACTACCTATGCAGTAACCCGTTACCAGTGTAAAAATATCAGTTTTCTGCAAAATTTTACACAGGTAACCGGTTACTACCTATGCAGTAACCTGTTACTCCGGGACCAAAATAAAAGATTCTTCATTTTTCTTGGAAAATCCAGCAGCAACTTATTCAAATAAGCTCTATCCTAATGCCCATCAATTAAGCACGAAAATTACACCTAAATGCAACTATTTAACACCAATAAAAGCCACAAAAACATTAAGATTCTAACACCTAATGATTACACAATTAAAGCATAAAAAAGCAAGAACAATCGAAGAATGCACAAGGCGAGATGAAGAGAAATAAGTTAAAACGAGAAGTGATTACGAATTCACCAACCTAGAAAGCGGAGGCTTGCTTTGGAAATTATTACAATGTCGAACCGATGCGCGATATGAGAGAAAATAGGATATTCGAAGCTTCGATTCGTGAATGTGCAAAATAAATGCGGTTGATGAGAAATCTTCGAAAATCACTTCTGTATGGTGAAATAAACACCGAAACCGATGCAACCTCTTCGATAATCCGTGAAATTAATGAAAATGGCGGAGGTTAAGCTTCTAATCTTCAAGTTTCAATGCAAAACTTGAAGAATTTGGATGATGATGAAGCTTTCGTGTGAGTTTGGGAAATGGAGAAAAATGAGAGAATTTAGAGAAATTGTGAAAAAATGGTGAAAATGAAGTGTTGTTGTGAGGCTTGGAGTGAAAATGATTTATATACGTGTTAGGTTTGGAGTGAGGCTTGGGTTAGGCTTGGGAATTAGGTTTGGGGTTAGCTTAGGAGTTAGTTAAAGTTAGTTGGAGCCTCTATAATATTCCTTGGAATATTCCCTAGAATATTCCATGGAATATTCCTAGGAATTTGGTAGAAAGTTCTAGAAAGTGGTGGAAATGTAAGACAAATGGAAAATGGAGTGTAATGTGTGGAAAGTGGAAAAGTGGTGGGAAATCCTTTCAAGCCAAAAAATTGTCTTTTTTTTTCCAAATTTACACGTGGTAACCGATTACTTGACCAAAATTTTGAATTTTTACTTTTTGGTGGACAATCTTGGATATCCAGCCTCAGACATATATTCTGAGATCATTTTCCTTCCGAAACCGAGTAACACTTGATCACCTGCCTCATGCGTATGCCAATGATGATTGTTTGTATTATTAATTATTATTATTATTATTTGTAATGTATAGAATTACGGGATTATGAATGAAATGCGATATGCTAGATGCCATGAAAATGAGAGGGCAAATTTTGGGGTGTTATAGATGCCCCTATTCAATCAACTACATACCTGAAGGGATGATAGCAATGGATTTCAGACGTTCAAGGTATGGAGGGATTGAATACCCGAAACAACCAGAAAATTTGTACTTTGTGGAAAATGAAAATATTAGGAAAAACACCATTCCTGGATGACGACTCCAAACATGAGACTGATCTTTGACCGAAAAAAAGGGAGCGAGCTCATCGTAATTAAATGATAACTCAAAGAAAACGAGACCATCATACTTTGATGGAATCGTAAAATGAGACCATTGTACTGAAGTGGAATCAAATGGAATGGGATCATTGTACTTATATGTAAACCCGACACGAGACTGTTGTACTGAAATGAAGACTAGGAAAATGAGACCATTGTACTTAAACGGAGACTCAGTGATACAAAACCATTGTACTTAAATGGAATTGAGCAGAATGAAATCATCGTACTTAGAGGAAATCAAAGAAACGAGATCATTGTACTTAAATATTGACCCGACACGAGATCGTTGTACTGAAACGAAGACACAAAAAGTGAGAGACCGTTGTACTTAAACGGAGACTCGAAGGTACAAAACCATTATACTTAAATGGAATCGAAACAAATATGAAATCATCATACTTAGATGAAATCAAAGAAACGAGATCATTGTACTTAAATGATGACCCGACACGAGACCGTTGTACTGAAACGGAGACGCGGAAAAAGGAGAGAGACCGTTGTACTTAAACAGGGACTCGAAAACAAATGAGAGAGACCGTTGTACTTAAACAAAGACTCGAAGGTACGAAACCATTGTACTTAAAGGGAATCGAAACAAAGATGAAATCTTCGTACTTAGATGAAATCAAAGAAACAAGATCATTGTACTTAAATGATGACCCAAAACAAGATTGTTGTACTGAAACAGAGACACAAAAAAGGAGAGAGACCATTGTACTTAAACGGAGACTCGAAAACAAATGAGAGAGACCGTTGTACTTAAACAAAGACTCGAAGGTATGAAACCATTGTACTTAAATGGAATCGAAACAAATATGAAATCATCATACTTAGAAGAAATTAAGGAAATAGGATCATTGTACTTAAATGATTACCCGAGACGTGACCGTTGTACATAAACGAAGACGCGAAAAAGGAGAGAGATCGTTGTACTTAAAAGGAGACTCGAAAACAAATGAGAGAGACTGTTGTACTTAAACGGAGACTCGAAGGTACAAAACTGTTGTACTTAAATGGAATCGAAATAAAGACGAAGTCATCGTACTTGGATGAAATCAGAGAAACAAGATCATTGTACTTAAATAATTACCCGAGACGCGACCATTGTACTTAAACGGAGATGCAAAAAAGGAGAGAGACCGTTGTACTTAAACCGAGACTCGAAAACAAATGAGAGAGACCATTGTACTTAAACAAAGACTCAACCGGGGATAACAAATGATGGTATACGCAACAACATCGAGGAATGAATTGACATTCTGTTGGGATACTTCAGTCTGATCGAAGATGTGATGTTTCAGGATTTTGTTTCAGGATTTTGTGCAAGGTACCAAAACTGGCTTATGCTTCGTATGCATATGTTTGAATTTTTCCATGGCGTAATGCTCCATAATGATGGAAACGTTACACTTTAGAGGATGCAAATGTAATGAAGATTACTAAATGCAAATGCAAGGGGATCTTCTAATGAGGAGATAACAAACATTCCGAGTGGCTTTGTTGGGGAAAAATAATTACTGAATTGATTTGATGAACCCATGTGGGGAAAAGCAACTCTACAGGGGGAGACTGTTAATGATACACCGGCTCTGAACTTCTGCCACTACCAAAAATAAATTAGACTTTGAGATTGGAGAGTCGAGACCCTATTAGGAATGAACTGGGCTTGAGTGGTACGCTACCCTTTGAACTCCATTGGGGAAGTGATGCCCTTCTGACTCGGCTGGGGAATCAGAAGTGTTGATATTTTGCTGAGGAAAAAACCTACTGGGGAATCTCCCAGATGCAAAATATTCTGCTTGGGGAAGATATTCCAATGAGGATTGGAATTTTGATCAGTGACTTCGCTGGGGAAAGCTGTGAACAATGTTGTGTAAGAAGGAAAACCCTCAGGTTTTTCCATATCTTCGCCTCTGTTAAGGCATAATGAATCTTCCTGTATGACTGGGGATAAGAAGAACCATCTTGTACTGCTGGAGGTAGTGAAGACTCTGATGGAGAATATTTCTTATGTTGAAGGAGGGTTCTTTTCTTGGGAGAACATCTTCATGTTACTTTGCTGGGGAAAATTTCAATTCTCACTCTACCGGGGATGTCAAATGAGAATACTTCCTGTTGAACCTACACGTTTTGATCACCTTCTACTGAGATGGAGAGATAAGCAGCGTCTCGTGCCAGGGATGAAAGAACATATTATCTCATGCTGGGGCTGAGAGATAATGATCCCCTTCTGCTCAGGAAGTATCCTTTCTTTTGCCGCTCTACTGGAGAGGGGATGGTCTGATGAGACTTGCTGAGGATCAGGCTTCACGATCTGCCGAGGAAAATCTTCCTGAAGCTCTGTGTTGAAAATGGATTTACTTGTAACACCTGTACTTGCATGTTAATGAACACAACTGATAGTACCTGCAAAATGAGAGTTAGTTTGGCCTGCGTGCCCCAGGTTTGTGGTCTGAATCACCATACCTGTTACTCAACACATCAGATATATGTCAAGTGTTTTTACTCTCATGCACATATTGTAAAGCATTCATGTATCCACAATGCAATATTTATCACAATTTGTTGGACGTTTTTACAATCAATCAACGGTAGATGAAAAAAAAAACAGATGAAAGCGAATTTGAATGAAATTACACATTTATTGGTTGAAAAGAGGCCATGAATAGGCAATAAACCGGGAAGCAATCCCTGGAAAGAGGAAATTGCATAAAAGGAAAATAAACTATCCTAATGGCAATGTAAAAAATCAGATCTCATCAAGCTCCGACCTGGCTATGACTTGTATGTCCTCAAGACTCTCCGCGTGCTTCGCTTTTGAGGAAGACGATTGGATTGATATTTAACCCTTGGATTATCCTTGATTACTAATGATGCATCACATATCTCGTAGATCGTAGTCTTTCGATTTAGTCCCTCTTTTGCATGGATCGCCCTTTCGGGTTTTTAATCCACCGGGATACCCTTTTTTGCCTGAGCCGTCTGATGTGGCTTTTCAGCTCAACGGGTTGTAAACACCCCAAACTTGCCCTCACCCATTCACACCATGGCTTGTGACCTCTTCATATACACAGGTTCAATCATAGCATCCCATATTGCATATTTGATTCACTGCATTGATTCTAAGTCATCTGCATCTAGGGTTTGTGATCTGAGCAATCCAAGAGTCACTTGAGCCACTCCAAAGGTCATCAATCACTTCAAAGGGGTCCATGTATGTTCAAGCATCATATTTTATCCTCTCAAAGTCAAGAAAATCAAAGAATCACAAGAACTGAGATTGGCATGGAAGCAGAGCCAGGTTTAACTACACAGATGACCTAGAATTAGGGTTTTGGTTTCAAAGGCCATAACTCCAAAATTTTTGGTCATTCTTGTTTATATTGGTCTCTATATGGTATGAGGATCATGAATATCAATTTCCATGAAGAAATTCCATGGGGAAGGCATCTGATCAAGAGTTGACTTTTTGAGCAAGTCAGTGCAAAATCAGGGAATCTGAGGCCCCCAATGACCCAACCAAAGGGTGTTCATCATCATATATGATCTTTATTTGATCATAGAAGATGTTGGAAGTTCACAAAATTAAATAATTTCAAGCCATTTGCAAAGTTGACTTTTTGGGAAAATGACTTGTAATGGAAACTTGCCATTTTGGGAAACTTTTTCAACCCTTGCTTTTTGATTCAAAAATGCTTCAAATGGGAAAACTTTGGTCATGAAAGTTGTAGAATGGATCATTACCTTTTCAAAAAGTACAAGAACTTGTCCTAATTCATTTTGGATCAAAAGTTATGGCTTGTCAAAGTTGGCCAAAATCACATAATTTCAAGTTTTCCACCAAAGAGGCAAAGTTGCAAAATCACTTGCCAAGACAAATTGAACTTCCAAATGGACTTCTAAACTTCACACAAACATGAACCAAGGCCTACAAGTCAGATTTCATCAAGGAATCACTCATTTTTGTGACTTGTGGGGCAAGAAACTTCAAAAGGGCCAAAGGTGAACCAAGTTGCAAAACCTCATTCAAACCTTAATCCACTTGCTTGCTGACTCCATAATTGATCCTAGGGCTCTCCACACTTCTTGCTGCGCAGGACACCCCATTTGTCCTTGGCTAGCTATGAGCCCATACCTCTCTTACACAAAGTTTGACATTTTGGCCAAAGACCCATACCAATCACAATAGGGCACACCAACTCCACAGGCCTATCCCTGAGTGATAAGTGGACCAAAGGCAAGCCATAGCACATAACCATTCATGCTGAAACACACTCCAAGCCCTAGTTCCAAGTTTATGCTTCATTTGCAAAACCTTTCGAAACACTCTCCCCAAGCATCAAACACACAAACAAACTTCACAAACAATCTCAACATGACTCACTGATCACAAACCAACCATTAAAACAGCCTGAAAGTCACTGAAACCAAAACACGATCACCCCCCCCCCCCTTTGAACAGAACTTCTGCAAACTCTCCAATCAGCCACCATAAACTTCAAACAAGCATTGCAAGCTTCCCAGGAGGTCCTTTGGAGTTGGTTGGAAGCAAGAAACTGGCCAGAAAGTCCCTGATTTGAAAGCTTCGATTCAGGAAAACCTTGGAAATTCATTTTTCCAGAACTCATATCTCTTGTTTCTAAAATGATCTACATGCTTCCCTGAGTTCACTGAGCTTTTTACTTTTGAAAATGATTGAGAAATGAGCTTGTATCGTGTTTCTGAAATTTTTGCAGTTTTTGATGTTTGATTCGTATCTTGATTTTGAGTTGAAATAAATGGGATTTGTTGCTGGATTATGTTTTGTTGTTGATCATTGATTGTTTCTGGAGCTTTTGGTGAAGTTTCATGGTGTTTTGAGGGATTCAGGGGAGGGGTTTGGCCGGAGAAGATGACCGGAACACTGTTCCGGTCATCTGAAAGTAATTAGGGTTAGTTAATTAGGGTTTAGTCTTAATTACGTGAATTTGAATTCTGGCCGTCCAGATGCGCGCGCCAGTCAATTCCCGCGTGTCAAGTTTGAATCCTGGCCACTGGATCAACATACTTTTCATTTTATTCAATTTTATTTTATTTTCATTTTATTTCATTTGTTTTGTTCATTTATTTAAAAATAGTAAAAATCATCAAAAAATTCTGAAAATTTTTATCAAACCTTTTGTTAATTTTCAGAAACCAAAAATATTTTTATTTTTATTTTTTGCATTAAAAAATATTTTTAAATCATTTAAAAGTTTATTTTTAATTGATTAATGAGAATTAATTGATTAAAAGTACTTTTAGGTATTTAAAAATCACAAAAAAATTCATGAAACATCTAAGATCATTTAGAAACATTGTCCAACCTTCAAACCAAATTTCTTTTTTGATCCTGATGCCTTTTGACAATTTTCAATGGATTTAATTTCATTTTAAGGCATTATTTTGATCCAAACTTCAAAAATTCATTTCTGCCTAACCATTGAGAGTTGGACAATGATTCTTTTTGCATTGCATCTTGTATAGCATGTAGTTTATAGGATTAAATTGGTTTGAATTGATCTTGCATTTTCAATTTGTTTGACATTTTTCTTGACAAGGTACCTTAAAACCCTAGCCAACTTAGGAAATTCATAACTTTCACTAGGTTAAGAATTGGATCCTCTCCCTTGGGCAGTGAGTTTGTATAGGTTTAGGGTTCCTTTGAATGCATTTTCAAATTTTTATCATGATGTTTGCTTCTGGTTTTGGTTTTGCATTGTGTATTGATCATAAACCCTAATTTGGGCTTTCTTTTGCATTCATCTTCCATTTGCTTGCATACCATGATTTGCCATGACATTTTATGCATTCATTTGATTCATAACACATCTTAGGACATAATAGAATCATGTTTTATCATTGCATCTTTCATTTGCCATTGTATCTCATTTGCATTGCATTTCATTTCTTTCATTAACTTTTCAGGTGGTAAGTTACTTTGAGAAGTGAATTTGCCTTCACTTCTCACAATCTCTTCTCATCTCTCTTATGCATCATTGCTGCATTTTTGTATGTGTTTGGATTGAGCTTTCTCTTTCTTGTTCATCTTACCTTCTTTCTTCAAGCAACTTGACTTCTTAAGTGAAGCAAGTTATTTTGCTTCTCTTTGCTCCTTTCATCTGCTTCCCTCCTTGGTGGTTCTTTGAAGATCTTTCTTGCAAACCTCACAAACCCTAGGAATGACCAAGCATGATAACAATTAGGATTGATTAGTCCCCATTTAGCTTTTACCTTTGTGTCATCTTTGAGTCTTCTCTTCTCATCTCATAATCAGGGACTAAACCCTAAAAGCTTTAAGGCTTTGTGATTAAACTTATGCCTGCATCCTTCTATTAGGAAGGAGTGTATAACTTTAATCCTAAGTGTTAAACCCTTTATGTGTTTAAATCCTTTAATCAATTAACTTAATAATCATCAAGACACCAAACTTGTAACTTGGGCCTTGCATTAGGGTTCTAATTCTTCCTTAATTAGTTAAGAAGGACTAACCCTAGTGTTAATGGACAAGTCCCCCTCAAGTTGTCTTACAAATCATAAAAATCACTTCTTCATCATATCATTAACTAAAATCATCTTAATAAAGGCTTTGTTTTGTCATGAGTTTAATCCCTAATCATGGATTAAGTTGAGGAGTTTTCCTCAGCTTAAGCATTCTCATCTATTATCCTTCTATTAGGATGGTGTAATGAGTCTGTTTAATCCCTGATTATGGCTTAATCTCATTACTCAACACTAAACAAAAACAACAAAAACATCTAAATAATCATAAGTAGGTTAAGGATCTTAATCCTACACCATGGTGATTAAGTGTGAGATGCTGACTTCACACTTAAGGTATTCTCATTACCCCTAATCAGAGGGAGGATGTGATGAGTTCGCTAACCCATTGGTCTAGGCTTAAGCTCATTAACTTATGACAAACTTCAAAAGGCAATAAAAGATTGAAAACTCAAAAACAAACAATAATCGTCTCCTTCGGGATTCTTTTCTCATCTCATTCACTCACAAACGAGAACCTGCTTCTTCCGTATAATGCAAGACAGTTCGCACCTGAGCCAGACAGGTCATACACTTGAGCATTGACAAGTAAGCAGTTCACAGGTCAATTCATCTTTCAGTCTCTTTGGGTCGAACTACGGTGTTCTGACTTCCTCATTGCACGAGAGGATACGTAGGCATAACTTAATAGTTATCGAACAAAAGTCTCTGTATATTCACCCTCTTTCTAGCCTTATTCTTTTAGCCTCATTATCTTGAGCATTTCACTCTTGCCCTTACACCGACACTTCACTTATATACACTACACTTTTCTTACACTGACACCTGTACATCCTTTTCCAGCTCTTTGATACACAGATAGCACTGACACTACCCCTTTTAAACACAAATCTTTTAAGCGTGGATCCCGTCGAGTACGGCAGACAATCTGGGTGCTAATACCTTCCCAGGTTGTAACCAACCCCCTTTCTCAGTCTCTCTGGTTCGCAGCCGTCTTATCCATATCTTTCTAGGTCTATGCAGCATTACCTTTCCTCCGGGATAAAAATTCCTAGCTGGCGACTCTTTTCTTTTCTCGTGGGTTCACTCCTGTGTGTTCTCAAATCCTCCTTTCGCCGACCGTTCGCGTCTGTACCCCTCTTGGCCCCGGTTGTCATTTGGTGGGAGCGACACGGGTGTACATTTTTTAGACATTTCCCTAATTTTTGCCTGAGCCTTTTATTTTGTTTTTGGCTCGTCTAGATGCCCCTTTTTTCCTGGACTTTTATTCTATTTTTGTCCAGCGGGTCTCTTTACACAAAGTATTTTCTAACTGCGTTTGCATTGACAGGAGGTTGGAATTCTTCACCATCCATGGTTGTTAACATAAAGGCTCCGCCTGAGAAGACCTTTTTAACCACAAATGGACCTTCATAGTTGGGTGTCTACTTGCCCCTGTGATCTGTTAAAGGAGGAAGGATCCTTTTCATCACTAAGTCGCCGGGTATGTACCATTGATGGCGTACTTTCCAGTCAAATGCCCGTTTCATTCGTCGTTGATACAACTGTCCATGGCATACAACTGCTAGGCGTTTCTCTTCAATGAGGTCCAACTGATTGTACTTGGATCGGAGCCACTCAGCTTTGTCAAGCTTGACATCCATCATTAATCTCAGGGAAGGGATCTCGACTTCAATCGGTAGGACTGCCTCCATACTGTACACAAGAGAGAACAGGGTTGCCCCTGGCGAGGTTCACACCGATGTTCGGTACCCATGCAGTGCAAACTGTAGCATCTCATGCCAATCTTTATAGATCACAACCATCTTTTGTACAATCTTTTTGATGTTCTTATTGGACGCCTCGATGACGCCATTCATCTTCGGGTGATACGGCGAAGAGTTATGATGCTCGATTTTGAAATCCCGACACATATCTGCCATCATCTTATTGTTGAGATTAGAACCATTGTCAGCAATGATCCTTTTGGGAATTCCATATTGGCAGATGATATCCCTCTTGTTGAATCGGGCTACCACCTGTTTGATGACATTGGCATAAGATGTCACTTTGACCCACTTTGTGAAACAGTCTATGGCAACTAGGATGAAGCGGTGACCGTTAGAAGCAGTTGGCTCAATCTTTCCAATCATATCAATGCCCCACATGGAGAAGGGCCAAGGTGAAGACATGACACTCAATGGATTTGGAGGCATATGCACCTTATCAACGTAAATTTGGCACTTGTGGCAATTGCGGGAGTATTTACAACAATCAAATTCCATGGTAATCCAATAATACTCGACCTTAAAAGTTTCTTTTCCATAGCATGTCCTCCAGCATGGGTACCAAAGGAGCCTCCGTGAAATTCTTGCATCAACAAGTATGCTTCGTGTCTATCCACGTATCTGAGCAAGACCATGTCGAAGTTCCATTTATAGAGCACATCATCCTAGTTTAATAAGAACCCTCCTACCAACCTACCAAGGTTTGTCATCATTAGCCCCATCAACTGCAAACATGTATGCCAGTCTCTCGAGAAGAGATACATTGATTCTGGGCACATAGTTCTTTTGGTGAACCTTGATCATGTAATATAAGATTGCCAAGGCATCTGCAAACCTATTATCGTCACGAGGTATATAGTGCAACTTGACCTTTGTGAAGAAAGTTAGCGACCTTCTGCTGTAGTCCCTGTAAGGAATCAGATGAGGTTGATGAACCAACCATTTTTTGTTAACCTGATTGTTGACTAAAGCAGAATCAACGAAGATCTCAAGGTTCTTGATTCTCAAACCAATTGCTTCCTCGATCCCCATTATACATGCTTCATACTCTGCTTCATTGTTGGTGCACTCGAATGTCAACCGGGCAGTGAAAGGCACATGGATCCCTTTCGGCGAAATGATAACGACACCAACTCCACTTCCATTCATGTTAACGGCTCCGTCAAACATCAGGCTCCATTTGGATTCGGGGTCTGGCCCGTCCTCCGAGAGTGGTTCTTCGCAGTTTTTCGACTTGAGGAACATGATGTCCTCATCTGGGAACTCGAACCTCATCGGCTGGTAATCCTTAATCGGATGCTGAGCCAGATAATCCGACAATATACTTCCTTTGATAGCTTTTTGTGAAGTATATTGGATATCATACTCTGTCAGAATCATTTTCCATCGGGCTACTCTTCCGGTTAGAGCTGGCTTTTTAAATATGTATTTTACGGGGTCCCTCTTGGAAATCAATAGAGTGGTATGAGTCAGCATGTATTGTCTTAGTCGGCGAGCAACCCATGCCAAAGCGCAACAAGTTTTCTTTAGCAATGAGTATCGAGTCTTACAGTCGATAAACATTTTGCTAAGGTAATAGATTGCATTCTCTTTTCGACCAGACTCGTCCTGCAGACCAATCACACAACCCATTGATCCCTCGAGAACTGTGAGGTACATGATGAAAGGTCTCCCCGGCATTGGAGGTATGAGAACCGGAGGTTCTTGTAGATACTCCTTGATTCAGTTGAAAGCTAACCGGCAGTCATCATTCCAAGTGATGACCTGATTCTTCCACATAATTTTGAAAATAGGCTCGCAAGTGGTTGTCAGGTGAGAGATGAACCGTGCAATTTAGTTCAACCTCCCTAAGAAACCATGTACTTCCTTCTCGGTTATCGGTTTAGGAATCTCCTGAATTGCTTTCACTTTCACAGGGTCGACCTCAATCCTCCTTTCACTAATGATAAAGCCTAGCAGCTTTCCGGAACACACTCTGAATGTGCACTTGTTCGGGCTCGGTCTCAACCTGAACTTCCAGAGCCTGTCAAACAGCTTGGATAGGTTGACCAAATGTCACTTTTCTATTTGTGACTTCGCAATCATGTCATCGATGTAGACCTCGATCTCGTGATGAATCATGTCATGGAATAGAGTCATCATTTCCCGTTGGTCTGTTGCTCTAGAATTTTTCAAACCAAATGGCATTACCTTGTAACAGAAGGTCCCCCATGGGGTGATGAACGTTATCTTCTCCATATCATCTAGCGACATCTTGATTTTATTATAGCCTAAAAATCCACCCATGAAGGAAAACACAGAGAATTGGGCAGTGTTGTCAACTAACACGTCAATATGCGCCAACAGAAAGTCATCTTTGGGACTGGCCTGATTCAAGTCCCGATAATCCACACACATTCTGACCTTACCACCCTTTTTAGGAACTGACACGATGTTTGCAACCCATGGAGGATAACTTATCATGGCCAAGAATCTGGCATCAAACTGCTTTTGCACCTCTTCCTTGATTTTGATAGCCATGTCGGGTCGAGTTCTTCTCAATTTCTGCTTCACCGGCGGGCAGTCTTCTCCAAGTGGCAAATTGTGCACTACGATATCGGTGTCCAACCCTAGCATATCCTGGTAAGACCAGGCAAAAATGTCAACATATTCTTGGAGCAAGGAAATCAAACGGCTCTTGACAGATCCTTCCAATGCAGCCCCGATCTTGACTTCTTTTTTGTCCTCTTCAGTACCCAAGTTGAACACTTTAACGACCTCTTCATGTGACTGAATCACCCTTTCCTCTTTCTTGAGCATTCTGGCTAATTCTTTAGGTAATTCACAATTTTCTTCACCTTCCTCGTCGACTAGGTAAATTAGATTGTCAAAGTCATACTGAGCCATGACAAGGTCATCATTGATGAGACCCGATGAGGTACATCTGCATGAATGATGATTCATGCTAGATCTTAGAAAAAATGGGAGACATGGAAAAACATTGTCATTTATTTTTAAAACAAAAATAAAATGAAAGACAAGGAAAACCATGAATGAATGCAAAAACGTCCACTTTATTAATGATGATATTGCATTATGAAATAATGAACCCTTACAATGAGCTACTAAGCCCCGGACAAGACATATAGCTTTCATACAGAAGAATAGAAAGACAAGGCTATTACTCTTCTGTTTGAGTGACAGAGATGACCGCTTTGGCCGACCAGTTGCTGAGTTGTACGCCTGGGACACAAGGCTTTATCCACTCGTCCAGTTCACATCACTATCAACCGTTTCATCCTGAACTGTACAAATGCTACCATGATCAAACCACCATGCACTGGTGAAGGTAAATGGGCCTTTCCGACCTCTATAGCTCTGATCTGGCATCGCCTAGCCAGGATTATAACCAATCCCGAATATATCCTTCTTCTTCGAGACTTCAATCGTTTTTCCCCAACCCTCATTCGTGCCTGATTCCACAACCTCCAAGTCTTGCTTGTAGGATGCTATGGACACACCTTTCTTCTTATCCTCTGACAAGGCAGCTAATGAATTGCACCCTCGGCTCTGACGGGCTCGAAGGCTTGACAAGGAGTCTCAACGATCTCTCCGTCCATCTCTACATACTTGAATGAAGCCAAGTGACTGATGAAGATTTCTTCTTCCTCGCACACTGTAATGATCTAGCCTTCCCAGACAAATTTGAGCTTCTGGTGGAGGATTGAAGACAAAACCCCTGCTGCATGAATCCAGGGTCGTCCCAGCAAACAATTGTATGTTGGTTGGATATCCATAATATAAAAGGTAGTATTAAAGACTTGTGGTCCTACCTTGATTGGTGGTTCCACCTCTCCAAAGACAGACCTTTTTGAGCCATCGAACGCACGGACCACCAAGTCACTTGGTCTAAGCACAACCCCATCATAGTCCAACTTGATAAGTGCCTTCTTCGACAATACATTCAGAGACGATCTTGTATCCCTAAGTACATGAGAGAGCACAACTCCTTTACATTCCATAGAAATGTGTAGAGCTCGATTATGGATGCATCCCTCAGTGGTCAAATCCATATCCGTAAACCCCAAACCATGGCTGGCGTTCACACTTGACACCACCGTATCAAGCTGGTTTACTGATATGTCCTGTGGCACGTAGGCATTGTTTAAGATCTTCTGCAGGGCTTTCTTGTGTGAGTCTGAACACATCAACAAGGAAAATATTTAAATCTTGGAAGGAGTTTGTTGCAAGTGATCAACTATTTTGTAATCTCTCTTTTTAGTGATCCTCATAAATTCTCCTGCTTCCTTGTCAAAGGTGATATCAAGATCTGGAGTTGCCGCCGGAGAATTACTTGTCACAGGCTGCTTGCCCCTGGCTCTGGCTTGAGCCTCTACATTGTCCTTCAGTGGCACCACACCGTTTATTAGCGTTTCTGGCGCAAATAGTCTCCCGCTCCTTGTGAACCCCCCAATTCCAACATTTTCAAACCTGGTGATGAGTTGAGCTGGGAGAGGTCAAATCCTGCTTCTGACCATTACAGTAAACTTCGGCCCCATAGTACTGATAATGAGAAAAAGTATCGTTTTATTGCTATGTTTCAATGCCGTTTTATCGCACATTTGTCGTTTTAACACCCGATTCCTCGAGTTTTCTTTGTCATTTTGCAGGTATATCAATTATAGAGCTAAACCATGAGCCACAAGTGAAATGAGCAAAAACAACCATGAAAAGGAGAAGAAAAGAGGAATTCTGCATAATCTGCACTTTTTGTAACAGTCACGACCGTCACCTAGGAGTCACAACCGTGACACGCTGAAAGGAACAGTCACGGTCGTCACCAGTCCCTCACGACCGTGACGCGCGTAATACAAGGGAGACAAGCGTGACACCCTTGTCACGAACGTGACAAGGGGAATTTAGGTTAACTTGCTGAGAATTGGTCATGTACATGTGTGCTACGTGAGGTCAATTTTCCTATTTTCCCGCAGACCAAGTATTTCAACTATTCCCTGGATTTTCTCAGCACTACGAAGCCCATATGTATCATTTCCAACTGTCAAGCCCAAAATTATGATCCTATAAATAGCTTAGTTTCAAAGAACAATGGACAGAGTTTTTATTTTAATTTTTCTTGCGGAAGCTCTGCCGTATTTTCACTGCACCCTAGTTTATTTTATTTTTCCAGCAATTTATTTTGTTCTTGCTTTAATTTTATATCCCAACCAAACCATATAACAATTTCCAACATTAGGAAATTGTTATAATTTAATTTCTTTCAAAGCCTTCAGAAATTCTTTTAGTATTTTTATTTCCGATTCCGGTCCGTACTCCGAGCTTGCCAGATTGTGGAAGAAGGAGTCTAACATTATATTTGTTATTCAGGTTTTTATTTAATTTGCAATTTATATTAATGTTAAGAATTTATTTTATAATGCATATTTTATGTTGTATTTCTCTGTTTCTGCATCTGTCTGGTACAACAATCATGAGTAGCTAAACGCTTTAGGCGGTATGTAATTAAAATCAACTAAATTGGTAAAATCAATTCTAGGCTTAAAATAATTAAGAACTTAAAATTCTGGCTGTAGCTTTTTATAATAAAATCAATCTTTTTGTTACGAGAGTAAGGAAAGTGTAATAGGTTAGGTCGAGACCACGAGAGTGTGAGATTTTAACCTGATAGCTAAAGTTAGGCATTTAATTTAAACACAGCGAGAGCGCTTTAAAATGAATTAGACTTATTAAGTTTCCAAAAATTATTTCTAAACACTTATGGGCTAGCGAGAGCAGGCATAGGGCTTTAGGGGTAAGATCTGAGATAAGACCACGAGAGTGTGAGTCAAAGATATTTAAACTGGTAACCTCTACAAAATAGATTAAGTGAACCATCTTTATAAGCCTAGGTTAGATTTACCCGCCTAAGTTAACATAATTACATACCGACCGCCTTATTATTATTTTATTAAACTTAAATTTAATTTCCGCCTTTAATCCTTAAAAAAAACCAAAAATCGTGACAACCATTCACCTTAACTAAACTAGTAAATCCTCTAGCACTAAGTAATCATAAAGTCCATGTGGGATCGATAATCTTAAATATTACTTCGATAGGCTGTGTGCTTGTAGTTAAGATACCGCTAGACACATATTAGAGTACGAACAAAGTTACAATATTCCAGATCTTCAATTAGATTCACCTAAACCAGTCGGAACATCAAAGGACGCAGAGATGGCTGAAGAACAGAATCATCCACTCAAATATTACGCTAGTCCTTCGCAAGCTGAACCACATTCCATCATTGCCGCACCGACTATCAACCGAAACGATTTCGAACTGAAACCTTCGCTGATATCAGCCGTGCAACAAAATCAATTCGCCGGAAATCCTACCGAGGATCCGAACCTTCATCTTTCGATATTCGTGCAGTACGCAGATACCGTAAAAGCCAATGGAGTTACCCAAGAAGCTATCAGACTACGTCTTTTTCCTTTTTCACTTCGAGACAGAGCAAGAGCCTGGCTTCAATCTTTACCCTCGAATTCAGTAACTACGTGGGAGGAACTAAAGAGAGTTTTCTTGACTAGATATTTCCCACCTAGCAAGACAGCTATGCTAAGAGCTCAGATCAACGGATTTAAGCAAAAGGAAAACGAATCACTTTTCGAAGCCTGGGAATGCTATAAAGATATGCTGAGACTTTGTCCACATCACGAATTAGTAGAATGGATGGTCATCCATACCTTCTACAATGGACTCTTGTACAATACAAGAATGACAATTGACGCTGCCGTAGGTGGTGCACTAATGGACAAAGAATATAATGATGCTTATGCACTTATCGAGAGTATGGCTCAAAACCATTACCAATGGGGAAGCGAGAGAGTCGCAACTGAGAAACCAACAAAAGGAGGTATGTACGAAGTAAGTAGTATGGACCAAGTCAATGCAAAGTTTGACCAACTAAACCAAAAGATCGACAACTTGGCCATAACACCAACATCCACCGTGGCTGCAGTAACACCTAACTGTGAGCTATGTGGAGTTCCAGGACATGAAGTCCCTGATTGTCAACTATTAACAGGAATTCCCATAGATCAAGTGAATTATGCTCAAGGAAACCCGTACTCAAACACATGCAACCCAGGTTGGAAGAATCATCCGAACTTCTCTTATAAGAACAACAATGCTTTATACGCACCAGGTCAATCACCAGCTACACCACCAGGATATCAAAAGACTGCTCCTAATGTCCCTAGAAAATCGAACCTTGAGTTGATGATGGAGAACTTCATAGCTAACCAATCTCAAACAAACAAGGACTTCTTGAACCAAAACATACACACTAGTGAGCAGATTAAACAATTATTGAGCAAAGTAGATGCATTAGCTACACATAACAAAATGCTTGAAACTCAGATTTCACAAGTAGCTCAACAACAAGCACCTACCGCTGCACCAGCTGGAGTATTTCCTTGACAACCTCAACCTAATCCGAAAGGACAGGCCAATGCTGTGATATTAAGAAGTGGCAAGGAACTTGACGGACCTACCGATCCAAGACTTGACAATCCAGCCATGTACCAAAAACCGGATAAACCGACTCAAATGGTGAATGATCCAGAAGAAAAGGAAGATGATAATCAAGAGGCAGTGGAGAAAGAAAAGCCTTATGTGCCTCCACCACCCTATAAACCACCAATTCCGTACCCTCAGAGATTAACAAATTCCAAGACGATGGGCCAGTTTAAAAAATTTGTTGAACTTCTGAAACAGTTGAATATTACTATTCCATTTACAGAAGCTATCACTCAAATGCCCTCGTATGCTAAGTTTTTAAAGGAAATCTTATCCAATAAGAAAAAGATAGAGGATAACGGAACCGTTACACTTACTGCTGAGTGTAGCGCAATAATTCAGAATAATATGCCTCCTAAGCTAAAAGATCCAGGAAGTTTCTCTATACCCTGTGTAATAGGAAAATTCGTCATTGACAAAGCTCTATGCGATTTAGGAGCCAGTATCAGTGTTATGCTCTTAACGATTTGCAAAAGGCTAGACATGGGAGACCTAAGACCAACTAAAATGTCTGTTCAACTAGCCGATTGCTCTATTAAATATCCTGTAGGCATACTAGAAAACGCCCCAGTACGTATAGGACAATTCTATATTCCTACTGATTTCATAATCATGGACATCTCTGAGGACTCCACTACACCTATCATACTAGGAAGACCATTCTTAGCTACCGTCGGAGCTATTATAGACGTAAAGAAAGGAAAGCTAACCTTTGAAGTAGGTGAAGAGAAAGTTGAATTTATTTTAACACAATTCTTACAATCACCAGCTATAGAGGATACATGCTATTTATTGGACGTAATTGACGAATGTGTAAGAGAAATGGAAATGAAAGAAACTACCTATTCTGAAATTATGAAAATTCAAATCCCTCCGATTTTCGAAGATGATAATTGGCGTGAACCATATCAGGATGATAGTCTAAGCGAAAGTTTAGCACTTACACCGGATCCCATGCCAAGTAAGAATAAACCTACATTAGGGTTAAAAACTTTACCTAAGAACCTAAGATACGAATTCTTGGACACTGAATGTACAAGACCAGTTATAATCAATTCCAGTTTAGGAACAATTGAAACAAAGAAACTTTTAGATGTCTTAAAGAAATATCCAACTGCATTAGGATATAACATATCTGATCTCAAAGGAATATGCCCTTCAATTTGTATGCATCGTATTCTGCTAGAAGAAGATTGTAAAACCTCCAGAGAATCTCAAAGAAGAATTAACCCAATCCTTAGCACTGTAGTAAAGGAAGAAGTTAAGAAACTACTAGATGCTGGAATAATATATCCAATCTCTGATAGTAAATGGGTTAGTCCAGTACATGTAGTACCGAAGAAAGGGGGTATCACTGTTGTGAAAAACGCTAAAGGCGAATTGATATCACAAAGAGTAGTGACAGGACATAGAGTGTGCATCGATTATCGTAAACTAAACAAAGCCACTCGAAAAGATCATTTCCCACTACCTTTTATAGATCAAATGTTAGAACGATTAGCCAAGCATTCATATTTCTGTTATCTTGATGGTTACTCAGGATTTTTCCAAATCCCTATCCACCCAGATGATCAAGAGAAGACCACATTCACATGCCCCTATGGAATGTTCACTTATAGACGAATGCCTTTTGGATTATGTAACGCTCCTGCAACCTTTCAAAGATGTATGATGTCAATCTTCGCAGATTTTATAGACAACATCATGGAAGTGTTCATGGACGACTTCTCTGTATGCGGGCAAAGTTTTGAAGGATGTCTATCAAATTTAGAAATGGTGTTAGAAAGATGTGTAAAAGTAAACCTCGTGCTTAACTAGGAGAAATGTCATTTTATGGTCAGAGAAGGAATCGTACTAGGACACGTTATATCTGAAAAGGGAATTGAAGTTGACAAAGCTAAGATAGAAGTCATAAAAGATCTTCAACCCCCTAAAACTGTTCGAGAAATACGAAGCTTTTTAGGACACACCGGTTTCTACCGACGATTCATCAAAGATTTCTCGAAGATCACTAAACCTCTTACCGGTTTATTAATGAAAGACGCTGAGTTCATATTCAATGAAGATTGTCTTAAAGCATTCGAAACTCTAAAAACAGCTCTCATCACCGCACCAATCATGCAACCCCCTGACTGGAGATTACCTTTCGAAATCATGTGCGATGCGAGTGACTATAATGTAGGCGCAGTTCTAGGCCAGAGGAAGGACAAGAAACTTCATGCGATTTACTATGCCAGTAGAACCTTAGATTCTGCTCAGATGAACTACGCCACTACTGAAAAAGAATTGTTAGCAGTTGTCTTTGCGCTTGACAAATTCCGTTCTTACCTAGTAGGAGCGAAAATAATCGTTTACACAAACCACGCTGCTATCAGATATCTATTAACTAAGAAAGATGCTAAACCAAGACTCTTGAGATGGATTCTACTCTTACAAGAGTTTGATCTTGAAATAAAAGATAAGAAAGGTACTGAAAACGTCGTAGCGGACCATTTATCTAGAATAGAAGGTATTAAACCCGAGGAGGTGCGGATTAACGATGTTTTTCCGTATGAACAGCTGATAGCACAAATAGGAAGCGACCCAGTTCAGTTAGACATAGATGAACCAGAACCCGTGGAAACAATCCAAACAACTGTAGGACTGCCATGGTATGCTGACATTGTCAACTACCTAGCTGCAGGAGCTCTTCCACCTGACTTAACCTATCAACAGAAAAAGCAATTCTTTCACAATATCAAACATTACTATTGGGATGAACCATTATTGTTCAAAAGAGGACCCGATGGAATCTTTTGTCGATGTATTCCCGAAGAAGAAATAGAAGATGTCATTGCTCATTGCCATTCATCTCCTTATGGTGGACATGCAAGCACTTCCAAGACTTGTGCAAAAATCTTACAAGCTGGCCTATTCTGGCCTAATTTATGGAAAGATGTCCACATCGCTGTTATAAACTACGATCGGTGTCAACGCACCGATAATATTTCAAGAAGAGATGAAATGCCTCAAAAAGGAATATTAGAAGTAGAAGTCTTTGACGTCTGGGGAATAGATTTCATGGGACCATTCCCATCATCTTTCGGTAATAATTATATACTCGTAGCTGTTGATTACATTTCAAAGTGGATTGAAGCTATAGCTTCTCCTACAAATGACACACGAGTAGTAATAAAGCTTTTCAAAAATATAATCTTTCCCAGATTTGGCGTGCCTAGACTCGTCATAAGTGACGGTGGCTCGCACTTCATTTCAAAAATCTTTGATAAATTACTATCTAAGTATGGAGTCAGACACCGTGTGGCAACACCATATCATCCACAAACAAGTGGACAGGTCGAAGTCTCGAACAGAGAAATTAAACAAATCTTAGAAAAGACTGTCGCCATATCTCGGAAAGATTGGTCATCTAAACTTAATGAAGCTTTATGGGCTTATAGGACAGCCTACAAGACACCCATAGGAACTACACCTTTCAAATTAGTATATGGAAAGTCTTGTCATCTCCCGGTAGAACTAGAACACAAAGCATATTGGGCGATCAAAACTCTCAATATAAACTATAATGCTGCAGGAGAAAAGCGAATCCTCGATATTAATGAATTAGAAGAGTTAAGGTTAGATGCTTATGAGAATGCTAAGATATATAAAGAAAGAACTAAGCGATGGCACGATAAACGCCTATCTAGGAAAGAATTTAGTGTGGGAGACGTTGTACTCCTCTTTAATTCAAGACTTAGGCTCTTTCCTAGAAAACTAAAATCTAGATGGTCAGGACCCTTTGAAATAACTAGAGTGTTCCCGAGCGGAGCGATAGAAATTAAGGGTAGGAATAGTGAACCGTTCACAGTAAACGGACAACGTTTAAAACATTATCATAAAGTTGAAAATAAAGATTATGCAAATAGTCTAAGGCTTTTAGAGTTGTCCACTAATTTCCCTGATTAATCTACACCTAAGCATTATGTCAGGCTTTTGACGGTAAAAACAACGCTTAGTGGGAGGCAACCCATTTAATCATTTAATCATTTAATCATTTAATCATTTAATCAATTTGTCATTTTATTATTCGTTTTATTGTTTTGTCATTTTATTTTTTTATTGTTTTATTTCATTATTATTATTGCTTTTATTTATGCATTTATTTTCTTATTTTTCCTTATTTTAATTTTTAAATCACTTTTACAGATTTTCAAAAGTCTTTTCCACTTTCCTTCTCCCCCTGACTTGTTTCCTCCGTATTTACACTAACTATGGCTAACCAACCGATAAACATTATGGAAACCAAATTTAGAGGTAGGAACCAAAGAATGAAATTTGAAGAGTTATCACAGAGACCAATGGATTTGACTCTGTACCCGGATGATCTGACTGTGGAAACCTTAGGTATACATGATAGCATCCTATACTTGTTTAACCGACTTGGATGGGAGAATGCACTGATTAAACAAAAGTTTGTGACTTACCGCGAGCTCACCCTTGAGTTCCTAAGCTCCTTAATTTACTTACCCGAGCGCGGTTTTGGATTCAGGAAAGGATTTATCAGTTTCCGCCTATTCGGAATAGAATATGACTTTAACCATAGAGAACTAGCTGACTTATTAGGATTCCCTAGTGGACCCTTTGCTTTTACTACCACACAGTTAGAATTGATGGACATTGAGCTGGACTTCTTTTGGGGAACTTTAACCGGAAATTACCATCCTGAGCCAAATAACATGAACAATGATGAGATACATAACCCTGCTATCCGCTATTTCCATAAGATCCTTGCCCACACCTTCTTTGGAAAAGAAGAGAACCTTACTGGAGTATCTAAAGATGAGATATTCATTATGTCATGTCTGACTAATGGACAGCCAGTCAATGGTGTGCCTTTCATGATGCAAACCTTCACCCGAATCCAAGAAGAACCTGATTTACCCATATTAGTAGGAGGTCTTGTCACCATGATTGCTGATGCCTTAGGACTTAGATACCAATTACATAGGTGTAGCCGTTTAGGTACCATCCGTCCTATGAATCTGAACTTTTGCTTTAACCGCCATATCATAAGAAATTTAGGACAACCACCTTTCGAGTACCTAATCAGGAATGAAGTAGTTACCCTGTTCACACTACCAAACCATGCTAGAGTCAGTGTTCATAATAAAGATAATTGGCTTTATGAGCTTACCCCTCCTGAATATCCATCCACTCCTGAAACACCTCAATCTTACAAGATAAGGGATGATATAATGACCGATGTAGAAAGTGACCCTGAGACACCTCCTGGTTACCATGACATTGACCACACTGATGAAGTGATTGAAACCCCTGAAGTGAATCAAGTAGAATATGCTGACAACTTAAAGAAAATCATGAATACTCTTGAAGTTTACCAAGCCGATATAAATACTGTCAAGGATGAGATAAAAAGCATGCGATTGGACGTTATAGGTTTAACTGACATAACATGTGAGCAATTCTACCACCTGAACTCTGCAATTGAAGATTTGAAGAAGCACTTTTGAAAATGCTGTAGTGATCTAACTTACTTCCTGTTTTCGTTTCTAGTTAATTTAACATTTCGCAAACATTTTCGTACCTTATTTTTATTAATGTAATTCCCCTTCAATTATATCAAAAGCAAAGCACTTCTAGTTTTACAAATTTTTTCCAATTTAATCAATTTCTATGCTTTCAATTCATTACTGTTATATTTAAATTGATTAATATTTTTATTGCTCGTGTGATGAAATTTGCTAATTTATGTTGATCTAAAAATATTATATATTGTTTGTGTTGGAAATAAAATGAGAAGTGATCATAAAAAGAAAAATTGTATTGAACGTGTGAGATAATGCATCCTGTGAAGAAAATATTCTAAGTTTTAATCCCTCACGGTCATCATCACCCTCTCACGATCGTGACAAGCTAAGTAGCGCGTCACGACCGTCACTCACTCATCACGACCGTGACGACCCCTTATATAGGAATTCTGAGAAACAGAATTATTCTTCTTCGAAACCTCCTCTTTTTCAACTTCCATAAAATTTAGAAATCCCCCATTATCTCTTCCAAGTCCCGTAACCTCCTATTACCCTAAATAAATTCCATTAACCCCTCCATTTACTCCAAACCTCTCACATTCAATCTTTCACTATAATCAGAACCAATTTCTTCACATTTTTCACTTTTCTCACAAAACTCAAAAACCTCTCATCTCCCATTCCCGTACTTGCATGCAATGGAAGAAATTCAGTTTAGAGATGGTGAGCATGGAGAAAATCAGAGACAAAATTTCATCAGGTTTCAGAACCGTGGCGTCCAACCAACTCGATATGTCGACACTGACTGTTTGAGGGAGTTGGGACTGCTCAACGGTGTGAAGCTCCTGCTTCGGAAGGTTGGTTTGTGGCACCTATGCAGTCAACCCCAGCCTACATTCGAACTCCTGACATTGGAATTTTTGAGTTCGTTTCATTATATCACTCCTACCGGTTCACAAAGTCAACTCACCGGCGTTGCTAAGTTCAGAATGCTCGGCCGCGAGTTCGAAGTTACACAAACAAGGATCGTCGAACTGCTAGGTTTCGATCACGACAACGATGCTCATCTCCGTGTGCCGGACAACTTCAGTGAAACCGCTTTCACCTTATGGCACGACATCACCAACACCCATGCCACTGCCTTTCAGAGCCTGAATGCTACGCATATCCATAACCCGACGATCAGATACTTTCATCGCATCATCTGCAATACCATTTTTGCAAGAGAGAGCAATCACAAGCTGAACTCCAAGGAGCTCTTATTCTTGCACTGCGCCTTAAATGACGAGCGCATCAATGCTGCCCCATTCCTGTTGTCCCATATCCAGTCCATAGCGCAAAGAGGCGCAACCTCCTTCTACATAGGCGGGATTGTCACCACCCTCGCCATTCAGCTGGATCTTGGTGACTTGATTATCAATTTGCCTCGCAGAGCCGCAGAGTTCCTAACGAAGAATTATTGCAGGTCCGCCCACTTGATTTCTCAGAGAGAGGATGGCAGGTTCAGCCCTGTTATCCAAGGCACTGTTTATCACCATATCATCTTGCCGTGCCGTTACCGCATCGATCCGTCCAACCGAGCCAACGGGCTATTTGCTTTACCGAATGCTGCCGGCCATGCCCCCATTATTGATGAGCAGGCCGATCCACCAGTGGACGAGATGCAAGACACCATGGATGCAGCTGAGCCTGTCCAGGACATTCCTGAGTCCTCCACCCGACAGCCACCTGCACAGGAATTCACACTTGAAGACGTCCTCCGTGCAATTCATCAGCAAAACCAGATGAGTGTCGCATTGGAGCGAAGGCAAAAAGAGCAACATGATGCACTACTTTCAGCTGTTGCCGCTAACCAGAGGACGACTGATGAGAAGCTTGGAGAGATCTTTAGCGAGCTAGAGTCTTTGCGCATTGATATCACTGCTCTCACTGGCACCGGTTCTGATCCTGAAGCGACTCCGACCAGACGCTCCCGCACCAGAAGCCGAGGCCGTGGTCATCAGCAGCCTTAGTTTTAGTTTTCGTTTATATTTTTCCATTTTCCGTTGTTTGTATTGTGTTTTACCCGCTATTATATCACAACATTGAGGACAATGTCTGATATAGTGTGGGAGAGGTACCTTTCATTTTTCCGCATTTCCCTTTCCGCACTTTCCATTCCGTTGTATTTCCTTTTCGTATTTTAATGAAACAAAGTAATATTTGTGCTATTTCTTTAGTTTCGAATTCTCCCCGTTTATTTAGCCATACCGAAATTTTTTTTAATTTTATCTTCGCATTACCTGACTTACCTACGAAATCATAGTTAGGAAGCTGAGAACGATTCAACAAGATCGATACAGTCTTGACACCTTAGACTTCCTACTTAAGCATCCCGTTCCGATAATTGTTACGACTACACCTTAAGTTTCAGTTCAAAAGTAACCCCTAGTAGTTTATACTAGCAGTCAGCACCGTCTGAACACAAACCACATGGGGAGCCGATGAATATAAGTGTTTGATGCCTAATCTATAATGATCCTTCATATCTCGATGCCAATGAAAAGAAAATGCACCAAAGTACACGGTCGCATAAAAGAAACGAGAAGTATGAAAAGGAGTCCATTGCGGTTTGATTCAGAGGTACCTGGTTCTGAACTTGGTAGGGCGTGCTACGGCTCGATCCCCCACAACCTCCAAATCGGATAATATACGTAGGGTTGCCACATTCGTGTACCATACCCCGTGCTTATAAAGGATCAAAGTCACTAACCGGCTACTCCACTACGTGCGTGCTAAGGCAAATGGCTTAATGTGATTGTGCCAGAATGAAACCGGGTGAAATAAGATCGAAAGACTCTAGGTGGAATTGTAACGCAATTACCGAATGTTTCCTTTAACGGGAAGTCGACGACTTAGCTTGTTGCTTGTGTCATTAGTGTATCGTTAGTGTTTTATTCTAGTACCGGTTTATCTGACAAAACAATTCCTTGTGTGGTTTGTTATGTGTGTGCGTCGATGAAAACCTGTCCGATCATTTTTCAACCAACAATTTGCTTGAGGACAAGCAAAGGTTTAAGTTTGGGGAAGTTTGATAACGAGAAAAAGTATCGTTTTATTGCTATGTTTCAATGCCGTTTTATCGCACATTTGTCGTTTTAACACCCGATTCCTCGCGTTTTCTTTGTCATTTTGCAGGTATATCAATTATAGAGCTAAACCATGAGCCACAAGTGAAATGAGCAAAAACAACCATGAAAAGGAGAAGAAAAGAGGAATTCTGCATAATCTGCACTTTTTGTAACAGTCACGACCGTCACCTAGGAGTCACGACCATGACACGCTGAAAGGAGCAGTCACGGTCGTCACCAGTCCCTCACGACCGTGACGCGCGTAATACAAGGGAGACGAGCGTGACACCCTTGTCACGAACGTGACAAGGGGAATTTAGGTTAACTTGCTGAGAATTAGTTATGTACATGTGTGCTACGTGAGGTCAATTTTCCTATTTTCCCGCAGACCAAGTATTTCAACTATTCCCTGGATTTTCTCAGCACTACGAAGCCCATGCATCATTTCCAACTGCCAAGCCCAAAATTATGATCCTATAAATAGCTTAGTTTCAAAGAACAATGGACAGAGTTTTTATTTTAATTTTTCTTGCGGAAGCTCTGCCGTATTTTCACTGCACCCTAGTTTATTTTATTTTTCCAGCAATTTATTTTGTTCTTGCTTTAATTTTATATCCCAACCAAACCATATAACAATTTCCAACATTAGGAAATTGTTATAATTTAATTTCTTTCAAAGCCTTCAGAAATTCTTTTAGTATTTTTATTTCCGATTCCGGTCCGTACTCCGAGCTTGCCAGATTGTGGAAGAAGGAGTCTAACATTATATTTGTTATTCAGGTTTTTATTTAATTTGCAATTTATATTAATGTTAAGAATTTATTTTATAATGCATATTTTATGTTGTATTTCTCTGTTTCTGCATCTGTCTGGTACAACAATCATGAGTAGCTAAACGCTTTAGGCGGTATGTAATTAAAATCAACTAAATTGGTAAAATCAATTCTAGGCTTAAAATAATTAAGAACTTAAAATTCTGGCTGTAGCTAAAGTTAACCAGATAGCTAAAGTTAGGCATTTAATTTAAACACAACGAGAGCGCTTTAAAATGAATTAGACTTATTAAGTTTCCAAAAATTATTTCTAAACACTTATGGGCTAGCGAGAGCAGGCATAGGGCTTTAGGGGTAAGATCTGAGATAAGACCACGAGAGTGTGAGTCAAAGATATTTAAACTGGTAACCTCTACAGAATAGATTAAGTGAACCATCTTTATAAGCCTAGGTTAGATTTACCCGCCTAAGTTAACATAATTACATACCGACCGTCTTATTATTATTTTATTAAACTTAAATTTAATTTCCGCCTTTAATCCTTAAAAAAAACCAAAAATCGTGACAACCATTCACCTTAGCTAAACTAGTAAATCCTCTAGCACTAAGTAATCATAAAGTCCCTGTGGGATCGATAATCTTAAATATTACTTCGATAGGCTGTGTGCTTGCAGTTAAGATACCGCTAGACACATATTAGAGTACGTCTTTAGCCCATCAAGTACCATGGGACAACTCTTTCGTTTTGGTACTGAATTGGTCCTGGAGTTGTAAATGTCACAGGTGCCACCTTAGCTGGGGCCAGAACCTGTGTTGGATTATAGTAGATAGTCACAGTTGAGACTTCGTATTCTTTCACAATTCTGTCAAATTGGATACTTCCCTCGTCAATCATTCTTTGTGTCCCCGATCTCAATCGGTCACAACGATCGACGAAGTTATTGCAATCTGAATAGCCCTCTTCGCAGCCCGGGAATATATCCTTCTTGGAGAGGCAACTCTTCACGACCATGTAGCGGTAAAATCATGATTGCAAGCTATTGATTAACTTCACTCAATGTACACAGAGTCGCCACCACGCTTTTATTTATTTCCAAAAGGAAAAAGACAAAAAGAACGAAGAAAGCCTTAAAGAATCCTAAAATCTAAAAAGGCTAAAAGAATCAGATAGAGAATGGGTACGGGGATTGGTTACAAATCGGGAAGGTTTTAAGCACCCGACTTGTCCGTGGTACTCCACGGGAACCCTTTGAAATGTTTACTGCATTTTTTGGTTTGAAATGGTTTGCTTGAAAAAAGATTGAAGAGATGAGAAAAAGAATGTTTTTTAAGATTTTGGTGTTTGAAGAGACGAACATCTCATGCCTACGTACCCACAAAGTGCAATGCGAGATCAAAACCCCGTAGTTCGTGGTACAAATTATGAAAAGGCAAATGAGTTGAATTGATTTTAAAATGTAAAGATAAGTCGTCATCCTTTAGCGAATAATTCCGATAGAAAGGATGAATCATATCTAAACATAAAAAATGGTTAAAAGAAACGTGCACAAGGGCACAAAAACAATTGGATGAGTTGTGAATGTTTTAAAGTTTTTGAGAAAGAAAAGTTTCGATATGCTTATGTGGTTTAGCATTTATTAAAGAAATGAAATGAAAAGGTAAAAATCGCATGACCGAAGTCAAAATTTGATTGAGAAAAATGTTTGAAGTTTGAAAACAAAGAAAGTTTTGAAAAGAGGAAGAAGATTTGAAAATTGAAGAAGATGGGAAGAGATGAAGGGACTATCCTAAAACTTGAAAATAAAAGCTAAAGGAAGAAATGATCAAACCAAATGGAAAGCATCTTTGAGACAATTGGATTTCCATCTTCAAAGACCAATGAAATAATTTGAGGCCGAGGTTTCTAATCCATTCCAACTTGAGCAAGGGGGAAACTCTTAGAGTCTAAGTCCATTCTCCGAAGCAAGGGATAGTAACCATAGTCCAAAATTAGAAGTCACAAGTATTTTAAGTGTTTAATCCTTTATTAGTGTTTTGATATCCAAATGGACAAAGGAGAAATAACAAGTATCACAATATAAACAATAAGCAAATGATATATGATATAGTATGATAAAGCATAATAAAGAGATAAAGGAGCAAGAAATTGAAATAAAAGAGGATAAGGTGCGAGAGATTAAATTTAAATGTTAGTATATTCACATTATTATAATATTTACAATATAAAGTGGTATGATGAACTTAATCAAGCACAACCACGAAACAAAAATAACAAAAACGAGGCAACCGGATCCAAGTGGATCGCAATCCAAATCGGGACAACTTTAGGTCTATGTTAAGCAATCGCCGAGTAATTTACGGAGTAATTACCCTACAAATGAGGCCGGCCATCACTAATTAAAGTGGAAACTATTCGTGTTAAAACATGTTAGAGAAACGATATTATGGATCGTTCTCCGAAAACATGCCACACTAAAAGAAAAGGTAATGGTCTAATCTTAATCGGGATTTCACATTGTGTTTATCGAAGGCAACCTATCACGATTCCAAAGTATGGAGAATGATCTAAATGATCATTCATCCATAGATTTGAAATAATGAAGATTAAACATCTTCGGAAACCAATAATCGCGAATCGGAGATCTCATCGACCAAAAAAAAAGAAAAATAAGATGAATAAGAAAGTGGATCTAAAATAGATCCATAAAAAAAGAAATAGAAATATTTTAAAATCATTTTCTAAAAATTCTTTTGAATAAAATTGTTCCTAAAATTCTTTTTTTTTAACTTTTTCTAAAGTGTGCTTCTAAAACTATTTTTCTAAACTTTTTCTAAAAAGCCTTTTCTAAACATTTTCTAAAATGTATTCTATGAAAATCTTATATCAAAAATAAATTTATACAAAACATTATTTGAAAGAAAAAAAAAAGAGAAACCAAAGAATTAATAAAAAAGGAAAAGAAAAAGGATGGAGAGAGTGACACGCAGAGGGAGGTGGTAATAGAAGTGGATCCAAAGCCTCCAAGCCCAAACCAAATTGACATCACCTTTTATTAAAAAAAATGAAAAAAAGAAAGAAATAATAAAACAAATGCAAACAAGTTCCTTCTTCTTCTTCGCAAGCCATGGAAACAGAAACAGGGAAACAAAAATCGGCAAGCCTCTCTCTCACATTCACGAAGACAGATTCGAACCAAAAATTTGCAACACTCTCTCTTCTCTTTCAATCTCACGAAGCCTCTCTCCTCTCCTTCAATTTCTTTCCGAATCTTCTTTCTGGATCCAATAGATTCTAGGGATTTGAAGAAATTTTATTGAGGGAATTTGAAAATTGAAAGGAGGATCAAATGAGGTTAGGGCTTTGAAGCTTTGATGAAGGCGGAGGTTAATTTGGAGCGGATTTGAGGAAATGGAATGGAAGGTGGGAGAAAAAGGAAGTTGAAGCTTTGGTTTGGATTTCTTCAGAGGTTCTGTGGCTTTCAAAGCTTCCTTCAAGAATGACGAAGAGGGTTAATTTATAGAGGGTGAGAGGAAATTTACGATGCCGTTTTTGCTTTGAATGAGATGCGTTTTGCAAATGTTTATCCCGCGTGTTGGAGTTTTGATTTTGGTAAAGTTGTGCGTTTTATGCTTGTGACCACTGTGTTTTGCCGGTGCGGTATGCGTGCATTTTGATTGTTGGCCGTGCGAAGGCTTGGATTAATACTTGAGCTGAGGTGATGTGTGAGCGTAAGGGCACGTACGGTTGCGAAGATGTAGCTGGAAATTTGGGGAATGGCGTGACGTTGGCTTGAGAGTGTAAGCTTGTAAAGTTAGCTGATGATGGCTTTTGGCATGTGTGAAGCTGGTATGTAGCTAGATGAGTTTTGTTTAATCTTTGTTGCGGCTTGTATTGGCCTAAGCTGAGGAGAGTTTTGTTGGCTTTGTGTTTTGTTGAAGCTGGGCGCAAAGTGTGATACGCGTGAAAGCAGATGGATTGGGCTGGAGTGTCACGTGAATGAGTTGAAAATGTGAAGTGTGTGTGTTATGGCGTATTGGGCTTGAAGCCTGAAGGAACTTGGGGCTAGTGTGATGCATAATGCGCGTGTGGTAAAGGAAAAGTAGTTTGAGCTGGCAGTTTAAAAAGCTGGGTGTGTATACGGCTTGTGAAGATGTGGCTGCACGTGAGATAAGTCTTGCAGGATGCTTGTGTGTACGGCGCTGGAGTTGTTTAGGCTAAGGTGTTGCTTTGGTTGGTAGCTTGGGATGATTTTTAAGGCTTGGCCTTTTGTTTAATTTTTTCTTCAATTGTTTTTGTATAGAAACCATAAAGGTTTAATAAAAGAAATGGGTCATTAAAAATGGGCTTAACAAAAAAATCAATTATGGACCTTGAGGGTTTCTATAATGTGAATTGGATAGAAATTTGGATTTTTTGGAATAGAACAAGAAAAATGAAGAAATAAAAAATGATAGGTATAAAAAAATGAAAAATGTAAAAAAAGGATTTAGTGATATTGGACGAATAAGAATAAAAATGGATAACGGACATGAATTTTGAAATGAATCGGATGAAAATGGTTTAAAATGATATTCGTGAATGGATAAAAAAAAGATATATAAAAAATGGTTATGAAATATGGGCGGACAGATGAATATGAAGTAATGATTTTTTTGACCCAGAACCAAATCTTAATATTTTCTTGCACCAACCACTAACAATAATGAATACAGCCAAACATGAACCATTGAACATCTTGCCACCATCATTGAAATCGTCTGAAATAGCCCTGATAAGTTTGAGGAAAATGAATCCGCAACCGCATCACTGATGAACTGATGGACATTGAATATTCAAATCAAACTTCACACAGAACACTGCCTGATAAACCGATGAATTTTTGCACACAACACAGCTTGAACTTTGAAAACGCATCATTTGAGAAACAGATTACTGGCACACACAACCTGCAGTCGAAACAATCTTTTGATAGTTTGACCAAGATTAGGTCAAACGTCCATCTGAATCGAATCATGATTGAACAAACGCATCTGAATTGAAATCACTGCCCTGTCTTTTAAATCCTGCAACACAGAAGAAGAAGAAGCAACTGCAACATTTTTTTTTTGATATTTTGGTTAGAGGTTAGTAAATATAAACAAATAACAGAAATTAAACATGGTGATCCTCTGCAAAGCAAAGACCTGCACCTGAAAAAGGATAAACGAACAATGCGTGATCTTGTTTGTATGCAAATGCAAATGAGATGCGAAAAATCTTAGGGTCAAAAATTAGGGTCTGACAGATGCCCCTATTTAAGTTTCTTCAATCCAGAGATAATGAAGATTGAAATCTTCGTTTCGACAAGATGGAAGATACTTAAATATCAAAAAACCCAATTTTTGATCCTAAGATGCCAAAAACTGGAATGAAATGAGATGAACGATATGAAGATGATATAGAAATGATATGAAGCAAATGAAACTGTTATAAAAGCATATGAGATGTATATGAGAGAAAAAAATATGAAATGCAGAGAAAATATGTGAAATGAATATGAAATATATGAGAAAATTTATGAGATGATATGAAATATATCTGGAACCAAATGAAATTCAGAGAAATCCGTGAGGGACAAGACGACACATGAAATAAAATAAACGCTGGGGATAAGGAGCATAAGACTCCGACGGGAAAAACAACATGCTAGAGACCAACACATGGCTCAGCTGAGGTGAAAATGTCCAAGAATGACAATTAGACAAAAAGGATCACAACATCCAGGAATGGCACTGAATGAAGTAAGAAAAGTCCCGAAATAGTACATCATAAACATCCAAGGATGACATTACTGACTTTAATAGGGATATCCGAGAATGGCATCGGATAAAAAGGTAATCACAACATCTGAGAATGGCAATCAGATAAAATATGTGAAGCATAACATTCAGGAACAACACTGAATGAAATGGGAAACCTCGGGAAAGTACATCAACTCAATGATGACTCCAATCATGAAAATCCGAGAATGGCAATCGGAAGGCAAGTGATCACAACATCTGAGAATGGCAATCAGATAAAATGCAAAGCACAACATTCAGAAACAGAACTGAATGAAGTGTGAAAAAGGTCTGGGACAGTACATCAAATCAATGATGACTTCACTATGGACATCCGAGAATGGCAGTCGGATAAAAATGGTGTAATATTTGAGAAGACACAACCAGTAGGTGAAAAAGATCTGAAGAGGCAGACAGATGCCAAGTAAGTTGGACTTTAACCAAAAAGTAAGAAGTTGAAAACAACGAGACTTCAAGAAATGCATATGAGGACTAAAACACTCAGTATGCAGACATTTACGAAAATGGGGACTAAACCACCCAAGAATATGCATAATGAGGACTAAAACACTCAAATATGCAAAGGTTAACAAGAAATGGGGAATAACACACCCAAGAAAATGCATAATGAGGAATAACACACTCAAATATGCAAACTTAAACAAGACTGGGGAATAACACACCCAAGGATACGCATAATGAGGACTAAAACACTCAAATATGCAAACATAAACAAGACTGGGGAATAACACACCCAAGGAGATAATATGAGAGAAAATGCTGACAACCAGTTTAGACTCTTAGAGGAGTGGAAATTCTGACAACCAGTTTAAACTCTTAGAGGAGTGAAAAAGATGACAGACTGATTCTTCAACACAGAGATTACGGCCATTCTACTCGGAAAATAGAGGTGCTACTGCTGAACAAATCTTTGTCACACCAGTAAACTGTACCAACTTGAAAATCTTTTGAGAGAAGTCATGCAAAGCTGCTTGGGGATTCCTGAAGAAAATTTCCCCAAGTTCAATGACTGACGAAGGTAAACTGATAATGGATTCAAATCATGATTACTGCTGGAGAAAATAATCAGATCCTTGAGGTAACTGCTGAGAAGAATAAACTGATCATGGCTTCAGTTCTTGAAATGAATGCTGAGAAAATAACCCAGTGAATCTTGCAGAGAATCTTCTAATTATCCAATATCTGAGAATAACTTGCACTGAGCAAAACCATCTTGAAACAATAGGAACTGAGGAAAACCTGCCCCTGATAAGATCACTGACAAAGTTTTCTCAACTGCTTGAAAATTCCTTGATGAGGAAAGTTTATTTGCAAATAAAAATGTGTGTACAAACCTGGTAATTTTAATGCAAAGTTCAATGCAAAGTTTGAAATCAAGAATCATTTTTTGAATGAAATTTATTGATATAAAGTAAATGAAAACAATGTCAAAACACGGCGGTTGAGACAAAATTAAAGATAAAGCAAATGTAAGAAAACAAACGATTGGTAAAGAACTTGGGAGTCAGTTTACGCAACCTTGTTGTAGTATGCTTTTCAAAAGAAACCTGGATTCAATTAGGACTTTTGAATGTTGTAACGTGGTCTGGTTCATAGTTTATGAAACAAAGGATATAGGATCAAAGTTTATTTGTATCCAACCCAACTTCGTGATGAACTCCAGTCCTACATTCAATTAATTCAGCCTATGCATTCAAGTTCCCAGCAATTTAGGATTGCCCAGATGAAGATGGTTCATGAGCCAAAGGATTTTGAGATAGCAGTCACATCTTTCCCTTTGTTATTTCCAGTGAGGACTTTGGTCAACTCAACTTGCTTTTGCTGAGGATTTTGATGACCTCTTGACAAATATTTCTTTATATTATCCCTAACTTTTGCCTGAACTGTGTCATTTCAATTTACAGCCAGCGGGATGCCCCAGTTTTTTGCCTAAGTCTCCTTCATAGGTTTTGACTTAGCGGGCTTTGATTTTTTTTCAATAACATTTTTTTTACATCATTTTTTTCGAAAGATAGTGACTGCATGGCTTAATGATTACGATGAACCATCATTGGCTTTTGAATTGAGAAACATCTTCAACACTTCTTGATGTGTGTGAAGGAAAGCTTTGAGATTGCAACCTTTATTGAAAGGTGTCTTGAATGATTCTCTTGTACTTGAATTCACATTCGAATTAATTGAGAACTACCCATTCCCAGATTAAAATTGAGGTTTTTTTCGAATAGAAGAAACTCCAACTTCAAGGCTCAAAGGGATTGACAAGGGATTCACTTCCTTATTTCTCCAGTGTTTAGGATTTGAAACAATGCCTATATATCATCAACCAAGTCTCAATTGAAAGCATACCAACAACAATTATGGGTATCTCTTTTTCATCATCCTCCCTCCAATCATTGTAAAAATTTGAGAAAAGATAAATGAACTTGAAATGTAAAGCATAAAGATGCAAATAGTAAATGAAATTGAATCAAAACAAAGCAATGCTCATTTCATTAAAATCAACATGAAAGTACAAACAAATTTAAAAGCAAACAACTTAATATGATTGAAGAAAATTGCAAACATAAAGAAACAATGGCCTAGTGATCAATCAACAACAAGGATGAGCTGTCCTGTCTGATATTCTGGCCTTGAAGAAAATTTGACAGTTGAAGTCTTCTAGAAGATTCACTTCCCAAGCTTCGGCAAAGGATTGTTGATAACATTGGGATTGAGGTCATTAAAGTAAAGGATGTTGTTCCTGATAAGTTCTTGCACTTTAGCCTTCAGTGCAAAGCAATGCTCTAAGTCATGACCAGTTCCACCTTGATGAAACTCACAACGAAGATCCGATCTATAACCAACTGGAAGAGGATTTGGAACAGGAGGCAGAGGCGGAGGCCTAGTAGTAATTAAACCTTTCTCAATCAAGGAAGGAAACAATTCGGTGTAAGACATCGGAATAGGATCAAAGTTTGGCCTATTGCGATACTGATTTTGTCCAGCAGCAAGATGAGGAGGAACCTGAGCTTGAGCTCGAATCTGAACTTGAGCTTGAGCTGGTCGAGCTTGAACTTGAGCTTGATTTTGAGCAGGTTAAGTTTTAACAACAGGAGCAACTGCAGCTACGTATGGTTGAACATATCGTTGTTGCGGGCGATAAGGCCTCCTCTCAGTTGAAACAGCATAAGCATCACCATCTCTTCTCTTGTGAGGATTCCCAAAAGACTTTCTTGCAGCATTAGGAGCTTCAGAATTGGTAATCTTACCTTTCTTGATACCTTCCTCTAGTCTTTCTCCAATAGTGACTAGATCAGAAAAACCAGATGAAACACTTCCTACCATTTTCTCCCAAAAGAACGGTTGAAGAGTGTCCATGAACAAACCAGTTAATTCCTTTTCAGGAAAAGGTGGCTCCACCTGAGCAACTAGCTCTCTCCAACGCTGAGCATACTCTTTGAATGATTCTTTCTCTTTCTGTGACATATTTTGAAGTTGACGACGATCAGGCGCCATGTCCAGATTGTACTTATACTGTCTTACAAAAGCATCAGATAAATCTTTCCAGCTTCTAATGTGACTCTTCTCAAGTCCAACATACCATTTCATAGAAGCACCACTCAAACTATCTTGAAAACAGTGAATAAGCAGCTTGTCATCCTTAGCATGCGCAACCATTTTGCGACAATACATCAGTAGATGAATCTTTGGACAAGTATGACCATTGTACTTCTCAAATACAGGAACTTTGAATTTGTCAGGAAGAACCAAGTCGGAAACCAAGCACATGTCAATTGCAGCAGAACCAAAGACATCTTTTCCTTCTAGACCTCTTACCCTCTTCTCAAGAGTCAAACATTGCTCTCTAACTTCATCCATATATCCAGGTTCACCCTGACTTTCAGCTTGTGGAACAGCAGCTTGGTACAAGAAAGGAGAATTCTGATAAGTAGTCTGAGCAGTAGCGTGCACAACAGGTTGAGGTTCAACAAAAGTCGGAGCAGAAAATACTGGTACAACAGAGGGACCACCCACTTGAGCAGATGCAGAAACTGGCACATAATCCGAAGGTAACCTGTATTCTGGCCAAGTAGAAACCGGTTGCTGAACAATAGGAGGATCAACAACGGCAGTAAAAACTTCAGAGATAACAGTCCTTTGAGGTGGTTCACCTCGAGCAATCAGAACTTGCATCATTTCAGTGAGCCTGGTCATACCGTCCTTCAACTCATCAATCTCCATTCGAACTTCCATGTTATGCTGTTCTTGATGTTCCATTCTCAATCTGATAGCTCTTCGTCTGTTAGCAGCTCTAGTACCGTATCTGTGGTGAGGAGTCAGCTTGACGGATCAACAGACAACTGAGGAAAGAAACAATCGGGATGAGTTCCCACACAACTCGGATGAATGCAAGAGTATGCGAGGATGCAATGATATGCAATGCTCACTTCCATTTTCAGAAAAACAACTCGATTATTGCGAACATGGTCAACATCTAGAATACTATCATGAAAAATCTTAACAAAAAGGAATATTTGCTTTTTTCCAATATTTACAATAATCGGAATTATTTTCCTTGAAAAATAGTTGTGATGATGATCATGATGAATATGTAGATGCATCAACCACAAACAAGATCACGCAAAGCACACAGGTTCAAAGGTTCGAATCATGAGCATGGAGTCATGGTAATAGAACACCAACCCACACAGGCATGTACTAAGGTTTGTCTTCATTGTACCTGCAAAAAACCAGAAGGGTGCTAACAGAGGTTCCCAGAGTTAACAACCATCTTTAGAATATCATCGGTACGTTGGATTACTCCCCAACCGATAACATTCTTAAAATAGACCTCGTCCGAGTGTAGTATCGCGTGACAACCACCTTAAGTTTACACTCAGATAGTTTCCGCACTACGTTCCTAAATTGGCTTAGATTGGTTAAGGGTTCTACGGTCCTCAGTATGATCAGCTCAAGGTCGGAAAATAATGCCACGTACGATTACTCGTCATGACATTGATAGTCCAAGAGAGCCTAACCGAGTGGAGATTATCAAATTGATATTGCTTTGGACTACTCCATCGCATATCGCTTCGAATATCGCCGTCCTATCATAAATTCCGCTCAGATCCGGGTTAGGATCTATCTCACAGAGAATCACCAAAACCAAAACGGAACAACCAAGTAACAAGCAAATCAAACTAAAGCAGTAAACAAATCAAAGTAGGCCGAATCCACTTAGAGATTGACTCACCAGCAGAGTCGCCACTTTTCTGTAGCGGTAAAATCATGAGTGCAAGCTATTGATTAACTTCACTCAATGTACACAGAGTCGCCACCGCGCTTTTATTTATTTCCAAAAGGAAAAAGGAAAAAAGAACGAAGAAAGCCTTAAAGAATCCTAAAAGCTAAAAAGGCTAAAAGAATCAGACAGAGAATGGGTACGGGGATTGGTTACAAATCAGGAAGGTTTTAAGCACCCGACTTGTCCGTGGTACTCCACGGGAACCCTTTGAAATGTTTACTGCATTTTTTGGTTTGAAATGGTTTGCTTGAAAAAAGATTGAAGAGATGAGAAAAAGAATGTTTTTTAAGATTTTGGTGTTTGAAGAGACGAACATCTCATGCCTACGTACCCACAAAGTGCAATGCGAGATCAAAACCCCGTAGTTCGTGGTACAAATTATGAAAAGGCAAATGAGTTGAATTGATTTTAAAATGTAAAGATAAGTCGTCATCCTTTAGCGAATAATTCCGCTAGAAAGGATGAATCATATCTAAACATAAAAAAATGGTTAAAAGAAACGTGCACAAGGGCACAAAAACAATTGGATTAGTTGTGAATGTTTTAAAGTTTTTGAGAAAGAAAAGTTTCGATATGCTTATGTGGTTTAGCATTTATTAAAGAAATGAAATGAAAAGGTAAAAATCGCATGACCGAAGTCAAAATTTGATTGAGAAAAATGTTTGAAGTTTGAAAACAAAGAAAGTTTTGAAAAGAGGAAGAAGATTTGAAAATTGAAGAAGATGGGAAGAGATGAAGGGACTATCCTAAAACTTGAAAATAAAAGCTAAAGGAAGAAATGATCAAACCAAATGGCAAGCATCTTTGAGACAATTGGATTTCCATCTTCAAAGGCCAATGAAATAATTTGAGGCCGAGGTTTCTAATCCATTCCAAATTGAGCAAGGGGGAAACTCTTAGAGTCTAAGTCCATTCTCCGAAGCAAGGGATAGTAACCATAGTCCAAAATTAGAAGTCAGAAGTCTTTTAAGTGTTTAATCCTTTATTAGTGTTTTGATATCCAAATGGACAAAGGAGAAATAACAAGTATCACAATATAAACAATAAGCAAATGATATATGATATAGTATGATAAAGCATAATAAAGAGATAAAGGAGCAAGAAATTGAAATAAAAGAGGATAAGGTGCGAGAGATTAAATTTAAATGTTAGTATATTCACATTATTATAATATTTACAATATAAAGTGGTATGATGAACTTAATCAAGCACAACCACAAAACAAAAATAACAAAAACGAGGCAACCGGATCCAAGTGGATCGCAATCCAAATCGGGACAACTTTAGGTCTATGTTAAGCAATCGCCGAGTAATTTACGGAGTAATTACCCTACAAATGAGGCCGGCCACCACTAATTAAAGTGGAAACTATTCGTGTTAAAACATGTTAGAGAAACGATATTATGGATCGTTCTCCGAAAACATGCCACACTAAAAGAAAAGGTAATGGTCTAATCTTAATCGGGATTTCACATTGTGTTTATCGAAGGCAACCTATCACGATTCCAAAGTATGGAGAATGTTCTAAATGATCATTCATCCATAGATTTGAAATAATGAAGATTAAACATCTTCGGAAACCAATAATCGCGAATCGGAGATCTCATCGACCAAAAAAAAGAAAAATAAGATGAATAAGAAAGTGGATCTAAAATAGATCCATAAAAAAAGAAATAGAAATATTTTAAAATCATTTTCTAAAAATTCTTTTCAATAAAATTGTTCCTAAAATTCTTTTTTTTAACTTTTTCTAAAGTGTGCTTCTAAAACTATTTTTCTAAACTTTTTCTAAAAAGCCTTTTCTAAACATTTTCTAATATGTATTCTATGAAAATCTTATATCAAAAATAAATTTATACAAAACATTATTTGAAATAAAAAAAAAAGAGAAACCAAAGAATTAATAAAAAAAGGAAAAGAAAAAGGATGGAGAGAGTGACACGCAGAGGGAGGTGGTAATAGAAGTGGATCCAAAGCCTCCAAGCCCAAACCAAATTGACATCACCTTTTATTAAAAAAATTGAAAAAAAGAAAGAAATAATAAAACAAATGCAAACAAGTTCCTTCTTCTTCTTCGCAAGCCATGGAAACAGAAACAGGGAAACAAAAATCGGCAAGCCTCTCTCTCACCTTCACGAAGACAGATTCGAACCAAAAATTTGCAACACTCTCTCTACTCTTTCAATCTCACGAAGCCTCTCTCCTCTCCTTAAATATCTTTCTGAATCTTCTTTCTGGATCCAATAGATTCTAGGGATTTGAAGAAATTTTATTGAGGGAATTTGAATATTGAAAGGAGGATCAAATGAGGTTAAGGCTTTGAAGCTTTGATGAAGGTGGAGGTTAATTTGGAGCGGATTTGAGGAAATGGAATGGAAGGTGGGAGAAAAAGGAAGTTGAAGCTTTGGTTTGGATTTCTTCAGAGGTTCTATGGCTTTCAAAGCTTCCTTCAAGAATGAAGAAGAGGGTTAATTTATAGAGGGTGAGAGGGAATTTACGATGCCGTTTTTGCTTTGAATGAGATGAGTTTTGCAAATGTTTATCCCGCATGTTGGAGTTTTGATTTTGGTAAAGTTGTGAGTTTTATGCTTGTGACCACTGCGTTTTGCCGGTGCGGTATGCGTGCATTTTGATTGTTGGCCGTGCGAAGGCTTGGATTGTTACTTGAGCTGAGGTGATGTGTGAGCGTAAGGGCACGTACGGCTGCGAAGATGTAGCTGGAAATTTGGGGAATGGCGTGACGTTGGCTTGAGAGAGTAAGCTTGTAAAGTTAGATGATGATGGCTTTTGGCATGTGTGAAGCTGGTATGTAGCTAGCTGAGTTTTGTTTAATCTTTGTTGCGGCTTGTATTGGCCTGGGCTGAGGAGAGTTTTGTTGGCTTTGTGTTTTGTTGAAGTTGGGCGCAAAGTGTGATACGCGTGAAAGCAGATGGATTGGGTTGGAGTGTCACGTGAATGAGTTGAAAATGTGAAGTGTGTGTGTTATGGCGTATTGGGCTTGAAGCCTGAAGGAACTTGGGGCTAGTGTGATGCATAATGCGCGTGTGGTAAAGGAAAAGTAGTTTGAGCTGACAGTTTAAAAAGCTGGGTGTGTATACGGCTTGTGAAAATGTGGCTGCACGTGAGATAAGTCTTGTAGGATGCTTGTGTGGTACGGCGCGGGAGTTGTTTAGGCTAAGGTGTTGCTTTGGTTGGTAGCTTGGGATGATTTTTAAGGCTTGGCCTTTTGTTTAATTTTTTCTTCAATTGTTTTTGTATAGAAACCATAAAGGTTTAATAAAAGAAATGGGTCATTAAAAATGGGCTTAACAAAAAAATCAATTATGGACCTTGAGGGTTTCTATAAAGTGATTTGGATAGAAATTTGGATTTTTTGGAATAGAACAAGAAAAATGAAGAAATAAAAAATGATAGGTATAAAAAAATGAAAAATGTAAAAAAAGGATTTAGTGATATTGGACGAATAAGAATAAAAATGGATAACGGACATGAATTTTGAAATGAATCGGATGAAAATGGTTTTAAATGATATTCGTGAATGGATAAAAAAAAGATATATAAAAAATGGTTATGAAATATGGGCGGACAGATGAATATGAAGTAATGATTTTTTTGACCCAGAACCAAATCTTAATATTTTCTTGCACCAATCACTGACAATAATGAATACAGCCAAACATGAACCATTGAACATCTTGTCACCATCACTGAAATCGTCTGAAATAGCCCTGATAAGTTTGAGGAAAATGAATCCGCAACCGCATCACTGATGAACTGATGGACATTGAATATTCAAACCAAACTTCACACAGAACACTGCCTGATAAACCGATGAATTTTTGCACACAACACAACTTGAACTTTGAAAACGCATCATTTGAGAAACAGATTACTGACACACATAACCTGCAGTCGAAACAATCTTTTGATAGTTTGACCAAGATTAGGTCAAAGGTCCATCTGAATCGAATCATGATTGAACAAACGCATCTGAATTGAAATCACTGCCCTGTCTTTTAAATCCTGCAACACAGAAGAAGAAGAAGCAACTGCAACATATTTTTTTTTTGATATTTTTGTTAGAGGTTAGTAAATATAAACAAATAACAGAAATTAAACATGGTGATCCTCTTCAAAGCAAAGACCTGCACCTGAAAAAGGATAAACGAACAATGCGTGATCTTGTTTGTATGCAAATGCAGATGAGATGCGAAAAATCTTTGGGTCAAAAATTAGGGTCTGACAGGCCAACAATGAAGTTTTCAAGGAATTGACATCGTACACCAGATTAAAGCCTTCCCCACTATCAATGGCTCCTACAGTCCTTCCATGCGGAGGCATAGGGTTCTGCAACACATTCGGAGTTGGAGCAAAATTGATTGCCTTGTAGTCTATCAAATCCTGCACCTTGTGTTTAAGGGCTTTTCAATTTTCAGTACAGTGGTCCGGAGCTCCGGAGTGAAATTTGCAGTGGGCGTTAGCATCGTAACCCTCAAGAATCTGCCTGGGTCTTGGAGGCTGCAAGGTTCTCAACTGGACCATTTAAAGTTGAAGAAGATTTTGCAGAAGCTGGGAATAAGACACCGGTGACGTCTCAAGATGCCTATCCTTTGGTCTGGGAGGATAGTATTAACGAGGAGCTCTCTGCTAATGGTAATTCTGTTGACGCTGTTGTTGCGGTTGCTGAACCTACTGTTGATTCACGGGAGCAGAAATGGGAATAAGAGTAGCCTGATGGTAGGAGTTCTGATTCCACCTCTTCCTTTGGGTGTACATGACCCGACTTCACCTTCTCTTCGCTTCACTAAAGGTTTCTTGGCCCTAGAGATCGATGCTCCGCTACTCTGAATCTTCCCCTGCTTCATCCAACTCTCAATTCTTTCGCTAGTTAGGATGATATCAGAAAATCCGCTTGATGAACAACCTGCTAATATTTCCATGAAGTTACTAGGGAGGGTATCCATGAAAAGATCAACCATCTCCCTCTCCATCAATGGGGGTTGAACTCTAGCCACAACTTCACCCCACCTCTGCGTATATTCCTTGAAGCTTTCAGAGTTCTTTTGAGACAAACTTTGTTGTTGGGTCCGACTTGGAGCCATGTCAATATTATATTGGTATTGCTTGAGGAAAGCATACCCAAGCTCTTTCCAATTGCGGACAACGGTCCTCTCCAATTTCATGTACCATTCAAGTGAGCCCCCAGACAGGCTGTCCGGGAAATAGTACATCCATAGCTTGTCATCTTTGGTATGAGCAACAATCTTGCGGTAAAAATCTTACAAATGAGTTCTTGGGCAAGAATTGTCGTTGTATTTGTCGAAACCTAGAGGCTTAAACTTTGGAGGGATGACCACCCCTTGGACCAGACCCATGTCAGAAATGTTAATGCCTAGAGTATCCCTGCATTCCAAAGCTCTAACTTTCTTTGCCAGGATCTGAAAGTCTTGATTATTAGCTTTGGTACCAAATCCTATATCCTCATTGACCAAATTTAACTGATCTTCCTGAAGGTCTTCCACCTGAAAAGGAATAGGGCCACCACCCTATGAAGTTGGAGACCTATTACCTCTAGGTGGAATAACAGTGTTGTTGATTGGATTTCCCCGAGCATTCAAAGTGACAACTGGAGGATCCATCTGTGGTGGATCAAGTATGAGAACAACAACTCTTAATTCTTGATGCCCCTGGGCCATGCCTGCATCATAGTCATAAACTCCACCATCCTGGTGTGGAACTCATTCAGCTCAGCCTGTACAGTATCCATGATGTTTCTCTGGTTTCGGCGAGTAGCGTACCGGTATAGAAGAGTGTCGTGTCGGAGGAGACGAGTCTTTGCGGCTCTCGTAATCTTTCCTGAATAAACATATAAGTTAAGAAATCCGGATAAACTGCAAAATAAAATGCAAATGATATGAATGCATGCAATGCTGTGTTCTTTTCATTCTCAAGGGTTTTTTACATTCCCATTCCGGTATTTGAATTCAGATAGCCTTCAAATATTCAGATTTTAGGGAAGAAGATCCCACATGAAGCTCAAATCAAATAATTATGGAGAAGTGGTGCTTAAAATCTCATGTCAGTGCAAGGATAACAACTAGAGATTCAAACCAAGTCGAATATCATAAACTGAAATTTGCAGATAACAAATTCCCCGAAGGGTGCCAATTCAAACAAAAAGAGAGAATAACAAAGAACAAAGTAAAGAGGAATCCCATAATAGGCCTGTGGGTAGTCATGATACAAGAAAATGAAACTAAGCCCTAAGAAGCTCCATGTCCTTTAGCCTCCAGCTAAGACGTTTGACCTCCTGAAATAGCTGAGTGTAAACACCCCAGATTTGCCCTCTCTAATATCACACCATGTCTTGTGATCTTTCATTTTTGTATAAACATAAGCATTACACCTCATATTGCATATTTGTTTCATTTGTATAGTTCAAGTTCATCTGCATCTAGGGTTTGTGATCTGAGCAATCCAAGGATCCATCTGAGCCATACCAAAGGTCTCAAAGCTTTCCAAGAGGGTCCATGTGTGTTCTATCATCATATTATGCTCCTCAAAGTTCATGGAAGTCAAGAGATCACAAGAACTGGAAAGGCATGGAAGCAGAGCTAGGGTTTTCACTAAACAGATGGCCAAAATTAGGGCTTTGGTTTCAGAGGCCTCAACTCCAAATTTTTGGGCCATTCTTGTTTCTAATGTTCTTAAGATGTTATAAGGATCATGTGTACCAAGTTTGATGAAGAGATTCATTGTGGAAGTCATCTTTTCACTGGGTAACTTCTTGAGTAAGTTAAGTCAAAATAAGGGCATTTGAGGCCCCCAACAGTGGAACCAAAGGGGTATTTTCATCAAAATAAAGTTCTATGATCTTTCTTTGATCTTAGAAGAGGTTGGAAGTTCACAAGATTGAATAATTTTAAGCCATTTGCAAACTTGCCAAAAATGGAAATGACTTGTAATGGAAACTTTCCATTTTGGGAAAGTTTTTCAACCTCCTCTTTCTCAACCAAAAATCCTTCAAATGAAAAATTCTTGGTCATGAAAGTTGTAGATTAGGTTTTTCCCTTTTCAAAACGTACAAGAACATTTCTTGATTCATCGTAGAACTCAAGATATGGCCTTTCAAAGTTGGCAAAAATCCTATAATTTCAAGTTTCATGTCAAAGAGGGATTTTGCAAAATGGCATGTTCAAGCATTCTAATGACCTCTAATCAACTTCTACACTTCATAACATGCCAAGGCAACTTCTAAGAATCATAATTGGCCCAAGAATTTGGCATTTTCATGACTTGATTCACAAGAAACTTCAAAGAGGGAATTTTGCAAAACCTATGAGAACTCTTCATCCAAGCCTTCCAGCTCATCAAATTCAATCTCATGGTCCTCCATGAATCAAGCTGAGGCAGGAAAAGCTATAGAAACAACTCTGACCCGTACCATGCTTCAAGTACACATAACCTTGACTTTTTGCAATTTGGCCCATACCAATCAAACTATGCCACACCAACTCTCTGAACCAATCAGCATGACTTATGTGAACCTCATGGACCTCACTCCATAACACATTGAAGCCTGAAACACCTTAGAGCTCAGAATTCATAAAATTATCAAAAACCTTCCCTTCTTCGAAACTCAAAAACAAAACCATCAAACTTCAAAACAAACTTCACCAATCATCTTCAAATCACTCATAGGACACAAAACATCCCTCACCATGGCCTGAAACCCCTAAAATCAGAAATACGATTTCTGAGTTATCAGAACCAAACATCTCAAACTAGCCAAAACAAACTTGTTCTAAGCCTTTCAGAAGCACAAGGGGGGTCATTGGAGTGGTTTTGCACAAGAGAGGAGGTTAGAAAGCTCTAAACTGAAAAGCTTCAACTCAGATATACCTCAAGAACAAATTTTCCAGAAACCTTCTTTTAAGTTTTAGAATGATTCTACATGTTCTCTAGATCACTCTGATATGTTTAGTTTTGAAAATGATTGAGAAATGAGCATGTATGGTTGTTCTGAAAGTTTTCCCGAAAATTTTGTTTGATTCGATTCTTGCTTATGATGAAATATAAATGTTAAATGATGATGGATTCTTGTTTGGGGAGGGTAGTAGATCATTTCTGGTGCTTTAGAGGTTCTAATTTGACCTAGGGAAGAAGTTGGGATTTTGAGTGACCAGAGAAGATGACCGGAGCTAGCTCCGGTCACCTGAAAATCATTAAAACCCTAATTAGGGTTAGTTGCCCATATTGATCTCCCACCCTTGGATCTTGTTCAGGTTAGCGCGCGTACGGCTCAGATTAGTTCACTTAAGTTAATTTCTGATTAATTAATTTAATTAAATTCATTTAGCCAGTTTGAATGAGGACCATTGGATAACGCGCCAAGTCAATTCCCACCATTTTTATTCAAATCTCAGCAATTGGATGCGCTGACTTGCATTTTAATTCATTTTATTTCATTTTCCTTTTATTTCTTTTTGCATAATTATTTTAAAATAGCAAAAATCATCCAAAAAATATTTCCTTTTGCATTTTGGTTTTAAATTTTTTTCTTAACCAGAAAATGATTTTTATTTTATTTTTTGCATTAAAAAAGTATTTTTAAAATGTTTAAATGATATTTTTAATTAATTAATGTCTTTAAATTAATTAAAAATACATTTAGATTTCTAAAAATCACCAAAAAAATCATGAATCATCCTTTTGCATTTAGAAACATTTTCAAACTCTTCACACAAATTTCTTTTTAGGTTTGATCATAACTTGAGAATTTTCTTTGAATTAAGGGTCATTAAATTGCATTTTTTGAACCCTAACTTGAAAAAATCTTTTCTGCCTAACCAAGAAGAGTTTGAAGATGATTCTTTTTGCATTGTTTTACATATGACATGTAGTTTATAGGATATTTATCTCATGAATTTACCTTAAATATTTGAATTTATTTGCATTTTCCTTTGAGAATCACCCAAAGAACCCTAGAAACTTAGGAAATTCATAACTTTTGAGTGGTAAGGATTCTGACCTTCTCCTTTAGGGTATGACTTAGTATGGGTTTAGGGTTTGTTTGAGTGTGATTTAAATTTTTTATCATGTCATATGCTTCTGTTTTTCTCACGTGCATCTCATACTTCCATATAACCCTAATTTTTCATGTTTACTTGCATTCATCTTGCATATGCATCCATACATGAACTTGACATGACATTTCTTGCATTCATATGTCATCTTAGACACCTTAGGACATGTTATAATCATGCTTGATCATTTTTTCATCCATTTTCCATGATTTGCATTCATTTCCTTTCATTAACTTTCATGAACTTTCAAACTTCAAAGCATGCTTACATGAAATCTAATCTTTGTTTGATCATTCCTATGCACTTTGTATGCCTTTGCATCATCTCACATGACATTAACATTACATAAACACTTCTGACTTTGGTCATTTCATCTCATCTCATCTCATTTCATTTCATTTCTTTATGCCTTGAACTTTATGCATTCATGCTAACATTTTCAGGTGGTAAGTTACTTTGAGAAGTGGATTTGCCTCCACTTCTCATTTCTATTTATCTCTTTCATATGCATCTTTCTGGTTTCTTTGAAGTGAACTTGTTCACTTGTGTTCATTCTTTCTCACTTTCTTTCTTTAAGTTACTTATCTTCTTCAATGAAGTAAGTAACTTATTTCTTCTGCTTCTTCCTCCTTTCATCTGCTTCTTCTATTGGTGGCCTCCTTGAAGATCTTTCTCAAGCCTTACAAACCATAGGAACATCCAAGCATGATAATAATTAGGGTTGTGATTAGTCCCCCTTAGCGTTTACCTTTGAGTCTCCTTGAGTCTCTCTTCTCATCTTCATAATCAGAGACTAAACTCTTAAAGTTTTGGACTTTTGAATTAGGGTTATGCCTGTATCCTTCTCTTAGGATGGAGTGTATAACTTTAATCCTAAGTGTTAAACCTTTAATTTGTTTAAACCTCTTAATCAAATCATCTTAATAATCATCAAGACTTCATCTTGTAACTTGGGCCTTACATTAGGGTTCTAATTCTTCCTTTATGGTTAAGAAGGACTAACCCTAGTGTTTAATGGACAAGTCCCCCTCAAGTTGTCTTACAAACCATAAAATCTATTTCTTAATCTCACTCTTTAATTAAAATCCATTTAATAAAGGCTTTGTTATATAATGAATTTACTCCCTAACCATGGATTAAGTTGAGGTATCTTCCTCAGCTTAAGTGTTCTCATCTATTATCCTTCTATTACGATGGTGTAATGAGTTCACTAATATGTGATTAGAGATTAAACTCATTACTTAACACTTAACAAAAACCCAAAAACATCTAATTAATCACAAGTAGGTTAATGATCTTAATCATACATCATCATGGTAATTAAGTGTCGCTCCCGATAAGTGGAACCAGGCCCACGTAAAGGTACAGACGCGAACGGTCGGCTAGAGGGACAATGAGAACACACAGCCGTGAACTCACTGGAGATGAATAGAGTCGCCAGCTAGGCATTTTTATCCCGAAGGAAAGGCAATGCTGCATAGGCCTAGAAAAAGATGGATAAGACGGTTGCGAACCAGAGAGACTGAGAAAGGGGGTTGGTTACAACCTGGGAAGGTATTAGCACCCAGATTGTCCGTCGTACTCGACGGGATCCACGCTTAAAAGATTTGTGTTTTAAAGGGGTAGTGTCAGTGCAATCTGTGTGTAAAATAGCTGGAAAAGAATGTACAGGTGTCAGTGTAAGAGAAGTGTGAAGTGTAATATATATAGTGTCAGTGTAAGGACAGAAGTGAAATGCTCAGGAGTATGAGGCTTAAAGAATGAAACTGAAAGGAGGGGGAATATACAGAGACTTTTGTTCGATAACTGTTAAGTTATGCCTACGTATCCTCTCGTGCAATGAGGAAGTCAGAACACCGTAGTTCGACCCAAAGAGACTGAAAGATGAATTGACTTGTGAACTGCTTACTTGTCTATGCTCAAGTGTATGATCTGTCTGGCACAGATGCAAACTGTCTTGCATTAGACGGAAGAAGCAAGTTCTCGTTTGTGAGTGAATGAGATGAGAAAAGAATCCCGGAGGAGACGTTTATTGTTTGTTTTTGTATTTTCAGTCTTTTATTGCTTTTGAAAGTTTGTCATAAGTTAATGAGCTTAAGCCTAAACCAATGGATTAGTAAACTCATCACATCTTCCCTCTGATTAGGGGTAATGAGAATACCTTAAGTGTGAAGTCAGATTCTCACACTTAATCACCTTTGATGTAGGATTAAGATCATTAACCTACTTGTGATTATTTAGATGTTTTTGTTTAGTGTTGAGTAATGAGGTTAAGCCATAATCAGGGATTAAACAGACTCATTACACCAACCTAATAGAAGGATAATAGATGAGAATGTTTAAGCTGAGGAAAGCTCCTCAACTTAATCCATGATTAGGAATTAAACTCATGACAAAACAAGCCTTTGATTAAGTGGATTTTATTTAATGGTATGATGATGAAGTGATTTTTATGATTTGTAAGACAACTTGAGGGGGACTTGTCCATTAACACTAGGGTTAGTCCTTCTTAACCAATTAAGGAAGAATTAGAACCCTAATGCAAGGCCCAAGTTACAAGTGATGTCTTGATGATTATTAAGTGAATTGATTAAAGGATTTAAACACATTAAGGGTTTAACACTTAGGATTTAAGTTATACACTCCATCCTAAGAGAAGGATGCAGGCATAAGCTTAATCACAAAGCCTTAAAGCCTTTAGGGTTTAGTCCCTGATTTTTGAGATGAGAAGAGAAGACACAAAGAGACACAAAGGTAAAACTAAGAGGGGAGACTAATCAAAACCCTAATCATTGTCATGCTTGGTTGTTCCTAAGGTTTGTGAGGTTTTCAAGAGAAATCTTCAATGGAACCACCAGGAAGCAGATGAAGGGATCAAGAGAAGCAAAGTAACTTGCTTCATTCAAGAAGTCAAGTCACTTGAAAGAAAGAAAGTGGGAGGGAGAAGAATGAGCAAGCTCAATCTCAAACACAAACAAAATGCAGCAATGGATGCAAGAGAGTGATGAAGAGAAAGTTATGAGAAGTGAAGGCAAATTCACTTCTCAAAGTCACTTACCACCTGAAAGGTTAGAAAAGAAATGCAATGCAATGCAAAATGGAATGGAATGACATGATGCAAACCAAAACCAGAAGCAAATATGAGATGGTAAAGATGCTATGAGATGCTACAAACATGAAACAAGGCATGGAGGTGATCATACAAGCTCATGAATGCAAATGAAGCAAGTTAGGAACCATGAACATACATGAAAAGTTATGAAGTGCACATGGCATACAACATGGCAAATACATGATGCAATGATCAAACATGCTTTCAATATGTCTTATGATGTCAAGTGAATCAAATGGATGCTTGGAATGTCATGGAAAGTCATGCTATGCAAGAGAATGCAGGATGGATGCATATGAAAGCCCAAATTAGGGTTTATGAACAAAACATCAAACAAAAACCAAAATCAGAAACAAACCCTAAGATAAAAAATGGAAAATGCCACTCAAAGGACCCATAATCCTACACTAAACTAATGCCCAAAGGAGAAGTTTCAACTCTTAACCAATCTCAAGTTATGATTTTCACAAGTTTGCTAGGGTTTTAGGGTTCCTAAACAAAAGAAATGCCAAACAAATTGAAAATGCAAGATCAAATCGTGGCCATTTAATCTTACAAACTACATGCTAAACACAATGCAATGCAAAAAGAATCAATGTCCAACTCTTCATGGATAGGCAGAAATGATTTTTTGAACTTTGGATCAAAATAATGCACAAAAATGATTTTTATTCAATGAGAAATTCTTAAAATGCATCAAGATTAAAAAATAAATTTGGTTTGAAGGTTGGACAATGTTTCTAAATGTCTTAGAACATTTCATGAATTTTTTGGTGATTTTTAAATACCTAAAAGTATTTTTAATAAATTAATTTCCATTAATCAATTAAAAATAAACTTTTAAATATTTAAAAATACATTTTAAATGCTAAAAATGAAAATAAAAATATTTTTGTGTTTTTTAAAAATTAATGAAACTCTTGAGAAAAAGTTTCATAATTTTTAAAACAATTTTTCTATTTTTAATAAATTATGCAAAACAAATGGAAAGAAATGAAATAAAAATGAATTTAAAATGAAGTAAACAGAAGGAGAGGCTGAGATTCATTCTGGATTCAAAAGGGTTGACCGCGCGCGTTTTTGGAGGGCCAGGATTGCTTCTGATCAACTTAATTTAATTAAGATTAATTAAACTAAATAAAATGGATTAGGGCTAATTGAGTGAATCCATGCCACACATGCGCGCGGGAGGTCAACTGGTCAAGGCAATCCAACGCTTCACATTCAAATGGAATTAATTACAGGGATTAGGGCATAATGATTTTCAGGTGGCCGGAGAAGACCTCCGGTCGTCTTCTCCGGTGGGAACCCCACCTGAAAATCTCTAAAACTCTCAAAACCTAACTAAAACGAAATCTAAAAACATGGAAATGATCCCCACAACTTGCTGAATCAAAACCCCAAGCCAAAACTCATTTATTTTTCCCCAAACTCATGAATCGAGCAAAACATTTTTTAGGTCACAGAGTTTCAGAAAGCAATTAAATTCTCATTTCATCACCATTTTCAAAACTAAAAGCATCAGAACAATCAGTGAAGCATAGAGAACAACTTTAGAACTTAAAAATCCATTTCTGGAGAAAAAGTTCTTGAGCTACCTGAGTTTCGAAGCTTTCACTCTGGTAACTTTCAGACCTCCCCTCCTTGTGAAATCCACTCCTTATGACCTCTTGATGATGCTTGAATGCTTGGGAGGAATTTATGCTGGCTAGATGAAGAGTTTGAACAGCTTCTGCTCAAGCTCAGTTGAAAATGGTGATGGTGATCCAAGCTATTTCAGGCCAATGTGAGTGGTTCTTTGTGATCAGGGTGATGCTTTGAGGAGGTTTGTGGAGTTTATTTGAGTGTTTATGGCCTATGGAAGATGTTTCGAAGGAAACTGCAGATTGGAGTGAAAATGGAGAAACCAGGTTCTTGCTGGGTTCAGGCTTGTATCTTGTTGGTTTTGGCTCAATGGAACATGGTGAAATGATTGGTGAAACTGGTTTGAATGTTGGTGGTTTGTGCAAAGAGTTTCGAAGAGAGATGCAAATGGGGTGAGTTTTGTGTATGTGATGTTGTGGTGTGTTTCAGCTTGGCTTCTTGATATGTTTAGCTTGCAAATGGATAGTATAAAATAATCTCATAGGTCAGATGATGTGACCTGGACTTTATTGATTGGTAAGTTCACTTTTGCAAAATGTCAACTTTGTTGTAAGAGAGGCATGGGCTTGGTTCTAGGCTAGTACAAGCATGGGGCTGGCGCAGCAAAGGTGAGGGGAAGGGCTAGCAAGGTTCAGCATCCAATGTAGCAAGTGGTAGGAAGTGTGATCATGAATTTTGCAAGTTGGCTTCCTTTGGTTCTCATGGAAAGATTTTGCTCCAAAGCCATACAAAACATGTGATCTCTTGGTTCAAATCTGACTTTTAGGTCACATGGAATGTTTTTGCATTGGTTTGATGTGAATTAGAAGCCAAAAATGCCTTGGTACAAAGTTCTTGCAAGTTTCTTATTTGGGGCATATCTTGAAAATTAGTGATTTTTGCCAACTTTGTCACACCATAACTTTTGATCCAAAATGAATTAGGTCATGTTCTTGTAATTTTTGAAAAGGGAAAAATGTAATCTACAACTTTCATGACCAAAGTTTTTCCATTTGAAGCATTTTTGGATCAAAAAGCAAGGCTTGAAAAATGGCATAAAATGACATATTCTTTAAAAGTCAACTATGCCCTAAAAAGTCAACTTTGCAAAAACTTCAAATTCTTGATTTTTGTGAACTTCAACCTTCTTCCATGATCAAATAAAGATCAAATACACTCAAAATGATGAAGATAACCCCTTGGTTGGGTCATTGGGGGCCTCAGATGCCCTGATTTTACACTGACTTGTTCAGAAAGTCAACCCTTGATCAGATGACTTCCCCATGGAATTTCTTCATGAAAATTGATATGCATACTCCCTATACCATATAGAGACCAATGGAAACAAGAATGACCAAAAAATTTGGAGTTATGGCCTCTGAAACCAAAACCCTAATTTTAGGTCAACTGTGCAGTCAAACTTGGCTCTGCATCCACACCACTCCCAGTTCTTGTGATTCTTTTGCATTTTTGACTTTGGGAGGATGTAATATGATACTTGAACACACATGGATCCCTTTGAAGTGATGGGTGACCTTTGGAGTGGCTCAAGTGGCTCTTGGATTGCTCAGATCACAAACCCTAGGTGCAGATGACTTAGAAACCATGCAGTGAATCAAAAATGAGATATGAGGTGATATGATGGTGTTTATGCATATGAAATGATCACAAGCCATGGTGTGAATGGGTGAGGGCAAATTTGGGGTGTTTACAGCTGCCCCTATTCAAACATGAGTTAGCTGTGCAGGATGTAAGCGTCAGCTTAACAGGCAAACAAGATAACTTGTGGTTGAATACCAAAGACAGTCCAAAATTTGCACTCACAGAATGAAGAAGAAAAAGGGATATAGATTGTAAAGTAAAATAAAGTATATTGTAAAGTGTGGGCGACGGAGGACGACCGTCGAGCAGAGGACGACTGCTGGGTAAAGAGCAATGACGGGGACGGCCGACATGCTGGGAAAAGTGCGGAAAATAAAGCAATGACGGGGACGGCAGACATGCTGGGGATAAAAGAATTATGATGGGGACGGCCATCAAGATAAAGTTGTAAGATTATCTGGGGATTAATGAAACACGACGGGGACGGCCATCAAGTTCATAAAGTAAAGTAACCAACGATGGGGACGGCCATCGGGCTAAAAAAAGAAAAGGGACCACGACGGGGACGGCCATCGGGTTAAAGAATAAATGAAATAAACAGATGATGAGGTACGGTCATCAAAGGTGAAGGACGATCACCTAGCAGGGGACGACTGCTCTGTTGGGTTAAGATGAGGGACGGTCATCAAGAGGTGGAGGACGACCACCTAGTAGGGGACGACTGCTAAATATCAACGATGGGGACGGCCATCGGATGAGCATGATGGAGGACGACCATCAAGAGGTGGAGGACGACCACCTAGCAGGGTACGGCTGCTCTCAGGGTTTATCATGACACAGGACGAGTGTCAGATAAGAAGAAACATTGCTTTGTTAGCGATCTACTGGGGAATAGTAAACACGGACGAGTATTTATATTCAAGAAACAAAAGGTATAAATGTTTAGATATTGTGTATGGATTAAAGATGCGGACGAACACCCCTAAGACTACGATACGGACGAGTATCGGATAGAAACAAATACCGACGCGTGTTCAAAGATGATGATACGGACGAGTATCAACTGGTTAACAGAGAACACGGACGAGTGTTGAATCTGAAGGGACTTCTCTCGGGAATAGTAGATACGGACGAGTATCTATATTCAAAAAGACAAGAGTATTTGACACAGTGTATGGATTAAAGATGCGGACGAGCATCCTTAAGACTATGATACGGACGAGTATCATGTAAAAACAAACACCTGACGCATGTTCTGAGATGATGGTACGGACGAGTACCAACTGGTTAACAAAGAACAAGGACCAATGTTGAATCTGTGGGGATATGAACGGTATATACGAGATACGGACGAGTATCTGTATGAGCGTAACATGAGTAGCGAGTATGAGTATTGTATAGATGAGTGTTTATCTGCTGGGAGAGTGACACGGACGAGTGTCGAGAAAAGTATAATAATATCAACAAGTATATGGGTTGTAAAAGTGTAAGTGACTGCGTTGGGGAAACGACACGGACGGGTGTCGAGGAAATGTATATAGGTATATGTGAGTGCAAAGAGGATGTCTTTGGCTTTCTGCTGGGGTATGACACGGACGGGTGTCAGGAAGTATCTGTAATACGGGTGGTGTTGTTTGTAAAGAGTGTTCAGGCGACTTTACTGGGGAAAGATGGCACGGACGGGTGTCAAAATGAGTATATACTGGTGTTTGTGGATTGAGAGGCAGCTGCTTTTGCTGGGGAACCTGGTGGGGATTTTTTCTGTACGTTGATGAACTGTCAATATTCACAAGTGCTGATTCAAAACACGACTTATGATTATGCTGTATGTTGGATTTTTGCCGTAATGCTCCATGTTAAAACGGAATGCTACGCTTTGTGGGTGAATATGATGCAAATGCTATGATTATGCAAAGGTACCAAACCGGGACCCGGGTCCCGTTGCTGCGAAGATCTTTGATCGATCTGTTTGAAGTAGACATCCCAGCTGGGGCTGAGATCATGGGTAGATCTGATGAGATGTATCCGCTTGGGGATTCGGGTCATTGATAGACCTATCCTTTATGAATGAGAAACCCAGCTGGGGTTTGTAGAAGCTTTCTTCACTCTGTTGTGATTCCTTCGTGCGTTGCTCCTCTGGATAGAGGCTGGAACTCTGTGGGGAGATAACTCTCTGATTTTGTGCTCGGCTGAGGGTGAGATGGCAACTCGGCTGGGGAGAGAGAGAGGAATCACCGAAAGACCTCCCTAGAAATTCTGTTACGGTAGCTTCTTGACTCAGCCGGGGATATGGGCATCTTCTGTGATACCTGCCCATTCTGATGGGGATAAGTAATAAGTGGCCAACTCAGCTGGGAGGAGTCATGAAAGGCAACTCAGCTGGGGAGAGAGCACTTCGGGTGCTAAAATTGAGTGTTGATTTGCCAGCTTGCTGGGATAAAGTTTTCATGCCCCAAGTTGCATTCTGGATACCTGCAATCCTGAAAAAGATAGAGAAACGCGCAAGGTAATCCCGAGGTATCCCTTACTGGATTCCGTCATAGGAGTTTAGATACTTCTGAGAGTAAGCATATTTCCTGCAAGCATGTTTTTTATTTGAAGATAAACATCTGTATTCTTATGCAATCAGTTTTTCTTTTAAGACATCAGACATTTTTTGCAAGTAAAATGTACAAAACGAGACATGACTGAAAGTCTGGTTTTATTAATTCATATGCCCTGAATTGGCAAGATACAGTCAAAGGAACATATCCCCTGAAATGAGGAGATTGTTACAAATTGAGAAACAAAATGTTGGCAGTGTTGACGACGCTTTAAGGAGCTTCCTCTTCACTATGACTCGTATGACTTTTGACGTTCTTCTCATCTTGCTTTCTGAAGAATGTTGATTCTGATTGAAGCTTGATCTTTTCGAAACTTGCCAAGCTGTAGATGATACAGACGAATTCAGAATGCAGTTGTTCGCTTATTCCCTTATTTTGCATGGATCGCCCTTTCGGGTTTTCAATCCATCGGGATAACCATTTTTGCCTGGGCTGTCCAATGCGGCTTTTCAACTCAGCGGGTGTACTTTTTCATTATTTTCCCTTATTTTTGCCCGAGTCTTTTATTCTGTTTTTGACTCGCCGGGATGCCCTGTTTTTGCCTGGACTTACATTCTGTTTTTATGTCCAGCGGGTCTTTTTTCATGCGAAGTATTTTTTAACTGCATCTGAATTCACAGGGGACGGGAAGTCTTCACCATCCATGGTACTGAGCATGAGTGCTCCACCAGAAAAAACTTTCTTTACTACAAATGGTCCTTCGTAGTTCGGAGTCCACTTGCCCCTGTGGTCTGTATGAGGAGGGAGGATTCTTTTCAGCACAAGATCTCCTACTTGGTACTCTCGATGCCTGACTTTCTGGTCGAAGGCTTTCTTCATTCTCTTCTGATATAACTGCCCATGACAGATTGCAGCCAACCTTTTCTCTTCAATCAGACTCAGTTGCTCGTATCGGGACCTAACCCATTCTGCTTCGTTCAGCTTAACATCCATCAGTACCCGGAGAGAGGGTAATTCAACTTCGACAGGTAGGACTGCTTCCATACCATACACGAGCTGATACGGTGTTGCCCCAGTGGATGTTCTGATTGACGTGCGGTACCCATGCAAGGCAAACGGTAGCATTTCATGCCAGTCTTTGTAAGTGACTACCATCTTCTGCACAATTTTCTTGATATTCTTATTTGCTGCCTCAACAACGCCATTCATCTTTGGCCTGTAAGGAGAAGAATTGTGATGTTGAATCTTGAAGTCCTGGCACAGTTCTGCCATCATTTTGTTGTTTAAATTAGAACCATTATCAGTAATGATTCGCTCGGGCACTCCATATCGACAAATGATATCTCTTTTCAGAAATCGGGCTACCACTTGCCTTGTGACGTTTGCATATGAAGCTGCTTCAACCCACTTGGTGAAATAGTCAATGGCAACCAAGATGAATCTGTGGCCGTTCGAAGCAGTTGGCTCGATCTTACCAATCATATCAATGCCCCACATAGCAAAGGGCCAGGGTGAAGACATCACATTCAAAGGATTGGGAGGCACATGCACCTTATCTGCATAAATCTGGCATTTGTGGCATTTCCTGGCGTAGGCACAACAGTCGGCATCCATTGTGATCCAGTAATAACCTGATCTTAACAATTTCTTAGCCATGGCATGCCCTCCCGCATGGGTACCAAAGGATCCCTCGTGCACTTCATGCATCAACAAGTCTGCTTCTGTCTTATCAACACATCTGAGGAGTACCATATCAAAGTTCCTTTTGTATAAAGACCCATCAGTGTTCAGAAAGAAACTACCAGCAAGCCTTCTCAACGTCTTCTTATCATTGGAAGATGCCCCAGGTGGGTATGTTTGATCCTCCAAGAAGCACTTAATGTCATAAAACCAAGGCTTATCATCTTTAACAACATCTGCTGCGAACACATATGCTGGTCTGTCAAGTCTGGACACTGAAATCTGAGGTACAAAGTTGGCAGCCTGAACTTTGATCATGGATGAAATGGTAGCCAGAGCATCTGCAAACTGATTCTCGTCCCGAGGGATATACTCGAGCTTGACTGTTGTGAAGAAAGTCAGTAACCTCCTTGTATAATCCCTGTAAGGTATCAGATGATCCTGGTGGGTGTACCATTTTCCGTTGGTTTGATTGATTACCAAAGCTGAATCTCCGAATACAGTTAAAGTCTTGATCCTGAGGTCAATGGCTTCCTCAAGACCCATAATGCAAGCTTCGTATTCAGCTTCGTTGTTAGTGCAGTTGAAAGTGAGCTTTGCCGAGAAAGGCATGTGAACTCCTTTGGGTGTAATGAGTACTGCACCAACACCACGACCATTCATGTTAACAGCCCCATCAAACATCATAGTCCATTCTTCTTCCGGGTCAGGCCCTTCAGTATGAACAGGCTCTTCATGATCTTTTGCTTTTATGAACATGATGTCTTCATCCGGGAAGTCAAATCTCATAGGCTGGTAATCATCAATAGGTTGCTCAGCAAGATATTCAGATAGTACACTGCCTTTGATGGCTTTCTGAGAGGTGTACTGGATGTCATATTCTGTGAGAATCATTTGCCATCTTGCAACCCGTCCGGTAAGAGCTGGTTTCTCGAAAATGTACTTGACTGGGTCCATTTTTGAGATCAATAAAGTAGTGTGGGTCAACATATACTGCCTCAGTCGGCGAGCAGCCCACGCTAAAGCACAACAAGTTTTCTCGAGCAGTGAATAACGTTGTTCACAGTCGGTAAACTTTTTGCTTAGGTAGTATATTGCATACTCTTTTCGACCAGACTCGTCATGCTGGCCCAACACACACCCCATTGACTCTTCTAATACTGTCAAGTACATTATCAGAGGTCTTCCTTCAACTGGAGGCATAAGGATTGGAGGCTCTTGTAAGTATTCCTTGATCTTGTCAAAAGCCCTTTGGCAGTCTTCGTTCCACCTGACCGTCTGTTCTTTTCTTAACAGCTTGAACAAAGGTTCACAGGTTGCAGTGAGGTGAGATATGAACCGTGAGATGTAGTTCAATCGACCTAAGAACCCTCGAACTTCTTTTTCTGTTTTTTTGTGCAGGCATCTCTTGAATGGCTTTGACTTTATCAGGGCAACTTCAATCCCCTTCTCGCTCACAATAAATCCCAACAACTTACCGGATCGCACCCCGAATGTGCATTTGTTGGGGTTCAGCTTCAGTTGGTACTTCCTCAGACGCTTGAATAGCTTCAGCAGATTCACCAGGTGATCTTCCTCTGTAAGGGACTTGGCAATCATGTCATCCACATAACATTCTATCTCTCTATGGATCATATCATGGAATAATGTCACCATAGCCTGTTGATATGTTGCACCGGCGTTCTTGAGCCCAAATGGCATTACCTTGTAGCAGAACGTGCCCCAGGGTGTGATGAAGGTTGTCTTCTCCATGTCTTCAGGTGACATCTTGATCTGATTATATCCTGAAAATCCGTCCATGAAGGAGAATACCGAGAACTGAGCCGTATTATCCACCAATACATCAATGTGAGGTAATGGGAAGTCATCTTTCGGGCTGGCTCTGTTCAGATCCCGGTAGTCAACACACATCCTTACTTTGCCGTCTTTCTTAGGCACAGGTACTATGTTAGCGACCCACGGCAGATAGCTAGTCACAGCAAGGAACCCGGCGTCCCATTGCTTTTGTACCTCCTCCTTGATTTTCATTGCCATGTCTGGGCGAGTACGGCGCAGTTTCTGTTTGACCGGCGGGCATTCTTCTCTTAGAGGCAGCTTGTGCACGACAATGTCGGTATCCAACCCTGGCATATCTTGATAAGACCAAGCAAACACGTCCACATACTCTCGAAGCAGGTCAATCAGTTGTCTCTTCACTGAGTCTTGCAGGCAGGCCCCGATTTTAACTTCTTTCACGTCTTCATCTGTACCAAGATTAATTGTTTCGATCTCCTCCTGATGAGGAGTAATAACTTTCTCCTCTTGTCTCAACAACCTGGCTAGCTCTTCAGGAAGCTCATACTCTTCTTCAACCCCTTCATCGGCTTGATTGATTGGATTGTCAAAGTCATACGAAGTCATAGCCGTGCTGTTGTCGGTGATGTCTGGAAGGCACTCTCTGCAAGGGTTCAGTTTGTTCATTTTAGTGATTTGATTTTAATCTTGTTTAGAAAAGTGAAATAAAGTTGTCATTTTGAAAACATTGCCATTTATTTTTTGTACAAAAAGAAAAATGGAAAAACAGTGAGCGAAAGAAAAAGACTCGTTTGCAAAAAGATGTCTGATATTTCATTGATTAATCTTGTTGCACAAAAAGTACAGATGGCCCGATTACAAAATGAGTCTTGTCATCTTGGGCAAGATGCAAGACTTTGATGCATGCTATAAAAATACAGGAAATAATAATTACTCTGCATGAGTAACTCTTATAATTTCCTGGGAAGACCAGTTTGAGATACTGCTCCCCGGGATCTTTGGACGAATCCAGCTTTCCAGGTTTCGTTCTTCTTCCAGCTCGTCTTCCAGACAGTTGATAGCATAAGGGGTGAGCATCCCCCCACTCACAAAGTTGGGCTCCTTTGCAGCCTCTGCTTGATCTTGTTGAGTTGGTTTGTAACCCAACCCAAATCTGTCCTCTTTCTTCTCCACCGATAGCAGTTTGCCCCAGCCTTGGGCGTTTCCTCCCTCAACAACCTTCCGGGCTTGATGGTATGATGATATTGAAGTACCAGGCACAACAGATGTTTCATTGACATTCAAAGCTTCAAAACCCTGGCTCATTGTTTCATGGATCTCCCCATCCATCTCAATGTACTTATAGGTAGCCAGGTGGCTGACAAAAATATCTTCCTCTCCACAGATAGTAACGATTTGACCCTCCCACACATATTTTAACTTCTGGTGAAGGGTAGAGGTCACGGCGCCCGCGGCGTGAATCCATGGCCTACCCAATAGACAGCTGTAGGCAGGCTGTATATCCATCACGTAGAAGATCGTTTTGAAGGTCTGCGGGCCAATCGTTATGGGCAACTCAATCTCTCCCAGAACCGATCTCTTAGAACCATCAAAGGCTCTCACCACCAGGTTGCTGGGTCTCAACGCCAATCCATCATATTCTAGCTTCACCAGGGCCTTCTTAGGTAAGACATTGAGGGATGACCCCGTGTCTACCAGCACATGGGAAAGGACAGCACCTTTACATTCCATGGTTATGTGCAAGGCTTTGTTATGGTTGCGGCCTTCCGTGGTCAAATCAGTGTTGGTGAACCCTAGTCCATGACTAGCATTAACATTTCCAACTACAGCTTCCAACTGATTGACAGTGATCTCTTCAGGCACGTAAGCTGCGTGCAAGACTTTGAGTAGTGCATTCCGATGGGCTTCAGAGCACATAAGCAATGATAGGATTGAGATCTTGGAAGGCGTCTGATGAAGCTGATCCACTACTTTATAATCACTCTTTTTGATGATTCGCATGAACTCATCAACCTCTTGATCGAATGGTGTTTTCAAAGCTTCTTTAACAGTCTGCTCTTCCTGCACCAAGCTTTTTCCTTTTGCTTTGGCAGCAGCTTCTGCTTCGGCAGTAGTTCTCTGAATTTGTGGAGCGAAAAGACGTCCGCTTCGAGTGAAGCCTCCGCCTCCTCCCACATTGTCAATTTGTGGTGCAGGGGTTGATGATTCAAAAGTGATTCTTTGTCCTTCGCAGTACAGGTCAGAGCCGTAATGCCAGGGGATGGCATTACTACTTTCATAAGGTACTGGTCCAGGCACCGTGATAGTGACTGGACTGACTGCAGCTGCAGAAGGAATTGTGATAGTCTGTGGATCGTAATAAATTGTGACCAGTGCCCTGATGGGAGCAGCACCTTCTGAGTTGTAGACAGAGTTGTTTTCAGGATCATAAAATATTGTGACAGTTGAGACGTCTTCATGATTTGTTGCTGGTGTTGTAGGAGACATTGGTGGAAGGATGGATGTTGTTGTTGTAGGAGTTTCAAAATGGAGTGGTGCTGGAGTTGTAGAAGAAAAATTTGTTGATTCCTGGTCAGTTGAGATAATAGATGAAGTACTTGTTGATGAAGCCGAAGAATTGTCAGGAACAATGGTTGTTGCAGTTGTAGGAGGTTCTGGAATTGTTGCTGATGAGATTGCTGGATTTGTTGGAAATGATGTGGTGATCTGAAGTTGGCCACTCTGAATGAGACCGTCTATGCCATTCCTCAGGTTATCGCACCCATTGACTGAAATATTGCAGTAAGCACACCCTAACTCACACCCCGGGAACATTTGACATTCGAGGAGCTGAGCCTTAATTTCCACCAACGGTGTCCGGATTTGACCCACACTGGTTATTAAATAAGACGGCTTGTCTTCTTCAATAGCGTTAATCCTGGGACCACCGTGGTTTGGCATGGGATTCTTATTGACATTAGGTGGTGGCGCGAAATTCAGAGCTTTTGAGTCTACCAGGTCTTGCACCTTCATGTGCAAACCTCTGCACTTTTCTGTACTGTGGCCAGGTGCATTTGAATGAAAAGCACATCTGGCATTGGAGTCATAATTCCTGGGTAGACTGTTGGGATCTGGAGGTGCCAATGTCCTTAGCTCAACTAGGTTGAGTTTCAGGAGTTGTGGCAGCAATGTAGCATATGGCATAGGAATCGGATCGATTACTCTGTTAGCTTGAGAAGGCCTCTGTTGGAATGGCCTTTGCTGGTTATTGTTGTTGGTGTTGCTGTTGTTGTAATTTCTCGGAGGATACTGATTCTGTTGATGGTACTGAGGTTGTTGATAGTTTTGTTGCGGAGGTTGATAGGTTGGCTGAGGATGAGCTGGAGCGGGAATGGTGACTGCTGCCACTGATCTGTGAACATATTGGGGTCTGCCCCTGTTGGTGTGGATGGCATTGGTCTCGCCAGTTCTTCACGGGCCTGCAAAAGGCTTTCTTGTACTACTGGACGAGCTTGCACCGTTGTCTGAGATCTTTCCCATCTTCAATAGGCTTTCAATTCTCTCCCCGGCTATGACAACATCTGCAAAGCTAGTGGAAGAGAAAGCATCCAGCCTGTCAATGTAAGTCCCCTGAAGGGTGTTCATAAACATATCTGCCATTTCCCTCTCAGACATAGGTGGCTGAACAGCAGCAGCCAATTGCCTCCATCTCTGGGCATATTCTCGGAAACTTTCCCTTGACGACTGTGACATTCCCATTAGGAGAGTCCTGTTGGGTGCCATGTCTAAGTTATACTGATACTGTCTGATGAAGGCCTCTGCCAGGTCCTTCCAGCATCTAATAGTTTCCCTTGTCAAGTGAGAGTACCATTCTCTTGACGCTCCAGTCAAGCTGTCTTCGAAATAGAACATCCAGAGCTTCTCATCCATAGTATAGGCCTTCAGCCTCCCCAGAAATGATTGCAAATGAGTGCGGGGGCATGAAGTCCCGTTGTATTTTTCAAAACAAGGAGGCTTGAACTTATGGGGAATCCTGACCCCGTCTACCAAGCCCATGTCCATGACGTCGAAACCCAGAGAGTTTTGAGACTCTAAGGACCTTAACTTCTCAGCTATCTCGTCCAACCTTCTATCATAAGCTTCCTCCCCAGCACCCATTACTGTGAACTGATCCTCCTGGGGGTCTTCTTGAAGTACCCTGGCTGCAGTGGCAGTCCCTTGAACATTTGCAGGGATGTTGACCTCAGGGTGGAGGTGTGGTCCAAAGACTGGGGGATTGACATGAGGTTGGACCCTCTCGTTGTTGCTTGTGCCGGCAGTTCCTATGTGTGGATCTTCTTGATTCTGCCTTTCCACCATGGCCCTCAATCTTTCCTGGCTCTGAGCCATGTTGTTCATCACTTCCATAAACTGAGTCATCTACGTTCTCATTTCCAATATTTCGTTTGCCATTTGATTTCTGACCTCAGTAAGGTCCTGCTGCATCTGATCCATTTGGATGCCTGGAAGATTGTTACGGGTCGGATAACGGTGCGGACGGTTGAGGGGAAATACCCGGCGCCGAGCAATAGTTCCTGAAGATCACAACAGAGTTAGTGGCAATAAAACAAAAACCTACAAAACAAACAAAAGGGTTAGCATGCAATGCAGTATGCTTATTTGTTTTCAAGGTATCCGGCTTGGCATTCAGTTTTGACCCTTCCAGACCCTTGAGGATGCTGTTGATGTTGCTTTCGAAGTAAACTCGGATGGAACAAACTAATACATATATTACAAAAAGCAAAATGGTACATAGTTTGTTTTACAAATGCAAGCCCTCTGAGGGGTCAAAATACATTACAGGAAAATAAAAGTACACGGAATGAAAGCAACAACAAACAAATGGTCAAACACCAAGACCAAACTCATCCTCACGAACTTCCTTGAGAAGTGCTTCGGTCACAGGATCAGCTGGACGCTCCGTGAGATTCCTGATGAGGAGATTCCGGGTCGTAACAGCTGCGGTTAGCTTCTTGTGCTGACTTTGGTCCTTTGACCTCTTCACTCCTGCTTTGATCTTCAGCTCTGATATCTCCCTCTGGGCTGCTGCCAGGGCTTCTTGCTGTTCTTTTGCACTAGCTTCCAGTTGCTCCATCTTGTCTTGAACTCTCTTGTCCTCCAGGGTACGAGCCTCAGTGATCCTGACCCACCGGGCCTGACTCTCCTTCAGATACAAGTCTGTCCTTGCTCTCTGGAACTGGGCTTCTTTGCAAGCATTCTTCAGAATTTGTTCTCCAGCTTTAGACTTTTTGATATAATCCCCATACTTCTCAATCTTAGTCAGATGCTCCACTCTCAACTTCTCCAACCTCTCAATCTCCATCCTGCCATCACTCCTCTCCCGGAGGGTCTTCTGCAAAGCCTGGGTTAACTTCTCATTTCTTTCCTTCAAGCTCTCAAACTCCTCCAAACTGATAGTGGCAGGGGGTGGTGCTGAAGATGATTCAGGCATATCTTCTATGGTAAAGGGCATTCTAGAGAATTGGGCCCTGGCATGGGACCACTCATAATATTGTGCTGATGCCACATTGTTGCATTTCCCCAGGATGGTTACTCCCTTGGTTTGAACATTATCCCAGGCCCAGGCTGCCTGTCTAACAATAGCCAGATTAGGCTTGTTCTCACAATAAAGAGTCTCAACCAAGTCCTGTGTCTTAGGAGTGTGGACCAGTGCATAGCCCAGTTGCCTTCTGAACAGCAGAGGATTGTAATTAATACTACCCTTAACTCCTATCAAGGGCACATTGGGAAAATGCCCACAGCTGGTGATGATATCCCTACCCTTGGTGCTTTGAGTGCACCATCTGATATCGGCTGAAGTTAGAGCAGTGAGTCTCTTAGCCCAGTTACTCTGCTGATGAGGATTCAAAAATGCATTTGTCCTGGGTAGATGCCTGAGAAGCCAAGTATGGAACAATGGAGCACAACACCTCACTAATCTTCCCCTCTGCTTTTCATTCCTCTGATGCACTGAATAGTAGAGATCCCCCAATAAAGTGGGCACTGGGTTCTTCAAGATGAAAAGATGGATTGCATTCTTGCTAATGAATCGAGGCTCATCTGCAAACAATACAATTCCATATATACTCAAGGCCAATAAAGCACAGACAGCTTTCCACTCTCCTAAAGAAGCTTTCAGGGTAGCTTGAGAGATCAAGAAATCCAGATGGAAGCCAGGGATTCCAGCTTTGGAAGTCATATGCTGTTTAATCAGGACAGGTTCCAGATGCAAAGCCTTTGCTACTTCTCCATTACCAGGAAAGACCATCTCAGGGTTGAAAGGGATTCCACCCCTGATAGGCATACCAACCAATGATGAGTATTCTTCTAGTAGAGGGCCCAACTGAAAGTCTTGGAAAGTGAAACATCTCAGTGGGGGATCATAAAACTGAATGCAAGTGTGGATCAGGCTTCTTTGTGAAGGGTCCAGATCCATAACCATATCAAGTATATCTCCATAATGTTCCCTGAACAATGGTATGTGATCTGGAGTGATCAGGGTTTGAATCCTCCTGATGTCAGATAGCTCTGGCTGGAAGAAGTGATAGGTGATGTTGCTCTTTTTAGGAGCCATGATGCTGAGACTGAGTGGAGACAGGTGCTGATGATAACACTGAAGAAAGAGCCACTGATTGGCTGGTGCAGATAACTGAAGTAGATAGCTGAAGCAAATGCTGATGAGGATAGGTCAGTACTGAAGATGGGGTCAAAACCAGAACCAAATGAAGGTGGATACCCTGAAACACAAATAAGCAAATGTCAATATGATGTAATGAGTATGTATGCAAATGATATGCAAGGGTTTGTGACTGAGCCGGATCTGATCAAGAGCTCTGATATAGGTCCAAGTGTGTAAGAAATCCAGATGGAGGTCTATAAATCCAGTAACCAAGGTGGGGGGCTCAAATAAAGAGCCACATGTCCAGGGTTTAAGAATCACAAGAACTGTCCCAAAATGGAGTATTCTTAATCAAATCAAAGTAACAGGGTGTTCTGAGGTCAAGGTACCTGCAAACCTGTAAACAGCCCAACCCCCCTCGCAGGTGGTGTTCTAAAACAAGGATCCTCAGACTTGGATCAGTTATGAGAAGTGTAAACACTTCTAACCCGGAGGTACAGTGTTTACAATAACCATAAAAGTTCCTCCTCTAATTCACCTCAGTTTCTGAAGGTCAATACTAAAAGGTCATCCAGACTTAGCAGGCTTCCCAGATAGCCCTAGCATTGCAGGAAATCTGCAACACAGAGTTCTCAAGAAGAAACCCATATCTGAACCGCGTTTCATATTCCCGCACCAGACCAAGATGGAATGGGAAATAATATGATTCACTCTAGCCTAGGTGTCACTCAGGTCCCAGGTATAGGACCTTAACTCTCAATGGAACACCCACCCACCAAAGCAAAACCAGATCCAGCCAGACAGCATGACAGTATGATATATGAAAAGCAATAAAGAAAGCAGTAAAACAAACTGTACATAAAGCAAAAATAAAACATATACAAACACAAATAAACACATAACACCCCAGTAAACACAAATCAATCAAGCGCTAGGAGGAACCCACAAAAGGAACCAGAAGCCCTGGTTACAGAATAAGGTTCCCCAGCAGAGTCGCCAAGCTGTCGCTCCCGATAAGTGGAACCAGGCCCACGTAAAGGTACAGACGCGAACGGTCGGCTAGAGGGACAATGAGAACACACAGCCGTGAACTCACTGGAGATGAATAGAGTCGCCAGCTAGGCATTTTTATCCCGAAGGAAAAGCAATGCTGCATAGGCCTAGAAAAAGATGGATAAGACGGTTGCGAACCAGAGAGACTGAGAAAGGGGGTTGGTTACAACCTGGGAAGGTATTAGCACCCAGATTGTCCGTCGTACTCGACGGGATCCACGCTTAAAAGATTTGTGTTTTAAAGGGGTAGTGTCAGTGCAATCTGTGTGTAAAATAGCTGGAAAAGAATGTACAGGTGTCAGTGTAAGAGAAGTGTGAAGTGTAATATATATAGTGTCAGTGTAAGGACAGAAGTGAAATGCTCAGGAGTATGAGGCTTAAAGAATGAAACTGAAAGGAGGGGGAATATACAGAGACTTTTGTTCGATAACTGTTAAGTTATGCCTACGTATCCTCTCGTGCAATGAGGAAGTCAGAACACCGTAGTTCGACCCAAAGAGACTGAAAGATGAATTGACTTGTGAACTGCTTACTTGTCTATGCTCAAGTGTATGATCTGTCTGGCACAGATGCAAACTGTCTTGCATTAGACGGAAGAAGCAAGTTCTCGTTTGTGAGTGAATGAGATGAGAAAAGAATCCCGGAGGAGACGTTTATTGTTTGTTTTTGTATTTTCAGTCTTTTATTGCTTTTGAAAGTTTGTCATAAGTTAATGAGCTTAAGCCTAAACCAATGGATTAGTAAACTCATCACATCTTCCCTCTGATTAGGGGTAATGAGAATACCTTAAGTGTGAAGTCAGATTCTCACACTTAATCACCTTTGATGTAGGATTAAGATCATTAACCTACTTGTGATTATTTAGATGTTTTTGTTGTTTTTGTTTAGTGTTGAGTAATGAGGTTAAGCCATAATCAGGGATTAAACAGACTCATTACACCATCCTAATAGAAGGATAATAGATGAGAATGTTTAAGCTGAGGAAAGCTCCTCAACTTAATCCATGATTAGGAATTAAACTCATGACAAAACAAGCCTTTGATTAAGTGGATTTTATTTAATGGTGAGATGAAGAAGTGAATTTTATGATTTGTAAGACAACTTGAGGGGGACTTGTCCATTAACACTAGGGTTAGTCCTTCTTAACCAGTTAAGGAAGAATTAGAACCCTAATGCAAGGCCCAAGTTACAAGTGTGATGTCTTGATGACTATTATGTGAATTGATTAAGAGATTTAAACACATTAAGGGTTTAACACTTAGGATTAAAGTTATACACTCCATCCTAAGAGAAGGATGCAGGCATAAGCTTAATCACAAAGCCTTAAAGCCTTTAGGGTTTAGTCTCTGATTATGAGGTGAGAAGAGAAGACTCAAAGAGATGACACAAAGGTAAAATCTAAGAGGGGAGACTAATCAAAACCCTAATCATTGTCATGCTTGGTTGTTCCTAAGGTTTGTGAGGTTTTCAAGAGAAATCTTCAAAGGAGCCACCAGGAAGCAGATGAACAGGATCAAGAGAAGCAAAGTGACTTGCTTCATTCAAGAAGTCAAGTCACTTGAAGAAAGAAAGTGGGAAGGAGAAGAATGAGCAAGCTCAAACTCATACACATGTAAAAATGCAGCAATGGATGCAAGAGAGATGAAAAGAGAAGTTATGAGAAGTGAAGGCAAATTCACTTCTCAAAGTTACTTACCCCCTGAAAGGTTAGAAAAGAAATGCAATGCAATGCAAAATGGAATGGAATGACATGATGCAAACCAAAACCAGAAGCAAATATGAGATGGTAAAGATGCTATGAGATGCTACAAACATGAAACAAGGCATGGAGGTGATCATACAAGCTCATGAATGCAAATGAAGCAAGTTAGGAACCATGAACATACATGAAAAGTTATGAAGTGCACATGGCATACAACATGGCAAATACATGATGCAATGATCAAACATGCTTTCAATATGTCTTATGATGTCAAGTGAATCAAATGGATGCTTGGAATGTCATGGAAAGTCATGCTATGCAAGAGAATGCAGGATGGATGCATATGAAAGCCCAAATTAGGGTTTATGAACAAAACATCAAACAAAAACCAAAATCAGAAACAAACCCTAAGATAAAAAATGGAAAATGCCACTCAAAGGACCCCTAATCCTACACTAAACTAATGCCCAAAGGAGAAGTTTCAACTCTTAACCAATCTCAAGTTATGATTTTCACAAGTTTGCTAGGGTTTTAGGGTTCCTAAACAAAAGAAATGCCAAACAAATTGAAAATGCAAGATCAAATCATGGCCATTTAATCTTACAAACTACATGCTAAACACAATGCAATGCAAAAAGAATAAATGTCCAACTCTTCATGGATAGGCAGAAATGATTTTTTGAACTTTGGATCAAAATAATGCACAAAAATGATTTTTATTCAATGAGAAATTCTTAAAATGCATCAAGATCAAAAAATAAATTTGGTTTGAAGGTTGGACAATATTTCTAAATGTCTTAGAACATTTCATGAATTTTTTGGTGATTTTTAAATACCTAAAAGTATTTTTAATAAATTAATTTCCATTAATCAATTAAAAATAAACTTTTAAATATTTAAAAATACATTTTAAATGCTAAAAATGAAAATAAAAATATTTTTGTGTTTTTTAAAAATTAATGAAACTCTTGAGAAAAAGTTTCATAATTTTTAAAACAATTTTGCTATTTTTAATAAATTATGCAAAACAAATGGAAAGAAATGAAATAAAAATGAATTTAAAATGAAGTAAACAGAAGGAGAGGCTGAGATTCATTCTGGATTCAAAAGGGTTGACCGCGCACGTTTTTGGAGGGCCAGGATTGCTTCTGATCAACTTAATTTAATTAAGATTAATTAAACTAAATAAAATGGATTAGGGCTAATTGAGTGAATCCAGGCCACACATGCGCGCGGGAGGTCAACTGGTCAAGGCAATCCAACGCTTCACATTCAAATGGAATTAATTACAGGGATTAGGGCATAATGATTTTCAGGTGGCCGGAGAAGACCTCCGGTCGTCTTCTCCGGTGGGAACCCCACCTGAAAATCTCTAAAACTCTCAAAACCTAACTAAAACGAAATCTAAAAACATGGAAATGATCCCCACAACTTGCTGAATCAAAACCCCAAGCCAAAACTCATTTATTTTTCCCCAAACTCATGAATCGAGCAAAACATTTTTTAGGTCACAGAGTTTCAGAAAGCAATTAAATTCTCATTTCATCACCATTTTCAAAACTAAAAGCATCAGAACAATCAGTGAAGCATAGAGAACAACTTTAGAACTTAAAAATCCATTTCTGGAGAAAAAGTTCTTGAGCTACCTGAGTTTCGAAGCTTTCACTCTGGTAACTTTCAGACCTCCCCTCCTTGTGAAATCCACTCCTTATGACCTCTTGATGATGCTTGAATGCTTGGGAGGAATTTATGCTGGCAAGATGAAGAGTTTGAACAGCTTCTGCTCAAGCTCAGTTGAAAATGGTGATGGTGATCCAAGCTGTTTCAGGCCAATGTGAGTGGTTCTTTGTGATCAGGGTGATGCTTTGAGGAGGTTTGTGGAGTTTGTTTGAGTGTTTATGGCCTGTGGAAGATGTTTCGAAGGAAACTGCAGATTGGAGTGAAAATGGAGAAACCAGGTTCTTGCTGGGTTCAGGCTTGTATCTTGTTGGTTTTGGCTCAATGGAACATGGTGAAATGATTGGTGAAACTGGTTTGAATGTTGGTGGTTTGTGCAAAGAGTTTCGAAGAGAGATGCAAATGGGGTGAGTTTTGTGTATGTGATGTTGTGGTGTGTTTCAGCTTGGCTTCTTGATATGTTTAGCTTGCAAATGGATAGTATAAAATAATCTCATAGGTCAGATGATGTGACCTGGACTTTATTGATTGGTAAGTTCACTTTTGCAAAATGTCAACTTTGTTGTAAGAGAGGCATGGGCTTGGTTCTAGGCTAGTACAAGCATGGGGCTGGCGCAGCAAAGGTGAGGGGAAGGGCTAGCAAGGTTCAGCATCCAATGTAGCAAGTGGTAGGAAGTGTGATCATGAATTTTGCAAGTTGGCTTCCTTTGGTTCTCATGGAAAGATTTTGCTCCAAAGCCATACAAAACATGTGATCTCTTGGTTCAAATCTGACTTTTAGGTCACATGGAATGTTTGTGCATTGGTTTGATGTGAATTAGAAGCCAAAAATTCCTTGGTACAAAGTTCTTGCAAGTTTCTTATTTGGGGCATATCTTGAAAATTAGTGATTTTTGCCAACTTTGTCACACCATAACTTTTGATCCAAAATGAATTAGGTCATGTTCTTGTACTTTTTGAAAAGGGAAAAATGTAATCTACAACTTTCATGACCAAAGTTTTTCCATTTGAAGCATTTTTGGATCAAAAAGCAAGGCTTGAAAAATGGCATAAAATGACATATTCTTTAAAAGTCAACTATGCCCTAAAAAGTCAACTTTGCAAAAACTTCAAATTCTTGATTTTTGTGAACTTCAACCTTCTTCCATGATCAAATAAAGATCAAATACACTAAAAATGATGAAGATCACCCCTTGGTTGGGTCATTGGGGGCCTCAGATGCCCTGATTTTACACTGACTTGTTCAGAAAGTCAACCCTTGATCAGATGACTTCCCCATGGAATTTCTTCATGAAAATTGATATGCATACTCCCTATACCATATAGAGACCAATGGAAACAAGAATGACCAAAAAATTTGGAGTTATGGCCTCTGAAACCAAAACCCTAATTTTAGGTCAACTGTGCAGTCAAACTTGGCTCTGCATCCACACCACTCCCAGTTCTTGTGATTCTTTTGCATTTTTGACTTTGGGAGGATTTAATATGATACTTGAACACACATGGATCCCTTTGAAGTGATGGGTGACCTTTGGAGTGGCTCAAGTGGCTCTTGGATTGCTCAGATCACAAACCCTAGGTGCAGATGACTTAGAAACCATGCAGTGAATCAAAAATGAGATATGAGGTGATATGATGGTGTTTATGCATATGAAATGATCACAATCCATGGTGTGAATGGGTGAGGGCAAATTTGGGGTGTTTACATTAAGTTGAGATGCTTATCTCATACTTAAGTATTCTCATTATCCCTAATCAGGGAGGATATAATGAGTTTACAACCTTTGATTTAGGCTTAAGCTCATTATCCTATGCAAAACACCAAAAACAATAAAAAACTGAAAACATAAAAACAAACAATAATCGTCTCCTTTGGGATTCTTTTCTCATCACACTCATTCATAAACGAGAACTTGTTTCTTCCGTCTAATGCAAGACAGTTAGCACTCGAGCCAGACGAGTTATACACTTGAGCATAGGCAAGCAAGCAGTTAACAGTCAATTTATCTTTCAGTCTCTTTGAGTTGAACTACAGTGTTCTGACTTCCTCATTGCACAAGAGGATACATACGCATAACTTAACTGTTATCGAACAAAAGTCTCTTTGTCTTCCCCCTCTTTCAGCATTCTCTTTTAAGCCTCAGCTCCTGAGCATTCACCTTTTGCACTGACACTTGTACATTTCTTTTCCAGCTTTCGCACAAAGATAGCACATACATTACCCCTTTTAAACACAATCCTTTAAGCGTGGATCCCGTCGAGTACGACGGACAATCTGGGTGCTAATACCTTCCCAGGTTGTAACCAACCCCCTTTCTCAATTTCTCTGGTTCGCAACCGTCTTATCCATATCTTTCTAGGTTTATACAACATTACCTTTCCTTCGGGATAAAAATGCCTAGCTGGAGACTATATTCATCTTCATTTTCATTTTCTCCTTTTGCCAACCGTTCCCGCTTGTACCGGGATGCAAATCTCCGGGAACGACAGCTTAGCGACTCTACTGGGGATCGTATCTTGCAACCAGGGCTTCTGGTTCTTTTTGTGGATTTCTCTTAGCACTTGTTTGATTTGTGTTTATGGGGGTGTTATGTGTGTAACACCCTAATTTTTGCCCTAAGATTTCTTCGCATATCATCTGCATTTTGCATACAAACAAGATCGCACTGGCTTTCGAGTTTCTCATTAGATGTAGGGTCTATGCTTCTCAGGGGATCACCATAGTTTTTACTTCTTTATATTTGTTTATATTTACTGACTTCTAACCAAAATACAAAAAATATGTTGCAGTTGCTTTTTCTTCTTCTCTATGTTGCAGGATTTCAAAGACAAGGTAGTGATTTCAGTTCAGATGCGTTTGTTCAGTTATGATTCGATTCAGATGGACGTTTGACCTAATATTGGTCAAATTATCAGAAGATTGTTCAACTGCAAGTTGTGTGTGCTAGTGGTTCATTTCTCAGACAGTGCGTTTTCAAAGTTCAAGTTGTGTTGAGTGCGAAGACTATCAGTTTATCGGGCAGTATTCTGTGTGAAGTTTGGTTTGAATCTCCAAAGTTGTCCATCAGTTTATCGGTGATTCATCTGAGTATTTATTTTTCTCAGCATGAATTCAAATCAGGGCAATTTTCAGACGATTTCAGTGATTGTGGTTGAATTGATAAGTTGTTTAGCGGTTCAGTAATGGCTTTGTTCATGTTATCAGAGGCTTGTGAAAAATCAGGAGTTGGTTGCAGGTTAAAAAAATCATCAATTCCATATCCATTATCTTTTTTATTAAACCATTTCTATTTTCCAATTTTTTTCCCTATTATCCGTATTCCACCGATTTTCCATTTTATTCAAATATCCATTTTTATAATCCAATTTCTTTCACCCAATTTTTTTTCTCATTTTCCATTTTATTCCAATCATCCAATTATCATATCAATTCATTCTCATTAATCCATTACCACAAAAAAAATATTTTTAAAAGATCTATTTTATTTAGTCTAAGCCCAATTTTTTTATGACCTTAAGCCCACATATTGGCCACCCTTTTTATTGTTTTTTTTATATTAAATAAAATAAAATGAAAAAATAGATGTTGAAGTCATTATCCTCCAAGCCACATCAATTCAACTGCATACACAAGTTTCAAGCCACACGCTGACTTCAACTTCACAACAAGCTTCACTCCCAGCTTCATCAAAATGCCGCAGCTCATACCAGCTTCACAGCCATCTCACGAAGCAAAACACACGCTTATCCAAAGCCTTTTCAAGTCACACACCCTCAGCCTCAACAGCTTACACGCTGCACAATATGCCACAGCTTCAGCTAGCTTGACTCCTAGCCATCCGTACGCATCAGGCCTAGCCATACGCCAAGTCAATGCTTCATTCCAAACCGTAAGCCGCACGGCCTTTCCAGCCAAAGCCTTGCCCATCAAACAAAACAGCTTCGTCTCAGCTCACGTCAACATCCAGCCTCGCATCACAACAACAATTCATCCTCCAGGCCCAAGCCGAAAACAAACAGCAAGCTTTGAATCAAAACGCACAACATCACACCTAAAAGAAGAAATCAAAACGCGAATATCATCAACCCAAAATGCAACACTCAAAATCAAAACGCAAACGAACACGGGATTTTCGTGACCTCCCAAATGCACACGAATTTCAAATGAAACGGCAGCATAAATTTCACTCAATTCCATCTATAAATAAAGCCCTTCATCACTTCAAACTTCATGCTTTGATAGCCTCCAAATTGCTGCCAAAATCAAAACCCCACCCAATCCTTCAATTCACTCTTCCCCAAACCAGATAACAAAATTCATCAGCTTCCATTTTCATTCATCTTCTCTTCCTTTTCACCCATTTTCAATTCCAATTACACAGAGATTCGAAAGAGAGGAAGAGAGAGAGATCCGAAAGAAAGAAGAAGAAAAGTTGAAACCGAAAGAAGAAGAACAAACTTGCGGAAGAGAAGAGGGATTCAAGATTTTTTTTTGGTTTGATTTTCTGTGAAGGTGAGGTTTGAGCTATGGCCGCCGCGTTCACCATTTGTGCCCTGTTTCCGCCGTTGCGCGTTTGAGAAGAAGAAGATCAATTTGCTTATGTCTTTTCTTTTTTCATTTTTTTTATGTTTTGATATTTATTTAATTTTAATAAAAGCTGATGTTTGGATTGGGCTTAGGGCCTTGGATCCGTGTGCCTATCTGCACCATCCTGCGATGACTCCCCCCCTCCTTTTTGTTTAATTCATTTCCTTTTTTTATTTTGTTCAATTTTGTTAAAAGATTTTTAAGTGAAGAGTATTTTAATAATATTCTTAGAATATTATTAAAATAACTCTTTAAGAAAAAATTTAAAAAGGAATTTATAAAGATTTTTTTTTTCTTTTATTTGGATGGATTGTATATTTAGATCCATTTTTCTTCATTTCTTTTAATTTTGGTCGATGACAATCTCCGATTCGTAGATTGTTGATTTCCGATAGGTTTAATCTTCATTATTTCAAATCTATGGATGAATGATCATTTGGATCATTCTCCATACTTTGAGATCGTGATAGGTTGCCTTCGATAAATTCAACGAAAATCTCGATTAAGATTAGACCAATCTTTTTCTTTTAGTGTGACATGTTTTCGGAGAACGATCCATAATATCGTTTCTCTAACATGTATTAACACGAATATTTTCCACTTTAATTAGTGGTGGCCGGTCTCATTTGTAGGGTAATTACTTCGTAAATTACTCGGCGATGGCTTAACATAGACCTAAAGTTATCCCGATTCGGATTAAGATCCACTTGGATCCGGTTGCCTCGATTTTATTATTCTTTTTGTGGTTGTGCTTGATTAAGTTCATCATACCACTTATATTGTAAATATTATAATAATGTGAATATAATCCATTTAAATTTAATCTCTCGCACCTTATCCTTTTATTTCAATTCCTCGTTCCTTATCTCTTTATGATACTTTATCATATTATATCATATATTATATTGTTTATGTTTATATTGTTGCTTGTGATATTTATTTTGTCCATTTGGACACAAAACACTAATAAAGGATTAAACATTAAAAAGATTGGTGACTTTAATTTCGGACTATGGTTACTATCCTTAGCTTTGGAGTATGGACTTAGATTTTAGGATCTCTCCCCTTGCTCAAGATGTGATGGATTGGAAACTTTGGCCTCAAGTTATTTCATTGGTCTTTGAAGATGGAATTCCGGTTACCTTGAAGAAATGTGCAAATTTGGTTTGATCGCTTCTTCTCTTAACTTTTTAATTCAAGTATTAGGATAGTCCCTTCATCTCCTCCCCATTCTTAAATTTTCAAAACTTCTCCCTATTTCAAAAATCTTCTTTGTTTTCAAACTTCAAATACTTTCGCAATCAAACCTTGACTTAGGTCAATCGATTTTAATCTTTTCACTTTATTTTCTTAAATAAATGTTAATCCATGTAAATATATCGAAATTCTTTTCTTAAGCACTTTAAAAAATCCAAAACTCACTCCATTGTTTTTGTGCCTTTGTGCACCTTTTCTTTTCATATATTTAGATATGATTCATTCTTTCTAGCGGAATTATTCGCTAAAGGATGACGACTTATCTCTACATTTTAAAATTAATGCAACTCATTGTTCTTTTCAAATTTTGTACCACAAACTACGAGGTTTTGATCTCGCATTGCACTTTGTGGGTACGTAGGCATGAGGCATTAAAAACCTCATCAAACACAAAATCATTAAAAAACATTCTTCTCCTCATCTCTTCAATCATTTTTCAAGCAAACCAATTTCAGACCAAAAAGATATAAATATTTCAAAGGGCTCCCGTGGAGTACCACGGACGAGTCGGGTGCCTAAAACCTTCCCGGTTCGTAACCAATCCCCTTACCTGTTCTCTGTTTGTTTCTTTTAGCTTTTTCTTTATATTCTTTAGGTTTTTGTTTGTTCTTTTGCCTTTTTCCTTTTGGAAATAAATAAAAGCGCGGTGGCGACTCTGTGTACATCGAGTTAAGTTAATCAATAGCTTACACTCACGATTTTACCGCTACAATGTGCTACTTTTGCTTTTTATTTATTGCTTTATTTATTGCTTTCTGTACAGCTTTATTTATTGCTTTCGTTTAAAGTTTTATGCATTTCATACTGTTATCATCATTTGTGCTGGATCTCTTGTCTGTTTTGGTGGATGGGATCATTGAGTGATTAAGGTTCCATACCGGGGACCTGAGTGACACATAGGATAGAGTGGCTTCATATTCTTTCCCATTCTATTTCGGTCTGGTGCGGGAATGTGTAACACGATTTAGACATGGGTTTCTTCTTGAGAACTCTGTGCTACGGATTTCCTGTAGTACTAGGGTTATTTGGGAAGCCTACTAAGTCTGGATGACCTTTTTATGACCTTCAGCATCTGAGGTGAATTAGAGGAGGATCTTTTATGGTTATTGTAAACATTGTACCTCCGGGTTAGAAGTGTTTACACTTCTCATAACTAATCCAAGTCTGAGGATCCTTGTCTAGAACAATACATGTGAGGGGGTTGGGATGTTTACAAGTTTGCAGGAACCCTTGGCTTCATCATACCCTTGTTACTAATGTTGTTTTACGGCTGTATCATTTTTGGACTGTTCTTGTGAAACCCTGGACTGGTGACTCTTTATTTGAGTCCCCCACATGGTTACTGGTTTTCTAAGCCTCCATCCGGACTTATGAACACACATGGACCCTATCAAGGTAGATAACAGATCCAGCACTTGATCACAAACCCTTTGCATATCATTCTGCATACATCATTTTGCATCATTTAACATTTGTCTATTTGTTTTATAGGGTATCCACATCTTATCTTTGGTTTGGTTTTGACCTGTTCTACTGCTCAAAGTCCTTCAGCTATTTGCATCAGCTCTCTTCACCAGTTGTCTTCATTAGAGACTTTTCTCCAGCACCTTCTCTAGTTATCTTCATCAGTTTTCAGCAGTTACCCTCATCAGTGCTTCTCCACAGTTTTCTTTACCAGCATCCATTGTCATCATGGGCACTTCCAGGAAGAGCAACATCACCTACCATTTCTTTGAGCCTATTTTGACATGCATCAGGCATATACAATCTCTCATCACTCCTAATCATGTCCCTCTATTCAGGGAACATTATGGTGGCATTATGGACATGATCATGGACCTGGATGCATCCCAGAGGAGCATGATTCACATATGTCTACAGTTCTATGACCCTCTTCTCAGATGCTTCACTTTCCCAGATTTTCAATTGGGACCTTTGATGGAAGAGTTCTCCATGTTGTTAGGTGTCCATATCAGGAGAGGAATTCCTTTCCACCCTGAGATGGTTGCTCCCAAGAATTAAGATATAGCTAAGGCTTTGCATTTGGAGCCCACCCTCATTGACCAGAGCATGACCACTAAGGCTGGAATCCTAGGCCTGCACTTGGATTTCTTGGTTACTCAGGCCACCCTGCATACTGCAGCAGGGAAGTGGGATACTGTTTGTGCTCTTCTAGCCCTTAGCATATATGGAGTTATATTGTTTGCAGATGAGCCGAAGTTTGTAAGCAAGAGTGTTATTCACATGTTCTTACTAAGGAACTCAGTTCCTACCTTGCTTGGAGACTTCTACTACTCAGTGCACCAAAGGAATCATAAGCAAAGGGGAAGATTGGTCATATGTTGTGCACCCCTCTTCTACTGTTGGTTGTTAAGGCACTTGCCGAAGTCAGATACTTTCCTGAATCCTCATCAGCCAAGGAACTGGGCTAAAAGATTGATTGCCCTTACATCAGAAGACATTAGATGGTGCACTCAGGGCACCAAGGGCAAAGCTATCATCACCAACTATGGGCAATATCCCAATGTACCCTTGATTGGAGTAAAAGTTTGCATTAACTACAACCCTTTGCTTTTCAAGAGGCAATTAGGGTATGCTTTGGTTCATCCCCTAAGAGGGCAAGACTTGACGGAGACCCTCTATTGTGACATCCAGCACAACCTTGCCATTGTTAGACAGGCAGCTTGAGCCTGGGACAACATTCAGACTAAGGGGATATCTATCCTTGGCAAGTGAAACAATATAGCTTCAGCTCAGTATCTTGATTGTTCTTGTACCAGGGCACAGATCACCCGGACGCCATTCACCTTATAGGATGTACCTGGACCATCAGCAGTGGAGCCTGTAGCCACTGTCAATTTGGAGGAGTTTGAGAAGTTAAAAGAAAGGAATACTCAACTCTCTGAAGCCTTGAAGAAGACCCTCTGGGAGAGGAATGACAGCCGTCTAGACAATGAAAGGTTAGAGAGGCTCCGGATTGAGCAGTTGACCAAGATTGAGAAGACGGATGACTACATCAGAAAGGCTAGAGCAGGAGAGTTAGTACTGAAGAATGCTTGCAAGGAAGCTAAGACTCAGAAGGCCAGAGCTGAGCATTACTTAGAAAAGAGCCAGGCTAGGTGGATCAGGATCACTGAGGCTCGTGCACAAGAAGATCAAAGGACCCAAGTTAGGATAGAGCAGCTGGAGGCTAGTGAGAAGAAGAATCAGACAGCTTTGTTGGCAGCGCAGAAGAAGATCTCTGAGTTGAAACTCCGGGCGGGGTTGAAGAGGTCAAAGGATCAGGATAAGCACAAGAAGTTGACCAGTGCCATTACCACCAGGAACCTTCTCATCAGGACCATCATAGAGCACCCAGCAGGTCCAGTGACTGAGGCTCTCCTAAAGGAAGTCAGAGAGGATGACTTTGGATTGGATGTTTGATTTTCCTTGTATTTCCTTTTGTTTGTACTTTTGATTTTGTTGTTGTATTTTAACAAACCATGGGGACTTTGTTGTAATCAAACTATGTATCTTCACATTTTTGTAATATATGGTTTGTATTATTTCATGGGCTTTATCTCTCTGCAACATCATCATTTCCTCGATGTCTGGAAGGTCAAAACCAAAGTACCAAACCGGATACCCTTGGAAGACAAATAGGCATCCTGCATTGCATACTAACATCATTTCTTTGTTTTGTAGGTATTTGTTTTTGTTGTTTCTCACTTTGTTGTGGTTTCAGGAAACATTGCTCGCGGAAGAGTGTTCCCTGTCAATAGAGTGCACCGGTATCCGACAAGAAACAACCTTCTGGGATTACAAATGGATCAGGTTCAACAAGACTTGACTGAAGTGAGAGCCTAGATGGCCAATGAGAGGACATAGTTGAGGGCCCAAATGAATCAATTTATGACAGTGTTGACTGGTTTGCCTCAGAGCCAAGAGAGACTGAGAGAGTTAGTCGAGTGGCAAACTCCCGAGGAAAACCATCTGTAACAGCCTGGGCCCCTCGCAAGGCAATATCGACACTGCCACCTCACGATCTTCTCTACTCCCCTCATTAGTAGAGTTTTTTTCCTTCCGTGGGAATCGAACCCTGTACCCTGGGGTTCAAGTACATGTTCATTCCATTCCCACTACCAAATGAGCTATTAGCTCAATTGGTAGTGGGAATGGAATGAACATGTACTTGAAACCCAGGGTACAGGGTTTGATTCCCAAGGAAGGAAAAAAACTCTACTAGTGAGGGGAGTAGAGAAGATTGTGAGGTGGCAGTGTCGGGATTGCCTTGCGAGGGGCCCGGGCTGTTACAAAAAAAGGCGCCTTTTTTTTGTAACAGCCCGGGCCCCTCGCAAGGCAATCCCGACACTACCACCTCACGATCTTCTCTACTCCCCTCACTAGTAGAGTTTTTGCCTTTCATGGGAATCGAACCCTGTACCCTGGGTATCAAGTACATGTTCATTCCATTCCCACTACCAATTGAGCTACTAGCTCAAGTGGTAATGGGAATGGAATGAACATGTACTTGAACCCCAGGGTACAGGGTTCGATTCCCATGGAAGGCAAAAACTCTAATAGTGAGGGGCGTAGAGATGATCGTGAGGTGGCAGTGCCGGGATAGCCTTGCGAGGGGCCCGGGCTGTTACAAAAAAAAGGAGCATTTTTTTGTAACAGCCCAGGCCCCTCGCAAGGCAATCCCGGCACTGCCACCTCACGATATTCTCTACTCCCCTCACTAGTAGAGTTTTTTGCCTTCCTTGGGAATCAAACCCTGTACCCTGGGGTTCAAGTACATGTTCATTCCATTCCCACTACCAAATAAGCTACTAGCTCATTTGGTAGTGGGAATGGAATGAACATGTACTTGAACCCCAGGGTACAGGGTTCGATTCCCATGGAAGGCAAAAAACTCTACTAATGAGGGGAGTAGAGAAGATCGTGAGGTGGCAGTGACGGGATTGCCTTGCGAGGGGCCCGGGTTATTACACTATCCAAGTACAGGGGGTACCAGTAACAACGATCACGTACATCCTCGTACTGATCCACCAGAGTTTGGATCTCATCTAAACCCAGACATCAATGCTATAAGAAACACCCAAGGTAACACTGGAGGGAGGGCCTTGCAGGAGGACCCTCAGGAAGAACAGTTTACTGTGGTTGGGGATGGAGATGAAGTTTATGATCGTCAGTTGGATGAGATAGCCAAAAAGATAAGGTCTCTTGAATCCCAAAACTCTCTGGGTTTTGATGTCATGGACATGGGATTGGTGGAAGGGGTTATAATTTCTCACAAATTCAAACCTCCTTGTTTTGAAAGATACAATGGCACATCCTGCCCATGTTCCCATCTTCATTCTTTCCTGGGGAGATTGAAAGCCTACACCATGGATGAGATTGATAGCTTGACAGGGGCATCCCAAGAGTGGTATTCCCATTTGACCAGGGCCACAATAAGAAATTTGAAAGTCTTGGCTGAAACATTCATTCGTCAATTTCAGTATAATCTGGACATGGCTCCAAACAGAACCCTTCTGATGGGAATGTCACAGTCTTCCCGTGAAAGCTTTAGAGAGTATGCCCAAAGGTGGATGCAACTAGCTGCTGCCGTTCAACCCCCGATGTCAGAAAGGGCGATGGCATATATGTTCATGAATACTCTCCAAGTTACCTATATTGACAGATTGGCTGCATTTTCTTCCACCAGCTTTTCAGACGTGGTAATAGCTGGGGAAAGAATTGAGAGCTTACTGAAGATGGGAAAGATTTCCGACAACGGTGCCAGTTCAAGAAATGCAAGGAAGCCATTTACTGGGCCCCACAGATCTGGTGATACAAATTCTGTACATGTGGGAAGAGGAAGACCCCAATATCTGCCCAGATCAGTTGTTGTCGTCACTATTCCTACTCCACCTCCTCAGTACACTCAACAACCACAACACTTTCCTCAACAACCACAACACTTTCCCTCAACAGAGATCCTATAACAACAATAGCAACAGTCAACAACAACTCCCTTTTCAACAGCGGCCATCTCAGATCAACATGGTGATTGACCCTATTCCAATGCCATATGCCACACTGCATCCACAACTCCTAAAGCTCAATCTTGTTGAGTTGAGGACATTGGCTCCACCTGATCCTCAGAACCTTCCAAGAAATTACGATGTCAACGCTAGGTGTGCTTTTCATTCTAATGCACCTGGTCACTCCACGAAAAAATGTAGGGTCCTGCATATGAAGGTCCAGGATCTGGTAGATTCAAAGGCCCTGAACTTTGCACCACCTCCCAATGTCATGAAAAATCCTATGCCAAGCCACAGTGGGCCAAGGATTAATGCTATAGAGGAAGGCTCACCCATGATTCCCATTGAAGATGCTGCAAGTATTCAGACACCTCTGGAAGAGGTTAAAGCCCAGCTTTTGAAATGCCAAGTGTTTCCAGGTTGTGAGACCTGTTGTAAATCTTGCAAGGTTTCCGTGAATGGGTGTGCAAGCTTGAGGAATGGAATCAATGGATTGATTAAAGAAGGCATTCTGCAAATAACCACAACAACTTCTGCAACACCAACAACTCCTTTTTCAACAACAAATGATTCTCCTACAACTGCAACAACAATTGTTCCTACAGACTCGTCTACAACTTCAGCAACCACTTCTTTCATCACTTCAACACACAACAATTAATTTGCACCTACTTCTACAACTTCAACAACCACCAACAATGACGTCTCCACAGTTACTATTTATTATGACCCTACAACAGTCCCAAACTCCAGCAACTTTCAACAATCTCAACAATAATCTCAGCAACAGTTTCAACAACAACCAAGATTCAATTCATCACCACCAACATCCACAAGAAGTCCTGTCACCATCTTTTATGATCAGCAAACGATAACGGTTCCAACCTCTGCTGCAGTTAGCCCAGTCACCATCATGGTGTCGGGGCCCATTCCATATGTTAAAGACAACATTGTACCATGGCACTATGGTGCAGACCTTTACTGTAACGGAGAAAGAGTCCTTCTTGATTCTTCGGTTCATACCCCCTAAGAGGATAATGTCGGGGGAGGCGGAGGCTTCACCCGAAGTGGACGCCTCTTCGCGTCACAAGCTCCAAGAACCAATACTGAGGCAGAGGTTGTTTCCAAAGCCAAAGGGAAAAGTGTGGCACCAGAAGAACCTGTGACAAAAGAGACTCGTAAATCATCCTTTGATCAAGATGTGGATGAGTTTATGAGGATAATTAAAAGAAGTGACTACAAAGTTGTGGATCAGATCCACCAGACTCCTTCTAAGATCTCCATCTTATCCCTGTTGTTGTGTTCCGAAGCTCATCGGGATGCACTACTCAAAGTCTTGCACACTTCCTACGTGCCAGAGGAGATCACAGTGAATCAGCTTGAAACAATGGTGTCTAATGTCAATACTAGCCATGGGCTAGGTTTCATCAATGCTGATTTAACAACATAAGGGCGTCACCACAACAAAGCTTTGCATATAATCCTGGAGTGCAAAGGGGTTGTACTCTCTCATGTTCTTGTAGACACTAGGTCTTCACTTAATGTCTTGCCAAAGAAAGATCTTGTCAAGCTCGAATATGATGGTATAGCTCTCCGACCAAGCAATCTGGTGGTCAGGGCTTTTGATGGCTCCAAGAGGTCTGTTCTTGGAGAGGTGGAGCTGCCTGTGATAATCGGTCCGCAGGTCTTTCAGACTACTTACTATGTGATGGACATACAGCCGACCTACAATTGTTTGTTGGGTCGACCATGGATTCACGCCGCTGGCGCTGTTACGTCGACCCTTCACCAGAAATTGAAATATGAGTGGGAAGGACAGATTCTCACCATCTTGTGAACACCCCAAATTTGCCCTCACTAATTTCACACCATGGCTTGTGATCTTTCATTTTTTCATAAGCATAAGCATACCACATCACATTGCATATTTGTTTCATCTACATAGTTCAAGTTCATATGCATCTAGGGTTTGTGATCTGAGCAATCCAAGATTCCATCTTGTAAACACCCCAAATTTGACCTCACTAAGTTCACACCATGGCTTATGGCCTTTCACATTTGCATTGGTTCAATCATACCATCTCATATTGCATTTTTTTGTTTCACTTCATTGGTTCAAGTTCATCTGCATCTAGGGTTTGTGATCTGAGCAATCCATGGGCCATCTGAGCCACTCCAAAGGTCTTCAATCCTCTCAAGAGGTTCTATGTATGTTCAATCATCATATTATATCCTCCAAAGATCAAAGAAGTCAGAAAATCACAAGAACTTGCAAAGCATGGAAGCAGAGCCAACTTTAACTACACAAATGACCTCAAATTAGGGTTTTGGTTTCAGAGGCCATAACTCCATGTTTTTTGGTCATTCTTGTTTCTAATGGTCCCTATATGTTATAAGGATCATGTGTACCAAGTTTGATGGAGAAATTCATTGTGGAAGTCATCTGATCATTAGGTAACTTCTTGAGCAAGTCAGAGCCAAATCAGGGCATCTGAGGACCCCATCAATGGGCCCAAAGTGGGTTTTTCATCAAATTGAAATTATATGGTCTTTATTTGATCATTGAAGTGCTTAGAAGTTCACAAATTTGAAGAAAAGTGAGCAAAACCAAAAGTTGCCAAAGAGGGATTTTTGCAAAACCTCATGCCAAGCTATTTTATGACATCAAATTGACTTCTACACATCATAACATCATGGTCCATGACTTAAAACTCAGAATTGCCCAAATAATTTCACATTTCCATGACTTGCACATGAAGAAATTTCAAAAGGGCCAAAGGTTCACAAATTTGCAAAACCTCCCACAACTTCTCACAAACTTGCTGAATTGCCTCTAAGAGATTTCTATGGACATCCTTAATCCTTGCTGCACCAGACACCCCTTTGTCTTTGGCCTGAAACAGCCCATACCTCAAAGGACAACAAATCTTGACTTTTTGCAAAACACACCATACCAATCAGCATAGCCCACACCAACTCCACATACCTATCACAACTTGATACATGGGCCAAATGCAAGCCATTTCACACAAGAAGCACGCCTGAAACCACAACATTGCCATAGTTACAAAAAATCAACTCCTTTGCATTTTCATTCGAAACACTTAGCACAAACATCAAAACTTAAAAATTCTTCCACCATTCATCTTCAAATCCATCACTGATCACAAACCACCCTTCACTTTGCCCTAAAAACCACCATACACCAAATACGTTTTTTCCCCCTTTGAACTGAACCTCACTGAACTTCAAAGAGAGGTTGCATACACTTCAGCAAAGCATCAAAGAAGCTCAAGGGTGTTTAAAGGAAGTCATTTGCATCAAGAAGAAGGCCCAGGCAGCTCCATTGGCAAAGCTTCATCTCAGGTACCTTCTTGAAACTTTTTTCCAGAAATATTTTCTTTAGTTATGAGATGGTAGAGTTTGTTCTCCTGATTGCAATGAGTATTTATTTTTGAAGAATGGTTGTGTATTGACTGTGTATGCATGTTCTGAAATTTTGTTCAGTTTTATGTTTTTGTTCGAATCATGATTTTGTTGCAAGATAAATGAATTATGGTGCTGGATTCTTGTTCTATGGGGTTTGGGGATCATTTCTGGAGATTTGGGGGGTTTGTCATGACCTAGGGAGTGAGATAGCAATTTTCAGGGAAGGGTGTGGCCTGAGAAGATGACCGGAGGTCATTTCCGGCCACCTGAAAGTGATTAACCTAATTAATTAGGGTTAGGGCATATTTTAAATGTGGGTCGTTGGATCTTTCTTTCCCGCGTGCAGTGTGTGGACCAGATTGAATCATTAGTTTTAATTTTAGGATTAATAATTAATTAAGTCAGTTTAATGAAGTTTGAATTTGGGCCGATCAGATGCGCGGCCAGTCAACCTTTTTAAACCCAGATTGAATCCTGGCTCTCCATTCAACATACTTCTCATTTAATTAATTTTTATTTCATTTTTCTTATTTTCTTTTGTACGAATTTTTAAAAATAGTAAAAATAGTCAAAAAATTCTGAAATTTTTTATCAAACCTTTTATTAATTTTTCAGAACCCAAAAATATTTTTATTTTTATTTTTTGCCCTTAAAAATTATAATTAAATCATTTAAATGTTATTTTTAATTAGTTAATGAAAATTAATTAATTAAAAATACATTTAGGTATTTAAAAATCACAAAAAAAATTCAGAGAACATTTTTGAACATTTAGAAGCATTTACAAACTCACCACACAAATTTCTTTTTGGTTTTGATCACATTTTGACATTTTCCAAATGAATTAGGGTTCTTAAATTTGCATATTTTTAACCCTAACCTCAAAAATTCATAACTTTTAAACCAAGGTGAGTTTGTGAATGATTCTTTTTGCATTGTGTTATTCATGGTTTCAAGCATCTAAAAACATTTTTGTTTCATTTTTATCTTTCATTTTCAATTTGTTTGGCATTTTACATTTAGGATCACGCTTAAAACCCTAGAAACTTAGGAAATTCATAAGTCCCTCGGGGTTAAGAGTTAGGCCCCCTCCTTTGGGGTGTGTTATCATATGGGGATAGGGTTCCTTTGAGTCCATTTTCAATTTTTTATCTTATCATTTGCTTCTGTTTTTTGAGTTTTGCATCTCACATGTTCATATAACCCTAATTTTGCATCTTCATTTGCACTCATCTTGCATATGCTTGCATTCATGAACCTACCATGACATTGTATGCATTCACATGACATATAAGACATCCTAGGACACATTAGAATAATGTTTGATCATTGCATCATTCATTTTCCTTGTTATGCATTCATTTCATTCCATGTGCATTCATGAACTTTCATGCTCCTTTCATACTTCATTTGCATCTTCATCACTTGTATGATCATTTGCATCTCTTGGCATGCTTTCATATCACCTCCTAGCATCATGATTATGCTTCTGGTTTTGGTTTGCATCATTGCATACTTTTCATTTTCATTTCACTTCCATTTTCTTTCACTAACTTTTCAGGTGGTAAGTTATTTTGAGAAGTGAATTTGCCTTCACTTCTCACAATCTCTTCTTATCTCTCTTATGCATTCATTTCTGCATTTTACTTGTGTATTAGAGTGAGCTTGCTCATTCATGTTCCCTCCTCACCTTCTTTCTTCAAGCAACTTATCCTCTTAAGTGACGTAAGTTGACTTGCTTCTTTCTGCTTCTCCTCCTTCCATCTTTCTTCTTCCTTGGTGGCTTTTCTTGAAGACTTCTTGCAAGCCTCATAAACCCTAGGAACATCCAAGCATGATAACAATTAGGGTTTGATTAGTATCCCATTAGTTTTACCTTTGTGTCATCTCTTTGAGTCTCTCTTCTCATCTCTTAATCAAGGACTAAACCTTAAAGGTTTTAAGACTTTGTGATTAAGCTTATACCTGCATCCTTCTATTAGGATGAAGTGTATAACTTTAATCCTAAGTGTTGAACCCTTAATGTGTTTAAATCCTTTAATCAATCCATCTAATAATTACTAAGACATCAAGCTTGTAACTTGGGCCTTGCATTAGGGTTCTAATTCTTCCTTGATTGGTTAAGAAGGACTAACCCTAGTGTTAATGGACAAGTCCCCCTCAAGTTGTCTTACAAACCATAAAATCCATTTCTTAATCTTATCATTAACTAAAATCCACTTTAATAAAGGCTTTGTTTTGTCATGAGATTAATCCCTAATCATGGATTAAGTTGAGGAGCCTTTCTCAGCTTAAATGTTCTCATCTATTATCCTTCTATTAGGATGGTGTAATGGGTCCATTAAATCCTTGATTATGGCTTAAACTCATTACTTAACACTAAACAAAAATTCCAAAAACATCTAAATAAATGCAAGTAGGTTAATGATCTTAATCCTACATCAAGGTGATTAAGTGTGAGGTGTTTACTTCACACTTAAGGTATTCTCATTACCCCTAATTAGAGGGAGGATGTGATGAGTATACTAACCCTTGGTTTAGGCTTAAGCTCATTCTCCTATGACAAACTCCAAAAGCAATAAAATATTGAAAACCCAAAAACAAACAATAATCGTCCCCCAACCATGGAGCCAAAGGGGTATTTTCATCAAATTGAAGTTGTATGATCTTTATTTGATAATTGAAATGCTTGGAAGTTCACAAAATTGAATAAATTTGAGCTAAACCTAAAGTTGCCAAAAATGGAAATGACTTGTAATGGAAACTTTCCATTTTGGGAAAGTTCTTCAACCTCCTCTTTCTTGATCAAAAATGCTTCAAATGAAAAATTGTTTAGTCATGAAAGTTGTAGATTAGTTCTTTCCCTTTTCAAAAAGTACAAGAACATGTTCTAATTCATTATGGAACTCAAGTTATGATCCTTCAAAGTTGGCAAAATTCCTATAATTTTCAAGAATACACGAAAGAGGATTTTTTTGCAAAACCACTTGCCAAGCCATTTCATGACCTCTAATGCATCTCTAAACATCATACCATCATAGTGAAACTCATTTTGATCAGAATTGGCCCAAGAATCATACACTTTCATGCCTTGAACTTCAAGAAATCTTAAAAGGGCCAAAGCTTCTCAAATTTGCAAAATGGTACAAATCTTTCCATACACTTGTATCAGCATACCAAATCTAATCCACAAGCTTCCCTTGATCTCTGCTGAGCCAAGCCATGCCCAAATCCAAGTCTGCCATGTGCCCATACCTCAAGTACAACCAACCTTGACTTTTTGCAAAATCACCCATACCAATCAGCATAGCCCACACCAACTATTCTGACCTATCACAACTTCACATACATGCCTCAAGGGACTCATTTCATACAACACATTGCCCTGAATCATCCCACAACTCAAGAACACAAAAATCCTCAAGAAGCTTTCCCTCTTCGAAACTCAGAAAACAACCATCAAAACTTCAAACAAACTTCACCATTCAACTCAGCATCACTCATAGAACACTTCCCACCCTCCATTATAGCTTGAAACATCACAAAACCAAAACACGATTTCTCACATTTCAAAACTGAAACTTCAAAACAGCCCAAATAAATTCATTCTAAGCATCAAAGCATACTCAGGAGGTCCATTAGGGTTGATTGACACCAAGGAAAGGCCCAGATAGCTCAAACTGAGAAAGCTCAAACTCAGGTATCATCAAGAACGTTTTTTCCAGAAATGTATTTTTAAGTTCCTAAATGATTCTTCATGCTTCACTGATCATGCTGATGTAATTTGTTTCGAAAATGGTTGAGTATTAAGCATGTATTGAGTTTCTGAAATTTCTGTTCAGTTTCATGTTTTGCTTCGAATCTCATGATTGATGAATGATAAATGTGTTTTGAGGGTAGATTCTTGCTTAGGGATGTTAGGGGAGTGATTCTGGAGCTTTAGAGCTCTTGATTTAACCTAGGGAAGAAGATAGGGTGAAGGTCTCGCCGAAGAAGATGATCGGAGCACTGTTCCGGTCATCTGAATGAGATTAGTGCTTAATTAGGGTTTTGTTTGCCAGACGTGTTCTGGGCCTTTGGATCAGGATTAGATTAGGAACGAGTGGTCAGGATTAGTTCATTTAGGGTTTAATTCTGATTAATTAAATTAATTAAATAATTAGGCCAGTTTGAATGTGAACCACTGGATCTGGCGCAAAATCAATTCCCTCCATTTTCCCTTTGAATCTCAGCCACCAGATGTGATTACTTCCCATTTATTTGATTTTTAATTCATTTTCTTGCATTTTCTTTCCACATTTATTTTAAAATAGTAAAAATCATTAAAAAATCTGAATATTTTTATCATGACTTTTATTAATTTTTCAGAAACCAAAAATATTTTTATTTTTATTTTTTGCATTAAAAAAGTATTTTTAAATCATTTAAACGTTTTATTTAATTAATTAATTGATTTTATTTAATTAAAAAAACATTTAAGTATTTAAAAATCACCCAAAATATCAGAGAGAATTCTTAGACATTTAGAAACATTTACAAATTCACCATACACATTTCTTTTTGGTTTTGATCATGCTTTGACATTTTTCAATGAATTAGGGTTCTTAAAATTGTTCATTTTCTAACCCTAACTTCAAAAATTCATAACTTTTAAACCAAGTTGAGTTTGTGAATGGTTCTTTTTGCATTGTTTTATGCATGGCCTCTAGCATCCAAAAACATTTTTGTTTCATTTTTATCTTGCATTTTAAAATTATTTTGCATTTTACATTGAGGATCACCAAAAAACCCTAGAAACTTAGGAAATTCATAACACCTTCTAGGTTTATCTTCTGACCTCCCCCTTTGGATGGTAACCTAGTATAGGTTTAGGGTTCCTTTGAGTGGATTTTCAAATTTTTATCATGTCATTTGCTTCTGTCTTTAGCATTTGCATCTCATCCTTTCATGTAACCCTAATTTTGCATCCTTACTTGCATTCATCTTGCATATGCATCCATACATGAACTTGCCATGACATTTCATGCATTCATATGTCATCTTAGACACCTTAGGACATGTTAGAATCATGCTTGATCATTTCTTCATTCATTTTCCATGATTTGCATTCATTTCCTTTCATTAACTTTCATGAATTTTCAAACTTCAAAGCATGCCTACATGACATCTCATTCTTTGTATGATCACCATTGCATCTTGTATACCTTTACATCAATTCATAGCATCATTTGCATCATTTAAATGCTTCTGGTTTTGGTTTTTGCCTTTGCATATGCATCATTCCACTTCATTTCTTTCCTTATGCATCTTGTGCTAACTTTTCAGGTTTATTGGTAAGTTGTTTGAGAGGTGAATTTGCCTTCACCTCCCACTTCTTCTCATCTTTTTTATATTGCATCTTTGCTGCATTTTTTGATTGTCTTTAAGTGGGCTTGCTCACTTGTGTTCATCTCTCACTTTCTTTCTTTAAGTTACTTATCTTCTTCAATGAAGTAAGTAACTTATTTCTTCTGCTTCTTCCTCCTTTCATCTACTATTTCCATTGGTGGCTTCCTTGAAGATCTTTCTCAAGCCTTATAAACCATAGGAACATCCAAGCATGATAATAATTAGGGTTGTGATTAATCTTCCTTAGTTTTTACCTTTGAATCTTCTTTGTGTCTCTCTTCTCATCTCATCATTAGAGACTAAACCTTTAAGGCTTTAGGACTTTGGAATTAGGGTTATGCCTGCATCCTTCTCTTAGGATGGAGTGTATAACTTTAATCCTAAGTGTTAAACCCTTAATTTGTTTAAACCTCTTAATCAATCCATCTAATAATCACTAAGACATTAACTTGTAACTTGGGCCTTACATTAGGGTTCTAATTCTTCCTTTATGGTTAAGAAGGACTAACCCTAGTGTTTAATGGACAAGTCCCCCTCAAGTTGTCTTACAAACCAAAAAACTCACTTCTTAATCTCACTCTTAATTAAAATCCACTTTAATAGAGGCTTGTCATCTAATGATTTTAATCCCTAATCATGGATTAAGTTGAGGTATCTTCCTCAGCTTAAGTGTGCTAATCTATTATCCTTCTATTAGGATGGTGTAATGAGTTCACTAATCCTTGATTATGGTTTAAGTTGAGATGTTTATCCCATACTTAAAGTATTATCATTATCCCTAATCAGGGAGGATATAATGAGTTTACATCCCTTGATTTAGGCTTAGGCTCATTAACTTAGGCAAAACTCCAAAAACAATAAAAGACTGAAAACAAAAAAACAAACAATAATTGTCTCCTCTGGGATTCTTTTCTCACCACACTCATTCACAAACGAAAACTTGCTTCTTCCGTCTAATGCAAGACAGTTAACTCTTGAGCCAGACAAGTCATACACTTGAGCATAGGCAAGCAAGCAGTTCACCAGTCAATTTATCTTTCAGTCTCTTTGAGTCGAACTACGGTGTTCTGGCTTCCTCATTGCACGAGAGGATACATAGGCATAACTTAACTGTTATCGAACAAAAGTCTCTGTGTCTTCCCCCTCTTTCAGCATTCTTTTCTAAGTCTCAGTTCCTGAGCAATTCACCTTTTGCACTGACACTTGTATATTCTTTTCCAGCTCTTGCACACAGATAGCACATACACCTACCCCTTTAAACACAATCTTTTAAGCGTGGATCCCGTCGAGTACGATGGACAATCTAGGTGCTAATACCTTCCCAGTTTGTAACCAACCCCCTTTCTCAGTTTCTCTGGTTCGAAACCGTCTTATCCATATCCTTCTAGTTTCATGCATCATTACCTTTCCTTCGGGATAAAAATGCCTAGCTGGCGACTCTATTCACTTCACCTTCATCTTCTCCTTTCGCCGACCATTCGCGTCTATACCCTATCTGACCTGGTGTATTTTCGGGGGAGCGACAGCTTGGCGACTCAGCTGGGGACCAATATATTGCAACCAGGGCTTTTGGTTCTTTTTGTGGGTTCCTCCTAGCGCTTGTTTGATTTATGTTTACGGGGGTGTTATGTTCTACTTGTGATTCTAATTTGCTTTATTTATTGCTTTCTGTACAACTTTATTTATTGCTTTCATTTACAGTTTTTATGCATTTCATACTATCATTATCATGTGTTGGATCTGCTGTTTCCTTGGTGGGTGGGGGATCATTGAGTGATTAAGGTTCCATACCAGGGACCTGAGTGACACATAGGCTAGAGTGGCTTCATATTCTTTCCCATTCCATTTCGGTCTAGTGCGGGAATACGAAACACGGTTCAGACATGGGTTTCTTCTTGAGAACTCTGTGCTACGGATTTCCTGTAGTGCTAGTGCTATCTGGGAAGCCTGCTAAGTCTGGATGAACTTTCATGACCTTCAGCATCTGAGGTGAATTAGAGGAGGATCTTTTATGGTTATTCTAAACACTGTACTGTAAACACCCCAAATTTGCCCTCACCCATTCACACATGACTTGTGATCATCTCATATGCATAAACACAATCACATCATCTCATGTCTCATTTGGTTTCACTGGATAGTTTCTAAGGCATCTGCACCTAGGGTTTGTGATCTGAGCAACCTCAGGGCATCTTGAGCCATTCCAAAGGCCACTAATCAACTCAAAGGGGTCCATGTGTGTTCTTATATCATGTTACATCCTCACAAAGTCAAAATTGCAGAGGGATCACAAGAACTAGGGTTTGAGTGGATGCAGAGCCAGGATGAACTGCACAGTTGACTGAAAATTAGGGTTTTGGTTTCAGAGGCCATAACTCCAAATTTTTTGGTCATTCTTGTTTCCATTGGTCTCTATATGGTATAGGGAGTATGCATATCAATTTTCATGAAGAAATTCCATGGGGAAGTCATCTGATCAAGAGTTGACTTTTCAGACAAGTCAGTGCAAAATCAGGGCATCTGAGGCCCCCAATGACCCAACCAATGGTTGATCTTCATCATTTTGAGTGTATATGATCTTTATTTGATCATGGAAGAAGTTTGAAGTTCATAAAAATCAAGAATTTAGGGTTTGTGCAGAAATTGACTTTTTGGGTTTTGTTGACTTTTCAAGAATGCACCATTTTAGGGCAATTTTCAAGCTTTGATTCATGATCCAAAAAGGCTTCAAATGGAAAAGCTTTGGTCATGAAAGTTGTAGATCTCATCTTTCCCTTTTCAAAAAGTACAAGAACATGATCTAACTCTTCATGGATCAAAAGTTATAGCAATGCAAAGTTAGCAAAAATCATTGTTTTTCAAGTTATGCACTAAATGGAAATTTTGCAATGTCTTGAACCAATGCATTATGCAGCCTTCAATTCATGTCAAACCATTATGTAAACATTCTCCAAGTTACCAAAATCAGATTTGAACTAAGTTTGCCCTTGGTTTCATGTTTGGTTATGCAAAGGATCACATGTGAAACATAAGCTAGCCAAGTTGCAAAAACTCATGATTCACTTCCTACAACTTGCAGCATTGGAAGCTGACTTTGGGCTAGCCTCTCCCTCACCTTTTGCTGCGCCAGCCATGCCTTGTACTTGTCTAACTTTGAGCCATGCCCTATCTTACACAAAAGTGGATTATGAGCAAAAGTAGCCACACCTATCATAGCAGGCCAAGTCACATCAAACAACCAATCAGAATTGTTTATTGTATCCATTTGCAAGCTAAACATAACCTCAAGCAAGGCTGAAACAGACACATTCATCACTTACACAAAAACTCACCTCATTGCAAGTTCCTTCGAATCACTCTCCACAGTCTTCAAACACTTAAACTCTCATCATCACTCAACTCACCACACCTCATAGACAAGAAACACCCCAAGCATAAGCCTGAAACAAGCCTGAAAACTCCATTGCCATCATTCACCTCAAGCTGCAGATTCTATCGAATCTCTCATCCTAGCTCATAAACACACAAACCAACACCACAGATCATCTCTACACATCCTCTGGACCTCAAACACCCCATCACCATGACCTGAAAGTGCCAGAATTTCATCTGCCATTTTTGACTGAACTGAAGCTGAAGCATTCGAATCTCATTATCCAGCAAATCTAAACTCCATTTGAGCATTCAAGCACCTTTGGGGGATCAAGTGGAGCAGCTTGCATCAAAGGAAGTGGCCTGAAAGTTCCTAAATCAAGAGCTGCAAATCTCAGGTAACTCAAAAATAATTTTTCCAGAAATCTCTTTTTATGTTACAAACTTGTTCTTCATGATGCACTGATCATTCTGGTACCTTTAGTTTTTGAAATGGTTGCGTTTTAGGGATTTAATTTTTGTTTGAAGCTCACGAACCCTAGAACTTAGTTTCTTCGATTCAGATGATTTAGGAAAGATAAATTTGTTTTGGGAGAGGGGTTTAGCTCGTGAGGTGATGGAGATCATTTCCCATGTCTTAGGTTTCATTTATATTACGTTTTGAGAGGTTTTGGGATTTTTCAGGTGAGCTTCTGGCCGGAGAAGACGACCGGAAGTCTTCTCCGGCCACCCGAGTGTGATTAGGGCTTAATCCCATAATTAATGTTAATTTGAATTTGAGCCGTTGATTGCCGCTGACTCGTTGACTACGCGCGCAAGGGAAAGGCCAGGATCTCTTTGATTAACCCTAATCCACGTGTTAGGGTTAATTAATCATTTTTTATTTAATTTAATCAGAAACAATCTGGGCCTCTCATTCTGGCGCGCAGTCAACGTTTTTGAACCAAGATTGCATCCTAGCCTCTCATTCTGTTTACTTCCCATTTTATTTGATTTTTAATTCATTTTATTTCATTTATTTTGCACATTTATTTTAAAATAGTTAAAAAATCATAAAAATTATGAAACTTTTTCTTTAAGGTTTTATTAATTTTTATGACACAAAAACATTTTTATTTTATTTTTTATCATTAAAAAGGTATTTTTAAATATTTAAAAGATTATTTTTAATTGATTAATGAGAATTAATTAATTAAAAATACTTTTAGGTATTTAAAAATTACAAAAAAATTCATGAAATGTTCTAAGACATTTAGAAACATTGTCCAACCTTCAAACCAAATTTCTTTTTTGATCTTGATGCATTTTAAGAATTTTTCATTGAATTAAATCATTTTTGATGCATTATTTTGTTCATAAGTTTGAAAATTCATTTCTGCCTATTGGTGAAGGTTGAGACATTGATTCTTCTTGCATTGTTTTCCATTTAGCATGAACTTTCAAGGATAAAAAGGCCATGATTTGATCTTGCATTTTCTAATTGATTGGCATTTCTTTTGTTACAAACCCTAAAAAGCCCTAATAACTTGCAAAATTCATAACTTGAGTTTGGTTGAGAGTTGAGAGCTCCCCTTTGGGCAGTGGTTCATTATAGGCCTAGGGTTTCTTTGGGTACCATTTTCCATTTTTTAGGTTAAGGTTTGCTTCTGTTTTTGGTTTGTGTTTGATGTTTGATCCATGAACCCTAATTTGGGCTTTCATTTGCATCCTTCTTGCATTTCCTTGCATAACTTGACTTGTCATTTCACTTTGTGCATTCTTATGATTCATTTGACATCTTAAGACATGTAGAAAGCATCATTGATCATTGCATTGCATATTTGCCATGTCATTTGTCTTGTATGTTCCATAACATTTCATGTTTGTTCATGTTCCTTAGCTTGCATCATTTGCATTCATAACCTTGTATGAACATCTCCAGGTCTTGCCTCATGTTTGCAGCACCTCATGGCATCATAATCATCATCACCATGCTTCTGGTTGTGCTTTGCCTCATGCCATTTCATCTCCTCTTGCATTGCATTGCATTTCTTTCTAACATTGCAGGTGGTAAGTAACTTGAGAAGTGAATTTGCCTTCACTTCTCATAACCTCTATTCTCATCTCTCTTGCATACCTTGCTGCATTCTTATGTGTGTTTGAGTTTGAGCTTGCTCATTCTTCCTCCTCCCACTTTCTTTCTTCAAGTGACTTGACTTCTTGAATGAAGCAAGTCACTTTGCTTCTCTTGATCTTGTTCATCTGCTTCCTGGTGGTTCATCTGAAGATTGTTCTTGAAAACCTCACAAACATTAGGACCAACCAAGCATGATAATGAATTAGGGTTTTGATTAGTCTCCCCCATAGTTTTTACCTTTGTGTCTCTCCTTGAGTCATCTCCCCTCACCTCATAATCAGGGACTAAACCCTCAAGGCTTTAAGACTTTGTGATTAAGATCATGCCTGCATCCTTCTTTTAGGATGGAGTGTATAACTTTAATCCTAAGTCTTGGACCCTTAAGGTGTTGAACTCTCTTAATTAATCCATCTAATAATCATCAAGACATTACACTTGTAACTTGGGCCTTGCATTAGGGTTCTAATTCTTCCTTAATTGGTTAAGAAGGACTAACCCTAAAGTTAATGGACAAGTCCCCCTCAAGTTGTCTTACAAATCATAAAAAACACTTCATCATCATATCATTAATAAAATCCACTTAATCAAAGGTTTGTTCTGTCATGGGTTTAATCCCTAATCATGGATTAAGCTGAGGATCCTTCCTCAGCTTAAACACCCTCATCTATTATCCTTCTTTTAGGATAGTGTAATGAGCCTGTTAAATCCCTGATTATGGCTTAACCTCATTACTTAACACTAAACAAAAATCACAAAAACATCTAATTAATCACAAGTAGGTTAATGATCTTAACCCTACATCAAAGGTGATTAAGTGTGAGAATCTGACTTCACACTTAAGGTAATTCTCATTACCCCTAATCAGAGGGAGGATGTGATGAGTTTACCAAATCCATTGATTTAGGTTTAAGCTCATTATCTTATGACAAACTCCAAAAAGAAATAAAAGACTGAAAACACAAGAACAAACGATAATCGTCTCCTTCGGGATTCTTTTCTCATCATCTTCACTCACAACCGAGAACTTGCTTCTTCCGTCTAATGCAAGACAGTTTGCATCTGTGCCAGACAGATCATACACTTGAGCATAGACTGCAAGCAGTTCACCAGTCAATCCTTTCAGTCTCTTTGGGTCGAACTACGGTGTTCTGACTTCCTCATTGCACGAGAGGATACGTAGGCATAACTTAACAGTTATCGAACAAAAGTCTCTGTACATTCCCCCTCCTTCCAGCTTCATTCTTTAGCCTCATATTCTTGAGCATTTCATTCCTGATCTCACACTGACACTGTACATTTATACACATCACATTTCTTTACACTGACACTTGTACGTCTTTTCCAGCTCTTTTATGCACAAATAGCACTGACACTACCCCTTTAAAACACAAATCTTTTAAGCGTGGATCCCGTCGAGTACGGCGGACAATCTGGGTGCTAATACCTTCCCAGGTTGTAACCAACCCCCTTTCTCAGCCTCTCTGGTTCGCAAACCGTCTTATCCATCTCTTTCTAGGTCTATGCAGCATTACCTTTCCTCCGGGATAAAAATGCCTAGCTGGCGACTCTTTTCATTCTCCAGTGAGTTCACGGCTGTGTGTTCTCACTGTTCCCTTCGCCGACCGTTCGCGTCTGTACCTTCATTTGATCCATTTTCATTTGTCGGGAGCGACAGCTTGGCGACTCTGCTGGGGACCCTTATACTGCAACCAGGGCTTCTGGTTCTTTTTGTGGGTTCCTCCTAGCGCTTGATTGATTTGTGTTTATTGGGGGTGTTATGTGCTTGTTTGTGCTTGTATTTATTTTTATTCATTGCTTTATGTACAGTTACTTTACTGCTTTCTTTATTGCATTTATATATATCATACTGTCATGCTGTCTGTGCTGGATCTGGTTTTGTTTTAGTGGGTGGGGTTCTATTGAGAGCCAAGGTCCTATACCTGGGACCTGAGTGACACCTAGGCTAGAGTGAATCATATTCTTTCCCATTCCATTTCGGTCTGGTGCGGGAATATGAAACACGGTTCAGATATGGGTTTCTTCTTGAGAACTCTGTGCTACGGATTTCCTGTAGTGCTAGGGGGATCTGGGAAGCCTGCTAAGTCTGGATGACCTTTTAGTATTGACCTTCAGAAATTGAGGTGAATTAGAGGAGGAATTGTTATGGTTATTGTAAACACTGTACCTCCGGGTTAGAAGTGTTTACACTTCTCATAACTGATCCAAGTCTGAGGATCCTTGTTCTAGATCACTACCTGTGAGGGGGTTGGGCTGTTTACAGGTTTGCAGGTACCTTGACCTCAGAATACCCTGTTACTTTGACTTTGTTAAGAATGCTCCATGTTGGATAGTTCTTGTGATTCTAAAACCCTGGACATGTGGCTCTTTATTTGAGTCCCCCACCTTGGTTACTGGATTTATAGACCTCCATCCGGAATTCTTGAACACACATGGATCTATACCAAGGCAGTTTATCCAGATCCAGCTCAGTCACAAACCCTTTGCATATCATTTGCATACATCCTCATTGCATCATATTAACATGTGCTTATTTGTTTTTCAGGGTATCCATTTTCATCAGGTTTTGGTTTTGACCCCATCTGCAGCTTTGACCCATCTTCACCAGCATGTGCTTCAGTTTAGCTGTCTGCTTCAGCACCAGCCAGTCAGTGGTTTTCTCTACTTCAGCATTGTCATCAGCACTCTACCCAGTCTTCAGCATCATGGCTCCAAAGAAAAGCAATATCACCTATCATTTCTTCCAACCAGACTTGTCAGACATCAGGAGGGTCCAAACCCTGATGACCCCAGATCACATACCTCTGTTCAGGGAGCATTATGGGGATATACTTGACTTGGTTATAGACATGGACCCATCTCAGAGGAGCCTGATCCATACCTGCATCCAGTTCTATGACCCCCCATTGAGGTGTTTCACCTTTCAAGACTTTCAGTTGGGACCTCTCTTAGAAGAATATGCATCTTTGGTTGGTTTGCCTATCAAGAGAGAAATTCCTTTTAACCCTGAAATGGTCTTTCCCAGCAATGGAGAGATAGCAAGAGCTTTGCACCTGGAACCTGCTTTGATTGAGCAGCATATGACCTCTAAAGCTGGGATCCCTGGTTTTCATCTGGACTTCCTGATTTCTCAAGCTAGTTTGAAGGCCTCCCTGGGGGATTGGAAAGCTGTTTGTGCATTGTTGGCCTTGAGTGTATATGGAATTGTGTTGTTTGCAGATGAGCCCAGATTCATCAGCAAGAATGCCATCCACCTGTTCATCCTGAAGAACCCAGTGCCAACCTTGTTGGGTGACCTCTATTACTCAGTACATCAGAGGAATGAGAAACAGAGGGGTAAGCTAGTGAGGTGTTGTGCTCCACTATTCCATGCTTGGCTTCTCAAGCATCTACCCAGGACAGATGCATTCCTGAATCCTCATCAGCAAAGCAACTGGGCTAAGAGGCTCACTACTCTCACTGCAGCAGACATCAGATGGTGCACCCAAGGCACCAAGGGCAGAGATATGATCACAAGCTGTGGGCACTTTCCCAATGTACCTTTGGTAGGAGTTAAGGGAAGTATCAACTACAACCCCCTGCTGTTCAAGAGGCAATTAGGCTATGCACTGGTTCATGCTCCTAGGGAACAAGACCTGGTTGAGACCCTCTACTGTGAGAACAAGATCAGTTTGACTGTTGTTAGGCAGGCTGCCTGGGCCTGGGATCATGTTCAAACCAAGGGAATCACCATTCTGGGGAAGTGCAATAATGTGGCATCAGCCCAATATCATGAGTGGTCCTATGCTAGGGCCCAAATCTCAGGATTGCCCTTCACCATCAAAGACATGCCTGAGTCATCATCAGCACCACCCCCTGCTACTGTCAGTTTGGAAGAGTTTGAAGGCTTGAAAGAAAGAAATGAGAAGCTATCCCAAGCCCTGCAGAAGACCCTCAGGGAGAGGAGTGAAGGTGTAAGGGAGATTGAAAGATTGGAGAAGCTGAGAGTGGAACACTTGACTAAGATTGAGAAGTCTGGAGACTATATCAACAAGTCTAAAGCTGGTGAGCAGATTCTGAAAAATGCTTGTAAAGAAGCCCAGTTCCAAAGAGCAAGGACAAACTTGTACTTGAAAGAGAGTCAGGCCAGGTGGGTCCGGATCACTGAAGCCCGTACTCTAGAAGACAAGAGAGTTCAAGATAAGATGGAGCAGATGGAAAAAGCCCTGGCAGCAGCCCAGGAGGAAATTTCAGAGTTAAAAATCAAAGCTGGAGTGAAGAAATCCAAAGACCAAAGCCAGAACAAGAAGTTGACTACAGCTGTTGCAACAAGAAACCTTCTCATCAGGAATCTTACGGAGCATCCGGCTGATCCTGTGACCGAAGCACTTCTTAAGGAAGTTCGCGAGGATGAGTTTGGCCTTGGAGTCTGATTATTTGCTTGTTGTTGTTCCTTTTCCATGTACTTTTGCTTTTTGGTGATGTATTTTTGACCCCTTAGAGGGCTAGTGTTGTAAAAAATGAACAATTTGTATTATTTTACCTTTGTAATATATTTGTGTTTGTTTCCATCTGGGTTCACTTCAAAAGCAACTTCAACAGCATCATCTTCAAGGGTCTGGACGGGTCAAAACTGAAGACCAAGCCGGATACCTTGATAGCAAATAAGCATACTGCATTGCATACTAACCCTTTTGTTTGTTTTGTAGGTTTTGTTTTATTGTTTCTAACCTCTGTTGTGACATTCAGGAATTATTGCTCGCCGCAGGCTATTCCCTCTCAACAGGCCACACAGGTACCCTACAAGAAACAACCTTCCGGGCATCCAGATGGACCAGTTGCAGCAAGACCTCAATGAGGCCAGAACCCAGATGGCTAATGAAAGGGTGGAGATGAGAACCCAAATAACTCAGTTCATGGAAGTGATGAATAATTTAGCTCAAAGCCAGGAGAGGCTTAGAGTTCTGGTAGAGGGGAGAACTCAAGATGACCCCCATGTGGGAACTGCTGGCACCAGTAACAATGAAAGGGTGCAACCACATGTTAACCCCCCTATATTTGGTCCACACCTACATCCTGAGATTCATATTCCTGCAAACGTTCAAGGAACAGCCACTGCAGCCAGAGTACTTCAAGAGGATCCTCAGGAGGATCAGTTTACAGTCATGGGTGCTGGAGAGGAAACCTATGATAGGAGATTGGATGAGTTGGCTGAGAAGTTGAGGTCTTTGGAATCCCAAAATTCTTTGGGGTTCGATGTCATGGACATGGGTTTAGTAGAGGGGGTCAGGATCCCTCATAAGTTCAAGCCTCCTTGTTTCGAAAGATATAATGGGACTTCATGCCCCCGGACTCATTTGCAATCGTTTCTGGGAAGGCTGAAGGCCTATACAATGGATGAGAAGCTCTGGATGTTTTACTTCGAAGACAGTTTGACTGGAGCATCAAGGGAATGGTATTCCCACTTGACAAGGGCAACTGTAAGATGCTGGAAGGACCTGGCAGAGGCCTTCATCCGACAGTATCAATACAACTTAGACATGGCACCCAACAGGACTCTCCTAATGGGAATGTCACAGTCGTCAAGGGAAAGTTTCCGAGAATATGCCCAGAGATGGAGGCAATTGGCTGCTGCTGTTCAACCACCAATGTCTGAGAGAGAAATGGCAGACATGTTTATGAACACTCTCCAGGGAACGTATATTGACAGGTTGGCTGCTTTCTCGTCCACTAGCTTCGCAGATGTTGTTATAGCTGGGGAGAGAATTGAAAGCCTGTTAAAAATGGGTAAAATTTCCGATAATGGCGCCAGTTCGTCCAGCAGTACAAGGAAGCCTTTTGCAGGCCCTAGAAGAGCTGGCGAGACCAATGCCATTCATACCAACAGGGGTAGGCCCCAATATGTTCAAAGGTCCATAGCAGCAGTCACTATCCCTGCTCCAGCACATCCTCTGCCAGTCTATCAACCTCCTCAACAAAACTTCCAACAACAACCTCCGTATCAGCAGAACCAATATCCTCCAAGGAACTACAACAACAACAACTCCAACAACAACAATCAACAGAGGCCATTCCAACAAAGGCCCTCTCAAGCTAATCGAGTGATCGACCCGATTCCAATGCCGTATGCTGCTTTGCTGCCACAGCTTCTGAAACTCAACCTGGTTGAGCTAAGAACGTTGGCACCTCCGGATCCAAACAGTCTACCAAGAAACTATGACTCTAATGCTAGGTGTGCTTTTCACTCAAACGCGCCTGGTCACAGTACAGAAAAATGCAGGGCACTGCATATGAAGGTACAAGACTTAGTAGACTCCAAGGCTTTGAACTTTGCACCTCCGCCCAACGTCAACAAAAACCCAATGCCACACCATGGTGGTCCCCGAATTAATGCTATCGAAGAAGACCAACCGTCTTATTTGATAACCAGTGTGGATCAGATCAGGACACCATTGGTGGAAATCAAGGCTCAACTCCGTGAAAGCAATATATTTCCGGGGTGTGAACTAGGGTGCCCATACTGCAATATTTCTTGGAATGGGTGTGAAGACTTGAGGAATGGCATTGACAGCCTTATTCAGAGTGGCTTACTGCAGATCACTACATCATTCCCGGCAAACCCGACGACTTCATCAGCAATGGTTTCAGATCCTCCTACAAATACAGCAACAATTGTTCCCAACAATTCATCAGCAACATCAGCAAGTACTTCATCTGTTCTACCCAATGATCAGTTTTCAACAGTTTCTCCTGCTACAACTTCAGCTTCAGTCCACTTCGACTCCCCATCAACAACAACAACAGTTCTTCCAACAGAACCTTCTACAACACCAGCAAACAATCACGAAGATGTCTCCACTGTTACCATATTCTACGATCCAGAAAACAATTCCGCTTATCATTCAGAAGGTGCTGCTCCCACTAGAGCACCAGTTACAATCTTTTATGATCCACAGACAATAACAGTCCCCTCAGCAGCAGCAATCAGTCCAGTCACCGTCACGGTACCTGGACCTGTACCATATGAAAGCAATAGGGCCATCCCTTGGCACTATGGCTCTGACTTGTACTGTGAAGGGAAAAGAATCACTCTGGAAACATCATCACCTGCACCACAAGTTGATAATGTGGGGGGAGGCGGAGGCTTCACTCGAAGCGGACGTCTCTTCGCTTCACAAGTCCAAAGACCCACTGCCGAAGCAGAAGCTGCTGCCAAGGCAAAGGGTAAAGGACCGGTGCAGGAAGATCCAGCTGCCAAAGAAGCCCTGAAGACTCCATTTGATCAGGAAGTTGATGAGTTTATGCGGATCATCAAGAAGAGTGATTATAAAGTTGTGGATCAACTTCACCAAACTCCATCCAAAATCTCCATCCTCTCACTGCTCATGTGCTCCGAAGCCCATCGGAATGCACTACTGAAAGTCCTGCACGCAGCTTACGTGCCAGAGGAGATTACTGTCAACCAGTTGGAAACGGTGGTTGGGAATGTTACTGCTAGCAACGGGCTAGGGTTTACCAATTCTGATTTGACAGTGGATGGTCGTAACCACAACAAAGCCTTGCACATAACTATGGAATGCAAAGGAGCTGTCCTTTCTCATGTGCTGGTGGACACAGGTTCCTCCCTGAATGTCTTACCAAAGAAGGCTCTGGTGAAGTTAGAATATGATGGATTGGCATTGAGACCCAGCAACCTGGTGGTTAGAGCTTTTGATGGCTCAAAGAGATCGGTTCTGGGAGAGATTGAGCTGCCCGTGACAATTGGCCCGCAGACTTTTAAAACTATCTTTTATGTGATGGACATTCAGCCCGCCTACAGCTGTTTGTTGGGTAGACCCTGGATTCACGCTGCTGGCGCTATAACGTCTACCCTTCACCAAAAGTTAAAATTTGAGTGGGAGGGTCAAGTTGTCACAATCTGTGGAGAAGAGGACATCTTTGTTAGCCACCTGGCTACCTACAAGTACATTGAGATGGATGGAGAAATCCATGAAACGATGAGCCAAGGTTTTGAAGCCTTGAATGTCAATGAAGCATCTGCTGTTTCAGGAATCTCCATGTCGTCATATCAACAAGCCCGGAAGGTTGTTGAGGAAGGAACTGCCCTAGGCTGGGGCAAGGTCTTAGCTGTGGAGGAGAAGAAGGACAAATTTGGGTTGGGTTACAAACCAACTCAACGTCAAGCAAAGGCTGCTGCAGAGCCAGGATTTGTCAGTGGGGGAATGCTAACCCCCGATGCTATCAACTGTCTGGAAGACGAGCTGGAAGAAGAACGCAACCTGGAGAATTGGATTCGTCCAAAGGTCCCGGGGAGCAGTGTCTCGAACTGGTCTTCCCAGGGAATTATAAGTGTTACTCGAGCAGAGTAATTATTATTTCCTGTATCTTTTATAGCATGCATCAAAGTCTTGCATCTTGCCCAAGATGACAAGACTCATTTTGTAATCAGGGCCATCTGTACTTTTGTGCAAACAAGATTAAATTAATGAAATATCAGACAATCTTTTTGCAAACGAGTCTTTTTCTTTTCTGCTCACTGTTTTTCCATTTTTCTTTTTGTACAAAAATAAATGGCGGTGTTTTCAAAATGATAACTTCATTTCACTTTTTTCTAAAGCAAGATTAAAATCAATCACTAAAATGAACCGACTTAACCCTTGCAGAGAGTGCCTTCCAGACAGCACCGACAACAGCACAGCTATGACATCGTATGACTTTGACAATCCGATCAATCAAGCTGATGAAGGGGTTGATGAAGAATATGAGCTTCCTGAAGAGCTAGCCAGGTTGCTGAGACAGGAGGAAAAAGTTATTACTCCTCATCAGGAGGAGATTGAAGTGATTAATCTTGGTACGGAGGAAGACGTGAAAGAAGTCAAAATCGGGGCCTGCCTGCAAGACTCAGTGAAGAGACAGCTGATAGATCTGCTTCAAGAGTATGTTGATGTGTTTGCTTGGTCCTACCAAGATATGCCAGGGTTGGATACCGATATTGTTGTGCATAAGCTGCCTTTGAGGGAAGAATGCCCACCAGTCAAACAGAAGTTGCGCCGAACTCGCCCAGACATGGCTATGAAAATCAAGGAAGAGGTACAAAAGCAATGGGACGCCGGGTTCCTTGCTGTGACTAGCTATCCTCCGTGGGTTGCTAACATAGTACCTGTGCCTAAGAAGGACGGAAAAGTAAGAATGTGTGTTGATTACCGGGATCTGAACAGAGCCAGCCCGAAAGATGACTTCCCATTACCTCACATTGATGTATTGGTGGATAACACGGCTCAGTTCTCGGTATTCTCCTTCATGGATGGATTTTCGGGATACAATCAGATCAAGATGTCACCTGAAGACATGGAGAAGACAACATTCATCACACCTTGGGGCACGTTCTGTTATAAAGTGATGCCATTCGGACTGAAGAATGCTGGTGCAACGTATCAACGGGCTATGGTAACATTGTTTCATGACATGATCCATAAGGAAATCGAATGTTATGTGGATGATATGATCGCCAAGTCCCTTACAGAGGAAGATCACCTGGTGAATCTGCTCAAGTTATTCAAGCGTCTGAGGAAATACCAACTAAAGTTGAACCCCAACAAATGCACATTCGGGGTGCGATCCGGTAAGCTGCTGGGCTTTATTGTAAGTGAGAAAGGGATTGAAGTTGACCCTGATAAAGTCAAAGCTATTCAAGAAATGCCTGCACCGAAAACTGAGAAAGAAGTTCGAGGGTTCTTAGGTCGATTGAACTACATTTCACGGTTCATATCTCACCTTACAGCAACTTGTGAACCCTTATTCAAGCTGTTAAGAAAGGAGCAAACGGTCAGGTGGAACGAAGACTGCCAGAAAGCTTTTGACAAGATCAAGGAGTATTTGCAAGAACCTCCAATCCTTATGCCTCCAGTTGAAGGAAGACCTCTGATTATGTACTTGACAGTATTAGAAGAATCGATGGGGTGTGTACTAGGTCAGCATGACGAGTCTGGTCGAAAAGAGTATGCGATATACTACCTAAGCAAAAAGTTTACCGACTGTGAACAGCGTTATTCACTGCTCGAGAAAACTTGCTGTGCTTTAGCGTGGGCTGCTCGCCGACTGAGACAGTATATGTTGACCCATACTACTCTATTGATCTCAAAAATGGATCCAGTTAAGTACATTTTCGAGAAGCCAGCTCTTACCGGACGGGTTGCAAGATGGCAGATGATTCTCACAGAATACGACATACAGTACACATCTCAGAAAGCCATCAAGGGCAGTGTACTATCTGAATATCTTGCTGAGCAACCCATTGATGACTACCAGCCTATGAGGTTCGACTTCCCCGATGAAGACATCATGTTCATTAAAGCAAAAGATCATGAAGAGCCTATTCACACTGAAGGGCCTGACCCAGAAGAAGAATGGACTATGATGTTTGATGGGGCTGTCAACATGAATGGCCGTGGTGTTGGTGCAGTACTCATTACACCTAAAGGGGTTCACATGCCTTTCTCGGCAAAGCTCACTTTCAACTGCACTAACAACGAAGCTGAATACGAAGCTTGCATTATGGGTCTTGAGGAAGCTATTGACCTCAGGATCAAGACATTGACCGTATTCGGAGATTCAGCTTTGGTAGTCAATCAGACCAACGGAAAATGGTACACCCACCAAGATCATCTGATACCTTACAGGGATTATACAAGAAGGTTATTGACTTTCTTCACAACAGTCAAGCTTGAGTATATCCCTCGGGACGAGAATCAGTTTGCGGATGCTCTTGCTACCATTTCATCCATGATCAAAGTTCAAGCTGCTAACTTTGTACCTCAGATTTCAGTATCGAGACTTGATAGACCAGCATATGTATTTGCAGCAGATATTGCTAAAGATGATAAGCCTTGGTTCCATGACATCAAGTGCTTCTTGGAGGATCAAACGTACCCACCTGGGGCATCTTCCAATGATAAAAAGACTTTAAGAAGGCTTGCTGGAAGTTTCTTTCTGAACACTGATGGATCTTTATACAAGAGGAACTTTGATATGGTACTCCTCAGATGTGTTGACAAGACAGAAGCAGATTTGTTGATGCATGAAGTGCACGAAGGATCCTTTGGTACCCATGCAGGAGGGCATGCCATGGCTAAGAAGTTGTTAAGATCAGGCTATTACTGGATCACAATGGATGCAGACTGTTGTGCTTACGCCAGAAAATGCCATAAATGCCAGATTTATGCAGACAAGGTGCATGTGCCTCCCAATCCCCTGAACATAATGTCTTCACCATGGCCCTTTGCTATGTGGGGCATTGACATGATTGGCAAAATTGAGCCAACTGCTTCGAACGGCCACAGATTCATCCTGGTCGCCATCGATTATTTTACAAAGTGGGTTGAAGCAGCCTCATATGCAAATGTCACAAGGCAAGTGGTAGCCAGATTTCTGAAAAGAGATATCATCTGTCGGTATGGAGTGCCCGAGCGAATCATTACTGATAATGGTTCCAACTTGAACAACAAAGTGATGGCAGAGCTGTGCCGGGACTTCAAGATCCAACATCACAATTCTTCTCCTTACAGGCCAAAGATGAACGGCGCTGTTGAGGCAGCAAATAAGAATATCAAGAAGATTGTGCAGAAGATGGTAGTCACTTACAAAGATTGGCATGAAATGCTACCGTTTGCCTTGCATGGGTACCGCACATCAATCAGGACATCCACTGGGGCAACACCGTATCAACTTGTGTATGGTATGGAAGCAGTCCTACCTGTTGAAGTTGAACTACCCTCCCTACGGGTACTGATGGATGTTAAGCTAAACGAAGCAGAATGGGTTCGGGCCCGATACGAACAACTAAGTCTGATCGAAGAGAAAAGATTGGCTGCAATCTGTCACGGGCAGCTATATCAGAAAAGAATGAAGAGAGCCTTCGATCAGAAAGTCAGGCACCGAGAGTACCGGGTGGGAGATCTTGTGTTGAAGAGAATCCTCCCTCCTCATACAGACCACAGGGGCAAGTGGACTCCCAATTACGAAGGACCATTTGTTGTGAAGAAAGTCTTCTCTGGTGGAGCACTGATGCTCAGCACCATGGATGGTGAAGATTTCCCGTCCCCTGTGAATTCAGATGCAGTTAAAAAATACTTCGCATAAAATGACCCGCTGGACATAAAAACAGAATGTAAGTCCAGGCAAAATAGGGCCTCCCGGCGAGTCAAAGACAGAATAAAAGACTCGGGCAAAAATAAGGGAAATAAGCAAAAAATGTACACCCGCTGAGTTGAAAAGCCGCATTGGACAGCTCAGGCAAAAATGGGTATCCCGATGGATTGAAAACCCGAAAGGGCGATCCATGCAAAATAAGGGAATAAGCGAACAACTGCATTCTGAATTCGTCTGTATCACCTACAACTTGGTAAGCTCCAAGGGATCAAACTGCGATCAGAATCAACTCTCTCCAGAAAGCAAGACGATAAGAACGTCATTGTCATACGAGTCATAGCAGAAGAGGAAGCTCCTTGAAAGCATCGCCAGCACCGCCAGCACTTTATTTCTCAATTTGTAACAATCTCCTCATTTCAGGAGATATGTTTCTCTGACTGTATCTTGCCAATTCAGGGCACACGAATTAATATAATCAGATTTTCAGTCATGTCTCGTTTTTTACATTTATGTTTTGCAAAGAGTTGTCTGATGTCTCTAAAAACACAATTGCATAAGTACAGATGCCTCTCTCTAAAAATAAAACACATGCTTGCAGGGAATATACTTACTCTCGAAAGTACTTATTTCCTATGACGGAATCTCAGTAAAAGATACCTCGGGACCATTTGTGCGTTTCTTTATCTTTGCAGGATTGCAGGTATCCAGAACACAACTTGGGGCATACAAGTTACGTCTCAGCAAGCTGGCAAATCTACAAAAGATATCGGCATCCGAAATGCTCTATCCCCAGTCGAGTTGCTTCCCATTGCTCGCCCCAGCTGAATTACCAACAGCATCTCCCAGCTGTAATACCAACCATTATTCCTCAGCAGGATGCGAGAATCGAGGAATCGTCTCCCCACAGAGCTTCAGGCCTCTATTCAGAAGAGCAGCGCACGAAGAAGTCACAACAGAGAGAGAGAAAGCTTCTACAAACCCCAGCTGGGTCCCGTATTATAAGAATATGTCAATCGATGACGTATATCCCCAAGCAGATACAACTACAGATCTATCAATGATCTCATCCCCAGCTGGGATGTTCACTTCAAGCAGATCGATCAGAGATCTTTGCAGCAACGGGATCCGAATCCCGGATCGGTGCCTCTTTGCATAATCATAGCATTCGCATCATATTCACCCCCAGAGCGTAGCATTCCGTCTAATACGGAGCATTACGGCAAAAAATCAAATGCATAGCATAATCATAAGTCATGTTGTGATTTGAACACTTGTAAATATTGACAATCTGTCGGCATACAGAATACATCCCCATCAGAGTCCCAGCAAAAGCAGTTGCCCCATATCACAAACACCAGTGCATATCTCCTTTTTGATACCCGTCCGTATCATCATTTCCCAGCAGGTTGCCTGAATACACTTTACAAACCAAGATCACCAGTATTGCAGATACATCCTGACACTCGTCCGTGTCGTGTCACCAGCAGAAAGCCAAAGACACCCTCTTTGCACTTACATATACCTATACACTTTCTTGACACCCGTCCGTGTCATATCCCCAGCGTGGTCGCCTATACTTGTATATACACTTTCCTGACACCCGTCCGTGTCATATCCCCAGCAGATAAACACTCACCTATACATTATATACTCACTACTCATTGGTACACCTACTCAGATACTCGTCCGTATCTTATATACACCATGTATATCCCCGCAGATTCGACAGTAGTCCTTGTTCTTTGTTAACCAGTTGGTACTCGTCCGTACCATCATCTCAGAACATTGCGTCTAATGTTTGTTTCTACATGATACTCGTCCGTATCATAGTCTTAAGGATGCTCGTCCGCATCTTTAATCCATACACCGTGTCAAACACTTATGTCTTCGTGAATATAGATGCTCGTCTGTGTCTACTATTCCCCAGAAGGATACTTTCAGATGCAACACTCGTCCGTGTTCCTTGTTAACCAGTTGATACTCGTCCGTATCATCAGCTCTGAGCACGTGTCAGTTTGTTTCTACATGATACTCGTCCGTATCATAGTCTTAAGGATGCTCGTCCGCATCTTTAATCTATACACAATACCAAACACTTATACCTTTTGTTTCTTGGATGTAAACGCTCGTCCGTATTTACTATATCCCCAGTAGATCGCAGTCAAATTTCCTTTTTATCTAACACTCGTCCTGTGTTATGATAAACTTTGAGAGCAGCCGTCCCCTGCTAAGTGGTCGTCCTCCACTTCTTGATGGTCGTCCTCCATCATGCTCATCCGATGGCCGTCCCCATCGTTGATTTTAGCAGCCGTCCCCTGCTAGGTGGTCGTCCTCCACCTTTTGATGATCGTCCTTCATCACTTTATCCAATGGCCGTCCCCATTGTTGATTTTAGTTGTCTAACACTCATCCTGTGTTATGATAAACTTTGAGAGCAGCCGTCCCCTGCTGAGTGGTCGTCCTCCACTTCTTGATGGTCGTCCTCCATCATGCTCGTCCGATGGCCGTCCCCATCGTTGACCTTTTCTATCCGATGGCCGTCCCCATCGTTGATATTTTGGCAGCCGTACCCTGCCAGGTGGTCGTCCTCCACCTTTGATGGTCGTCCCCATCATATTTCTTTTATGCCCAACAGAGCAGCCGTCCCCTGCTAGGTGATCGTCCTTCACCTTTGATGGCCGTACCCCATCATCTGTTTATTTCATTTATTCTTTAACCCGATGGCCGTCCCCGTCGTGGTCCCTTTTCTTTTTTAACCCGATGGCCGTCCCCATCGTTGGTTACTTTACCTTTGTGAACTTGATGGCCGTCCCCGTCATGTTTCACCAATCCCCATAGAATGTTACTACTTTATCTTGATGGCCGTCCCCATCATATTATCTTAGTTTTCCCAGCTAGTCGGCCGTCCCCGTCTTAGCTTTATCTTTTATCCCCAGCATGTCGGTCGTCCCCGTCATCGCTTTATTTTACACACTTTCCCCAGCATGTCGGCCGTCCCCGTTTACCCAGCAGTCGTCCTCTGCTCGACGGTCGTCCTCCGTCGCCCACACTTTACAATATACTTTATTTGCTTTTACAATCTATATCCCTTTTCTTCTTCATTTCTGTGAGTGCAAATTTTGGACTGTCTTTGGTATTCAACCACAAGTTATCTTGTTTGCCTGTTAAGCCGCCGCTTACAACCTGCACAGCTAACTCATGCTTGAATAGGGGCAGCTGTAAACACCCCAAATTTGCCCTCACCCATTCACACATGACTTGTGATCATCTCATATGCATAAACACAATCACATCATCTCATGTCTCATTTGGTTTCACTGGATAGTTTCTAAGGCATCTGCACCTAGGGTTTGTGATCTGAGCAACCTCAGGGCATCTTGAGCCATTCCAAAGGCCACTAATCAACTCAAAGGGGTCCATGTGTGTTCTTATATCATGTTACATCCTCACAAAGTCAAAATTGCAGAGGGATCACAAGAACTAGGGTTTGAGTGGATGCAGAGCCAGGATGAACTGCACAGTTGACTGAAAATTAGGGTTTTGGTTTCAGAGGCCATAACTCCAAATTTTTTGGTCATTCTTGTTTCCATTGGTCTCTATATGGTATAGGGAGTATGCATATCAATTTTCATGAAGAAATTCCATGGGGAAGTCATCTGATCAAGAGTTGACTTTTCAGACAAGTCAGTGCAAAATCAGGGCATCTGAGGCCCCCAATGACCCAACCAATGGTTGATCTTCATCATTTTGAGTGTATATGATCTTTATTTGATCATGGAAGAAGTTTGAAGTTCATAAAAATCAAGAATTTAGGGTTTGTGCAGAAATTGACTTTTTGGGTTTTGTTGACTTTTCAAGAATGCACCATTTTAGGGCAATTTTCAAGCTTTGATTCATGATCCAAAAAGGCTTCAAATGGAAAAGCTTTGGTCATGAAAGTTGTAGATCTCATCTTTCCCTTTTCAAAAAGTACAAGAACATGATCTAACTCTTCATGGATCAAAAGTTATGGCAATGCAAAGTTAGCAAAAATCATTGTTTTTCAAGTTATGCACTAAATGGAAATTTTGCAATGTCTTGAACCAATGCATTATGCAGCCTTCAATTCATGTCAAACCATTATGTAAACATTCTCCAAGTTACCAAAATCAGATTTGAACTAAGTTTGCCCTTGGTTTCATGTTTGGTTATGCAAAGGATCACATGTGAAACATAAGCTAGCCAAGTTGCAAAAACTCATGATTCACTTCCTACAACTTGCAGCATTGGAAGCTGACTTTGGGCTAGCCTCTCCCTCACCTTTTGCTGCGCCAGCCATGCCTTGTACTTGTCTAACTTTGAGCCATGCCCTATCTTACACAAAAGTGGATTATGAGCAAAAGTAGCCACACCTATCATAGCAGGCCAAGTCACATCAAACAACCAATCAGAATTGTTTATTGTATCCATTTGCAAGCTAAACATAACCTCAAGCAAGGCTGAAACAGACACATTCATCACTTACACAAAAACTCACCTCATTGCAAGTTCCTTCGAATCACTCTCCACAGTCTTCAAACACTTAAACTCTCATCATCACTCAACTCACCACACCTCATAGACAAGAAACACCCCAAGCATAAGCCTGAAACAAGCCTGAAAACTCCATTGCCATCATTCACCTCAAGCTGCAGATTCTATCGAATCTCTCATCCTAGCTCATAAACACACAAACCAACACCACAGATCATCTCTACACATCCTCTGGACCTCAAACACCCCATCACCATGACCTGAAAGTGCCAGAATTTCATCTGCCATTTTTGACTGAACTGAAGCTGAAGCATTCGAATCTCATTATCCAGCAAATCTAAACTCCATTTGAGCATTCAAGCACCTTTGGGGGATCAAGTGGAGCAGCTTGCATCAAAGGAAGTGGCCTGAAAGTTCCTAAATCAAGAGCTGCAAATCTCAGGTAACTCAAAAATAATTTTTCCAGAAATCTCTTTTTATGTTACAAACTTGTTCTTCATGATGCACTGATCATTCTGGTACCTTTAGTTTTTGAAATGGTTGCGTTTTAGGGATTTAATTTCTGTTTGAAGCTCACGAACCCTAGAACTTAGTTTCTTCGATTCAGATGATTTAGGAAAGATAAATTTGTTTTGGGAGAGGGGTTTAGCTCGTGAGGTGATGGAGATCATTTCCCATGTCTTAGGTTTCATTTATATTACGTTTTGAGAGGTTTTGGGATTTTTCAGGTGAGCTTCTGGCCGGAGAAGACGACCGGAAGTCTTCTCCGGCCACCCGAGTGTGATTAGGGCTTAATCCCATAATTAATGTTAATTTGAATTTGAGCCGTTGATTGCCGCTGACTCGTTGACTACGCGCGCAAGGGAAAGGCCAGGATCTCTTTGATTAACCCTAATCCACGTGTTAGGGTTAATTAATCATTTTTTATTTAATTTAATCAGAAACAATCTGGGCCTCTCATTCTGGCGCGCAGTCAACGTTTTTGAACCAAGATTGCATCCTAGCCTCTCATTCTGTTTACTTCCCATTTTATTTGATTTTTAATTCATTTTATTTCATTTATTTTGCACATTTATTTTAAAATAGTTAAAAAATCATAAAAATTATGAAACTTTTTCTTTAAGGTTTTATTAATTTTTATGACACAAAAACATTTTTATTTTATTTTTTATCATTAAAAAGGTATTTTTAAATATTTAAAAGATTATTTTTAATTGATTAATGAGAATTAATTAATTAAAAATACTTTTAGGTATTTAAAAATTACAAAAAAATTCATGAAATGTTCTAAGACATTTAGAAACATTGTCCAACCTTCAAACCAAATTTCTTTTTTGATCTTGATGCATTTTAAGAATTTTTCATTGAATTAAATCATTTTTGATGCATTATTTTGTTCATAAGTTTGAAAATTCATTTCTGCCTATTGGTGAAGGTTGAGACATTGATTCTTCTTGCATTGTTTTCCATTTAGCATGAACTTTCAAGGATAAAAAGGCCATGATTTGATCTTGCATTTTCTAATTGATTGGCATTTCTTTTGTTACAAACCCTAAAAAGCCCTAATAACTTGCAAAATTCATAACTTGAGTTTGGTTGAGAGTTGAGAGCTCCCCTTTGGGCAGTGGTTCATTATAGGCCTAGGGTTTCTTTGGGTACCATTTTCCATTTTTTAGGTTAAGGTTTGCTTCTGTTTTTGGTTTGTGTTTGATGTTTGATCCATGAACCCTAATTTGGGCTTTCATTTGCATCCTTCTTGCATTTCCTTGCATAACTTGACTTGTCATTTCACTTTGTGCATTCTTATGATTCATTTGACATCTTAAGACATGTAGAAAGCATCATTGATCATTGCATTGCATATTTGCCATGTCATTTGTCTTGTATGTTCCATAACATTTCATGTTTGTTCATGTTCCTTAGCTTGCATCATTTGCATTCATAACCTTGTATGAACATCTCCAGGTCTTGCCTCATGTTTGCAGCACCTCATGGCATCATAATCATCATCACCATGCTTCTGGTTGTGCTTTGCCTCATGCCATTTCATCTCCTCTTGCATTGCATTGCATTTCTTTCTAACATTGCAGGTGGTAAGTAACTTGAGAAGTGAATTTGCCTTCACTTCTCATAACCTCTATTCTCATCTCTCTTGCATACCTTGCTGCATTCTTATGTGTGTTTGAGTTTGAGCTTGCTCATTCTTCCTCCTCCCACTTTCTTTCTTCAAGTGACTTGACTTCTTGAATGAAGCAAGTCACTTTGCTTCTCTTGATCTTGTTCATCTGCTTCCTGGTGGTTCATCTGAAGATTGTTCTTGAAAACCTCACAAACATTAGGACCAACCAAGCATGATAATGAATTAGGGTTTTGATTAGTCTCCCCCATAGTTTTTACCTTTGTGTCTCTCCTTGAGTCATCTCCCCTCACCTCATAATCAGGGACTAAACCCTCAAGGCTTTAAGACTTTGTGATTAAGATCATGCCTGCATCCTTCTTTTAGGATGGAGTGTATAACTTTAATCCTAAGTCTTGGACCCTTAAGGTGTTGAACTCTCTTAATTAATCCATCTAATAATCATCAAGACATTACACTTGTAACTTGGGCCTTGCATTAGGGTTCTAATTCTTCCTTAATTGGTTAAGAAGGACTAACCCTAAAGTTAATGGACAAGTCCCCCTCAAGTTGTCTTACAAATCATAAAAAACACTTCATCATCATATCATTAATAAAATCCACTTAATCAAAGGTTTGTTCTGTCATGGGTTTAATCCCTAATCATGGATTAAGCTGAGGATCCTTCCTCAGCTTAAACACCCTCATCTATTATCCTTCTTTTAGGATAGTGTAATGAGCCTGTTAAATCCCTGATTATGGCTTAACCTCATTACTTAACACTAAACAAAAATCACAAAAACATCTAATTAATCACAAGTAGGTTAATGATCTTAACCCTACATCAAAGGTGATTAAGTGTGAGAATCTGACTTCACACTTAAGGTAATTCTCATTACCCCTAATCAGAGGGAGGATGTGATGAGTTTACCAAATCCATTGATTTAGGTTTAAGCTCATTATCTTATGACAAACTCCAAAAAGAAATAAAAGACTGAAAACACAAGAACAAACGATAATCGTCTCCTTCGGGATTCTTTTCTCATCATCTTCACTCACAACCGAGAACTTGCTTCTTCCGTCTAATGCAAGACAGTTTGCATCTGTGCCAGACAGATCATACACTTGAGCATAGACTGCAAGCAGTTCACCAGTCAATCCTTTCAGTCTCTTTGGGTCGAACTACGGTGTTCTGACTTCCTCATTGCACGAGAGGATACGTAGGCATAACTTAACAGTTATCGAACAAAAGTCTCTGTACATTCCCCCTCCTTCCAGCTTCATTCTTTAGCCTCATATTCTTGAGCATTTCATTCCTGATCTCACACTGACACTGTACATTTATACACATCACATTTCTTTACACTGACACTTGTACGTCTTTTCCAGCTCTTTTATGCACAAATAGCACTGACACTACCCCTTTAAAACACAAATCTTTTAAGCGTGGATCCCGTCGAGTACGGCGGACAATCTGGGTGCTAATACCTTCCCAGGTTGTAACCAACCCCCTTTCTCAGCCTCTCTGGTTCGCAAACCGTCTTATCCATCTCTTTCTAGGTCTATGCAGCATTACCTTTCCTCCGGGATAAAAATGCCTAGCTGGCGACTCTTTTCATTCTCCAGTGAGTTCACGGCTGTGTGTTCTCACTGTTCCCTTCGCCGACCGTTCGCGTCTGTACCTTCATTTGATCCATTTTCATTTGTCGGGAGCGACATGTACCTCCGGGTTAGAAGTGTTTACACTTCTCATAACTAATCCATGTCTGAGGATCCTTGTTCTAGAACATTACATGTGAGGGGGTTGGGATGTTTACAGGTTTGCAGGAACCCTTGGCCTCATCATACCCTTGTTACTAATGTTGTTTAAGGTTGTATATTTTTGGATAGTTCTTGTGAAACCCTGGACTTGTGACTCTTTATTTGTGTCCCCCAACTGGTTACTGGTTTTCTAAGCTTCCATCTAGACTTATGAACACAGGTGGACCCTATCAAGGCAGATAACAGATCCAACACTTGATCACAAACCCTTTGCATATCATTCTGCATACATCATTTTTGCATCATTTAACATTTTCCTATTTGTTTTACAGGGTATCCACCTAATTATCTTTGGTTTGGTTTTGACCTGTTCTACTTGAAATTCTGTGATCAGGTATGAGATATCGAATGAGATGTTCCAACACTTGACAAATTTAACCAAAACTTAAAGTGCAGGAAAATTAAACAACACAGTAGTTTGTTAACCTAGTTCAGTGTATAACCACACTTACATCTGGAGGCTACCAAGCCAGGAGGAAATCCACTATAAGTAATATTAATTCTAGACTTAAACCACCCAGTTTAATCTTTCACTTAATATCTACCCAATGCAATTTCTACCTAAGACACAACTTAGATATGAGTACCAACTCACTCCCCCTCAATCACACAGTGATCTTGTTTACAAGTTTAATAAAATTGAAGTCATACTTCAAACAAAACAACTTGATCTTACTTCACAGTTTCAATCAAGACACAAATACACTTTTGCTTAAAAGCTCATAAAGTGGTACAAAAACAACCTGCTATTAAAACACAAAACACCCTATTTTATCTTCTTAAATTCGTGCTCTATTCTGAGAGTTTCTGTTGCTTAAATAGGTGTTTGGATTTTGGGCTTTCTGTAGGTTAATCCAATCCTAAAACGCATGCAGCTTCCACCTTGAATTAGGGTTTGTTACTTCCAAGATTCTAGGTGATTTAGTTCTTTTGATTATGCTGAAGTCTCATAACAACACTCCCTACAGATGCGCCTTATTCTGTTTTTGTCCATCCATAATTAATTCCAGATAACTTTCCTTAAATTACTCAGATCAGTTAGTCATTAATTAATTCTGGTAGTAGGTTTGAGATGTCACAACATCTGTTGGGACATCCTGAAAAACTGAACTTAAATCATTAACACAATGTCCCAACATCTGGTGTGACATCTTGAATTAAGTTCTTATACTCTGTTTGATAATGTCCCAACATCTGATAGGACATCCAAAACTGAATTCAACATTTCTTGTTGGTCAAAAATTCTGCCAATTCTAAACATCTACAAACTCCCCCTTTGGCTAATTTTTGGCTAACATTCTTTTCTGATTTTCAGAGTGCAGCAGAAGTTCTTTTATCAGAGTATAGCAGTTCTTTTCTGTTGAGTCATGTGTGAGTTTACTCCCCCACAAACATACATGTATTCAGACTTGTTGCAACAGAAATTTTCATTATCATCACTGATTCAGTTCAGAAGCAAACAGAAGTTTTTCATTAATAACTAAACAACATCATACATTGTTGTTGTTGTTCTCCCCCTTGTTAGACATAAATTTGGGGCCAAAGTTACTAAGTCAAAATTACAATGCCGTAGTGTCGCTCCCGACAAATGACACAGGGTCATATGAGGGTACAGACGCGAACGGTCGGCGAAGGGAACAGTGAGAACACACAGCCGTGAACTCACTGGAGATGAATAGAGTCGCCAGCTAGGCATTTTTATCCCGGAGGAAAGGCAATGCTGCATAGACCTAGAAAAAGATGGATAAGACGGTTGCGAACCAGAGAGACTGAGAAAGGGGGTTGATTACAACCTGGGAAGGTATTAGCACCCAGATTGTCCGCCGTACTCGACGGGATCCACGCTTGAAAGATTTGTGTTTTAAAGGGGTAGTGTCAGTGCAATCTGTGTATAAAATAGCTGGAAAAGATATACAGGTGTCAGTGTATGATGTATAAGTGATATGAAGTATGAAAGTGTCAGTGTAAGAACAAGAATAAGATGCTCATGATAATGAGGCTCAAAGAATAATGCTGGAAGGAGGGGGGATGTACAGAGACTTTTGTTCGATAACTGTTAAGTTATGCCTACGTATCCTCTCGTGCAATGAGGAAGTCAGAACACCGTAGTTCGACCCAAAGAGACTGAAAGATGAATTGACTTGTGAACTGCTTACTTGCCTATGCTCAAGTGTATGATCTGTCTGGCACAGATGCAAACTGTCTTGCATTAGACGGAAGAAGCGAACTCTCGTTTGTGAGTGAATGAGATGAGAAAAGAATCCCGGAGGAGACGATTATTGTTTGTTTTTGATGTTTTCAGTCTTTTATTTCTTTTTGGAGTTTGTCATAAGATAATGAGCCTAAGCCTAAACCAATGGGTTAGTAAACTCATCACATCTTCCCTCTGATTAGGGGTAATGAGGATACCTTAAGTGTGAAGTCAGATTCTCACACTTAATCACCTTTGATGTAGGGTTAAGATCATTAACCTATTTGTGATTATTTAGATGTTTTTGTGGTTTTTGTTTAGTGTTGAGTAATGAGGTTAAGCCATAATCAAGGATTAAACAGACCCATTACACCATCCTAAAAGAAGGATAATAGATGAGAATGTTTAAGTTGAGAAAAACTCCTCAACTTAATCCATGATTAGGGATTAAACCCATGACAAAACAAACCTTTATTAAGTGGATTTTAGATTAATGGTATGATGATGAAGTGTTTTTTATGGTTTGTAAGACAACTTGAGGGGGACTTGTCCATTAACACTAGGGTTAGTCCTTCTTAACCACTTAAGGAAGAATTAGAACCCTAATGCAAGGCCCAAGTTACAAGTGTGATGTCTTGATACTTATTAAGTGAATTGATTAAGAGATTTAAACACCTTAAGGGTTTAATACTTAGGATTAAAGTTATACACTCCATCCTAAAAGAAGGATACAGGCATAATCCTAATCACAAAGTTTTAAAGCCTTTAGGGTTTAGTCCCTGATTATGAGATGAGAAGAGAGACACAAAGAGAGACACAAAGGTAAAAACTATGGGGGAACTAATCAAAACCCTAATTCATTATCATGCTTGGTTGATCCTAAGGTTTGTGAGGTTTTCAAGAACAATCTTCACAGGAGCCACCAGGAAGCAGATGAACAGGATCAAGAGAAGCAAAGTGACTTGCTTCATTCAAGAAGTCAAGTCACTTGAAGAAAGAAAGTGGGAGAAGCAAGAATGAGCAAGCTCAAACTCAAACACATGTATAAATGCAGCATGCTATGCAAGAGAGATGAGGAGAAGTTATGAGAAGTGAAGGCAAATTCACTTCTCAAGTTTACCTACTACCTGAAATGTTAGAAACAAATGCAATGCAATGCTAAATGAAATGAAATGACATGATGCTAGGCCAAACCAGAAGCATGCACATGATGACTATGATGTTATGAAGTGTTGCACACATGAGACAAGGCACAGGGATGTTCATACACAGTCATGGATGCAAATGATGCAAGTTAAGGAACATGAATAAACATGAAATGTCATGAAGCATACAAGACAAATGGCATGGCAAAGATGTAATGCAATGATCAATGATGCTTCATACATGTCTTAAGATGTCAAATGAATCATAAGAGTGCACAAAATGCAATGGCAAGTCAAGTTATGCAAGGAAATGCAAGAAGGATGCAAAAGAAAGCCCAAATTAGGGTTCATGGATCAAACATCAAACACAAACCAAAAACAGAAGCAAACTTCAACATAAAAAATGGAAAATGGCACCCAAAGAAACCCTAGACCTATGATGAATCCCTGCCCAAAGGGGAACTCCCAACTCTTTACCAATCTCAAGATATGATTTTTGCAAGTTATTAGGGTTTTTTAGGGTTCTTAACAAAAGAAATGCCAATCAATTTGAAAATGCAAGATCAAATCATGGCCTTTTTATCCTTGAAAATACATGCAAAATGGAAAACAATGCAAGGAGAATCAATGTCTCAACCTTCACCAATAGGCAGAAATGAATTTTTAAACTTGTGATCAAAATAATGCACAAAATATGATTTAATTCCATGAAAAATTCTTAAAATGCATCAAGATCAAAAAAGAAATTTGGTTTGAAGGTTGGACAATGTTTCTAAATGTCTTAGAACATTTCATGAATTTTTTTGTAATTTTTAAATACCTAAAAGTATTTTTAATTAATTAATTCTCATTAATCAATTAAAAATAAACTTTTAAATATTTAAAAATACTTTTTTTAAATGATAAAAAATAAAATAAAAATGTTTTTGTGTCATAAAAATTAATAAAACCTTAAAGAAAAAGTTTCATAATTTTTATGATTTTTTAACTATTTTAAAATAAATGTACAATTTAAATGAAAAAGAAATGAATTAAAATTAAAAGAAAATGAAAGTCAACAGAATGGATGGATGAGATTGATCCTGGATTTAAATGGATTGACCACGCGCCAGATCCAAGGGTCCACACAGTTTCTGATTAAATTAACTAAAATATGATTAATTAACCCTAACACGTGGATTAGGGTTAATCAAAGAGATCCTGGCCCTTCCCTTGCGCGCGTAGTCAACAAATTCAACGCATCCTACGGCCAATATTCAAACCAGCATTAATTATGGGATTAAACCCTAATCACACTCAGGTGGCCGGAGAAGACTTCCGGTCGTCTTCTCCGGCCAGAAGCTCACCTGAAAATCACCCAACTTCCTCAAAACGTAATATAAATGAAATCTATGAATTGGGAAACGTTTCTAACACCCTCACGAATCAAACCCCTAACCTAAAACAAATTTATCTTTCCTAAATCATCTGAATCGAAGCAAACAATTTCTAGGGTTCGTGAGCTTCAGACACAAATTAAATGCTTAAAACAAAACCATTTCAAAAACTAAAGGTACCAGAATGATCAGTGCATCATGAAGAACAAGTTTGTAACAATAAAAGTCATTTCTGGAAAAATTAATTTCGAGCTACCTGAGATTTGGAGCTTTCAGTTTTGGGACTTTCTGGCTGTTTCCTTTGATGCAAGCTACTCCACTTGATCCCCCAAGTGTGTTTGAATGCTCAAAATGAGTTTGTGTTGGCTGGGGAAGAAGATTCGAAAGGAACTGCTTCAGTTCAGTCAACAATGGCAGATGAGATTCTGGCACTTTCAGGCTGTGAAAAGGGGTTGTTTGTGATCTATGAAGTGTGTTGAGAAGGTTTGTGGTGTTGGTTGGTGTGTTTGTGAGCTAGGATAAGAGTTTCGAATGAAACTGCAGCTTGAGGTGAATGATGGCAATGGAGTTTTCAGGCTTGTTTCAGGCTTATGCTTGGGGTGTTTCTTGTCTATGAGGTGTGGTGAGTTGAGTGATGATGAGAGTTTTAGTGTTTGAAGACTGTGGAGAGTGATTCTAAGGAACTTGCAATGAGGTGAGTTTTTGTGTAAGTGGTGAATGTTTATGTTTCAGCCTTTGCTTGTGTTATGTTCAACTTGCAAATTGAAATCATAAACAATTCTGATTGGTCAGTTGATGTGACTTGTGCTTTATGGATTGGTAGATCACTTTTTGCTCAAAAACCACTTTATGTGTAAGAGAAGCATGGTGTTTGGACTAGGCAAGGACAAGGTTGGTTCTGGTGCAGCATGGGTGAGGGAGAGGCCTAGCTTGGCTCAGCACTCAATGCAGCAAGTTGGCACAATGTTATGAGTGATTTTGCAAGTTGGTTGGCTTATGGTTCACATGTGACTTCTTAGCCTAACCAAACATGAAACCATGACATTCTTGGTCCAAAACTGATTTTTGTAACTTAGAGAAAGTTCACATGCTGGTTTGAAGTGAACTAGAGGCTGCATGATGCATTGATTCAAGGTTTTGCAAAATTTCCACTTAGTGCACAACTTGAAAAACAATGATTTAGTCAACTTTGCAATGCCATAACTTTTGATCCAAGAAGAGTTTGATCATGTTCTTGTACTTTTTGAAAAGGGAAAGATGAGATCTACAACTTTCATGACCAAAGTTTTTCCATTTGAAGCATCTTTGGATCATGAATCAAGGCTTGAAAATTGGCCTAAAATGAGGCATTCTTGAAAAGTCAACTATGCCTCAAAAAGTCAACTTTTGCAAAAACCCTAAATTCTTGATTTTATGCACTTCAACCTTCTTCCATGATCAAATAAAGATCATATACACTCAAAATGATGAAGATCACCCATTGGTTGGGTCATTGGGGGCCTCAGATGCCCTGATTTTGCACTGACTTGTCTGAAAAGTCAACTCTTGATCAGATGACTTCCCCATGGAATTTCTTCATGAAAATTGATATGCATATTCCCTATACCATATAGAGACCAATGGAAACAAGAATGACCAAAAAATTTGAGATTATGGCCTCTGAAACCAAAACCCTAATTTTAGGTCAACTGTGCAGTTCAACCTGGCTCTGCATCCACTCAAACCCTAGTTCTTGTGATTCCTCTGCAATTTTGACTCTGTGAGGATGTAACATGATACAAGAACACACATGGACCCTTCTGAGATGATTGGTGGCCTTTGGAGTGGCTCAAGAAGCTTTGGGATTGCTCAAATCACAAACCCTAGGTGCAGATGACTTAGAAACTATGCAGTGAATCAAACATGAGATATGAGATTGTATGATTGTGTTTATGCATATGAGATGATCACAAGCCATGGTGTGAATGGGTGAGGGCAAATTTGGGGTGTTTACACGTAGTCATTACATTTTTCCTCACATACAGTTTTTCACTCAGACTCCTCATAGTCAGTTTCTTCCTCTTCCTCAGTCTCCTCATCAGAAGTAGCAGCTTTCTGAGCACTTTCTTCAATCTCCAGCCTTTGGATAATCTCCTCAAGCTTCTGCTTCCTTGCATCCAGTTCTTTGCAAGTGCTCTTCAGTTCAGCAATCAATGCAGCTTTGGAGATTGGAGACTTTGCCTTTGAAGGACCAGCAGATGTCCCAGAGGGTGCTTCAACATCAGCTGCATGATGACTCAGGAACAACTTGTAGTGGAAGGACAGAAGGCTTTCTCTTTTGCAAATTGTGTCCTTCTTAGTGAGGATACCAGGATACTGACTCAGCATTATTCCACACAGCAGGGAAGGAAAGGCAATTGACAGCTTAGTTGCAGATGATCAATCATGCTTCAATGTCTGATCAAATATATAAGCTCCATAATCCAGCTTTGTTTGAGTGCCCACAACATATATGAACCTGCCCAATCCAGTTGATATTGAGGATGTATGGTTGGTAGGTACCCAGTTTGCTGTACCAATCCTATTCAGCATGTCATATTTCCTTGTCAGCATGCTAACTGAGAGCTTCCCTTTAACTGGCCAAGCCTTGACCTGGTAAGCAGTGATAACCTTGCAAACCTGGTTATCAGTCTTCCCTAACTCATTTAGGCCATCAGATTCTCTTCCAAGGTAGTGGTTGATAACCCTAGGAGAGAATTCTACACACCTTCCTCTTACATATACTTTTCTAAAGTCAGCAGACTTACCATTAGCACAATCTTCTTGGAGGTTGACTATGAATTCCTTGACAAGCAGCTCATAGCAAGGAGAGAAGTTGGAGATAGTTTTGAAAAGGCCAGCAGAAGAATTGAGATCAATTAACTCTGTGCACTCAAGTGCATTACTGCTCAGCTCTCTTTCAAGTGCTACCCTTCTTTGATAAACAAACTTCCATCTATTAACACTTGAAACATGATGAAAGGAGATGTTGTCCAAAGGAGCTTCTGGAACAGCAGTTGATGACCTTGAGGGTGATGGTTTCTTCTTTGGTGGAGATGTTGGGACATCTTCTTCAACATCTGAATCTGGAGGAGTGACAGCTTTCCTCTTTTGTGTTTGCACCTTGCTCCATTGTTTTTTAGGACCAAAGACAACTTTAGTTTTGTCCTTCTTTGGTGTAGCTTGCTTCTTCTCAGGAATTGCATGTCCTGCATTCATCTTTTCTTTCCTAGTCCACCTGGCAGGGTACGGCTGCCGAAGATATCGACGATGGGGACGGCCATCGGATAGAAAAGGTCAACGATGGGGACGGCCATCGGACGAGCATGATGGAGGACGACCATCAAGAAGTGGAGGACGACCACTCAGCAGGGGACGGCTGCTCTCAGGGTTTATCATGACATAGGACGAATGTCAGATAACCAAAATCAACAATGGGGACGGCCATTGGATAAAATGATGAAGGACGATCATCAAGAGGTGGAGGACGACCACCTAGCAGGGGACGGCTGCTAAAATCAACGATGGGGACGGCCATCGGATGAGCATGATGGAGGACGACCATCAAGAAGTGGAGGAAGACCACTCAGCAGGGTACGGCTGCTCTCAGGGTTATCATAACACAGGACGAGTGTTAGATAAAAAGGAAAGATTTGCTTTGTTGGCGATCTACTGGGGAGATAGTAAACACGGACGAGCGTTTACATCCAAGAAACAAAAGGTATAAGTGTTTGGTATTGTGTATAGATTAAAGATGCGGACGAGCATCCTTAAGACTATGATACGGACGAGTATCACGTAGAAACAAACTGACACATGTTCAGAGATGATGATACGGACGAGTATCAACTGGTTAACAAAGAACACGGACGAGTGTTGCATCTGAAGGGACTCTTCTGGGGAATAGTAGACACAGACGAGTATCTATATTCAGGAAGACATAAGTGTTTGACATGGTGTATGGATCAAAGATGCGGACGAGCATCCTTAAGACTATGATATGGACGAGTATCATGTAGAACAAACATTAGACGCAATGCTCTGAGATGATGGTACGGACGAGTACCAACTGGTTAACAAAGAACAAGGACTACTGTCGAATCTGTGGGGATATGAGTGGTGATGTATACAAGATACGGACGAGCATCTGCATAAGTGTACCAATGAGTAGCGAGTGTATATATAATGTATTGATGAGTGTTTATCTGCTGGGGAGAATGACACGGACGGGTGCCAAGAGAGAAAAGTATAATATTAACAAGTATATGGGTTGCAAAAGTGTAAGCGACTGCGCTGGGGATATGACACGGACGGGTGTCAAGAAAGTGTATATACAAGTATGTGTGAGTGCAAAGAGGGTGTCTTTGGCTTTCTGTTGGTGATTTGACACGGATGGGTGTCAGGGAGTATCTGTAATACGGGTGATCTGTTTGTAAAGGGTGTTCAGGCGACTTTACTGGGGAAAGATGACGCGGACGGGTGCCAAAAGGTGTATATACGGGTGTTCGTGATTTGTGAGGCAACTGCTTTTGCTGGGACTCTGATGGGGACTCTTGGGGAAAGTAATCTGTATTCACAAGCGTTTAATTCACAACATGACTTATGATTATGCTATGCATTTGATTTTTGCCGTAATGCTCAGTATTAGACGGAATGCCACGCTCTGGGGGGTGAATATGATGCGGATGCCATGATTATGCAAAGGGGCACAGATCCGGGATTCGGATCCCACTGCTGCGAAGATCTCTGGTCGATCTGCTTGAAGTGGACCTCCCAGCTGGGGATGAGATCATTGGTAGATCTGATGATGTATCTGCTTGGGGATATATGTCACCGGTTGGCATATCCTTGTAAATGAGAGACCCAGCTGGGGTTTGTAGAAGCTTTCTTCACTCTGTTGTGATCTCTTCATGCGTTGCTCTTCTGGATAGAGGCTGAAGCTCTGTGGGGAGATGATTCCCTGATTTCTGTATTCTGTTGAGGAAGAATGGCAACTCGGCTGGGGAATTGTGAGAGGCAACTCAGCTGGGGATAGAGCATCCTGAGTGTTAAGCCTGTTTGTTGATTTGGCAGCTTTGCTGGGGGAAGCAATGGGGGGCAAATCAGCTGGGGAAAGAGCATTTCGGATGCTGAGATTGAGTGTATGCTGATTTGGCAGCTCCGCTGGGGAAATGGGCACCTTCTAGTGCCATGTGGAAGATAGACCGAGTTGATAATGATTCGCCTACTTGCTGAGGCGTAACCTGCATGCCCCAGGTTGCGTTCTGGATACCTGCAATCCTGCAAAGATAATGGAACGTACAAAAGGTCCCGAGGTATCCCTTACTGGATTCCGTCATAGGAGTTAAGTACTCTTGAGAATAATCACATTCCCTGTAAGCATGTGTTATTATTATTTTTTTTAGAGAAGGGCATCTGTACTTAAGCAATTGTATTTTTAGAGATATCAGGCAACTCTTTGCAAAACGTAAATGTAAAAACGAAACATGACCGAAAATCTGATTTTATTAATTCATGTGCCCTGAATTGGCAAGATACAGTCAGGAAAACGAATCTCCTGAAATGAGGAGATTGTTACAAATTGAGAAATAAAGTGCTGGCGGTGTTGACGACGCTTTGAGGAGCTTCCTCTCCTGCTATGACTCGTATGACAATGACGTTCTTCTCGTCTTGCTTTCTGGAGAGAGTTGATTCTGATTGAATCTTGATCCTTTGGAACTTAACAAGTCGTAGGTGATACAGACGAATTCAGAATGCAATTGTTCGCTTATTTCCTTGTTTTGCATGGATCGCCCTTTCAGGTTTTCAATCCATCGGGATACCCATTTTTGCCTGAGTTGTCCAATGCGGCTTTTCAACTCAGCGGGTGTACATTTTTGTTCATTTTCCCTTACTTTTGCCCGAGTCTTTTATTCTGTTTTTGACTCGCCGGGATGCCCTATTTTTGCCTGGACTTACATTCTGTTTTTATGTCCAGCGGGTCATTTTATGCGAAGTATTTTTTAACTGTATCTGAATTCACAGGGGACGGGAAATCTTCACCATCCATGGTGCTGAGCATCAGTGCTCCACCAGAGAAAACTTTCTTTACTACAAATGGTCCTTCGTAATTTGGAGTCCATTTGCCCCTGTGGTCTGTATGAGGAGGGAGGATTCTTTTCAGCACAAGATCTCCCACTTGGTACTCTCGATGCCTGACTTTCTGATCGAAGGCCCTCTTCATTCTCTTCTGATATAACTGCCCATGACAGATTGCAGCCAATCTTTTCTCTTCGATCAGACTCAATTGTTCGAATCGGGACCGAACCCATTCTGCTTCACTCAGTTTAACATCCATTAATACCCGTAACGAGGGTAGTTCAACTTCAACAGGTAGGACTGCTTCCATACCATACACAAGCTGATACGGTGTTGCCCCAGTGGATGTTCTGATTGATGTGCGGTACCCATGCAAAGCAAATGGTAGCATTTCGTGCCAGTCTTTGTATGTGATTACCATCTTCTGCACAATCTTCTTGATATTCTTATTTGCTGCCTCAACAGCGCCGTTCATCTTTGGCCTGTAAGGAGAAGAATTGTGATGTTGGATCTTGAAGTCCCGGCACAGTTCTGCCATCATTTTGTTGTTTAAGTTGGAACCATTATCAGTAATGATTCGCTCGGGCACTCCATACCGACAGATGATATCTCTCTTCAGAAATCTGGCTACCACTTGCCTTGTGACGTTTGCATATGAGGCTGCTTCCACCCACTTGGTGAAATAATCAATGGCGACCAGGATAAATCTGTGACCATTTGAAGCAGTTGGCTCAATCTTGCCAATCATATCAATGCCCCACATAGCAAAGGGCCATGGTGAAGACATGATGTTTAAAGGGTTGGGAGGCACATGCACCTTATCTGCGTAAATCTGGCATTTATGGCACTTTCTGGCGTAAGCACAACAGTCTGCATCCATTGTGATCCAGTAATAGCCTGATCTTAACAACTTCTTAGCCATGGCATGCCCTCCAGCATGGGTACCAAAAGAGCCTTCATGCACTTCATGCATCAGTAGATCTGCTTCCGTCTTGTCAACACATCTGAGGAGTACCATGTCAAAGTTCCTCTTGTATAAAGATCCATCAGTATTCAGAAAGAAACTCCCAGCAAGCCTTCTTAAAGTCTTCTTATCCTTGGAAGATGCCCCAGGTGGGTATGTCTGATCCTCCAAGAAGCACTTGATGTCGTGGAACCAAGGCTTATCATCTTTTACAACATCTGCTGCAAATACATATGCTGGTCTGTCAAGTCTAGACACTGAAATCTGAGGTACAAAGTTAGCAGCTTGAACTTTGATCATGGATGAAATGGTAGCAAGAGCATCTGCAAACTGATTCTCGTCCCGAGGGATATACTCAAGCTTGACTGTTGTGAAGAAAGTCAGTAGCCTTCTTGTATAATCCCTGTAAGGTACCAGATGATCTTGGTGGGTGTACCATTTCCCGTTGGTTTGATTGACTACCAAAGCTGAATCCCCGAATACGGTCAATGTCTTGATCCTGAGGTCAATGGCTTCCTCAAGACCCATAATGCAAGCTTCGTATTCAGCTTCGTTGTTAGTGCAGTTGAAAGTGAGTTTTGCCGAGAAAGGCATGTGAACTCCTTTAGGTGTAATGAGTACTGCACCAACACCACGACCGTTCATGTTAACAGCCCCATCAAACATCATAGTCCATTCTTCCTCCGGGTCGGGCCCTTCAGTGTGAATAGGCTCTTCGTGATCTTTTGCTTTAATGAACATGATGTCTTCATCAGGGAAGTCAAATCTCATAGGCTGGTAGTCATCTATAGGTTGCTCAGCAAGATATTCAGATAGTACACTGCCCTTGATGGCTTTCTGAGATGTGTACTGTATGTCGTATTCTGTAAGGATCATTTGCCATCTTGCAACCCGTCCGGTAAGAGCTGGCTTCTCGAAAATGTACTTAACTGGATCCATTTTTGAGATTAATAAGGTAGTGTGGGTCAACATATACTGCCTTAGTCGGCGAGCAGCCCACGCTAAAGCACAGCAAGTTTTCTCGAGCAGTGAATAACGCTGTTCACAGTCGGTAAACTTTTTGCTTAGGTAGTATATTGCGTACTCTTTTCGACCAGACTCGTCATGCTGGCCCAGCACACACCCCATCGACTCTTCTAACACTGTCAAGTACATAATCAGAGGTCTTCCTTCTACTGGAGGCATGAGGATTGGAGGTTCTTGTAAGTACTCTTTGACCTTGTCAAAAGCCTTCTGGCAATCTTCGTTCCACCTGACCGTTTGTTCTTTTCTTAACAGCTTGAACAAGGGTTCACAGGTTGCTGTAAGGTGAGAGATGAACCTCGAGATGTAATTCAATCTACCTAAGAACCCTCGAACTTCCTTCTCTGTCTTTGGTGCAGGCATTTCTTGTATAGCCTTGACTTTATCTGGGTCAACCTCAATCCCCTTCTCGCTTACAATAAAGCCCAGCAGCTTACCGGATCGCACCCCGAATGTGCATTTGTTGGGGTTCAGCTTCAATTGGTATTTCCTCAGACGCTTGAATAATTTGAGCAGATTCACCAGATGGTCTTCTTCTGTGAGGGACTTGGCGATCATATCATCCACATAGCATTCTATTTCCTTGTGGATCATATCATGGAATAATGTCACCATAGCCCGTTGATATGTTGCACCAGCATTCTTCAGTCCGAATGGCATCACTTTGTAACAGAACGTGCCCCAAGGTGTAATGAATGTTGTCTTCTCCATGTCTTCAGGTGACATCTTGATCTGATTATATCCTGAAAATCCATCCATGAAGGAGAATACCGAGAACTGAGCCGTGTTATCCACCAATACATCAATGTGAGGTAATGGGAAGTCATCTTTCGGGCTGGCTCTGTTCAGATCCCGGTAGTCAACACACATTCTTACTTTGCCATCCTTCTTAGGCACAGGTACTATGTTAGCAACCCACGGCGGGTAGCTAGTTACAGCAAGGAACCCGGCGTCCCATTGCTTTTGTACCTCTTCTTTGATTTTCATAGCCATGTCTGGGCGAGTTCGGCGCAGCTTCTGCTTAACTGGTGGGCATTCTTCTCTCAGAGGCAGCTTATGCACCACAATGTCGGTATCCAACCCTGGCATGTCTTGATACGACCAAGCAAACACATCAACATACTCTTGAAGCAGATCTGTCAACTGTCTCTTCACTGAGTCTTGTAGGCAGGCCCCAATTTTAACTTCTTTCACATTTTCTTCCGTACCAAGATTGATCACTTCAATCTCCTCCTGGTGAGGAGTAATAACCTTTTCCTCCTGTCTCAACAACCTGGCTAGCTCTTCAGGAAGCTCAAATTCTTCATCAACCCCTTCATCGGCTTGATTGATTGGATTGTCAAAGTCATACGATGTCATAGCCGTGCTGTTGTCGGTGCTGTCAGGAAGGCACTCTCTGCAAGGGTTAAGTTTGTTCGTTTTAGTGATTGATTTTAATCTTGCTTTAGAAAAAAGTGAGATGAAGTTATCATTTTGAAAACACCGCCATTTATTTTTGTACAAAAAGAAAAATGGAACAACAGTGAGCAGAAAAGAAAAAGACTTGTTTGCAAAAAGATGTCTGATATTTCATTAATTTAATCTTGTTTGCACAAAAGTACAGATGGCCCTGGTTACAAAATGAGTCTTGTCATCTTGGGCAAGATGCAAGACTTGGATGCATGCTATAAAAAATACAGGAAATAATAATTACTCTGCATGAGTAACTCTTATAATTTCCTGGGAAGACCAGTTCGAGACACTGCTCCCCGGGATCTTCGGACGAATCCAATTCTCCAGATTGCGCTCCTCTTCCAGCTCGTCTTCCAGACAGTTGATAGCATCGGGGGTGAGCATCCCCCCACTGACAAAACCAGGCTCTGCAGCAGCCTTTGCTGGATGTTGAGTTGGTCTGTAACCCAACCCAAATTTGTCCTTCTTCTCCTCCACAGCTAATACCTTGCCCCAGCCTAGGGCAGCTCCTTCCTCAACAACCTTCCGGGCTTGTTGGTAAGATGACATGGAGATCCCTGACACCGCAGATGCTTCATTGACATTCAAGGCTTCAAAACCTTGGCTCATTGTTTCATGGATCTCCCCATCCATCTCAATGTATTTATACGTAGCCAGATGGCTAACGAAAATATCCTCTTCCCCACAGATTGTGACAACTTGACCTTCCCACTCAAATTTTAACTTTTGGTGAAGGGTAGACGTTATTGCGCCGGCGGCGTGAATCCAGGGTCTACCCAACAAACAGCTGTAGGCGGGCTGAATGTCCATCACGTAAAAGATAGTTTTAAAGGTCTGTGGGCCAATTGTCACGGGCAGCTCAATTTCTCCCAGAACCGATCTCTTAGAACCATCAAAGGCTCTTACTACCAGGTTGCTGGGTCTCAATTCCAACCCATCATATTCTAACTTCACCAGAGCCTTCTTTGGTAAGACATTCAGGGACGAACCTGTGTCCACCAGCACATGTGAAAGGACAGCTCCTTTGCATTCCATGGTTATGTGCAAGGCTTTGTTGTGGTTGCGGCCATCCGCTGTCAAGTCAGAATTGGTGAATCCTAGCCCATTGCTAGCAGTAACATTTCCAACCACGGTTTCCAATTGGTTGACAGTGATCTCCTCAGGCACGTAAGCTGCGTGCAAGACTTTAAGTAGTGCATTCCGATGGGCTTCGGAGCACATAAGCAGTGAGAGGATAGAGATCTTGGATGGCGTCTGGTGAAGCTGATCCACAATTTTGTAATCACTCTTTTTGATGATCCGCATAAACTCATCAACTTCCTGATCAAATGGAGTCTTCAGGGCTTCTTTGGCAGCTGGATCTTCCTGCACCGGGCCTTTACCTTTTGCCTTGGCAGCAACTTCTGCTTCGGCAGTAGGCTTTTGAATTTGTGGGGCGAAGAGACGTCCGCTTCGGGTGAAGCCTCCGCCTCCGCCCACATTATCAATTTGTGGTGCAGGTGTTGATGTTTTAAGAGTGATTCTTTTTCCTTCGCGATACAAGTCAGAGCCATAGTGCCAAGGGATGGCCCTATCGCTTTCATATGGTATGGGTCCAGGCACCGTGACAGTGACTGGACTGACTGCTGCTGCTGAAGGGACTGTTATTGTATGTGGATCATAAAAGATTGTAACTGGTGCTCTGGTGGGAGCAGCACCTTCTGAAGGGTAAGCAGAATTATTTTCTGGATCGTAGAATATGGTAACAGTGGAGACATCTTCGTGATTGATTGCTGGTGTTGTAGGAGGTTCCGTTGGAAGAACTGTTGTTGTTGTTGATGGAGAGTCGAAATGGAATGAAGCTGAAGTTGTAGCAGGAGAAACCGTTGAAAACTGATCATTCGGAAGGACAGGTGAAGTACTTGTTGATGGTGCTGATGGATTGTTGGGAGCATTAGTTGCTGCAGTTGTAGGAGGGTCTGAAACCGTTGCTGATGAAGTTGTCGGATTTGCAGGAAACGATGTAGTGATCTGAAGTAGGCCACTCTGAATAAGGCTGTCAATGCCATTCCTCAAGTCCTCACACCCATTCCATGAAATATTGCAGTAGGGACATCCCAGCTCACACCCCGGAAATATATTGTTTTCACGGAGCTGAGCTTTGATTTCCACCAATGGTGTCCTGATCTGATCCACACTGGTTATGAAATAAGACGGTGTGTCTTCTTCAATTGCGTTAATTCGAGGACCACCATGGTTTGGCATTGGGTTTTTATTGACATTGGGCGGAGGTGCAAAATTCAGAGCCTTGGAGTCTACCAAGTCTTGTACCTTCATATGCAGAGCCCTGCATTTTTCTGTACTGTGGCCAGGCGCGTTTGAATGGAAAGCACACCTAGCATTGGAGTCATAGTTTCTTGGTAAACTGTTGGGATCCGGAGGTGCCAACGTTCTTAGCTCAACCAGGTTGAGTTTCAGAAGTTGTGGCAGCAAGGCAGCATACGGCATTGGGATCGGGTCGATCACTCTGTTAGCTTGAGAGGGCCTCTGCTGGAATGGCCTCTGTTGATTGTTGTTGTTAGAGTTGTTGTTGAAGTTCCTTGGAGGATACTGATTCTGATGATACTGAGGTTGTTGTTGGAAGTTTTGTTGAGGAGATTGATAGACTGGCTGAGGATGGGCTGGAGCAGGGATAGTGACCGCTGCTATTGACCTCTGAGCATATTGGGGCCTACCCCTGTTGGTGTGAACGGCATTGGTCTCGCCAGTTCTTCTCGGGCCTGCAAAAGGCTTTCTTGTACCACTGGACGAGCTTGCACCATTGTTGGAAATTTTGCCCATTTTCAACAGGCTTTCAATTCTCTCCCCAGCTATGACAACATCTGCGAAGCTAGTGGAAGAGAAAGCAGCCAACCTGTCAATATACGTTCCCTGAAGAGTGTTCATAAACATGTCTGCCATTTCTCTCTCAGACATTGGTGGTTGAACTGCAGCAGCCAGTTGCCTCCACTTTTGGGCATACTCTCGGAAACTCTCCCTTGAAGACTGTGACATTCCCATTAGGAGGGTCCTGTTGGGTGCCATATCTAGATTATACTGATACTGTCTGATGAAGGCTTCTGCCAGGTCCTTCCAGCATCTTATAGTTGCTCTTGTCAGATGGGAATACCATTCCCTTGATGCTCCAGTCAAGCTATCTTCGAAGTAGAACATCCAAAGTTTCTCATCCATTGTATAGGCCTTCAGCCTTCCCAGAAATGATTGTAGGTGAGTCCGGGGGCATGAAGTCCCATTATACTTTTCGAAACAAGGAGGCTTGAACTTATGAGGGATCCTGACCCCATCAACCAAACCCATGTCCATGACGTCGAAGCCCAAAGAATTTTGAGATTCTAAAGACCTTAACTTCTCAGCTATCTCATCCAATCTCCTATCATAAGCATCCTCTCCAGCACCCATTACTGTAAATTGGTCCTCCTGAGGATCTTCTTGAAGTACTCTGGCTGCAGTAGCTGTTCCTTGGATGTTGGCAGGAATATTAATCTCAGGATGTAGATGTGGACCAAACACAGGGGGATTCACATGTGGTTGCACCCTTTCATTGTTACTGGTGCCTGCAGTTCCTACATGAGGCTCCTCTGGATTTTGCCTCTCAACCATAGCCCTTAGTCTCTCCTGGCTCTGAGCCATGTTGTTCATAACCTCCATGAACTGCGTCATCTGTGTTCTCATCTCTAATCTTTCGTTTGCCATCTGGTTTCTGACCTCCGTAAGGTCTTGTTGCATCTGATCCATCTGAATTCCCGGAAGGTTGTTTCTGGTTGGGTACCTGTGTGGCCTGTTGAGAGGAAATACCCGGCGGCGAGCAATAATTCCTGAGATTCACAACAGAGGTTAGCAACAACAAAACAAAACCTACAAAACAAACAAAAGGATTAGCATGCAATGCAGTTATGCTTATTTGCTCTCAAGGTATCCGGTTTGGCCTTCGGTTTTGACCCTTCCAGACCCTTGAAGATGATGCTGTTGAAGTTGCTTTCGAAGTAACCCAGACGGAAACTAACACAAATATATTACAAAAAGGAAATAATACAAATTGTTCAAGTTACAACACAAGCCCTCAAAGGGGTCAAAATACACCACAAAAAAAAGTAAAAGTACATGGAAAAGGAACAACAACAAGCAAATGATCAAACTCCAAGGCCAAACTCATCCTCACGAACTTCCTTGAGAAGTGCTTCGGTCACAGGATCAGCCGGATGCTCCGTGAGATTCCTGATGAGAAGGTTTCTGGTTGCAACAGCTGCAGTTAACCTCTTGTTCTGACTTTGATCTCTGGACTTCTTCACTCCAGCTTTGATCTTTAGCTCTGAAATTTCCTCCTGGGCTGCTGCCAGGGCTTTCTCCATCTGCTCCATCTTGTCCTGAACTCTCTTGTCTTCTAGAGTACGGGCCTCAGTGATCCGGACCCACCTGGCCTGACTCTCTTTCAAATACAAGTCTGTTCTTGCTCTCTGAAACTGGGCTTCTTTACAAGCATTCTTCAGAATCTGCTCACCAGCTTTAGACTTGTTGATATATTCTCCAGACTTCTCAATCTTGATCAAGTGTTCCAACCTCAACTTCTCCAATCTTTCAATCTCCCTCACACCTTCACTTCTCTCCCGGAGGGTCTTCTGTAAGGCTTGAGATAACTTCTCATTCCTTTCCTTCAGGCTTTCAAACTCTTCCAGACTGATAGTAGCAGGGGGTGGTGCTGAAGATGACTCAGGCCTGTCTTCTATGGTGAAGGGCAATCCAGAGAATTGGGCCCTGGCATAGGACCACTCATAATATTGGACTGATGCCACATTATTGCACTTCCCCAGAATGGTGATTCCCTTGGTTTGAACATGATCCCAGGCCCAGGCAGCCTGCCTAACAACAGCCAAGTTAACCTTGTTCTCACAGTAGAGGGTCTCAACCAAATCCTGCACCCTAGGAGCATGGACCAGTGCATAGCCTAACTGCCTCTTGAACAGCAGAGGGTTGTAATTGATACTTCCCTTAACTCCTACCAAAGGCACATTGGGAAAGTGTCCACAGCTTGTGATAATATCTCTGCCCTTGGTGCTCTGAGTGCACCATCTGATGTCTGCTGAAGTGAGAGTAGTGAGCCTCTTAGCCCAGTTGCTTTGCTGATGAGGATTTAGGAATGCATCTGTCCTGGGCAGATGCCTGAGAAGCCAAGCATGGAATAATGGAGCACAAATCCTCACTAACCTTCCCCTCTGCTTCTCATTTCTCTGATGGACTGAGTAATAGAGATCACCCAGTAAAGTTGGCACAGGGTTCTTCAGGATGAACAAACGGATTGCATTCTTGCTGATGAATCGCGGCTCATCTGCAAACAACACAATTCCATACACACTTAAGGCCAACAGAGCACAAACAGCTTTCCACTCCCCCAGGGAGGCCTTCAAACTAGCTTGAGAAATCAGGAAGTCAAGATGAAAACCAGGGATCCCAACTTTAGATGTCATATGCTGTTCTATCAAAGCAGGCTCCAGGTGTAAAGCTTTTGCTATCTCTCCATTGCTGGGATAGACCATTTCAGGATTGAAAGGAATTTCTCTCTTGATAGGCAAGCCAACCAATGCTGAGTATTCTTCTAAAAGAGGTCCCAACTGAAAGTCTTTAAAGGTGAAACACCTCAATGGGGGGTCATAGAACTGAATGCAGGTATGGATTAGGCTTCTCTGAGATGGGTCCATATCCATAACCAAGTCAAGTATATCCCCATAATGCTCTCTGAACAGAGGTATGTGCTCTGGAGTGATCAGGGTTTGGATCCTCCTGATGTCTGATAAGTCTGGTTGGAAGAAATGGTAAGTGATGTTGCTTTTCTTTGGAGCCATGAGTGCTGAGGACTGAGTAGAATAAGTGCTGATGAAGATGCTGAGAAGTGGGCCACTGGCTGGCTAGTGCAAGTAACTGAAGTATATGGCTGACAAGCTGAAGCAAGATGCTGGTGGAGACAGGTCAAAACTGCAGATGGGGTCAAAACCAAAACCAGATAAAGGTGGATACCCTGAAACACAAATAAGCACATGTTAATATGATGCAATGAGTATGAATGCAGATGATATGCAAAGGGTTTGTGACTGAGCTGGATCTGATTAACTGCCTTGGTCTAGATCCATGTGTGTTCAAGAATTCCAGATGGAGGTCTATAAATCCAGTAACCAGGGTAGGGGACTCAAATAAAGAGCCACATGTCCAGGGTTTTAGAATCACAAGAACTATCCAACATGGAGCATTCTTAACAAAGTCAAAGTAACAGGGTATTCTGAGGTCAAGGTACCTGCAAACCTGTAAACAGCCCAACCCCCTCACAGGTGGTGATCTAGAACAAGGATCCTCAGACTTGGATCAGTTATGAGAAGTGTAAACACTTCTAACCCGGAGGTACAGTGTTTACAATAACCATAACAATTCCTCCTCTAATTCACCTCAGTTTTTGAAGGTCAAACTAAAAGGTCATCCAGACTTAGCAGGCTTCCCAGATCCCCCTAGCATTGCAGGAAATCCGCAACACAGAGTTCTCAAGAAGAAACCCATATCTGAACCGTGTTTCATATTCCCGCACCAGACCGAAATGGAATGGGAAAGAATATGATTCACTCTATCCTAGGTGTCACTCAGGTCCCAGGTGTAGGACCTTAACTCTCAATGAAATACCCACCCACCAAAGAAAAACCAGATCCAGCCAGCACAGTATGACAGTATGAAAAATATAAAGCTATAAAGAAAGCAATAAATCACATGTACATAAAGCAATAAACAAAAATAAATACAAGCACAAAACAAGAACATAACACCCCAGTAAACACAAATCAATCAAGCGCTAGGAGGAACCCACAAAAAGAACCAGAAGCCCTGGTTGCAGTATAAGATGTCCCCAGCAGAGTCGCCAAGCTGTCGCTCCCGACAAATGACACTGGGTCATATGAGGGTACAGACGCGAACGGTCGGCGAAGGGAACAGTGAGAACACACAGCCGTGAACTCACTGGAGATGAATAGAGTCGCCAGCTAGGCATTTTTATCCCGGAGGAAAGGCAATGCTGCATAGACCTAGAAAAAGATGGATAAGACGGTTGCGAACCAGAGAGACTGAGAAAGGGGGTTGATTACAACCTGGGAAGGTATTAGCACCCAGATTGTCCGCCGTACTCGACGGGATCCACGCTTGAAAGATTTGTGTTTTAAAGGGGTAGTGTCAGTGCAATCTGTGTATAAAATAGCTGGAAAAGATATACAGGTGTCAGTGTATGATGTATAAGTGATATGAAGTATGAAAGTGTCAGTGTAAGAACAAGAATAAGATGCTCATGATAATGAGGCTCAAAGAATAATGCTGGAAGGAGGGGGGATGTACAGAGACTTTTGTTCGATAACTGTTAAGTTATGCCTACGTATCCTCTCGTGCAATGAGGAAGTCAGAACACCGTAGTTCGACCCAAAGAGACTGAAAGATGAATTGACTTGTGAACTGCTTACTTGCCTATGCTCAAGTGTATGATCTGTCTGGCACAGATGCAAACTGTCTTGCATTAGACGGAAGAAGCGAACTCTCGTTTGTGAGTGAATGAGATGAGAAAAGAATCCCGGAGGAGACGATTATTGTTTGTTTTTGATGTTTTCAGTCTTTTATTTCTTTTTGGAGTTTGTCATAAGATAATGAGCCTAAGCCTAAACCAATGGGTTAGTAAACTCATCACATCTTCCCTCTGATTAGGGGTAATGAGGATACCTTAAGTGTGAAGTCAGATTCTCACACTTAATCACCTTTGATGTAGGGTTAAGATCATTAACCTATTTGTGATTATTTAGATGTTTTTGTGGTTTTTGTTTAGTGTTGAGTAATGAGGTTAAGCCATAATCAAGGATTAAACAGACCCATTACACCATCCTAAAAGAAGGATAATAGATGAGAATGTTTAAGTTGAGAAAAACTCCTCAACTTAATCCATGATTAGGGATTAAACCCATGACAAAACAAACCTTTATTAAGTGGATTTTAGATTAATGGTATGATGATGAAGTGTTTTTTATGGTTTGTAAGACAACTTGAGGGGGACTTGTCCATTAACACTAGGGTTAGTCCTTCTTAACCACTTAAGGAAGAATTAGAACCCTAATGCAAGGCCCAAGTTACAAGTGTGATGTCTTGATACTTATTAAGTGAATTGATTAAGAGATTTAAACACCTTAAGGGTTTAATACTTAGGATTAAAGTTATACACTCCATCCTAAAAGAAGGATACAGGCATAATCCTAATCACAAAGTTTTAAAGCCTTTAGGGTTTAGTCCCTGATTATGAGATGAGAAGAGAGACACAAAGAGAGACACAAAGGTAAAAACTATGGGGGAACTAATCAAAACCCTAATTCATTATCATGCTTGGTTGATCCTAAGGTTTGTGAGGTTTTCAAGAACAATCTTCACAGGAGCCACCAGGAAGCAGATGAACAGGATCAAGAGAAGCAAAGTGACTTGCTTCATTCAAGAAGTCAAGTCACTTGAAGAAAGAAAGTGGGAGAAGCAAGAATGAGCAAGCTCAAACTCAAACACATGTATAAATGCAGCATGCTATGCAAGAGAGATGAGGAGAAGTTATGAGAAGTGAAGGCAAATTCACTTCTCAAGTTTACCTACTACCTGAAATGTTAGAAACAAATGCAATGCAATGCTAAATGAAATGAAATGACATGATGCTAGGCCAAACCAGAAGCATGCACATGATGACTATGATGTTATGAAGTGTTGCACACATGAGACAAGGCACAGGGATGTTCATACACAGTCATGGATGCAAATGATGCAAGTTAAGGAACATGAATAAACATGAAATGTCATGAAGCATACAAGACAAATGGCATGGCAAAGATGTAATGCAATGATCAATGATGCTTCATACATGTCTTAAGATGTCAAATGAATCATAAGAGTGCACAAAATGCAATGGCAAGTCAAGTTATGCAAGGAAATGCAAGAAGGATGCAAAAGAAAGCCCAAATTAGGGTTCATGGATCAAACATCAAACACAAACCAAAAACAGAAGCAAACTTCAACATAAAAAATGGAAAATGGCACCCAAAGAAACCCTAGACCTATGATGAATCCCTGCCCAAAGGGGAACTCCCAACTCTTTACCAATCTCAAGATATGATTTTTGCAAGTTATTAGGGTTTTTTAGGGTTCTTAACAAAAGAAATGCCAATCAATTTGAAAATGCAAGATCAAATCATGGCCTTTTTATCCTTGAAAATACATGCAAAATGGAAAACAATGCAAGGAGAATCAATGTCTCAACCTTCACCAATAGGCAGAAATGAATTTTTAAACTTGTGATCAAAATAATGCACAAAATATGATTTAATTCCATGAAAAATTCTTAAAATGCATCAAGATCAAAAAAGAAATTTGGTTTGAAGGTTGGACAATGTTTCTAAATGTCTTAGAACATTTCATGAATTTTTTTGTAATTTTTAAATACCTAAAAGTATTTTTAATTAATTAATTCTCATTAATCAATTAAAAATAAACTTTTAAATATTTAAAAATACTTTTTTTAAATGATAAAAAATAAAATAAAAATGTTTTTGTGTCATAAAAATTAATAAAACCTTAAAGAAAAAGTTTCATAATTTTTATGATTTTTTAACTATTTTAAAATAAATGTACAATTTAAATGAAAAAGAAATGAATTAAAATTAAAAGAAAATGAAAGTCAACAGAATGGATGGATGAGATTGATCCTGGATTTAAATGGATTGACCACGCGCCAGATCCAAGGGTCCACACAGTTTCTGATTAAATTAACTAAAATATGATTAATTAACCCTAACACGTGGATTAGGGTTAATCAAAGAGATCCTGGCCCTTCCCTTGCGCGCGTAGTCAACAAATTCAACGCATCCTACGGCCAATATTCAAACCAGCATTAATTATGGGATTAAACCCTAATCACACTCAGGTGGCCGGAGAAGACTTCCGGTCGTCTTCTCCGGCCAGAAGCTCACCTGAAAATCACCCAACTTCCTCAAAACGTAATATAAATGAAATCTATGAATTGGGAAACGTTTCTAACACCCTCACGAATCAAACCCCTAACCTAAAACAAATTTATCTTTCCTAAATCATCTGAATCGAAGCAAACAATTTCTAGGGTTCGTGAGCTTCAGACACAAATTAAATGCTTAAAACAAAACCATTTCAAAAACTAAAGGTACCAGAATGATCAGTGCATCATGAAGAACAAGTTTGTAACAATAAAAGTCATTTCTGGAAAAATTAATTTCGAGCTACCTGAGATTTGGAGCTTTCAGTTTTGGGACTTTCTGGCTGTTTCCTTTGATGCAAGCTACTCCACTTGATCCCCCAAGTGTGTTTGAATGCTCAAAATGAGTTTGTGTTGGCTGGGGAAGAAGATTCGAAAGGAACTGCTTCAGTTCAGTCAACAATGGCAGATGAGATTCTGGCACTTTCAGGCTGTGAAAAGGGGTTGTTTGTGATCTATGAAGTGTGTTGAGAAGGTTTGTGGTGTTGGTTGGTGTGTTTGTGAGCTAGGATAAGAGTTTCGAATGAAACTGCAGCTTGAGGTGAATGATGGCAATGGAGTTTTCAGGCTTGTTTCAGGCTTATGCTTGGGGTGTTTCTTGTCTATGAGGTGTGGTGAGTTGAGTGATGATGAGAGTTTTAGTGTTTGAAGACTGTGGAGAGTGATTCTAAGGAACTTGCAATGAGGTGAGTTTTTGTGTAAGTGGTGAATGTTTATGTTTCAGCCTTTGCTTGTGTTATGTTCAACTTGCAAATTGAAATCATAAACAATTCTGATTGGTCAGTTGATGTGACTTGTGCTTTATGGATTGGTAGATCACTTTCTGCTCAAAAACCACTTTATGTGTAAGAGAAGCATGGTGTTTGGACTAGGCAAGGACAAGGTTGGTTCTGGTGCAGCATGGGTGAGGGAGAGGCCTAGCTTGGCTCAGCACTCAATGCAGCAAGTTGGCACAATGTTATGAGTGATTTTGCAAGTTGGTTGGCTTATGGTTCACATGTGACTTCTTAGCCTAACCAAACATGAAACCATGACATTCTTGGTCCAAAACTGATTTTTGTAACTTAGAGAAAGTTCACATGCTGGTTTGAAGTGAACTAGAGGCTGCATGATGCATTGATTCAAGGTTTTGCAAAATTTCCACTTAGTGCACAACTTGAAAAACAATGATTTAGTCAACTTTGCAATGCCATAACTTTTGATCCAAGAAGAGTTTGATCATGTTCTTGTACTTTTTGAAAAGGGAAAGATGAGATCTACAACTTTCATGACCAAAGTTTTTCCATTTGAAGCATCTTTGGATCATGAATCAAGGCTTGAAAATTGGCCTAAAATGAGGCATTCTTGAAAAGTCAACTATGCCTCAAAAAGTCAACTTTTGCAAAAACCCTAAATTCTTGATTTTATGCACTTCAACCTTCTTCCATGATCAAATAAAGATCATATACACTCAAAATGATGAAGATCACCCATTGGTTGGGTCATTGGGGGCCTCAGATGCCCTGATTTTGCACTGACTTGTCTGAAAAGTCAACTCTTGATCAGATGACTTCCCCATGGAATTTCTTCATGAAAATTGATATGCATATTCCCTATACCATATAGAGACCAATGGAAACAAGAATGACCAAAAAATTTGAGATTATGGCCTCTGAAACCAAAACCCTAATTTTAGGTCAACTGTGCAGTTCAACCTGGCTCTGCATCCACTCAAACCCTAGTTCTTGTGATTCCTCTGCAATTTTGACTCTGTGAGGATGTAACATGATACAAGAACACACATGGACCCTTCTGAGATGATTGGTGGCCTTTGGAGTGGCTCAAGAAGCTTTGGGATTGCTCAAATCACAAACCCTAGGTGCAGATGACTTAGAAACTATGCAGTGAATCAAACATGAGATATGAGATTGTATGATTGTGTTTATGCATATGAGATGATCACAAGCCATGGTGTGAATGGGTGAGGGCAAATTTGGGGTGTTTACACGTAGTCATTACATTTTTCCTCACATACAGTTTTTCACTCAGACTCCTCATAGTCAGTTTCTTCCTCTTCCTCAGTCTCCTCATCAGAAGTAGCAGCTTTCTGAGCACTTTCTTCAATCTCCAGCCTTTGGATAATCTCCTCAAGCTTCTGCTTCCTTGCATCCAGTTCTTTGCAAGTGCTCTTCAGTTCAGCAATCAATGCAGCTTTGGAGATTGGAGACTTTGCCTTTGAAGGACCAGCAGATGTCCCAGAGGGTGCTTCAACATCAGCTGCATGATGACTCAGGAACAACTTGTAGTGGAAGGACAGAAGGCTTTCTCTTTTGCAAATTGTGTCCTTCTTAGTGAGGATACCAGGATACTGACTCAGCATTATTCCACACAGCAGGGAAGGAAAGGCAATTGACAGCTTAGTTGCAGATGATCAATCATGCTTCAATGTCTGATCAAATATATAAGCTCCATAATCCAGCTTTGTTTGAGTGCCCACAACATATATGAACCTGCCCAATCCAGTTGATATTGAGGATGTATGGTTGGTAGGTACCCAGTTTGCTGTACCAATCCTATTCAGCATGTCATATTTCCTTGTCAGCATGCTAACTGAGAGCTTCCCTTTAACTGGCCAAGCCTTGACCTGGTAAGCAGTGATAACCTTGCAAACCTGGTTATCAGTCTTCCCTAACTCATTTAGGCCATCAGATTCTCTTCCAAGGTAGTGGTTGATAACCCTAGGAGAGAATTCTACACACCTTCCTCTTACATATACTTTTCTAAAGTCAGCAGACTTACCATTAGCACAATCTTCTTGGAGGTTGACTATGAATTCCTTGACAAGCAGCTCATAGCAAGGAGAGAAGTTGGAGATAGTTTTGAAAAGGCCAGCAGAAGAATTGAGATCAATTAACTCTGTGCACTCAAGTGCATTACTGCTCAGCTCTCTTTCAAGTGCTACCCTTCTTTGATAAACAAACTTCCATCTATTAACACTTGAAACATGATGAAAGGAGATGTTGTCCAAAGGAGCTTCTGGAACAGCAGTTGATGACCTTGAGGGTGATGGTTTCTTCTTTGGTGGAGATGTTGGGACATCTTCTTCAACATCTGAATCTGGAGGAGTGACAGCTTTCCTCTTTTGTGTTTGCACCTTGCTCCATTGTTTTTTAGGACCAAAGACAACTTTAGTTTTGTCCTTCTTTGGTGTAGCTTGCTTCTTCTCAGGAATTGCATGTCCTGCATTCATCTTTTCTTTCCTAGTCCTAAGCCTTTTGGCTATGCTAGGGTTTACAGAAGCAATGATTTCTGTATCAGAATCATGCTCTAGGTTCACAACAGGAGGAGGTTGAGCAGTCTCCTCTTCAGCTGGTGGATCAACAGAGATTTGCTCTTCAGTGGAGGCCTTGTGCTGGTCCTCAGATGCTTCTTTATCACTATCAGTGGAGGCCTTTTTCTGGTCCTCAGATGTATCATCAGCAGTATCAGATGAGACCTTTTGCTGGTCTTCAGATGGTTCAACATCTATTGGAACATCCTGTTAAGCAGGAGTGTCCTTTTCAGCCTGAGTTTGTTGATCTTCTTGTGGAGCTGGCATGGTGTTCAGAGGGATAGAAATGCCACTTACCACTCTTTGCTCAGATAGGATCCTGTTTACCAACTCCTTTATGGAATCATCCACGTATTCAGAAGCTTTTGGAGTGGTGTTTGATGGTGAAGGTATTCCTTTGGCCTTGCTGAAAACCTGGTCTTTGGTTCTTTTTGGAGTTCTTGGCTTTTGAGCAAGAGGAACACTTCCTCTGATTTCGTCCATTGGAGTTGAATCCATGGGTACCACAGAAATGGGGGTTGCATGCACCACATCTTCCTTGTTGAGGATTTCTTCAGAAATGTTAGGGTTTTGAGACATTTTCGAAGGAGGTGGATGAAGATTTTTAGGTTTGATGAGTTCTGAAAAACAGTTAGAGAATGCAATTCGTTTTTGAGACATTGTACTCAGTGAGCATTTGCTTCATCCAAACCAACTGTGAACAACTGCTTCCAGCTGCTATATATTCAGCTTCAGCAGTAGATAAGGATACACAATTTTGTTTCTTACTGAACCAAGAAATCAAATTGTTTCCTAGAAAGAAGCATCCTCCTGAAGTGCTTTTTCTGTCATCAACACTTCCAGCCCAATCAGCATCACAGAAGCCAGTGAGAATTGGTTTGCATCCATGAAAGTACATTATGCCATAGTCACAAGTACCATTAACATATTTCAGAATTCTCTTGACTTGGTTAAGATGACTAACTTTTGGATCAGCTTGATATCTTGCACATACACCTACTGCAAATGCTATGTCTGGTCTGCTAGCAGTTAGATATAACAAGCTTCCAGTCATACTTCTGTATAGGCTTTGATCTACATTCTCACCCTTGTCATCTTTAGTTAGCTTTAAATGTGTGGGGGCAGGAGTTCTCTTATGAGTAGCACTGTCCATCCCAAATTTCTTGACTATGTTCTTAGCATACTTGCTTTGGGAAATGAACATGGAGTCCTCCATTTGCTTTATTTGCAGTCCAAGAAAGTAGGTTAATTCTCCTACTAGGCTCATTTCAAATTCAGATTCCATCTGATTGACAAAATGTTTAACCATCCTGTCTGACATCCCACCAAAGACAATGTCATCTACATATATTTGAGCAATCATGACATTTCCTTCTTCATCTTTAACAAACAAGGTTTTGTCTATTCCACCTTTCCTGTACCCTTGCTTGATAAGAAAAGTAGTCAGCCTTTCATACCATGCTCTTAGAGCTTGCTTCAGACCATAAAGAGCCTTCTTTAGTTTGTATACATGATTTGGACAACTTGGATCAACAAATCCTTTAGGCTGTTCTACATATACCTCTTCATTAAGATAACCATTTAAAAAGGCACTTTTCACATCCATTTGAAATAGCTTGAACTTTAAGATACAAGCAATTCCCAAAAGTAGTCTGATTGATTCAAGCCTTGCTACAGGTGCAAAGGTTTCATCAAAGTCTACTCCTTCAATTTGTGTGTATCCTTGAGCTACAAGTCTAGCTTTGTTCTTTGTAACAACTCCTTGCTCATTTGACTTGTTCTTATACACCCATTTAGTTCCAATCACATTTATATCATCAGGTCTAGGAACAAGGTTCCACACTTCATTCCTTGTGAATTGACCTAATTCCTCTTGCATAGCACAAATCCAGTATTCATCAGTAAGAGCTTCCTTGATGTTTTTAGGTTCTATTTTAGAAACAAAACATGAACCTGAAATCACTTCTCTTGATCTAGTGCTTACACCTCTGTTGGGATCACCAATTATCAAATCTTTGGGATGATCCTTCTGGATTCTGATGGAGGGAGGTTTGCTGGATTGTTCTGTCCTTGCATCAGTTTGAGTGAAGTCAGAATGATCACTCTTTTCTTCAGCTTCAGTTTTGATATCAGCAGATGTTCCAACATCTTCTGGAACATCTGTAGGAGCATCATCAATTATCACATTTATGGACTCCATGATAACCTTGGTTCTAGAATTAAATACTCTATATGCTCTGCTGTTTATAGAGTATCCAAGAAAAATCCCTTCATCACTTTTAGGATCCATTTTTCTTCTTTGCTCCCTATCTGCCAGAATATAACAGTTACTTCCAAACACATGGAAGTACTTAACTGTGGGTTTTCTGCCCTTCCAGACTTCATAGATTGTGGACAAAGTTCCTTTCCTTAGAGTAACTCTGTTATGAATGTAACAAGCTGTGTTCATAGCTTCAGCCCAGAAGTACAAAGGTAACTTTTTAGCATGGATCATAGCTCTTGCTGATTCTTGAATAGTTATATTCTTCCTCTCAACAATCCCATTCTGTTGAGGAGTGATTGGTGAAGAGTATTCATGATTGATTCCTTCTGAAGAAAAAAAATCTAAGAATTTTTGGTTCTCAAATTCTTTTCCATGATCACTTCTTATTCTGATCACACAGCTGGCTTTTTCCCTTTGTATTCTTTGGCATAAGTCTTTGAATACATCAAATACATCAGACTTTTCTTTGATGAAATTTATCCATGTATACCTTGAAAAGTCATCAACCACCACATAGGCATACCTCTTACCACCAAGGCTCTCAACCTGCATAGGTCCCATAAGATCCATATGCAATAGTTCCAAAACATTAGAAGTTGTCAGATGTTGGAGCTTTGGATGGGACATCTTGGTTTGCTTGCCTATTTGACATTCACCACATATTTTGCCATCATCAATCTTCAGTTTAGGAATACCTCTCACAGCATCCATAGATATGATTTTCTTTATGCCTCTGAAATGAAGATGACCTAGTCTTTGGTGCCATAGTTTCACTCCTTCTTCTTTAGCCAAAGAGCAAGTTGAAGTGAGACTGAAGTCTTGAGGTTCCCACATGTAACAGTTGTCTTTAGATCTGGCTCCTCTCATGACAACCTTTTGTTCTTTGTTAGACACTATGCATTCAGTTTTGGTAAAGTTTACACTGTACCCTTGATCACATAATTGACTCATGCTGATCAGGTTAGCAGTTAAACCTTTAACTAGCAGCACATCATCTAGTCTTGGTACATCTGGACAGTCCAAGGTCCCAACTCCCTTGATTTCCCCTTTAGCTCCATCTCCAAAGGTTACATATCTGGATGAATGTGACTTTAAGTCTACTAGCAGATTCTTCAATCCAGTCATGTGTCTTGAACATCCACTGTCAAAGTACCAGTCTTCTTTAGCTGATACTCTTAGAGATGTATGAGCTATATATGCAACACCTTTCTTTGACATTTGAGTTCAGATTTCTTTTGATACCTCTGCCTTGTGTATTGTTCATCAGTAGAGCTCCAAGGTTGTTTGTTGATCTTGTTCTTGGGTATGTAGCTTTGATCAGCATGAAGACTAGCTTTTGGTCTCCATACCTTCTTGATGACCTCTGTCTTCTGCTTAGGGGGTTGTTGATCTCTTTGATGTCTATGCAGCACTTTCTTGGTAACTTCTATCTTCTGCTTAGGAGGTTGCTGATACATCTGATTTGGATATCCATGCAACTTATAGCAATGAGGTTTGATATGTCTAAATCTTCCACAATGATGACATCTCCATCTTTGATACTTCTTCTTCATTATGTTCTTTTCAGGATGTTGAGACATCTGTTGGAACATTATGTTTGGCTTTGTGTTCTTTTCATGATGTTGAAGCATCTGTTGGGACATCTTGTTTGACTGTATGGACTTTGAAGTAGTTTTGCTAGAGCTAGCTTCAACCTTATGAACTTTGTTAAATCTCAGTCCACTTTTATCCCCTGAATGCTTATTGTTGTTGAGAATAACATCCAGTGTGCTTGAGCTACTGTTCAGCATTCTAACAGATTTGGACATATGTTCCAACTTGGAGTTGAGAAGACTTACTTCACTTTTCAAGGTGTCAATGATCTCTAGATCACTTGCTTTTTCATCCTTTAGTGCCTCAATCTGCTTCTTTAGCTTTATACTCTCCCTGCATATTTCAGTGCTTCTTTTGAATAGTTCTCTGTATGATTGCTCAATTTCTTCAAAAGTAAGCTCCCCATCACTGGATTCACTTTCAGATTCACATAATCCAGCTAGAGCAGTGATATGCTTAGCTGATTCTTCTTCTGAATCACCTCCTGAGTCTTCATCAGACCAGGTTACAGAGAGTCCTTTCTTTTGCCTTTTTAAGTAGGTAGGACATTCATTCCTGATGTGTCCATATCCTTCACATCCATGGCATTTAATTCCTTTTTCTTGACTGGTCTTTTCATCATAATTTGACCTTCTATTAGCATCATAAGGTCTTTTGTTCTCAGAAGAGTTTGTGTATCTTCCACTTGGTTTGGATTTGTCTTCCATCCTTCTGAGAATCTTTTTGAATTGTCTTCCAAGCATAGAAATGTTGTCTGATAAGCTTTCACCAGTTTCTGATTCATCATTTTCTTCTTCTTCATCAGTATTTGTCACCAAGGCTATGCTTTTGTTTTTCTTTACACTTGTGTCATTCATTCCCATCTCAAATGTTTGAAGGGAACCAATGAGCTCTTCAACTTTCATTGTGCATATGTCTTGAACTTCTTCTATTGCTGTGACTTTCATGTCAAATCTTTTTGGCAAAGATCTGAGAATCTTTCTTACAAGCTTTTCATCAGTCATCTTTTCTCCCAAGGCTCCAGAAGTATTGTCTATTTCTAAGATGTTCATGTAGAATTCATGAATTGTCTTATTTTCCTTCATTCTCAAGTTTTCAAACTTGGTGGTGAAAAGTTGAAGTCTTGACATCTTTACCTTTGATGTTCCTTCATGAGTTGTTTTGAGAGTGTCCCAAACATCTTTGGCCAGCTCACAGTGATGCACAAGTCTAAAGATGTTCCTATCAATGCCATTGAATAAAGCATTTAAGGCCTTGGAGTTGCCAAGTGATGAATCTTCTTCCTCCTTACTCCATTCTTCTTCAGGTTTCAACACTTTTGCTCCATCTTTGGTGTCTTGGACAGGATGTTCCCATCCAATGTTGACTGCTTTCCAGGCTCTATTGTCAAGTGATCTTAAGAATGCAATCATTCTTGGCTTCCAGTAGTCATAATTAGATCCATCAAGTATAGGTGGTCTATTTACTGATCCTATATCTCTGTCCATGTTTCCAGAATTTGTATTCCCTAGATCTCACCCAGTATAAACAGGCAGGGTGCCTGCTCTGATGCCAATTGAAATTCTGTGATCAGGTATGAGATGTCGAATGAGATGTTCCAACACTTGACAAATTTAACCAAAACTTAAAGTGCAGGAAAATTAAACAACACAGTAGTTTGTTAACCCAGTTCAGTGTATAACCACACTTACATCTGGAGGCTACCAAGCCAGGAGGAAATCCACTATAAGTAATATTAATTCTAGACTTAAACCACCCAGTTTAATCTTTCACTTAATATCTACCCAATGCAATTTATACCTAAGACACAACTTAGATATGAGTACCAACTCACTCCCCCTCAATCACACAGTGATCTTGTTTACAAGTTTAATAAAATTTAAGTCATACTTCAAACAAAACAGCTTGATCTTACTTCACAGTTTCAATCAAGACACAAATACACTTTTGCTTAAAAACTCATAAAGTGGTACAATAAAAACAACCTGCTATTAAAACACAAAACACCCTATTTTATCTTCTTAAATTCGTGCTTTATTCTGAGAGTTTCTGTTGCTTAAATAGGTGTTTGGATTTTGGGCTTTCTGTAGGTTAATCCAGTCCTAAAACGCATGCAGCTTCCACCTTGAATTAGGGTTTGTTACTTCCTAGATTCTAGGTGATTTAGTTCTTTTGATTATGCTGAAGTCTCATAAAAACACTCCCTACAGATGCGCCTTATTCTGTTTTTGTCCATCCATAATTAATTCCAGATAACTTTCCTTAAATTACTCAGATCAGTTAGTCATTAATTAATTCTGGTAGCAGGTTTGAGATGTCACAACATCTATTGGGACATCCTGAAAAACTAAACTTAAATCATTAACACAATGTCCCAACATCTGGTGTGACATCTTGAATTAAGTTCTTATACTTTGTTTGATAATGTCCCAACATCTGATAGGACATCCAGAACTGAATTCAACATTTCTTGTTGGTCAAAAATTCTGCCAATTCTAAACATCTACACTACTTCTCAGACTTCTTCAGTTATCTGTACTAGCATCTTCATCAGTGTTCCTTCTTCAGCACCTTCCTTAGTTTGCCTTCATCAGAGACCCTTCACCAGTATTTTCACCAGAGACTCTTCCCAGTTCTCTCCATCAGCTGTCTTCATCAGAGACACTTTTTCAGCATCTTCTTCAGTGACCTTTATCAGTAGCTTTTCCTTAGTTTCTTCACCAGCATCCATTATCAGCATGGACACTTCCAGAAAGAACAATGTAACATACCATTTCTTTGAGCCCACCCTGACAGGCATCAAACAGATCCAGTCTCTCATCACTCCTGATCATGTCCCTTTATTCAGGGAACATTATGGAGGCATATTGGACATGATCATGGACCTGGATGCATCCCAGAGGAGCATGATCCATACTTGCTTGCAGTTTTATGAACCTCCTCTCAGATGCTTCACATTCCCTGATTTTCAGTTGGGACCTCTGCTAGAGGAATTTCCCATGTTGTTAGGTGTCCCTATCAGGAGAGGGATACCTTTCAACCCTGAGATGGTCGCTCCCAAGAATGAAGACATAGCTAAGGCATTGCATTTGGAGCCTTCCCTCATTGATCAGAGCATGACCACCAAGGCTAGAGTTCCAGGCCTTCACTTAGACTTCTTGATCTCCCAGGTCACCCTCCATGCTGCAGCAGGGAAGTGGGATGCTGTTTGTGCACTCTTGGCCCTCAGTATATATGGAATTATCTTGTTTGCAGACGAGCCAAAGTTTGTAAGCAAGAATGCTATTCACCTGTTCTTACTAAGGAACCCAGTGCCTACCTTGCTTGGAGACTTCTACTACTCAGTGCACCAAAGGAATGAGAAGCAAAGAGGAAGACTGGTCAGATGCTGTGCTCCCCTCTATTACTGTTGGTTGTTAAGACATTTTCCAAATTCAGACACTTTCCTGAACCCTCATCAGCCAAAGAACTAGGCTAAGATATTGATTGCTTTGACATCAGAAGACATCAGGTGGTGCACTTAGAGCACCAAGGGCAAGGACATCATTACTAGCTGTGGGAATACCTTAATGTGCCATTGATTAGAGTAAGAGGTTGCATCAACTACAACCCTTTGCTTTTTAAGAGACAATTAGGGTATGTTCTGGTTCATCCTCCAAGAGGGCAATATTTGACTGAGACCCTCTATTGTGACATCCAACACACCTCTGCAGTTGTCAGACAGGCAGTCTGGGCCTGGGACAACATTCAGACCAAAGGGATAACTATTTTGGGCAAATGCAACAATATAGCCTCAGCACAGTATCTTGATTGGTCTCGTACCAGGGCACAGATCACCAGGATGCCATTCACCTTGGAAGATGTACCTAGACCTTCAACAGTGCAACCTGCAGCTACTGTCAGTTTGGAAGAGTTTGAGAAACTAAAAGAGAGGAATACTCAACTCTCTGAAGCCTTGAAGAAGACTCTCTGGGAGAGAAATGACAGCCGTCTGGATAATGAGAGGTTAGAAAAGCTCCGGATTGAGCACTTAACCAATATTGAGAAGACAGACGACTACATCAGAAAGGCTAGAGCATGGGAGTTAGTACTGAAGAATGCTTTCAAGGAAGCAAAGACTCAGAAAGCTAGGGCAGAGCATTATTTAGAGGAAAGCCAGGCTAGGTGGATCAGGATCATTGAGGCCCGTGCACAGGAAGATCAAAGAACTCAAGCTAAGATAGAGCAACTTGAGGCTAGTGAGAAGAAGAATCAGGAGGCATTATTAGCAGCACAGAAAGAGATCTCTGAATTGAAACTTCGGGCGGGGTTGAAGAGGTTAAAGGATCAGGATAAGCACAAGAAGTTGACCAGTGCCATTGCTACCAGGAACCTCTTCATTAGGACTATCATAGAGCACCCAGTAGGTCCAGTGACTGAGGCCCTCCTGAAGGAATTCAGAGAAGATGACTTTGGATTGGATGTTTGACTCTTTTTGTTTGTACTTCATTTTTACTGTATTTTCATTTTGTTGTTGTATTTTGACCCTCCATGGGAATGTTATTGTAATCAAACTATGTATCTTCACTTTTTGTAATATATTGGTTTGTATTATTTTTTGTGGGCTTTATCTCTCTCTGCAACATCATCAACATTTCCTCGAGGTCTGGAAAGGTCAAAACCAAAGAACCAAACCGGATACCCTTGGAAGACAAATAGGCATCCTGCATTGCATACTAACATTTTCTTTGTTTTGTAGGTTTTTTGTTTGGGTTTGTTCCTCACTTTGTTGTGGTTTCAGGAAACATTGCTCACAGAAGAGTGTTCCCTGTCAACAGAATACACCGGTACCCGACAAGAAACAAGCTTCCGGGACTACAAATGGATCAAGTTCAACAAGACCAGAATGAAGTGAGGGCCCAGATGGCCAATGAAAGGGTTGAGATGAGAAATCAAATGAATAAATTTATGACAGTGATGACTGGTTTAACTCAGAGCCAGGAAAGACTGAGGGAGTTGGTTGAGCGACAAACTCCCGAGGAACACCATCCAGGTACAGGGGGTACCAGTAACAACGATCACGTGCAGCCTCGCATTGATCCACCAGAGTTGGGCCTCATCTGAACCCAGATATCAATTCCATAAGAAATACCCAGGGTAACACTCCTGGAGGAAGGGTCTTTCAGGAGGATCCTCAAGAAGAGCAATTTACTGTGCTAGGGGCTGGAGATGAAGTTTACAACCGTCGTCTGGATGAAATTGCAGAGAAGATAAGGTCTCTTGAATACCAAAACTCTCTGGGTTTTGATGTCATGGACATGGGATAGGTGGAAGGGGTGAGAATTCCTCACAAGTTCAAACCTCCTTGTTTTGAAATATATAATGGCACATCCTGCCCACGCACCCACCTTCAGTCTTTCTTGGGGAGATTGAAAGCTTACACCATGGACGAGAAGCTGTGGATGTTTTACTTCGAGGATAGCTTGACCAGGGCATCCCGAGAATGGTACTCCCACTTAACCAGAGCCACAGTAAGAAACTGGAAAGACTTGGCTGAAGCTTTCATCTGTCAGTATCAATATAACCTGGACATGGCTCCAAACATGACCCTTCTGATGGGAATGTCACAGTCCTCCCGTGAAAGTTTTAGAGAGTACGCCCAAAGGTGGAGGCAACTAGCTGCTGCCGTTCAACCCCCGATGTCTGAAAGGGAGATGGAAGACATGTTCATGAATACTCTCCAGGGTACCTACATTGACAGATTAGCTGCATTTTCTTCCACCAGCTTTGCAGATGTGGTGATAGCTGGGGAAAGAATTGAGAGCTTACTAAAGATGGGGAAAATTTCCGACAACGGTGCCAGTTCAAGCAGTTCAAGGAAGCCATTTGTTGGGCCCCATAGATCTGGTGAAACAAACTTTATACACATGGGAAGAGGGAGACCTCAATATCTGCCCAGATCAGTTGCTGCTGTTACTATCCCTGCTCCACCTCCTCAATACACTCAACAACCACAACACTTTCTGCAACAACCACAGTTTCCTCAACAGAGATCATACAACAACAATAACAACAATCAACAACAATTCCCTTTTCAACAACGGCCATCTCAGATCAACAGGGTGATTGACCCTATTCCAATGCCATATGCCACATTGCTGCCACAACTCCTAAAGCTCAATCTGGTTGAGTTGAGGACATTGGCTCCTCCTGATCCTCAGAACCTTCAAAGAAACTACGATGCAATGCTAGGTGTGCTTTTCATTCCAACGCACCTGGTCACTCTATGGAAAAATGCAGGGCTCTGCATATGAAGGTCCAAGATCTGCTATATTCAAAGGCCCTGAACTTTGCACCACCTCCCAACATCATGAAAAATCCTATGCCAAGCCACAGTGGGCCAAGTATTAATGCTATAGAGGAAGGCTCACCCATGAGCTTAATAGAAGATATTGCAAGTATTCAGACACCTTTGGCAGAAATTAAAGCCCAACTTTTGAAATTCCAAGTGTTTCCAGGTTGTGAGGCTTGTTGTGAATCTTGCAAACTTTCCGAGAATGGGTGTGCAAGCTTGAGGAAGGGCATTAATGACTTGATCAAAGAAGGCATTCTGCAAATAACAACAACTGCTTCTACAACACTAGCAACTCTTTTGTCAACAACAAATGATTCTTCTACAACTGCAACAACCATTGTTCCTACTGATTCATCTACAGCTTCAGCAACCATTTCTTCCATCATTTCAACAAACAAAAGTTCCATTTCATCTCCTTCTACAACTCCAACAACCACCAATAATGACGTCTCCACAGTTACTATTTATTATGACCCGACAACGGTCCCAAATTCCAGCAACTTTCAACAATCTTAACAACGGTTTCAACCAAGCTTCAATCCATCACCACCAACATCCACCAGAAGTCCTGTCACTATCTTCTATGATCCACAAACAATTACAGTTCCAACATCTGCTGCAGTGAGCCCAGTCACCATCACGGTGCCAGGGCCAATTCCGTATGATAAAGACAGTGTTGTACTATGGCATTATGGTGCTGACCTTTACTGCAACAGAGAAAAAGTCCTTCTTGATTCTTCAGTTCCTACTCCCCAAGTGGATAATGTCGGGGGAGGCGGAGGCTTCACCTAAAGCGGACGCCTCTTCGCGTCACAAGCTCCCAGAACCAACAATGAGGCAGAAGCTGCTGCCAAAGCCAAAGGGAAGAGTGTGATACCTGAAGAACCTGCATCAAAATAGGCTCATAAATAATCCTTTGATCAGGATGTGTATGAATTTATGAGGATAATCAAAATAAGTGAATATAAAGTTGTGGATCAGCTCCACCGGACTCCTTCTAAGATCTCTATACTATCCCTACTGTTGTGTTCCGAAGCCCATCGGGATGCACTACTCAAAGTTTTGCACGCTGCCTACGTGCCAGAAGAGATTACAGTGAATCAGCTTGAAACAGTGGTGTCTAATGTCAATACTAGCCATGGGCTAGGTTTCACTAATGCTGATTTGACCATAGAAGGACGTCACTACAATAAAGCTTTGCACATAACCCTGGAGTGCAAAGGAGCTGTACTATCTCGTGTTCTTATAGACATTGGGTCCTCACTCAATGTCTTACCCAAGAAAGCTCTTGTCAAGCTCGAATATGATGGAATAGCTCTCCGACCAAGCAACCTTTTGGTCAGGGCTTTTGATGGCTCCAAGAGGTCTATTCTTGGAGAGGTGGAGCTGCCAGTAATAATCGGTCCACAAGTCTTTAAGACTAATTTCTATGTGATGGACATTCAGCCGGCCTACAACTGTTTGTTGGGTCGACCATGGATTCACGCCGCAGGCGCAGTAACGTCGACCCTTCACCAGAAATTGAAATATGAATGGGAAGGAAATATTATCACCATCTGTGGTGAAGAGGACATATTTGTTAGCCATCTGGCTACATACAAGTATATTGAGATGGATGGTGAAATCCATGAAACTATGAGCCAAGGGTTCGAGGCCCTGAATTTCAATGAGGCGACGAATGATGTATTTGCTGCATCCCAGGAGCATAGGATGGGTACTTCAATTGTCTCCTATCAGCAAGCCTGGAAGGTTATTGAAGATGGTAATGCCCAAGGCTGGGGCAAGCTGCTGCTAGTGGAGAAAAAGGAAGACAGATTCGGTTTGGGTTACAAACCATTCCGAAAAGATCAATCAGAGGCTGCCAAAGAGCCCAAATTCATCAGTGGGGGATGCTCACCCCAGATGCTGTTAACAACCTGGAAGACGAGGCGGAAAGAGACCACAACCTGGAGAGCTGGATACGTCCAAGGATCCCGGGGAACCAAGTCCTTAACTGGTCTTCCCAGGAAATTATAAGGGTTACTCCTGCAGAGAAATTATTATTTCCTGTCTTTTTTAGCATGCATTGGATCCTGCATCTTGCCCAAGGTGTCAGGACTCATTTTGTAAAAGGGCCATATTGTAATTTTGTGCAAATGAATTATCAATGAATATCGGACATCTTTTGCAAACAAGTCTCTTTTTCGCTCATTGTCTTTTCATTTTTTACTTTTGTACAAAACAATAAAATGGAAATGTTTTCAAAATAAATAACTTCATTTTCACTTTTCCTAAACAAGATTAAAATTGATCACTAAAACGAACCAATCTCAACCCTTGCAGAGATTATCCTCCAGATTGCACCGACAACAGCACTGTTATGACCTTGTATGACTTCGACAATCCGATTAATCAAGCCGATGAAGGGGTTGAAGAAGACTATGAGTTACCTGAAGAGTTTGCCAGGTTGTTGAGGAGGGAAGAGAAAGTGATTAAGCCTCATCAGGAGGAGGTTGAAATAATTAATCTTGGTACCGAAGAGGATTCGAAAGAAGTGAAGATTGGGGCCGGTTTGCAAGCTTCAGTAAAAGAACAGCTTATTGACATGCTTCGAGAATACGTCGACGTCTTTGCTTGGTCCTATCAAGACATGCCAGGTCTAGATACTGATATTGTTATGCACAAGCTGCCTTTGAAAGAAGATTTCCCTCCAGTAAAACAGAAGCTACGTCGTACCCGTCCGGATATGGCTATGAAGATTAAGGAAGAAGTACAAAAATAGTGGGACGCTGGTTTCCTTGCTGTGACTAGTTACCCGCCGTGGGTCGCTAATATTGTACCAGTGCCTAAGAAGGATGGCAAACTACGGATGTGTGTGGATTACCGGGATCTGAATAGAGCTAGCCCGAAGGATGATTTCCCTCTACCTCACATTGATGTATTGGTCAATAATACAACTTAGTTCTCAGTGTTTTCCTTCATGGATGGTTTTTCAGGGTATAATCAAATCAGAATGTCACCCGAAGATATCGATAAAACTACCTTCATCACACCTTGGGGCACATTTTGTTACAAGGTAATGCCTTTTGGACTAAAGAATGTTGGTGCAACCTATCAACGGGCTATGGTGACATTATTCCACGATATGATCCACAAAGAAATTGAATGCTACGTGGATGACATGATTGCCAAGTCCCTTACTGAAGAAGATCATCTGGTAAATCTGCTGAAGTTGTTCAAGCGTCTGAGAAAGTATCAGCTGAAGTTAAACCCCAACAAATGCACATTCGGGGTGCGGTCCGGTAAACTGCTGGGATTTATCGTAAGTGAAAAAGGAATTGAAGTTGATCATGATAAAGTCAAGGCCATTTAGGAGATGCCTGAACCGAGGACTGAAAAAGAAGTTCGGGGGTTCCTAGGTAGATTGAACTACATTTCAAGGTTCATATCTCACCTTACTGCAACTTGTGAGCCCCTGTTCAAATTGTTAAGAAAGGAGCAAACAGTCAGGTGGAACGAAGATTGTCAGAAGGCTTTTGACAAAATCAAGGAGTACTTACAAGAACCTCCGATTCTTATGCCTCCGGTAGAAGGAAGATCTCTAATAATGTACCTGACAGTATTAGAAGGATCAATGGGGTGTGTGTTGGGCCAGCATGACGAGTCTGGTCGAAAAGAGTATGCAATATACTACCTAAGAAAAATGTTTACCGACTGTGAACAACGTTATTCACTGATCGAGAAAACTTGTTTTTCTTTAGCGTGGGCTGCTCGCCGACTAAGACAGTATATGCTGACCCACACTACTTTATTAATCTTAAAAATGGACCCCGTCAAGTTCATATTTGAGAAGCCAGCACTTACCGGAAGGGTTGCAAGATGGCAAATGATTCTGATAGAGTATGACATTCAGTACACATCTCAAAATACTATCAAAGGCAGTGTACTGTCTGACTATCTGGCTGAGCAACCCATTGATGATTACCAGCTAATGAGATTTGACTTCCCTAATGAAGACATCATGTTCCTAAAAGCAAAAGATCATGAAGAGCCTGTTCACACTGAAGGGCCCGACCTGGAAGAAGAATGGACAGTCATGTTTGATGGGGCTGTCAATATGAATGGTCGTGGAGTTGGTGCAATGCTCATTACACCTAAAGGAGTTCATATGCCTTTCTCGTTGAAACTCACCTTTGCCTGCACTAACAACGAAGCTGAATACGAAGCCTGTATCATGGGTCTTGAGGAAGCCATTAACCTCAAAGTCAAAACATTAATTGTATTTGGAGATTCAGCTCTGGTAATCAATCAGACCAACGACAAATGGTACACTCACCAAGAGCATCTGATTCCATACCGTGAATATACGAGGAGATTATTGACTTTCTTCACAACAATTAAACTTGAGTATATCCCTCGAGATGAAAATCAGTTCGCAGATGCTTTGGCTACCATTTCCTCCATGATTAAGGTTCAAGCTGCAAATTATGTGCCTCGGATTTCAGTATCCAGACTAGACCGACCAGCATACGTATTCTCCGTGGACATTTCTAAAGATGACAAGCCTTGGTTCCATGACATCAAAAGCTTCTTAGAGGATCAGACATACCCACCTGGGGCATCATCCAATGATAAGAAGACACTAAGAAGATTGGCCAGTAATTTCTTCCTTAATGCTGATGGTTCTTTGTACAAGCGAAACTTCGATATTGTCTTGCTCAAATGTGTTGACAAGAAGGAAGCAGACCTACTGATGCACGAAGTACACGAAGGTTCTTTCGGTACCCATGCCGGAGGACATGCCATGGCAAAGAAGTTGTTAAGATCGGTTTACTACTGGATCACAATGGATGCAGACTGTTGTGCCTATGCCAAAAAGTGCCACAAATGCCAGATTTATGCAGACAAAGTGCATGTGCCTCCAAATCCCTTGAACGTGATGTCTTCACCTTGGCCCTTTGCCATCTGGGGCATTGACATGATTGAAAATATTGAACCGACTGCTTCAAATGGTCACAGTTCATCCTGGTAGCCATTGATTACTTCACCAAATGGATTAACTTAACTATAGACATACATACTTGAAAATAAAAGAAATAATCCTAATTTAGTTAGTTGTGATTTTGTGGATATACAAAGCAAATCACCTTTTGCCAACTGTCCACTTATGAAATAGACTTAGTAATGATAAACCTGAAAAATAGCTTTGGCTGCAACAACACAACACACAACACACTACATTATAATTTATTCTATAATATATAATCTATAATCTATTCTACAACTTTTATTTAGATATCAACTGAAGCAACCAAAACATTAAATGTTGTACTATATAACACACAACACACTACACACTACACTATAATCTATTATATAATCTATAATCTACAATCTAATATATTCTATAATCTATTCTACACACTACACTATAACTTTTTGTGTATATCTTTGTTTTCTTGTTTCTTCTCACTACCAGAAATTAAATGTTGTACTACATACTTTCTCATCAAGATGAATACACAAAATTCATGTTATAACATATCTGTAATTGGATGCATTATTAATTTGAATCATCATGACTAAGAAACCATGGTATAAAGCAAATTAGAGAAAAAGATAAATTTTGCAACAGTTAAAACGCACAAAAACACTGTTACAAATAAAAATAATAATTAAAAATCTTTTGAAAGTGAAAGAGAATTTTTGTTTCTTCAGTGACCCACCTGTTCGTCTCAATATGGAACCATTCCATCAACTTTTTTTCAACATAGACATCACTCACTTTATATGCATACATTTAGATTATAATAATTTTCCTTAATTCTTGTCATTTCACCATTTAACTTTACTTTTTGAGATCATAATATTAAGAATATTGTAAGAGAAACAAAGCTTCATTTCGTAATATAATTGTATATAAACTATTTTTCATAATATTATTGTATATATAATATATGTAAAATTCAAAACAACTTAACCTAACCCAGAATTTTTCTGTTGTGATACAAATAATACTAATACTGCGAAAATACTCAAGGGTTCAATGTATGCAAAATCAAAAATATTCTATCAGAAATATTCGGATAGAATGTAACTTGTATGATACCAAACCTTAAAATTCAAAAATATTTAGTTTACTATTGAGACATAAGACAATTCATTACACCAAGACAGTTCCAAATAGCTAAAAAAACAGTTACAGTTTAGGCTTTAAACAATTCTAGCACAATAAGCAATTAAACTAGACCTCTGCCAAAACATGTTAGATGCAACCCCAATCTTCTCATATTTTTTCATATACCCTTTAATTCATATACCCTTTATTATTCATAACACACAATGTATCTAACTTCAAATATTAGAGGCATTCAAGGAGAAATGACATATATGTTAAACTTGAGATTAGAGGACCCAAAATTAACAACAATTAACAATGAAAACAGAATAATAACATCTTTAAACTCTGTATCTAAAAAATCAATTGAAGAAAATGTCAATAGTACCCAAAATTAACAACAACTAACAATAATCATATAAAAGACAACAACAAAACAAAGATTGATAATAATAATAACAAGAAATAACCTTGTTAAATTAGAAAGAAAAGTTATAAAATTAGGGTTTTAAAATTAAAAAGAAAAAAACAAAGTCTGTGAGTGAGAATTGAACTTACCGATTTGTGAAGAGGCATGCAGAAAACAATTGCAGTTGAGAGAAATTTGAAAGATGAGAGAAGTTTGAAGAAGATTGAGGGTTTGAAGCCGCTAGCAGAGAGGAGTTTGAAGAATAAGGGTTTGAAGCCACTAGCAAAGAGAAAGAGAAGTTGTTTCTCTTTGTCAAAAAGAATTCATTTAAGTTTATAATAGAAATTTTATTATACTGATTATATAATTAAGATAATTTATCTAAAAAGTTTCTCTTATACTTAAAACTAAAAAAATTCTCTTATACTTAAAACTAAAAAGTTTCTCTTTATCGGTACTAATAATTTAACTATATAATAAGAATTTTATAATGATTTTATAATTAGAATAAACAATTATATTATTAGTATATCCAAACTTATTTGTTTTAAGTATAAGATTTTAAGTAATTTTTAATACCTTTTAAAAATATCATTAGTTTTTTTTAAAATTTATACTAAAAAAAATATTATTGATTAATAGTATATATAAGTTTATAAGACTTTACCGAGGGTTTAACCGTGGGTAATTACCGACGGTGCAAAATCGTGGCTGCTTTCCATGGCTAATCTGTGGGTAATGTTTAAAAAAGATATAATTGATATTGTCTCAGGTACTCACGAATTATCGACGGATAAACCCTCTATACCAAAAAAATTACCGACGACAACATGGCTGTGGTTAATTATTCGTGGATATATACAACTTTTCTTGTAGTGATTAAATGGTCCATTTATTGATTAAATGGAACAATTAGAAATGGTACATGATGCTTGTGTATGTGGTACTGAATCAATTGGCCACGGATTTCATGAAATTATGCTTGCCTTGCAAGAAACTTCAGTTTCATGTACCTATGTTTCAGGATGAATATATCCCATTTCCATGGATGGATTTGGGAGATCTTGTGCTTAAATGAAATATGACTTATCATGGAACAATGTTGATGTTTTATCCAAAGTGAAATGATGTCTTGGAATGCTTCAAAAGTGACCATGAACATTGTTATATGTGACTGTATTGGGGATGGCAAAGTGTGCGCGCGGGCCTGGCCATGTGCCTAAATGGAATGAGGAAGAAGCACACCCAAGTGTAACACCCCAAATTTTCCCTCTTCTTTTTAAGCATCATCATCATACCATAATCATATTAAGCACATCATGTCCTTGGCATCTTTGCATGGAAAGATGAGGCATAACATTCCCATGACCTAGTATTAGGCATATGATCATCTGTGGGTGGATTTGAGGCATTACAAGCTATAACAAGAGGCCCAATGGATTTTTCCAAGTCCTATGAGGAGTCTACATGGCATTCACAAGTTCAAGATCAGTCACAAAAGCCCAGGAGGTTGAGAGATCACCAGTGAATTCAAGCTAGGGCAAGCTCCTGCACAATGATCCCAAATTAGGGTTTCACTTTCAAGCATGAAAACTTTGTGACTTTGGCCATTTCATCTGGGCAAAGTATTTAATATGATAAGAGGATCCTAGGGTTGAAATTTTGTGAGAAAACTCCTTGTGGAAGTCAGTTATTTCATCAGTTGCTTGTAAAAGTAGAAATTGGTCAACTGTGCATTCTAGAAGTCAACTGTGAGAATTCAAAGGGTCCAACCCTATTTTTCAAGTCAAAGGATGTTATTATAACCTTAAAAGGGGTTTGGCAAGGTCAAAGATCAAGAATTAAGGGGTTTTGAGGAGGTTTCCATTTTTGGCATGTGGTTTGTCATGAAATTTTCCATTTTTGGCAACTTTTTGCCCTAATTTTCAAAGGCTTATAACATGGTGAAAAAAGCTTCAAATGAGTTGCCATTAAACATGAAAGTTGAAGATTAGGTTCTCCCATTTTTAAAAAGTATAAGTACATTTTCATAGCCCTCATGGATCATGAGATAGGGCATTTGAAAATTACTTGATTTTTAGGGCATGCCTTGAATTCCAAGTTTCATCCAAATGCAAGAACTCATGTACATCATTTCCAAGTTATTTTATGGACAAAATGAGGTCATAGTATCACAAGGCATGGCATGAAACACATTTGGCCCAACAGAAAGTTCAAAATTCGTGCATGAGGTACAAGATATTTCTCTAGGTGCAAAAAGGCAAAAACATTCACAAAGCATGATCAGCTTATATTCAAGGGCCAAGATTGATTCAAGGGTGATCAACGGATGAAATGAGAGCAGCATGTGCACAAGGAGAGAGGATTTCACGAGTAATTCACATCATTACAAAGTTCATGCATTTTTTGCAAAATGATCCCTCTCACACAAATCCTGCCACTACTCAATGCAAACCCTAATCAGCATAATACATACATCATATATAAATCATTTATGGAAAGAATGCATGCTCATGCTCACTGATACTCTCATTCTCAATTTTTTGCACTACTTGCATTTCTCATCGAATCTCTTCATACACTCACTGATTCCTCAAAATCTTTGCACATTCTTTCTCCCTGAGGTGTAAGGAACAAGAAGCAACCATTCATTCAAGCTGAAACTTCATATTTCAAGAGGTGTCATTCAAGTGCAGTTGCTTTCTAATCTCAAGATCTAGGAGAATTCAAGGCTTCTGTTGCATTTATTTTGCAATAAGAAGTTAAAAGGAGCAGATCTGCAGCTGGAGGGATCTTATCTTGGTGTTTTGAAGGATCTGCAAGTTCAGGTATGCTCTAAAATTCGTGGATCTAGATTTGAAATTAAATGTATGCATTGTGATCTGCTTGTTGTGCTGATGATTCTGTGATAATTAGTTTGAAAAATGGATGAGTATTAAGTATTTTATGTTGATCTGAAGTTTGACATGTAAAGCTGTTTGTCTTCGATCCAGTTTAATCTTTGATCCATTGGGAATTTCATGGACATATTTGGAATCAGCATGTCTTAATGAGTTGATCTGGAGGTTATGAATGATTTTTATGATGGTTTTAATTTTTGAGTTTTCTAAAAAAATTAAAAAAAATTCATGAGTAATATTCTAAAAAAAATTCTAAAAAAATTCATGAGTAATATTCTAAAAAAAACTCAAAAAATTCTATTAAAATTCATGAGTAATATTTTGAGTTTTCTTTAATTTTTGATATTTTTATTTTTTCATTTATTTTCATTTGCCACACTGGAATTAATTTCCTCTTTTATTATTTGTTTTTATTCACTTTTAAAGCATGTTGTCTTGTACAATTTCTATCTCAACCATTAATTTGAAATTTGGCCTGATTCTTTTTGCTCTGGATTCATGATGAGATATAGTTTGTTGATGAATTTTATTCTGATTTTTAGAAGTTTGCTTAATTGGTTTTGGTCTCTAACTTGTGCATGAAGCCATCTAACCCTAATCCATGTTTGAACCTTTATATGAATTGCTAAGCTTCTGATTCTCATTCTCTCCTTTTGGCATGTCGATATTGTATGATTGAGGAGTCTTTGTGCAAGTTTGTAGAATTTTTGGATGTATACTTGAATTGATTTGAATTTTTGTTCTTTGCCTTTCCTCTTTTGTTCCCTTTTGGTCATATGTTCAATCTTTAGGGTAGAAGGGCACTTGTGCCAACTTCTTTAAGTTGTTTAGAGCCTTCTTAGGATGTTGATACCCCTCTGGTCTTGAGTTGATGTTTGTGCCTTAAGAAATTTTGTGTTTGTTTGCTTTTGAAGTTCATTCACTTCTATGCATGTTCACTTCACTTCTTTTGCTTCTTTACTTCTCATGATGTAAATACTTGAGTATGTGTGTTTCTTATCTTCATCTCATGTGATCCTTAGGCACTTTCTTAACATGTTAGGGTTCTGGTCTTGAACTTTGTGATGTTGCTTTGTCTAGTTTGATTTGTTTCATCTCATGTTCACTTTGTGTTGTCATGATAATCCATGTTGCTTCATTTTGAGTGGTATAGTTCTTTTCTCATTCTTATGCTTTGGATTTTCATTTGGTATTTGTGATTAAGACTTCATTTCTGGTTGTGTGGCTTTGGTTTGACATTATGTTCATTTTGTGTTGCATTTATTCTTATGTCAGTAACCATTTTAGGGGCTTTGGTAAGTGAGAGGTGTGGATGTGATTCCCACATCTCCAAATCTTATCTCTTCTCCTTTTTGATATTATTTTACTTGTGATTGTTGGGGCTTAGGCCTTACTTCCTCCCTCTTCTATTCTTCATTTTTATTTTTCTCTTTTTCTTTCTTTCTTCTTTAGGATAGTAAACCTCACTAACCTAGGATTTTCTATGCATGATAACAATTAGGATTCATTAGTCCCTCATTAGACTTTTACCTTTGAGATCCTTTTGTTTCTCTTCTCTCCTCATCTCAAAATCATAAAAGACACTTAATAAAGATTGAAGTGGTCTCCTGCGCAATAGTCTTCTTCCATGAAACACTTGTAGTTTTCCCATCTTGGGATAGTACAAGCTTGTCTTGTGATGCACAACTCTGAACATGATACCATCTTCATCAAGGAGATCATAAAACACACTTCTTTATTGTAAATACAAAAACACTTAATAAATTCATTGAGTTAGTGAGCCTAAGCCCTAATCTCTGGAATCAAGTTTTGGGGATCTTCTCCTTACTTGAGTGTGCTTGTTCTATTATTCCATCTTGGAATGCAGTGGCAAGTGCACATTCCATGGAAAAGAGCTTGAGTTCACTTCCTTGTGACACACTCAATAAAAGGCTTCTAAAAAAACACAAACAAACAATATTCGTCTTTCCTTCGGGAATTATTTTCTCATCTCCTTCGCTCTGTCCGCGAACTTGCTCCTACTTGTCACTTTGCAAGACGGTTACGCACTCGTCGTCCGAGCCTGCAACACCTGAGCATTGACATAGGAAGTTCAAGCCTTAAGACACAAGCAATCTTTTCCACCCCTAGTTAGGGGAACTACGGCGACTCTGATCCTCATGTCCAGATGAGGTACGTAGGCAGCGGGGTAGGGCCCGTTCGAGCACAATCTTTTATTTTCCCTACATTTTCCCCTTTTCTTTTCTTTTTATCCAGTTCAATTCCTTTTCTTTGCAGCAACTTATTTTTTCACCCTTTTAAACAGGTATCTTTGCAAGTGTGGATCCCGTCGGGTACGGCGGACGATCTGGGGTGCTAATACCTTCCCAGGTCGTAACCGACTCCCGAACTCAATTTCTTTGGTTCGCATGACCTGTGTCCTTTCTTTTCTTTTCTTCTGGTTTGTGCAGCATTACCATTCCCGTTCCTTCGGGATAAAAATGCCTGGCTGGCGACTCTACCTCTTTTCTGCTCCACTTTCGAGTTTGTACCAGGATGGAAATCCAGGGAGCGACAGCTGGCGACTCTGCTGGGGATCGAACCTAGAATCTTTGGTTCCCTTGAGAGTCTCTCCTAGCGCTTGCTTGTTTCTGTTTCTTTGGGGTGTTGATTGTTTGCTGTTGCGTGTTTATTTTACTGTTGTTTATTTACAGTTTTATTTACAGTTTTCAATATTTATTTTCCTGCATCATATATTATTATTGGACTGTCTGGACTAGATTTCCTGTTTGGCGGGCTTGGGTGATACTGTTTCTGAGAGATGAGCGCATTACCACAGCTCGAGTGCACCTTAGGATTTAAAGTGGTTCCACTTTGGCCTCATGAGATCTTGTCATGGGGGTAGTAGTGAGTTCCACGCCCAGATTTGCGACCGTCTTGGAAATGTCTTGATTTGGGGATCTTCCTCTCTCATTTCATAACCTTGATAGTTATGTGCAGCTGGGGACCGATCATTGAGAACCTTGTGGAAACATCCCTTTTTAGTGATGACAGTGGCATACCACATTTTGTGGCAAACCCATTCGCATCCGAGGGCCCACCTGGAACTTACATAGGATGACCTTGTCTTCCCGGACTCAGCTGAGGCCTCCCTGCGTAGTATATAATGCCAAACCGATTCCCTGATTTGGTCATGAGCCATTTCTCGGAAATGGTGAAAGTATTATTGCTATTCGGCTTTGAGAGTCCGTGATGTTTGACCCGGAGCACTCCAGTGAGATTGGGAGGGGTTTACAAGTTTGCAGGAACCCTTGGCCTCTACATACCCTCATTATCAGTATGGTCCTTGTTATGATTTGCTCCTTATGGTTTTAGATTTCTTGGTCTTTTGGTTCTGAGAGTTTCTATCAGAGGGTTATGGCTCAGAGGATCTTGGTTTTCAGTTATTCAGAGGGTCCTAATATTCAGTATCCAGTATCCAGATGGTCCCAAATTGATCATATGCCTGGCATTGCATTTGCATTGCATCATACTTGCATTAACTATTTGTGTTTCTATTTTTCAGGTTGTTCACAGTTAGCACCCGGTTCTGGTAATTATAAGCTCTCCAAATGATAGAGGTTAAGATAATTACAAGGAAAAAGAATGTTCATTACACTTTTCTCCAACCAGAAGTCAAAAGTTTTCAGAAATTAGCAGGGTTGATGAATGACCAAGTTTTAGGGAATTTCAGAAAGAGGTATGGTCAGATATTGAAGTACATGGACAAACTTACTGCAGACCAGAAGGATAGCTTGCACAATTTTCTTCAGTTCTATGATCCTTTGTTGCGGTGCTTTATATTTCCAGATTATATCTTGGCTCCTACCTTGGAGGAGATTTCCAGCATTGTGGGTATTCCTGTCAGAGATACTTTGCCTTACTATGGGTCAGAGGTGGTTCTCAAGGAGGAAGACACAGCCAGAGTCTGTCGTATACTAGTTGCTAAGGTCAAGAAAGCTCTGAAGGACAGTGAGGGCAGAGGACTTCCTTGGGATGTGCTTATACCAGAGGCTGAAGAGTATGCCAGAGAGGGTAAGTGGGGAGATTTTGGTGTTGTGGTAGCTTTGATGGTATATGGATCTAGTCTTTTCCCGGGAGAAAAGGAGTTTGTGAGCTTGGAGGTGATTTCCATCTTTTCTAAAGGTAATCCTGTGCCAACTTTGTTGGGAGATTTCTACTACAATGTTCATTACCGGAATGAAAAAGGCAGAGGTGGACCAGTGGGCTGTTGTGCTTCATTATTTGCTGAGTGGTTTGCTAGGCAACTGCCAAAGTCAGGCTCTTTCAAGAAGATGAGAGAGGAATGGAGGTGGTCCAGGAGGCTAATGGGGCTAACTTCTGAGGATATAGCTTAGGGATATGACAAAGATTTGTTAGGTAAGGAGTTGCTGGTCAGTTGTAGAAGATTTGCTGGAGTGCCTTTGCTAGGAAGAAAGGGTGTGATCAGTTATCATCCAACATTAGCCAGGAAGCAATTTGGCTATCCTTTGAGGGATCCACCCAGTATGGAAGAATTTGCTGAATCTTTGTATTTTCCTGTGGAGGGAAACAAAGAATTAGTCATACAAGCATCTCAGTCTTGGGCTCACAGGGTAAAGAAAGGTAAGAAGGACTTTGGAAGGGTAGATCCCAAGACATATCCTCCTTTTGCTACATGGTTGCAAAAACGTGTAGAGGAAGTGCTCATGCCATTTTCAGTGGAAGCTCCATTGTATCCCAAAGAAGTGCCCTGTCAGAATACTGTCTCTCTTGAAGAATATAAGAAACTGGAGGCTCAGCTACACGAGGTCCGAATAGAGAATGCTGAAATGGTTAACTTGTACCACCTTACCAATCGTGCCAAAAATGAAGCAGAGGAAAAGCTACAGAAGATGCAAGCCTCATTAGGAGCTAAAGAGAAAGAGTTTGCTGGAAGAGAAGCTCAATTTCATAGATTGGGTCGAATGGAATCTAAAAGAGAAGCGGAGTGTAAGAAGACTTTGAAGACTCTTAAAGAAGCTCGCCAGTCTATTGTTTGGTTGCAAGGCCAAAGGGAACAGGAGCAGAAGAAGTATAAATAAAAAGAAGAGTTTTTCGAGGTACAGATGGCCTTTATGAAAGAAGAAGTGGAACAAGTCCACAACATACGAAGGGAAAAGACTCAACAGTTGGCACATAGCCAGATTGCCTTGGAGGAGGCATTGAAGGAGATTGAAGAGCTCAAGCTGAGAGCAGGTGTAAAGAAGAACAGGGCAGAGGTGATGGCTGCAGAAGAACCTGGGTCTTTAGTCTAGATTTTCCTTATTGTTGTTCAGACTACCTACAGGCTTGTTGTAGGCGTCTTGCTTTATCTTTTGTCTTTGTTCATGTATTAACTTGTAACCCTTCGGGGAATTTTCTTGTGCTCTAACTTTCGACCGATAGTGGGTTATCCATGTTATGCAGTGTTAATATTCAAATTACCATTTCTGAGTATGCAAAGCTTGTTTTTCTGATACTGCTAAGATCTGAACACTCTTCAAAGGGAAAGTTTGAAAATTCATACTAAAAATGGCTATTTGGAGCAAATACCAGAACTGGGGCATACAAATGCCTAAACTTGGAAACATGAGTAGTTACATTGCATGCATATAATGTGTTTGTTTGTTTTGCAGGTAGTTCTTCAGTTTCTAATGTTTACGTCCTTTCAGGCACTATAGCTCCCAGGAAGGTTCGAGAACAGCCAATTGTACACAGATATCCCACAAGAGTCAACAGAGAAAGAGTGATGGATCAAATGCAGGTTGATTTAGCTGACTTGAGATTGAGAATGGATAATTTCATGACCCTTATGGCAGGAATGGGTCAGACTCAGGAACGCTTACGTGAGATGGTGGAAAATAGTCAGGCCATGAACAATGGGGCTGTTGATGGAGGTAATCGCAACGGTGTTGACGCCCGTCAAGTTGAAATCCCTGTGGCACAGCCAGGGATCACCATTATCAATGATGGACTGAACAATGTGCAGATGGATGGTTAAGATGAACAGTTTACTTTGCTGGACGAAGCAGAAGGTCAAGGGGCTGAAATGAACAGAAAGTTTGAAGAGATGGCTGAGAAGATCCGGGCCATTCAGTCTCAGAGCTCCCTGGGGTTTGATATTACTGACTTGGGCTTGGTGCCAGGGGTTAGAATCCCCTACAAGTTCAAGGTTCCTACTTTCGAGAAGTACAACGGCACGGCTTGCCCGAAGACTCACCTCCAGTCCTTTGTAGGAAGAATTGCTGCCCATACTGATGATGAGAAGCTTTGGATGTATTACTAGCCTGGTGGGGGCCTCCTTGGAGTGGTATATGAAGCTGAGTAGGGTTAATATTAAGAGCTGGAAAGATCTAGCAGAGGCATTCGTGAAGCAGTACCAGTACAATTTGGATATGGCTCCAAATCGCACCCAATTGCAGACCATGTCTCAAAATGCTAAGAAGGGGTTTAAGGAGTATGCTCAAAGGTGGCGTCAGCTTGCTGCTAGAGTACAACCACCCCTGTTGGAGAATGAGAGGGCTGATATGTTCATGGGAACATTGCAAGGGGTGTTTATCGAGAGGTTGGCGTCATGTTTAGCTACCAAGTTCAATGATATAGTGATAGCAGGCAAGAGGGTCGAAACTCTGTTAAATATGGGGAAGATTCAGGACACCGGTGCAGGTAGCTCGAGCGGTGTAAGAAAAGCTTTTAATGGACCTCCGAGAAGGAGAGAAGGGGAAACTAATGTTGTGTATGGCCGAGGACGGGGTCGAGGATATAGAAGACCTTATGAGCAAGTGGGAGTTGTCACTATTCCTTCAAATCTTGTGCAACAGGTACAGACTCAACCTCAACAGCAACAACAACAACAGCCACAGCGTAGCAATTATCAGCAAAGACCTTATCAACCGAGACAAGCTCGTCCGACTAATAGGGTGCTTGAAGCCATTCCTATGACATACACTGCACTGTTGAAGAGGTTGTTAGACTTGAACTTGATACAATTAAGGACATTAGCACCACCTCCACCTGGAGAGCTTCCAGTGGGGTATGATGCCAATGCTAGATGCGCGTTCCATTCAGGGGCACCCGGGCACTCAACTGAGAAGTGCAGGGCGCTACAGCATAAAGTTCAAGATTTGATCGATTCAAAGGCGATTAACTTCGCACCACCGCCTAATGTTACATCAAACCCTATTCCAAACCATGGAGGGGCGAGGATAAATGCTGTTGACAGTGGTGAGAAGTTAATTTTGATTCTAAACGTAGAAGAAGTAAAGACTCCATTGCTGGTAGTAAAAGAAAGGTTGTTAAAAGGACAAATGTTTCCGGGGTGTGGTTCTGATTGTGAAAAGTGTTTAAGTTCAATGAATGGTTGTGAAGACTTGAAGGTGGGACTGCAGTGTCTGATTGATGAGGGGTCATTGCAGTTTGATAAGGTTGATGATAGAAGTGATTGTGTGTCCACCATAACAATCTACTATGATCCAGCTGAAGTACCTGCCAGGAGGGAGCCTGTGACTATATATGCTCCAGAAGTCAGTCCTGTTACTATTACTGTTCCCGGGCTCTTGCCTTATACTGATGATAAAGCCATCCCATGGCATTATGGCTCAGATGTGTATGTGGAAGGACAAAGGGTGGAGAATAAGGCAGTAAGAATTGACCCGACTGTGGTGAATGTCGGAGGAGTTGGTGGTTTTACGAGAAGCGGGCGTCATTTTTCTCCTCAAGCTCTGAGAGGAGATCCCGAAGCTGAGGCTGTTGCAAAGGCTAAAGGAAAGAAGATAGCGACCAAAGAAATGACAACTCCTGTCGATGGACAAGGTACCTTTGAGAAATAAGTGGAGGAGTTTATGTGGATAATAAAGAAGAGTTACTACAAGGTAGTTGAACAGTTAAATCAAACTCCGTCCAAAATATCAATTATGTCCTTGCTGATGTGTTCTTCAGCTCACAGAGAAGCCTTGCTGAAAGTCTTGCAGATGGCGTACGTTCCATAGGAGATAACTGTTAATCAATTGGAAGTTGTAGTGGGCAGTGTGAATGCAAGCCATGGGTTGGGCTTCACAGATAGAGATCTTACTTCAGAAGGCCGCAATCACAACAAAGCACTGCATATTACCATGGAGTGTAAGGGTGCTGTTTTGTCTCATGTCTTGGTTGACATAGGCTCTTCTCTCAATGTACTCCCTAAGAAGGCCTTAATGAAGTTGAATGTTGATGGAATCGTCTTGCGACCCAGTGATTTAATAGTTAAAGCCTTTGATGGGTCCCGAAGGTTTGTGTTCGGGGAAGTTGAGTTACCTGTGAAGATAGGATCTCAAGTGTTCAAGAGCATGCTCTATGTCATGGATATTCAGCCTGCGTACAGTTGCTTGCTGGGACGTCCTTGGATCCATGCTGCAGGAGAAATGACATCCACATTGCATCAGAAGTTGAAGTACGTGGTTGATGTCCAAGTGATCACTGTGTGTAGGGAAGAAGACATCTTTGTGAGTCACCTGTCAACTTTCAAGTACGTAGAGATGAACAAAGAGATCCATGAAACTTTGTGTCAGGCCTTTGAAGCGGTTAATGTCAGTATTTTGGCTCCGGTAGAAAGGAACAACGAGAAGGAAGGGACCTATATTCACTCCTACAAGAAGGCCAAAGAAGTGGTTCAATCTGGAAGCGCCCAGGGCTGGGGCAAGTTGCTGGAATTAGAGAAGAAAGATGACAAGTTTGGTCTTGGTTATCAGCCTGGTGGGTATAACTGGCCTCAGGGTGGTAAAGCCATAACTTTCACAAGCGTCGGAATGCTCGATCGCAACCACATATGTGCAACAAGTGAAGAAGGGGACAGTGACTGTGACTGGGATAGCTGGATTCACCCGTGTGCACCAGGGGAGGAGCTCAAGAACTGGTATGCCGAGGATTTCATTCAAGTTACCTGGCAATCAAACTAATTTACTTGTTTCCTTTTTATCATGCTGCATGTCAATGCTGCATGTCAATCCTGCACTCTGCCCAAGGTGCACAGACCCATTTGTAGGGCCACCATACTTTTAATGCATTTATTTTACCATGAAATAAAGGACATTTTTCAAGCAAATTGTGTTCTCTTTCTTTCGTTTTAAAATTTTCACAAAATAAAATAAAATGGCAATGTGTTTTTCTTTTGTTTGTGTGTTTGCGTCTCTTGAAGAAAAAAAATAGATTCTGAAATAAGCACATCATCTATGCAGTGTTGATCATCCAGATTCTAGCGATAACGTTCCTACTATGACCACGCATGACTTCGACAATCCTATCTACCAAGCTGATGAAGGGGTTGAGGAAGACTGTGAACTCCCTGAAGAATTGGTCAGGTTGTTGAAACAAGAGGAAAGGGTCATTCAGCCTCATCAGGAAGAAATAGAGATCATCAACATTGGGACAGGAGATAAGAAGAAAGAGATAAAGATTGGGGTCAGTCTGCAGGCCGAGGTAAAGAAAGAATTGATTGGTATGCTGCGTGAATATGTGGATATCTTCGCCTGGTCATATCAAGATATGCCAGGGTTGGATACTGACATTGTTGTGCATAAGCTGCCACTAAGAGAAGATTGTCCTCCTGTGAAACAAAAGTTGAGAAGAACTCGTCTTGACATGGCGATGAAGATCAAAGAGGAAGTTCAGAAGCAGTGGGATGCCGGATTCCTTGCTGTAACTAGTTACCCACCTTGGGTAGCTAACATTGTGACTGTACCAAAGAAGGACGGAAAAGTTCGGATGTGCGTTGATTATCGGGATCTAAACAGAGCAAGTCCAAGGGATGACTTTCCATTAGCACACATTGATGTGCTGGTAGATAACAGAGCTCAATTCTCGGTATTTTCCTTCATGGATGGCTTCTCCGGGTATAATCAGATCAAAAGGGCACCGGAAGACATGGAGAAAACAACGTTCATTACCCCGTGGGGTACATTCTGCTACAAGGTTATGCCCTTCGGATTGAAGAACGCCGGGGCAACGTATCAGCGGGCTATGGTCACATTGTTCCATGACATGATACACAAGGAGATTGAATATTATGTGGACGACATGATTGCCAAGTCCCGGGACGAAGAAGAGCATCTGGTCAATCTCAAAAAGCTGTTTGATAGACTGATAAAGTATAAGCTGAGGTTGAATCCAAACAAGTGTACTTTCGGAGTGCGTTCCGGAAAATTGATGGGTTTCATTGTTAGCCAGAAAGGAATTGAGGTGGATCCTGCAAAAGTAAAAGCAATACAAGATATGCCTGCACCGAAAACAGAAAAAGAAGTGCGCAGTTTTTTAGGGAGATTGAATTATATTTCACGGTTTATATCTCATCTAACTGCCACGTGTGAGCCAATATTCAAATTATTAAGAAAAGAGCAAACGGTAAGGTGGAATGAGGACTGTCAAAGAGCCTTTGAAAAGATAAAGAATATTTGCAGACGCCTCCGATTCTAATGCCTCCAGTTCCAGGACGGCCACTTATCATGTACTTGATTGTGCTAGAAGGGTCGATGGGGTGTGTTCTAGGCCAACATGATGAGTCTGGTCGAAAAGAGTATGCTATTTACTACCTTAGCAAAAAGTTTACCGACTGTGAATCCCGTTATTCACTGCTCGAGAAAACTTGTTGCGCTTTGGTATGGGCTGCTCGCCGACTGAAACAGTATATGTTGACCCATACCACACTGCTAATCTCAAAAATGGATCCTTTTAAGTATATCTTTGAGAAACCAACATTAACCGGAAGGGTTGCAAGGTGGAAAATGATCTTAACAGAGTATGACATACAGTATACTTCTCAGAAAGCCATCAAAAGAAGTGTACTGTCAGATTATCTTGCACAACAACCTCTTGAAGATGACTATCAGCCAATGAAATTTGATTTCCCTGATGAGGATATCATGTACCTCAAAGCAAAAGATTGCGAGGAACCACTTCTGGAGGAGGGGCCAGACCCTGAATCCAAATGGAAGTTGATGTTTCATGGGGCAGTGAATATCAACGGACGTGGAGTTGGTGTTGTTCTTATCACTCCTGAAGGTGTTCACTTCCCCTTCGCTGCCAGAATTACTTTTGGCTGCACCAACAATGAAGCAGAATACGAGGCGTGTATAATGGGAATAAAGGAGACTATTAATCTTCAGATTAAGACTCTCGATATATTCGGAGATTCAGCCCTCGTCATCAATCAGATTACTGGCAAGTGGTATACACATCAAGAACATTTAATTCCTTATAGGGATTATGCTAGAAAACTGTTGACGTTCTTCACAACAGTTAGGCTTCAGTACATACCACGAGATGAGAATCAATTTGCCGACGCATTGGATACTCTTTCTTCGTCCATCAAAGTGTTGGAATTATGTGCCCAGGATTGACATTTCCCGGCTTGACGCACCAGCTTATGCTTTCTCTGTAGACGCAGTGTCTAACAAGAAACCTTGGTACTTTGATATCAAGCTTTTCCTGGAAAAGCAGGAATACCCAACTGGGGCATCATCCAACGGCAAGAAGACCTTAAGACGACTTGCTGCTAGCTTCTTCTTGAATACAGATGGGGTTTTGTATAAGAGGAACTTTGACATGGTCTTGCTCAGATGCGTGGATAGACACGAAGCAAGCCTGTTAATGCAAGAAGTTCAAGAGGGATCCTTCGGTACTCATGCAGGAGGACATGCAATGGCTAAGAAGCTGTTGAGATCGGGGTATTATTGGATAACAATGGATACAAACTGTTGTTCGTACGCCCGTAAGTGCCACAAGTGCCAGATTTATGCAGACAAGGTGCATGTTCCTCCAAGCCCTCTCAACATCATGTCATCTCCTTGGCCTTTTTCTATGTGGGGCATTGACATGATCGGGAAAATAGAGCCTACTGCTTCAAATGGTCATCGTTTCATCTTGGTTGCGATTGATTACTTCACTAAGTGGGTTGAAGCAGCGTCTTATGCCAATGTCACTCGTCAATTGGTAGGCAGATTTTTGAAAAGAGACATTATTTGCAGATACGGAGTGCCCGAGCGAATCATTATTGATAATGGTTCTAATTTGAATAACAAGATGATGGCAGAATTGTGCCAGGACTTCCAGATTCAGCATCACAACTCTTCTCCTTACCGATCAAAGATGAATGGTGCGGTAGAGGCGGCAAATAAGAATATTAAGAAGATTGTGCAGAAGATGGTGGTCACTTACAAAGATTGGCATGAGATGTTACCATTTGCGCTGCATGGGTATCGAACGTCAGTCAGAACGTCAACAGGGGCAACTCCTTTCTCATTAGTATATGGTATGGAGGCAGTCTTGCCTGTTGAGATCGAAATCCCTTCATTGCGTGTGATGATGGATGTGAAGCTTGATGAGGCTGAGTGGGTACGTGCTCGATACAATCAGTTATATCTAATTGAGGAAAAAAGATTAGCGGCTAACAGTCATGGTCAGCTTTATCAGAGGAGAATGAAGCGAGCATTCGACCAACGAGTACGTACTCGGGAGTATCAAGTAGGAGAGCTTGTGCTCAAGAGGATCATTCCTCCAGGTTCAGATCATATGGGCAAGTAGATCCCAAACTACGAAGGACCGTTCATAGTGAAGAAAGTTTTCTCAGGTGGAGCACTGATGCTCACTACTATGGATGGAGAAGATTTCCAATCCCCTGTTAACTCGGACGCAGTTAAAAAATACTTCGCATAAAAAGACCCGCTGGACACAAAAACAGAATTAAAGTCCAGGCAAGAAAAGGGCATCCCGACGAGCTAAAAACAAAATAAAAAGCTCGGGCAAAAGTTAGGGAAAAAAATAAAAAAAATGTGTACACCCGCTGAGTTTAGAAGCCACATCGGACAACTCAAACAAAAAAGGGTATCCTAGTGGATCGAAAACCCGAAAGGGTGATCCACGCAAAACAAGGGAATAAGCAAACAACTACGATCCGAGTAATCTGAACCAAAGCATCATTTCGTACAGTTGACAAATATCAGAAGGATAGGAATCGGTCCCCTCATCTTTTCAGAAAGCAAAGGCAAGAATGGAGTGTTTTGAAGACATGCTGGTCATAGCAAGAAGGAAACTCATTGGGATGCCTTGCCCATTTCCATTAGGATAGTTTATTTTCTCAATTTTATTGTAGCTACCTCTTTCCAGGTGGTTGCTTCCTGATGTAAAAACTTTTCCTATTCAGAGGCCTTTCAATAAAAGAATATTCAATCAAAAAGCTGTGTTGTGTTTATCTTTTGTTTGCAAAAATGTCCTGAATTTTTGGCAAAAATAATAAGCACTGCATTTAAAACATGGTGATTTGTTTTCTAAAAGAAAATGACATTGCATGGAAACATTTAAAATCATCTTTGAGTATCGGGTGACGATGGATGAACAGATCATACCATGCAAGTCCCCGGGGCACATATGTGTATTCTGTTGTTGCAGGTTTTGCAGGATGGCGTCACATTCTCCCAAACACCTTTCCCCCAGCTGAGTTGGAGCAGGTGAAATCCCCCAAGTAGACTATTTTCCCACAAGTGGAACATGCCCAGCAGGCAGTGGGAGGCCCATTCCCCACAGGATTTATAATAATCAAAACTCTTTTCCCAAGCAAAGGATATTTGAGGAAGCATCTCCCCAGCCGTGTTAGAAGTTCGTCATTCCCCCGCAGAGTTTCATGATTGAGATACAACCATCATTGAAATATTCCCCAGCACTCGTTTATGTTTGATAGTTGCTTTTGCTCGTATGCACTCCCCAGCACTCGTCGGTGTTTGATAGTTGCTTTTGCTCGTATGCACTCCCCAACACTCGTCGGTGCTTGATAGTTGCTTTTGCTCGTATGCACTCCCCAACACTCTTCGGTGTTTGATAGTTGCTTTTGCTCGTATGCACGCCCCATCACTCGTTTGTGTTTGATATTGCTTGTTGCTCGTCTGCATTCCCCAACGCTCGTCTATGTTTGTAATCTGTTTGAAGCTCGTTTGCATTGTTTGGATACTCGTATGTATCATCCCTCACACTCGTCTGTGTTAGCTTATATCCATATGTGTTGATTTGATAATCACTCTGGTACTCGTCTGTATTGCTACTCCAATTGCTCATCTGTGTTGGATTTCTGGTACTTGTTTGTATTGCTACTCCAAATGCTCGTCTGTGTTGGATTTCTGGTACTCGTCTGTATTGCTACTCCAATTGCTCGTCCGTGTTGGATTTCTGGTATTCGTCTGTATCAATGGTTGATAGTCGTCTGTATCACCGCCTGAAGCACTCGTCTGTCTTTCTTAGGTCATCATCTGATATTCGTTTGTATCATTGACTCATGGCACTCGTCTGTGCTCTCATGATGATCATCCAATGCTCGTCTGTGTTGAATAGGGTTGAAGTCCTGACGGTGGGATTAAACGTCAAAATGGTTACTGGTCCTGGCGTAACAGGTTTATCCGAAGGAGATTCGTCTGTCTCAAGCACCGCTTATTATTGTTGCACCTGGCGTAACAGGTTTGCTCGAAGAAGGCTTGTCTGCCTTAGACCATATATCCATAGAGGATACATGAAGAGGGTTCATCTATCCTGATTATGCACGTCTATCCCACAGACTTAAATTCATCATCGGTCCTGGCGTAACAGGTTTATCCGAAGGAGATTCGTCTGTCTCAAGTCATATACTTTTGTAAATGTATGAAGAGAGCTCGTATGTCCAGTTCCTGGCGTAACAGGATTGTTCGAAGAAGACTCATCTGTCAAAGTATTCTTATCCAAAATAACAGTTCAACTTGGAAGGAGCTCGTCTGCTTTCTCTCCGCTTCAGTGACCAAAGCGTCATTTGGTTGGGTTTATTTCCCAGTGCTTGCATTCTCCAGCAGAGTGCAAATTTCAGGTTTTCTTGGTATTCAACCACAGTTCATCTTGAACGGTCGATAGCCCGTGCTACCGCCCTTTTCAGATTAACAGTTGCTTGAATAGGGGCAGCTGTAACACCCCAAATTTTCCCTCTTCTTTTTAAGCATCATCATCATACCATAATCATCATAAGCACATCATGTCCTTGGCATCTTTGCATGGAAAGATGAGACATAACATTCTCATGACTTAGCATTAGGCATATGATCATCTGTGGGTGGATTTGAGGCATTACAAGCTATAACAAGAGGCCCAGTGGATTTTTCCAAGTCCTATGAGGAGTATACATGGCATTCACAGGTTCAAGATCAGTCACAAAAGCCCAGGAGGTTGAGAGATCACCAGTGAATTCAAGCTAGGGCAAGCTCCTGCACAATGATCCCAAATTAGGGTTTCACTTTCAAGCATGAAAACTTTCTGACTTTGGCCATTTCATCTGGGCAAAGTCTTTCATATGATAAGAGGATCCTAGGGTTGAAATTTGGTGAGAAAACTCCTTATGGAAGTCAGTTATTTCATCAGTTACTTGTAAAAGAAGAAATTGGTCAACTGTGCATTCTAGAAGTCAACTGTGAGAATTCAAAGGGTCCAACCCTATTTTTCAAATCAAAGGATGTTCTTATAACCTTAAAATAGGTTTGGCAAGGTCAAAGATCAAGAATCAAGGGGTTTTGAGGAGGTTTTCATTTTTGGCATGTGGTTTGTCATGAAATTTTCCATTTTTGGCAACTTTTTGCCCTAATTTTCAAAGGCTTATAACATGGTGAAAAAAGCTTCAAATGAGTTGCCATTAAACATGAAAGTTGAAGATTAGGTTCTCCCATTTTTAAAAATTATAAGTACATTTTCATAGCCCTCATGGATCATGAGATAGGGCCTTTGGAAATTCCAAGTTATTTTATGGACAAAATGAGGTCATAGTATCACAAGGCATGGCACGAAACACATTTGGCCCAAGAGAAAGTTCAAAATTCATGCATGAGGTACAAGATATTTCTCTAGGTGCAAAAAGGCAAAAACATTCACAAAGCATGATCTACTTATATCCAAGGGCCAAGATTGATTCAAGGGTGATCAAGGGACTAAATGAGAGCAGCATGTGCACAAGAAGAGAGGATTGCACGAGTAATTCACATCCTTACAAAGTTCATGCACTTTTTGCAAAATTATCCCTCTCACACAAATCCTGCCACTACTCAATGCAAACCATAATCAGTATAATACATACATCATATATAAATCATTTATGGAAAGAATGCATGCTCATGCTCACTGATACTCGCATTATCAAGTTTTTGCACAACTTGCATTTCTCATCGAATCTCTTCATACACTCACTGATTCCTCAAAATCTTTGCACATTATTTCTCCCTGAGGTGTAAGGAACAAGAAGCAACCATTCATTCAAGCTGAAACTTCATATTTCAAGAGGTGCCATCAAGTGCAATTGCTTTCGAATCTCAAGATCTAGGAGAATTCAAGGCTTCTGTTGCATTTATTTTGCAATAAGAAGTTAAAAGGAGCAGATCTGCAGTTGGAGGGATCTTATCTTGGTGTTTTGAAGGATCTGCAAGTTCAGGTATGCTCTAAAATTCGTGGATCTAGATTTGAAATTAAATGTATGCATTGTGATCTGCTTGTTGTGCTGATGATTCTGTGATAATTAGTTTGAAAAATGGATGAGTATTAAGTATTTTATGTTGATCTGAAGTTTGACATGTAAAGTTGTTTGTCTTCGATCCGGTTTAATCTTTGATCCATTGTGAATTTCATGGACATATTTGGAATCAGCATGTCTTAATGAGTTGATCTGGAGGTTATGAATAATTTTTGTGATGGTTTGTTCTCATGGATGAATTTTCCAGTGCCGGAGCTAGGGTTCCGGTCACCGGATTCTGGAACTAATTGATTGAAGAAGATGAACACGAGCCCTTGGATCTTTGATCTAGATGGAGGAGGACTTGCCAGCACATTAATTGAGATCCTCTCCCTCACGTGACTTTATATTTTGAACTTGAATTTGAATAATGCACTGTGTGATGGACCTCACTGAAGATACCATGCACACACGCACTGATTGCTTGGATGGTTTGACTTGGTTTAAATGATTGACTTGATCTCACGCGTCCATTTGATCCACTGGCTTTGGTTTTTTCCTGATTATTTGATTTTCCACCATAATTGTTATGAACCTGCACAGACCTCATGGCCCTCCTCTGCGTTTTGCACCCCCTGTTATCTGAAGCCCAATCAATTTGAACTAATCCCATTGCTATTCTCACCTCCTTGGCTCATTTGCTTATTTTTTATTTTATTTTATTTTCAGTTTGATTTTTAATTTTTAAAAATAGAAATAAGTTCACAAAAATTCTAAAAAAATTCATGAGTAATATCTTGAGTTTTCTTTAATTTTTGGTATTTTTATTTTTTTCATTTATTTTCATTTGCCACGTTGGAATTAATTTCCTCTTTTATTATTTGTTTTTATTCACTTTTAAAGCATGTTGTCTTGTACAATTTCTATCTCAACCATTATTTGAATTTTGGCCTGATTCTTTTTGCTATGGATTCATGATGAGATGTAGTTTGTTGATGATTTTTATTCTGATTTTTAGAAGTTTTCTTAATTGGTTTTGGTCTCTAACTTGTGCATGAAGCCTTCTAACCCTAATCCATGTTTGAACCTTTATTTGAATTGCTAAGCTTCTGATTCTCATTCTCTCCTTTTGGCATGTCAATATTGTATGATTGGGGAGTCTTTGTGCAAGTTTTTAGAATTTTTGGATGTATACTTGAATTGATTTTAATTTTTGTTCTTTGCCTTTCCTCTTTTGTTCCCTTTTGGTCATATGTTCAATCTTTAGGGTAGAAGGGCACTTGTGCCAACTTCTTTAAGTTGTTTAGAGCCTTCTTAGGATGTTGATACCCCTTTGGTCGTGATTTGATGTTTGTGCCTTGAGAAATTTTGTGTTTGTTTGCTTTTGAAGTTCATTCACTTCTATGCATGTTCACCTCACTTCTTTTGCTTCTTTACTTCTCATGATGTAAATACTTGAGTATGTGTGTTTCTTCTCTTCATCTCATGTGATCCTTAGGCACTTTCTTAACATTTTAGGGTTCTAGTCTTGAACTTTGTGATGTTGCTTTGTCTAGTTTGATTTGTTTCATCTCATGTTCACTTTGTGTTGTCATGATAATCCATGTTGCTTCATTTTGAGTGGTATAGTTCTTTTCTCATTCTTATGCTTTGGATTTGCATTTGGTATTTGTGATTAAGACTTTATTTCTGGTTGTGTGGCTTTGGTTTGACATTATGTTCATTTTGTTTTGCATTTATTCTTATGTCACTAACCATTTCAGGGGCTTTGGTAAGTGAGAGGTGTGGATGTGATTCCCACATCTCCAAATCTTATATCTTCTCCTTTTTGATATTATTTTACTTGTGATTGTTGGGGCTTAGGACTTACTTCCTCCCTCTTCTTTTTTTCATTTTTCTCTTTGTCTTTTTCTTTCTTTCTTCTTTAGGATAGTAAACCTCACTAACCTAGGATTTTCTATGCATGATAACAATTAGGATTCATTAGTCCCTCATTAGACTTTTACCTTTGAGATCCTTTTGTTTCTCTTCTCTCCTCATCTCAAAATCATAAAAGACACTTAATAAAGATTGAAGTGCTCTCCTGTGCAATAGCCTTATTCCATGAAACACTTGTAGTTTTCCCATCTTGGGATAGTACAAGCTTGTCTTGTGATGCACAAGTCTGAACAGGATACCATCTTCATCAAGGAGATCATAAATGCCTAACTTTAGCTATCTGGTTAAAATCTCACACTCTCGTGGTCTTGACCTAACCTAATACACTTTCCTTACTCTCGTAACGAAAAGGTCGATTTTAAATAAAAAGTATCAGCCAGAATACTAAGCTATTAATTATTTTAAGCCTATAGTTGATTTTACAGATTTAGTTTGTTTTAATTACATACCGCCCTAAGGTAATTAGCTACTCATTTTTGTTGAACCAGACAGATGCAGAGAAACATAAAACGAAATATTCATGGCAGAAAAATAAATAAATAACATAAATATAAAATTGTAATTTAATATAAACCTGGTTAACAATAAAAATGGCAGACTCCTTCTTCCACAGACCGGAAAGCTCGGAGTATTTGGCGGAATCGAAAATAAACTAAAAATTCTGAAGGCTTTGAAACAAATAAATTTTATAACAATTTCCTGATGTTGGAAATTGTTATAGGTTGGGTTTGGATACAATAAAAATAGAGCAATGAAAATAATGCTGAAAAAGAAATAAGGGTGTAAAATAATTCGGCAGAGCTTCCGCAAGAAATTGATAAAAATAATACTCTGTAAATTATTCAAATGAATTATGCTATTTATAGAAGATTTAATGGGCTTGGTAGCTGAACTTGTTGCATGGGCCTCGTAGGAGCAGTTGAGAGAATCCAGGAACGTGGATACAGGTCAGCTGGAAAGTAGGCAATTTCATATGCACGTAACGTTGTGACCAAGTCTTCAGTCAAATAACCTATTTTTCCCTTGTCACGGTCGTGACAAGGGCATCACGTTCGTGTCCTCTGTAATTTAAGTGTCACGGTCGTGAGAGATATGTCACGGTCGTGATTGCTCCTTTTGGGGTGTCACGGTCGTGACACCTAGGTGACGACCGTGAGTGTTACAAAATATGCAGGTTTTGCAGCATTCTTCATTTCTTCATCTTTTTATGGTTGTTTTCGCTCCTTTTGCTTGTGGCTCATGATTTAGCTCTTTATACGATTTACCTGCAAAATGGTAAGGAAAACTCGAGGAATCGGGTGTTAAAACGACGATTATGCGATAAAACGGTAATGAAACTTAGCAATATAATCGATACATTTTCTCGTTATCATGGGCCTGGCCAGGTGCCTAAGGTCAATGTCAGTTTTTCCCTACCACTTGACCTCTCATATCTCTTCAACCTATTTTCAAATGATAAGTTTCTAAGTATCAAAGTTGTAAAGGACATGCCAATGAACAACTTTGTTTTTCAAAAAAATTTCATTTGAGGCTTTCTTGATAGAGTAATTCAGCTTGACATGTTGCACACCACTTGTTTGATGAATTATTTGGCCTCTGGCATGCACATGACTTGGCCCCTAGACAAAGTTGCCCTAGTTTTGTCAAAGTTTGATTGATCATATCTCATTCAATTTTGATCAAATGAAGATGTTCTTGCTATGTATTTGAAGCCCAATATGTGATCTTTAATTGGTTCAACTTAGACCTGAAGTTTGAAGCCTTGATTTGTGAGAAAGAAGCCTTGCAAGTGAGTGCAAAAATGGCTAAAACTTGCCAAAAATGGAAACCCTGAGTTTCTATTTTATGCAATTTGTGATTTCTTGATTTTCCCTGATTTTCTTGACTTTTCTTGATCAAATTTCAACCATTGAACATATTTAATGTGTGGAAATGATTTTGACCCCAAAAAGTCAGGAGTTGACTTTTTCCTCTGCACAATTGACTTTTCCCCAATTTCTTGATTTTCATGTAACTGACCAATTGGAGACCTTATGAAATGATTAAATTGACAATATTCCATCCCTAGATACTTGACATCATTTCGAAAACATTGAAACTAAGTTTGAACCAAAATTTCATTAGGAAGCCCTTGGAATCAGAATCCCTAATTTGGCCCCCTTTTGTTATGAGATGTTGCACTGCTTGAACTTCTTGATTAATCCACCTCTTCTGATGACTTGAAGCATCATTTGAGATTGTGTGGGATGTTAGGAACCCTTAAGACCTGATGGAAGGCATTTGGATCTTAGTCTTTGACTTTCAATGACCACAACTTTGCAAATCAACTTACTACACACCCTAGGCTTCAACCAATGAATGTATGTTTTCTTTCTTCTGATTTTAATGCAATTCATATGTATGATAATGGTATGCCACATGTTATGAAAATGAGAGGGAAAATTTTAGGGTGTTACAAGGTGTTTCGTCTAAGTAAACTCTCAAATATGAAGAAGCTTCATGTGTTGAACCCATTCCAAATATAGCTGAGGAGGAGCCGTATAAAGGATCTAAAAACAAAGAGGGGGATCATTCAACAAATCAAGAATATCTCCATTTGTAATAGAAAACCTCAAAGGATCATCCCATTTAAAATATTCTTAGAGACATATCAAAGGGAGTTACTACACGATCAAGAATAAGTAATTTTTGTTATCATTGTGCCTCTGTCTCTCAAATTGATCCTAAAAACTCAAAAGATAAATTACTCGATGAAAATGGTTTTTATATATCTAAGAGGAACTTAATCAGTTCAAAAGAAATGAGGTTTGGAACCTTGTACCTCCTCCGCAAGGTCATCGAGTAATTGGCACTAAATGGGTGTTTAGGAACAAGATGGACAAAAATGGTATTATCACTCGCAACAAGGTCCATCTTATTGCTCAAGGGTATAAATAAGAGAAGGATATTGACTATGAGGAGACTTATGCATTGGTTTCCCGCCTTGAGGCTATATGCCTTTTGCTTGCATTTGCATGCTCACTGAACTTTAAGCTATATCAAATGGATGTTAAGAGTGCTTTCCTTAACGAATACATACATGAAGAGGTGTATGTATGTCAACCTCCAGGTTTTGAAAGCCATTAAAATCCTAACTATGTTTACAAGCTTAAACGTTCTTTGTACAGCCTCAAACAAGCTCCCAGAGCTTGGTATGAACGCCTTAAAAAAATTTATAAAATCAAGGATTTTCAAGAGAAAAGGTTGATACTACTCTTTTCATTAAACGTGAAGGAAAACATTCAATTTTAGTTCAAGTGTACGTAGATGATATCATTTTTGGATATACTAATATGAAATTGGTCAAAGAATTTTCAAGTTCAATGCAAGGATAATTTTAGATGAGTATGATGGGGGAGCTAAATTACTTTCTCGGACTTTAAATTAGACAACTTGAGGAGGGAACTTTCATAGGTAAAAAAAAATATTGTAATGATCTTCTCAAGTGATTTGATATGACAAATTCAAAAGCTATTGATACACCAATTCCTACCGCGGAAAGTTTAGATCGAGATGAGAACGATAAAGAGGTAGACATAAAAAGGTATAGAGGTATGATCGACTCTCTTCTTTATCTTACCGTATCTCGTCCAGATGTCATGTTTATTGTTTGTATGTGTGTTATATTTCAATCATGCCCTAAGGAATTACATTTAAAATATGTCAAACACATTCTTATATACCTTTGTGGTATTTCTAAGTTTGGACTTTGGTATCCCAAGGGTAGTGATTGTTCTTTGGTAGGTTATTCTGACTCCGACTTTGTTGGTTGCAAAGTAGATAGGAAAATACTAGTTGTGCATGTTGTAACACCCTTTTACCCCGCTTCAAAATATAACATGATTATTCAATAAAATCTGAGTACCATCAAAAAGGGTATCACATTTCTTCTTTTAACAAACATCAAAAACATCATCATTATGTCATGTCTCGTAACACGGGTTACAACATGTATTCACATCTAAATACAAAAGTTATAAAACAATGAATAATAATTCATCAACTTCAATAATAATATAAAGAAAATTAAAAGTTTAATTCAAAACATCTTTAAATCAAATAATCTTTAACGACTAGTATCAACTAAAAAGTAAAACAAAGTGAACACAACGGTTCTCAAGCATTCCAATCCCGATGTTGCATGACAATGAGTAGGACACCACGCCTAACTAAATAAAAGACAAAAAGAAATAACACTCCAAGCTACATCCATGCACCAAGCTTATTCTTGAGTATCTACAGGATGGCATAATAAACCATCACCAAAGGCAGGCAGGGTGAGTAATCACAAATCAATATAATTGACATAAAGTAAAGATAATCATGCAACATTCGTCATATAGAAATACATCATAAAACTCATCAAACATATACTTAAGACATATGCATCATGTTATGCCACCAAGAATGAAATGCAACTTCATAAATGCATGTGTGTCGCGGTAAGATCATGAGTGTAAGCTATTAGTTAACTTAACTCAAAGTAAACAGAGTCGCCACCACGCTTTTATTTTATTCCAAGTGGAAAAGGAAAAAAAGCGAATAAATCCTAATTAATCTAAAAGCAAAAATCTAAAGAAACATGTAGAGAATCGGGTAAGGGGATTGGTTACAAAAAGGGAAGGTTTTACGCACCCAAAAATTTATTGCTTTTGGTGGAGGGATGAGAGGAGAATTAATTTTTAATGTTTTTGTGTTTGGAGAGGTTTACCACCACACATACCTACCCACAATCTCCAATGCGAGATCAAAACCCCGTATTTCAAGGTACATATAGTGAAAAGTTAGTGTGTTGGATTGATTTTCAAATGTAAAGATAAGTCGTCAATCTTTAGCGAATAATTCCGCAAAAAAGAATGAATCATATCTAAATTGTAAAAAAATATTAAAAGGAAAAGTGCATAAAGGCACAAAAATATTTGATGAGTTTTGTATTTTTTATGGTCTTTTGAAAAATGTTTTGATATGCTTATATGGTTTAACATTTATTTAAGAAAATAAATGAAAAGATAAAAATCGCTTGACCTAAGTCAAGGTTTGATTATGAAAGTGGTTTAAATTTGAAAACAAAGAAGTTTTTTAAAAGAGGGAGAAATTTTGAAAATTTAAGAAGGGGAGGAGATGAAGAGGCTATCCTAAAAAAAGAAAATAAAAGAGATAAAGGAGGAAAGATCTAACCAAAATTGATGATGCTTCCAATTATGAGCACAAGAGTTCCATCCTTATAAGCTAGCAAATGGCCAAATAAAAGAAAAAATACCAACTCCATGAAGATCAAAGCAAAGAGAGGGTGTCCTAGAATCTAAGTTCAAAACTCCATTTCCAATGCAAAGGATAGTAACCAATAGCCCAAGATCAAGATCATAAGTATTTTTAGATGTTTAATCCTTTATTGATATTTTTTATGTCCAACTGGACAAAAAGAAAATCAACACAATAATATAATAACAAGAATATAAACATGATAATGGATGATAAAGCAATATAAAGCATAATAAAAATAAAGGAGATAGAGGCGCGAGAAGGAAACTAAAATGTTAGCATAGTAATAGTAATAATAATATACATAATAGTGGTATGGTGAACTTAATCATCCACAACTAAAAGAGTAACCAAGGTACTTAGTACCAAAAATCTAATAGGCAACCGATTCTGCTAAGTATCTTACACTATAGTGATTAATCAAGGCGATTAGATCCAAATTCAATGAAATTTGAAAGAAGATTGGGAGACCCAAAGCAACTATGTATCAAACTTTATAAGTCTTGGATCTTAACGTAAAAAGATCAATCACTTTGGGATTATGTGACCGACACGAGGCCGGTCCATGAAAGTGCAAGTATCCAATTAGATTTTTATTCCGAAGTAGGGGCACATTTAGATCTATGTTAAGTAATCGTCGAGTAATTTACAGAGTAATTACCCTACAAATAAGGTCGGCCAATACCAATTAAGGTGAACGATATTTGTTCTAATGCATGCGAGATAAACAATATGTAAATCTCCATCCGAACGCAATGCCGCACGAAAATAAAGATGAATACCAAATTCAATTCCACTTATGGTATTCTTTCATCTTTAAGTTCAATCACTCATCTTGGTGGATTCAAGTATGAAAATATCTCACTAATGCAAAGTACATAAAGTGAATTAAATCATTCACTTAGAGGTAGATTTGGACTAATTCATATTAACCAATCTAATATACACCCAAAGTACATTCGAATTAAAGAGAAATCAATCCCAAGAAGGTCTCCCAAGGTAAAAATAAGAAGGAGGAAGAAGATGAAGCAAAAGGAACCAAGATCAAGTAAAAAATAAGCCAAAAATAGCTTCTAGGGCAGTGTTAATCGGTTAACATGGAAATTTTTCAAATTTTGGTGCAAAAACAACATTGGTAACCAATTAACCATTTTGTACTGAAATTGGTTAACTAGTTAACACTGAACCAGTAGCAGAAAAATAGACAAAATTCAGCATGATTCTCTTTCAAAATATTTCCAAAAACCATATGATCATGAACAGAATTGGCACAGATTTTAAAGTTAAAAACCAGTGAAATACCTGCAATCAAACAATAATTTATGATCCATAGGATCAACAACCAAAGTAACCAAAGATCTACATCTTGAATGTTGATGATGAAGGTAGAACCATAGAAAAAAGTGAATTACCAAGAGCACTCTTCAAATTGATTCAATATCAAGCTTGATCTGCCGTAATTTATGAACAAAAAGGAATAGGATGAAGGTTTAGGTCAAATTTGATCAAGAATTCAAGATGAATTCTTGATAACTTTCAAAAAGAGGGAAAAATGAACTTTGGTGATTTTGGGGTTTGGAAGGATATTTTGCAAGAGATTTGTTGGCTATCAAAAGCTTGAGAATTGAATGAGAAAATGCATCTATTTAAATATTTTAGGTATGGTAATTTGGTGGAATGAAGCTTGCTTTGGAAATCCAAATTTGGAGGGAAGTGTAAAAGAGTGGTGATTAGTGAGGGTTTATGGTGGGAAATGATCAAAGTGATGTAGAAAATTAAGAGGGAAGTGAATCTAGAATATTCCAATGAGATCAATGGTTAGGATGTTCTGAAATTGAACAAAATATTCAAATTTCGCACAAGTTAATCGGTTAACACATTGGTTAACCGGTTAACCCAGTCAAAATTTGAATATTTTGTTTAATTTTGATTGCTTGATTGCTTCGGCCCGATTCTTTTGCGCATCGAAGAAGGCATGGAAATGAACCTTGGAATTCCTTGAATAAATCAATTAAATTGGGAAATCTTTGATCAGATAAATTTGAATTATTTGCATATTGACTTTGAATTTTATCTGTGAAATTCATTCGAGCTGCGAGACTGCTATTTTTGGCATTTTTGAACTGGAAAAGGATTAACAAAAGAAAACAAAAATATTTTTGGATTTTAATTAATGGTTAGTAAACATACACAAATAAAAGAAAATAAAAGCAATGGTGACCCCATGTGAGGCATAAACCTACACCCAAGAAAAATCTTGAAACCATTGTGATCTTGTTTGTATTGGAAGATGCAGATGAGAAATGCGAAGAAATCTTAGGGCAAAAATTAGGGTGTTACAGCTGCCCCTATTTAAGTTTCTTCAATCTAGAGATATGAAGATTGACATCTTCGTCTCTACAAGATGGGAGAGACTTAAATATAGAAAACCTAATTTTTGTCCTAAGAGACCATGATATGATATGAATACGATATGATATGCAAACCCAAGATCTTTGTGGGGAAAACACGACCATCATAGGAAAACAAAAGCTTGGGGACACAGAAGAAAATCCCATTGTGGAAAAGCAACAAACAACATGAAAGTTTTCCAGGAAAATAAATTAGTGGAAAAGAGGGAAAAGTAAAACTCTTCCAGGGAAATATCAACCAAACAAAGTATTCAAGTTCGATAGATGAAAGAATATTGTATTGGAAAAGAGTCATCAACTACCGATGCATTTAGTAGGATAAAGGGATCAATTACCGATGCATTTAGTAGGATAAAAGGATCAACTATCAGTACATTTGGTAGGAAGTAAGATAAACTACCTGTGTAATTGGTAGGAAATAAGATCAACTACCGGTGTAATTGGTAGGACATAAGGATCAACTACCGATGTATTGGTAGGAAATAAGGATCAACTACCGGTGTAATTGGTAGGAAATGGGTTCAACTACTGGTGTAATTGGTAGGAGCAAAAGCAATAAGCTCGAATAAGGGAGGAATAATACCTATTACCATTAATGTGACGTTTAAATCGATGTAAACATTCACAAAAGGACCAAAGTTCAATCCAAGAACAAATTGGAGAGAAACGTCAAACAAGACTCATCCCAAGGAGGAAATCAAAACTGGGGGGCATTCCATCCAGATAATAAACTAGGCATGAAACTGAATCAAAATCATCCATAAGGAACAAACTCAGTGGTGAATTAGAAAGGCTAAACACTTTCTGCTTAATGGTCGACCCTCTAAACTTGAGAAGAGGCAACACACACTCTGTGATGAAAATCCACACCAAAGAGCGGAGAACAACGATATATCAAAGAATGCAAGAATGCACACATATGATGCCATGCACAAAGAGAATGCGTGAATATGTATATGAATATGCTGAAAATCAAACATAAGGATAAACAACAGGTGACATAAACATCACAACAACTTGATACTCGGCTAATCCCAAGGCAACAAAGTTGGGGAATCCTGCTGGAAAATCAACTTGAAATCCTTCAGAGGAAAATCAAAAAACCATCAAAGAAATAAAATCCTACTACAAGGTTTAACTCATGTTGAGGAAACATCTGCTAGGGATCCAATCCACAAAGCATTCTTCAATAATCCATTAAAGATAATATTAGAAATCCCACTCTAAAAGGATAGCACATCAGATAAACATCAACAACACCAAAGTCTTTCTCACTCTTTGGTAAAAAAGGAAGCGTCCCCGTTAAACACTGATGGGGAAAAATATCTTCAAAATTGTTTTTGGGGAAATAAGGTAAATATCTACTATTGATGCAAATAAAGCATAGCCTACATTAACTCTGCATAAGGATATCACCATGCTGAGGAAAAGTAATAATCTTCCAGAAATAGGGAAATGCTTCCATAATCCTTGCTAGGGACAAATATATTCTTGTTAAGAATCAAACTCTATGGGGAATAACCACCATACCACTCATTCTCCTCTTGGGTAAAATATGCAAGACTTGATGAGGATTACATAGGAACCTGTTGGAAATCATCGCATGAAGACCTAATGGGGATCAGATAGAAAGACTTATGGAAATCAATCATATCAGGAAAATTAGGACTTGCCGACTCTCATGGGGATACCAGAAGTTAACATCATAACCAACATACAGTTGTGAGGGATTGTAAATAAATACCTACCACCAAGTAAAAGAAAACCTCTAAACCGACTACTATATCAATACTTCTGCTATGGGATATAGCCAACTCAAGGTGAGGAACATAAACTCGACTGAGGATTCCCTACATAAACATTACTTCTCAATTCAAGGATAATCTACTGAGGAAGAGATCAAAACTCATCTGGGGATACTCTTGTGATAGGAATATCGCTTCTAACAACTCTTCTGGGGAAGAAATTGGAACTCAAATTAGGAACGTTCATAAAGTAACCAATCTCCACTCATTCTTGCTATTGGGAAATAAACTATTATTAATATCAAAATGCCAGGACTATTCAGGAATTTCCTATGGAGACAACTAGATCAAACTTTGCTTTGGGAGAGGCAAGTTACACACATCAGAACCTTACCATCCCTGAAATTGCTTTGATATTCTTTCTTTATTCATATATCAAAAGAAATATGTTTTTATAATCTTCAAAAATTCAATTTATTAAATTTGATTAAAAAATAATCATTAAAAATAAATGAAATTTTTTAAACAAAAACAACATAAAGAATTACAAACAATTGGATAAAAGCTCAAATTCATTGATAGAATGATAGTCAGCAAATGGCATGACTCCATGGATCATTACAAGTTTGAAAAATGGTAAATACATGGAAAAAGGATACATTGAAATACAATGATAACTATTCTCCCTATCAACTTTTTAAAATTCCACTGTGTTCGAAACTTCAGTCAAGGATGAGTGAAAAAGAATCTTTGATGGGTAATTCTGCTGAGGAATAGAATCTGAAATCCTCGGTTGTTTCAAGTGATCCAGTCTGTCGATGCAGTTACTTGCCATGATCCCTAACTTTTTCCTAGATTTCCCTTTTAAGTTTTCAATCTACCGGGATAATTGTTTTTGTTTATGTCTCTAATATTTGCATGGACCGCCCTTTCGGATTTTCAATCCACTGAGACGCTCATTTTTTCCTAATCCACCCTTTCGGGTTTTCAACTTAGCGAGTTGTTCTTTTATTCTTTTAGGAAAAGTATTTCTTGATGGCATCTGCATTCACAGGAGAGTGATCTCCTCACCATCCATAGTTGAAAGAATTAATGAACCACCAGAGAAGGCTTTCTTAACAACATATGTGCCATCATAGTTCAGATTCAACTTTCCCCGAGAATCTATAATGAAATATTGAATCTTTTTTAGCACAAGGTCACCTTCTCTGAATACACGAGGTTTGACCTTCTTGTCAAAAGCTTTCTTCATTCTTTGCTGGTACAACCGACCATGACACAAAGATTTTATTCTCTTTTCCTCGATTAAATTCAAGTGATCAAATCTACTCTAACACCATTCAACCTCAGTCAACTTGGCTTCCATCAGAACTCTCATTGATGGGAACTCAACCTCGACGGGTAGCACTTCTTCTGTACCATAAACAAGTGAGAAAGGGGTTTCCCCTGTTAAAGTGCGGATGGATATACGGTACCCATGAAAAGCAAAAGGGAGCATCTCATTCCAGTCCTTATATGTCACAATCATCTTCTGAATGATCTTCTTAATGTTCTTATTCGCAGATTCAACAAAGATCTTCATAGAGCTCTTTCATCATCTTATTATTATAGTTCGAACCATTATCAGTAATGATTCTATTTGGAACACCATATCTGCAAATAATGTTATTCTTGATAAACCGAACCACAACTTTCTTGGTCACATTAGCATACAATGTCGCTTCCACCCACTTGGTGAAGTAGTCAATTGCCACAAGAATAAAACGATGTCCATTTGAAGCCTTAGGTTCAATCATACCAATCATATTAATTCCCCACATAGAGAAGGGCCATGGGGAATAAATTACATTGATATAATTTAGTAGCACATGAATCTTATCAGCATACATTTGGAACTTATGGCACTTTTTCACATACTTACAACAATCAGATTCCATTATCAGCCAATAGTAACATGTTCTCAACATCTTTTTAGCCATTTCATGCCCATTGGCATGAGTACCAAAATATCCTTCATGAATTTCTTTCATTAACAGGTCTTTTTTGCGTTTATCCACACACCTGAGCAAGACCATGTCAAAATTCCTCTTATACAACACATTCCCATTCAGGAAGAAACTACCTACCAATCTCCTCAAAGTCCTCTTATCTTTATCAGATGCCCCAATGGGTATTCTTGACTCTGGAGAAAACATTTAATATCATGATACCAAGGCTTGTCATCACGGACCTCTTCAACTGCAAACACATGAGTTGGTCTTTCAAGCCGCATCACACTAATAATGGGAACATCATTTCATTGGTGCACTTTTATCATAGAAGCTATAGTTGCCAAAGCATCTGCCATCTGATTTTTATCACGAGGCACATAATGAAACTCAACTTTGGTGAAGAAAGTTGATATCCTCTTGGCATAATCTCTATACGGAATTAAGTGAGGTTGATGAATTACCCAGTTACACTTGATCTGATTAATTACCAAGGCAGAATTTCCATACACATCAAGATGCTTAATTCTCAAATCAATAGCTTCCTCAAGACCCATAATGCAGGCTTCATACTCAACTTCATTATTGGTACAAGGGAAAGTCAACCTTGCAGAAAAAGGAATATGTGAACCATGGGAAGTAATGATCATTGCCCCAATTCATTTTCCATGTGCATTCACAACACCATCAAAAACTAAACCCCATCGAGATCCAGGCTCAGGCCCTTCCTCAATCAAAGGTTCATCACAATATTTCATTTTCAAATACATCAATGTCCACATCTGGGAATTCAAACTTGATAGACTGGTAATCATCAATCGGTTGATGTTCCAAATGGTCAGCCAAGATACTACCTTTTATAGCTTTTGAGCTCGATATTTGATATCATATTCTGACAATAGCATTTTCCAACGAGCAATCCTACATGGCAAAGAAGGGTTTTCAAAGATATACTTGATCGGATCCATTTTGGATATCAACCAAGTTGTATGATTCAACATATACTAGCAAAGACGCTTTACAGACCAAGCTAAGGCACTACAAGTTTTTTCAAGCACGGAGTACCGAGACTCACAATCAGTGAATTTCTTACTCAAGTAGTAAATTGCATATTCTTTTCTTCCAGATTCATCTTGCTGACCAAGCATGCAACCCATGGAATCTTCCAATACAGTCAAGTACATATTCAACGGTCTATCTTCCATCGGAGGAGACAAGATAGGAGGTACAAGCAGATACTCTTTGATACTTTTAAACGCCTTTTGACAATCATTTGTCTAGATACAACCTTTGTCTTTCATGAGCAATTTGAATATCATAGCACATGTGGCAACCGATATTAGTATCCATAATATTAGTATCAAGGCCTGGTATGTCCTGATAAGACCAAGAAAACACATCCACATACTCTCTAAGAAGCTTTACCATCCTCTTCTTAATATCAGAACCAAGCAATGCTCCAATCTGGATTTCTTTCTTATCATCTTCAGAACCCAAGTTGACCATCTCTAACAACTCTTCATGAGGCTGAATAACTCTCTCCTCGTGCTCAAGCAACCGAGAAATCTCATCAAGAATCTCTTCAACATCCTCTCATTCATCTTCGAACACAGGGCATAGGATCATTGTTTTCAATGTGTTTATCAATCAATCTGCATAATGATTTTACTTTGATTTTAGAGTATGAGCAAAAGTGAAAACATTATGAAGATAAATAGTGATTATTATTATTTTTTGGGTTTTTTATGTTACCATTTTTCAGAATAAATCAAAAAGGAAAAACACATATGGAAATCACAAACTAACATTTTATTGATGATGATAAAATTTGAAAGTAAGTACGACAAACATTTCTGTCACCTTGGGCAGAGTGAAAGGATTTTTGAAAGAAAATAAAACAAATTACTTTGAAGCATGAACAATAGAAGGAACATCAACAGCAACCCAGTTCTTGTAAATCATTATGTGCGTAACAAAATTATGCATTTCTTCATTTTCATCATCTTCAATGATGGCAGCAGTGGAATGATCGTTGATAAACCCAACACTTCAGAATCCTTCCTAAATACTCTTCGGGTCATTGAGAGCCATACCTTGTGCGAAACCAATACCAAATCCTTTTTTGTTGTCAATAGCATCAATGAATCGTCTCCAACCGTCAGATCGACTAGTTTCAAGCACATGCAGAGCGTCCTTGAGAGAAGATATGGGCATAACATTCCTCTTAGTAGCATTATTGACAACAGAAAGAGCCTATAACGAACTTCCAACCTCTTCTTCAGTGTCAATATAGGAAAAGGATGACAAATTGCTCATTAGCATCGCCTGCTCACTGCCGATAATCACTAATTTCCCATCTATCACAAACTTCAACTTCTGGTGGAGAGTAGAAGTCACATCTCCTGCCTCGTGAATCCAGGATCTTTCAAGGAGGCAACTATAAGTTAGACGTATATCCATCACTTGAAAAATAATTTGGAATATAAATGGTCCAATCAGAATATGAAAATCAACTTCACCAATCACAATTTTCTTCGACCCATCAAAAGCTTTCAAAATAATCCCAATATGCCTCATGGGAGCACCTTGATACGCAATCCTTAACAAATTAGACTTCAGCATCACATTCAAAGATGATCTAGTATCAACCATCACTTTAGACATAGCATCTTCCTGACAATTCACCGAAATGTGTAGAGCCAAATTATGGTTCCTTCCCTCTTCAGGCAAGTCATCATCACAGAAACTCAGAATGTTGCATGATGTGATATTAGCCACAATACTATCAAACTGATCAACAGTCACATCATGATTAACATAAGCTTGATCAAGAATCTTCTGAAAATACTACCTATGAGCCTCATAGCACATCAAGAGCTATAAAACTGATATCTTTGACGGAGTCTGCAATAACGGCTCAATAATGTTGTACTCAGTCTTCTTTATCAATTTCAACACCTCATTTTCACTATCTTTCAAACTTGAATCACCAAATTGATCTTATCAGGCAACATCATCTTCAATTTGTTTACTCGCACTTGTATCTTCAGTTCTCTTCGGAGGATCCGAAGCAAAAACTCTACCACTTCGAGTAACCTTTATCACATAAGCAATGCTAACCACAAACTTTGGAGAAGTAATAGGAACTTCCTTACCATTTTCTATCATCATAGCATTATACCGGTACGGAACAACTTTATCAGATTCATATGGCATTGGACCATGAAAATTGATCACCAATGGAGTAACAACATACTTGCGGCTATCAAAAGAAATAACCACCTTCTTAGGAACAATCTTCTCAGGAATATTAAACCGAGGCATAATAGCATTCACTTCATTTTCATACTCATATCCTTTTGTTGTCACTTCAATCAACTTATCATCCATCATCTTTTGAATATCTCTCTTAACAATCACACAACCACGAGGGTTCACCGAGAAAATGCAACAACCAGCATAATCGTTATCAATATTGTGATAATCGCTTAAGAAAGCATGCATCTCAGCCAAATACATTCGAATCCAGCGGACATCATAAATCTTGAACAAACCAGGATAACCATCAACCATGTTCACAGACATATTACAATGTTTAGGAAGTGGATTTATCTTCACATTAAGATTAACATTATTGAAAGACAAAACATTGCTCCTTATCACTTTCTGCACCTCAATCTTCAGTGGAAAGCAATTCTCAATATCATTCCCTTGGGCACCTTGATGGAAAGCACAATGATCCTCTGGCTTATACCACCATGGAATAACCTCTGGAACTGGAGGTGGAGAACGTATTTGCACAAGATTCTTCTCAATCAGCGATGGAAGCAAATCCGCATACAACATTGGAATGTGATCAAAGTTTGGCTTAGCACGAGCCTGTTGATTATCATTTTGTTGCACATAAGGTTGCTGATAATGAGACTGATACTTTGGAGCCACTGGCACAGTAGGAGTCACATTAATGATCGGAGTTACAAAAGCTAGATGCTGCTGATGACGATTCTCACGACCACGGGTCTTCTATAACTTTCATGAGACATAACATTAGTCTCACCTTCTTTCTTCTTACCAAAGTTGAACCTGTTAGAACTTGAGCCAGTATTACTTTCTTTGCTCAAACGTCCCTCACGGACACCTTCTTCTAATCTCATCTCCATATTCACCATTTTAGTGAAATCAGATGGAGCACTTGTGTAACACGGTGGGAGAACTGACTTTCTATAAATGTTGCGGATAGCAAGAGTCGCCACCGACTTTTATTTTATCCATGTGGAAAGGACATAAAAGAACAGGAAAGACTTATTTTTAAAATACTTGAGTTCGGGGGGTAGGTTATATAAAGGGAAGGTGTTAACACCCTTTATATCCATGATTATCCATGGGCTCTTAGTTACTTAGCTCACTTAATTGTTTTGAAAAAGGAAAGTGTAGTGTGTGTTTAGAAATTTTCTAAGTACTTTGTAATGATCCTCGTATGGATGTATACAAAGCCTTGTTTGAAAATATTTGAAAATATTGTGAGGTGTGAAAAGTATTTTTAAAGGTGTGAGCAAGTAACTATGAGGTACCTACCCTAGACTAAGTCATCCATGTTCTTATATGTTCTTTCAAGGGTAAGACTATCCGTATTATTAAGGAATAGGTAGTCATTAACTTGGATTTGTTCAGGGACGACCGTAGGTTCATCGTACGTTCAACGAAGGCAACTATAGGGTGTCTTTAGCAATAGGGAAGGACTATCATCTTTTAATCCGAAGGGACAAGAACATTTATCGTAGGAAACCTCGTAGGGACTTGATCTTTTAGAATCTGGGAGAGACTAGATGATTTGTTTCATGGAGGGACTTTGCTTAAGACACCCTACTTTCGAGGGACTCGACCGTGTTAAAGGCAACCAAGAGGAGTAACCCTAGGAGGTGCAGACAGCGATCTTAGATCGACTTACCGCTGTGAGTGTTTTTTAATTATTTATCTTATTTAATTAATTTTCTAAGTCCATTTAATAACAATTATGTTTCCACCCCCTATTAACTAACCACACAAATTAAATAAAATGCGAAAAAGCAGTAAATCCTACGCTATTACATGGCTTAGGGGCATATACAAAATAATCGGATGACAAAAAATAAATTACAATAAATAATACCTATACATTTTTCTAATAAATTTAAATAAGGCAAAAATAAATGAATAAGCAAAGAATATTATCCTAATAAATAATTAAATAAAATGACCATAATTAAAAACAAACTTATTAGGGTTAGAAAAAAGAAAATAGAGTTTTTTTAAGTAAAATGATGGTTAGTTTAAGAAAATTAGATTTTAGAAAAAAAAAATAGATTTTTTAAAGAAAATCAAGCTAATTTACAATTATTATTAATTTATGAATAAAACAAAAAGATAACTTAATTATGTACATAATTATGGTTAAAGAAATAAATAGGGATTTAATTAGAATAAAGTTATTAAGCATTTTTTTCATAAAAAATATTAACTAAGTCATTAATTTATTTACAAAAATTAATAGAAAATAACTTAAGAAAACTAAATTATTATTCATAAAAAAAATATATTAAGAAGATGATTAAAGGATTTATGAAATTATTAAAGTGATTAATTAACTTTAAATTAATAATGGTTAGTTATTTGATTAAATAAAATAATAATAATTAATAAAATGGTAAAAAGAGAAAGAAAATCACACAAAAAATAAAGGGTGGAGGCCTGGACTCGAACCCAGGACCTCCACCTCCCAACACATAAGCCTTTCCACTGGTCCATTCGCACCTGTGTGATAAAAAACGAAACAACGCGTTTATAAAGCAAACGAGCAATACCAAAGTAATAACACAGACGAGTGTTGAGAAATGCTGACGATCGACAATAACGTATGAACACAGACGAGTGCGGGGAAATGCCGATCTTCCAACACGGATGGGGAGATACTTCCTCAAATATCCTCCATTGGTGACAAGAGTTTTGACAGATAAACTCTGTGGGGAATGGGCCTCCCACTGCTTGCTGGGCATACTCCACTGGGAAAAATAAACTGCTTGGGCTACCTGCCATGACTTAGCTGGGGAGAACTCTGTTTGGGAGAATGTGACGCCATCCTGCAAAACCTGCAACAACAGATAACACATATGTGCCTCGGGGACTTGCATGGTATGATCTGTTTGTTGTACCCCGAAAAATACGACCTCACGCGATCCGAAATGGACGGAGCCGCGCGCCGGACGGACTGAAGAGTCGCCACCTAATTCTATTTATTCCCGAAGAAGGAAAGGGAAGATATATATACAACCCGGGAAGACAAGGATAGGACAAAGGTCAACGGAACCATTGCCTGGGTTCGTGAGTCGGTTATGCAGGGGGAAGGTATTAGCCCCCCCTACATCCATCGTACTCGATGGGAACCATCTAAGTTAATGTGCGCGAAAGGATGTCTATGCTTAAACGAATTGCTTGCTAGAGGGAAATGAGTTGAATTATAAGTTAGATTGAACCTAGGTGCTCGGCAAGGATTGAGATCCTCGTGCCTACGTACTCCCGTGTGCAATGGGAAAGTCAGAGCCTTGTAGTTCGGCCTACTAAGGGTAATGGTTGTTGATTTTATTACCTTTCGTCGATGAAAGGGTTTAGGAGTTGAAATGCACTAAAGACTATGGATAGTTTATCTCGCCCAACAAGACGAGCGTCCTGCGTCGAAATAATCGGAGCGAGTAACGAGAGCTCGTTATCCTCCTTTCTACCGCTTAAGGCTCGTGGCGTACAAATCTTCTCGTTTTATTAGAATGTTTTATTTCCTAAGACCGCTTGACGTTGGATCAAGGGTTTGGATCTTATCGAAACGTTTTGGTTTTTTTGAGGTTAAAGGGTAAATGCAACTTGGAGGTTATTTTTGTGGTTTTGTTAGCGAGGCACAAAGCGCTCGGATCGCAAGGTAAGGTGGATCCTAAATGAAACGATAATTGAATAATAAAGTGCGAGTGTGCAAGTGCAATCGCTTGGCGTTGGACCAAGGATTCAGAATTAAATGAAATACGGAAAATAAAATGCATACAAAGTAATGGGAGAGGGATACAAAATAAATACAGGGGATTGCGAGAAATAAAGAGGTCTCGTTGTAGTTTGCCCAAGAGGAAGCGTGTGTGCAGTGTGTAGTGTGTTTGAAATATTCGAAGGCGTTCGGCCTGTTTAATCGGGACGCAACTATTTGAAGGCATTGGACGTTTTTCGAGCGCAACTATTCGAAGGCGTTGGACCTTTTCGGGACGCGGCGAAATTTTGTTCGTGAACTGCCTTAGAATCGGTTCAAAATGGGAACCATTCTATAAGGAGTCGAAACGTAAAAAAAATTTTAATACAAAAATAAATTAAATGAATTGAATTTGCTAGAATTAAATTAAATTGAACAATTAAATAAATTAAACAATGTTATGAATAATAAAATAAACTAAACAGATTTACATGTTTGTTTTGCCGAAATAACAATAAAAATAATTACAAAGGGGGGCCTCATATTGACCAAAAATCAACGATTAAAATTGGGCGATAAATTGGCCGTTTAGTATATCATTGGCCCAAAAATAATAATCAAAAGAAAGTATAAAAGGTCTCATCTTAATTGTGATTCCTTTGTCGATTTTGTTAAAACCAACGATTTACAATTTAAGATTTTCATTGACCATATGAAAATAAATTATTCATATATATATATATATATATATATATATATATATATATATATATATATACACACACTATAAGAACAAATAACAATAAATAAAACAAACACAGGGGTGGGATGTAGTACTGGATAATGTAGTATTAATAATAAACTCTTTGGGATGAGCCAAAACCCATCTCCCCATAAAAATGAAAAAAGGATTAAACATAAAACAAAAAAATAATAATAATAAAATAAAAAGAAAGAAAAGGATTAAATGTGCATCAGGTTATTTAAAAGAGAAAAAAGAAAAAAAAGACAGTACCCCCTTTCACGTCAAAATCCACAAAACTCAAAAGCTTCGCTCAGATCCTCTCTCCCTCGTCTCGGACTCACGATCGATTTCGCTCAACTCACGAATCTCCGATCCGAATCGGCTTCTCCGTGGAGGAGACGTTTTGGTGTTGGCTTCCACGGTGTGATGCGGTGTTGAGATGGTGGTTTACCTCTCCCAACGGCGGCGGCGCAGGTAGAAGATTCTCACGGTTTGTCCGCCGCGGTTTAGATCTGGAACGATTTTGCTTGCAGTTTCGGATGGTTCGTGTGCGTTCTGGATGTTGCGATTTTATTGGTGTTTTTTGAAGTTCAATAAGTTTTCATGGTGGATTCGGATTTCTCGGTATCTCGCAGGGCGGTTCAGGTTGGTGGGCAGCGGTTTATGGTGGTGACGATTTGGAGTTGGGTTAGTTTGTGTTTGCTGGCAATGGAAGGTTTGTGGTAGAGGTTTCGGAAAGGGTGGTTTTGCGTCGGTTGTGGCGTGTTTTCACTCGCGGATGAACTCAATCGAGAATGTCCATGGCCGCCGCGGTTTTGGTGCTTTAATGGTTGCAGATGGTTCGCTTTGTGAGATTTGAAAGGGACGGTGATGATTAGGTTAAGGCGGTGTTCGTCCGGCGGAGACGAGATGGTGGTTGAGGTTTCAAAGCTTGGTTTCGTGACGGCTTCGGTTTTGTGAAAAGGGGCTCAGTGAAGGGGATTTCACACTGGTTTTCTAAGTTTTTATTTTCATTTGGTCTGTGAAGATCTGTGGATATTTGGGTGAAAAGTGTTCAAGGTTTGTGCGTGTTTTCTCCTTTCAGTTTTCACTCTTTTTTTGTTCGGTTTTTTTTTCAATCTCGAATATGAGATTTCTGTGATTTTTGTTCTGTTTGTGGGTTGTAATGGATTTGAAGGACGATTTGAATGATGATTATCAATGGTTTGTGAAGGTGATGAAGGTGAAAGGGTTGTTTTCAAATTCTGGGAAAAAAGAAGGTTATTTGGGCTATCTATGGTGGGTGTTAAAGGTGAAGGTGTGAAGGATGAAAAGATTGGTTGCTGCAGAATTTTTTTCTCTGTTTCTAGGTTGGCGAAGAGAGGACGTTTGAAGGTGGCTGGGTTTTGTGAGTTGAAGGGTTTTTCATTTTCGGTTTATGATTGATGGTGAATTTCAGATTCATGATTCAGGTTTTGAGATGGCATTTGGTGTGATGAATGTGGCTGTGTAGGTTTTGAAGAAAAAAACAAAAAAGAAAATAATGGCAGGTTTTTTTTAACGTATGAAAAATATGTTTTTGTAATTTTTTTTGAAGTTTGGTTTTGAGTGATTTTTGCAGAATGTATTTGGTTTTCCAAACTTGGTTATTTGTGAGAATGTTATCTCTTATATAGAAAGAAAGATTTTTGGTGAAATTAAAAATTTGGGTGCAAAATGAAGATAAGGATGAGCTGGTTGTGTGAGCTGTGAAAATTAGTGGAATGCTGAGAAATTGGTTTATGAATGTACGTGAATGAAAGGAATATGCTGACAGTTGTGTTAGTGTGTAGTGAGTGGAAAAAAGAGAAATCTCTAAACATGGGACCATGAGACTTATAATAATAATAACAATGAAACTTATAGTGAAACTAAAAATAATAGTAATAATAATATTAATAAAAATAAGAATAGAAAAAAAAACAATTATAATAATGATAATAATAATAATAATAGTAAAAGAAGAGAAGAGATAATAAAAATAAAAGAAATAATGATAATAATAATATTATTTTAATAACAATAAGAAAAAGATAATAATAATGAAAAAGTGATAAAAAGGGAACTTAAAAGAGAAATTTGTAAGTAGATTTTTTTAGAATTTCTAATAAAAATGATTAATGAAGAGAAAAAAAAATAAAAATAAAGAAAAACTAATTAGGGGAATAATACAAGAAATATTTATGTCTTTAGAAAGTAAGAATATAGTAGAGTAAGGAAATAATGAAATTGTGGGAATTTAGATAAAAAACTTAATAATAAAAGGAAAAATTAGTTTAAAAAATGTATTTAGAAAAGAAGAGGATGGTAATGTAGATATTTAGAAAAATAGAATAATTATTAAAAAAAAGATAATGACATATTTTTTTGAATGTTTCAGATATCGAACAGAAAAATAAAGTGACACATTTTTTGGATTTCTTGCAATATTTGCTAGACAGAAATAGATGAAATGATGCATATTTTTGGATTTTTGAAATGATGGCTAGACAGAGAAAAATGCGGGTAGGACAAATTTGGGGTATGACAGATGCCCCTATCGAATTGGCTTAGACCGAGTAAGATGAATTGGCTCGCATTCAGTCTTTCAAGGTATAAGATAATTAGATATTAACAGACTTCAGATTTGTCCGACAAAGAAAGAATTTGTGAAAATAGCAGATGATTAAAATTGGAAATGATGAGTGACACAACAATAAACAAATTGATAAAATAAATCACTTATCACCAGAGGATGATAAATAACTGAAAATAAATTCACTCATCACCGGAGGATGACAAGGCAAATAACTGAAAAATAAAATCACTTATCAATCATAGGATGATAAGGCAACAAACTGAAAAATAAAATCACTTATCACCAGAGGATGATAAGGAAAATAACTGAAAATAAACTCACTTATCAACAGAGGATGATAAGGCAATAGACAGAAAAATAAACTCACTTATCAACAGAGGAAGATAAGGCAAATAACTGAAAATAAACTCACTTATCAACAGAGGAAGATAAGGCAATAGACAGAAAAATAAACTCACTTATCAACAGAGGAAGATAAGGCAATAAACAGAAAAATAAACTCACTTATCAACAGAGGAAGATAAGGCAATAAACAGAAAAATAAACTCACTTATCAACAGAGGAAGATAAGGCAATAGACAGAAAAAATAAACTCACTTATCAACAGAGGAAGATAAGGCAATAGACTGAAAAATAAACTCACTTATCAACAGAGGAAGATAAGGCAATAGACAGAAAAATAAACTCACTTATCAACAGAGGAAGATAAGGCAAATGACAGAAAAATTAACTCACTTATCAACAGAGGATGATAAGGCAAATGGACTGAAATTTAAACACGGCTATTGAATCCGTCAAGAGGATGCTTGGAATTTTTGATTGATATGATCCTGATTTCCGCTGGGGAAAGGATTGGAAACTTGTATCGATCCTGGATCCTGAACTATGCACGTATGCTTGATTGTTTGAGATGATATTCCATAAGGATGGAGACACGATGCAAATGTTTATGCACTGGGATGTAGGTTAACAAAAGTTGGGGAAAGTAAAAGGTCTGATTTATGTAGGTAAGCATATGATGCACATGTTGTAAATGATTGATGTAAATGATGCTTATGACGTTGATGATGTATAATGATGCATATGAGCGATTGGAATGAAAGGTGCCAGCTTGGTGGGCTTTTGGTTTGGTAGTTGCCAATAATGATTGGACTTTGGGTGGGTGGAGGGATTGATTCCCCGACACTCGATCTTCGACGATGTATGGTCAGAAACGGATCTGACAACTCCACGCTTTGGTTATCTGTTGATGAGCGAAGCGACTTAATTGACACATGAAGACTGATTTTTGCTCTGAACGATTGCTAATGTCTGGCAAGAACTGCCTATTCGGCTGGGGATAAGAGATAGGAAGATTTTCTCCTTGTTTGCTTGCCCCTGTCTGTAGGGTATTCGAAATAAATCTGGTGGGGAAACTTTGAGAGTGATCATGGCATGATCTGCCCCTATATCTGGATTTGGTAGGTGCCTGCCCCTGATTGAGCTGTTGGAAGATAAATTTGCCCCTGATTGAGCTGATTTTGGAATAAATTGCCCATGATTGGGCTGTTGAAGAAGTATTGATTCAAATTCCTCTTTGGATTGCCCCTTGTTGGGATTGTACTGATGTCAAGCACTGAATTGCAATTAAATTGTTCATACACAAATGGTAATGTTAATGCAACGTTCATGTAAGTTTTGAAAAAGTCAATTTATTTGAACGCTGTGAAAGTGTGACGAATGGACCGTTAGCCCAGACGAGGTACTGATTTAGAAAGTGCGTGAAAGATGCAACAAAAATAATGTGCGATCAAGATTAGCAAATATATGGGAGTCAATTTACGCAACCTTGCTGGTAATATGCTTTCAGAATAAACCATGCCTGAATTAGGTCTTTTGAGGGTTGTAATGTGGTCTGGTTAATGGTTTGAGAAATAAAGGATATAAGGCTCAAAGTTTGATTTGTACCCACCCATCTTCTTTATGTTCTCCAGTCCTATGTTCAGTTAACTTTGCATATGTATTTGTTTTCGACTTTGCAAGAATGAAGATGAAGCTTCAAAGTTTGCTTGAAGACGACAATCATCTATTTTGTTGGTGACCCTTTGATTCTTGATTTGGTGGTCACTGATATTTGTTTTGTTTTTGCTGAGGATTTTTTTGAGTTCCTCTTTTGATTTTTTTCCGACTAGGTCTCCCTTTGGGTGCTCAACTTAGTAGTTTTTTCCTTTTTTCTCTTTTCGTATTTTGTTGAATATTGTGACTGACAAATCATTTGTTGATGGTCCTCCGACGGGATGTCTCATCTTGCAATTCGAAGGTGTAGTCAGGCTAACTGAACAACTACCCTGCCCCGGGTTAAATGTAAGGGTTTGTATCCGAAAGAAAAACTCCTACTTCTAGGCTCGAAGTGGTTGACTAGGGATTAACTCCTTATATCTCCAGTGTTTGGGGATTTGAAAGAAATGCATGTACATCATTGACGAGGTTTTATCCGAAAGCATACCACAACAGTTATGGGTATTTCGTTTTCATCATCCTCCCTCAAATATTTGCTAAAGTGAAGTGAAGGAAATATTTTTGTGATTTTTGTGATAAATGATAAATAATGAGCGAATGCGAATAGATTAATTCAAAACATGCATAAACATAACATTAGCATAACCAAGTACAAATAACAATGTTCAGAGCAAATAGTACTTAAACAAACATTACAAAACAACAGGAATGCGGAAATAATAAATGGCACTGGCTGCCTTGATTTGAGGAATGAACTTCTCTTGATGGAATACTTCAAAGTTGGAGACTACTCAGCTTGGTCTTCAACAACCCCTTCAAATGTCTTTACTTGTTGGCACCGTGTGATGGCATTGGATCGTTCTGGACATTCGGATTTCTCGGAGTGAGAGTGAGGTCTTTAGAATTGATTATATCCTGAATCAAGTGTTTGAAGGCATGGCAGTTATAGATGTTGTGACCTGGAGCGCCTTTGTGATACTCACAGCGAGCATTGACATCATAGTTCCGGGCATTGCCAGTCTGAGGTGGCATATCTTTCAACACAAGAGTTCCTTTTGCCATTAGCCCCTTAAAGATTTCGGTATACGTCATAGGCAGGGGATCAATGTGCCTATCATATCCTCTTTGCTGATATGGGGGACGCTGTTGAGGAGCGCGTTGTTGTTGTTGACCAGGCCGTGGTTGATAAGCCTGTTGCTGGTATGGGTTGGGCGCATATTGCGCATTCGCAATCATTGGAGGTGGACGTGGTTGATAAGCCATCTGAGGCGGAAGTAGAACTTGAAAGGCCTGCTGATAAGGCATTGGGGGAACTGGATGATATGGCATAGGAGCATATTGCGCAGCAGCAACATAGGGATACTGATAGTAAGGAACTGGTGCAGGTGCACTCTGTTGAAAATTCCCACTTGTAGCGGAGACGGTGTTTGTTTCACCCTTTTTTATACCCATTGAAAGGTTTCTTGGCATTGTTTTGGCTGCTAGAACCTCCTTGGATCTTTCCGCTTTTTAGACCCTCTTCAATTCTTTCTCCTACCATCACCATGTCTGAGAATCCATAAGATACGCTGCTAATCAGCTTCTCGTAGTATTGCCCCTGTAGGGTACCCATGAAGATATCGATCAGTTCACGGTCAACCAATGGCGGATGCACCCTGGCGGCTAGCTCTCTCCAGCGTTGGGCGTACTCTTTAAAGGATTCGCTTTCCTTTTGAGACATACTCTGAAGTTGAGTACGGTTAGGAGCAAGGTCAGTGTTGTACTTGTATTGCTTTTTGAATGCATCAGATAGATCAAGCCAAGTACGAACATTGTTGCGTTCGAGCTGCATGTACCATTCTAGAGACGCTCCAGACAGGCTGTCTTGGAAGCAATGGATCATAAGCTTATCATCTTTGGCGTGAGCAGCCATTTTTCTGCACTACATTCTCAAATGAAGTTCAGCACAACCGAGGCCTTTGTATTTCTCGAATTCTGGCAGTTTGAATTCAGCAGGGATCACAACATCTGGAACTAAACACATGTCTGCAGCACTCAAAGAGGTTGAGTTGTGTCCTTCCATGATTCGGAGTTTTTCAGCTAACTCGCGGCACATCTTCATAGCTTCAGACTCTTGAACAACCTGAGGGTTGGTGATTGGAACAACAGTATGCATCTCATACTCAACTTGATGATTCTCTTCAGTTTGAGGAAACTGGACTTGAATTGGAATAGGTTGAGCTTGAGGAATAGCACCAACAGTAACACCAGAAGCAGGTATTGGTTGGGAAGTGACCTCTTCAACAACAGGAGTGAAGCCTGGAGGCAAACCGTAGACCAAAGGATTTGGAACGGGAACTGAAGGCATTGCTCGTGAGGTAAATCCTTGCACTTGAGCATTGTTCATTGCGGCAGCAGCTTCGCGACGTTCTTCCATTCTTGCCAAAGCTTGCAAAGTCTCATAAATCTGGTCAATCTTGCCCTTGATCGAGTCAATCTCTTCCCTCATAGCAGCTTGTTCTTCTTGAATCACGTCCATCAATCTTCTAGTGTTGGCTCTAGTTAGATACGGTCGTCTAGCTCGATACGGGCATCGGGAAACCAGCTTGATTTACTGAAGATGGAGGAACATGAAATGAATTCTCGGCTTTTGGAATGAAATGCAAGATGAATAAATGATGCAAATGTAATGATATGCAATGTCAGAATCCAGGATCACAAGATCAGGGTCTCATGAGTCCAAGGTACAGATGGAGGATACTCTGATCAAGAACTCACTGGGTAGACTCTAAAGTTTTTAGGGATCCCAAAGTTATCAATTCATATGGCTGTTCATCACACGCGCCATAAGCATGACGGTTGATTGACTCCGCCATATGAATCTATTTTGGGTGAGATCTTCGTATCGACAACTCACGAGAGAAAATTTTCTCGGGAGTCCATACTACGTGATCATCGACACAAGGTTTAAAACAAAGTCCTGGAGTTATGGAACTTTCTCAACTGTTTGATGCACGTGTCAATTTCATACATTCTTGACAGTCAATCAACTCCATTGAGTAAGTCTATTCCAAGTGAGGTTTTCGTATCGAGCCACGCGAGGGTGAACCCTGGTGCCCAATACTACGCAACCATCAACCGATGTTTTAACCAAAAGGTTCTAAAGGTCCTCAGAGTTAACAACCCTAATGAAAGCAATTGAGCACACACGCCAAGGATTTGACGGTCGTCAGTATTCTCATCAGAATCTACTCTAAGTGAGGTTTTCGAATCGACAACCCACGAGAGTGGTTCTCTCGGGAGCCCATACTACACAACCTCGCTAACTTAAGTTTATACTCGAAAGCCCGGGTATAGAGCTTTTCCCTCAAGTTTCTTTTGCAAAGTATCGACCCAAATTATGGTACCAAGGAGCCACAAGATATATAAGATGGAATGCGATAAAGAAAGCAATAAAAATAAACAAGCAAGGCATAAAAGCAAACATTCAAACAAGCGCGGGAACCTAGACTAGGCTCGACTCGCATAGGGGTGAACCAGTCCCCAGCAGAGTCGCCAGCTGTCGTACCCCGAAAAATACGACCTCACGCGATCCGAAATGGATGGAGCCGCGCGCCGGACGGACTGAAGAGTCGCCACCTAATTATATTTATTCCCGAAGAGGGAAAGGGAAGATATAGATACAACCCGGGAAGACAAGGATAGGACAAAGGTCAACGGAACCATTGCCTGGGTTCGGGAGTCGGTTATGCAGGGGGAAGGTATTAGCACCCCCTACATCCATCGTACTCGATGGGAACCATCTAAGTTAACGCGCGCGAAAGGATGTCTATGCTTAAACGAATTGCTTGCTAGAGGGAAATGAGTTGAATTATAAGTTAGATTGAACCTAGGTGCTCGGCAAGGATTGAGATCCTCGTGCCTACGTACTCCCGTGTGCAATGGGAAAGTTAGAGCCTCGTAGTTCGGCCTACTAAGGGTAATGGTTGTTGATTTTATTACCTTTCGTTGATGAAAGGGTTTAGGAGTTGAAATGCACTAAAGACTATGGATAGTTTATCTCGCCCAACAAGACGAGCGTCCTGCGTCGAAATAATCGGAGCGAGTAACGAGAGCTCATTATCCTCCTTTCTACCGCTTAAGGCTCGTGGCGTACAAATCTTCTCGTTTTATTAGAATGTTTTATTTCCTAAGACCGCTTGACGTTGGATCAAGGGTTTGGATCTAATCGAAACGTTTTGGTTTTTTTGAGGTTAAAGGGTAAATGCAACTTGGAGGTTATTTTTGTGGTTTTGTTAGCGAGGCACAAAGCGCTCGGCTCGCAAGGTAAGGTGGATCCTAAACGAAACGATAATTGAATAATAAAGTGCGAGTGTGCAAGTGCAATCGCTTGGCGTTGGACCAAGGATTCAGAATTAAATGAAATACGAAAAATAAAATGCATACAAAGTAATGGGAGAGGGATACAAAATAAATACAGGGGATTGCGAGAAATAAAGAGGTCTCGTTGTAGTTTGCCCAAGAGGAAGCGTGTGTGCAGTGTGTAGTGTGTTTGAACTATTCGAAGGCGTTCGGCCTGTTTAATCGGGACGCAACTATTTGAAGGCGTTGCACCTTTTTCAAGCGCAACTATTCGAAGGCGTTGGACCTTTTCGGGACGCGGCGAAATTTTGTTCGTGAACTGCCTTAGAATCGGTTCAAAATGGGAACCATTCTATAAGGAGTCGAAACGTAAAAAAAATTTTAATACAAAAATAAATTAAATGAATTGAATTTGCTAGAATTAAATTAAATTGAACAATTAAATAAATTAAACAATGTTATGAATAATAAAATAAACTAAACAGATTTACATGTTTGTTTTGCCGAAATAACAATAAAAATAATTACAAAGGGGGGCCTCATATTGACCAAAAATCACCGATTAAAATCGGGCGATAAATTGGCCGTTTAGTATATCATTGGCCCAAAAATAATAATCAAAAGAAAGTATAAAAGGTCTCATCTTAATTGTGATTCCTTTGTCGATTTTGTTAAAACCAACAATTTACATTTTAAGATTTTCATTGACCATATGAAAATAAATTATTCATATATATATATATATATATATATATATATATATATATATATATATATATATATATATATATATATATATATATATATATATATATATATATATATATATATACACACTATAAGAACAAATAACAATAAATAAAACAAACACAGGGGTGGGATGTAGTACTGGATAATGTAGTATTAATAATAAACTCTTTGGGCTGAGCCAAAACCCATCTCCCCATAAAAATGAAAAAAGGATTAAACATAAAACAAAAAAATAATAATAATAAAATAAAAAGAAAGAAAAGGATTAAATGTGCATCAGGTTATTTAAAAGAGAAAAAATAAAAAAAAGACAGTACCCCCTTTCACGTCAAAATCCACAGAACTCAAAAGCTTCGCTCAGATCCTCTCTCCCTCGTCTCGGACTCACGGTCGATTTCGCTCAACTCACGAATCTCCGATCCGAATCGGCTTCTCCGCGGCGGCGATATTGTGGTGTTGGCTTCCACGGTGTGATGCGATGTTGAGACGGTGGTTTACCTCTCCCAACGGCGGCGGCGCAGGTAGAAGATTCTCACGGTTTGTCCGCCGCGATTTAGATCTGGAACGATTTTGCTTGCAGTTTCGGATGGTTCGTGTGCGTTCTGGATGTTGCGATTTTATTGGTGTTTTTTGAAGTTCAATAAGTTTTCATGGTGGATTCGGATTTCTCGGTATCTCGCAGGGCGGTTCAGGTTGGTGGGCAGCGGTTTATGGTGGTGACGATTTGGAGTTGGGTTGGTTTGTGTTTGCTGGCAATGGAAGGTTTGTGGTGGAGGTTTCGGAAAGGGTGGTTTTGCGTCGGTTGTGGCGTGTTTTCACTCGCGGATGAACTCAATCGAGAATGTCCATGGCCGTCGCGGTTTGGGTGCTTTAATGGTTGCGGATGGTTCGCTTTGTGCGATTTGAAAGGGGCGGTGATGATTGGGTTAAGGTGGTGTTCGTCCGGCGGAGACGAGATGGTGGTTGAGGTTTCGAAGCTTGGTTTCGCGACGGCTTCGGTTTTGTGAAAAGGGGCTCAGTGAGGGGGATTTCACACTGGTTTTCTAAGTTTTTATTTTCATTTGGTCTGTGAAGATCTGTGGATATTTGGGTGAAAAGTGTTCAAGGTTTGTGCGTGTTTTCTCCTTTCAGTTTTCACTCTTTTTTTGTTCGGTTTTTTTTCAATCTCGAATATGAGATTTCTGTGATTTTTGTTCTGTTTGTGGGTTGTAATGGATTTGAAGGACGATTTGAATGATGATTATCAATGGTTTGTGAAGGTGATGAAGGTGAAAGGGTTGTTTTCAAATTCTGGGAAAAAAGAAGGTTATTTGCGCTATCTATGGTGGGTGTTAAAGGTGAAGGTGTGAAGGATGAAAAGATTGGTTGCTGCAGAATTTTTTTCTTTGTTTCTAGGTTGGCGAAGAGAAGACGTTTGAAGGTGGCTGGGTTTTGTGAGTTGAAGGGTTTTCCGTTTTCGGTTTATGATTGATGGTGGATTTCAGATTCATGATTCAGGTTTTGAGATGGCATTTGGTGTGATGAATGTGGCTGTGTAGGTTTTGAATAAAAAAACAAAAAAGAAAATAATGGCAGGTTTTTTTTAACGTATGAAAAATATGTTTTTGGAATTTTTTTTGAAGTTTGGTTTTGAGTGATTTTTGCAGAATGTATTTGGTTTTCCAAACTTGGTTATTTGTGAGAATGTTGTCTCTTATATAGAAAGAAAGATTTTTGGTGAAATTAAAAATTTGGATGCAAAATGAAGATAAGGATGAGCTGGTTGTGTGAGCTGTGAAAAGTAGTGGAATGCTGAGAAATTGGTTTATGAATGTACATGAATGAAAGGAATATGCTGACAGTTGTGTTAGTGTGTAGTGAGTGGAAAAAAGAGAAATCTCTAAACATGGGACCATGAGACTTATAATAATAATAACAATGAAACTTATAGTGAAACTAAAAATAATAGTAATAATAATATTAATAAAAATAAGAATAGAAAAAAAAAACAATTATAATAATGATAATAATAATAATAATAATAGTAAAAAAAGAGAAGAGATAATAAAAATAAAAGAAATAATGATAATAATAATATTATTTTAATAACAATAAGAAAAAGATAATAATAATGAAAAAGTGATAAAAAGGGAACTTAAAAGAGAAATTTTTAAGTAGATTTTTTTAGAATTTCTAATAAAAATGATTAATGAAGAGAAAAAAAAATAAAAATAAAGAAAAACTAATTAGGGGAATAATACAAGAAATATTTATGTCTTTAGAAAGTAAGAATATAGTAGAATAAGGAAATAATGAAATTGTGGGACTTTAGATAAAAAAACTTAATAATAAAAGGAAAAATTAGTTTAAAAGATGTATTTAGAAAAGAAGAGGATGGTAATGTAGATATTTAGAAAAATAGAATAATTATTAAAAAACAAATAATGACATATTTTTTTGAATGTTTCAGATATCGAACAGAAAAATAAAGTGACACATTTTTTGGATTTCTTGCAATATTTGCTAGACAGAAATAGATGAAATGATGCATATTTTTGGATTTTTGAAATGATGGCTAGACAGAGAAAAATGCGGGTAGGACAAATTTGGGGTATGACACTGTTCATCCATCGTCACCCGACACTCAAAGAGGATTTCAAATGTTTCCCTGCAATGTCATTTTTCTTTCAAATTATCACCATGTTTTAAAATGCAATGCTATTTTTGCCAAAAATTCAGGACGTTTTGCAAACAAAAATAAACACAACACAGCTTTTTGACTGAATATTCTTTTATTGAAAGTCCTCTGAATAGGCAAATTTTTACATCAGGAAGCAACCACTTGGAAAGAGGTAGCTACCATAAAATTGAGAAAATAAACTATCCTAATGGCAATGGGCACGGCATCCCAATGAGTTTCCTTCTTGTTATGACCAGCATGTCTTCAAAACTCTCCATTCTTGCCTTTGCTTTCTGAGAAGATGAGGGGACTGATTCCTATCCTTCTGATATTGTCAAGCTGCACGAAATGATGATTTGGTTCAGATTACTCGGATCGCAGTTGTTCGCTTATTCCCTTGTTTTGTGCGGATCGCCCTTTCAGGTTTTCAATCCACCGGGATACCCTTTTTAGCCTGAGCTGTCCGATGTGGCTTTTTAACTCAGCGGGTGTACATTTTTTTACTTGTTTTCCCTAACTTTTGCCCGAGCTTTTTATTTTGTTTTTAGCTCGCCGGGATGCCCTTTTCTTGCCTGGACTTTAATTCTGTTTTTGTGTCCAGCGGGTCTTTTTATGCGAAGTATTTTTTAACTGCATCCGAGTTAACAGGGGATTGGAAATCTTCTCCATCCATAGTGGTGAGCATCAGTGCTCCGCCTGAGAAAATTGTTTTCACTATGAATGAACCTTCATAGTTTGGGGTCCACTTGCCCCTGTGATTTGAACCTAGAGGAACGATCCTCTTGAGCACAAGCTCTCCTGCTTGATACTCCCGAGTACGTACTCGTTGGTCGAATGCTCGCTTCATTCTCCTCTGATAAAGCTGACCATGACAGATATCCGCTAATCTCTTTTCCTCAATTAAGCATAGCTGATTGTATCGAGCACGTACCCATTTAGCCTCATCAAGCTTCACATCCATCATCACACGCAATGAAGGAATTTCTACTTCAACAGGCAAGACTTCCTCCATACCATATACCAATGAGAAGGGAGTTGCCCCAATTGACGTCCTGACTGACGTTCGGTACCGATGCAGCGCAAATGGTAACATCTCATGCCAATATTTGTAAGTGACAACCAACTTTTGCACAATCTTCTTGATATTCTTATTTGCTGCCTCTACCGCACCATTCATCTTTGGTTGGTAAGGAGAAGAATTGTGATGTTGGATCTTGAAGTCCCGACATAATTCTGCCATCATCTTGGTGTTCAAGTTAGACCCATTATCAGTAATGATTCTTTCGGGCACTCCGTATCTCCAAATAATGTCTCTTTTCAAAAATATGGCTACCACTTGTCGAGTGACATTGGCATAAGATGCTGCTTCAACCCACTTAGTGAAGTAATCGATCGCAACCAGGATGAAGCGATGACCATTTGAAGCAGTAGGCTCTATTTTCCCGATCATATCAATGCCCCACATAGAAAAGGGACAAGGAGATGACATGACGTTGAGCGGGCTTGGAGGAACATGCACCTTGTCTGCATAAATCTTGCACTTGTGGCACTTACGGGCGTACGAGCAACAGTCTGCATCCATTGTCATCCAATAATACCCCGATCTCAGCAACTTCTTAGCCATAGCATGCCCTCCTGCATGAGTACCGAAGGATCCCTCGTGGACTTCCTGCATTAACAGGCTTGCTTCGTGTCTATCCACGCATCTGAGCAAGACCATGTCAAAGTTCCTCTTATACAAAACTCCATCTGTATTCAAGAAGAAACTAGCAGCAAGTCGCCTCAAGGTCTTCTTGTCATTGGATGATGCCCCAGCTGGGTATTCTTGCTTTTCCAGGAAAAGCTTGATATCGAAGTACCAAGGTTTCTCATTAGACACTGCGTCTACAGAGAAAGCATGAGCTGGTGCGTCAAGCCTGGAAATGTCAATCCTGGGCACATAGTTCCAACACAAGACTTTGATAGACGAAGAAAGAGTAGCCAATGCATCGACAAATTGATTCTCATCACGTGGTATGTATTGCAGCTTAATTGTTGTGAAGAACGTCAACAGTTTTCTCGCATAATCCCTGTAAGGAATTAGGTGTTCTTGATGCGTATACCACTTGCCAGTAACCTGATTAATAATGAGGGCTGAATCTCCGAATATATCAAGGGTCTTAATCCAAAGATTAATAGCCTCCTCTATTCCCATTATGCATGCCTCGTATTCCTCTTCATTGTTGGTGCAGGCAAAAGCAATTCTGGCAGCGAATGGAAAGTGAACACCTTCAGGAGTAATAAGAACAGCACCAACTCCACGTCCGTTGATATTGACCGCCCCATCAAACATCAACTTCCATTTGGATTCAGGGTCTGGCCCCTCCTCCGGAAGTGGTTCCTCGCAATCGTTTTCTTTGAGGTACATGATGTCCTCATCAGGGAAATCAAACTTCATTGGCTGATAATCATCTTCAAGAGGTTGCTGTGCAAGGTAATCCGACAATACACTTCCCTTGATGGCTTTCTGAGAAGTATATTGTATGTCATACTCTGTTAAGATCATTTGCCACCTAGCAACCCTTTCGGTTAACGCTGGTTTCTCAAAGATATACTTGACAGGATCCATTTTGGAAATTAGCAGTGTGGTATGAGTCAACATGTACTGTCTCAGTCGGCGAGCAGCCCATACCAAAGCGCAACAAGTTTTCTCGAGCAGTGAGTAACGGGATTCACAGTCGGTAAACTTTTTGCTAAGGTAATAAATAGCATACTCTTTTCGACCAGACTCGTCATGTTGGCCTAGAACACACCCCATTCACCCTTCTAGCACAGTCAAGTACATGATAAGCGGCCGTCCTGGAACTGGAGGCATTGGAATCGGAGGCTCCTGCAAATATTCTTTTATCTTATAAAAGGCTCTTTGACAGTCCTCATTCCACCTGACCGTTTGCTCTTTTCTTAGCAATTTGAATATTGGTTCACACGTGGCAGTTAGATGAGATATGAACCGTGAAATGTAGTTCAACCTCCCTAAAAACCCGCGCACTTCTTTTTCTGTTTTCGGTGCAGGCATGTCTTGTATTGCTTTTACTTTTGCAGGATCCACCTCAATTCCTTTCTGGCTAACAATGAAACCCATCAGTTTTCCGGAACGCACTCCGAAAGTTCACTTGTTTGAATTCAACCTCAGCTTATACTTTATCAGTCTATCAAACAGCTTCTTGAGGTTGACCAGATGCTCTTCTTCGTCTCGGGACTTAGCAATCATATCGTCCACATAACACTCTATCTCTTTGTGTATCATGTCGTGGAACAATGTAACCATAGCCCGTTGATACGTTGCCCCGATGTTCTTAAAACCAAAGGGCATCACTTTGTAGCAGAATGTACCCCACGGGGTAATGAGCGTTGTTTTCTCCATGTCTTCTGGTGCCATCTTAATCTGATTATACCCGGAGAAGCCATCCATGAAGGAAAATACCGAGAACTGAGCAGTGTTATCTACCAGCACATCAATGTGAGGTAATGGAAAATCATCTTTTGGGCTCGCTCTGTTTAAGTACCGGTAATCAACGCACATCCGGACTTTGTCGTCTTTCTTTGGTACAGGTACAATGTTAGCTACCCAAGGTGGGTAACTAGTTACGGCAAGGAATCCGGCATCCCATTGCTTTTGAACTTCCTCCTTGATCTTCATCGCCATGTCAGGACGAGTTCTTCTCAACTTCTGCTTCACAGGAGGACAGTCTTCTCTCAATGGAGGCTTATGCACAACAATGTCGGTATCCAACCCTGGCATATCTTGATACGACCAGGCGAAGATATCCACATATTCCCGCGGCATACCAATCAACTCTTTCTTTACCTTGGCCTGCAGACTGGCCCCAATCTTGATCTCTTTCTTCACATCTTCAGTGCCAATGTTGATGATCTCAATTTCTTCCTGATGAGGTTGAATAACTTGTTCCTCTTGTTTCAACAACCTGACCAATTCTTCATGGAGTTCACAGTCTTTCTCAACCCCTTCATCATCTTGGTAGATAGGATTGTCAAAGTCATGCGTGGTCATAGTAGGAACGTTATCATTAGAATCCGGATGATCAACACTGCACAAATGATGTGCTTATTTCAGAATCTGTTTATTTTTCAAAAGAGACGCAAACACACAAACAAAAAAGAAAAACACATTGCCATTTTTATTTTTTTGTTTTTTTTGTGAAAAATTTAAAACGAAAGAAAGAGAACACAATTTGTCTGAAAAATGTCCCTTATTTCATGGTAAAATAAATGCATACAAAGCATGGTGGCCCTACAATGGATCCTTGCACCTTGGGAAGAGTGCAGGATTTGACAATGCAGCATGATAAGAAAAGGAAACAAATAAATTACTCTGATTGCCAGGTAACTTGGACGATGTCTTTAGCAGACCAGTTCTTCAACTCCTCTCCGGGTGCACACAGATGAATCTAGTTGTCCCAGTCACCATCACTGTCTCCATCTTCATATGTTGCACATATATGGTTGCGGTCGAGCATCCCAGCGCTTGTGAAAGTAATAGCTTTACCACTTGGAGCCCAATTAGACCCACTAGGCTGATAACCCAAACCAAACTTGTCGTCTTTCTTCTCTAATTCCAGCAATTTGCCCCAGCCCTGGGCGCTTCCTGACTGAACCACTTCCTTAGCCTGCTTGTAGGAGTGAATGGAGGTACCTTCTTTCTCATTGCTTCTCTCTACTGGAGTCAAAATGCTGACGTTAACCGCTTCGAAGGCCAGACACAATGTTTCATGGATCTCTCCGTCCATCTCCACATATTTGAAAGTTGATAAGTGGCTCACAAATATATCTTCCTCTCTGCACACAGTGATTACTTGGCCATCAACCACGTACTTTAGCTTTTGATGCAAAGTGGATGTTACAGCTCCGGCAGCATGAATCCATGGACGTCCCAACAAGCAACTGTATGCGGGTTGAATATACATGACGTAGAAGGTGCTCTTGAATACTTGAGACCCTATTTTCATAGGTAACTCAACTTCTCCGAACACTGACCTTCTGGACCCATCAAAAGTTTAACTATCAAATCACTGGGTCTTAAGACAATACCATCAACATTCAGCTTCATTAATGCTTTCTTCGGGAGTACATTAAGAGAAGAGCCTGTGTCAACCAGGACATGCGACAAAATATCACCCTTACACTCCATAGTAATATGCAGTGCTTTGTTATGGTTACGTCCCTCTAACGTAAGGTCTCTATCTGTAAAGCCTAACCTGTGGCTTGCATTCACACTTCCCACTACAGCTTCCAGTTGATTAACGGTTATCTCTTGAGGAACGTATGCCATCTGCAACACTTTTAACAAGGCTTCTCTATGTGCCGGAGAACACATCAGCAAAGACAAAATTGATATTTTGGACGGTGTCTGGTTCAACTGTTCAACCACCTTATAATCACTCTTTTTAATTATTCGCATAAATTCCTCCACTTCTTTCTCAAAGGTACCCTGTCCAGCAGCAGGAGTTATCGTTTCTTCAATCGCTGTTTGCTTTCCTTTAGCCTTTGCTGCAGCTTCAGCCTCAGGATCTCCTCTCAGAACTGGGGGAGAAAATAGACGATCACTTCTCGTAAAACCTCCAACCCCTCCGACGTTCACTACAATCGGGTCAATAGCTATTGGCTTACTCTCGACCTTTTGTCCTTCCACATACACATCTGAGCCGTAATGCTATGGGATGGATTTATCATCAGTATAAGGAACAGGCCCAGGAACAGTGATAGTAACAAGACTGACTTCATGAGTATAAATAGTCACAGGTTCTCTTCTAGCAGGCATCTCAGCTGGGTCATAAAAATGGTTATAGTGGACACACAATCACTTTCATTATCCACTTTGTCAAACTGCAATGACCCTTCATCAATAAAATTCTGCAACCCCACCTTCAGGTCTTCACAACCATTCACTGAATTCAAACACTTCTCACAATCAGAATTACATCCCGGAAACACTTGTCCTCTCAACAGCCTCTCCTTTATTACCAACAGCAGAGTCTTCACTTCTTATATGCTCAGAACCAGACTTAACTTCTCACCTCTATCAACAACATTTATTCTAGCCCCTCCGTGGTTCAGAATAAGGTTTGAAGTAACATTGGGCGGTGGTGCAAAGTTAATCGCCTTGGAGTCGATCAAATCTTGAACTTTGTGCTGTAGCGCCCTGAACTTCTCAGTTGAATGCCCGGGTGCCCCTGAATGGAAATCGCATCTAGCATTTGCATCGTACCCCACTGGAAGCTCTCCAGGTGGTGGTGGTGCCAAAGTCCTCAGTTGTATCAAATTCAGGTCTAGCAATCTCTGCAGCAATGCAGTATATGTCATGGGAATTGCTTCAAGCACCCTATTAGCCGGACGAGCTTGTCGTGGCTGATAAGGTCTTTGTTGATAGTTGTTACATTGCAGCTGTTGTTGTTGCTGTTGTTGTTGAGGTTGTACCTGCTGCACAGGACTGGAAGGGATAGTGACAGCTGCCACTTTCTTATATGATCTTCTATATCCTCGGCCCCGTCCTCGGCCAAACACAGCATTAGTTTCACCTTCCCTTCTTCTTGGGGGTCCGTTGAAAGCTTTTCTTACTCCACTCGAGCTGCTTGCACTGGTATCTTGAATCTTTCCCATATTTAGCAGAGTCTCGACCCTCTCACCTGCAATTACTATATCATTGAACTTGGTAGCCGAACAAGACGCCAATCTTTCGATAAACACCCCTTGCAATGTCCCCATGAACATATCAGCCATCTCATTCTCCAGCAATGGTGGTTGCACTCTGGCAACAAGCTGACGCCACCTTTGAGCATATTCTTTAAACCCCTCCTTAGCAGTTTGAGACATGTTTTGCAATTGAGTGCGATTTGGAGCCATGTCCAAATTTTACTGGTATTGCCTCACGAAAGCCTCTGCCAAGTCCTTCCAGCTCTTAATATTGACCCTACTTAGCTTCATATACCATTCCAAAGAAGCTCCAATCAAGCTGTCCTGGAAATAGTACATCCATAGCTTCTCATCTTCAGTATGGGCAGCAATCCTTCCTACAAAGGACTGGAGGTGAGTCTTTGGACACGCTGTGCCGTTGTACTTCTTGAAAGTTGGGACCTTGAACTTGTAAGGGATTCTAACCCCTGGAACCAAGCCCAAGTCAGTAATGTCAAACCCCAAGGAGTTCTGATATTGAATAGCCCTGATCTGTTCAGCCATTTCTTCAAATTTTCTATTCATTTTAGCCCCTTGGCCTTCAGTTTCGTCCAGCAGAGTAAACTGTTCGTCTTAACCGTCCATTTGTACATTGTTCAGCCCATCATTGATAACGGCAACCCCTGGCTGTGCCACAGGGATTTCAACTTCACGGGCGCCCGCGCCGTTACGATTACCTCCATCAGTAGTACCGTTGTTTCTGGCTTGATTATTTTCCACCAAATCACGAAGACGTTCCTGATTCTGACTCATTCCTTCCATAAGGGTCATAAAATTGTCCATCCTCAACCTCAAATCAGCTAAATCAGTCTACATTTGATCCATGACTCTTTCTCTGTTGACTCTTGTGGGATATCTATGTATGATCGGCTGTTCTCGAACCTTTCTAGGAGCTATAGTGCCTGAAAGGACACAAACGTTAGAAACTGAAGCACTATCTGCAAAACAAACAAACATGTTATATGCATGCAATGTAACTGCTCATGTTTCCAAGTTTTAAGCATTTATATGCCCCAGGTCTGGTATTTGCTCCAAACAGCCACTTTGAGTATTAACTTTCAGACTTTCTCTTTGAAGAGTGTTCAGATATTAGCAGTATCAGACAAACAAGCCTTGCATATTCAGAAATGATAATTTTCATATTAACACTGTATATCATGGACAACCCACTGCCGGCCAAAAGTTAGAGCACAAACAAAAATATTCCCTGAAGGGTTACAAGTCATTACAAAAGACAAAAGAATAAAGCAAGACTCCTACAACAAGTCTGTAGGTAGTTTGAACAAAAAAAATGAAAACTAAACTAAAGACCAAAGTTCTTCTGCATCCCCCTCTGTCCTGTTCTTCTTCACACCTGCTCTCAGCTTGAGCTCTTCAATCTCCTTCAGTGCCTCCTCCAAGGCTGTCTGGCTTTGTGCCAACTGCTGATTCTTTTCCCTTCGTATGTTGTGGACTTGCTCCACTTCTTCCTTCTTGAAGGCCATTTGTACCTCGAAAAACTCTTCTTTTTCTTTAAACTTCTTCTGCTCCTGTTCCCTTTTGCCTTGCAACCAAACAATGGATTGGAGAGCTTCCTTGAGAGTCTTCAAAGTCTTTTTGATATCCGCTTCTCTTTTTGCTCCATCAGACCCAATCTTTGAAAGTGAGCTTCCCTTCCAGCAAACTTTTTCTCTTTAGCTTCCAAGGAGGATTGCATCCTCTGCAGCTTTCCCTCTGCTTCATTTTTGGCCCGGTTGGCAAGATGGTACATGTTAACCATTTCAGCATTCTCCACTCGAACTTCATGCAGTTGAGCTTCCAACTTCTTATACTCTTCAAGGGAGACAGTACTCTGACATGGCACTTCTTTGGGATATAATGGAGCTTCTACTGAGAACGTCATGAGAACTTCCTCTACATGTTTTTGCAACGATGTAGCAAAAGGAGGATACATCTTGGGATCTACTCTGCCAAAGTCTTTCTTACCTTTCCCCACTCTGTGGGCCTAAGCTTGAGATACTTGCAGAACTAACTCCTTGTTTCCCTCCACAGGAAAGTAAAAGGACTCAACAAATTCTTCCAACTGTGGTGGGTCTCTCAAAGGATAACCAAATTGCTTCCTGGCTAATGTTGGATGATAACTGATCACACCCTTCCTTCCTAGAAAAGGCACTCCAGCAAATCTTCCACAATTGACCAACAACTCTTTTCCCAGCAGATCTTTGTCATATCCCCAAGCTATATCTTCAGAAGTTAGCCCCATCAGCCTTCTAGACCATCTCCACTCATCCCTCATCTCCTTGAAAGTACCTGATTTTGGCAATTGTCTGGCAAACCACTCAGCAAACAATGAAGCACAACAGCCCACCGGTCCACCTCTACCTTTCTCATTCTGGTAGTGAACGTTGTAGTAGAAATCTCCCAACAGAGTTGGCACAGGATTGCCTTTAGCAAATATGGATATCACTTCTAAGCTCACAAATTCTTTCTCTCCCGGGAACAAGCTAGACCCATACACCATCAAAGCCAGCACAACACCAAAATCCCCCCATTTACCCTCTTTAGCATATTCCTCAGCCTCTGGTATAAGCACACTCCAAGGGAGTCCTCTGCCTTCATTGTTCTTCAGAGCCTTCTTGACTGTAGCAGCTGGCAAACGACAGACTTTGGCTATGTCTTCTTCCTTAAGCACCACCTCAGACCCATAGAAAGGCAAGGTATCTCTGACTGGAACACCCAAAATGCTGGAAATCTCCTCCAAGGTGGGAGCCAAGATGTAGTCTGGAAACACGAAACACCGCAGTAAGGGATCATAAAACTGAAGCAAGGTGTGCAAACTGTCCTTCTGGACTGCAGTAGGTTTGTCCATATACTTCAATATCTGGCCATACCTTTTTCTGAAATTTCCCAAGACTTGGTCATTCATCAAACCTGCTAATTTTTGAACACTCCTGACTTCAGGTTGAAGAAAAGTATAGTGAACATTCTTTTTCCTTGTAATTCTTCTGACTTCTGCCATCTGGAGATAAGATTTACCAGAACTGGGAGTTGACTATGAACAATAACCTGAAAAATGGAAACATAAACAGTCAATGCAAGAATGGTGCAATGCAGGCATATGATCATTCTGGGACCATCTGGATACTGGACACTGAACATAAGGACCCTCTGAACAGCTGAAAACCAAAATCCTCTGAGTCACAACCCTCTGATAGAAATTCTCAAAACCATAGTACCAAGAAAACCAGAACACCAGAACCATAGAACCAAATCTCAACAAGGACCACTGATAATGAGGGTATGTAGAGGCCAAGGGTTCCTGCAAACCTGTAAACCCCTCCCAATCTCACTGGTATGCTCCGGGTCAGACATCACGGACTCTCAAAGCCGAATAGAAATAATACGTTCACCATTTCCGAGAAATGACTCAAGACCAAATCAGGGAATCAGTTTGGCATTATATACTACGCAGGGAGGCCTCAGCTGATTTCGGGAAAACAAGGTCATCCTATGCAAGTCCCAGGTAGGCCCTCAGATGCGAATGGGTTTGCCACAAAATGTGGTCTGCCACTGTCATCACTAAAGAGGGATATTTCCACAAGATTCTCAATGATCGCTCCCCAGCTGCACATAACTGTCAAGGTTATGAAATGAGAGAGGAAGATCCCCAAATCAAAACATTTCCAAAATGGTCACAAATATGGGTGTGGAACTCACTACTACCCCCATGACAAGATCTCATGAGGCCAAAGTGGAACCACTCTAAGTCCTAAGGTGCACTCGAGCCGTGGTAATGAGCTCATCTCTCAGAAACAGTATCACCCAAACCCACCAAACAGAAAATCCAGTCCAGATAGTCCAGTATACATATGATGCAAAAAATAAATACTGAAACTATAAATAAGGCTGTAAAAAATGCTGTAAATAAACAACAGTAAAAATACAACACACAACAGCAAGCAATCAACACCCAAAGAAACAGAAACAAGCAAGCGCTACGAGAGACTCTCAGGGGAACCAGAGATTCTGGGTTCGGTCCCCAGCAGAGTCGCCAGCTGTCGCTCCCTGGATTTCCATCCTGGTACAAACGCGAAAGTGGCGCGGAAGAGGTAGAGTCTCCAGCCAGACATTTTTATCCCGAAGGAACGGGAATGGTAATGCTGCACAAACCAAGAGAAAAGAAAAAGAAGGACACAGGTCCTGCGAACCAAAGAGACTGAGTTTGGGAGTCGGTTACGACCTGGGAAGGTATTAGCACCCCAGATCGTTCGCCGTACCCGACGGGATCCACGCTTGCAAAGAAACTGTTTCAAAGGGTGAAGAAATGAAAGCTGCTGCAAAAGAAAAGGAACTGAACTGGATAAAAGAAATGAAAAGGGAACTGAAAAAGAAATAAAAAGGAAAAAATGTAGGGAAAATAAAAATTGTGCTCGAACGGGCCTTACTCCGCTGCCTATGTACCTCATCTGGACAATGAGGATCAGAGTCGCCGTAGTTCCCCTAACTAGGGGTGGAAAAGATTGCTTGTGTCTTAAGGCTTGAACTGCCTATGTCAATGCTCAGATGTTGCAGGCTCGGACGACGAGTGCGTTACCATCTTGCAAAATGACAAGTAGGAGCAAGTTCGTACGATGAGAGTAAAGGTGATGAGAAAAGAAGTCCCAAAGGAGAGACGTTTATTGCTTGTTTGTGTTTTTTAGAAACTTTTTATGAGTGTGTCACAAGGAAGTGAACTCAAGCTCTTTTCCATGGAATGTGCACTTGTCACTACATTCCAAGATGGAATAATAGAACAAGCATACTCAAGTAAGGAGAAGATCCCCAAAACATGAATCCAGAGATTAGGGCATAAGCTCACTAACTCATTAACTTATTAAGTGTTTTTGTATTTACAATGAAGAAGTGTTTTTTATGATTTTCTTGGTGAAGATGATATCTTGATCAGACTTGTACATCACAAGACAAGCTTGTACTATCCGAAGATGGGGAGACTACAAGTGTCTAATGGAATAAGGATATTGCTCAAGGTATCACTTCAATCTTTATTAAGTGTCTTCTTTAGGGTTTTGAGATGAGAAGAGAAGAAGAACCAAAAGGATCGCAAAGGTAAAAGTCTAATGGGGGACTAATGAATCCTAATTGTTGTCATGCATGGGAAATCCTAGGTTAGTGAGGTTTACTATCCTAAAGAAGAAATAAGAAGAGAAGAAGAAAGAAGAATAGAAGAAGGGGGAAGTAAGGCCTAAGCCCAACAATCACAAGGTTAGAACAAATAATAAGAAGAAGAGAAGAGATAAGATTTGGAGATGTGGGAATCTCATCCACACCTCTCACTTACCCAAGCCCCTGAAATGGTTAGTGACACAAGTATAAAGGCAATACAAAATTAACTAAATGACATACCAAAGCTACACAACCAGAAATGAAGTTATACACATAAACATCCAATGCAAATACAAGTCACAAGAATGAGAAGAGAACCACACAACTCAAACAGGCAACATGAATCACTTATGACAAATCAAAACAAACATGATAAGATGCAAAGAAAAATAAACAAAGCACAACCTCAAGGTGCAAGACCAGAACCCTATCCTGTTAGAAAAGTGCCTAAGAAACATGGGAGATGAAGAGAAGAAAGGCACATAGTCAACACTTACATTATAAGAAGAGAGAAGCAAAGGAAATGAGGTGGATATACATAAAAGGGAATGAACTCCAAAAGCAAACCAATACAAAACTCCTGAAGGCACAAACCAAAACTCAAGATCAGAGAGGTCTCCACATCCTAATAAGGCTCTAAACAAATTGAAGAAGTTGGCACAAGTGCCCTTCTAAGCTAAGGAATGAACTTGTGATAAAAAAGAAGCAAAAAAGGGACAAGTGAAGAACCAAAATTCAAATTAATTCAAGTGAGCATTCAAAAATTTCACAACCTTGCACAAATGACCTTCAATCATAACATAACAACATGCCAAAAGGAGGGAAAGAAATTCAGAATCTAAACAAGTCAAATGAGAGGTCAAACATGGATTAGGGTTAAATGGCTTCACTCACAAGTTAAAAATCATAATCAACTAACCAAGATTCTAAAAATCAGAACAAAAATCAACAATAAACTACACTCCATCATGAATCCAAAGCAAAAAGAACCAACCAAAAATTCACAATAATGATCAAGATAGAAAATGGACCAGTCAGCATGCTTCAAAATGAGATAAAATGAATTAATTAAAAGGAACAATTAATTTCCACATGTCAAATAAAAATAAATGGAAAATAAAAATATCAGAAATTAAGGAAAACTCAAAGGAACTTTCATGAATTTTTTTATAATTTTTGGAGACCTAAAAATATTTTTAAAAATTAAAAACCAAACTGAAAATAAAAAGGAAATAAAAAGAAATAAAAATAAATGAAAAGGGCCAGGGGGTGCATTCAACAAGGGTTTCCAGTTGAATTTTATTGGGCTCATACGCATGGGGGGTGGGAACAGCAATCCAGGCCCAGTCAAAGTCAGCACAAGACATGCTAATTAGTGTGGAAATTCAATTAAACAGGAAAATACATGGGCCATTAGATCAATTGGATGCGTGAGATTGGTCAACTCATTAAACCTAGTCAGCATTTTCATTGGTTGGAGGTGAGGGAACATGTTATTTATGGTGAGGTGAGAAACATGTTGATTAATTCAGTTTATAATTTAAAACAGAAATCACATGAGAGAGAGGGTGAGGTCATTAATGTGGTGGCAGCATGAGGGACGTCCAGATCAAAAAACGCACGGCCATGATTTCATCTTCCTCATTCAAACTCTGGTGAGCAAATTCCAGAATCCGGTGACCGGAGCTAGGGCTCCGGCACCGAAAAACACAAACCATGAACAAATCACAATATAAATAACTCAAACTATCCAGATCAAACAATTAATGCACGCTGAATCCAAATATGGAACTCAAATTCAAAATGGATCCAAGAACAAGTTGGATCGAAGAGAAACAGATCTGACCATCAAATTTCAAATCAACAATACAACCTCAATAACGCATCAAAATAAAATCTAAAAAGTGAAGAGCATTCAGCAAAGTTCATAGATCACAATGCACACAAGAAAACAAGTTTCAGATCCATGGATTCAGTGAGTTACCTGAGATGGAAGATCTTGAAACAAGCCAGAAGAAAGCTTCCAAAGGAGTAGATCAACTACTTTTATCCTCTCTTTGCAAAATAAATGCAAGAGAGAGGCTGAAACTCTCTAGATGTTGAAACCCGAAACCAACTGCACTTGAATGGCACTTGATGAAAACCTTCCTTTCAGCTTGAATTGATGGTATATTTATGATCCTTAGAGCTCAGTGAACAAGAATATGGAAAGGGATTGGAGAATGAGAGCCTGAAAAGAGAGATTCGAAGAATTTTGCTTTTGGTGCAAGAACTCTAGAATGATGAAATGTGATGGATCTGGGGTGAAATAAAACCCTAGTTTTCTTATATATGACTCCAAAATGCAATGCTGAAAGAAGGAGGGGAAGAGCACGTGAGAAGAGAGTCTGAGGTTCAAATTGCAAAACTTGCATGATTTGTGTGATGAGGTGCTTGGCTCGTGCATCCCTCTCATTCTTTGCACATGTGTGATCAATATCCCACCCTTGATTCAAAACAGAAATCACCTTGGCCCTTGGATGTGAGGATCATGCTTTTTTCATGATCATGCATGTTTTGCACCTTATGGAATACAATACATCCCATGCACGAATTTGGCCATATCTTTGGAGCAAAATGAACTCTTGGAATTGCTTTGTAATATTGTGATCATACTTGGCCCATAAAACAGCTTGAAAATAAGTTTCATGATCTTTTGCATTTGTGGAAGATTTGAATTTCATGCCATGCCCTAGATTTCTTGAAATTTTCGAAGAGCATATCTCTCAAACCATGAGGGCTATGAAAATGCTCTTGTACTATTTAAAAATGGGAGACTTTAATCTTCAACTTTCATGTTTGGTTGTGGTCCATTTGAAGCTTTTTTCACCAAGTTATGCTTACTTGAAAATTAGGGCAAAATGTTTCTAAAAATGGAAATTTCCATGACCAAACTTATGCCAATTTTGCAAAACATCTCAAAACCTCATGATTCTTGATTTTTGACTTTGCCAAACCTCTTATAAGGTTATAAGAACATCCCTTGGCTTGAAAACTAGGGTTGGACCCTTTGAAGTCTCACATTTGACTTTTAGAATGCACAGTTGACCAATTTCTTCATTTACAAGCAACTGAAAAAATAACTGACTTCCACAAGGAATTTTCTCACCAAATTTCATCCCTAGGATCTTATTAACATATGAGAGACTTTGCCCAAATGAAATGGCCAAAGTCACAAGGTTTTCATGCTTGAAACTCAAACCCTAATTTAGGATCATTGTGTAGGAGCTCTGCCCTAGCTTGAATTCCCTGATGATCTTCCCATCTTCTGAACTTTTGTGAATGATCTTGAGCTTTTGAATGCAATGTAGACTTCTCATAAGACTTGAGCAAATCCATTGGGCCCCTTGCCATAGATTGTGGTGCTTCAAAACCCTCCACAGATGATCATATGCCTAATGCTAGGTCATGAGAATGTTATGCCTCATCTTTCCATGCTAAGATGCCAAGAATATGATATTCTTATGATGAATATGATATGATATGATGCTTTAAAAGAAAAGAGGTCAAATTTGGGGTGCTACAGCGCGCAACAACCATCATCTTCCTCCAGTCGTCCGGTCAACTTTTACCTACGGTTTCCCGTCACTAAAGGTTTTAGTGACGGATTTTCTTCGTCGTTGTAAACACCCCAAATTTGCCCTCACTTAGTTCACACCATGGCTTGTGATCTTTCATCTTTGCATAAGTTTAAGCATATCATTTCATATTGCATTTTTTGCTTCATTGCATTAGTTCAAGTTCATCTGCATCTAGGGTTTGTGATCTGAGCAATCCAAGGGATCCACTTGAGCCACTCCAAAGGTCTCCAATCATTCCAAGAGGGTCCATGTATTTTCTATCATCATATTATATCCCTCAAAGATCAAGGAAGTCAAAAAAATCACAAGAACTTGGAAAGCATGGAAGTAGAGCTAGGGTTTCACTGCACAGATGACCTAAAATTAGGGTTTTGGTTTCAGAGGCCATAACTCCAAATTTTTTGGTCATTTTTGTTTCTAATGGTTCAATATGTTATAAGGATCATGTGTACCAAGTTTGATGAAGAAATTCATTGTGGAAGTCATTTGTTCACTAGATAACTTCTTGAGCAAGTCAGAGAAAAATCAGGGCATCTGAGGCCCCCAAAATGGGAACCAAAGTGGATATTTCATCAAATTGAAGTTATATGATCTTTATTTAATCATTGAAGTTCTTAGAAGTTCACAAAATTGAAGAAATTTGAGCTAAACCAAAAGTTGCCAAAAATGGAAATGACTTGTAATGTAAATTTTCCATTTTGGGAAAGTTTTTCAACCTCCTCTTTCTCAACCAAAAATGCTTCAAATGAAAAATTGTTGGTCATGAAAGTTGTAGATTGGATCATTCCCTTTTCAAAAAGTACAAGAACAAGTTCTAATTCATTATGGAACTCAAGTTATGATCTTTCAAAGTTGGCAAAAATCCTATAATTTTCAAGAATACACCAAAGAGGGATTTTTGCAAAACCACTTGCCAAGCCATTTTGTGACCTCTAATACACTTCTATGCATCATACCAACATAGTACATTGCCTAAAAGTCATAATTGGCCCAAGAATAATCTCATTCTATGCCTTGCACATGAAGAAATCACAAAGGGGCCAAACTTCATGAAAATTGCAAAATGATACACAACCATGCTTCCACTTGCTGAATCACCACAAGCCAAAAGCCAAAATCAGATGCCTTTTTGAACCCTCATCAGTAGAAGAACTGGGCTAAGAGATTCATTGCCTTGACATCAGATGACATTAGATGGTGCACTCAGAGCACCAAAGGCAAGGACATAATTACTAGCTGTGGGCAATATCCTAATGTGCCTTTGATAGGAGTGAAAGGTTGCATCAACTACAACCCTTTACTGTTTAAAAGACAATTAGGGTATGCTTTGGTTCATCCTCCCAGAGGACAAGATTTGGCTAAAACTCTTTATTGTGAAATTCAACCCAACTCTGCTGTTGTCAGACAAGCTGCCTGGGCTTGGGATAACATCCAGACTAAAGGGACAGCCATCCTTGGCAAGTGCAATAACATTACTTCAGCACAGTATTCTGATTGGTCTCGTACCAGAGCTCAGATCACCCAGATGCCATTTACTTTAGAAGATGTACCTGGGCCTTCTAAAGTACAACCTGCAGCTACTGTCAGTTTGGAAGAGTTTGAAAAGCTAAAAGAGAGGAACACTCAGCTAGCTGAAGCCTTGAAGAAGACTCTTTGGGAGAGAAATGACAGCCATCTAGATAATGAGAGATTGGAAAGGCTCAGGATCGAGCACTTGACCAAGATTGAGAAGACGGATGACTACATCAAGAAGGCAAGAGCAGGGGAGTTAGTACTGAAGAATGCTTACAACAAAGAAAAGACTCGGAAAGCTAGGACAGAGCATTATCTAGAAGAAAGCCAGGCTAGGTGGATCAGGATCACTGAAGCCCGTGCACAGGAAGATCAAAGGACTCAAGCTAAGATAGAGCAGTTGGAGGCTAGCGAGAAGAAGCATGAGGAGGCTTTGTTGGTAGCTCAGAAGGAGATATCTGAATTAAAACTCTGGGCGGGGTTGAAGAGGTCAAAGGATCAGGATGAGCATAAGAAGTTAACTAGTACCATTGCTACCAGGAACCTCCTCATTAGGACTATCATCGAGCACCCAGTAGGGCCGGTGACTGAGGCCCTCTTGAAGGAAGTCAATGAGGATGACTTTGGATTGGATGTTTGACCTCTTTTGCTTGTACTTTTCTTTTGTTGTTGTATTTTGACCCACCATGGGGATGTATTGTAATCAAACTATGTATTTTCACTCTTTGTAATATATTGGTTTGTATTATTTTTGGTGGGCTTAATCTCTCTTCATCATCAGCATTTCCTCGAGGTCTGGAAAGGTCAAAACCAAGGAACCAAACTGGATACCCTTGGAAGACAAATAGGCATATTGCATTGCATACTAACATTTTCTTTGTTTTGTAGGTTTTTGTTGCTGTTTCTCACTTTGTTGTGGTTTCAGGAAACATTGCTCGCAGAAGAGTGTTCCCTGTCAACAGAATACACCGGTACCCGACAAGAAACAACCTTCTGGGACTCCAGATGGATCAAGTTCAGCAAGACTTGAATGAAGTGAGGACCCAAATGGCTAATGAGAGGGTTGAGATGAGAAATCAAATGACTCAATTCATGACTGTGATGATTGGTTTAGCTCAGAGCCAGGAAATACTAAGGGAGTTGGTTGAGAGACAAACTCCTGAAGAACACCATCCAGGTACAAGAGGTACTAGTAACAATGATTACGTGCAGCCTCGCACTGATCCACCAGAGTTTGGGCCTCATCTGAACCCAGAAATCAATGCCATAAGGAATACTCTGGGTAACACTGCTGGAGGAAGGGTCTTGCAAGAGGATCCTCAAGAAGAGCAGTTTACAGTTGTTGGGGCTGGAGACGAAGTTTACGACCGTCGATTGGATGAAATTGCCGAGAAGCTGAGATCTCTCGAATCCCAAAACTCTCTAGGTTTTGATGTAATGGACATGGGACTGGTGGAAGGGGTGAGAATTCCTCACAAGTTCAAACCCCCATGTTTTGAAAGGTATAATGGCACATCCTGCCCACGCACCCACCTTCAATCATTCTTGGGAAGATTAAAAGCATACACCATGGACGAAAAGTTGTGGATGTTTTACTTCGAGGATAGTCTAACAGGGGCATCCCGAGAATCGTATTCCCACTTGACTAGAGCCACAGTAAGGAACTGGAAGGACTTGGCTGAAGCTTTTATCCGTCAGTATCAGTATAACTTGGACATGGCCCCAAACAGGATCCTCCTAATGGGGATATCTCAATCTTCCCGTGAAAGCTTCAGGGAATATGCCTAAAGGCGGAGGCAACTTGCTGCTGCTGTTCAACCTCCCATGTCTGAAAGAGAGATGGCAGACATGTTCATGAATACTCTTCAAGGAACATATATTGACAGATTGGCTGCATTTACTTCTACCAGATTTGCAGATGTGGTGATAACTGGGGAAAGAATAGAGAGCCTATTGAAGATGGGAAAGATCTCCGATAACGGTGCCAGTTCAAGCAGTACAAGAAAACCATTTGTTGGACCCCGTAGATCTGGTGAGACAAACTCTGTGCACTTGGGAAGAGGGAGACCCCAATACCTGCCCAGGACAGTTGCTGTTATTACAATCCCTGCTCCACCTCCTCAGTATGCTCAACAACCACCACACTTTCCGCAACAACAACAATTTCCACAACAGAGATCATACAACAATAACAACAACAATCAACAACAACGCTCGTTTCAACAGCGGCCATCTCAGGTCAACCGAGTAATTGACCTCATTCCTATGCCATATGCTACACTTCTGCCGCAACTCATAAAGCTCAATTTGGTTGAGTTTAGGACATTGGCTCAACCTGATCCTCAAAACCTTTCTAGAAACTATGATTTCAACGCTAAGTGTGCTTTTCACTCTAACACACCTGGTCATTCTACGGAAAAATGCAGAGCTCTACATATGAAGGTTCATGATCTAGTAGATTCAAAAGCCCTGAACTTTGCACCTCCTCCCAATGTAATGAAGAATCCTATGCCAAGCCACAGTGGGCCAAGGATTAATGCTGTATAGGATGGTTTAACCCTGAGTTGAATAGAAGACATTGCATGTATTCAGACACCTATGGCTGAGGTTAAAGTCCAGCTTTTAAAATGCCAAGTGTTTCCAGGTTGTGAGGCCTGTTGCGAATTATGCAGACTTTCTGAGAATGGGTGTGTCAGCTTGAGGAGAGGCATCAATGATTTGATTAAAGAAGGCATTTTGCAAATTATCACCACAGCTTCTATAACACCAGCAACCCTTTTGTCAACAACAAGTGACTCCTCTACAAATGCAACAACCATCTTTCCAAGTGTTTCTTCTACAACTGCAACAACCATTGCTCCAACCGATTCATCTACAACTTCAGAAATCATTCCATCCATCACTTCAACACACAACGAATCATTTGCACCAGCTACTACAACTTCAGCAACCAACAATGATGTTTCCACTGTCACAATCTATTATGACCTGATAACGGTCCCGAATTCCAACAACTTTCAACAGTCTCAACAGTTTCAACCAAGCTTCAATTAACCTCCACCAACATCCACCAGAGGTCCTATTACTATTTTCTATGATCCATAGACTATTGTAGTCCCAACAACAGCTACAGTAAGCCCAGTCACCATCACGGTTCCCGGGCCAATCCCATATGACAAAGACAGTGCTATACTGTGGCATTATGGTGCTGATCTATACTGCAACGGAGAGAAATTCCTTCTTGATTCTCCAGTTCTCACTCCCCAAGTGGATAATGTTGGGGGAGGCGGAGGCTTCACCCGAAGCGGACGTCTCTTTGCATCACAAGTCCCTAGAATCAACACTGAGGCAGAGGCTGCTACCAGAGCCAAGGGGAAGAGTGTGATACCAGAAGAATCTGTGCCAAAGGAAACTCATAAATCATCCTTTGATCAAGACGTGGATGAGTTCATGAGAATTATCAAAAGAAGTGACTATAAAGTTGTGGACCAGCTCCACCAGACTCCTTCAAAGATCTCAATCTTATCTCTGTTGTTGTGTTCCGAAGCCCATCGGGATGCACTTCTCAAAGTTCTGCACGCTGCCTACGTGCCAGAAGAGATCATTGTAAATCAGCTGGAAACAGTAGTATCAAATGTCAATACTAGCCATGGGCTAGGTTTCACTGATGCTGATTTGACAACATAAGGACATATCCACAGCAAAGCCTTGCATATAACCTTGGAGTGCAAAGGAGTTGTCTTATCTCATGTACTTGTAGACACTGGGTCCTCACTCAATGTCTTACCCAAGAAAGCCCTTGTCAAGCTAGAGTGTGATGTGATAGCTATCCGGCCAAGTAATCTTGTGGTCAGGGCTTTTGATTGCTCCAAAAGATCAGTTCTTGGAGAGGTAGAGTTTCCAGTGATAATCAGTCCACAAGTCTTTAAGACCATTTTCTATGTGATGGACATACAACCGGCATACAGTTGTTTGCTAGGTCGACCCTGGATTCACGCCACAGGCATAGTAACGTCGACCCTTCACCAGAAACTGAAGTATGAATGGGAAGGACAAATTATCACCATCTGTGGTGAGGAGGACATATTTGTTAGCCACCTGGCTACATACAAATATATTGAAATGGATGGTGAAATCATTGAGACAATGAGCCAAGGGTTTGAGGCCCTGAATGTCAATGAAGCTACTGGAGTATTGGCTGCGTCCCAGGAGGACAGGATGGGTACTTCAATCATCTCTTATCAGCAAGCCCGGAAGGTTGTTGAAGAAGGTACTGCTCAAGGCTGGGGCAAGCTGCTGTCAGTGGAAAAGAAGGAAGATAGATTTGGTTTGGGTTACAGACCATTCCGACCAGATCAATCAGAGGCTGCCAAGGAGCCCAAATTTGTCAGTGGGGGGATGCTCACCCCAGATACTGTTAACAATATGGAAGACGAGGAGGAAAGAGAACGCAACCTGGAGAGCTGGATACGTCCAAGGATCCAGGGGAACCAAGTCCTTAACTGGTCTTCCCAGGAAATTATAAGGGTTACTCCTGCAGAGTAATTATTATTTCCTGTATTTTTAGCATGCATCAAGTCTTGCATCTTGCCCAAGGTGTCAGGACTCATTTTGTAATAGGGCCATATTGTAATTTTGTGCAAATGATTAATCAATGAATATCGAACATCTTTTGCAAACGAGTCTCTTTTTCGCTCACTGTCTTTTCATTTTTTTTCACTTTTGTACAAAACAATAAAATGGCAATGTTTTCAAAATAAATAACTTCATTTTCACTTTTTTCTAAACAAGATTAAAACTGGTCACTAAATTGAGCCAATCTCAACCCTTGCAGAGATTATCCTCCAGATTGCACCGACAACAGCACTGTTATGACCTTGTATGACTTCGACAATCCGATTAATCAAGCTGATGAAGGGGTTGAAGAAGACTATGAGTTACCTGAAGAGTTAGCCAGGTTGTTGAGGCAAGAAGAGAAAGTGATCACTCCTCATCAGGAGGAGGTTGAAACAGTTAATCTTGGTACCGAAGAAGACTTGAAAGAAGTGAAGATTGGGGCCGGTATGCAAGATTTAGTAAAAGAGCAGCTTATTAACATGCTTTGAGAATACGTCGATGTCTTTGCTTGGTCCTATCAAGACATGCCAGGTCTAGATACGGACATTGTTATGCACAAGCTGCCTTTGAAAGAAGATTGTCCTCCAGTGAAACAGAAGCTACGCCGTACTCGTCCGGATATGGCCATGAAGATTAAAGAAGAAGTACAAAAACAGTGGGACGCCGGTTTCCTTGCTGTAACTAGTTACCCGCCGTGGGTTGCTAATGTTGTACAAGTGCCTAAGAAGGATGGAAAAGTACGGATGTGTGTGGATTACCGGGATCTGAACAGAGCTATCCCGAAGGATGATTTCCCTTTACCTCACATTGATGTATTGGTCGACAACACAGCTCATTTCTTGGTGTTTTCCTTCATGGATGGTTTTTCAGGGTATAATCAGATCAGGATGTCACCCGAAGACATGGAGAAGACTACTTTCATTACACCTTGGGGCTCATTTTGTTATAAGGTAATGCCTTTTGGACTAAAGAATGCCGGTGCTACTTATCAACGGACTATGGTGACATTATTCCACGACATGATCCACAAGGAAATTAAATGCTACGTGGATGACATGATTGCCAAGTCCCTCACTGAAGAAGACCATCTGGTAAATCTGCTGAAGTTGTTCAAGCGTCTAAGAAAGTATCAATTGAAGCTAAACCCCAACAAATGCACATTCGGGGTGCGTTCCGATAAGTTGCTGGGATTTATTGTAAGTGAGAAGGGAATTGAAGTTGATCCTGACAAAGTCAAAGCCATTCAGGAAATGCCTACACCTAGGACTGAAAAGGAAGTTTAGGGGTGTAAACACCCCAAATTTGCCCTCACCCATTCACACCATGGCTTGTGATCATTTCATATGCATAAACACAATCTTATCACCTCATATCTCATTTTTTATTCACTGCATAGATTCAAAGTCATCTGCACCTAGGGTTTGTGATCTGAGCAATCCAAGAGCTTCTTGAGCCACTCCAAAGGCCACTAATCACTTCAAAGGGGTTCATGTGTGTTCTTATATCTTATTACATCCTCTCAAAGTCAAAAATGCAAAAGGATCACAAGAACTGGGATTGGTATGGATGCAGAGCCAGGTTTGACTGCACAGTTGACCTAAAATTAGGGTTTTGGTTTCAGAGGCCATAACTCCAATTTTTTTGGTCATTATTGTTTCTATTGGTCTCTATATGGTATAGGGAGTATGCATATCAATTTTCATGAAGAAATTCCATGGGGAAGTCATCTGATCAAGAGTTGACTTTTCAGACAAGTCAGTGCAAAATCAGGGCATCTGAGGCCCCCAATGACCCAACCAAGGGGTGATCTTCATCATTTTGAGTGTATGTGACCTTTATTTGATCATATAAGAAATTGGAAGTTCACAAAATTCAAGAATCTCAAGTTTTTGCAAAGTTGACTTTTTAGGGCATAGTTGACTTTTAAGGAATTTGTCAATTTAGGTCATTTTTCAAGCCTTGCTTTTTGATCCAAAAATGCTTCAAATGGAAAAACTTTGGTCATGAAAGTTGTAGAATACATTTTTCTATTTTCAAAAAGTACAAGAACATGACCTAATTCATTTTGGATCAAAAGTTATGGTGTGTCAAAGTTGGCAAAAATCACTAATTTTCAAGTTATGCACTAAAAAGAAAACTTGCAATTTCATGAACCAAGCATTCTTTTGACTTCTAATTGGCATCAAACCATTACACAAACATTCTATGTGACCTAAAAATCAGATTTGAACCAAGGTTTCTCATGATTCATGGCTTGTGTAGCAATATAGTTACATGTGAACCAAAGAGGAACCAAGTTGCAAAACCACTCATCACACCTCACCAACTTGTTACCTTGGCTGCTGAGCCACCCTAGCCTCACTCACACACCATGTTGCGCCAGCCCCCATGCTTGTACCAGCCTAGAACCAAGCCCATGCCTCTCTTACAACAAAGTGGACTTTTTGCAAAAGTTAACTTACCTATCACAGCAGGCCAAGTCACATCAACTGACCAATAAGCTTTGTTTATGTGGATCAAATGCTGGCCATTTCATACAACAAGCAAGGCTGAAACACACAAGAGCAACACATTCACAAAATCACCCTCACTTGCATTTTCCTTCGAAACTCTTTGCACAAACCACCAATATTCAAACCAGTTTCACCAATCATTTCACCATGTTCCATTGAGCCAAAACCAACAAGACTTAGGCCTGAATCAAGCAAGAACACCATTTCTCCATTTTCACTCCAACCTGCACTTTCCTTCGAAACATCTTCCACAGGCCATAAACACTCAAACAAACTCCACAAACCTTCTCAAAACATCACCCTGAACACAAAGAACCCTTCACCTTAGCCTGAAACAGCTTGAATCATAATCACCATTTTCACCTGAGCTTGAGCAGAAGCTGTGCAAACTTCCCAACCAGCTAACTTAAACTCCTTCTAAGTATTCAAGCATCATCAGGGGATCATAAGGAGCGGTTTTCATCAAAAGAAGGGGACAGAAAGTAGCAAGGGTGAAAGCTTCGAAACTCAGGTAGCTCAAGAACATTTTTTCCAGAAATCATTTTTTAAGTTCTTAAGTTGTTCTATATGCTTTCCTGATCATGAATATGTCTTTAGTTTTGAAAATGATGGAGAGTTGAGAGTTTAATCAGTCTCTGAAACTTTTTGCCCTAGATTTTGTTTGTTTCGATTCAACCATTTCTGGAATGATAAATATGTTTTGATTGGGGGTTTTGGTTCGTGAGTGAGTGGGGATCATTCCTGTGTTTTTAGAATTCATTTTAGATGCGTATAGAGTGAGATTAGGTTTTGTTGTGAACGGAGAAGATGACCGGAACACTGTTCCGGTCATCTGAAAGTGATTAACGGCAGGATTAGGGCATAAGCATTAATTAGCTGATTTTGAATTCTGGCCGTAGGATCTGGCGCCAAGTCAACACGCGCGCATTTTAGTTTGAATCTGGTCCTTAGGATCTGTTGACTTTTCCTTTTTCAGTTTAAAAATCATTTTATTTTCATATTATTTCATTTCTTTTATACAATTTATTAAAAATAGCAAAAATGCCTTAAAAAATATGAAATTTTTTACCAAGGGTTTCATTAATTTTTAAAACACAAAAATATTTTTATTTTCATTTTTAGCATTTAAAAAGTATTTTTAAATATTTAAAAGTTTATTTTTAATTGATTAATGGAAATTAATTTATTAAAAATACTTTTAGGTATTTAAAAATCACCAAAAAATTCATGAAATGTTCTAAGACATTTAGAAACATTGTCCAACCTTCAAACCAAATTTCTTTTTTGATCTTGATGCATTTTGAGAATTTTTCATTGAATTAAAATCATTTTTGTGCATTATTTTGATCCAAAGTTCAAAAAATCACTTCTGCCTATCCATGAAGAGTTGGACATTGATTCTTTTTGCATTGCATTGTGTTTAGCATGTAGTTTGTGAGATTAAATGGCCATGATTTGATCTTTCATTTTCAATTTGTTTGACATTTCTTTTGTTTGGAAACCCTAAAACCCTAAAAAACTTGTGAAATTCATAACTTGAGCTTGGTTAGGAGTTGAGACTTCTCCTTTGGACATTGGGTTAGTATAGGATTAGGGGTCCTTTGAGTGCATTTTCAATTTTTTGTAATGTTGTTTTGCTTCTGATTTTGGTTTGTGTTTGATGTATGATTCATAAACCCTAATTTGGGCTTTCATATGCATCCATCTTGCATCTTCTTGCATAACATGACTTGCCATGACATTTCAAGCATCCATTTGATTCATTTGACATCATAAGACATACTGAAAGCATGTTTGATCATTGCATCATGTATTTGCATGTTGTATGTCATGTGCACTTCATAACTTTTCATGTATGTCCTTGGTTCCTAGCTTGCTTCATTTGCATTCATGAACTTGTATGATCATTCCCATGTGCTGCCTCATGTTTGTAGCATCTCATAGCATCATTAGCATCATGTATATGCTTCTGGTTTTGTTCCTCATCATGTCATCTCATTCCATTTTGCATTGCATTGCATTCCTTTTCTAACCTTTTCAGGTGGTAAGTGACTTTGAGAAGTGAATTTGCCTTCACTTCTCATAACTTCTCTTCATCTCTTTCTTGCATCCATTGCTGCATTCTTATATGTGCTTGAGTTTGAGCTTGCTCATTCTTCTTCTTCCCACTTTCTTTCTTCAAGTGACTTGACTTCTTAAATGAAGCAAGTCACTTTGCTTCTCTTGATCCTTTCATCTGCTTCCTGGTGGTTCCATTGAAGGCTTCTCTTGTAAAACCTCACAAACCTTAGGAACAACCAAGCATGACAATGATTAGGGTTTTGATTAGTCTCCCCTCTTAGTTTCACCTTTGTGTCTCTTTTGATTCTTCTTTTCTCATCTCATAATCAAGGACTAAACCCTAAAGGCTTTAAGGCTTTGTGATTAAGCTTATGCCTGCATCCTTCTCTTAGGATGGAGTGTATAACTTTAATCCTAAGTGTTAAAACCTTAATGTGTTTAACTCCTTTAATCAATCCATCTAATAATCATCAAGACATCACACTTGTAACTTGGGCCTTGCATTAGGGTTCTAATTCTTCCTTAATTGGTTAAGAAGGACTAACCCTAGTGTTAATGGACAAGTCCCCCTCAAGTTGTCTTACAAACCCTAAAAATCACTTCATCATCATATCATTAAATAAAATCCACTTAATCAAAGGCTTGTTTTGTCATGAGTTTAATCCCTAATCATGGATTAAGTTGAGGAGCTTTCCTCAGCTTGAACATTCTCATCTACTATCCTTCTATTAGGATGGTGTAATGGGTCTGTTTAATCCTTGATTATGGCTTAACCTCATTACTCAACACTAAACAAAAACACCAAAAACATCTAAATAATCACAAGTAGGTTAATGATCTTAATCCTACATCATGGTAATTAAGTGTGAGAAGCTGACTTCACACTTAAGGTATTCTCATTACCCCTAATCAGAGGGAAGATGTGATGAGTTTGCTAACCCATTGGTTTAGGCTTAAGCTCATTAACTTATGACAAACTTCCAAAAGCAATAAAAGACTGAAAACTCAAAAACAAACAATAATCGCCTCCTCCGGGATTCTTTTCTCATCACCTTCACTCATAACCGAGAGCTTGCTTCTTCCGTCTAATGCAAGACAGTTTGCACCTGAGCCAGACAGGTCATACACTTGAGCATAGACAAGCAAGCAGTTCACAAGTCAATTCATCTTTCAGTCTCTTTGGGTCGAACTACGGTGTTCTGACTTCCTCATTGCACGAGAGGATACGTAGGCATAACTTAACAGTTATCGAACAAAAGTCTCTGTATATTCCCCCTCTTTCCAGCTTTATTCTTTTAGCCTCATTATCATGAGCATTTCACTCTTGTTCTTACACTGACACTTCACTTATATACTTCACTCTTCTTTTACACCGACACCTGTACATTTTGTTTTCCAGCTCTTTTACACACAGATTGCACTGACACTACCCCTTTAAAACACAAATCTTTTAAGCGTGGATCCCGTCGAGTACGGCGGACAATCTGGGTGCTAATACCTTCCCAGGTTGTAACCAACCCCCTTTCTCAGTCTCTCTGGTTCGCAACCGTCTTATCCATCTTTTTCTAGGTCTATGCAGCATTACCTTTCCTCCGGGATAAAAATGCCTAGCTGGCGACTCTATTCATCTCCAGTGAGTTCACGGCTGTGTGTTCTCATTGTCCCTCTCGCCGACCGTTTGCGTCTGTACCTTTATGTGGGCCTATTCCCATTTATCGGGAGCGACAACTTGGCGACTCTGCTGGGGACCCTTATACTGCAACCAGGGCTTCTGGTTCTCTTTGTGGGTTCCTCCTAGCGCTTGATTGATTTGTGTTTACTGGGGTGTTATGTGCTTGTTTGTGTTTGTATGTTTGTTTTTGTTTTTGCTTTATGTACAGTTGTTTTTTTGCTTTATTTATAGCTTTACATATATCATACTATCATGCTGTCTGGCTGGATCTGGTTTTGCTTTGGTGGGTGGGTGTTTCATTGAGAGTTAAGGTCCTATACCGGGGACCTGAGTGACACCTAGGCTAGAGTGGTTCATATTCTTTCCCATTCCATCTTGGTCTGGTGCGGGAATATGAAACACGGTTCAGATATGGGTTTCTTCTTGAGAACTCTGTGTTGCAGATTTCCTGCAATGCTAGGGCTATCTGGGAAGCCTGCTAAGTCTGGATGACCTTTAGTTTTGACCTTCAGAAACTGAGGTGAATTAGAGGAGGAACTTTTATGGTTATTGTAAACATTGTACCTCCGGGTTGGAAGTGTTTACACTTCTCATAACTGATCCAAGTCTGAGGATCCTTGTTCTAGAACACCACCTGTGAGGGGGTTGGGCTGTTTACAGGTTTGCAGGTACCTTGGCCTCAGAATACCCTATTACTTTGCTTGATTAAGAATACTCCATGTTGGAACAGTTCTTGTGATTCTAAACCCTGGACATGTGGCTCTTTATTTGAGTCCCCCACCTTGGTTACTGGACTTATAGACCTCCATCTGGATTTCTTGAACATATTTGGACCTATATCAAGGCATTTGATCAGATCCAGCTCAGTCACAAACCCTTGCATATCATTTGCATACATACTCATTGCATCATATTGACATTTGCTTATTTGTGTTTCAGGGTATCCATCTTCATTCTTTTGGTTTGGTTTTGACCCTATTTTGACCTATCTTCATCAGCACCTGCTTCAGCTATCAGCTATCTACCTCAGTCACCTGCACCAGCCAATCAGTGGCCCATTCTTCAGTATCATCACCAGCACTTGTCTCTACTCATCTTCAGCATCATGGCTCCTAAAAAGAGCAACATCACCTACCACTTCTTCCATCCAGAGCTATCTGACATCAGGAGGATTCAGACCCTGATCACTCCAGATCACATACCATTGTTCAGGGAACATTATGGAGATATACTTGATATGGTTATGGATCTGGACCCTTCACAGAGAAGCCTGATCCACACTTGCCTTCAATTTTATGATCCCCCATTGAGGTGTTTTACTTTCCAAGACTTTTAGTTGGGCCCTCTATTAGAAGAATACTCTTCATTAATTGGTATACCTATCAGAGGTGGAGTCCCTTTCAACCCTGAGATGGTCTTTCCTGGTAATGGAGAAGTAGCAAAGGCTTTGCATCTGGAACATGTTCTGATTGAGCAGCATATGACTTCTAAAGCTGGGATCCCTGGCTTCCATCTGGATTTCTTGATCTCTCAAGCTACCCTGAAAGCTTCTTTAGGAGAGTGGAAAGCTGTCTGTGCTTTATTGGCCCTGAGCATATATGGAATCGTATTGTTTGCAGACGAGCCTCGATTCATTAGCAAGAATGTAATCCATCTTTTCATCTTGAAGAACCCAGTGCCCACTTTATTGGGGGATCTCTATTACTCAGTGCATCAGAGGAATGAAAAGCAGAGGGGAAGATTAGTGAGGTGTTGTGCTCCATTGTTCCATACTTGGCTTCTCAGGCATCTACCCAGGACAGATGCATTTTTGAATCCTCATCAACAGAAAAACTGGGCTAAGAGACTCACTGCTCTAACTTCAGCTGATATCAGGTGGTGCACTCAAAGCACCAAGGGCAGGGATATCATCACCATCTGTGGGCATTTTCCCAATGTGCCCCTAATAGGAGTTAAGGGTAGTATCAATTACAACCCTCTGCTGTTTAGAAGACAACTGGGCTATGCACTGGTCCACACTCCTAAGGCACAGGACTTGGTTGAGACTCTTTATTGTGAGAACAAGCCTAATCTGGCTACTGTTAGGTAGGCAGCCTGGGCCTGGGATAATGTTCAAACCAAGGGAATAACCATTTTGGGGAAGTGCAACAATGTGGCATCAGCACAATATTATGAATGGTCCCGTGCTAGGGCTCAGTTCTCTGGGATGCCCTTTACCATAGAAGATATGCCTGAATCATCTTCAGCACCACCCCCTGCCACTATCAGTTTGGAGGAGTTTGAGATCTTGAAGGAAAGAAATGAGAAGTTAACCCAGGCTTTGCAGAAGACCCTCCGGGAAAGGAGTGATGGCAGGATGGAGATTGAGAGGCTAGAGAAGCTGAGAGTGGAGCATCTGGTTAAGATTGAGAAGTCCGGGGATTATATCAAAAAGTCTAAAGCTGGAGAGCAAATTCTGAAGAATGCTTGCGAGGAAGCCCAGTTCCAGAGAGCAAGGACAGACTTGTATCTAAAGGAGAGTCAGGCTAGGTGGGTCAGGATCACCGAGGCTCGTACTCTGGAGGACAAGAGAGTTCAAGACAAGATGGAGCAACTGGAAGCTAGTGCAAAAGAACAGCAAGAAGCCCTGGCAGCAGCCCAGAGGGAGATATCAGAGCTGAAGATCAGAGCAGGAGTGAAGAGGTCAAAGGACCAAAGTCAGCACAAGAAACTAACAGCAGCTGTTACGACCCGGAATCTCCTCATCAGGAATCTCACGGAGCGCCCAGCTGATCCTGTGACCGAAGCACTTCTCAAGGAAGTTCGTGAGGATGAGTTTGGTCTTGGTGTTTGACCATTTGCTTGTTGTTGCTTTCATTCCGTGTATTTTTCATTTTTTCTTGTAATGTATTTTGACCCCTCAGAGGGCTTGTATTTGTAAAACAAACTATGTACCATTTGCCTTTTGTAATATATGTATTAGTTTGTTCCATCCGAGTTTCACTTCGAAAGCAACATCAACAGCATCTTCAAGGGTCTGGAAGGGTCAAAACTGAATGCCAAGCCGGATACCTTGAAAACAAATAAGCATACTGCATTGCATGCTAACCCTTTTGTTTGTTTTGTAGGTTTTTGTTTTATTGCTACTAACTCTGTTGTGATATTCAGGAACTATTGCTCGGCGCCGGGTATTTCCCCTCAACCGTCCGCACCGTTATCCGACCCGTAACAACCTCCCGGGCATACAAATGGATCAGATGCAGCAGGACCTTACTGAGGTCAGAAACCAAATGGCCAATGAAAGGCTAGAAATGAGGAATCAAATGACGCAGTTTATGGAAGTAATGAACAACATGGCTCAGAGCCAAGAAAGATTGAGAGCCATGGTGGAAAGGCAAAATCAAGAAGATCCACATATAGGGACTGCCGGCACCAGCAACAATGAAAGGGTCCAACCTCATGTTAACCCCCCTGTATTTGGCCCACACCTCCACCCTGAGGTCAACATCCCTGCAAATGTTCAAGGGACTGCCACTGCAGCCAGGGTACTACAAGAAGACCCCCAAGAGGATCAATTCACAGTAATGGGTGCTGGGGAAGAAGCTTATGATAGAAGGCTGGATGAGATAGCTGAAAAATTGAGGTCCTTAGAGTCCCAAAACTCCTTGGGTTTCGATGTCATGGACATGGGCTTGGTATACGGGGTCAGGATTCCCCATAAGTTCAAGCCTCCTTGTTTTGAAAAATACAATGGGACTTCATGCCCCCGCACTCATTTACAATCATTTCTGGGGAGGCTGAAGGCCTACACTATGGATGAGAAGCTCTGGATGTTCTATTTCGAAGATAGCTTGACGGGAGCTTCAAGAGAATGGTACTCTCACTTGACAAGAGCAACTATCAGGTGTTGGAAGGATCTGGCAGAGGCCTTCATCAGACAGTATCAGTACAACTTAGATATGGCACCCAACAGGACCCTCCTAATGGGAATGTCACAATCGTCAAGGGAGAGTTTCCGAGAATATGCCCAGAGATGGAGGCAATTGGCTGCCGCTGTTCAGCCACCTATGTCAGAGAGGGAGATGGCAGACATGTTTATGAACACCCTTCAGGGAACCTATATTGACAGGCTGGCTGCTTTCTCTTCCACTAGCTTTGCAGATGTTGTCATAGCTGGGGAGAGAATTGAGAGCCTGTTAAAAATGGGCAAGATCTCAGACAACGGTGCAAGCTCGTCCAGTAGTACAAGGAAGCCTTTTGCAGGCCTAAGAAGAACTGGCGAGACCAATGCCATCCACACCAACAGGGGCAGGCCCCAATATGTTCACAGATCAGTGGCAGCAGTCACCATTCCCGCTCCAGCTCATCCTCAACCAGCTTATCAACCTCCGCAACAAAACTATCAGCAACAACCTCAGTACCATCAACAAGCTCAGTATCCTCCAAGGAATTACAACAACACCAACAACAACAACCAGCAAAGGCCATTCCAACAGAGGCCATCTCAAGCTAATAGGGTGATCGATCCGATCCCCATGCCATATGCTACATTGCTGCCACAACTCCTGAAACTCAACCTAGTTGAGCTAAGGACGCTGGCACCTCCAGATCCCAACAGTCTACCCAGGAATTATGACTCCAATGCCAGATGTGCCTTCCATTCAAATGCACCTGGCCACAGTACAGAAAAGTGCAGAGCTTTGCACATGAAGGTACAAGACCTGGTAGACTCTAAAGCTCTGAATTTCGCACCACCACCTAATGTCAACAAAAACCCAATGCCAAACCACAGTGGTCCCAGAATTAACGCTATTGAAGAAGACAAACCGTCTTATTTAATAACCAGTGTGGGTCAGATCCGGACACCGTTGGTGGAAATCAAGGCTCAACTCCTCGAATGTCAAATGTTCCCGGGATGTGAGTTGGGGTGTGCTTACTGCAATATTTCAGTCAATGGGTGCGATAACCTGAGGAATGGCATAGACGGTCTCATTCAGAGTGGCCAACTTCAGATCACCACATCATTTCCTACAAATCCAGCAATCTCATCAGCAACAACTCCAGAACCTCCTACAACTGCAACAACCATTGTTCCTGACAATTCTTCGGCTTCATCAACAAGTGCTTCATCTGTCATTTCAACTGACCAGGCATCAACAAATGTTCCTTCTACAACTCCAGCACCACTCCATTTTGAAACTTCTGCAACAACAACATCCATCCTTCCACCAATGTCTCCTACAACATCAGCAACCAATCATGAAGATGTCTCAACTGTCACAATATTTTATGATCCTGAAAACAACTCTGCCTACAATTCAGAAGGTGCTGCTCCCATCAGAGCACCAGTCACAATTTATTATGATCCGCAAACTATCACAATTCCTTCCGCAGCTGCAACCAGTCCAGTCACTATCACGGTGCCTGGACCAGTACCTTATGAAAGTAGTAATGCCATCCCCTGGCATTACGGCTCTGACCTGTACTGCGAAGGACAAAGAATCACTTTTGAATCATCAACCCCTGCACCACAAGTAGACAATGTGGGAGGAGGCGGAGGCTTCACTCGAAGCGGACGTCTCTTCGCTCCACAAATCCAGAGACCCACTACCGAAGCAGAAGCTGCTGCTAAGGCAAAAGGAAAAAGCTTGGTGCAGGAAGAGCAGATTGTTAAAGAAGCTTTGAAAACACCCTTTGACCAAGAAGTTGATGAGTTCATGCGAATCATCAAGAAGAGTGATTATAAAGTAGTGGATCAGCTTCATCAGACACCTTCCAAGATCTCAATACTATCATTGCTTATGTGCTCCGAAGCCCATCGGAATGCACTACTCAAAGTCTTGCACGCAGCTTACGTGCCTGAAGAGATCACTGTCAATCAGTTGGAAGCTGTAGTTGGAAATGTTAATGCTAGTCACGGACTAGGGTTCACCAATACTGATTTGACAACGGAAGGCCGCAACCATAACAAAGCCTTGCATATAACCATGGAATGTAAAGGTGCAGTCCTTTCTCATGTGCTGGTAGACACGGGGTCATCCCTCAATGTCTTACCTAAGAAGGCCCTGGTGAAGCTAGAATATGATGGATTGGCGTTGAGACCCAGCAACCTGGTGGTGAGAGCCTTTGATGGTTCAAAGAGATCGGTTCTGGGAGAGATTGAGTTGCCCATAACGATTGGCCCGCAGACCTTCAAAACGACCTTCTGCGTGATGGATATACAGCCTGCCTACAGCTGTCTATTGGGTAGGCCATGGATTCACGCCGCTGGCGCCGTGACCTCTACCCTTCACCAGAAGTTAAAATATGAGTGGGAGGGTCAAATCGTTACAATCTGTGGAGAGGAGGATATTTTTGTCAGCCACCTGGCTACTTATAAGTATATTGAGATGGATGGGGAGATCCATGAAACGATGAGCCAAGGTTTTGAAGCCTTGAATGTCAATGAAACATCTGTTGTGCCTGATACTTCAATATCATCATACCAACAAGCCCGGAAGGTTGTTGAGGGAGGAAACGCCCAAGGCTGGGGCAAACTGTTATCGGTGGAGAAGAAAGAGGATAGATTTGGGTTGGGTTACAAACCAACTCAACAAGATCAAACAGAGGCTGCAAAAGAGCCCAACTTTGTGAGTGGGGGGATGCTCACCCCTGATGCTGTCAACTGTCTGGAAGACGAGCTGGAAGAAGAACGCAACCTGGAAAGCTGGATTCGTCCAAAGATCCCGGGGAGCAGTATCTCAAACTGGTCTTCCCAGGAAATTATAAGAGTTACTCATGCAGAGTAATTATTATTTCCTGTATTTTTATAGCATGCATCAAAGTCTTGCATCTTGCCCAAGATGACAAGACTCATTTTGTAATCGGGCCATCTGTACTTTTTGTGCAACAAGATTAATCAATGAAATATCAGACATCTTTTTGCAAATGAGTCTTTTTCTTTTCCGTTCACTGTTTTTCCATTTTTCTTTTTGTACAAAAAATAAATGGCAGTGTTTTCAAAATGACAACTTTATTTCACTTTTCTAAAACAAGATTAAAATCAAATCACTAAAATGAACAAACTGAACCCTTCCAGAGTGTGCCTTCCAGACAGCACCGACAACAGCACGGCTATGACTTCGTATGACTTTGACAATCCAATCAATCAAGCTGATGAAGGGGTTGAAGAAGAATATGAGCTTCCTGAAGAGCTAGCCAGATTGTTGAGACAAGAGGAAAAGGTTATTACTCCTCACCAGGAGGAGGTTGAAGCGATCAATCTTGGTACAGATGAAGACGTGAAAGAAGTTAAAATCGGGGCCTGCCTACAAGACTCAGTGAAGAGACAATTGATTGACCTGCTTCGAGATTATGTGGACATGTTTGCTTGGTCTTATCAAGATATGCCAGGTTTGAACACCGACATTGTTGTGCACAAGCTGCCTCTAAGAGAAGAATGCCTGCCGGTTAAACAGAAGTTGCGCCGTACTCGCCCCGACATGGCTATGAAAATCAAAGAAGAGGTACAAAAGCAATGGGACGCCGGGTTCCTTGCTGTAACTAGCTATCCACCATGGGTTGCTAATATAGTACCTGTGCCTAAGAAAGACGGCAAAGTAAGAATGTGTGTTGACTACCGGGATCTGAACAGAGCCAGCCCGAAAGATGATTTCCCTTTACCTCACATTGATGTATTGGTGGATAATACAGCTCAGTTCTCGGTATTCTCCTTCATGGACGGATTTTCAGGATACAATCAGATTAAAATGTCACCTGAAGACATGGAGAAGACAACCTTCATCACACCCTGGGGCACGTTCTGCTACAAGGTAATGCCATTCGGGCTCAAGAATGCTGGTGCAACATATCAACGGGCTATGGTAACATTATTCCACGATATGATCCATAAAGAAATAGAGTGTTATGTGGATGACATGATTGCCAAGTCCCTTACAGAAGAAGACCACCTGGTAAATCTGCTGAAGCTATTCAAGCGTCTAAGGAAGTACCAATTGAAGTTGAACCCCAACAAATGCACATTCGGGGTGCGTTCTGGTAAGCTGCTGGGTTTTATTGTAAGCGAGAAAGGGATTGAAGTTGACCCTGATAAAGTCAAAGCCATCCAAGAGATGCCTGCACCGAAAACAGAGAAAGAAGTTCGAGGGTTCTTAGGTCGATTGAACTACATCTCACGGTTCATATCTCACCTTACGGCTACCTGTGAACCCTTGTTCAAGTTGTTAAGAAAAGAACAAACGGTCAGGTGGAATGAAGACTGCCAGAAGGCTTTTAACAAAATCAAGGAATACTTACAAGAACCTCCAATCCTTATGCCTCCAGTTGAAGGAAGGCCTCTGATCATGTACTTGACAGTATTAGAAGAGTCAATGGGGTGTGTGTTGGGCCAGCATGACGAGTCTGGTCGAAAAGAGTATGCAATATACTACCTAAGCAAAAAGTTTACCGACTGTGAACAACGTTATTCACTGCTCGAGAAAACTTGCTGTGCTTTAGCGTGGGCTGCTCGCCGACTGAGGCAGTATATGTTGACCCACACTACTTTGTTGATCTCAAAGATGGATCCAGTCAAGTACATATTCGAGAAGCCAGCACTTACCGGACGGGTTGCAAGATGGCAAATGATCCTTACAGAGTATGACATCCAATACACTTCTCAGAAAGCCATCAAGGGCAGTGTATTGTCTGAATATCTTGCTGAGCAACCCATTGATGACTACCAGCCTATGAGATTTGACTTCCCTGATGAAGACATCATGTTCATAAAAGCAAAAGATCATGAAGAGCCTGTTCACACTGAAGGGCCTGACCCGGAAGAAGAATGGACTATGATGTTTGATGGGGCTGTTAATATGAATGGCCGTGGTGTTGGTGCAGTGCTCATTACACCTAAAGGAATTCACATGCCTTTCTCGGCAAAACTCACTTTCAACTGCACTAACAACGAAGCTGAATACGAAGCCTGCATTATGGGTCTTGAGGAAGCCATTGACCTCAGGATCAAGACATTGACTGTATTCGGAGATTCAGCTTTGGTAGTCAATCAAACCAACGGCAAATGGTACACACACCAGGATCATCTGATACCTTACAGGGATTATACAAGGAGGTTATTGAATTTCTTTACAACAGTCAAGCTTGAGTATATCCCTCGGGACGAGAATCAGTTTGCAGATGCCCTGGCTACCATTTCATCCATGATCAAAGTTCAAGCTGCTAACTTTGTACCTCAGATTTCAGTATCCAGACTCGACAGACCAGCATATGTGTTCGCAGCAGATGTTGTTAAAGATGATAAGCCTTGGTTCCATGACATTAAATGCTTCTTGGAGGATCAAACATACCCACCTGGGGCATCTTCCAATGATAAGAAGACTTTGAGAAGGCTTGATGGTAGTTTCTTTCTGAACACTGATGGGTCTTTATACAAAAGGAACTTTGATATGGTACTCCTCAGATGTGTTGATAAGACGGAAGCAGATTTGTTGATGCATGAAGTGCACGAAGGATCTTTTGGTACCCATGCCGGAGGGCATGCCATGGCTAAGAAATTGTTAAGATCAGGATATTACTGGATCACAATGGATGCAGACTGTTGTGCTTATGCCAGGAAGTGCCACAAATGCCAGATTTATGCGGATAAGGTGCATGTGCCTCCCAATCCTTTGAACATAATGTCTTCACCATGGCCCTTTTCCATGTGGGGCATTGATATGATTGGCAAGATTGAGCCAACTGCTTCAAATGGCCACAGATTCATCCTGGTCGCCATTGATTATTTCACCAAGTGGGTTGAAGCAGCCTCATATGAAAATGTTACGAGACAAGTGGTAGCCAGATTTCTGAAGAGAGATATCATCTGTCGATACGGAGTGCCCGAGCGAATCATTACTGATAATGGTTCCAATCTAAACAATAAAATGATGGCAGAACTGTGTCGGGACTTCAAGATTCAACACCACAATTCTTCTCCTTACAGGCCAAAGATGAATGGCGCTGTTGAGGCAGCAAACAAGAATATCAAGAAGATTGTGCAGAAGATGGTAATCACCTACAAAGACTGGCATGAAATGCTACCATTCGCCTTGCATGGGTACCGCACGTCAATCAGGACATCCACTGGGGCAACACCGTATCAACTTGTGTATGGTATGGAAGCAGTCCTACCTGTTGAAGTTGAATTACCCTCTCTACGGGTACTAATGGATGTTAAACTAAGTGAAGCAGAATGGGTTAGGGCCCGATTCGAACAATTGAGTCTGATCGAAGAGAAAAGATTGGCTGCAATCTGTCATGGGCAGTTGTATCAGAAGAGAATGAAGAAAGCCTTCGATCAGAAAGTCAGGCACCGAGAGTACCAAGTAGGAGATCTTGTGCTGAAAAGAATCCTCCCTCCTCATACAGACCACAGGGGCAAATGGACTCCAAATTATGAAGGACCATTCGTGGTAAAGAAAGTTTTCTCTGGTGGAGCACTGATGCTCAGCACTATGGATGGTGAAGACTTCCCGTCTCCTGTGAATTCAGATGCAGTTAAAAAATACTTCGCGTAAAAAATGACCCGCTGGACATGAAAACAGAATGTAAGTCCAGGAAACAATAGGGCATCCCGGCGAGTCAAAAACAGAATAAAAGACTCGGGCAAAAATAAGGGAAAATAAACAAAAATGTACACCTGCTGAGTTGAAAAGCCGCATTGGACAGCTCAGGCAAAAATGGGTATCCCGATGGATCGAAAACCCGAAAGGGCGATCCATGCAAAATAAGGGAATAAGCGAACAACTGCACTCTGAATTCGTCTGTATCACCTACAACTTGGTAAGCTTCGAAAGGATCAAGCCTCAGCCAGAATCAACATTCTTCAGAAAGCAAGGTGAGAAGAACGTCAAAAGTCATACGAGTCATAGCGAGAGAGGAAGCTCCTTAAAGCGTCATCAACACTGCCAGCATTTTGTTTCTCAATTTGTAACAATCTCCTCATTTCAGGGGATATGTTCCTTTGACTGTATCTCGCCAATTCAGGGCATATGAATTAATAAAATCAGATTTTCAGTCATGTCTCGTCTTGTACATTTTTATTTGCAAAAAAAATGTCTGATGTTTTAAGAAGAAAAACCGATTGCATGAATACAGATGTTTATCTTCAAAAGTAAAAACATGCTTGCAGGAAATATGCTTACTCTCAGAAGTATTCTAAACTCCTATGACGGAACCCAGTAAAGGATACCTCGGGATTATCTTGTGCGTTTCTCTATCTTTTTCAGGATTGCAGGTATCCAGAACGCCACTTGGGGCATGAAAACTTTATCCCAGCAAGCTGGCAAATCCATACTCAATTTTAAGCACCCGAAGTGCTCTCTCCCCAGCTGAGTTGCCTCCCATGACTTCCCCCAGCTGAATTGCCACTTAGTGCTTATCCCCATCAGAGTTGCCAGGCATCACAGAAGGCACCTATATCCCCGGCTGAGTCAAGGATCCTCTTCAACAGAATCCCTAGGGAGGTCTCTCAATGATCTCTCTCCCTCCCCAGCCGAGTTGCCATCTCGCCCTCAGCCGAGCACAAAAGTCAGAGAGCTATCTCCCCACAGAGTTCCAACCTCTATCCAGAAGAGCAACGCACGAAGGAATCACAACAGAGTGAAGAAAGCTTCTACAAACCCCAGCTGGGTCTCTCTTTTATTAGGATAGGTCTATCAGTGACCCGAATCCCCAAGCAGATACATCTCAACAGATCTACCAATGATCTCACCCCCAGCTGGGATGTCCATTTCAAGCAGATCGGCCAGAGACCTTCGCAGCAACGAGATTTGAATCCCGGTTTGGTAGCTTTGCATAATCATAGCATTCGCATCATATTCACCCACAAAGCGTAGCATTCCGTTTTAACACAGAGCATTACGGCAAAAATCCAACACATAGCATAACCATAAGCCATGTTTTAAATCAGCACGTGTGAATAATGACAGTTCATCAATGTACAGAAAAATCCCCACCAGGTTCCCCAGCAAAAGCAGCTGCCTCTCAATCAACAACACCAGTATATACTCATTTTGACACCCGTCCGTGCCATTTTTCCCCAGTAAAGTCACCTGAACACTCTTTACAACAAGATCACCCGTATTACAGATACGTCCTGACACCCGTCCGTGTCATACTCCCAGCAGAAAGCCAAAGACATCCTCTTTGCACTCACATATACCTATATACACTTTCTTGACACCCGTTCGTGTCGTATCCCCAGCGCAGTCGCCTACACTTTTACAACCCATATACTTGTTGATATTATTACACTTTTCTCTCTTGACACCCGTCCGTGTCACCCTCCCCAGCAGATAAACGCTCATTCGTATGATACTAATACTCATCTGTATACCAATCACTCTTACACAGATACTCGTCCGTACCTTGTATATACCACTTATATATCCCCCACAGATTCGACTTTGGTCCTTGTTCTCTGTTAACTCGTTGGTACTCGTCCGTACCATCATCTCTGAACAGGCGTCCAGTGTTTGTTTCTACATGATACTCGTCCGTATCATAGTCTTAAGGATGCTCGTCCGCATCCTTAATCCATACACTGTGTCAAACACTTATGTCTTCTTGAATATAGACACTCGTCTGTGCCTACTATTCCCCAGAAAAGTCCCCTCAGATTCAACACTCGTCTGTGTTCTTTGTTAACCCGTTGATACTCGTCCGTATCATCATCTTTGAACACGCGTCGGTATTTGTTTCTACCCGATACTCGTCCGTATCGTGGTCTTAGGGATGCTCGTCCGCATCTTTAATCCGTACACAACATCTAAACACTTATACCTTTTGTTACTTGGATATAAACACTCGTCCGTGTTTACTACTCCCCAGTAGATTGCCAACAGAGAAAATTTTCTTTTATCTAACACTCGTCCTGTGTTATGATAAAACCTGAGAGCAGCCGTACCCTGCTAGGTGGTCGTCCTCCACCTCTTGATGGTCGTCCTCCATCATGCTCATCCGATGGCCGTCCCCATCGTTGATTTTAGCAGCCGTCCCCTGCTAGGTGGTCGTCCTCCACCCGTTGATGATCGTCCTTCATCATTTTATCCAATGTCCGTCCCCATTGTTGATTTTGGTTATCTGGCATTCGTCCTATGTCATGATAAACCCTGAGAGCAGCCGTCCCCTGCTAGGTGGTCGTCCTCCACCTCTTGATGGTCGTCCTCCATCATGATCATTCGATGGCCGTCCCCATCGTTGATTTTCGGCAGCCGTACCCTGCCTGGTGGTCGTCCTCCACCTTAGATGACCGTCCCTCATCTTACCCCAAACAGAGCAGCCGTCCCCTGCTAGGTGATCGTCCTTCACCTTTGATGGCCGTACCCCATCATCTATTTATTCTTTAACCCGATGGCCGTCCCCGTCGTGGTCCCTTTTCCTTTTCTTTTAGCCCGATGGCCGTCCCCATCGTCGGTTACTTTGCTTTGTGAACTTGATGGCCGTCCCCGTCATGTTTCATCAATCCCCATAAAATTTTACAGCTTTATCTTGATGGCCGTCCCCATCATAATATCTTATTTTTTCCCAGATAGTCGGCCGTCCCCGTCTTTGCTTTACCTTTTATCCCCAGCATGTCGGCCGTCCCCGTCATTGCTTTATTTTCAGCACTTTCCCAGCATGTCGGCCGTCCCCGTCATTGCTCTTTACCCAGCAGTCGTCCTCTGCTCGACGGTCGTCCTCCGTCGCCCACACTTTACAATATACTTTATTTTCTTTTTACAATCTATATCCCTTTTCTTCTTCATTCTGTGAGTGCAAATTTTGGACTGTCTTTGGTATTCAACCATAAGTTATCTTGTTCGCCTGTTAAGCCGTCGCTTACAACCTGCACAGCTAACTCATGTTTGAATAGGGGCAGCTGTAAACACCCCAAATTTGCCCTCACCCATTCACACCATGGCTTGTGATCATTTCATATGCATAAACACAATCTTATCACCTCATATCTCATTTTTGATTCACTGCATAGATTCAAAGTCATCTGCACCTAGGGTTTGTGATCTGAGCAATCCAAGAGCTTCTTGAGCCACTCCAAAGGCCACTAATCACTTCAAAGGGGTTCATGTGTGTTCTTATATCTTATTACATCCTCTCAAAGTCAAAAATGCAAAAGGATCACAAGAACTGGGATTGGTATGGATGCAGAGCCAGGTTTGACTGCACAGTTGACCTAAAATTAGGGTTTTGGTTTCAGAGGCCATAAATCCAATTTTTTTGGTCATTCTTGTTTATATTGGTCTCTATATGGTATAGGGAGTATGCATATCAATTTTCATGAAGAAATTCCATGGGGAAGTCATCTGATCAAGAGTTGACTTTTCAGACAAGTCAGTGCAAAATCAGGGCATCTGAGGCCCCCAATGACCCAACCAAGGGGTGATATTCATCATTTTGAGTGTATGTGACCTTTATTTGATCATATAAGAAATTGGAAGTTCACAAAATTCAAGAATCTCAAGTTTTTGCAAAGTTGACTTTTTAGGGCATAGTTGACTTTTAAGGAATTTGTCAATTTAGGTCATTTTTCAAGCCTTGCTTTTTGATCCAAAAATGCTTCAAATGGAAAACCTTTGGTCATGAAAGTTGTAGAATACATTTTTCCCTTTTCAAAAAGTACAAGAACATGACCTAATTCATTTTGGATCAAAAGTTATGGTGTGTCAAAGTTGGCAAAAATCACTAATTTTCAAGTTATGCACTAAAAAGAAAACTTGCAATTTCATGAACCAAGCATTCTTTTGACTTCTAATTGGCATCAAACCATTACACAAACATTCTATGTGACCTAAAAATCAGATTTGAACCAAGGTTTCTCATGATTCATGGCTTGTGTAGCAAGATAGTTACATGTGAACCAAAGAGGAACCAAGTTGCAAAACCACTCATCACACCTCACCAACTTGTTGCCTTGGCTGCTGAGCCACCCTAGCCTCACTCACACACCATGCTGCGCCAGCCCCCATGCTTGTACCAGCCTAGAACCAAGCCCATGCCTCTCTTACAACAAAGTGGACTTTTTGCAAAAGTGAACTTACCTATCACAGCAGGCCAAGTCACATCAACTGACCAATAAGCTTTGTTTATGTGGATCAAATGCTGGCCATTTCATACAACAAGCAAGGCTGAAACACACAAGAGCAACACATTCACAAAATCACCCTCACTTGCATTTTCCTTCGAAACTCTTTGCACAAACCACCAACATTCAAACCAGTTTCACCAATCATTTCACCATGTTCCATTGAGCCAAAACCAACAAGACTTAGGCCTGAATCAAGCAAGAACACCATTTCTCCATTTTCACTCCAACCTGCACTTTCCTTCGAAACATCTTCCACAGGCCATAAACACTCAAACAAACTCCACAAACCTTCTCAAAACATCACCCTGAACACAAAGAACCCTTCACCTTAGCCTGAAACAGCTTGAATCATAATCACCATTTTCACCTGAGCTTGAGCAGAAGCTGTGCAAACTTCCCAACCAGCTAACTTAAACTCCTTCTAAGTATTCAAGCATCATCAGGGGATCATAAGGAGCGGTTTTCATCAAAAGAAGGGGACAGAAAGTAGCAAGGGTGAAAGCTTCGAAACTCAGGTAGCTCAAGAACATTTTTTCCAGAAATCATTTTTTAAGTTCTTAAGTTGTTCTATATGCTTTCCTGATCATGAATATGTCTTTAGTTTTGAAAATGATGGAGAGTTGAGAGTTTAATCAGTCTCTGAAACTTTTTGCCCTAGATTTTGTTTGTTTCGATTCAACCATTTCTGGAATGATAAATATGTTTTGATTGGGGGTTTTGGTTCGTGAGTGAGTGGGGATCATTCCTGTGTTTTTAGAATTCATTTTAGATGCGTATAGAGTGAGATTAGGTTTTGTGGTGAACGGAGAAGATGACCGGAACACTGTTCCGGTCATCTGAAAGTGATTAACGGCAGGATTAGGGCATAAGCATTAATTAGCTGATTTTGAATTCTGGCCGTAGGATCTGGCGCCAAGTCAACACGCGCGCGTTTTAGTTGAATCTGGTCCTTAGGATCTGTTGACTTTTCCTTTTTCAGTTTAAAAATCATTTTATTTTCATATTATTTCATTTCTTTTATACAATTTATTAAAAATAGCAAAAATGCCTTAAAAAATATGAAATTTTTTACCAAGGGTTTCATTAATTTTTAAAACACAAAAATATTTTTATTTTCATTTTTAGCATTTAAAAAGTATTTTTAAATATTTAAAAGTTTATTTTTAATTTATTAATGGAAATTAATTTATTAAAAATACTTTTAGGTATTTAAAAATCACCAAAAAATTCATGAAATGTTCTAAGACATTTAGAAACATTGTCCAACCTTCAAACCAAATTTCTTTTTTGATCTTGATGCATTTTGAGAATTTTTCATTGAATTAAAATCATTTTTGTGCATTATTTTGATCCAAAGTTCAAAAAATCACTTCTGCCTATCCATGAAGAGTTGGACATTGATTCTTTTTGCATTGCATTGTGTTTAGCATGTAGTTTGTGAGATTAAATGGCCATGATTTGATCTTTCATTTTCAATTTGTTTGACATTTCTTTTGTTTGGAAACCCTAAAACCCTAAAAAACTTGTGAAATTCATAACTTGAGCTTGGTTAGGAGTTGAGACTTCTCCTTTGGACATTGGGTTAGTATAGGATTAGGGGTCCTTTGAGTGCATTTTCAATTTTTTGTAATGTTGTTTTGCTTCTGATTTTGGTTTGTGTTTGATGTATGATTCATAAACCCTAATTTGGGCTTTCATATGCATCCATCTTGCATCTTCTTGCATAACATGACTTGCCATGACATTTCAAGCATCCATTTGATTCATTTGACATCATAAGACATACTGAAAGCATGTTTGATCATTGCATCATGTATTTGCATGTTGTATGTCATGTGCACTTCATAACTTTTCATGTATGTCCTTGGTTCCTAGCTTGCTTCATTTGCATTCATGAACTTGTATGATCATTCCCATGTGCTGCCTCATGTTTGTAGCATCTCATAGCATCATTAGCATCATGTATATGCTTCTGGTTTTGTTCCTCATCATGTCATCTCATCCCATTTTGCATTGCATTGCATTCCTTTTCTAACCTTTTCAGGTGGTAAGTGACTTTGAGAAGTGAATTTGCCTTCACTTCTCATAACTTCTCTTCATCTCTTTCTTGCATCCATTGCTGCATTCTTATATGTGCTTGAGTTTGAGCTTGCTCATTCTTCTTCTTCCCACTTTCTTTCTTCAAGTGACTTGACTTCTTAAATGAAGCAAGTCACTTTGCTTCTCTTGATCCTTTCATCTGCTTCCTGGTGGTTCCATTGAAGGCTTCTCTTGTAAAACCTCACAAACCTTAGGAACAACCAAGCATGACAATGATTAGGGTTTTGATTAGTCTCCCCTCTTAGTTTCACCTTTGTGTCTCTTTTGAGTCTTCTTTTCTCATCTCATAATCAAGGACTAAACCCTAAAGGCTTTAAGGCTTTGTGATTAAGCTTATGCCTGCATCCTTCTCTTAGGATGGAGTGTATAACTTTAATCCTAAGTGTTAAAACCTTAATGTGTTTAACTCCTTTAATCAATCCATCTAATAATCATCAAGACATCACACTTGTAACTTGGGCCTTGCATTAGGGTTCTAATTCTTCCTTAATTGGTTAAGAAGGACTAACCCTAGTGTTAATGGACAAGTCCCCCTCAAGTTGTCTTACAAACCCTAAAAATCACTTCATCATCATATCATTAAATAAAATCCACTTAATCAAAGGCTTGTTTTGTCATGAGTTTAATCCCTAATCATGGATTAAGTTGAGGAGCTTTCCTCAGCTTGAACATTCTCATCTACTATCCTTCTATTAGGATGGTGTAATGGGTCTGTTTAATCCTTGATTATGGCTTAACCTCATTACTCAACACTAAACAAAAACACCAAAAACATCTAAATAATCACAAGTAGGTTAATGATCTTAATCCTACATCATGGTAATTAAGTGTGAGAAGCTGACTTCACACTTAAGGTATTCTCATTACCCCTAATCAGAGGGAAGATGTGATGAGTTTGCTAACCCATTGGTTTAGGCTTAAGCTCATTAACTTATGACAAACTTCCAAAAGCAATAAAAGACTGAAAACTCAAAAACAAACAATAATCGCCTCCTCCGGGATTCTTTTCTCATCACCTTCACTCATAACCGAGAGCTTGCTTCTTCCGTCTAATGCAAGACAGTTTGCACCTGAGCCAGACAGGTCATACACTTGAGCATAGACAAGCAAGCAGTTCACAAGTCAATTCATCTTTCAGTCTCTTTGGGTCGAACTACGGTGTTCTGACTTCCTCATTGCACGAGAGGATACGTAGGCATAACTTAACAGTTATCGAACAAAAGTCTCTGTATATTCCCCCTCTTTCCAGCTTTATTCTTTTAGCCTCATTATCATGAGCATTTCACTCTTGTTCTTACACTGACACTTCACTTATATACTTCACTCTTCTTTTACACCGACACCTGTACATTTTGTTTTCCAGCTCTTTTACACACAGATTGCACTGACACTACCCCTTTAAAACACAAATCTTTTAAGCGTGGATCCCGTCGAGTACGGCGGACAATCTGGGTGCTAATACCTTCCCAGGTTGTAACCAACCCCCTTTCTCAGTCTCTCTGGTTCGCAACCGTCTTATCCATCTTTTTCTAGGTCTATGCAGCATTACCTTTCCTCCGGGATAAAAATGCCTAGCTGGCGACTCTATTCATCTCCAGTGAGTTCACGACTGTGTGTTCTCATTGTCTCTCTCGCCGACCGTTCGCGTCTGTACCTTTATGTGGGCCTATTCCCATTTATCGGGAGCGACAGGGGGTTCTTAGGTAGATTGAAATACATATCAAGGTTCATATATCACCTTACTGCAACCTGTGAGCCCTTGTTCAAATTTCAAAGAAAGGAACAAACGGTCAGGTGGAACGAAGATTGTCAAAAGGCTTTTTGACAAAATCAAGGAATACTTGCAAGAACCTCTGATTCTTATGCCTCCAGTTGAAGGAAGACCTATAATAATGTACCTGGCAGTATTAGAAGGATCAATGGGGTGTGTGTTGGGCCAGCATGACGAGTCTGGTCGAGAAGAGTATGCAATATACTACCTAAGCAAAAAGTTTACCGACTGTGAACAATGTTATTCATTGCTCGAGAAAACTTGTTGTGCTTTAGCGTGGGCAGCTCGTCGACTAAGACAGTATACGTTGACTCACACTACCTTGTTGATTTCAAAGATGGACCCCGTCAAGTACATATTTGAGAAGCCAGCGCTTACCGGAAGGGTTGCAAGATGGCAAATGATTCTGACAGAATATGACATTCAGTATACATCTCAAAAGGCCATCAAAGGCAGTGTACTGTCTAATTATCTGGCTGAGCAACCCATTGATGATTACCAACCAATGAGATTTGACTTCCCTGATGAAGACATCATGTTCCTGAAAGCGAAATATCATGAAGAGCTTGTTCATACTGAAGGGCCTGACCCAGAAGAAGAATGGACAATGATGTTTGATGGGGCTGTTAATATGAATGGTCGAGGAGTTGGTGCAGTGCTTATTATTCCTAAAGGAGTTCATATTCCTTTCTCGGCAAAACATACCTTTGCATGCACTAACAACGAAGCTGAATACGAAGCCTGTATCATGGGTCTTGAGGAAGCCATTGACCTCAGGATCAAGACTTTGACTGTATTCGGAGATTAAGCTTTGGTAATCAATCAGACCAACGACAAATGGTACACTCACCAAGAGAATCTGATTCCATACCGTGACTATACGAGGAGATTATTGACTTTCTTCACAACAGTCAAACTTGAGTACATCCCTCGACACGAAAATCAGTTCACAGATGCTCTAGCTACCATTTCCTTCATGATCAAGGTCCAGACTCCCAATTTTGTGCCTCGGATTTCGGTATCCAGACTAGACCGACCAGCATACGTATTCTCTATGGACATTGCTAGAGATGACAAGCCTTGGTTCCATGACATAAAATGCTTCTTAGAGGATCAAACATACCCACCTGGGGCATCATCCAATGATAAGAAGACGTTAAGAAGGTTGGCCGGTAGTTACTTCCTTAATCCTGATGGTTCCTTGTACAAGCGAAACTTTGATATGGTTCTTCTCAGATGTGTTGACAAGAAAGAAGCGGACTTGCTGATGCACGAGGTTCATGAAGGATCTTTCGGTACCCATGCTGGAGGACATGCAATGGCTAAGAAATTTCTAAGATCAGGTTACTACTGGATCACAATGGATGCAGACTGTTGTGCCTATGCCAGGAAGTGTCATAAATGCCAGATTTATGCAGACAAAGTGCATGTGCCCCCAAATCATTTGAACGTGATGTCTTCACCATGGCCCTTTTCCATGTGGGGCATTGCCATGATTGGAAATATTGAACCCACTGCTTCAAATGGCCACAGATTCATCCTGGTAGCCATTGATTACTTCACCAAATGGGTTGAAGCAGCTTTGTATGCAAACGTCACCAGACAAGTGGTAGCCAGATTTCTAAAAAGAGACATCATCTGTTGGTATGGAGTACCCGAGCGAATCATTACTGATAATGGTTCCAATTTGAACAACAAAATGATGGCATAACTGTGTCGGGACTTCAAAATCCAACACCACATTTCTTCTCCTTACAGGCCAAAGATGAATGGCGCAGTTGAGGCAGCTAATAAGAACATCAAGAAGATTGTGCAGAAGATGGTGGTTACTTACAAAGACTGACATGAGATGCTACCATTTGCCTTACATGGGTACCGAACTTCAATCAGACTATCCACTGGGGCAACACTGTATCAGCTTATGTATGGTATGGAAGAAGTCCTACCAGTTGAAGTTGAGCTACCCTCCTTACGGGTACTGATGGATGTCAAGCTGAACGAAGCAGAATGGGTCCATTCTCGGTACAATAAACTGAATCTGATCGAAGAGAAGAGATTAGCTGCGATTTGTCATGGGCAGTTATACCAGAAGAGAATGAAGAAAGCCTTCGATCAGAAAGTCAGGCTTCGGGAATACCAAGTAGGACATCTTGTGCTGAAAAGACTTCTCCCTCCTCATACAGACCACAGGGGCAAGTGGACTCCAAACTACGATGGTCCATTCATAGTAAAGAAGGTTTTATCTGGTGGAGCACTGATGCTCACTACCATGGATGGTGAAGATTTCTTATCCCCTGTAAATTCAGATGCAGTTAAAAAATACTTTGCATAAAATGACCCGCTGGACATAAAAACAGAATGTAAGTCCAGGAAAAAAATAGGGCATCTCGGCGAGTCAAAAACAGAATAAAAGACTCGGTCAAAAATAAGGGAAAAATAAAAAAAATGTGTACACCCGCTGAGTTGAAAAGCCGCATTGGACAGCTCAGGCAAAAATGGGTATCCCGGTGGATTGAAAACCCGAAAGGGCGATTCACGCAAAATAAGAGAATAAGCGAACAACTGCATTCTGAATTCGTCTGTATCACTTACAACACGGCAAGCTTTGAAAGGATAAAGCATCGGCCAGAATCAACCTTCTCCAGAAAGCAAGATAAGAAGAACGTCAAGGTCATACAGGTCATAGCAAAGGAAGCTCAATGAAGCGTCGTCAACATTGCCAGCACTTTTACTTTTCTCAATTTATAGCAATCTCCTCATTCCAGGGGATCTGTTCCTTTGACTGTACTTGCCAATTCAGGGCACCCAGATTAATAAAATCAGATTTTCAGTCACACCTTTTTTCGTACATTTTTGTTTCGTTTGCAAAATGTCCAATATCCGTGGTATAATATTTGCATAAAACAGATGTGCCTTTCTAATTGAATGCTTGCAGGAAATGTATTTATTCTCATGAATATCTAACTCCTATGACAGAATCCGATAAGGGATACCTCGGGATACTCGTGCAATTCTTTGTCTTAACAGGAGTGTTTACAATAACCATAACTGATCCAAGTCTGAGGATCCTTGTTTTAGAACATCACATGTGAGGAGGTTGGGTTGTTTACAGGTTTGCAGGAACCCTTGGCCACATCATACCCTGTTACTGTTTTGTTTAAGAATACTTCACTTTGAACAGTTCTTATGATTAACCCTGGACATGTGACTCTTTATTTGAGTCCCCCACCCTGGTTACTGGATTTCTGGGCCTCCATCCGGACCTTTGAACATACATGGGCCTTATATCAAGACAGATAATCAGATCCAGCTCTTGATCACAAACCCTTGCATATCATTTGCATACATCATCATTGCATCATTTAACATTTGTTTAGTTGTTTTTCAGGGTATCCACCTCATCATATTTGGTTTGGTTTTGACCCCTTCTACTGCTTAGACCTCTGCTTCAGTTATCTTCTTCAGCATCTGCTTCAGTTATCTCCTTCAGCACCTGCATCAGTCTGTCAAAGACTCACCTGCATCAGTCTGTCATAGATTTACCTCCAGCATTTCAGTATGTGATCTCCATCAGCACTTGTCTTTAGCTTCTTCATCAGTACTCATGGATGTTCCAAGGAAAAGCAACATATCTTACCACTTCTTTGAGCCCATATTGACTGGCATCAGGCAGGTCCAGTCACTCATCACACCTGACCACATCCCACTATTCAGAGGGCACTATGGGGGTATCTTAGACATGGTTATAGACCTTGATTCTTCTCAGAGAAGCATGATCCACACATGCTTGCAGTTCTATGACCCTCCACTGAGATGTTTCACCTTTCCTGACTTTCAAATGGGGCCTCTGTTGGAAGAGTTTTCTTTATTGATTGGAATACCTATCAGAGGAGGGATCCCCTTCAACCCAGAGATGACTGCTCCCAGAAGTGAGGAAATAGCAAGGCCATTGTACTTGGAGCCTACCCTTATTGAGCAAAGCATGACAACAAAAGCTGGGATCCCTGGTTTACATCTGGACTTCTTGATTTCTCAGGCCATCCTGAAGGCTACCTTGGGAGAATGGAAGGCAGTCTGTGCACTATTAGCCCTCAACATATATGGGGCTATATTGTTTGCAGATGAGCCTAAATTTGTTAGTAAGAATGCCATCCACTTGTTTCTGCTGAGGAACCCAGTGCCTACATTGCTAGGGGATTTTTACTACTCCATCCATCAGAGGAATGAAAAACAAAGGGGGAAGTTGGTCAGATGTTGTGCTCCCTTGTTCTACTCTTGGTTACTCAGACACCTGCCTAAATCAGATGCTTTCCTGAACCCACACCAGCAAAAGAATTGGGCCAAGAGGTTCATTGTCTTAACTTCAGATGATATCAGATGGTGCACCCAGAGCACCAAAGGCAAGGACATTATCACCAGCTATGGACAATACCCAAATGTGCCTCTAATAGGAGTAAAAGGTTGCATCAACTACAACCCTTTGTTGTTTAAGAGACAATTAGGCTATGCCTTAGTTTACCCTCCCAGAGGACAAGATCTAGCTGAGACCCTGTACTGTGAAGTTCAACCTAATTCAGCTATTGTCAGGCAAGCTACTTGGGCTTGGGACAACATCCAGACAAAAGGGATAGCTATTCTTGGAAGATGTAACAATGTTGCTTCAGCTTAGTACTATGACTGGTCTCGTACTAGAGCTCAGATTACCAGAATGCCTTTCACTTTGGAAGACACACCTGAACCATCTACAGTACAGCCTGCAACAACTATTAGCCTGGAGGAATTTGAAAAGTTGAAGGAAAGGAATGAGCAGATATCTCAAGCACTGAAGAAGACTCTTTGGGAAAGAAGTGACGGTCGTCTGGACATTGAGAGATTGGAAAAGCTCAAGATTGAGCATCTGACCAAGATTGAAAAAACAGAGGACTACATAAGGAAAGCAAGGACTGGGGAATAAATATTGAAGAATTCCTGCAAGGAGGCCAAGATTCAGAAAGCTAGGGCTGGGCACTATCTGCAAGAGAGCCAGGCTAGGTGGGTCAGGATCACCGAAGCCCGTGCACAAGAAAACCAGAAGACTCAAGCCAAGATTGAATAGCTGGAGGCCAATGAGAAGAAGCAGCAGGAGGTTTTGTTGGCTGCACAGAAGGAGATTTCAGAATTGAAGCTTCGAGCAGGGTTAAAGAGATCAAAAGACCAGGACAGGCATAAGAAGCTGACTATTGCCATTGCTACTAGGAACCTCCTCATTAGGACCATTACAGAGCACCCAACTGGTCCGGTGACTGAGGCACTCCTAAAGGAAGTTAGGGAAGATGACTATGGACTGGATGTCTGATTCTCCTTGCTTATCGTTCTTTCCTTTTGATGTACTTTTCCTTTTGTTGTATTTTTGACCCTTCATGGGCATGTATTGTAAACAGACTATGTATTTTTCATCGTTTGTAATATATTTAGTTTGTTTTCATTGGGCTTTCTCTCAACATCAAGCATCTTCCTCGAGGTCTGGAAAGGTCAAAACCAAGAACCAAACTGGATACCTTGGAAAACAAATAAGCATATTGCATTGTATACTGACTTTTTTATTTGTTTTGTAGGTTTTGTTTATTATTATTGTGTCTAACTTTGTTGTGATTTCAGGAAACATTGCTCAACACTGAGTGTTCCCTGTCAACCGCACACACCGGTACCCTACACGTAACAACCTTCCAGGCATTCAAATGGAGCAGGTACAGCAGGACCTGAATGAGGTCAGAAATCAGATGGCAAACGAAAGGGTCGAGATGAGAAACCAGATGTCTCAGTTTATGGCTGTCATGACTGGCTTAGCCCAGAGTCAAGAAAGACTGAGAGAGCTGGTAGAAAGACAAACACCCGAGGAGCCCCATCTTGGAACAGGGGGAACCAGCAATAACGAACGGGGGCAGCCTCGTATTGACCCACCGGTGTATGGGCCCCATCTGAATCCAGATGTTAACATCCCGAGGAATGTTCAAGGTAATACTGCTGGGGGTAGAATCCTGCAAGAGGATCCCCAAGAAGAACAGTTTATTGTTATAGGGGCTGGAGATGAGGTATATGATAGAAGATTGGATGAGATTGCTGAAAAGTTAAGATATTTGGGATCTCAGAATTCTTTGGGCTTCGACGTAATGGATATGGGACTGGTAGATGGGGTGAGGATTCCCCACAAATTCAAACCCCCTTGCTTTGAGAAGTATAATGGTACCTCCTGCCCACGTACTCATCTACAATCTTTCCTAGGAAGACTCAAGGCTTATACCATGGATGGGAAGTTATGGATGTTCTATTTTGAGGACAGTCTGATTGGAGCTACAAGAGAATGGTAATCACATTTGACAAGGGCCACTATAAGGTGTTGGAAAGACTTGGCCGAAGCCTTCATCCGACAATACCAGTAAAACCTAGACATGGCCCCCAATAGAACTCTTTTAATGGGCATGTCTCAGTCTTCAAGGGAGAGCTTCCTGGATTATGCTCAGAGGTGGAGACAGCTTGCTGCTGCTGTCCAGCCACCCATGTCAGAAAGGGAGATGGCTGACATGTTCATGAACACCTTGCAGGGAACTTATATTGATAGACTTGCTGCTTTCTCCTCTACCAGTTTTGCTGATGTAGTTATAGCTGGTGAGAGAATTGAAAGTATTTTGAAGATGGGCAAAATCTCTGACAACGGTGCAAGTTCCTCCAGCAACCCCAGAAAACCTTTTGCAGGACCTCGGAGGGTGGGTGAAATGAATGTTATTCATACAAGCAGGGGCAGACCCCAATATTCTCACAGATCAGTGGCAGCTGTTACTATCCTAGCTCCGGTTCCACAACAACCATTATATCCTCAGCAACAAAAACAACAACAACATCACTATCAGCAACCATCTCATTTTCCGCAACAAAGAACCTACAACAACAGCAATAGCAACCAACAACAGCGCCCTTTTCAACAGAGGCCATCTCAGGCAAATAGGGTCATTGACCCTATCCCTATGCCTTATGCTGCCTTATTGCCACAACTCCTGAAGCTTAACCTGGTTGAGTTAAGGACGTTGGCGCCACCGGATCCTCTTAATCTCCTGAAGAATTATGATGTTAATGCCAGGTGTTCCTTTCACTCCAACGCACCTGGTCACAATACTGAGAAATGCAAAGCCTTACAGATGAAGGTTCAGGATTTGGTCGATTCCAAAGCTCTCAATTTCTCACCTCCTCCAAACGTTAACAAAAATCCTATGCCTAATCATGGTGGGCCTAGGATTAATGCCATTGAGGAGGACAAACCATCTACACTGATTGATAATGTTGCACAGATTCAAACACCACTGGCTGAAGTTAAAGTTCAACTTTTAAGATGCCAAGTGTTCCCGGGCTGTGGGGCCTGCTGTGAATTATGCAAAACTGCTAGTAATGGTTGTGAGAAGCTAAGGTTTGGCATAGATGGCCTCATCAAATATGTAATCTTGCAAATTACTTCAACAGCTCCTTCGACAACTCTTGTTTCAACAATGGATCCTCCTAAACACCAACAATTCATCCTTCAACAGTTTCTTCTACAACCGCATTAACTATCATTCCTACTAATTCTTCAAAAACTCCAGAAGTTCTTCCATCCATTATTTCAAGAAATCAAAGTTCAACAACTTTTTCTTCTACAACATCAACACCCATTTTATCACCGGAATCTTCTACAACGCCAACAAACATTAATGAAGATGTCTCAACGGTCACAATCTACTATGACCCAGCAAATGTTCACAACAACAACAATTTCCAACAACAAACTGCAACACCTCCTGTCAGATCTCCAGTTACGATCTACTACGATCCGCACACCATCATAGTTCCTTCCGCTGCAACGATCAGTCCAGTTACCATTACGGTACCTGGGCCTGTTCCGTATGAAAGCAGTAATGCCATACCTTGGCACTACGACTCTGATCTCTACTGCAATGGGGAGAAAATCACTCTAGATTCATCAACCTCTTCACCACGAATTGACAATGTTGGGGGAGGCGGAGGCTTCACCAGAAGCGGACGCCTTTTTGCCTCACAAACACAAAGACCTAATGTTGAAGCAGAAGCTGCTGCTAAGGCAAAAGGAAAGAATGTGGTATTCGAGGATCCAACTGCTAAAGAAACTCAGAAGACATATTTTGAACAAGATGTAGACGAGTTCATGAGAATAATAAAAAGGAGTGATTACAAGGTGGTGGACCAGCTTCACCAAACACCCTCCAAAATCTCCATACGTGCCAGAGGAGATTACCGTTAATCAGTTAGAAATTGTGGTTGCAAATGTCAACACCAGTCATGGACTGGGCTTTACAAATGATGATCTAACAACGGAGGGGCGCAACTATAACAAGGCTTTGCACATCACCTTCGAATGAAAAGGTGATGTTCTTTCCCACGTACTGGTGGACATTGGGTCTTCACTCAATGTTCTCCCTAAGAAAGCCTTGGTGAAGTTGGAGTATGATGGCTTGGCATTGCGCCCGAGTAATTTGGTGGTGAGATCATTTGATGGCTCTAAAAGATCGGTGCTTGGAGAGATCGATTTACCTGTGTTGATTGGCCCGCAGACCTTTAAAACTACCTTCTTTGTGATGGACATACAGCCGGCCTACAGCTGTCTGTTGGATAGACCCTGGATCAACGCCGCTGGCTCTGTTACGTCTACCCTTCACCAGAAGTTAAAATTTGAGTGGGGGGGCCAAATCATCACCATCTGCGGGGAGGAGGATATCTTTGTTAGCCAGCTGGCTACTTACAAGTACATAGAGATGGATGGGGAGATCCATGAGACTATGAGTCCGGGGTTTGAGGCCCTTAACATCAATGAAGCATCTGCTGTGTCTGGGACTTCCAACACTTCATATCAACAGGCCCGGAAGGTTGTTGAAGAGGGTACTGCTCAAGGCTGGGGCAAGCAGCTGCCAGTTCAAAAGAAAGAAGACAGATTCGGGTTGGGTTACAGACCAACTCGACAAGATCAACCTGAAGCTGCAATGGAGCCCAAATTTGTCAGTGGGGGAATGCTTACCCCGTATGTTGTGAACAGTTTGGAAGACGAGGAAGAAGACGAACACAACCTGGAAAACTGGATACGTCCAAGGATCCCGGGGAACCAAGTCTCAAACTGGTCTTCCCAGGAAATTATAAGAGTTACTCCGGCAGAGTAATTATTATTTCCTGTCTTTAAGCATGCATCAAGTCCTACATCTTGCCCAAGATGTCAGGGCTCATTTTGTAATCGGGCCATCTTGTATTTTATGCAAACGATCAGTTAATGAATACATGACATCTTTTGAAAATGAGTCTTTTTCTTTTCCGCTCACTGTTTTTCATTTTTCATTTTTTGTACAAAAATAAAGTGGCAATGTTTTTCGAAATAATAACTTCATTTTCACTTATTCTAAGCAAGATAAAACTGATCACTAAAATGAACAAATCTAAACCCTTGCAGAGAGTGCCCTCCAAACTGCACCGACAACAACACCGCTATGACTTCGTATGACTTTGACAATCCGATCAATCAAGCCGATGAAGGGGTTGAAGAAGATTATGAGCTACCTGAAGAATTAGACAGGTTGTTGAGACAAGAGGAGAAGGTTATCACTCCTCATCAGGAGGAGGTTGAGACAATTAATCTTGGTACAGAAGAAGACTTGAAGGAAGTGAAAATCGGGGCCCATCTGCAAGATTCAGTGAATGAGCAACTTATTGACATGCTTCGGGAGTATGTGGATGTTTTTGCTTGGTCTTATCAGGACATGCCAGGTCTGGATACCGACATTGTTATGCACAAGCTGCCTCTAAAAGAAGACTGTCCTCCGGTAAAACAGAAGTTGCGCCGTACCCGTCCGGATATGGCCATAAAGATAAAAGAAGAGGCACAAAAACAGTGGGATGCCGGTTTCCTTGCTGTGACTAGTAACCCGCCGTGGGTAGCTAACATTGTACCCGTGCCTAAAAAGGATGGAAAAGTACGGATGTGTGTGGATTACCGGGATCTGAATAGAGCTAGCCCGAAAGATGACTTCCCATTATCTCACATTGATGTATTGGTTGACAATACGGCTCAGGTCTCGGTATTCTCCTTCATGGACGGATTTTCAGGATATAATCAGATTAAGATGTCACCTGAAGACATGGAGAAGACAACTTTCATCACACCCTGGGGCACTTTCTGTTATAAGGTAATGCCGTTCGAACTGAAGAATGCTGGTGCCACCTATCAACGGGCTATGGTGATATTATTCCATGACATGATCCATAAAGAAATAGAATGTTATATGGATGACATGATTGCCAAGTCCCTCACAGAAGAAGACCACCTGGTAAATCTGTTGAAGCTGTTCAAGCGTCTGAGGAAATACAAACTGAAGCTGAACCCCAACAAATGCACATTCGGGGTGCGGTCCGGTAAGCTGTTGGGATTTATTGTAAGTGAAAAAGGGATTGAAGTTGACCCTGATAAAGTCAAAGCCATCCAAGAGATGCCTGCACCAATGACTGAAAAAGAAGTTTGGGGGTTTCTAGGTAGATTGAACTACATTTCAAGGTTCATATATCATCTTACAGCAACCTGCGAGCCTTTGTTCAAGTTGTTAAGGAAAGAGAAAATTGTCAGGTGGAATGAAGACTGCCAGAAGGATTTTGACAAAATCAAGGAATATTTACAAGAGCCTCCGGTCCTTATGCCTCCAGTCGAAGGAAAACCTCTAATAATGTACTTGACAGTATTAGAAGAGTCAATGGGGTGTGTGCTGGGCCAACATGATGAGTCTGGTCGAAAAGAGTATGCAATATACTACCTAAGCAAAAAGTTTACTGACTGTGAACAACGTTATTCACTACTCGAGAAAACTTGTTGTACTTTAGCGTGGGCTGCTCGCCGACTAAGGCAATATATGTTGACCCACACTACCTTATTGATCTCAAAGATGGATCTAGTCAAGTACATATTCGAGAAGCCAGCACTTACCGGACGAGTTGCGAGATGGAAAATGATTCTCACAGAATATGACAATTAGTACACGTCTCAGAAAGCCATCAAAGGCAGTGTATTGTCTGACTATCTAGCTGAGCAACCCATTGATGATTACCAACCTATGAGATTTGACTTCCCTGATGAAGACATCATGTTCATAAAAGCAAAAGATCATGAAGAGCCTGTTCATACTGAAGGGCCTGACCTAGAAGAAGAATGGACAATGATGTTTGATGGGGTTGTTAATATGAATGTTCGTGGTGCTGGTACAGTACTCATTACACCTAAAGGAGTTCACATGCCATTCTCGGAAAAACTCACCTTTGACTGCACTAACAACGAAGCTGAATACGAAGCTTGCATCATGGGTCTTGAGGAAGCCATTGACCTCAGAATCAAGACATTAAATGTATTCGGAGATTCAACTCTGGTAATCAATCAGACCAACGGCAAATGGTACACTCACCAGGAACATCTGATTCCATATCAGAATTACACGAGGAGATTATTGATTTTCTTCACCACAGTCAAACATGAGTATATCCCCCGGGATGAAAATCAGTTTGTAGATGTTTTTGGCCACCATTTCATCCATGATCAAAGTTCAAGCTACCAACTTGGTGCCTCGGATTTCAGTATCCAGACTTGACAGACCAGCATACGTATTCTCGGTAGACCTTGCTAAAGATGATAAGCCTTGGTTCTATGACATCAAATGCTTCTTAGAGGATCAAACATACCCACCTAGGGCATCATCCAATGATAAGAAGACATAAGAAGGTTGGATGGTAGTTTCTTCCTGAATGCTGATGGCTCCTTGTACAAGCGCAACTTTGACATGGTACTTCTCAGATGTGTTGATAAGGCAGAAGCAGACTTGCTGATGCACGAGGTGCATGAAGGATCTTTCGGTACCCATGCTGGAGGACATGCAATGGCTAAGAAATTGCTACAGTCAGGTTACTACTGGATCACAATGGATGCAGACTGTTGTTCTTATGCCAGAAAGTGCCACAAATTCTAGATTTATGCAGACAAAGTGCATGTGCCTCTGAATCCTTTGAATGTGATGTCTTCACCTTGGCCCTTTGCCATGTGGGGCATTGACATGATTGGGAAGATTGAACCGACTGCTTCAAATGACCACAGATTCATCCTGGTAGCCATTAACTATTTTACCAAGTGGGTTGAAGCAGCTTCGTATGCAAATGTCACCAAGCAAGTGGTAGCCCGATTTCTAAAGAGAGACATCATCTGTCGGTATGGAGTGCCCGAGCGAATCATTACTGATAATGGTTCCAACTTGAACAACAAAATGATGGCAGAACTGTGCCGGGACTTCAAAATTCAACATCACAACTCTTCTCCTTACAGGACAAAGATGAATGGCGTTGTGGAGGCAGCTAACAAGAATATTAAGAAGATTGTGCAGAAGATGGTGGTTACTTACAAAGATTGGCATGAAATGCTACCATTTTCCTTGCATGGGTATCGTACCTCAATCAGAACATCCACTAGGGCAACACCGTATCAACTTATGTATGGTATGGAGGCAGTCCTACCGGTTGAAGTTGAATTACCTTCCTTGCGAGTACTGATGGATGTCAAGTTGAATGAAGCAGAATGGGTCCGATCTCGGTATAATCAACTAAGTCTGATCGAAGAGAAGAGATTAGCTGCGATCTGCCATGGGCAGTTATACCAGAAGAGAATGAAGAAAGCCTTCGATCAGAAAGTCAGGCTTCGGGAATACCAAGTAGGAGATCTTGTGCTGAAAAGACTCCTCCCTCCTCATACAGACCACAGGGGCAAGTGGACTCCGAACTACGATGGTCCATTCATAGTAAAGAAAGTCTTCTCTGGTGGAGCACTGATGCTCACTACTATGGATGGTGAAGATTTCCTGTCCCCCGTGAATTCAGGTGCAGTTAAAAGATACTTCGCATAAAATGACCCGCTGGACATAAAAACAGAATGTAAGTTCAGGAAAAAATAGGGCATCCCGACGAGTCAAAAACAGAATAAAAGACTCGAGATAATATAAGGGAAAACAAAAAATGTCCACCCGCTGAGTTGAAAAGTCGCATTGGACAGCTCGGGCAAAAATGGGTATCCCGGTGGATTGAAAACCCGAAAGGGCGATCCACTCAAAATAAGGGAATAAGCGAAAAATTGCGTTCTGAATTCGTCTGTATCGTTCACAGTATGGAAAACTTTAAAGGATTAAAGCGTCGGTCAGAATCAACCTTCTTCAGATAGCAAGATGAGAAGAATGTCAATGTCATACGAGTCATAGCAAAAGGGAAGCTCACTGAAGTCTCATCAACATTGCCAGCACTTCCATTTTTCTCAATTTGTAACGATCTCCTTATTTCAGGGGGTTTGTTTCTTTGACTGTACTTGCCAATTCAGGGCACACAAATTAATAAAATAATATTTTCAGTCACACTTCGCCTTGTACATTTTTATTTCATTTGCAAAAATGTCTGATATCCTTGATATAATGGTTGCATAGATACAGATGCACTTTTTCTAATCACGTGCTTGCAGGAAATATTTTACTTACTCCCGGGAGTGTCTAAGCTCTTATGATGGAATCCAGCAAGGGATACTTGTGTGTTTCTTTGTCATAATAGGATTGCAGGAATTCAATGTGCAACATGGGACATAAAAGGCTTTCCCCATCAAGCTTCCAAATCATTATTTCCTCAGCACATCTTCCAAACAGCACCAGAGAAGGTCTCTCCCCCCATTAGAGCTGCCAGACATCACTTCTCCAGCACTTTCTTCAGAACAGCATCAGAAGGTGTTCATTTCCCCGACTGAGTTGTCAGATATTATTATCCTCAGCAGGATTCCTACAGAGACCTCTAGGAAAATCTTTCAATGATTTTCTTCCTCCCCAAGCCAAGTACTAGACAGGGAACTATCTCCCCACATAGCTCCAGCCTCTATCCAGAAGAGCAATGTCTGAAAATCTCACAACAAAGAGCCGAAAGCTTCCACATCCCCCAACTGGGCCCCTCATTACCAAGATTGGTCTATCAGTGGCTTATTTTACCAAGCAGAATCATCTGTATCAGATCTACCACTGATCTCATCCCCAGCTGGGATTTTTCTTTCAAGCCAATCAATCAAGAGATCTTCACAGCAGCGGGATCCGAGTCCCGGATCGGTATCTTTGCATAATCATAGCATTCGCATCATTTATCCCTCAGAGCGTAGCATTCCGTCCAATACGGAGCATTACAGAAAAAATCAAACATATTGCATAATCACAAGTCGTGTTTTGAATCAACACCTGTATATACCAACATTCCGTCAGCAATGTATACTAGGACTCACAGTCCCAGCAGAAAGCCGAAGCGTCCTATTTGCACTCACTAACACATACTTATGTATACTCACCCGACACTCGTCAGTGTCACATCATTCCCCTGCAGATATAAACCACAAACATATATCTATACACTCCTTTGACACTCGTCTGTGTCACCCTTCCCCAACATGTTTGCCTAAACACTTATTGTAAACCAAAACACTCATTTATAATGCATCTTTCGACACCCGTCTGTGTCACCTCATCCCCACAGATCACCAGATATCTTTTACACTTATAAGTTCATAACTTATATACTTTCTCTTATGATACTCGTCCTTGTCATACTCTACCCAGCAAGCTGAACACTCATCTGTGTCTCACTCATGCTTATTTTTTCACTCATACAGATACTCGTTCGTATCTTGTATACACCACTTATCTCTCCCCAGATTCAATACACGTCTGTGTTCTTTGTTAACCAGTTGATACTCGTCCGTATCATCATCTCTGAACATGCGTCAGCGTTTGTTTCTACTGATACTCGTCCGTATCATAATCTTAAGGATGCTCGTCCGCATCTTTAATCTATACACAACGTCAAAAACTTATACCTTTCCTTTCTTGAATGTAGACACTCATCTGTGTCTACCATTCCCCAAAAGAATCCCCAGCAAATCCCTTTATTCACCCAGCATGTCGGCCGTCCCCGTCATTGTTTTATCCCCAGCAATTGTCCTCTGCTCGATGGTCGTCCTGCATCTCCCGTACTTTATAATCATACTTTAACCGCCTTTTACAATTTATATCCCTTTTCTTCTTCAACCAGTGAGTGTAAATTTTGGATTGTCTTTGGTATTCAACCACAAGTTATCTCATTTGCCTGTTAAGTCGTCGCTTACATCCTGCACAACTAACTCATCATTTATTTCATTTATTCTTTGAATCGATGGCTGTCCCCATCGTTATTTACTTTACTTTCCAAGCCCGATGGCCGTCCCCATCAGTGCCTTTATTTTAATCCCCAGAAGAGTCGCCAAGCTGTCGCTCCCACCAAATGACACCTGGCCAAGAGGGGTACAGACGCGAACGGCCGGCGAAAGGAGAACACGAGGGTGAACCGAAAAGAGTCGCCATCTAGGCATTTTTATCCCAAAGGAAAGGTAATGCTGCATAAACCTAGAAAGAGATGGATAAGACGGTCGCGAACCAGAGAAACTGAGAAAGGGGGTTGGTTACAACCTGGGAAGGTATTAGCACCCAGATTGTCCGTCGTACCCGACGGGATCCACGCTTGAAAGATTGGTGTTTAAAGGGGTAGTGCCAGTGCTATCTGTGTGCAAAGGACTGGAAAAGAATGTACAGGTGTCAGTGCAAAAGAAATGTGAAGTGAAATGCTCAGGAATGAGGCTTAAAGAATAATGCTGGAAGAGGGGGAATATACAGAGACTTTTGTTCGATAACTGTTAAGTTATGCCTATGTATCCTCTCGTGCAATGAGGAAGTCAGAACACCGTAGTTCGACTCAAAGAGACTGAAAGATGAATTGACTTGTGAACTTCTTACGTGTCTATGCTCAAGTGTATGACCTGTCTGGCTCAGGTGCAAACTGTCTTGCATTAGACGGAAGAAGCGAGTTCTCGTTTGTGAGTGAATGAGGTGAGAAAAGAATCCCGGAGGAGACGATTATTGTTTGTTTTTGGTATTTTGAATCTTTTATTGCTTTTTGTGTTTGTCATAAGAGAATGAGCTTAAGCCTAAACCAAGGGTTAGTAAACTCATCACATCTTCCCTCTGATTAGGGGTAGTGAGAATACCTTAAGTATGAAGTAATCACCTCACACTTAATCACCATGATATAGGATTAAGATCATTAACCTACTTGTGATTATTTATATATTTTTGGAGTTTTTGTTTAGTGTTAAGTAATGAGTTTAAGCCATAATCAAGGATTTAATGGACCCCTTTATACCATCCTAATAGAAGGATAATAGATGAGAACATTTAAGCTGAGGAAGGCTCCTCAACTTAATCCATGATTAGGGATTAACCTCATGACAAAACAAGACCTTTATTAAAGTGGATTTTAGTTAATGGTGAGATTAAGAAATGGATTTTATGGTTTGTAAGACAACTTGAGGGGGACTTGTCCATTAACACTAGGGTTAGTCCTTCTTAACCAATTAAGGAAGAATTAGAACCCTAATGCAAGGCCCAAATTACAAGCTTGATGTCTTAGTGATTATTAAAGTGGATTGATTAGAGGTCTTAAACACATTAAGGGTTTAACACTTAGGATTAAAGTTATACACTCCATCCTAATATAAGGATACAGGCATAACCTTAATCACAAAGCCTTAAAACCCTTAAGGTTTAGTCCCTGATTAGGAGATGAGAAGAGAAGACACAAGAGATGACACAAAGGTTAAACTAATGGGGGGACTAATCAAACCCTAATTGTGATCATGGTTGGGTGTTCCTAGGGTTTATGAGGCTTGCAAGAAGTCTTCAAGAAGCACCACCAAGGAAGAAGCAGAGATAGAAGGAGAAGAAGTAGAAAGAAGCAAGTCAACTTACTTCACTTAAGAAGATAAGTTACTTGAAGAAAGAAGGTGAGGAGTGAACATGAATGAGCAAGCTCACTCCAATACAAAAGTTAAATGCAGCAATTGTCGCTCCCAAAGATTTGCATCCTGGTACAAGCGCGAACGGTCAGCGAAAGAAGAAAAGAAAAGAGTCGCCAGCTTGGCATTTTTATCCCGAAGGAAAGGTAATGCTGCATAAACCTAAGAAAAGATGGATAAGACGGTTACGAACCAGAGAAACTGAGAAAGGGGGTTGGTTACAACCTGGGAAGGTATTAGCACTCAGATTGTCCGTCGTACTCGACGGGATCCACGCTTGAAAGATTTGTGTTCAAATGGGTAGTGTCAGTGTTATTTATGTGAAAAAGATGGAAAAGAATACAAGTGTCAGTGTAAAAAGAAGTGTGAAGTGAAATAAAGAAGTGTCAGTGCATGGAAGGAGTGCAAAGCTCAAGACTATGAGGCTTAAAGAGTAATGCTAGAAGAGGGGGAAGACAAAGTGACTTTTGTTCGATAACAGTTAAGTTATGCCTACGTATCCTCTCGTGCAATGAGGAAGTCAGAACACCGTAGTTCGACTCAAAGAGACTGAAAGATAAATTGACTTTGTGAACTGCTTACTTATCTATGCTCAAGTGTATAACCTGTCTGGCTCAGGTGCAAACTGTCTTGCATTAGATGGAAGAAGCAAGTTCTCGTTTATGACTGAATGAGGTGAGAAAAGAATCCCGGAGGAGACGATTATTGTTTGTTTTTGTGTTTTCAATCTTTTATCACTTTTTGGAGTTTGTTATGAGAAAATGAGCTTAAGCCTAAACCAAGGGTTAATAAACTCATCACATCTTCCCTCTGATTAGGGGTAATGAGAATACCTTAAGTATGAAGTAAACACCCCACACTTAACCACCATGATGTAGGATTAAGATCATTAACCTACTTGCATTTATTTAGATGTTTTTTTGGTATTTTTGTTTAGTGTTAAGTAATGAGTTTAAGCCATAATCAAGTATTTAATGGACTCATTACACTATCCTAATAGAAGGATAATAGATGAGAACATTTAAGCTGAGGAAGATACCTCAACTTAATCCATGATTAGGGATTAACCTCATGACAAAACAAAGCCTTTATTGAAGTGGATTTTAGTTAATGATAAGGTTAAGAAGTGGATTTTATGATTTGTAAGACAACTTGAGGAGGACTTGTCCATTAACACTAGGGTTAGTCCTTCTTAACCAATTAAGGAAGAATTAGAACCCTAATGCAAGACCCAAGTTACAAGCTTGATGTATTAGTGATTATTAGGTGAAATGATTAAAGGATTTAAACACATTAAGGGTTTAACACTTAGGATTAAAGTTATACACTCCATCCTAATAGAAGGATACAGGCATAACCCTAATCACAAAGTCTTAAAACCTTTAATGTTTAGTCCTTGATTAAGGGATGAGGAGAGAAGACACAAAGGTAAAACTAATGGGGGGACTAATCAAACCCTAATTGTGATCATTCTTGGTTATTCCTAGTGTTTATGAGGCTTACAAGAAGATCTTCAAGAGAAAAGCCACCAAGGAAGAAGCAGGATGAAGGAAGAGAAGCAAGAGGAAGCAAGACAACTTGCTTCACTTAAGAAGACAAGTTGCTTGAAGAAAGAAAGTGGGGAGGGAACATGAATGAGAAATCTCACTCTAATTCAAAAGTAAAAATGCAGCAATGAATGCATAAAATAGATGAGAAGAGACTATGAGAGGTGAAGGCAAATCCACTTCTCAAACACTTACCACCTGAAAAGTTAGCAAAAGGAAATAAAATGAAATGAAAATGAGATGAAATGCAAAGATGAAACCAAAGTCAGAAGTGTATTCATGATGCAAATGATGCTATGGGATGATACAAATGGATGTCATGAGATGAGGATGATCATACAAGCAATGGGAATGCAAATGAGACATGAAAGGAAGCATGAAAGTTCATGAAAACTTATGAAATGCAAAAGATGCATAACATGGAAAATGGATGATGCAATGATCAAACATGATTCCAATGTGTCCTAAGATGTCTTATATGTCATGTGGATGTATAAAATGTCATGGAAAGTTCATGTATGCAAGCATATGAAGAATGAATGCAAATGAAGGCAAAGATTAGGGTTTATGTACAAGATGCAATGCAAAATTCAAAATCGGAAGCAAAACATGAGATAAAAAATTGAAAATAGGATCAAAGGAACCCTAACCCCATATGATATCACACCCCAAAGGAGGAGACCTAACTCTTAACCTAATGGAAGTTATGATTTTCCTAAGTTATCTAGGGTTTTAAGGGACCTCACAAGGAAAAATGCAAAACAAATAAAAAATGAAAGATAAATTCATGCCAATTTTATCCTAGATACTACATGATATGTGGGATGCAATTCAAAAAGAATCACTATCAAACCCTTCATGGTTAGGCAGAAAAGATTTTTCTAAGTTAGGGTCAAAAAATATTGATTTTAAGAACCCTAAATCCAAAGAAAAATGTCAAAATGGATCAAGAACCAAATAGAAATTTTGTATGAATGGTTTGATAATGTCTCTAAATGTGTCAAGATGCAATGTGATTTTTTTGGTGATTTTTAGAAACTTAATGGTATTTTAATTAATTAATTTCCATTAATTAATTAAAATAAACATTTAAATATTTTAAAAATACAAATTTTATGCAAAAAATAAAATAAAAATTATTTTTGGGTGGAGAAAAATATTTGAAATTAAAATGCAGAAGGAAGTATTTTTATAATTTTTCTCAGTATTTTAAATTAAATGACAAAGAAAATGGGATTAAAATGAAATAAAAATGAAAATAAAAGAAAGTCAGCCGATCCAATGGACAGGATTTAAACTGGGGAAGTCCTAGTTGACCAGCGCACAAATGAGTGGCTGAGATGAACTCTGGCTAATTAATCCAGATTAATTTAATTGATTAAAAATTAGGGCTAAGTGAACAGATCCCAACCCTCCAAACACGCGCGAATCTCACATCAAACACTTCACATTCAAACTTGGCTAATCACCTGAGATTAGCCCTAATTATTTTCAGATGACCGGAATAGTGCTCCGGTCATCTTCTCCGGTAGCTCAAAATGCTATCTCTCTCCCTATGCCTCTAAAACCTAATCTCTCTGCCCAGAATCGAACCCCACGCATCACATAACATGAATCATCCACCAAAATAAATTTATTTCACACATTCAAGCTGAATCGAAGTAAATTAGTTCTAGGTCAAAAAATTTCAGAGAGCTCATACATGCTTAATACTTGATCATTTTCAAAATTAAACATATCAGGATCATCAGTGAATCATGAAAAACCATTTAGGAACATAAAAACACATTTCTGGAAAAAATGTTCTTGAGGTTACCTGAGCTTGAGCTTTCTCAGTTTGAAGCTTTTGGTCCTCTTCTCTTGTGTAAATCCACTCCTCTTGACCTCCTGATGATGTTGGAATGCTTTGATGGAGCTTAGAATGGCTAGAATGAGAGCTTGCACTCTTGCTTCACCAGAATTGTGTTTTGGTTTGGGGTGCTTTGAGGCTTGTTTGAGGGTTGGTTTATGCTCTATGGATCATTTCTGAATGAATGGTGAAGTTTGTTTTGAAGTTTGATGGCTGGACAGAAAGTTTCGAAGGAATTTGCAAGAGGGATGATTTTTGAGAACTTGAGGATTCTGATGTTTCAACTTGCAATGTTGAATGAAATGGCTTGCCTCTGGTACACATATCAATCCTTGATAGGTCAGTGAGTGGGTGGTGGCCTATGGTGATTGGTATGGGCAAGTTGCCAAAATGTCAACATGACTTGTACTTGAGGTATGGGCATGTGGCAGGCTTGGATTTGGGTATGGCTGTGCGCAGAAAAGATCAAGGAAGGCTTATGGATCAGATTTGATGAGCTGTAACAAGTGGGATGAAGTTTGTGTGATGTTTTGCAATTATGTGAAGCTTTGGCCCTTTTGTAATTTCTTGATGATCAAGGCATGAAACTTGGGATTTCTTTGGGAAATTCTGAATTATAGGTCATGTACTATGTTTGTGTAATGGTTAGAAGTGTGTTTGAAGTCACAAAATGCTTTGGCAAGTGGTTTTGCAAGTTTCCCTCTTTGGTACATAAGTGAAATTTTGTGATTTTTCCCAACTTTGCAAGGCCATAACTTGAGTTCTATGATGAATTAGATCAAGTTATTGTACATTTTGAAAAGGGAATGATCCAATCTACAACTTTCATGACCAATAATTTTTCATTTGAAGCATTTTTGAATCAAAAAGAGGAGGTTGAAAAACTTTCCCAAAATGGCAAGTTTGCATTACAAGTCACTTTCCCAAAATGGCAACTTTGCAAATGGCTTGAAATTATTCAATTTTGTGAACTTATAACTTCTTCTAAGATCAAATAAAGATCATATACATCCAAAATGATGGAGAATACCCTTTGGTTGGATGATTGGGGGCCTCAGATGCCCTGATTTTGCACTGACTTGCTCAAGAAGTCATCTATTGATCAGATGCCTTCCCCATTGAATTTCTTCATGAAAATTGATATGCATGATCCTTATATCATATAGAGACCAATAGAAACAATAATGACCAAAAAATTTGGAGTTATGGCCTCTGAAACCAAAACCCTAATTTTAGGTCATCTGTGCAGTTAAGCTTGGCTCTGCTTCCATGCCCTTCTCAGTTCTTGTGATTCTCTGACTTCTTTGATCTTTGGAGGATATAATATGATGATTGAACATACATGGACCCTATTTAGATGATTGTAGGCCTTTGGAGTGGCTCAAATAGCTCATGGATTGCTCAGGTCACAAACCCTAGATGCTGATAACTTTGAACAAATGCAGTGAAGCAAAAATGCAACATGAGATGATATGATTGAACTTATGCAAATGAAAAGAACCAAAAGCCATGGTGAAATGAGTGAGGGCAAATTTGGGGTGTTTAAAGCAATGAATGCATAAGAGAGATGAGAAGAGATTATGAGAAGTGAAGGCAAATTCACTTCTCAAAGCACTTACCACCTGAAAAGTTAGCAAAAGGAAGGAAATGAAATGAGAATGAAATGAAATGCAAAGATGGAAACCAAAACCAGAAGCATGTTCATGATTCTAATGATGCAAATAGATGACATAAATGTATGTCATGAGATGAAGATGATCATACAAAGGATGGGAATGCAAATGAAGCATAAAGGAAACATGAAAGTTCATGAATGCATATGGAATGTAATGAAAGCATAACATGGCAAATGGATGATGCAATAATCAAACATGATTTTAATATGTCCTAAGATGTCTTATATGTCATGTGGATGCACAAAATGTCATGGCAAGTTCATGTATGCAAGTTTATACAAGATGGATGCAAATGAAGATGCAAATTAGGGTTATATGATCATGTGAGATGCACAATTCAAAAACAGAAGGAAAACATAAGATAAAAAATTGAAAATGGACCCAAAGGAACCCTAAACCTATGCCAAGTTACCATCCAAAGGGGGAGGTCAAAAGCTTAACCCTAAGGGAGTTATGAATTTCCTAAGTTTCTAGGGCTTTAAGGGTGATCCTAAAGGTAAAATGCCAAACAAATTGGAAATGCATTATAAAAATGAAACAAAAATGTTTTTAGATGCTTGAAACCATGCATAGCACAATGCAAAAAGAATCATTCACAAACTCACTTTGGTTCAAAAGTTATGAATTTTTGAAGTTAGGGTTAAAAATATTCAAGTTTAAGAACCCTAATTCAATTGAAAAATGTCAAAGTATGATCAAAATCAAAAAGCAATTTGTGTGGTGAGTTTGTAAATGCTTCTAAATGCTTGGAAAATGTTCTCTGAATTTTTTTGTGATTTTTAAATACCTAAATGTATTTTTAATTAATTAATTCTCATTAACTAATTAAAAATAACATTTAAATGATTTAAAAATAATTTTTTAATGCAAAAAATAAAAATAAAAATAATTTTGGGTTCTGAAAATTAATAAAATGTTTGATAAAAATTTTCAGAATTTTTTGATTTATTTTCCTATTTTTAAAAATTCGTACAAATTAAATAGAAATAAATTAAATAAAAATTAAATAAACTGAAAGTATGCCAATCCAAGGGTTGTGGTTGATTCTGGGTTTGGGCTTGTTGACCTGGCGCTCTATCTAATGGCCCACGTTCAAATCTTACTAAACCTAATTAATCAATCAATTAATTCAGATTAGGGTTTTAACCACTCAATCCAGACCATCCAAACGCGTGGGCAACAAGATCCTACGGCCTCAATTCAAACTAGCCCTAATTACACTGATTATGCCCTAATTGCTCTCAGGTGACCGGAACAGTGTTCTGATCATCTTCTCCGGCCATCCACTTTTGCAAACCCACTCAATTCGTAAAATAAACTCACCAAACTCTCCAGAAATGATCCCTAACTCATTCTAAACAAGATTCAGCAAGCAAAAATCATTTATTTCACATGAACATCAAGATTCGAAGCAAAACGGAAAATTACTCAGAAATTTCAGAAGCTTCATACATGCTTAATACTCAATCATTTTCAAAACCAAAAGGTGCAGTGTGATCAGTGAAACATGGAGAACAATCTAAGAACTTAAAAAATCATTTCTGGAATATTTGTTCTTGAAGTTACCTGCAATGGAGCTTTCGAAAATGGCACTATCTGGGCTTTCCTTTGGTGCTTTCCCACTCCTCTTGACTCCCTCTTGCTTCTGGAATGCTTTGCTGAAGTGTTTGTGACCTCCTTTTGAAGTTTGATGAAGTTCAGTTCAAGGGGGGGGGGAGAAAATCGTGTTTTTTGTATGATGGCTTTTAGGGCAAAATGAAGGGTGGGAAATGATCAGTGATTGATGCTGAGATGAAGGGTGGTGTTGGTTTGAAGAATGAATTGTTTGAGTTGTGAGATTCGATAGAAAATGCAAAGAGGAGAGTTTTTGTGTATGTTGAGTTATGGGAGAGTTCAGGCTTGGTTCTTGTTGTGTTTGGCTTGCTTTGGATTAGTATAAACAAATGCAATTGGTTCAGAGAGTGGTTATGGCATAGTGTGATTGGTATGGGTGAAAATGCACAAAGTCAAGGTTATGTGTCCTTTGAGGTATGGGCTGTTTCAGGCCAAGGACAAGGGGGTGTCTGGCGCAGCATGATTCATGGATAGCCATGGAAATCAGTTTGAGGCAATTTGGCAAGTTTGTGGGAAGTTGTGGGAGGTTTTGCAATTTTGTGAACTTTTGCAACTTTTGGAATTTCTTCATGTGAAAGTTATGAAATCTTGGGATTCTTGGGCCAATTCTGAGTTTTAAGTCATGTGTTGTGATGTTATGATGTGTAGAAGTCACTTTGAAGTCATAAAATAGCTTGGCATCAGGTTTTGCAAAAATGCCTCTTTGGCATGAAACATGAAATTATGCGATTTTTGCCAACTTTGGAAAGCCATAACTTGAGTTCCAAAATGAATTAGATCTTGTTCTTGTTATTTTTGAAAAGGTAATGATCCAATCTACAACTTTCATGACCAAGAATGTTTCATTTGAGGCATTTTTGGTTAAGAAAGAGGAGGTTGAAAAACTTTCCCAAAATGGAAAGTTTACATTACAAGTCATTTCCATTTTTGACAACTTTTGGTTCTGCTTATCTTTCTTCAAATTTGTAAACTCCTAAGCACTTCAATGATCCAATAAAGACCATATAACTTCATTTTGATGAAAATTCCATTTTGGGTCCATTGATGGGGGCCTCAGATGCCCTGATTTGGCTCTGACTTGCTCAAGAGGTTACCCAGTGACCAGATGACTTCCACAATGAATTTTTCCATCAAACTTGGTATGCATGATCCTTATATCCTATTGAGACCAATAGAACCAAGAATGACCAAAAAAATTGGATTTATGGCCTCTGACACCAAAACCCTAATTCTAGGTCATCTGTGCAGTTAAAGCTGGCTCTGCTTCCATGCCTTGCAAGTTCTTGTGATTCTCTGACTTCCTTGATCTTGGGAGGATATAATATGATGTTTGAACATACATAGACCCTATTGAGATGATTTAAGACCTTTGGAGTGGCTCAGATGGCTCATGGATTGCTCAGATCACAAACCCTAGATTCAGATGACTTGAACCAATGTAGTGAAGCAAAAATGCAACATGATGTGACATGATTGAACTTATGCAAATGAAAAGACCACAAGCCATGGTGTGAACTTAGTGAGGGAAAATTTGGGGTGTTTACAACAGGTTGCAGGTATTCAAATATACAACATGGGGCATGCCAAGCATCAATTCCCCATCACATCTTCTCCCAAACAACATCTGAAATGCTTTTTCCCCAACGGAGTTATCAAAGCCTCCTCATCCTCAGCCAGGATCCCCACAGAGGACTCTAGGAAGATCGTTCAGTGATCTTTTTCCCCCAAAATAGAGTGCCAGGTCTCTAAAAAGAACCACCTCCCCGCAAAGTTCAAGCCTCTCCTCAAAAGAGCAATGACTGAAATCCTCACACAACAAAGTGACGGAAGCCCCCTCATTCCCAGTTGGGTTATCTCCTTACTGAATAGGTCTATCAGTGATCTATTCCCCCAAGAAAAGATGTATATCCTAATAGATCTACCAATGATCTCATCCCCAGCTGGGATATCCTTCAAGCAGATCAGCCAGAGATCTTCACAACAGCAGGATTAGGATCCCGGATCGGTATCTTTTGCATAATCATAGCATTCGCATCATATTTCCCAACAAAGCGTAGCATTCCGCCTAATACGGAGCATTACGGAAAAATTCAAACATTTTGCATGATCACAAGTCAGGTTCGAACCAGTCACCTGCAAATACCATTAGTATTTCATCAGCAATATATATAATAAAAGCCAAAGCGTCCCCTTTGCACTCTCCGACACAAATACTTGTCCATAACATGTTCTTCTCGACACTCGTCCGTGTCATCTCAATCTCCCCACAGAAAGCCAAAGCGTCCTCTTTGCACTCTCCAACACAAATACATGTTCACATATACTCTTTCGACACTCGTCCGTGTCATATCACTCCCCTTCAGATATAAACCACAGACATCCTCTGTAATTACAGATACCTATATACTCTTTTGACACTCGTCCGTGTCACCTCTCCTTAGCATGGTTGCCCAATCACTTGTTGCAAACCAAACACTTGTCATAAGTACGCTTTTGTTGACACCCGTCTGTGTCATATTATCCATGCAGGTTGCCAAGATACCTTTTTACACTCATAAGTTCATAACTTATACACTTTCTCTTATGACACTCGTCCGTGTCACACCTTTTCCCAGCAAGTTGAACACTCCCCCGTGTCTTGCTCATACTCCACAATGCTCATCCATACTTATACAGATACTCGTCCGTATCTCATATATACACTTATTCCCCACAGATTCGACACTCGTCTGTGTTCTTTGTTAACCATTTGGTACTCATCCGTATCATCATCTCTGAACACACGTCAGCGTTTGTTTCTACCGATACTCGTCTGTATCATAGTCTTAAGGATGCTCGTTCGCATCTTTAATCTATACACATCGTCAAAACACTTATACCTTTTATTTCTTAAGCGTAAGCACTCGTTCGTGTTTACCATCCCCAACAAAACAACTTTCTCTTATCCGACATTCGTCCTGTGTCGTGATACTTTCGGCAGCCATACCCTGCCAGGTGACCGTCCCTCATCATTTTATTTCATTTATACTTTGAACCGATGGTCGTCCCCATCGTTGTTTACTTTTCTTTGCAAACCTGGTGGCCATTCCCATCATTGCCCTTATCTTTAATCCCTAGAGAACCTTGTTACTTTACTTGATGGCCGTCCCCATCATGATCTCTTTATTTCCCCAGCATGTCGGTCGTCCCCGTCATTGCTTTACTTACCACTTTATCCCCAACAGTCATCCTCTGCTCGATGGTTTTCCTCCATCGCTTGCATTTTATAATCATACTTTACTATCTTTTACAATTTATATCCCTTTTCTTCTTCTCCCTAGTGAGTTCAAATTCCGGGTTGTCTTTGGTATTCAACCACAAGTTATCTTGTTTGTCTGTTAAGCCTGTCGCTTACACCCTGTACAGCTAACTCATGTTTGAATAGGGGCAGCTGTAAACACCCCAAATTTTCCCTCACTTAGTTCACACCATGGCTTGTGATCTTTCATCTTTGCATAAGTTTAAGCATATCATTTCATACTTCATTGTTTGCTTCATTGCATTAGTTCAAGTTCATCTGCATCTAGGGTTTATGATCTGAGCAATCCAAGGGATCCACTTGAGCCACTCCAAAGGTCTCCAATCATTCCAAGAGGGTTCATGTATTTTCTATCATCATATTATATCCCTCAAAGATCAAGGAAGTCAGAAAAATCACAAGAACTTGGAAAGCATGGAAGCAGAGCTAGGGTTTCACTACACAGATGACCTGAAATTAGGGTTTTGGTTTCAGAGGCCATAACTCCAAATTTTTTGGTCATTTTTGTTTCTAATGGTCTCAATATGTTATAAGGATCATGTGTACCAAGTTTGATGAAGAAATTCATTGTGGAAGTCATTTGTTCACTGGATAACTTCTTGAGCAAGTCAGAGCAAAATCAGGGCATCTGAGGCCCCCAACATGGGAACCAAAGTTGATTTTTCATCAAATTGAAGTTATATGATCTTTATTTGATCATTGAAGTTCTTAGAAGTTCACAAAATTGAAGAAATTTGAGGTAAACCAAAAGTTGCCAAAAATGGAAATGACTTGTAATGTAAACTTTCCATTTTGGGAAAGTTTTTCAACCTCCTCTTTCTCAACCAAAAATGCTTCAAATGAAAAATTGTTGGTCATGAAAGGTGTAGATTGGATCATTCCCTTTTCAAAAATTACAAGAACAAGTTCTAATTCATTATGGAACTCAAGTTATGATCTTTCAAAGTTGGCAAAAATCCTATAATTTTCAAGAATACACCAAAGAGGGATTTTTGCAAAACCACTTGCCAAGCCATTTTGTGACCTCTAATACACTTCTAAAAGTCATAATTGGCCCAAGAATCATCCCATTCTATGCCTTGCACATGAAGAAATCACAAAGGGGCCAAACTTCATGAAAATTGCAAAATGACATGCTTCCACTTGCTGAATCACCACAAAACCAATTCCATGGCTCTCCTTGATCTCTTCTAAGCCAGGATAAGCCAAAATCCAGCTTTAAAACCAGCCCATACCTCAAGTACAAGTCATGTTGACATTTTGGCAACTTGCCCATACCAATCACCATAGTCCACAACAACTCTTCTTACCTATCAAACATTGTTATGTGGATCAAATGCAAGCCATAACACAACACAAGCCAGCCTGAAACCTCAGAATCACCAAGTTCCACAAAATCACCCCAAAAGCAAAAACCTTCGAAACTTTCTGTCCAGCCATCAAACCTCAAAACAAACTTCACCATTCATTCTGAAATGATCCATAGAGCATAAACCAACCATCAAACAAGCCTCAAAGCACCCAAAACCAAAATACGATTTCTGGCCAGCAAGAGTGCAAGCTCTCAAACCAGCCATTACAAACTTCTTCCTAGAATCAAAGCTTCATCAGGAGGTCAAGAGGAGTGGGTTTGCATAAGAGAGGAGGTCCAAAAGCTCCAAACTAAGGAAGCTCAGGCTCAGGTAACTCCAAGAACTTTTTTTTCCAGAACCTTCGTTTTAAGTTCTTAATTGATTCTATGTGTTCTCCTGATGATCATGATGTTTTTACTTTTGAAAATGATTGAAAAACAAGCATGTATGAAGCTTCTGAAATTTCTGTTTGATTTTCTGTTTTGCTTCGAATCTTGATGTTCATGTGAAATAAATGAAATTTGTTGGTTGATTCTTGTTTAGAATGAGGTAAGGATCATTTCTGGAGAGTTTGGTGAGTTCATTTTACGTTTTGAGTGAGATAGCAAGATTGGATGGCCGGAGAAGATGACCGGAGAAAGCTCTGGTCACCTGAGAGTGATTAGAACCCTAATTAGGGTTTAGTGGCCAAGTTTGAATGTCATCCATAGGATCCAGTTTTACGCGCGTGTGGATGGTCCAGATCATTCCACTTAAGATTAATTATTAATTAATTAGGTTAATTATATAATTAAGTCAGATTCAATCATGTCCCCTCATCTGCGCACGCAGTCAAACCAGCTGTAAACCATGGCCTTTGGATCAGTTGACTTCACTTAATTCATATTTTTATTCATTTAAATCCATTTATTTTGTACCATTTATTTAAAATACTTAAAAATTTCCAAAAATATTTTCCTTCTGCATTTTTAATTCAAATATTTTTCTTCACCCAAAAACATTTTTATTTTTATTTTTTGCATTAAAAAATAATTTTTAAAATATTTAAATGTTTATTTTAATTAATTAATGGAAATCAATTAATTAAAATATCATTTAGGTTTCTGAAAATTCCAAAAAAATTCACATTGCATATTAGGACATTTAGAAACATTGTCAAACCATTCATACAAATTTCTTTTTGGTTTTGATTCAACTTTGACATTTTTCTTGAATTTAGGGTTCATAAAAATCTCTTTTTTGAACCCTAACTTCAAGAATTCTTTTCTGCCTAACCATGAAGGTTTTGACATTGGTTCTTTTTGCATTGTTCTTCATATGACATGTAGTATCTAGCATATTTTTGTCATAAATTAATCTTGCATTTTCCATTTGATTTGCATTTTCCCTCTTAAGGTACCTTAAAACCCTAGATAACTTAGAAAAATCACAACTTTCTTTAGGTTAAGAGTTAGACCTCCTCCTTTGGGGTGTGATAGAATATGGGGTTAGGGTTCATTTGAGTTCATTTACAATTTTTTATCTTATGATTTGCTTCTGTTTTTGACTTTTGCATCTCATGTTGTCATAAAACCCTAATTTCTCATGTTCATTTGCATACATCTTGCATATGCATCCATACATGAACTTTCCATGACATTTCTTGCATTCATATGACATCTTAGACATCTTAAGACATATTAGAATCATGTTTGATCATTTCTTCATTCATTTGCCATGATGTGCATTCATTTCATTCCATGAACTTTCATGTGTTTTCATACTTCAAAACATGCTCCTTTGCATTCTCATCTCTTGTATGAACATTCATAACACTTGACATGCCTTTACATCTTCTCATAGAATCATTTGCATCATTTTTATGCTTCTGGTTTTGGTTTGCATCTTTGCATACATTTCATTTTCATTTCATTTCTTTCCTTATGCTAACCATTTCAGGTGGTAAGTAACTTGAGAAGTGAATTTGCCTTCACTTCTCATTTCTCTTCTCATTCTTCTTATGCATCCTTGCTGCATTTTCATTGGCTTTTGAGTGAGCTTTCTCATTCAATTTCATCTTTCACTTTATTTCTCCAAGTTACTTATCTTCTTCAGTGAAGTAAGTAACTTGTTTCTTCTACTTCTCCTCCTTTCATCTGCTTCTTCCATTGGTGGCTTCTTTGAAGATCTCTTGCAAGCCTTACAAACCATAGGAACACCCAAGCACGACAATAATTAGGGTTTTGATTAGCCCCCTCTAGTTTTTACCTTTGTGTCTTGTTTTTCTCTCTCTCCTCATCTCATAATCAGAGGCTAAACCTTTAAGGTTTTAAGACTTTGTGATTAGGGTTATGCCTGCATCCTTCTCTTAGGATGGAGTGTATAACTTTAATCCTAACTGTTAAACCCTTAATTTGTTTAAACCTCTTAATCAATCCATCTTAATAATCACTAAGACATTAACTTGAAACTTGGGCCTTGCATTAGGGTTCTAATTCTTCCTTTATTGGTCAAGAAGGACTAACCCTAGTGTTAATGGACAAGTCCCCCTCAAGTTGTCTTACAAACCATAAAATTCACTTCTTAATCTCATCTTTAATTAAAATCCACTTTAATAAAGGCTTGTTTTGTCATGATGTTAATCCCTAATCATGGATTAAGTTAAGGTATCTTCCTCAGCTTAAGTGTTCTCATCTATTATCCTTCTATTAGGATGGTGTAATGGGGTCACTAATCCTTGATTATGGCTCAAACTAATTACTTAATACTAAACAACAGTTCAAAAACATCTAAATAATCACAAGTAGGATAATGATCTTAATCCTACATCATGGTGATTAAGTTTGAGGTGTTTATCTCATACTTAAGGTATTCTCATTATCCCTAATCAGAGGGAGGATATGATGAGTTTACTAACCCTTGGTTTAGGCTTAAGCTCATTAACTTATGACAAACACAAAAAAACAATAAAAGATTGAAAACACAAAAACAAACAATAATCGTCTCCTCCGGGATTCATTTCTCACCATCTTCACTCACAAACGAGAACTCGCTTCTTCCGTCTAATGCAAGACAGTTAGCACTCGAGCCAGACGAGTCATACACTTGAGCATAGACAAGCAGGAAGTTCATCAGTCAATTTATCTTTCAGTCTCTTTGAGTCGAACTACGGTGTTCTGACTTCCTCATTGCACGAGAGGATATGTAGGCATAACTTAACTGTTATCGAACAAAAGTCTCTGTCTCTTCCCCCCTCTTCCAGCATTCTTTTCAAGCCTCATTCCTGAGCATTTCACTTCACTTTATTGCACTGACACTTGTACATTCTTTTCTATCTTTTGCACACAGATAGCACAGACACTACCCCTTTAAACACAAACTTTCAAGCGTGGATCCCGTCGAGTACGACGGACAATCTGGGTGCTAATACCTTCCCAGGTTGTAACCAACCCCCTTTCTCAGTTTCTCTGGTTCACAATCGTCTTATCCATCTCTTTCTAGGTTTATGCAGCATTACCTTTCCCTCAGGATAAAAATGCCTAGATGGCCACTCTATTCATCTTCATTTCATCTTCTCCTTTCGCCGACCGTTCGCGTCTGTACCCTATCTGACCAGGTGTCTCTTAGTGGGAGCGACAGCTTGGCGACTCTGCTGGGGAAACCTTATATTGCAACCAGGGCTTCTGGTTCCTTTTCTGGGTTCCTCCTAGCGCTTGTTTGATTTGTGTTTATGGGGGTGTTATGTGCGACTTGTGCTTATTCATTTGCTTTATTTATTGCTTTATGTACAGCTTTATTTATCGCTTTCCTTTACATTTTTATGCATTTCATACTGTCATTATCATGTGTTGGATCTGTGTTTTCCTTGGTTGGTGGGGTTCATTGAGTGATTAAGGTCCTATACTTGGGACCTGAGTGACACATAGGCTAGAGTGGCTTCATATTCTTTCCCATTCCATTTCGGTCTGGTGCGGGAATATGAAACACGGTTCAGACATGGGTTTCTTCTTGAGAACTCTGTGCTACAAATTTCCTGTAGTACTAGGGCTATCTGGGAAGCCTGCTATGTCTGGATGACCTTTTTATGACCTTCAGCATCTGAGGTGAATTAGAGGAGGATCATTTATGGTTATTGTAAAAACTGTACCTCCGGATTAGAAGTGATTACACTTCTCATAACTGATCCAAGTCTGAGGATCCTTGTTCTAGAACATTACATGTGAGGGGGTTGGGTTATTTACAGGTTTGCAGGAACCCTTGGCCACATCATACCTTGTTACTAGTTTTTTTTAAGAATGCATCACTTTGGACAGTTCTTATGATTACCATGGACTTGTAACTCTTTATTTGAGTCCCCCACCTGGTTACTGGATTTCTAAGCCTCCATCCGGACTTATGAACATACATGGACTTTTACCAAGGCAGATAAACAGATCCAGCACTTGATCACAAACCCTTTGCATATCATTTTCATACATCATTTTTTCATCATTTAACATTTGTTTATTTGTCTTACAGGGTATCCATCATATTATCTTTGGTTTGGTTTTGACCCCTTCTGCTGCTCAGACTGCTTCAGTTATCTTCTTCAGCATCTCCATCAGTTTGTCAGTGATTCTCCTCCAGCTATCCTCATCAGAGACCCATCTCCAGCATCTCATTCAGTGACCTTCATCAGCAGTTACTCTCAGCTTCTTCACCAGTACTCATGGACACTTCAAGAAAGAGCAACATTACATACCACTTCTTTGAGCCCACCCTGACTGGCATCAGGCAGGTCCAGTCCCTCATTACCCCTGATCATATCCCACTGTTCAGAGAGAATTATGGAGGCATATTGGACATGGTCATGGATCTAGATGCATCTCAGAGGAGCATGATCCATATTTGCTTGCAGTTGTATGACCCTCCACTCAAGTGTTTCACATTCCCTGACTTCCAGATGGGACCTTTGCTAGAAGAGTTTTCTTTGTTGTTAGGAGTTCCTATCAGAAGAGGGATTCATTTCAACCCAGAGATGACTGCTCCCCAAAATGAATACATAGCCAGGGAATTTCATTTGGAGCCTGCCCTCATTGACCAAAACATGACAACCAAAGCTGGGGTTTCAGGCATTCACCTAGACTTCTTGATTTCCCAGGCTACCCTGCATGCTGCTATAGGAGAATGGAAGGCTGTCTGTGCACTTCAAGGATCATGTCTCAACCTTTAAAAAGCCTTGATACTACCTGCAAGCAAAAATCCTAATTGAGATTTTTTGTGAAAATTTTGAAAGTTTGAAGCTCTTCTTTGGCTGCTGCAAATCGTCCCTTTGTGTTTGTCTTAAGTGGTACTCTTATAGTGGAATGAGATTAGGTCAAAAAATTGTGGATTATATGGGCTTTTAGGATGACTTGATGGTGAAGGAAGAATCAAACAAAAACATGAAAAAAAAATCAAATATATCCTTGATATTTTGATCTAGCACGAAATTGGAGATTTTCAATTAGTCTTAAATGTTTTTTAAGAGCTTTTAGAACAAGAATCACATCCAAATATTGAATTTTATATTGAATTTTAATAAATAAAATCTAAATAAATTATAAAAATCAGAAATAATTGGAATTAGGTCGTGCTTGATGTTATTGTGAAGAATGGATTGCAATTCCATGGGCCCATTTGAAATTTTTTGGATTTTGAGACCCTTTTTGCTCAATGCACCACTTGAAAATCTCCCAACTTTGACAAGGCATAAATCCCTCAATTTTAAGGCTATGAAAGTCATCTTTGACTTTTTGGAAAGCTTAAATAGTCTTCTAACAAACCTCTTTAGTTTCATGTCCATATCTCTTACCATTTTCAAATTATGCTCTTCGGAAAAAGTTGACTTTTTGTTGACTTTTGAAATGACCTATAATGTCTTAGCTCATACCTTCCAAATGAAGCATTTTTAGGATTGGATTGTGAGACACAAAGTTGTAGAGAATTCAATTTCCTTCAAAATTAGATTTGGATGGGAAATGTTTAATGAAGCATGTGAAAGTTATGGCTGGTCAAAATTCAGTTGACTTTTCCTATGAAAACCCTAATTTAGAAACTCCTGATTCTTGATGATCTGGAATTTCCTTGATGAATCATGATCAACCCTTAATCAAATTATGAATTTTACTTCATAACCTTGATGTTGGCAAAATATCTTGAATTTTGACTTTAATTTGACCACAGTTGACCTCAGTTTGACCTTTTAACCACTTTGACTGATTTTTGCATATCTTATCATCTGACTGGTCAAACTTATTGGGAAAGCTATGAAACTTGACATAGGGATTCTTGGAGTCATGTGGGATGTCATGAAGCTTACTTGAGTCCTTGGAAGTCCATTTATATTGGAGAAAACCAAAACCCTAGTTCTGGATCCTTTGCTTAGGAAGAGGCTTTGTCTGAGGAAACTCTCAAACTTTCTGACCAATTGGGGACCTTGAGAACCTTATGATCATTGATAAATCTTGACATACATTGCCTTGATTGTGGGAGGCAAAATTTTGGGGTACAACAACTTGCAATCATCTTCTCATAGTAGAAAGAACCTAAAATCTTCAAAAATATCTTTGCCATCTCTGTGCATACTCTTTGAAAGTTTCTTTGTCCTTCTGGGACATAGCACAAAGTTGATATCTTTTTGGTTCCATATCAACATTATACTTGTATTTCCTAACAAAATCCTCTCCTAAATAATTGACAATATTGAATTAGCTTCTATAAAAACCCATATACCATCTCATAGCTGCACCAGTCAGACTGTCCTGGAAATAATGAATGGACAGCTGATCATTCTCTGTTTGAGCTGAAATCTTCCTAGCATACATAGACAAATGACTCAGAGGACAAGTATTGTCTTTATACTTATCAAAGTCAGGCAGCTTGAACTTGTGTGGAACCTTGACATTGGGAACCAAGAAGAGATCATAAGCATCTTTTCCAAATAAATCTTTATGCCTCAAAGCCTTCATCTCTTTCTGCATTTTAGCAAAATGGACCTGAAAGTCATCAAGCCTTTCAATTACACCAGCACCTTCATTGGGCTCGGCATGGTAAATCACTTCATCAAGGTGCAGAGTAGTATGCATCACAGACGGTGCAATAGTTATCACCGGCTGAAGAGTAGCAAATGCAACAAACTCAAGAGGAGGAGGATGATACTAGTAGGAACAAAATCAGCCATCATAACCCACAGTGTGCTAGAAGGCATGCAATATCAAGGAGTAATGATAGTTTCAGCAGGAATCGATGCAATGACAATCTTAGAGATCATTATGTGTTATATCGGTGAATTAGTTGGAGGGAATGGTTGATTCTGAGCAACCACCAAGCTTTCCGTCATGTCGGTGATCCTTTCCAAGCTATCTTTCATAGATGAAACTTCCTTGTGCAACTTGCGATTCTCTTGTTGTAAGGCTTCCAACATCTTTCTTCGATTAGCTCGAGTACTGATCTGGTGAGTCAGCTTGACAAGAGAACTGGATGAAGACCAATAAATAACATAAGACCCCCGAAAAATTCTCGAGAAGCAAGACCAATGTAAGCATGATGCATGGTATGCGTATGCAAATACAAAGATTTCAAGAGATTATAAGATAAATTGCAATATTTAAATAAAGAAACACTTTTTGAAGTACTAAAAACTCATTCTCATTAATATAAAAGTGAGGATTACAAGTGAAGTACAAGTTTCAATAACCCTAATACATGAGAGAAAAGTAAACTAGGCCTATGGGATTATATCTGAAGAAGATCCAAATCATGGTTGATACTTCATGTGAATCCTCTTAATATCTTTCTTATACGGATTCTCCATATCTTCCTTATCCTTCACCAACTTGTCAACAATGGCCTTCAAAGCACCAAATGTAGGAGGAATAGTAGATAGAGTACTAGAGGAAAATAAATCCTCTCTTGGCCTCTTGGTAACACCCAAATATACCCGGCGAAAATCCATAAATCAGAGTTTCAAAAATTCAACAACTTATATAGGATGCCACATTTTCGACTTATTAAAAACAAATTCATTTAATTTCATGAACATCGATACATAAAAATTTCATTTAGGATGAAACCATAACAACAAATTTTGTTCATTTCTTTGAAATAAAGCAACTTTTACAAATAGGCAGTAGATTCACTAATATTCAACTATACCTCATGTAACAACTTGTTCAACTATACAACTTAGTAATAACATGTTTTGATTGTAACAACTTAAAACAATGACAACTTAACATAACAACAAAACAACTAAGTGTTCATCCCCCAAGTGTTACGTATCAGAGCATCAACACCGACTCGACTAATGAAGATAACCATCTTCCCATAAGCTACCTGCACGTTACCAACATAGGGGTAACATTCAAACAGAAGAGGTGAGATATCGAACCATATAAACAAGAGTATGATAATTAATATGCTAGATAGAATCATACAATTTTCATACTATTCAACAACAACATCTTACCAATCACCTACAACTTATCAACATACTTTATCAACTTAAGTCACATATCAACATTTTCGACATAATCACTAAAATCAACATAATCATCATAACCAGATTCAACTATAAAATCAATATAAATACCTTCATCAACTTCAGCAAACATACACAACATATTCAACTTCTTCATCATCATCATAATCGACTTTATGAACATAAACATATAAACAACTCATATAGCAGAACCATACCATCAACTTATACAACATAATCCGGTAATCACTTAGCAATATAATCCACTTATTCAACGTATCAACATAAGCCACTTAATCAACTTAAATTTACATAAACAACTTAATCAACTTAAGAAACGTAAACAACTTTAGCAACTTAATCAACTCGAACAACTTTATCGACTTGGAAACATAAACGACATAAATGACATAAACAACATAAATAATGCGACACAGGACGCGACTTGACTATGCATATGCATATGGTACCATTGGAGTAAAACTCCCAACTTAAAATATACTAGGTTATCGAGGTATCTACAAGGCATAAGCCTTCAACTTAAATATTTTTCTAATCCAGGCCAACATGGTGAGCATCCGCTCCAACTTAGAATGCAATGTATGCCATGAGACCGACAGCGCAACACATAAACAACGTACAACTCAAAACAACATACTACATAGGAAATTAAATTCAACACGATTCAACCGTGGACATAGGCCTACAACTTTCAACACTAGTCATACGACCTAGAACTTTAATAATCAACATTGGTCCTTCGACCTTCAACTTAAAAATGCTCCCAAACCGGGACAAAACAACATAAGCAACTATACTAGAAAAATGCACACATTCAACACGAATCAACAAATTACACCGACTAAAATAACCTACTAATTATTCCGAACTAACTCGACAATTTTCATTAAATTCCGGACAACTAATTTTTCCTCTTAAATCGGCTAATCGGTTAAATCGGCACTACTTAAGTTTTTGTTGTTACTACTGATAAATTCCACTTATTCTTCTCAATTCCAACTTACCAATATCTGCATTTCCCTACTACTATTTCCTAACTATAATTGAATTCAATTCTGATGTGATACCATTACCTGCTAAATTCTCACTTTCGGTTTTCTGCTACTAGTTCGCTATTGCTACTTCTAAACTCCACCATATTATTTTTAATTTGTCTACATATTGTTCTCATTAATGACTTGCTAGCACATGTATAAACCAGTTAATTATCTAATCTTCCACTCATGCCATCCATTAGTAACTTAATTAAAACAAAATACATAATTAACATTAATCAACAAGTGGTCCCCACCTTTCCTATGAGTGGCCTACGCCACATTGCACATGGCTCCCACCATGGCAATGTGGCATGCGACATGCCCTTTAGGCACAAGTGGTGGCCTGTGCCATTCCCCAAGACACGAGGGATGGTCTGCACCATGTCCCTTCTCCCATGGGTGGCATGCGCCACATGGTTCTCCTCTCACATGGATGGCCTGCGCCATATAGTACCCCCTTTCTATACCCCAAATAAACAATTAAATCATTTAGGCACATATTGAAAATTCATCAGAGTATAGTTTAAACATAGTATAAAAGAGGCATGCCACATCAACAGTGAAATTAAAACATACAACACCTGCTCATATAAGGATATGCAACAAACGGGGTAACTTGCAATAGAAGGATTTCATCCTTACACCAGTATTCAAAACATTCAAATAACAGCGGAAAACTAACATTAACATCAAACTTATATATATATATATATATATATATATATATATATATATATATATATATATATATATATATATATATATCATCAAGTTTGATTCACCAAATAATTCATGTTTACATAAAACATTCATCACCAAAATACATGTACAAAATGTATCACAGAAGGCATCAAGCCGACCCTAGCTACCCGATGCTACATATCAGAGCCGACCTACCAAAATAATGAAGACAAGCTTCACAAAAAGATCTCCAGCAACCTACTCTGCAATGCCTCATAGAGCATCATAAAACAACAGAAGGGTGAGAAACATTATCATAATAACATTGCATATAATTATATATCTCAACATATAAAATACACATAAAACATTTTTTCACCACAAATCATCTCCAACATATATAACCTCAAGCATACTTATCATGCATACTTTCTCCACTTCGTTCACATCACATGAACATACATCATTCATATTTATTCACACATATACACTACAAGGTATATATATATATATATATATATATATATATATATATATATATATATATATATATATATATATATATATATATATACACCCATACATCTATACTCAAGCATGTTTTCATTAATACATACTTTCATCTCCATATAAACATACACATATTCATGTTTATTTCACCAATTCACAATTCAAATGATAAATGCAAATCATAGAGACTGACTCACGACTCTATGCAAATGAAATGCAGTACCGACTTAATCATCATCAAGTTCACTCAGGAACTAATTGGAACCATCACTCGTTACCTAAAGTAACTCCCCGTCACGCATACGATGTTCACCCATTGCTCGCACCCCACATGGGCACACAATGTTTATGGATTGCTCACACCCCACACGGGCACACAATCCGATTGCTCACACCCTACACGGACATATAATCAATGTGAATAAATCACCCATTGCTCACACCCCACACGGGCACACAATGTTTATAGATTGCTCACACCCCACACGGGCACACAATGTTTATAGATTGCTCACACCCCACACGGGCACACAATCTGATCGCTCACACCCCACACGGGCACACGATCGTGTTGTAGTCATCGCTCACACTCCACATGAGCACATGATCCTACAACAGATTCACAAAGAATCCTGCAACACAAGAATGCATACATTATGCTTCACATGCAAAATGACACACAAAATTCTTGAAAATGCATACATATTCACAATAATATCATGAATTCATCTCATACAATCACAAACAATTCATGCACATTCGAATAAATTATGCCAAACGGCAACGAATCTTCACAATCAATCATGCATTCATATTCATTCAAGCAATGCATCTAATTGCCAAACGGCCACCATACCACAATCAAACCTACAATTCCATAATTAACTCAATTACTTTTTATTGAAAAAGTTGGGAAAAAATTGACTAAAAATTACATCTCTTAGCGTCATTAGTTCCTACACGTTTTTAGCTTTAAATCGATATAAAGAACGCCTAAAACGGATAACCGAAACTAAAGTTACGACCCAAAGAAATTACCAAACCAAAACTCCCAGGCTCGCTGAGCGACCTGCTCGCTCGCTGAGCAAGGAAATCCCTGGAAAAATCACAGAGAGACATGTTGCTCACTAAGCGAACACTGCAATTCTACAGCAACTCAGTTACGCGACAGTCATCCAAAACCCTCAAAAATTCAATCAAACTTCAACAAACATCCACAAACATGATTACTAACATGTATAAACTATCATACTTCGATTATAACAAGTTCTAACCGATTAATCTATAATTTTTCTCACATTTTCATCAAAACCCTAACATTTCATTCTCTCTAAACTTCACTAAAACAAAAACCCACACAATCTACCACATACATAATCATATAAAAGATTAAGATAACAATGTTTATGACCCTTACCCGATAGTTTCGATTCCTAGGAGCAATCTTGATGATTTTCCAACTTTTCCTCTTATCTCTTCTTTTCTCTTTTCTTCCTTTTCTTTCTCCTCTTTTTCTTTCTATTTCCTCTTTTTCTTTTCTTTCCACTCTTATATCTTTTTCTTTATATCTTTCTTTCTATTTTTCTCTCTTATAACTCTTACTAACTATTTCTACACTTAACTCATTTTCTTCCCTTTTCCACCAAATATCATTTTCTCACAAAATAATAATTCTATACAAATTCTAATTTATCACTAATTAGCAAATGTCTAAAATACCCTTCAATCTAATTTTACCCGAAAATTCACAAAACGGTAAAATCACATATCATACCAACATATCACATTAACATATCATATTATCATGTCGATTTCACAAATAAGACAATTATCACTCAAATAAAATAAAAGACTCAACAAAATTGGGAAATATCGAATCGGGGCGTTACATGCCACCCCTCCTCAAATGGGTGGCATGTGCCACCCTCTATCTAGGGGTTTCGTCCCCAATCCAAATTTCTCCCGAACTGATTAATCGATAACAATTCTTCAATAATTAATTCAGCCAATAAATCATGACAAATTTGATTACTCAATTATCACATAAATTGCGTTCTTCACAATAATTCAAAACAACATGATCAACACAAAATCAACATCCGACAGTATAGAAATTATAAAATCCCAATCCCATATAGTAATCATCATAATTCCCTATTATAGAGTTCGAACCCCACCCTTACCTTAAATCGATGGCCGCTCGAATCTCCGATCGACTTTCTGGTTTGATTTTCCGACAGCGACTTCTCGTAACTGTTTTCTCCACTTTTCCTCATTCTCCAATTTTACTCGTTCTAACTTTTCCACGTTCCACTTTTTCTCCACTTCTACTGATACTTCTTATCTTGACTAATTCTCCTTTTATTTTTCTTCTTTTTAAAATAATAATAATAATAATCCAATTATAACTAATGGGCCTAACTACAACACCCCTTTAATTTGCTTTTTCGAACATGGTTTCAAGCCCACTAATTAATCCACTACAACAACTATAATATTAACTCCGATAATATTTCTACGGCTTCTGGCTTATTTTTCCGACTTAACAACTTAAGTTATCACAATGCCAAATTGACCAAATAATAATTCATGAATAAATGCTTATTCCCGACTTAATCGATTAACTTCCGATTTTCAACCAAATGGTCCAATAATTATAACAACATATCCAATAATACTCGGAGAATATTCCATAACGTATTCCACGGCTTATATCAACTTAATTAATCAAATTCGACTTAAACCAACTTATAATTATCAACATAATATTCTTATATTTCGGAAATCAACTTAAATACACAAATAATCGCAAATCAACACAACGCAATACACATATATTTAATTAAATAATTAATTAAATAAACGGGCGTTACATCCTGTAATACCTCAAAATTTGCCCTCATTTTCTTTACCTTAACTGGCTTGTGCTTCACGTCTCATCTGCATTCTTCCGTTAGATCATAATGTCACAACCATGCATTTTCATGAAAGCCTAAGGCATGGGATCAGTTTTTCTTTGTGACTCAAATCTCCCAGTTCATTAGTGGTTTTTTTTTTTGGCCATCACTCTCAAGGTTGAGACCAACAATGGGTCCTTATTACTACGGGCGTCCTGCTAAGTCAAGAGCTTCAGTGAAAGTCATGGTATTAGGATGTCCTGGCGAGGGTTTTCTTAGACATATTGGTTGCCTGGATGGCATATTCATCTTCAGGTTTTCCTCAAAATGAATGTTTTGAGGCTACTATTTATTGAATAGGTGAATTACGAGGAAATAAGGACATTTGGCATCAAGGTGTAAATGAAGTGTTCTTGTTGCAGTCTAATTCGAATTTTATGAGAGCAAAAGAGAGGTGGAAGTTTACTTGTGGCCTATAAGGTCTCAAATTCATTTGAAATTCCAAGGTACCATTTTTCAGGTATATTCATATGGATTTCTGTCTATTGTGGAACTACAACTGCCCATGTTTACAAAGTTAACGCAACATCCAAATCAAGGTTACATAAAATTTTGATCAATTATGAATCCATATCTCAAGGCTTCTCCTTTATTTGATTTTCAAACTTCGTCTCTGCGTCTTTCGAGACCATAATTATGCTATCCAATATCCGTATAGAACCATTAATATTTGGTTTAATGTCGAGATTTAGAGCGCATTATCATGTAAAATAGAAGAAGTCTCGTGTGGATGCTATATGTGTTTCTTTTTATTCGTACGAGCTTGTTGGTATTCGTTTGAAAGGAGCCTTGGTAAATCGTTGTGGGAAGGTTTGAATTCATTAAATTAAAGTTGGTTTTTCTTTAGATTAAGGGTGCACATGATGATGTGAGATTGTTCATTGGAGTCATAAATCTAAGCAAAAAAAATCAAGAGGACATTATGGTTGTTTTTCGTGACTCTCTGTGTGTGAGGTCATATTATTCATTTTGTTCGTGCCACAAATGTATTATAATGAATAGTTCAAACAAAAGAGAGAGAGAAAAGAGTCCTGAATATGATTCTTGCACGAATGTATTGTTCTATTTACAATCCAAACATCCAAAGCCAATGTGTTTTGAGTGATATTTAAAACTACATCAGGTCTTATTTACATAAATAACTATTTCAACTTTGAAGTGCGAGATCATTCTTTTCACCTCTCGCAAAAGCACCGAAATCTTAAAGGGTTCAAGCCATGTTTCACGGACAGAAATTATTCTCATTTCAAAGACAACATCTGTTTCTTCTCCTTCACAGCCAGTAGCAAGCCTTTCCATCTGAAACGCAAATAAGAGGGTCGTGTCGATTAGTTACATTTCACTTATGAGATTGATTATTAAAGGCACAATGTGACACAACAAGCAGTGTTAAAAGCCTAACATTGCGATACGGGAAAAGGCAGAGTTCGGAGTTAACAAAAAAAGAAAAGGAAAGTTACAGGATAGTAACCTTCATACAAATTCTCGCCGAACAGTGCCAGCCGAAATCTTTTCCTCATCAACCGTTATTTCAATTCGCTTCAATAACCATAACTTGAGACTCCTTCTAACTGTCATAAAAGAGAAAGAAAACTTCATATCAGTTTCAATATAATTTCCCAACAGAATTTCCCAACCGACAGAATTAATTTAACCACTTTTTTCCAACTGTTTCTAACCACCTAGCATTTCTAATAACTAACAAAAGGATTCAAAACCAAAAAATCAAAAGCAGTTACAAGCTCATAATCAAATCCTAACCGAAAATAACAGAATTGTAACAGAATTCTTAACAGAAAATTAACAGAAACATAATAGAATTCCAGATGAATATACCTGAAGTTTCTAGAGTATTCTTCCAGATTCTATAAATCAGAACCGATTTCTACCATTTCTAGTTCTTCCACAATTTTTCCTCCTTCAACCTTCTCCTCCAATCTCTTTTCTCCCCCAAACCTCACAAATCCTCCATCCAATATTCATCCCCTTCCATTAGCAACCACAGCTTCTTCAACATCTTCTCAATCCTTCAACCTCATCAATTATCAATGCGAGCTCATCCATCTTTATCCTTGAGCCTTCTGTTGCCTCTTCTTCACTTCTACAACAAGGCTGATAACTCAAGAACGCTTCCATGAAACCTGCAGAAACTTCAACAGCTCAGTTTCAATAGACTTTGTTCAGGCAATAGCAGAGTGCGACAAGGATCGATCAGAATCGGTCTCTGAGTCGCAAGAAAAGAGAAAAGGGAGGAACAATTCATAGTCTCGTACCTATATTCACTACCACTGCAATTATCAGCATCTGTAATACAGGGCATTCTGATATCAGTTCATCCATCTGCACAACAACACCTACGAAGCGTACAAGGGGAAGTTAGTCAGGCACGAATCACAGAGGCAACGACAAGGTGCGAACATTACGAAAAGAGCGAAGAGGAAGGAGCAAAAACGAGACATACCTGAAGGCGTTCGTGTACGGATCGAAGCCCTCAGTGAAGTCGTAGCCGGTGTTGTAGTGACTGCGCGACTGAAGTGTCATCCTCGACACGATCAATTCATAAGGTACGATTTCGCATCTTCCTTGTACGATTTAGCCGCACTTCTGGTTTGTTCTTCCTGGTTTTCGTTCGGTAGTGAATTCGAGGAGGTTAGGTCAAGTAGTTCTTGAGGAATGTGAGTTGTCTTTGCTGGATTTCATGTTAGATATGTGTTTGATTTAGTTTTTGGAAAAAATTGGATTAGAATAGAACTTGTATCAGAAACGTGAGGGGGTGGCGGAAGGGAGAGAAGACGGATGGGCTAGGTGGCGGCGTGAGGAGGACGAAAGAGAACTTAGGGTTTCGGAGTTTTCTTAGAGTTCGGCTTGGTTTTTTGTAACATTTAGTTCGTGAGGGTTTCGAAGTTGTTGATGGTGGATTCGAAGTGATCCGAAGTTGGTCGATGGCGGAGATGATTAGAAGTTTGATTGATGGAGAGTTCGAAGAAGAAGAAGGCGGAGTAGTCGTTGAGGGTGATGGAGAAAGTGAAGAGAAGAGTATGGAGATGGTGGGGGTTCGACGGCGGTGAGACTAAAAATGGCGGAAAATGTGAGGGTTTAGGGTTTGAGAGTGGACGGAGAGAAGAAGGCGAAGAAGAAGAGGGAAGGAGGGGTTAGCGGCGGCTGAATTTGGGAGAAGAAGAAGAAGTTTAGGGTCTGTTTTAGGGTTCTTATTTCCTCTATGTAAATTGTTTTATTTATTTGATTAATAAAGATTATAATCAATGTTTAGGTTAGTTAATCAATTTTTATTAATTAATTTATTCAATTTCGCCTAATCTTTTTTTTAATTCATCAATCTCAACCTTTAAGAGGGGATTAATTGATTTTTGTTATTTGCACCCCTTCTCTAAGCCCATAATAGAAAAATAGCATAAATTTTCCTTTTGGCACCCCTCAGCTTCTTACTAGAAACGGGCCTTCTCTTCTTACTACCCGCACCCCTGTTTCCAAGCCCATTAGAAAAACAACTTAAAATAAGTGCTCATTGCACCTCCCCCTCAGCAGCCTGCGAATTGGGCCTTGCCCATTGCTAATTACACTCCCTCTTTTAAGCCCAGTTAGAGAAAACACTAAAAAAAACTGCTGTATGTACCCCCTGGCCTTCATGCGAAATGGGTCTGATCATATTTCTATTAACACCCTCCATTTCTGAGCCCATGCATAAAAGTAACTAGAAAAATCTCTAAATCCACCCCCATGTTATTTTGTTTAGAATTTAATTTTTAATTTCCATTAGGTTAGAAATAATCCCAATAAAAATAGTAAAAATCATTAGAAAATTCCCCAAAAATTCTAGTAGATTAATAATTGAATTTAGAAATTTGTGACATTTTTATTTTTCTGGAATTTGGTTATTTCTCAATTTAATACTGAATTTTCTTTCAATTAGCTTTTATTGGATTTCTTTTAATTATGCTGGATTTTGTTCATTTTATTTAAGTAACTTCCAGCAACTTTTTTGAGCCATTCTTTTTTCTGTAATTAGGGGACTTATAATAGTTCTTAGGATATTTTTAGTGTATTTTTTAGGAGCTTTTATCTTAGGTTTTAGTGATGTAATCCTTGGGAAATAATGGTTAATCCTTAGGTAGAAATAATGGATTTTTAGGCATAGGAAAAATAAGATTTTTTAGGATCCCTCTTAGTACAACTTTAGAGATAGTGTTAGGACCCTACAACTTAATTTCCATAATTTTTCTAGAAGTTTTAGTATTTTTTTAGAATATTAGTCTTAGGCTTAGTTTCATATAATCCCCATTAGTTTAGGCCATTAAAAAAAATAAATAATAAAGTTCAATATAAAAAATAATAGCTTAGTTTAAGTTTAGTCATAGAATTTAATTTAGACTTAGGTTAGTTAAAGTTTGATTTTTAAGATGAGTATTAGGTTTAGCTTAGATTTAGAACTTAGATTTAAAAGTCATCTTCATTAGGACTAGAATAAATAAAGTAGATTTTTTAATTCATGCCTCTAATGCATTTGTAGAATTTTATTTCTTATGTTTAATTTCATTGTTTTACCTTATTTTGATCTTACAACTTGTATAGGTTTCCCATTTGTTCTTAGAATCAACTTAACTTCATTAAGAAGTAAGTTGAATTCTAATAGTTTCTAGTTTTTAATTAGGCTTAGAAACCTCATTAACCATTAGGACCACTTGTAAATAAATCAATTAAATTAGGATTGAGTCTTAGTCCCTTAGATTTTGCCTTTTTTGCAACTTGAGTCATTCTCTTCTTATCTTCAAACAAAAATCCAAAAACACTTAACAAATAAATGGAAGGATTCCTTGTGTATAGCCTTATTCCATGAAGCACTTGCATTCATTCCATCTTGGAGTGGTGTAAGCTTGTCTATCATGATGCACAAGTCTCATCAAGGAGTTGTTTCACAAAGAAAAACTTAAAAAAATACTTCTTCACAAAAGCAACAAAAATACTTAATAAAGTTCAACAAGCCAGTGAACTTAAACCCTAATCCTAGGAAACCAGTTTTGGATAAATTCTCCTTGCTGGGTATGTTTGTTCTATTATTCCATCTTGGAATGTAGAGTCAAGTGTACATTCCAGGGAAAAGAGTTTGAATTCACTTCCTTGTGCCAAATTCATATAAAACTCTTAAAAGACAAAAAACAAATAACAAGCGACTATCCTGCGGGAACTTCTTTTTTCTCATCTCATTCACTCACAACGCGAACTTGCAGCGACTTGTCTCATTTGCAAGACGGTAAACGCACTCGTACCAGACGAGCCTGCAACACCTGAGCATAGACATACGCAGTTCCAGCATAAAAAACACAAACAAATAGTTCCCGCCTAGGTTAGGAGAACTACGTCGACTCTGATCCTCATTATCCCGATGAGGTACGTAGGCAGCAGGGTAGGGCCCGTTCGAGCACACTCTTTATTTTCCCTACATTTCCCCTTTCTTTCCATTTTCTTATTCAGTTCCTTTTCCATTCCCATTCCAGTTTCCAGTTAGCGGTTTTATTCAGCAGCATCTTTATTTTCTCACCCTTTAAAACAAACAAGCAAGCGTGGATCCCGTCGGGTACGGCGGACGGATTGGGGTGCTAATACCTTCTCAATTCGTAACCGACTCCCGAACTCAGATCTTTGGTTCGCAGGACCTTGTCCTTTCCTTCTTCCCAGGTTTGTGCAACATTACCTTTCCCATTCATTCGGGATAAAAATGTCTGGCTTGCGACTCTACCTTTTCCGCGCCACTTTCGCGTTTGTACTAGGATGAAAATCCCGGGAGCGACACATCCTAGGTTCGAACCAGGCCTTCACCCTTTATCTTTTTGAACAATTTTCTTCTTTTTTTTCTTCTTTTGATTTATTTTTTTTATTATTATTTATTAATTCCAATTAATTATAATTAACTAACTAATTAAACTTTTAACCATTTTAATTCTTAAACAAATTCATAATTTTTTTCCATTAACTTAATTGTTTCTAATAAATTTATTTTCATATAAAATTTAGTTTTTAGGTTATTTTATCAATTAAATTTGTAATTAATCTAGTAATTAGGGTTTAATCGATCATAATTCTTAATCTTTGTTTTCTAACCCTAATTTTTCTTACATAATTATAAAACAATTAATTTTATTTAACCTAAATTTATTTTAATTAATTTCTTTACTAACCTTCTTATTATTCTTAGAAAAGTTATATAGGATGTAAGATCTTATGTAACTTTATTTTCCTCGTATGTTTTCGATTATGTAACTGCTCACAGTTTGTAATAGTTAATTAGGGTTTTAATTTTCCGCACTTTACTTTTTGCAATCCCCTAAAAACAAATGTATCCCCCTCCCCATGATGTAATAGTCTAGGTCTTTAGTTTTCGTTTTTTTTTTATTTCAGTTAAATAAAAACTGCGTGGTTAGTAAACCTAGGGTGTAAAAAGAATGTATGCAAAAATAATTGGTCCTAGCCCACTAACTTCTAAGATAAATATCTGAAATTAATATTCACACACGTAACTCGATCGTTATACGATTTCCATCAGCACCCCTAAGGTTTCCCCTCTTGGTTGCCTTACGAATTATGGTCAAGTCCGTTGAACGTGGAGGTATCTTAGAAAAGTTTCTTACGAATAAAATCATCAAGTCCCTTCAGAAAAAAGATTATAGTCCCTCTTTGTCCCTTCAAGTCCCTACGAATAAATGATCTTGTCCCTCGATGACCCTACGAAAGTGATGATGGTCCCTTCGAATTACTAAGATACCCCTACAAGGTTGCCTTCTATGACCATACGATGACCCTACGCCTGTCCCTTTTAACATCCAAGGTTAAGACTACTTACTAACTAATAGTAAGGACAATTTTACCCCTAAAGAAACGAAATAACAAGAAAGACTTTACAAACATAGGGTAAGTAATTCTTAAAGGATTGCTCACTCCTTTTTCAAAATACTCTTTACACCCCCACATTCTTTCAAATATTTTCAAACTAAACACTTTGTATACATCCATACGAGGATCATTACAAAGTTAAAGACTTCTGAAATATTTTTCTAAATACACCACCACTATTTTTCAAACAAAAGTAAAGTGAGTTAAGCAATTAAGAACCCATGGATAACCATGGATACAAAGGGTGCTAACACCTTCCCTTTGTATAACTTACCCCCCGAACTAAATTTTTTTTCAAAGTTCTTTCCTTTTCTTTATTGGATAAAATAAAAGTCGGTGACGACTCTTGCTATCCGCAACATAGTTTTTGTAAAAAAAAAATGACCAAGTCAGTTCTTCCACCGTGTTACAGAACTGGCGACTCTGTTGGGGAGTCCTAATTAAAAGAGGGGTTATCTTAGAGTTAGGACACTTTACTTGTTTGAATTTATTGCTTTATTTTTCAGGGAACATGTTATGGGGTTACTATGAGAAAGATTCTAATCCAGATCTAGTGAACCTTAGGTAAGTGGCAATAGACCAAGGAAACTGTACGACGTATACCGATATGGTTGATCTGGTGGTTTAGTGTGATATCTTGGTTGGTTCTGATGTTCCTTAAGTAAGTTGAGGATAACATGAGGCTGCCATATGTTGTCATTAACACTAAATACCCTTTAGAACCCTAATTGACCCATCTTGGCCATTAGAAAGTAGTGAGATAACCGAATTTGGTGAAGTCTAAAGTTGGTTGATACTCGATGTTACACTCATTGAGATTCTAATCTTGGGTTGTTTTGGTTGGCAAGTCATTGTCATACTAAACAACAGCCTTTGAAAAGAATCGGTGATATTGAGATCCCTTAGAAACCGGTTACTATTGCTAGGACAGGTTGAACCAACTAACTTCAGTGGGGAGGGTACTTACCTATAAACTTCATGCAAGCCTTTAAACCTAAGGTCATTGTGTGACTTGTTTGTGTTTTCCATATGTTTGTTTAAAAGATAACATCATAACAGCATGACATCATAACATAGCATTTTAACTAACCATTTCAAGGACCAAAGGATTTATCTTTGTTCTTTGTTGCAGGTTATAGCTTCCGCTCCTAGGAACACTATCCGGATCAGCTTTGTAAGGATACCCTCCAAGCTTAAAGAATTGGTCTCCAAAGTTCTTGAGAGTTATCAATTCATCAAAAAGCATGGTCATCTACTGGATTTAGTTACCTTACAATTTAATAAAGACATGATGAGTGTTTTGTTCCAGTTCTTTGACCCTAAACATCAATGCTTCACATTTCCCGATTATCAGCTGGTGCCCACAATGGAAGAATTATCCAGACTACTAGGTGTGCCTATCCTTGACCAAAAACCATTCAAAGGCTTAGAGAAGGAGCCTAAACCAGAAATTATTTCAGCATCCTTGCATCTTAAGAAGTCAGACATTGTATTAGAAACAAGAAGTTGAGTTAAGGGTATTTATACTATGCTTTTGAGGAGATCTTAGCCTTGTTGATTTATGGTTTGGTACTATTCCCTAATCCGGACCAATTCATAGATGTGTAAGCCATTAACATATTTATGACTCATAATCATGTGCCTGCCTTTCTTGGAGATATCTTACACTCTCTTTACACTCGTACTACGAAGATGCGAGGAACTCTGATGTGTTGCATACCTCTATTATCAAGGTGGTTTATTTCACACCTTCATCGATCTATGATGATGAATGAATAAGGTTTGAGGTGGTCTAGAAGGATAATGTCACTCTCTCATTCAGATATTCATTGGTGTTCCCGATATATGGAAAATGTCATTATCATTGATCGTTGTGGAGAGTTCCCTAATGTGCCACTCCTTGGTATCAGAGGAGGCATTACTTACAATACTTCCTTAGCACTACGTCAGTTTGGTTATGCTCGGAGTGATGGTCCTCATGATATGATTATTTAAGGTATTATGTTCGATTATGACAACGATCTTCAAGGTTACTATCAAAGGTTTATACGAGCTTGGAGCATGGTGAATAAGATTGACAACAATAATTTGGAATCAAAATATTCCATCCTTGTGGAACCTTACTTCAAATGGGTGCGGTCTCGTTCTCAAACTCTTATGATTCCATATCCCGTTGTTCTACCAATGATTGTTGATCCTATTGTTGAAGGAGATGTTCCTTACACCATTCTTCATCCTAATATGCCTACTGATCTGGAAGAGCTACATAAGTCTTGGATCCAACTGAAGGAGCAAAGGGATAAATTTGAGGTTCAGTTCAATGCTAGCAAAGAAAGAGTGTTGGAGTTAACAAAGCAACTTCACGAAGAGCGAAACCTCAATACATATCTCAACACAAAGAGAAAGCATCCATGAGAGACTTGAGTCTCATATATTTATTTCCTTTGTATCTTTTCTTATTTTTCCTTCATTGTAAGCCCAATGGGCAATTATATTTTAAAACTTACTAATAAAAGTTTTGTTTTTGTTTTCCTTTAACAAATTTAAATCCTACCTGGTCCTTGAAAACATTGCATATGCATCTACATACCATATCATTGCATAACAGGTTTCCACAACACGTCTCTTATCTTCTCGTTGTTTATTTAAGTAGAAATAGATCTCGAACAATCTGTCAAAGACCTTCAAGCTCAGAATTCCCAGTTTCAAGAGATGATCCTGAACATGTCCAGGGGACAAGAAAAGCTGAAGGCACTCCTGGCCAAGAAGAAGAAGACCAGAAAACCTGTTGGCTTCATCAACCTGGGTAGGTGGTTCAAAGGTCCAATCAAGAGAGATGATGAGGTTGAAAATCCTGGAGATGAAGATTCTGCAAAAGAAGAAGATAGTCAATGTGGTACTATTTGGAATTCTTATTATGAGGAGAATTATTACCATGATTCGACTGGAGATGAGAAATATAAGTTACTGGAAGACCATGGAATTGCAGAAGACATCTGGCTTAGATTTTGAAGATTTGAGTTTGATTTCTAGAGTTTTCATCCCTATTGGTTTCAAAGTTCCTACTTTTGTGGTATATGATGGTGTTTCGTGTCCAAAGCTGCATCTAAGGTCCTATGTCCGAAGGATCCAGCCACATACTGCTAATAGAAAATTGAGGATTCATTTCTTTCAAGAGAGTTTATCTAGAGCTCATTTGGAGTGGTACTATCAACTAGAGAGTAGCAATATTTGTACTTGGAATGATCTTGATGAGGCCTTCTATAGGAAATATCAATATAACTCTGATTTAGCGCCGACTTGCATGCAGCTCATAAGCATGTATATGGGTTCTAAAAAAAGTTTCAAAGAGTATGCCCAGAAATGGAGAGATCTTGCAAGAAGAGTTTAACCTCCTTTGACTGACAGGGAACTGGTTGACATGTTTATGAGTGCACTGACTGGTCCTTTCTACAGTCATCTAATTGGAAGTTCATCATCTGGTTTTATTGAGCTGATACTGACTGGAGAACATGTGGAAAGTGGAATATGAAGTGGTAAGATATAAACAACTTCCTCTTCAAGTACCACCAAGAAGCCTTCTAACAGAAAGAAATAATCCAATGTTGTGTACGACCAGCAGGGTCGTAAGAATAACCATAGCCAGTCTGTGGGAGCAGATTTGATCTCTAATCCTGCACCTGCGCAACAAAATCAACAACAGAATAATCATCCTAAGCAAGGTATACCTAGGAGACAATTCACCAAGATCAATATGTTGTTGGCTCAGGCTTTGCAACACATGTTGAAAGGAGAGTTGATTACCTTGAGGGGCCCTCCTCAGAATCCCAATAATACCTCTCCTCACTATAATCCCAATGCAAGGTGTGCATATCACTCCAACTGCCCCAGACATGATACTAATAATTGTTGGGCGTTGAAGAATAAAATTCAGGATATGATTGATGCTAGAGAAATTGAGTTTGATCCTCCTGAGACTCCTAATGTGATTACTACTCCTATGCCCAAACATGATAAGACTGTTAATGTTGTTGATGATGGTTCTTATGTTTCTACTATGAATAATTTGACTACTCCCTTGGAAATTGTTAAGAAGAAGTTGTTACAAGCCAGTTTATTTCCAGGTTGCAATGTAGATTGATTTTACTGTGCCTCTCAATCCAACGGTTGTTGGAAGCTGAAAGAAGGTATTTAGTGTTTGATGGAAAATCGTACTATATTGTTTGAGAAAAGCCCTTCTATAGGGAGTTTATGTGAATGTTTGTCTCAAGGTCTGAAGTTTGAAGACGTGTTTGTGGTTACTAAAACTCCTGTGAGGATCACTTACAAGGGTCATGTGAAGATTACTGCTGAGCCAAAGGTGGCTCCCCTGATTATTACTACTCCCGGTCCAATTCCATATTCTTCTAACAAGGCTATCCCTTGGAATTATGGTGGTGATGTTTATATCCATGATGTCAAGCAAGAGCCTTTAACTGATATACCTGCTGAAGATATTATTCCTGATATTGACAATATTGTTGGGACTAGTAATGTTACTCGAAGTGGAAGAATTTTCTATCCAGAAGACACTTCAAAGATTGTTGCTGCCCCAGTTCGTGTCTCCAACTCTGGGCTAAGTACGGAAGCTCGAGGCAAAGGACCAGTGATTGAGCCTATTCAGGTTGAAAAACCGGCTACTGAAGATCCCTCTAAGCAGATGGAAGAAGTACTGAAAATCATTCGCAAGAGTGATTACAATATTGTTGAACAGTTGGAGCATACTCCCTCCAAGTTCTCTATGTTGTCTCTATTATTATGCTCTGAGGCCCATGCTAAGGCTTTGGTGTAATTTTTGAAATCTGCGCACGTACCTCACGAAACCTCTGTGGAACAGTTTGAAAATTATGTTGCTAATTTGAGGAACGTTAATAGCTTAGGCTTTTCTGATGCTGATTTAACTCCTGTTAAAAGAAACCACAACAAAGCTCTAAACGTCTCTATTGAGTGTAGGGGCATTACTCTGTCTCATGTTTTGGTGGATAATGGTTCCTCGTTGAATATGTTACCAAAGGTTGTTCTTGACAAGCACAACTTTGAAGATGTTGTGCTAAGACCTGGTAACAGGGTGGTGAGAGCCTTTGATGGTTCAAGAAGAATGGTTCACGGAGAAGTTGATCTTCCAATAAAAGTGGGTTCTCAAGTCTTTAACTCTACTTTCTATGTGATGGATATTTGTCCTGCCTATTCCTGTTTGCTTTGGTGCCCTTAGATACATGGGGCAGGTGTTGTAACCTCTACCTTACACCAGAAGTTGAAATATCCAGTGAAGAGCAAGATTGTCACTGCCTATGGTGAATAAGAGTACATGGTCAGCCATGTGGGTACTTTCAAGTATGTTGAGATGGAGGGTGAATTTGTTGAGACTCCTTGTCAGACATTTGAAGTGGTTACTCATACTATTCATGCTGATAAGCCAGTTCCTGCTATTCCTAGAGCAACTCCTGCAATGGCCTCCTTGAAAGATGCTAAAGTTGTGGTTGAAGAAGGTGGTTGTACTATTTGGGCTCAGCTTCCTGAAATTCCTTACAAGTCTGACAAGTTTGGTTTGGGTTTTACTGCAGAAGCTCAGAAGATTGTTCGTCGTGCTCATGTTATTCATATCCCCAACAAGGGAGTTCAGAAAGATCAAGTTAATGTTGTGGAAGACTCTGATGAAGACTGCAACCTAGACAGCTGGATCTTTCCTACCATTAGTAATGGGCTCAACAATTGGAAGGTTGAAGATGTTATTCCTATCTTCTTTAGTCAAGAGTAAATGTTATTTTTTGTTTTCTTATTTTTTGGTTTTGTAATTTGAACAATTAAAAACTTTTAAGCCTTGTGCCTTGCTCGGGGCACAATTGTATGCTTGTTAGGGATGTCATTTCATTTGCATATTTTCATTCAATAAAATCAATGGACGTTTTTGCTTTTGTAAATATTGCGCTCTTTGTCTTTCTTTTATTTTCTTTATCAAAGGTTGTGTTCTTACACACACCCACGTCACTAAAATGCAGATCCTCATCCATTCTGGATCCTATTGATAACAGTTCTACTATTGCCAATTATAACTTTGAGAATCCAATCTACCAAGCCGGGGATGGAAATGAGGGAGATTGTGAAGTGCCTGTAGAGCTTTCTAAGTTGCTACAGTAATAAGAGAAATTTATACAGTCGCATGAAGAAATGATCGAAGTTGTGAATCTGGGTACTAAGAAAGACATGAAAGAGGCCAAGATAGGTGCTGAATTGGAAGACAATGTTAAGAACAGGTTAATTCAGATGCTACATGACTACGTGGAAATCTTTGTCTGGTCTTATGAAGATATGCCAGGGCTTGATACTGATATTGTGGTTCACCGTCTACCAAAGAAGGAAGGTTGTCGCTCGATAAAGCAGAAAGTTCGTCATATGCATCCTGAAATGTCAGAAAAGATCAAAGCTGAAGTGATGAAATAATTTGATGCAGGGTTCCTAGCTATCACTTCCTATCCTCAATGGGTTGCAAATGTGGTACTGGTACCTAAGAAAGATGGTAAAGTACGCATGTGTGTGGACTACAGGGATTTGAACAAAGCCATCCCCAAAGATTATTTTCTGGTTTCACATATTAATGTTCTGGTAGACAATATTGCTCAGCATAAGGTATTCTCTTTTATGGATGGTTTCTATGGTTATAATTAGATTAAGATGGCACCTAAAGATATGGAGAAGACTATGTTTGTCACACAGTGGGGCACCTTTTGTTACAAAGTAATTCCATTTGGTTTGAAGAACACTGGGGCAACATACCAGCATGCTATGGTAGCTTTGTTCCATGATATGATCCATCACGAGATAGAGGTATATGTTGATGACATGATAGCCAGATCCCAGACTGAATAAGAACATCTTGACCATCTGCACAAGCTGTTTGAAAGGTTGAAGAAATATAAACTAAGATTGAATCCAAACAAATGTACCTTTGGAGTTAGATCTGGTAAACTTTTGGGTCTCATTGTCAGTGGTAAAGGTATAGAAGTTGACCCTATAAAGGTAAAAGATATACATGATATGCCTGCTCCATGTACTGAGAAGGAAGTCAGAGGTTTCTTGGGACGCCTAAACTACATTGCAAGATTTATTTTCCAATTAACCGCTACTTGTGAACCAATCTTCAAAGTGCTGTAGAAAGATCAAGTAATGGAGTGGAACAACGAATGCCAGATAGCTTTTGATAAGATCAAGAAATATCTCTAAGAACCTCCAATATTGATGCCACCAGTTGCGGGAAGACCCTTGATTATGTACTTAACAGTGCTAGACAATTCAATGGGGTGTGTGTTGGGGCAACATGACGAGTCTAGTCGAAAATAGTAGGCAATATACTACCTTAGCAAAAAGTTTACCGACTGTGAAACAAGATAGTCACTGCTCGAGAAAACTTGTTACGCTTTGGCATGGGATTTTCGCCGACTAAGACAGTATATGTTAAATCATACCACTTTATTGATTTCAAATATTGATCTTGTCAAGTACATATTTGAGAAACCTGCTCTCTCCAGACAAATAGCGAGATGATAAATGATTTTGACAGAATATGACATCCAGTATAATACTCATAAGGCAATAAAAGGAAGTGTGGTAGTTGATCATTTGGATCATCAAGCAGTGGATGACTATCAGTTTATGAACTTTGAGTTTCCGGATGAAGATATTATGCTTGTTACAAATCATAAAGAACCTAGACCGTATGAAGGACCTGAACAAGGATCCCGATGGACTATGGTTTTTGATGGAGCTTCTAATTCACTTGGTGTTGGTGTTGTGATTATCTCTCCCGAGGTTTGTTATACATTGTTTACTGCAAGACTTTGTTTTGATTGTACCAACAATATGGCTGAATATGAAGCATGTATCATGGGTATCAAGGTTGCCATTGAGATGAAGATCCAATTCTTGAATGTGTATGGGGATTCAGCCTTAGTAGTTAGTTAGATTAAAAGAGAATGGGACACAAAGCATCCAAATCTCATTCCTTATAGAGAGCATGTGTTGTCTTTGATTCCATGCTTTGAAGAGGTTACTTTTGAACATATTCCACGAGAAGAGAATCAATTGGAAGATGCATTAGCCACAATGTCATCTATGTTCAAAATCAGTTGGGATAATGAAGCTCCAATGATTAGTATTGATAGATTAGATGAGCCGACATACTTTTATGAGGTTTATACTGAGGGAGTGGAAGATAAACCTTGGTTCCACGAAGTAAAAAGATATCTCGAAGCTCAGGAATATCCTGAAGGGGCATCTACCAATTAAAAAAAGTTTCTAAGGAGATTTTCTGCCAAGTTTTTTCTGAGTAATGGAATTTTGTACAAGCGCAATCATGATTCGACTCTGCTTCGCTGTGTGGACAAAGAGGAAGAAAGAGATTATGGAAGACATGCATGATGGAATCTTTAAACCTCACTCTAGTGGGCCTACAATGGCTAAGAATATTTTGAGAGTAGGTTACTATTGGTCTACCATGGAAGCTGATTGCTATCAGTACTCCAAGACTTGTCATAAGTGCCAGATATATGCTGATAAAGTACACATGACTCCAGTTCCATTGAATGTTATGACTGCTCCTTGGTCTTTTGCAATGTGGGGCATTGATATGATTGGTGAGATCAAACCTACCGCTTCTAATGGACATCGTTTCATTATTTTTTCCATTGATTACTTTACGAAGTGGGTAGAGGCAGCCTGGTTTGCTTCTGTTACCAAGAATGTTGTGGCTCGATTCATCAAGCATAATCTTATATGTAGATATGGAATCCCCAAAAGGATTATCACAGACAATGGTACCAATTTGAACAACACTATGATTACTGAACTCTGCATGCAGTTCAAGATTAAGCATCATAATTCTTCTCCATATCGACCAAAGATGAATGGCACTGTGAAAGCCGCCAACAAGAATATCAAAAAGATCTTGCACAAGATGACAATTACATACAAATATTGGCACGAGATGTTACCATTTTCACTTCATTGTTATCGTACCACAGTACGTACCTCAACCGGGGCAGCCCCATTCTCTCTTTTCTATGATATGGAAGCAGTATTACCCATTGAAGTTCAGATTCCTTCTTTGAGAATTATGAAAGATGCGGACTTAGATGAAAATGAATGGATTCAAAATTGACTTGACCAGATAAACTTGATTGATCAAAAGAGGTTTGTAGTTGTTTATCATGGTCGGATGTATCAAAAGCGTATGATCAAAGCCTTTAATAAGAAAGTCAAGCATCAAGTATATCAGACTGGTGATTTGGTAATCAAGCGTATCAAATTACCACATGGTGATCCTAGGTGCAAATGGACTCCCACCTATGAAGGGCCATTCGTATTCAAAAGGGTATTTTATGGAGGTGTTATGATGCTTACTACTATATATGGTGAAGACTTCCCACAACCTATGAATGCAGACATAGTCAAAAAATACTACGCATAAAAAGAGACCCGCTAGGTTGACTGGCCTAGGCAAAAATAAGGGCATCCCAGTGAACCAAAAAGGTTCGGACAAAAATTAGGGATATATATAAAATAAATGTACACCCGGCAAGTCGAAATCCTGAAAAGGCGGCTTGGGCAATAAAGGATATCCCGGTGGATTGAAAACCTGAAAAGGCGGTCCAGGAAAAAGTTAGGGATTAAAGTGTACGACTATGTCTCGTTGGATCACCCATGTAACTTCAACTAGTTGTGTTACCAATGTAAAGTTCAAACAAGTGCAGATCAGTCTAATCATTTCTCCTATGACAGCAAAAGATGAGATACTCGAAGTTAATGGCAATAGCAGAGTTGAAACTTGATGGGATCACTTACACATAACTGTTTTCCTTGTTTTTGTACTCTTTTAAATTTTTTACGACGAATTCCTATTACTAGGATTTCTATCTCTTTGTTCAAACTTGCATGTTTATAGGACACTTTCAAGATTAATACAATTATATTTTTGAACTCATGTTTACTTTTCCCTTTTTACTTAAGAGAAAATGTATGTTGATTATGTTTCGAATGTATATATGCTTTTGAATATGATTGATTTTACCAAAAATGCATATAAAATAATATAAAATTACAATAATAGCATTTGCTAAGGACTATCGGAGGTAGGAATCCCCAGCAAAGTTCATATCCAACTAATAATTGCAGGTTCATCCCCACAGAGTAACCTTTACAGATTTATTTCAGTGAAGTATTCCAAGTAGCCTCTTGTATTTCCAGTTATACAAAGTCCCGGGCAGATTTCTCTCAAGCCTGATATCCTCAGAAGAATTGACATTTGGTCGAATAAGTCTCTCAAGGGAATGTCCATCTATTTTATCCTCAGTCAAGATATTTATGAATTTAATCTTTCAATAAGAAGTGCGACGAACAGAAAACGGAAGGTCCTAAGTACAATATTCTGAAACGAGACGGGAACGACGTCTTCATATTCCTCAGTAACAAATTTGGATTTATTTTCCCTAGATAGCAATTGATATACAAAGCTACTAATAGGCTTCAACTGCATAATTCATTTACATCATATCATGGCATACATATCCATAATGTATACGACATTCTCATATACGTTAAGAACGTCATGCCATGCATACATCAAATGACCTCGCATAAAACTAACTTTTCCTTTTCAGGATAGTTTGTGATTAGAGGAACATTGTCGACTCCTAGAGACAGTACAGAGATGATCGAAACAAAGATATAGTTTTGATACTTAGTTCGGGATTTTTTTTCCAGAGACAGTTCAGAGACGATCGATACGAATATCTAGTTCTGATACATAGTTCATGGTATTTTTCCCCCATAGACAGTTCAGAGACTATCAAAACGAAGATCTAGCTCTGATACTTAGTCCAGGGTATTCTCTAGAGAAAGTACAGAGACGATCGAAATGAAGATCTAGTTCTGATACTTAGTTCGGAATATTTTACAAAGACAGTTTAGAGACGATCAAGACAAAGATCTAGTTCTGATACTTAGTTCAGTAACAACATTCAGATAGAGTCAAACATAGACACATTTTGATACTCCTATCAACAGACACTTTGATGGCATCTATAAGTGCATCTCTGATCACTCTGAATGGCATCTTTAAGCCCATTCAAGCAATACATTCAACCAATAATGTTACTTTGCGCACCGGCGAGTGCAAATTTTCGGGCTTAAGTGTTCAATCCTCTTCCACCTTCAGGTCACGAATGGCGTACATGCCAATCTAACTCTTCGGGTTTTAGAAAATTGAACAGGGGCAGTTGTTGTACCCCAAAATTTTCCCTCACATCTTCAAGAAAATATGTCTCAAGAAGTCTTCCAATGATCACAAGATTCTCAATTGCTCAAAGGAATTTCAGGTTTCATCAGACAAAGCCTCCTCCAAAGCAATGGATCTTAAACTAGGGTTTTTAGTTTCCCAAAGCAAATTGAACTTACAAACCTCAAGTGGACTTCATGGTGTCCCACATACTTCAAATAATGTCAAGTTTCAAGTCTTTCCCTACAAGTTTGGTCAGTCAGATGCTCAGAATGTCAAAGATCAATTAACCTAGTCAATAAGTCAAATGTGGTCAACACAAAGTCAAACTTCAATATATTTGGTCAACATCAATATTATGAGGTGAAATTCATCATTTGATCAAGGGTTGATCATGATTCATCAAGGAAACCTCATAATCATCAAGAATCAGGAGTTACTAAATTAGGGTTTTGTGCAGGAAAAGTCAATTGTACTTTGACCAGCCATAACTTTCACATGCTTCATCAACAATTTCCCATCCAAAGCTAATTTTAAAGGAAATTCAATTCCCTACAACTTTGTGTCTCACAAGCCAAGGCCAAAAAAGCTTCATTTGAGAGATATGAGCCAAGACATTACAGGTCCTTTAAAAAGTCAACAAAAAGTCAACTTTTTCAAAAGCTCATAACTTGAAAATGGAAGATCAAATGGACATAGGACCAAAAGGAGTAGTTATAGGACACTATAAGATTTCTAAACAGTCCTAGAACACATACGTGGGATAAAAATTGAGAGAGTTATGCATTGTTGAAGTTGGGCAATTTTGAGGAGGTGTATGAATCAAAAATAGCCAAAACTCAAGTTTCTTCCAAATGGCCCCATATTTTTCCAACCCAAACTCAATTATAAGATCATGCACGGCCCATAGATCATAATATCTTATTTTTTATATTTATTTTATATTATATTGGATTTATTTTATTTAAATTCAATTTTAATTAAGATAAATATTGAAAAATCAAATATTTGATCTTAGGTCTATTTTAGGATCAAATATTTGATGTTTATGATCATCATAAGTGTCCAAAATTCGTGAAAAACCAAAAGAGTATGATTTAATCTAATTTTTTGACCAAAATAGAAATCACTTTTCTTCATCCTCAAGTAACCTCTCAATCCATAAAAAAGGCCCAAATTTTGACCTAATCCCATTCAACTATAAACACATAACAATAACACAAGGCAAGGGGACGAATTTCTGAGCTCTAGAACACCTACCAAAACTTCAAAAAAAAAAGCTTTTCAAATTTGGTTTCATACTTCCAGCCACTCTAAAGGAGTTCTGAAGGTTGCATTGTGTTCCTTGAGACGTTTAGAACATGAATGCATCATCACCATCGTCAAAAGCATGCTGAATCGCATCAACCGGATTCGTGTTCTTGCTTGTTTTTTATTTTTTTCGATTTCACTTATTTATGCATGATAAATACTAATTTATCATATATTCTTGTTTGTTTGGATGTTTAGAATGTTTATGGACCATTCAATTGAAGCTTGCATGCAGGAGTAAGGATTCACCATTGTTAGGGTTTCGAATTTCAAAATTGAGAACCATGGCTAGACGCAATTTTACATGAAATTAATGACTAAATTGGACTCATAATACTTCCTTTAACTGATTTGTAACATTAGAATGAATTTATTTTGTGTGTTCTGACATTTTTGATTCGCAGGTCATGTAGTGACAGACGAAAATCGTCTCTAAAAGTTATAGCTACGGATGAACCGTAGGTAAAAGTTAAACAGACGGATGAAGGTTGAGACGACTCAGCGCGCGTTTAAATTTAAAATATTCTTTTTATTTTATAATTATTTTGTTTTGGTTATTTGTCACGCAGGTGTGATTGGCCAAGTGGAAGAGCGTTTGCGTTGGGAGGTGGAGATCCTGAGTTCGAACCAGGCCTCCACCCTTTATCTTTTTGAACAATTTTCTTTTTTTCTTTTGATTTATTTATTTTATTATTTTTTATTAATTCCAATTAATTATAATTAACTAACTAATTAATCTTTTAACCATTTTAATTCTTAAACAAATTCATAAATATTTTTCCATTAACTTAATTGTTTCTTAATAAATTTATTTTCATATAAAATTTAATTTTTAGGTTATTTTATCATATAATTTTTTTTCCATTAACTTAATTGTTTCTTAATCTTTGTTTTCTAACACTAATTTTTTTTTTACATAATTCTAAAACGATTAATTTTATTTAACCTAAATTTATTTTAATTAATTTCTTTACTAACCTTCTTATTATTCTTAGAAAAATTGTATAGGATGTACGATCTTATGTAACTTTATTTTCCTCGTATTTTTTCGATTATGTAACTGCTCACGGTTTGTAATAGTTAATTAGAGTTTTAATTTTCCGCACTTTACTTTCTGCAATCCCCTAAAAACAAATGTATCCCCCTCCCCATGATGTAATAGTCTAGGTCTTAAGTTCCCTCTTTTTTTCAATTTTCGTTAAATATAAATTGTGTGGTTAGTAAACCTAGGGTATGAAAAGAATGTATGCAAAAATAATTGGACCTAGCCCACTAACTTCTAAGATAAATATCTGAAATTAATTTTCACACACGTAAGTCGATCGTCATACGATTTCCATCAGCACCCCTAAGATTTCCCCTCTTGGTTGCCTTACGAAATATGGTCAAGTCCCTCAAACGTGGGGGTATCTTAGAAAAGTTTCCTACGAATAAAATCATCAAGTCCCTTCAGATAAAAGATCATAGTCCCTCGTTTTTCCTTTAAGTCCTTACGAATAAATGATCTCATCCCTTGATGACCCTAAGAAAGTGATGATGGTCCCTTTGAATTACTAAGATACCCCTACAAGGTTGCCTTCTGTGACTATACGATGACCCTAGACCTGTCCCTTTTAACATCCAAGGTTAAGACTACTTACTAATTAATAGTAAGTACAGTCCTACCCCTAAAGAAATGAAATAACAAGAAAGACTTTACAAACTTAGGTTTAGTAGTTCTTAAGGGCTTGCTCACTCCTTTTTCAAAATACTCTTTACACCCCCACATTATTTAAAAAAATTTGAAACTAAACACTTTGTATACATCCATACGAGGATCATTACAAAGTTAAAGACTTCTGAAATATTTTTCTAACTACAACACCACTATTTTTCAAACAAAACTAAAGTGAGCTAAGCAATTAAGAGCCCATGGATAACCATGGATACAAAGGGTGCTAACACCTTCCCTTTGTATAACTTACCCCTCGAACTCAAATATTTTTCAAAGATCTTTCCTGTTCTTTTATTCCTTTTCTTTATTGGATAATATCAAAGTCGGTGGTGACTCTTGCTATCCGTAGCATAGTTTTTGTAAACAAAATCGACCAAGTCAGTTCTCCCACCATATTACATTAATCAACAAGATAAAAAGGATTTAAATATAAATCAAACATCATTCTCCAATGTTAAAACAACCGAAACAACAAATATAAACCAAATGTTCCTAGTGTTACATGACTCAAAGTAGGACACCACCTAAAGTCTATACACAACGGGACGCACTCCAAGCTACCTCCAAAAATCTTCTACTAAGCTTCAGAATCTGCAGGATGGCATAATAGACCATCACAAACGGAAGGCAGGGTGAGTAATCCAAATTCAATAAAAATAGTACAAAGTTGAATCATAAGAACAATTACTCATACAACCACTACAACAACTCACCCACATATTATCATCAACAACTACACATCTTCAAACAAACTATGCAATCATGTTATGCCACATAGAATGAAATGCAACCTCATAAATTCATATGGTATTGTTTTCAACATTTGATGGACACCTGCCCCATGGATCCAGGGACGCCCAAGCAAACAAGAATATGACGGACGAATATCCATTACATAAAATGTAGTATTGAAAACCTGAGAACCAACTTTGATTGGGAGATCAATTTCTCCATGCACCACTCTTCTCGAGCCATCAAAAGCCTTCACCACTATATTACTGGGCTTCAGCACAGCATCTTCAGGACTCAGCTTATTTAGAACTTCTTTGGGCAACACATTCAGAGAGGAACCATTGTCTATCAATACATGTGACAGGGTAGTGCCCCTGCATTCAATTGAGATATGCAGAGCCCTGTTATGATCCCTCTTGGCATGAGTCAAATCAGCATCAGAGAAACCTAAACCATTATCATAGGTCAAGTGGGCAACACAATTCTCAAACTGGTCAACAGAAATTTCATTGGGTACATGAGCAGTCTTCAGAAACTTGATCAAAGCTTTGGCATGAGCCTCAGAACACAACAATAAAGGCATCATAGAAATCTTGGAAGGAGTATGCCCCAATTGATCAACAATGTCATAATCACTCTTGCGAATGATTTTCAATACTTCTTCCATCTGCTTAGAGAGATCAGCAGCAGCTGGCACATCAGTAGGTATAGGTTCAATAACAGGACCTTTGCCCCGAGCATCAGTGGTGGAGGTAGCAGTTGGAGTAACAGCATTTTTGGAAGTAACTGGAGGAGAGAAAACTCTTCCGCTTCGTGTGACCTTACTAGATCCAGCAATATTATCAACATCAACAGGCATATCAGCTAAGGGTTCCTGCTTAACACCATGGATATAAACATCAGATCCATAATGCCAAGGCACAGCTTTATCAGAAGTATACGGAATAGGACCAGGAGTGGTAATGACCATAGGAGCCACTCTGGCTTCAGCAACAATCTTCACAGGGCCTTCAGCAGTAATCTTAATTGGACCCTTATGAGTGATTTTAACAGGTCCCTTTGAAGTTATCCTTACCGGTACTTTATCAACCATATCCACCTCTTCAATCTTCGCACGCTGGGTTATATGATCAACCATACTCTCTACAGAAGGTGGAGTCCTCTCAAACACTATGGTATATTTATCCATGAGACGTTGAATTCCATCTCTTAATCTCCAGCAGCTATTTGGCTTATAGGTACAATACAAACAATCTTCACGACAGCCTGGAAAGAACCCAGCTTGTACTAGCTTCTTTTTAATGACAGACAATGATGTGGTCAACTCTGCGACTGAATAGATATGTGAGTCTTCATCAATTGTATTGACAGTCTTCTCATGATTTGGCATGGGAGCAGTGATCACATTTGGAGTACCCGGAGGGTCAAACTCAATTTCTCCAGCCTCAATCATATCTTGGATTTTGTTCTTCAATACCCAGCAGCTATTGGTATCATGTCCCTAACAGTTCGAATGATATGCACATCGTGCATTAGGATTGTACCTGGGAGAGGTAACATTAGGATTCTGAGGAGCATCTTTCAGAGTGATAAGTTCAGCCTTCAACAAGTGTTGCAATGCCTGAGCCATTGACATGTTGATCTTAGTGAACTGCCTTCTAGCCCTCTGTTGGTTGCCCTGTGGCTGCTCTGGTGTTGTAGGAGTTGGATTTGAGATATGAACTGCACTAACAGACTGATGCCTTCTACTACGATCAGGTTGACCATAGACAGCATTTGATTCTTTCTTTCCACTGGGAGGCTTCTTTGCAGCACCTGATGAAGAAGCACCCACTTGGATCTTGCCACTCCTAATACCACTTTCCACGCGTTCCCCTGTCATTATCAACTCAGTGAATCCAAATGATGAGCTTCCAATGAGATGACTGTAAAAAGGACCATTCAACATACACATGAACATATCAACCAACTCCCTGTCAGTTAAAGGGGGTTATACTCTTCCAGCTAAATCTCTCCACTTCTGAGCATACTCCTTGAAACTTTCTTTAGCACCCATAGATATGCTCTGAAGCTGCATGCGAGTGGGAGCTAAATCAGCATTGTATTGATACTGCTTGTAGAAGGCTTCAGCAAGATCATTCCAATCACGGATGTTGACACTCTCCAGCTGATAGTACCATTCCAATTGAGCTCCAGATAAGCTCTCTTGGAAGAAATGGATCCACAACTTTTTATCAGCAGTATGGGGTTGGATTCTCCTGACATAAGACCTCAGATGCAGCTTGGGACAAGAGACCCCATCATAAACAACAAAAGTAGGAACCTTGAAACCAATGGGTATGACTACCCCCGATATCAGACTCAAATCTTCAAAATCCAGCCCAGAGGACTTCTGCAACTCCATAGCATCCATTCTATCCACCAGCATTTTGAACTTATCTTCATTAGGCTCATGATAGTAGTTGGCTTCAGAATCAGAGTCCCTCATAGTGTTGTGGAGACTGCCTCCCTCTTTCTCAGACTCTTCAGACTCATAATCTTCAACTGGTTCCTTGGTCTTGGCAAGACCTTTGAACCTTCTTCCCATGTTGATCAGGCCACCTGACCTTCTAGTCTTCTTAGTCTTCTTGGCCATTAGTGTCTTCAATTCATCCTGCCCCTTGGACAAGTTCAGGATCAGCTCTTGGAACTGTGCATTTTGTGCCTGGAGATCCTTAACTGTTTGCTCAAGAGCCATTGCTGAAATAAACAGCGAGAAGATAAGAAACCTGTGCACAATAAACCTGTGATGCAATGATATGGAATGTAAATGTGTATGCAATGTTTTCAAGGACCGCAGGATTTAAATTTGCTTAAACAATCAAGAAGGTAAACTTTTATTAGTAATAAATTTGTTTTGCCTTTTGGGCTTACAAAAATGAAATGAAATAAATACAAGAGATGGGGTTTTAAGTCTCCCATGGACGTTTCCTCTTTGTGTTGAGGTATGAGTTGAGATTCCGCTCCTCGTGAAGTTGCTTTGTTAGTTCCAGGATTTTTTCTTGGCTTGCTTTGTAATGAGCCTCGAAAGTATCCCTTTGCTCCTTCAGTTGGATCTAGGATCTCTGCAAGTCTTCCATGTCAGTAGGCATGTCTGGGTGAAGGATGGTATAAGCAGTGTCTCCTTCAGCAACAGGTTCCATGGTAACTGGCAGGATAGCAGGATATGGCATCATGAGAGTCTGAGCACGAGAACGCACCCATCTGAGATAAGCTTCCATAGGAATAGTGTACTTAGGCTCCAGAGTCTTGCTGTCAACCTTGTTTACTTTTCCCCATGCTCGTATGAATCTCTGACGGTAACCTTGAAGATCGTTGCCGTAGTCGAACACAATGCCCTGAATCAACATGTCATGTGGGCCATTACTCCGAGCGTAACCAAACTGTCGTAAAGCTAGAGAGGGGTTGTAGGTGATGCCTCCTCTTATGCCTAGAAGTGGCACATTAGGAAACTCCCCACAACGGTCAATGATAGTGACATTCTCCATAGATCTGGAGCACCAATGAATATCTGAATGCGAGAGTGACATGATCCTTTTGGACCACCTGAACCCTTGCTCATTCTTCATTACTGAGCAAGGAAGGTGAGAAATAAACCACCTAGAAAGCAAAGGTATGCAACACATCAGAGTTCCTCTTGATTTTGTAGTACGAGTATGAAGAGAGTGCAGGATGTCTCCAAGCAATGTAGGCACTGGATTGTGACTCAGGAATATGTTGATGGCATGAACGTCTATAAACTGATCAGGATTGGGAAACAACACTAACCCATAAATCAATAAGACTAAGATCTCCTCAAAAGCATCGTAGCTCATAGCCTTCAAGAACACTTGAGCTTTATCCATTAATACCTTAGCAAGAATACCCTTGACTCCGCTTCTCGTTTCTAGAACAATGTCAGACTTCTTCAGATGTAGAGCTGCAGTAATAACCTCTGGTTTAAGCTCCTTCTCCAAGCCTGTGAAGGGTCTTTGATCAAGAACAGGTATACCCAGAAGTTTAGAGAACTTTTCCATTGTAGGAACCAGCTGATAGTCAGGGAATGTAAAGCAATGGTGCTTAGGGTCAAAGAACTGAAACAGAACACTCATCATGTCTTCATTGAATCCTGAGGTGACTAGATCCAATAGGTGACCATGTCTTTTGATGAACTGGGAATGATCAGACACTTGAGAAACCAACTCTTTAAGCTTAGCAGGTATGCCCACAAAGTTGATCCTGATAGTGTTTCTACGAGCAGAAGCCATGACCTGCAACAAAGAACAAAGATAAATCCTTTGGTCCTTGAAATGGTTAGTGAAAATGCTATGCTTATGATGCATGATGATGTCATGATGTTATGCTCAATCACAAACATGTGGCACACACAAACAAGTCACACAATAGCCCTAGGTTTAAAGGCTTGCATGAGGTTCAAAGGTAAGTACCCTCCCCTGAAGTTTAGATGGTTCATCCTGTCCTACAAAAGTAACCAGGTTCTAAGTGATCTCAATATCATTGATTCTTCACAAGGGTGGTTGTTCAGTAGGCAACTTACTTGCCAACCAAAACCCTCCAAGTTTAAGATCTCAATGAGCGTAGTATCGAGTATCAACCAACTTCAGTCTGCACCAAAGCCGGTTACCTCACTACTTTCTAAAGGCCAAGATGGGATAACTAGGGTTCTAAAAGTTAGTTAGTGCATTGACAACATATGGCAGCCTCATATTATCCTCAACTTGACTTAAGGAACATAAGCACCAACCAAGAAGTCACACTAACTATGCCCACCAGATCAACCATATCGGTATACGCCGTACAGTTTCCTTGGTCTATTGCCATTTACCTAAGGTACACTAGATCCGGGTTAGGATCTTTCACACATAAGAACAACCCAACAGATAAGTATAAAGCAAACAAGGCAAACAATTTAAAGTGATCTAATTCCTAAGGGTACCCCTATTTTATTAAATCCCCAGTAGAGTCGCCAGTTCTATAACACGGTGGGAGAACTGACTTTAGTTATGTTGCGGATAGCAAGAGTCGCCACCGACTTTTATTTTATCCAAAGAAAAGGCATAAAAGAACAGGAAAGACCTTTTAAAAGATTTTTGGGTCCGGGGGTAGGTTATGTAAAGGGAAGGTGTTAGCACCCTTTACATCCATGGTTATCCATGGGCTCTTAGTTACTTAGCTCACTTTAAAATGTTTTTGAAATGTGAAGTGTGTGAATAGAAATTTTCTTAAGTGTTTTATAATGATCCATGTACGGATGCGTATAAAACCTTTGTTTTGAAAATTTGTTTGAAAATGTGAAGTGTTTGAAATGTTTTGAAGAGTGAGCAAGTATCTAAGAGAAACCTACCCTAAGTTTAAGTCTTTTCTGTTCTTGAATCCTTTAAATGGTAAGACTATCTCTATTATTAAGGAATAGGTAGTCATTACCTTGGATGTGATGGGACAAGTAAGGGTCATCTGTTTACTTAGGCAATTGTGGGGTGTATAAGCAATTTGAAGGGACTATCATCTTTATTCGAAAGGGACAAGATCATTACGAAGGCAACATTCAAAAGGGACTTGATCTTTTATCTGTTAAGGGACTAGATGATGTGAGATGAAGGACTTTTGCTTTATACACCCTACTTGACCTTTTTGTAATAGGCAACATGAGAGGTAACCCTAGAAAGTGAGATGGCGATCAAAGATCGACTTACGTGTGTGAGTGTACAATTTTAAATATTTATCTTTTAAATTAGTGATCTAAATTAATTTTAAAATACAAACATGTTTCACTCCCTATTTTTACTAACCATAGCATAAAATAAATATTTAATAATAATATTACAATATTACATAAAGGAAGCAATTACAAAATAATAATTAACAAATTAAGCAAAAATAATAATAATAAATGAATAAGCAAAAAATAATAATAATAAGTAATTGGGTTAGTAGAAAATAATAATAATAAAATTAATACAAAGTTAAATGGGGTTAGTAATAAATAAATATCATAAGAAAATAAACATAATAGATAATATAAACAAAAATATTAAAAGATCAAATAATTATTTAAGATTAATAAGAAAATATGAACAATTATATTAATTATTTTAAAGTTTTAAATTATTTATACATTATAAAATCAAGTTAATTATAAACATATTATGAAAAATAAAATTATAATTGCAAAATTAAATTAACAATTTTTAACTATTTTTAAACATATAATAAAAATTATTTACATACAAAATTAAATTATAAACAATTTATAGAATATTTATATATTATGAAAATAGGATTAATTATAATTATATTTACAAAAAAAATTAAATTAACAAATTTCAATTATTATTTATACATGATTAAAATAGAAGAAAATTAGGTTTTTTACAAAATATTTTAGGTTTTTTTAGAAAATTAGGGTTTATATACATATTTTTTTAGAATAATAAAATTACTATATATATAATTTAACAATATTAAGAATTTACAAAAAAACTAAATAAGTTTTTCTTATAGAATTAAAATTAAAAAGGATGAATTTAAAATAATATGAACATACTATTTACTATTTGAATTTATTTAAGATAGAAAATTAATTAAATCAAAAAATAAGGAAAAGAATGAGAAAATAAAAACCTGCTTGGGCTGAGATTTGAACCCAGTCCCTAAGCTTGCAGACTCCAAGACTTGCCTTCCATCCACTGGGCCATGCGCACGCTGGCGTTAGAAGCAAGGGACTAATCCCTTTTGTTCTCAACCTGGAAAAATCATAGCAAAAATAAAAACAACACAAAAGGGCCTGGGGAGATTCGAACCCAGGACCCTTACGCAGCACACAAACACTCTTACCATTCCAGCCGGGAGGGCGCATCTGATAATATAGTGACTATAGTTCATAATATATTAAAACTAATCATTAAATAGAAAAATAAGAAAAATTTGTGGAATCCAGGATTCGATCCCTGGACCTTAGCATCACACGCGCATCCTTCTACCAACTGAGCCAACCATACAACTGTGAAACAAATTGCAAATAATCCAATAAAATATTAAGAAAGAATTCAAAAACAAAAACACGCGCGCTGGCTCCTTCTTCTTCCTCCAGCCCTGGGAATTTAGCTACGAATTTTGTTACCAAATTTCCTGCGAATTCAAAACCTGCAGCAAAACCTATGAATCTTATACACCATTAAAACTGTAAAATTTCATCAAATTAATTATACAAACATGATCCAGAGATGAATTGGCATTGATCTATGTTCTTAGAATTAATTTATATTAGCTTGAGAGTGAAACCCTAATGGAGGCCGAAAACCCTAGCAATGGTGGAATTCACCCCAGTTCATGAAACTCGAATTAAACTATCTAGAATTCATCACAAGCTTCAAACAATCACAAATCAATAAACAAAATTAGTTAATAGTAGCTAAATAATCGAAATCAAAAAATTTGAATTCAAAGACAAGAGAGATTCGGTTTATGCAATGTGAGATGTTTTGGATGCAAATGATCACTGGGAATGATTCAAGGATGTCCCATAAACATGTCTCAACCTTCAAATTGGTTTGAAAAGGCTTGAATTGTGAAATCCGAATTTGACTTTTGGTGAGATTTTTGAAGATGCAAACTTACTCTTAGAGGCAGAATTTTCGTGTGCTTGCATTAGGTTTGTATTGTCTACTTATAGTGCAATGAATTTAGGTCAAAAGAGTGGATCATTGTGTGGAAGATTTGATTGAAAAAGATTGAAAGAGATTAAGACTTAAAATTCAAATATTTGAGAATTAGACCTTTCTATTTCAAGCCAATCACCATGATTCTCATACCAATTTGATCTAAATCACTTTTATGACTTTCTAGAAACAAAATCTCATTTAAATATTTGACTTTTCTATTTTATTTTAATTTAAAATGATTTTAAATGAATAAAATCAAAATAAATAAAATAAAATAATAAAAAATCTGAATTTTTGAGATTTGGGTCGTGCATGAAGTATTGGTATGGATTGGATCATCATATGGCAAGCCCATTTAGAAAAAATTGGTTTTAAACCTCCATTTTCTTCATAAACCAACCAAATATTTCCCAACTTTGCAAGGGCACAAATCCTTCAATTTTAATGCTATAAGGGTGTTCTTGGACATTTTGGAAAGCTTGAAGAGTCCTCTAACCAACCCCACTGGTTTCATGTCCATATCATTTACCATTCTCAAGTTATGCCCTTTTGAAGTTGTTGACTTTTTGTTGATTTTCAAAAGGACCTATAATGTCTTAGCTCATACCTTCCAAATGAAGCATTTTTGGGCTTGGCTTGTGAGACTCAAAGTTGTAGAGAATTCAATTTCCTTCAAAATGAACTTTGGATGGAAATTTGGTGATGAAGCATGTGAAAGTTATGGCTGGTCAAAGTTCAGTTGACTTTTCCTGAGGAAACCCTAATTTAGAAACTCCTGATTCTTGATGATCTGAAACCTCCTTGATGAATCATGATCAAACCTTGATCAAATGATGAATTTTACTTCATATACTTGATGTTGGCAAAAAATAATGAAGTTTGACTTTGGTTTGACCACAGTTGACCTCAGTTTGACTTTTTAACTACTTTGACTGATTTTGACTTATCTGATCATTTGACTGAGCAAACCTTTGTGAAAAGTCTTGAAATTTGTCATGGGGATTCTTAAACACATATAAGATGTTATGAAGCTCACTTGAAGTCTTGGAAGTCCATTTATCCTGATTAAAGTCAAAAACCTAGTTTTGGATGCACTGCTTAGGAGGATGCATTGTCTGAGGGAATTGTCAAACTTTCTGACTATTTGTGAACTTTGTGAACCTTGTGAACCTCATGGGGGGTCTTGTGAATCTTGTGAACCTTTTGAGCCTCATAAAGTGTCTTGTGAACCTCATAAAGTGTCTTGTAAACTTCATGAACTTCATGAAAAGGTCTTGTGAACCTCATGGGAGGTCTTGTAAACTTCATGAACCTCATGAAAGGTCTTGTGAACTTTGTGAACCTTCTTAGCACACAAAGTCTTGTATTGTGAGGGCAAATTTTGGGGTGCAACAACTGGCCATCTATCCTCCACAAGGGAGCACAACATAATCAACAACATCTCAATCCGCATAATGGGATTGAAGCCTCAAATCAATATGGGGAGTTCCATGAATGAAAGATACATAAAACAACATCATCATCATCATTGTTCATCAATACGTGTATCGTCATTCATCATTCATCATCTTCATCATAATTGCATCTATACTATTATTTCATCATGTCATCATTCTCACTACTTATTCATCATTATTATCTCATATCATCGCTATTACTATTAAGCCTAACATACTTAACATATAAGAATTCTTCCAGTAATGACATGGAAACATGGCACGAAAGATTAGACAAGCAAACTCAACAATAAAAGAAACATGATTTCTGGAAATTACAATGCTCACTAAGTGAGGGGGACATTTCGCTAAGCGGCAAACTCCCTAACTCTAATCGCTAAGCGAGCTACAACTTGCTAAGCGAGAAAAGGGATTCGCAGAATAAATCCTGCGATTCTGCAGAAACCCATACCCAACCAAAACACCTCCAAACCGCACCAGACATCCGTAAAACAGCAGAAACATCAAATTACTACATTATCATCATGAATTTACCATTATTAACAACATACGACAACTAATTAACACTAATCTACTAACAATCATCCCAAATACTTAGGTTTCCATTCTAAAACCCCTAATTCTCATAACACATCCCTATACTATGATTATTGAACAAGAATTATCCTCTTACCTTGATTATTGAAGCTTTGTCTTCCTCTTTGATCACAACCCCTCTTAGTCTCTTTGTTCTTCATAGCAACCTTCACCCTTTTTCAGAAAACACGATTGTGAGAACTCTTTGATCGTAACCTCTATTTCATAAACTACTCAAAAGACAACCTTGCCCCTTAGACCTCTAAACTATTTTATTCTATTTTCTTAATAATAATATTATAATAATTTTCGAAATTATTATATCATAAAATAATTATTTTATTCTCCACAAAACACCACTTACTTCTACTTTTCATAAATAATTGCTTAATAAATTAAATTATGAAATTGGGATGTTACATTGTCTACCAAAGACATCAACTGGTTTACCATGAGATTGAAAGGAAGAAACTTCATCGCTAGTTGTGGGAGGTACCCCAATGTTCCACTTCTAGGAGTAACCGGGGGCTTCAATTTCAACCTGATTCTCGTGAGAAGGCAATTGGGATACGCGCTTAAAGATATTCCTGAGGAGACGGAGTTAGCTCAGACCTTTTACTTCCCAGTAAAGGATAACCTTCCGTTAGTTAGGAAAGCTGTAGATTCTTGGAAGCTCATCCGAAGAAGAGGTACATCATGCTTGGGTAGAAGCAATAATCAGACGTTTCCCGAGTATGACGCATGGTTAAAGGAAAAAGCTCAAGTGGTCCTGTTACCCTTCTCAGTGCCAGCCCTACTTGAAGTGGTGGAACCTAAGACTACCGTGCCTTTGGAGGAGTACCAAAAGCTGGAGGTTTTAGTTCAGAAATTCAGGATAGAGAATCAGGAAGCCCACAGTTCCTATCAGAGGATGGTGACCCTTAATCAGGAGTTAGAGGAAAGGGTTCAGAAAGCTGAAGAAATGGTGAAGGTCAAACAGATAGACTTTGAAGAAAGAGAGTGTTATTTAAAGAAAAAGGGTTTGGCTGAAATCCGCAAGGCGAATCAACGTCTAAAGGACAAAAAGTCTCTGGATGAAGCCAACAAAATAATAACTCTCTGGCAAGAAAAATGGGAGGCCAACTTGAAGAAGCAAAAGGAAGTGGAGGATGAGTACAAGTAGAAGATTGAAGATCTTCAGGAGCAATTGGGTGATAAGAAAAAGAAGCTTTAGCTAGCCCACGAACAACATAGAGCCTACATTCAGAAGATAGCTCAAGAGCAACAAGAAATTGAGGATGTTCAGAAGGAGGTAAAAGAACTTAAAGTTCGTGCAAAGGACAAAAAGGTCAGGTCTGAGCCTAATCCTAGTAGGGAAAGTGAAAAGATCTTCCTACAACAAATCAGTGAACTCCATGCTTCCTTCGATCAGAGGGATTTTCTCATACAAAATCTGTTTGAAGACCCGAACTATCCGGATATCGCTCACTTATTCCAGGTGGTCAAGCACCTTAGCTAAAGGCTAAAGGATGTGGAGTTGTATATGGCTTAGTTTTATTTGTTTGTAACGGATTACCCACAGGCCTATTGTGCATTCTTTGTTGCTTTGGTCATTTGTCCTTACTGTAAGAAATGGCACCCTTCGGGGAAATTTGTCGACTTCATTTCATTATATTGGATGTGTTTCAAATTCTTGAGTATTATCTTTACACCGACATGTGTTCCAAGCATTGGTTCTTCACAAGTTGTCTCGTCTGAAACTCTGTGGGATTATTCTTTTCCCAAAAGTCAAAATTCTCATAGACCATCTGGGTTTCTTATTCTTGCATACCGGAATGGGGATGTAAATAACCTTGAGAATGAAAGAACACAACATTTTAATGCATTCATGTCATATTTGCATTTTTTCTTTGCAGGTTATCTGGGTTCCCTAATTTATATGTTTATTCATGAGGGAGTGTGATTTACCGTCTTCACTAGTACGCCACCCATCACAATCAAAGAAACGTTATTGACATTGTTTAAGTTGAGCTGACTGAACTACGTACGCGCATGAACAAGTTCATGAACATGATGCAGGGGGGGTCGCCCTAGGGAAACAAGAGTTAAGACTGCTGTCCAAAGGCTTGATCAGCCGTAGGTGCACCCGCCGGTCGTGGGATTTACTTTGGATGCGCAAGGCAATCTAGTTAACGCCACTACTATTCCAGCCAGAGCCGACAGGCCTCCTACTCCGGGGGTATTCCTATTTTGATTTAAAATGTGGAGGATCATCAGGCCGACCAATTCTCTTTGTTGAACGAGGACTTGGGACTCGGTATGGGGGGAAATCATTAGGACTTTCAGATGTTAGCAGAGAAGGTCAAAGCTCTTGAGTGCATAAACACCCTGGGGATTGATGTTTCTGACATGGGATTGGTGCAAGGTTTGATCATTGTTGTCGCTCCCGGGATTTTCATCCTAGTACAAACGTGAAAGTGGCGTGGAAAAGGTAGAGTCGCCATGCAAGCATTTTTATCCTGAATGAATGGAAAAGGTAATGCTGCACAAACCAAAGAGAAAAAGGAAAGGACAAGGTCCTGCGAACCAAAGATCTGGGTTCGGAAGTCAGTTACGAACAGGGAATGTATTAGCACCCCAGACCGTATGCCATACCCGACGGGATCCATGCTTATTTGTCTGTTTCAAAGGGTGAGAAATAAATTGATGCTGGATAAAAGGACTACTAACTGAACTTGAATGAAGAGAACAAATGGGGAAAATGTAGGTAAAATAAAGAATGTGCTCGAACGGGCCCTACCCCGCTGCTTACGTACCTCATCGAGAAAATGAGGATCAGAGTCGACGTAGTTCGCCTCACTAAGGCGGGAACTTTGTTTGTGTTTTTTAGAGTTAAACTGCTTATGCCTATGCTCAGGTGTTGCAGGATCTCTGGTACAAGTGTGTTTACTGTCTTGCAAATGAGACAAGTCGTCGCAAGTTCGCGTTGAGAGTGAATGAGGTGAGAAGAGAATTCCCACAGGAAAAGACGTTATTGTTTGTTTTATGTCTTTTAAAGAAGTGTTTTTTAGTTTATTGTTTGTGAAACATTCTCATACTAAGGCTTGTTCATCGTGGTAGATTCCTTATACCTCGCCCCGAGACGGAACGTGTATAAGTAACCCACGACAAAGTCTCCTGGCGTACGAGAACATCCAACCTTTATTAGGTGTTTTGTTGTTTTTTCTTTATAAGTTGAGAAAGAAAGACTCAAGTTTCAAAAGGAAAAACTAAGGGAACTAAGAGTCAACCCTAAGTTGTTTATTGCATTGGATGTCTTATGGTTAATGAGGTTTCTAATCCTAATGAGAAAAGGAAAATAAGAACTTAGAACCCAACTTACTTCCTAAGGAAGTTAAGTTGTTTCTAAAGAACAAAAGGGGAAGCCTATATAAGAAAAGAACCAAGTTCTAAGGAAAACTCAATTAGAAAGCATAAAGAAAGTGAGGAAGAAGTTATAAAAACAAGGTTTACCTCCACCTCCCTACAAAACAAAGGGTTAGCTTTTCAAAGCATATCGAAAACATAAAGCATGGCAAAAGGGCTAAGACAAACACACTTTGAAAGCATAAAGAGATAAAGGAAGAATTTTTATGAACAAAGTTTACCTCAACCTCCCTACAAAACAAAACTTAGCTTAACAATGCATATTGAAAGCATAAACAAAGCATAAAGGCAATTAAGTACCACACACATCCTAGAATGGAACTAGGGTTCAAAATAATACCTAACTCTAAAGGTGAAGGTACCTAAAGGTTATATGATTTCTAAAGTCATTAGCTACATTCTATGGGTTCCTAAGGATGCTAGGATACTTCACAAGTTCAAACTATGTCAAACTATGCACAAAAGGTTCACATAAGTTCACCTAAATGCAAGTTAGGGTTCAATGATGAAGTATGAGTGCATATGGCATACAAGCATGAATTAATACATGAAATGAGTATAAAAGTCAGTAGTGAATGCTTATTAATGTAGATTAATGAATATACCATCATGGATGTAATGTCTTAAGCATATGGAGCAAGGAGAAGAAGATGTGAGGACAAGTAAACATGGTGTCGCGTAAGATCGCTAATGATGCAAGTTAAGAACGAATGACATGTGAATATGCATGAGATGATTATAGGTCAGTATCATACAAGGTATGATATGCCATTAGAATTCATGAATAGGAATTTATGATTCCCACATAAGTCATGTTAACATTTAGAGGAGAAGAGAAACAAGTTTAGGTTAAACATGTTCAAATAAGTATGCACTTTGAAACACCAAAACAAATCAAATGAAGATGGTTCAAAAAGTGACATATAACTGGAATTAAGGACCTAAAAGTGACCTATAATTAACTCCTAAAGTTTTCCACAAATTGTCTCGAGCAAATGGCATGAATGCCTTGCTAACATCTAGGGTATGGAGCAAATAAGCACATAATCAAACCTATAATCTAGGTGACATGAAAAATATCAAAAAGGCTTGAAAAATTATGAAATTAATTCCCTAGAATGGTGAAGTCAGTATCTTACATGGTCTAAAAGGATTTTACAAAATTATGCACCAAAGTGCAAAAACAATTTACTTAACAAGTGAGACAACAAAGCATAATCGCCAAAAAACAACTCCGCAAAGTGGATTAAAAATGGCACCAAAAATTATGGAAAAAAATTTATTAAGTAGCATCATAATGTCACAAATTCCAGTGTTTAATCACATGCAAAAAACAGGTCTCAAACCTATTGGAAAAATTTGTCTTTGGTCCCTTAAACCAAACCATTCCTTTTGGGATAGCTTGTAATGAAAAATCCAAATTAATTACTAAAACCATCCAAATCAGGAATAAAAAGTATAAAAAATTAGTTAAGAGGATAAGGATCACTCATGAATATTTCTAGAATTTTATCACACCCGAAACTATTTTTAATAATTGCGATGAAACTAGCAAAAAATGGTGATTTATCACACCCGAAACTATTTTTAATAATTGCGACGAAACGAGGAAAAAATGGTGATTTAAGAGAAAGTGAAAGGAACCGAATTCTATAATCCGTAACCTAATCCCTAATCTCCAATATCGACACATATCATCATAAATCACAAATAAATTCAGTGCCTCAGGTGGGAGGGCTCAATATGCACCTTAAGTTATATGATCCTAAGCCGCATACAAACTAGAATGATGCCTTAAAGTGGAGAAAGTCGACAATTCTTACTTGATTGAGGTGCCGATTCTTCACATAAAAGAAACCCAAAAACTTCATGAAAGATCTTGTAATCTCCCATAAGCAAAATTAATGGTTATCTTCCATAATCTCTTTGTGAAGCTTTAACATTGTCGAAATCGATCCATATCGATAAAAAAAAACTTGTGAACAATTTAACCCAAAATTAATCTAAAACAATTAAATCATGAACAAAAATTCTAATAAGAAAATAGTCAAGAAATGGATTAAGACATTAATACACAAAAATTAATTGACAAGAAAATTAATCCATATTTTCTCACAAGATTATTAATTAACAAATTAAGAAAAAATAAAAGAACCAGGGGGTGTTTCAGTAACAGGATGGTGCAAATAGCAAAATAATGGCCTTAGGCCCATTCTCAACACTAGCGCAGGGGGAGGTGAGTTAGGAAAATGGTGGTGCTGATAAGAATTAACGGATCTGAGGCCCAATCCTCTTACCAACTTAGTATGGGGTGAATTTGGAAACAGAGGGTGTGAATAAGAATTCCATGGATTCTGAATCTAAGGCCCGATCCACATGAAGAATGTAGCACTGAGGGGTGCCGAAGTAAAAACGGATGTGCAATTAGGGATCCATGAATGTATGAGGCCCAATCCCAATCTTTATGAAACCCTAAAACATCAGCATATGAAAATTGATCCTCCTCTTCCCATTCACGCGGCGGCTTCTTCTTCCTCACCTTTTCCTCCTTCGCACACCGTGAGCCACCACTGCGATCTTCTTTCTTCTCCGACATCTCGACATCTTCTTCAATTCAAGCAACTTCGCTGGCCAATATCACCTCCTCTGTTTTTCATGAATCTACAACATAGTGCCTCGCATCGGAAATGGAACGACCTAAATCTTTCTCTGAAGATGCAGTTTGCTTCGGAATTCGTCATAAATCTCCTATTATTTGTTCTATTGTTCAAATCCACCACAACTACAAAATGGAGATTCAATCGACATCGAAGGAGGAATGAAGCATTCATCAATAATGACGAAGAGTTCTAGTATGAATCGTATTTTAATTCCTTTCCTCTTCTTTGCGCGAATATGAGCTATTGTTGTTAAGTTCTTGCGATGCACGTGTGTTTGATGTATATCTGATTTAAATTTTTTTGAAGATGAAGATGAAGAGATTTGTGATGTTGTTGCATCGATAATGAAGATGTTTTTGGAGAAGAATCCAGAAGATGATGAGAGCATAGAAGAGCTTGTGGAAGAATTATCGAGATGATGATTGAAGGCTCCAGAAGGTTCTTGAAGATGTTGATGGTGTGCGATATTGATGAATATTTGAAGGAATCACTCATGTATACGCTGGTGAGAAACTGATGAAGTTGAAGATTGAATCGAAATTGGTGATGTTTTGAAGATCCGGATCCATATCGATGACATTGTTGATGTTGAAGATGATACAAGATTGATGAATTGATGAGGGAAGATCGATGGATCAGAGAGAATGGAGAAAAATGGTGGAGAATGTGGAAGAAGAGTGAAGATTGATGTAGAGAGATTGTTTTGTTGATGAATGTTGAAGACTCAAGAAGAAGGTTGATCGGTTGAAGAATGTTCTGAGAATTTTCAGATTGAAGAATTGATGAAATTGCAGAGTGAAAAGAGAATTTTGGCTTATGAATTGAAGAGTGATTGGTGGATAAGAATGAAGATGAAAATCGATGATGGAGAGTGAAGTTCAGAGCTGAGTTTTTGATAATTATATTGACTCTGAATTTTTCTATTTTTTCCTCCTTTCCTTCTATCTGTGAACTCTTCCCCTTTTTAAGTGATCCTCATTTACTGATATTTATTTGATGGAAAAAATCAGTTAGAAGTCTTTTTCTTTTCTGTTAGATTGTAACCGTTTTTCAACCGATTTTAGGAGACTTTGTAACTAAAATTCAATTAAGTCACTAATAAAGTTTCACTGGTTTTTCAGATCCGATTTTCTACTGTAACAGGTTCTAGTTATTGATTATATCATCTAGAGATTGTAATTACATTTTATGACTGTATTCATTTTCTGGATAATTGAATTTTTGTTTTTGTTAATTTTCTCCGTGATTCAGTTTCTGTTATCTTTTTATCATTTTTTCTTCAACTGATATATGATTTTTTGTTGAGTTTTCAAACTTTTCCCCTTTCTGAATTTTGTATGCGCAATACTTCCAACACTTCATGACTCTATGATTTTCTTTTCTTTTTTTGTAGAATTGTTGCGAAAAAGGACAATGGGCCTGAAATTAGTATTAAAATGATGATGAGCAAAAGGTACAACAAAAAATGGTTAATGGTTTCAATGGACACAACAAATGTGTAATGGGCATTGTGATATGGATTGGATAAGAGTTTCAAAAATCGCATAATGAATAACTTTATACGGGTTAATTGATTTTTGGATGATTGGATTTATTAAATTTGGCCATATATTAGAAATATAAAACCAAAAATGGTTAGAAATGGACATGGAAAATAGATCTGAAAAAAGGGTAATGGTTTGTAACTAGATCTTTTGAAATTGGTTTAAAAAGTGTTTCAAAATGAATTATGGACAATGAATCTAATTGATAATGAATATGATCCTGGGAAAATGGAATTCGAATTCTGAAACTATGTCAAATCTTTCAAGAACTTTGAATAATGTTAACGGATGTTTCGAATTCCAAACATCTGGTATTTCCAAAGATCAACACAATCCTTCCAGCTTTGTACATTTAAGAACGAACCCTAACCCTGCCTAAATCCATAAATCCAAATTATCTTCTTCGAGAACCCTATCTTCAACACCATCTTCTAATCCATAACATATTTTCATGATAATCGAGGAATATCAGTAATGTCCTTGATCCACCCCTAACTTACTTGAGTCTTTTGAGAAGTCCTGAAGACAATATACCCCATACCTAATAAACCCTGATAAAGAAGATACTCATGATGTTGGGAGCTCAGTCTTGCTTCCACTTGAGTGTCAATTAAATCACCCTTGAATACATACAATCTCACACCACAAAGAATCGCTTTGATGCCATATCTTACAAGCTATGAAATGCATGATTATAAGTGTTATGACCTAATGGAATATGCATATGAATATGAAATGCAGGCCAGTTAGATGATAATAAATAAGAGGGAAAATTTTGGGGTGTTACAGCTGCCCTTATTCAATCAACTGTACACCTGAATGGATGATAGCAATGGCTTTCAGACATTCAAGGTATGGAGGGATTGAATACCCGAATAAACCGGAAAAATCGTACTCTGTGGGAAGTGAAATGTAGTGGAAAGAAATGACATTCTTGGATGACGAAGCAAACCAGACACACCGTGAGTGGGTCAGTAAAGAAACCGTCATAACTTGGATGACAACTCAAGGACACGAAACCGAACTTGGAGGAATCAAAAAGTATTTATCCCACGTGAGAGATAAAACTTGAAAAGTGACTATCATAGCATGGATGATAACTCAAACAAACGAAACTGGACTTGGCGGAATCGACAAGTATTTATCCCACATGGGAGATAAAACCTAAAAATAGACTATCATAGCGTGGATGACAACTCAAACAAACGAAACCGGACTTGGCGGAATCGAAAAGTATTTATCCCACGTGGGAGATAAAACCTGAAAAGAGACTATCATAGCGTGGATGATAACTTGAACAACGAAACTGGACTTGGTGGAATCGACAAGTATTTATCCCGCGTGGGAGATAAAACCGAAAAAGATACTATCATAGCATGAATGATAACTCAAAGAAACGAAACCGGACTTGGCGGAATCAAAAAGTATTTATCCCACATGGGAGATAAAACTTGAAAAGAGACTATCATAGCATGGATGATAACTCAAACAACAAAACCGGACTGGGCGGAATCGACAAGTATTTATCCACGTGGGAGATAAAACCTAAAAAGAGACTATCATAGCATGGATGATAACTCAAACAAACGAAACCGGACTTGGCGGAATCGACAAGACTTTATTCCACTTGTGAAATAAAACCTAAAAAGAGACTATCATAGCGTGGATGATAACTCAATGAAACGAAAACGAACATGGAGGAATCAACAAGTATCTATCCCGCGTGGGAGATAAAACCTGAAAAGAGACTATCATAGCATGGATGATAACTCAAAGAAATGAAACCGGACTTGGTGGAATCGACAAGTATTTATCCCGCGTGGGAGATAAAACCTGAAAAGTAGACTATCATAGCATGGATGATAACTCAAAGAAACGAAATCGGACTTGGCGGAATCGACAAGTATTTATCCCGCGTGGGAGTTAAAACCTGAAAAAGAGACTATCATAGCATGGATGAAAACTCGAGCAACGAAACCGGACTTAGCGGAATCGACAAGTATTTATCCCTTTCTGGGAGATAAAACTTGAAAAAGAGACTATCATAGCGTGGATGATAACTCAAAGTAGGGATAACAGGCATTGAATTTTAAAAAATGGTGTTTTGACAATGAACTTGGCATTCTCTGTGGGGAATACTTCAGATTCTTTGCAGATATAATATTTCAGGCTTCCGTGCGAGGTACCAAAACTGGCTTATGCTTTGTATGCATATGTTTGAATTTTTCCATGGCTTAATGCTCCATGATGATGGAAATGCTACGCATTTAGAGGATGCAAATGTAATGATGATTACTAAATTAGAATGCAAAGGGATCTCTTGATTAGGAGATAACGGGCACTCCAGGTAGATTTACTGGAGAAATATTCTTTGAATTGATTTAATGAATCCCTGTGGGGAAAAGCAACTTTGCGGGGGATAGTGTTAATGATACACCAGCTCTGAACTGCTGCCATTGCCAAAAATAAATTGGACTTTAATATTGGAGAGCAAAGACCCTATTGGGGATGAAATTGATTTGAGAGGAACGATACCCGTAGAACTCCGTTGGGGGAGTGATATCCTTCTGACTCGGCTGGGGAATCAGATGTGTTGGTACTTTGTTATGGAGGAAAACTGCTGGGAAATTCCTCAGATATACAACCTTCTGCCTATGGAAAAGATGCCAATGAGGATTTTACTTTTGGTTAACGACTTCACTAGTGAAAATTGCGAACAATGTTGTGAAAGAAGGAAAACCATCAGGCTTCTTGTTATCTTCACCACTACTAGGGAATAATGAATCTCCCTGTAATGCTGAGGATAGTGAAGACTCTGGTGGGGGATACTCCTTCGTTGAAGGAAAACTCTCTGCTTGGAGAGAACATCATCAGCCTTATGTTGTTATGCTGGGGAAGCTTTCAATCTCCAACTCTACTAGGGATGATGGAGAATGTCAATGAGAAGGCTTCCTGCTGAAGACGAGAGTTTTAAGTCGCCTCTTGCTGGGGATGAGAGGTATAAAGAGTCTCACACTAGGGATGAGAGAAGTGAGGTGTCTCATGCTAGAGATGAGATATGAGGTGTCTCATAATAATGATACCATCTGCCAAGGAAATACCACCCATCTTCTTGTTGCCCTGTTGGAGGAAAGATAGTCTGACGAGACTTATTGAGGGATCATGATTACTGAAGCCTGTTGAGGAAAAAACTCATTGATGCCTTGTGATGGCAATGGCTTTATTTCTAGCCTCTGGGCTGATCGACTACTTACTGATCATAAGTGAACAATGGTTCCTTGCAGTATTCTACTTGCCTCAACCTAAGGTCCACTGGAAGAAAATGTCTTAAAAGGATTTTACAGAAAACATGGCATCTGAGATGCCTCGGTGTCTTCAAACTCTTGGAGAGATTCGTCGGATCTTGAAATAACTGCCCCAGACTGCATGGTCTATGAAAGAATTTTCCTCGCGAGGATTCAGGAAAGACCTCATATCACTGTGAGATATTCTGCCCCTAGTATTTTGAACTCTGGATAGGTGCTTCTTTTTTACCGTCTTCAGGAGAGATTACTTCTCATGCTCTTGGGGTGGCCTGCCCTAGTACGATCCTTGAAGTGATCACCTATAACTAACTGTGTTTTGAAGAAAACACCCATACTAATTGTTCTTTGAGAGATTTGATCTCGGAGTAATTGCCCCAATTTGGCTGAACTTTGGAGAGATTGTTCGACGTGATTGCCACAGATTGGCTGGCTCTTACCATGACTGGTTGGGAAAGTCCCCACTCAATGGAGTTTCTTGAAAAGTGCACCTCGAAATGATTATCCTTTAGAAGTTTCAGACTTTCCAACTTGGCATGATTAAGCTTCTGGACTAAGATTCCATATGTGAACTACTTTGATGTCAAACAAATGTATCCAAGCAGAAAATGTTTATTCTGAGAATGAAAATTCTAATGCAACACACATGTTAATCTTGAAGTTTTTATTGAAAAGATGTCTCCAACCTTTATGAGAAAATCACTGGTTGAGATACGACATTGATTTTTTCTAAAAGCATGTACCTGTTGTCGCTCCCGATAAATGGGAATGGCCCAAATAAAGGTACAGACGCGAACGGTCGGCGAAAGAGGGATGTGAGAACACACAGGAGTGAACTCATAAGGAATGAAAAGAGTCGCCAGCTAGGCATTTTTATCCCGAAGGAAAGGCAATGCTGCATAGACCTAGAAAGATATGGATAAGACGGTTGCGAACCAGAGAGACTGAGAAAGGGGGTTGGTTACAACCTGGGAAGGTATTAGCACCCAGATTGTCCGTCGTACTCGACGGGATCAACGCTTAAAAGATTTGTGTTTTAAAGGGGTAGTGTCAGTGCAATTTGTGTATAAAAGAGCTGGAAAAGGATGTACAGGTGTCAGTGTAAAAGAAGGTGACTTGTTAGTGTAAGAACAAGAGTGAAATGCTCAAGATAATGAGGCTAAAAGAATAAGGCTAGGAAGAGGGGGGAATATACAGAGACTTTTGTTCGATAACAGTTAAGTTATGCCTACGTATCCTCTCGTGCAATGAGGAAGTCAGAACACCGCAGTTCGACCCAAAGAGACTGAAAGGTGAATTGACTTGTGAACTGCTTGCTTGTCAATGCTCAAGTGTATGACCTGTCTGGCTCAGGTGCAAACTGTCTTGCATTAGATGGAAGAAGCGAGTTCTCGTTTATGAGTGAAGGTGATGAGAAAAGAATCCCGAAGGAGATGATTATTGTTTGTTTTTGAGTTTTCAGTCTTTTATTGTTTTTGAAAGTTTGTCATAAGTTAATGAGCTTAAGTCTAAACCAATGGTATTAGTAAACTCATCACATCCTCCCTCTGATTAGGGGTAATTGTAATACCTCAAAATTTGCCCTCCTATTTATTCCCTTTATTGGCTCATCATTTTGCATTCACCAGCACTTCTCAACAATTCATTAATACCATGGTAGTTCATTTCATCATTTCATAAGGTATGTGATCAGGGTTCAAGGAAATTAGGGTTCTCTGCACCTTATAGGTATCTGCCAGGGATTGAAATGATAGAGAATATTCACTGGACTATAATTCCATTCCGGATGCGGTTGCTCAGTTATGTTTCAAGTCAGATGGGGTTTGATTTAATTTTGGTCAAATTATTGAAATATCATTGCAGTTGCAAGATCATCCTGGACCACTGGATTATTTCTTAGACAATGCATATCCAATGTTCGGGTGGCCGGGTGTTGTGATTCATCGGGATATCGAGCAGTATTTTGTTCATGGGCCTGTGGAGAGAACTCAAAGAGGCGTCGGGCTAAGATTGAGATGTCATTGCTTTGTTCTCATTTTCATAAACCATTACAGATTATTTCGTTTCATTTTTATTTCCATTCTTCGTTTATTCATCTCTCCATTTATTGGTGTCTATGTCCATTTTTCCCTCACCTCTATTCTTTTCAATAGGCATAATCGTCAATCATTTATTTTCTCATTTTTACAACCATAGGCCAATTGTCAAAGTTTGAATAGAATTTTTTCTAAGTTCTTGTTGTCACCTTTTTATTTCTCACTCATGCCAATTTCATATCCATCTCAAAGGATAAAACCTAATTCTACTTTGTTGGGTCATTCGAGCCCATGTGACGTTTTGTCCTAATTGGCTCTTAGCCCAATTGTTCATGCTCGCGTTCAAATTCATTGACCAAATCCTATATTTGAAAACCATTCTAATTCTAAGTCCATTTAGATTTTCCAAACCACCTCCATTATTTTTATCACAATTTCAAGCTTATTATAATCCATAATAAAAATAGACAAATCATGAGTCTTCATGTTGGTTAGATTTGTTTCACCTACATCAAGGGATGTTTCTTTTGATGCATCAAGCCCATTGGCCTTACTCCATTTAAAACTCATTTCTTTTTTTTATCTAGTTCCATTGTTTCTTCTCTGAATTTTCAAAGTATCTTTATTTGGTTGAAGAGAAACTTTCAGCTTTAAGAATAAGTGATATTTATATTTCTTTAGACCCTCAAGTTCCATTCATTCTTTCTGTTGAGGTTTTGGTAGAGGCATTATTGATTTGTGTCATCTTCAGCCATGAAAGTTGCTCCTGATTCGTTTGTCAGGATATTCCTTTGCGCACGTCACCCATGTAATTGGTAGTGCAAAAAGAGACGCAATGTGGAAGAAGGCCATTATTATTTGAAGAAAGTGAAGCCGGCGTGCGTTGTTGTTGGCATGGTTCAATTGTATGTTATCTCTATTAACGGATGCATACATTACTACCAACAATAAAAACTGCTCAGTATTAATAGCATATATATATATATATGTGTGATCAACAAATGCAGTGTGACATAACAAATTATTGAACCAATTTCTACTCTACAAAATAATTCCACACCCAGATCTGTTACTTACATTTCACCATTCTAATTATCATTTGATCTATCCCATAACAAATTGAAAAAAGAAGAGAAGAAAAATAAAAGAGAATAGCTGAATCTCTGGCCCTCTCAAGTTAATCCCTCATATTGTCATCAATATTCATCAATCACATCCAAGAAATATGTATCTCCACCGAATCTTGAAGAACCTGTTGGTATTACTCCCTTGCATTTGGCAGCATCTACATTGGACTCTGAGGGTATAATTAATTCTTTAACAAATGATCCACAGGAGACTGGGTTGAAGTGATGGGAGGCCCTTGTGGATGAAAATGGTCAGACTCCATATGCATACGCTGCAATGAGAAATAATCAGTCTTACAATGTGTGGTGGCTCGGAAACTTTCAGATAGGTAGAGAAGCAATGACAGTTCATGATATATTGGAGATGGGATAAGCCAAAGGTGGAGGAGTTCTTTGGTACTTACAATTAAGTTAAATGCCATGAAGCAAGGTTGCTGCAGTTTGTTCTTGACCTGTTTCCTGTGATTGCAGAGTTAATACCTTTGGTGGGCCTGTCAAAATATCCAGAAAAATCTGAAATGGCCCAGTTTAACATACAAGAAATCAAGCCTAAAACCCTATAACAACAAAATAAGCTGAAAGTTAGCCGAAGTCAAAAAAAAAAGTTAACAAACTAATTCATAACCTCCTAATAGAATGCTTCAACTAACATAACAGAATCTATAATAAAAAGCTCAATCCTAACTGATTTCAGTAGGTGAAGTTACCTGAAGCTTCTAGAGTATTCTTCCAGATTCTATAAATCAGAATCACTCTTCATTGCAGCTTCTTCTTTTTTTTTTGGAACTGATAGGAACTGATAGGCTGACACGATTTTTCTAAAACCCTTTCACTTTCAGTCTCTCCTCAATCTCCCAATTTCATCAGCATTAGTCTCTATCCCACGTCTTCATGGTTACCTCCATTACAAGCAAGATTCAAGTAGTGGCTACCATCATCAATGACACTACATTGTGATTGCGGCAAGTCGCAAAGAAGAATGAAGGAGCAGCACTGATTTGTGAATCCATTGACGGTATTATACATCCTGCAAATCAAGGATATCACAGAGTTTGTTATAAGGGAAAGAATGGAGAAAGAATTGTGAGTCTAAGGTTTAAGCTCGAACTGTGTTCGGGGATTTGTAAGCTACCTTTGTTCAGTGATCACACGGCTCTTACAGTTGCCACCGAGACCGTCACGGAGTCGATAATCTTCTGTAATTTGTGTTGTTCAACACCCGTCTTTGATCAATACTCACTAGCCTTCAGTGATCCTGTGGCAATCTTTCGGTCAAGAATAGGCCCTGCATCTCCATGAATTAACCTGCATATCAGAAATCACAGTTTCAATTCCCTATCACAGCGACAGCCAGAAAATTCGAAGAAGAACATTTAATCTGGAATTACAAGCTAGAGCAGAGAAAGGAAGGATGAAATTGAATCGTACCTGAATACGATAGAGCATCTCAGAAGCGTCCTCACCACATCAGGGCTATAATCAACATGGCGGCGGCACCGTAGCGGAAGTATCATCTTTTTTCTGATATCGTCGTCTGAATCACAAGGTACGACTTCTTTGTTCTCACTGATCTTGCCCTAGAGTTATGCGGGCTCGTGTAGTTCTTAGTTAGGGTTTCGATGGTTGGAAGGGAAGGGATTAGGCTTGATGATTTGAAGTCCGAGCAAGCTTTGGTTTCGTTTTAAGCTTGTGTTAGGTTAGGGTTCGAAGAGGTTTGATTCGGTTAGTGGTGGCGGAAAGGAGACGGAGAAGATGATGAGGAGCCGAAGAAGAAGAAGATTTTGGGACGAGAGATGGTGGTGGTCGCGAAGAAGAAGGAGGCGGAGGGGTTTTGTCGGCGGCGCTGGGAGAGGGAGAAGAGGAACTAGGGTTCCATCTCCAATTTCTGATTTTATTTGTTTTTTTTTCTTGTAATTATGTTTTAGATTAAGGTTTTAAATTAATCTTTCTAATAAAACCACAGTTTGGTTTGGATTAATAGTTAATGTTAAGTTAAATTAAGTTTGCAGGATTGAATCAGTTAATTATTTGTTTTAGATTAAAGTTGTAAATTAAGTTTTCTAGGATTATCAATTAATTCATTCTTAGATTAAAGTTTAAATTAATCTTTCTAATAAGACTACAGTTGAGTTTGGATTAGTAGTTAATTTTAAGTTGTAAATTAAATTTTCTAATAAAATTAGTTTAATTCAGATTTTGGGGAAAATATTCTAATAGGTTTAGAATTTATTTCATTTCGTTTTTGAGATTATTAGTTTAATTCTGTTTTTTGTTAATTTAAGATTTTTTTTAGAAAAAGATTATAATAGTTTATTTTATGATTTTTAGAAAAGATTATAATAGTTTAATTTTAAGATCTTTAGAAGAAAATTATAATAGTTTAATTTAAGATTTTCTTAAATTAAGTTTTTTTTAAAAATGTTTTTGATAAGTTTAAGTAAAATATTAAGTGGACGAAATTATAAGTTTAGTTTAATGTAAATTTAAAATTTGGGAAATTTTAATCTACATTTAATCATTTTTTTCTTAATATTAGCTTAATTAAAATAGTCATAAGTTTAGAATTTATTATTATTTTTTTAAGCTAAAATAGTAGCTTAATTGATAGAACCATGAGATTAATATTTAAGTCATTTTCTAAGATTAAGAGTTTATATAAAAATATTAGATTAAGATTTTTAATTCAGATTTTAATTAAGTATTATCATAAGAATTTAATCCATTTTTTTTATTTATTAGAATTTAATCCCTTTGTTGTAGATTAATTAAAAGATATGTTTGATTTTGGCACCCCACTTTTAGGCCCAATATATAAATAACTAAGAAAACTGTTGTCTGCACTCCCCTCATTTTTCAGTGTAAGTGGGCTTGGCCACTCTGCTATCTGCACCCTTATTTTAAGCCCAGGGAAATAATAACATAAAAAATTACTAAAAGAACCCCTGCATTATTACTCTAAGATTCTATTTTAAGTTAATATTAAGTTAGAAATAATTCATTGAAAAATAGGAAAAAGCATTAGAAAATTCCCCAAAAAATCAAGTAGATTAATAATTGATTTTAGAAATTTATGACATTTTTATTTTCTGGAATTTGTTTATTTTTGAATTAATTATGGATTTTTCTATTAATTAGTGTTATTGAATTTCTATTATTTATGCTGAATTTTGTTTATTTTATTTAAGTAACTTCCATCAACCTTTTTGAGCCATTCTTTTTTTTTGTAATTAGATGACTCATAATATTTCTTAGGATATTTTTAATGGAATTTTTAGGACCTTTTATCATAAGTTTTAGTGGAGTAATCCTTAAGAAATAATGGTTAATATTAGCTGAAATTAAATAATTTTTAGGCATAAGAAAAATAAGTATTTTTAGAATCCCTTTTAATACAATATTTTAGATAGTGTTAGGATCCCATAGTTTAATTTTCACAATTTTTCTAGAAGTTTTAGTATTTTTTTTAGAATATTAGTTTTAGGCCTAGTTATGCATAAGTCCCATTAGTTTAGGCCATTAAAAAATAATAATAATATAGTTCAATAAAAAATGATAATAGGTTAGTTTAAATTTAATTTAGACTTAGGTTTAGTTTAATTTGATTTTTAGAATGAGTATTAGGATTAGCTTAGATTTAGAATTTAGTATAAAATTCATTTCCATGTAGAAGTAGAATAAATAAATAGTCTATTTATTATTCATGCCTTTAAGGCATTTTGTAGAATATTATTTCTTATGTTGAATTCATTGTTTTTGCTTTATCTTGATCTTATAACTTGTATAGGATTCCCCCTTGTATTCTTAGAATCAACTTAACTTCATTAAGAAGTAAGTTGAAGTCTAGTAGTTTTAAGTTTCCATTAGGAGTAGAAAACCTCACTAACCATTAGGATCACTTTGTAAATATATAACAAAATTAGGATTGAGTCTTAGTCCCTTAGATTTTTCCTTTTATCAACTTGAGTCTTTCTTTCTCATCTCAAAAAGAAAAGCAATAAAACACTTAATAAAAACTGAACAATCTTGTACGACACGAGACTTTGTTGCGGAGTGTTTATACGCGTCCTGTTTCGGGGCGAGGTGTAAATACTTCCCGCGATGGATAGGTCTTAGTACAAGACCGTTCACAAACAAAAAAACACTTCTCATAAAAGACAAAAAAACACACAATAAACGACTATCCTGCGGGAACTTCTTTTTCTCATCTCATTCACTCACAACGCGAACTCGCGACGACTTGTCTTTCATGCAAGACGGTAAACGCACTCGTACCAGACGAGTCTGCAACACCTAAGCATAGACATACGCAGTTCCAGCATAAAAAACACAAACAAATAGTTCCCGCCTAGGTTAGGCGAACTACGTCGACTCTGATCCTCATTATCCCGATGAGGTACGTAGGCAGCGGGGTAGGGCCCGTTCGAGCACATTCTTTATTTTCCCTACATTTCCCCTTTTCTTTCCTTTTTCTTATTTCAGTTTCATTTCTCATTTCAATTCCATTCCAGTTAGCGGTTTTATTCAGCAGCATTCATATTTTCTCACCCTTTGAAACAAGCAAGCAAGCGTGGATCCCGTCGGGTACGACGGACGATCTGGGGTGCTAATACCTTCCCAGTTCGTAACCGACTCCCGAACTCAGATCTTTGGTTCGCAAGGCCTTGTCCTTTCCTTCTTCCTCAGGTTTGTGCAACATTACCTTTCCCATTCATTCGGGATAAAAATGTCTGGCTGGCGACCCTACCTTTTCCGCGCCACTTTCGCGTTTGTACTAGGATGAAAATCCCGGGAGCGACAGCTGGCGACTCTGCTGGGGAATTAACCTGATTCTTCCGGTTTCCCTTGTAGAGTCAATCCTAGCGCCTGTTTGGTTTTGTTTATTTGGGTGTTCATCTGTTTGCTGTTGGTGCTTTAGTTTAGCTTTACTGTTTTCATTTATAGTTTTATTTTACAGCTTTACTTTATCGCATTTATTTACCGCTTTCAGTATTTTATTTTCCATGCATCATATTATACTGGACTGTCTGGCTGTGCTGGTTTTCATTTTTTCTGTGGGTGGGAGTTACTGTGAGATAAGCCAAATACCCGGCTTGAGTGCACCATAGGATTAGCGTGGACATGTTGTGCTCGCATGGTTACATGATGAGTGGTGATGTGTTCCACACCCAGGTTGCGACTGTCTTGGGACTATTCTGTGTGGGGGTTCTTCCCCACTTCAGGGTACAACCTTGATAGTTATGTGCAGCTGGGGACCGATCATTGAGAACCTTAATGGAAACAACCCTCTCCAGTGATGACAGTGGCAGACCACATTTTTTGGCAAACCCACTCGCATCCGAGGGTCCATTGGGAACTCGCATAGGATGGCCTGGTTCTCTCATAGGAATTCAGTTAAAGCAAACTGTTCATATGACGATAGTATTGTACCCTTCGGGATGAATGTACTATTGTTTCTCGATTCAGTGCTTGAAGCTGGAAACTTGTGAGGGATGCTTGTTTTTCCAGACTCAACTGAGACCTCCCTGAGTAGTACATAATGCCAAACCGATTCCCTGATTTGGTCATGAGCCATTTCTCGGAAATGGTGAACGTATTATTGCTATTCGGCTTTGAGAGTCCGTGATGTTGACCCGTAGTAGCACACCCGTGAGATTTGGGAAGGGTTTACAGGTTTGCAGGAACCCTGGTACCTTCAGCATACCCACTTTACCTTTGGTTCAGTTTTGTGATCTGGATTTCTGTTCTTAAGTTAGGGATCCCGGATCAGAGGGATGATTATTGTGATATCTGGATTTTGAGACCTGGCACCGACACCTGATTATATGATTGGCACATCACATACACTTCACTGATCACATGCCTTGTCTTGCATAAGCATCATATCATCATTAATCATTTGTGTTTCTTTTATTCTCAGGGTCTACATTTATTTCCGGTTCTTGGCCATATTATTGCTTCAGAATGGAAGACGTCAAAAAGAGAACTGTGCACTACAAATTCTTCGATACTAAGATGGACCTGATCAACCAATTGGTGTCTCTGATTACCCCGGGTCATTTGAGCTACTTCAAAGAAAAGTATGGTGATATTCTGGATCTGGTATTCAACTTGGATAATTCTCAGAGGAGCGCCATTCACACTTTGTTGCAGTATTATGATCCACGGCTTAGGTGCTTCACATTTCATGACTTTCAGCTGGGTCCTTTGTTGGAAGAATATGCTGAGATTATGGGAGTTTCAATCAAGGATCAGCTTCCTTTTAATTCGGAGATGACAAGACCAACTCACGATGATATTGCTAAGGCTCTTTATTTGAGCCCGTCAGAGGTGTCTTCTAATCTGGTTTCCACCAAAGCAGGAGTACTTGGTTTTTCCTTAGAGTTTCTGGTCAAGAGAGCTGAAGAACGTGCCGTGGAGAAGCAGTGGGATTCAGTTTGTGCTATCTTGGCGTTATCTGTGTATGGGATAGTTTTATTTGTTGACATGGACAAGTTTGTGGACATGAATGCCATTCATTTGTTTGTGTTGAAGAATCCGGTGCCTACTCTCTTGGGTGATTTGTATTATTCTGTGCATTACAAGAATGAGAAGAGGCGAGGAGGTCTTGTTAAATGTTGTGCTCCTTTATTTTACAAATGGGTTATGAGACACTTGCCTACTACTGAGAGTTTTGCGGATCCTAATTCTACTTGGGCTCAGAAGCTGAGTACTTTGTCTGCTGGAAATATCAGGTGGTTTACTTTGAAGTTGAAGGGAAAGAATTTCATTACTAGTTGTGGTAATTACCCTAATGTGCCTTTGTTAGGAGTATCAGGATGTATTAACTACAATCCCATCCTCTTAAGAAGACAATTAGGGTATGCGCTCAAGGAGGTTCCTGATGAGTCTAAATTATTCCAAACCTTCTATTTTCCGGTAAAAGACAATCTTCCTTTGGTCCAAAAAGCTGCAGGGTCCTGGAAGATGATTAAGAGGAAGGGTATAGCATGTCTGGGCAAGAGCAACAATCGAATGTTTCCTGAATTTGAAGCCTGGATAAAGAATGAGGTTCAAGCGGCTCTAGTTCCTTTTTCTGTGCCAACTCCACCACCTGCTACGGTACCTTTGGAGGAATATCAGAAGTTAGAGGCTTTGGTTAAGCAACTGAGGGTTGAAAATCAAGAGGCTCTTAATTCTTGTCAGGCGCTGATGATCCAGAACCGTCAATTGAAAGATAGAGCTGTGCAAGCCGAGGAGATAGTCCGTCTTAAGCAGAAGGATTTTGAAGATAGAGAGCTCTACTTCCGAAAGAAAGGTTTAGCTGAGACTCACAAGACGGCCCAGCGCCGAAGAGAGAAGAAAGATCTTAGTGAAGCCAATGAAGCTGTCACTTTATGGCAGGAGAAATGGGACGAAAATCTGAAGAAACAAAAGGAGTTAGACGCCAAGCACAAACAGGAAGTCAAAAGCCTTTAGGATTCTTTAGATGGGCAGAAAGAACTTCTCAGGAAAGCTTATTATCAAGAGGAGGATCGTATCCGGCGCGTAACAGAAAGCCAGCAGGCACTGAAGGAAGCTCAAAAGGAGATTGAAGATTTGAAGTTGAAAGCTGATGTGAAAAGGTCGAAGGCCGAGTCTAGTCAAAGCAAGGGGAATGAAGCAGCATTTCTACAGCAGATCGAGGAGTTGCACGTTTCTTCTGATACGAGGGATCTCCTCATTCAGAAGCTCATCCAGGAACCCGGTCATCCAGATGTGATTCAACTGTTCCGGAGCGTCAAATGCCTTAGCTGGAGATTGAAAGATATAGAGTTCCCTAGTGTTTAATTTCATATTGTTGTACTTGGATTACCCACAGGCTTGTTGTGGGATTCCTTATATGTGATGTACTTTTGTTATTATGATTGGCACCCTTCGGGGACTTTGTATTTTCAAACTCCAGTTTATATGATTGATTTGTTTTGGATTTCTTGTTCGTTATTTGCACCGACACGGGATAATGAGCACCAATACTCCACAACCGTCATTATGTCTGAATATTATTTGGGTCTTCTTCCCAATTCTTATCTTCTTAATGCCAGGACCGGACACAGGAAAATACTCGGGAATAAAAGGAACACATTGCATTGCATACGCATCATTTGCATTTTGTCTTTGTCTTTGCAGGTTTTTCTTCGAGATGTCTAATTTATCTGTGTTCATCAGGCAAAGATTGCGAGGGCCGCCAAGACCCGGTGCATTCGACAAAATATTCCTCATCGGTACGCGACCCGCAGTAATCAAAGAACAGCAATGGACGCCATGCAGACAGAACTCAACGATGTCCGTACCAAGATGGCAGAATTTATGACTCTGATGCAGGGGATGGCCCAGGGGCAGCAGGAACTGAGAAATGCAATTCAAGGGTTAACTCCTCCTAACACTAATGCTCAGGCAACTAGTTCCGGCGGACTAGGGGCTCCTCCCAATACTAACAATGGTACAGGTGGACCTCATGTTCCAGATCCAGCTATGGCTACATATGTTCTTGTGCAGGACAGGCAGGAAGACCAATTCCAGTACTTCAACAATGATATGGGTTTCGGCGGTGACAGAAATCTCAACGACTTCTTGGTGCTTGCAGAGAAGGTCAAGGCCTTAGAGTGCAAGGACACTTTGGGAATTGACGTGTCAGATATGGGTTTAGTACCTGGGGTGGTCATTCCACACAAGTTCAGGCCACCAGCATTTGATAAATACAACGGCAGCTCTTGCCCAAAAACTCACCTACAGGCCTTCTACAGGAAGATCGCGGCCCACACGCGAGACGAGAAATTATGGATGTACTATTTCCAGGATAGCCTTTCTGGAGGGTCCTTGGAGTGGTACATGAAGTTGGAAAGGAGCTCTATTAGAAGTTGGAAGGATTTGGGAGAGGCCTTCCTCAGACAATATCAATACAACATTGACATGGCACCTAGTCGTACTCAGCTTCAAAGTTTGACACAGAGGAGTTCGGAGTGCTTCAAAGACTATGCACAGAGGTGGCGTGAGGTGGCCGCCCGAGTGCAACCACCTTTATTGGAAAGAGAGATGGTCGATCTTTTCCTGAATACCCTCCCAGGGCATTTCATGGAAAGGTTGGCTGGTTGTTCCTCAAGTGGTTTTTCGGACATTATCCTGACTGGAGAAAGAATCGAAAGCTGGCTCAAACAGGGGAAGATTCAAAATGGAAGCGCTTCAGTGTCTGGTATCAAGAAACCCTTTGTGAAAAGGAGGGAAGGAGAAACAGGAGCAGTATACGCACAGAGAGGAATGATGCACCAAGGATATTATCAACAAGTGGCCCCCGTCACTATTTCAACTCCTCCAGTTCAACAACGGGTTCAGCCTCCACAGCCGCAACGCTCACAGGGGTATCAGCCAAGACCCCCTCGTCCGTACTACCCTCAGAAGCCGAGGGATAGGCATTTTGAAGCTCCACCAATGTCTTACTCCCAACTGTTGAAGAATCTCTTGCAGCTTCAAATGATTCAGCTCCGTACCTTGCAACCTCCGAGGCCAGGCCAAATTCCTGAAGGTTATGACTCGAATGCTAGATGCGAGTTTCATTCTGGAGCTCCCGGCCATAGTACTGAAAATTGTAAAGCGTTGAAGCATATTGTTCAGGACTTGTTGGATTCTAAAGCGATCAATTTTGCTCCCTCTCCTAATGTGCTGGAAAATCCCATGCCTTCTCACAGGGGCACGGTTGGTGCAATTGGTGAAGGGGAGAAATTGAATTTGGTGGATGATGTAGATGACTTACAGACTTCATTGGTTGCTATCAAGGTTTGTTTGTTGAAGAAAGGCATTTTCCCCGGATGCGAGGATGTTTGTTCAGAATGTATAGAGGCTACCAATGGTTGTAAAAGATTGAAGGCCGGAATTCAAGGTATGATTGATGAAGGAGTGCTGCAATTTGATAAGATTGTGAAAGAGAGTGAAGTATCTACGGTGACTATCTTTTATGATCCATCCCAAGTTCCTTCGCGTGCCAGAGCAGCACCAATAACTATTACTACTGCTGGACCCATAATGTACCAAAGTGACAGAGCAGTTCCTTGGAACTATGGTGGCGAAGTGTATTGCAACGGCCAGAGACAAGAGTTGGCCACGACTAGTATAACCCCAGCTCAGGTAGAGAATGTTGGAGTAGGGGGTTTTACTAGAAGTGGAAGACTATTTGCGCCGGAAGCACTGAGAAGCAATGTGATACCACCCAGGGATACTGCTGAAGCCCAAGCTAGAGCCAGGGGAAAGCAACCAGTATTGGCCAATGATCCAACTCCATCAGCTGATCCAGATCTCACCTTTGATAAAGAAGCCGAAGAATTCCTGAGGATCATCAAGAAGAGTGACTATAAGATTGTAGATCATTTGCAGCAGACGCCGTCAAAGATCTCCATCTTATCATTGCTCATGTGTTCGGACTCTCACAGGAAGGCCCTTTTAAATATTCTGAACAAGGCATACGTGCCTCAGGATATTTCCGTAAACCAGCTAGAAACGGTGGTGTCCAGCGTTAATGCTAGTCATGGATTGGGTTTCACGGACTTGGACTTAACTTCTGATGGGCGTGCTCACAATCGGGCATTGCATATTTCTCTGGAATGCAAGGGTGCAGTGCTCTCTCATGTGCTGGTGGATACTGGTTCATCTCTGAATGTCTTGCCTAAGAAGGCATTGATGAAGCTGGACTATGATGGAGTGGTGCTAAAGCCCAGTGATTTAGTAGTCCGAGCATTTGATGGATCAAGAAGATCGGTATTTGGAGAGGTGGAGTTACCTATTAAGGTAGGTCCACAAGTCTTCAATACCACGTTTTACGTGATGGATATCCAGCCGGCATATAGTTGTTTACTTGGAAGGCCCTGGATACACTCGGCAGGAGCGGTTTCTTCTACACTTCATCAGAAATTAAAGTTTGTCTGGGAAGGTCAAGTTGTGACGGTCAGTGGGGAAGAAGATATCTTCGTCAGTCATCTAGCCTCATTCAAATATGTGGAGATGGATGGCGAAATAGTCGAGACCCCATGTCAAGCTTTCGAGCCTTTGAAGTCCGAGCAAGCGTCCGCCGTAGCAACTTCTCCTGCAGTACCGAAGAAGGGGGTTTCCATAGCTTCGTATAAACAAGCGCTAGAACTAGTAGAATCTGGAGTGCGAGAAGGCTGGGGCAGCCCAATCGAATTGCCAGAGAAGAAAGACATGTTCGGGATTGGCTATCACCCTGGAGGATCCTCGTATGAAGCAAGTGCAAAAAGTTGTCAGAGCCCGGTCACTTTTACAAGCGCAGGAGTGATAGATTACGGAAATATCAGCGCAGTGCAGGATGAAGTTGTTGATAGTGACTGTGACTTGGATGAATGGATTAGGCCTGCCGTCCCAGGAGCTCAACTTAGCAACTGGACGTCAGAAAGGCTCATTTCAGTAACATCTTTTGAAGAGTAATGATTTTTTGTTTCTGTTTTCCTGTATTAAAGCACTATGTCTTGCCCGGGGCATAGTGGCTCTTTGTAAGGGTTCATTTGTTCATTAACACAATCATTAATAAAATTGACGTTTCACATTCATTTCATGTTGTTCTCTGTCTTTCGTTTTTTACTTTTGTTTTTCAAAAAGAAAGAAAAGTTTTTTAAAACGGCAATGTTTCTCATTTTCTCAAGTTGTTGCTAAAGCCTTGCATGAATCATCATTCATGCAGGTGCTCGTCACCGGATCTTATCAATGACGACCCTGTTATGGCTAAGTATGACTTCGACAATCCAATTTATCAAGCCGATGAGGAAGGTGAAGAGGATTGTGATTTACCCGAAGAATTGGCCAGACTGCTCAAACAGGAAGAGAAGATGATTCAGCCGCACGAGGAAGATGTTGAAGTGATAAACCTGGGTACTGAAGAGGACAAGAAAGAAGTCAAGATTGGAGCTGCATTAGAAGAATCTGTCAAGACTCGTTTGATGGCTATGCTTCGATAATACGTTGACGTCTTCGCATGGTCCTACCAAGATATGCCTGGTTTAGACACTGACATTGTGGTACACAAGCTACCTCTCAGAGAAGGTTGTCTTCCGGTAAAGCAGAAGTTGAGGCGTACGCGTCCAGACATGGCAATCAAAATAAAAGAAGAAGTGCAAAAACAGTTTGATGCCGGCTTCTTGGCCGTGACTAGTTATCCTCCGTGGGTTGCTAACATCGTGCCGGTTCCTAAAAAAGATGGCAAAGTCAGAATGTGTGTGGATTACAGGGATTTGAATAGGGCTAGCCCCAAAGATGATTTCCCTCTACCTCACATAGATGTACTTGTCGATAATACTGCTCAGTTTTCCGTGTTCTCCTTCATGGATGGATTCTCAGGCTATAATCAAATCAAGATGGCTCCCGAGGATATGGAAAAAACAACTTTCATCACTCCTTGGGGCACCTTTTGTTACAAGGTCATGCCGTTTGGTTTAAAGAATGCAGGAGCTACCTACCAACGAGCAATGGTGACGTTGTTTCACGACATGATCCATCATGAAATTGAGGTTTATGTTGATGACATGATAGTGTAAACACCCCAAATTTGCCCTCACCCATTCACCATGGCTTGTGATCATTCTCATATGCATAAACACAATCATATCATCTCACATCTCATTTTTTTGAGTCACTGCATTGGTTCTAAGTCATCTGCATCTAGGGTTTGTGATCTGAGCAATCTCAGGGCTTCTTGAGCCACTCCAAAGGCAACCAATCAATTCAAAGGGGTCTACATGTGTTCAAGCATCATATTACATCCTCACAAAGTCAAAAATTCAAAAGAATCACAAGAACTAGGGTTTGAGTGGATGCAGGGCCAGGTTTGACTGCACAGTTGACCTAAAATTAGGGTTTTGGTTTCAGAGGCCATAACCCCAAATTTTTTGGGCATTCTTGTTTCCATTGGTCTCTATATGGTATAGGGAGTATGCATATCAATTTTCATGAAGAAATTCCATGGGGAAGTCATCTGATCAAGAGTTGACTTTTCAGACAAGTCAGTGTAAAATCAGGGCATCTGAGGCCCCCAATGACCCAACCAATGGGTGATCTTCATCATTTTGAGTGTATATGATCTTTATTTGGTCATGGAAGAAGGTTGAAGTTCATAAAAATCAATAATTTAGGGTTTTTGCAAGTGTTGACTTTTTGGGCATAGTTGACTTTTCAAGAATGCATCATTTTAGGTCATTTTTCAAGCCTTGATTTTTGATCCAAAAAGGCTTCAAATGGAAAAACCTTGGTCATGAAAGTTGTAGATATCATTTTTCCCTTTTCAAAAAGTACAAGAACATGATCAAACTCTTCTTGGATCAAAAGTTATGGTGTGGCAAAGTTGGCCAAAATCATTGATTTTCAAGTTATGCACCAAGTGTGAAAATTGCAAAATCATGTACCAAAGCCAATTGTGACCTCTAAATCACTTCAAACCAGTATGCAAACATCACATATACACTAGAAATCAGATTTGGACCAAGAATCCCTCATGTTTATGGTTTGTGTAGCAAAAATAGTCACATGTGAACCAAAAGCCACAACTTGCAAAAACTCATGATCATGCTTCCTACAACTTGCTGCATTGGTTACTGCACTTTGCTAGCCTCTCACCTCATCTTGCTGCACCAGAGCCATGCTTGTACTTGCCTAGATCATGAGCCATACTTCTCTTACACCAAATTTGACTTTTGAGCAAAAGCAAACTTACCAATCACCATAGGCCAGGTCACATCATCTGACCTATAGGATTAAAATATATTTTCAAAATGCTGGCCATAACACTCATCTAGCAAGGCTGAAACTCACTCATTCACAACATTCACAAAAACACCTCATTTTGCATATTCCTTCGAATCTGCCTCCACAGCATACAAACACTAAAACCATCTTCACCAATCATCTGGCCATGCTTCATTAAGTAGAAACCACCAAAGTTCAAGCCTGGAACCAGCCTGACCTGAGCTTCACCATTCCCCACCCTCAGAACCAGAACTCTTCGAATCCCTTCATCCAGCCATCAAACACTTCATTTTTCTTCACCAACAAGTCAAGCACATCACAAGGAGTCAAAAGCACCCTTCACATTGACCTGAGGCTGCTTGTACAAAGATCCCCATTTCTGTCACACCAGAGTTGGATCTTTCAAGCCAGCCACTCTCCAAGCTTTCTGAGCCTCATTTTGCATTCAGGGGATTCAAGGAAGCAGGCTTGCACAAGAAAAAGCCCAGAAAGCTCACAAACAGAGAAGCTTCATCTCAGGTGAGCTTCATGAACTTTTTTCCCAGAAACTGTTTTTTAAGTTCTTTTATGATGCCTTGTGTTCCTCTGATCATGAATGTATGCTTACTTTTGCAAATAGTGTAGAAACCAGCATGTATGAAGCTTTTGAACATTTGCCCGTGTTTTGCATTTTGATTCGATTCAGACTTATGGTTGAAAATAAATGAATTTAGGTTGAGGGTTTAGGTTTAGATTGATGAGAGAGTCATTTTGGTGAAAGGAATTTGTTGTTTGGTGACCTACAGAAGATTCTAGGGTTTTGGCTCGCCGGAGAAGACGACCGGAGGTCTTCTCCGGCAGCCTGAAGGTCATTAGCCCTAATCTCAGGTCATTATGGCCATTTGAATGTGGAGCGTAGATTCCCCTTGACTTGTTGACTTCCCGCTGGTTTGGATGGCCCAGATCTCTTCGTTTGCCCTAATCCTCATACTTAACTTAATTAATCATTAATTAAATTAATTTGATCTGAATCAATCACAGCCACTGGATCTGGCGCCAGTCAACCAATTTGAATCCAGACCCAATCCTGGCCCTCCATCCTGATTACTTTCATTTTATTTAATTTTAATTCATTTTCTTTTCATTTTATTTGCACAATTAATTTAAAATAGTAAAAAATGCATAAAAATTATGAAACTTTTTCTCCTAAGTTTTATTAATTTTTATGACTCAAAAATATTTTCATTTCATTTTTTATCATTAAAAAAAGTATTTTTAAATATTTAAAAGATTATTTTTAATTGATTAATGGAAATTAATTTATTAAAAATACTTTTAAGTATCTAAAAATCACCAAAAAATTCATGAAATGTTCTAAGACATTTAGAAACATTGTCCAACCTTCAAACCAAATTTCTTTTTGATCTTGATGCATTTTAAGAATTGTTCATTGAATTAAATCATATTTTTGTGCATTATTTTGATCATAAGTTCAAAAAATCATTTCTGCCTATTTGAGAAGAGTTGGACATTGATTCTTTTTGCTTTGTTTTGTGTTTGGCATGTAGTTTCTAGGGTAAAATGGCCATGATTTGTTTCCTCATTTTCAATTTGTTTGGTATTTCTTTTGTTTAGGAACCCTAAAAACCCTAATAACTTAGAAAAATCATAACTTGAGATTGGTTAAGAGTTGAGACCTCCCCTTTGGACATTGGTTTAGTATAGGTTTAGGGTCTCTTTGAGTGGCATTTTCCATTTTTTATCTTAGGGTTTGCTTCTGTTTTGGGTTTTTGTTTGTTGTTTGTTCCATAAACCCTAATTTGGGCTTCCATTTGCATCCTCCTTGCATCCTCTTGCATAACATGACTTGTCTTAGCATTTCAAGCATTCTTTTGATACATCTGACATCTTAAGACACATAGGAAGCATGTTTGATCATTGCATCACATATTTGCTATGTCATTTGCCTTGTATGCTTCATAGCTTTCCATGCTTGTTCATGCTCCTTAACTTGCATCATTTGCATCCATGATCTTGTATGAACATCTCCATGCCTTGCCTCATGTTTGCAGCATCTCATAACATCATTTTCATCATCAACATGCTTCTGGTTTTGTTTAGCATCATACCATTTCATTTCATTTGGCATTGCATTTCATTTCTTTCTAACATTTCAGGTGGTAAGTAAACTTGAGAAGTGAATTTGCCTTCACTTCTCATAACTTTTCTTTTCATCTCTCTTGTATCCATTGCTGCATTTCTATATGTGTTTGAGATTGAGCTTGCTCATTTTTGTTTCTCTCACTTTCTTTCTTCAAGTGACTTGACTTCTTGAATGAAGCAAGTCACTTTGCTTCTCTTGATCTTGTTCATCTGCTTCCTGGTGGCTCCTTTGAAGATTGTTCTTGAAAACCTCACAAACCTTAGGAACAACCAAGCATGACAATGAACTAGGGTTTGATTAGTCTCCCCTCATAGTTTTACCTTTGTGTCTCTTTTGAGTCTTCTCTTCTCATCTCATAATCAGGGACTAAACCCTAAAGGCTTTAAGGCTTTGTGATTAAGCTTATGCCTGCATCCTTCTCTTAGGATGGAGTGTATAACTTTAATCCTAAGTGTTAAACCCTTAATGTGTTTAAATCTCTTAATCAATTCACCTAATAAGTATTAAGACATCACACTTGTAACTTGGGCCTTGCATTAGGGTTCTATTTCTTCCTTAAGTGGTTAAGAAGGACTAACCCTAGTGTTAATGGACAAGTCCCCCTCAAGTTGTCTTACAAATCATAAAACTCACTTCATCATCTTATCATTAAATAAAATCCACTTAACCAAAGGCTTGTTTTGTCATGAGCTTAATCCCTAATCATGGATTAAGTTGAGGAGCTTTCCTCAGCTTAAACATTCTCATCTATTATCCTTCTATTAGGATGGTGTAATGAGTCTGTTTAATCCTTGATTATGGCTTAACCTCATTACTTAGCACTAAACAAAAACACCAAAAACATCTAAATAATCACAAGTAGGTTAATGATCTTAACCCTGCATCAAAGGTGATTAAGTGTGAGAATCTGACTTCACACTTAAGGTATTCTCATTACCCCTAATCAGAGGGAAGATGTAATGAGTTTACTAACCTACTGGTTCAGGCTTAAGCTCATTAACTTATGGCAAACTTTCAAAAGCAATAAAAGACTGAAAACTCAAAAACAAACAATAATCGTCTCCTCCGGGATTCTTTTCTCATCTCCTTCGTTCATAAACGAGAACTTGCTTCTTCCGTCTAATGCAAGACAGTTTGCACCTGGGCCAGACAGGTCATACACTTGAGCATTGACAAGCAGGCAGTTCACAAGTCAATTCATCTTCCAGTCTCTTTGGGTCGAACTACGGTGTTCTGACTTCCTCATTGCACGAGAGGATACGTAGGCATAACTTAACAGTTATCGAACAAAAGTCTCTGTATATTCCCCCTTCCTTCCAGCTTCATTCTTTAGCCTCATGATCTTGAGCATTTCACTCCTTTCTTTACACTGACACTTTCATACTTCACATCACTTATACACTTTACACTGACACCTGTACATATTGCTTTCCAGCTCTTTATACACAGATTGCACTGACACTACCCCTTTAAAACACAAATCTCTTAAGCGTGGATCCCGTCGAGTACGGCGGACAATCTGGGTGCTAATACCTTCCCAGGTTGTAACCAACCCCCTTTCTCAGTCTCTCTGGTTCGCAACCGTCTTATCCATCTTTTCCTCGGCCTATGCAGCATTGCCTTTCCTCCGGGATAAAAATGCCTAGCTGGCGACTCTTTTCATCTCCAGTGAGTTCACGGCTGTGTGTTCTCATTGTCCCTTTCGCCGACCGTTCGCGTCTGTACCTTCATATGATCATTTTCATTTGTCGGGAGCGACAGATAGCAAAGTCCCAGACAGAGGAAGAGCACTTGGTCAACCTAGCAAAATTGTTTGACAGGCTTCGAAAGTTTAGACTGAGGTTAAATCCGAATAAATGCACCTTCGGGGTTCGTTCTGGCAAGTTGCTCGGCTTCATTGTTAGTGAACGAGGAATTGAGGTTGACCCGGCCAAAGTGAAAGCAATCCAGGAAATGCCTGAGCCGAAGACTGAAAAGCAAGTGCGTGGCTTTTTAGGGAGACTAAACTACATTGCACGGTTTATTTCTCACCTAACGGCCACGTGCGAGCCCATCTTCAAGCTTCTGAGGAAGAATCAGGCCATTAAATGGAATGAAGACTGTCAGCAGGCCTTCGACCGAATCAAAGAATATTTGTTGGAGCCACCAATTCTTATGCCTCCAGTGCCAGGGAGACCTCTGATCATGTATCTTACTGTGCTGGAAGGATCGATGGGATGTGTACTGGGTCAGCAGGACGAGTCTGGTCGAAAAGAGCACGCCATTTATTACCTTAGCAAAAAGTTTACCGATTGTGAGACACGATACTCACTACTCGAGAAAACTTGTTGCGCTTTGGCATGGGCTGCTCGCCGACTAAGACAGTACATGCTGACACACACTACTCTCCTAATTTCCAAGATGGATCCTGTAAAATTCATCTTTGAGAAGCCGGCTTTGACAGGAAGAGTGGCCCGTTGGCAGATGATACTCACGGAGTATGACATACAATACACTTCGCAAAAAGCAATCAAGGGGAGTGTGTTGTCAGAATACTTGGCCCAGCAGCCGATTGATGATTATCAACCCATGAGGTTTGAGTTTCCGGATGAGGACATCATGTTCCTCAAGTCGAAAGACCATGAAGAACCACTTCCGGAGGAGGGGCCCGACCCGGAATCCAAATGGAAGTTGATGTTTGACGGGGCTGTAAACATGAATGGGAGTGGAGTGGGTGCTGTTATTATCTCACCAGAAGGAGTCCACACACCTCTCGCTGCTTGGTTGACCTTCGAGTGTACTAACAACGAGGCAGAGTACGAAGCGTGTATCATGGGGATCGAAGAGGCAATAGACTTGCGAGTCAAGAACCTTGAGATCTTTGGAGATTCAGCTCTGGTAGTAAATCAAGTCAATGGCAAATGGTTGGTTCATCAAGCTCGTTTGATTCCTTACCGAGATTACGTCAGGAGGCTGTTAACCTTCTTTACCAAAGTAAAGCTGAGCTATGTTCCTAGAGACGAAAACCAGTTCGCCGATGCTCTCGCAACTTTATCGTCCATGATCAAAGTTTGTCGAGAAAATTTCGTGCCTCGAATTTCGATCTCTCGTCTTGAAAGACCGGCTTATGTCTTCACAGTTGGTGATGGTGAAGATGACAAGCCTTGGTACCACGACATCAAGCAATTCCTGAAAGCTCAAGAATATCCGGCTGGGGCATCCAGTAAAGATAAGAAAACTCTTAGAAGACTGGCGGGAGGTTTCTTCTTGAATCAGGATGGTGTGTTGTACAAACGGAACTTTGACATGGTGCTGCTCAGATGTGTGGACAGACACGAGGCAGACCTGTTAATGTAGGAGGTTCACGAAGGCTCCTTTGGTACCCATGCTGGAGGACATGCCATGGCTAAGAAATTATTGAGATCGGGATACTATTGGATTACCATGGAATCTGATTGTTGCAAATACTCCCGTAAGTGTCATAAGTGTCAAATTTATGCCGACAAGGTCCATGTGCCTCCGAATCCGTTGAGTGTCATGTCTTCACCGTGGCCGTTCGCTATGTGGGGCATCGATATGATTGGAAAGATTGAGCCAACAGCTTCTAATGGACATCGCTTCATCCTAGTTGCTATTGATTATTTCACGAAGTGGGTTGAAGCAGCTTCCTACACCAATGTCACTAAACAAGTGGTTGCTCGGTTTATTAAGCGGGACATCATCTGCCGGTATGGAGTCCCTGAAAGGATCATTACTGATAATGGTTCTAATCTCAACAACAAGATGATGGCTGACTTGTGTCGGGACTTCAAAATAGAACACCACAACTCTTCTCCATATCGTCCGAAGATGAATGGCGCCGTCGAGGCGGCTAATAAAAACATCAAGAAGATTGTTCAGAAGATGGTTGTGACGTATAAAGATTGGCATGAGATGTTACCATTCGCGTTGCATGGGTATAGAACATCAGTACGCACTTCAACTGGGGCAACTCCATTCTCATTGGTGTATGGTATGGAGGCAGTTCTACCGATTGAAGTGGAAATCCCCTCATTGAGGTTGATGATGGATATCAAGCTAGATGAAGCTGAATGGCTCCGATCCAGATATAATCAATTGAGCCTCATTGAAGAGAAGAATCTAGCAGCTGTATGCCATGGGCAGTTGTACCAACGACGAATGAAGCAAGCTTTTGACAAGAAGGTGCGACCACAGAGGTACATGCCAGGAGATTTAGTGCTGAAAAGGATTCTTCCTCCTCTCAACGATCACAGGGGCAAGTGGACACCCAATTATGAAGGACCGTTCGTGGTTAAAAAGGTTTTCTCAGGCGGAACCTTAATGCTGACAACCATGGACGGAGAAGACTTTCCATCCCCTATCAACGCAGACGCAGTAAGAAAATACTTCGTGTAAAAAGGACCCGCTGGATAAAAACAGAATAAAGATCCAGGCAAAAATGGGCATCCCGGCGAGCCAAAAACAGAATAAAAGGCTCGGGCAAAAGTTAGGGAAATATTAAAAAAAAATGTGTACACCCGCTGAGTTGAAAAGCCACATCGGACAACTCAGGCAAAAAAGGGTATCCCGGTGGATTGAAAACCTGAAAGGGCGATCCACGCAAAAGAGGGATTAACACGAACGACTGCGATCTGCGAGATCCATGACTTACCTACAGTTGAGGCTATACTAAGGGTTGAAGATCAGTTCACTTACTTTTTCTCAAGAGGCAAGAGAGCGGAGCGTCTTGAAGACATACGAGTCATAATCGGGTTGATACTTGATGAGATTCATTTTTCACATTGCCAATAGGGTAGTTTGTTTTTCTTTTAGTTGTTCCCTCATTCCAGGGAACTGCTTCCTTTGTATTGCCTATTCAAGGCCACCTTTCCAAATCAATAAAAGTTCAACTTCAGTCAATTGACTATTTTGTTTCTTTATTTCTACTTTTTCATCTAGCATTGATTGATTGTGAAAATGTCTAGCAAATGGTAACTTGCATTGTGTTATGAACATTTGAATGCTTTTCTAACTCGTGCAGGAGAATAGAAACATGTAATATAACTCTGAAAGGGTGTCGAGATACCTAGACAATGATTCATGCTATGAGCCTGGGGCAAGCAGGTCCCAAACTAATTCTCTATGTTGCAGGTACTATCGATTGTGTTCATGCAGGTGCAAGTACTGGTGTTGCTAACAGAGCTAAAGATTATTATCCAGGATGGGCATTCCCTTTTGTTTGAACAGAGACGAGTATCTCTCAGGGTGTTTCCAATCATCCCCAGCCATGTGAAAGTTGAAATTTCACCCAGCAAGGTAGCAAAGAGTGGGTGCAATCCCCAAGCAGAAGTCTCCTTTCAGACAGGGGCAATTCTCGGCAGTATAAGGAGTGTCTTGCCTCCCCAGCGGTTGTTGCCTCAGCAGTGTCATGCCTTTGGTTCCCAGAAAGTCCTCACTTCCCCACCAGAGTTCAAGAAGGGTCCACCTCCAGCAGGGTCTTGGCGCTCCAATCTCAAAGTCCAATTTATTTTTGGCAGTGGCGGCTATTCAGAGCCAGTAAATTATTAACAACTTTCCCCGCAGAGTTATTTCCTCCTCATCAGGATGAGCCAGATCAATGCAGTGATCATCGTTTCTCCCCAGCCAAGCTATCTGGGATACCTGCAGTCTCCTTATCAGGATATCTCCTTGCATTTGCATATGCATATTCATCACTATGTTTGCATCCTCCAAAGCGTAGCATTTCCATCATCATGGAGCATTACGCCATAAATTCAAACATATGCATGCCAGCATGGGCCAGTTTTGAGGTATATTACATACGACTTATAATATCTTTTCAACCTGAAATACTCTGCACAGAGGTTACCATTATCATTTTTCAGACATCCTTGTCTTTTCAAGTCAATGTTCGTCGCTTATTCCGCGTCTTGTTTGGTACAACAGTCGCGTCGCAGGTTCCTGTTTTGTATAACGGTCCTGTTTGCTTGGGCTCTCGTTTATGTACAATGATCCCGTTTCATCTTGCCCTATTTTCTTTGTTTCGGGTTATCGCCTGCGGCCGGTATACCTTCGCGTCTCCATTCGAGGGTGGTTTCGTGTTAGATCCGAGGATCTTTTGATTTGTCATTCGAGGATGATATTTCTTTTCTCCAAGTCTTTCTGCGGTTGGTCTTGTTGTGGCTATTATTCGAGGATAGTAGTTCACTTTTCGAGCTTATTGATCGAGGTCAGTTTGTCTCTTTTGCAAAGTCTGTCTGAGGTCAGCTTTGTGTGTGGTTATCAATCGAGGCTGGTATACCTTCGCGTCTCCATTCGAGGATGGTTTCGTGTTAGATCCGAGGATCTTTTGATTTGTCATTCGAGGATGATATTTCTTTTCTTCAAGTCCTTCTGCGGTTGGTCTTGTTGTGGCTATTATTCGAGGATAGTAGTTCACTTTTCGAGCTTATTGATCGAGGTCAGTTTGTCTCTTTTGCAAAGTTTGTCTGAGGTCAGCTTTGTGTGTGGTTATCAGTCGAGGCTGGTATACCTTCGCGTCTCCATTCGAGGATGGTTTCGTGTTAGATCCGAGGATCTTTTGGATTGTCATTCGAGGATGACATTTCTTTTCTTCAAGTCCTTCTGAGGTTGGTCTTGTTGTTTTGTGTGGCTATTATTCGAGGATAGTAGTTCACTTTTCGAGCTTATTGATCGAGGTCAGTTTGTCTCTTTTGCAAAGTCTGTCCAAGGTCAGCTTTGTGTTTGGTTATCAGTCGAGGCTGGTATACCTTTGCGTCTCCATTCGAGGATGGTTTCGTGTTAGATCCGAGGATCTTTTGGGTTGTCGTTCTAGGATGGCATTTCTTTTCTTCAAGTCCTTCTGCAGTTGGTCTTGTTTTTTTTGTGTGGCTATTATTCGAGGATAGTGGTTCACTTTTCGAGCTTATTGATCGAGGTCATTTTGTCTCTTTTGCAAAGTCTGTCCGAGGTCAGTCGTTGTTGTTGATTGTTATCGCCTGCGGCCGATATACTATCGTGTTTCTATTCCAAGATGGTTTTAATATTGGATTCGAGGATCCCTTGTGAGTTGTCATTCGAGGATGGCAGTCTTTCCGGGGTATTTCCACTTGGTTCTATCTTCGCTACCTATTCAGAGGTCAAAACAAAAGAAAATATATAAATAAATAAATGGGCAGATGGCATTTATGTTGCCCTCAGTGTGCAAATTTTCAGGTTTTATTCGATTATTCAATCACTCCATACCTTGAACGTCTAAAGGTCGTTGCAATTATTCGTTCAGGCTTGCAGATGATTGAATAGGGGCAGCTGTAATACCTCAAAATTTGCCCTCCTATTTATTCCCTTTATTGGCTCATCATTTTGCATTCACCAGCACTTCTCAACAATTCATTAATACCATGGTAGTTCATTTCATCATTTCATAAGGTATGTGATCAGGGTTCAAGGAAATTAGGGTTCTCTGCACCTTATAGGTATCTGCCAGGGATTGAAATGATAGAGAATATTCACTGGACTATAATTCCATTCCGGATGCGGTTGCTCAGTTATGTTTCAAGTCAGATGGGGTTTGATTTAATTTTGGTCAAATTATTGAAATATCATTGCAGTTGCAAGATCATCCTGGACCACTGGATTATTTCTTAGACAATGCATATCCAATGTTCGGGTGGCCGGGTGTTGTGATTCATCGGGATATCGAGCAGTATTTTGTTCATGGGCCTGTGGAGAGAACTCAAAGAGGCGTCGGGCTAAGATTGAGATGTCATTGCTTTGTTCTCATTTTCATAAACCATTACAGATTATTTCGTTTCATTTTTATTTCCATTCTTCGTTTATTCATCTCTCCATTTATTGGTGTCTATGTCCATTTTGCCCTCACCTCTATTCTTTTCAATAGGCATAATCGTCAATCATTTATTTTCTCATTTTTACAACCATAGGCCAATTGTCAAAGTTTGAATAGAATTTTTTCTAAGTTCTTGTTGTCACCTTTTTATTTCTCACTCATGCCAATTTCATATCCATCTCAAAGGATAAAACCTAATTCTACTTTGTTGGGTCATTCGAGCCCATGTGACGTTTTGTCCTAATTGGCTCTTAGCCCAATTGTTCATGCTCGCGTTCAAATTCATTGACCAAATCCTATATTTGAAAACCATTCTAATTCTAAGTCCATTTAGATTTTCCAAACCACCTCCATTATTTTTATCACAATTTCAAGCTTATTATAATCCATAATAAAAATAGACAAATCATGAGTCTTCATGTTGGTTAGATTTGTTTCACCTACATCAAGGGATGTTTCTTTTGATGCATCAAGCCCATTGGCCTTACTCCATTTAAAACTCATTTCTTTTTTTTTATCTAGTTCCATTGTTTCTTATCTGAATTTTCAAAGTATCTTTATTTGGTTGAAGAGAAACTTTCAGCTTTAAGAATAAGTGATATTTATATTTCTTTAGACCCTCAAGTTCCATTCATTCTTTCTGTTGAGGTTTTGGTAGAGGCATTATTGATTTGTGTCATCTTCAGCCATGAAAGTTGCTCCTGATTCGTTTGTCAGGATATTCCTTTGCGCACGTCACCCATGTAATTGGTAGTGCAAAAAGAGACGCAATGTGGAAGAAGGCCATTATTATTTGAAGAAAGTGAAGCCGGCGTGCGTTGTTGTTGGCATGGTTCAATTGTATGTTATCTCTATTAACGGATGCACACATTACTACCAACAATAAAAACTGCTCAGTATTAATAGCATATATATATATATGTGTGATCAACAAATGCAGTGTGACATAACAAATTACTGAACCAATTTCTACTCTACAAAATAATTCCACACCCAGATCTGTTACTTACATTTCACCATTCTAATTATCATTTGATCTATCCCATAACAAATTGAAAAAAGAAGAGAAGAAAAATAAAAGAGAATAGTTGAATCTCTGGCCCTCTCAAGTTAATCCCTCATATTGTCATCAATATTCATCAATCACATCCAAGAAATATGTATCTCCACCGAATCTTGAAGGACCTGTTGGTATTACTCCCTTGCATTTGGCAGCATCTACATTGGACTCTGAGGGTATAATTAATTCTTTAACAAATGATCCACAGGAGACTGGGTTGAAGTGATGGGAGGCCCTTGTGGATGAAAATGGTCAGACTCCATATGCATACGCTGCAATGAGAAATAATCAGTCTTACAATGTGTGGTGGCTCGGAAACTTTCAGATAGGTAGAGAAGCAATGACAGTTCATGATATATTGGAGATGGGATAAGCCAAAGGTGGAGGAGTTCTTTGGTACTTACAATTAAGTTAAATGCCATGAAGCAAGGTTGCTGCAGTTTGTTCTTGACCTGTTTCCTGTGATTGCAGAGTTAATACCTTTGGTGGGCCTGTCAAAATATCCAGAAAAATCTGAAATGGCCCAGTTTAACATACAAGAAATCAAGCCTAAAACCCTATAACAACAAAACAAGCTGAAAGTTAGCCGAAGTCAAATAAAAAAGTTAACAAACTAATTCATAACCTCCTAATAGAATGCTTCAACTAACATAACAGAATCTATAATAAAAAGCTCAATCCTAACTGATTTCAGTAGGTGAAGTTACCTGAAGCTTCTAGAGTATTCTTCCAGATTCTATAAATCAGAATCACTCTTCATTGCAGCTTCTTCTTTTTTTTTTGGAACTGATAGGAACTGATAGGCTGACACGATTTTTCTAAAACCCTTTCACTTTCAGTCTCTCCTCAATCTCCCAATTTCATCAGCATTAGTCTCTATCCCACGTCTTCATGGTTACCTCCATTACAAGCAAGATTCAAGCAGTGGCTACCATCATCAATGACACTACATTGTGATTGCGGCAAGTCGCAAAGAAGAATGAAGGAGCAGCACTGATTTGTGAATCCATTGACGGTATTATACATCCTGCAAATCAAGGATATCACAGAGTTTGTTACAAGGGAAAGAATGGAGAAAGAATTGCGAGTCTAAGGTTTAAGCTCGAACTGTGTTCGGGGATTTGTAAGCTACCTTTGTTCAGTGATCACACGGCTCTTACAGTTGCCACCGAGACCGTCACGGAGTCGATAATCTTCTGTAATTTGTGTTGTTCAACACCCGTCTTTGATCAATACTCACTAGCCTTCAGTGATCCTGTGGCAATCTTTTGGTCAAGAATAGGCCCTGCATCTCCATGAATTAACCTGCATATCAGAAATCACAGTTTCAATTCCCTATCACAGCGACGGCCAGAAAATTCGAAGAAGAACATTTAATCCGGAATTACAAGCTAGAGCAGAGAAAGGAAGGATGAAATTGAATCGTACCTGAAGATCAGGGCTATAATCAACATGGCGGCGGCACCGTAGCGGAAGTATCATCTTTTTTCTGATATCGTCGTCTGAATCACAAGGTACGACTTCTTTGTTCTCACTGATCTTGCCCTAGAGTTATGCGGGCTCGTGTAGTTCTTAGTTAGGGTTTCGATGGTTGGAAGGGAAGGGATTAGGCTTGATGATTTGAAGTCCGAGCAAGCTTTGGTTTCGTTTTAAGCTTGTGTTAGGTTAGGGTTCGAAGAGGTTTGATTCGGTTAGTGGTGGCGGAAAGGAGACGGAGAAGATGATGAGGAGCCGAAGAAGAAGAAGATTTTGGAACGAGAGATGGTGGTGGTCGCGAAGAAGAAGGAGGCGGAGGGGTTTTGTCGGCGGCGCTGGGAGAGGGAGAAGAGGAACTAGGGTTCCATCTCCAATTTCTGATTTTATTTGTTTTTTTTTCTTGTAATTATGTTTTAGATTAAGGTTTTAAATTAATCTTTCTAATAAAACCACAGTTTGGTTTGGATTAATAGTTAATGTTAAGTTAAATTAAGTTTGCAGGATTGAATCAGTTAATTATTTGTTTTAGATTAAAGTTGTAAATTAAGTTTTCTAGGATTATCAATTAATTCATTCTTAGATTAAAGTTTAAATTAATCTTTCTAATAAGACTACAGTTGAGTTTGGATTAGTAGTTAATTTTAAGTTGTAAATTAAATTTTCTAATAAAATTAGTTTAATTCAGATTTTGGGGAAAATATTCTAATAGGTTTAGAATTTATTTCATTTCGTTTTTGAGATTATTAGTTTAATTCTGTTTTTTGTTAATTTAAGATTTTTTTTAGAAAAAGATTATAATAGTTTATTTTATGATTTTTAGAAAAGATTATAATAGTTTAATTTTAAGATCTTTAGAAGAAAATTATAATAGTTTAATTTAAGATTTTCTTAAATTAAGTTTTTTTTAAAAATGTTTTTGATAAGTTTAAGTAAAATATTAAGTGGACGAAATTATAAGTTTAGTTTAATGTAAATTTAAAATTTGGGAAATTTTAATCTACATTTAATCATTTTTTTCTTAATATTAGCTTAATTAAAATAGTCATAAGTTTAGAATTTATTATTATTTTTTTAAGCTAAAATAGTAGCTTAATTGATAGAACCATGAGATTAATATTTAAGTCATTTTCTAAGATTAAGAGTTTATATAAAAATATTAGATTAAGATTTTTAATTCAGATTTTAATTAAGTATTATCATAAGAATTTAATCCATTTTTTTTTATTTATTAGAATTTAATCCCTTTGTTGTAGATTAATTAAAAGATATGTTTGATTTTGGCACCCCACTTTTAGGCCCAATATATAAATAACTAAGAAAACTGCTGTCTGCACTCCCCTCATTTTTTAGTGTAAGTGGGCTTGGCCACTCTGCTATCTGCACCCTTATTTTAAGCCCAGGGAAATAATAACATAAAAAATTACTAAAAGAACCCCTGCATTATTACTCTAAGATTCTATTTTAAGTTAATATTAAGTTAGAAATAATTCATTGAAAAATAGGAAAAAGCATTAGAAAATTCCCCAAAAAATCAAGTAGATTAATAATTGATTTTAGAAATTTATGACATTTTTATTTTCTGGAATTTGTTTATTTTTGAATTAATTATGGATTTTTCTATTAATTAGTGTTATTGAATTTCTATTATTTATGCTGAATTTTGTTTATTTTATTTAAGTAACTTCCATCAACCTTTTTGAGCCATTCTTTTTTTTTTGTAATTAGATGACTCATAATATTTCTTAGGATATTTTTAATGGAATTTTTAGGACCTTTTATCATAAGTTTTAGTGGAGTAATCCTTAAGAAATAATGGTTAATATTAGCTGAAATTAAATAATTTTTAGGCATAAGAAAAATAAGTATTTTTAGAATCCCTTTTAATACAATATTTTAGATAGTGTTAGGATCCCATAGTTTAATTTTCACAATTTTTCTAGAAGTTTTAGTATTTTTTTTAGAATATTAGTTTTAGGCCTAGTTATGCATAAGTCCCATTAGTTTAGGCCATTAAAAAATAATAATAATATAGTTCAATAAAAAATGATAATAGGTTAGTTTAAATTTAATTTAGACTTAGGTTTAGTTTAATTTGATTTTTAGAATGAGTATTAGGATTAGCTTAGATTTAGAATTTAGTATAAAATTCATTTCCATGTAGAAGTAGAATAAATAAATAGTCTATTTATTATTCATGCCTTTAAGGCATTTTGTAGAATATTATTTCTTATGTTGAATTCATTGTTTTTGCTTTATCTTGATCTTATAACTTGTATAGGATTCCCCCTTGTATTCTTAGAATCAACTTAACTTCATTAAGAAGTAAGTTGAAGTCTAGTAGTTTTAAGTTTCCATTAGGAGTAGAAAACCTCACTAACCATTAGGATCACTTTGTAAATATATAACAAAATTAGGATTGAGTCTTAGTCCCTTAGATTTTTCCTTTTATCAACTTGAGTCTTTCTTTCTCATCTCAAAAAGAAAAGCAATAAAACACTTAATAAAAACTGAACAATCTTGTACGACACGAGACTTTGTTGCGGAGTGTTTATACGCGTCCTGTTTCGGGGCGAGGTGTAAATACTTCCCGCGATGGATAGGTCTTAGTACAAGACCGTTCACAAACAAAAAAACACTTCTCATAAAAGACAAAAAAACACACAATAAACGACTATCCTGCGGGAACTTCTTTTTCTCATCTCATTCACTCACAACGCGAACTCGCGACGACTTGTCTTTCATGCAAGACGGTAAACGCACTCGTACCAGACGAGTCTGCAACACCTGAGCATAGACATACGCAGTTCCAGCATAAAAAACACAAACAAATAGTTCCCGCCTAGGTTAGGCGAACTACGTCGACTCTGATCCTCATTATCCCGATGAGGTACGTAGGCAGCGGGGTAGGGCCCGTTCGAGCACATTCTTTATTTTCCCTACATTTCCCCTTTTCTTTCCTTTTTCTTATTTCAGTTTCATTTCTCATTTTAATTCCATTCCAGTTAGCGGTTTTATTCAGCAGCATTCATATTTTCTCACCCTTTGAAACAAGCAAGCAAGCGTGGATCCCGTCGGGTACGACGGACGATCTGGGGTGCTAATACCTTCCCAGTTCGTAACCGACTCCCGAACTCAGATCTTTGGTTCGCAAGGCCTTGTCCTTTCCTTCTTCCTCAGGTTTGTGCAACATTACCTTTCCCATTCATTCGGGATAAAAATGTCTGGCTGGCGACTCTACCTTTTCCGCGCCACTTTCGCGTTTGTACTAGGATGAAAATCCCGGGAGCGACAGTAATGAGAGTACCTTAAGTGTGAAGTCAGCTTCTCACACTTAATCACCTTTGATGTAGGATTAAGATCATTAACCTACTTGTGATTATTTAGATGTTTTTGTTGTTTTTGTTTAGTGTTAAGTAATGAGATTAAGCCATAATCAAGGATTAAACAGACTCATTACACCATCCTAATAGAAGGATAATAGATGAGAGTGTTTAAGCTGAGGAAAGCTCCTCAACTTAATCCATGATTAGGGATTAAACTCATGACAAAACAAGCCTTTATTAGATGGATTTTATTTAATGATATGATGATGAAGTGAGTTTTATGATTTGTAAGACAACTTGAGGGGGACTTGTCCATTAACACTAGGGTTAGTCCTTCTTAACCAATTAAGGAAGAAATAGAACCCTAATGCAAGGCCCAAGTTACAAGTGTGATGTCTTGATGATTATTAGATGAATTGATTAAGAGATTTAAACACATTAAGGGTTTAACACTTAGGATTAAAGTTATACACTCCATCCTAATAGAAGGATGCAGGCATAAGCTTAATCACAAAGCCTTAAAACCTTTAGGGTTTAGTCCCTGATTGTGAGATGAGAAGAGAAGACTCAAAGAGACACAAAGGTAAAAACTAAGTGGGGAGACTAATCAAAACCCTAATCATTGTCATGCTTGGTTGTTCCTAAGGTTTGTGAGGTTAACAAGAGAAGTCTTCAATGGAACCACCAGGAAGCAGATGAAAGGATCAGGAGAAGCAAAGTAACTTGCTTCATTCAAGAAGGCAAGTCACTTGAGGAAAGAAAGTGAGGAGAAGAAGAATGAGAAAGCTCAAACTCAAACACACAACAAAATGCAGCAAGGATGCATGAATGAGATGAAAAGAAAATATGAGAAGTGAAGGCAAATTCACTTCTCAAAGATACTTACCACCTGAAAGGTTAGAAAAGAAATGCAATACAATGCAAAATGAAATGAAATGGCATGATGTAAACCAAAACCAGAAGCATATATGAGATGATAATGATGCTATGAGATGCTGCAAACATGAATCAAGGTATGAGGATGATCATGTGAACCAATGGATGTAGATGAAACAAGTTAAGAACCATGAACATACATGAAAAGTTATGGGATGCAAATGGCATACAACATGGGAAATGCAAGATACAATGATCAAACATGCTTTCAATATGTCTTAAGATGTCAAATGAATCAAATGGGTGCACAAAATGCTATGGCATGTCATGTTATGCAAGCAAGTGCAAGATGGATGCATATGGAAGCCCAAATTAGGGTTTATGATCAAAGCATCAAACATAACCCAAAATCAGAAGCAAACATCAATATAAAAAATTGAAAATGCACTCAAAGGATCCCTAAACCTATACTAACTCACTGCCCAAAGGAAAAGTTCCAACTCTTAACCTAATTCAAGTTATGAATTTCCTAAAATTTCTAGGGTTTTAGGGTACCTTAACAAGAAAAATGCCAAACAAATGGAAAATGAAATATCAAATCAAACCAATTTAATCTCACAAACTACATGCTGAACACAATGCAATGCAAAAAGAATCAAGGTCCAACTCTCAATGGTTAGGCAGAAATGATTTTTAGAAGTTTGGATCAAAATAATGCTTTGAAAATGAATTAATTCCATGGAAAATTATCAAAATGCATCAAGATCAAAAAGGAAATTTGGTTTGAGGTTTGGACAATGTTTCTAAATGTTTTTAAATGTTTCATGAATTTTTTGGTGATTTTTAAATACCTAAAAGTATTTTTAATTAATTAATTCTCATTAATTAATTAAAAATAAACTTTTAAATAATTTAAAAATATTTTTTAATGCAAAAAATAAAAATAAAAATATTTTTGGTTTCTGAAAATTAATAAAAGTTTGTACAAAAAAATTCAGAATTTTTAAAATGATTTTTCTATTTTTAATAAAATGTACAAATTAAATGAAATAATATGAAAAATAAAATGAATTTAAAGCTGAAAAAAGAAAAGTAATCAAATCTAATGGTCCAGATTCAAATATGCACGCGCGCGAATTGACCTGGCGCCATATCCAATGGCTGACATTCAAACTAGCCTAATTAAGTGATTAAGCCCTAATCTTGCCCTAATGACTTTCAGATGACCGGAACAGTGGTTCCGGTCATCTTCTCCGGGGAGTCAAAAATGCTAAATCACTCTACACGCAATGAAAATGAAAACTAACTATCCAGAACTCATCCCCATTCAAAAACGAATCAAACCCCTCACTCAAACATCATTTATCTTTCATAAACAGAGAGAATCGAATCAAACAATTTTTAGGGCAAAAATTTCAGACACAGCATACATCCTGGTTTCTCAACCATTTTCAAAAGTAAGCACATATTCATGATCAGGGGAACGTATAGAAGCTATTTAGAACTTTAAATCATGCTTCTGGAAAAAAAGTTCATGAAGCTACCTGAGTTTGAAGCTTTTCAGTTTGCAACTTTCTGACCTCTTCTCTTTGTGCAATCCACTCCTTTTAGGCCCCTGATGAAGTCTTGATGCTTAGAAAGAGTTTGTGATGGCTGGTTTAAGAGTTTGCAGCAGTTCTGTTCAAGATGGTGTGAGAATCGTGTTTGTGATTCTTTGAGTTTCAGGCTGTTTTGAAGGTTGGTTTGTGTTCAGTGAAGCATGGTGAGATGGTTCATGAAGTTTGTTTGTGTGTTTATGGCCTGTGGGATGAGTTTCGAATGCTTTTGCTCAAGAGGATGAAAATGAGAATGTTGTGTTGTGTCTGGTTTCAGGCTTGCTTGTGCTTATGTTTGGCTTGCATTTGATTAACATAAACAAATCCCATTGGTCAGATGAAATGACATGTGCTTTATTGATTGGTATGGGTGCTTTTTCTAAAAGGTCAAGTTTGTGTAAGAGAAGCATGGGCAACTTGCTATCCTAGTACAAGGAGGGTGTGCTGCACAGCATGATGAGGGAAAAGGCCTAGGAGGGTTCAGCATACTAGCCAGCAAGTGGATGAGAAGTTATCATGACTTTTGCAACTTGGTTCACTTTGGTTCTTATGGAAGAAACTTGGTCCATGGGCCATGAAACATGTGATTCCTTGGGTGCATTCTGAACTTTAGATGTTGTGTGATCATGTTGTGTGGATTAGAAGCCCATTTGATGACTTAATTGGCCTTGAGAAGTGAATTTGCAACTTTGCCTCTTTGGTGCATGACTTGAAATTTAGTGATTTTTGCCAACTTTGATGAGCCATATCTTTTGATCCAAAATGAATTAGGTCATGTTCTTGTACTTTTTGAAAAGGGAAAGATCTATTCTACAACTTTCATGACCAAAGTTTTTTCATTTGAAGCATTTTTGGATCAAAAAGTAAGGGTTGAAAAAGTTGCCTAAAGTGGCATTTTCATTAAAAGTCAAACTTGCCCAAAAAGTCAACTTTGCAAAAGACTTGAAATTCTTGAATTTTGTGAACTTCCAACATCTTCTATGATCAAATAAAGATCACATACAATCAAAATGATGAAGAACACCCCTTGGTTGGGTCATTGGGGGCCTCAGATGCCCTGATTTTGCACTGACTTGCTTGAAAAGTCAACTCTTGATCAGATGACTTCCCCATGGAATTTCTTCATGAAAATTGATATGCATACTCCCTATACCATATAGAGACCAATAGAAACAAGAATGACCAAAAAATTTGGAGTTATGGCCTCTGAAACCAAAACCCTAATTTTAGGTCATCTGTGCAGTCAAACCTGGCTCTGCATCCATGCCATTTTCAATTCTTGTGATTCTTTGGTATTTTTAACTTTGAGAGGATATAATATGATACTTGAACACACATTGACCCCTTTGAAGTGATTGATGGCATTTGGAGTGGCTCAAGAAGCTCTTGGATTGCTCAGATCACAAACCCTAGATGCAGATGACTTAGAACCAATGCAGTGAATCAAAAATGTGATATGAGATGTTATGATTGTGTTTATGCATATGGAGTTATCACAAGCCATGGTGTGAATGGGTAAGGGAAAATTTGGGGTGTTTACAGCTGCCCCTATTCAAACATGAGTTAGCTGTGCAGGTTGTAAGCAACGGCTTAACAGGCAAACAAGATAACTCGTGTTTGAATACCAAAGACTGTCCAAAATTTTCACTCACAGAATGAAGAAGAAAAGGGATATAGATTGTAAAAGAAAATAAAGTATATTATAAAGTGCGGGCGACGGAGGACGACCGTCAAGCAGAGGACGACTGCTGGGTAAAGAGCAATGACGGGGACGGCCGACATGCTGGGAAAAATGCGGGAAATAAAGCAATGACGGGGACGGCCGACATGCTGGGAAAAATGCGGGAAATAAAGCAATGACGGGGACGGCCGACATGCTGGGGATAGAAAGAATTATGATGGGGACGACCATCAAGTAAAGATGCAAGATTCTCTGGGGATTAATGAAACATGACGGGGACGGCCATCAAGTTCATAAAGTAAAGTAACCAACGATGGGGACGGCCATCGGGCTGAACTGAAAGGAAAAGGGACCACGACGGGGACGGCCATCGGGTTAACAAATAAATGAAATAAACAGATGATGAGGTACGGTCATCAAAGGTGAAGGACGATCACCTAGCAGGGGACGGCTGCTCTGTTGGGTTAAGATGAGGGGCGGTCATCTAAGGTGGAGGACGACCACCTGGCAGGGTACGGCTGCCGAAAATATCGCGACATAGGACGAATGCCGGATAAAAGGTCAATGATGGGGACGGCCATCGGATGAGCATGATGGAGGACGACCATCAAGAGGTGGAGGACGACCACCTAGCAGGGGACGGCTGCTCTCAAGGTTTATCATGACATAGGACGAATGCCAGATAACCAAAATCAACAATGGGGACGGCCATTGGATAAAATGATGAAGGACGATCATCAAGAGGTGGAGGACGACCACCTAGCAAGGGACGGCTGCTAAATATCACGACATAGGACGAATGTCGGATAGAAAATCAACGATGGGGACGGCCATCGGATGAGCATGATGGAGGACGACCATCAAGAGGTGGAGGACGACCACCTAGCAGGGTACGGCTGCTCTCAGGGTTTATCATGACATAGGACGAATGTTAGATAAAAAGAAATTTTGCTTTGTTGGCGATCTACTGGGGAATAGTAAACACGGACGAGTTGTTTACATCCAAGAAATAAAAGAGTATAAGTGTTTAGATGTTTGTGTATAGATCAAAGATGCGGACGAGCATCCTCAAGATTACGATACGGACGAGTATCGGGTAGAAACAAATACTAACACGTGTTCAGAGATGATGATACGGACGAGTATCAACTGGTTAACAGAGAACACGGACGAGTGTTGAATCTGAAAGGACTCTTTTGGGGAATAGTAGACACAGACGAGTGTCTATATTCAAGAAGACAAGAGTGTTTGACACAGTGTATGGATTAAAGGTGCGGACGAGCATCCTTATGACTATGATACGGACGAGTATCAGGTAGAAACAAACGCTTGACGCATGTTCTGAGATGATGGTACGGACGAGTACCAACTGGTTAACAAAGAACACGGACTAGTGCCGAATCTGTGGGGATTTGAGTTGTATATACAAAATACGGACGAGTGTCTGTATAAGGGTAATCATGAGTAGTAAGTATGAGTGACGTATAGATGAGTGTTCAACCTGCTGGGGAGAGTGACACGGACGAGAGTCGAAGAGAAGAGCAGTATAAACAAGTATCTGATGTACAAAGTGTTTATGCTAATGTGCTGGGAGAAATGACACGGACGGATGTCAAGGAATTGTATATAAGTACATGTGAGTGCAAAGAGGATGTCTTTGGCCTTCTGCCGGGGATATGACACGGACGGGTGCCACAAGGAGTATATACTGATGTTTGGGAATGCAAGGCAACTGTGTTTGCTGGGGAATCTCCGCTGGGGATTTTGGGGGGAGTATTCTGTATATTGATGGATTGTCATTATTCATAAGCGTTTGATTCATGACATGGCTTATGATTATGCAATATGTTTGATTTTTGCCGTAATGCCCCGTGTTAGACGGAATGCTACGCTTTGTGGGGTGAATATGATGCGAATGCTATGATTATGCAAAGATACCAAATCGGGATTCGGATCCCGCTGCTTGTGAAGATCTCAGGTCGATCTGCTTGAAATGGACATCCCAGCCGGGGATGAGATCACTGGTAGATCTGGTGAGATGATATCTGCTTGGGGGAATAGGTCACTGATAGACCCATCCTGATAATGAGGGACCCAGCTGGGGTTTGTAGAAGCTTTCTTCACTCTGTTGTGATTCCTTCCTGCGTTGCTCTTCTGGATAGAGGCTGAAGCTCTGTGGGGAGATGGCTCCCTAGCTTTTGTACTCGGCTGAGGAGGAAGAACGATTGGCACCTCGGCTGGGGAATAGTAACAAGTGGCAACTCAGCTGGGGAGAAAAACACTTCGGGTGCTGAGATTGAGTGTTGATTTATCAGCTTGCTGGAGTGAAGCTTTCATGCCCCAAGTTGCGTTCTGGATGCCTGCAATCCTGCAAAGATAGGGAAATGCACAAGTAATCCCGAGGTATCCTTTGCTGGGTCCCGTCATAGGAGTTAGACACTTCTGAGAGTAAGTATATTTCCTGCAAGCACGTGTTTTTATTTTTGAAAATAAACATCTGTATTCATGCAATCAAACCTTTGGAGACATCAGACATTTTGCAAATGAAAATAAAATGGACGAGACGAAACGTGACTGAAAATCTGATTTTATTAATTCATGTGCCTTGAATTGGCAAGGTACAGTCAAAGAAATATATCTCCTAAAATGAGGAGATGGTTACAAATTGAGAAACAAAATGTGTTGGCAATGTTGACGACGCTTTAAGGAGATTCCCTTTGCTATGACTCGTATGACATTTGACGTTCTTCTCGTCTTGCTTTCTGAAGAAGGCTGATTCTGAAAGAAGCTTGATCCATCCGAAGCTTACCAAGTTGTGAGTGATATAGATGAATTCAGAGTGCAATTGTTCGCTTATTCCCTTGTTTTGCATGGATCGCCCTTTCGGGTTTTCAATCCATCGAGATAACCATTTTTGCCTGAGTTGTCCAATGCGGCTTTTCAACTCAGCGGGTGTACATTTTTTTGTTTATTTCCCTTACTTTTGCCCGAGTCTTCTATTCTGTTTTTTGACTCGCCGGGATGCCCTATTTTTGCCTGGACTTACATTCTGTTTTTATGTCCAGCGGGTCATTTTATGCGAAGTATTTTTTAACTGCATCTGAATTTACAGGGGATGGGAAATCTTCACCATCCATGGTGCTGAGCATCAGTGCTCCACCAGAGAACACTTTCTTTACTACAAATGGTCCTTCGTAATTCGGAGTCCACTTGCCCCTGTGGTCTATATGCGGAGGGAGGATTCTTTTCAGCACAAGATCCCCTACTTGGTACTCTCGGTGCCTGACTTTCTGATCGAAGGCTCTCTTCATTCTTTTCTGATACAGCTGCCCATGACAGATTGTAGCCAATCTCTTTTCTTCGATCAGACTCAGTTGTTCGTATCGGGACCGGACCCACTCTGCTTCGTTCAGCCTAACATCCATCAACACCCGTAGGGAGGGTAATTCAACTTCAACAGGTAGGACTGCCTCCATACCATACACAAGCTGATACGGTGTTGCCCCAGTGGATGTTCTGATCGATGTGCGGTACCCATGCAAGGCAAACGGTAGCATTTCATGCCAGTCTTTGTAGGTGACTACCATCTTCCGCACAATCTTCTTGATATTCTTATTAGCTGCCTCGACAATGCCGTTCATCTTTGGCCTGTAAGGAGAAGAATTGTGATGTTGAATTTTGAAGTCCCGGCATAGCTCTGCCATCATTTTATTGTTTAAGTTGGAACCATTATCAGTAATGATCCTCTCGGGAACTCCGTATCGACAGATGATATCTCTCTTCAGAAATCTGGCTACCACTTGTCTTGTAACATTGGCATAGGAAGCTGCTTCGACCCACTTGGTGAAATAATCAATGGCAACCAGGATGAATCTGTGGCCATTCGAAGCAGTTGGCTCAATCTTGCCAATCATGTCAATGCCCTACATAGCAAAGGGCCAAGGTGAATACATCACATTCAAAGGATTGGGAGGCACATGCACCTTATCTGCATAAATCTGGCATTTATGGCATTTTCTGGCATAGGCACAACAGTCGGCATCCATTGTGATCCAGTAATAACCTGATCTTAACAATTTCTTAGCCATGGCATGCCCTCCTGCATGGGTACCAAAGGATCCTTCGTGCACTTCATGCATTAACAAGTCTGCCTCTGTTCTATCAACGCATCTGAGGAGTACCATATCAAAGTTCCTCTTGTATAGGGAGCCATCAGTATTCAGGAAGAAGCTGCCAGCAAGCCTTCTCAAAGTCTTCTTATCATTGGAAGATGCCCCAAGTGGGTATGTCTGATCCTCCAAGAAACACTTAATGTCATGGAACCAAGGCTTATCATCTTTGACAACATCTGCTGCGAATACATATGCTGGTCTGTCAAGTCTGGACACTGAAATCTGAGGTACAAAGTTGGCAGCTTGAACTTTGATCATGGACGAAATGGTAGCAAGAGCATCCGCAAATTGATTCTCGTCTCGAGGGATATACTCAAGCTTGACTGTTGTAAAGAAAGTCAATAACCTCCTTGTATAATCCCTGTAAGGTATCAGATGATCTTGGTGGGTGTACCATTTGCCGTTGGTTTGATTAACTACCAGAGCTGAATCTCCGAATACAGTCAATGTCTTGATCCTGAGGTCAATGGCTTCCTCAAGACCCATAATACAAGCTTCGTATTCAGCTTCGTTGTTAGTGCAGTTGAAAGTGAGTTTTGCCGAGAAAGGCATGTGGACTCCTTTAGGTGTAATGAGCACTGCACCAACACCACGGCCATTCATATTAACAGCCCCATCAAACATCATAGTCCATTCTTCCTCCGGGTTGGGCCCTTCAGTGTGAATAGGCTCTTCATGATCTTTTGCTTTTATGAACATGATGTCTTCATCAGGGAAGTCAAATCTCATAGGCTGGTAATCATCAATGGGTTGCTCAGCAAGATATTCAGACAATACACTGCCTTTGATGGCTTTTTGAGATGTGTACTGAATGTCATATTCTGTGAGGATCATTTTCCATCTTGCAACCCGTCCGGTAAGAGCTGGCTTCTCAAATATGTACTTAACTGGGTCCATCTTTGAGATCAACAAAGTAGTGTGGGTCAGCATATACTGTCTCAGTCGGCGAGCAGCCCACGCTAAAGCACAGCAAGTTTTCTCGAGCAGTGAATAACGTTGTTAACAGTCGGTAAACTTTTTGCTTAGGTAGTATATTGCATACTCTTTTCGACCAGACTCGTCATGCTGGCCCAGCACACACCCCATTGACTCTTCTAATACTGTCAAGTACATTATCAGAGGTTTTCCCTCAACTGGAGGCATAAGGATTGGAGGCTCTTGCAAGTATTCTTTGATTTTGTCAAAAGCCTTCTGACAGTCTTCGTTCCACCTGACCGTCTGTTCTTTTCTCAACAATTTGAACAAAGGCTCACAGGTTGCTGTAAGATGGGAGATGAACCTTGAGATGTAGTTCAATCTACCTAGAAACCCTCGGACCTCTTTCTCAGATTTTGGCGCAGGCATTTCTTGAATGGCTTTGACTTTATCAGGGTCAACTTCAATCCCTTTCTCGCTCACAATAAAACCCAGAAGCTTACCCGATCGCACCCCAAATGTGCACTTGTTGGGGTTCAACTTCAGTTGGTACTTCCTCAGACGCTTGAACAGCTTCAGCAGATTTACCAGGTGGTCTTCTTCAGTGAGGGACTTGGCAATCATGTCATCCACATAACATTCGATTTCTTTATGGATCATGTCGTGGAATAACGTCACCATAGCCCGTTGATATGTTGCACCAGCATTCTTTAGTCCAAATGGCATCACCTTGTAACAGAATGTGCCCCAGGGTGTGATGAAGGTTGTCTTCTCCATGTCTTCAGGTGACATTTTGATCTGATTGTATCCTGAAAATCCGTCCATGAAGGAGAATACCGAGAACTGAGCCGTATTATCCACCAATACATCAATGTGAGGTAATGGGAAGTCATCTTTCGGGCTAGCTCTGTTCAGATCCCGGTAGTCAACACACATTATTACTTTGCCGTCTTTCTTAGGCACAGGTACTATGTTAGCAACCCACGGTGGATAGCTAGTTACAGCAAGGAACCCGGCGTCCCATTGCTTTTGTACCTCTTCTTTGATTTTCATTGCCATGTCTGGGCGAGTACGGCGCAGTTTCTGTTTAACCGGTGGGCATTCTTCTCTTAAAGGCAGCTTGTGCATAACAATGTCGGTGTCCAACCCTGGCATATCTTGATAAGACCACGCAAACACATCCACATATTCCTGAAGCAGGTCAATCAGTTGTCTCTTCACTGAGTCTTGTAAGCAGGCCCCAATTTTAACTTCTTTCACGTTTTCATCTGTACCAAGATTAATCGTTTCAACCTCCTCCTGGTGAGGAGTGATAACCTTTTCCTCTTGTCTTAACAACCTGGCTAGCTCTTCAGGAAGCTCATACTCTTCTTCAACCCCTTCATCAGCTTGATTGATTGGATTGTCAAAGTCATACGAAGTCATAGCCGTGCTGTTGTCGGTGCTGTCTAGAAGGCACTCTCTGCAAGGGTTTAGTTTGTTCATTTTAGTGATTCAATTTTAATCTTGTTTTAAAAAAGTGAAATAAGGTTGTCATTTTGAAAACATTGCCATTTATTTTTTGTACAAAAAGAAAAATGGAAAAACAGTGAGCGGAAAAGAAAAAGACTCATTTGCAAAAAGATGTCTGATATTTCATTGATTAATCTTGTTGCACAAAAATTACAGATGGCCCGATTACAAAATGAGTCTTGTCATCTTGGGCAAGATGCAAGACTTGATGCATGCTTTAAAAGTACAGGAAATAATAATTACTCTGCATGAGTAACTCTTATAATTTCCTGGGAAGACCAGTTCGAGATACTGCTCCACGGGATCTTTGGACGGATCCAACTCTCCAGGTTGCGGTCGCTTTCATCTTCGTCTTCCAAGTTGTTGATAGCATCAGGGGTAAGCATCCCCCCACTAACAAAGTTGGGCTCCTTAGCAGCCTCTGCTTGATCTTGTTGAGTTGGTTTGTAACCCAACCCAAATCTATCCTCTTTCTTCTCCATAGGTAACAATTTGCCCCAGCCTTGGGCAGTTCCTTCTTCAACAACCTTCCGGGCTCGTTGATAAGATGTCATTGAGGTTCCAGGTACAGTAGATGTTTCATTTATGTTCAAGGCCTCAAACCCTTGACTCATCGTTTCATGGATCTCCCCATCCATCTCAATATATTTGTAGGTAGCCAGGTGGCTAACAAAAATATCTTCCTTTCCACAGATAGTAACGACTTGACCCTCCCACTCGAATTTTAACTTCTGGTGAAGGGTTGAGTTCACGGCGCCAGCGGCGTGAATCCATGGCCTACCCAATAGACAGCTGTAGGCAGGCTGTATATCCATCACGTAGAAGGTCGTTTTGAAAGTTTGTGGACCAATCGTTATAGGTAACTCAATTTCTCCCAGAACAGATCTCTTAGAGCCGTCAAAGGCTCTTACTACCAAGTTGCTGGGCCGTAACGCCAATCCTTCATACTCCAGCTTCACAAGGGCTTTTTTAGGTAAGACATTGAGGGATGACCCTGTGTCTACCAGTACATGGGAAAGAACTGCACCCTTACACTCCATGGTAATGTGCAAAGCCTTGTTGTGATTGCGGCCTTCCATAGTCAAATCAGTGTTGGTAAACCCTAGTCCATTACTAGCATTAACATTCCCAACCACAGCTTCCAACTGATTGACGGTGATCTCTTCTGGCACATAAGCTGCGTGCAAGACTTTTAGTAGTGCGTTCCGATGAGCCTCGGAGCACATTAGCAATGATAGAATAGAGATCTTGGAAGGCGTCTGGTGAAGCTGGTCCACTATCTTGTAATCACTTTTCTTGATGATTCTCATGAATTCATCAACTTCTTGATCGAAAGGTGTTTTCAAAGCTTCCTTAACAATTTGCTCTTCTTGCAACATGCTCTTCCCTTTTGCCTTGGCAACAGCTTCTGCTTCAGCAGTGGGTCTTTGAATTTGTGGAGCAAACAGACGTCCGCTTCGAGTGAAGCCTCCGCCTCCTCCCACATTGTCTATTTGTGGTGCAGGGGTTGATGATTCAAGAGTGATTTTCTGTCCTTCGCAGTATAGATCAGAGCCGTAATGCCAGGGGATGGAATTACTGCTTTCATAAGGTACTGGCCCAGGCACTGTGATAGTGACTGGACTGATTGCAGCTGCAGAAGGGACCATGAGAGTATGTGGATCATAGTATATTGTGACTGGTGCTTTGATAGGAGTGGCATTTTGTGAGTTGCAGGCAGAATAATTTTCAGGATCATAATAGATTGTAACTGTTGAGATGCTTTCATTGTTTGCTGAAGGTGTAGGAGACATTGTTGGAAGGATGGGTGTTGTTGTTGTAGGAGACTCTGAATGAAGGGGTGCTGAAGTTGTAGAAGGGATGTTTGCTGATATCTGGTCCGTCGAAGTAACAGATGAAGCATTTGTTGACGAGATTGAAGAGTTTCTTGGAACAATGGTTGTTGTATTTGTAGAAGACTCGGGGATTTTTGTTAAGGAGATTGCCGGATTGGTAGGAATTGATGTCGTGATTTGAAGCAGGCCACTCTGGATGAGACCATCTATGCCCTCTCTCAAGTTATCACAACCATTCACTGAGATGTTGCAATAAGCACACCCTAGCTCACATCCCGGGAATATTTTACATTCAAGGAGTTGAGCTTTAATCTCTACCAAGGGTGTCCGAATCTGACCCACACTTGTTATTAAGTAAGACGGCTTGTCTTCTTCAATAGCATTGATTCTGGGACCTCCATGGTTTGGCATAAGGTTCTTGTTAACATTTGGTGGTGGTGCAAAATTCAGAGCCTTGGAGTCTACCAAGTCTTGTACCTTCATGTGCAAAGCTCTGCACTTCTCTGTACTATGGCCAGGTGCATTTGAGTGAAAAGCACATCTGGCGCTGGCGTCATAATTTCTAGGCAAACTGGCAGGATCTGGAGGTGCCAACGTCCTTAGCTCAACCAGGTTGAGTTTCAGAAGTTGTGGCAGTAATGTGGCATAGGGCATAGGGATCAGATCGATCACCCTATTGGCCTGAGACGGTCTCTGTTGAAACGGTCTTTGCTGATTGTTATTGCTGGTGTTATTGTAGTTTCTCTGAGGAGGATACTGAGTCTGTTGTTGATAACTTTGTTGCTGTGGTTGATAAACTGGTTGTGGATGAATTGGAGCGGGAATGGTGACTGCTGCCACAAACCTATGAACATATTGGGGTCTGCCCCTGCTGGCATGGATAGCATTGGTCTCACCAGTTCTTCTCGGGCCTACAAAAGACTTTCTTGTGTTGCTGGATGAGCTGGCACCGTTGTCAGAAATTTTGCCCATCTTTAATAGGCTCTCGATTCTTTCTCCAGCTATAACGACATCTGCAAAGCTGGTAGAAGAAAAGGCAGCTAGCCTATCAATGTATCTCCCTTGGAGGGTGTTCATAAACATATCTGCCATCTCCCTCTCTGACATAGGTGGCTGGACAGCAGCAGCCAGCTGTCTCCATCTCTGGGCGTACTCTCGGAAGCTTTCCCTGGATGACTGTGACATCCCCATCAGGAGGGTCCTGTTGGGTGACATATCCAAATTATACTGGTATTGTCTAATGAAGGCCTCTGCCAAGTCCTTCCAACACCTGATGGTTGCTCTAGTCAGATGGGAGTACCATTCCCTTGAAGCTCCCGTTAAGCTATCCTCAAAATAAAACATCCACAGCTTCTCGTCCATGGTATATGCTTTCAACCTCCCCAGAAAGGATTGTAAGTCGGTCCGTGGGCAGGAAGTCCCGTTGTACTTCTCAAAGCACGGAGGTTTAAACTTATGGGGAATCCTGACCCCGTCCACTAAGCCCATGTCCATAACATCAAAACCCAAAGAGTTTTGAGACTCCAAGGATCTTAATTTTTCAGCAATTTCGTCCATTCTTCTGTCATAGGCCTCATCCCCAGCACCCATTACTGTGAACTGATCCTCCTGGGGGTCTTCTTGCAGCACTCTGCCTGCAGTGGCAGTCCCTTGTACATTAGCAGGAATGTTGATCTCTGGATGAAGGTGGGGTCCAAATACAGGGGGGTTGACATGAGGTTGGACCCTCTCATTGTTGCTTGTCCCAGCAGTCCCTAGATGGGGATCTTCCTGATTCTGCCTTTCTACCATTGCTCTTAATCTCTCTTGGCTTTGAGCCATATTGTTCATCACCTCCATAAATTGTGTCATCTGAGCCCTCATTTCCAATCTTTCATTGGCCATTTGGTTCCTGACCTCTGTAAGGTCCTGTTGTACCTGGTCCATCTGTATACCCGGAAGGTTGTTACGGGTTGGATATCTGTGTGGACGGATGAGTGGGAACACCCGTCGGCGAGCAATAGTTCCTGAAATCATAACAGAGTTAGTAACAAAAACAAACCTACAAAACAAACAAAGGTTAGCATGCAATGCAGTATGCTTATTTGTTTCCAAGGTATCCGACTTGGCACTTGGTTTTGACCCTTCCAGACCCTTGAAGATGCTGTTGATGTTGCTTGAAAGAAACTCAGATGGAACAAACTGATACATATATTACTAAAAAGCAAATGATACATAGTTTGTCTCTTACAAATCATGCCCTCTGAGGGGTCAAAATACAACATAAGAAAATAAAATTACATGAAAATGAAAGCAACAACAAGCAAAAGTCAGACACCAAGACCAAACTCATCCTCCTGAACTTCCTTGAGAAGTTCTTCAGTCACAGGATCAGCCGGACGCTCTGTAAGGTTTCTGATAAGGAGATTCCTGGTAGTAACAGCTGCAGTTAGCTTCTTGTGTTGACTCTGGTCCTTTGACCTCTTCACACCAGCTTTAATCTTCAACTCTGAGATCTCTCTTTGGGCTGCTAGCAGGGCCTCCTATTGCTCTTTTGCACTAGCCTCTAACTGCTCAATCTTGTCCTGAGTCCTCTTATCTTCCAGAGTACGAGCTTCGGTGATCCTGACCCACCTAGCTTGGCTCTCTTTCAGATACAAATCAGTCCTGGCCTTCTGGAACTGAGCTTCCTTGCAGGCATTCTTCAAAATCTGCTCTCCAGCCCTAGACTTCTTGATGTAATCTTCTGACTTTTCAATCCTGGCTAGATGCTCCACTTTCAGCTTCTCTAACCTCTCAATATCCAACCTACCATCACTCCTCTCCCAGAGGGTCTTCTGTAGGGCCTGAGTCAACTTCTCATTTCTCTCTTTCAATTTCTCAAACTCCTCCAGACTGACAGTGACAGGAGATGGTGCTGAGGATGGCCCAGGCATATCCTCCATGGTGAAGGGCATCCCAAAAAATTGAGCTCTGGCATGGGACCACTCATAGTACTGTGCTGATGCCACATTGTTGCACTTCCCCAGAATGGTTACTCCTTTAGTATGAACATTGTCCCAGGCCCAGGCTGCTTGCCTGACAATAGCCAGATTAGGATTGTTCTCACAGTAAAGAGTCTCAGCCAAGTCTTGTGCCTTAGGAGTGTGGACCAATGCATAGCCCAGTTGTCTTTTGAATAGTAGAGGGTTGTAGTTGATGCAACCCTTAACTCCTATCAGGGGTACATTGGGAAACTTCCCGCAACTGGTAATGATGTCCCTGCCTTTTGTGCTTTGAGTGCACCACCTGATATCAGCTGAGGTCAAAGCAGTGAGTCTTCTAGCCCAGTTTCTTTGCTGGTGAGGGTTCAAGAATGCATCAGTCTTTGGCAAATGCTTGAGCAGCCAAGTATGGAACAAGGGAGCACAACATCTCACTAATCTTCCTCTTTGCTTTTCATTCCTTTGGTGAACAGAGTAGTAGAAATCTCCCAGTAAGGTGGGCACTGGGTTCCTCAGGATGAAAAGATGGATTGCATTCTTACTAACAAACTTAGGCTCATCTGCAAATAATATGATCCCATATATGCTCAGGGCCAATAAAGCACAGACTGCTTTCCACTCTCCCAAAGAAGCCTTCAGGGTAGCTTGAGAGATCAAGAAATCCAGATGTAGACCAGAGATTCCAGCCTTAGTAGTCATATTTTTCCCAATCAGTACTGGTTCCAGATGCAATGCCCTTGCCACTTCTTCATTACTTGGAAAAGCCATCTCAGGGTTGAAGGGGACTCCACCCCTGATAGGTACACCAACCAATGATGAATACTCCTCTAATCAAGGGTCCCAACTGAAAATCTTGAAAAGTGAAACACCTCAGAGGGGGATCATAGAACTGCAGGCAAGTATGAATCAGGCTCCTCTGTGAAGGGTCCAAATCCATAACCACATCATGTATGCCTCCATAGTGTTCTCTGAATAGTGGTATATGGTCTGGAGTAATCAGGGTCTGAATCTTCCTGATGTCAGCTAGCTCAGGCTGAAAGAAGTGGTAGGAGATATTACTCTTCTTAGGTGCCATGTTGTTGAAGATGAGTTGAGACAGGTGCTGATGATAACACTGAAAATGGGCCACTGACTGGATGAGACTGGTGGCTGAAGCAGGTAGCTGACAGCTGAAGTAGATACAGATGAAGATAGGTCTATGCTGATGATGGGGTCAAAACCAAGCCAAAATAAAGTATGGATATCCTGAAAAACAAATAAGCAAATGTTAAAATGATGCAATGATGATGTATGCAAATGATATGCAAGGGTTTGTGACTGAGCTGGATCTGATCAAGTGCTCTGATATAAGTCCAAGTATGTTCAAGAAATCCAGATGGAGGTCCATAAGCCCAGTAACCAAGGTGGGGGACTCAAATAAAGAGTCACATGTCCAGGGTTTAGAATCACAAGAACTGTTCCAAAATGGAGTACTCTTAATCAAAACAAAGTAACAGGGTATGCTGAGGTCAAGGGTACCTGCAAACCTGTAAACAGCCCAACCCCCTCACATGTGGTGTTCTAAAACAAGGATCCTCAGACTTGGATCAGTTATGAGAAGTGTAAACACTTCTAACCCGGAGGTACAGTGTTTACAATAACCATAAAAGATCCTCCTCTAATTCACCTCAGTTTCTGAAGGTCAATACTAAAGGTCATTCAGACTTAGCAGGCTTCCCAGATAGCCCTAGCACTACAGGAAATCTGCAGCACAGAGTTCTCAAGAAGAAACCCATATCTGAACCGTGTTTCATATTCCCGCACCAGACCGAAATGGAATGGGAAAGAACATGAACCACTCTAGCCTAGGTGTCACTCAGGTCCCAGGTATAGGACCTCAACTCTCAATAGAACACCCACCCACCAAAGCAACAAAACAGATCCAGCTAGCACAGTATGACAGTATGATATATGTAAAGCTATAAAGAAAGCAATAAAAAAACTGTACATAAAGCAATAAACAAAATAAATATACAAACACAAATAGCACATAACACCCCAGTAAACACAAATCAAACAAGCGCTAGGAGGAACCCACAAAAAGAACCAGAAGCCCTGGTTGCAGTATAAGGGTCCCCAGCAGAGTCGCCAAGCTGTCGCTCCCGATAAATGGGAATTGCCCAAATAAAGGTACAGACGTGAACGGTCGGCGAAAGAGGGATGTGAGAACACACAGGAGTGAACTCACAAGGAATGAAAAGAGTCGCCAGCTAGGCATTTTTATCCCGAAGGAAAGGCAATGCTGCATAGACCTAGAAAGATATGGATAAGACGGTTGCGAACCAGAGAGACTGAGAAAGGGGGTTGGTTACAACCTGGGAAGGTATTAGCACCCAGATTGTCCGCCGTACTCGACGGGATCCACGCTTAAAAGATTTGTGTTTTAAAGGGGTAGTGTCAGTGCAATTTGTGTATAAAAGAGCTGGAAAAGGATGTACAGGTGTCAGTGTAAAAGAAGGTGATGTGTCAGTGTAAGAACAAGAGTGAAATGCTCAAGATAATGAGGCTAAAAGAATAAGGCTAGGAAGAGGGGGGAATATACAGAGACTTTTGTTCGATAACAGTTAAGTTATGCCTACGTATCCTCTCGTGCAATGAGGAAGTCAGAACACCGTAGTTCTACCCAAAGAGACTGAAAGGTGAATTGACTTGTGAACTGCTTGCTTGTCAATGCTCAAGTGTATGACCTGTCTGGCTCAGGTGCAAACTGTCTTGCATTAGACGGAAGAAGCGAGTTCTCGTTTATGAGTGAAGGTGATGAGAAAAGAATCCCGAAGGAGATGATTATTGTTTGTTTTTGAGTTTTCAGTCTTTTATTGTTTTTGAAAGTTTGTCATAAGTTAATGAGCTTAAGTCTAAACCAATGGATTTAGTAAACTCATCACATCCTCCCTCTGATTAGGGGTAATGAGAGTACCTTAAGTGTGAAGTCAGCTTCTCACACTTAATCACCTTTGATGTAGGATTAAGATAATTAACCTACTTGTGATTATTTAGATGTTTTTGTTGTTTTTGTTTAGTGTTAAGTAATGAGATTAAGCCATAATCAAGGATTAAACATACTCATTACACCATCCTAATAGAAGGATAATAGATGAGAGTGTTTAAGCTGAGGAAAGCTCCTCAACTTAATCCATGATTAGGGATTAAACTCATGACTATACAAGCCTTTATTAGATGGATTTTATTTAATGATATGATGATGAAGTGAGTTTTATGATTTGTAAGACAACTTGAGGGGGACTTGTCCATTAACACTAGGGTTAGTCCTTCTTAACCAATTAAGGAAGAAATAGAACCCTAATGCAAGGCCCAAGTTACAAGTGTGATGTCTTGATGATTATTAGATGAATTGATTAAGAGATTTAAACACATTAAGGGTTTAACACTTAGGAATAAAGTTATACACTCCATCCTAATAGAAGGATGCAGGCATAAGCTTAATCACAAAGCCTTAAAACCTTTAGGGTTTAGTCCCTGATTGTGAGATGAGAAGAGAAGACTCAAAGAGACACAAAGGTAAAAACTAAGTGGGGAGACTAATCAAAACCCTAATCATTGTCATGCTTGGTTTTTCCTAAGGTTTGTGAGGTTAACAAGAGAAGTCTTCAATGGAACCACCAGGAAGCAGATGAAAGGATCAGGAGAAGCAAAGTAACTTGCTTCATTCAAGAAGGCAAGTCACTTGAGGAAAGAAACTGAGGAGAAGAAGAATGAGCAAGCTCAAACTCAAACACACAACAAAATGCAGCAAGGATGCATGAATGAGATGAAAAGAAAATATGAGAAGTGAAGGCAAATTCACTTCTCAAAGATACTTACCACCTGAAAGGTTAGAAAAGAAATGCAATGCAATGCAAAATGAAATGAAATGGCATGATGTAAACCAAAACCAGAAGCATATATGAGATGATAATGATGCTATGAGATGCTGCAAACATGAATCAAGGTATGAGGATGATCATGTGAACCAATGGATGTAGATGAAACAAGTTAAGAACCATGAACATACATGAAAAGTTATGGGATGCAAATGGCATACAACATGGAAAATGCAAGATACAATGATCAAACATGCTTTCAATATGTCTTAAGATGTCAAATGAATCAAATGGGTGCACAAAATGCTATGGCAAGTCATGTTATGCAAGCAAGTGCAAGATGGATGCATATGGAAGCCCAAATTAGGGTTTATGATCAAAGCATCAAACATAACCCAAAATCAGAAGCAAACATCAATATAAAAAATTGAAAATGCACTCAAAGGATCCCTAAACCTATACTAACTCACTGCCCAAAGGAAAAGTTCCAACTCTTAACCTAATTCAAGTTATGAATTTCCTAAAATTTCTAGGGTTTTAGGGTACCTTAACAAGAAAAATGCCAAACAAATGGAAAATGAAAGATCAAATCAAACCAATTTAATCTCACAAACTACATGCTAAACACAATGCAATGCAAAAAGAATCAAGGTCCAACTCTCAATGGTTAGGCAGAAATGATTTTTGGAAGTTTGGATCAAAATAATGCTTTGAAAATGAATTAATTCCATGGAAAATTATCAAAATGCATCAAGATCAAAAAAGAAATTTGGTTTGAGGGTTGGACAATGTTTCTAAATGTTTTTAAATGTTTCATGAATTTTTTGGTGATTTTTAAATACCTAAAAGTATTTTTAATTAATTAATTCTCATTAATTAATTAAAAATAAACTTTTAAATAATTTAAAAATATTTTTTAATGCAAAAAATAAAAATAAAAATATTTTTGGTTTCTGAAAATTAATAAAAGTTTGTACAAAAAAATTCAGAATTTTTAAAATGATTTTGCTATTTTTAATAAAATGTACAAATTAAATGAAATAATATGAAAAATAAAATGAATTTAAAGCTGAAAAAAGAAAAGTAATCAAATCTAATGGTCCAGATTCAAATATGCACGTGCGCGAATTGACCTGGCGCCATATCCAATGGCTGACATTCAAACTAGCCTAATTAAGTGATTAAGCCCTAATCTTGCCCTAATGACTTTCAGATGACCGGAACAGTGGTTCCGGTCATCTTCTCCGGCGAGTCAAAAATGCTAAATCACTCTACACGCAATGAAAATGAAAACTAACTATCCAGAACTCATCCCCATTCAAAAACGAATCAAACCCCTCACTCAAACATCATTTATCTTTCATAAACAGAGAGAATCGAATCAAACAATTTTTAGGGCAAAAATTTCAGACACAGCATACATCCTGGTTTCTCAACCATTTTCAAAAGTAAGCACATATTCATGATCAGGGGAACGTATAGAAGCTATTTAGAACTTAAAATCATGCTTCTGGAAAAAAAGTTCATGAAGCTACCTGAGTTTGAAGCTTTTCAGTTTGCAACTTTCTGACCTCTTCTCTTTGTGCAATCCACTCCTTTTAGGCCCCTGATGAAGTCTTGATGCTTAGAAAGAGTTTGTGATGGCTGGTTTAAGAGTTTGCAGCAGTTCTGTTCAATATGGTGTGAGAATCGTATTTGTGATTCTTTGAGTTTCAGGCTGTTTTGAAGGTTGGTTTGTGTTCAGTGAAGCATGGTGAGATGGTTCATGAAGTTTGTTTGTGTGTTTATGGCCTGTGGGATGAGTTTCGAATGCTTTTGCTCAAGAGGATGAAAATGAGAATGTTGTGTTGTGTCTGGTTTCAGGCTTGCTTGTGCTTATGTTTGGCTTGCATTTGATTAACATAAACAAATCCCATTGGTCAGATGACATGACATGTGCTTTATTGATTGGTATGGGTGCTTTTGCTAAAAGGTCAAGTTTGTGTAAGAGAAGCATGGGCAACTTTCTAGCCTAGTACAAGGAGGGTGTGCTACGCAGCATGATGAGGGAAAAGTCCTAGGAGGGTTCAGCATACTAGCCAGCAAGTGGATGAGAAGTTATCATGACTTTTGCAACTTGGTTCACTTTGGTTCTTATGGAAGAAACTTGGTCCATGGGCCATGAAACATGTGATTCCTTGGGTGCATTCTGAACTTTAGATGTTGTGTGATCATGTTGTGTGGATTAGAAGCCCATTTGATGACTTAATTGGCCTTGAGAAGTGAATTTGCAACTTTGCCTCTTTGGTGCATGACTTGAAATTTAGTGATTTTTGCCAACTTTGATGAGCCATATCTTTTGATCCAAAATGAATTAGGTCATGTTCTTGTACTTTTTGAAAAGGGAAAGATCTATTCTACAACTTTCATGACCAAAGTTTTTTCATTTGAAGCATTTTTGGATCAAAAAGTAAGGGTTGAAAAAGTTGCCTAAAGTGGCATTTTCATTAAAAGTCAAACTTGCCCAAAAAGTCAAATTTGCAAAAGACTTGAAATTCTTGAATTTTGTGAACTTCCAACATCTTCTATGATCAAATAAAGATCACATACAATCAAAATGATGAAGAAAACCCCTTGGTTGGGTCATTGGGGGCCTCAGATGCCCTGATTTTGCACTGACTTGCTTGAAAAGTCAACTCTTGATCAGATGACTTCCCCATGGAATTTCTTCATGAAAATTGATATGCATACTCCCTATACCATATAGAGACCAATAGAAACAAGAATGACCAAAAAATTTGGATTTATGGCCTCTGAAACCAAAACCCTAATTTTAGGTCATCTGTGCAGTCAAACCTGGCTTTGCATCCATGCCATTTTCAATTCTTGTGATTCTTTGGTATTCTTAACTTTGAGAGGATATAATATGATACTTGAACACACATGGACCCCTTTTAAGTGATTGATGGCCTTTGGAGTGGCTCAAGAAGCTCTTGGATTGCTCAGATCACAAACCCTAGATGCAGATGACTTAGAACCAATGCAGTGAATCAAAAATGTGATATGAGATGTTATGATTGTGTTTATGCATATGGAATGATCACAAGCCATGGTGTGAATGGGTGAGGGCAAATTTGGGGTGTTTACACCTGTAACACCAACTAAGATCCTTCAGCACCACTCATAGGAGTCAGGAACACGGTCTCGTGGTAGTACGCTCTCAAAATAACACTGTTTCAGTTAGGACTTTTGAGGGTTGTATCATGTCCTGGTTCACGGTTATAGAAACAAAGGATATAAGCTCGAATTTTATAGGTACCCACCCCTCTTCGTGATGTCCTACATTCCTATGTTCAGCTAGCTTGGCACAAATGCCCACCTTTCGTAAGGGTTTTGTGATGGTCGAGGAACCAATGACACTAACAGTTCAAGCACCAATCAGGTTGTCGTTTGGAGTCAATCACCCCTATTTGTCTTTTGTGTCTCTATCACAATACTTTTTTCTTGTTCAATGATCTTTCTTGTGTAATCCTTTTCGTCTTTCGATTTTTCATTATTTTGCTAATCCCTAACTTTTGCTTGGACTGACTCTTGTGAATCTTTGATTGCAAAGTCCAGCAGGATGCCCTAATTTTTGCCTAAGTCGCTTATTTTCATGTTTCGACTTAGCGAGCTTTCTCATTTCTTTTTTTTATTCTTTTTTTTAACAAATCGTGTGACAGTGTTTGTCTTTTTTTCTTTGTGAGGGTTGTGACTGCCTCATTCTCAACTGATGAGGGATAACCATTATGGTTTTCGGTCTTTGGACCTCTTGATTGGGATAACCATTATGGTTTCTGATCTTTGGACCTCTTAGTTTGCTACAATGAAAGGTAATGGGTCCTCAAATACACACTCCTTTTGAAATTTGAACACTCGATCAAACTAGCTGACACCTACCCTGCCCCTGGGTTAAATGCAATGGTTTTTTCATGCGAAAAGAAACTCCTACTTCAAGGATCAAATGGGTTGGAGGGGGTCTATCTCCCTTATATCTCCGGTGTTTAGGATTTGAAACAATGCCTATACGTCGTCAACAAGGTCTTTCTCAAAAGTACACAATTAGAGATTTTTGCATTTTCATTTCGTCATCCTGCCTCATAGAGTATAAGCACAACAGTTGGTATTGCAATGCACATACACAAAATCATGATTAAATACGAATGGATTACTTCAAGAAAAACATGTGCATTCTATTATGATTAACATTCAAAACAAATAAGTTTCATGCATGCATACAAATGTTTAAACAAGCAAAGGAAGCTACAAATGAAAATGCAGTAGAAAAGCTGAACATTGTCGTCATTGAGGAGACTTGACTCTGTTTGGAGTTATTTCTTTAGAAGATGTCCTTGCAAAAAGGGTGCTCGATTTGATGAGGAGACTTCAATGTGTGATCAGACTTTCTGGCATGATGCCCTTTGAGCCGGTCAAGTTTTGCACCTTGTACTTGAACACATCACAGTTGTCAATTGTATGCCTAAATGCCCCTGAGTGGTACTTGCATCTAGCTTTCACATCGTGGTTGCCATTATTGAGGAGGCTTGACTCTGTCTGAACTTATTGCTCTAGGATACTTTCAGCAGTCAGCAGTCTGGATGTTCATTCTATTACTGATTCGGTGCCATGTTCCCAGCTTTTACTAGCGTGAACACAATAGTCTTGAAGTCAATCAAATTCGCGACCTTGTTTTTACCTTTGTGTCTAAAGGACTTGGAATCTTCAATTATACTATCATGTGCCCCAGAATGGCAGTCATACTTGTCATTGAAACCCCAAAGGAAGCTTTTTCGAAGATGATCCTGATGCGATTAAGTCAACTAGTTTGAATCTGAGCAAATGAGGAAACTTGTTGCGTGTACGACATCGGGATATGATCACACTTATTCTCAAGCTGCTCTGGCCTTTACCCATATACTCTGCCCCTAGGAATCTCTTGGGAAGCTGAGGTTGGATGTTGACAAACGACATCTGGAGGTAAGAGGTTGATAAATAAAGTTGATAAAATAAGGTTGCTGGCAAAAATCTCACGCAATCTCCTACCTACATATCTCCATTGACTAATGGAGAATCAGAGTGACATAGTTCCCCTCTCTAGGGATTAAAATAGCTTTATTTCCTTGACACTGCATTCATGATTTCTATAACCAAGCTCATCTGAGTCTTCATCTGGTTGACTTCCTCATTCAGCAGTTTCTGACTCTGAAAAAAAGCTCGTACCTCTGCCTTGAATTTCCCCAACTGGGTCTTCCTTCGGTTACCTCCGCCCGGAGTTATCCCAAATCCATAACTTCATGATTGTGATTCAAATTGGCCATTTTGAGGAGAAACCAAGTCAGGATAATAATATGCCTCTGAATACCTATCATGAATGCAATGATGTATGTAAATGCGATGTTCGATTATTTCCAAGGAATCTATCTACTTTGATTTAAGTTTTGATACAAAAGAAATCCAATAACATGATTCATATATGATATCCTCGGAAATAGCTGAACATATGTGTTGGAATGGTGTAACACGGTGGGAGAACTGACTTTAGTTATGTTGCGGATAGCAAGAGTCGCCACCGACTTTTATTTTATCCAAAGGAAAGGCATAAAAGAACAGGAAAGACCTTTTAAAAGATTTTTGGGTCCGGGGGGTAGGTTATGTAAAAGGGAAGGTGTTAGCACCCTTTACATCCATGGTTATCCATGGGCTCTTAGTTACTTAGCTCACTTTAAATTGTTTTTGAAATGTGAAGTGTGTGAAAAAAATTTCATAAGAGTTTGATAATGATCCATGTACGGATGCGTAAAAAACTTGTGTTTGAAAATTGTTTGAAATTTGTGAAGTGTTTGAAAAGTTTTTGAATGGTGAGCAAGTAACTATGAGGAACCTACCCTAAAGTTTTAAGTCTTTCTGTTCTTTATCCTTTAAACGGTAAGACTATCCCTATTATTAAGGAATAGGTAGTCATTACCTTGGATGTGAGGGACATATGAGGGACATCTGTTTAATGAAGGCAATTGTGGGGTATATTAAGCAATTAGGAGGGACTGTCATCATTATTCGAAAGGGACAAGATTTTTTATGAAGGCAACCATTTAAGGGACTTGATGACTTTTCTTTTAAGGGACTTGCTTTATACACCCCACTTGACCTTATGATTAGGCAACATTGAGAGGTAGCCCTAGAAAGTGAGATGGCGATTAAAAATCGACTTACGTGTGTGAGTGTTTAATTTAATTTATCTTTTAATTAAAATGATCTAAATTCAATTTTTAAATATAATACATGTTTACACTCCCTATTTTACTAACCATGGCATGAAAATTAAATAAATTAAATATTTACAAAAATTACATCCAGAAGCACTTACATAATAATAATAAGCAATTAAAAATAAATAGCAAAATAAATAAATAAGCAAAAATATAAATAATAAGCAAAAATAAATAAATAAGCAATAAATAAATATAATAGGGGTTAGTAATAATAATAAAAAATAAATAAGGTTAGTGAAATAATAATAAGCATAATAATAAAATAAATGGATTAGTAATAATATGATTAGTAATAATAACAATAATTAAAATAAATGGAATTAGCAAAAATATTATAAGAACATAATTAAAATAATAAACAAAAGATTAGATTTTTAATATAGACAATTATTTAGAAATAAGAGGAAATATGAACAATTAAATAATTATTATAACATTTTAATTTATATACAAATTATTAAATTATTTTTAAACATATGATAATTACAAAATTAAAATATCATAGGTTCAATTATTTCTAAACACATATTTAAAAATTATTTATATATATAATTTAGATTACAAACAAATTATAAAAATATTTACATGTTATATAAAGAAAATAGGTTATAATTATATTTACAAAAATTAATTATATTAAATAAATATGTACAAAATAATTATATTTACAAAAAAATTAGAAAATAAAAATTAGGTTTTTTAATAATGGTTTAGAGAAAAATAAATTAGGGTTTGTTTAGAAAATATTTTTTAGGATTAATGAATTTGTAGAATAAAATTAGGGTTTGATTAAAATAAATTAAACTTTATATATAACAAAAATTAAATCTAATTCCTATAATATACATATTTTAATTACATAATTTTAATCTATTATTTTTTATGAATATTTAATTAAAAGAAAATAAAATAATTATAAAAATAATTAAGATAAGAAAACAAAAAAAATTGACAAAACTCACCTGCTGGAGCCTGGGGTCGAACCCAGGTCTCCCAGCTTCCATTCACAACCAACAACCAACTGAGCTATATGCCACTGGTGAACAAAGGATGACCAACGCTTATTATATATTAAACCTGCGAAATCAAAGAATTTTCACCAAAAAATAATGAAGGACGGGTTCGAACCCTGGTCCTTGGATTCATTCCCACGCGTACCAACCACTAGACCAGCTGCAACATTTGTAACTTAATTATAAACAAAAACTATATATTATAAAACAACATTTGAATTTCACAAACGCGCGCGAACCAGCTTCTTCTTCAACCTCATGACCTGCAAAATTACTTGCGAATTCAGCCACGAATTTTCCTGCGAATACCAAATTCCAGCAATACCTACGAAACTCAAACCTTGACAAAACAGCAACATTTTGTGAAATTGATTAGTGCATTACATTCTAAAAGCTCTATACAACTCAACCATGTCTTTAAAATTCATTTATAGTTGGTTAATCGAAGAACCCTAAAACGGCCATAAAACCCTAACTATGGTGGATTACGATTCAGGCCATGAAACTTTAATTCAATTGTCCAGAAACAATCTACACAACATCACAAACAAGATTAGGCAAGCAAAATTCATTAATATGCAGTGAATTAGTGTAATCGAAAAAATTATTTTCAAGAACAATCATGGTTCGGTTTGAACAATATGGCATGGTTTTGATGCATATGAGTGATGATTCATGATCAGGGAAGTCCAAGGAGTCTTGCTATGTTCTTATTTTACCTTCAAATGCCTTGGAGATTGAAAACCGAATGTGAGTTTTGAGAGGTATTTTTGAAATTGTGAACTTACTCTTAGGGCTGTGGAATCCGTGAATTCATGTTAGGGTTGTGTTTAGTACTTATAGGAGAGTGAATTAGGTCAATAAAATTGAATGGTTGTGTGGAAAAATTGATATGAAAAGATTCAAAATGATCATGTCTTAAAAATCAAATATTCATGTGTGAATGCTTGCTATTTTTGGCTAAACCTCATGATTTCTTTCCTCTTCACTTTAAATCAAATTTATGATTTTCTAGAAGCTTGATCCAAATCAAATCTTACATTTTCATATTTTATTTTTATTTAAAATGATTTTTAATGAATTAAATCAAAATAAATAAAAATAAAATAATAAAAAATCTGACTTTTAATGGTTTGGGTCGTGCATGAAGTTATTGTATGGATTGGGTCATCATTTGGCAAGCCCATTTGGAAGAAATTGGTTTTAGACCTCCATTTTCATCATAAACCAACCCAAAATTTCCCAACTTTGCAAGGGCACATATCCTTCAATTTTAATGATATGAAGGTGTTCTTGGACATTTTGGAAAGCTTGAAGAGTCCTCTAACCAACCCCACTGGTTTCATGTCCATATCATTTACCAATCTCAAGTTATGCCCTTTTGAAGTTGTTGACTTTTTGTTTACTTTCAAAAGGACCTATAATGTCTTAGCTCATACCTTCCAAATGAAGCATTTTTGGGATTGGCTTGTGAGACACAAAGTTGTAGAGAATTCAATTTCCTTAAAAATGAGCTTTGAGTGGAGACTTGGTGATGAAGTATGTGAAAGTTATGGCTGGTCAAAGTTCAGTTGACTTTCACTAAGAAAACCCTAATTTAGAAACTCCTGATTCTTGATGATCTGGAATCTCCTTGATGAACCATGATCAACCTTTGATCAAATGATTAATTTTACTTCATATACTTGATGTTGGCAAAAAATAATGAAGTTTGACTTTGGTTTGACCACAGTTGACCTTAGTTTGACTTTTTAACTGCTTTGATTGTTTTTGACTTATCTGATCATCTGACTGAGCAAACTTTTGAGAAAAGTCTTGAAACTTGTCATGGGGTTTTTTACACACATATAAGATGTTATGAAGCTCACTTGAAGTCTTGGAAGTTCATTTAGCCTGATTAAAGCCAAAACCCTAGTTTTGGATGCATTGCTTAGGAGGTGCATTGTCTGAGGGAATTGTCAACTCTTCTGACCAATTGTGAACTTTGTGAACCTTGTGAACCATCATAAAATGTCTTGTGGATCTCATGGGAGGTATTGTGAACCTTGTGAACCTTCATGAAGTGACTTGTAGACTTCATGAACCTCATGGAAAGTCTTGAAAGCATTGTGAATCTTGTGAACCTTGTGAACCTTCTTAGCACACAAAGTCTTGTATTGTGAGGGCAAATTTTGGGGTGCAACAGCTGCCCCTGTTCAATTTTCTGAAACCTGAGGGGTTAGATTGGTATATGTGCCAGTCGTAACTTGGAAGGTTGAAGGGGATTGAACACAAAAGCCCAAAAATTTGCACTCACCAGTGCATAGAGTGATACAGATGACTAGTTGAATATGACTGAGTGGGCTTAAAGATGCCATTTGGAGAAAAGTTCTTCAGATACATTTCTTGGAGGATAAAGCAGTCCAAAGTATGAAGATATAATGATAGCTCTCAGGAGGATAAAGTAGTCCTGAAGTGATGATGATAGCTGTCAGGAGGATGAAGCAGTCCTGATGAGATAATAAGCTTTCAGGAGGATGGAGCAGTCCTGATGTAGTAATGTGCTTTCAAGAGGATGAAGCAGTCTTGAGAGATTGATAATTTTTTAGGAGGATGAAGCAATCCTGAGGTAATGATAAGCTGTCAGGAGGATGAAGCAATCCTGAGGTAATGATAAACTGTCAGGAGGATGGAGCAGTCCTGAGGTAGTAATAAGCTGTCAGGAGGATGGAGCAGTCCTGATGTATAATGCTTTCAGGAGGATAAAGCAGTCCTGATGGATGATATGCTTTCGGGAGGATAAAGCAATCCTGAGGGATGATAACCTTCAGGAGGATAAAGCAATCCTGATAATTATAAGTTTGTTTGCTGAATATTTAACCTGTAAACAAGGTAGCATTCTGTATAATAATATTAGTTTGTGCATTATGTATACATGTATGATATGCTGCACTTAGGTAATGTACTATGTATCTATGTATATGTATGTGTATGGTATGATGTAAATGATGTATGTATGATATGACACTGCCGGAAGCGTCCGGATATCTTCGTATAATAACTGCTGGCCAGGGAAAATAAATCCCGATTCGTTGTTGAAGAATATGAAGAACTCGTTCCCGTCTTGCTTGATAGTATATTATACATAACCTTCCGTATGCTGGGGATAGCAAGGTATATATAACCTCCCGTCTGCTGGGGATAGAAATGTATAGATAACCTCCCGTCTGCTGGGGATAATAAGGTGTATATAACATCCTGTCTTTGTTTGATAGTAGGGTAGATATAACCTCCGTCTTCGTTCGTCGTACCCTTATTGGAAAGTAAATTCCCGTATATCCGTATGAGGATAAAAGAGATGGATATAAATTCCAGGGGAGATGAGACTTTACGAAGATGGATTCGTCCTACTGAGGGTTTGTAACTGTTTTGTAGAGATGAACCGGTGAAGCTTCGTCGAAATCCTTCCCTCGTTCGTCCTTAGTAAATACTATTACTGCATTTTCATGCATTTCTGGTAAACATCAATCATATTAAGCATACATGCATTTCTGGTAAACATCAATCATATTCAAAAGCATACACACATTCAAACACAACCAATGGACGTTTCGCTTATGTAAATAGGGTAAAAGTAAATCTGGATTCAAAGGATGGAATTTATTTATCAAAAAGTGACCCATACACGGGTGAGTTTGTACAAGGAGACATAAATCCTAGTAAGAGGATTTTGCCATAAAATTTTACAAAACAAAGAGAATCAGCTATGTGGGAAATAATCCTATTGAGTTTCAATTCTACTATTGCCATTATCTTCAAGTATCTCATCTTCTGCTGTTGAGACGGAAATGATTGGATTGAGCTTTATCTGTTCGAGCTTGAGTAAGTAGTACAACTGATTGCAGTTTCATGGGTGATCCCAACGAGACATAGTCATACGCTTTAATCCCTAACTTTTGCCTGGATTGCCCTTTCGAGTTTTCAATCCATCGGGATACCCTTTTTTGCCCAAGCCGCCTTTTCAGGTTTTCGACTTGCCGGGTGTACATCTTTTTATATATATCCCTAATTTTTGCCCAAACCCTTTTGGTTTGCTGGGATGCCCTTATTTTTGCCTAGGCCTGTCAACCTAGCGGGTCTCTTTTTATGCGTAGTATTTTTTAACTATGTCTGCGTTTACAGGCTGCGGGAAGTCTTCACCATCCATTGTAGTGAGTATCATGGCACCTCCTGAGAACACTGTCTTGACTACAAATGGTCTTTCATATGTTGGAGTCCACTTGCCCCTAGGATCACCCTGTGGTAATATGATACGCTTGATTACCAAATCACCAGCCTGATATACCTTTGGCTTAACCTTCTTGTTAAAAGCCTTGATCATTCGTTTCTGGTACATCTGGCCATGACAAACTGCTGCTAGCCTCTTCTCATCAATCAAATTTATCTGGTCCAGTCGAGTCTGAATCCACTCATCTTCATCCAAGCCTGCATCCTTCATAATTCTTAAGGAGGGAATCTGAACTTCAATGGGCAGAACTGCTTCCATACCATAGACTAAGGAGAATGGAGTTTCCCCTGTTGAAGTACGTATTGTGGTACGATAACCATGAAGAGCAAATGGTAACATCTCATGCCAATCCTTGTAAGTAACAGTCATCTTCTGTACAATCTTCTTAATGTTCTTATTAGCAGCTTCAACTGCCCCATTCATCTTCGGACGATACGGAGAAGAGTTATGATGCTTAATCTTGAACTGCGTGTAGAGATCAGTAATCATAGTGTTGTTCAGATTAGAGCCATTGTCAGTGATAATCCTTTCAGGGATGCCATACCTACATATGAGATTATTCTTAATGAATCGAGCCACAACATTCTTAGTAACAGATGCAAATGAAGCTGCCTCCACCCACTTCGTGAAGTAATCAATAGCAACCAGGATGAAACGATGCCCATTAGAAGCAGTAGGCTTGATCTCACCAATCATATCAATGCCCCACATGGCAAAGGGCCAAGGAGCAGTCAACACATTCAAGGGTGATGGAGGTACATGGACTTTATCAGCATAAATTTGACATTTGTGACAAGTTCTGGAGTGTTGGTAGCAATCATCTTCCATGGTAGACCAATAGTAACCTGCTCTCAATATCTTCTTTGCCATAGTATGACCACTAGAATGAGTGCCAAAGATCCCATCATGCATATCTTCCATAATCTCTGTTGCTTCCTTCTTATCCACACAACGAAGCAAAGTTGAATCATGATTGCGCTCGTACAAAATCCCATTACTCAAAAAGAACTTAGCAGAAAACCTTCTCAGAAATTTCCTATCTTTGACAGATGCCCCTTCAGGGAACTCCTGAGCTTCAAGATATCTTTTCACTTCATAGAACCAAGGCTTCTCTTCTGCCCCTTCTGTGTCAATCTCATTGCAGTATGCAGGCTTTTCAAATCTATCAATAGTAATCTTGGGGGCTTCATCATCCCAACTGATCTCAAACATGGATGCCATGGTGGCCAAAGCATCTGCCAACTGATTCTCTCTCCGTGGAATATGTCCAAAGGTAATCTCTTTGAAATGTGGGATCAAAGACAACACATGCTCTCTGTAAGGAATGAGGTTATCATGCTTAGTATCCCAATCTCCTTTGATCTGACTAACTACCAGGGCTGAATCTCCATACACGTCAAGGAACTGAATCTTCATATCAATAGCAGCTTTAATACCCAGGATACATGCCTCATACTCAGCCATGTTATTGGTACAATAGAAACAAAGTCTGGAAGTAATCGGGGTATGGCAACCTTCAGGGGAGCTAATCACAACACCAACACCATTACCAAGTGCATTAGAGGCACCATCAAAAACCATAGTCCATCGGGATCCTTGTTCAGGTCCGTCATATTGTCCAGGTTCTTTGGTAATAATCATAATGTCTTCATCAGGGAACTCAAAACTCATTGACTGATAATCGTCCACTGCTTGATGAGCCAAATGATCAGCAACAACACTTCCTTTAATAGCCTTCTGAGTAGTGTATTGTATTTCATATTCTGTCAAGATCATTTGCCATCTTGCAATTCTTCCGGAGAGAGCAGGTTTCTCAAATATGTACTTGATTGGATCCATCTTCGAAATCAATAAGGTAGTATGAGTCAACATATATTATCTTAGTCGGCGAGCAGCCCATGCCAAAGCGCAGCAAGTTTTCTCGAGCAGTGAGTATCTTGTCTCACAGTCGGTAAACTTTTTGCTAAGGTAGTATATTGCCTGCTCTTTTCGACCAGACTCGTCATGTTGCCCCAACACACACCCCATTGAGTTGTCTAACACTGTTAAGTACATAATCAAGGGTCTTCCATCAACTGGTGGCATCAAAATTAGTGGTTCTAGCAGATATCTCTTGATTTCATCAAAGGCAGTCTGGCACTCATCATTCCATTCCATCACCTGATCTTTCTTCAATAACTTGAAGATTGGCTCACAAATGGCAGTCAATTGGGAAATAAATCTTGCAATGTAATTCAATCGTCCCAAGAAACCTCTAACCTCCTTCTCAGTATGGGGAGCTGGCATCTCTCGTATAGCTTTCACTTTTGCAGGATCCACTTCAATACCTTTTCCACTGACAATAAAACCCAGGAGCTTTCCAGATCTAACTCCAAAAGTACACTTGTTTGGATTCAATCTCAACTTGTATTTCTTCAACCTCTCAAACAATTTATGCAAATGATCAAGATGTTGTTCTTCATTCTGAGACCTGGCTATCATATCATCTACATACACCTCTATCTCATGATGAATCATATCATGAAACAAAGCCACCATAGCACGCTGATATGTTGCCCCTGCATTCTTCAAACCAAATGGCATCACCTTATAACAAAAAGTGCCCCACTGTGTCACAAAGGTTTTCTTCTCCATATCTTCGGGTGCCATCTTGATTTGATTGTAACCAGAGAAACCATCCATAAAAGAGAATACCTTATGCTGAGCAGTGTTGTCTACCAGAACATCAATATGAGGAAGCGGAAAGTCATCTTTTGGGCTAGCCTTGTTCAAGTCTCTGTAGTCTACACACATACGTACCTTACCATCTTTCTTAGGAACCGGCACCACATTTGCGACCCACTGAGGATAAGAAGTCACTGCTAAGAACCCTGCATCAAACTGTTTCATTACCTCTGCCTTGATCTTTTCTGACATCTCAGGACGCATACGACGAACCTTCTGCTTCTTTGGACGACAATCTTCTTTTACTGGTAAACGATGAACCACAATGTTTGTATCTAACCCTGGCATATCTTCATAAGACCAAGCAAAGATTTCCACATAGTCACGTAACATCTGAATCAACCTGCTTTTGACACTATCCTCTAAATCAGCCCCTATCTTGACCTCTTTCCTGTTTTCTTCAGTTCCCAGATTCACAACTTCGATTGGCTCTTCATGTGGCTGTATAGCTTTCTCTTCTTGTTGTAACAACCTAGCAAGCTCTACAGGTACTTCACAATCGTCCTCATTTCCATCTTCAGTTTGATAGATCGGATTCTCGAAATTATAATTGGCAATAGTAGAACTGTTATCAACAGGATCCAGAGTGGATGAGGATCTGCATTTTAGTGATGTGGGTGTGTGTAAGAACACATAGATGATAAAACAAAAATAAAAGAAAAGAAAGACAAGGAACACAATATTTACGAAAACAAAACGTCCACTGATTTTATTGAATGAAGTATGCAAATGAAATGACAGCCCGTAACAAGCACACCATTGTGCCCCGGGTAAGGCACAAGGCTTGAGAGTTTTAATTGTTCAGAAATTACAAACTTAAAAAAACAACACAGTAATAGTATTTACTCCTGACTAAAGGAGATAGGGATAACATCTTCAGCTTTCCAATTATTGAGTCCAGCACCCACAGTAGGAAAAATCCAAGCATCCAAGTTGTAGTCTTCATCATAGTCTCCCACAGCATTGATCTGATCTTTCATAACCCCTTGATTGGTGATACGAACAGCACGAGCACTACGAACAGCCTTCTGGGACTCTGCAGTGAAACCCAAACCAAACTTGTCAGACTTGTATGGAATATCAGGAAGCTGACCCCAAATAGTACAACCACCTTCATCCACCACAGCTCTAGCATCATTGAGGGAGGCCATTGCCATTGTTGGAGGTTTTCTGGTGACCACGGGAACTTTCTTCGCAACAGGAGGAGCTACATAATCATTAACAACCCAAGGAACCACTTCAAACGTCTGACACGGAGTTTCAATGTATTCACCTTCCATTTCCAGATACTTGAAAGTATTCACATGGCTGACAAAGTATTCTTCTTCTCCATAGACAGTAACAACCCTTCCTTCTACCGGATATCTCAACTTCTGATGTAATGTGGAGGTTACAGCACCTGCCCCATGGATCCAGGGATGACCAAGCAAACAAGAGTATGAAGGACGAATATCCATCACATAAAATGTAGCAGTAAAAACCTGGGAGCCAACTTTGATTGGAAGATCAATTTCCCCATGTACTACTCTTCTAGAACCATCAAAAGCCTTCACCACAATGTTACAGGGCTTCAGCACAGCATCTTCAGGGCTCAGCTTATTCAGGACTTCCTTGGGCAACACATTCAGAGAGGAACCATTGTCTATCAGTACGTGTGACAGGGTAGTGCCCCTGCATTCAATTGAGATATTTGAGGCCCTGTTATGATCCCTCTTGGCAGGGGTCAAATCAGCATCAGAAAATCCTAACCCATTGTCATAGGTCAGGTGGGCAACACAATTCTCAAACTGATCCACAGAAATTGCACTGGGTACATGAGCAGTCTTCAGAAACTTGATCAAAGCTTTTGCATGAGCTTCAGAACATAACAACAAGAACAGTATAGAAATCTTAGAGGGAGTATGCCCCAACTGATCAACAATGTCATAATCACTCTTGCGAATTATTTTCAATACTTCTTCCATCTGCTTCGAGAGATCATCAGCAGCTGGCACATCAGTAGATACAGGTTCAATAACAGGGCCTTTGCCCCTAGCATCAATGGTGGAAGTAGCAGCAGGAGTAACTGCATTCTTGGAAGTAACTGGAGGTGAGAAGACTCTTCCACTACGTGTGATCTTACTAGATCCAGCAATATTGTCAACATCAACAGGCGCATCAGCTAAAGGCTCTTGCTTAACACCATGGATGTAGACATCAGATCAAAAATGCCAAGGCAGAGCTTTATCAGACGTATACGGGATAGGACCAGGAGTAGTAATAACCACAGGAGCCACTCTGGCTTCAGCAACAACTTTCACAGGACCTTCAACAGTAATTTTGATTGGACCCTGATGAGTGATTTTAATAGGACCTTTGGAAGTGATTCTTACTGGTACTCTGTCAACCATGTCAACCTCTTCAGTCTTCTTACCTTGCGTAATATGATCTACCATACTTTCCACGGAAGATGGTCTTCTTTCGAACACTATGGTGTAATTATTCATGAGACGTTGAATTCCATCCTTCAACCTCCAACACTTATCTGGATTATATTCACAATAAACACAATCTTCACGACAACCTGGAAAGAACCCAGCTTGCACTAACTTCTTTCTGATGACAGACAATGGTGTGGTCAACTCCGCAACTGAATGGATATGCAGATCTTCCTCAATGGCATTGACAGTCTTCTCGTGATTTGGCATTGGAACAGTAATCACATTTGGAGTACCCGGAGGATCAAACTCAATTTCTCCAGCATCAATCATATCTTGAATTTTGTTCTTCAAGACCCAGCAATTATTAGTATCATGTCCCTGACAATTTGAATGGTATGCACACCGTGCATTGGGATTGTACCTGGGAGAGGTAACATTAGGATTCTGAGGAGCCTCTTTCAGAGTAATAAGTTCAGCTTTCAACAAGTGTTGCAATGCCTGAGCCATTGACATGTTGATCTTTGTGAACTGCCTTCTAGCCCTCTGTTGGTTGCCCTGTGGCTGCTCTGTTGTTGCAGGAGTTGGATTTGAAATATGAACTGCACTAACAGACTGATGCCTTCTGTTACGATCAGGCTGACCATAAACAGCATTGGATTCTTTCTTCCCAGTGGGAGGCTTCTTGGCAGCACCTGATGATGAAGTTCCCACTTGGATCTTACCATTCTTTATACCATTTTCCACTCGCTCTCCTGTCATTATCAACTCAGTGAAGCCAGATGATGAGCTTCCAATGAGATGACTATAAAATGGACCATTCAGCGTGCACATGAACATATCAACCAGCTCCCTATCAGTTAAAGGGGGTTGAACTCTTCCAGCTAAGTCTCTCCACTTCTGAGCATACTCTTTGAAACTTTCTTTGGCACCCATTGACATGCTCTGAAGCTGCATGCGAGTGGGGGCTAAGTCAGCATTGTATTGATACTGCTTATAGAAAGCTTCAGCAAGATCATTCCAGTCCCTGATGTTGACACTCTCCAATTGATAATACCACTCCAACTGAGCTCCAGATAAGCTCTCTTGAAAGAAATGGATCCACAACTTTTTATCAGCAGTGTGAGGTTGAATTCTTCTGACATAAGACCTCAGATGCAGCTTGGGACAAGAGACCCCATCATAAACAACAAAGGTAGGAACCTTGAAACCAATGGGTATGACTACCCCAGATATCAGACTCAAATCTTCAAAATCCAGCCCAAATGATTTCTGCAACTCCATGGCATCCATCCTATCCACCAGCATCTTGAATTTGTCTTCATTAGGATCATGGTAATAATTAGCCTCAGAATCAGAGTCCCCCATAGTGTTGTGGAGACTGCCTCCCTCTTTTTCAGATTCCTCAGATTCATAGTCTTCAACTGGTTCTTTGGTCTTGGCAAGACCTTTGAACCTTCTTCCCATGTTGATCAAACCAGCTGACCTTCTAGTCTTCTTGGTCTTCTTGGCCAGCAGTTCCTTCAATTCATCCTGCCCCTTGGACAGGTTCAAGATCAGCTCTTGGAACTGTGCATTTTGTGCCTGGAGATCCTTAACTAATTGTTCAAGAGCCATTGCTGAAATAAACAGCGAGAAGATGAGAAACCTGTGCACAATTATAAACCTGTGATGCAATGAAATGATATGTGAATGCATATGCAATGTTTTCAAGGACCGCAGGATTTAAATTTGCTTAAACAAACAAGAAGGTAAAATTTTATTAGTAATAAATTTGTTTTGCCTTTTAGGCTTACAAAAAATGGAATGAAATAAGTACAAAAGATGGGGTTTTAAGTCTCCCATGGACGTTTCCTCTTTGTGTTGAGGTATGAGTTGAGGTTCCGTTCCTCATGAAGTTGCTTTGTTAGTTCCAGGATTCTTTCTTGGCTTGCTTTGTAATGAGCCTCGAAAGTATCCCTTTGCTCCTTCAGTTGGATCCATGATCTCTGCAAGTCTTCCATATCAGTAGGCATGTCTGGGTGAAGGATGGTATAAGCTGTGTCTCCTTCAGCAACAGGTTCCATGGTAACTGGTAGGACGGCAGGGTATGGCATCATGAGAGTCTGAGCACGAGATCGTACCCATCTGAGATAAGCCTCCATAGGAATAGTGTACTTAGGCTCCAGTGTCTTGCTGTCAACCCTGTTTACTTTTCCCCATGCTCGTATGAATCTCTGACGGTAACCTTGAAGATCGTTGTCGTAATCAAACACAATGCTCTGAATCAACATGTCATGTGGACCATCACTCCGAGCATAACCAAACTGTCGTAAATCTAGGGAGGGGTTGTAGGTGATGCCTCCTCTTATGCCTAGAAGTGGCACATTAGGGAACTCCCCACAACGGTCAATGATGGTGACATTCTCCATAGATCTGGAGCACCAATGGATATCTGAGTGAGAAAGTGACATGATCCTCTTGGACCATCTGAACCCTTGCTCATTCTTCATTACTGAGCGAGGAAGGTGAGAAATAAACCACCTAGAAAGCAAAGGTATGCAGCACATCAAAGTTCCTCTTGCCCTTGTAGTACGGGTATGAAGAGAATGTAGTATGTCTCCAAGCAATGTAGGCACTGGATTGTGACTCAGGAAAATGTTGATGGCATGAACATCTATGAACTGATCTGGATTGGGGAACACTACTAAGCCATAAATCAGCAAGGCTAAGATCTCCTCAAAAGCATCATAGCTCATGGCCTTCAAGAACATTTGAGCTTTATCCATTAGTACTTTAGCAAGAATACCCTTGACTCTGCTTCTCGTTTCTAGAACAATGTCAGACTTCTTCAGATGTAGAGCTGCAGCAATAACCTCTGGTTTAAGCTCCTTCTCCAAGCCTGTGAAGGGTCTTTGATCAAGAACCGGTATGCTCAGAAGTTTAGAGAACTCTTCCATGGTTGGAACCAGCTGATAGTCGGGGAATGTGAAGCAATGGTGCTTAGGATCAAAGAACTGAAACAGGACACTCATCATGTCTTCATTGAACCATGAGATGACTAGATCCAATAGGTGACCATGTCTCTTGATGAACTGGGAATGGTCAGACACTTGAGAAACCAACTCTTTAAGCTTGGCAGGTATGCCCACAAAGTTGATCCTGATAGTGTTTCTACGAGTAGCAGCCATGACCTGCAACAAAGAACAAAGATAAATCCTTTGGTCCTTGAAATGGTTAGTGAAAATGCTATGCTTATGATGCATGATGATGTCATGATGTTATGATCAATCACAAACATGTGGCACACACAAACAAGTCACACCATAGCCCTAGGTTTAAAGGCTTGCATGAGGTTTAAGGTAAATACCCTCCCCTGAAGTTAGATGGTTCATCCTGTCCTACAAAAGTAATCAGGTTCTAAGGGATCTCAATATCATTGATCCTTCACAAGGGTGGTTGATCAGAAGGCAACTTACTTGCCAACCAAAACCCTCCAAGTTTAAGATCTCAATGAGCGTAGCATCGAGTGTCAACCAACTTCAGTCTGCACCAAAGTCGGTTACCTCACTACTTTCTAAAGGCCAAGATGGGATAACTAGGGTTCTAAAAGTTAGTTAGTGCATTGACAACATATGGCAGCCTCATATTATTCTCAACTTGACTTAAGGAACATAAGCACCAACCAAGAAGTCGCACTAACTATGGCCACCAGATCAACCATATCGATATACGTCGTACAGTTTCCTTGGTCTATTACCATTTACCTATGGTACACTAGATCCGGGTTAGGACCTTTCACACATAAGAGCACCCCAACAAGATAGTATAAAGCAAACAAGGCAAACAATTTAAAGTGATCTAATTCCTAAGGGTACCCCTCTTAAATTTAAATCCCCAGCAGAGTCGCCAGTTCTGTAACACGGTGGGAGAACTGACTTTAGTTATGTTGCGGATAGCAAGAGTCGCCACCGACTTTTATTTTATCCAAAGGAAAGGCATAAAAGAACAGGAAAGACCTTTTAAAAGATTTTTGGGTCCGGGGGGTAGGTTATGTAAAAGGGAAGGTGTTAGCACCCTTTACATCCATGGTTATCCATGGGCTCTTAGTTACTTAGCTCACTTTAAATTGTTTTTGAAATGTGAAGTGTGTGAAAAAATGTCATAAGAGTTTGATAATGATCCATGTACGGATGCGTAAAAAACTTGTGTTTGAAAATTGTTTGAAATTTGTGAAGTGTTTGAAAAGTTTTTGAATGGTGAGCAAGTAACTATGAGGAACCTACCCTAAAGTTTTAAGTCTTTCTGTTCTTTATCCTTTAAACGGTAAGACTATCCCTATTATTAAGGAATAGGTAGTCATTACCTTGGATGTGAGGGACATATGAGGGACATCTGTTTAATGAAGGCAACTGTGGGGTATATTAAGCAATTAGGAGGGACTGTCATCATTATTCGAAAGGGACAAGATTTTTTATGAAGGCAACCATTTAAGGGACTTGATGACTTTTCTTTTAAGGGACTTGCTTTATACACCCCACTTGACCTTATGATTAGGCAACATTGAGAGGTAGCCCTAGAAAGTGAGATGGCGATTAAAAATCGACTTACGTGTGTGAGTGTTTAATTTAATTTATCTTTTAATTAAAATGATCTAAATTCAATTTTTAAATATAATACATGTTTACACTCCCTATTTTACTAACCATGGCATGAAAATTAAATAAATTAAATATTTACAAAAATTACATCCAGAAGCACTTACATAATAATAATAAGCAATTAAAAATAAATAGCAAAATAAATAAATAAGCAAAAATATAAATAATAAGCAAAAATAAATAAATAAGCAATAAATAAATATAATAGGGGTTAGTAATAATAATAAAAAATAAATAAGGTTAGTGAAATAATAATAATAAGCATAATAATAAAATAAATGGATTAGTAATAATATGATTAGTAATAATAACAATAATTAAAATAAATGGAATTAGCAAAAATATTATAAGAACATAATTAAAATAATAAACAAAAGATTATATTTTTAATATAGACAATTATTTAGAAATAAGAGGAAATATGAACAATTAAATAATTATTATAACATTTTAATTTATATACAAATTATTAAATTATTTTTAAACATATTATAATTACAAAATTAAAATATCATAGGTTCAATTATTTCTAAACACATATTAAAAATTATTTATATATATAATTTAGATTACAAACAAATTATAAAAATATTTACATATTATATAAAGAAAATAGGTTATAATTATATTTACAAAAATTAATTATATTAAATAAATATGTACAAAATAATTATATTTACAAAAAAATTAGAAAATAAAAATTAGGTTTTTTAATAATGGTTTTGAGAAAAATAAATTAGGGTTTGTTTAGAAAATATTTTTTAGGATTAATGAATTTGTAGAATAAAATTAGGGTTTGATTAAAATAAATTAAACTTTATATATAACAAAAATTAAATCTAATTCCTATAATATACATATTTTAATTACATAATTTTAATCTATTATTTTTTATGAATATTTAATTAAAAGAAAATAAAATAATTATAAAAATAATTAAGATAAGAAAACAAAAAAAATTGACAAAACTCACCTGCTGGAGCCTGGGGTCGAACCCAGGTCTCCCAGCTTCCATTCACAACCAACAACCAACTGAGCTATATGCCACTGGTGAACAAAGGATGACCAACGCTTATTATATATTAAACCTGCGAAATCAAAGAATTTTCACCAAAAAATAATGAAGGACGGGTTCGAACCCTGGTCCTTGGATTCATTCCCACGCGTACCAACCACTAGACCAACTGCAACATTTGTAACTTAATTATAAACAAAAACTATATATTATAAAACAACATTTGAATTTCACAAACGCGCGCGAACCAGCTTCTTCTTCAACCTCATGACCAGCAAAATTACTTGCGAATTCAGCCACGAATTTTCCTGCGAATACCAAATTCCAGCAATACCTACGAAACTCAAACTTTGACAAAACAGCAACATTTTGTGAAATTTATTAGTGCATTACATTCTACAAGCTCTATACAACTCAACCATGTATTTAAAATTCATTTATAGTTGGTTAATCGAAGAACCCTAAAACGGCCATAAAACCCTAACTATGGTGGATTACGATTCAGGCCATGAAACTTTAATTCAATTGTCCAGAAACAATCTACACAACATCACAAACAAGATTAGGCAAGCAAAATTCATTAATATGCAGTGAATTAGTGTAATCGAAAAAATTATTTTCAATAACAATCATGGTTCGGTTTGAACAATATGGCATGGTTTTGATGCATATGAGTGATGATTCATGATCAGGGAAGTCCAAGGAGTCTTGCTATGTTCTTATTTTACCTTCAAATGCCTTGGAGATTGAAAACCGAATGTGAGTTTTGAGAGGTATTTTTGAAATTGTGAACTTACTCTTAGGGCTGTGGAATCCGTGAATTCATGTTAGGGTTGTGTTTAGTACTTATAGGAGAGTGAATTAGGTCAATAAAATTGAATGGTTGTGTGGAAAAATTGATATGAAAAGATTCAAAATGATCATGTCTTAAAAATCAAATATTCATGTGTGAATGCTTGCTATTTTTGGCTAAACCTCATGATTTCTTTCCTCTTCACTTTAAATCAAATTTATGATTTTCTAGAAGCTTGATCCAAATCAAATCTTACATTTTCATATTTTATTTTTATTTAAAATGATTTTTAATGAATTAAATCAAAATAAATAAAAATAAAATAATAAAAAATCTGATTTTTAATGGTTTGGGTCGTGCATGAAGTTATTGTATGGATTGGGTCATCATTTGGCAAGCCCATTTGGAAGAAATTGGTTTTAGACCTCCATTTTCATCATAAACCAACCCAAAATTTCCCAACTTTGCAAGGGCACATATCCTTCAATTTTAATGATATGAAGGTGTTCTTGGACATTTTGGAAAGCTTGAAGAGTCCTCTAACCAACCCCACTGGTTTCATGTCCATATCATTTACCAATCTCAAGTTATGCCCTTTTGAAGTTGTTGACTTTTTGTTTACTTTCAAAAGGACCTATAATGTCTTAGCTCATACCTTCCAAATGAAGCATTTTTGGGCTTGGCTTGTGAGACACAAAGTTGTAGAAAATTCAATTTCCTTAAAAATGAGCTTTGAGTGGAGACTTGGTGATGAAGTATGTGAAAGTTATGGCTGGTCAAAGTTCAGTTGACTTTCACTAAGAAAACCCTAATTTAGAAACTCCTGATTCTTGATGATCTGGAATCTCCTTGATGAACCATGATCAACCTTTGATCAAATGATGAATTTTACTTCATATACTTTATGTTGGCAAAAAATCATGAAGTTTGACTTTGGTTTGACCACAGTTGACCTTAGTTTGACTTTTTAACTGCTTTGACTGTTTTTGACTTATCTGATCATCTGACTGAGCAAACTTTTGAGAAAAGTCTTGAAACTTGTCATGGGTTTTTTTACACACATATAAGATGTTATGAAGCTCACTTGAAGTCTTGGAAGTTCATTTATCCTGATTAAAGCCAAAACCCTAGTTTTGGATGCATTGCTTAGGAGGTGCATTGTCTGAGGGAATTGTCAACTCTTCTGACCAATTGTGAACTTTGTGAACCTTGTGAACCATCATAAAATGTCTTGTGGATCTCATGGGAGGTATTGTGAACCTTGTGAACCTTGTGAACCTTCATGAAGTGACTTGTAGACTTCATGAACCTCATGGAAAGTCTTGAAAGCATTGTGAATCTTGTGAACCTTGTGAACCTTCTTAGCACACAAAGTCTTGTATTGTGAGGGCAAATTTTGGGGTGCAACAAATGGTATGATGTCATGTATGCAGCAGGCATGTGATCAATGGTCTGATGTTGGTGTTGAGCAACGAACCAACTGTGAAGAGTCATAATAGTAGTACCATCTTTATACAGAACCCTGAAACTGAGAACCAAAGTACCACATAGAACTAGATCGCATCATAGAACATTCATTGATGGTGTTGAAGTTGAACAACAAGCCAAGTGTTTTTGGAGAGTCATAATAATAATATTATCTCTGTGTAGAAATCTCAACACTCAAAACCAAAGGACCATATAGAACTGGATTGTCACAAAGTAACACTGGCGAAGTGGGTATGTTGAAGTTTAGGTTTCCTGCAAACCTGTAAACCCCTCCCAATCTCACGAGTGTGCTTCCTTGGGTCAACATCACGGACTCTCAAAGCCGAATAGCAATAATACGATCACCATTTCAGAGGAATGGCTCATGATCAAACTAGGGAATCAATTTAGCATTATGTACTACTCAGGGAGGTCTCAGTCAAGTCCGGGAAAAACAAGCATCCCTCATAAGTCCCCAGTTTCAAGCACTGAATCGAGAAACAATAGTACATTCAGCCCTTGGGATACAGTACTATCGTCATACGAACAATTTTCTTTAACTGGGTTCCTATGAGAGAATCAAGTTATCCTATACGAGTTCCCAGTGGGCCCTTGAATGCGAGTGGGTTTGCCAACAAATGTGGTCTGCCACTGTCATCACTAGAGAGGGTTCTTTCCACTAAGGTCCTCAATGATAGTTTCCCAGATGCACATAACTATCAAGTTCTTATCCCAAAGTCGAGGAAATCTCCACACAGGATATTTCCAAGACGGTCGCAGTTTGTGTGTGGCACACACCGCCACTCATCATGATACCATGCGAGTACAATATATGTCGATGATAGTCCTATGGTGCACTCAAGTCGGGTATTTGGCTTATCTCACAGTAACTCCCAACCCACAGAAAAAATCAAACCAGTCCAGACAGTCCAATATATATGATGCATGGAAAATAAATACTGAAAGCCGTAAATAAATGCTATAAAGTAAAGTTGTAAATGAAAACAGTAAAGCTAAACTAAAGCACACATTAGCAATCAGATAAGCACCCAAAGAAACAGTAACAAACAGGCACTAGGATTGACGCTCAAAGGGGAAACCAGAGATTGTGGGTTCGATCCCTAGTAGAGTCGCCAGCTGTCGCTCCTAGGATTTTCATCCTAGTTCAAACGCAAAATTGGCGCAGAAAAGGTAGAGTCGCCTGCCAGGCATTTTTATCGCGAATGAATAGGAAAGGTAATGTTGCACAAACCGAAGAGAAAAAGGAAAGTACAAGTTCTTGTGAACCAGAGATCTGAGTTTGGAAGTTGGTTACGAACTGGGAAGGTATTAGCACCCCAGACCGTTCGCCGTACCCGACGGGATCCACACTTGTTTGTCTGTTTCAAAGGGTGAGAAATAAACTGCTGCTGAATAAAAGGACTGCTAACTAAACTGGAATAAAGAGAACAAATGGGGAAATGTAGGGAAAATAAAGAATGTGCTCGAACAGGCCCTACCCCGCTGCTTACGTACCTCATCGGGAAAATGAGAATCAGAGTCGACGTAGTTCTCCTCACTAAGGTGGGAACTTTGTTAGTGTTTTTTAGAGTTGAACTACTTATGCATATGCTCAAGTGTTGCAGGATCTTCTTGTACGAGTGTGTTTACCATCTTGCAAATGAGACAAGTCGTCGCAAGTTCGCATTGAGAGTGAATGACGTGAGAAGATAATTCCCGTAGGAAAAGATGTTTTTGTTTCTTTTGTGTCTTTTAAAGAAGTGTTTAGAGATTTTTGTTTATGAAACATTCTCATACTAATACTTGTTCATCGTGGTAGATGCCTTACACCTCGCCCCGAGACGGAACCTGTATAAGTAACCCACGGCAAAGTCTCCTGGAGTACGAGAACATCCAACCTTTATTAGGTGTTTTGTTGTTTTTTCTTTATAAGGTGAGAAAGAAAGACTCAAGTTGAAAAAGGACAAAATAAGGGAACTAAGACTCAACCCTAAGTTTTTTATTGCATGGGATGTCCTATGGTTAATGAGGTTTTCTAATCCTAATGAGAAAAGGAAAAGAAGAACTTAGAACCCAACTTACTTCCTAAAGAAGTTAAGTTGTTTCTATAGAACAAATGGGGAAGCCTATATAAGAAAAGCACCAAGTGTTAAGGCAAACTCAATTAGAAAGCATAAAGAAGGTGAGGAAGAAGTTATAAAAACAAGGTTTACCTCAACCTCCTTACAAAACAAAGGGTTAGCTTTTCAAAGCATATCGAAAACATAAAGCATGGAAAAAGGGATAAGACAAACACACTATGAAAGCATAAAGAGATAAAGGAAGAAGTTGTATGAACAAAGCTTACCTCAACCTCCCTACAAAACAAAGGTTAGCTTAACAATGCATATTGAAAGCACAAAGGCAATTAAGTACCACACACATCCTAGAATGGAACTAGGGTTCAAAATAAGACCTAAGTCTAAAGGTGAAGGTACCTAAAGTTTATATGATTTCTAAAGTCAGTAGCTACATTCTATGGGTCCCTAAGGATGCTAGGATACTTCACAAGTTCAAACTATGTCAAACTATGTACAAAAGGTTCACATAAGTTCACCTAAATGCAAGTTAGGGTTCAATGATGAAGTATGAGTGCATATGGAATACAAGCATGAATTAATACATGAAATGAGTATCAAAGTCAGTAGTGAATTCTTATGAATATATATTAATGAAAATACCATCATGGATGTAATGGCTTAAGCATATGGAGCAAGGAGAAGAAGATGTGAGGACAAGTGAACATGGTGTCGCATAAGATCACTAATGATGCAAGTTAAGAACGAATGACATGTTAATATGCATGAGATGATTACAGTTCAGTAGCATACAATGTATGAGATACAATTATAATTTGTGAATAGGCATTTATGATACCCACATAAGTCATGTTAACATTTAGAGGAGAAGAGATACAAGTTTAGGTTAAACATGTTCAAATAAGTATGCACTTTGAAACACCAAAACAAACCAAATGAAGATGGTTCAAAAAGTGACCTATAACTGGAATTAAGGTCCTAAAAGTGACCTATAATTAACTCCTAAAGGTTTCCACAAAGTGTCTCGAGCAAATGGCATGAATGCCTTGCTAACATCTAGGGTATGGAGCAAATAAGCACATAATTGGACTTATAATTTAGGTGACGTGAAAAATAGCAAAAAGACTTGAAAAATTATGAAATTAATTCACTCGAATGTTTAAGTCAGTAACTTACATTTTATAAAAGGATTTCACAAAATTAAGCACCAAAGTGCCAAAACAATTTACTTAACAAGTGAGACAACAAGGCATAATTGCCGAAAAACAACTCCACAAAGTGGATCAAAAATGGCTCCAAAAATCATGAAAAAAATTTCTTAAGTAGCATTATAATGTCACAAATTCCAGTGGTTAATCACACAGAAAAAATAGGTCTCACACCTATTGGAAAAAATTGTCTTTGGTCCCTTAAACCAAATTCATTCCTTTTGGGACAGCTTGGAATGAAAAATCCAAATTACTTACTAAAACCATCCAAATAAAAATATATATAAAATTATTTAAGAGAATAAGGATCACTCATAAATATTTCCAGAATTTTATCACATCCGAAACTATTTTTAATAATTGCGACGAAACGAGCAAAAAATGGTGATTTAAGGGAAAATGAAAGGAACCAAATTCTATAATCCGTAACCTAATCACTAAGCTCCGATATCGACACATATCATCATAAATCACAAATAAATCTAGTTCCTTATGTGGGAGGTCTCAATATGCAACTTAAGGTATATGATCCTAAGCCGCATACAAACTAGAATGATGCCTTAAAGTGGAGAACGTCGACAAGTCTTACTTGATTGAAGTGATGATTCTTCACATAAAAGAAACCCAAAAACTTCATGCAAGATCTTGTAAACTCCCATAAGCAAAATAAATTCTTATCTTCCATAATCTCTGTGAAGCTTTATCATAGTTGAAATCGATCCATATCGATAAAAAAACTTGTGAACAATTTAACCCAAAATTAATCCAAAACAATTAAAATCATGAACAAAAATTCTAATTAAAAAAATAGTCAAGAAATAGATTAAGGCATAATCCAAAAAAATTAATTGACAAGAAAATTAATCCATATTTTCTCACAATATTATTAATTAACAAAGTAAGAAAAAATAAAAGAACCAAGGGGTGTTTCAGTAACAGGATGGTGCAAATAGAAAAACAATGGCCTTAGGCCCATTCCCAACACTAGCGCAGGGGGAGATGAGTTAGGAAAATGGTGGTGCTGATAAGCATTAACAAATCTAAGGCCCAATCCTCTTACCAACTTCGTAGGGGGTGAATTAGGAAACATAGGGTGTGAATAAGAATCCCATGGATTCTAAATCTAAGGCCCGATCCATATGAAGTTAGTAGCACTGAGGGGTGCAGAAGTCAAACCGGATGTACGATTAGGGATCCATGAATGTCTGAGGCCCAATCCCAATCTTTATGAAACCCTAAAACATTAGCATATGAAAATTGATCCTCCTCTTCCCATTCACGCGGCGACTTCTTCTTCCTCACCTCTTTCTCCTTCGCACACCGTGAGCCGCCACCACGGTCTTCTTTCTTCTACGAGCTCAACTCACACACCGTGGTCTTTGCATTTACTTCACAATTGTCATCTCAACATCTTCTTCAATTCAAGCAACTTCGTCGGCCAATATCATCTCCTCTATTTTTCATGAATCTACAACATAGTGCCTCGCATCGAAAATTGAACGACCTAAATCTTTCTCTGAATATGCAGTTTGCTTTGGAATTTGTCATAAATCTCCTATTATCCGTTCTATTGCTCAAATCCACCACAACTACGACACGGCGATTCAATCGACATCGAAGGAGGAATGAAGTATTCATCGGTAATGACAAAGAGTTCGAGTATGAATCATATTTTAATTCCTTTCCTCTTCTTTGCACGAATATGAGCTATTGTTGTTGAGTTCTTACAATGCGCGTGTGTTTGATGTGTATCTGATTTGCAGGTTTTTGAAGATGAAGATGAAGAGATTTGTGATCTTGTTGCATCGATGATGAAGAAGTTTTTGGAGAAGAATCTAGAATATGATGAGAGCATAGAAGATCTTGTGGAAGAATTATGGTGATGATGATTGAAGGCTCCAGGAGGTTCTTTAAGATATTGATGGTGTGCAAGATTGATGAATATTTGAAAGAATCGCTCTGGTATACACTGGTGAGAAGCTGATCAAGTTGAAGATTGAATCGAAATTGGTGATGTTTTGAAGATCTGGATCTATATTGGTGACATTGTTGATGTTGAAGACGATGCAAGATTGATGAATTGATGAGGTAAGATCGATGGATCAGAGATAATGGAGAAAAAATGGTGGAGAATGAGAAAGAAGAGTGAAGATTGATGTAGAGAGATTGTTTTGTTGATGAATGTTGAAGACTCAAGATGAAGGTTGATTGGTTGAAGAATATTCAGATAATTTTCAGATTGAAGAATTGAAGAAATTGCATAGTTAAAAGAGAGTTTTTGCTTATGAATTGAAGAGTGATAGGTGGATGAGAATGAAGATGAAAATCGATGATGGAGAGTGAAGTTCAGAGCTGAGTTTTTGATAATTATACTGACTCTGAATTGTTCTGTTTTTCCTCCTCTCCTTCTATTTGTGAACTCTTCTCCTTTTTAACTAATCATCTGTTACTGATCTTTCTTTGATGAAAAAAATCAGTTAGAAGTCTTTTTCTTTTCTGTTAGATTGTAACCGTTTTTCAACTGATTTTCTGAGACTTTGTAACTAAAATTCAATTAAGTCACTAATAAAGTTTCATTGGTTTTTCTGATCCGATTTTCTACTGTAACTGGTTCTAGTTATTGATTATATCAATTAGAGATTGTAATTTTATTTTATGACTGTATTCATTTTCTGGATAATTGAATTTTTTTAGTTGTTAATTTTCTCTGTGATTCTTTTTCTGTTAGCTTTTTATCAGTTTTTCTTCAACTGATATATGTTTTTTTGCTGAGTTTTCAAACTTTTCCCCTTTCTGAATTTTGTATGTGCAATGCTTCCAACACTTCATGACTCTATGATTTTCTTTTCTTTTCTTTTTGTGACAATTGTTGTAAAAACGGACAATGGGCCTGAAATTAGTATTAAAAGGAATGGTCTTGGTTAATGGCTTCAATGGACACAACAAATGTGTAATGGGCTTTGTGATATAGATTGGAAAAAAGTTTCGAAAATTGGATAATGAATAACTATATATGGGTTAATTGGTTTTTGGATGATTGGATTTATTAAATTTGGCCATAGATTAGAAATATAAAACCAAAAATGGTTAGAAATGGACATGGAAAATAGATCTGAAGAAAGGGTAATGGTTTGTAACTAGATCTTTTGAAATTGGTTTAAAAAGTGGTTCAAAATGAATTATGGACAATGAATCTAATTGATAATGAATATGGTCCTGGAAAAATGGAATTCGAATTCTGAAACTATGTTAAATCTTGCATGAACTTTGAATAATGTTAACGGATGTCTCGAATTCCAAACATCTGGTATTTCCAAAGATCAACATAATCCATCTAGCTTTGTACATTTAAGAACGAACCCTAACCCTGCCTAAATCCATAAATCCAAATTACCTTCTTCGAGAACCCTATCTTCAACACCATCTTCTAATCCATACCACATTTTCATGATAATCGAGGAATATCAGTAATGACCTTGATCCACCCCTAGCCTACTTGAGTCTTTTGAGAAGTCCTAAAGACAATATACCCCATACCTGATGAACCCTAATAAAGAAGATACTCATGATGTTGGGAGCTCAGTCTTGCTTCCACTTAAGTGTCAATTAAATCACCCTTGAATACGAACAATATCACACAACAAAGAATCGCTTTGATGCCATGTCTTACGAGCTATGAAATGCATGATTATAAGTGTTATGACCTAATGGAATATGCATGTGAATATGAAATGCAAGCTAGTTAGATGATAATAAATTAGAGGGCAAATTTTGGGGTGTTACAATCCAACCGAAGTTCAAGGCCCCTGAATTTTACAAATACAACGGGAGTTCCTGTCCCAAGACTCATCTTTAGGCTTACTATCGCAAGATAGTAACATATACCAAAGAGGAAAAACTTTGGATGCATTTCTTTCAGGACAGCCTGTCTGGAGGTTCTCATGAATGGTATTTGAAGTTAGAACAGACTGTTGTGCTCAACTGGAAGGAACTAGGAGAAGCATTCCTCAAGCAGTATCAGTACAATATCGACATGGCTCCGAGCAGAACTCAGTTGCAGAGCTTGTCCCAAACAAATTCTGAGAGTTTCAAAGAGTACGCTCAAAGGTGGCACGAGTTGGCTGCGAGAGTACAACCACCCCTGCTCGAAAGAAAAATGGTGGATCTATTCATGGATCCCTTTCCATGGTATTTCATGGAGCGACTAGCGGGTTGTTCTTCAAGTGGGTTTTCTAATATCATTTTGACCAGTGAACGGGTTAAAAATTGGATAAAACGGGGAAAGATCAAGAACGGTGGAGCTTCTACTTCGGGGAGTAAGAATACATTTGCAAAAAGAAGAGAAGGCGAAACTGGGGCAATGTACTCGTAGAGAAAGAGGGGAAATCAGGGTACTTATTATCAAGCTACATCTGTCACCATCCCTGCTGCTACCAATCAACAACAACAACCACCGTAACAACGTCAGTAAAATTATCAGCAACAAAGGGCTTCCAGATCATAATATCTACCAAGGCCGAGAGATAGACAATTTGAAACATCTTCAATGTCATACTCACATCTGTTTCAGAATCTCCTTCAACTGCAAATGATTCAGTTGAGAAATTTACAACCTCCAAAGCTTGGACAGATCCCCGAAGGGTATGATGCCAATGCCCACTGTGAGTTTCATTCTGGAGCTCTAGGTCATATCATGGAGAATTTCAAAGCCTTCAAACATCTGGTTCAGGATATGTTGGACTCCAAGGCGATCAACTTTTCCCATACTCCCAATGTCTTGCAAAACCCCATGATGCCTCATGGAAGAATTGTGGGGGCTATAGATGATGGTGACAATTTGAATCTGTTTTATGATGTCAAATCCTTGAAGACTCCATTACTGGCTATGAAGGGTTGTTTGGCAGAGAAAGGTATATTCCCAGGCTGTGGGGTAGTTTGTCCAGAATGCGAAGAATCTATCGACGGGTGTGACAGGTTGAAGTGAGGAATTCAGAAGATGATTGATGACGGAAGCATTCAGTTTGACCGGGTTGTTAAATAAGAGGAAGTTTCTATGGTTAGTATCTATTATACCCCAGTCAAAATTCAGGTGCCAGCCAGAGCGGCTCCAGTCACATTCACCACTCCAGAGCCTATGCCATATCAAAGTGAGAAAGTTGTCACATGGTGTAACACGGTGGGAGAACTGACTTTAGTTATGTTGCGGATAGCAAATGTCGCCACCGACTTTTATTTTATCCAAAGGAAAGGCATAAAAGAACAGGAAAGACCTTTTAAAAGATTTTTGGGTCCGGGGGGTAGGTTATGTAAAGGGAAGGTGTTAGCACCCTTTACATCCATGGTTATCCATGGGATCTTAGTTACTTAGCTCACTTTAAAATGTTTTTGAAATGTGAAGTGTGTGAATAAAAATTTTCTTAAGTATTTTATAATGATCCATGTACGGATGTATATAAAACCTTTGTTTTGAAAATTGTTTGAAATGTATGAAGTGTTTGAAATGTTTTGAAGAGTGAGCAAGTATCTAAGAGGAACCTACCCTAAGTTTAAGTCTTTTCTGTTCTTGAATCCTTTAAATGGTAAGACTATCCCTATTATTAAGGAATAGGTAGTCATTACCTTGGATGTGTGGGACAAGTACATGGACATCTGTTATTTAGGCAACTGTGGGGTGTATAAGCAATTTGAAGGGACTTATCATCTTTATTCGAAAGGGACAAGATCATTACGAAGGCAACATTCAAAGGGACTTGATCTTTTTATCTGTTTAAGGGACTAGATGATGTGAAATAATGGACTTTGCTTTATACACCCTACTTGACCTTTTGTTTAGGCAACATGAGAGGTAACCCTTAGAAAGTGAGATGGCGATCAAAGATCGACTTACGTGTGTGAGTGTACAACTTTAAATATTTATCTTTTAAATTAGTGATCTAAATCAATTTTAAATACAAATACGTTTCACTCTCTATTTTACTAACCATAGCATTTAAAATAAATATTAAATATTACTAATAAAATATTACATAAAAGAGACAATTACATAATAATAATAATTAGAGCACATTAAATAAATAAGCAAAATAATAATAATAATAATATAATTGGGTTAGTAAAAATAATAATAAATCACAATATATAAATGGGGTTAGTAATAATAAAATATCATATGAAAATAAATATAATTAATAATAAAATAAACAAAAATATTAGCATAATAATTAAAAGTTCAATTTTTATATAAACAATTATTTTTTAAGATTAAGGAGAAAATATAAACAATTCATATTATACCAATTATTATAAAGTTTTAAATTATATACAAATTATAAAAATTAGGTTATAAACATATTATGAAAATAAATTATATTTACAAAATTAAATTAGCAAATTTTAATTATTTTTAAGTATATACTAAAAATTGTTTACATACAAGAATTAAATAATAATTATAAACAAATTATAAAAAAAATAAGTACATAATTAAAATTTAATAAAAGTTATAATTAACAACTAAATTAATATTTAATTAGGGTTTATAAAAATAATTAGGTTTTAAAAATATTTTAGGGTTTCTAAAAAATTAGGGTTTATATGTTTAGAAAATATAATTAGGTTTTCTCCTTAAATTACAACAAAAAAAATATAATGATAATATATACATATTAATAAATATGAACATAAAGAAAAGTTTGAGAAAATAAATTATATATATTTTTTGAAATATGAGATTTTAAGAAATATTATTTATTATTTATGTTAGAAATTATTTTAATTGAATTATATTAAAAATATAAAACCATAAATGTAAATACATGAAAAATAAACAAAGTACCAAAAAAATCAGGACCTGGGATTTGAACCCAGGTCCTTTACCTGGTTGAAGGACTCCCAAAACCACCTAAGCTACCGCGCGCTTGTGATGTATAATGGCAAGCTGATCTTTATATTGTGAAATCATGAGATAAATGAATTTGAGGCCAAAAAAATGTTGGAGACCAGATTCGATCCCCTGACCTTTGCTTCGCATATGCGCTCCCTTACCAATTGAGCCAAGCAGCGTTTCTGATAATTTAACATAAACAAAACATAATAAAATAAGTCAAATATTTAAATCCAATTTTCGCGCCATGAACCTTCTTCAACCTCCAGCCGTCTGTTTAGGTTATAGTGACAGTTTTTCGTCGCTATAGCCTATAGTGACAGATTATGTTCGTCACTAAAAACCTGTATACATCAAACTTCCAATATACAATGAATCAAACAGTTTTAATGGTCCAAATTGACTAACATGAGGTCTATGAACACAAATATAACATTAATTTTAACAGAAATCAACTCAATCACGTGTTCCCAAAAAAAATTTCTCAAGAACCCTAGCTTTCGGTTTCTACACATATGGCCACGATTTCTTCAATTAATTGCCCAGAAACAATCCTTGCAATGTCATAAAAACAAATCAGTATTCAAAAACAATTTAATATTGGTTAATCTATGAAAAAGCAAAATTAAAAACCATGAAAGAGTGATAATTTGGATTATGCTTTTAGATGCGTTTTTGATGATGTAAAGCATTCAAATTGCATCAATGATGATCAATAAACATGTTTAGACCTTCAGCTTGCTTTAAAATGGTCTCTAACTGAAAATTCGATGCTCACTTTTCTTTGAGATTTTGTGACTTTGGTTCTATGCTTGGAGGCTGAATTTTTTTCCAATGCATTGTGATGAGTTTGTGTATATGTAGTACACTGAATTAGGTCAAAAAAGTTGGACTTTCCTTTGGATATTTTGGATCAATGAGATTGAAAAAGATCATGCCTTAAAATCCAAATATTTTTTGATATAACCTTGCTATTTTAAGACAATCATCATAATTCTCATATCAATTTGATCCAAGCCATATTTATGATTTTCTAGAAGCAATATCTCATTTAAATATTTGATTTATCTATTTTATTTTGATTTAAAATGATTTAAAATGAATAAAATCAAAATAAATAAAATAAAAATAATAAAAAATCTGAATAAATGAGGGTTGGGTCGTGCATGATGTCATGTTAAAGCTTGGATCACAAAATTGCAAGCCCATTTGGAAGAATTTGGTTTTAAGCCCCCATTTGCTTCATAAATTTCCCTAAAATTTCCCAACTTTGCAAAGGCACAACTCCTTAAATTTTTATGATATGGGGGTGTTCTTGGACATTTTGGAAAGCTTGAAGAGTCCTATAACCAACCCCATTGGTTTCATGTCCATATCATTTACCATTCTCAAGTTATGCCCTTTTGAAGTTGTTGACTTTTTGTTGACTTTTAAAAGGACCTATAATGTCTTAGCTCATATCTTCCAAATGAAGCATTTTTGGGCTTGGCTTGTGAGACACAAAGTTGTAGAGAATTCAATTTCATTCAAAATTAGCTTTGGATGGGAAAAATTTGATGAAGCATGTGAAAGTTGTGGCTGGTCAAAGTTCAGTTGACTTTTCCTGAGAAAACCCTAATTTAGAAACCTCTGATTCTTGATGATCTGAAATATCCTTGATGAATCATGATCAACCCTTGATCAAATGATGAATTTTACTTCATATACTTGATGTTTACAAAAAATCATGAAGTTTGACTTTGGTTTGACCACAGTTGACCTCAGTTTGACTTTTTAACTGCTTTGACTGACTTTGACTTATCTGATCATTTGACTGAGCAAACCTTTGAGAAAAGTTCTGAAATTTGTCCTGGGGATTCTTAGACACATATAAGATTTTATTAAGCTCACTTGAAGTCTTGGAAATCCATTTAGCCTGATTAAAGTCAAAAACCCTAGTTTTGGATGCACTGCTTAGGAGAATGCCTTGCCTGAGGGATTTGTCAAATCTTCTGACCCATGATGAACTTTGTGAACCTTGTGAACCTCATAAAATGTCTTGTGAACCTTCTGAACCTCATAAAGTGTCTTGTAAAATTCATGAACCTCATGAAAGGTTTTGTGAACCTTGTGAACCTCATAAAGTGTCTTGTAAACTTCATGAACCTCATGAAAGGTCTTGTGAACCTTGTGAACCTCATAAAGTGTCTTGTAAACTTCATGAACCTCATGAAAGGTCTTGTGAACTTTGTGAACCTCTTAGCACACAAAGTCTTGTATTGTGAGGGCAAATTTTGGGGTGCAACAGCTGCCCCTGTTCAATTTTCTGAAACCTGAGGGGTTAGATTGGTATATGTGCCAGTCGTGACCTGGAAGGTTGAAGGGGATTGAACACAAAAGCCCAAAAATTTGCACTCACCGGTGCGTAGAGGGATACTGATGACTAGTTGAATATGCTTGAGTGGGCTTAAAGATGCCACTTGGAGAAAAGTTCTTCAAATACATCTCTTGGAGGATAAAGCAGTCCAAAATATGAATATATAATGATAGCTTTCAGGAGGATAAACAACGTCCTGAGGTATAAGTATAACTCTTGGGAAGATAAATAACGGCCCAATAGTGATGATAGCTTTCAGGAGGATAAACAACGTCCTGAGGTATGGTGATAGCTTTCAGGAAGATAAACAACGTCCTGAGGTATAAGTATAACTTTTGGGAGGATAAACAACGGCCCAATAGTCATGATATTCTTTCAGGAGGATAAACAACGTCCTGAGGTATGAAGCAACCTTTGGGAGGATAAACAACAGACCAAGATAGCTTTCAGGAGGATAAACAACGTCCTGAGGTATGATGATAGCTTTCAGGAAGATAAACAACGTCCTGAGGTATAAGTATAACTTTTGGGAGGATAAACAACGGCCCAATAGTCATGATATGCTTTCAGGAGGATAAACAACATCTTGAGGTATGAAGCAACCTTTGGGAGGATAAACAACGGCCCAAGGTCAAGATAGCTTTCAGGAGGATAAACAACTTCCTGAGGTATGATGATAGCTTTCAGTAAGATAAACAACGTCCTGAGGTATAAGTATAACTTTTGGGAGGATAAACAACGGCCCAATAGTCATGAGTTGTTGATGAAGTTTGTCTGCTGGAGAATTAATCTGAAAAACAAAATTATAACATTCTGTATGATAATATTAGCTTATGCATTATGTATGTATGTATAATATGATGCACTTAAATAATGTATTATGTATTTATGTATATGTATGTTGTGGTATGATGTAAATGATGTATGTATGCGTCATGCAGCCTGAAGCGTCTGGGTATCTTCGTATAACAACTGCTAGCCAGGGAAAATAAATCCTGATTCGTTGCTAGAGAATATGAGGAACTCGTTCTTGTCTTGTTCGATAATATAGTATATACAACCTCCCGTCTTCGTTTGATAGTAAGGTATACATAACCTCCCATCTTCGTTCGATAGTAAGGTATACATAACCTCCCGTCTTCGTTCGTCGTACTCCCATTGGAAAAATAAATTCCCGACTATCCGTATGAGGATAAAAGAGATGGATATAAATTCCAGGGGAGGTGTGACTCGAAGTATTTATAAAGATGGATTTGCCCTACTAGGGGACTTGTAGTTGTCTGGTGGGGATGAACCGGCGAAGCTTCGTTGAATTCCTTCCCTCGTTCGTCCTTAGTAAATACTATTACTGCATTTTCATGCATTTCTGGTAAACATCAATCATTTTCAAAAGCATACATACATTCAAACACAACCAATGGACGTTTTGTTTATGTAAATAGGGTAAAAGTAAATATGGATTCAGAGGGAAAAGTAAAGCTGAACTTGAAAACAGAATCGTTTCAACTTCGAGAGTGTATAACCAATTGGATTTGGAGCTCCTGAAATTTTTAACTTTCCTGAATACCTTCCCAGAAATCCTCATAGCTGGATCTGAAGACATGATACTGACACCATCTGATACTACTGGCGTAGACAATTAATTTCCATCATGGTTTCAGCTGAGAATCCAATATCAAGGTAATACAATGAGAGGAATGTGTCTTCAAATTGTGATGGACCATATACGCTTCGGGTATTAGATTTGAAGAGAAAGCATTTCCCCTTGGTTGAGGATGAATTATACCATAATGGAAGTATCTGAATGTAGTTACCTCAAGAGAAATAAACAGAGTGCCTCACAATAATATGCCCCTGACATCATGAAATTCACATATATGAGGAGAGTTGCCTCTGGCTATTAAGCATTGTTGAATCTGGACCTGATTACCCCAAATGAATTGAACAGTAAGTTGGTATGCCCCTTGACTGGGAAACAGTGACTATGCCCCTGGCATTATGAACTTTGTAATGTTACCCTCGGTAATTTAGACAGATGTGGAGATCTGCCCCTGAATACTTAAACATAACTGAATCCTGTCCTGATTGCCCCACATGAGTTAGGCAGTATCATGGCCTGCCCCCTTGATTGGGAGATAATGATTATGCCCCTTTGTATACATAGACTTTGATCCAGGAAGCAACTTTATTCATCGGAAGGACTTTGGTTCATTGAACATTCATCCTGTAAGTTTCTCCATTTGTCATACACTCAGGTATATGCAAACATATATATTCAAAAATGCAATGCTTATGTCCGTCTTGAAGTTTTTGAAAAAGAATTATTTTAAAATTTTTTTTTTAAGAAAACGGTGATATTAACTCAAGTTTTATAATAAGCCCTAAAGGAGTCAGGATACCTTCTTGTAGCAGTACGCTTTCGAACTAACCATGCTTCAGTTAGGACTTTTAAAGGGCTATAATGTGGTTTGGTTCATGGTTTAAGAAACAAAAGATAAAGGCTCAAATTTTATTTGTATCCAACCCAATCTCCATGATGTTCTTCAGTCCTATGCTCGGTTAACTTATGCATTGAGGTTCCAAAGTAGTTTGGAATTGTAACACTGACATTTGTGATGGTTCAGAGACCAAAAGTTTATTTGAATATTCAGTCATCTTTCTTTGTTGAGGATTCATAGTGACCTCCTTTTTTATTCTGACTTTGTTATCCCTTCTTTTTGTATGAACTGTTTATTTCAAGATTACAGTCAGCGGGATGTCTTAATTTTTTATTATTAAGTCTCCTTCACAGGTTTTGACTTAGTGAGCTTTTCTTTTGCTAGATATTGACTTGCAGACTTCAGTGATTACAGGGAAACGTCATTAGTTGTGTACAACACAAATAATTGGCATAGTTGAGTTAACCGAGTAACTACCCTGCCCCAGGTTATGAATAAGGGTTTTAATTTGCGTGAGAATGAAAACTCCTACTTCATAGGCTCAAAAGGGTTGACTAGGGATTAACTTCCTTATATCTCCACTGTTTAGGAATTGAAACAATGCATGTACATCGTCAACATAGTCTGTTCAAAAGCATACTGCATAAGATTATGGTATTGTTTTCGTCATCCTCCCTCTACAGGCTTATAGCTTTATCAGGAGTTAAATATCACAAGATAAAAATATGAAGCATGGTTTTTTAAAATATAGTGAAACGAATGGATTAATTCAAGACAAACATACGCAATGCATTAATGAAAACAAAAGTTTAACATAATAGTAAGTGTTTAAACAAAACAAAAGAAATTACAAATGAAAGTTCAAATGTTGTCCCATCCAGTTGGATGAATGTCTTCAATTGCAATCTGTGAACTTTGAGGAGCAGTATACTTCACCATGAAATCAAATTTGCCACTTGGATGTCCCAAGGTGCCCCATATCTCAACAGGAATAGGTGGTCTTCCTTTCTTGCTACTTTGGGCAACTTGTCTTGCAGCTTCGATATTTGATGGACGATAGTAGAACTCAATTTGACCTTCTGGAGTAACCTCTAGGATTCCTTCGTCAATCAGGTCTTGAATCTTTTTCTTTAATGCCCAACAGTTATTAGTATCATGTCCAGGACTGTTGGAGTGATACTCACACCTTGCCTTGGAATTATAGTGAGGAGAGGAAGTTTTAGGATTTTGAGGAGGACTTTTCAAAGAAGTTAGTTTCATTTCCAACAAGCATTGCAGAACTTGTGACATTGGAGTGCTGAATTTGATAAATTGTCTTCTACATTCCTTGTGTTGAGGTGGATTAACCTTATCAGGTCTTTCTTTTTCAACTGAAGAACAATCAGTGGCAACATGTCTTTTACCTTCTTTTATGCTCATCTTCCTTTCAACCAAATCATCTTGTTTTAATGGAGGTTGACTAACAATTAGATTTCTGACTCCATTACTTTGAGGTTTATGGACAAAGGCTCTTAACTCTTCTTGCCCCTAAGCTAAACTTTGAATAAGAACCACCTGGTCATTCATCTGGATCCTCATTTCTGTCATCTCAGCTTGTAATTGTTTCAGATAATCATCCTTGTTGTCCTCAGGATTCTTCTTCTTAGCCAACAGCGTCTTCAACTCATCTTGTCCCTTGGACAAGTTCAGGATCAGCTCTTGGAATTGTGCATTTTGTGCCTGGAGATCTTTAACTGTTTGTTCAAGAGCCATTGCTGAAATAAACAGCGAGAAGATAAGAAACCTGTGCACAATAAACCTGTGATGCAATGATATGGTGTATAAATGCGTATGCAATGTTTTCAAGGACCGCAGGATTTAAATTTGCTTAAACAATCAAGAAAGTAAACTTTTATTAGTAATAGATTTGTTTGCCCCTTGGGCTTACAAAATGAAATGAAATAAATACAAAAGATGGGGTTTTAAGTCTCCCATGGACGTTTCCTCTTTATGTTGAGGTATGATTTGAGATTCCGCTCCTCGTGAAGTTGCTTTGTTAGCTCCAGGATTCTTTCTTGACTTGCTTTGTAATGAGCCTCGAAAGTATCCCTTTGCTCCTTCAACTGGATCCAGGACCTCTGTAAGTCTTCCATGTCAGTGGGCATGTCTGGGTGAAGGATGGTATAAGGAGTATCTCCTTCAGTAACAGGTTCCATGGTAACTGGCAGGATATCAGGATATGGCATCATGAGAGTCTGAGCACGAGATCACACCCATCTGAGATAAGCTTCCATAGGAATAGTGTACTTAGGCTCCAGAGTCTTGCTGTCAACCTTGTTCACTTTTCCCCATGCTCGTATGAATCTCTGACGGTAACCTTGAAGATCATTGTCATAGTCAAACACAATACCTTGAATCAACATGTCATGAGGACCATCACTCCGAGCGTAACCAAACTGTCGTAAAGCTAAAGAAGGGTTGTAGGTAATGCCTCCTCTTATGCCTAGAAGTGGCACATTAGGAAACTCCCCACAACGGTCAATGATAGTGACATTCTCCATAGATCTGGAGCACCAATGGATATCTGAATGAGAGAGTGACATAATTCTCTTGGACCACCTGAACCCTTGTTCATTCCTCATCACTGATCGAGGAAGGTGAGAAATAAACCACCTAGATAGCAATGGTATACAACACATCAAAGTTCCTCATGCCCTTGTAGTACGAGTATGAAGAGAATGTAGGATGTCTCCAAGCAATGTAGGCACTGGATTGTGACTCAGGAATATGTTGATGGCATGAACGTCTATGAACTGATCAGGATTGGGAAACAACACTAAACCATAAATTAACAAGGCTAAGATCTCCTAAAAAGCATCGTAGCTCATAGCCTTCAAGAACACTTGAGCTTTATCCATTAATACCTTGGCAAGAATACCCTTAACTCCGCTTCTCGTTTCTAGAACAATGTCTGACTTCTTCAGATGTAGAGCTACAGCAATGATCTCAGGTTTAGGCTCTTTCTCCAAGCCTGTGAAGGGCTTCTGATCAAGAACAGGTATACCCAGAAGTTTAGAGAACTCTTCCATTGTAGGAACCGGCTGATAGTTAGGGAATGTGAAGCAATGGTGCTTAGGATCAAAGAACTGAAACAGGACACTCATCATGTCTTCATTGAATCCTGAGCTGACTAGATCCAATAGGTGACCATGTCTCTTGATAAACTGGGAGTGTTCAGACACTTGAGAAACCAACTCTTTAAGTTTAGCAGGTATCCCTACAAAGTTGATCCTGATAGTGTTTCTACGAGCAGAAGCCATAACCTGCAATAAAGAACAACGATAAATCCTTTGGTCCTTGAAATGGTTAATGAAAATGCTATGCTTATGATGCATGATGATGTCATGATGTTATGCTCAATCACAAACATGTGGCACACACAAACAAGTCACACCATAGCCCTAAGTTTAAAGGCTTGCATGAGGTTTAAAGGTCAGTACCCTCCCCTGAAGTTAGATGGTTCATCCTGTCCTACAAAAGTAACCATGTTCTAAGGGATCTCAATATCATTGATCCTTCACAAGGGTGGTTGTTCAGTAGGCAACTTACTTGCCAACCAAAACCCTCCAAATTTAGAATCTCAATGAGCGTAGTATCGAGTATCAACCAACTTCAGTCTTCACCAAAGCCGATTATCTCACTACTTTCTAAAGGCCAAGATGGGATGACTAGGGTTCTAAAAGTCAGTTAGTGTATTGACAACATATGGCAGCCTCATATTATCCTCAACTTGCTTAAGGAACATAAGCACCAACCAAGAAGTCACACTAACTATGGCCACCAGATCAACCATATCGGTATACGCCGTACAGTTTCCTTGGTCTATTGCCATTTACCTAAGGTACACTAGATCCGGGTTAGGATCTTTCACACATAAGAGCACCTAACAAATAAGTATAAAGCAAACAAGGCAAACAATTTTAAAGTGATCTAATTCCTAAGGGTACACCTCTTTTATTAAATCCCCAGCAGAGTCGCCAGTTCTGTAACACGGTGGGAGAACTGACTTTAGTTATGTTGCGGATAGCAAGAGTCGCCACTGACTTTTATTTTATCCAAAGGAAAGGCATAAAAGAACAGGAAAGACCTTTTAAAAGATTTTTGGGTCCGGGGGGTAGGTTATGTAAAGGGAAGGTGTTAGCACCCTTTACATCCATGGTTATCCATGGGCTCTTAGTTACTTAGCTCACTTTAAAATGTTTTTGAAATGTGAAGTGTGTGAATAAAAATTTTCTTAAGTATTTTATAATGATCCATGTACGGATGTATATAAAACCTTTGTTTTGAAAATTGTTTGAAATGTATGAAGTGTTTGAAATGTTTTGAAGAGTGAGCAAGTATCTAAGAGGAACCTACCCTAAGTTTAAGTCTTTTCTGTTCTTGAATCCTTAAAATGGTAAGACTATCCCTATTATTAAGGAATAGGTAGTCATTACCTTGGATGTGTGGGACAAGTAAAGGGACATCTGTTATTTAGGCAACTGTGGGGTGTATAAGCAATTTGAAGGGACTTATCATCTTTATTCGAAAGGGACAAGATCATTACGAAGGCAACATTCAAAGGGACTTGATCTTTTTATCTGTTTAAGGGACTAGATGATGTGAAATAAGGGACTTTGCTTTATACACCCTACTTGACCTTTTGTTTAGGCAACATGAGAGGTAACCCTTAGAAAGTGAGATGGCGATCAAAGATCGACTTACGTGTGTGAGTGTACAACTTTAAATATTTATCTTTTAAATTAGTGATCTAAATCAATTTTAAATACAAATACGTTTCACTCCCTATTTTACTAACCATAGCATTTAAAATAAATATTAAATATTACTAATAAAATATTACATAAAAGAGACAATTACATAATAATAATAATTAGAGCACATTAAATAAATAAGCAAAATAATAATAATAATATAATTGGGTTAGTAAAAATAATAATAAATCACAATATATAAATGGGGTTAGTAATAATAAAATATCATATGAAAATAAATATAATTAATAATAAAATAAACAAAAATATTAGCATAATAATTAAAAGTTCAATTTTTATATAAACAATTATTTTTTAAGATTAAGGAGAAAATATAAACAATTCATATTATACCAATTATTATAAAGTTTTAAATTATATACAAATTATAAAAATTAGGTTATAAACATATTATGAAAATAAATTATATTTACAAAATTAAATTAGCAAATTTTAATTATTTTTAAGCATATACTAAAAATTGTTTACATACAAGAATTAAATAATAATTATAAACAAATTATAAAAAAAATAAGTACATAATTAAATTTTAATAAAAGTTATAATTAACAAATAAATTAATATTTAATTAGGGTTTATAAAAATAATTATGTTTTAAAAATATTTTAGGGTTTCTAAAAAATTAGGGTTTATATGTTTAGAAAATATAATTAGGTTTTCTTTTTAAATTACAACAAAAAAAATATATAATGATAATATATACATATTAATAAATATGAACATAAAGAAAAGTTTGAGAAAATAAATTATATATATTTTTTGAAATATGAGATTTTAAGAAATATTATTTATTATTTATGTTAGAAATTATTTTAATTGAATTATATTAAAAATATAAAACCATAAATGTAAATACATGAAAAATAAACAAAGTACCAAAAAAAATCAGGACCTGGGATTTGAACCCAGGTCCTTTACCTGGTTGAAGGACTCCCAAAACCACCTGAGCTACCGCGCGCTTGTGATGTATAATGGCAAGCTGATCTTTATATTGTGAAATCATGAGATAAATGAATTTGAGGCCAAAAAAATGTTGGAGACCAGATTCGATCCCCTGACCTTTGCTTCGCATATGCGCTCCGTTACCAATTGAGCCAAGCAGCGTTTCTGATAATTTAACATAAACAAAACATAATAAAATAAGTCAAATATTTAAATCCAATTTTCGCGCCATGAACCTTCTTCAACCTCCAGCCGTCTGTTTAGGTTATAGTGACAGTTTTCCGTCGCTATAGCCTATAGTGACAGATTATGTTCGTCACTAAAAACCTGTATACATCAAACTTCCAATATACAATGAATCAAATATTTTTAATGGTCCAAATTGACTAACATGAGGTCTATGAACACAAATATAACATTAATTTTAACAGAAATCAACTCAATCACGTGTTCCCCAAAAAAATTCTCAAGAACCCTAGTTTTCGGTTTCTACACATATGGCCACAATTTCTTCAATTAATTGCCCAGAAACAATCCTTGCAATGTCACAAAAACAAATTAGTATTCAAAAACAATTTAATATTGGTTAATCTATGAAAACGCAAAATTAAAAACCATGAAAGAGTGAGAATTTGGATTATGCTTTTAGATGCGTTTTTGATGATGTAAAGCATTCAAATTGCATCAATGATGATCAATAAACATGTTTAGACCTTCAGCTTGCTTTAAAATGGTCTCTAACTGAAAATTCGATGCTCACTTTTCTTTGAGATTTTGTGACTTTGGTTCTATGCTTGGAGGCTGAATTTTTTTCCAATGCATTGTGATGAGTTTGTGTATATGTAGTACACTGAATTAGGTCAAAAAAGTTGGACTTTCCTTTGGATATTTTGGATCAATGAGATTGAAAAAGATCATGCCTTAAAATCCAAATATTTTTTTATATAACCTTGCTATTTTAAGACAATCATCATAATTCTCATATCAATTTGATCCAAGCCATATTTATGATTTTCTAGAAGTAATATCTCATTTAAATATTTGATTTATCTATTTGATTTTGATTTAAAATGATTTTAAATGAATAAAATCAAAATAAATAAAATAAAAATAATAAAAAATCTGAATAAATGAGGGTTGGGTCGTGCATGATGTCATGTTAAAGCTTGGATCACAAAATTGCAAGCCCATTTGGAAGAATTTGGTTTTAAGCCCCCATTTGCTTCATAAATTTCCCTAAAATTTCCCAACTTTGCAAAGGCATAACTCCTTCAATTTTAATGCTATGGGGGTGTTCTTGGACATTTTGGAAAGCTTGAAGAGCCCTATAACCAACCCCATTGGTTTCATGTCCATATCATTTACCATTCTCAAGTTATGCCCTTTTGAAATTGTTGACTTTTTGTTGACTTTTAAAAGGACCTATAATGTCTTAGCTCATATCTTCCAAATGAAGCATTTTTGGGCTTGGCTTGTGAGACACAAAGTTGTAGAGAATTCAATTTCCTTCAAAATGAGCTTTGGATGGGAAAAATTTGATGAAGCATGTAAAAGTTGTGGCTGGTCAAAGTTCAGTTGACTTTTCCTGAGAAAACCCTAATTTAGAAACCTCTGATTCTTGATGATCTGAAATATCCTTGATGAATCATGATCAACCCTTGATCAAATGATGAATTTACTTCATATACTTGATGTTGACAAAAAAATAATGAAGTTTGACTTTGGTTTGACCACAGTTGACCTCAGTTTGACTTTTTAACTACTTTGACTGACTTTGACTTATCTGATCATTTGACTGAGCAAACCTTTGAGAAAAGTTCTGAAATTTGTCATGGGGATTCTTAGACACATATAAGATGTTATGAAGCTCACTTGAAGTCTTGGAAATCCATTTAGCCTGATTAAAGTCAAAAACCCTAGTTTTGGATGCACTGCTTAGGAGAATGCCTTGCCTGAGGGATTTGTCAAATCTTCTGACCCATGATGAACTTTGTGAACCTTGTGAACCTCATAAAATGTCTTGTGAACCTTGTGAACCTCATAAAGTTTCTTGTAAACTTCATGAACCTCATGAAAGGTTTTGTGAACCTTGTGAACCTCATAAAGTGTCTTGTAAACTTCATGAACCTCATGAAAGGTCTTGTGAACCTTGTGAACCTCATAAAGTGTCTTGTAAACTTCATGAACCTCATGAAAGGTCTTGTGAACCTTGTGAACCTCTTAGCACACAAATTCTTGTATTGTGAGGGCAAATTTTGGGGTGCAACACATGGCATTATGGGGCATAAGCAACGGCCAAAAGCAATATATACTCACCTCCAGCATCGCTCTACACCAAGTCAAAAGTGTGGGAGTCATAGGATTCACGAGGAGTGGAAGATTGTTCGTGCCTCAAACATTAAGGAACAACGTGGTACTGCCAAATGATAGTGCAGAAGCCCAGGCTAAGGCCAGGGGCAAGCAAGTTGTGATAAATGATGATTCTGTGCCAGATCCAAACATCACCTTTGACAAAGAAGCCGAGGAATTATTGAGGATCATAAAGAAAAGTGATTACAAGATAGTCAACCATTTTCAATAGACGCCTTCCAAGATATTAATCTTTTCGTTATTGATGTGTTCTGAATCCCACGGAAAGGCGTTGCTGAGAATTCTAAATAATTCATATGAACTACAAGAAATATCAGTGAATTAACTCGAGACAGTTGTCTCTAGCGTGAACGCTAGTCACAGATTAGGGTTCACAGATCTTGATCTGACTGCTGAGGGGCGTAGTCACAACAAAGCTCTACACATTTAGATGGAATGCAAAGGGGTTGTGCTTTCCTACGTGCTGGTTGATACATGGTCCTTCCTAAATGTGCTTCCAATGAAGGAGTTAATCAAGCTGGATTACGATGGAGTGGTGCTCAGGCCAAGTGACTTGGTAGTCAGAGCATTTGATGGATCCAAAAGGTCAATTTTTGGAGAAGTAGAATTACCAATCAAGGTAGGCCCACAGGTGTTCAATACAACCTTTTATGTCATGGACATTCAGTCGACATATATTTGTTTACTTGGGCATCCCTAGATTCATGCAGCCGGGGTAGTATCCTCGACCCTCCATCAGAAGTTAAAGTTTGTATGGGAAGGAAAAATCATCATGGTGTGTGGAGAGGAGGACATATTCATAAGCCACTTATCTTCATTCAAATATGTGAAGATAGATGGTGAGATATATGATACCCCTTTCGAGGCTTTCAAGCCGGTCAAGACTAAGGCCATGTCATCATCAACATCCCTTTCGGAAGAGAAGAAGAAGGGTGCATCCATCGCATCCTATAATCAAGCTCTGAAAGTGGTGGAATCAGGGGTCAACGAAGGTTGGGGCAAGATGATAGAGGTCCCCAAGAAAGAGAATATGTTCGGAGTTGGTTATAACCCTGCTCAATCAACATTAGCTCAAGGTGCCAGAGGTCGAAAAGGCCCGATCACTTTTTCAAGTGTTGGATGGGTGGAAAATAGCCGTATATGTGCTATTCATGAAGACGTAATTGATAGCGACTACGAAATTGATGAGTGGATCAAGCCGAGTGTCCCAGGAGTAGAACTCAATAATTGGTCATCAGAAGAAATCATCGATGTTACTCAGCACAAAGAGTAATTGTCTTGTGTTTTATTCTTGTATGAAAACTCTACGTCTTGCCCGAGGCATAGTTCAATTTGCAATACTAATCATCAATAAATGGACGTTTTTGCATTCATTCATAGCGTTCCTTGTCTTTCATTTATTTTTCACACAATAAATGGAAATGTGCATTTTCATTTTTTCACGTTCTCCCCACTCTCTAAAATCTAGCATGAATCACCACTCATGCAGATGCACCCCAATGGGTCTCATCGATAACGATCTTACTATGGCTCGCTATGACTTCGACAATCTGATATACCTAGCCGGAGAGGAAGGTGAGGAAGATTGTGAACAACCCGAGGAGTTATCCAGACTGATGAAACAAGAGGAGATGGAGATTCAGTCACATGAGGAGGTGATTGAGATTGTGAATCTGGGCACCGAAGAGGTGAAGAAAGAGGTCAAGATCAGGGATTCCTTAGGAGAATTTGTGAAGGGTCGGTTGATTGACATGCTCCGTGAATATGTTGACGTCTTCGCCTGGTCTTGCCAAGATATGCCAGGGTTGGATACTAATATCGCAGTACATAGGTTGTCGCTCCGTGAATATTGCTCGCCAGTAAAAAAGAAACTGCGAAGAACTCGACCTGATATGGCGATAAAGATCAAGGAAGAGGTTCAAAAACAATTTGATGATGGATTCTTGGCTATTACAAGTTACCCATCGTGGTTTTCCAATGTCGTGTCGGTGCCAAAGAAAGATGGCAAAGTTAGGATGTGTGTTGACTACCGAGACTTAAACAGAGCGAGTCCCAAGGACAACTTCCCGTTGCCTCACATCGATGTGTTGGTTGACAATGCAGCTCAGTTTTCGGTGTTTTCCTTCATGGATAGATTTTCGGGCTACAATCAAATTAAAATGTCACCAGATGATATGGAGAAAACTACATTCATCACCATTTGGGGAACTTTTTTCTACAAAGTGATGTCGTTTGGTTTGAAGAATGCTAGAGCAACTTACCAATGGTAACTTTCTTCCATGATATGATTCATCATGAGATCGAGGTCTACGTGGATGACATGACTGTGAAGTCGAAAACTGAGGAAGAACACTTAGTCAACTTGGCCAAGCTGTTTGACAGGCTGAGGAAGTTTAGACTGAGGTTGAACCCGAATAAGTGTATGTTCGGAGTGCGCTCCGGGAACCTATTGGGCTTCATTGTAAGCGAAAAGGAGATTGAGGTCGACCTTGCGAAGGTAAAAGAAATTCAAGAGATTCCAGATCCTAAAACTGAGAAAGAGGTATGTGGTTTCTTAGGAAGATTGAACTATATTGCATGGTTCATATCTCACCTAACAGCTACGTACAAACCAATTTTCAAACTCTTGAGAAAGAATCAGGCTGTCTGGTGGAGTGACGATTGTCAATTGGATTTCGACAAAATCAAAAAGTATTTACAAGAACCTCCAATTCTCATACCTCCGGTTCTGGGGAGGCCTTTGATTATGTACCTTACAGTACTTGAAGGATCAATGGGTTGCGTTCTCGATCAGCATGACGAGTTTGGTCGAAAAGAGCATGCAATATACTACCTTAGCAAAAAGTTTAACGACTATGAGACAAGATACTCACTGCTCGAGAATACTTGCTGCGCTTTGGCATGGGATGCTCGCCAATTAAGACAATACATGTTGACTCATACTACCCTACTAATATCCAAAATGGATCTGGTCAAGTACATATTTGAAAATCCAGCTTTGACTGGAAGGGTAGCTTGTTGGCAGATGATCTTGACTGAATACGACATCAAGTATACTTCTCATAAAGCTATTAAAGGAAGCGTGTTATCAGATTATTTGGCCCAACAACTGATTGAAGACTATCAACCAATGAGATTTGAGTTCCCTGATGAAGACATTATGTTCCTCAAATCGAAAGATTATGAAGAACCACTCCCGGAGGAGGGGCCAGACCCTGAATCCAAATGGAGTATGATGATGATGGGGCCGTTAACATGAATGGCAGTGGAGTTGGTGTTGTCATTATCACACCGGAAGGAGTCACATGCCCTTCACTGTCCGGTTAACATTTGAGTGCACCAACAATGAGGCAGAGTACGAAGCTTGTATAATGGGGATTGATGAGGCGATTAATATGCGAATTAAGACCCTCAATATCTTCGGTGATTCAGATTTGGTCATAAATCAGGTTAACAGAAGGTGGCTTGTTCATTAACCACATCTGATTCCTTACAGGGATTACACCAGGAGGTTTTTGACTTTCTTCATGATGGTAAGAACACTTAATCAAAGAGGTAATTCCTTACAGGGATTACCTCTTGATGAGAAGCAATTCGTTGATGCTCTAACAACATTATCATCCATGATTAGGTCCAATAGTGGAATTATGTGCCCAGAATTGTGGTGTCTCGTCTTGAAAGGCCTGCTTATCTATTTGCAGCTGATGGTGTTAATGATGATAAGCCTTGGTAATGCGATATCAAACGGTTCCTGAAATCTCAGGAATACCCTACAAGGGCATCCAACAAAGATAAAAAGACCCAAAGGAGGTTGGCAGGCCGGTTCTTCTTAAACCAAGATTATGTGTGTCGCTCCCTCCAAATGACACCTGGTCAAAAGGGGTACAAACGCGAACTGTCGGCGAAAGAAAGGAAATGAAAAGAAAAGAGTCGCCAGCTAGGCATTTTTATCCCGAAGGAAAGGTAATGCTGCATAAACCTAAGAAAAGATGGATAAGACGGTTGCGAACCAGAGAAACTGAGAAAGGGGGTTGGTTACAACTTGGGAAGGTATTAGCACCCAGATTGTCCGCCGTACTCGATGGGATCCACGCTTGAAAGATTTGTGTTTAAAGGGGTAGTGTCAGTGCAATTTGTGTATCAAATCTGGAAAGAATGCAAGTGTCAGTGCTAGAAGAAAATGAAGAGAAATATGTGAAGTGTCAGTGCTGGAACAGAGGTGTATCAAATCTGGAAAGAATGCAAGTGTATGACCTGTCTGGCTCAGGTGCAAACTGTCTTGCATTAGACGGAAGAAGCAAGGTCTCGTTTGTGAGTGAATAAGGTGAGGAAAGAATCCCGGAGGAGACGATTATTGTTTGTTTTTATGTTTTCAATCTTTTATTGCTTTTTGTTGTTTTTCATAAGAAAATGAGCTTAAGCCTAAACCAAGAGTTAGTAAACTCATCACATCCTCCCTCTGATTAGGGGTAATGAGAATACCTTAAGTATGAAGTAAACACCTCACACTTAATCACCAGAGATGTAGGATTAAGATCATTAACCTACTTGCATTTATTTAGATGTTTTTGGTATTTTTGTTTAGTGTTAAGTAATGAGTTTAAGCCATAATCAAGGATTCAATAGACTCATTACACCATCCTAATAGAAGGATAATAGATGAGAACACTTAAGCTGAGAAAGGCTCCTCAACTTAATCCATGATTAGGGATTAACCTCATGACAAAACAAAACCTTTATTAAGTGGATTTTAGTTAATGATAAGATTAAGAAGTGGATTTTATGGTTTGTAAGACAACTTGAGGGGGACTTGTCCATTAACACTAGGGTTAGTCCTTCTTAACCAATTAAGGAAGAATTAGAACCCTAATATAAGGCCTAAGTTACAAGCTTGATGTCTTAGTGATTATTAGATGGATTGATTAAAGGATTTAAACACATTAAGGGTTTAACACTTAGTATTAAAGATATACACTCCATCCTAATAGAAGGATGCAGGCATAAGCTTAATCACAAAGCCTTAAAACCTTTAAGGTTTAGTCCCTGATTAAGAGGTGAGAAGAGAAGACACAAAGATGACACAAAGGCAAAACTAATGGGGGGACTAATAAAATCCTAATTGTGATCATGCTTGGGTGTTCCTAGGGTTAATGAGGCTTGCAAGAAGATCTTCAAGATGAGCCACCAAGGAAGAAGCAAAGATGGAAGAGAAGCAGAAGAAGCAAGCCAACTTATTTCACTTAAGAAGATAAGTTGCTTGAAGAAAGAAAGTGAGGAGAGAACATGAATGAGCAAGATCACTCTAATACAAAAGTAAAATGCAGCAATGATGCATAAGAGAGATGAAAAGAAATTATGAGAAGTGAAGGCAAATTCACTTCTCAAAACCTTACCACCTGCAAAGTTAACAAGCAATGAAAAGAAATGAAAATGGGATGAATTGCAAAGATGCAAACCAAAACCAGAAGCATATTCATGATGAAAATGATGCTATGAGATGGTATGAAAGCATGTCATGAGGTGTGAATGATCATACAAGTCATGAAGATGCAAATGAAACTTAAAGAAGCATGGAAGATCATGAATGCCTATGACATGAAATGAAAGCAAAAGCATGGCAAATGGATTATGCAATGATCAAGCATGATTCTATTATGTCCTAAGATGTCTTATATGTCATGTGGATGCACAAAATGCTATGGCAAGCTCATGTATGCAAGCATATGAAGGATGAATGCAAATGAAGAAGCAAATTAGGGTTTATGCACAAGATACAAAGCAAAATTCAAAAACAGAAGCAAATGACAAGATAAAAAATTGAAAATGGGATCAAGGGTACCCTAAACCTATACAAGTTCACTTCCCAAAGGGGAAGACCTAACTCTTAACCCTAAAGAAGTTATGATTTTCCCAAGTTGGCTAGGGTTTTAGGATACCTCACAATGAAAAATGCAAAACAAATTGAAAATGAAAGATAAATTTAAACCAATTTTATCCTAGAAACTACATGACATGAGGAGTGCAATGCAAAAAGAATCATCATCAAACTCTTCATGGTTAGGCAGAAAGGATTTTTCTAAGTTAGGGCAAAAATATTGACTTTTAAGAACCCTAAATCCAAAGAAAAATGTCAAAATAGATCAAGAACCAAAAAGAAATTTGTGTGAAGGGTTTGATAATGTTTCTAAATGTATCAAGATGCAATGTGATTTTTTTGGTGATTTTTAGAAACTTAAATGTATTTTAATTAATTAATTCTCATTAATTAATTAAAATAAACATTTAAATATTTTAAAAATACGAATTTTATGCAAAAAAAAAATTATTTTCAGAATGAGAAAAATATTTGAAAGGGAAATGCAAAAGATAAAATTTTTTGAAAGTGTTTTGCTATTTTTAATAAAATGTAGAAAGAAATGCAATTAAAATGAAATTAAAATATGAATTAATGGAAGTCAACTGATCTAGTGGTCCAGATTTGAATGAGAAGGGGAGGGAATTGACCAGCGCGCACATCTGGATGGCTGAGATTCAAACGTCACTAATTACGCAATTAAGCCCTAATCTGAACCCTAAACACTTTCAGGTGACCGGAACAGTGTTCCGGTCATCTTCTCTGGCTATCCCCTCATGCTATCTCACTCTATACGCAACCCCAAGCCCTTAAACTCTCCAGAAATGATCCCCACCCTATTCTAAACAAGAATCAACCATCAAACATAATTTATTTCACATGATCAGAGTGATTCGAATCAAAACGGAAATTTTCACAGAAATTTCAGAAGCTTCATACATGCTTAAAACTGAATCATTTTCAAAACCAAAAGGTGCAGTGTGATCAGTGAAGCATGGAGAACAATCTGAGAACTTAAGAAATCAATTCTGGAAAAAATGTTCTTGATGATACCTGAACTGAAGCTTTCGAAAATGGCACTGGCTGGCTGCTTCTTTGCTTCAAATCAGCTCCAATGATCCTCCTGAAGTGTTTGTGATGCTTGGTTGGAGTTTATATGGTCTCTAAATGAAGTTGGCAGAAGTTCAGTTCAAGCCATGTCAAAATCGTGTTTTTGATTCAGGGTGTTTTAGGGGAAAATGAAGGGTGGGAAATGATCAGCAATGGATATGGAGTTGAATGGTGGAATTTGTTTTGAGGTTTGATGGCTGAGCTATGAGTTTCGAAGGCTTTTGCATAAGAGGGAGTTTTTTTGATTGCTGAGTTCTTGGAGGTTTCAGCTTGTGTTATGTTATGGAATGGCTTGCTTTTCGTACACATCTCATGCTGGGATAGGTCAGTGTAGTGGTTGTGGGCTATGCTGATTGGTATGGGGCAAAATGCACAAAGTCAAGAGTTGGTGTACTTGGGGTATGGGCAAGTGGCAAGCTGTGACAGGGTAATGGCTATGTGCAGCAAGGATCAAGGAATGCTATGAAATCAGATTTGATGAGCTGTGGCAAGTGGATGAAAGGTTTTGATCCATTTTGCAAATTCATGAAGTTTTGGCCCCTTTTGGATTTTGTAAAGTTCAAGGCATGAAACTTGGAATTTCTTTGGGCAATTCTGAATTATAGGTCATGTGTGATGTTCGTGCAATGCTTAGAAGTCAATTTGAAGTCACATTTGGCTTTGGCAAGTGTGTTTGCAAACTTCCCTCTTTGGCACATAAGTGAAATTTTGTGATTTTTCCCAACTTTGCAAAGCCATAACTTGAGATCTATGATGAATTAGATCAATTTCTTGTACTTTTTGAAAAGGTAATGATCCAATCTACAACTTTCATGACCAAGAATTTTTCATTTGAATTATTTTTGAATCAAAAAGAGGAGGTTGAAAAACTTTCCTAAAATGGCAATTTTGCATTACAAGTCACTTTCCCAAAATGGCAACTTTGCAAATGGCTTGAAATTCTTCAATTTTGTGAACTTCTAATCTCTTATAAGATCAAATAAAGATCATATACACCTAAAATGATGGAGAAGACCCTTTGGTTGGATGATGAGGGGCCTCAGATGCCCTGATTTTGCACTGACTTGCTCAAGAAGTCATATATTGATCAGATGCCTTCCTCATTGAATTTCTTCATGAAAATTGGTATGTTTGATCCTCACAACATATAGAGACCAATAGAAACAAGAATGGCCAAAAAATTGGAGTTATGGCCTCTGAAACCAAAACCCTAATTTTAGGTCATCCGTGTAGTCAACCCTGGCTCTGCTTCCATGCCTTTCTCAGTTCTTGTGATTTTCTGGCTTTCTTCATCTTGGGAGGATATAATATGATGCTTGAACATACATGGACCCTCTTGAGATGATTGGAGACCTTTGGAGTGGCTCAGATGGCTCTTGGTTTGCTCAGATCACAAACCCTAGATGTAGATGACTTGAACCAATGCAGTGAAACAAAAATGCAATATAAAATGATATGATTGAACTTATGCAAATGAAAACAACCACAAGCCATGGTGAAATGAGTGAGGGAAAATTTGGGGTGTTTACAGCTGCCCCTATTCAAACATGAGTTAGCTGTGCAGGATGTAAGCGACGGCTTAACAGACAAACAAGATAACTTGTGGTTGAATACCAAAGACAGTCCAAAATTTGCACTCACTGAATGAAGAAGAAAAGGGATATAGATTGTAAAAAGAAGATAAAGTATGATTATAAAGTGCGGGCAACGGAGGACGACCGTCGAGCAGAGGACGATTGTTGGGGATACGCAATGACGGGTACGACCGACATGCTGGGGAAATAAAGGATCGTGATGGGGACGACCATCAGGTAAAGTAACTAAATTCTCTGGGGATTAAAGGTAAAGGTAATGATGGGGACGGCCATCAGATTAAAACATAAATGAAATAAATGATGAGGTACGGTCATCAGGGGTGAAGGACGATCACCTAGCAGGGGACGGCTGCTCTGTTGGGGAGAAAGATGAGTGACGGTCATCTCAGGTGAAGGACGATCACCTAGCAAGGTACGGTTGCTGAAAATATCACGACATAAGACGAATGCCGGATAGAAAAGGTCGACGATGGGGACGGCCATCGGATAAGCATGATGAAGGACGACCATCAAGAGGTGAAGAACGATCACCTAGCAGGGTACGGCTGCTCTCGGGGTTTACCATGACATAGGACGAATGTCAGATAATAGAATCAACGATGGGGACGACCATGAGAGTGATGAAGGACGATCATCAAAAGGGTGAAAGACGATCACCTAGCAGGGGACGGCTGCTAAAATATCACAACATAGGACGAATGTCGGATAGGAAGGGGTTCCAATAATGGAGACTCCACTGGGGGAACGATGAAGGATGATCATCAAAAGGTGAAGGACGATCACCTGGCAGGGTACGGCTGCCGGGAGTATCATGACATAGGACGAATGCCGGATATAAAGAAATAATTGGGATTTGTTGGGGACTCTTCTGGAGAATGGTAGACACGGACAAGTGTCTACACTAAATGAAAGAAAGGTGTAAGTATTTTGGCACTATATATAGATTAAATATGCGGACAAGTATCCTTAAGACCGTGATACGGACGAGTATCGGTAGAAACAACCGCTGACGCCTGTTCAGATATGATGGTACGGACGAGTACCAACTGGTTAACAAAGAACACGGACGAGTGTAGACTCTAAGGGGAAATAGGTGTGTATAAGATACGGACGAGTATCTGCTATGAGCAAAAAGTATGAGTGAGACACCGCCGAGTGCTCAACTTGTTGAGGGGAGTGTGACATGGACGGGTGTCAAAAGAGAAAATGTATAAGTATATTACAAACAAATGTTTGGGTTTACAAAGTGTTTAGGCAACTATGCTGGGGATGGGTGGCACGGACGGGTGTCAGGAGAGTGTATTAATATGTTTTTGTGAGTGCAAAGGGGACGCTTTGGCTTTCTGCTGGGGATATGACACAGACGAGTGTCAAAAATTATCTGTAATGTATAAGTATCTGTTTGTGGAAAGTGTTCCGGCGACTTTCTGGGGAAAGATGACACGGGCGAGTGTCAAAAGGAGCATGTATCTGGATCCGGGAAATGTAAAGAAAATGCTCTGATATTCTGCCGGGAAATTTTGAGAGGTGTCTTGTATATCGTTGATGGGATGTCAATATTCACAGGTGACTGATTCAAAACATGGCTTGCGATTATGCCATATGTTTGAATTTTGCCGTAATGCTCCGTATTAAACGGAATGCTATGCTTTGGGGGAAAATATGATGCGAATGCTATGATTATGCAAAAGATACCGATCCGGGATTCGGATCCCGTTGCCGTGAAGATCTCTGGCTGATCTTATTTTGAAAGAAAATCCCAGCTGGGGATGAGATCATTGGTAGATCTGATAAGATGTACGACTGCTTGGGGAAACCAGTCAATGATAAACCTATCTTATTGGTGAGGAGCCCAATTGGGGTCTTATGAAAGTTTATGTCACTTTTTTGTGAGATCTTCAGACATTGCTCTTCTGGATAGAGGCTGGAGCTCTGCGGGGAGATGGTTCCCTGTCTTTGCACTTGGCTGGGGAGGAATGACCATTGAACGATCTTCCTAGAGATGTCTATGAGGATCCTTCTGAGGATGAGGAGACCTGCAATCCTGTTATGACAAAGAAAACATACAAGTACCTCGAGGTGTCCTTTACCGGATTCCATCATAGGAATTTAGACACTCCCGGGAGCAAATACATTTCCCGCTAGCATGTAATTTAGAAAAGATGCATCTGTATTTATGCGATCATTATATTAAATACATCGGACATTTTTGAAAATAAAGATAAAATATACGCGACAGCATGTGACTGAAAATCTGATTTTATTAATTGGTGTGCCCTGAATTGGCAAGTACAGTCAAAGAAACAAGTCCCCTGAAATGAGGAGATTGTTACAAATTGAGAAACAAAAAGGTGTCGGCAATGTTGATGACGCTGCAATGTGTTTCCTTTTTGCTATGACTCGTATGACATTGACGTTCTTCTCTTCTTGATTTTGAAGAGGCTGATTCTGACCGATGCTTGAATCCTTCGAGGCTTGCCATGTCACAAGTGATACAGATGAATTCAAAATGCAGTTGTTCGCTTATTCCCTAATTTTGCGTGGATCGCCCTTTCGGGTTTTCAATCCACCGGGATACCCATTTTTGCCTGAGCTGTCCAATGCGGCTTTTCAACTCAGCGGGTGTACATTTTTCATTTATTTTCCCTTATTTTTTCCCGAGTCTTTTTATTCTGTTTTTGACTCGCCGGGATGCCCTATTTTTGCCTGGACTTATATTCTGTTTTTATGTCCAGCGGGTCATTTCATGCGAAGTATTTTTTAACTGCATCTGAATTCACAGGGGACAGGAAGTCTTCACCATCCATAGTACTGAGCATCAGTGCTCCACCAGAGAAAACTTTCTTTACTATGAATGTACCATCATAATTCGGCGTCCACTTGCCCCTGTGGTCTGTATGAGGAGGAAGGAGTCTTTTCAGCACAAGATCTCCTACTTGGTATTCCCGAAGCCTGACTTTCTGATCGAAGGCTTTCTTCATTCTTTTCCGATACAGCTGCCCATGACAGATTGCAACTAATCTCTTCTCTTCAATCAGGCTCAGTTGTTCGTATCGAGATCGGACCCATTCTGCTTCATTCAGTTTAACATCCATTAGTACCCGCAAGGAGGGTAGTTCAACTTCAACAGGTAGGACTGCCTCCATACCATACACAAGTTGATACGGTGTTGCCCCAGTGGATGTTCTGATTGACGTACGGTACCCATGCAAGGCGAATGGTAGCATTTCATGCCAGTCTTTATATGTGACCACCATTTTCTGCACAATCTTCTTGATATTCTTGTTAGCTGCCTCAACAGCGCCATTCATCTTTGGCCTGTAAGGAGAAGAATTGTGGTGTTGGATCTTGAAGTCCCGACACAGTTCTTCCATCATTTTATTGTTCAAATTAGAACCATTATCAGTAATGATTCGCTCAGGCACTCCATACCGACAGATGATATCTCTCTTCAGGAATCGGGCTACCACTTGCCTGGTGACATTCGCATATGAAGCTGCTTCGACCCACTTGGTAAAATAGTCAATAGCTACCAGGATGAATCAGTGGTCGTTTGAAGCAGTCGGTTCAATCTTGCCAATCATATATATGCCCCATATGGCAAAGGGCCAAGGTGAAGACATCACATTCAGAGGATTCGGAGGCACATGCACCTTATCTGCATAAATCTGGCATTTATGACATTTTCTAGCATAAGCACAACAATCTGCATCCATTGTGATCCAATAATAGCCTGATCTTAACAACTTTTTAGCCATTGCATACCCTCCAGCATGGGTACCAAAAGATCCCTCGTGCACCTCGTGCATCAACAAATCTGCCTCTGTCTTATCAACACATCTGAGAAGTACCATGTCAAAGTTGCGCTTGTACAAGGAACCATCAGTATTCAGGAAGAAACTACCAGCTAGCCTTCTTAATGTCTTCTTGTCATTGGATGATGCCCCAAGTGGGTATGTTTGATCCTCCAAGAAGCATTTGATGTCATAGAACCAAGGTTTATCATCTTTAGCAAGGTCTGCAGAGAATACATATGTTGGTCTGTCAAGCCTGGACACTGAAATCCGAGGCATAAAGTTTGCAGCTTGAACCTTGATCATGGATGAAATGGTGGCCAGAGCATCTGCAAACTGATTTTCATCTTGAGGGATATACTCAAGCTTGACTATTGTGAAGAATGTAAGTAACCTCCTCGTATAGTCCCGGTAAGGTATCAGATGCTCCTGGTGAGTATACCATTTGTCGTTGGTTTGATTGATTACCAGAGCTGAATCTCCAAATACAGTTAAAGTCTTGATCCTGAGGTCAATGGCTTCCTCAAGACCCATGATGCAAGCTTCATATTCAGCTTCGTTGTTAGTGCAGTTAAAGGTGAGTTTTGCCGAGAAAGGCATGTGAACACCCTTAGGTGTAATGAGTACTGCATCAACACCACGACCATTCATGTTAACAGCCCCATCAAACATCATTGTCCATTCTTCTTCTGGGTCAGGCCCTTCAGCGTGAATAGGCTTTTCATGATCTTTTGCTTTTATGAACATGATGTCTTCATCAGGGAAGTCAAATCTCATAGGCTGGTAATCATCAATGGGTTGCTCGGCAAGGTAATCAGACAATACACTGCCTTTGATGGCTTTTTGAGATGTGTATTGGATGTCATATTCTGTGAGAATCATTTGCCATCTTGCAACCCGTCCGGTAAGTGCTGGCTTCTCAAATATGTACTTGACTAGGTTCATCTTTGAGATCAACAAGGTAGTGTGGGTCAACATATACTGCCTTAGTCGGCGAGCAGCCCACGCTAAAGCACAACAAGTTTTCTCGAGCAGTGAATAACGTTGTTCACAGTCGGTAAACTTTTTGCTTAGGTAGTATATTGCATACTCTTTTCGACCAGACTCGTCATGCTGGCCCAGCACACACCCCATTGACTCTTCTAATACTGTCAAGTACATGATTAGAGGTCTTCCTTCAACTGGAGGCATAAGGATCGGAGGCTCTTGTAAGTATTCCTTGATTTTGTCAAAAGCCCTTTGGCAGTCTTCATTCCAACTGACTGTTTGTTCCTTTCTTAACAGCTTGAACAGGGGTTCACAGGTTGCTGTAAGGTGAGATATGAACCTTGAAATGTAGTTCAATCGACCTAGGAACCCTCGAATTTCTTTTTCAGTCTTCAGTGCAGGCATCTCTTGGATGGCTTTGACTTTATCAGGGTCAACTTCAATTCCCTTCTCACTTACAATAAAACCCAGCAGCTTACCGGACCGCACCCCGAATGTGCATTTGTTGGGGTTCAACTTCAATTGGTACTTCCTCAGACGTTTGAACAGCTTCAATAGATTCACCAGGTGGTCTTCTTCTGTGAGGGACTTGGCAATCATGTCTTCCACATAACACTCAATTTATTTGTGGATCATGTCATGGAATAATGTTACCATAGCCCGTTGATAAGTGGCACCAGCATTCTTCAGTCCGAACGGCATTACCTTATAACAGAATGTGCCTCAGGGTGTGATGAAGGTTGTCTTCTCCATGTCTTCAGGTGACATTTTGATTTGATTATAACCTGAAAATCCATCCATGAAGGAGAACACCGAGAACTGGGCCGTATTGTCGACCAATACGTCAATGTGAGGTAATGGGAAGTCATCTTACGGGCTGGCTCTATTCAGATCCCGGTAATCCACACACATCCTCACCTTTCCATCCTTCTTAGGCACAGGTACAGTGTTAGCAACCCATGGAGGATAGCTAGTCACAGCAAGGAAACCGGCGTCCCACTGTTTTTGTACCTCTTCTTTTATCTTCATGGCCATATCTGGGCGAGTACGGCGCAACTTTTGTTTTACTGGCGGACAGTCTTCTTTCAGAGGAAACTTGTGCATAACAATGTCGGTATCCAGACCCGACATATCCTGATAAGACCAAGCGAAAACACCCACATACTCCCGAAGCATGTCAATAAGTTGCTCTTTCACTGAATCTTGCAGACGGGCCCCGATCTTAACTTCTTTCAGGTCTTCTTCTGTACCAAGATTAACCGTTTCCACCTCCTCCTGATGAGGAGTTATAACCTTCTCCTCTTGTCTTAACAACCTGGCTAGCTCTTCAGGTAGCTCATAATCTTCCTCAACCCCTTCATCAGCTTGATTAATCGGATTGTCAAAGTCATACAAAGTCATAGCGGAGTTGTTGTCGGTGCAATCTTGAGGGCACTTTCTGCAAGGGTTTAGATTGGTTCATTTTAGTGATCAATTTTATCTTGCTTTGAAAAAGTGAAAATGAAGTTATTATTTTGAAAAAAATTGCCATTTTATTTTTGTACAAAAAATAAAGAATGAAAAACAGTGAGCGGAAAGGAAAAAAGACTCATTTGCAAAAGATGTCCTGATATTCATTAATTGATCTTTGCACAAAATACAAGATGGCCTGATTACAAAATGAGCCTTGACATCTTGGGAAAGATGCAGGACTTGATGCATGCTTTAAAAACAGGAAATAATAATTACTTTGCGGGAGTAACTCTTATAATTTCCTGGGAAGACCAGTTTGAGACATGGCTCCCCGGGATCCTTGGATGTATCCATCTTTCCAGGTTGCATTCGTCTTCTGACTCATCTTCCAAATTGTTCACAGCATCCGGGGTGAGCATTCCCCCACTGACAAACTTAGACTCCTTTGCAGCCTCTGGTTGATCTTGTCGGATTGGTCTGTAACCCAACCCGAATCTGTCATCTTTCTTTTCTACGGGCAGCAGCTTGCCCCAGCCTTGGGCGGTACCTTCCTCAACAACCTTACGGGCTTGTTGATATGACGTGATGGAGGTTCCAAGCACAGCAGATGTTTCATTAATATTAAGGGCCTCAAACCCTTGACTCATTATTTCGTGAATTTCCCCATCCATTTCAATGTATTTGAAAGTAGCCAGCTGGCTAACGAAAATATCTTCCTCCCCACAAATGGTAATGACTTGGCCCTCCCACTCGAATTTTAACTTCTGGTGAATGGTTGACGTCACGGTGCCAGCGGCGTGTATCCATGGCCTACCCAATAGACAGTTGTAGGCAGGCTGTATATCCATCACAAAGAAGGTCGTTTTGAAAACCTGTGGGCCAATCATTATAGGCAACTCTATCTCCTCTATAACTGATCTCTTAGAACCGTCAAAGGCTCTCACTACCAAGTTGCTTGGGCGTAGTTCCAATCCATCATGTTCCAGCTTCACAAGGGCTTTCTTGGGCAGGACATTGAGGGATGACCCTGTGTCTACCAGTACGTGAGAAAGAACTGCAACCTTACACTCCAAGGTAATGTGCAAAGCCTTGTTGTGATTGTGACCTTCCACTGTCAGATCAGTGTTGGTAAATCCTAGTCCATGACTAGCGTTGACATTTCCAACCACAGCCTCTAACTGATTGACAGTAATCTCCTCCGGCACATAAGTTGCATGCAGGACCTTTAATAGTGCGTTCCCATGAGCCTCGGAGCACATTAGCAATGATAGTATGGAGATTTTGGAAGGCATTTGGTGAAGCTGGTCCACCACCTTATAATCACTCTTTTTGATGATCCGCGTGAATTCATCAACCTCTTGATTAAACGGAGTCTTCAAATCTTCTTTAGCAACTGATTCTTCTTGCACCATGCTCTTCCCTTTTGCCTTAGCAGCAGCTTCTGCTTCAGCAATGGGTCTTGGTATTTGCGAGGCAAAGAGACGTCCGCTTCTAGTGAAGCCTCTGCCTCCCCCCACATTGTCTATCTGAGGTGAAGAAGTTGATGACTCTAAAGTGATTTTCTGCCCCTCGCAGTATAGATCTGAGCTATAATGCCAAGGGATGGCATTATTGCTTTCGTAAGGAATTGGCCCAGGCACTGTGATAGTGACCGGACTGATAGCAGCTGCCGAGGGGACTACAATGGTGTGTGGATCATAATATATGGTAACTGGTGCTCTGACAGGAGTAGCATTTTGTTGTGAGTTGTTGGAAGGAACATTCGCGGGATCATAGTATATCGTAACCGCTGAGACGTTTTCATTAATTGTTGTTGATGTTGGGATTGTAGCAGGAACTGATGGAATAATGGGTGTTGTCGTTGTAGAAGGAATGGTGACTGAACTTGTATCCTTTGAAGTGATTGATTAAGCAGTTGTTGGAGTTGTAGTAGTATCTGTTGGAACAATGGTTGCTGACGTTGTAGGAGTATCTGTGATGGTCGATTAAGGAATTGTTGGAGTTGTAGTTGCTGTTGTTGTAATCTGAAGGATGCCATCCTTAATAAGACCATCTATGTCGTTCCTCAGTCTCTCACATCCATTGACAGCAATATTGCAATATCCACAACCAAGCTCACATCCGGGGAACACTTGGCATTCTAAAAGTTGGGCTTTGATTTCAACCAGAGGTGTTCGGATTTGTGCAACACTGTTGATCAACGTGGATGGTTTGTCCTCTTCAATAGCATTAACCCTGGGTCCATTGTGACTAGGCATTGGATTTCTTGTGACGTTCGGAGGAGGCGCAAAATTGAGAGATTTTGAGTCCACCAGATCTTGGACTTTCATCTGTAGGGCCCTGCATTTTTCAGTATTATGCCCCGGTGCGTTTGAGTGGAATGCACACCTGGCATTTGCATCATAGTTCTTTGGCATATTAAGAGGATCTAGAGGAGCCAATGTCCTTAACTCAACCAGGTTGAGCTTCAGGAGTTGTGGCAAGAGTGCAGCATACGGCATTGGGATTGGGTCAATTACCCTGTTTGCTTGTGATGGCCTTTGTTGGAAAGGACGCTGTTGTTGATTACCGTTGTTGTTGTTATATGACCTTTGTTGCGGATAATGAACTTGTTGTTGATACTATGGTTGTTGAGGAATTGGAGCTGGAATAGTAACAGCTGCTACTGACCGGTGAGCATATTGAGGCCTGCCCCTGCTTGTATGAATGGAGTTTGTTTCACCTGCCCTTCGGGGTCCTGCAAATGGTTTTCTTGGATTGCTGGAAGAACTAGCACCACTGTCGGAGATCTTACCCATCTTCAAGAGACTTTCAATTCTCTCACCAGCTATGACTACGTTAGCAAAACTGGTAGAGGAGTAAGCAGTCAGCCTATCAATATAAGTCCCTTGCAATGTATTCATAAACATGTCAGCCATCTCCCTCTCTAACATGGGTGGTTGAACAGCAGCAGCAAGCTGTCTCCATCTTTGAGCATACTCCCGGAAGCTTTCTCTAGAATATTGAGACATTCCCATTAGGAGGGTCCTATTGGGAGCCATGTCCAGGTTGTATTGATACTGACGGATGAAAGCCTCGGCCAAATCATTCCAGCATCTTATGGTGGCTCTAGACAAATGCGAATACCATTCTCTTGAAGCCCCCGTCAGACTGTCTTCAAAGTAGAACATCCACAACTTTTCATCCATAGTATAGGCTTTGAGCCTTCCCAAGAAAGACTGCAGGTGAGTGCGTGGGCAGGAGGTACCATTGTACTTTTCAAAGCATGGGGGTTTGAATTTGTGGGGAATCCTCACCCCATCTACTAAGCCCATGTCCATTACATCGAAGCCCAAAGAATTCTGAGACTCCAAAGATCTTAACTTTTCAGCAATCTCATCCAATCTCCTGTCATATACCTCATCTCCAGCTCCTATGACAGTGAAATGTTCTTCCTGGGGATCCTCCTGCAGGATTCTGCCCCCAGTAGTATTGCCTTGCACATTCCTCGGGATGTTAACCTCTGGATCCAGATGAGGTCCATATACTGGTGGGTCAATACGAGGCTGGCCCCGTTCATTGTTGCTAGTTCCTCCTGTTCCAAGATGAGGCTCCTCAGGAGTTTGTCTTTCCACCAGCTCTCTTAACCTTTCTTGACTCTGGGCTAAGCCAGTCATCACTGCCATAAACTGAGACATCTGATTTCTCATCTCTACTCTCTCATTGGCCATCTGGTTTCTGAACTCAGACAGGTCTTGCTCTACTTGTTCCATTTGAATACCGGGAAGGTTGTTACGAGTTAGGTACCGGTGTGCGCGGTTGACAGGGAACACTCGGCGACGAGCAATATTTCCTAAGATCACAACAAAGTTAGAAACAAGAATAATAACGAAACCTACAAAACAAAAGCAAAGTTAGTATGCAATGCAGTATGCTTATTTGTTTTCCAAGGTATCCGGTTTAGTTCTTTGTTTTGACCTTTCCATACCTCGAGGAAGATGCTTCATGTTGTTGAGAGAAAAGTCCAAATGAAAACAAACTAAAATATATTACAAATGATGAACAATACATAGTTTGTTTTACAATACATACCCATGGAGGGTCAAAATACAACAAAAGGAAAAGTACATCAAATGGAAGCAAACAACAAGCAAAGAATCAGACATCCAGTCCAAACTCATCTTCTCTGACCTCCTTCAGGAGTGCCTCAGTCACTAGACCAGCTGGGTGCTCTGTAATAGTCCTAATGAGGAGGTTCCTGGTGGCAATGGCAGTGGTCAGCTTCTTGTGCCTGTCCTGGTCCTTTGATCTCTTCAATCCTGCCTGAGCTTCAACTCTGAAATCTCCTTCTGGGCTGCCAATAAAGCTTCCTGTTGTTTCTTCTCATTGGCCTCTAACTGTTCAATCTTGGCTTGAGTCTTCTGGTCTTCTTGTGTACGGGCTTTGGTGATTCTGACCCACCTAGCCTGACTTTCTTGCAGATAGTGCTCAGTCCTAGCTTTCTGAATCTTAGCCTCCTTGCAGGCATTCTTCAATATATGTTCCCCAGCCCTTGCTTTCCTTATGTAGTCCTCTGTCCTTTCAAGTCTGGTCAGATGCTCAACCTTGAGCTTTTCCAATCTCTCAATGTCCAGACGACCATCACTCCTCTCCCAAAGAGTCTTCTTTAAAGCCTCAGATAACTTCTCATTCCTTTCCTTCAGCTTCTCAAATTCTTCTAGGCTGACAGTTGTTGCTGGCTGTACAGTAGATGGTCCAGGAATGTCCTCCAAGGTGAAAGGCATTCTGGTAATCTGAGCTCTAGCACGGGACCATTCATAGTACTGAGCTGAAGATACATTGTTACATCTTCCAAGAATAGCAACCCCTTTTGTCTGGATGTTGTCCCAAGCCCAGGCAGCTTGCCTGACAACAGCTGAATTAGGTTGAACTACATAATACAAGGTCTCAGCTAAATCCTGTCCTCTGGGAGGGTGAACTAAGGCATAACCCAGTTGTCTCTTAAACAGTAAAGGATTGTAGTTGATGCAACCCTTTACTCCTATCAGAGGCACATTTGGGTACTGTCCACAGCTGGTGATGATGTCTTTGCCTTTGGTGCTCTGGGTGCACCATCTGATATCATCTGAAGTCAAAGCAATGAGCCTCTTGGCCCAATTCTTCTGTTGGTGTGGGTTCAAGAAGTCATCTGACTTAGGCAGGTGTCTGAGCAGCCAGGTGTAAAACAAAGGAGCACAACATCCTACCAACTTCCCCCTTTGTTTCTCATTCCTCTGATGAATGGAATAATAGAAATCTCCTAGCAGTGTAGGTACTGGGTTCTTCAGAAGAAACAAATGGATAGCATTCTTGTTGACAAATTTGGGCTCATCTGCAAACAGTATAGCCCCATATATGCTGAGGGCTAACAGTGCATAGACTGCCTTCCACTCTCCTACAGAAGCTTTCAGGATGGCCTGAGAAATCAAGAAGTCCAAGTGAAAACCAGGGATCCTAGCCTTTGTGGTCATATTTTGCTCAATCAGGGCAAGCTCCAAGTACAGTGCCCTTGCTATCTCTTCATTCTTGGGAGAAGTCATTTCTGGGTTGAAGGGAATTCCACCTCTGACAGGCACTCCAATCAACAAAGAGAATTCTTCTAGTAGAGGCCCTAACTGGAAGTCTGGAAAGGTGAAACATCTCAAAGGGGGTTCATAGAACTGTAAGCATGTGTGGATCATGCTCCTCTGAGAGGGGTCAAGGTCCATATCCATATCCAGGATACCTCCATAGCACTCTCTAAACAGTGGTATGTGGTCAGGTGTGATAAGTGACTGGACCTGCCTGATACCAGTCAATGCAAGCTCAAAGAAATGATAGGATATGTTGCTCTTCCTGGGAGTAGCCATGAGTGCTGCTGAGGAAGCTGAAGATAAGTGCTGATGAAGATCACAGACTAAGACTGGAGATAAGTCTCTGATAGGCTGATGCTGGTGAGGATGGAGATAACTGAAGCAGATAACTGAAGAAGACAGCTGAAGCAGAGGTCTATGCAGATGAAGGGGTCAAAACCAAAACCAAGTACAATGAGGTGGATACCCTGAAAAGAAAATAAACAAATGTTAAATGATGCAATGATGACATATGCAAATGATATGCAAGGGTTTGTGATCAAGCTGGATCTGATTATCTGTCTTGATACAAGGTCCATAATTGTTCAAAAGTTCAGGATGCGGGCTCAGAAATCCAGTAACCAGGGTGGGGGACTCAAATAAAGAGTCACATGTCCGGGGTTAATCACAAGAACTGTCCAAAGTTGAGTATTCTTAAACAAAACAGTAACAGGGTATGATGTGGCCAAGGGTTCCTGCAAACCTGTAAACAGCCCAACCTCCTCACAGGTAATGTTCTAGAACAAGGATCCTCAGACTTGGATCAGTTATGAGAAGTGTAAACACTTCTAACCCGGAGGTACAGTGTTTACAATATTCATAAAAGTTCCTCCTCTAATTCACCTCAATTTCTGAAGGTCATATTAGAAGGTCATCCAGACTTAGCAGGCTTCCCAGATAGCCCTAGTACTACAGGAAATCTGTAGCACAGAGTTCTCAAGAAGAAACCCACATCTGAACCGTGTTTCATATTCCCGCACCAGACCGAAATGGAATGGGAAAGAACATGAACCACTCTAGCCTATGTGTCACTCAGGTCCCAGGTATAGGACCTTAAACTCTCAATGGAAACCCCACCCACCAAAACAGAAAAACAGATCCAGCAAATGACAGTATAAAATATGCAAGACTATAAATGAAGCAATAAATAAAGCTGTACATAAAGCAGTAAATAAAGCAAAATAAATAACACACATAGCACATAACACCCCAGTAAACACAAATCAAACAAGCGCTAGGAGGAACCCACAAAAAGAACCAGAAACCCTGGTTGTAGTACAAGGGTCCCCAGCAGAGTCGCCAAGCTGTCGCTCCTGCCAAATGACACCTGGTCAAGAGGGGTACAGACGCGAACTGTCAGCGAAAGAAATGAAATGAAAAGAAAAGAGTCGCCAGCTAGGCATTTTTATCCCGAAGGAAAGGTAATGCTGCATAAACCTAAGAAAAGATGGATAAGACGGTTGCGAACCAAATAAACTGAGAAAAGGGGTTGGTTACAACCTGGGAAGGTATTAGCACCAAGATTGTCCGCCGTACTCGACGGGATCCACGCTTGAAAGATTTGTGTTTAAAGGCGTAGTGTCAGTGCAATATGTGTATCAAAGCTGGAAAGAATGCAAGTGTCAGTGCTAGAAGAAAGTGAAGAGAAATATGTGAAGTGCCAGTGCTGGAACAGAGGTGCAAAGCTCAAGATAATGAGGCTAAAAGAATAATGATGGAGGAGGGGGGAATATACAGAGACTTTTGTTCGATAACCGTTAAGTTATGCCTACGTATCCTCTCGTGCAATGAGGAAGTCAGAACACCGTAGTTTGACTCAAAGAGACTGAAAGATAAATTGACTTGTGAATTGCTTACTTATCTATGCTCAAGTGTATGACCTGTCTGGCTCAGGTGCAAACTGTCTTGCATTAGACAGAAGAAGCAAGATCTCATTTGTGAGTGAATAAGGTGAGGAAAGAATCCCGGAGGAGACGATTATTGTTTGTTTTTGTGTTTTCAATTTTTTATTGCTTTTTGGTGATTTTCATAAGAAAATGAGCTTAAGCCTAAACCAAGGGTTAGTAAACTCATCATATCCTCCCTCTGATTAGGGGTAATGAGAATACCTTAAGTATGAAGTAAACACCTCACACTTAATCACCAAGATGTAGGATTAAGATCATAACCTACTTGCATTTATTTAGATGTTTTTGGTATTTTTGTTTAGTGTTAAGTGATGATTTTAAGCCATAATAAAGGATTCAATAGACTCATTACACCATCCTAATAGAAGGATAATAGATGAGAACACTTAAGTTGAGAAAGGCTCCTCAACTTAAGCCATGATTAGGGATTAACCTCATGACAAAACAAAACCTTTATTAAGTGGATTTTAGTTAATGATAAGATTAAAAAGTGGAATTTATGGTTTGTAAGACAACTTGAGGGGGACTTATCCATTAACACTAGGGTTAGTCCTTCTTAACCAATTAAGGAAGAATTAGAACCCTAATGCAAGGCCCAAGTTACAAGCTTGATGTCTTAGTGATTATTAGATGGATTGATTAAAGGATTTAAACACATTAAGGGTTTAGCACTTAGGATTAAAGATATACACTCCATCCTAATAGAAGGATGCAGGCATAAGCTTAATTACAAAGCCTTAAAACCTTTAAGGTTTAGTCCCTGATTAAGAGGTGAGAAGAGAAGACACAAAGATGACACAAAGGCAAAACTAATGGGGGGACTAATCAAACCCTAATTGTGATCATGTTTGGGTGTTTCTAGGGTTAATGAGGCTTGCAAGAAGATCTTCAAGATGAGCCACCAAGGAAGAAGCAAAGATGGAAGAGAAGCAGAAGAAGCAAGCCAACTTATTTCACTTAAGAAGATAAGTTGCTTGAAGAAAGAAAGTGAAGAGAGAACATGAATTAGCAAGCTCACTCTAATACAAAAGTAAAATGCAGCAATGATTCATAAGAGAGATGAAAAGAAATTATGAGAAGTGAAGGCAAATTCACTTCTAAAAAACTTACCACCTGCAAAGTTAACAACAAGCAATGAAAAGAAATGAAAATGGGATGAAATGAAAAGATGCAAACCAAAACCAGAAGTATATTCATGATGCAAATGATTCTATGAGATGGTATGAAAGCATGTCATGAGGTGTGAATGATCATACAAGTCATGAAGATGCAAATGAAACTTAAAGAAGCATGGAAGATCATGAATGCCTATGACATGAAATGAAAGCAAAAGCATGGAAAATGGATGATGCAATGATCAAGCATGATTCTAATATGTCCTAAGATGTCTTATATGTCATGTGGATGCACAAAATGTTATGGCAAGCTCATGTATGCAAGCATATGAAGGATGAATGCAAATGAAGAAGCAAATTAGGGTTTATGCACAAGATACAAAGCAAAATTCAAAATCAGAAGCAAATGACAAGATAAAAAATTGAAAATGGGATCAAGGGTACCCTAAACCTATACAAGTTCACTTCCCAAAGGGGAAGACCTAACTCTTAACCCTAAAGAAGTTATGATTTTCCCAAGTTGGCTAGGGTTTTAGGATACCTCACAATGAAAAATGCAAAACAAATTTAAAATGAAAGATAAATTTAAACCAATTTTATCCTAGAAACTACATGACATGAAGAGTGCAATGCAAAAAGAATCATCATCAAACTCTTCATGGTTAGACAGAAAGGATTTTTCTAAGTTAGGGCAAAAATATTGACTTTTAAGAACCCTAAATCCAAAGAAAAATGTCAAAATAGGTCAAGAACCAAAAAGAAATTTGTGTGAAGGGTTTGATAATGTTTCTAAATGTATCAAGATGCAATGTGATTTTTTTGGTGGTTTTTAAAAACTTAAATAGTATTTTAATTAATTAATTCTCATAAATTAATTAAAATAAACATTTAAATATTTTAAAAATACGAATTTTATGCAAAAAATAAAATAAAAATTATTTTCAGAATGAGAAAAATATTTGAAAGGGAAATGCAAAAGATAAAATTTTTGAAAGTGTTTTGCTATTTTTAATAAAATGTAGAAAAAATGCAATTAAAATGAAATTAAAATATGAATTAATGGAAGTCAACTGATCTAGTGGTCCAGATTTGAATGAGAAAGGGAGGGAATTGACCAGCGCGCGCATCTGGATGGCTGAGATTCAAACTTCACTAATTACGCAATTAAGCCCTAATCTGAACCCTAAACACTTTCAGGTGACCGGAACAATGTTCCGGTCATCTTCTCCGGCTATCCCCTCATGCTATCTCACTCTATACGCAACCCCAAGCCCTTAAACTCTCCAGAAATGGTCCCCACCCTATTTTAAACAAGAATCAACCATCAAACAGAATTTATTTCACATGATCAGAGAGATTCGAATCAAAACGGAAAATTTCACAGAAATTTCAGAAGCTTCATACATGCTTAAAACTGAATCATTTTCAAAACCAAAAGGTGCAGTGTGATCAGTGAAGCATGGAGAACAATCTGAGAACTTAAGAAATCAATTCTGGAAAAAATGTTCTTGATGATACCTGAACTGAAGCTTTCGAAAATGGCACTGGCTGGCTGCTTCTTTGCTTCAAATCAGCTTCAATGATCCTCCTGAAGTGTTTGTGATGCTTGGTTGGAGTTTATATGGTCTCTAAATGAAGTTGGCAGAAGTTCAGTTCAAGCCATGTCAAAATCGTGTTTTTGATTCAGGGTGTTTTAGGGGAAAATGAAGGGTGGGAAATGATCAGCAATGGATATGGAGTTAAATGGTGGAATTTGTTTTGAGGTTTGATGGCTGAGCTATGAGTTTCGAAGGCTTTTGCATAAGAGGGAGTTTTTGTGATTTCTGAGTTCTTGGAGGTTTCAGCTTGTGTTTGTTATGGAATGGCTTGCTTTTGGTACACATCTCATGCTGGGATAGGTCAGTGTAGTGGTTGTGGGCTATGCTGATTGGTGTGGGGCAAAATGCACAAAGTCAATAGTTGGTGTACTTGGGGTATGGGCAAGTGGCAGGCTGTGACAGGGGCATGGCTATGCGCAGCAAGGATCAAGGAATGCTATGAAATCAGATTTGATGAGTTGTGGCAAGTGGATGAAAGGTTTTGATCCATTTTGCAAATTCATGAAGTTTTGGCCCCTTTTGGATTTTGTAAAGTTCAAGGCATGAAACTTGGAATTTCTTTGGGCAATTCTGAATTATAGGTCATGTGTGATGTTTGTGCAATGCTTAGAAGTCAATTTGAAGTCACATTTGGCTTTTGCAAGTGTTTTTGCAAACTTCCCTCTTTGGCACATAAGTGAAATTTTGTGATTTTTTCCAACTTTGCAAAGCCATAACTTGAGATCTATGATGAATTAGATCAAGTTCTTGTACTTTTTGAAAAGGGAATGATCCAATCTACAACTTTCATGACCAAGAATTTTTCATTTGAAGCATTTTTGAATCAAAAAGAGGAGGTTGAAAAACTTTCCCAAAATGGCAATTTTGCATTACAAGTCACTTTCCCAAAATGGCAACTTTGCAAATGGCTTGAAATTCTTCAATTTTGTGAACTTCTAATCTCTTCTAAGATCAAATAAAGATCATATACACCTAAAATGATGGATAATACCCTTTGGTTGGATGATGAGGGGCCTCAGATGCCCTGATTTTGCACTGACTTGCTCAAGAAGACATCTATTGATCAGATGCCTTCCTCATTGAATTTCTTCATGAAAATTGGTATGTATGATCATCACAACATATAGAGACCAATAGAAACAAGAATGGCCAAAAAAATTGGAGTTATAGCCTCTAAAACCAAAACCCTAATTTTAGGTCATCCGTGCAGTCAATCCTGGCTCTACTTCCATGCCTTTCTCAGTTCTTGTGATTTTCTGGCTTTCTTCATCTTGGGAGGATATAATATGATGCTTGAACATACATGGACCCTCTTGAGATGATTGGAGACCTTTGGAGTGGCTCAGATGGCTCTTGGTTTGCTCAGATCACAAACCCTAGATGCAGATGACTTGAACCAATGCAGTGAAACAAAAATGCAATATGAAATGATATGATTGAACTTATGCAAATGAAAACAACCACAAGCCATGGTGAAATGAGTGAGGGAAAATTTGGGGTGTTTACAATGTGCTTTAGAAAAGGAACTTCGACATGATCTTGCTCAGATGCGTAGATAGACACGAAGCAGACAAGTTAATGCAGGAAGTTCATGAGGGATCCTTCGGTACCCATGCTGGAGGAAACTCTATGGCGAAGAAAATTTTGAGATTGGGGTATTATTGGATAACCATGGAATCCGATTGCTGTAATTACTCCCGCGAATGCCATAAGTGTCAAATTTATGCTGATAAGGTGCATGTGCCTCCCAATTCATTGAGTATCATGTCTTCACCATGGCTCTTTGCCATGTGGGGCATCAATATGATCGGAAAGATTGAGCCTACCGCTTCCAATGGTCATCACTTCATTATGGTTGCCATAGACTACTTCACTAAATGGGTAGAAGCAGCATAATATGCTAATGTGACCAAGCAGGTTGTGGCCCGATTCATAAAGAGGGATATCATTTCTCGATATAGAATACCTGAAAGAATCATTAATGATAATGGTTCCACTCTCAATAACAAGATGATGGTAGATCTGTGTCGGGATTTCAAAATTGAGCATCACAACTCTTCTCCGTACCGCCCGAAGATGAATGGCGCCGTCGAGGCGGCCAACAAGAACATCAAGAAAATAGTACATAAGATGGTTGTGACATATAAAGATTAGCATGAGATGTTACCATTCGCATTGCATGGGTACAAAACATCCATGTGCACCTCAACCGGAGAAACACCGTTCTCACTAGTGTACGGTATGGAGGCCGTCCTACTAGTTGAAGTTGAGATCCTTTCCTTGAGGATAATGATGGATGTTAAGCTTGATGAAGTTGAGTGGCTTCAGTCCTGATTCAATCAGTTGAGCCTCATCGAGGAGAAATTTTTAGCAGTTGTATGCCATGGACAGTTGTATCAACGGAGAATGAAACGGGCGTTCGACTAGAAGGTGCGCCCTCGATGCTATATACTTGGTGACTTAGTGCTGAAAAGGATCCTTCCTCCTCAAACATATCACATGTGCAAGTGGACACCCAACTATGAAGGTCCATTTGCGGTAAAAAAAAGGTTTTCTCGGGCGGAGCCTTAATGCTGACAACCATGGATGGAGAGGACTTTTCTTCCCCCGTCAATGCATACGCAGTTAAAAAATAGTTCGTATAAAAGAGACCCACTGGACAAAAATAGAATAAGAGTCCAAGCAAAAAAGGGCATCCCGGCGAACCAAAAACAGAATAAAAGGCTCGAGCAAAAGTTAGGGAAATAAACAAAAAAATGTACACCCGTTGAGTTGAAAAGACACATTGGACAACTCAGGCAAAAAAGGGTATCCCAATGGATTGAAAACCCGAAAGCATGATCCATGCAAAAGAGGGATTGAAACGAACAACTTCGATCTGCAAGAACTGTGATTCGTCATCTACAATCAAGGACAATCTAAGGGTTAAGAATCAGTCCAATCGTCTTCCTCAAAAGCGAAGTACACGAAAGGTCTTGAGGACATACAGGTCATAGTTGGATTGGAATTTGATGAGATCCAATTTTCTCATTACCATTAGGATATTTTATTTTCCTTTTGTGCAATTTTCTCTTTCCAAGGATTGCTTCCCAGTGTAATGCCTATTCACGGCCATTTTTCAATCAATAAAATGTTTGTATCCTATTATCTCATTGGTTTTTGTTTTCATCTACCAATAATTAATTGTGAAAATGTCCGAAAAATTGTGATAAATATTTCATTGTGAATACATTGATACTTTATGATGCATGCTTGAGCTTAAAACACTTAACATACATCTTAAATGTTGAATAACAGGGATGGTCGATTCAGACCGTGACCTGGGGCATACAGGCTCGTCTAACTTTCTCTTTTACAGAAACTATCAGTTATGTTCCATAATACGCATGTGCAGAGAAACAAAGCCATTACCAGCACAAGGCATCAGGAAGTTTTTCCTCAGCAAGCTTCAGTAAGCAAAATTCCTCAGCGAGTCTCGTTAGACTATCTTTTCTCCAGCAGGACAAGATAAGAAGAGGGTTAGTATTTCCTTAAGCGAGGGGTGTCATTATCCCTCATTCCCAGCATGAGACACCCATATCCTTTACCATCAAGAGACGTCTTCAGTAGGAAGCAGACTCATCGATGTTCTCTATCATCCCCAGTGGAGTCGAAGATGGGAACCTTCCCTAGCTAAGTCAGAGCGAGGGGGTGGAACAGGTGATAGACCCTAAGAGGATCTAGTGCCCCTACATTGAAGTATTCCCAATAGGTTGTTGAATGCCTCGCTTCCCCAAGATTGGATTCATGGGAACTTTCCCCGGTAGAGTTGGAATTTGAAATTTTCCTCATCATAACAACATAAAGTTAACGACGTTCTCCCCAAGAAGAGAGTTTTCCTTTAACAAAGGATTATCCCCGCCAGAGTCTTCTTATCCCTAGCAGTACATGAAGATTCATTATTCTCAAGTAGTGGTGAAGAGTTGAGAAGTCAGATGGTTTTCCTTCTTATACCGTATTTTTTGTAGTATTCCCCAGTTAAATCGCCAAGCAAAGTCTAGGTTTCATTGGCATCTATTTCCCCAGACAAAAGACTGTGAACCTGAGGAATTCCCCAACAGACGTTTCCCTCAGTTGAATATCAATAAGTTCTCAGCAGAGTATCATCATACTCTTTCCTCGACCAGGTCAGAAGGCTATCACTTCACCAACAAAGTTATGCGGGTGGCGTACCTCCCAATCAGGTTCAGGCCAGTTAAGAATTTCCCTAGTAGGGTCGTTGTACTATCTCAAGGTCCAATTTATTTTTGGAAAAGGTGGCAGTTCAAAACCAATATCATTAACAGTATCCCCTGCAGAGTTGCTCTTCCCTAGGGATTCACTGAATCAATGCGGTAATTATTTCATCCCTAGAAGGTGGTGAGAGAGACCTGTTATCTCCTCATCAGGAGATCCCTGTAATACCCCGTATTTTATTTAAAGCTCTGGACAATATTAATTGGTAATAATATTATTCCGGAATACTCTAAGAAATTTTAATGGAACCAAATAGAGTAATCAGCGGGATATTATTTTATTAATTGATATTAGCTCACTCAGAGGTTTTATAAAATATCGGATTAAGAGACATTTTCGGATACTCTCTAATTTTGACCTATTGGTAAAAATATAAGCTTTTATATTTTTATATATATAGAAAGATTATGATAGGAAGAAAAAGTTGGTAAGAAAGAAGAAAAGAAGGAGAAGAGAAGAGAAGAAGAAGAAGAGAGAAAAGCCCTAAAGCTCCAATTCCTCATTCCCGGTCATCCGTCCGTCGAATCAACTCAATCTTTCCGCCAATCTTCATCTCTCGAGGTGGGTTCTTAGTTAGAAACTTTTATCTTTGATTTTGGTTGAGTTTAGATATGTTTGTGGTTAGGGCTTAATTGGAAAATCTAAGAAAAATCGGAAGTTTAATGGTTAAAACTCGATTAAAACCTACCTAAAATACTCATATGATGATAATGGATACGTTTGATTATGTCTTGTTGCATTGGTTGATGTTTGGGAGTGTTTGGGTGTGGAAAAAGTGTTTTCCCATAAGGTTTGAACTTCCTGAACTGGTGTACCTCGCTCAGCGAAAGTTCCAGCGCGATTTTCGCTCAGCGAGACCTGTAGGTTCCAGCCTTGGTTTTTAATTCGTAACTTATGATCTGGGTATCCGTTTTTAGCGTTCCACATATCGTTTCGAAGCTAATGATGAAATCTATATTTTGAGATCAAGAAATGTTAGTTCCACCCTACTTTTACCCGACTATTCGATTAAAAGGTAATGAAACATAATTATGGAATTGTGAGTTAAAGATAAGGAATTGGTGAGACTTGTGAGACACCTAGGAGTTCGTAGACTAATAAGAATTGAGGATCACGCTTGATTGTGTCCTCCTTGTTAGCTTGAGGTGGGTATTACATTGAGTCCCACGGGAAGCGAGAGTTATCTTGAGATGGGTATTACATTGAGTCCCACGGGAAGCGAGAGTTAGATTGAGGTGGGTATTACATTGAGTCCCACGGGAAGCGAGAGTTAGCTTGAGGTGGGTATTACATTGAGTTCCACGGGAAGTGAGAGTTAGCTTGAGGTGGGTATTACATTGAGTCCCACGGGAAGCGAGGGTTAGCTTGAGGTGGGTATTACATTGAGTCCCACGGGAAGCGAGTGATAACTTGAGATGGGTATTTCATTGAGTCCCATGAGAAGTCTACTAGTTCATACTTGAGTGGGATGTTTCACTGAGATCCACGAGAAGTCTTGTACGATGTATTGTTGGGTTGTTCCATTTCGACTTAGTTATCTTTGAAAGGAACCTTTGTACTCGTAGAATTGTTATGCTTGACCATTAGAGCCGAGAGAACTCTAAGATAGGAAACCCACTGAGATGTTTTATCTCACCCCATGTTGATGTTGTTATTTCAGGTACTTCAGGTTCCGCTAAGGGTAAGGATAAGGCGAATTGATTATCCTTACTAATTGATGGCTTAGTCTTCCGCTGTGGATTTTTGAGATCATCGGATCTAGTTCTTAGATCTTTTTGTAGTTGAACATCTTGTACTATTTTATAGCCTTGTTTAGTACCTTATGTTGTAGTGGCTATATTTATACAATGTGTTGCTAAGAACTTATTTGTATTTCAGTACCAAATTATTAATATTATATATGAAAAATATGCTTTATGTATGTCTTTGGTATATGGGTATTACAATGTGTATCAAAGCAGGTCGTATTCTCGACCTAGCCTGGAAATATTATAAGTTTTTCCTTCTGTTCATACATGTGACTGGCGGTAGGACTAAATGTTATGTTTATGGTATTGAGCCTGATCAACTTAATCCTGTTTTGATGACATTTAGGAAATATGGCTGGTAGACTTGGAACTCGTGCTCGACCTAGTGTCACTCCTCCCGGTAGCGATCAAGTAGGTAGCGATGGGAATGCTCCTATGTTCCAATTTATGTAGCAGATGCAGCAACATCAGCACCAAATCATGCAAGAAATGATGCATCAGATGAGTGGGGGCCTTCACCCTCACGTGGTTGCTCCTGGAGCTACGGGTGGAACATTTAGAGACTTCTTCCGCATGAACCCTCAGGAGTTTCATGGTGGATTGAATCCGGTTAAGGCTCACGAATGGGTGACTGGAGTAGAGAGGGTATTCCAGATTGTGATTTGTAGTGAAGAAGACAAGGTGACTTTTGCGTCACATTTACTAAAGGGTCCTGCTGCTAGGTGGTGGGAGAGTGCTTCCAATTTGATGATGGTACAAGGGATTCCGAGGTTATGGCAGCAATTTAAGACAGTTTTTATGGATAAGTATTTCCCGAGTTCCTTGAGGACACAAAAGGAGTTCGAATTTCAAGAATTAAGGCAAGGGAGCATGAATGTGGCCAGTTATGCTGAGAAGTTTGAGAACATGGCAGCCTACTCTAAGCAGGCTATGTATGCTCCTGATGAAAGGTGGAAAATTGACCAGTTCTTGTTTGGGCTAAGGGCCGAACTCTCGCATAGTGTCTCTCAAAGGGAGTTCACTACCTACTCTGAGATGTTGAGACAATGCTATGTTGCAGAACATAGTTTGATGAAAGTGTAGGAAAAAGCAAGTGCCGGAAGGGCGGTTCAAGGTGATAGGGGGAGAGCTATTCAATCTTTTAGGCCGAGGCCTCAACCCTTCAAGGGGAAACAGGTGTCGATTCCTAGATCCAGTGCTCCTCCTTCTTGCTCCCGATGCCATAAGAATCATTTAGGTAGATGCAATTCGGGTTCCATGGTTTGTTTCCTTTGTTAGAGAGAAGGACATTTTGCTAGAGATTGTCCCCAGAAGAAGGACCAAGTGCAAGCAAGAGTTTATACTATGGATGCTAGGAAGGTGAAGGGAGGAAATTCGTTGATTGTGGGTAATTGTCTTGTTAACAATCATCCTTGTCTTGTTTTATTTGATTGTGGAGATATGCATTCTTTTATATCTACTAGTTGTGCGAAGTGACTTGGGTTGCGACTAATTCATTTGTCTCCTCCAATGGTGGTTACTACCGCTATGGATGAAACTGTCGAGATGCCGCTTAAGTGTGAGAACTATACGTTGTCCGTGGATGGTAGAATCTTTCAGATTGACCTCATTTGTTTGTCCCTTAAGAAAATTGATGTTATCCTAGGAATGGACTGGTTGTCTGCTAATTCTGTGTTTATTGGATGTGAAGAAACGTTGATCCTCATTCCCTCCGTTGAAGCGCCTCCGAAAGATGTTTTGACAACGATCTTAGAAGGTACGGTTGGAATGGTAAATTTTCTGTTTGAACAAGAGAATTTTTGTTTGCTTGTCCTTACTAATGTGGAGAGTAATGACCAGCAAGTTTTGAACATTCCGATAGTTTGTGAATTTCCCGATGTTTTTCCTGAAGATGTCACTTCCTTACCTCCGGTGAGGGAAGTTGAGTTCTCAGTCGACCTGATACCGGGAACGGCTCCTATATCTGTTTCCCCTTATTGGATGGCTCCTCTCGAGTTGAAGGAGTTGAAGGATCAATTGGAGGATTTGATGGCAAAGCATTTTGTAAGACCTAGTGTCTCACCGTGGGGAGCTCCGGTGTTGTTGGTAAAGAAAAAGGATGGTGTTATGAGGTTGTGCATCGATTATCGAAAGTTGAACAAGGTTACAATCAAGAATAAATACCCCTTACCAAGGATAGACGACCTTCTAGATCAATTGAAAGGAGCCTGCGTGTTCTCGAAGATTGATACGAGATCGGGCTATCATCAGATTCGTGTGAAGAGTTCTGATGTTCCGAAGACTACGTTCAGAACCCATTACGGTCATTACGAATTCTTAGTGATGTCTTTCTGTGTGACGCATGCTCCAGCTGTTTTTATGGATTACATGAACCGTATATTTCAGAGTTATTTGGATAAATTTGTGGTGATCTTTATCGATGACATTCTTATCTATTCTCGTACTCCGCAAGAGCACGGAGAACATCTAAGGATTGTCCTATCGATACTGCAGGAAAAGCAACTTTTTATTAAATTTAGTAAGTGTGAGTTCTGGATGTCAGAAGTCAAGTTCCTTGGACATGTTATATCCCAGGGAGGTGTAGCTCTAGACCCGTCCAAGATAGAAGCTGTAATTAATTGGGAGAGACCGAAGAATGTTACTGAAGTGAGAAGCTTCCTAGGTTTGGTAGGTTACTACAGAAGGTTTATTAAAGGTTTTTCTCAGATGGGATTACCGTTAACTAAGCTCACTAGGAAGGAATTTGCTTATGAATGGGATTCCAGTTGTGAGCAAAGTTTCGTGTGGTTGAAGGAGAAATTGACAACTGGCCCGGTCTTGATTATTCCCGATCCTAACAAATCTTATGAAGTGTTTTGTGATGCTTCAAAGATGGGTTTAGGAGGTGTTCTCATGCAAGAAGGTCAGGTGGTGGCGTATTCTTCTAGACAGTTGAGAGTTCATGAGAAGAATTATCCTACGCATGATTTGGAATTAGCGGCCGTGATGTTTACCTTAAAAGTGTGGCGGCACTATTTATATGGTGTGTGTTTTGAGATGTTTAGTGATCATAAGAGTTTGAAGTACCTCTTTGATCAGAAGGAACTGAATATGAGACAGAGGAGATGGATGGAGTATTTGAAGGATTATGATCTTGAGTTGAAGTATCACCCCGGAAAAGCGAACAAAGTGGCAGATGCCTTAAGTAGAAAAGTGATTCATAATGCCGAATTGATGGTATTGGAGTATGCATTGTTAGAAAAGTTTCGGGATCTTAATCTTCAGTTTGTTTGGACTCCGAATGGTGTAATCATGGGAAACTTGAATATTAATTCTACCTTGAGGAATGATATTCAACAAGCGCAAGTTTTGGATGAGAAGTTGCAAGGACTGTTACTCCAACCGGGTTTCGTAAGAGCATTAGATGGGGTCATCCTATTTAATCAAAGAATTTGCATTCCGGATGATGATGCGTTAAAGAGAAGGATTCTGGAAGAAGCACATAAAGGTTCTTTTACGATACATCCGGGTTCTTCGAAGATGTATCAAGATTTGAAGAGGGAGTATTGGTGGTCCGGGATGAAAAAGGACATTGTGGTATTTGTGTCAGAAGGTGCGGTGTGTCAGCAAGTGAAGATTGAGCACCAAAGGCCAAGTGGATTGTTACAACCTTTGGACATTCCGATTTGGAAATGGGATAGTATCTCAGGGTAGCTATGACTCTGTTTGGGTGATTGTGGACCGACTAACGAAATCTGCGCATTTCTTAGCCGTGAAGACTACATATAAGACAAGTCAGCTTGCAAGGTTGTTTATTGTTGAAATTGTGAGATTGCATGGTGTCCCGTCCAGTATTGTATCGGATAGAGATCCGAAGTTCACTTCGAGATTTTGGAAGGTGTTCCAACAAGCCATGGGTACGAATCTGCATTTGAGTACTTCTAATCATCCTCAAACGGATGGTCAGACCGAACGTATGATTCAAACGATGGAGGATATGTTGAGAGCATGTGTTTTAGAGAGTAGAGGAAATTGGAAAGAACTTTTGTCGTTGATCAAATTTTCGTACAACAATAGTTATCATGCAAGCATCGGTATGGCTCTGTATGAGGCTTTGTATGGAAGAAGGTGTAGAACACTACTGTGTTGGTCGGAAGTGGGTGAAGATAGGATCTTAGGACCGGAAATTATTCAAGAGACTTCGGAAAAGATTCGTATGATCTAAGAAAAGATTAAGAAAGCCCAAGATCGTCAGAAGAGCTATGCTGACAATTGAAGGAGACCCCTGGAATTCGATGAAGGCGATCATGTGTACTTGAAAGTCACTCCGAGATTAAGATTGAAAGGATCATTTATGTCGCGTAAGTTAAGTCTGAGATACGTAGGACCATATTAGATTCTAGAAACGATTGGTGAAGTTGCTTACCGTTTAGCCTTACCTCCATCTCTATCCTAAATGCAAGATGTTTTTCATGTAACTCAACTTCGTAGATTCGTTCCTGATCCTCTTCAGCCTATTCTGCCGGATTCTATCGAGATAGAAGCGGATTTAACCTTCGAGCCCCAACCGAGCCATATTGTTGGAAGAGAAACCAAAGTGTTGAGAAATAAAGAGATGTCGTTTGTTAAGGTGCAATGAGATGAGACGCATCCGGGCAATGCTACGTGGGAGTTGGAATCAGAAATGCGGGAATCATATCCTCACCTGTTCAGGTAATCCTTTAAATTCGTGGACGAATTTTATTTAAGGGGGGGATGATGTAATACCCCGTATTTTATTTAAAGCTCTGGACAATATTAATTGGTAATAATATTATTCCGGAATACTCTAAGAAATTTTAATGGAACCAAATAGAGTAATCAGCGGGATATTATTTTATTAATTGATATTAGCTCACTCAGATGTTTTATAAAATATCGGATTAAGAGACATTTTCGGATACTCTCTAATTTTGCCCTATTAGTAAAAATATAAGCTTTTATATTTTATATATATATAGAAAGATTATGAGAGGAAGAAAAAGTTGGTAAGAAAGAAGAAAAGAAGGAGAAGAGAAGAGAAGAAGAAGAGAGAAAAGCCCTAAAGCTCCAGCTCCTTATTCCCGATCATCCGTCCGTCGAATCAACTCAATCTTTCCGCCAATCTTCATCTCTCGAGGTGGGTTCTTAGTTAGAAACTTTTATCTTTGATTTTGGTTGAGTTTAGAGATGTTTGTGGTTAGGGCTTAATTGGAAAATCTAAGAAAAATCGGAAGTTTAACGGTTAAAACTCGATTAAAACCTACCTAAAATACTCATATGATGATAATGGATACGTTTGATTATGTCTTGTTGCATTGGTTGATGTTTGGGAGTGTTTGGGTGTGGAAAGAGTGTTTTCTCGTAAGGCTTGAACTTCCTGAACTGGTGTAGCTCACTCAGCGAAAGTTCCAGGGCAATTTTCGCTCAGCGAAACCTATAGGTTCCAGCCTTGGTTTTTAATTCGTAACTTATGATCTGGGTATCCATTTTTAGCGTTCCATATATCGTTTTGAAGCTAATGATGAAATCTATATTTTGAGATCAAGAAATGTTGGTTCCACCCGACTTTTACCCGACTATTCGGTTAAAAGGTAACGAAACATAATTATGGAATTGTGAGTTAAAGATAAGGAATTGGTGAGACTTGTGAGACACCTAGGAGTTTGTAGACTAATAAGAATTGAGGATCGCGCTTGATTGTGTCCCCCTTGTTAGCTTGAGGTGGGTATTACATTGAGTCCCACGGGAAGCGAGAGTTAGCTTGAGGTGGGTATTATATTGAGTCACACGGGAAGCGAGAGTTAGCTTGAGGTGGGTATTACATTGAGTCCCACGGGAAGCGAGTGATAACTTGAGATGGGTATTTCATTGAGTCCCGTGAGAAGTCTAGTGGTTCATACTTGAGGTAGGTGTTTCACTGAGTGCCACAGGAAGTCTTGTACAATGTATTGTTGGGTTGTTCCGTTTCGACTTAGTTATCTTTGAGAGGAACCTTCGTACTCGTAGAATTGTTATGCTTGACCCTTAGAGCCGAGAGGATTCTTTGATAGGGAACCCACTGAGATGTTTTATCTCACCCCATGTTGATGTTGTTATTTCAGGTACTTCAGGTTTCGCTAAGAGTAAGGATAAGGCGACTTGATTATCCTTACTAGTTGATGGCTTAGTCTTCCGCTATGGATTTTTGAGATCTTCGGATCTAGTTCTTAGATCTTTTTGTAGTTGAACATTTTGTACTATTGTATAGCCTTGTTTAGTACCTTATGTTGTAGTGGCTATCTTTATACAATGTGTTGCTAAGAACTTATTTATATTTCAGTACCAAATTATTAATATTATATTTGAAAAATATGCTTTATGTATGTCTTTTGTATATGGGTATTACAATGCCTCTGCATTTGCATTTAGTAATCATCATTACATTTGAATCCTCTAAAGCATAGCATTTCCATCATTATGGAGCATTACGCCATGGAAAAATCCAAACATATGCATGTGAAGCATAAGCTAGCTTTGGTATCTTGAAGGAAAAGCCCGAAGTGATCAGACCGAAGGTGTCCCCGCAAAGAATACTTGTTATTCCCAGCCAAATTGTCATCTCAGTATGATGGTCCCGTTTCTGTTGAGTTGTCATCTAAGTACGATGAACTTGTTCCTTTCGATTCTGTCTGAGGTCAGTTTCGTATTTTGAGTTATCATCTGAGGATGGTTTTCTCTTGTGATCCCGTTTGAGGATGGTTTCGTGTTAGATCTGTGGATCTTTTATAAGTTGTCATTCGAAGATTACATTCTCTTCTTCAAGTCCTTCTGAGGTTGGTCTTATTGTTCTAGCTATCATTCGAGGATGGTAGACCATTTAGAGCCTATTGATTGAGGTCAGTATGTCTTTTTCGCAAAGTCTTTTTGAGGTCAGCCTTTGTAGTTCTGGTTATCATATGAGGTTGGTACATCATTCTGATCCCATTCGAGGATAGTTTCGCGTCAGATATGAGGATCTTATTGTGATTTGTCATTCGAGGATGGCATTATTTTCTTCGAGTCCTTATGAGGTTAGTCTTGTTGTTATGGTTATCATTTGAGGATGATAAAACCATTTTGAGCTTATTGATTGAGGTCAATATGTGCCCTTTGCAGATTCCTTCTAAGGTTTGTCTTGTTGTCATGGTTATCATTTGAGGATGATAAATCTGTTTCGAGCTTATTGATTGAGGTCAATATGCTTCCCGCAGAGTCTGTCTGAGGTCAGTCTTTGTGTTTCCGGTTATCGACCGAGGTCGATATACCTTGTCTATTCCATTTGAGGATGGTTTTATAGCAGATCCAAGGATCTTATTGTGAGTTGTCATTTGAGGATGACGTTATTTTCTTGAAGTCCTTCCGAGGTTGGTCTTGTTTTTCGCAACTATCATTTGAGGATGATATGTTATGTTAGATTATCATTCAAGGATGGTATTCTTTTCCAACCGTCTGAGGTTGGTTGTGGTGGATGGCGTTCATCAACCTGTTTGCTCACCCCACAGAGTATAAATTTTCCAATTTATTCGGGTATTCAATCCCTACATACCATGGATGTCTGGAAGTCATTGTTATCACTCATTCAGGTCTACAATGATTGAATAGGGGTAACTGTAACACCCCAAAATTTTCCCTCTTATTTAGCACTAATTTCGAGTAGCTTATGCTTCGTTTCTGAGTCATCTGGTATATTCGTCCATATATTGCATAAAAAAATAATAAATAATATATAGAGAGCGCATCATTAGTTAATGCATAAGGCATGTGGTCGAGGTTTATTCAGTGGTAAAATCAGTTATTGGAGCTCAAGGTCAAAACAAGCTCAGAACGGACGACGGAGGTGTATTTTGAGGATTTTCCACCAAAAGGAGGGAAAATTCAAATTTTGCTTCCGTTAACTGGTTAACACAATGGGTTAACCGGTTAACGCATGCGAATTTTGGAAAAAAAAAATCATATGTTAGCTTGCCTTGTTCCTCCACTTTTCCACTTTACATTCGCCTTGCACTTCCACAAAATTCTAGAATATTCCACACTCTTCCAGAGGAATATTCCTAGAATATGCCAAGGAATATTCCAAGAATATGCCAATGGAATATTCTAGGAATATTTACAACTAACTTTGAGCAACCCTTATCTTAGGACCAAAGCCTAATGCCCCCACCTCATACCTAACCTAAACCTAACTCCAAAGCTAACCTCTATATAAACCTTGATCACCAAGCCAAAAAGAGATTGGCCATATTACACACATTTCACCATTCTCACAATCTCGATTCTCTCATTTCTCTCCATTTTCCAAACTCACACCAAAGCTTCATCATCATCAAGATTCTTCAAGTTTTGCATTGAAATTTGATGAATTAGAAGCTAAGCCTCCACCATTTTCATTAATTCAGTGGATTATCAAAGAAGTTGCTACAATTGCGATGTTCATTTCACCATTCGGAAGCGGTTTCGGATAATTCTCACCAATCGCATTTATTTTGCGCATTCGCGGATCGAAGCTTTGGATCTCTGGTTTTCTCTGTTTCATGTATTGCTCGATAGTGCAACAATTTCCAAAGTAAGCCTCTGCTTTGTAGGTTGGTGAATCCGTAATCACTTCTCGTTTTAATTTATTCATCTTCATCTCGCTTCGTGCATTCTTCGTGTTTTCTCGTTTTGATACTTTAATTGATTTGGTCATTATAAATTAGAGTCGCGATGTGGTTATGGTTCCAATTGGTGTTAGGTTGTTGCATTTAGGTGTCAATTTTGTAACTTGGTAGTAGTTGAATTAGGAACCCGAGGAATAAGTTGGTAGGTAGAAGTGCTTTCTTCAGCATTTAAAACTAATTCTGGTTCAGTGTTAACCGGTTAATCCATACCGTTAACCGGTTAACACAGTTCCAAATGTGAAAAATTCTGCAGAATTCAGCAGCGTTAACCGCTTAACCTGGGCCGTTAACTGGTTAACACTGAGCAGTTTTTGGATTTTTATGCAAATTAGCGCAGGTTTGCATGCCACTCCATCTTTAATCATCATAGATCATTAGGTTATGATTATAAGGAGTTTTTAGGAGATGACTTAGCGTAGGTGTATGTAGTTTCGATAACTTTCTACATGCTTTTCATTCGATTCCGATTTTTGACATAAATGTTGAATATGTGTACGTAGCTTGTTGTGATTGTTTTTTGCATGATTTAGCATCATCAATATCATGTTAATAAGTGTTTATAGTTCTATTTTGCATCATTGTTTGCGATCCCTCATGTTTTGGTCGATTGTGCGCATAATTGGAAATGTTGCATATTGTTTAAAACCGCACGATTCACATATTTGCATTCATTGATTGATTGTTTATGTGTTGCATTCCATTATTGATGATGCATTTCTTGTTTTTTACATTAAAATATATGAGCATTGCATTCATTGTTCGCATTAAAACTCCATTTTTTGCATATGAAAAATAATGAAAATTTGCCATGTTTCACTGCTGAATTTTGAAACAGGAACTGTAAAAGACATGATGCATAATTCTGTTTTGGTCTTTTTACACCTATTTTCATGCTACTTGGTAGATGTAATAGGATGTTTGCATTGTTACTTGCATTTAGTGGCTGATTATGTGCTAGAGAGCTGTAGTAGTTGCTGACTTTAGGCTTCGCTTAGCTTTTAAGTGTCCTTAGGCTTAGGATTGAGTCTAGTTTAGGTCATAATTGTGGTAGGATATGTTTGGTACTTGATTACCTCTTTCATTTTTATTCACTTTGTATTTTTACTAACCTTTGTTTTGTAGGGGTTACGGTAAGCCATGTGTGTGGGAGGGTATCCTACATACACCTTCTTCCTTATCCTTTTACATTTCAACTTGTGTTTGCGATAAGCATTGGATGCTTCTTCGACATTTCACTTTGTTCATTCCCTTTGATGTTTGAACTCATATTCAATTCATTGAAGTGAGTTACAACTCGCTTTCTTTTTTCTTTCAGGAATAGAAAACCACACTAACTATAGGATCTCAATTGAATAAATAACTTAGGGTGAGTCTTAGTTTCCCCTAGTTTTTGTCCTTTCTCGACTTGAGTCTTCTTTCTCATCTTAAAAATAAAAATAAAATACCTAATAAAGGTCGAGCTTTCTCGTGCGCCAGGAGACTTTACCGTGAGGTATTTGCATGCATTCTATCTCGGGATGAGGTGTAGGATATCTATCATGATGAATAAGTCTTAGCATGAGGATGTCTCACAAACATCAAAATCAAAAATACTTCTTCTAAAAGACAGTAAACAAACAACAAACGTCTTTCCTGCGGGAATTCTCTTCCCACCTCCTTCATTCCAAACGAAAGGACTTGCTACGACTTGTCTCTTTGCAAGACGGTCACACACTCGTCGAGGCGAGCCTACAAAACCTGAGCATAGGCATAAGTAGTTCAATTCATAAAAAACACAAACAAAGTTCCCGCCTTAGTTAGGCGAACTACGTCGACTCTGATTCTTATTTCCCATGAGATACGTAGGCAGTGGTGTAAGGCCCATTCGAGCACATTCTTTATTTTTCCTACATTTTTCCCATACCTTTTCATTCTCTTTTTCCAATTCCATCTCTCATTCCAGTTCCAGTTAGCAGTTCTTTTTATTCATTGGCAGTTTTATTCTTCACCCCTTGAAACAGACTAACAAGCATGGATCCCGTCGGGTACGACAGATGGTATGGGGTGCTAATACCTTCCTAGGTCGTAACCGACTCCCAAACTCAGTTCTTTGGTTCGTAGGACCTTGTCATTTCCTTTTCTCTTAGGTTTGTGCAGTATTACCTTTCCCATTCATTCGGGATAAAAATGACTAACTGGCGACTCTACCTTTTTTGCGCCACTTTCGCGTTTGTACTAGGATGAAAATCCCAGGAGCAACATTGAGGAATCAATCTTCCATCTTTCCACACCCCTAAGAGTCTAAACTGGTTGTCAAGCATTTTCTTTCATATTATTTTCTTAGGTGTGTTAGTCCCCATTTTTGTATATGTTTGCATACTTAAGTGTATTAGTCCTTATTATGCGTTTCCTTGGGTGTTTTAGTCCCCATTTTTGTACATGTTAGCATATTTGAGTGTGTCAGTCCTTATTATGCGTTTCCTTGGGTGTTTAAGTCCCAATTTTTGTATACGTTGGCATATTTGAGTGTGTTAGTCCTCATTATTCGTTTTCTTGGGTGTTTTAGTCTCCATTCTCATATATGTATGCATAATGATTGTTTTAGTCCTCATATACATTTCTCGAGGTCCTGTTGTTTTCAACATCTTACCTTGTGATCAAATTCCAACTTACTTGGCATTTATCTTTGTCTCTCCATAACTTTTTCTTCACATATCTGTTGTTTCTTCTCAGATTCTACATCTCTTATCCGATTCTATTCTCGGATGTCCATAACGGAGTCATCATTGATTTGATGTAGTTTCCGGAACTTTTCTCAATTCATTCAGTTCTATTTCTGGATGTTGTGATTCATCTTTTATCCGAAATCTATTATCGGATGTCCATAACAGAGTCATCATTGATTTGATGTACTTTTCGGGACTTTTCTCACTTCATTCAGTTCTGTTCTTGGATGTTGTGATTCACCTTTTATCCAATTTTGTTCTCGGATGTCCATAACAGAGTCATGATTGATTTGATGTACTTTTTCGGAACCTTTCCCATTTCATTTAGTTCTGTTCCTGGATGTTGTGATTCACATTTTATCTGATTTCTATTCTTGGATGTTGTGATTCACCCTTTTTTCGATTTTCATTCTCGGATATCCCTAGTAAAGTCATTGATGTCATTCTTGGATACTTTTGATGTACTTTTTCGGGACTTTTCTCACTTCATTCAGTGTCATTCTTGGAACTTGTGATCCTTTCTTTCCAATTGCCATTCTTGGACATTTTCGCCTCAGCTAAGCCATGTGGTGGTCTCCAGCATGCTGCTTTCCCCCCTCGGAGTTTATAGCTCCTTATCCCTAGTGTTAATTCTATTTCTTGTGTCGTTTTGTTCCCCCGGTTTTCTACATTTCCATAACATTTCATATACATCTCATATGCTTTCATAACATTTTCATATCATTTCATATCATTTCGTTTCATTTCACTCCATTCTAATTTTATGTCCTCTTAGGGTCAAAAATTGGGTTTTTGATATTTAAGTATATTCCATCTAGACGAAACAAAGATATTAATCTTCATATCTCTGGATTGAAGAAACTTAAATAGGGGCATCTGTCATACCCTAATTTTTTACCCTAAGATTTTTCGCATTTCATTTGCATCTTGCATACAAACAAGATCATGCACTGGTTCGTTTATCCTTTACATTTGCGGGTTTATGCCTCACACGGGATCCTCGTTCTTTTACTTGCCTTTATTTGTTTATATTTACTAATGACTAACCAAAATATCAAAAATTTGTTGTAGTTTTCTTCTTCTTCTCTGTGTGTATAGGTTTTCAAAGACAAGGTAGTGATTTCAATTCAGATGTGGTTGTTCAGTTATGATTCGATTCAAATGGATGTTTGACCTAATCTTTGTCAAACTATTAAAATATTGTTTCAACTGCAAGTTACTTGTGCCAGTGGTTATTTCTTAGGCAATGCATATTTAAAGTTCAAGTTGTTGTGCTGAAGTCATCAGGTTATTAAGCAGTAATGTATGAAAAGTTTGGTCTTGATTGAGTGATTGAGAATTCAACTGTGGATTTATTTTCCTCAACATGGATTTGATAATCAGAACAAGTTTCAAATTTGGTTCAGATGGTCATTGATTCAAATGCAAGTCAATGATGCGTTTTAATTATGGGAGGCACGAATATTAGTTTGGGGCCATTTACATTTGTTTTCATCGTAACTATTTCTAAACCATTTATTTCAAATTATCCATTAAACCAATTATACATCTATTTTTAACCATTTCCATTTTTTCACAATAACTAAGTCCAATTTTTATACCATACAAAAAAATGTATCATAAAAGCCCATTACATCATTACATCAGCCCATTCATTTTTTTATATCCCAAGTATTAGAAGACTTTACCATATACCCCTACCATTAGACCTATATCCCTACACACACAAAAATTGGACTAAAATACCCTCATATAAATAGTTAAAATCAGTAATTTCTATTTCCATTTTCACTTTTCACTTTCCAAAAAGTCTCCAGGTTTGGAATTTTTTGTAATTAGTATACCGGAAGACATTGTCTAAGTCATCCGGTTTGGAAAATATTTGTGGTGCATACCGAAAGACTTCCATTAAGTCTTTCGGTTTGATTTTTTTTTACAATGCGTACCGGAAGTCTTTTTACAAGTCTTCCGGTTTTCAACCTTTTTTATAATTAATTAATTTTTTATTAATTTTTGTTTTAAAAAAATGTTTTTTTATTAAATTTCTTTTCTTCAGTGGTGCGCACACGAGGCAGAGGTGAGAGGATACACCCCTTCACATTCAATTTCCACTAAACTTCTAAATTTTTAATATTGACAAAGAAATTTTTAATAGTACTAAATTTTATTTGAAAATAAATAAAACTAATATATTATCTTAAATTAATATTAGTTACAGTATTATCAATTTAATTTTTTATAAAATACAAACATTTAAAATTTTATTAAGTTATTAAGTTATTGATGTAATTGATATCATGTTATATTTATTTTTTAAATTACTATAAATGACTTTTATTTAATGACATTTCTATTACTATTATATACTAATATGTTTTGCTTTTAACATAAAAAGAAATAGATATAACATGATATTAATTACATCAATAAATATAACATCAATAAAAAATAAATATAACATGATATCAATTACATCAATAAAAAAATAACATCAATAAAAAATAAATATAACTTGATATCTGTCGCTCCCGACAAATGAAACAGATCAGATGAAGGTACAGACGCGAACGGTCGGCGAGAGGGACAATGAGAACACACAGCCGTGAACTCACTGGAAAAGAAAAGAGTCGCCAGCTAGGCATTTTTATCCCGGAGGAAAGGCAATGCTGCATAGACCTAGAAAGAAATGGATAAGACGGTTGCGAACCAGAGAGACTGAGAAAGGGGGTTGGTTACAACCTGGGAAGGTATTAGCACCCAGATTGTCCGCCGTACTCGACGGGATCCACGCTTAAAAGATTTGTGTTTTAAAGGGGTAGTGTCAGTGCAATTTGTGTATAAAATAGCTGGAAGAGAATGTACAGGTGTCAGTGTATGGGAAGTGTGAAGTGCATAAGTGAAGTATGAAAGTGTCAGTGTAAGGAAAAGAGTATGCTCAAGATCATGAGGCTTAAGAGAATAATGCTGGAAGGAGGGGGAATGTACAGAGACTTTTGTTCGATAACTGTTAAGTTATGCCTACGTATCCTCTCGTGCAATGAGGAAGTCAGAACACCGTAGTTCGACCCAAAGAGACTGAAGATGAATTGACTTGTGAACTGCTTGCTTGTCTATGCTCAAGTGTATGACCTGTCTGGCTCAGGTGCTTACTGTCTTGCATTAGACGGAAGAAGCAAGTTCTCGATTGTGAGTGAAGATGATGAGAAAAGAATCCCGGAGGAGACGATTATTGTTTGTTTTTGAGTTTTTCAGTCTTTTATTTCTTTTTGGAGTTTGTCATAAGTTAATGAGCTTAAGCCTAAACCAATGGGTTAGTAAACTCATCACATCTTCCCTCTGATTAGGGGTAATGAGAATTACCTTAAGCGTGAAGTCAGATTCTCACACTTAATCACCTTTGGTGTAGGATTAAGATCATTAACCTACTTGTGATTATTTAGATGTTTTTGGTGTTTTTTGTTTAGTGTTGAGTAATGAGGTTAAGCCATAATCAAAGATTAAACAGACTCATTACACCATCCTAAAAGAAGGATAATAGATGAGAGTGTTTAAGTTGAGGAAAGCTCCTCAACTTAATCCATGATTAGGGATTAAACTCATGACAAAACAAGCCTTTGATTAAGTGGATTTTATTAATGATATGATGATGAAGTGAATTTTATGGTTTGTAAGACAACTTGAGGGGGACTTGTCCATTAACACTAGGGTTAGTCCTTCTTAACCAGTCAAGGAAGAATTAGAACCCTAATGCAAGGCCCAAGTTACAAGTGTGATGTCTTGACATTTATTAAGTGAATTGATTAAGAGATTTAAACACCTTAAGGGTTTAATACTTAGGATTAAAGTTATACACTCCATCCTAAGAGAAGGATGCAGGCATAAGCTTAATCACAAAGTCTTAAAGCCTTTAGGGTTTAGTCCCTGATTATGAGGTGAGAAGAGAGACACAAAGAGACACAAAGGTAAAAACTATGAGGGGAGACTAATCAAAACTCTAATTCATTGTCATGCTTGGATGATCCTAAGGTTTGTGAGGTTTTCAAGAACAATCTTCAAAGGCCACCAGGAAGCAGATGAACAGGATCAAGAGAAGCAAAGTGACTTGCTTCATTCAAGAAGTCAAGTCACTTGAAGAAAGAAAGTGGGAGGAACAGGAATGAGCAAGCTCAAACTCAAGCACATATAAGAATGCAGCAATGTATGCAAGAGAGGTGAAAAGAAAAGTTATGAGAAGTGAAGGCAAATTCACTTCCCAAGTTACTTACCACCTGAAATGTTAGAAAGAAATGCAATGCAGTGCTAAATGGGATGAAATGATATGATGAAAAACAAAACCAGAAGCATGTTGATGATGATAATGATGTTATGGTATGCTGCAAACATGAGGCAAGACATGGAGATGTTCATACAAGATTATGAATGCAAATGATGCAAGTTAAGGAGCATGAACAGGCATGAAAAGTTATGAATCATACAAGACAAATGACATGGCAAATATGTAATGCAATGATCAATGATGCTTTCTACATGTCTTAAGATGTCAAATGAATCATAAGCATGCACAAAATGCAAAGACAAGTCATGCTATGCAAGGGAATGCAAGGAGGATGCAAGAGAAAGCCCAAATTAGGGTTTATGAAACAAACATCAAACAAAAACCCAATACAGAAACAAACCTCATGATAAAAAATGGAAAATGCTACCCAAAGAAACCCTAGGCCTATGATGATCTACTGCCCAAAGGGGAGCTCTCAACTCTCAACCAAACTCAAGTTATGAATTTTGCAAGATATTAGGGTTTTTTAGGGTTCTTAACAAAAGAAATGCCAATCAATTAGGAAATGCAAGAACAATTCATGGCCTTTTTATCTTTGAAAATACATGCTAAACTCAACACAAAGCAAAAAGAATCAATGTCTCAACCTTCACCAAAAGGCAGAAATGAATTTTCAAACATATGATCAAAATAATGCATAAAAAATGATTTAATTCAATGGAAAATTCTCAAAATGCATCAAGATCCAAAAAGAAATTTGGTTTGAAGGTTGGACAATGTTTCTAAATGTCTTAGAACATTTCATGAATTTTTTTGTAATTTTTAAATACTTAAAAGTATTTTTAATTAATTAATTCCCATTAATCAATTAAAAATAATCTTTTAAACATTTAAAAATACTTTTTTAATGATAAAAAATAAAATAAAAATATTTTTGTGTCATAAAAATTAATAAAACTTTAAGGAAAAAGTCTCATAATTTTTATGAATTTTTAACTATTTTAAAATAAATATGCAAGTTTAAATGAAATAAAAGGAAATAAAACAAATAAAAATGAAAAGTAATCAGATTGGACGGATGAGATTGAAGCTGGGTTCAAAAGCATTGACTGCGCGCCAGGATGAAAGGTCTAGATTGCTTCTGGCTTAATTAATTATGATTATTCTAATTAAATAAGATTAGGGCAAATGAAGTGATCTGGGCCATCTATCTGCGCGCGAAGTCAAGGAAAGTCAAGGATCCTATGGCCTAAATTCAAAGTAGCATTAATGACTGGGATTATGCCCTAATCACATTCAGGTGGCCGGAGAAGACTTCCGGTCGTCTTCTCCGGCCAGAAGCTCACCTGAAAATTTCAAACTTCCTAAAAACGTAACAAAAATGAAATCTAAGACCAGGGAAATGCTCCTCTCATCCTCACGAACCAAACCCCTAACCTAAAACAAATTTATATTACCTAAACAAGCTGGATCGAAGAGGGAAAGTTCTAGGTCACGCAAGCTTCAGTCACGAATTAAACACTCAAATCAACACCATTTTCGAAACCAAAGGTACCAGAATGATCAGGCAAGCATGAAGAACAAGTTTGTAACAATAAAAGTCACTTCTGGAAAAATTAATTTCAGGTTACCTGAGATTTGAAGCTTTCAGTTTAGGAACTTTCTGGCCACCTCTCTTTGTGCAAACCACTCCACTTGATCCCCCAAAGATGCTGGAATGCTCAAAATGAGCTTGTGTTGGCTGGAGAAGGAGATTCGAATGGAACTGCTTCAAGCTCAGTCAACAATGGCTATGGTGATTTTGGCAATTTCAGGTCATGGTGATAGGTTGTTTGAGGTCCATACAATGTGTAGAGAAGATCTGTGGTGTTGGTTTGTGTGTTTGTGAGCTAGGATGGAAGATTCGAAAGTTTTTGCAAACTGAAGTGAGAAATGGCAGTGGGGTTTCTTGGCTGTTTCAGGCTTGGGCTTTGGGTGCTGGATGGTCTATGAAGTGTGTGGAGTTGAATGATGAAGAAAGTTTTAGTGTTTGATGGCTGTGTTAAAGGATTCGAAGCAAGCTGCAGTTAGGAGTGTTTGTGTGAATGTGATGAATGTGTGTCTTTCAGCCTTGCCTCTTGAGTGTTTTTGCTTGCAAATTGATAACATATTTTAATCCAAGTGGCCAGAGGATGTGACTTGTGCAGCTGTGATAGGTAAGTTTGCTTTTGCATAAAAGGTCAACTTTGTGTAAGATAGGGCATGGGCAAGGTCTAGGCAAGTACAAGGCATGGCTGGCGCAGCAAAGGTGAGGGAGAGGCCTAGCAAAGCTCAGCAGCCAATGCACCAAGTTGTAGGAAGTGATCATGAGTGTTTTGCAAGTTGGCTAGCTTTTGGTTCACATGTGAATGCCTTGTTACCCAAACCAAACCATGAGCAAATTCAATTCAATTCTGATTTTTAGGACTTAGAGAATGTTTGTGTAATGGTTTGAAATGAATTAGAGGTCACATGATGCATTGGTCCAAGATTTTGCAAAGTTTCCAAATGAGGCATGCCTTGAAAATTAATGATTTTAGCCAACTTTGCATGGCCATAACTTTTGATCCAAGAAGAGTTTGATCATGTTCTTGTACTTTTTGAAAAGGGAAAGATGAGATCTACAACTTTCATGACCAAAGTTTTTTCCATTTGAAGCCTTTTTGGATCATGAATCAAGGCTTGAAAATTGACCTAAAATGAGGCATTCTTGAAAAGTAATCTATGCCCAAAAAGTCAACTTTTGCAAAAACCCTAAATTCTTGATTTCTATGAACTTCAAACTTCTTCCATGATCAAATAAAGATCATATACACTCAAAATGATGAAGATCACCCATTGGTTGGGTCATTGGGGGCCTCAGATGCCCTGATTTTACACTGACTTGTCTGAAAAGTCAACTCTTGATCAGATGACTTCCCCATGGAATTTCTTCATGAAAATTGATATGCATACTCCCTTTACCATATAGAGACCAATAGAAACAAGAATGACCAAAAAATTTGAAGTTATGGCCTCTGAAACCAAAACCCTAATTTTCAGTCAACTGTGTAGTTCATCCTGGCTCTGCATCCACTCAAACCCTAGTTCTTGTGATTCCTCTGCATTTTTGGCTTTGAGGGGATGTAATATGATATAAGAACATACATGGATCCCTTTGAAGTGATTAGTGGCCTTTGGGGTGGCTCAAGAAGCTCCTGGATTGCTCAGATCACAAACCCTAGATGTAGATGACTTTGAAACAATGCAGTGACTCAAAAATGTGATATGAGATGATATGATTGTGTTTATGCATATGAAATGATCACAAGCCATGGTGTGAATGGGTGAGGGAAAATTTGGGGTGTTTACAGCTGCCCCTATTCAAACATGAGTTAGCCGTGCAGGATGTGAGCGACGGCTTAACAGGCCAAACAAGATAACTTGTGGTTGAATACCAAAGACAGTCCAAAATTTGCACTCACAGAATGAAGAAGAAAAGGGATATGGATTGTAAAAGCAAAATAAAGTATATTGTAAAGTGTAGGCGACGGAGGACGACCGTCGAGCAGAGGACGACTGCTGGGTAAAGAGCAATGACGGGGACGGCCGACATGCTGGTAAAGTGTATAAAAATAAAGCAATGACGGGGACGGCCGACATGCTGGGAAAGTGCTGAAAATAAAGCAATGACGGGGACGGCCGACATGCTGGGGATAAACGGTAAAACCAAGACGGGGACGGCCGACTGGCTGGGGAAAGACAAGTAAGGCTAAGACGGGGGCGGCCGACTAGCTGGGGAAAATTAAATTATGATGGGGACGGCCATCAAGTTCACAAGGCAAAGTAACCATCGATGGGGACGGCCATCGGGCTAAAAAGGAAAAGGGACCACGACGGGGACGGCCATCGGGTTAAAGAATAAATGAAATAAACAGATGATGGGGTACGGCCATCAAAGGTGAAGGACGATCACCTAGCAGGGGACGGCTGCTCTGTTGGGTATAAAAATGATGGGGACGGCCATCAAAGGTGGAGGACGACCACCTGGCAGGGTACGGCTGCCGAAAACATCAACGATGGGGACGGCCATCGGATAGAAAAGGTCAACGATGGGGACGGCCATCGGACGAGCAAGATGGAGGACGACCATCAAGAAGTGGAGGACGACCACTCAGCAGGGTACGGCTGCTCTCGAGGTTTCTCATGACATAGGACGAATGCCAGATAACCAAAATCAACAATGGGGACGGCCATTGGATAAAGTGATGAAGGACGATCATCAAAAGGTGGAGGACGACCACCTAGCAGGGGACGGCTGCTAAAAACAACGATGGGGACGGCCATCGGATGAGCATGATGGAGGACGACCATCAAGAAGTGGAGGACGACCACTCAGCAGGGTACGGCTGCTCTCAAAGGTATTATAACACAGGACGAGTGTTAGATAAAAAGGAAATTTGTTGGTGATCTACTGGGAATAAAGTAAACACGGACGAGCATTTACATCCAAGAAACAAAAGGTATAAGTGTTTGGTATTGTGTATAGATTAAAGATGCGGACGAGCATCCTTAGGACTATGATACGGACGAGTATCATGTAGAAACAAACTGACACATGTTCAGAGATGATGATACGGACGGGTATCAACTGGTTAACAAAGAACAAGGACTACTGCCGAATCTGCGGGGGGTGTGAGTGATGATGCATACAAGATACGGACGAGTATTTGTATAAGCGTACCATGAGTAGTGAGTATTGTATTGTATAGATGAGTGTTTATCTGCTGGGGATAGTGACACGGACGAGTGTCAGGAGAGAAAAGTATGATATTAACAAGTGTATGGGTGATGAAGGTGTACGCGACTGCGCTGGGGATATGACATGGACGGGTGTCAAAAAGGGTGTATATAAGTATATGTGAGTGCAAATAGGATGCCTTTGGCTTTCTGCTGGGATATGACACGGACGGGTGTCAGGATGTATCTGTAATGAGGGTGATTTGTTTGTAAGGGGTGTTCAGGCGACTTTACTGGGGAAAGATGACACGGGCGGGTGCCAAAAGGTGTATATACCGGTATTTGTGATTTGAGAGGCAACTGCTTTGCTGGGACTCTGGTGGGGATTTTTGTACAGTGATGATGAACAGTTCATTATTCACAAGTGTTAATTCGTAACATGGCTTATGATTATGCTATGCGTTTGATTTTTGCCGTAATGCTCCGTATTAGACGGAATGCTACGCTCTGGGGGGTGAATATGATGCGGATGCCATGATTATGCAAAGGGGTACAGATCCGGGATTCGGATCCCATTGCTGCGAAGATCTCAGGTCGATCTGTCTGAAGTGAACGTCCCAGCTGGGGGTGAGATCATTGGTAGATCTAGTGACGTATCTGCTTGGGGACACGGGTCACTGGTTGACATATCCTTGTAATACGGGACCCAGCTGGGGTTTGTAGAAGCTTTCTTCACTCTGTTGTGATCTCTTCATGCGTTGCTCTTCTGGGTAGAGGCTGGAACTCTGTGGGGAGATGATTCCCTGATTTCTGCATTCTGTTGAGGAAGAATGGCAACTCGGCTGGGGAAGTGAGAGGCAAATCAGCTGGGGAGAGCAACAAGGGGCAACTCAGCTGGGGATAGAGCATCTTGGATGCTGATATCTTTTGTTGATTAGCCAGCTTGCTGGGGGAAGCAATGGGGAGCAACTCAGCTGGGGATAAAGCATCTTGGATGCTGAGATTGAGTGTATGCTGATTCGGCAGCTCTGCTGGGGAAATGGGCACCTTCGAGTGCCATGCGGAAGATAGACCGAGTTGATAATGATTCGCCTACTTGCTGAGACGTAACTTGCATGCCCCAGGTTGCGTTCTGGATACCTGCAATCCTGCAAAGATAATGGAACGTACAAAAGGTCCCGAGGTATCCCTTACTGGATTCCGTCATAGGAGTTAAGTACTTTCGAGAATAATCACATTCCCTGTAAGCATGTGTTTTCATCTTTAGAGAAATGCATCTGTACTTATGCAATTGTATTTTTAGAGATATCAGACGACTCTTTGCAAAACGTAAATGTAAAAACGAAACATGACTGAAAATCTGATTTTATTAATTCATGTGCCCTGAATTGGCAAAGATACAGTCAAAGAAACACATCTCCTGAAATGAGGAGATTGCTACAAATTGAGAAATAAGGTGCTAGCGATGTTGACGACGCTTTGAGGGAGCTCCCTCTTCTGCTATGACTCGTATGACAATGACGTTCTTCTCGTCTTGCTTTCTGAAGAGAGTTGATTCTGGTTGAAGCTTGATCCTTTGAAGCTTTCCAAGTTGTAGGTGATACAGACGAACTCAGAATGCAGTTGTTCGCTTATTCCCTTATTTTGCATGGATCGCCCTTTCGGGTTTTCGATCCATCGGGATACCCATTTTTGCCTGAGCTGTCCAATGCGGCTTTTCAACTCAGCGGGTGTACACTTTTTTCATTTATTTCCCTTATTTTTGCCCGAGTCTTTTATTCTGTTTCTGACTCGCCGGGATGCCCTATTTTTGCCTGGACTTATATTCTGTTTTTATGTCCAGCGGGTCATTTTTATGCGAAGTATTTTTTAACTGCATCTGAATTCACAGGGGACGGGAAATCTTCACCATCCATGGTGCTGAGCATCAGTGCTCCACCAGAGAAAACTTTCTTTACAACGAATGGTCCTTCATAATTTGGAGTCCATTTGCCCCTGTGGTCTGTATGAGGAGGGAGGATTCTTTTCAGCACAAGATCCCCTACTTGGTATTCTCGGTGCCTGACTTTCTGATCGAAGGCTTTCTTCATTCTCTTCTGATATAACTGCCCATGGCAGATTGCAGTCAATCTTTTCTCTTCGATCAGACTCAGTTGTTCGTATCGGGACCGTACCCATTCTGCTTCACTTAGTTTAACATCCATCAATACCCGTAGAGAGGGTAATTCAACTTCGACAGGTAGGACTGCTTCCATACCATACACAAGCTGATACGGTGTTGCCCCAGTGGACGTTCTGATTGACGTGCGGTACCCATGCAAGGCAAACGGTAGCATTTCATGCCAGTCCTTGTATGTGACTACCATCTTCTGCACAATCTTCTTGATATTCTTATTTGCTGCCTCAACAGCGCCGTTCATCTTTGGCCTGTAAGGAGAAGAATTGTGATGTTGGATCTTGAAGTCCCGGCACAGCTCTGCCATCATTTTGTTGTTTAAATTGGAACCATTATCAGTAATGATTCGCTCGGGCACTCCATACCGACAGATGATGTCTCTCTTCAGGAATCGGGCTACCACTTGCCTTGTAACGTTTGCATATGAGGCTGCTTCAACCCACTTGGTAAAATAGTCGATGGCGACCAGGATGAATCTGTGGCCATTTGAAGCAGTCGGCTCAATCTTGCCAATCATATCAATGCCCCACATAGCAAAGGGCCATGGTGAAGACATGATGTTCAAAGGATGGGGAGGCACATGCACCTTATCTGCATAAATCTGGCATTTATGGCATTTTCTGGCGTAAGCACAACAGTCTGCATCCATCGTGATCCAGTAATAGCCTGATCTTAACAACTTCTTAGCCATGGCATGTCCTCCTGCATGGGTACCAAAAGATCCTTCATGCACTTCATGCATCAACAAATCTGCTTCCGTCTTGTCAACACATCTGAGGAGTACCATGTCAAAGCTCCTCTTGTATAAAGACCCATCAGCATTCAGGAAGAAACTACCAGCAAGCCTTCTCAAAGTCTTCTTATCATTGGAAGATGCCCCAGGTGGGTATGTTTGATCCTCCAAGAAGCACTTAATGTCATGGAACCAAGGCTTGTCATCTTTTACAACATCTGCTGCAAATACATATGCTGGTCTATCAAGTCTTGACACTGAAATCTGAGGTACAAAGTTAGCAGCTTGAACTTTGATCATGGATGAAATGGTGGCAAGAGCATCTGCAAAATGATTCTCGTCTCGAGGGATATACTCAAGCTTGACTGTTGTGAAGAAAGTCAATAACCTCCTTGTATAATCCCTGTAAGGTATCAGATGATCTTGGTGGGTGTACCATTTCCCGCTGGTCTGATTGATTACCAAAGCTGAATCTCCGAATACGGTCAATGTCTTGATCCTGAGGTCAATGGCTTCCTCAAGACCCATAATGCAAGCTTCGTATTCAGCTTCGTTGTTAGTGCAATTGAAAGTGAGTTTTGCCGAGAAAGGCATGTGAACTCCTTTAGGTGTAATGAGTACTGCACCAACACCACGACCATTCATGTTAACAGCCCCATCAAACATCATAGTCCATTCTTCTTCCGGGTCGGGCCCTTCAGTGTGAATGGGCTCCTCGTGATCTTTTGCTTTAATGAACATGATGTCTTCATCAGGGAAGTCAAACCTCATAGGCTGGTAGTCATCTATAGGTTGCTCAGCCAGATATTCAGATAGTACACTGCCCTTGATGGCTTTCTGAGATGTGTACTGTATGTCGTATTCTGTGAGAATCATCTGCCATCTTGCAACCCGTCCGGTAAGAGCTGGCTTCTCGAAAATGTACTTAACTGGATCCATTTTTGAGATTAATAAGGTAGTGTGGGTCAACATATACTGTCTCAGTCGGCGAGCAGCCCACGCTAAAGCACAGCAAGTTTTCTCGAGCAGTGAATAACGTTGTTCACAGTCGGTAAACTTTTTGCTTAGGTAGTATATTGCATACTCTTTTCGACCAGACTCGTCATGCTGGCCCAACACACACCCCATCGACTCTTCTAATACTGTCAAGTACATAATTAGAGGTCTTCCTTCAACTGGCGGCATGAGAATTGGAGGTTCTTGCAGATATTCCTTGATCTTGTCAAAAGCCTTCTGGCAATCTTCGTTCCACCTGACCGTTTGCTCCTTTCTTAACAGCTTGAACAAGGGTTCGCAGGTTGCTGTAAGGTGAGATATGAACCGTGAGATGTAGTTCAATCGACCTAAGAACCCTCGAACCTCTTTCTCAGTTTTCGGTGCAGGCATCTCTTGAATAGCTTTGACTTTATCAGGGTCAACTTCAATCCCTTTCTCGCTTACAATGAATCCCAGCAGCTTACCGGACCGCACCCCGAATGTGCATTTGTTGGGGTTCAACTTCAGTTGGTACTTCCTCAGACGCTTGAACAACTTGAGCAGATTTACCAGGTGATCTTCCTCTGTAAGGGACTTGGCGATCATATCATCCACGTAACATTCTATTTCTTTGTGGATCATATCGTGGAATAATGTCACCATAGCCCGTTGATATGTTGCACCAGCATTCTTCAGTCCGAATGGCATCACTTTGTAACAGAACGTGCCCCAAGGTGTGATGAATGTTGTCTTCTCCATGTCTTCAGGTGACATCTTGATCTGATTATATCCTGAAAATCCGTCCATGAAGGAGAATACCGAGAACTGAGCCGTGTTATCCACCAATACGTCAATGTGAGGTAATGGGAAGTCATCTTTCGGGCTGGCTCTGTTCAGATCCCGGTAGTCAACACACATTCTTACTTTGCCGTCCTTTTTAGGCACAGGTACTATGTTAGCAACCCACGGCGGATAGCTAGTCACAGCAAGGAACCCGGCGTCCCATTGCTTTTGTACCTCTTCCTTGATTTTCATAGCCATGTCTGGGCGAGTTCGGCGCAGCTTCTGTTTAACTGGTGGGCATTCTTCCCTCAAAGGCAGCTTGTGCACAACTATATCAGTATCCAACCCTGGCATGTCTTGATACGACCAAGCAAACACATCAACATACTCTTGAAGCAGATCTATCAGTCGTCTCTTCACTGAATCCTGCAGGCAGGCCCCGATTTTAACCTCTTTCACGTCTTCATCGGTACCAAGATTAATCACTTCAATCTCCTCCTGGTGAGGAGTAATAACCTTTTCCTCTTGTCTCAACAACCTGGCTAGCTCTTCAGGAAGCTCATATTCTTCTTCAACCCCTTCATCAGCTTGATTGATTGGATTGTCAAAGTCATACGATGACATAGCCGTGCTGTTGTCGGTGCTGTCAGGAAGGCATTCTCTGCAAGGGTTAAGTTGGTTCCTTTTAGTGATTGATTTTAATCTTGCTTTTAGAAAAAAGTGAAATGAAGTTATCATTTTGAAAACACCGCCATTTATTTTTGTACAAAAAGAAAAATGGAAAAACAGTGAGCATAAAAGAAAAAGACTCGTTTGCAAAAAGATGTCTGATATTTCATTACTTTAATCTTGTTTGCACAAAAGCACGGATGGCCCTGATTACAAAATGAGTCTTGTCATCTTGGGCAAGATGCAAGACTTTGATGCATGCTTATAAAGAATACAGGAAATAATAATTACTCTGCTCGAGTAACACTTATAATTCCCTGGGAAGACCAGTTCGAGACACTGCTCCCCGGGACCTTTGGACGAATCCAATTCTCCAGGTTGCGCTCCTCTTCCAGCTCGTCTTCCAGACAGTTGATAGCATCGGGGGTAAGCATCCCCCCACTGACGAAACCAGGCTCTCCAGTAGCCTTCACTTGATGTTGAGTTGGTTTGTAACCCAACCCAAACTTGTCCTTCTTCTCCTCCACAGCTAAGACCTTGCCCCAGCCTAGGGCAGTTCCTTCCTCAACAACCTTCCGGGCTTGTTGGTAAGACGACATTGGAGTACCAGATACAGCAGATGCTTCATTGACATTCAAGGCTTCAAACCCCTGGCTCATTGTTTCATGGATCTCTCCATCCATTTCAATGTACTTATAGGTTGCCAGGTGGCTGACAAAAATGTCCTCCTCTCCACAGATTGTGACAACTTGGCCTTCCCACTCAAATTTTAACTTTTGGTGAAGGGTAGACGTTATTGCGCCAGCGGCATCCAGGGTCTACCCAACAAACAGCTGTAGGCGGGCTGAATGTCCATCACATAAAAGATAGTTTTAAAGGTCTGCGGGCCAATTGTCACGGGCAGCTCAATCTCTCCCAGAACCGATCTCTTCGAACCATCAAAGGCTCGTACCACCAGGTTGCTGGGTCTCAATGCCAGTCCATCATATTCAAGCTTCACCAGAGCCTTCTTTGGTAAAACATTCAGGGAAGAACCTGTGTCCACCAGCACATGAGAAAGGACAGCTCCTTTGCATTCCATGGTTATGTGCAAGGCTTTGTTGTGGTTGCGGCCATCCGCTGTCAAGTCAGAATTGGTAAACCCTAGCCCATTGCTAGCAGTAACATTACCAACCACGGTTTCCAATTGGTTGACAGTAATCTCCTCAGGCACGTAAGCTGCGTGCAGGACTTTAAGTAGTGCATTCCGATGGGCTTCGGAGCACATAAGCAGTGAGAGGATGGAGATTTTGGATGGCGTCTGGTGAAGTTGATCCACAATTTTGTAGTCACTCTTTTTGATGATCCGCATAAACTCATCAACTTCCTGATCAAATGGAGTCTTCAAGGCTTCTTTGGCAGCTGGATCTTCCTGCACCGGGCTCTTTCCTTTTGCCTTGGCAGCAGCTTCTGCTTCGGCAGTAGGTCTTTGAACTTGTGAAGCAAAGAGACGTCCGCTTCGAGTGAAGCCTCCGCCTCCCCCCACATTATCTACTTGTGGTGCAGGTGTTGATGTTTCCAGAGTGATTCTTTTTCCTTCACAGTATACGTCAGAGCCATAGTGCCAAGGGATGGCCCTATTGCTTTCAAATGGTACTGGTCCAGGCACCGTGACAGTGACTGGACTGATTGCTGCTGCTGAAGGGACTGTAATTGTTTGTGGATCATAAAAGATTGTAACTGGTGCTCTGGTGGGAGCAGCACCTTCTGAATGATAAGCAGAATTATTCTCGGGATCGTAGAATATGGTAACAGTGGAGACATCTTCATGATTGATTGCTGGTGTTGTAGGAGGTTCCGTTGGAAGAACTGTTGTTGTTGTTGATGGAGAGTCGAAATGAAATGAAGCTGAAGTTGTAGCAGGAGAAACTGTTGACAACTGATCATCTGGAAGGACAGGTGAAGTATTTGTTGATGGTGCTGATGAATTGTCGGGAACAATAGTTGTTGCAGTTGTAGGAGGTTCTGAAACCGTTGTTGGTGAAGTTGCTTGATTTGCCGGAAATGATGTAGTGATCTGGAGTAAGCCACTCTGAATAAGGCTGTCAATGCCATTCCTCAAATCTTCACACCCATTCCATGAAATATTGCAGTAGGGGCATCCTAGTTCACACCCCAGAAATATATTGTTTTCACGGAGTTGAGCTTTGATTTCCACCAATGGTGTCCTGATCTGATCCACACTAGTTATCAAATAAGACGGTTGGTCTTCTTCAATAGCGTTAATTCGGGGACCACCATGGTTTGGCATAGGGTTTTTATTGACATTGGGCGGAGGTGCAAAGTTCAGAGCCTTGGAGTCTACCAAATCTTGTACCTTCATATGCAGAGCTCTGCATTTTTCTGTACTGTGACCAGGCGCGTTCGAGTGAAAAGCACACCTAGCATTGGAGTCATAGTTCCTTGGTAGACTGTTGGGATCCGGAGGTGCCAACGTTCTTAGCTCAACTAGGTTGAGTTTCAGAAGTTGTGGCAGCAAAGCAGCATATGGCATTGGGATCGGATCGATCACTCGGTTAGCTTGAGACGGCCTCTGTTGGAATGGCCTCTGTTGATTGTTGTTGTTGGAGTTGCTGTTGTTGAAGTTCCTTGGAGGATACTGATTCTGATGATACTGAGGTTGTTGTTGGAAGTTTTGTTGAAGAGGTTGATAGACTGGCTGAGGATGAGCTGGAGCAGGGATAGTGACTGCTGCTATTGACCTTTGAACATATTGGGACCTGCCCCTGTTGGTGTGAATGGAATTGGTCTCGCCAGCTCTTCTCGGGCCTGCAAAAGGCTTTCTTGTACCACTGGACGAGCTTGCACCATTGTCTGAGATCTTACCCATTTTTAACAGGCTTTCAATTCTCTCCCCAGCTATGACAACATCTGCGAAGCTGGTGGAAGAGAAAGCAGCTAACCTGTCAATATACGTTCCCTGAAGAGTGTTCATAAACATGTCTGCCATTTCTCTTTCAGACATTGGTGGTTGAACGGCAGCAGCCAACTGCCTCCATCTTTGAGCATATTCTCTGAAGCTCTCCCTCGAAGATTGTGACATTCCCATCAGGAGAGTCCTGTTGGGTGCCATATCTAGATTATACTGATACTGTCTGATGAAGGCCTCTGCCAGGTCCTTCCAGCATCTTATAGTTGCTCTTGTCAGATGGGAATACCATTCCCTTGATGCTCCAGTCAAGCTATCTTCAAAATAGAACATCCACAATTTCTCATCCATTGTATAGGCCTTCAGCCTTCCCAGAAATGACTGCAAATGAGTCCGGGGGCATGAAGTCCCGTTATACTTCTCGAAACAGGGAGGCTTGAACTTGTGGGGAATCCTGACCCCTTCTACCAAACCCATGTCCGTGACGTCAAACCCCAAAGAGTTTTGAGATTCCAGGGATCTCAACTTCTCAGCTATTTCTTCCAACCGTCTATCATATGTTTCTTCTCCAGCACCCATCACTGTATACTGGTCCTCCTGAGGATCTTCTTGAAGTACTCTGGCTGCAGTGGCTGTTCCTTGAACATTTGCAGGGATGTTAACCTCAGGATGTAGATGTGGACCAAACACAGGGGGGGTAACATGTGGTTGCACCCTTTCATTATTACTGGTGCCTGCAGTTCCTACATGAGGCTCCTCTTGATTTTGCCTCTCCACCATGGCCCTCAGTCTCTCCTGGCTCTGAGCCATGTTGTTCATAACCTCCATGAACTGCGTCATCTGCGTTCTCATTTCTAACCTTTCATTTGCCATCTGGTTTCTGACCTCCGTAAGGTCCTGCTGCATCTGATCCATCTGAATTCCCGGAAGGTTGTTTCTAGTTGGGTACCTGTGTGGCCTGTTGAGAGGAAATACCCGGCGGCGAGCAATAATTCCTGAGATTCACAACAGAGGTTAGCAACAACAAAACAAAAACCTACAAAACAAACAAAAGGGTTAGCATGCAATGCAGTTATGCTTATTCGTTCTCAAGGTATCCGGCTTGGTCTTCAGTTTTGACCCTTCCAGACCCTTGAAGATGCTGCTGTTGAAGTTGCTTTTGATGTGAACCAACAAATATATTACAAAGGTGAAATAATACAAATTGTTCATTTTACAACACAAACCCTCAAAGGGGCCAAAATACATCACAGAAAAGCAAAAGTACATGGAAAAGGAACAACAACAAGCAAATGATCAAACTCCAAGGCCAAACTCATCCTCACGAACTTCCTTGAGAAGTGCTTCGGTCACAGGATCAGCCGGATGCTCCGTGAGACTTCTGATGAGGAGGTTTCTTGTTGCAACAGCTGCAGTCAATTTCTTGCTCTGACTTTGGTCCTTAGACCTCTTCAATCCTGCTTTGATTTTCAGCTCTGATATTTCTTCCTGGGCTGCTTCCAGGGCCTTTTCCAACTGCTCCATCTTGTCTTGAGCTCTCTTGTCTTCTAGAGTACGGGCCTCAGTGATCCGGACCCACCTGGCCTGACTCTCTTTCAAATACAAGTCTGTTCTTGCTCTTTGGAACTGGGCTTCTTTACAAGCATTCTTCAGAATCTGCTCACCAGCTTTAGACTTGTTGATATACTCCCCAGACTTCTCAATCTTGGTCAAGTGTTCTACCCTCAATTTCTCCAATCTCTCAATCTCCCTCACACCTTCACTCCTCTCCCGGAGGGTCTTCTGCAAGGCTTGAGATAACTTCTCATTTCTTTCCTTCAAGCTTTCAAACTCTTCCAAACTGATAGTGGCAGGGGGTGGTGCTGAAGATGACTCAGGCATGTCTTCTATGGTAAAGGGCATTCCAGAGAATTGGGCCCTAGCATGGGACCACTCATAATATTGGACTGACGCCACATTATTGCACTTCCCCAGAATGGTGATTCCCTTAGTCTGAACATGATCCCAGGCCCAGGCAGCCTGCCTAACAGCAGTCAAACTAATCTTGTTCTCACAGTAGAGGGTCTCCACCAAGTCTTGTTCCCTAGGAGTATGAACCAGTGCATAACCCAATTGTCTCCTGAACAGCAGAGGGTTGTAGTTGATACTTCCCTTAACTCCTATCAGAGGCACATTGGGAAAGTGCCCACAGCTGGTGATCATATCTCTGCCCTTGGTGCTCTGAGTACACCATCTGATATCTGCTGAAGTGAGAGTAGTGAGCCTCTTAGCCCAGTTGCTTTGCTGATGAGGATTGAGGAATGCATCTGTCCTGGGTAGATGCTTAAGAAGCCAAGCATGGAATAATGGAGCACAAATCCTCACCAATCTTCCCCTCTGCTTCTCATTTCTCTGATGTACTGAGTAATAGAGATCACCCAGTAAAGTTGGCACTGGGTTCTTCAGGATGAACAAATGGATTGCATTCTTGCTGATGAATCGAGGCTCATCTGCAAACAACACAATTCCATATACACTTAAGGCCAACAGAGCACAAACAGCTCTCCACTCCCCCAGGGAAGCCTTCAGACTAGCTTGAGAAATCAGGAAGTCAAGATGAAAACCAGGGATCCCAGCTTTAGAGGTCATATGCTGCTCAATCAAAGCAGGTTCCAGGTGCAAAGCTTTTGCTACCTCTCCATTGCTGGGAGAGACCATTTCAGGGTTAAAAGGGATTTCCCTCTTGATAGGCAAACCAATCAAAGATGAGTATTCTTCTAATAGGGGCCCCAACTGAAAGTCTTGAAAGGTGAAACATCTCAATGGGGGGTCATAGAACTGAATGCAGGTGTGGATGAGGCTCCTCTGTGAAGGGTCCAGATCCATAACCATGTCCAGTATATCTCCATAACTCTCCCTGAACAAGGGTATGTGATCTGGAGTGATCAGGGTTTGGATCCTCCTGATGTCTGACAAGTCTGGTTGGAAGAAATGATAGGTGATGTTGCTTTTCTTTGGAGCCATGATGTTGAGACTGAGTAGGATAAGTGCTGATGAAGATGCTGAGGAGTGGGCCACTGGCTGGCTAGTGCAAGTAACTGAAGTACATGGCTGACAAGCTGAAGCAAGTGCTGGTGGAGATAGGTCAATGATGCAGATGGGGTCAAAACCAAAACCAGATGAAAAATGGATACCCTGAAACACAAATAAGCACATGTTAATATGATGCAATGGGTATGTATGCAAATGAAATGCAAGGGTTTGTGACTGAGCTGGATCTGATTAACTGCCTTGATATAGATCCATGTGTGTCCAAGAATCCAGATGGAGGTCTAAAAATCCAGTAACCAGGGTGGGGGACTCAAATAAAGAGCCACAAGTCCAAGGTTTTAGAATCACAAGAACTGTCCAACATGGAGCATTCTTAACAAAGTCAAAGTAACAGGGTATTCTGAGGTCAAGGTACCTGCAAACCTGTAAACAGCCCAACCCCCTCACAGGTGATGATCTAGAACAAGGATCCTCAGACTTGGATCAGTTATGAGAAGTGTAAACACTTCTAACCCGGAGGTACAGTGTTTACAATAACCATAAAAGTTCCTCCTCTAATTCACCTCAGTTTCTGAAGGTCAATACTAAAAGGTCATCCAGACTTAGCAGGCTTCCCAGATAGCCCTAGCATTGCAGGAAATCTGCAACACAGAGTTCTCAAGAAGAAACCCATATCTGAACCGTGTTTCATATTCCCGCACCAGACCGAAATGGAATGGGAAAGAATATGATTCACTCTAGCCTAGGTGTCACTCAGGTCCCAGGTATAGGACCTTAACTCTCAATGAATCACCCACCCACCAAGGCAAACAACAGATCCAGCCAGCAATAATGACAATATGATATATAAATGCAGTAAAGAAAACAGTAAAGTAACTGTACATAAAGCAAATAAACAAAGATGAATATAAGCACAAACAAGCACATAACACCCCAGTAAACACAAATCAAACAAGCGCTAGGAGGAACCCACAAAAAGAACCAGAAGCCCTGGTTGCAGTATAAACCATCCCCAGCAGAGTCGCCAAGCTGTCGCTCCCGACAAATGAAACAGATCAGATGAAGGTACAGACGCGAACGGTCGGCGAGAGGGACAATGAGAACACACAGCCGTGAACTCACTGGAAAAGAAAAGAGTCGCCAGCTAGGCATTTTTATCCCGGAGGAAAGGCAATGCTGCATAGACCTAGAAAGAAATGGATAAGACGGTTGCGAACCAGAGAGACTGAGAAAGGGGGTTGGTTACAACCTGGGAAGGTATTAGCACCCAGATTGTCCGCCGTACTCGACGGGATCCACGCTTAAAAGATTTGTGTTTTAAAGGGGTAGTGTCAGTGCAATTTGTGTATAAAATAGCTGGAAGAGAATGTACAGGTGTCAGTGTATGGGAAGTGTGAAGTGCATAAGTGAAGTATGAAAGTGTCAGTGTAAGGAAAAGAGTATGCTCAAGATCATGAGGCTTAAGAGAATAATGCTGGAAGGAGGGGGAATGTACAGAGACTTTTGTTCGATAACTGTTAAGTTATGCCTACGTATCCTCTCGTGCAATGAGGAAGTCAGAACACCGTAGTTCGACCCAAAGAGACTGAAGATGAATTGACTTGTGAACTGCTTGCTTGTCTATGCTCAAGTGTATGACCTGTCTGGCTCAGGTGCTTACTGTCTTGCATTAGACGGAAGAAGCAAGTTCTCGATTGTGAGTGAAGATGATGAGAAAAGAATCCCGGAGGAGACGATTATTGTTTGTTTTTGAGTTTTTCAGTCTTTTATTTCTTTTTGGAGTTTGTCATAAGTTAATGAGCTTAAGCCTAAACCAATGGGTTAGTAAACTCATCACATCTTCCCTCTGATTAGGGGTAATGAGAATTACCTTAAGCGTGAAGTCAGATTCTCACACTTAATCACCTTTGGTGTAGGATTAAGATCATTAACCTACTTGTGATTATTTAGATGTTTTTGGTGTTTTTTGTTTAGTGTTGAGTAATGAGGTTAAGCCATAATCAAAGATTAAACAGACTCATTACACCATCCTAAAAGAAGGATAATAGATGAGAGTGTTTAAGTTGAGGAAAGCTCCTCAACTTAATCCATGATTAGGGATTAAACTCATGACAAAACAAGCCTTTGATTAAGTGGATTTTATTAATGATATGATGATGAAGTGAATTTTATGGTTTGTAAGACAACTTGAGGGGGACTTGTCCATTAACACTAGGGTTAGTCCTTCTTAACCAGTCAAGGAAGAATTAGAACCCTAATGCAAGGCCCAAGTTACAAGTGTGATGTCTTGACATTTATTAAGTGAATTGATTAAGAGATTTAAACACCTTAAGGGTTTAATACTTAGGATTAAAGTTATACACTCCATCCTAAGAGAAGGATGCAGGCATAAGCTTAATCACAAAGTCTTAAAGCCTTTAGGGTTTAGTCCCTGATTATGAGGTGAGAAGAGAGACACAAAGAGACACAAAGGTAAAAACTATGAGGGGAGACTAATCAAAACTCTAATTCATTGTCATGCTTGGATGATCCTAAGGTTTGTGAGGTTTTCAAGAACAATCTTCAAAGGCCACCAGGAAGCAGATGAACAGGATCAAGAGAAGCAAAGTGACTTGCTTCATTCAAGAAGTCAAGTCACTTGAAGAAAGAAAGTGGGAGGAACAGGAATGAGCAAGCTCAAACTCAAGCACATATAAGAATGCAGCAATGTATGCAAGAGAGGTGAAAAGAAAAGTTATGAGAAGTGAAGGCAAATTCACTTCCCAAGTTACTTACCACCTGAAATGTTAGAAAGAAATGCAATGCAGTGCTAAATGGGATGAAATGATATGATGAAAAACAAAACCAGAAGCATGTTGATGATGATAATGATGTTATGGTATGCTGCAAACATGAGGCAAGACATGGAGATGTTCATACAAGATTATGAATGCAAATGATGCAAGTTAAGGAGCATGAACAGGCATGAAAAGTTATGAATCATACAAGACAAATGACATGGCAAATATGTAATGCAATGATCAATGATGCTTTCTACATGTCTTAAGATGTCAAATGAATCATAAGCATGCACAAAATGCAAAGACAAGTCATGCTATGCAAGGGAATGCAAGGAGGATGCAAGAGAAAGCCCAAATTAGGGTTTATGAAACAAACATCAAACAAAAACCCAATACAGAAACAAACCTCATGATAAAAAATGGAAAATGCTACCCAAAGAAACCCTAGGCCTATGATGATCTACTGCCCAAAGGGGAGCTCTCAACTCTCAACCAAACTCAAGTTATGAATTTTGCAAGATATTAGGGTTTTTTAGGGTTCTTAACAAAAGAAATGCCAATCAATTAGGAAATGCAAGAACAATTCATGGCCTTTTTATCTTTGAAAATACATGCTAAACTCAACACAAAGCAAAAAGAATCAATGTCTCAACCTTCACCAAAAGGCAGAAATGAATTTTCAAACATATGATCAAAATAATGCATAAAAAATGATTTAATTCAATGGAAAATTCTCAAAATGCATCAAGATCCAAAAAGAAATTTGGTTTGAAGGTTGGACAATGTTTCTAAATGTCTTAGAACATTTCATGAATTTTTTTGTAATTTTTAAATACTTAAAAGTATTTTTAATTAATTAATTCCCATTAATCAATTAAAAATAATCTTTTAAACATTTAAAAATACTTTTTTAATGATAAAAAATAAAATAAAAATATTTTTGTGTCATAAAAATTAATAAAACTTTAAGGAAAAAGTCTCATAATTTTTATGAATTTTTAACTATTTTAAAATAAATATGCAAGTTTAAATGAAATAAAAGGAAATAAAACAAATAAAAATGAAAAGTAATCAGATTGGACGGATGAGATTGAAGCTGGGTTCAAAAGCATTGACTGCGCGCCAGGATGAAAGGTCTAGATTGCTTCTGGCTTAATTAATTATGATTATTCTAATTAAATAAGATTAGGGCAAATGAAGTGATCTGGGCCATCTATCTGCGCGCGAAGTCAAGGAAAGTCAAGGATCCTATGGCCTAAATTCAAAGTAGCATTAATGACTGGGATTATGCCCTAATCACATTCAGGTGGCCGGAGAAGACTTCCGGTCGTCTTCTCCGGCCAGAAGCTCACCTGAAAATTTCAAACTTCCTAAAAACGTAACAAAAATGAAATCTAAGACCAGGGAAATGCTCCTCTCATCCTCACGAACCAAACCCCTAACCTAAAACAAATTTATATTACCTAAACAAGCTGGATCGAAGAGGGAAAGTTCTAGGTCACGCAAGCTTCAGTCACGAATTAAACACTCAAATCAACACCATTTTCGAAACCAAAGGTACCAGAATGATCAGGCAAGCATGAAGAACAAGTTTGTAACAATAAAAGTCACTTCTGGAAAAATTAATTTCAGGTTACCTGAGATTTGAAGCTTTCAGTTTAGGAACTTTCTGGCCACCTCTCTTTGTGCAAACCACTCCACTTGATCCCCCAAAGATGCTGGAATGCTCAAAATGAGCTTGTGTTGGCTGGAGAAGGAGATTCGAATGGAACTGCTTCAAGCTCAGTCAACAATGGCTATGGTGATTTTGGCAATTTCAGGTCATGGTGATAGGTTGTTTGAGGTCCATACAATGTGTAGAGAAGATCTGTGGTGTTGGTTTGTGTGTTTGTGAGCTAGGATGGAAGATTCGAAAGTTTTTGCAAACTGAAGTGAGAAATGGCAGTGGGGTTTCTTGGCTTTTTCAGGCTTGGGCTTTGGGTGCTGGATGGTCTATGAAGTGTGTGGAGTTGAATGATGAAGAAAGTTTTAGTGTTTGATGGCTGTGTTAAAGGATTCGAAGCAAGCTGCAGTTAGGAGTGTTTGTGTGAATGTGATGAATGTCTGTCTTTCAGCCTTGCCTCTTGAGTGTTTTTGCTTGCAAATTGATAACATATTTTAATCCAAGTGGCCAGAGGATGTGACTTGTGCAGCTGTGATAGGTAAGTTTGCTTTTGCATAAAAGGTCAACTTTGTGTAAGATAGGGCATGGGCAAGGTCTAGGCAAGTACAAGGCATGGCTGGCGCAGCAAAGGTGAGGGAGAGGCCTAGCAAAGCTCAGCAGCCAATGCACCAAGTTGTAGGAAGTGATCATGAGTGTTTTGCAAGTTGGCTAGCTTTTGGTTCACATGTGAATGCCTTGTTACCCAAACCAAACCATGAGCAAATTCAATTCAATTCTGATTTTTAGGACTTAGAGAATGTTTGTGTAATGGTTTGAAATGAATTAGAGGTCACATGATGCATTGGTCCAAGATTTTGCAAAGTTTCCAAATGAGGCATGCCTTGAAAATTAATGATTTTAGCCAACTTTGCATGGCCATAACTTTTGATCCAAGAAGAGTTTGATCATGTTCTTGTACTTTTTGAAAAGGGAAAGATGAGATCTACAACTTTCATGACCAAAGTTTTTTCCATTTGAAGCCTTTTTGGATCATGAATCAAGGCTTGAAAATTGACCTAAAATGAGGCATTCTTGAAAAGTAATCTATGCCCAAAAAGTCAACTTTTGCAAAAACCCTAAATTCTTGATTTCTATGAACTTCAAACTTCTTCCATGATCAAATAAAGATCATATACACTCAAAATGATGAAGATCACCCATTGGTTGGGTCATTGGGGGCCTCAGATGCCCTGATTTTACACTGACTTGTCTGAAAAGTCAACTCTTGATCAGATGACTTCCCCATGGAATTTCTTCATGAAAATTGATATGCATACTCCCTTTACCATATAGAGACCAATAGAAATAAGAATGACCAAAAAATTTGAAGTTATGGCCTCTGAAACCAAAACCCTAATTTTCAGTCAACTGTGTAGTTCATCCTGGCTCTGCATCCACTCAAACCCTAGTTCTTGTGATTCCTCTGCATTTTTGGCTTTGAGGGGATGTAATATGATATAAGAACATACATGGATCCCTTTGAAGTGATTAGTGGCCTTTGGGGGTGGCTCAAGAAGCTCCTGGATTGCTCAGATCACAAACCCTAGATGTAGATGACTTTGAAACAATGCAGTGACTCAAAAATGTGATATGAGATGATATGATTGTGTTTATGCATATGAAATGATCACAAGCCATGGTGTGAATGGGTGAGGGCAAATTTGGGGTGTTTACAATATCAAATTACACATATACCCCTACAAAAAAAATTTATAACATGATATCATGATATTAATTACATTTATAAATAGTAGAATCAATAAATATAACATCAATAAAAAATAAATATAACATGATATCAATTACATCAATAAATATAATATTTTTTATTGATGTAATTGATATCATGATATATTTATTGATGTAATTGATATCATGTTATATTTATTTTTTGTTGATGTAATTGATATCATGTTATATTTAATTTTTATTGATGTAATTGATATCATGTTATATCTATTTCTTTTTATGTTAAAAGCAAAACATATTAGTATATAATAGTAATAGAAATGTCATTCAATAAAAGTCATTTATAGTAATTTAAAAAATAAATATAATATGATATCAATTACATCAATAACTTAATAAAATTTTAAATGTTGTATTTTATAAAAAATTAAATTGATAACACTGTAACTAATATTAATTTAAGATAGTATATTAGTTTTCTTTATTTTCAAATAAAATTTAGTAATATTAAAAATTTCTTTGTCAATATTAAAAATTTAGAAGTTTGGTGGAAATTGAATGTGAAGGGATGTATCCTCCCATGCGCACCACTGAAGAAATTTTTTTTAATAAAAAAACATTTTTTTAAAACAAAAATTAATAAAATAAATTAATTAAAAAAAAGTAAAAATAGAAATAAAAATTACTGATTTTAACTATTTATATGAGGGTATTTTAGTCCAAATTTTTTTTGTATAGGGGTATATGTCAAATTGTAGAGGTATATGGTAAAATCTTCCAAGTATTAAGGAAAAAAAGACAGCCCATAAAGCATCACACTGACCCATAACACATTCATAAGCCTTTCTTGCCAAGTCAAACTAATACACATGGTCCACCAATTTCTAATACTATCATATTCCAGCCTATGGCAATTCACGTTACTAAACACACCAAGTTGATTTCCTTAACTCAGCCAAACAAAGCACACACGACGACGACGTGAACAAAAACGTGAGAAGCAAAACGCAAATCCAACCATCAAGCCGTGACTCAGCTTCATCACATCCACACGCATTATGCAGCTTCTATCACGCCTTCTGCACATGTTTACCGCTTACGACTTCAGCATCAAAATGCCTATGCAGCTTATCAAAACGCATCCAACTAAGTATCACACATCAAGCATGTCACACTGTACACGCACTCCAAATGCAGTGAAAAAAGAAGCCGCATCAGCCAAAACACTCAAAACGCACGTGGACTGCACCTAATTTCATAACATCCAAAACGCAGACAAATAGAACTAAAAACGCGCAAGAAGTTTACAAAACGATTCCATAATTTTTCAATTTAAAACTCACCCAATCCTTCTATTTAAACAACACATCCTCTCATAAATTCTCAAGCTTTGAAAGCCCACAAAATCCCTGGGGGGGAAAAAACAAAGCTTCAATTTCAAATTCTTCCAACCTTCAACAATTACCTTATTCACCTTCAATCCAAAATCAAATCTTCAAATCAATATTAACCTCAACTCCATACCCATTTCCAACCTGCAAAAAACCAAATCAACAGAACAACAACCGCATAGAAAAAATCGGAAAAAGAAGAGGAAGAATGATGAGACTGGCGAGAGTGAAAGAGAGAGAGAGAGAGATGGATTGAACGGTTTGTTTTGAGAGTGAGAAGAAGCAACGACATTTTTAGAAGGTGAAGAAACCATCGACGTTTTTTCTGTGTATGAATAGTAGCCGCTGTGTTATGAAAGAAGAAGAAGATGAAACCTCATTTGTTTTGTTGATTTTATTATTTTCTGATTTTTTATTTTTTCTTAATGAGATGTTAGTTTGGGCCTGATACTTTTGGACTCCATTTCCTATTCACTACCTCCACCCTACAGCGTATCACCCCCACCTTAATTACTTTCTTCTTTTTTTTCATTGTTCTTTTGGTAATCTTCTTAGAATTTATTTAAAATTAAAAGGATTTTTGAAAAGATTTTTAGAAAATATTTTTAGTTTTTTTATGGATTATAAATGTTAAATCCATATTTCTCTTCTCTTATTTTTATTTTTGGTCGATGAGATCTCTGATTCGACGATTTTTTATTTTCGAAGATGTTTAATCTTCATTATTTCAAATCTATAGATGAATGATCATTTGGATCATTCTCCATACTTTAGAATCGTGATAGGTTGCCTTCGATAAATCAATGTTAAATCTCGATTAAGATTAGACTGTTTCCATATTTTCTTTAAGTGCGACATGTTTTCGGAGGATGGTCCATTATATCATCTCTCTAACATGTATTAGCACAAATATTGTTCACCTTAATTGGTGTTGGTCGGTCTCATTTGTAGGGTAATTAATTACTCAGCGATTGCTTAACATAAACCTAAACTTGTCCCAAATTCGGAATAAAAATCCAATTGGATACTTGCACTTTCGTGGATCGGACCTCGTGTTGGTCGTGTAATCCCAAAGTGGCTAGTCTTTTGCGTTAAGATTCACGACTTATGAAGCTTGATACATAGTTGCTTTGGGTATCTCAATCTTCTTTCAAGTTTCATTGAATTTGGATCTAATCGCCACAATTAATCACTATAGTGTAAGATACTAAGCGGAATTGGTTATCATATTTGATTTTGGATGATTAAGTTCACCATACCATTATTATGTAAATATTATTATACTATTACTATACTAACATTTTAATTTCTTCTCACACCTTATCCTCTTTATTTTCATCTCTCGCTCCTTATCTCTTTTATTATGTTTTTATTATACTATATCATTCATCATATTTTTTATGTTTATATTCATTTTCTTGTGCTTTTTCTTTTGTCCATTTGGACACAAAAATATTAACTAAGAATTAAAAATATAAAAGACTTGTGACTTTAACTTTAGAATATGGCCAATATCCTTAGCATTGGACTTGGAGTTTTATATTAGATTTTAGGATCATTCATTTGCCTGATATATATAGTAATTGTTTGTGTGCTATTATAAACATTAAATATCTCTTATAAAAATTTGATTTGAGACATAAGTTTAAGTTTTTGTGTGATTAACACGTAAACTAGAATTTGGTTAGGGTTGTCATCATGACTTTTTTACATTTAGATTGACACATAAGTTTAAGTTTTTGTGAGATTGACACATAAATTAGGGTTTGGCTAGGGTTGTCATCATGTCTTCTTTAGATTTAGATTAAGTAGATAGGTTGTATCAATTATGATTAAAATATAAACATTAATTAACGATGATTGATTATGTAAAAAATATTACAAAATATTTTTTATATTATAAAACAATTAATAAAGAAATCAATTAATTGGAGAGAGATAGTAATTATTTGTGTGTTATTATAAATATGATTTTCCTAACTTATGCAACACGCATTGGATAAGGAACATTTAATACCTTATTTTTTCAATATAAATCATCATATTAATTATTCTTTTATTGAAAATTGATTCTTCTTATTTTCTCTCTTTTCCTATTTTTTCAATATAAATCATCATATTAATTATTCTTTTATTGAAAATTGATTCTTCTTATTTTCTCTCTCTCCCTATTAAGATGACATTTATTGTATTGAAAAAACTCTTTCCCACTATTTCTCGAAAGTGGTTATTTTCTTTCATTTTTTATTACATTTTTTTTTCTCCTTCAAGGATATGGCAAGTGGACAAGACTCATCCATTTTTACTGCTGCACCACAGTAAGTTATTTTAGTTTCTTTCAATGCTTTTCACACACTCACTCTTTCTTTTCTTATTTTCTTAATGGAAATGTATATTTGTTACTCTTTATATGTATGTCACCACATATTCAATTGATTTGAACAATCTTCCAAACAATGAAACATGTGATAATTCAGAAGCATATGAAATAATTGATTTGAGTAATATTGACCAGGAAGTAGTTACTATTGAGATTTGTTTTGAACCTTTTATTGGACAATGTTTTCTCAGTTAGGAAGAAGCTTTTGGATTTTATGAGAAATATGCCAAATTGAGTGGGTTCTCAATCAGGAAAGGTCGATTTATTAAAAAAAAAGGATGATACATAGGAGAGATTTTTTTTGTCACTGTGAAGGATTTCCAGGAAAAAAAATTCATGATCCATCTAAAGAACAACGAAATAGACAATCTTCAAGATGTGGATGCAAAGCGGGCATGACAATCAAATTGAAGAAATCCTTTGATATTTTTCCAAAAGAATGGCAGGTTATTGAACTTATATATATCCACCTCATTGCTTTAAATTGTAAGTGTGCCAATGATGAGAGACTAGAGAACATATTTTGGTCTCCACCTCATTGCTTTAAATTGTACCAAGAGTATGGAGATGTTGTTGCATTTGATACTACTTACAAGGTGAGTTCTTACAATATGCCTTTTGGCATTTTTGTTGGTGTCGACAATCACGGAAGGACAATACTGTTTGGTTGTGCACTCATTTTGAAATGAAACAATGTCTACATTTCAATGGTTAATGAAAGTTAGTTCATATACATCTCTTTCTTTATTCTTTGGATGTTACTTGTTTTTTTTCCAGACTTTTGTTACTCTCATGAAGAAGCCTCCAAAGACAATCATCATTGATCAAGATCCATGGATGACTCAAGCAATTGCTTTTGAAATGTCATCCACAAAACATGCCTTTTGTATATGGCACATTACTGCTAAATTTAGTGGTTGGTTTACTTCAATTCTTCGAAATCGATATTCATCATGGTGTGCAGATTTTTATAAGCTTTACAAGCTTGACAATATTGATGATTTTGAAGAAGAATGATTTATAATTGTTTCCAATTACAATCGAAAAGCAAACAAGCACATAAAAGGCTTGTATGAACTAGTAAATTGTAATTATAATGCCAAAACATTTGTTCTAGGCATCACTTAGTGAACTAGTTGGATTATGTAAATTGTTAGTATAATATGGTTTCATCAATGAAAGTATTTTGGTTATGATATTTGAAACTACAATTCACAATTTTTTCCCTATCAATTTAGCATTGAAAACTTAACATTCATTTTATTAATAGATAATCATAAACGAACTTAAAAAATGTTTTGATTCTGACAATCAACTATTTATTCAAAGAATTAATTCACTGATAAAGTATGACTTAATTACTAATAATAAATTAATTTGAAACAAAATCTTTAATTTAATAGTGTGATTTATGTTGAAAAAATAGGGTATTAAATATCCTTTATCCTATGCAATGTTGCATAGATTAGACAAACTCTTATAAATATTAAATGTCTCTTCTAAAATTTGATTTGTTCAAAGGTTATATATATATATATATATATATATATATATATATATATATATATATATATATATATATATATATATATATATATATATATATATATATATATATATATTATTGTGTTGAATGTCAGTATTTTATTCATGATATTTAAAAAAAACTACAGTTCACCATTAATTAATGTGTAGATAACTCTAATAATGATGACAAAATTTTAATATGATTAACCACATAAGCAACTTGTCCATTAAAGATCACTATATTCTTCATTCAATAAGAAAATCTCAATCATTCAATAAAAAAATCTCAATCATTACTAGTATCCAAATTATGCATCTAAGTTTTCTCCTTCGTCCTTTATGATAAAACATCTATTAAACTGCACAATTATCTTATAAAAATAGATTATAACAATAAATTTAAATCATTAATTAAATTACTTTATCAAAAAATGATTTCTCTATTATAAATTTAATATATTTTTATTGAAAAATTACAAATACATACTATTAATATAAAATAATGGGATAACTTCTCTATCCATCATAAAAAAATATACCTTTAACTAATCATATGATACTATTTAATTTTTATTTATTTAATTATTTATAAAATAATATAATTATTTATTATTTGAAATGCATTTAATATTAAAGGTAACCTTACATAAATCAAAAGTTAAAGAGTTGAGTATAAGAATTCACCTAATAATTTGACTAAGTTACAACAAAAATTATAATTTAATTTTATAATAAAGGACATAATGGTAAGTAACATTGAATTATAGCAATTCTGTCACAGAAGAACATCACGGAACATCTTCTCTAGATTCACAAACGATGATCCATTTGGACCCGAAGCAGCACTTTGAGCCAATTTCTTCCATTCCAAAGCTTTTTCTTTCATCTCTCTACCTTTTTCTCCATCCATCATCTCCTTCACAAGACTCTCAATCTTGTCCCTTTTAGCATCTTCTATCTCCAAACCAATTCCCCATTCATGGCAACAAAATCTACAATTAGTTTGTTGTTCAGCAAAGAAAGGCCAACATATCATCGGAACACCACCGCACACACTTTCCAACGTTGAATTCCAACCACTATGTGTCAAGAAACCTCCAATTGCTGAATGGTGCAAAACTTCCTCTTGTGGACACCAACTTGATAACATTCCTCTATTTTTTGTCTCTTCCAGAAACTCTTGAGGAAGAACCGAGTTTTCACCAGCTACAAGATCAGGCCTTATCACCCATAAAAATGGTATTTTGCTATTTGCTAATCCCCAAGCAAACTCAATCATCTGTTCATTTGTCATAACTGTAATACTTCCAAAATTGACATAAACAACACTATTTGGTTCTTTGTTGTTCAACCATTCTAAACACTCTGGCTCCTCTTTCCAAAGATTAGAACCAAATGAATCCAGTTCCTTATTAGTCACTTCTTTCAAGAGTAAATGCAAGGGACCAATGGAATAAACAGGAGGTAAATTCAACGAAGAGAATGCTTCCAAAACATTATGTTCCAAATCATCAAAAGTGTTAACAATAATTGCCGAAGCTTTTTCAGCTCTCTCGCACTCACCTGATAAAAAATCAACCATAAGATCATTTGGTTCTGTAGTTCTGATGAAGCTTGGGATATCCTTTAACCGTATTTCTTTAATGCCTGGTATCCAATCTATGGTAGTTTCCAAATATCCATTTGTCATATAACTCGAATCTGCATGTTGAACACGTTAAAATCTTGTTTATATATACTTATCTAACAAAAACATAAAATTTTCAGGTAAGAAAAAACTATTTACCTTTGAGTGGTGTTAAGCCTCTTTGAACGAGTTGACTATATTGCGTATATGCCATGAAGCCACAAGCACTAGTTGTCCAGAAAAGCACTTCTGGGATATTAAGTTCTTGAGCAGCATCCAAAGTAAAACTCATACAACCATCAGAAACTATGCAAGTAACAGGAGGAGTGCGGATATCATTATTAAGTTTCGCAAGAAGTTTTTTAAAGTGAGGTAAGCAAGTTTTTTTGGTGGAGTCGCACAAGGAAGGGATATCCTGTGTGACATCCACATCGGTCTCAGGTAGACCATCAGGAATAGTTTCAAAACGAAAAGAGGAGAGACCGTTTAGAGAATTAGGACCTCTAGATTTGAGAAGCCGTTTGTGATTGTATTCGGTGTTAACAAAGGTGACATGAAAATCACCTTTGAAGTGAAGAAGCTTTGCTAGTTTAAGCATTGGGTTTATATGACCTTGTGCTGGATATGGGATACACACAACGTGAGGCATATTCTTTGTTGTGTTTAAACAACCCATTTTGGTAGAGCAACTGGTTAAGTTTTTTTTTTTTCTTTTTCAAAGCAGAACTAATGAGGAAAAGAAGGAAGTGATTTGAGTTTGTTTACTCATTAGATTAGAACTAGACATTTTATAGGTGAAATAGGATGGCGGTGTTAACTTTTAAAAGAATAAATATTGCAGTCAAGTGGATGGTTGGTTGGGGATAGTATAGACACGTGGGTAGGTCGTTATATTATTAATTATTGATAAATATCTTTTTATAAATGAAATATAAAAGAATATTTAAAAAATTGATGTACATAAACTTTATATATAATATTTTGATTATATTTGTTTCGTTAAATTGGTTTAATGGGTAATTTTGAATTCGTGTCATCTCATTTATTTCATTAGATTTACTCATCTAAAAAAATTGGATAAAGTTACTTTTAATATAAAATATTCTGAAAACAACAAAAAGTTATCATATTTTATAAATAATTATGTGTTAAAATTAAATGATATCATATGTTTGGTTGAATGTACACTATCAAACTTTTATGATAGATAGAAAAGTTGTCCTAATTTTAATAAAGATAAATTTTTTATTTTAAAACTTTTTTCTTACTTTTTTATTTTATATTTTATTTTTACGCTTTATATATATTAATAAAATTAATGTATTTTTCTTTTGAATTCTTAAAGTTTATATTTATAAATATATGATTTTAATAAAGATAAATTATTGAACAAAAGAATACGAGGATATAAACTTAATATCTGGACAATAAGAAAGGCTGATTTTGACAAGCCTATCATCAATATTTTAGTGATGAGTCCGAATTTGGAGAAATCTACTTGTCACCCCCAACTCATTTCTAACAACCTCCCAAAAACTAATGAAAAGATCAATTTGACCATGATAGAAAACATATTCACATTTCACACATTGTCGGAATTTTCAAAAATTTTGACGATACCGGGAATTTAGTTTGCATTACCGGAGATTTGGAAATTACAAGTCAATTTTACCGATTTTTTCTAAATAACCGGTAACAAAATATCGGAAATTTTTAAAAATTTGGTAATAATTACCAGAAATTCCAAAAATACCGGTAATTATTTTCCGGATACTTTGGCTAAATGCGGTGGGAGACGTTGATTGCCAATCATCTCCCAGAGAGATGTCTGTGTCACTTTGGGTACATTCAGACCATACCACCAGCGGTTCTGGATACACCCTCTAAGAGTATTGATAGGTGGTTTATGACGCACTTCATCAATTCTACTCACTCCATTGTTGCTAGATCTGCACTAGTGCAGTATCCATCGCAGTGTAAAAATGGCTATTTGAAGTGGTTTCTCAGCGTATCTCATCCATGCATCACTCCACCGGCGGCTGAGGAAGCACCTTCAGAGGATGTACCTTCTGGTGGCCACGAACCTGTTGGTGACGAACCTCTTCCTCCTCCTCCTCCTTATGTTCCACCACAACACCAAGAGGACGCACAATGATTTATGATGATAGCAGTGTTGGATGATGAGCTCACGCACCTGGTAGACCCTGATGGTAGTATTGCTGCTGGATTAGCTAGGATTGCACACTTAACCCGTGGGGGGCCTATTTTGTATTATTTTTATTTCTAGATGATTTGTATATTGTTGTATTATATGTATATTAAGGCAGAACAATATATTATTATTATGTCTTCATTTATTCCCTTACATTGTGTCGTACCTCGAAAAAAATACGATCCTAAAACAACAACAGAGTCGCCACCTAATTTTATTTATTCTAACTAAAGAAAAGGGAGATATAGACACAACTTAAATAGAGTATAAGAAATGGTCAATGAAACCACTAATCTAAGTTCGGGAGTCAGTTACGCAAAGGGAAGGTATTAAGCACCCCTCACGTCTGTTGTACTCAACGGGAACCTCTTAGTTTAATTTGCGCTTAAACGTTAACTTATATTATCGTCTTCTTTTAATGATTAAAGTTTATTAAGATTGCTTATTAAAGGGAAAATGAATATCTTTTAGTTATTGTTACTTATTACGAAGAAAAGGTTATATTTTTTATTATTGTGCTCGCGAAGGATTAAAATCCCCGTGCCTACGTATTCCCTTGTGCAATGGGAAAATCAGAGCTTCGTAGTTCATGCGACTATGGTTTGTGATTTTTATTGAACAATTGTTTGAAAATGCTTTCTACTACTAAACGTTGGCTTTTAGTCGCGGTGGAGGCTGAAGCGCTTGCTTGTTTGCGAGATAGAAAGATTTAAATAATATTCGTTTAGAGAAAAATATGTTTGACCTTTGTTAAGGTGTTTTAAACGAAGGGCGAATGGACCACAACGCGTGGGGCTAGCCCAGGAGTGATTTCATTCAAGAACCCGAGGAATGCTAGATTCCTGAGTTCAGTTCTTCGTTAATTAATTATGAAATGATTTGTATTTGCTTGTAGGTTTTAAGTTGTATTCTTTTAGTGAGAAAGGAAGAATGAACCACAACTCGAAGGCTAGCCTCAAGAGTAACTCAATTAAAAAACCTGAGGAATGCTAGACTCCTGAGTTTAGTTCTTTCGTGATTTTTATTTTGTGGTTTAGATGTTTTGAATACGAAAGGGTGAATGAATTACAACTCGAAGGCTAGCCTCAAGAGTAAATCAATTCAAAAACCCGAGGAATGCTAGACTCCTGAGTTTAGTTCTTTCGTGATTTAGATGTTTTGAATACGAAAGGGTGAATGATACTTTTCTAGAAATGAGGGAGCAAATGAAACACAACTTGAGGGCCATCCTAAAGAGTGACTCATTAAAGAACCCACAAAATGCTAGATTCCAAAGTTCAGTTAATCATTAATTAATTGTGACATATAAAGTCGTGCAGATGGCGATCATAAGGATGACCGACTTACGTGTGTGCGAAATGTAAGCGTATGAATTTTACTTGGCGTTGGACCAAGAGATTCTAATTATTATTATTTTTTGTTTGAAACAATTTATAATCAAAATGCGAAAGTAATTTTTCAGGTTCAAATAAGTCGTATCTCCTTATCATATGATTAAATAATGGGCGAGAAATATAATCATACACCATATAAATAAAATTGATCAAAAGACAGTTAATAAACTAACTAAGTTAAGCAGAATTAATTAATGAAATTAATGAATAAATCGATTAAGTGAAATAAAATAAAGATAAAATAAAAATTATTATAAAATATCCCTTTTTATTTTTTTAAGGAAATATAGAAATAAATAATGTAATAAAGTAAAATAATTAAGAAATAATAGCCCCCCTTTTTTATAAAAAAAAAACTAAAAAAAGTTTAAAATGAGCCTGTTTAGAAACGAATCCAGGGGTGTAATTAGTGGAAAAAACCCACTGAGCCCAACTAACTTAGAAGGCCCATACGTTTTAAAGTTTGTTATACACTCAGTCAAATGTTGACTAAAGGGATTTATCATGACCATTTGATCGCCAAATGAGTCAAAGGTTGACTCGGATCAACGGATGAACGAAAATGGCACATGATAAGGATAATACGAAAAGAGTAGAGGAGACTAAACCGAAAACCTGGATAGTGGCAGTGTCTATGATGGCGACACATATCGCCACCCCTCTTAAACAACAACACAACAAAAGCGGAAACGTGGCGCACGATAAGAGACTGGAAATAAAGGCGGATGCTTTTAAGGAATAAACCCAGTTATCCTCTCAAAAATCTCTTAGGAAAAACTTTCCACTTCCTCCCTCAAAAATCTTCGTCACGACCTCTCAATGCTCTCTCAACTCTCTCGTCTTTTTCCTTATTTTTGAGTTTCTCACCGTCAGGGTCGTAAATTTAGTTGGTGTTCAGCGACACCAATCCTCCCCAACTGAAACCCCAATACCTAAACCCTAACCCCCCAAATTGAGAAAACCTAAACTCAAAACTCAACAGTAAATTAAACGAGCTCATATTACACACCACGCACCGAATCATGAACTTAACAACATCATCGAAAAAAAGAAAGCAAAGGAAAAGAGTATGGATCAACAGACATTCAAAGACAAAGAGAAAGAAGCGTTAAAGGGCGAGAAGGTTTCTTACGTACTCTGAATATTCTCAGAGGGACGATTCCACACAAATATCTCTTTATTCTTGATTGTGTTTCGATCTACTTAACATTTTCCTCTCTTTTCCACTGATATCGCGTTGCTTTTGCGTGTTGAATGTAGGCGTGTGTAAAAGGGGATTGGCTTGTGTTTATTTAATTGAAGGTTCAATCGGAGCTGTGAAGATGAATACGAGTAACTCGTCCTTTTTCTTCACTTCTCGTTTTTTACGTTTCGTTTTACGAATCGTAATTCACCTTACTCGCTCTATCTAAAACTGGTTTCCATCTGTTTCAGGTTTGAACAATTCGATGGCATTTTAAAGGATTGATTGAAGGATTATGGGCCAAGTTTGAAGACGTGTGAGTCTGCATGCTTCTTGGTTTGATGGTTTCGCAAGGACTTCAGTTTTGCTGCAGCAAGAGGTTTGTAAGATAAGTTTTTGCTTAGCAACCGTGAGTTTGCTTGGTTGAGTTGTGGTAGAGAAAAGACGGTGTTTAGGATTTGTGAAAAAATGCTATAGTGTCTGTTTTTTTGTGTGTGTTGGTTGTTGATACGATAATACTCCTGCCCCTTTTGAAATATGGGATGGATCAGTATTGATATTGTTAGAGTCTCTTTTAGGTTTGTGTGCGTCTAGCTCTCTCCCATTGAATTAAACAGTAGTCTATATATATAGCAAGAGATTAGGTTTTTTTCAAATTGAATTTCTTTGTCCTGTGAAAACTCATTGGAGAAAGGTTTTAAAATAGGGAAATGGTTCTGGATTATTGTGTAATTGGCTAAAGTCGTCTCAGTTTTTCTTTGCAAGAGTAAAAGTGATGGGATTAATCCTTTTTTTCGAAAATCCAAAAATTTCTCCCTATTCTTGTGATACCATCCGCTGTGTCTTTTTGTAGAATCCGATAAAGTTTTCTTTTGTTCTTTTAGGTATTGAAATTTTCATCACTTTATGCATCTGACTCCTTGCTACCCTATTTTTTAAAACAGGTGATGAGGTTGTTCAAAATCGTTTTGATATATGCTTCTGTGATTTCAATAGGGTTTTGGTGAGTAACGTGTGAAGTCAAGCTTCTCCATGGTCAACACTTGTTTTAATGAAGACACATCTCTTAGTTACAATATGATAAGAAGGCAAAGATGATTTTCAAGATTAAAGCATCATGTTCAAGACTTAGATTTCAAGAAGATGTTTCATGAAGTTATATTAATAATTATACACAAACATTATAGTCTTAGATGCTCAATCAAGAACTAACATCATTGCATAAGTTTTTCTTAACTTTGGCATGTTTCAAATTTGCATTTTTCAAAGTTAAGGATATGTAAATCGATTTACATTTATATGCAATCGATTTACATATTCTATTTTAAAGCATTTTTCACTTTTTAACTAGGTGCAATCGATTTACATCTTGATGCAATCGATTGCATGCGGCAAAATTTTGAAAAATTGGTTAACGTTGGCATGTGCAATCGATTTGCATTATAGTGCAATCGATTGTAACCTGTACAGATTTGAAAAATCAGTATTTTTCATAACACCTCTTTATGTATCTTTTCATGGAACCTTTTTATGATGCATTGGCATTTGTTCATGAAATTTTTACTGTTATTACATTGTTTCATAAGGGTTTTATGTGCATATAAATTCAAAACTTTTTCAAATCATTTTTCACCTCTTTCAAAAATATTTTCATAGTAAAAAATTCACAAAAACTCTTAAACTTTTAACAAGAATTTTTTCTGCATTACTTCATATCATATTATCAGAAACTTCTTGAGCTATCTAATACTTTATGTCATTGTGAATTATTGTTGGTGAAAGAGAAGATCAATTGTTATATTGATAAAGAATCAAAGCTTCAACTTTCTATCTTATAAAAAAATTCAGAATTATTGTTTTGTTCTTATTAACCGGATTGTGGATACAAGAAGTCTTTTATTGAGAGGATTGTTCTCAATAAGACATAGTGGAAAATTCCAAGAGGATTGATCTTTGTGAGTATAGTTTAGTGACTTGTATAGAAAGACTAGGAAGAGTCTTGTATTGTCCAAAGCTATAGTAAATTCTCTTTCGTGTTGAAAGGGGAGTTGACTACTCTCGGATTGTGAGGGGAACCACTATATATCGTCGTGTCCACTTTACTTTTCCGCTTTACCGCATTTTAACTTAGAACAATAATCAAGAATTATTCAACCATCGATAAAACTCCGGAAAAATATCTAAGAACCTAATTCACCCCCCTCTTAGGCGCACTCGTATACTTACAATTGACATCAGAGCAAGTTATAGGTAACTTGTTCCTAGTAATCCAGCATGGCTTCCGCAAGCACACATCCGATTTTCAAAGATGGTGGAAGTAGCAACAAGCCTCCACTCTTCTCCGGCGAATACTTTGATTTTTGGAAAATCAGAATGAAAGCACATCTTAAAGCCCAAGGAGAAGGCATATGGGAAGCGATCGAAGAAGGTCCACATAATCCTGTAAACGTGATCAATGGCGTTGGAACCGCAAAGTTAAAGAATACTTATGATGAAGATGATAAGAAGAAGATCCTGAATGAGAAGAAGGGAATCAACATACTCCAAAGCGCTCTCAGTATGGACGAGTTCTTACGCGTATCACAATGTAAATCGGCAAAGGAGATTTGGGATACCTTGGTAGAAACGCATGAAGGAACAACAAAAGTAAAAAGATCAAGGCTTAATACTTTGAGTCAAGAATATGAGATGTTCCGTATGCAGCCCGGGGAATCTATTGTTGCCTTACAAAAAAGATTCGTTCATCTAACAAATCACTTGATTGCTCTCGGGAAGACCTTCACCAACGACAATCTCAACTTGAAAGTCCTAAGATCCTTGACAAGGGAATGGAAACCGAAAGTGACCGCTATTTCGGAAAAGAAGAGTCTCTCAACAATGACATCCGCATCCCTCTTTGGCAAACTTCAAGAGCACGGATTGGAACTTGGAAGGCTCGAGAAGCACGAAAGTCAAGAGAAAAAGTCCAAGGGAATTGCTTTGAAGATTGACACGAAGGATGACAAAGATGACGAGACTTCCGAAGATGAGAACTTCATGCTTCTTGTTAATAATCTTGGTAAGTTTTTTAACAAAAATAAAAATTCCTTTTTTCCTAAAAAGAATAAACATTTCAGGAAGAAGGATGCATCCACATCGATTCAAGAAGTCACATGTTATGAATGTGGGAAGCAAGGTCACATAAAGCCGGATTGTCCAAGACTTGCAAAGAAAGGAGGATTCAAAGGCAAGAAGGATTTCAAGAATAAAAAGGCTTATGTTGCTTGGGACGAAAATGAAGTTAGTTCCTCATCGGAATCGGAAAGCGATGAATGTGCAAATATGGCTCTAATGGCTTCACATCACTCCGATGAAGAAAATGACGAGGTTAGTAGCAACTTTTCTATTTATGACAATGATGCACAAGATGTAATAGATGAACTCTTAAAATAATGCAAGACTTTGTATAAAAGTATTTCATCCCAAAAGAAACGAATTTCATCTTTAGAAGAAAATAATAGTGCTTTAGAAAAATATATTGAAAGTGAAAAGCAAAAGTTGATGAATGAAAAACAAAGTCTTGTATGTAAAAATTGTGAGTCTTTATCTTTCCAAATTGTTCAACTTAAAAGAGTTTTAGAAAGATATGAAAAAGGTCAAATTGGCTTGGAGGAAATTCTTAGGAACCAAAGGTATCCTAATGATAAAAGTGGATTAGGATATTCTAAGTTTTCAAAACCAAGCACAAATGAGACTATTTTTGTTAAAGCAAGTGAACAAGTTGTTAAAGAAAAGGCAAACAATTCTAAAAGTGTGCACCAAAGTCATATAAAGAAAATAATTGTTAAGAAAAAAGGTTATGTTCCTAGATATAGAAGTCATTTTCAACCTACTTGTTTTTATTGTGGAAATAAAGGACACACACCAAATGCTTGCTATGTGCGCAACATTGGCGTTGCTAAAGGGCATTATGTGTGGGTTGAAAAGGGTACTAACTATCAAGGACCCAAATCAATTTGGGTACCTAACAATACTTGATCTTTGTTTTGTAGGTATGCTTAAAGACAACTTCTACTCAATGGTATCTTGATAGCGGTTTTTCAAAGCATATGACGGGTGACATTAACAAATTTTCAAGTCTATCACTTAAGGCCAAAGGATACGTTACTTACGGTGATGATAATAAAGGAAAAATTCTTGGAGTTGGAACCGTTGGTGCACCTCCTCATACAATCATCGAAGACGTCCTTTATATGGAAGGCCTTAAACACAACCTTCTTAGCACAAGTCAATTGTGTGACAAAGGGTTCCGAATCAACTTCACAAAGGAGGAATGCTTGATAGAACATGAAGTCACCCATGACCTCTTGCTAAAAGGTAAAAGATTTAGTAACATTTTCATGATTTCTTTTGATGACTCTTCCTTGAAGGTAAAGTGCTTAATGGCAAACAACAACGAGGCATGGCTTTGGCATAAGAGGTTTGCTCACATTCACATGGAGCATTTAAACAAGTTAATAAATCATGACCTAGTTGTTGGTCTTCCGAAGATAAAGTTCATCAAGGACAAGTTATGTGATGCTTGCCAAAAAGGGAAGAAAACCAAAACATCCTTCAAATCCAAGAAAGTGATATCTACTTCAAGACCACTACAATTTCTACATATGGATCTTTTCGGTCCATCAAGAACAAAAAGCTTCGGAGGTAACGTTTATGCTTTAGTTATTGTTGACGATTTCTCTCGATACACATGGACATTGTTTTTAGTGCAGAAAAGTGATTCCTTCAAAGCATTCAAGAAGTATGCCAAGCAAATTCAAAATGAGAAGTCACTCTCAATAGTCTCCATTAGAAGCGACCATGGTGGAGAATTCCAAAACTTATCCTTTGAAGATTTTTGTGAAGAGCATGGAATCTCTCACAATTTTTCCGCACCAAGGACTCAACAAAACGGTGTCGTAGAAAGGAAGAATAGGGCATTAGTGGAACTTGCAAGAACAATGCTTAGCGACTCAAATCTTCCTAAATATTTTTGGGCGGATGCGGTTAGCACGGCTTGTTTTGTGATCAACCGTGTCAATATTCGACCAATTCTCAAGAAGACTCCGTATGAGTTGTTCAAGGGTAGGAAACCAAACACATCCTTTTTCCACCTATTCGGATGCAAATGCTTCGTTCTCAACAACGACAAGGACAATCTTGGTAAGTTTGATGAGAAGTCCGACGAAGGTATATTTCTTGGTTATTCTCTCTCAAGTAGAGCTTTTAGAATTTTCAATAAACAAACACTTACTATTGAAGAATCTATTCATGTTTCGTTTGGTGAGACTAACCCCTCGAAAGAGGATAATATTATTGTGGATGATGATGATGATGTAGTAGATATATCACAACAACAAAAGGAGACCTCAAAGGACCAAGAAATATCACAAGAAGATAACTCACAAATTATTGAAGAACATCAAGATCTTCCGAAAGAATGGAGAACACATAGATATCACCCGATAGATAAAGTTATTGGTGATATTAGCCAAGGCGTTGCAACTCGACTAAATCTCAAGGATGGTTGTCTCAACATGGCGTTTGTATCTCAAATTGAACCAACCAAAATCGATGAAGCCTTAGGCGACGATCAATGGATAGTAGCTATGCAAGAAGAACTTAACCAATTCGAAAGGAATGAAGTTTGGACTCTTGTACCAAGACTGGACAACAAACACATCATAGGAACAAGATGGGTGTTCAAAAACAAACTTGACGAGAATGGAATCATAGTTCGTAACAAAGCAAGATTGGTCGCACAAGGCTACAACCAAGAAGAAGGAATCGACTTTGATGAAACTTTCGCTCCGGTAGCAAGGTTAGAAGCAATTAGATTATTACTTGCTTACGCTTGTTCAATGAATTTTCAGTTGTACCAGATGGATGTCAAAAGCGCTTTCCTGAATGGCTACATAAATGAAGAAGTCTATGTCAAACAACCTCCGGGTTTTGAAGACTTCTAGAATCCCTCTCATGTCTACAAGTTGAAGAAGGCTCTTTATGGCTTAAAGCAAGCACCAAGATCATGGTATGACCGCCTTAGGAACTTCCTATATGAGAAAGGTTTTACAAAAGGAAAGGTTGACAAGACGTTGTTCATAAAGAAATTCAAAGGTAACACCTTATTGGTTCAAGTCTATGTCGACGACATCATCTTCGGTTCAACAAACAAAGATCTTTGTGAAGAATTTTCACTTATGATGCAAGGAGAATTCGAAATGTCCATGATGCGAAAATGAACTATTCTCTTGGACTACAAATCAAGCAAACAAAGGATGGCATCTTCATCAACCAATCCAAGTATTGCAAGGAACTTTTAAAAAAATTCGATATGGATAGTTGCAAGGTGATGTCCACTCCTATGGGATCCGGAACGTACGTTGGTCAAGATGAATCAGACACTTCAATTGATATCACAAAGTATTGAGGTATGATCGATTCATTATTATATTTGACGGCAAGCCGTCCTGACATTATGTTTAGTGTATGTCTGTGTGCACGCTTTCAAGCAAATCCGAAGGAATCACATCTCACCGTCGTAAAAAGGATTATGAAGTATCTCAAAGGAATAACGAATGTCGGACTATGGTATCCAAAAGGTAGTACATGTTCTTTAATTGGTTATTCTGACGCTGATTATGCAGGATGTAAGACCGATAGAAAAAGCACAAGTGGCACTTGTCATATTCTCGGGAATGCACTAGTATCATGGGCATGCAAGAAGCAAGCTTGTGTCGCACTTAGCACGGCCGAAGCGGAATACATTGCAGCTGGAAGTTGTTGTGCATAAATTTTGTGGCTTAAGCAGCAACTTCTTGACTATGGTGTAGATCTCGGTTGCATTCCTCTTCGATGTGACAACACAAGTGCCATCAACATCACAAAGAACCCGGTCATGCATTCAAGAACAAAGCACATAGACATTCGGCACCATTTCCTTCGTGATCACGTACTTAACAGAGACGTAGATGTTACCTTCGTGGATACGCATAATCAATTAGTGGACATTTTCACAAAGCCGCTCGCAAGAGAACCTTTTTACAAGATTAGAAGAGAACTTGGAATCATAGATGAAAAAGATATATAAATCATCCTTTAACAAAGGTGCACAACATTCATTCTTCTCTTGTTTAAGCACAATATTTCAATATGTTTCTGTTTCTACTCCCTTCTTATATGTGCCATATATGTGTATGATTCAATAAATATGTTTAAATAATGTTTTAGAATGTTTGTTTTTTAGTTTCAGCAAGTTTTTTAATATTGCAATCGATTTTATGTTTACTGCAATCGATTGCAGTCTGTAAATTTTATGTATTTTTCAAAACTGGGTTTAGTGTAATCGATTGCATATTGATGCAAATCGATTGCAGTCTGGAAAAATTGTCTTTTTCACGTAATTTTTATATAGTGCAATCGATTGCATGATAATGAAAATCGATTGCAGTCTGGAACTTTTTGAAATTTTTTAATTTTTTATTATTCCCTCCTATTTACTTTGGTCCATGGTGTCATAAACTCTTACCCAATCAATTAAAATCACTTCCCAACCAATATGGATCTGTTTTAAAAATGTTTTCCTATTTTTGTTTGGATGCTTTCGTTATGCAGTCATTCATGCTTAATGTTTGTAATGTCTAATTTATGTTTCTTTATGTTTCCGTATGTTTCGTTATGTTTCTTTAAGATGTAAAATTCTGCACTTATGCTATGTATGTACTTCAAGTTTTAATATATGATAAGTTATTTTTAGTTTCATTGTTTCTTGTTTATGGCTTTCATTATTTTCACCCATCTTTCCCTTCTTTTTGATAATGTCAAAGGGGGATAAAGATGTTATGCTTGTACATTTCCTTGTATTGAATTTCTTAAAGGTACAAAGCTCCGCTTCACATACAAAGGGGGAGATATACATCTTAGGGGGAGAAGTATTCCAGAAATGTTAAAGCATCTAAGAAGATTGTTTGTCATCATCAAAAAGGGGGAGAATGTGAAGTCAAGCTTCACCATGGTCAACACTTGTTTTGATGAAGACACATCTCTTAGTTACAATATGATAACAAGGCAAAGATGATTTTCAAGATTAAAGCATCATGTTCAAGACTTAGATTTCAAGAAGATGTTTCATGAAGGTATATTAACAATTATACACAAACATTATAGTCTTAGATGCTCAATTAAAAACTAACATCATAGCATAAGTTTTTCTTAACCTTAGCATGTTTCAAATTTGCATTTTTCAAAGTTAAGGATATGTAAATCGATTTACATTTATATGCAATCGATTTACATATGCTATTTTAAAGCATTTTTCACTTTTTAACTAGGTGCAATCGATTTACATCTTGATGCAATCAATTGCATGCTGCAAAATTTTGAAAAATTGGTTAACGTTGGCATGTGCAATCGATTTGCATTATAGTGCAATCGATTGCAACCTGTACAGATTTTAAAAATCAGTATTTTTCATAACACCTCTTCATGTATCTTTTCATGGAACCTTTTCACGATGCATTGACATTTGTTCATGAAATTTTTACTGTTATTACATTGTTTCATAAGGGTGTTATGTGCATATAAATTCAAAAAAATTTCAAATCATTTTTCACCTCTTTCAAAAATATTTTCATAGTAAAAAATTCACAAAAACTCTTAAACTTTTAACAAGAATTTTTCTGCATTACTTCATATCATATTATCAGAAAATTCTCGAGCTATCTAATACTTTATGTCATTGTGAATTATTGTTGGTGAAAGAGAAGATCAATTGTTATATTGATAAAGAATCAAAGCTTCAACTTTCTATCTTATAAAAAATTCAGAATTATTGTTTTGTTCTTGTTATCCGGATTGTGGATACAAGAAGTCTTTTATTGAGAGGATTGTTCTCAATAAGACATAGTGGAAAATTCCAAGAGGATTGATCTTGGTGAGTATAGTTTAGTGACTTGTATAGAAAGACTAGGAAAAGTCTTGTATTGTCTAAAGCTATAGTAAATTCTCTTTCGTGTTGAAAGGGGAGTGGAGTACTCTCGGATTGTGAGGGGAACCACTATATATCGTCGTGTCCACTTTACTTTTCCGCTTTACCGCATTTTAACTTAGAACAATAATCAAGAATTATTCAACCATCGATAAAACTCCGGAAAAATATCTAAGAACCTAATTCACCCCCTCTTAGGCGTACTCGTATATTTACATAACGTGCCATATCCTTTGGATGTATTTGTATCAAGTTCAATTGGTGATAGTTTTTCTTGTGCTTGTGCAGGTCAGAGGAAAAAAGTAGCATCAGTCTGCAAGTCATTGGTGATAGCAGGGTGCAGTTGCATTACAAATTTTGCAGATGGTAATTCGATCGTGACCGGCCTTGTAGATTAGCAACTAAACGAAACACAAATAAGGCAGTCTTGGAACTCTTCCCCTGCGTTTTTTGTACTTTTGGTTGAATAAATATCATGATTGTTTTCATTACATTTACTTTGTACCCTTTACAAACACTTTGAAAAAGAAATAAAAAAACAAATTCCTTTGAGAATTCTACTGTTGAACGAGACCTTAGAATTTCTAGTTTTGATTCGCCTCTGTATTATTATTTTTTAATCTTATTATCAAGATACTCCTTGGACGTGACATGACTTGGTTTATAATTCTCAACTCTAAAGTGTAATTTATAAAGTTGTCAACATGGTGTTTGTAATGTGGAATTTAACACCTTAGGTATCACCACCTGTGCCCAAATCAACTATGTAACTGAAGAGACCAAATTTGAGTGGACCTTGCGCTACGAATCATTTGTGCTCCTTTTCTAAAACTTTCGATGAATGCTTGCTATATTAATATCCGTTCAAACTAATTTCCTTTCCATGTTTTCTACATTAATATCACTGCATGATTCGGCTAAATTAAATCAACATTGGGTTTGATTGTTGTGATAACCAATTAATCCATGTTGCATAACCTTAATTCCACCACATCTTGCTTTTAATTATATTTTAGCCACAAGGCACTTTCTTCAATTCATGACTTAGAGTCATCTTGTAACAAATTTTAACCAACTTAAACAATGACTTCTTTCACATAAGGATGTATACGCGATACTAGAGGATGAGCTCCATGAAGTCTTATCCGGGTAAGGCAACTTAATGCTAACGAAATTTGACTTTCCTAGTTGTATATATAAAGAAAAAAAATAATTATGGCGTGGTTCAAACGTAAATTTAAGGAGCAAGCTGATGATATTAAAGACCTTAGTATTACAATTTCCTAAAAATTTGAGACAATGCTGACAGTCTATGAAACCCCTTAAAAATGATAACCCTCCAAGCTAGAAAAAATTATGGAAAATTTTGAAAGTGCCTAGGACTTGTCATGTAGTTCCCAATTTCAAACTTTGAGAAACCCAATGATATGGAGGATATGAAACATGATTTAATGCCATGCGTATGTGCAAAATGGGCACCAAAATGAGGGCAAAGTTTGGTGTGCAACAACTGCCCCTATTCAAACGGCTTAAACCTGAAAGGTGAGAGGAGTTTGAATTCTAAAAGGACTCGGAAATTTGCACTCCGCGGGATAAAAAAAAGGTAAGAAAGGTTTGATAGGGAACTCTAAAACAAAAGTTCCACAGGGAAGGGGATAAGATGACCCTACTGGGGATAAAACGCACATGGCTGTAACAAAATCCATACGAGAATTTTCTTTGGAGTGTGGCCAGGCGACAACTGACCAGCAGATGACAACTGGATTTCAAAATAGGTTAAGGAAAAGGTGACCAGACAAGAACCGACTTTGAGGTTATCTATCAGGCGTGAGCGGGCACCTGGAAGGGTTTCCAAACTTGAAAGGTGAAATTCTGGTATGACAGACTCAGATGTCGAATATGATGTTGAGACATCTTATCTGTTACTTATAAACATGGTAAGGCATACATATCAGTACTTAAATAATTCTGATATATCAGAGTCAAACATGCTTCAGGATGTTGTGACATCTGATAGGACATTCAGTTCAGGTACTGCATAAAACATAAAACAAAAAAGATATAAAGAACACAACAGAATTGTTAACCCAGTTCAATCAAATCAATCTACTCTGGGGGCTACCAAGCCAGGAAGGAAATCCACTATGTAGTATCAATTCAAAGACTTCTCAGCAAACACCTATAGTTTACAGTCAGCTATGCTTAATTGAGGAAAAGAGATTAGCGGCTATCTGTCATGGTCAGCTTTATCAGAGGAGAATGAAGCGAGCATTCGACCAACGAGTACGTACTCGGGAGTATCAAGTAGGAGAGCTTGTGCTCAAGAGGATCTTTCCTCCAGGTTCAGATCACAGGGGCAAGTGGACCCCAAACTACGAAGGACCATTCATAGTGAAGAAAGTTTTCTCAGGCGGAGCACTGATGCTCACCACTATGGATGGAGAAGATTTCCAATCCCCCGTTAACTCAGACGCAGTTAAAAAATACTTCGCATAAAAAGAACCGCTGGATACAAAAACAAAATTAAAGTCCAGGCAAGAAAAGGGCATCCCGGCGAGCTAAAAACAAAATAAAAAGCTCGGGCAAAAGTTAGGGAAATAAATAAAAAAAATGTACACCCACTGAGTTGAAAAGCTACATCGGACAGCTCAGGCAAAAAAGGGTATCCCGGTGGATTGAAAACCCGAAAGGGCGATCCACGCATAACAAGGGAATAAACGAACAATTGCGATTCGAGTAATCTGAACCAAATCATCGTTTCGTACAACCTGACAATATCAGAAGGATAGGAACCAGTCCCCTCATCTTCTCAAAAAGCAAAGGCAATAATGGAGAGTTTCGAAGACATACTGGTCATAGCAAGAAGGAAACTCATTGGGATGTCGTGTCCATACCCATTAGGATAGTTTATTTTCTCAATTTTATGGTAGCTACCTCTTTCCAGGTGGTTACTTCCTGATGTAAAAACTTTGCCTATTCAGAGGCCTTTCAATAAAAAGAATATTCAGTCAAAAAGTTGTGTCGTGTTTATCTTTTGTTTGCAAAAATGTCGTGAATTTTTGGCAAAATAATAGCATTGAATTTAAAACATGGTGATTGTTTTATAAAAGAAAAATGAAATTGCAGGGAAACATTTGAAATCCTCTTTGAGTGTCGGGGGACGATGGATGAACAGATCATACCATGCAAGTCCCGGGGCACATATGTGTATTCTGTTGTTGTAGGTTTTGCAGGATGGCGTCAAATTCTCCCAAACAGATTTTTTTCCCCAGCTAAGTCATGGCAAGTGGGAATTCCCAGCAGTTTATTTCCCCACAGAGCTTAGAATTGTCAGAATTCTCTTCCCAGTAGAGTTGTGTGATCAAGCATCTTTCCCAGCCAAGTCTGAAGATGATCCTTCCCCACAGAGTTCATATTTGGGTTTCACTCCCATCAGTGGAATATTCCCCAGAGAAGTCGCCAATTTATTTTTGGTCAATGTGACGATACAAACAATTATTCATCTCCCTAACCAGAGTTAGGTGTCAAAGCCTCTTGAATTGGTTCTCCCCTGCAGAGTTGTGATTCTTGTTGCCAATCAGGCATTTGTTGGATGCTCGTCTGCACCTCCCAACACTCGTCTGTGTTTGATATTTGTTGCTGCTCGTCTGCATTTCTCAACACTCGTATGTGCTATCACTTAGCTTTTGCTCATATGCACTCCCCAACACTCGTCGGTGTTTGATAGTTGCTTTTGCTCGTATGCACGCCCCATCACTCGTTTGTGTTTTATATTTGCTTGTTGCTCGTCTGCATTCCCCAACGCTCATCTGTGTTTATTATCCGTTTGAAGCTCATTTGCATTGTTTGGATACTCGCATGTATCATCCCTCACACTCATCCGTGTTAGCTTATATCCATATGTGTTGATTTGATAATCACTCTGGTACTTGTCTGTATTGCTACTCCAAATGCTCGTCTGTGTTGGATTTCTGGTACTCGTCTGTATTGCTACTCCAAATGCTCGTCTGTGTTGGGTTTCTGGTATTCGTCTGTACCAGTGGCTGATATTCAACTGTATCATCACCTGAAGCGCTCGTCTGCGTTTCTTAGATCATCGTCTGATATTCGTTTGTATTATTGACTTATGGCACTCGTCTGTGCTCTCTTGATGATCATCCAATACTCGTCTGTGTTGAAGAGGTTTGAAGTCCTGACGGTGGGAATAAACTTCAAAATGGTTACCGGTCCCGGCGTAACAGGATTATCCTAAGGAGATTCGTCTGTCTCAAGTACTACTTTATTGTTGTTGCACCTGGCGTAACAGGTTTACTCGAAGAAGACTCGTCTGTCTTAGACCATATATCCACGGATAATATATGAGGAGGGTTCGTCTACCTTGATTATGCATGTCTATCCCACAGGCTTAAGTGCATCACCGGTCCTAGCGTAACAGGTTTATCCGGAGGAGGTTCGTCTGTCTCAAGTCATATATTTTGCAAAGTATATGGGGGCTCGTATGTCCAGTTCCTGGCGTAACATAATTGTTAGAAGAAGACTCGTCTGTCAAGGTGTTCTGATTCCAGATAACAGTTTCAACTTGGAAGAAGCTCGTCTGTTCTCTCTCTCTCTCTCTCTCTCTCTCTCTCCACTTCAGTCACCAAAGCGTCATTTGGTTGGGTTCATCTCCCAGTTCTTGCATTCTCCATCAGAGTGCTAATTTCAGGTTTTCTTGGTATTCAACCACAGTTTATCTTGAACGGTCGATAGCCCGTGCTACCGTCCTTTTCAGATTCACAGTTGCTTGAATAGGGGCAGCTGTAACACCCCAAATTTTCCCTCTTCTTTTTAAGCATCATATCATATCATATTCATCATGAACATATCATATTCTTGGAATCTTAGCATGGAAAGATGAGGCATAACATTCTCATGACCTAGCATTAGGCATATGATCATCTGTGGAGGGTTTTGAGGCATTACAAGCTATGACAAGAGGCCTAATGGATTTTCTCATGTCCTATGAGGGGTCTATGTTGCATTCATAGGCTTGAGATCATTCACAAAAAGCTCAGAAGATTGGAGGATCATCAGAAGAATCAAACTAGGGCAAAGCTCCTACACAATGATTCCAAACTAGGGTTTGAGTTTCAAGCATGAAAACCTTGTGAATTTGGCCATTTCATTTGGAAAATGCCTCATATGTTAAGAGGTTCCTAGGGATGAAATTTGGTGAGAAAATTCCTTGTGGAAGTCAGATATTTCTTCAGTTGCTTGTAAATGAAGGAATTGGTCAACTGTACATTCTAAAAGTCAACTGTGAGATTTCAAAGGGTACAACCCTAGTTTTCAAGCCAAAGGATGTTCTTATAACCTTAGAAGAGGTTTGGCAAGATCAAAGATCAAGAATCATGAGGTTTTGAGGTGTTTTGCAAAATTGGCATATGTTTGGTTATAAGAATTTCCATTTTTAGTAACATTTTGCCCTAATTTTCAAGTAAGCATAACTTGGTGAAAAAAGCTTCAAATAAACCACAACCAAACATGGAAGTTGAAGATTAAAGCCTCCCATTTTCAAAAAGTACAAGAGCATTTTCATAGCCCTCATGGTTAGAGAGATAGGCCCTTCGAAAATTTCAACAATTTTAGGGCATGGCATGAAATCCAAGTATCCTTCAAATGCAAAAACTTCATGAACTTCATTTTTGAGTGACATAATGAACCAAGTATGATCACAATATTACAAAGCAATGCCAAGAGTCCATTTTTCTCCAAAATTATGGCCAAATTCGTGCATGGGATGTATAGTATTCCATATGGTGCAAAACATGCATGATCATGAGAAAAGCATGATCCTCACATCCAAGGGCCCAGGTGATTGCTGTTTTGAATCAAGGGTGAGATATTGATCACACATGTGCAAGGAATGAGAGGTATGCACGAGCCAAGCACCTCATCACACAAATCTTGCAAGTTTTGCAAATTCACTCTCACACTCTCCTCTCACGTGCTATTGCTCTCATCCTTTCAGCATTGCATTTTGGATCCATATATAAGAAAACCAGGGTTTCTTTTCAGGCTAGATCCATTACATTTCACCACTTCAAAGTTCTTGCACCAAAAGCAAAAGCCTTCGAATCTCTCTTTTCAGGCTCTCATTCTCCAATCCCTTTCCATATTCTTGTTTAGTGAGCTCTAAGGGTCATAAATATACCATCAATTCAAGCTGAAAGGAAGGTTTTCATCAAGTGCCATTCAAGTGCAGTTGGTTTCGGGTTTCAAGATCTAGAGAGTTTCAGCCTCTCTCTTGCATTTATTTTGCAAAGAGAGGATAAAAGGAGTTGATCTGCACCCATGGAAGCTTTTTTCTGGCTTGTTTCAAGATCTTCAATCTCAGGTATGCTCTGAAACTTTTGGATCTGGAAATGTAATTTTATGTGTGCTTCTTGATCCTTGTGGTATGCTGATTGCACTGAGCCTTTTGGTTTTGAAAATGCGTGACTATTGAATGAGATATGTTGAATTTCAGTTTGATGTATAATTTTGTTCTTGTTCGATCTGGCTTGATCTTTGATCATTTGTGATTTTCATTGCCATATTTGGATTCACCATGCTCTGCATATTGGATCTTGACAGTTTGAGTTATTTTTATTGTGATTTTTTCATGATTTGTGTTTTCCGGTGCCGGAGCCCTAGCTCTGGTCACCAGATTCTGGGTTTGTTTGAACTGAGCATTGTTTAAGAAGATGAAATCATGGCCATACGTTTTTTGATCTGGACGGACATCATACTGCCAACGCATAAATGACCTCACCCTCTCCCTCACGTGTTTTCTTTTTCTAATTTTAATCTAAATAATACAATATGTTGCGCACCTCACCATAACTGTTGTGTCTCTCACCTCCAACCAATCAATGTGATGACTGTGTTTAATGAGCTGACTAATCATACGTGTCCATTTGATCCATTGGTCCTTGTTTTTTGCTGAATTAAATGAATATCCACAACAATATTTTGAAGCTGCGCTGACTTTGACTGGGCCTGGGTTGCTGTTCCCACCCCCATGCGTTTGAGCCCATGGAATTCAACTGAAAACCCTTACTGATTGCACCCCCCAGCCTCATCTTTTTATTTTCATTTCTTTTTATTTCCCTTTTATTTTCAGTTTGATTTTTAATTTTTAAAATTAGTTTTAGGTCTCCAAAAATTCTAAATTAATTCATGAATGATTGTTTGAGTTTTCTCTAATTTTTGATGTTTTCATTTTTCATTTATTTTCATCTAACATGTGTAAATTAATTGTTCCTTGTAATTAATTCATTTTATTTCATTTTTAAGCATGCTGACTTGTCCATTTTCTATCTTGTTCATTTCTTTGAATTTTTGAATGATTCTTTTTGCTCTGGATTCATGAGGAGATGTAGTTTACTGGTGATGTTTGTTCTGATTTTTAGGATCTTGGTTAGTTAATTTTGGTCTCTAACTTGTGAGTAAAGCTATCTAACCCTAAGCCATGTTTGAACCCTCTTTTGAATGATCAAGCTTCTGATTCTTTCCCCCTCCTTTTGGCATGTTGTTTTGGTATGTTTGAAGATCACTTGTGCAAGGTTTTGGAATTTTTGAATGCTCACTTGATTTGTTTTGAATTTTTGTTCTTGACTTGTCCCATTTTGCTTCTTTTGGATCATAAGTTCACTCCTTAGCTTAGAAGGGCACTTGTGCCAACTTCTTCAACTTGTTTATAGTCTTATTAGGCTGTGGATACCTCTCTGATCTTGGGTTGTGGTTTGTGTCTTAGGAATTTTGTGTTTGTTTGTTCTTGAAGTTCATTCATTTGTATGTATGTTCACTTCACTTCTTTTGCTCCTCACTTCTCATAATGTAAATATTTGACTATGAGCCATTCTTCTCTTCATCTCTCATACTCTTTAGACACTTTTATAACATGATTAGGGTTCTGGTCTTGCATCTTGAGGTTGTGCTTTGGTTATTTTTGCTTTGCATCTTTTCATGTTTGCTTTGTTTTGCCATGGTGATTCATGTTGCTTCATGTTGATTTGTGTGGTACACTTCTCATTCTTGTGACTTGTATTTGCATTGGTTGTTTATGCTTATGACTACACTTCTGTTTGTGTAGCCTTGGTATGGCATTATGTTCATTTTGTATTGCCTTATACTTGTGTCACTAACCTTTTCAGGGGCTTAGGTAACTGAGAGGCGTGGGTGTGACTCCCACATCTCCAAATCTTATCTCTTCTCTTCTTATTATTATTTGTTCTAACCTTGTGTTTTGTTGGGCTTAGGCCTTACTTCTTCTCCTACTCCTCCTCTTCTTCCTCTTATTTTCTTTCCTTTTTCTTCATTAGGATAGATTTCAAACCTCACTAACTTAGGATATCCATGCAGTGTGTCTGAGTCTTCTCTTGTGGGACTAGATTTAGGGATTTCCTCCATAGATAGGTGTGCCTCTTGCGCATTCCATTTCGGGATGATGTGAGACATACACATCCCAGTGAGTAGGACTTAGGTACACTTACCTATGCAAACTTCAAAGCAGAAAACTCATAAAAAACACAAACCAACAATAAGCATCTCTCCTTCGGGAATTCTTTTCTCATCTCCTTCGCTCCATCCACAAACTTGCTCCTACTTGTCACTTTGCAAGACGATAACGCACTCGTTGTCCGAGCCTACAACACTTGAGCATTGACATAGGCAGTTCAAGCCTTAATTCACAAGCAATCCTTTCCACCCCTAGTTAGAGGAACTATGGCGACTCTGATCCTCATTTTCCCAATGAGGTATGTAGGCAGTGGGGTATGGCCCGTTCGAGCACAATCTTTATTTTCCCTACGTTTTTCTTCTCATTTCTTTTCCAGTTCCCTTTTCTTTTCTTTTATCCAGTTCAGTTCATTTTCTTTGTAGCAACTTTCATTTCTTCACCCTTTGAAACAGTTTCTTTGCAAGCGTGGATCCCGTCGGGTACGGCAGACGATCTGGGTACTAATACCTTCCCAGGTCGTAACCGACTCCTGAACTCAGTCTCTTTGGTTCGCAGGACCCGTGTCATTCCTCTTCTTTCTTCTGGTTTGTGCAGTATTACCATTCCCGTTCCTCCGGGATAAAAATGCCTGGCTGGCGACTCTATTCTTTTCCGCGCCACTTTCGCGTTTGTACCAGGATGGAAATCCGGGGAGCGACAGCTGGCGATTCTGCTGGGGAAGTCCTAACCAAATTATCTCTGGTTCCCTTGAGAGTCTATCCTAGCGCTTGCATGTTCCTGTTTCTTTGGGTGTTGATTGTTTGTGGTTGTATGTTGTATTTTTACTGTTATTTTATTTACAATTTTATTTACAGCTTTATTTACAACTTTCAGTATTTATTTTCCGCATCATATATCATACTGGACTGTCTGGGCTGGTTTTCTATTTGGTGGGACTCGGGTGATACTATTTCTGAGAGATAAGCCAAATACCCGGCTTGAGTGCACAATAGGATTAGAGTGGACATATTGTACTCACATGTGACATGATGAGTGGCGATGTGTTTCACGCCCAGATTGCGACCATCTTGGAAATATCTTGTATGGGGATTTCCTCCACTTCGGGATAGGACCTTGACAATTATGTACATCTAGGGACCGATCATTGAGAACCTTTGTGGAAACAAACCTCTCCAGTGGTGACAGTGGCAGACCACATTTTGTGGCAAACTGATTCGCACCCGAGGGTCCACTGGGGACTCGCATAGGATGGCCTGGTTCTCTTATAGGAACTCGGTCAAAGCATCTGGTCGTATGCCAATAGTACTGTATCCTACGGGCTGAATGTACTATTGTTTCTCGATTTCAGAGCTCGAAGCTGGGGACTTATAAGGGATGCTTGTTTTTCCCGGACTCAACTGAGGCCTCCCTGCGTGGTATATAATGCCAAACCGATTCCCTGATTTGGTCATGAGCCATTTCTCTGAAATGGTGAAAGTATTATTGCTATTCGGCTTTGAGAGTCCGTAGTGTTTGACCCGGAGCACACCCGTGAGATTGGGAGGGGTTTACAGGTTTGCAGGAACCCTTGACCTCATCATACCCTTGTTACTAGTGCAGTTTCATGTTCTGATACAGTTACTTTGGTTCCGGAGTTCTTGAGTTTATCTGGTTCTTGATTGGGTGTATCTGAGATTATCTGAGTGCTTATGGGTTGTTATCCATAGGATTTGGGTTTCTGATCACTTGGCTTTGACATCCAGAATGCAGACAGTCCCAGATTGATCATATGTATTTGCATTTGCATTGCATCATTTCATCATTAATCATGTTTTGTTTTCATTCATAGGTTCATATCCTTGCTTCCGGTTCTGGTATCCTGTTCAGAGATGGAAGATCCTCGCAAGCAGAATATTCACTTCAAGTTTTTCGACGCTAAGGTTGGCCTATTAAAGAAGATGGTGAAGTTGATCACGCCCAATCATGTGGAGAGGTTCAGAAAGGCTTATGGGAGTATTCTGGATGTGGTGGTAGAGTTAGATCCCTCTGAGAAAAGTGCCATTCACACCCTGCTTCAGTACTATGATCCTCAGCTTCGTTGTTTCACTTTTCCTGATTTTCAGTTAGGTCCTTTGCTGGAGGAGTATGCTTTGATCTTGGGAGTTCCTGTTCGAGACCAGATTCCATTCAATGCTGAGATGGTTAGACCTGCACCTGAAGCAATTGCCAAGGCTCTTTATTTGAGCATTTCTGATGTGAATTCTCTGACAATCATTAAGGGAGGTGTATCTGGGTTTTCTTTAGAGGCTTTAGTGAAGAAGGTGGAAGAGTTGGCTGTTGAGGAGGAGTGGGATTCTGTCTGTGCTATCCTGGCTCTTTCTATCTATGGCATCATTTTGTTTGCAGATATGGAGAAGTTCATAGACTTGAATGCCATTCATCTATTCGTGCTGAAGAATCCTATGCCTACATTGCTCAGAGATTTGTATTACTCGGTGCACTACAAGACTGAAAAGAAAAGGGGAGGTTTAGTTCGTTGCTGCACTCCTTTATTCCATATGTGGTTCATGAGGCACTTGCCTAGTACTGGTGTGTTTAGTGACTATACCTTGGTGTGGGCTCAGAAACTGGAGAAGTTGTTTGCTAAGGATGTCAGATGGATTACTCAAAGGCTTCAGGGTGCACGTTTCATCACCAGTTGTGGGAGCTATCTCAGTGTACCTTTGTTGGGAGTGACTGGAGGGATCAATTACAACCCGGTCTTGTTGAGAAGACAGTTGGGATATGCCTTGAGAGAGGTACCAGAAGATTTGAAATTGACCCCTATTTTCTATTTCCCGGTGAAGGACAATATGCCTTTAGTGAGGAAAGCTGTTGGAGCCTGGAAGTGCATCAAGGGAGAAGGAATAGCTAGCTTTGGAAAGTGCAACAATCAGACTTTCTCGGAGTATGAGGCTTGGATGAAAGACAGAGCCAGAAGAGTATTGCTGCCATTCTCACCTCCAGTTCCTCCAGTTGCTGAGTCTAATGCCACTGTGTCTTTAGAAGAATTCAAGAAGTTGGAAACACAGCTGCACGAGGTCAAGGTGGAGAATGCTGAAATGGTTAATTTGTATCACCTTGTCAACCGTGCCAAGAATGAAGCTGAAGAGAAATTGCAGAAGATGCAGATCACCTTGGAGGCTAAAGAGAAAGAGTTTGTTAGAAGGGGAGCTCACTTTCAAAGACTGGGTCTAATGGAGTCAAAAAGAGAAGCAGAACGAAAGAAGAATTCGAAGACTCTTAAGGAAGGTCGTCAGTCCATTGTCTGGTTGCAGGGCCAAAGGGAGCAGGAGCAGAAGAGATATAAAAAGAAGAAGAGTTTTTCGAAGTACAAATGACTTTCAAGAAAGAGGAAGTGGAACAAGCTCACCAGATTCGAAGGGAGAAGACCCAGCAGTTGACAGAGAGTCAGCAAACCCTAGAAGAAGCACTTAAAGAGATTGAAGACCTCAAGTTGATGGCTGGAGTCAAGAAGGTTAGGTCTGAGCTGGGATTTGGTGAGGGAGGTTCAGGGTCTTCAGGGGGCAGTCCAGCTTTTTAGTTTGTTTTCTTAGCATTTGGATTACCTACAGACGTGTTGTAGGAATCTGGGTTGTTTGTTGTTCTTTTTTGAAAGCTTGTACCCTTCGGGGAATTCTGTTACTTTTTCCTGGTAGGCTGATTTATGCAGTTTTATTTAGTTCTCTATTTTCTGTGCCTGCTGTTATGGTCTGACTGTGATTGGATGCATATATTTCTGAAAGTTGAGGATCAGCAACCATCTGGTTATCTTTTTTAAATACCGGAACCGGCGCATGAATGACCTGAAGTTTGAAAGCATAAACAATTGCATTGGATACATATCACCCTTTTCTTGTTTTGCAAGTGTGACCATAGGTTCCTAATGTCTTTTCTGTTTCAGGCACTATAGCTCCCAGGAAGGTTAGAGAACAGTCGATCGTACACAGATATCCCACCAGAGTCAACAGAGAAAGAGTCATGGATCAAATGCAAGCTGATTTAGCTGACTTGAGACTGTGGATGGATAATTTCATGACCCTTGTGGTAGGAATGGGTCAGAATCAAGAACATCTACGCAAGATGATAGAAAATAATCAAGCCAGGAATAACGGTACTGCTGAGGGATGTAATCGTAACGGTACGGGCGCACATCAAGTTGAGATCCCTGTGGCACAACCAGGGGTCACCATTATCAATGATGGAGTGAACAATGTCCATATGGACGGTCAAGACGAACAGTTTACTCTGCTGGACGAAACTGAAAGCCAAGGGGCTGAAATGAACAGAAAATTTGAAGAAATGACTGAACAGATCAGGGCTATTCAATCTCAGAATTCTTTGGGGTTTGACATTACTGACTTGGGCTTGGTTCCAGGGGTTAGAATCCCTTACAAGTTCAAGGTCCCAAATTTTGAGAAGTACAACGGCACAACGTGTCCAAAGACTCGCTGCCAGGGTACAACTGCTAAGGAGGGGTTTAAAGAGTATGCTCAGAGGTGGCGTCAGCTCGCTGCCAGGGTACAACCACCATTGCTGGAGAATGAGATGGCTGATATGTTCATGGGAACATTGCAAGGAGTGTTTATCGAAAGGTTGGAATCTTGTTCAACTACTAAGTTCAATGATATAGTAATTGCAGGCGAGAGGGTCGAGACTCTGTTAAAGATGGGAAAGATTTAGGATACCAGTGCGAGCAGCTCGAGTGGAGTAAGAAAAGCTTTCAGCAGACCCCCAAGAAGAAGGGAAGGTGAGACCAATGCTGTGTTTGGCCGAGGACGGGGCCGAGGATATAGAAGATCATACGAGTAAGTGGCAGCTGTCACTATCCCTACTAGTCCTGTGCAGCAGGTACAGACTCAACCTCAACAACAACAACAACAGCCACAACATAACAACTATCAACAAAGACCTTATCAGCCAAGACAAGCTCGTCCGGATAATAGGGTGCTTGAAGCAATTCCCATGACATACTTGCATTGCTGTAGAGATTGATAGACCTGAATTTGATACAGCTGAGAACATTAGCACCACCACCACCTGGAGAGCTTCCAGTGGGGTACGATGCAAATGCTAGATGCGCTTTCCATTCAGGGGCACCCGGGCATTCAACTGAGAAGTGCAGGGCGCTACAGCACAAAGTTCAAGATTTGATCGACTCCAAGGCGATTAACTTCACACCACTGCCGAATGTTACTTCCAACCCTATTCCGAACCATGGATGGGCTAGAATAAATGTTGTTGAGGGTGGTGAGAAGTTAAGTTTGATTCTGAGTATAGAAGAAGTGAAGACTCCGCTGTTGGTAGTGAAGGAGAGGCTGTTGAAAGGACAAGTGTTTCCGGGATGCATTTCTGATTGTGAGAAGTGTTTGAATTCAGTGAACGGTTGTGAAGACCTGGAGATGGGGTTGCAGAATCTGATTGATGAAGGATCTTTGTAGTTTGATAAAGTTGATAATGAAGTTGATGATGTGTCCACTATAACCATTTTCTATGATCCATATGAGATGCCTTCTAGAAGAGAACCTGTGACTATTTATGCTCCTGAAGTCAGTCTCGTTACTATCACTGTCCCTGGACCTGTTCCTTATACTGATGATAAAGCCATTCCATGGCATTACGACTCAGATGTGTATGTGGAAGGACAAAAGATCGAGAGTAAGTCAGCAGCTATTGACCCGACTGTAGTGAATGTCGGAGGAGTTGGAGGTTTTACGAGAAGTGGTCGTCTTTTTTCTCCCCCAGTTCTGAGAGGAGATCCTAAGGCTGAGGCTTCGGCAAAGGCTAAAGGAAAGCAAACACCGACTGAAGAAACGACAACTCCTGCTGCTGGACAGGGTACCTTTGAGAAGGAGGTGGAGGAATTTATGCGGATAATTAAAAAGAGTGATTATAAGGTGGTTGAACAGTTGAACCAGATGCCGTCCAAAATATCAATTCTGTCTTTGTTGATGTGTTCTCCAGCACACAGAGAAGCCTTGCTGAAAGTGTTGCAGATGGCATATGTTCCTCAAGAAATAACTGTTAACCAACTGGAAGTTGTAGTGGGTAGTGTGAATGCAAGTCATGGATTGGGCTTCACAGATATAGACCTTACGTCAGAGGGCCGTAACCATAACAAAGCACTGCATATTACTATGGAGTGCAAGGGTGCCGTTTTGTCTCATGTCCTGGTTGACATAGGCTCTTCTCTTAACGTATTGCCGAAGAAAGCCTTAATGAAGTTGAATGTTGATTGTATCGTCCTGCGACCCAGTGATTTGATAGTTAAAGCTTTTGATGGGTCCAGAAGGTCAGTGTTCGGAGAAGTTGAGTTACCTATGAAAATAGGGTCTCAAGTATTCAAGAGCACCTTCTACGTCATGGACATTCAACCCGCGTACAATTGCTTACTGGGACGTCCATGGATTCACGCTTCCGGAGCTGTAACTTCAACTCTGCATCAAAAGCTAAAGTATGTTGTTGATGGTCAAGTAATTACTGTGTACAGAGAGGAAGACATCTTTGTGAGCCACTTATCAACTTTCAAATATGTGGAGATGGACAGAGAGATCCATGAGACGCTGTGTCAGGCCTTCGAAGCGGTTAATGTCAGCATTTTGACTCCAGTAGAGAGAAGCAACGAGAAAGAGGGTACTTCCATTCACTCCTACAAGCAGGCTAAGGAAGTGGTTCAGTCGGGAACCGCCCAAGGCTGGGGAAAATTGCTGGAATTAGAGAAGAAAGATGATAAGTTTGGGCTTGGTTATTAGCCTAGTGGGTCTAATTGGTCTCCAAGTGGTAAAGCTATTACTTTCACAAGCGCTAGGATGCTCGACCGCAACCATATCCGTGTGACAAGCAAGGAAGATGGGGACAGTGATGGTGACTGGGACAACTGGATTCATCCGTGTGCACCCGGAGAGGAGCTAAAGAACTGGTCTGCTGAAGACATCGTCCAAGTTATCTGGCAATCAGAGTAATTTATTTGTTTCCTTTTCTTATCATGCTACATGTCAATCCTGCACTCTTCCCAAGGTGCAAGGATCCATTGCAGGGCCACCATGCTTTGAATGCATTTATTTTACCATGAAATAAAGGACATTTTTCAGATAAATTGTGTTCTCTTTCTTTCGTTTTAAATTTTTCACAAAAATAAATAAAATGGCAATGTGTTTTTCCTTTTTGTTTTTGTGTTTGCGTCTCTTTTTGAAAAAAAAAACAGATTCTGAAATAAGCACATCATCTGTGCAGTGTTGATCATCCGGATTCCATTGATAACGTTCCTGCTATGACCACGCATGACTTTGACAATCCTATCTACCAATCTGATGAAGGGGTTGAGGAAGACTGTGAACTCCCTAGAGAATTGGTCAGATTGTTGAAACAAGAGGAATGGGTCATTCAGCCTCATCAGGAAGAAATTGAGATCATCAACATCGGCACTGAAGATGTGAAGAAAGAGATCAAGATCGGGGCCAGTCTGCAGGCCGAGGTAAAGAAAGAGTTGATTGGTATGCTGCATGAATATGTGGATATCTTCGCCTGGTCTTATCAAGATATGCCAGGGTTGGATACCGACATTGTTGTGCATAAGCTACCATTGAGAGAAGATTGTCCTCCTGTAAAACAAAAGTTGAGAAGAACTCATCCTGACATGGCAATGAAGATTAAGGAGGAGGTTCAGAAGCAGTGGGATGCCAGATTCCTTGCCGTAACTAGTTACCCACCTTGGGTAGCTAACATTGTACCTGTGCCAAAGAAGGACGACAAATTCCGGATGTGCGTTGATTACCGGGATTTAAACAGAGCGAGCCCAAAAGATGACTTTCCATTACCTCACATTGATGTGCTGGTAGACAACACCGCTCAATTCTCGGTATTTTCCTTCATGGATGGCTTCTCCGGGTATAATCAGATTAAGATGGCACCGGAAGACATGGAGAAAACAACGTTCATTACCCTGTGGGGTACATTCTGCTACAAGGTGATGCCCTTTGGGTTGAAGAACACCGGGGAAACGTATCAGCGGGTTATGGTCACATTGTTCCACGACATGATACACAAGGAGATAGAATGCTATGTGGACGATATGATTGCCAAGTCCCGAGATGAAGAAGAGAATTTGGTCAACCTCAAGAAGCTGTTTGATAGACTGATAAAGTATAAACTGAGGTTGAATCCAAACAAGTGCACTTTCGGAGTGCATTCCGGAAAACTGCTAGGTTTCATTGTTAGTCAGAAAGGGATTGAGGTGGATCCTGCAAAGGTGAAAGCAATACAAGAAATGCCTGCACCGAAAACAGAAAAAGAAGTGCGCGGGTTCTTAGGGAGGTTGAACTAGATTTCACGGTTCATATATCATCTAACTTCCACGTGTGAACCAATATTCAAATTTCTAAGAAAAGTGTAAACGGTCAGGTTGAATGAGGGCTGTCAAAGAGCCTTTGATAAGATAAAAGAATATTTGCAGACACCGTCGATTCTAATGCCTCCAGTTCCAGGACGTCCACTTATCATATACTTGACTGTGCTAGAAGGGTCAATGGGGTGTGTTCTAGGCCAACATGACGAGTCTGGTCAAAAAGAGTACGCTATTTATTACCTTAGCAAAAAGTTTACCGACTGTGAATCCCGTTACTCACTGCTCGAGAAAACTTGATGCACTTTGGTATGGGCTGCTCGCCGGCTGAGACAACATATGTTGACCCATACCACACTGCTAATCTCAAAAATGGATCCTGTCAAGTATATCTTTGAGAAACCAGCGTTAACCGGAAGGGTTGCTAGGTGGCAAATGATCTTAACAGAGTATGACATACAATATACTTCCCAGAAAGACATCAAAGGAAGTGTATTGTCAGATTACCTTGCACAACAACCTCTTGAAGATGACTATCAGCCAATGAAGTTTGATTTCCCTGATGAGGACATCATGTACCTCAAAGCGAAAGATTGCGAGGAACCACTTCCGGAGGAGGGGCCAGACCCTGAATCCAAATGGAAGTTGATGTTTGATGGGGCAGTGTAACACCCCAAATTTTCCCTCTTCATTTTAAGCATCATATCACATCATATTCATCATGAACATATAATTTTCTTAGCATCCTAGCATGGAAAGATGAGGCATAACATTTCTCATGACCTAACATTAGGCATATGATCATCTGTGGAGGCTCTTGAAGCATCACAAGTCATGACAAGGGTATCAATGGTTTTGTACAAGTCATATGAGGGGTCTACATTGCATTTACAAGTTCAAGTTCATTTGCAAAAGCTCAGAAGGTGGGATGATCATCAGGGATTCCAGGTTAGGGCAAAGCTCCTACACAATGGACCTAAACTAGGGTTTGAGATTCAAGCTTCAAAACCTCACAACTTTGGCCATTTCATTTGGGCAAAGTTTTTCATATGTCAATAGGATCCTAGGTACCAATTTTGGTGAGAAAATTCCTTGTGGAAGTCAAGAATTTCTTCAGTTGCTTGCAGATGAAGTAATTGGTCAACTGTGCCTCAAAAAAGTCAACTGTGTGGTTTCAAGGGGTCCAACCCAATTTTTCTAGCTAAGGGATGTTCTTACAATGTTATAATAGGTTTTTCAAGTTCAAAGATCAAGAATCATGAAGTTTTGAGGGTTTTTGCAAAATTGGTGCAAAGTTGGTTTTAAGGAAATTCCATTTTTGGCAACTTTTGCCCTAAAATTCAAGTGACCTTAACTTAATCAAAAATTCTTCAAATGGACCAAAGTCAAACATGAAAGTTGGAGATTAAGGCCTCCCATTTTCAAAAAGTACAAGTACTTTTTCATAGGATTCTTGGTTTGGAATCTAAGGCCCTCGAAAATTTGGCTTAAATTAGGGCAAATGTTGAAATTTCATGCATGCACCAAAGCCAAAAGGTTCAAAACTTCATTGTGAGTGTTGGTATGGATCCAATATGTTTACAAAGTTAAAATATAATGTATTTGGCATACTTTTCTCAAGAGAATGCACCAAATTCGTGCCAAGTGGGAATGTTGCTTCACAAATGCAAATTTTGCATATTCATGAGAAAAGTGTGACTCCTTTAATCTAATGGCCAAGACTTGTTGGATTATGATTAATGGATCAGATTAGAGTGCACATGGGCAAGAGGCCAAAGAAAGCATGAGGATTACATGCTATCACACCAAACTTGCTCAATTTGAAAAATCACAAATACTTTTCATTCGCACGTGCAAACTCCTTCATTTTTTCAGCATTGGCTCATGAGGTGATATATAACAAATTAGGGTTTCAGTTTGCCAGAGTTCTCTCTCATTCTTCAGTTTCCAAGTTTGTGCATAATTTTCATTTTCTCTCAAATCTCCTCACACAATAGCTCTCTCCAAAAACCAATTGTAGATCCTTGATCCTTGGAAGCTCAGGATCATTAATCACACACTTGTTTAAGTCTCTCAAGATCAAGAACCTTGCAATTTCAGGTCAGTTGCTTGCAAAGCTCAAGATCCAGCAAGATTCAAGGCTCTAGTTGCATTTATTTTGCAACTAGAGAGCATTTTAAGTGATTTGGCTTCATCATCTGGACTTCTAGCTAGCATTTTCAAGATCTGATAACTCAGGTAAGCTTTTGATTCTTCGCATATGGAAATGAAAATGTTGATGTGTATATTGATCTTTGATGTTCACTGATCACTCTGCTGGTATTGGTTTTGAATTTGGTGCATTGTAGAGTTTGTATTTTGAATTTGAAATTTCATGGTCATTTCTGTTTGTGTTCGATCCAGAGAATCCATGGATCTATAGACTTTTTCATGCCCATTTTCGAACTCAGCATAGTCTAATTGCTTGATCTGGAGGTCCTTATTAATTTTCATTGATTTTTGTTCATCTGGTGTAACTTCCGGTGCCGGAGCCCTAGCTCCGGTCACCGGAATCTGCAAATTGTTTTTAGGGTTTTCTAAGCTTGAAGACAGTCCCTGAGCCCTTGGATCTTTCCTCACACGCGTCCAGATCATGCCACGTTTTAATGAACACAACCTCTTTCTCACGTGGCTTTTATTTTCTGTTTTAATGCATTGTACTTTTCACCACACCATAATTCTCATGCGTCCTCAGCTCTCCTCCTATCATTTGTACACGTCATTTAATGAGCTCTTCTCAGTGTGCGTTGAATCCATCTCATGGCCATGTTATTTTCTTTTATTTTCCTCTGAATTTCCACATTATCCAAGTGTTCCTGCGCAGACCAATGGGCCATAAATGATATTCGCACCCCACCTTGTTGTGAGCCCAATTGATTTCAACTAAAATCCTGACTATTCACACCTCCAGTCCATTTCCTCATTTTAATTCTTTTTTTTATATTTCTTTTATTTCCTTTTTGCTTTTCAATTATTAAAAATACCTCCAAGTGTCTAAAAATTCTCAAATAATTCTTGGTTGTTCATTGGAGTTTTCCTTAATTTTCCATATTTTTATTTCCCATTTATTTCTAATCTCCACGTGTCATTTAATTCTTCCATCTTAATTAATTCTTTTTAAGTCCTTTTTGAGCACCTTGTCCTGTCCAATTTCCCTAGGGTTCATCTTTTTGAGTTTGGTGTTGATTCTTTTTGCTCTGGATTCCTAAGATGATGTATTTTATGTGTGATTTTTGCCTTGATTTTTAGAAATTTGTTCATTTGGTTTTGATCCTTGGCTTGTCATTGAAATTTCCTAACCCTTGTTCATGTTCTTGTCCTCATTTGACCTATATAGCCTCTGAATTTCTCCCAATCCTTTTGGTGTCTTGTTATATCATGTTTGAGGATCATTTTTCCTAAGTTGTGAAATTTTTAGATGCATTGTTGATTTGATTTGGATATTTGTTCTTACCTTGTCCCATTTTGCTTCTTTGTGATCATAAGCTCTCTTATTAGCCTAGAAGGGCACTTGTTCCAACTTTTTCTTCTCATTTGGGGTCTCTTTGGGGTGTGGGTACCTTTCTGATCTTAGGTTAGGGTTTGTGTCTTGGAAATTTTGTGTTTTTCTTACCTTTTAAGTTCTTCCATTTCTTATGTGATTTCACCTCACTTCTTTGCTTCTTTCAATCTCATAATATGTTTGTTTGGTCTTGTGCCTCTCTTCTCTTCATCTCCCTTGCTTCTAAAGCACTTCTTTAACTTGTTTTGGTTCTAGTCTTGTGTCTTGAGTCCATGTTTGTGCATTTTTTCTTTGCATCTCATTAAGTTTGCATTTGTTTTGCCATATGTTTCATGTTTCTTCATAGTTTCCTTGCATGCTTCTTCTTTCATTCTTGTAACTTGCATATCCATTGAGCATTTGTATATATGACTTCACTTCTGTTTTTATGATGTTGGCATGTCATTAGGTCCATTTGGTTTTGCTTTTATGCTTATGTTGCTAACCTTGCAAGGGCTATGGTAAGTGAGAGGTGTGGATGTGATTCCACATCTCCAAATCTCATCTCTTTTCTTCTCATTTCTTTATTGTGCTAACCATTTGCTTGTTGGGCTTAGGCCTTACTCATCTTCTCTTCTTTCTTCTTCTTCTCTTCTTCTTTCTTTCTCCTTTAGGATAGAAAACCACACTAACCTTAGGATATCCATGCATGACAACACTTAGGAATCTTTAGTTCCCCATTAGATTTTTGCCTTTGTGATCCTTTTGGTTCTTCTTCTCTTCTCATCTCATAACCTTAAAGAAAGTACCTAATAAAGTTTGAAGTGATGCCTTGAACAATAGCCTTATCCCATGAGGTACTTGTAGTCTTCCCATCTTGGGATAGTACAAGCTTACCTTGTGATGCACAAGTCTGATCAAGGTATCTTCTTCACCAAGAAAAGCATAAAAAACACTTCTTCATTGTAAATACCAAAAGCACTTAATAAGTTAATGAGTTAGTGAGCTTAGGCCCTAATATCTGGGTTCAAGTTTTGGGGATCTTCTCCTTACTTGAGTGTGCTTGTTCTATTATTCCATCTTGGAATGTAGTGACAAGTGCACATTCCATGGAAAAGAGCTTGAGTTCACTTCCTTGTGACACACTCATAAAAGCTTCATAAAAAACACAAACAAACAATAAGCATCTCTCCTTCGGGACTTCTTTTCACATCACCTTCACTCTCATCGTAGGAACTTGCTCCTACTTGTCATTTTGCAAGACGGTTACGCACTCGTCGTCCGAGTGTGCAACAGGTGAGCAATGGCATAGGCAGTTCAAGCTTTAATTCACAAGCAATTTTCTTTTCTACCCCTATTTAGGGGAACTACGGCGTCTCTGATCCTCATTGTCCTAATGAGGTACGTAGGCAGCGGGGTAGGGCCCGTTCGAGCACAATCTTTATTTTCCCTACATTTTCTCTCTTTGTTTTCTTATTAATTTCCTTTCTCAGTTTTCTTTTTCCAGTTCATTCTCTTTTCTTTGCAGCAGCTTTCATCCCCTCACCTTTTGAAACAGTTTCTTTTGCAAGCGTGGATCCCGTCGGGTACGGCGGACGATCTGGGGTGCTAATACCTTCCCAGTTCGTAACCGACGCCCGAACTCAGTCTCTTTGGTTCGCAAGACCCGTGTCCTTCCTCTTTCTTTTATCCTGGTTTGTGCAACATTACCATTCCCGTTCCTTCGGGATAAAAATGCCTGGCTGGCGACTATATTCTTTTCCGCGCCACTTTCAGGTTTGTACCAGGATGGAAATTCGGGGAGCGACAGCTGGCGACTCTGCTGGGGACGGCATAACCAGAGTATCTCTGGTTCCCCTGTGAGTCTCTCCTAGCGCTTGCTTGTTTCTGTTTCTTTGGGTGATGTTTGATTGTTGTGGCTTGTTGTATTTTACTGTTGTTTATTTACAACTTTATTTACAGTTTTCGGTATTTATTTTCCGCATCATATTATATACTGGACTGTCTGGACTGGATCTTTTGTTTGGTGGGTTTGGGTGATACTGTTTCTGAGAGATGAGCTTATTACCACGGCTCAAGTGCACCTTAGGACTTAGAGTGGTTCCACTTTGGCCTCATGAGATCTTGTCATGGGGGTAGTAGTGAGTTCCACGCTCAGATTTGCGACCGTCTTGGAAATGTCTTGATTTGGGGATCTTCCTCTCTCATTTCATAACCTTGACAGTTATGTGCAGCTGGGGACCGATCATTGAGAACCTTGTGGAAATATCCCTCTCTAGTGATGACAGTGGCATACCACATTGTGTGGCAAACCCATTCGCATCCGAGGGCCCACCTGGAACTTACATAGGATGACCTTGTTTCTCGGACTCAGCTGAGGCCTCCATGCATAGTATATAATGCCAAACCGATTCCCTGATTTGGTCATGAGCCATTTCTCGGAGATGGTGAAAGTATTATTGCTATTCGGCTTTGAGTGTCCGTGATGTTTGACCCGGAGCATACCAGTGAGATTGGGAGGGGTTTACAGGTTTGCAGGAACCCTTGGCCTCTACATACCCTCATTATCAGTGGTCCTTATTATGATTTCTGGTCCTATGGTCCTATGGTTATGGTGTTCTGGTTTTCTTGGTACTATGGTTCTAAGATTTTTCTATTAGAGGGTTGTGACTATTTCTATCAGAGGGTTGTGACTCAGAGGATTTGTGGTTGACAGTTGATCAGAGGGTCCTTGTGTTCAGTGTCCAGTATCCAGATGGTCCCAGATTGATCATATGTCTGCATTGCATTTGAATTTGCATCATTCTTGCATTAACCGTTTATGTTTCCATTTTTCAGGTCATCGTTCATAATCAGCTCCCAGTTCTGGTAAATCTTATCTCCAGATGGCAGAAATCAGAAGAGTTACAAGGAAAAAGAATGTTCACTATACTTTTCTTCAGCCTGAAGTTAGAGGTGTTCAGAAATTAGTAGGTTTGATGAATGACCAAGTCTTGGGCAATTTCAGGAAGAGATATGGCCAGATACTGAAATATGTGGACAAGCCCACTGCAGACCAGAAGGACAGTTTGCATACCTTGCTTCAGTTTTATGATCCTTTGCTAAGTTGCTTTGTGTTTCCAGATTACATCTTGGCTCCTACCTTGGAGGAGATTGCCAGCATTCTGAATGTTCCAGTCAGGGATACCTTGCCATTCTATGGGTCTGAGGTGGTGCTTAAAGAAGAAGACAGAGCCAAAGTTTGTTGTTTGCCAACTGCTACAGTCAAGAAGGCTCTGAAGGATAGTGAGGGCAAAGGACTCCCTTGGAGTGTGCTCATACAAGAGGCAGAGAGATATGCTAAAGAGGGTAGTTGGGGTGACTTTGGTGCTTTGATGGCTTTGATGGTGTATGGGTCTAGCTTGTTCCCTGGAGAGAAAGAATTTGTAAGCTTGGAGGTGATCTCTATATTTTCTAAAGGCAATCCTGTGCCAACTCTGTTGGGTGACTTCTATTATAGTGTTCATTACAGGAATGAGAAAGGTAGGGGTGGACCAGTGACTTGCTGTGCTTCATTATTTGCTGAGTGGTTTGCCAGAAAACTGCCCAAATCAGGTGCCTTCAAAGAGATGAGGGATGAGTGGAGATGGTCTAGAAGATTGATGGGGTTAACTGCTGAAGATATTGCCTGGGGATATGACAGAGATCTGCTAGGTAAAGAGTTGCTGGTCAGTTGTGGAAGATTTGCTGGAGTGCCTTTGCTGGGAAGGAAAGGCGTGATCAGTTATTGTCACACCCCAAATTTTACCCCTAACTGCTTGCATCATACATTCATCGCATTTAAAAGAGAAATTCCAAGATTTATTTTTCTGTTGCTTCTAACTCATTTTCAAGTTATTTATAAATTTAATTTCAATTTCTTTTCACTTCCAAGCTTTTTTTTAATTTAATTTCTATTTCACATTTCTAACTTTTTAATTTATTTTCATGTTTTAATTTCAATTTCAATTTCTTTTTCTTATTCTATTTTCAAGTTTCTAATTTTTTCAATTTCTACTTCTAATTCTTGTTTCAATTTCTACTTCTAATTCTTAATTCATTCTTAAATTTTAAACTTAAATTTTATTTCCATTTCATTTTCAAAGTTTTTATTTCTAAATTAATTTCTAATTTCTATTCCTAATTTTTAATTCATTTTCAAGTTTTTGTTTCTAAATTTAATTTTAATTTCTATTTCTAATTTTCAATTCATTTTTCAAGTTTCTATTTCCATTCCAAGTCTTATTTCAAGTTTCATTTTCAATCTCAATCACTTCAAAAATTTCAACTTCAAATTTAACTTCCAAATTCCACTTCAAACTTTCAATTCAATTTTATCATAAGTTTAACTCCAATTCCAATTTCAAATTCAAAATTTATTTTCAAGATTCCATTCCATGTTTCTTTAAAAATTTCTAAGTCATTTTCAATTCTTTTTTTAATTCCAATTGCATTGTATTTATTTATTTTAGTCCAAATTTAATCTCAATTTATATTCTTAAATCTCAAGTCCCAATTTTATTCATATTTCTTTCATTTTCAAATTACAATTTCTATTCCAAGTCTAATTTTCAAATTCCAATTCTCTTTTGCATTTCAAATTTTATTCAAAGTCATAACCTCATGTCAAATTTACATGTTTCAATTCAAGTTCTAAAGCTCATGATCATAGTTCAAATCTCATTTCTTAAAATTTCAATTTCAAAATTCTAAATTCATGTAATTTCTCAAGTGTCAATTAAAATTCCCAACTCATTTCAAGTACTAAATTCATAGACACTCTTCAAGTTTCTTCCAAATTCAAGTGCTAAATTTCTAATTTTCTTTCAAAAGTCAACTCCAAATTTTCATTTCAAGATTCAATTCGAAATCCCAACTCGTGACAAAAGTTTCAATTCCATTCCTAGCCTAATGTCAAGAATTATAAGTTTACATGGATGCTAAGTCTAAAAATTTACAAAAAGAAAGAAGCAAGTTTGAATCTAAGATGTTTTGTTGAATTATTTGCACCACTTCATGATTGAAACCTTTCTTCAACTCCAAGTTCCTTCACATTATTAACATCATCACCAAGACTCCAAGCTTCCATTATGTTCATCTTCAATCCATTTTCTTGCCATGGTTCATGTTGACCAAGCTACAAAATCAAGATGCAACCAAGTTTAGTGCAAAACATAACTCATTCATACCATTATCATCTCATTGCAATTCATATCATCATTAAAGCTTCATTCGCTTTCAAATTTATCAAGTCCACAATTCACATTTAAGTTGCATATACACATAATCCATTTTTATTCATATAACTATAATCATAATCATTCATAATCACTCAATTTCATTCATCATAATTCATACAATTAGTAACACTTTTTATGTCAAGCATCAATCTCTTTTTTTTACATAAATCATGTTGCATCACATTAACAAAGTATCACAAAGAAGTGACAAAAACAGAGTTTAAAAAAACAGAATTACAATCAGTACAACAAGCAACAGGGGACCATTGTACTATTAGCCTCACAACAGACAAATTTCAAAACAAGAAATATCTGCTACACCATCCATGCTGCTCTGCTACAGCCCTCAGACCCTTTCCTCCACCACACACAATTTCAGAAATTGTCCCCTCTCATAGAACACCCTTCATCCACAAGTTTTCAAATTGAAATTTCTCAAACCCTAATTCGTATCCTTTATATAATGCTACTATTCACATAAACAAAGGGGGAGAAACAAACAGAAAAGCAACACAGAGAACCCTAGCCACCAAGAACACAACTACCTCAAGAACATTTCTTAATCAAAAAACCACAAAACTCAGCAACACCAAAAATCATCAACAAACAACAAAACCATCACAACAACACCAGCAGACCATATTTTCAACAACACAGAAGTAGGAGGAAGAGCATAGTGAAAAAACACCAGAGTTAGAGAATTAGCACCTGAGGTGTCGCCAGAATCACTCCGATCAGGTATTTTCTTGACCTTTCATCTTGGTACTTGTCACTTTGAACCGATTGATCTTTATCTTTGTTTAGATTTAATAGTTGTTCTAGGGTTTGGATTCTGAAATCTTGATTCGAAGAGTTTGTTTGAGTTTTTGATATTTTCACCGAGAGATTAAAATAGGATAGGTTTCGTTTAGGTTAGGGAAGGGTTTTTATCCATCGTTCTTGGTGGTTCACGGCGTCATCGTCACGTCGTTCATATCTGCCGCCACGTTCGTCTTGAAATCCATTGTGTTGATCTTTTGTCTTTGCTCTATTTTGATTTTATTTTTTCGTAAGGAGAGAGAGGTAAGAGAAAGAAGAGAACGAGTTTGAGGGTGAGAGAGCCTTGTTTTTTCTTTTCCATACTTTACTAGTGATTTTATTTTATTTAAAATACAGATTCACTTTTCCAATAAAAACTCCTCCATTTAAGTTGTTTCCTAGTTGGTTTTATTTTTATTTATTTTAAAAGATTTCTTTAATTTTCAATTAACAAATAATAAGTATTTAGTTAGTAAATTTTTAATTTAAGTAATAGTTTTTTTAGTTGATTTTTCTTATTAGTAAATTTTGTTAGACAAAAAGTTTTTTTATATTTCTTTAGTTTAGTAAATTTTAGGTTTTTTTAGTTTAGTAAGAAACTGAAGTTAGTTTTTAACTAGTATTTCTTAAAGTTAATTTTTTTGTTCAAACTTAATTTTTTCTTTAAGTTCTTTCTCGTCAGTTTTTTTTCCTTTATTCTTAGATATCTTTTTTTAGAAAAAAATCAAAAGGGTTATAGTTTTTTTTTTTAAAGATATTATTATATAAAAACCATAAAAATTTACCTTTTTAGATATTATTGTAACTACTAAAAGCAAAAATCATATTTATTGTATTTTCATTATTATTTAGATTATGTATACAAAAAAATCAAATTTGTCTCCCTTGTTCCTTTTTTAGGTATTATTATAAAAAAAATCAAAAAAATAAATATAATTACTCTCTTCCCTTATTTATAGGTATTGTTAGAAAAAATCCAAAAAAATAAATATACTTAGTCTCTTTCCTTATTTATAGGTATTGTTAGAAAAAATTCAAAAAAAATGAATACTTAGTCTCTTTCCTTATTTTTAGATGTTGTTAGGAAAATAAAAATAATAATATTTTTTTTTCTTATTTAATTTTTAGATATTATTATAATTATAGAAAGAATCACATTTATTGTTTTTTTTCATTTGTTAGATTATGCATAAAATAAAATCAACAAGAATCATTTTTTTCCTTCCTCATTCCTTAATTTTAGATATTATTATTATAAAAAAAATTCAAATCAAAATCAACCAATATACTTTTTCTCTTTCCCTATTTTTTAGATATTAGAAAAATAATAAAAAAAGGTTAATACATTTTTTTCTCTTTCCTAATTTTTAGATATTATTAGAAAAATACAAAAAAATTCTTACTTTAGACTTTTATTTATTTATATAGTTAAGTTTTAATTTTGTACTTAGTTTTTTCGTTATTTAATTTCTATTTATCATTTTTCTTAATATATCTAAAAAAACCAAAAAAAACTTTATCTTATTTAATTCTCAATTTTGGTTTCTAAAAATAAAACATTTCTTTATCTTTATTAAACTTTTGTTATTAAAAATCGTTATTATTTTTATTATTATTTTAATTTTAATTTATTACTTTCTTTAAGTACTTCTAGAAAAATAAAGAATAAAAAATATTTTCTTCTTTTTTGTCTAATTATTTTCAAAAATCAATTTTATCTTATTTCAAACTTAATGTTTTAGAATTTACTTTCAATTTATCTTTTTCCTTTGAAAAAATCTAAAAATAATAAAATATAAAAAAAAATGATGTTTTTTTTTTTATTTACTTTTTCTTTCGTTTTAGATAGTTGTTAGTTAGTTTAAGTTAGATCTTTCTAAATGTGTCTTTTATTAGGAGAGATTAAATTTAGGTTTATTTCTCTTTTGTGTGAATATGTGCATGATTTAATTTTTCATTATTTTGGTTGCATGTATTGTTTTATTTTATTTCGCATCATGACCATAAAATGCTAAGATAAAACATAAAGCGCTCACCATATTAACTTTAATTTTCAAGATAATAATCCTTGGTCCAACGCCAAGTTGAGTTTACATACACTTCACTCACACACGTAAGTCGGTCGTTTTGCGATCGCCATCGGCACAGTCTTTACACTTCACAGCTTTCCAACTTAAGAAAATTGACGCACCACGCTTGTCTTCCACCCCCCGCATTCTCGATCCATATATCGAGTCATAGCCCGATTACTAAGCCTTTTACACTGCATTTCCATTTACTTTATTCAGTCTATTTTTGCAAGTAGCAACCTATGCCTAAGACTTAGGAGCTTGCACCCTCATTTATTTACTTTATTTTCTTGCATTTAAATCCAAAAGGGAAAGAACTCCTGCAGTTGACTCAATGTCATAGGAAGTTTAGCCATCCCTAATTCCTTTTCAACCTTAACCATTAGGGCTTTTTATTTTACAACTTTTTGTGACTTTCCTAAAGTCACGTGAGTGTTTGCCATAACACTTACCTTCCCCCGCGAACCTTGAGCGTAACCAAGTGTTCGTTAATCCTTAGGAGAACTATGAGTGCTCTGATTCTATACCTGATACGTAGGCATCGATGCGATGTTGTGCAAGCACCATTAGAAATAAAACCTTAGGTTCCCATAATTTTAGCAAGCAATAAATAACAATAACACAAATATTAACAAGAGGTTCCCGTAGGATACTGTGGATGCTTAGGATGCTAACAGCTTCCCTAGGTATAATCAACCCCCGAACCTAGTTTCTCCTTATTTAGGGTTTTTACGATCTTTTTCCCTTTTCCCTTTGGATTAAATTAAAGTCGGTGGTGAACATAAAAGTTTTGCGATTCAAGCTTAATCAATAGCTTGGTATCCGATTCTCACCGCAACAGTTATCATCCAACATTAGCCAGGAAGCAATTTTGCTACCCTTTGAGAGATCCTCCACAGATGGAAGAGTTTACTGAGTCTTTGTACTTTCATGTGAAAGGAAACACGGAGTTAGTTCTGCAAGCAGCTCAAGCTTGGGCTCACAGGATAAGGAAGGGTAAGAAAGACTTTGGCAGAGTAGATCCCAAGACGTATCCTCCTTTTGCTGCATGGTTGCAAAAACATGTAGAATAAGTTCTCATGCCTTTCTCAGTAGAAGCTCCACTTTATCCCAAAGAAGTTCCAAGCCAGAGTACTGTCTCCCTTGAAGAGTACAAGAAAGTGGAAGCTCAGCTGCATGAAGTTCGAGTGGAGAATGCTGAAATGGTAAGCCCGTACCATCTTGCCAACAAGGCCAAGAATGAAGCAGAAGGAAAGCTGCAGAAGATTCAAGCCTCTTTGGAAGCTAAAGAGAAAGACTTCGCTGGAAGGGAAGCTCACTTTCACAGGTTGGGTCTGATGGAAACAAAAAGAGAAGCTGAATGCAAAAAGACCTTGAAGACTCTCAAGGAAGCTCTTCAATCCATTGTTTGGTAGCAAGGCTAAAGGGAGGAAGAGCAGAAGAAGTTCAGAGAGAAAGAAGAGTTCTTTGAGGTGCAGATGGCTTACAAGAAGGAAGAGGTGGAGCAAGTCCACAACATTCGGAGGGAAAAGACTCAGCAGTTAGCACAAAGTCAGTTAGCCTTGGAGGAGGCACAGAAGGAGATTGAAGAGCTCAAGCTGAGAGCGGGTGTCAAGAAAAGCAGAGAAGAGGTGGCAGAGCCTGGGTCTTTAGTTTAGTTTATTTTTCAGACTACCTACAGACCTGTTGTAGGAGTCTTGCTTTATTTGTTTTGTCTTTTATTCATGTAATGGCTTGTAACCCTCCAGAGAATATTTCTGTTTTGTGCTCTGACTTTTGGCCGGCAGTGGTTTGTCCATGATATACAGTGTTAATGTGCAAATTATCTTTTCTGAATATGCAAGGCTCGTTTGTCTGATACTGCTAATATCGGAATACTCTTCAAAGAGAAAGATTGAAAGTTAATACTGAAAGTGTCTGTCTGGAGTAGGTACCAGTACTGGGGCATGAAAATGCTTAAAACTTGGAAACATGAGCAGTTACATTGCATTGCATATGACGTGTTTGTTTGATTTGCAGGTAGTGCTTCAGTTTCTGACGTTCTTGTTGTTTCAGGCACTATAGCTCCCAGAAAAGTTCGAGAATAGCCAGTCGCACACAAATATCCAACAAAAATCAACAGAGAGAGTCATGGATCAGATGCAAGCTGACTTAGCTTACCTGAGGCTAAGGATGGACAATTTCATGACCTTGATGGCAGGCATGGGTTAGAATCAAGAACGTCTGCGTGAGATGATAGAAAATGGTCAAGCCAGGAACAACGGTACTGCTGAGGGAGGTAATCGTAACGGTGCGGGCACACGTCAAGTTGAAGTTCCTGTAACACAGCCAGGGGTTACCATAATCAATGATGGGCTAAACAATGTTCAAATGGATGTCCAAGACGAATAGTTCACTCTGCTGGACGAGACTGAAGGCCAGGGGGCTGAGATGAATAGGAAATTTGAGGAAATGGCAGAACAGATCAGGGCTATTCAATCCCAGTGTTCTTTGGGATTTGACGTTACTGACTTGGGCTTGGTTCCAGGGGTTAGAATCCCTTACAAGTTCAAGGTCCCAACTTTTGAGAAATACAATGGCACAGCATGCCCAAAGACCCATCTTCAGTCTTTTGTAGGAAGGATCGCTGCTCACACTGATGATGAAAAGCTATGGATGTACTATTTCCAAGACAGCCTGGTTGGGGCTTCCTTGGAATGGTATATGAAGCTAAGCAGAGTCAATATCAAGAGCTGGAAAGACCTGGCAGAAGCTTTTGTGAAGTAATACCAGTATAATTTGGACATGGCTCCAAATCGCACTCAATTGCAACACATGTCTCAAACTGCTAAGGAGGGATTCAAAGAATATGCTCAGAGGTGGCGTCAACTCGCTGCCAGAGTGCAACCACCACTGCTTGAGAATGAGATGGCTGATATGTTTATGGGGACATTGCAAGGTGTGTTTATCGAAAGATTGGCGTCTTGTTCGGCTACCAAGTTCAACGATATAGTAATTGCTGGAGAGAGGGTAGAGACTTTGTTAAAGATGGGAAAAATTCAGGATACAAGTGCGAGTAGTTCTAGTGGAGTAAGGAAAGCTTTCAGCGGACCCCCGAGAAGAAGGGAAGGTGAGACCAATGCTGTGTTTGGACGAGGACAGGGTCGGGGATATATAAGACCATATGAGCATGTGTCAGCTGTCACAATTCCATCCAGCCCTGTGCAACAGGTGCAACCTCAACAACAACATCAACAACAACAGCAACTACAACGTAACAACTATCAGCAGAGACCTTATTGTAAACACCCCAAATTTTCCCTCACTCATTTCACCATGGCTTGTGATTCTTTTCATTTGCATAGGTTCAATCATATCATCTCATAGTACATTTTTTCTTCACTACATTGTTTCAAAGTCATCTGCATCTAGGGTTTGTGATCTGAGCCATCCCTGGGCTATCTGAGCCACTCCAAAGGTCTTCAATCATCTCAAGAGGGTCCATGTATGTCTAAGCATCATATTATATCCTCCCAAGATCATGGAAGACAAAGAATCACAAGAACTGAGAAAGGCATGGAAGCAGAGTCAGGCTTAACTGCACAGATGACCTAAAATTAGGGTTTTGGTTTCAGAGGCCATAACTCCAAATTTTTTGGTCATTCTTGTTTCTATTGGTCTCTATATGATATGAGGATCATACATACCAATTTTCATGAAGAAATTCAATGGGGAAGGCATCTGATCAATATATGACTTCTTGAGCAAGTCAGTGTAAAATCAGGGCATCTGAGGCCCCCAATCATCCAACCAAAGGGTCTTCTTCATCATTTTGGGTATATTTGATCTTTATTTGATCTTAGAAGAAGTTAGAAGTTCACAAAATTGAAGAATTTCAAGTCATTTGCAAAGTTGCCATTTTGGGAAAGTGACTTGTAATGAAAACTTGCCATTTTGGGAAAGTTTTTCAACCTTCTCTTTTTGATTAAAAAATGCTTCAAATGAAAAATTATTGGTCATGAAAGTTTTAGATTGGATCATTCCTTTTTCAAAAAGTACAAGAACTTGAAAATTCTCATAAATTTCACTTTTACACCAAAGAGGGAAACTTGCAAATTCTCATGCCAAGCATTTGTGTGACCTCAAACGCACTTCTACATGTCTTAACATCATAATGCATTGCCTAAGGATCAGAATTGGCCCAAGAATCATTTCATCCCATGCCTTGAACATCAAGAAATTCAAAAGGGGCCAAACTTCATGAAAATTGCAAAAGGGCACATAACCTTTTACAAGCTTGCTGAATCACCTCAATTTTAAATCTATGGCTCTCCTTGATCTATGCTGAGCCAGGACAAGCCAAAAGCCAGCCCATACCTCAAGTACAAAACTTTTGACATTTTGGCAACTTGCCCATACCAATCACCATAGGCCACCACCCACTCTCTGACCTATCACAGCTTGTTATGTGGATCAAACATAGCTCATAACACAAGACACACAAGCCTGAAACCTCAGATTGCCCAAGTTCTCAAAAATCTCTCCAACTTGCAAAAGCTTTCGAAACTCATAGCTCAGCCAACAAATCTTCAAACTTTTTCCACCATTCAACTACACATCCATCACTGATCATTTCCCACCCTTCATCTTGCCTTGAAACACCTCAAATCAAAAACACGATTTTCACATTTCTTGAACTGAGTTTCAGCCAACTTCACATAGAGGCTATATAAACTCCAACCAAGCACTGCAAGCTCTTCAGGAGGATCATTGAAGCTGATTTGAAGCAAAGAAGCAGCCAGTCAGTACCATTTTCGAAAGCTTCAGTTCAGGTATCACCAAGAACATTTTTTCCAGAAATCGTTTTTTATGCCATAGAAATGTTGCTTATGGTTCACTGATCATGCTGTGCTTGTTGGTTTTTAAAATGATTGAGTTTTGAGCCTGAACCATGTCTCTGAAAGTTTGACCTGAAAACTTGATTGATTCGAATCTTGTTTATGTTGAAAGATAAATGAATTTTCATGCTTGATTCTTGCTTAGGGTGATTAGAAGTTGTGATCTGGAGCTTTAGAGGGTTTAAAATTTCCTAGGGAGGAAGTTAGGTTTTTGAACTGGCCGGAGAAGATGACCGGAACACTGTTCCGGTCACCTGAAAGTCATTAGGGTTCAGATTAGGTTTTAATTGCGTAATTAGTGAAGTTTGAATATCAGCCATTCAGATGCACGCGTTGGTCAATTCCCGCGTCCTTGGTTTAAACCACAGCCCTTGGATCTGTTGACTTCTCATTTAAATCAATTTAATTTTCATTTTATTTGCATTTTCTTTATCATTTTATTAAAAATAGCAAAACTCATCTAAAAAATTTTAGTTTTCGCATCATGGTTCTAAATATTTTTCTCATTCTGAAAATAATCTTTATTTTATATTTTGCATAAAATTTTTATTTTTTAAAATATTTAAATGATTATTTTAATTAATTAATGGAAATTAATTAATTAAAATACCATTTAAGTTTCTAAAAATCACTAAAAAAATCACATTGCATCTTGACTCATTTAGAGACATTATCAAACCATTCATATAAATTTCTTATAGGTTCTTGATCCATTTTGACATTTTTCTTTTGATTTAGGGTTCTTAAAAATCAATATTTTGACCCTAACTTAGAAAAATATTTTTTGCCTAACCATGAAGAGTTTGGTAATGGTTCTTTTTGCATTGCATTCCACATATCATGTAGTTTCTAGGATAAAATTGGCATGAATTTATCTTTCATTTTTTATTTTTGTTTCATTTTTCTTTGTGAGGTACCTTAAAACCCTAGCAAACTTAGAGAAATCATAAGTCTTTTAGGGTTTAGTTTCTGACCTTCCCCTTTGGGTAGTGAACTTGTATAGGTTTGAGGTACTTTTGATCCCATTTTCAATTTTTTTATCTTGTCATTTGCTTCTGATTTTGAATTTTGCATTGTATCTTGTTCATAAACCCTAATTTTTGCCTTCATTTGCATTCATCCTTCATATGCTTGCATACATGAACTTACCATGACATCTTGTGCATCCACATGACATATAAGACATCTTAGGACACATTAGAATCATGTTTGATCATTGCATTATTCATTGCCATACTTTTGCTTTCATTTCATGTCATATGCATTCATGAACTTCCATGGTTCTTACATGTCTCATTTGCATTCTCATCTCTTGTATGATCATCCACATCTCATGACAACCATTTGTATCATCTCTTAGTATCACTTGCATCATGATATGCTTCTGACTTTGGTTTTCATCTTTGCATTTCTTCTCATTTTCATTCCATTTCATTTCTTGTTGCTAACTTTTCAGGTGGTAAGTGTTTGAGAAGTGAATTTTACTTCACTTCTCATAATATCTTCTCATCTCTTTTATGTATCATTGTTGCATTTTTACTTGTGAATTGGAGTGAGCTTGCTTGCTCATTCCTTCTCCTCCTTCTTTCTTCAAGAAACTTGTCTTCTTAAGTGAAGCAAGTTGTCTTGCTCCTTGCTGCTTTTTTTCATTTCATCTGCTTCTTCCTGGGTGGCTTATCTAAAGATCTTCTTTCAAGCCTCATTAACCCTAGGAAAACCCAAGCATGATCACAATTAGGGTTTGATTAGTCCCCCCATTAGTTTACCTTTGTGTCATCTTTGAGTCTTCTCTTCTCATCTCTTAATCAAGGACTAAACCTTAAAGGTTTTAAGGCTTTGTGATTAAGGTTATGCCCGTATCCTTCTATTAGGATGGAGTGTACAACTTTAATCCTAAGTGTTAAACCCTTAATGTGTTTAATTCCTTTAATCAATCCATTCAATAATCACTAAGACATCAAGCTTGTAACTTGGGCCTTGCATTAGGGTTCTAATTCTTCCTTAATTGGTTAAGAAGGACTAACCCTAGTGTTAATGGACAAGTCCCCCTCAAGTTGTCTTACAAACCCTAAAATTCACTGCTTAACCTTACCATTAACTAAAATCCACTCTAATAAAGGCTTTGTTTTGTCATGAGGTTAATCCCTAATCATGGATTAAGTTGAGGAGCCTTCCTCAGCTTAAATGTTCTCATCTATTATCCTTCTATTAGGATGGTGTAATGGGTCCATTAAATCCTTGATTATGGCTTAAACTCATTACCTAACACTAAACAAAAAACTCCAAAACATCTAAATAAATGCAAGTAGGTTAATGATCTTAATCCTACATCATGGTGATTAAGTGTGGGGTGCTTACTTCATACTTAAGGTATTCTTATTACCCCTAATCAGAGGGAAGATGTGATGAGTTTACTAACCCTTGGTTTAGGCTTAAGCTCGTTTTCTTATGACAAACTCCAAAAAGCAATAAAAGATTGAAAATACCAAAAACAAACAATAATCGTCTCCTCCGGGATTCTTTTCTCACCTTATTCATTCACAAACGAGAACTTGCTTCTTCCGTCTAATGCAAGACAGTTAGCACCTGAGCCAGACAGGTCATACACTTGAGAATAGACAAGTAAGCAGTTCACAAGTCAATTTGTCTTTCAGTCTCTTTGAGTCGAACTACGGTGTTCTGACTTCCTCATTGCACGAGAGGATACATAGGCATAACTTAACTGTTATCGAACAAAAGTCTCTATATATCCCCCTCCTCCAGCATTATTCTTTAAGCCTTATAGTCTTGAGCATTTCATTATTTCTTTGCACTGACACTCTTTTATTTCACTTCACATTTATTTTACACTGACACTTGCATTCTTTCCCAGTTTTTGCACACAAAATAGCACTGACACGACCCCTTTAAACACAAATCTTTCAAGCGTGGATCCCTTCGAGTACGGCGGACAATCTGGGTGATAATACCTTCCCAGGTTGTAACCAAACCCCTTTCTCAGTTTCTCTGGTTTGCGACCGTCTTATCCATATCTTTCCAGGTTTATGCAGCATTACCTTTCCTTCGGGATAAAAATGCCTAGCTGGCGGCTCTTTTCTTTTTCTCCTTTTGCCGACCGTTCGCGTCTGTACCCCTCTTTACCAGGTGTCATTTGGTGGGAGCGACAGCTTGGCGACTCTGCTGGGGACCCTTATATTGCAACCAGGGCTTCTAGTTCTTTTTGTGGGTTCCTCCTAGCGCTTGTTTGATTTGTGTTTATTGGGGTTTTATGTGCTATGTGTGTTTGTCTGTGTTGCTTTATTTTATTGCTTTATATATAGCTTTATTTACTGCTTTCTTTACAGTTTTATACATCATACTGTCATACTGTCATTGCTGGATCTGGTTTTCTTTGGTGGGTGGGGTTCCATTGAGAGTTTAAGGTCCTATACCTGGGACCTGAGTGACACCTAGGCTAGAGTGGTTCATGTTCTTTCCCATTCCATTTCGGTCTGGTGCGGGAATATGAAACACGGTTCAGATGTGGGTTTCTTCTTGAGAACTCTGTGCTACAGATTTCCTATAGTGCTAGGGCTATCTGGGAAGCCTGCTAAGTCTGGATGACCTTTTATTATGACCTTCAGAAACTGAGGTGAATTAGAGGAGGATCTTTTATGGTTATTGTAAACACTGTACCTCCGAGTTAGAAGTGTTTACAATTCTCATAACTGATCCAAGTTTGAGGATCCTTGTTCTAGAACATTACCTGTGAGGGGGTTGGGCTGTTTACAGGTTTGCAGGAACCCTTGTCCACATCATACCCTACTACTGTATTGTTTAAAGAATACTTCACTTTGGACAGTTCTTGTGATTAACCCCGGACATGTGACTCTTTATTTGAGTCCCCCACCCTGGTTACTGGATTTCTGAGCCTTCATCTGGACTTTTTGAACATACATGGGCCTTATATCAAGACAGATAATCAGATCCAGCTTGATCACAAACCCTTGCATATCATTTGCATATCTCATCATTTGCATCATTTAATATTTGTTTATTTGCTTTTCAGGGTATCCACTTCATTGTATCTTGGTTTTGGTTTTGACCCCTTCTTCTGCATAGACCTTTGCTTCAGCTGTCTTCACCAGTTATCTGCTTCAGTCATCTCTACCCTCACTAGCACCAGTCTGTCAGTGGTCCACTTTCAGCATCTCAGTATGTGAATCTTCATCAGCACTTATCTTCAGCTTCTTCAACAAGCACTCATGGCTACTCCCAGGAAAACCGACATATCCTACCACTTCTTTGAGCCTGTGTTGACTGGTATCAGGCAGGTCCAGTCACTTATCACACCTGACCACATCCCATTGTTTGGAGAGCATTATGGAGGAATCATGGATATGGTTATGGACCTTGACTCTTCTCAGAGGAGCATGATCCACACATGCCTACAGTTCTATGACCCTCCTTTGAGATGTTTCACCTTTCCAGACTTTCAGCTAGGGCCTCTGCTGGAAGAGTTCTATTTGTTGATTGGGGTACCTATCAGAGGTGGAATCCCTTTCAACCCAGAGATGATTGCTCCTAGGAATGAAGAGATAGCAAGGGCACTGTACTTGGAGCCTGCCTTTGTTGAGCAAAGTATGACAACAAAAGCTGGGATTCCTGGTTTGCACTTAGACTTCTTGATTTCTCAGGCCATCCTGAAGGCTTCATTGGGAGAGTGGAGGGCAGTCTGTGCACTGTTAGCCCTCAGCATATATGGGGCTATATTGTTTGCAGATGAACCAAAATTTGTCAGCAAGAATTCCATCCATCTGTTTCTTTTGAAGAACCCAGTACCTACATTGTTGGGAGATTTCTATTATTCCATCCATCAGAGGAATGAGAAACAAAGGGGGAAGTTGGTGAGATGTTGTGCTCCTTTGTTTTACTCCTGGCTGCTCAGACACCTGTCTAAATCAGATGCTTTCTTGAATCCCCACCAGCAGAAGATATGGGCTAAGAGGCTCATTGCCTTGACTTCAGATGATATCAGATGGTGCACCCAGAGCACCAAAGGCAAGGACATTACCACCAACTGTGGGCAATACCCAAATGTGCCTCTGATAGGAGTGAAGGGTTGCATCAACTACAATCCTTTACTGTTTAAGAGACAACTGGGTTATGCCTTGGTTCACCCTCCCAGAGGACAGGATTTAGCTGAGACCCTGTATTGTGAAGTGCAACCTAATTCAGCAGTTGTCAGACAAGCATCCTGGGCTTGGGACAACATCTAGACAAAAGGGATAGCTATTCTTGGAAGATGTAACAATGTTGCTTTAGCTCAGTACTCGGAATGGTCCCGTACTAGAGCTCAGATTACCAGAATGCCTTTCACCTTGGAAGACATGCCTGGACCATCTACAGTACAGCCTGCAGCAACAGTTAGCCTGGAGGAATTTGAAAAGTTGAAGGAAAGGAATGAGCAGCTGTCTCAAGCCTTGAAAAAGACTCTTTGGGAAAGAAGTGATGGTCGTCTGGATATTGAGAGATTGGAGAAGCTTAGGGTGGAGCATCTTGCCAAAATTGAGAAGACAGAGAACTACATAAGGAAGCAAGGGCTGGGGAACAGATATTGAAGAATGCCTGTAAGGAGGCCAAGATTCAGAAAGCTAGGGCTGAGCACTATCTGCAAGAAAGTCAGGCTAGGTGGGTCAGGATCACTGAAGCCCGTACACAAGAAGACCAGTAGACCCAAGCCAAGATTGAACAACTAGAGGCCAGTGAGAAGAAGCAGCAGGAAGCTTTGTTGGCTGCACAAAAAGAGATATCAGAGTTGAAGCTCAGAGAAGGATTGAAGAGATCAAAAGACCAGGACAGGCATAAGAAGCTGACTGCTGCCATTGCTACCAGGAACCTCCTCATTAGGACCATTACAGAGCACCCAACTGGTCCAGCGACTGAGGCACTCCTGAAGGAAGTCAGAGAATATGAGTTTGGACTGGATGTCTGATTCTTTGATTATTGTTTGTTTCCATTTGATGTACTTTTCCTCTTTTGTTGTATTTTGACCCTCCATGGGCATGTATTGTAAAACAAACTATGTATTGTTCATCAGTTGTAATATATGTTAGTTTGTTTTCATTTTGGCTTTCTCTCCACAACATCAAGCATCTTCCTCGAGGTCTGGAAAGGTCAAAACCAAGAACCAAACCGAATACCTTGGAAAACAAATAAGCATATTGCATTGCATACTAACTTTGTTTTTGTTTTGTAGGTTTTTGTAATTATTGTTTCTAACTTTGTTGTGATCTCAGGAAACATTGCTCGTCGCCGAGTGTTCCCTGTCAACCGCACGCACCGGTACCCGACTCGTAACAACCTTCCCGACATTTAAATGGAACAAGTACAACAGGATCTGACTGAGGTCAGAAATCAGATGGTCAATGAGAGAGTGGAGATGAGAAATCAGATGTCTCAGTTCATGGAACTAATGACTGGCTTGGCCCAGAGTCAAGAAAGGTTAAGAGAGCTGGTGGAAAGACAAACTCCTGAGGAACCTCATCTTGGAACAGGAGGAACTAGCAACAATGAACGGAGTCCAGAAGTTAACATCCAAAGAAATGGTCAGGGTAATGCTACTGGGGGCCAAATCTTGCAGGAGGATCCCCAGGGAGAACAGTTTACTGTCATTGGGGCAGCAGAGGAGGTATATGACAGAAGGTTGGACGAGATTGCTGAAAAGTTAAGATCCTTGGAATCTCAGAATTCTTTGGGCTTCGATGTGATGGACATGGGACTAGTGGATGGGGTGAGAATTCCCCACAAATTCAAACCCCCATGCTTTGAAAAGTACAATGGTACCTCCTGTCCTCGCACTCATCTGCAATCTTTCTTGGGAAGGATCAAGGCTTATACTATGGATGAAAAGTTGTGGATGTTCTACTTTGAGGACAGTCTGACTGGAGCTTCAAGGGAATGGTATTCGCACCTGACTAGAGCCACCATAAGATGTTGGAAGGATTTGGCTGAAGCTTTCATCCGACAATATCAGTACAACCTGGACATGGCTCCCAATAGAACTCTCCTGATGGGTATGTCTCAATCTTCTAGAGAGAGCTTCCGGGAGTATGCTCAAAGATGGAGACAACTTGCTGCTGCTGTCCAACCACCCATGTCAGAAAGGGAAATGGTTGACATGTTCATGAATACATTGCAAGGGACTTATATTGATAGGCTGGCTGCTTTCTCCTCTACCAGTTTTACTGATGTAGTCATAGCTGGTGAGAGAATTGAAAGTCTCTTAAAGATGGGAAAAATCTCCGACAGTGGTGCAAGTTCCTCCAGCAATCCCAGAAAACCTTTTGCAGGACCCCGGAGGGCAGGTGAAACAAATTCCATTCATACAAGCAGGGGCAGACCTCAATATGCTCACCGGTCAGTAGCAGCTGTTACCATCCCAACTCCAATTCCACAACAATCATCTTATCCTCAACAACAACAACCACAGTATCAACCACAAGCTCATTATCCGCAACAAAGGTCGTATAACAACAATTGCAACCAACAGCAGCGTCCTTTCCAACAAAGGCCATCACAAGCAAACAGGGTAATTGACCCAATTCCAATGCCGTATGTTGCACTCTTGCCACAACTCCTGAAGCTCAACCTAGTTGAGTTAAGGACATTGGAACCTCCAGATCCTCTTAATATGCCAAAGAACTATGATGCAAATGCCAGGTGTGCATTCCACTCAAACGCACCGGGGCATAATACTGAAAAATGCAAGGCCCTACAGATGAAAGTCCAAGATTTGGTGGACTCAAAAGCTCTCAATTTTGCGCCTCCTTCGAATGTTACAAGAAATCCAATGCCTAGTCACAACGGGCCTAGAATTAATGCTATTGAGGAGGGCAAACCATCCACATTAATCAACAGTGTTACACAAATCCGAACACCTTTGGTTGAAATCAAAGCTCAGCTGTTAGAATGCCAAGTGTTCCCTGGATGTGAGGTCGGCTGTGGATATTGCAACATTGCCGTTAATGGATGCGAGAGACTGAGAAACGGCATAGATGGCCTCATTAAAGATGGCATTCTTCAGATTACGACAACAACAACTACAACTCCAACAATTCCTTCATCAACAATCACAAATACTCCTACAACGTCAGCAACCATTGTTCCAAAAGATTCTACTACAACTTCAACAATTACTCAATCAATCACTTCAACGGATACAAGTTCAGTCACAATTCCTTCTACAACGACAACACCCATTATTCCATCAGTTCCTGCTACAACTTCAACACCCGCCCAGTCAACAGTACCGTCTACAACATCAGCAACAGTTAATGAAAGCGTCTCAACGGTTACGATATACTACGATCCCGCAAATGTTCCTTCCAACAACTCACAACAAATTACTACTCCTGTCAGAGCTCCAGTTACCATATATTATGATCCACACACCATTGTGGTCCCCTCTGCAGCTGCTATCAGTCCAGTTACTATCACAGTGCCTGGGCCAGTTCCTTACGAAAGCAATAATGCCATCCCTTGGCACTATGGCTCAGATCTATACTGCGAAGGGCAGAAAATCACTTTAGAATCATCAACTTCTTCACCTCAGATAGACAATGCGGGGAGAGGCAGAGGCTTCACTAGAAGCGGACGTCTCTTTGCCTCGCAAATACCAAGACCCATTGTTGAAGCAGAAGCTGCTACTAAGGCAAAAGGGAAGAGCATGGTGCAAGAAGAACCAGTTGCTAAAGAAACTTTGAAGACTCCTTTTGATCAAGAGGTTGATGAGTTCACGAGGATCATCAAAAAGAGTGATTATAGGGTGATGGACCAGCTTCACCAAACACCTTCCAAAATCTCCATACTATCTATGCTAATGTGCTCCGAGGCTCATCGGAACGCACTATTGAAGGCACGCAGCTTATATGCCGGAGGAGATTACTGTCAATCAGTTAGAGGCCGTGGTTGGAAATGTCAACGCTAGTCATGGACTAGGATTTACCAACACTGATCTGACAATGGAAGGTCACAATCACAACAAGGCTTTGCACATTACCTTGGAATGTAAGGGTGCATTTCTTTCTCACGTATTGGTGGACACAGGGTTATCCCTCAATGTCTTACCCAATAAAGCCCTTGTGAAGCTGGAGTATGAAGGATTGGCATTACGCCCAAGCAACTTGGTAGTGAGAGCCTTTGATGGTTCTAAAAGATAATTTCTGGGAGAGATAGAATTACCAATAATGATTGGCCCACAGGTTTTCAAAACGACCTTCTTTATGATGGATATACAGCCTGCCTACAGTTGTCTATTGGGTAGACCATGGATACACGCCGCTGGAGCCGTGACGTCAACCCTTCACCAGAAGTTAAAATTCGAGTGGGAGGGCCAAGTCATTACCATTTGTGGGGAGGAGGATATCTTCGTTAGCCAACTGGCTACTTTCAAATACATTGAAATGGATGGGGAAATTCACGAAACAATGAGTCAAGGGTTCGAAGCCCTCAATATCAATGAAGCATCTGCTGTGTCTGGGACTTCCATCACATCATATCAACAGGCCCGGAAGGTTGTTGAGGAAGGTACCGCTCAAGGCTGGGGCAAGCTGCTTCCAGTTGAAAAGAAAGAAGACCGATTCGGGTTGGGTTACAGACCAACCCGACAAGATCAACCAGAGGCTGCAACGGAGCCCAAGTTTGTCAGTGGGGGGATGCTCACCCCAGACGCTGTGAATAGTTTGGAAGATGAGTCAGAAGACGAGCGCAACTTGGAAAGCTGGATACGTCCAAGGATCCCGGGGAGCCAAGTCTCAAACTGGTCTTCCCAGGAAATTATAATAGTTACTCCTGCAGAGTAATTATTATTTCCTGTTTTTAAAAGCATGCATCAAGTCCTACATCTTGCCCAAAATTCCAGGACTCATTTTGTAATTGGGCCATCTTGTATTTTGTGCAAACGATCAATTAATGAATATCAGGACATCTTTTGCAAATGAGTCTTTTCTTTTCCGTTCACTGTTTTTCATTTTTTATTTTTTGTACAAAAATAAAATGGCAATTTTTTTCAAAGTATATAACTTCATTTTCACTTTTTCTAAACAAGATAAAACTGATCACTAAAATGAACAAATCTAAACCCTTGCAGAGAGTGCCCTCCAGACTGCACCGACAACAACACCGCTATGACTTCGTATGACTTTGAAAATCTGATTAATCAAGCCGATGAAGGGGTTGAAGAAGATTATGAGTTACCTGAAGAGCTAGCCAGGTTGTTGAGACAAGAGGAGAAGATTATTACTCCTCATCAGGAGGAAGTTGAGACGGTTAATCTTGGTACAGAAGAAGACTTGAAAGAAGTTAAGATCAGGGCCTTTCTGCAAGATTCAGTAAAAGAACAACTCATTGACATGCTTCGGGAATATGTAGATGTTTTTGCTTGGTCTTATCAGGATATGCCAGGGTTGGACACCGACATTGTTATGCACAAGCTGCCTCTGAAAGAAGACTGTCCGCCAGTAAAACAGAAGTTGCGCCGTACTCGCCCAGATATGGCAATGAAGATAAAAGAAGAGGTACAAAAACAGTGGGATGTCGGGTTCCTTGATGTAACTAGTTACCCGCCGTGGGTTGCTAACATTGTACCTGTGCCTAAGAAGGATGGCAAGATGAGGATGTGTGTGGATTACCGGGACCTGAACAGAGCCAGCCCGAAAGATGACTTCCCTTTACCTCATATTGATGTATTGGTCGACAATACGGCTCAGTTCTCGGTATTCACCTTCATGGATGGATTTTCAGGATATAATCAAATCAAAATGTCACCTGAAGACATGGAGAAGACAACTTTCATCACACCCTGGGGCACATTCTGTTATAAGGTAATGCCATTCGGACTGAAGAATGCCGGTGCCACTTATCAACGGGCTATGGTAACATTATTCCACGACATGATCCATAAAGAAATTGAATGTTATGTGGATGACATGATTGCCAAGTCCCTCACAGAAGAAGACCACCTGGTGAACCTGTTGAAGTTATTTAAGCGGCTGAGGAAGTACCAATTGAAGTTAAACCCCAACAAATGCACATTCGGGGTACGGTCCGGTAAGCTGCTGGGATTTCTTGTAAGTGAAAAGGGGATTGAAGTTGACCCTGACAAAGTGAAAGCCATTCAAGAAATGCCTGCACCGAAGACGGAAAAAGAAGTTCGAGGGTTCTTAGGTAGATTGAACTACATTTCAAGGTTCATATCTCACCTTACAGCAACCTGTGAACCCTTATTCAAGTTGTTAAGGAAAGAACAAACGGTTAGATGGAACGAAGACTGCCAGAGGGCTTTTGACAAAATCAAGGAATACTTACAAGAGCCTCCGATCCTTATGCCTCCTGTTGAAGGAAGACCTCTAATAATGTACTTGACAGTATTAGAAGAGTCAATGGGGTGTGTGATGGGCCAGCATGACGAGTCTGGTCGAAAAGAGTATGCAATATACTACCTAAGCAAAAAGTTTACCGACTGTGAACAACATTATTCACTGCTCGAGAAAACTTGTTGTGCTTTAGCGTGGGCTGCTCGCCGACTAAGGCAGTATATGTTGACCCACACTACCTTATTGATCTCAAAGATGGATCCAGTCAAGAACATTTTTGAGAAGCCAACACTTACCGAACGAGTTGCGAGATGGAAAATGATACTCACAGAATATGACATTCAGTACACATCCCAGAAAGCCATCAAAGGCAGTGTATTGTCTGACTATCTTGCTGAGCAACCCATTGATGATTACCAGCCCATGAGATTTGACTTCCCTGATGAAGACATCATGTTCATAAAAGCAAAAGATCATGAAGAGCCTATTCACACTGAAGGGCCTGACCCAGAAGAAGAATGGACTATGATGTTTGATGGGGATGTTAATATGAATGGTCGTGGTGTTGGTGCAGTACTTATTACACCTAAGGGAGTTCACATGCCTTTCTCGGCAAAACTCACCTTTAACTGCACTAACAACGAAGCTGAATACGAAGCTTGTATTATGGGTCTTGAGGAAGCCATTGACCTCAGGATCAAGACTTTAACTGTGTTCGGAGATTCAACTCTGGTAATTAATCAAACCAACGGCAAATGGTACACTCACCAGGAGCATCTGATACCTTACCGGGATTATACGAGGAGGTTACTTACATTCTTCACAACAGTCAAGCTTGAATATATCCCTCGAGATGAAAATCAGTCTGCAGATGCTCTGGCTACCATTTCATCCATGATCAAAGTTCAAGCTGCCATCTTTGTGCCTCAGATTTCAGTATCCAGACTTGACAAACCAGCATATGTATTCTCTGCAGACCTTGTTAAAGATGATAGGCCTTGGTTCTATGACATCAAGTGCTTCTTGGAGGATCAAACATACCCACCTGGGGCATCATCCAATGATAAGAAGACACTTAGAAGGCTAGCTGGTAGTTTCTTCCTGAATGCTGATGGTTCCTTGTACAAGAGAAACTTTGACATGGTACTTCTCAGATGTGTTGATAAGACAGAAGCAGACTTGCTGATGCACGAGGTGCACGAGGGATCTTTTGGTACCCATGCTGGAGGGCATGCTATGGCTAAAGAGTTGTTAAGATCAGGCTAATACTGGATCACAATTGATGCAGACTGTTGTGTGTATGCCAGGAAATGCCATAAATGCCAGATTTATGCAGATAAAGTGCATGTGCCTCCAAATCCTTTGAATGTGAGGTCTTCACCCTGGCCTTTTGCCATGTGGGGCATTGATATGATTGGCAAGATTGAACCGACTGCTTCAAATGGCCATAGATTCATCCTGGTGGTTATTGACTATTTTACCAAGTGGGTTGAAGCAGCTTCCTATGCAAATGTCACCAGACAGGTGGTAGCCCGATTCCTGAAGAGGGATATCATCTGTCGGTTTGGAGTGCCCGAGCGAATCATTACTGATAATGGTTCCAACTTAAACAACAAAATGATGGCAGAACTATGTCGGGACTTCAAGATCCAACACCACAATTCTTCTCCTTACAGGCCATAGATGAATGGCGCTGTAGAGGCAGCTAACAAGAATATCAAGATTGTGTAGAAGATGGTAGTCACCTACAAAGACTGGCATGAAATGCTACCATTTGCCTTGCATGGGTACCGTATATCAATCAGAACATCCACTGGGGCAACACCGTATCAGCTTGTTTATGGTATGGAGGCAGTCCTGCCTATTGAAGTTGAATTGCCCTCCTTGCGGGTACTAATGGATGTTAAGTTGAATGAAGCAGAATGGGTCTGATCCCGATACTAACAACTGAATCTGATTGAAGAGAAGAGATTAGCTGCAATCTGACATGGGCTGCTGTATCAGAAAAGAATGAAGAAAGCCTTCGATCAGAAAGTCAGGCTTTGGGAATACCAAGTAGGAGATCTTGTGCTGAAAAGACTCCTCCCTCCTCATACAGACCATAGGGGCAAGTGGACTCCGAATTACAATGGTCCGTTCATAGTAAAGAAAGTCTTCTCTGGTGGAGCACTGATGCTCAGTACTATGGATAGTAAAGACTTCCTGTCCCCTATGAATTCAGATGCAGTTAAAAAATACTTCGCATAAAATGACCCGCTGGACATAAAAACAGAATGTAAGTCCAGGCAAAAATAGGGCATCCCGGCGAGTCAAAAACAAAATAAAAGACTCGGGAAAAAATAAGGGAAAAAAAATAAAAATGTACACCCACTGAGTTGAAAAGCCACATTGGACAGCTCAGGCAAAAATGGGTATCCCGGTGGATTGAAAACCCGAAAGGGCGATCCACGCAAAATAAAGGAATAAGCGAACAACTGCTTTCTAAATTCGTCTGTATCACTTACAACATGGCACGCTTCGAAAGGTTAAAGCATCGGTCAGAATCAGCCTTTTTCAGAAAGCAAGATGAGAAGAACGCCAATGTCATACGAGTCATAGCAAAAGGGAAGCTCATTGAAGCATCATCAACATTGTCAGTACACTTTTGTTTCTCAATTTGTAACAATCACCTCATTTCAGGGGATTTGTTTCTTTGATTGTACTTGCCAATTCAGGGCACGCAAATTAATAAAATCAGATCTTCAGTCACACTTTGTCTTGTACATTTTTTATTTTGTTTGCAAAAATGTCCGATATCCTTGATATAATGGTTGCATAAATACAAATGCGCCTTTTCTAAAAACACATGCTTACAGGAAATATATTTGCTCCCGGGAGTGTCTAAATTCCTATAATGGAACCCAGTAAGGGAAACCTCGGGGTACTTGTACGCTTCTTTGTTATAACAGGATTGCAGGTATTCAAAACACAACATGGGGCATAAGAGCTTTTCTCTAGCAAGCTGCCAAATCATTATTTACTCAGCACATCTTCCAAATAGCACCAGAGATGCGTTCCTCCCCAGCTGAGTTGTCAGACATCATTCTCCTCAGCAGAATCCCTACAGATCACTAGGAAGATCGTTCATTGATCGTTCCTCCCCAGCCGAGTGCAAAGACAAGAAACCATTTCCCCGCAGAGCTTCAGCCTCTATCCAGAAGAGCAATGTTTGAAAGTCTCGCAACAAAATGACGAAAGCTTCCATAGCCCCAACTGGGCTCCTCATCACCAAAGATAGGTCTATCAGTGACCTGTCTCCCCAAGCATTTATACATCTTAAAGGATCTACCAATGATCTTTTCATCCCCAGTTGGGACATTCTTCCAAAGCAGATCAGTCAGGAATCTTCATCGCAACGGGATCCGAATCCCGGATCGGTATCTTTTGCATAATCATAACATTCACATCATATTTCCCCTCAGAGCATAGCAATCCGTCTAATACGGAGCATTACGGCAAAAATCAACATATTGCATAATCATAAGCCATGTCTTGAATTAAACACCTGTAAATACTGACATACCTCTCAAGTTCCCCGGCGGAAAGCCAAAGCATCCTCTTTGCACTCACAAATACAGATATATGCTCCTTTTGGCACTCGTCCGTGTCATCATTCCCCAGTAAAGTTGCCAGAATATTCTCCACAAAAAGATATCTATGCACTCTTTGGACACTCGTCCGTGTCACCATTCCCCAGCATGGTTGCCTAAACACTCATTGTAAACCAAACACTTGTTTATAACACATTTCTTCCGACACCCGTCCGTGTGATCTTATTCCCACAAAACTTCAGGATATCTCTTATACACTTTCTCTTATGATACTCGTCTGTATCATATTCTCCCCAGCAAATGGAACACTCGTCTGTGTCTCACTCATGCTTGCTTTACTCACACAGATACTCGTCCGTATCTTGTATATACACTTACTTCCCCTCAGAGTCGACACTCGTCTGTGTTCTTTGTTAACCAGTTGGTACTCATCCGTGCCATCATCTCTGAACGTGCGTCAGCATTTGTTTCTACTGATACTCGTCCGTATCGCAGCCTTAAGGATGCTCGTCGACATCTTTAATCTATACACCGTGTCAAACACTCATACCTTTTATTTCTTGGATGTAAACACTCGTTTGTGTTTACTATTCCCCAGTAAGTCCCAAGAAAGTAACTTCTCATTCATCTGACATTCATCCTATGACATGATATTTGGCAGCCGTACCCTGCTAGGTGATCGTCCTTCACCTTTTGATGACCGTCCCTCATCATTCCCCCAGCGGAGTCTCCATTATTGGAACCCTTTTCTATCCGAAATTCGTCCTATGTCGTGATATTTTAGCAGCCGTCCCCTGCTAGGTGATCGTCCTTCACCTTTTTGATGATTGTCCTTCATCATTTTATCCGATGGCCGACCCCATCGTCGATCTTGTTATCTGACATTCGTCCTATGACGTGATATTTTAGCAGTCGTCCCCTTCCAGGTGATCGTCCTTCACCTTTGATGTCCGTACTTCATCATTTATTTCATTTATGCTTTGAACCTGATGGTCGTCCTCATCATTTACTTTACCTTTAATCCCCTGAGAGTCTTATTTCTTTGCTTGATGGCCGTCCCCATCATGATACCTTCATTTCCCCAGCATGTCGGCCGTCCCCGTCATTGCTTTATCCCCAGTAGTCGTCTTATGCTCGATGGTCGTGCTCCATCGCCCGCACTTTATCTATATTCCTTTTCTTCTTCATACCCAGTGAGCGCAAATTTTGGACTGTCTTTGGTATTCAACCACAAGTTATCTTGTTTGCCTGTTAAGCCGTTGCTTACATCCTGCACAGCTAACTCATGCTTGAATAGGGGCAGCTGTGAAGACCCCAAATTTTCCCTCACTCATTTCACCATGGCTTGTGATTCTTTTCATTTGCATAGGTTCAATCATATCATCTCATAGTACATTTTTGCTTCACTGCATTGTTTCAAAGTCATCTGCATCTAGGGTTTGTGATCTGAGCCATCCCTGGGCTATCTGAGCCACTCCAAAGGTCTTCAATCATCTCAAGAGGGTCCATGTATGTCCAAGCATCATATTATATCCTCCCAAGATCAAGGAAGACAGAGAATCACAAGAACTGAGAAAGGCATGGAAGCAGAGCCAGGCTTAACTGCACAGATGACCTAAAATTATGGTTTTGTTTTCAGAGGCCATAACTCCAAATTTTTTGTTCATTCTTGTTTCTATTGGTCTCTATATGATATGAGGATCATACATACCAATTTTCATGAAGAAATTCAATGGGGAAGGCATCTGATCAATATATGACTTCTTGAGCAAGTTAGTGTAAAATCAGGGCATCTGAGGCCCCCAATCATCCAACCAAAGGGTCTTCTTCATCATTTTGGGTATATTTGATCTTTATTTGATCTTAGAAGAAGTTAGAAGTTCACAAAATTGAAGAATTTCAAGCCATTTGCAAAGTTGCCATTTTGGGAAAGTGACTTGTAATGAAAACTTGCCATTTTGGGAAAGTTTTTCAACCTTCTCTTTTTGATTAAAAACTGCTTCAAATGAAAAATTCTTGGTCATAAAAGTTTTAGATTGGATCATTCCTTTTTCAAAAAGTACAAGAACTTGACCTAATTCATTTTGAAACTCAAGTTATGGCTTGTCAAAGTTGGAAAAAATCACATAAATTTCACTTTTACACCAAAGAGGGAAACTTGCAAATTCTCATGCCAAGCATTTTTGTGACCTAAAACACACTTCTACATGTCTTAACATCATAATGCATTGCCTAAGGATCAGAATTGGCCCAAGAATCATTTCATCCCATGCCTTGAACATCAAGAAATTCAAAAGGGGCCAAACTTCATGAAAATTGCAAAAGGGCACATAACCTTTCACAAGCTTGCTGAATCACCTCAATTTCAAATCTATGGCTCTCCTTGATCTATGCTGAGCCAGGACAAGCCAAAAGCCAGCTGCAAAACCAGCCCATACCTCAAGTACAAAACTTTTGACATTTTGGCAACTTGCCCATACCAATCACCATAGGCCATCACCCATTCTCTGACATATCACAACTTGTTATTTGGAACAAACACAGCTCATAACACAAGACACACAAGCCTGAAACCTCAGATTGCCTAAGTTCTAAAAAATCTCTCCAACTTGCAAAAGCTTTCGAAACTCATAGCTCAGCCAACAAATCTTCAAACTTTTTCCACCATTCAACTACACATCCATCACTGATCATTTCCCACCCTTCATCTTGCCTTAAAACACCTCAAATCAAAAACACAATTTTCACATTTCTTGAACTGAGTTTCAGCCAACTTCACATAGAGGCTATATAAACTCCAACCAAGCACTGCAAGCTCTTCAAGAGGATCATTGAAGTTGATTTGAAGCAAAGAAGCAGCCAGTCAGTACCATTTTCGAAAGATTCAGTTCAGGTATCACCAAGAACATTTTTTTTCCAGAAATCTTTTTTTATGCCATAGAAATGATGCTTATGGTTCACTGATCATGCTATGCTTGTTGGTTTTAAAAATGATTGAGTTTTGAGCCTGAACCATGTCTCTGAAAGTTTGACCAGAAAACTTGATTGATTCGAATCTTGTTTATGTTGAAAGATAAATGAATTTTCATGCTTGATTCTTGCTTAGGGTGATTAGAAGTTGTGATCTGGAGCTTTAGAGGGTTTAAAATTTCCTAGGGAAGAAGTTAGGTTTTTGAACTGGCCGGAGAAGATGACCGGGACACTGTTCCGGTCACCTGAAAGTCATTAGGGTTCATATTAGGTTTTAATTGCATAATTAGTGAAGTTTGAATATCAGTCATTCAGATGCGCGCGCTGGTCAATTCCCGCGTCCTTGGTTTAAACCACAGCCCTTGGATCTGTTGACTTCTCATTTAAATCAATTTAATTTTCATTTTATTTGCATTTTCTTTATTATTTTATTAAAAATAGAAAAACTCATCTAAAATTTTTTATTTTTTGCATCATGGTTCTAAATATTTTTCTCATTCTGAAAATAATTTTTATTTTATTTTTTGCATAAAATTTGTATTTTTAAAATATTTAAATTTTTATTTTAATTAATTAATGGAAATTAATTAATTAAAATACCATTTAAGTTTCTAAAAATCACCAAAAAAATCACATTGCATCTTGACTCATTTAGAGACATTATCAAACCATTCATACAAATTTCTTTTAGGTTCTTGATCCATTTTGACATTTTTCTTTTGATTTAGGGTTCTTAAAAATCAATATTTTGACCCTAACTTAGAAAAATCTTTTCTGCCTAACCATGAAGAGTTTGGTAATGGTTCTTTTTGCATTGCATTCCACATATCATGTAGTTTCTAGGATAAAATTGGCATGAATTTATCTTTCATTTTTGATTTGTTTTGCATTTTTCTTTGTGAGGTACCTTAAAACCCTAGCAAACTTAGAGAAATCATAAGTCTTTTAGGGTTTAGTTTCTGACCTTCCCCTTTGGGTAGTGAACTTGTATAGGTTTGAGGTACTTTTGATCCCATTTTCAAGTTTTTTATCTTGTCATTTGCTTCTGATATTGAATTTTGCATTGTATCTTGTTCATAAACCCTAATTTTTGCCTTCATTTGCATTCATCCTTCATATGCTTGCATACATGAACTTACGATGACATCTTGTGCATCTACATGACATATAAGACATCTTAGGACACATTAGAATCATGTTTGATCATTGCATTATTCATTTTCCATACTTTTGCTTTTATTTCATGTCATATGCATTCATGAACTTCCATGGTTCTTACATGTCTCATTTGCATTCTCATCTCTTGTATGATCATCCACATCTCATGACAACCATTTGTATCATCTCTTAGCATCACTTGCATCATGATATGCTTCTGACTTTGGTTTTCATCTTTGCATTTCTTCTCATTTTCATTCCATTTCATTTCTTGTTGCTAACTTTTTAGGTGGTAAGTGTTTGAGAAGTGAATTTGCCTTCACTTCTCATAATCTATTCTCATCTCTTTTATGTATCATTTTTGCATTTTTACTTGTGAATTGGAGTGAGCTTGCTTTATCATTCCTTCTCCTCCTTCTTTCTTCAAGCAACTTGTCTTCATAAGTGAAGCAAGTTGTCTTGCTCCTTGCTGCTTCTTTTCATTTCATCTGCTTCTTCCTGGGTGGCTTATCTGAAGATCTTCTTGAAAGCCTCATTAACCCTAGGAACACCCAAGCATGATCATAATTAGGGTTTGATTAGTCCCCCCATTAGTTTACCTTTGTGTCATCTTTGAGTCTTCTCTTCTCATCTCTTAATCAAGGACTAAACCTTAAAGGTTTTAAGGCTTTGTGATTAAGGTTATGCCTGTATCCTTCTATTAGGATGGAGTGTACAACTTTAATCCTAAGTGTTAAACCATTAATGTGTTTAATTCCTTTAATCAATCCATTCAATAATCACTAAGACATCAAGCTTGTAACTTGGGCCTTGCATTAGGGTTCTAATTCTTCCTTAATTGGTTAAGAAGGACTAACCCTAGTGTTATTGGACAAGTCCCCCTCAAGTTGTCTTACAAACCCTAAAATTCACTGCTTAACCTTACCATTAACTAAAATCCACTCTAATAAAGGCTTTTTTTGTCATGAGGTTAATCCCTAATCATGGATTAAGTTTAGGAGCCTTCCTCAACTTAAATGTTCTCATCTATTATCCTTCTATTAGGATGGTGTAATGGGTCCATTAAATCCTTGATTATGGCTTAAACTCATTACTTAACACTAAACAAAAAAAACTCCAAAAACATCTAAATAAATGCAAGTAGGTTAATGATCTTAATCCTACATCATGGTGATTAAGTGTGGGGTGCTTACTTCATACTTAAGGTATTCTCATTACCCCTAATCAGAGGGAAGATGTGATGAGTTTACTAACCCTTGGTTTAGGCTTAAGCTCGTTTTCTTATGACAAACTCCAAAAAGCAATAAAACATTGAAAATACCAAAAACAAACAATAATCGTCTCCTCCGGAATTCTTTTCTCACCTCATTCATTCACAAACGAGAACTTGCTTCTTCCGTCTAATGCAAGACAGTTAGCACCTGAGCCAGACAGGTCATACACTTGAGCATAAACAAGTAAGCAGTTCACAAGTCAATTTGTCTTTCAGTCTCTTTGAGTCGAACTATGGTGTTCTGACTTCCTCATTGCACGAGAGGATACGTAGGCATAACTTAACTGTTATCGAACAAAAGTCTCTGTATATCCCCCCTCCTCCAGCATTATTCTTTAAGCCTTATAGTCTTGAGCATTTCATTCTTTCTTTGCACTGACACTCTTTTATTTCACTTCACATTTCTTTTACACTGACACTTGCATTCTTTTCCAGTTTTTGCACACAAAATAGCACTGACACGACCCCTTTAAACACAAATCTTTCAAGCGTGGATCCCGTCGAGTACGGCGGACGATCTGGGTGCTAATACCTTCCCAGGTTGTAACCAACCCCCTTTCTCAGTTTCTCTGGTTTGCGACCGTCTTATCCATATCTTTCCAGGTTTATGCAGCATTACCTTTCCTTCGGGATAAAAATTCCTAGCTGGCGGCTCTTTTTTTTTTTCTCCTTTCGCCGACCGTTCGCATTTGTACCCCTCTCGACCAGGTGTCATTTGGTGGGAGTGACACTTATACGCCAAGGAAAACTCTCCCGACTAATAGGGTGCTTGAGGCAATCCCCATGACATACGCTGCTTTGCTACCAAGATTGCTGGATATGAATTTGATTCAATTGAGAACTTTGGCACCACCACCACCTGGAGAGCTTCCAGTGGGGTACGATGTCAATGCAAGATGCGCTTTCCATTCAGGGGCACCCGGGCACTCAACTGAGAAGTGCAGGGCGCTACAACACAAAGTTCAAGATCTGATAGACTCCAAGGCGATTAACTTTGCACCACCGCCGAATGTTACTTCAAACCCTATTCCGAATCATGGAGGGGCTAGAATACATGATGTTGATAGTGGTGAGAAGTTAAGTTTGATGCTGAGCATAGAAGAAGTGAAGACTCCGCTATTGGTAGTGAAAGATAGGCTGTTGAAAGGTCAAGTGTTTCCTGGATGCAGTTCTGATTGCGAGAATTGTATGAATTCAGAGAACGGTTGTGAGAATCTGAAGATGGGATTGCAGAGTTTGATTGATGAAGGATCTTTGTAGTTTAACAAAGTTGGTAATGAAGATGATGATGTGTCCACTATAACCATTTTCTATGATGCAGCTGAGGTGCCTGTTAGAAGAGAGCCGGTGACCATTTATGTTCCTGAAATTAGTCCTGTGACTATCACCGTGCCTGGGCCTGTTCCTTATATAGACGATAGTGCCATTCCATGGCATTACGGCTCAGAGGTATACGTGGCTGGACAGAAAGTGGAGAGTAAGTCTGTTGCTATTGACCCGACTGTAGTGAACGTCGGAGGAGTTGGAGGCTTTACAAGAAGTGGTCGTCTATTTGCTCCCCCAGTTCTGAGAGGGGATCTTGAGGCTGAGGCTTCAGCAAAGGCTAAAGGAAAGCAAGCTGTGACTGATGAAACAATAACTCCTGCTGCTGTACAGGGAACCTTCGAGAAGGAGGTCGAGGAATTCATGCGCATAATTAAAAAGAGTGATTATAAGGTGGTCGAGCAGTTGAACCAAACACCTTCCAAGATATCCATTCTATCCTTGTTGATGTGTTCTCCTGCACATAGAGAAGCCTTGTTGAAAGTGCTGCAGATGGCGTATGTTCCTCAAGAAATAACTGTCAATCAACTTGAAGCTGTGGTGGGCAGCGTGAATGCAAGCCACGGGCTGGGCTTCACAGATCGAGACCTGACGTCAGAGGGCCGTAACCATAACAAAGCACTACATATTACTATGGAGTGCAAGGGTGTTGTGTTGTCGCATGTTCTTGTTGATACTGGCTCTTCTCTTAATGTACTTCCGAAGAAGGCATTAATGAAGATTAATGTTGATGGGATAGTCCTGAGACCCAGTGATTTGATTGTCAAAGCTTTCGACGGGTCCAGAAGATCAGTGTTTGGAGAGGTTGAGTTACCTGTGAAGATAGGTTCTCAGGTTTTCAAAAGCATCTTCTACGCCATGGACATTCAGCCCGCATACAACTGCTTGTTGGGACGCCCATGGATTCATGCTGCCGGTGCTGTGACGTCCATTCTGCATTAAAAGCTCAAATATGTGGTTGATGGTCAGGTAATCACAGTGTACGGAGAGGAAGACATCTTTGTAAGCCATTTGTCGACATTCAAGTATGTAGAGATGGATGGAGAGATCCACGAGACTTTGTGTCAAGCTTTCGAAGCAGTCAACGTCAGCATTCTGACTCCTGTAGAGAGAAGCAGTGAGAAAGAAGGTACCTCCATCCATTCCTACAAGCAAGAAAAGGAGGTAGTTCAGTCAGGAAGCGCCCAACGCTGGGGCAAATTGCTGGAATTAGAAAAGAAAGACGACAAGTTTGGTTTGGGATATCAGCCTGATGGGTCTACTCCAAGTGGTAAAGTTATCACCTTTACAAGTGATGGGATGCTCGACTGCAACCAAATTTGTGCAACTACTGAAGAGGGAGACAGTGATGGTGACTGGGACAACTAGATACATCCGTGTGCGCCCGGAGAGGAGATGAGGAACTGGTCTGCTGAAGACATTGTTCGAGTTACCTGGCACTCAGAGTAATTTATTTGTTTCCTTTTCTTTACCATGCTGCATTGTCAAATCCAACATTCTGCCCGAGATGCTAAGATCCATTGTATTGGGCCACCATGTTTGTTATGCACTTATTTTTACCATGAAATAAAAGGACATTTTCAGACAAAATGTGTTCTCTTTCTTTCTTTTAAATTTTTCACAAAAATATAAAAAAATGGCAATGTGTTTTTCCTTTTTGTGTTTTGTGTTTGTGTCTCTTTTCGAAAATAAGCAGATTCTGAAATGAGCACATCATCTGTGCATTGTTGATCATCCGGAATCCATTGATAACGTTCCTGCTATGACCACGCATGACTTTGACAATCCTGTCTACCAAGCTGATGAAGGGGTTAAGGAAGACAGTGAACTCCCTAAAGAATTGGTCAGATTTTTGAAACAAGAGGAACGAGTTATTCAGCCTCATCAGGAAGGAATTGAGATCATCAACATCGGCACTGAAGATGTGAAGAAAGAGATCAAGATTGGGGCCAGTCTGCAGGCCGAAGTCAAGAAAGAGTTGATTGGTATGCTGCGAGAGTATGTGGATATCTTTGCCTGGTCTTATCAAGATATGCCAGGGTTGGATACCGACATCGTTGTGCACAAGATACCATTGAGGGAAGAATGTCCTCCTGTGAAACAGAAGTTGAGAAGAACACGTCCTGACATGGCGATGAAGATTAAAGAGGAGGTTCAGAAGCAATGGGATGCCGGTTTACTTGCTGTAACTAGTTACCCACCTTGGGTAGCTAATATTGTACCTGTACCAAAGAAGGACGGCAAGGTCTGGATGTGCGTTGACTACCGGGATTTGAATAGAGCAAGCCCAAAAGGCGACTTTCCGTTGTCACACATTGATGTGTTGGTAGACAATACTGCTCAATTCTCGGTATTTTCCTTCATGGATGGCTTCTCCGGATATAACCAGATTAAGACATCACCGAAAGACATGGAGAAAACAACGTTCATTACCCCGTGGGGTACATTCTGCTATAAGGTCATGCCCTTTGGTTTGAAGAATGCCGGGGCAACTTATCAGCGGGCTATGGTCACGTTGTTCCACGACATGATACACAAGGAGATATAGTGTTATGTGGACGATATGATTGCTAAGTCCTGAGATGAAGAAGAGCATCTGGTCAATCTCAATAAGCTGTTTCATAGGCTGATAAAATACAAGCTGAGATTGAATCCAAATAAGTGCACTTTCGGAGTGCGTTCCGGGAAACTGCTGGGTTTCATTGTTAGTCAGAAAGGAATTGAGGTAGATCCTGCAAAGGTAAAAGCAATTCAAGATATGTCTGCATCGAGAACAGAAAAAGAAGTGCGCGGGTTTTTGGGGAGGTTGAACTACATTTCTAGGTTCATATCTCATCTAACTGCCACGTGCGAACCAATATTCAAATTGCTAAGAAAAGAGCAAACAGTCAGGTGGAACGAAGACTGCCAAAGAGCTTTCGACAAGATAAAATAATATTTGCAGGAGCCCCCAATTCTGATGCCTCCGGATGAAGGAAGACCTTTAATCATGTACTTGATTGTGCTAGAAGGGTCAATGGGGTGTGTTCTAGGCCAACATGACAAGTCTGGTCGAAAAGAGTACGCTATTTATTACCTTAGCAAAACGTTTACCGACTGTGAATCCCGTTACTCACTGCTCGTGAAAACTTGCTGCGCTTTGGTATGGGCTGCTCGCCGACTGAGATAGTACATGTTGACTCATACCACACTTCTAATTTCCAAAATGGATCCTGTCAAGTACATCTTTGAGAAACCAGCGTTAACCGGAAGGGTTGCTAGGTGGCAAATGATTTTAACTGAATATGACATCCAATATACTTCTCAGAAAGCCATCAAGGGGAGTGTATTGTCAGATTACCTTGCACATCAACCTCTTGAAGATGATTATCAGCCAATGAAGTTTGATTTCCCTGATTAGGACATCATGTACCTCAAAGCAAACGATTGCGAGGAACCACTTCTGGAGGAGGGGAAAGACCCTGAATCCAAATGGAAGTTGATGTTTGATGGGGCATTCAATATCAATGGATGTGGAGTTGGTGTCGTTCTTATTACTCCCGAAGGTGTTCACTTTCCCTTCGCTGCCAGAATTACTTTTTCCTGCACCAACAATGAAGCTCAATACGAGGCATGCATAATGGGAATAGAGGAGGCTATTAATCTTCGGATTAAGAACCTCGATATATTCATAGATTCAGCCCTCGTCATTAACCAAGTTACCGGTAAGTGGTATACGCATCAAGAGCATTTAATTCCGTACAGGGATTATGCTAGAAAACTGTTGACGTTCTTCATAACAGTTAAGCTTCAGTACATACCACGTGATGAAAATCAATTTGCCGATGCATTGGCCACTCTTTCTTCGTCTATCAAAGTCTTGTGTTGGAATTATGTGCCCAGAATTGATATTTCCAGGATTGACGCTCCAGCCCATGCCTTCTCTGTAGACGCCGTGTCTGACGAGAAACATTGGTATTTTGATATCAAGCTATTCCTGGAAAAGCAAGAATACTCAGCTGGGGTATCTTCCAATGACAAGAAGACCTTAAGGCGGCTTGTTGCTAGCTTCTTCTTGAATACTGACGGGGTTTTGTACAGGAGAAACTTTGACATGGTCTTGCTCAGATGTGTGGATAGACACGAAGCAAGCCTGTTAATGCAGGAAGTCCACGAGGGATCTTTCGGTACCCATGCAGGAGGGCATGCTATGGCAAAGAAATTGCTGAGATCAGGGTATTACTGGATGACAATGGATGCAGACTGTTGTTCATTCGCTCGTAAGTGCCACAAGTGCCAAATCTATGTAGACAAATTGCATGTTCCTCCTAGCCCGCTCAACGTCATGTCATCTCCTTGGTCCTTTTCTATGTGGGGCATTGACATGATCGGGAAGATAGAGCCTACTACTTCAAATGGTCATCGCTTCATCTTGGTCGCGATTGATTACTTCACAAAATGGGTGGAAGAAGCATCTTATGCCAATGTCACTCGTCAGGTGGTGGCAAGATTTCTGAAAAGGGATATCATTTGCAGATACGGAGTGCCCGAAAGGATCATTACTGACAATGGTTCTAATCTCAACAACAAGATGATGGCAGAATTATGTCGGGACATCAAGATTCAGCATCACAATTCTTCTCCTTACCGACCAAAGATGAATGGTGCGGTAGAGGCAGCAAACAAGAATATAAAGAAGATTGTACAAAAGATGGTTGTCACTTACAAAGATTGGCATGAGATGTTACCATTTGCGCTGCATGGGTACCGATCGTCAGTCAGGACGTCAACTGGGGCAACTCCCTTCTCTCTGGTATATGGCATGGAAGCAGTCTTTCCTGTTGAAGTTGAGATTCCTTCATTGCGTGTGATAATGGATGTCAAGCTTGATGAGGCTGAATGGGTGCGTGCTCGTTACGATCAACTATGTCTAATTGAGGAAAAGAGATTAGCGACTATCTGTCATGGTCAACTTTATCAGAGGAGAATGAAGCGAGCATTCAACCAACGAGTATGTACTCGGGAGTATCAAGTATGAGAGTTTGTGCTCAAGAGGATCATTCCTCCAGGTTCAGATCACAGGCGCAAATGTGTAAACACCCCAAATTTGCCCTCACCCATTCACACCATGGCTTGTGATCATTTCATATGCATAAGTTCAAATCATACTATCTCATATTGCATTTTTACTTCACAGCATAGCTTCTAAGTCATCTGTATCTAGGGTTTGTGATCTGAGCAATCCAAGAGCCATTTGAGCCACTCCAAAGGTCATAAACCACTTCAAAGGGGTCCATGTATGTTCAAACATCATATTATATCCTCTCAAAGTCAAGAATGTCAAAAAAATCACAAGAACTGAGATTGGCATGGAAGCAGAGCCAGGTTTAACTGCACAGATGACCTAGAATTAGGGTTTTGGTTTTAAAAGCCATAACTCCAAATTTTTTGGTCATTCTTGTTTCTATTGGTCTCTATATGGTATAGGGATCATGCATATCAATTTTCATGAAGAAATTCCATGGGGAAGGCATCTAATCAAGAGTTGACTTTTTGAGCAAGTCAGTGCAAAATCAGGGCATCTGAGGCCCCCAATGACCCAACCAAAGGGTGTTCATCATCATTTTGATTATGTATGATCTTTATTTGATCATAGAAGATGTTAGAAGTTCACAAAATTGAAGAATCTCAAGCCATTTGCAAAGTTGACTTTTTGGGAAAATGACTTGTAATGGAAAATTGCCATTTTGGGAAACTTTTTCAACCCTTGCTTTTTGATTCAAAAATGCTCCAAATGGGAAAAATTTGGTCATGAAAGTTGTAGAATGGATCATTCCCTTTTCAAAAAGTACAAGAACTTGTTCTAATTCATTTTGGATCAAAAGTTATGGCTTTGTAAAGTTGGACAAAATCATTGAAATTTCACTTTTGCACAAAATGGAAAACTTGCAATTTCTCATGGCAAGCCTTTATGTGACTTCAATATGACCTCTAATCATCATACCAATGCAATGCATGACCTAAAATCAGAATTGGCCCAAGGGATTTCTCATTTATTTGCCTTGATTTTCACATAACCATAAACCATTCTTCATGAAAGTGTAAAGAGGGATTTTTGGCAAAATCATTCTCAAAGGAATTGCATGATCTCTAGCTGGTTTTAATACATTGTCATGACCTAATGAGGCATCCCACATCAGAAATTCAGCAAGGTTTCTCACATTCACATAGCCAAAAGTCATGAAATGTCACAAGTTGTCAAGTTGCAAAAACTCCCCTAGCTCATGATCCAAATGCAGCAGCCTCTCATAAATCATCCAAGGGCCATCCTTGACTCAAGCTGAGGCAGGACAAGCCTCTAGATCACCTCTGCCACAACCCATGCTTGAAGTACACCAACTATTGACTTTTTGGCCAATTGCTCCATACCATTCCCACAGTACATGTTTAGTCTTCTGACTCATTCCAATAGTTTAGGACTTGTATATGGATCATAAAACAAGCCTCACACAAGCCTGGAACACACATTGCAGCACACTCCAAAAACTGTCCAAAGCTTCTTCCCTTCGAAACTCTGCCCACAACCATCAAACTTCAAAATTTCCTTCACCAATCAATCAGAAATCATCCATAGAACAAATCCCACTCCTCACAATGATCTGAAACAGCACACACAAGAACCTCATTTCCTGCTACACCAGAACTGAACCACAAAAGCTAGCCACTCTCAACTTCATTCAAGGGTTCCATCAACCTCAGGAGGATCAAGGGAGATTATTGGCACGAAAGGAAGGCTCTGAAAGCTCCAGTTTGAAGAACTTCAGTTCAGGTATCCATCAAGAACAAATTTTCCAGAACTTCATTTACTTGTTATAAATTGATTCTACATGTTATCCTGATCATCATGATGTGTTTAAAAATGAAAATGAGTGGAAAATGAGTATGTATTGATGTTCTGAAGTTTTTCCCGTGAAAAATGTTTGCTTCGATTTGCTTGATTCATGTAGTTTAAATGTTGTTTAGTGATTGATTCATGTTCCATGATGTTAGAGGATCATTTCCCCGTGTTCAATTTGAAGTGGGGTGGCTTGTAGCATGATCTAGGGTTTTGGTTCGCCGGAGAAGACGACCAGAAGTCTTCTCCGGCCACCTGAAGTTGATTAGGGTTAATCTGTGTCATTAATTGTGGTTTGAATATGGAGCGTAGGATGGGCTGACTTCCTTTGACCCGCGCGCGTTTTGATGGCTAGAATCTTTCCATTTTGCCCTAATCCACAATTAACTTAATTAATCCAAATTAATTAATTATAAAACCAGGTTTAACCAGGTTTGAACTTGGGCCGTAGGATTGCGCGCCAAGTCAAACCTTCCCTGCCCAGATTGCATCTCATCCTCTCATTTTGCTTACTTTTCCTTTTTATTAATTTTATTTCACATTTTTCTCATTTAATTTGTACATTTAATTAAAAATAGCAAAAAAGGTCTAAAAATTCTGAAATTTTTTATCCAAGCTTTAATTAATTTTCAGAACACAAAAATATTTTTATTTTTATTTTTTGCATCAAAAATTATTTTTAAATCATTTAAAAGTTTATTTTTAATTAATTAATGAAAATTAATTAATTAAAAATACTTTTAGGTATTTAAAAATCACAAAAATTCATGTAACATTTTCAAACATTTAGAAACATTGTCCAACTCTCAAACCAAATTTCTTTTTTGTTCTTGATTCCTTTTGATAATTTTCAATGGAATTAAATTCATTTTGAGGCAATATTTTGTGTCAAACTTCAAAAATTCATTTCTGCCTAACCATTGAGAGTTGGATGATGATTCTTTTTGCATTGCATCTTGCATAACATGTAGTTTATAGGATAAAATTGACATGAATTGATCTTGAATTTTCAATTTGTTTAGCATTTTTCTTGTCAAGGTACCTTAGAACCCTAACAATCTTAGGAAATTCATAACTCTCACTAGGTTAAGAGTTGGACCCCCTCCTTTGGGCAGTGAGTTTGTGTAGGTTTAGGGTTCCTTTGATTGCATTTTCAAATTTTTATCATGATGTTTGCTTCTGGTTTTGAATTTTGTTTTGTGCATTGATCATAAACCCTAATTTATGCCTTCCTTTGCATCCATCTTCCATTTGCTTGCATACCATGACTTGCCATGACACCTTGTGCATTCATTTGATTCATAAGACATCTTAGGACATATTAGAATCATGTGTGATCATTGCATCTTTCATTTTCCATGTTGTATGTCATTTGCATTCCATAACTTTTCATGTATGTTCATGGTTCTAAGCATGCTTCTCTTGCATCCATATGTTTGTATGATCATTCTAATGCCTTGCCTCATGTTTGCATCATCTTTTAGCATCCTCAACATCATACTCATGCTTCTGGTTTTGGTTTGCATCATGACATTGCATTTCATTTTTGCATTGCATTTCATTTCTTTACTAACTTTTCAGGTGGTAAGTTGTATTGAGAAGTGAATTTGCCTTCACTTCTCACAATCTCTTTTCATCTCTCTTATGCATCATTGCTGCATTGATGTATGTGTATTAGATTGAGCTTGCTCATTCTTGTTCATCTCACTTTCTTTCTTCAAGTAACTTGACTTCTTAAGTGAAGCAAGTTGTTTTGCTTCTCTTTGCTCCTTTCATCTGCTTCCTGGTGGTTTCCCTGAAGATCTTTCTTGCAAACCTCATAAAACCCTAGGAACAACCAAGCATGACAATAATTAGGGTTTTGATTAGTCCCCCACTTAGCTTTTACCTTTGTGTCTCTTTGAGTCTTCTCTTCTCATCTTATAATCAGGGACTAAACCCTAAAGGTTTTAAGGCTTTGTGATTAAGCTTATACCTGTATCCTTCTATTAGGATGGAGTGTATAACTTTAATCCTAAGTGTTAAACCCTTAATGTGTTTAAACCATTTAATCAATCCATCTAATAATCATCAAGACATCAAGCTTGTAACTTGGGCCTTGCATTAGGGTTCTAATTCTTCCTTAATTGGTTAAGAAGGACTAACCCTAGTGTTAATGGACAAGTCCCCCTCAAGTTGTCTTACAAACAATAAAAATCACCTCTTCATCATACCATTAACTAAAATCCACTTAATAAAGGCTTGTTTTGTCATGAGGTTAATCCCTAATCATGGATTAAGTTGAGGAGCTTTCCTCAGCTTAAACATTCTCATCTGTTATCCTTCTATTAGGATGGTGTAATGAGTCTGTTTAATCCCTGATTATGGCTTAAGCTCATTACTCAACACTAAACAAAAACAACAAAAACATCTAAATAATCACAAGTAGGTTAATGATCTTAATCCTACATCAGGGTGATTAAGTGTGAGAAGCTGACTTCACACTTAAGGTATTCTCATTACCCCTAATCAGAGGGAAGATGTGATGAGTTTACCAAATCCATTGGTTTAGGCTTAAGCTCATTAACTTATGACAAATCTCCAAAAGCAATAAAATACTGAAAACTCAAAAAAAAAAAACAATAATCGTCTCCTCCGGGATTCTTTTCTCATCATACTCACTCACAAACGAGAACTAGCTTCTTCCGTCTAATGCAAGACAGTTTGCACCTGAGCCAGACAGGTCATACACTTGAGCATAGACAAGTAAGCAGTTCACAAGTCAATTCATCTTTCAGTCTCTTTGGGTCGAACTACGGTGTTCTGACTTCCTCATTGCACGAGAGGATACGTAGGCATAACTTAACGGTTATCGAACAAAAGTCTCTGTATATTCCCCCTCTTTCCAGCATCATTCTTTAAGCCCCATTATCTTGGGGATTTCATTCTTGTTCTTACACTGACACCTCACTTATACACTTCACATTTCCTTTACACTGACACTTGCATTCTTTTCCAGCTTTGATACACAAATTGCACTGACACTACCCCTTTAAAACACAAATCTTTCAAGCATGGATCCCGTCGAGTACGGTGGACAATCTGGGTGCTAATTCCTTCCCAGGTTGTAACCAACCCCCTTTCTCAGTCTCTCTGGTTCGCAACCGTCTTATCCATACCTTTCTAGGTTTATGCAACATTACCTTTCCTCCGGGATAAAAATGCCTAGCTGGTGACTCTTTCTTTCTCTTGAGTTCACTCCTGTGTGTTCTCATCTCTCCTTTCGCCGACCGTTCGCGTCTGTACCCCTTCTGACCCTCGGGTGTCATTTTGGTGGGAGCGACAGCTTGGCGACTCTGCTGGGGAATACTTATACTGTAACCAGGGCTTCTGGTTCTTTTTGTGGGTTCCTCCTAGCGCTTGTTTGATTTGTGTTTACTGGGGTGTTATGTGCTATTTGTGTTTGTATATTTGCATTTATTTACTGCTTTATGTACAGTTATTTATTGCTTTCTTTACAGCTTTATATACATCATACTTTCATACTGTTATCTTGCTGGATCTGTTCTTCTGTCTTGGTGGGTGGGGTTCTATTGAGAGTTTTAGGTCCTATACCTAGGACCTGAGTGACACGTAGGCTAGAGTGGTTCATGTTCTTTCCCATTCCATTTCGGTCTGGTGCGGGAATATGAAACACGGTTCATATATGGGTTTCTTCTTGAGAACTCTGTGCTACAGATCTCCTGTAGTGCTAGGGCTATCTGGGAAGCCTGCTAAGTCTGGATGACCTTTATTATGACCTTCAGAAACTGAGGTGAATTAGAGGAGGATCTTTTATGGTTATTGTAAACATTGTACCTCCGGGTTAGAAGTGTTTATACTTCTCATAACTGATCCAAGTCTGAGGATCCTTGTTTTAGAACACCACCTGTGAGGGGGTTGGGCTGGTTACAGGTTTACAGGTACCCTTGACCACAGCATACCCTGATACTTTGTTTTGTTTAAGAAAGCTTCACTTTGGACAGTTCTTGTGATTAAACCCTGGACATGTGACTCTTTATTTGAGTCCCCCACCTTGGTTACTGGACTTCTGAACCTCCATTTGGATTTCTTAGACATACATGGACTTATATCAAGGCAGTAATCAGATCCAGCTTGATCACAAACCCTTGCATATCATTTGCATACATCATCATTGCATCATTTAACATTTGCTTATTTGTTTTTCAGGGTATCCACATTTCATTTGGCTTGGTTTTGATCCCTTCATCTGCATAGACCCCTGTTCATCAGTATCTACATCATCTATTTTCATCAGCTACCTACTTCAGTTGCTTTCATCACCAGCCTCAGCCTATCAGTGGCTCATCTCCTGTATCAGTCTTTATCATCAGAATTTGTTTCAGCTCTTCATCAGCAGTCATGGCACCCAAGAAGAGCAACATTTCATACCTTTTCTTTGAGCCTGTGCTGACTGGCATCAGGCAGGTCCAGGCACTTATCACTCCAGACCACATACCACTATTCAGAGAGCATTATGGAGGCATCCTTGACATGGTTATGGACTTGGACCCTTCTCAGAGGAGTTTGATTCACACTTGCCTACAGTTTTATGACTCTCCTTTGAGATGTTTCACTTTCCAGAACTTCCAGTTGGGACCTCTGCTAGAGGAGTTCTCATATTTGATTGGAGTGCCTGTCAGGAGTGGTGTCCCCTTCAACCTTGAGATGGCTTTTCCCAGCAATAAAGAAGTGGCAAAAGCACTGTACCTGGAACCTGTTTTGATTGAGCATAACATGACAACAAAAGCCGGGATCCCTGGTTTGCACTTAGACTTCTTGATATCTCAGGCCATCCTGAAGGCTTCTTTGGGGGAATGGAGGGCAGTCTGTGCATTGTTAGCCCTCAACATATATGAGGTTATACTGTTTGCAGATGAGCCCAAGTTTATCAGCAAGAATGCCATTCATCTTTTCATTCTGAGGAACCCAGTACCCACCTTGCTGGGAGATTTTTACTATTCTGTTCACCAAAGGAATGAGAAGCAAAGAGGGAGATTGGTGAGATGTTGTGCTCCCCTGTTTCATACTTGGCTGCTTAAACACTTACCCAAGACTGATACTTTCATGAATCCTCACCAACAGAAGAATTGGGCTAGAAGACTTATTGCTTTGACCTTAGATGACATCAGGTGGTGCACCCAGAGCACCAAAGGCAGGGACATAATTACTAGCTGTGGGCAGTTCCCCAATGTACCTCTGATAGGAGTGAAGGGTTGCATCAACTACAATCCTTTGCTGTTTAAGAGACAATTGGGCTATGTATTGGTCCACCCTCCTAGAGTGCAGGACTTGGATGAAACCCTGTATTATGAGATAAAGCCTAATCTAGCTGAAAGAGAGGAATGAGAATCTGTCTCAAGCTCTGAAGAGGACCCTCTGGGAGAGGAGTGATGGTCGTTTAGATATTGAGAGGTTGGAAAAGCTTAAGGTGGAACATCTAGCCAGGATTGAGAAAGCAGAGGACTACATCAAGAAATCAAGAGCTGGAGAGCAGATTTTGAAGAATTCCTGTAAAGAGGCCCAGTTTCAGAAGGCTAGAACTGATCTCTATCTGAAAGAAAGTCAAGCTAGGTGGGTCAGGATCACCGAAGCTCGTACTCAAGAAGATAAGAGAACTCAAGACAGGATTGAGCAATTGGAGGCCAATGAAAAGAGGCAACAAGAGGCTCTGCTAGCAGCCCAGAAGGAGATTTCAGAATTGAAGCTTAGGGCTGGTGTGAAGAGGTCAAAGGACCAAGACAGGCACAAGAAGCTGACCACTGCTATTGCCACTAGAAACCTTCTTATCAGAAACATTACAGAGCATCCGGCTGATCCTGTAACTGAAGCACTTCTGAAGGAGGTGAAGGAGGATGAGTTTGGCTTAGATGTTTGATTTCTTTGCTTGTTGTTGTTTCCATTTCATGTACTTTTCCTTTTATGCTGTATTTTGACCCCTCAGGGGCATGTGTTGTAAAAACAAACTATGTATGATCTACCATTTGTAATGTATTTGTTATTTTGTTCCACTGAGTTCTTTTTCTCTCAAGCAACATCAAAGCATCTTCCTCAGGGTCTGGAAAGGTCAAAACCAAATGCCAAGCCGGATACCTTGGAAACAAATAAGCATACTGCATTGCATGCTAACTCTTGTTTTGTTTTGTAGGTTTTTGTTTTGTTTGTTACTAACTCTGTTGTGGTTCAGGAATTATTGCTCGCCGTTGGGTGTTCCCTCTCAACCGTCCGCACAGATATCCTACTCGCAACAATCTTCCTGGTATCCAGATGGACCAAGTACAGCAAGATCTGACAGAAGTCAGAACTCAGATGGCCAATGAAAGGTTGGAGATGAGAAACCAAATGACCCAGTTCATGGAAGTTATGAATGGCTTGGCCCAAAGTCAAGAAAGATTGAGGGCATTGGTAGAAAGGCAGACCCAGGAAGAACCCCATCTAGGGACTGGAGGAACAAGTAACAATGAAAGAGGACAACCTCATGTTAACCCACCAGTATATGGGCCTCATCTTCATCCGGAGATCAACATCCTGACTAATGTGCAAGGGAATACTACTGCAGGCAGAATCTTACAAGAAGACCCCCAAGAGGAGCAATTCACTGTAATGGGAACTGGGGATGAAGTCTATGATAGGAGACTTGATGAAATTGCTGAGAAGTTGAGATCTCTGGAGTCTCAAAATTCCCTGGGTTTTGATGTCATGGATATGGGGTTAGTGGATGGGGTAAGAATCCCTCATAAGTTTAAACCCCCGTGCTTCGAGAAGTACAATGGCACTTCCTGTCCACGAACTCACTTGCAATCCTTCCTAGGGAGACTTAAGGCATACACCATGGATGAAAAGCTGTGGATGTTTTACTTTGAAGACAGCTTGACTGGAGCTTCAAGGGAATGGTACTCTCACTTGACCAGAGCTACTATCAGATGCTGGAAGGACCTAGCTAAAGCTTTCATCAGACAATACCAATACAACTTGGATATGGCTCCTAACAGAACCCTTCTGATGGGAATGTCTCAATCCTCCAGAGAAAGCTTCAGGGAATATGCCCAGAGGTGGAGACAGCTTGATGCTGCTGTCCAACCACCCATGTCGGAAAGAGAAATGGCCGACATGTTTATGAATACCCTCCAAGGGACATATATTGATAGGCTAGCTGCCTTTTCTTCCACCAGCTTCGCTGACGTAGTTATAGCTGGAGAAAGAATTGAGAGCCTTCTAAAGATGGGAAAAATTTCTGATAATGGTGCGAGTTCTTCCAGTAACTCCAGGAAGCCTTTTGTGGGACCTAGAAGAACCGGTGAGACTAATGTTATTCATGCCAACAGGGGCAGACCTCAGTATGTTCATAGGTCAGTGGCAGCAGTCACTATTCCAGCTCCGATTCCTCAGCAACCAGCATATCAACCACCACAACAACAAACACACTATCAGCAGCAAGTTCAATACCCGCCACAAAGAAGCTACAACAACAACAACAACAATCAATAGCAAATACCCTTTCAGCAAAGACCATCACAGGCAAATAGGGTGATTGACCCTATCCCTATGCCTTATGCCGCTTTATTGCCACAGCTCCTGAAACTCAACTTGGTTGAACTAAGGACATTGGCGCCACCAGATCCCTCCAGTCTTCCAAGAAATTATGATGTCAACGCCAGATGTGCTTTCCACTCCAATGCACCTGGCCACAGTACGGAGAAGTGCAGGGCTTTACAAATGAAGGTACAATACCTGGTGGATTCTAAAGCCCTCAACTTTGCACCCCCGCCAAATGTCAACAAGAATCCCATGCCCAATCATGGAGGACCAAGAATTAATGCCATTGAGGAAGACAAGCCATCTTTCTTAATCACCAGTGTCGGGCAGATTCGGACACCTCTGGTAGAAATTAAAGCTCAACTCCTAGAATGCCAGATGTTCCCCGGGTGTGAGCTCGGTTATGGTTATTGCAACATTTCGGTCAATGGGTGTGATAACTTGAGAAGCGGCATAAATGGTCTTATCAAAAATGGTATACTTCAGATCACAACATTAGCACCTACAAATCCAGCAATTCCTTTAACAACAGCTCCTGAATCTTCTACAACTGCAACAACAATCATTCCGAACAATTCATCAATATCATCAACCATGGCTTCATCCATCACTTCAACAAACCAGATGTCAACAACCATTTCTTCTACAACATCAGCATCTATTTATTCAGCAGGATCTTCTACAACGCCAACAACAAATAATGAAGATATCTCAGCAGTCACCATTTATTATGATCCATCAAATGTTCCTCCAAACAACAACTTTCAACAACAAGCAGTGGCATCTCCTGCCAGGTCACCAGTCACCATCTACTACGATCCGCACACCATTTCAGTACCCTCCTCTGCGGCAGTCAGTCCAGTTACCATCACGGTGCCTGGACCAGTTCCATATGAAAGCAGTAATGCCATACCTGGGCATTGTGGCTCTGACCTCTACTGCAACGGGGAGAAAATCACTTTGGACTCTTCAACCTCTTCTCCACAGATTGATAATGTTGGGGGAGGCGGAGGCTTCACCAGAAGTGGACGCCTTTTTGCCTCACAGGTGCAAAAACCTAATGCTGAAGCAGAAGCTGCTGCTAAGGCAAAGGGGAAGAGTGTAATGCCTGAAGAACCAGTCATCAAGGAAACTCAGAAGATATCTTTTGAACAAGATGTAGACGAGTTTATGAGGATTATAAAGAGAAGTGATTACAAAGTGGTGGATCAGCTTCACCAAACTCCCTCAAAAATCTCCATACTATCCCTGTTGATGTGTTCTGAAGCTCACAGGAATGCATTACTGAAAGTCCTGCACGCAGCATACGTGCCAGAGGAGATCACCGTTAATCAGCTAGAAACTGTGGTGGAAAATGTCAACACCAGTCATGGACTGGGTTTTACCAATGCTGACTTAACAACTGAGGGACGTAACCACAACAAGGCTTTACACATCACTCTAGAATGCAAGGGTGCTGTTCTATCCCATGTACTGGTGGACACTGGGTCTTCACTCAATGTTCTACCAAAGAAGGCCTTGGTGAAGCTGGAGTACGATGGCTTGGCATTACGTCCAAGTAATTTGGTGGTAAGAGCATTTGATGGCTCAAAGAGATCAGTGCTTGGGGAGATTGATCTGCCTATGATGATTGGTCCGCAGACTTTTAAAATTACCTTCTATGTGATGGACATTCAGCCGGCCTACAGCTGTTTGTTGGGTAGACCTTGGATCCATGCCGCTGGCGCAGTTACGTCTACCCTTCACCAGAAGCTGAAATTCGAGTGGGAAGGCCAGATCATCACCATCTGTGGTGAAGAAGATATCTTTGTTAGCCATCTGGCTACGTACAAGTATATTGAGATGGATGGAAAAATCCATGAAACTATGAGCCAGGGATTTGAGGCCCTGAACATTAATGAAGCATCTGCTGTACTTGGAACCTCCATGACATCTTATCAGCAAGCCAGGAAGGTTGTTGAAGAGGGGACTGCCCAAGGCTGGGGCAAGCTGCTGCCCGTGGAGAAGAAGGAGGACAAATTTGGGTTGGGTTACAAACCAACTCAACAAGATCAATCAGAGGCTGCCAAGAAGCCCAGTTTTATCAGTGGGGGGATGCTCACCTCGGATGCAGTGAACAACTTGGAAGATGAGTCGGAAGATGAACACAACCTGGAGAGCTGGATACGTCCAAGGATCCCGGGGAGCCGTATCTCAAACTAGTCTTCCCAGGAAATTATAAGGGTTACTCCTGCAGAGTAATTATTATTTCCTGTATTTTTAAGCATGCATCAAGTCTTGCATCTTTCCCAAGATGACAAGACTCATTTTGTAATCGGGCCATCTGGTAATTTTGTGCAAACAGATCAATCAATGAATATCGGACATCTTTTGCAAATGAGTCTTTTTCTTTTCCGCTCACTGTTTTTCATTTTTCTTTTTGTACAAAAATAAAATGGCGATGTTTTCAAAATGATAAATTTACTTCACTTTTTTCTAAACAAGATTAAAAACGATCACTAAAATGAACAATCTAAACCCTTGCAGAGAGTGCCTTTCAGACTGCACCGATAACAACACTGCTATGACTTCGTATGACTTTGACAATCCGATCAATCAAGCTGATGAAGGGGTTGAAGAAGATTATGAGCTTCCTGAAGAGCTAGCCGGGTTGTTAAGGCAAGAGGAGAAGGTTATCACCCCTCATCAGGAGGAGGTTAAAATAGTTAATCTTGGTACAGAAGAAGACGTAAAAGAAGTTAAAATCGGGGCCTGCCTACAAGACTCAGTGAAAGTACAACTGATTGATATGCTTCGGGAGTATGTGGATGTGTTTGCTTGGTCTTACCAGGATATGCCAGGGTTGGACACCGATATCGTCATGCACAAGTTGCCTTTGAAAGAAGACTGCCCGCCAGTAAAACAGAAACTGCGCCGTACTCGCCCAGATATGGCAATGAAGATTAAGGAAGAGGTACAAAAACAGTGGGACGCCGGGTTCCTTGCTGTGACTAGCTATCCACCGTGGGTTGCTAATATTGTACCTGTGCCTAAGAAGGATGGCAAGGTGAGAATGTGTGTAGATTACCGGGATCTGAACAGAGCCAGACCAGAAGATGACTTCCCATTACCGCACATTGATGTATTGGTGGATAATACGGCTCAGTTCTCGGTATTCTCCTTCATGGATGGATTTTCAAGATATAATCATATCAAGATGTCACCTGAAGACATGGAGAAGACAACTTTCATCACACTCTGGGGCATGTTCTGTTATAAGGTGATGCCATTCGGACTGAAGAATGCTGGTGCAACCTATCAACGGGCTATGGTAACATTATTCCACGACATGATCCATAAAGAAATCGAATGTTATGTGGATGACATGATTGCCAAGTCCCTCATAGAAGAAGACCACCTGGTAAATCTGTTGAAGTTATTCAAGCGTCTGAGGAAGTACCAACTGAAGTTGAACCCCAACAAGTGCACATTCGGGGTGCGATCTGGTAAGTTGCTGGGATTTATCGTAAGTGAGAAAGGGATTGAAGTTGACCCTGATAAAGTCAAAGCCATTCAAGAAATGCCTGCACCGAAATATGAAAAAGAAGTTCGAGGGTTTCTAGGTAGATTGAACTACATTTCAAGGTTCATATCTCACCTTACCGCAACCTGTGAACCTTTGTTCAAGCTATTGAGAAAAGAGCAAACGGTCAGGTGGAACGAAGACTGCCAGAAGGCTTTTGACAAGATCAAGGAATATTTACAAGAGCCTCCAATCCTTATGCCTCCAGTGGAAGGAAGACCTCTAATCATGTACTTGACAGTATTAGAAGAGTCAATGGGGTGTGTGCTGGGCCAGCATGACGAGTCTGGTCGAAAAGAGTATGCAATTTACTACCTGAGCAAAAAGTTTACCGACTGTGAACAACGTTATTCACTGCTCGAGAAAACTTGATGTGCTTTAGCGTGGGCTGCTCGCCGATTGAGACAGTATATGTTGACCCACACTACTTTATTGATATAAAAGATGGACCCAGTTAAGTACAATTTTGAGAAGCCAGCACTTACCGGACGGGTTGCGAGATGGCAAATGATCCTCACAGAATATGACATCCAGTACACATCTCAGAAAGCCATCAAGGGCAGTGTATTTTCTGATTACCTTGCTGAGCAACCCATTGATGATTACCAGCCTATGAGATTTGACTTCCCTGATGAAGACATCATGTTCATCAAAGCAAAAGATCATGAAGAGCCTATTCACACTAAAGGGCCTGACCCGGAAGAAGAATGGACTATGATGTTTGACGGGGCTGTTAATATGAATGGTCGTGGTGTTGGAGCAGTACTCATTACACCCAAAGGAGTTCACATGCCTTTCTTGGCAAAACTCACCTTCAACTACACTAACAACGAAGCTGAATACGAAGCTTGTATTATGGGTCTTGAGGAAGCCATTGACCTCAGGATCAAGACTTTGACTGTGTTCGGAGATTCAGCCCTGGTAATTAATCAAACCAACGGCAAATGGTACACACACCAGGATCATCTGATACCTTACAGGGATTATACAAGAAGGTTATTGACTTTCTTCACAACGGTCAAGCTTGAGTATATCCCTCGGGACGAGAATCAGTTTGCAGATGCTCTGGCTACCATTTCATCCATGATCAAAGTTCAAGCTGCCAACTTTGTACCTCGGATATCAGTATCCAGACTTGACAGACCAGCATATGTATTTGTAGCAGATGCTGTCAAAGATAATAAGCCTTGGTTCCATGACATTAAGTGCTTCTTGGAGGATCAAACATACCCACCTGGGGCATCTTCCAATGATAAGAAGACATTGAGAAGGCTTGCTGGTAGTTTCTTCCTGAACACTGATGGTTCCCTGTACAAGAGAAACTTTGATATGGTACTCCTCAGGTGCGTTGATAGAACAGAAGCAGACTTGTTGATGCACGAGGTGCACGAAGGATCCTTTGGTACCCATGCTGGGGGACATGCAATGGAAAAGAAGTTGTTAAGATCAGGTTATTACTGGATCACAATGGATGCAGACTGTTGTGCTTATGCCAGAAAGTCTCATAAATGCCAGATTTACGCGGATAAAGTGCATGTGCCTCTGAATCCTCTGAATGTGATGTCTTCACCCTGGCCTTTTGCTATGTGGGGCATTGATATGATTGGCAAGATTGAACCGACTGCTTCAAATGGCCACAGATTCATCTTGGTTGCTATTGACTATTTTACCAAGTGGGTTGAAGCAGCTTCTTATGCAAATGTTACCAGGAAAGTGGTAGCCCGATTTCTGAAGGGAGACATCATCTGTCGGTATGGAGTGCCCGAGCGGATCATTACTGATAATGGTTCCAACTTAAACAACAAAATGATGGCAGAACTGTGTCGGGACTTCAAGATCCAACACCACAATTCTTCTCCTTACAGGCCAAAGATGAACGGCGCTGTCGAGGCAGCTAATAAGAATATTAAGAAGATTGTGCGGAAAATGGTAGTCACCTACAAAGACTGGCATGAAATGCTACCGTTTGCCTTGCATGGGTACCGCACGTCAATCAGAACATCTACTGGGGCAACACCGTATCAGCTTGTATATGGTATGGAGGCAGTCCTACCTGTAGAAGTTGAGTTACCCTCCCTACGGGTATTAATGGATGTTAAGCTGAACGAAGTAGAGTGGGTCCGATCCCGATACGAACAACTGAGTCTGATTGAAGAAAAGAGATTAGCTGCAATTTGTCATGGGCAGTTGTATCAGAAAAGAATGAAGAAAGCCTTCGATCAGAAAGTCAGGCTCCGAGAGTACCAAGTAGGAGATCTTGTGCTGAAAAGACTCCTCCATCCTCATACAGACCACAAGGGCAAGTGGACTCCGAACTATGAAGGACCATTCGTAGTAAAGAAAGTTTTCTCCGGTGGAGCACTGATGCTCAGCACTATGGATGGTGAAGACTTCCCGTCCCCTGTGAATTCAGATGCAGTAAAAAAATACTTCGCATAAAAATGACCCGCTGGACACAGAAACAGAATGTAAGTCCAGGCAAAAATAGGGCATCCCGGCGAGTCAAAAACAGAATAAAAGACTTGGGCAAAAATAAGGGAAATAAATAAAAATGTACACCCGCTGAGTTGAAAAGCCGCATTGGACAACTCAGGCAAAAATGGGTATCCCGATGGATTGAAAACCCGAAAGGGCGATCCATGCAAAATAAGGGAATAAGCGAACAACTGCATTCTGAATTCGTCTGTATCGCTTACAACTTGGTAAGCTTCGAAAGGATCAAGCCGGTCAGAATTAGCCTTCTTCAGAAAGCAAGACGAGAAGAACGTCAAATGTCATACGAGTCATAGCCAAGAGAAGCTCCTTAAAGCGTCGTCAACATTGCCAATACCTTTTATTTCTCAATTTATAACAATCTCCTCATTTTAGGGGATTTGTTTCTTTGACTGTATCTTGCCAATTCAGGGCACATGAATTAATAAAATCAGATTTTCAATCATGTTTTGTCTTGTACATTTTATTTTCATTTGCAAAATGTACGATGTTCTTAAGATACTGATTGCATAAATACATATGCTTTTCTTCTAAAAATACGTGCGTGCAGGAAATATACTTACTCCCGGGAGTGTCTGAACTCCTATGACGGAATCCGGTAAGGGATACCTCGGGATTACTTGTGCGTTTCTCTATCTTTTCAGGTATTCAGAGCACAGCATGGGGCATGAAAGCTTCATCCCAGCAAGCTAGCAAATCATTATCTACTCAGTTTTAGCACTAGAGGTGCTTTCTCCCCAGCCGAGTTGCCCTTTACTATTCCTCCACAGCCAAGTACAAAGGCCAGGGAACCATATCCCCACAAAGTTTCAGCCTCTATCCAGAAGAGAAATGTCTGAAGATCTCACAACAGAGTGAAGAAAGCTTCTACAAACCCCAGCTGAGTCCCCCTTTACCAAAGACAGGTCTATCGACGACCTATTCCCCAAGCAAAGTCATACATAACAAATCTACCAAGTGATCTTATCCCCAGCTGGGATGTCCACTTCAAGCAGATCAGCCAGAGATCTTCGCAGCAACGGGATCTGCATCTCGGATTGGTATCTTTGCATAATCATAGCATTCACATCATATTCACCCCACAAAGCATAGCATTCCGTCTAATACGGAGCATTACGGCAAAAAACAAACATATTGCATAATCATAAGCCATGATCTGAATCAAACACTTGTGAATACTGACAATCTGTCAACAATATACAAAAAACCCCCCCAAAATTCCCCGGCAGAGAGCCCAGACATTTCTCTTACAAATATAGATACTTCCTGACACCCGTCCGTGTCATATCCCCAGCGGAGAGCTAAAGCCAAAGCACTGGCCTTACACTCACGAATACAAATACACTCCCTTTTGGCACCCGTCCGTGTCATCATTCCCCAGTAAAGTGCCCGAGCTTTCTTCATAAACAAACGCTTATACATATCACAGATACTTCTTGACACTCGCCCATGCCATACCCCCAACAGAAAGCCAAAGCATCCCCTTTGCACTCACCATACAAATACATACCTATACAGTTCCTTGACACCCGTCCGTGTCACCTTCCCAGCATAGTTACCTGAACACCTTGTAAATCATATATTTGTTTATAATACACTCTCCCCGACACTCGTCCGTGTCGCACTCTCCCCAGAACATTAAACACTCATTTGTACACCACTCATACTTATTACTCCTGTTTCACTTATACAGATACTCGTCCGTATCTTGTATACACCACTTATATCCCCACAGAACCAATACTCGTCCGTGTTCTTTGTTAACCAGTTGATACTCGTCCGTATCATCATCTCTGAACACGTGTCAGTATTTGTTTCTACCCGATACTCGTCCGTATCGTAGTCTTAGGGATGCTCGTCCGCATCTTTAATCTATACACCGTGTCAAACACTTATGTCTTCTTAAATTTAGACACCCGTCTGTGTCTACTATTCCCCAGAAGAGTCCCCGCAGAATCAACACTCGTCCGTGTTCCTTGTTAACCAGTTGATACTCGTCCGTATCATCATCTCTGAACACGTGTCAGTATTTGTTTCTACCCGATACTCGTCCGTATCGTAGTCTTAGGGATGCTCGTCCGCATCTTTAATCTATACACCACGTCAAAACACTTATACCTTTTATTTCTTGGATGTAAACACTCGTCCGTGTTTACTATTCCTCAGTAGGTCGCCAGCAAAGCAACCTTTTTCTATCTGACATTCGGCAGCCGTACCCTGCCAGGTGATCGTCCTTCACCTTTGGATGACCGTCCCTCATCCTTTCCCCAGCGGAGTCTCTATTCATTAGAACCCCTTTTCTATCCGGCATTCGTCCTATGTCGTGATTTTTAGCAGCCGTACCCTGCTAGGTGATCATCCTTCACCTTTTGATGACCGTCCCTCATCATTATTTCATTTATTCTTTAACCCGATGGCCGTCCCCGTCGTGGTCCTTTTTCCTTTTCCTGGTGATCGTCCTTCACCTCTTGATGATCGTCCTTCATCATGCTCATCCGATGGCCATCCCTATCGTTGATCTTGTTATCTGACATTCATCCTATGTCATGATAAACCTTGAGAGCAGCCGTCCCCTGCTAGGTGATCGTCCTTCACCTCTTGATGATCGTCCTTCATCATGCTCATCTGATGGCCGTCCCCATTATTGATCTTGTTATCTGACATTCGTCCTATGTCATGATAAACCTTGAGAGTAGCCGTCCCCTGCTAGGTGATCGTCCTTCACTTCTTGATGATCGTCCTTCATCATGCTTATCCGATGGCCGTCCCCATCGTCGACCTTTTCTATCCGACATTCGTCCTATGTCGTGATACCTTTCGGCAGCCGTACCCTGCCAGGTGATCGTCCTTCACCTTAGATGACCGTCCCTCATCTTATCCCCAACAGAGCAGCCGTCCCCTGCTAGGTGATCGTCCTTCACCTTTGATGACCGTCCCTCATCATTATTTCATTTATTCTTTAACCCGATGGCCGTCCCCGTCGTGGTCCCTTTTCCTTTTCCTGGTGATCGTCCTTCACCTTTGATGACCGTCCCTCATCATTATTTCATTTATTCTTTAACCCGATGGCCGTCCCCATCGTGGTCCCTTTTCCTTTTCCTGGTAATCGTCCTTCAGCTTTGATGACCGTCCCTCATCATTATTTCATTTATTCTTTAACCCGATGGCCGTCCCCGTCGTGGTCCCTTTTCCTTTTCCTGGTGATCGTCCTTCACCTTTAATGACTGTCCCTCATCATTATTTCATTTATTCTTTAACCCGATGGCCGTCTCCGTCGTGGTCCCTTTTCCTTTTCCTGATGATCGTCCTTCATCAGTTTAACCCGATGGTCGTCCCCATCATTGTTTGCATTACTTTATGAACCTGATGACCGTACCTCATCATTTACATTTACCTCCAGTCCCCGGAGAATCTTATAGCCTTACATGATGACCGTATCTCATCATTTACCTCTAATCCCCAAAGAGCCTTATATCCCCAGCATGTCGGCCGTCCCCGTCATTGCTTTATTTCCCGCATTTTCCCCAGCATGTCGGCCGTCCCCGTTATTGCTCTTTCCCCAGCAGTCGTCCTCTGCTCGACGGTCGTCCTCCGTCGCCCTCACTTTATGATATACTTTATTTTATTTTACAATCTATATCCCTTTTCTTCTTCATTCTGTGAGTGCAAATTTTGGACTGTCTTTGGTATTCAACCACAAGTTATCTTGTTCGCCTGATAAGTCGTTGCTTACATTCTACACAGCTAACTCATGCTTGAATAGGGGCAGCTGTAAACACCCCAAATTTTCCCTCACCCATTCACACCATGGCTTGTGATCATTTCATATGCATAAGTTCAAATCATACCATCTCATATTGCATTTTTACTTCACTGCATAGCTTCTAAGTTATTTGTATCTAGGGTTTGTGATCTGAGCAATCCAAGAGCCATTTGAGCCACTCCAAAGGTCATCAACCACTTCAAAGGGGTCCATGTATGTTCAAACATCATATTATATCCTCTCAAAGTCAAGAATGTCAAAAAAATCACAAGAACTGAGATTGGCATGGAAGCAAAGCCATGTTTAACTGCACAGATGACCTAGAATTAGGGTTTTGGTTTCAAAGGCCATAACTCCAAATTTTTTGGTCATTCTTGTTTCTATTGGTCTCTATATGGTATAGGGATCATGCATATCAATTTTCATGAAGAAATTCCATGGGGAAGGCATCTAATCAAGAGTTGACTTTTTGAGCAAGTCAGTGCAAAATCAGGGCATCTGAGGCCCCCAATGACCCAACCAAAGGGTGTTCATCATCATTTTGATTATGTATGATCTTTATTTGATCATAGAAGATGTTAGAAGTTCACAAAATTGAAGAATCTCAAGCCATTTGCAAAGTTGACTTTTTGGGAAAATGACTTGTAATGGAAAATTGCCATTTTGGGAAACTTTTTCAACCCTTGCTTTTTGATTCAAAAGTGCTCCAAATGGGAAAACTTTGGTCATGAAAGTTGTAGAATGGATCATTCCCTTTTCAAAAAGTACAAGAACTTGTTCTAATTCATTTTGGATCAAAAGTTATGGCCTTGTAAAGTTGGACAAAATCATTGAAATTTCACTTTTGCACAAAATGGAAAACTTGCAATTTCTCATGGCAAGCCTTTATGTGACTTCAATATGACCTCTAATCATCATACCAATGCAATGCATGACCTAAAATCAGAATTGGCCCAAGGGATTTCTCATTTATTTGCCTTGATTTTCACATAACCATAAACCATTCTTCATGAAAGTGTAAAGAGGGATTTTTGGCAAAATCATTCTCAAAGGAATTGCATGATCTCTAGCTGGTTTTAATACATTGTCATGACCTAATGAGGCATCCCACATCAGAAATTCAGCAAGGTTTCTCACATTCACATAGCCAAAAGTCATGAAATGTCACAAGTTGTCAAGTTGCAAAAACTCCCCTAGCTCATGATCCAAATGCAGCAGCCTCTCATAAATCATCCAAGGGCCATCCTTGACTCAAGCTGAGGCAGGACAGGCCTCTAGATCACCTCTGCCACAGCCCATGCTTGAAGTACACCAACTATTTACTTTTTGGCCAATTGCTCCATACCATTCCCACAGTACATGTCAAGTCTTCTGACTCATTCCAATAGTTTAGGACTTGTATATGGATCATAAAACAAGCCTCACACAAGCCTGGAACACACACATTGCAGCACACTCCAAAAACTGTCCAAAGCTTCTTCCCTTCGAAACTCTGCCCACAACCATCAAACTTCAAAATTTCACCAATCAATCAGAAATCATCCATAGAACAAATCCCACCCCTCACAATGATCTGAAACAGCACACACAAGAACCTCATTTCCTGCTACACCAGAACTGAACCACAAAAACTAGCCACTCTCAACTTCATTCAAGGGTTCCATCAACCTCAGGAGGATCAAGGGAGATCATTGGCACGAAAGGAAGGCTCTGAAAGCTCCAGTTTGAAGAACTTCAGTTCAGGTATCTATCAAGAACAAATTTTCCAGAACTTCATTTACTTGTTATAAATTGATTCTACATGTTATCCTGATCCTCATGATGTGTTTAAAAATGAAAATGAGTGGAAAATGAGAATGTATTGATGTTCTGAAGTTTTTCCCGTGAAAAATGTTTGCTTCGATTTGCTTGATTCATGTAGTTTAAATGTTGTTTAGTGATTGATTCATGTTCCATGATGTTAGAGGATCATTTCCCCGTGTTCAATTTGAAGTGGGGTGGCTTGTAGCATGATCTAGGGTTTTGGTTCGCTGGAGAAGACGACCGAAAGTCTTCTCCGGCCACCTGAAGTTGATTAGGGTTAATCTGTGTCATTAATTGTGGTTTGAATATGGAGCGTAGGATGGGCTGACTTCCTTTGACCCGCGCGCGTTTTGATCGCTAGGATCTTTCCATTTTGCCCTAATCCACAATTAACTTAATTAATCCAAATTAATTAATTATAAAACCAGGTTTAACCAGGTTTGAACTTGGGCCGTAGGATTGCGCGCCAAGTCAAACCTTCCCTGCCCAGATTGCATCTCATCCTCTCATTTTGCTTACCTTTCCTTTTTATTAATTTTATTTCACATTTTTCTCATTTAATTTGTACATTTAATTAAAAATAGCAAAAAAGGTCTAAAACTTCTGAAATTTTTTATCCAAGCTTTAATTAATTTTCAAAACACAATTTTTTTATTTTTATTTTTTGCATCAAAAATTATTTTTAAATCATTTAAAAGTTTATTTTTAATTAATTAATGAAAATTAATTAATTAAAAATACTTTTAGGTATTTAAAAATCACAAAAAAATTCATGTAACATTTTCAAACATTTAGAAACATTGTCCAACTCTCAAACCAAATTTCGTTTTTGTTCTTGATGCCTTTTGATAATTTTCAATGGAATTAAATTCATTTTGAGGCAATATTTTGTGTCAAACTTCAAAAATTCATTTCTACCTAACCATTGAGAGTTGGATTATGATTCTTTTTGCATTGCATCTTGCATAACATGTAGTTTAAAGGATAAAATTGACATGAATTGATCTTGCATTTTCAATTTGTTTAGCATTTTTCTTGTCAAGGTACCTTAGAACCCTAGCAATCTTAGGAAATTCATAACTCTCACTAGGTTAAGAGTTGGACCCCCTCCTTTGGGTAGTGAGTTTGTGTAGGTTTAGGGTTCCTTTGATTGAATTTTCAAATTTTTATCATGATGTTTGCTTCTGGTTTTGAATTTTGTTTTGTGCATTGATCATAAACCCTAATTTATGCCTTCCTTTGCATCCATCTTCCATTTGCTTGCATACCATGACTTGCCATGACACCTTGTGCATTCATTTGATTCATAAGATATCTTAGGACATATTAGAATCATGTGTGATCATTGCATCTTTCATTTTCCATGTTGTATGTCATTTGCTTTCCATAACTTTTCATGTATGTTCATGGTTCTAAGCATGCTTCTCTTGCATCCATATGTTTGTATGATCATTCTAATGCCTTGCCTCATGTTTGCATCATCTTTTAGCATCCTAAACATCATACTCATGCTTCTGGATTTGGTTTGCATCATGACATTGCATCTCATTTTTGCATTGCATTTCATTTCTTTACTAACTTTTCAGGTGGTAAGTTGTATTGAGAAGTGAATTTGCCTTCACTTCTCACAATCTCTTTTCATCTCTCTTATGCATCATTGTTGCATTGTTGTATGTGTATTAGATTGAGCTTGCTCATTCTTGTTCATCTCACTTTATTTCTTCAAGTAACTTGACTTCTTAAGTGAAGCAAGTTGTTTTGCTTCTCTTTGCTCCTTTCATCTGCTTCCTGGTGGTTTCCCTGAAGATCTTTCTTGCAAACCTCATAAAACCCTAGGAACAACCAAGCATGACAATAATTAGGGTTTTGATTAGTCCCCCACTTAGCTTTTACCTTTGTGTTTCTTTGAGTCTTCTCTTCTCATCTTATAATCAGGGACTAAACCCTAAAGGTTTTAAGGCTTTGTGATTAAGCTTATACCTGTATCCTTCTATTAGGATGGAGTGTATAACTTTAATCCTAAGTGTTAAACCCTTAATGTGTTTAAAACCTTTAATCAATCCATCTAATAATCATCAAGACATCAAGCTTGTAACTTGGGCCTTGCATTAGGGTTCTAATTCTTCCTTAATTGGTTAAGAAGGACTAACCCTAGTGTTAATGGACAAGTCCCCCTCAAGTTGTCTTACAAACAATAAAAATCACCTCTTCATCATACCATTAACTAAAATACACTTAATAAAGGCTTGTTTTGTCATGAGTTTAATCCCTAATCATGGATTAAGTTGAGGAGCTTTCCTCAACTTAAACATTCTCATCTGTTATCCTTCTATTAGGATGGTGTAATGAGTCTGTTTAATCCCTGATTATGGCTTAAGCTCATTACTCAACACTAAACAAAAACAACAAAAACATCTAAATAATCACAAGTAGGTTAATGATCTTAATCCTACATCAGGGTGATTAAGTGTGAGAAGCTGACTTCACAATTAAGGTATTCTCATTACCCCTAATCAGAGGGAAGATGTGATGAGTTTACCAAATCCATTGGTTTAGGCTTAAGCTCATTAACTTATGACAAATCTCCAAAAGCAATAAAAGACTGAAAACTCAAAAATAACAAACAATAATCGTCTCCTCCGGGATTCTTTTCTCATCATACTCACTCACAAACGAGAACTAGCTTCTTCCGTCTAATGCAAGACAGTTTGCACCTGAGCCAGACAGGTCATACACTTGAGCATAGACAAGTAAGCAGTTCACAAGTCAATTCATCTTTCAATCTCTTTGGGTCGAACTACGGTGTTCTGACTTCCTCATTGCACGAGAGGATACGTAGGCATAACTTAACGGTTATCGAACAAAAGTCTCTGTATATTCCCCCTCTTTCCAGCATCATTCTTTAAGCCCCATTATCTTGGGCATTTCATTCTTGTTCTTACACTGACACCTCACTTATACACTTCACATTTCCTTTACACTGACACTTGCATTCTTTTCCAGCTTTGATACACAAATTGCACTGACACTACCCCTTTAAAACACAAATCTTTCAAGCGTGGATCCCGTCGAGTACGGCGGACAATCTGGGTGCTAATACCTTCCCAGGTTGTAACCAACCCCCTTTCTCAGTCTCTCTGGTTCGCAACCGTCTTATCCATACCTTTCTAGGTTTATGCAGCATTACCTTTCCTCGGGGATAAAAATGCCTATCTGGCGACTCTTTCTTTCTCTTGAGTTCACTCCTGTGTGTTCTCATCTCTCCTTTCGCCGACCATTCGCGTCTGTACCCCTTCTGACCCTCGGGTGTCATTTTGGTGGGAGCGACAAAATGGACCCCAAACTACGAAGGACCATTCATAGTGAAGAAAGTTTTCTCAGGAGGAGCACTGATGCTCACCATTATGGATGGAGATGATTTCCAGTCCCCTGTTAACTCGGACGCAGTTAAAAAATACTTCGCATAAAAAGACCTGCTGGACACAAAAACATAATTAAAGTCCAGGCAAAAAAAAGGGCATCCCGACGAGCTAAAAATAGAATAAAAATCTCGGGCAAAAGTTAGGGGAAAAAAATAAAAAAATGTACACCTGCTGAGTTGAAAAGCCACATTGGACAGCTCAGGCAAAAAAAGGGTATCCCGGTGGATTGAAAACCCGAAAGGGCAATCCACGCAAAACAAGGGAATAAGCGAACAACTGCGATCCGAGTAATCTAAACCACATCATCGTTTCGTACGGCTTGACAATATCAGAAGGTTGCTTCCTGATGTAAAATATTGCCTATTCAGAGGCTTTTCAATAAAAAAATATTCAGTCAAAAAAGCTGAGTTGTGTTTATTTTAGTTTGCAAAATGTCCTGAATTTTTGGCAAAAATAGCATTGCATTTAAAACATGGTGATGAATTTGAAAGAAAATGACATGCAGGGAAATATTTGAAACCCTCTTTGAGTGTCGGGTGACGATGGATGAACAGATCATACCATGCAAATCCCCGGGGCACACTTGTGTTTTCTGTTGTTGCAGGTTGCAGGATGGCGTCACATTCTCCCAGGCAGAATTATTCCCCAGCTAAGTCTTGACAGGCAGCCCAAGCAGTTTAGTATTCCCCAGTGGAGTATGCCCAGCAGGAAGTTGAATGCCTGATGTCCCCACAGAGATTAGATTTAGCAAAATTCTATCTCCAGATAGAGCCCTGTTGAAGCATCTTTCCCAGCCAAGTCTGGAGATGATCCTTCCCCACATAGTTCATATTTGATTTTCACTCCCATCAGTGAAATATTCCCCAGCGAAGTTGCCAATTTATTTTTGGCCAATATTGTGATACAGACAGGTATTCATCACTCTAGTCAAAGTTAGGTGTTGAGGCCTCTCGACTTGTTTTCCCCTACAGAATTGTAACTCTTGTGGCCAATCAGGCATTGGTTTGTGGCTCGTATGCATCTCTCCAGCACTCGTCTGTGTTCATGCTTTATTGTTGCTCGTCTGCACCTCTCCAGCACTCGTCTGTGTTCATGCTTTATGGTTGCTCGTCTGCATTCCCAACACTTGTCTGTGTTCATACCTTATCGCTCGTCTTCATTCCCAACACTCGTCTGTGTTCATACTTTATTGTTGCTCGTCTGCATCTCTCAACACTCGTCTGTGTTATCACTTTAGTATTGCTCGTTTGCTTTCCCCAGCAGTGGTCCACGATTACTTTGTTATTGCTCGTCTGCGATTTCCAAGACTCGTCTGTGTTGGGTATATGATATTCAATATTGCTCGTCTGCAATTTCCAACACTCGTCTGTGTTTGATATTCAATATTGCTCGTCTGCAATTTCCAGCCCTCGTCTGTGTTTATTATCTGTTTGAAGCTCGTCTGCTTTGTTTGGGTACTCGTCTGTATCATCCCTAACACTCGTATGTGTTAACTTATATCCGTATGTGTGGATTTGCTGATTATCCTGGTACTTGTCTATTTTGCTACTTCAAATGCTCGTCTGTGTTTGAATTTCTGGTATTCGTCTATACCAGTGGCTGATACTCGTCTGTATCATTGCTTGAAGCGCTCGTCTGTGTTTCTTAGATCATTGTCTGATACTCGTTTGTATCATTGACTTATGACACTAGTCTGTGTTATCTTGATGATCATCCAATACTCGTCTATATTGAAGAGGTTTAAAATCCTGACTGTGGGAATAAATGTCAAAATGGTTACTGGTCCTGGCGTAACAGGATTGTTTGAAGGAGGCTCGTCTGTCTCAAACACCAATTATTAATGTTTCACCTGGCGTAACAGGTTTGCTCGAAGAAGACTCGTCTGTCTTATACCATATATCCATGGATAATATATGAAGAAGGTTCGTCTACCTTAATTATGCATGTCTATCCCACAGACTTTAGGGCATCACCGGTCCTGGCGTAACAGGTATATCCGAAGGAGATTCGTCTGTCTCAAGTCATTTGTTCTTGCAGTGTTTGAGGACTCGTATGTCCAGTTCCTGGCGTAACAGGATTGTTCGAAGAAGACTCGTCTGTCAATGTATTCTTATTCCAGATACCAGTTTCAACTTAGAAGGAGCTCGTCCGCTCTCTCTCCCCTGCAGTCACCAAAGCGTCATTTGGTTGGGTTTATTTCCCAGTGTTTGCATTCTTCGTCAGAGTGCAAATTTCAGGTCTTCTTGGTATTCAACCACAGTTTATCTTGAACGGTCGATAGCCCGTGCTACCGTCCTTTTCAGATTAATAGTTGCTTGAATAGGGGCAGCTGTAACACCCAAAATTTGCCCTCTTCATTTTAAGCATCATATCACATCATATTCATCATGAACATATCATTTTCTTAGCATCCTAGCATGGAAAGATGAGGCATAACATTTCTCATGACCTAGCATTAGGCATATGATCATCTATGGAGGCTCTTGAAACATCACAAGCCATGACAAGGGGCTCAATGGTTTTTACAAGTCCTATGATGGGTTTACATTGCATTTACAAGTTCAAGTTCATTTGCAAAAGCTCAGAAGGTGGGATGATCATCAGGGATTCCAAGCTAGGGCAAAGCTCCTGCACAATCGACCTAAACTAGGGTTTGAGATTCAAGCTTCAAAACCTCACAACTTTGGCCATTTCATTTGGGAAAAGTCTTTAATATGTCAAGAGGATCCTTGGTACCAATTTTGGTGAGAAAATTCTTTGTGGAAGTCAAGAATTTCTTCAGTTGCTTGCAGATGAAGTAATTGGTCAACTGTGCCTCAAAAAAGTCAACTGTGTGGTTTCAAGGGGTCCAACCCAATTTTTCTAGCCAAGGGATGTTCTTACAATGTTATAAGAGGTTTGGCAAGTTCAAAGATCAATAATCATGAAGTTTTGAGGGTTTTTGCAAAATTGGTGCAAAGTTGGTTTTAAGGAAATTCCATTTTTGGTAACTTTTGCCCTAAAATTCAAGTGACCTTAACTTAATCAAAAATTCTTCAAATGGACCAAAGTCAAACATGAAAGTTGGAGATTAAGGCCTGACATTTTCAAAAAGTACAAGTACTTTTTCATAGGATTCTTGGTTTGGAATCTAAGGCCCTCGAAAATTTGGCTTAAATTAGGGCAAATGTTGAAATTTCATGCATGCACCAAAGCCAAAAGGTTCAAAACTTCATTGTGAGTGTTGGTATGGATCCAATATGTTTACAAAGTTAAAATACAATGTATTTGGCATACTTTTCTCAAGAGAATGCACCAAATTCGTGCCAAGTGGGAATGTTGCTTCACAAATGCAAATTTTGCATATTCATGAGAAAAGTGTGACTCCTTTAATCTAATGGCCAAGACTTGTTGGATTATGATTAATGGATCCGATTAGAGAGAACATGGGCAAGAGGCCAAGGAAAGCATGAGGATTACATTATATCACACCAAACTTTCTCAATTTGCAAAATCACAAATACTTTTCATTCCCACGTGCAAACTCCTTCATTTTTTCAGCATTGGCTCATGAGGTGATATATAACAAATTAGGGTTTCAGTTTGCCAGAGTTCTCTCTCATTCTTCAGTTTCCAAGTTTGTGCATGATTTTCATTTTCTCTCAAATCTCCTCACACAATAGCTCTCTCCAAAAACCAATTGTAGATCCTTGATCCTTGGAAGCTCAAGATCATTAATCACACACTTGTTCAAGCTATCTCTCAAGATTAAGAACCTTGCCATTTCAGGGCAGTTGCTTGCAAAGCTCAAGATCCAGCAAGATTCAAGGCTCTAGTTGCATTTATTTTGCAACTAGAGAGAATTTGAAGTTATTTGGCTTTATCATCTGGACTTCTAGCAAGCATTTTCAAGATCTAATAACTCAGGTAAGCTTCTGATTCTTCGCATCTGGAAATGAAAATGTTGATGTGTATATTGATCTTTGATGTTCACTGATCACTCTGCTGGTATTGGTTTTGAATTTGGTGCATTGTAGAGTTTGTATTTTGAATTTGAAATTTCATGGTCATTTCTGTTTGTGTTCGATCCAGAGAATCCATGGATCTATAGACTTTTTCATGCCCATTTTCGAACTCAGCGTAGTCTAATTGCTTGATCTGGAGGTCCTTATTAATTTTCATTGAGTTTTGTTCATCTGGTGTAACTTCCGGTGCCGGAGCCCTAGCTCCGGTCACCGGAATCTGCAAATTGTTTTTAGGGTTTTCTAAGCTTGAAGACAGTCCCTGAGCCCTTGGATCTTTCCTCACACGCGTCCAGATCATGCCACGTTTTAATGAACACAACCTCTCTCTCACATGGCTTTTGTTTTCTGTTTTAATGCATTGTACTTTTCACCACACCATAATTCTCATGCGTCCTCAGCTCTCCTTTTATCATTTGTACACGTCATTTAATGAGCTCTTCTCAGTGTGCGTTGGATCCATCTCATGGCCATGTTATTTTCTTTTATTTTCCTCTGAATTTCCACATTATCCAAGTGTTCCAGCGCAGACCAATGGGCCATAAATGATATTCACACCCCACCTTGTTGTGAGCCCAATTGATTTCAACTAAAATCCTGACTATTCACACCTCCAGTCGATTTTCCTCATTTTAATTCTTTTTTTTATATTTCTTTTATTTCCTTTTTGCTTTTCAATTATTAAAAATACCTCCAAGTGTCTAAAAATTCTCAAATAATTCTTGGTTGTTCATTGGAGTTTTCCTTAATTTTCCATATTTTTATTTCCCATTTATTTCTAATCTCCACGTGTCATTTAATTCTTCCATCTTAATTAATTATTTTTAAGTCCTTTTTGAGCACCCTGTCTTGTCCAATTTCCCTAGTGTTCATCTTTTTGATTTTGGTGTTGATTCTTTTTGCTCTGGATTCCTAAGATAATTTAGTTTATGTGTGATTTTTGCCCTGATTTTTAGAAATTTTTTCATTTGGTTTTGATCCTTGGCTTGTCATTGAAATTTCCTAACCCTAGTTCATGTTCTTGTCCTCATTTGACCTATATAGCCTCTGAATTTCTCCCAATCCTTTTGGTGTCTTTTTATATCATGTTTGAGGATCATTTGTCCTAAGTTGTGAAATTTTTAGATGCATTTTTGATATTATTTGAATATTTGTTCTTACCTTGTCCCATTTTGCTTCTTTGTGATCATAAGCTCTCTTATTAGCCTAGAAGGGCACTTGTGCCAACTTCTTCTTCTCATTTGGGGTCTCTTTGGGGTGTGGGTACCTTTCTGATCTTAGGTTAGGGTTTGTGTCTTGGAACTTTTGTGTTTTGCTTACCTTTTAAGTTCTTCCATTTCTTATGTGATTTCACCTCACTTCTTTGCTTATTTCCATCTCATAATGTGTTTGTTTGGTGTTGTGCCTCTATTCTCTTCATCTCCCTTGCTTCTAAAGCACTTCTTTAACTTGTTTTGGTTCTGGTATTGTGTCTTGAGTCCATGTTTGTGCATTTTTGCTTTGCATCTCATTAAGTTTGCATTTGTTTTGCCATGTGTTTCATGTTGCTTCATAGTTGCCTTGCATGCTTCTTCTTTCATTCTTGTAACTTGCATATCCATTGAGAATTTGTATATATGACTTCACTTCTGTTTGTATGATGTTGGCATGTCATTAGGTCCATTTGGTTTTGCTTTTATGCTTATGTTGCTAACCTTGCAGGGGCTATGGTAAGTGAGAGGTGTGGATGTGAGTTCCACATCTCTAAATCTCATCTTTTTTCTTCTCATTTCTTTATTGTGCTAACCCTTTGCTTGTTGGGCTTAGGCCTTACTCATCTTCTCTTCTTTCTTCTTCTTCTCTTCTTCTTTCTTTCTCCTTTAGGATAGAAAACCACACTAACCTTAGGATATCCATGCATGACAACACTTAGGAATCTTTAGTCCCCCATTAGATTTTTGCCTTTGTGATCCTTTTGGTTCTTATTCTCTTCTCATCTCATAACCTTAAAGAAAGTACCTAATAAAGTTTGAAGTGATGCCTTGAACAATAGCCTTATCCCATGAGGTACTTGTAGTCTTCCCATCTTGGGATAGTACAAGCTTACCTTGTGATGCACAAGTCTGATCAAGGTATCTTCTTCACCAAGAAAAGCATAAAAAACACTTCTTCATTGTAAATACCAAAAGCACTTAATAAGTTAATGAGTTAGTGAGCTTAGGCCCTAATCTCTTGGTTCAAGTTTTGGGGATCTTCTCCTTACTTGAGTGTGCTTGTTCTATTATTCCATCTTGGAATGTAGTGACAAGTGCACATTCCATGGAAAAGAGCTTGAGTTCACTTCCTTGTGACACACTCATAAAAGCTTCATAAAAAACACAAACAAACAATAAGCGTCTCTCCTTCGGGACTTCTTTTCTCATCACCTTCACTCTCATCGTACGAACTTGCTCCTACTTGTCATTTTGCAAGACGGTTACACACTCGTCGTCCGAGTCTGCAACATCTGAGCAATGGCATAGGCAGTTCAAGCTTTAATTCACAAGCAAGTTTCTTTTCTACCCCTAGTTAGGGGAACTACGGCGTCTCTGATCCTCATTGTCCTGATGAGGTACGTAGGCAGCGGGGTAGGGCCCGTTCGAGCACAATCTTTATTTTCCCTACATTTTCTCTCTTTGTTTTCTTATTCATTTCCTTTCTCAGTTTTCTTTTTCCAGTTCATTCTCTTTTCTTTGCAGCAGCTTTCATCCCCTCACCTTTTGAAACAGTTTCTTTTGCAAGCGTGGATCCCGTCGGGTACGGAGGACGATCTGGGGTGCTAATACCTTCCCAGTTCGTAACCGACTCCCGAACTCAGTCTCTTTGGTTCGCAGGACCCGTGTCCTTCCTCTTTCTTTTATCCTGGTTTGTGCAGCATTACCATTCCCGTTCCTTCGGGATAAAAATGCCTGGCTAGCGACTCTATTCTTTTCCGCGCCACTTTTGCGTTTGTACCAGGATGGAAATCTGGGGAGTGACAGGCAATCAATATCAACAGACGTGAGTTGGTGTTGTTCTTATCACTCCTGAAGGTGTTCACTTTCCCTTCGCTGCCAGAATTACTTTTAGTTGCACCAACAATAAAGAAAAATATGAGGCATGCATAATGGGAATAGAGGAGGCTATTAATCTTCGGATTAAGACCCTCGATATATTCGGAGATTCAGCCCTCGTTATCAATCAGGTTACCGGCAAGTGGTATACGCATCAAGAACATCTAATTCCTTACAGGGATTATGCCAGAAAACTGTTGACGTTCTTCACAACGGTTCAGCTTCAGCACAAACCACGTGATGAGAATCAATTTGCCGATGCATTGGCTACTCTTTCTTCATCCATCAAAGTCTTGTGTTGGAATTATGTGCCCAGAATTGACATTTCCAGGCTTGACGCACCAGCTCATGCTTTCTCTGTAGACGCAGTTTATGATGAGAAACCTTGGTACTTTGATATCAAGCTTTTCCTGGAAAAGCAAGAATACCCGGCAGGGGCATCATCCAATGATAAGAAGACCTTAAGGAGACTTGCTGCTAGTTTATTATTAAATACAGATGGGGTTTTGTACAAGAGGAACTTTGACATGGTCTTGCTCAGATGTGTGGATAGACACGAAGCAAGCCTGTTGATGCAGGAAGTCCACGAGGGATATTTCGGTACTCATGCAGGAGGGCATGCTATGGCTAAGAAGTTGTTGAGATCGGGGTATTATTGGATGACAATGGATGCATACTGTTGTTCATACGCCCGTAAGTGCCACAAGTGCCAGATTTATGCAGACAAGTTGCATGTTCCTCCAAGCCCGCTCAACGTCATGTCATCTCTTTGGCCCTTTTCTATTTGGGGCATTGACATGATCGGGAAGATAGAGCCTACTAATTCAAATGGTCATCGCTGCATCCTGGTCGCGATTGATTACTTCACTAAGTGGGTTGAAGCGTCATCTTATGCCAATGTCACTCGTCAAGTGGTAGCCAGATTTTTGAAGAGGGACATTATTTGCAGATACGGAGTACCCGAAAGAATCATTACTGACAATGGTTCTAACTTGAACAACAAGATGATGGCAGAATTATGTTGGGACTTCCAGATTCAGCATCACAACTCTTCTCCTTATCGACCAAAGATGAATGGTGCGGTAGAGGCGGCAAATAAGAACATTAAGAAGATTGTGCAAAAGATTGTTGTCACTTACAAAGATTGGCATGAGATGTTACCGTTTGCATTGCATGGGTACCGAACGTCAGTCAGCACATCAACTGGGGAAACTCCTTTCTCATTGGTATATGGTATGGAGGCAGTCTTTCCTGTTGAAGTAGAGATTCCTTCATTGCGCGTGATGTTGGATGTGAATCTTGATGAGGCTGAATGGGTGTGTGCTCGATACAATCAGCTATGCTTAATTGAGGAAAAGAGATTAGCGGCTATCTGTCATGGTCAGCTTTATCAGAGGAGAATGAAGCGAGCATTCGACCAACGAGTACGTACTCGGGAGTATCAAGTAGGAGAGCTTGTGCTCAAGAGGATCGTTCCTCCAGGTTCAGATCACAGGGGCATGTGGACCCCAAACTACGAAGGACCATTCATAGTGAAAAAAGTTTTCTCAGGCGGAGCAATGATGCTCACCACTATGGATGGAGAAGATTTCCAATCCCCCGTTAACTCGGACGCAGGTAAAAAATACTTCGCATAAAAAGACCCGCTGGACACAAAAACATAATTAAAGTCCAGGCAAGAAAAGGGCATCCCGGCGAGCTAAAAATAGAATAAAAAGCTCGGGAAAAAGTTAGGGAAATAAATAAAAAAAATGTACACCCGCTGAGTTGAAAAGCCACATCGGACAGCTCAGGCAAAAAAGGGTATCCCGGTGGATTGAAAACCCGAAAGGGCGATCCACGCAAAATAAGGGAATAAGCGAACAATTGCGATTCGAGTAATCTGAACCAAATCATTGTTTCGTACAACCTGACAATATCAGAAGGATAGGAACCAGTCCCCTCATCTTCTCAGAAAGCAAAGGCAAGAATGGAGAGTTTCGAAGACATGCTGGTCATAGCAAGAAGGAAACTCATTGGGATGCCGTGTCCATTACCATTAGGATAGTTTATTTTCTCAATTTTATGGTAGCTACCTCTTTCCAGGTGGTTACTTCCTGATGTAAAAACTTTGCCTATTCAGAGGCCTTTCAATAAAAATAATATTCAGTCAAAAAGTTGTGTCGTGTTTATCTTTTGTTTGCAAAAATGTCCTGAATTTTTGGAAAAATAATAACATTGCATTTAAAACATGGTGATTGTTTTATAAAAGAAAAATGACATTGCAGGGACACATTTGAAATCCTCTTTGAGTGTCGGGTGACGATGGATGAACAGATCATACCATGCAATTCCCGGGGCACATATGTGTATTCTGTTGTTGCAGGTTTTGCAGGATGGCGTCACATTCTCCCAAACAGATTTTTTTCCCAGCTAAGTCATGGCAAGTGGGAATTCCCAGCAGTTTATTTCCCCACAGAGCTTAGAATTGTCAGAATTCTCTTCCCAACAGAGTTGTGTGATCAAGCATCTTTCCCAGCCAAGTCTGAAGATGATTCTTCCCCACAGAGTTCATATTTGGGTTTCACTCCCATCAGTGGAATATTCCCCTGAGAAGTCGCCAATTTATTTTTGGTCAATGTGACGATACAAACAATTATTCATCTCCCTAACCAGAGTTAGGTGTCAAAGCCTCTTGACTTGGTTCTCCCCTGCAGAGTTGTGATTCTTGTTGCCAATCAGGCATTTGTTGGATGCTCGTCTGCACCTCCCAACACTCGTCTGTGTTTGATATTTGTTGTTGCTCGTCTGCATTTCTCAACACTCGTCTGTGCTATCACTTAGCTTTTGCTCGTATGCACTCCCCAACACTCGTCGGTGTTTGATAGTTGCTTTTGCTTGTATGCACGCCCCGTTACTCGTTTGTGTTTGATATTTGCTTGTTGCTCGTCTGCATTCCCCAACGCCCGTCTGTGTTTGTTATCCGTTTGAAGCTCGTTTGCATTGTTTGAATACTCACATGTATCATCCCTCACACTCGTCTGTGTTAGCTTATATCCATATGTGTTGATTTGATAATCACTCTGGTACTTGTCTGTATTGATACTCCAAATGCTCGTCTGTGTTGGATTTCTGGTACTCGTCTTTATTGCTACTCCAAATGCTCGTCTGTGTTGGGTTTCTGGTATTCGTCTGTACCAGTGGCTGATATTCGTTTGTATCATCTCCTGAAGCGCTCGTCTGCGTTTCTTAGATCATCATCTGATATTCGTTTGTATCATTGACTTATGGCACTCGTCTGTGCTCTCTTGATGATCATCCAATATTCATCTGTGTTGAAGAGGTTTGAAGTCCTGACGGTGGGAATAAACGTCAAAATGGTTACCGGTCCCGGCGTAACAGGATTATCCGAAGGAGATTCGTCTGTCTCAAGTACTACTTTATTGTTGTTGCACCTGGAGTAACATGTTTACTCGAAGAAGACTCGTCTGTCTTAGACCATATATCCACGGATAATATATGAGGAGGGTTCGTCTACCTTGATTCTGCATGTCTATCCCACAGACTTAAGTGCATCACCGGTCCTGGCGTAACAGGTTTATCCGGAGGAGGTTCATCTGTCTCAAGTCATATGTTTTGCAAAGTACATGGGGGCTCGTATGTCCAGTTCCTGGCGTAACAGGATTGTTAGAAGAAGACTCGTTTGTCAAGGTGTTTTGATTCCAGATAACAGTTTCAACTTGGAAGAAGCTCGTCTGCTCTCTCTCCACTTCAGTCACCTAAGTGTCATTTGGTTGGGTTCATCTCCCAGTTCTTGCATTCTCCATCAGAGTGCAAATTTCAGGTTTTCTTGGTATTCAACCACAGTTTATCTTGAACGGCCGATAGCCCGTGCTACCGTCCTTTTCAGATTCACAGTTGCTTGAATAGGGGCAGCTGTAACACCCCAAATTTTCCCTCTTCTTTTTAAGCATCATATCATATCATATTCATCATGAACATATCATATTCTTGGCATCTTAGCATGGAAAGATGAGGCATAACATTCTCATGACCTATCATTAGGCATATGATCATCTGTGGAGGGTTTTGAGGCATTACAAGCTATGAAAAGAGGCCCAATGGATTTTCTCATGTCCTATGAGGGGTCTATGTTGCATTCATAGGCTTGAGATCATTCACAAAAAGCTCAGAAGATTGGAGGATCATCAGAAGAATCAAACTAGGGCAAAGCTCCTACACAATGATTCCAAACTAGGGTTTGAGTTTCAAGCATGAAACCTTGTGACTTTGGCCATTTCATTTGGGCAAAGTCCCTCATATGTTAAGAGGATCCTGGGGATGAAATTTGGTGAGAAAATTCCTTGTCGAAGTCAGAAATTTCTTCAGTTTCTTGTAAATGAAGGAATTGGTCAACTGTGCATTCTAAAAGTCAACTATGAGATTTCAAAGGGTCCAACCCTAGTTTTCAAGCCAAATGATGTTCTTATAACCTTATAAGAGGTTTTGCAAGATCAAAGATCAAGAATCATGAGGTTTGAGGTGTTTTTCAAAATTGGCATATGTTTGGTTATAAGAATTTCCATTTTTAGTAACATTTTGCCCTAATTTTCAAGTAAGCATAACTTGGTGAAAAAAGCTTCAAATGAACCACAACCAAACATGGAAGTTGAAGATTAAAGCCTCCCATTTTCAAAAAGTACAAGAGCATTTTCATAGCCCTCATGGTTAGAGAGATAGGCCCTTCGAAAATTTCAACAATTTTAGGGCATGGCATGAAATCCAAGTATCCTTCAAATGCAAAAACTTCATAAACTTCATTTTTGAGTGACATAATGAACCAAGTATGATCACAGTATCACAAAGCAATGCCAAGAGTCCATTTTTCTCCAAAAATATGGCCAAATTCTTGCATGGGATGTATTGTATTCCATATGGTGCAAAACATGCATGATCATGAGAAAAGCATGATCCTCACATCCAAGGGCCCAGGTGATTGCTGTTTTGAATCAAGGGTGAGATATTGATCACACATGTGCAAGGAATGAGAGGGATGCACGAGCCAAGCACCTCATCACACAAATCTTGCAAGTTTTGCAAATTCACTCTCACACTCTCCTCTCACGTGCTCTTGCTCTCATCCTTTCAGCATTGCATTTTGGATCCATATATAAGAAAACTAGGGTTTCTTTTCAGGCTAGATCCATCACATTTCACCACTTCAAAGTTCTTGCACCAAAAGCAAAATCCTTCGAATCTCTCTTTTCAGGCTCTCATTCTCCAATCCCTTTCCATATTCTTGTTCAGTGAGCACTAAGGGTCATAAATATACCATCAATTCAAGCTGAAAGGAAGGTTTTCATCAAGTGCCATTCAAGTGTAGTTGGTTTCAGGTTTCAAGATCTAGAGAGTTTCAACCTCTCTCTTGCATTTATTTTGCAAAGAGAGGATAAAAGGAGTTGATCTGCACCCTTGGAAGCTTTTTTCTGGCTTGTTTCAAGATCTTCAATCTCAGGTATGCTCTGAAACTTTTGGATCTGGAAATGTAATTTTATGTGTGCTTCTTGATCCTTGTGGTATGCTGATTGCACTGAGCCTTTTGGTTTTGAAAATGCGTGATTATTGAATGAGATATGCTGAATTTCAGTTTGATGTATGATTTTATTCTTGTTCGATCTGGCTTGATCTTTGATCATTTGTGATTTTCATTGCCATATTTTGATTCACCATGCTCTGAATATTGGATCTGGACAGTTTGAGTTATTTTTATTGTGATTTGTTCATGATTTGTGTTTTCCGGTGCCTGAGCCCTAGCTCCGGTCACCGGATTCTGGGTTTGTTTGAACTGAGCTTTGTTGAAGAAGATGAAATCATGGCCATACGTTTTTTGATCTGGACGGACATCATGCTGCCAACGCATAAATGACCTCACCCTCTCCCTCACGTGTTTTCTTTTTCTAATTTTAATATGAATAATACAATATGTTGCGCACCTCACCATAACTGTTGTGTCTCTCACCTCCAACCAATCAATGTGATGACTGTGTTTAATGAGCTGACTAATCATACGCGTCCATTTGATCCACTGGTCCTTGTTTTTTGCTGAATTAAATGAATATCCACAACAATATTGTGAAGCTGCACTGACTTTGACTGGGCCTGGGTTGCTGTTCCCACCCCCCATGCGTTTGAGCCCATGGAATTCAACTGAAAACCCTTACTGATTGCACCCCCAGCCTCATCTTTTTATTTTCATTTCTTTTTATTTCCCTTTTATTTTCAGTTTGATTTTTAATTTTTAAAATTAATTTAGGTCTCCAAAAATTCTAAATTAATTCATGAATGATTGTTTGAGTTTTCTCTAATTTTTGATGTTTTCATTTTTCATTTATTTTCATCTAACACGTGTAAATTAATTGTTCCTTGTAATTAATTCATTTTATTTCATTTTTAAGCATGATGACTTGTCCATTTTCTGTCTTGTTCATTTCTTTGAATTTTTGGATGATTCTTTTTGCTCTAGATTCATGAGGAGATGTAGATTACTGGTGATTTTTGTTCTGATTTTTAGGATCTTGGTTAGTTAATTTTGGTCTCTAACTTGTGAGTAAAGCCATCTAACCCTAAGCTATGTTTGAACCCTCTTTTGAATGATCAAGCTTCTGATTATTTCCCCCTCCTTTTGACATGTTGTTTTGGTATGTTTGAAGATCACTTGTGCAAGGTTGTGGAATTTTTGAATGCTCACTTGATTTGTTTTGAATTTTTGTTCTTGACTTGTCCCATTTTGCTTCTTTTAGATCATAAGTTCACTCCTTAGCTAAGAAGGGCACTTGTGCCAACTTCTTCAACTTGTTTATAGTCTTATTAGGCTGTGGATACCTCTCTGATCTTGGGTTGTGGTTTGTGTCTTAGGAATTTTGTATTTGTTTGTTCTTGAAGTTCATTCACTTTTATGTATGTTCACTTCACTTCTTTTGCTCCTCACTTTTCATAATGTAAATATTTGACTATGAGCCCTTCTTCTCTTCATCTTTCATACTCTTTAGACACTTTTATAACATGATTAGGGTTCTGGTCTTGCACCTTGAGGTTGTGCTTTGTTTTTCCATTGTGATTCATGTTGCTTCATGTTGATTTGTGTGGTACTCTTCTCATTCTTGTAACTTGTATTTGCATTGGTTTTTTATGCTTATGACTACACTTCTGTTTGTGTAGCCTTGGTATGGCATTATATTCATTTTGTATTGCCTTATACTTGTGTCACTAACCTTTTCAGGGGCTTAGGTAAGTGAGAGATGTGGGTGTGACTCCCATATCTCCAAATCTTATCTCTTCTCTTCTTCTTATTATTTGTTCTAACCTTGTGTTTTGTTGGGCTTAGGCCTTACTTCTTCTCCTCCTCCTCTTCTTCCTCTTATTTTCTTTCCTTCTTCTTCATTAGGATAGATTTCAAACCTCACTAACTTAGGATATCCATGCATGACAACATTTAGGATTCTTAGTCCCCCATTAGACTTTTCACCTTTGAGATCCTTTTGGTGCTCTCTCTTCTCATCTTCAAACTTAATTCTAATCCACTTTAATAAAGGTTGAGTCTTCTCATGTGACACGAGACTTTGCTATCATATACTTGCACGCGTTCCGTTTCGGGGCGAGGTGTAAATTATCCCTCGTGGTGGATAGGTCTTAGCATGAGATTACCTCACAAGGAAAAGCATAAAAACACTTCTTAACATAAAACTACAAAAACACTTAATAAATGTTAGTAGGTAAGTGTGTCTGAGTCTTCTCTCGTGGGACTAGATTTGGGGATTTCCTCCATAGATAGGTGTGCCTCTTGCGCATTCCATTTCGGGATGATGTGAGACGTACGCATCCCAGTGAGTAGGACTTAGGTACACTTACCTATGCAAACTTCAAAGCAAAAAACTCATAAAAAACACAAACCAACAATAAGCGTCTTTCCTTCGGGAATTCTTTTCTCATCTCCTTCGCTCTGTCCGCGAACTTGCTCCTACTTGTCACTTTGCAAGACGGTAACACACCCGTCTTCCGAGCCTGCAACACCTGAGCATTGACATAGGCAGTTCAAACCTTAATTCACAAGCATTCCTTTCCACCCCTAGTTAGGGGAACTACGACGACTCTGATCCTCATTTTCCCGATGAGGTACGTAGGCAACGGGTAGGGCCCGTTCGAGCACAATCTTTATTTTCCCTACATTTTTCTTCTCATTTATTTTCCAGTTCCCTTTTTATTTTCTTTTATCCAGTTCAGTTCATTTTCTTTGCAGCAGCTTTCATTTCTTCACCCTTTGAAACAGTTTATTTGCAAGCGTGGATCCCGTCGGGTACGGCGGACGATCTGGGTGCTAATACCTTCCCAGGTCGTAACCGACTCCCGAACTCAGTCTCTTTGGTTCGCAGGACCCGTTTCCTTCCTCTTCTTTCTTCTAGTTTGTGCAGCATTACCATTCCCGTTCCTTCGGGATAAAAATGCCTGGATGGCGACTCTATTCTTTTCCGCGCCATTTTCGTGTTTGTACCAGGATGGAAATCCGGGGAACGACAATAAGATCTACCTCGAGTGGTGTTCTCATGTTAGTCCCTCAAGAGGCAAGCCCTTGGAGACTAACACTACACAATGACCAAAATAGTAATTGGTTCTTAAAGTGGGTCCCAGAATCACGGCCCTTTCGCAAATCAAATCACGCGGTAGGCTAGCTGCATTGTGACAAGATCTACGAAACGTCTAACTATCTGGGGGAGTTTTCATGTTAGGCCCTCAAGAAGCGAGTTATCTGAGACTAACACTAATAACATCCAATTCTAACTTAGGTGTTCCCTTTTAAAAAAAACTCAAGTACAAGATCATACCCATGATGTAACCCCGAGATCCAACAGGCAATAATAATGAGCATTATAAGAAGGAAGCAATAAAAAAATAGCAATAAAAATAAAGAATACAATCAAGACAAGTTAGCAAGCAAACACAAACTATCCTAAGCTAGGCTCGACTCTCAAGGTGTCCCCAGCAGAGATGCCAGTTGTCATACCTTGAAAAAAAATACGACCCTAAATCAACAATAGATTCACCACCTAATTCTATTTATTCTAACTAAAGAAAAGAGAGATATAGACACAACCAAAATAGAGGATAAGAAATGGTCAATGAAACCACTAATCTATGTTCGGGAGTCAGTTACACAAAGGGAATGTATTAAGCACCCCTCACGTCTATTGTACTCAACGGGAACCTCTTAGTTTAATTTGCGCTTAAACGTTACCTTATATTATCGTCTTCTTTTAATGATTAAAGTTTATTAAGATTGCTTATTAAAGGGAAAATGCATATCTTTTAGTTATTGTTACTTATTACGAAGAAAAGGTTATATTTTTTATTATTGTGCTCGCGAAGGATTAAAATCCCTGTGCCTATGTATTCCCTTGTGCAATGAGAAAGTCAGAGCTTTGTAGTTCGTGCGACTATGGTTTGTGATTTTTATTGAATGATTGTTCGAAAATGTTTTCTACTGCTAAACATTGGCTTTTACTCGCGGTGGAGGCTGAAGCGCTAGCTTTTTTGCGAGATAGAAATATTTAAACAATATTCGTTTAGAGAAAAATATGTTTGACCTTTGTTAAGGTGTTTTAAACGAAGGGCGAATGGACCACAACGCGTGGGGCTAGCCCAGGAGTGATTTCATTCAAGAACCCGAGGAATGCTATATTCCTGAGTTCAGTTCTTCGTTAATTAATTATGAAATGATTTGTATTTGTTGGTAGGTTTTAAGTTGTATTCTTTTAGTGTGAAAGGACGAATGAACCACAACTCGAGGCTAGCCTCAAGAGTAACTCAATTTAAAAATCCGAGGAATGCTAGACTCCTGAGTTTAGTTCTTTCGTAATTTTTATTTTGTGATTTAGATGTTTTGAATACGAAAGGGTGAATGAATTACAACTCGAAGGCTAGCCTCAAGAGTAACTCAATTCAAAAACCCGAGGAATGCTAGACTCTTGAGTTTAGATCTTTCGTGATTTTTATTTGTGATTTAGATGTTTTGAATACAAAAGGGTGAATGATACTTTTCTAGAAATGAGGGAGCAAATGAAACACAACTTGAGGGCCAGCCTAAAGAGTGACTCATTAAAGAACCCATAGAATGCTAAATTCCGAAGTTCAGTTCCTCATTAATTAATTGTGACGTATAAATTCGTGCAAATGACGATCATAAGGATGACCGACTTACGTGTGTGCGAAATGTAAGCGTATGAATTTTTCTTAGCTTTGGACCAAGATATTCTATTTATTATTATTTTTTGTTTGAAACAATTTATAGTCAAAATGAAAAAGTAATTTTTCAGGTTCGAATAAGTCATATCTCCTTATCATATGATTAAATAATGGGCGAGAAATATAATCATACACCATATAAATAAAATTGATCAAAAGACAGTTAATAAACTAACTAAGTTAAGCAGAATTAATTAATGAAATTAATGAATAAATCGATTAATTGAAATAAAAAAATAATTATTATTATAAAACATCCCTTTTTATTTTTTTAAGGAAATACAGAAATAAATAATGTAATAAAGTAAAATAATAGCCCCCTTTTTAAAAAAAAACTAAAAAAAGTTTAAAATGGGCCTGTTTAGAAACGAATCCAGGGGTGTAATTAGTGAAAAATAACCGTTGAGCCCAACTAACTTAGAAGGCCCATACGTTTTAAAGTTTGTTATGCACCCATTCAAATGTTGACTAAAGGGATTTATCATGACCGTTTGATCGCCAGATGAGTCAAAGGTTGACTCGGATCAACGGATGAACGAAATTGACGCATGATAAGGATAATGGGAAAAGAGTAGAGGAGACTAAACCGAAAACCTGGATAGTGGCAGTGTCTATGACAGCGACACATGTCGCCACCCCTCTTAAACAACAACACAGCAAAAGCGGAAACGTGGCGCACAATAAGAGACTGGAACTAAAGGCGAATGCTTTTAAGGAATAAACCCAATTATCCTCTCAGAAATCTTAGGAAAAACTTTCCACTTCCTCCCTCAAAAATCTTCGTCACGGCCTCTCAATGCTCTCTCAACTCTCTCGTATTTTTCCTTATTTTTGAATTTCTCACCCCCGGGACCGTAAATTCAGTTGGTGTTCGGCAGCACCAATCCTCCCCAATTGAAACCCCAATATCTAAACCTTAACCCCCTAAATTGAGAAAACCTAAACTCAAAACTCAACAATAAATTAAACGAGCTCATATTACTCACCATGCACCGAATCATGAACTTAACAACATCATCGAAAAAAAGAAAGCAAAGGAAAGGAGTATGGATCAACAGACATTCAAAGACAAAGAGAAAGAAGCTTTAAATGGCGAGAAGGTTTCTTACGTACTCTGAATGTTCTTAGAGGGACGATTCCACACAAGTATCTCTTTATTCTTGCTTGTGTTTCGATCTACTTAACCTTTTCCTCTCTTTGCCACTGATATCGCGTTGCTTTTGCGTGTTGAATGCAGGCGTTTGTAAAAGGGGCTTGGCTTGCGTTTATTGAATTGAAGGTTCAATCGGAGCTGTGAAGATGAATACGAGTAACTCTTCCTTTTTCTTCGCTTCTCGTTTTCTTAGTTTCGTTTTACGAATCGTAATTCACCTTACTCACTCTGTCTAAAACTGGTTTCCATCTGATTCAGGTTTGAACTATTTGATGGCATTTTGAAGGATTGATTGAAGGATTATGGGCCAAGTTTGAAGAGGTGTGAGTTCGCGTGCTTCTTGGTTTGATGGTTTCGCGAGGACTTCAGTTTTGCTGCAGCAAGAGGTTTGTAAGATAAGTTTTTGCTTAGCAACCGTGAGTTTGCTTGGTTGAGTTGTGTTAGAGAAAAGACGGTGTTTAGGATTTGTGAAAAAAAAATACTATAGTGTCCGTTTTTTTGTATGTGTGTTGGTTGTTGATACGATAATACTCCTGCCCCTTTTGAAATATGGGATGGATCAATATTGATATTGTTAGAGTCTCTTCTAGGTTTGTGTGTGGCTAGCTTTCTCCCGTTGAATGAAACAGTAGTCTATATATATAGCAAGAGATTAGTTTTTTTTCAATTTGAATTTCTTTGTCCTGTGAAAACTCATTGGAGAAAGGTTTTAAAATAGGGAAATGGTTCTGGACTATTGTGTAATAAGCTAAAGTCGTCTAAGTTTTTGTTTGCAAGAGTAAAAGTGATGAGACTAATCCTTTTTTTCAAAAAGCCAGAAATTTCTCCCTATTCTTGTGATACCATCCGATGTGTCTTTTTGTAGAATCCAATAAAGTTTTCTTTTGTTTTTTTAGGTATTGAAATTTTCATCACTTTATGCATCTGACTTCTTGCTACCATATTTTTTTAACACTGGTGATGAGGGTGTTCAAATGTGATAATTCTAAAATTGGTGAACCTTTTTGGTCAAAGCTTTCCTTGCAGGTTTTTTTAAAACCGTTTTGATATATGCTTCTGGGATTTCAACAGGGTTTTGGTGAGTAACGTGCCATATATTTTGGATGTATCAGTATCAAGTTCAATTGGTGATAGTTTTTCTTGTGCTTGTGTAGGTCAGAGGACAAAAGTAGCATCAGTCTGTAGGTCATTGGTGACAGCAGGGTGTAGTTGCATTACAAATTTTGCAGGTGGTAATTCGATCGTGACCGGCCTTGTTGATTAGCAACTAAACGAAACCCAAATAGGACAGTCTTGGAACTCTTCCCCTACGTTTTTTGTACTTTTGGTTGAATAAATATCATGACTGTTTTCATTACATTTACTTTGTACCCTTTGCAGACACTTTGTAAAAGAAATAAAAGAACAAATTCCTTTGAGAATTCTACTGTTGAACGAGACCTTAGCATTTCTAGTTTTGATTCACCTCTGTATTTTTTTTAATCTTATTATCAAGATACTCCTTGGACGTGACATGACTTGGTTTATAATTCTCAACTCTAAAGTGTAATTTATAAGGTTGTCAACATGGTGTTTGTAATGTGGAATTTAACACCTTAGGTATCACCACCTATGCCCAAATCAACTATGTAATTGAAGAGACCAAATTTGAGTGGACCCTATGCTACGAATCATTTGTGCTCCTTTTTTAAAACTTTCGATGAATGCTTGCTATATTAATATCTGTTCAAACTAATTTCCTTTCCATGTTTTCTACATTAATATCATTGCATGATTCGCTTAAATTAGATCAACATTGGGTATTGATTGTTGTGATAACCAATTAATCCATGTTGCATAACCTTAATTTCACCACATATTGCTTTTAATTATATTTTAGCCAAAAGGCACTTTCTTCAATTCATGACTTAGAGTTATCTTGTAACAAATTTTAACCAACTTAAACAATGACTTCTTTCACATAAGGATGTATACGCGAAACTAGAGGATGAGCTCCATGAAGTCTTATCCGGGTAAGGCAACTTAATGCTAACGGAATTTGATTTTCCTAGTTGTATATATAAAGGAAAAAGAATTATGGCATGGTTCACATGTAAATTTAAGGAGAAAGCTGATGATATTAAAGAGTTTAGTATTACAATTTCCTAAAAATTCGAGAAAATGCTAACAGTCTATGAAACCCCTTCAAAGATGATAACCCTCCAAGCTAGAAAAAATTATTGAAAATTTCGAAAGTGCCCAGGACTTGTCATGTAGTTCACAATTTCAAACTTTGAGAAACCCAATGATGTGGAGGATATGAACCATGATTTAATGCCATGCGTATGTGCGAAATGGGGACCAAAACGAGGGCAAATTTTGGGGTGCAACACACTGCACTGATCTTGATTAAAAACCGTAAACAAATAAAAAACCATTACAAAATGATTAATCAATATTAAAAACCTAAACACTACCAGATGCTTCAGGGCGTTTCAACATCGGTATTATTTTATCAACCGGTCTTGTCAGATGCACATCTAATGCCAGCGGACCCCTTGTTAGCCTATGGTGAAATAATCTCCACATTTTGCTGACGTCTTCATCGTTATTCAACTCAATTGAGCTAGTAGCTCAAGTGGTAGTTGTCGCTCCCTGGATTTCCATCCTGGTACAAACGCGAAAGTGGCGCGGAAATAGGTTGAGTCGCCAGCCAGACATTTTTATCCCGAAGGAACGAGAATGGTAATGCTGCACAAACCAGAAGAAAGAAGAGGAATGACAAAGGTCCTGTGAACCAAAGAGACTGGGTTCGGGAGTTGGTTACGACCTAGGAAGGTATTAGCACCCTAGATCGTCCGTCGTACCCGACGAGATCCACGCTTGCAAAGAAATCTATTTCAAAGGGTGAAGAAATTAAAGCTGCTGCAAAACTGGAACTGAAACTGGATAAGAAAGAAAAGAAAGGGGGAAAATGTAGGGAAAAAAAAAGAGTGTTCTTGAACGGGCCCTACCCTGCTGCCTACGTACCTCATTGGACAATGAGGATCAGAGTCGCCGTAGTTCCCCTAACTAGGGGTGGAAAAGATTGCTTGTGTCTTAAGGCTTGAACTGCCTATGTCAATGCTCAGGTGTTGCAGGCTCGGACGACGAGTGCGTTACCGTCTTGCAAAATGACAAGTAAGAGCAAGTTCGTACGATGAGAGTGAAGGTGATGAGAAAAGAAGTCCCGAAGGAGAGACGCTTATTGTTTGTCCAATGTTTTTTTATGAGTTTTCTGCTTTGAAGTTTGCATAGGTAAGTATACCTAAGTCTTACTCAATGGGATGTGTACTTCTTACATCATCCCAAAATGGAATGCGCAAGAGGCATACCTAGCTATAGAGGAAATCCCCAAATCTAGTCCCACAAGTGAAGGCTCAGACACCCTGACCTACTGGCATTTATTAAGTGTTTTTGTGATTTTTGGTTAAGAAGTGTTTTTAATGTTTTCTTTATGAAGTAATCTCATGCTAAGACCTATCCACCACGAGGGATATCCTACACCTCGCCCCGAAACGGAACGCATGCAAGTATCTCATAGCAAAGTCTCGTGTCACATGAGAAGACTCGTTTTTTATTAAAGTGACTTGAAGTTAAATTTGAAGGTGAGAAAAGAGAGCACCAAAAGGATCTCAAAGGTAAAATCTAATGGGGAAGACTACTCCTAATGTTATCATGCATGGGAGTCCTAGGTTAGTGTGGTTTGAATTCTATCCTAATAAAGGAGAAGGAAAGAAAAGAAAGAAGAAGAAAGGAGCGGAAAACGCTAGAAGACAACTTACTTCGCTAAAGAAGTTAAGTTGTTTCTAAAAGGGGAGTGATGAAGTTAATAACGAGATGACATAAGGCACATCACACAGACAAATGAGAAAGCAAAAATAGAGGATGAGATGAAGACTTGAAATGTGGATATCATCCACACTTCACTTACCATGAGCCCCTACAAGGAAAGATTAGTGAAACACATAAGCATAAGATGAAAATAAGAATATTCAAACAACACGAAAACCAAAACAAAGGTCACAAACCAAGCCAATCAAAAAGTCAGTACCTAACCCTATAGGTGACCTAAAACAAAGACCAAGCAAACCTAATAGGATGGCATAAATGCCTTCCTCAAACTATGTTAGAAGGAGGGAAGAAAGAGGCACGAAACACTACCTACGAGAAAAGACACCAAACAAATACCAAAGGACATGAGAAAATTATGGAATTAAATCTCTAAAGCCAACAATCAGCAACAAATAATGTTTCAAAATATCTCTAAAAAATTCACAATAAAACTCCACCAAATAAATGCACAAAGTCACTTAGGAACAAATAACAGAATCGCACAAATACGACTTACAAAACTATGGACAAAATGGAATTAAAAACAAGACAAAAATATTTGTATGTACTTTTCTGAGTTTATGACATGATGAAAAAAGAACGGTGTCAAAATGTTAATCGAGGTGGAAGAAATAAAATTTACAAATTAATGCGTTAATATGGAAATTAAAAGAGAAAGGAAATTAAATGAAAATTCGAACTAAAATAAGAAACTAATAAAAATCAGAAAATAAAAAGTATGAAAAATTTCTAAAAGGACTTATGATGCTAAAAATATTTTTTATATAATTTTCTAAAATGTTTTAATGTTTTAAATGAATTAAAATGAAACTTATATGAAAAAAGAAATAAAAAACAAAGGAAAAGGAGGGGGGTGCAGTGCTAGCAAAACTGAAGTTAAAATAAGGAATGGTCCTGCAAGGAGGGGGCGCGGATAGCAAGCAAAGGAGGCCCAAACGCAAGGTTGGGTGAGGGGAGTATGGTGTGGCTGCGTGTTCAACGGTTGACTGAACATGAGGCGTTCAATCTGAGGACTAGCAATGGTATGATTATCATGCAGTTGGGAGGCGAAGACCTACAGTTGTTACGGAGTGTGCACGCGTGGGAAAGAAAAAGGGAGGTCCTACCGGACGGTGACAAGTGTCACCGCCGGTATGGACAGAATCAACAAAATCTATGGTCTTATCTTTATCATTATCTCTTATTTCTATGAATCTCAAATCTCTTAACAATAAAACAATAAAAGACTTAAATAAACAATACATCAAACATAAACGCACAGAACTCCATCTCTCTTCTCTCCCTCCCGCAACACTCCTTCATCTTCTTCTTCTTTGACCTAGCCGCCGGAGCTTCATCCTACTGCCGGCTCTAAACGCCCAACCACTAACACAAACCTCCATTAAAAATCTCACCAATCCAAATCCAAAAACGAATTAAACAAATAAGCAACACAATGACGGGATTGCACCAACGGAAAACAAGAATTCCAATTACTTATAACGAAGCACAATCATGATAATAGGAGAGCTTGAATTTGTGCACCTGCGGATCGGACGGTTGCGACGAGTAGCTCGATGATGACTATTCCTTACCTCTGCTGCAATTTGAGTGTGTATTCTCACTTGCTTGATTAGAGCGACTCAATGATGATGACGAGCGATGACTCGATGAAGTCGGTGATGGACTCGATTCGAGAATTGATGAAGAAAAAGTTTGCGATGAGATTTACATAATAGATGAAGAACGACGAGTTTTGTTTTTAGTGACGAAGGAGAACGAAGAATTATCCGTTTATGTGATGAAGTGTAGCACTAAGTTTGTCATTTTTTTTGGATGAAGAAAGGCGACGAACACAGTTTATATGGTGATGAAAATCGTCCTGGATTCAATTCGGTTTTGATTTTGTGATGTAGGAAATGAATTCAGTTATCGTTTTTTGTGTGATGAATGAGAGTGGTGAAGATTCTTGTTGGAGGTGACGAAACGCGATTCGATTTTTTTTTTCGAGTTTCTCTTTTTTTTTGCAACTAACTCTTTTCTGACTTTTTTTCAAAGAAAATCTCTCCCTCTCCAATTCTGTTATTTTTCGTGTCATGAATTTTTCGTGACCATTATTTTTGTTATTTTTTCAATCCTCGTGTTTAATTCATAAGTTCATTACGTTTTGGGTTTCTTTTCTGTTGCGTTTTTTTGCAGCGCTTCAGATGCCTTTTCACTGCAGCCACTTGTGGCTTGTTTGCAAGGAATATAGCTGAGCTGCTTGAGTCAGCGTGATGCCCATGTGCGAATCCTTGTGTAAAAGGGCTTAATAATTGTCTTGTAGCAGCATAACAAGTCCTTGGAAGAGATTGATTGAAAAAGAAATCATGGGCTTGATTGTGGCCTTTTTCTTCTATGTATTTTTTTTTTAATATAATCTATATGGGATTAAGAAAACATTTATGGACTTATTATTATGAAAATGGACCTAACAAAAATGAAATAGAAAAAGGCTTTGGTAAATGACTAAAAAAACTAATGGAAATTTTTGTGGATAATTGAAAATTGGAAATCAAATGATAAAATGATAGAAATGAATTAAAAGGGAAATACGGATAATGAGTATGAAAATGGATGGAATGTGGTGGTTTAACTGGAATATGAATGGATAATTTGGTACTACATGGTAGTTAAAATAATCAAAATGAGAAATGGTTTATGGCTCGAATGATAAAAAATGAATAAAAATGGATATGGAACTAGATATTTCTTTTTTTGTGAATCAGACAAATTGCCACCAATCACGCACATAGTCACGAAATCTCAATCAATCAATTCATTCAACTTAACCATCTTGCATTGCTTCCACATAAACCATTTAATCCAAGAGAACACCACTACCACTGAATAATTCACAAGTGAAACAACAACCATCTGAATAGATCATTCTCTGAGCATCTGACCAGAATCACTTCACATTAATCTGAATCATCCCCTGGAAAAATAAATTCGTAGATGCACACAATTGAATATATATAATCATGACTAGCCTGAACCTTTGAATCCAAAACCATCTCATGAACCACTACCTGGCAAACTGATGACCTCTGCACACAACCTGACCCGACCTTGAAACACGTTGCCTGAGAAATAACCACCAACGCAGATAATCTGCAATTCAACCAATCTTTTGATAGTTTGACCAAGATTAGGTCAAACGTCCATCTGAATAGAATCGAGAACTGAACAACCACGCTCAACTGAAATCACTGCCAGCTCTATGTTATGCTATGGATGTTATGCTTCATCTTTCTATGCTAATGATGCAATGCGAAATATGAAAATGATATGCTAAATGTTATGAAAAAGAGAGGGCAAATTTGGGGTGTTACAGCTGCCCCTATACAAGCAACTATTAATCTGAAAAGGACGAAAGCATCGGCTTTCGACCCTTCGAGATGAACCGTGGTTGAATACCAAAAATAACCCTGAAATTTGCACTCTGCTGGAGAATGCAAGCGAAGGGAAATAAACCCATCCAAAAAAAGAAAGTAACCCAAAATTATGTGTAGGATGCAGTAAAACAGAGCAGACGATCTCTCTCCAAATTAAACTGTTACACCAGATGAAGAGATAACTTAGACAGACGAGTCTTCCTCAAATAAACCTGTTACGCCATGTGAGAAGTAATTAGGATGGACGAGCCATCTTCACAAATCTTGCGTAGATATGTGATGCTTGAGGCAGACGAGTCTTCTTTAGGAAACCTGTTACGCCAGGACCAGTAAACATTTTGACGTTTAATTCCACCGTCAGGACTTCAAACCTCTTCAACACGTCCGAGTGTTGGATAAGATCAATCGATCTGCTAGGGAAATGGCATCGAGCGATCCATAACCAGGAAGAAAAGAACGTAACATCAAGCGATTTACGACTCAAACAACGAGGAGTAACATCAAGCGATTTACAACTCGGACAAGATCAAGCGATCTGCTAAGGAGATGGTATCGAGCGATCCATCCACAATAGGTCCATTGACATGGGAAAACGCAATCAATACAAGATTAGTTTATTTGAGAAAAGAGTAACAAATCAACAAGGGAATATCACCTAGTGACATCTTGCATTTTCTGTACTAGTTAACTGCTTGAAGATCAATCCAAGAGAATTTTACAGAATACATGACATCCAAAATGCCCAAGTGTCTTCAAACTCTTAGAGATTCGCTGAATCTTGACATAACTGCCCCAGACTGCATGGACCGTGGAAGAATTTGTCTCGCGAGGGTTCCTAAAAAAAAACTTCGTATCACTGCGAAATACTATGCCCCGTATTCTGAACCCTGGATAGGTCTACCAATTGTCAAAAGGAATAACATCTCAATTCCCTAAATAAACTTCAATCTCGCATTCGAATTCAGCCTGAAACTGTTACCTGTAAGCACAAAGATATGCACACATGCCCCGGGCAGAAGTGAACCAAATATGGTTGAACTTTGATATGATTTTGATTTTTTTTTTATGACAGACTTACTGGGTATCAACTCAAGGGTTGAAGAAGTGAAGACTATGATATCGACTCAAGGGTCGTTAAAAACGGAAATATCAACTCAAGGGTCGAGGTAACAAAGGTGACAACATCGACTCGAGGGTTGAGGAATAAAGCGAAAACAACATCGACTCGAGGATTGAGGAAATAAGGCAGCAACATCGACTCGAGGGTCGAGGAAACAAAAGCAACAATATCGACTCGAGGGTCAAGGAAATAAAATAGCATCATCGACTCAAGGGTCGAGGAAGCAGAGGCAGTGGTATCGACTCGAGGGTCGAGGAAAATAAAGCAACATCAACTCGAGGGTTGAGGAAACGATAATGACAATATCGACTCGAGGGTCGAGGAAACAAAGAAACAATATCGACTCGAGGGTCGAGGAAAACACAACAACATAAACTCGAGGGTTGAGGAAACGTTAATGACAATATCGACTCTAGGGTCGAAAAAATGAAGGCAATGATATCGACTCAAGGGCCGAAGAAAACAACAAAGCGAAGATTTCCACATTCAACTGAAGTGAGAGGCTGAACGCATACAGATACCAACTGGCCATGGTTGAGGAGATGCCAACAGAGATTGGACTTTAACCTTGAAGATGTCAATGACTACTGGACTTTAGTCATGTATGATGATCAAATGAAGACCCCATAACGACTGAGGAGAAATTCTCTGATCAGGGAAACACGCCTCCCACGCCCTACTGGGATCAATCATCAGACGTTCATTCAGGGAACTGCATTGCATACTGTAAGATTGTCTCAAGAGGATTTTACAGAAAACCTGGCATCCAAAATTCTTCAGTGTTTTCAAACTCTTGAATATCTTAAAGTGACCACCTCAAACTGTATGGTCCATGAAGAAATTTCCCCAAGATCTTGTATCATCATGAGGTGTTCTGCCATGTCTGAAGAGTAACCTGGATAATGTCTTCAGCAAACCCATTATTGAGCTCTTCTCTTGGGACACACGGGTGCACCCAAACATCCTCTTCAACAGTAACACACATCTTATTTGGGTTGATAACACCTCCGCTCGAGAAGGTAATCGGTCCTTTACGCTCTGAAGCAATAGTTTGATATGGTTGATATCCCACACCGAACGTTTCTTCTTTCACAGAAACCTCAACCATCTTGCCCAAGCCTTGGGCGTTGGCAGCTTTGACCACTTCCAAAGCCTTCTTGTAGGAAGTGTAACACCCTTCTAAACCCCGCGGAAAATATAAAAATAATCGGAGTAATTTGTCATACATCTCAAATAAGGGTGTCACACATAATTCAAAACATCACACATACACCTGTCATGCTCAATATCACTTAAAATAAATGCATGCTTTTCAATATACTTTCACATTAGGATGTAACAGCGGATTCTCTTTAGTCATAATAGACGTACTGAAAGTCTCATCCTCATCTCATTCATAATTATCACTAAGGCATAAAAGCAAATACTTCATATCATTCAAATAACAACAACAAAATAAATAGAGTATACAATAGTATATCTCAAAACATGAATCAAAATGTTCCCAGTGTTACATAATCAGAGCATGACTCGACCCAAAATAAATAAGCAACTAAAACAAGCTACTCCAACGGCTACCTCGCCTTAGAAGCAATTCTAAACTTCGGTACCTGAGCGATGTCGTATAAAACATCATTCCAACAGAGGGTGAGAATTCATATAATTATCGAAATCATAAGATAATATATAATGTAAGGCATTCAAACATAGTCAAATTATTCTCACACTTCCAAAGTTCATCAATAAGTTATAAATCAAAGAATCACCCCATTTACAAGTCAATACACACTTTACAATTTCACCAAATCCAACAATGTGCATAAACCACATATTCTCATAATTCAATCATAAACACAATGAGACTCGATGCAAGACTCAATGCAACTCCTGCATGTGGTATCAATCACTTGTTATCATATTTTGGTTCTTACATTTAAACCGGGTCCGTCCTATATACCGATAAGACATCAAAAGCTCGTCCTCTAAGCTTTCAAACTCGTTCTCTAGGTTTGGGACAAGTCACTAGCTTCCACGAAACTAACAAGCATTGCCTCTTGACAAAATGATGCATGTGCAAGTTCAACAACCATATGCAATTAAGATCGTCCTCTAATCTTAATATTCTTGCATATCTTGAATAATTCATCACATTTGAATTACCACACAATAACACATACTTGCACATATTTATGCATCATCCACACACAACCACATATTCAAATTAAAATTATTCTTACGTCAAACAATACCAACACATTTTTAAAATCATATCATTCTTACTCCAAATTAACCACCAAAATAATCTCCAAATTAATAACCAAATTAATCTCTAAATTAATCACCAAAATAATCATTAAATACTCATCAAATTAATCACAAAATTGCTCATCAATTTAATCACCAAAATAATCACAAAAAAATAATCATTAAGAGTATAATTAAAATTATTATTCTAAATTAAAATTTGAGAGAGGTTCCAAGGTACTCTATTGACAACTCTAATGAAATTGAAAATAACTTAATTTAATCAACAAACTCTAATGTTTCTCTATAACTCAAAACTCCTAAAAAAATATTATACTAATAATATTAAATTATTATTAAATTTATTATTATTATGGTTATTATTATTATTTTAAATAAGATATAAAATTAATACTTAAAAAAATTCTAATATCAATGTATATGATACTTACCACGTTACTGTTACCAGACTAATATACATATCCTAGTATGCTAAACTAATATATTTCTGTAACTTCATGTATATCAGCCCTTTTCCTTGTTTACCAATATGAATTGGTATTCAATTTAATGGTATTTATTCAAAATAGTGCATCCAAACCTCCAATTCAATTACATTCCCCATCAAATATTAATTGCCTTACATGAACCCTTCCAACATTTAAATGCCTCATTAATGAAAAGCCAAAAATAACACCCAAATAATCATTCACTCTTCTTAGACATGGAAAGACAATCTCTTAAGAATTAGTATTATCCAAAAGCCTCCAATTCTTACCAAATATTAAGTGACATAGCTTTAAAAAAATATTCACAATATCTATTAAAAAAACTTTGGACATATCAAGAATTAACTATTTCAAAAAAGAAGTTATTAATTTAAAAAGACATATAAGCCATGACAGTTATGTATTTTGAATATCACACTAAATAAAAGGTCATGTTTTCATTGGGAAATTAACTTCATAATACCTCACACTATAGGACCAAAGGAAAATATTAAATAATGTGTTTCAATCACCTTATGTTTTACTTTAAATTTTTGCTAATGTTGCAGTTGAAATAGTATCACTTTTCATTCTCAATTTCATTTGCAGACTCCTCAACATATTTTACAACATATGAGCTATAATACCTCAAAAATTTTCCTCTAATTTTAATGGTATTTAGCACATCACATTTGTCGCTCCCGAAAAGACTTAACGTCCCCGGTGCAGACGCGAACTGTTGGTGATGTTGGAGGTTGAGGGTGAATAGAGTCGCCAGCTAGACATTTTTATCCTGGAGGAAAGGTAATGCTGCATAAACCTGGAAAGATATGGATAAGACGGTTGCGAACCAAAGACACTGAGAAAGGGGGTTGGTTACGATATGGGAAGGTATTAGCACCCAGATCGTTCGTCGTACTCGAAGGGATCCACGCTTACAAGATTATGTTTAAAAGGGGTAGTGTATGTGCTATCTGTGTGCAAAATCTAGGGAAAGAAAGTACAAGTGTCAGTGAAAAAGGTGTGAATTGCTCAGGAACTGAGACTTAAAAAGAATGCTGAAAGAGGGGGGGGGGGGGAAGACACAAAGACTTTTGTTTGATAACTGTTAAGTTATTCCTACGTATCCTCGCGTGCAATGAGGAAGTCAGGACACCGTAGTTCGACTCAAAGAGACTTAGTGTTTTTGTGTGAACTGCTTGCTTGTCTATGCTCAAGTGTATGACTCATCTGGCTCGAGTGCTAACTGTCTTGCATTAGACGGGAGAAGCGAGTTCTCGTTTTTAGAGTGAGTGTGATGAGAAAAGAATCCCGGAGGAGACGTTTATTATTTGTTTTTTTTTGTGTTTTTCAGTTTTTTATTGTTTTTGGTGTTTTGCATAAGATAATGAGCTTAAGCCTTAATCAAGGGTCGTAAACTCATTATATCACCCCTGATTAGGGATAATGAGCCTACTCAAGTGTGAGATAAGCATCTCAACTTAATTACCTTAATGATGAAGGATTAAGATCATTAACCTACTTGTGATTATTAAGATAAGCATCTCCAATCAAGGATTAGTGAACTCATTACACCATCCTAAGAGAAGGATGATAGATGAGAACACTTAAGCTGAGAAAGACTCCTCAACTTAATCCAGGGTTAGGGATTAAATTCATTCTATAACAAACCTTTATTAAATGGATTTTAATTAAAGGGTGAGATTAAGAAGTGGATTTTATGGTTTGTAAGACAACTTGAGGGGGACCTGTCTATTAAACACTAGGGTTAGTCCCTCTTAACCATAAGGAAGAGATAGAACCCTAATGTAAGGCCCGAGTTACAAGATAAAGTCTTAGTGATTATTAATGTGTTTTGATTAAGAGGTGTAAACAAATTAAAGGTTTAACACTAAGTATTAAAGTTATACACTCCATCCTAAGATAAGGATATATGCATAACCCTAATTCCAAAGTCCTAAAGCTTTAAGTGTTTAGCCTCTGATTAAGAGATGAGAAGAGAGACTCAAGGTGACTCAAAGGTAAAAATTTAGGGGAAACTATACACAACCTTAAAAATTATCATGCTTGGATATCCTGTGGTTTATGAGGCTTAGGAGAAAATATCTTCAAGGCCACCAAGGAAGGGAAGCATATGAAAAGAGAAGAGAAGAGATAATAAGTTACTTACTTCCTGAAGAAGATAAGTAACTTAGGAGAAAAGAAAGGAGCAAGAGAAACACAAGTGAAGAAAGTTCACTCCAAAGACAATTAAAGGATGTAAATGTTGTCGCACCCGGGATTTTCATCCTAGTACAAACGCGAAAGTGGCGCGGAAAAGGTAGAGTCGCCAGCCAGACATTTTTATTCTGAATGAATGAGAAAGATAATGCTGCACAAACCCGAGGAAGAAGGAAAGGACGAGGCCTTGTGAACCAAAGATTTGGGTTCGGGATTCGGTTACGACCTGGGAAGGTATTAGCACCCCAGATCGTCCATTGTACCCGACGGGATCCACGCTTGCTTGTTTGTTTCAAAGGGTGAGAAATAAGATGTTGTTGAACAAAGAACTGCTACTGGAACTGGAACTGAAATGAGAAATGGAATTGGAAAAGTGAATGAAAATAAAGGATGGGGAAAATGTAGGGAAAATAAAGAATGTGCTCGAACGGGCCTTACCCCGCTGCCTATGTACCTCATTGGGAAAATAAGGATCAGAGTCGACGTAGTTCGCCTAACTAAGGCGAGAACTTTTTGTTTGTGTTTTTTAAATGGAACTGCTTATGCCAATGCCCAGGTGTTGTCGGCTCGTCTGGTACGAGTGCATTTACCGTCTTACATGCGAGACAAGTCGTCGCGAGTTCGCGTTCAGAATGAATGAGGTGAGAAATGAAGTTCTCGCAGGATAGTCGCTTATTGTTTATTTTGTCTTTTATGAGAAGTGTTTTGAATTTTTTTATGAACATTCTCATACTAAGACCTATCCATCGTGGTAAATACTTATACCTTGCCCCGAAACAGGACGTGTATAAGCACTCCGCAACAAAGTCTCATGGCGTATAAGAACGTTCCAACCTTTATTAGGTGTTTTATTGTTTTTCTTTATGAGATGAGAAAGAATGACTCAAGTGGAAAAGGGAAAGACTAAGGGAACTAAGACTCAACCCTAATTTATTTATTATATTCAAAAGGTGATCTTAATGGTTTGTGAGATTTTTCTATTCCTAAGGAAGAAAGGAAAAGAAGAAAAGAGAATTAGAACTCAACTTACTTCCTAAGGAAGTTAAGTCGGTTCTAAAGATGGGGAAGCCTATACAAGCACAAGCATAATATGTGAAACAAATGCAAATTGAAAGCATAAAGAGATGAGAAATAAGTAATATTTACCTCCATCTTCCCCCTACAAAACAAATGCTAGCTTAACAATGCATAAGTACCCCACACGTCCTAGAATGGAACTAGGATTCAAAATAAGACCTAAGTCTAAAGGTGAAGGTACCTAAAGGTTACATGACTTATAAAGTCATTAGATACATGCTATAGGTCCCTAAGTATGCTAGGATACCTCACAAGATCAAACTATGTCAAATTATGTACAAAACGTTCACCTAAGTTCACCTAAATGCAAGTTAAGACTCATGGATGAAGTATGAATGCATATGGCTTACAAGCATGAATTAATACATGAAATGAGTATCAAAGTCAGTAGTGAATGCTTATGAATGTAGATGAATGAACATACCATCATGGATGCAATGGTTTAGTCCTATGGAATAAGGATAAGAAAGTGTGAGGACAAATGAACAAATATCGCATGCGATCACAAAGAATGCAAGTTAAGAATGAATGGCATGTGGATATGCATGAAATGATTATGGGTCAGTAGCATACAAGGTATGAGATGAAAATAGAATGCATGGCTTGGCATTTATGATTTCAACATAATTCATGTTAATATTTAGAGGAGAAGAGAAACAAGTTTAAGTTAAAATTAGTTCACATAAGTATGCACTTAGGAGCACAAAAACAAACCAAATGAATATGGTTCAAAAAGTGACTTATAACTAGAATTAGGTACCTATAAATGACCTATAATCAACTCCTAAAAGTTGCCAAAAATTCTCTCAAGCCAATGGCATGAATGCCTTCCTATCATTTAGGTTATGGGACAAATAAGCACATGAATCAACCTATGATCTAGGTGACATGGAAAAATAGCAAAATGGCTTTAAAAATTATGAAATTAAGGGAATATAAGGGAAAGCAGAAGGAAATGAATTATACAATCCGTAACCTAATACCTAAGCTCCGAAATCGACACATATAATCAAAAATCATAAACAAATCCAGTGCCTCAGGTGGGAGGGCTCAATATGCACCTTAATTTATATGATCCTAAGCCACATACAACTAGAATGATGTGTAAAAGTGGAAAGTCGGAATTACTTACTTGATCGAAGTGTCGATTCTTCACATAAAAGAAATCCAAAAAAAATTCAAGCAAGGTCTTGTAATCTCCATAAGCAAAATAAATGCTTATCTTCCATAATTTCTTTGTAAATATCCCCCATAATTGAAACAAAAACAACAACACAAAATATCATTTGAATTCAAAGGTATCCCACAAATGAAGTGGAATACCAACCAAACGACCGTCGTTAAGATCTTTGTGAGAACCTTGCATGAACTCAACAAACGTATTAGAAACCAAAAAGAGGTGCAACCGGAAGTTGCACCTATGCCTCACAACTCAAAACCAAGTAGAAAGATGAACATACGAGTCATGGACATGCATTGAAATTTATGTTTCAAAACGGGCCAACACTTATGCACTAACATAAACAACATGCAAACTCAAACCGGAATCGAGCAAATTTACATGCAATGAATGGAAAATGAACAACAAACATATGTAAAATTCAAAAAAAGATCAATACATCAAAATTGCACCAATCCGAACTTAAAAAGCCTTAAAACGGAAAAAATGCGTCAAAAATCACCGACTCGGAATTGAACGAAAATCGCATGGTAACTTGCAAACGTGCCAACGGATTCAAATATGCAATCGGTTTTTTAAAATTTCGCTCGGAAGTGATACTTTTTGGCCGATTTCGTCGGCTAGCAGTAGCGAAATAGCCGGAAAAAATTGTCCGAAATCGACTAAAAAGATTACCAATGGCTCCAGAATAATCAACAAAATCAATTTACACTATTCACATTCGCGAAAACGCGCTACGGTTAGGAAGTTATGACCAAAACATATTCTCGACACGCGATACATGAAAAACATCATCGATTAGACATCAATCTATCCTATTCCAGATTTGCACATTGAAACAAGCATGAATTAAAAAGTCAAGCACTTCAATCAATATCAAGTCACAATAATTAACTCTCCTAAGAATTTTATCAAACACCTAACATGCACCGATTATTCTATGTCAATTTTAACAATCATTTCCAATTATGCACCACAACAATTATTAGGATCAATTAATCAAGCATCAATCAAAAATAAAATCATGAATCAATGCACATAATATCCACAAGATTAATTCAACTTGAAAATTCAATTCAAGAAACAATGCAACAACTATTCATGAATTAAAGTTTAAGAAGCTTACCGAATGAAGAATCAACGAAGAAATTGCGAATCCGGAGGAAGTGAGACGCGATCGTGAACGGAGGATAGGAGGATAGGTCGCGTGGCTTCCCGTGGTGGAAGATGGTGGTCACACGGTGGTGTAGTTGACCGGAGGTGGTGGTTCGTGGCGGCTCGACTACCGGAAGCTTGATCGGAATTGTTGTGTTCTTGAGTTCTTGATGAAGTTGTTGTTGTGTTCTTGAGAAAGAGTTAAGAGAATGAACTTTGATCCTTTAGAGAGAGTTTGTGAGAGTTTTTTGGTGTTTGTAAATTATGATTGAAGTTATGAGACAAATTGTGGGTCAAAATAATATATAATGGAGTGTAAAATGAAAGGCAAAAGATAGAATTTCGGCTTAAGTGAAAATAACAATATCTTCGGCAAGAAATTTCGACTCTGAGTCTTCCACAACATCGTTTGTCTCTGAATCACAGTTGCAACGCAAAAAGAACGGACGTCATACGATCAAAATCGAGTGCGATCGATACGTTTCAGCTGGAAGACATCACTGAATAAGTCGTTTTTTCGGCTTATTTGGTGTCCGCTACTCGAAAATGTGACGAGGTCAACCTCTTCGGAGCATAATATGGACTCGACTTTGTCATTAAAGTTGTAGATCTATGAGTCAGTGACCTGGTGTTAAAATGTAAGCTCAACCGGACAAACAGCGAGGGAGATATGAATATTCTCGTGAAACCACTTTTAGCCTTTTTCTTCGGTTCAACCCTTTAGTTTTGCAAAATAAACCAAAACGACAATCTTTGGAGCACCGTTTGAACTCGCGTTTGTCTTTGAACTTGAAGAGGATAACATTTTTGAACCAACGCTTCAAGAACGGGTGAAATCCGATGAAAATTGACCGAGTGATGAATTTTACAAAATCTGACTGACAATGCACTGCATCAAAGAACCTTACTGGTAATTCGCATTTTCGAGATCCTTCTGCTCGGACCTGACCCAAACTGAATTCACATAATGAAGATAACATATAAACATAATTTTAGACACCAGAACGACATTAATCCGATGAACGAGCCAAGAGTTATGAATATTTTAGTGTTCAAAACTCATCGGTTTAGCACTGTTTTTCACTATGTCGACTCTAAAAACTCGCACATTAAGAGATCTTCTTCAAAGAATTAGTTCTCGGCCAAAACCCAAAAGTTGGAAAGGATATCAAGACAAAAAATTTTTCATATGAATCTCTCATACATGTTGACCCAATCAGAAGTTACAAACTCTTGAATACCGATAGCACAGTTAATCGGCGAAACCAAAATTTCAGAAACAAATAATTCCCGCCATTTTCGTTGATGAATTGACCTCTGAGCCGAACACAAAAGTTATAGAGAATACCGAAACGGTCTAAACTATTGAGTTTCAATCCAAATTGAGTTTCCGAGCATAAGTTACAACTTTTGCAAACTGCACCATAAAAATTGATATTCTGCTTAAACTCCTCTAAATCAACCAAGAACTTTTGGCTTCTTCTGAGATTCTTGTGCACGTGTCGCATGAAGAAATAAAGGTCAGTCGTAACCTATGAAAGATCAAATGGAGATGTATCTTCATGTATGTTTATGATGCAATTGTGATCTAAATGCAATGCAATGTATGAAAGGATATGCTAAATGCTATGCAAGATGTTGAGGGAAAATTTTGAGGTATTACAAATGCAAAGGAAAGAAGAGGTGGGAGGTGAAGGCAAATCCACCTCCTAGACAACTTACCAAAAGTTCCTGAAATGTTAGCACAAGATGCATAAAATGCAAATGCAAAAGGAAACAAAGCATATGAAGGTGAAAAGACCACAACCAGAAGTGTAAATGCAATGCAAATGGTGTATGAAATGATGCAAAGGCATAAACATGTCATGTATATGATCATACAAGAGAATGAGTGCAAATGAAGCATGTTAGGAGCATGAAAACACATTGAAGTTCATGAAACAAAATGAATGCAAAACATTCCAAAATGATGCAACAATGATCAAGCAATGTTTCAAACATGTCCTAAGATGTCTAAGATGACATACAAAAGAATGGAATGGCATGACAAGTTCATAAGTTCATGATATGCAAAGAAGAATGCAAATGAAGATGCAAAATTAGGGTTTTATGAACAAACATGATGCATATGGCCACAACAGAAGAAATACTCATGAGATAAAATTGAAACTACACTCAAATGAACCCTAGGGACTCTTAAGAACACTCATCAAAGGTGGAGGTTAGAAGCTATACCAAGGTCTACTTATGGTTTTTCTAAGTTTGCTAGGGTTTTTGGGTGACTCTAAAGGAAAAATGTAAATCAAATTGAAAATGCAATGAAACAATATGAGATAAATAACCTAGAAACTATATGAAATATGAGAAATAATGCAAAAATAATCAAGTTCAAACTCACCATGGTTAGGCAGAAATGAATTTTTCAAGTTAGGGTTAAAAAAATGTGAAATTTAAGAACCCTAATTCAAAGAAAATTGTGAAAATATGATCAAACCTAAAATTAAATTTTTATGGTGAGTTTGAAAATGTTTGAAAATGTTTAAGAATGCTTCATGAACTTTTTGGTGATTTTTAGAAACTTAAATGCATTTTTAATTAATTAAAATCAATTAATTAATTAAATAAAACATTTAAATATTTTAAAAATACTTTTTTAATGCAAAAATTAAAATAAAATTTTTTTAGGTTAAGAAAATTATTTGAAACAAAAATGCAAAGTTTGAGATTTTTTGAAAGTGTTTTGGTATTTTAAATAATTATGTGAAAGAAAATGCAATAAAATGAAAATAAAATGAAATAATAATGAAGTATGAAAATTCAATGGTCCAGATTCAAACATGGGGGAGATTGGTTGACTGCGCGCGTGTTTTGATGGCCAGGATTGCTTCAGATTAAATTATATTAATTAAACCTAATTAAAACTAAATAAACTGGATTAGGGCAAATGATGAATCTTGAGCGTCCATTCCACTAATTAATCAAGATCCAAAGGCTGACATTTAAATTGGGAATCTTAACCCTAATCAAACTCAGGTGACCGGAGAGGAGCTCCGGTCATCTACTCCTGCGACACACAAACCCTAAGTCTCTCTATAGACCACCTGTCGCTCCCGCTAAGTGACACAGGGTCAGATAGGGTACATACGCGAACGGTCGGCGAAAGGAGAATATGAAATAAGGTGAAAAGAGTCGCCAACTAGGCATTTTTATCCCGAAGGAAAGGTAATGCTGCATAAACCTAGAAAAGACATGGATAAGACGGTCGCGAACCAGAGAAACTGAGAAAGGGGGTTGGTTACAACTTGGGAAGGTATTAGCACCCATATTCTCCGTCGTACTCGACGGGATCCATGCTTGAAAGATTGTGTTTAAAGTGGTAATGTCTGTGCTATCTGTGTGCAAAAGCTGGAAAAGAATGCAAGTATCAGTGTAAGGGAATGAAGTGAAAGATGCTCAGGAATGAGGCTTAAGAGAATAATGCTGGAAAAAGGGGGAAGAGAAAGATACTTTTGTTCGATAACTGTTAAGTTATGCCTACGTATCCTCTCGTGCAATGAGGAAGTCAGAACACCGTAGTTCGACTCAAAGAGACTGAAAGATAAATTGACCTAATGAACTGCTTGCTTGTCTATGCTCAAGTGTTTGACCTGTCTGGCTCAGGTGCTAACTGTCTTGCATTAGACGGAAGAAGCGAGTTCTCGTTTGTAAGTGAAGATGATGAGAAAAGAATCCCGAAGGAGATGATTATTGTTTGTTTTTGTGTTTTCAATCTTTTATTGCTTTTTGGTGTTTGTCATAAGTTAATGAGCTTAAGCCTAAACCAAAGGTTAGTAAACTCACCATATCCTCCCTCTGATTAGGGATAATGAGACTACCTTAAGTATGAAGTAAGCACCTCACACTTAATTACCATAATGGTGTAGGATTAAGATTATTAACCTACTTGTGATTATTTAGATGTTTTTGGTATTTTTGTTTAGTGTTAAGTAATGAGTTTAAGCCATAATCAACTTGATCCATGATTAGGGATTAACCTCATGACAAAACAAGCCTTTATTAGAGTGGATTTTAATTAATGGTAAAGTTAATAAGTGAATTTTATGGTTTGTAAGACAACTTTAGGGGGACTTGTCCATTAACATTAGGGTTAGTCCTTCTTAACCAATTAAGGAACAATTAGAACCCTAATGCAAGGCCCAAGTTACAAGCTATTTGTCTTAGTGATTATTAAGATGGATTGATTAAGATATTTAAACAAATGAAGGGTTTAACACTTAGGATTAAAGTTATACACTCCATCCTAAGAGAAGGATGCAGGCATAATCTTAATCACAGAGCCTTAAAACCTTAAAGGTTTAGCCTCTGATTATGAGATGAGAAGAGAGACACAAAGAAAACACAAAGGTAAAAACTAAGGGGGGGGGGGACTAATAAAAACACTAATTATTGTCATGCTTGGGTGTTCCTAGGGTTTGTGAGGCTTGCAAGATATCCCCAAGAATAGCCACCAAGGAAGAAACATATGGAAGGAGGAGAAGCAGAAGATACAAGCTAACTTACTTCACTTAAGAAGATAAGTTACTTGAAGAAATAAAGTGAAAGAAGAACATGAATGAGCAAGCTCACTCTAGAGCAAAATCAAAATGCAGCAATGATGCATAAAAGAGATGAGAAGAGAAGTGAGAAGTGAAGGCAAATTCACTTCTCAAATTACTTACCACCTGAAATATTAGCACCGAAAGAAAGGAATGAAATGGAAATGAAATGAATGCAAATATGCAAACCAAAACCAGAAGCATAAACATGATGAAAATGATGCTATGAGATGATGCAAAGATATGTCAAGTTCTATGGGTGATCATTCAAGAGATGAGAATGTAAATGAAGCATGTAAGAGGCATGAAAGCATATGAAAGTTCATGGGATGGAATGAATGCATAACATGACAAATGGATGAAGAAATGATCAAGCATGATTCTAATGTGTCTTAAGATGTCTTAGGTGTCATATGAAGGCATTAAATGTCATGGCAAGTTAATGTATGAGAGCATATGCAAGATGTATGCAAATGAACATGAGAAATTAGGGTTTTAATGCAACATGAGATGCAAAAGTCAAAAACAGAAACAAATCACAAGATAAAAAATTGAAAATGCACTCAAAGGAACTCTAACCCCATATGATATCACACCCCAAAGGAGGAGACCTAAATCTTAACCTAAAGAAAGTTATGATTTTTCTAAGTTACCTAGGGTTTTAAGGCACCTAAAAGGAGAAAATGCAAATCAAATAAAAAATGCAGAAGAAATTCATGACAAAATTATGCTAGATACTACATGTCAAATGGAGAGAAATGCAAAAAGAATCAAAGTCATACCATTCATGGTTAGGCATAAAAGAATTCTTGAAGTTAGGTTTCAAAAATAGGAATTTTATGAACCCTAAATTCAAGAAAATTGTCAAAGACGATTCAAGACCAAAAAGAAATTTGTATGAATGGCATGACAATGTTTCTAAATGTCCTAAGATGCAATATGAATTTTTTTGGGATTCTAAGAAACCTAAATGATATTTTAATTAATTAATTTCCATTAATTAATTAAAATAAACATTTAAATGTTTTGAAAATGATTTTGAAATGCAAAAAATAAAAATAAAAATATTTTTGGGTGAAGAAAATTTCTTGAAGTGAAAATTCAAAAGGAAAATATTTTAGAAATTTTCTAACTATTTTAATAAATTGTGCAAAACAAAATGAGAAAATATGAAATAAAAATTAAATAAAACAGAAGTAATCTAATCTAATGGTTTGGATTTAAAGCTGGAGGATTTGGTTTGACCTGGCGCGTTATCCAACCGCCAGAATTTAAATTCAGTTAAACCTAATTAATTAATAAATTAAACCTAATTAAAAGTTAATGAAATGATCTTAACCATCCATCACACGCGGGAAGATCAAATCCTACGGCCATAATTCAAAATTTGCCCTAACCCTAATTAGACAGCTAATCACTTTCAAGCCACCGGAGAAGAGCTCCGGTCGTCTTCTCCGGCAGCCTCCTCCCCTGATAATCTCAAAACCTCACTCCTAGGTCATTTCTCGAGCTCTAAAGCTCCAGATCAAACCCTCTCATCTTCCTAAACACGAATCTAACCTCAAAATAGATTTATAATGGCTCGATCACAAGATTCGAAGAGAAAATAAAAAATGGTAAAACTTTCAGAACATGCATACATGTTCATTTCTCAACCATTCTCAAAAGTAAACACATCATGGTGATCAATCTAAATACTTAAAATAGCACTTCTGGAAAAAAGTTTGAAGAAGTTACCTGAGCTTGATCTTCCTCAGTTTGGAGCTTTCTGGCCACTTCTCTTGTGCAAGCTGACTCCAATGACCTTCCTGATGAAGCTTTGATGCTTAGAGGAAGTTTATTTTTGCTGGTTTGTGTGATTGTACTTCAACTGGCCAAGAATCGTGTTTCAGGTTAATGTTTCTTTGAGGTTTGTTTGATGGTTGCTTTGTGTTTAGTGAATGATTTTGAGATGAATGGTGAAATTTGTTTGGAGTTTGAGTGAGTATTCAAAGAGTTTTGAAGGAATTTGCAAGAGGAGTGATTTTTTGGAATGCTGAGTTCTTGGAGCTCTTGTCTTGTGTGTCTTATGAAAAATGATTCTTGAAGCATGCTTGTAGAGTCCTGGTTGGGCAGAGAGTGGGTGGTGGACTGTGGTGATTGGTATGGGTGTTTTTGCACAAAGTCAATAAAGTTTTTACTTGAGGTATGGGCAATGGTGCAGCTGGATTTTTGGCTTATCCATGCGCAGCATGGATCAAGGAGGTCCGTGGAAATGGTTTTGAGGCAATTCAGCAAGTGGAAACAAAGTTATGTATCATTTTACAATTTCATGAAGTTTTGGCCCCTTTGAGATTTCTTGATGTTCAAGGCATGGAATGATACCATTCTTTGGGTAATTATGATCTTAAGGTAATGCACTATGATGTTATGATACATAGAAGTGTGTTTGAAGTCACAAAATAGCTTGGAAAGTGGTTTTGCAAAAAATCCCTCTTTGGTACCTTCTTGAAAATTATGTGATTTTTGCCAACTTTGCCAAGCCATAACTTGAGTTCCATGATGAATTAAGACTTGTTCTTGTACTTTTTGAAAAGGGAATGATCCAATCTACAACTTTCATGACCAACAATTTTTCATTTGAAGCATTTTTGGTTGAGAAAGAGGAGGTTGAAAAACTTTCCCAAAATGGAAAGTTTACATTACAAATCATTTCCATTTTTGGCAACTTTTGGTTTAGCTCACTTTTCTTAAATTTTGTGAACTTATAAGCACTTCAATGATCAAATAAAGATCATATAACTTCAATTTGATGAAAAATCCACTTTAGTTCCATTGTTGGGGGCCTCAGATGCCCTGATTTTGCTCTGACTTGCTCAAGAAGTTACCCAGTGAACAATTGACTTCCACAATGAATTTCTTCATAAAACTTGGTACACATGATCCTTATAACATATTGAGACCATTAGAAACAAGAATGACAAAAAAAATTGGAGTTATGGCCTCTGAAACCAAAACCCTAATTTCAGGTCATCTGTGTAGTGAAAACCCTAGCTCTGCTTCCATGTTTTGCAAGTTCTTGTGATTTTATGACTTCCTTGATCTTTGAGGGAAATAAAGTGATAATTGAACATACATGGACCCTCTTGGAATGATTGGTGGCCTTTGGAGTGGCTCAAATGAATCTTGGATTGCTCAGATCACAAACCCTAGATGCAGATGAACTAAAACTAATGCAGTGAAACAAAAATGCAATATGAGATGATATGATTATGTTTATGCAAAGATGAAAGATCACAAACCATGGTGTGAACTTAGTGAGGGAAAATTTGGGGTGTTTATAGCTGCCCCTATTCAAGCATGAGTTAGCTGTACAGGATTTAAGCGACGGGCTTAACAGACGAACAAGATAACTTGTGGTTGAATACCAAAGACAGTCTGAAAATTGCACTCACTGGGGAGAAAAAGAAAAGGGATATAAATTGAAATAGGTAGTATAGTATAAGTATAAAATGAAAACGATGGAGGACGACCATCGAGCAGAGGACGACTGCTGGTGGTAAAGCAATGTCGGGGACGACCGACATGCTGGGGGAATAAAACGGTACATAAAGCAATGACGGGGACGAACGACAAGCTGGGGAAATAAAGAGATCATGATGGGGACGGCCATCAAGTTAAGAAACAAAGTTTTCTGGGGATTAAAGTAAAGGCAATGATGGGGACGACCATCATATTTATAAAGTAAAGGTAAACAACGATGGGGACGGTCATCGGTTCAAAGAATAAATGAAATAAATGATGAGGTACGGTCATCAAAGGTGAAGGACGATCACCTAGCAGGGGACGGCTACTCCTTATCGCGACATAGGACGAATGCCGGATAGAAAAGGTCGACAATGGGGACGGCCATCGGATAAACACGATGAAGGACGATCATCAAGAGGCGAAGGACGATCACCTAGCAGGGTACGGTTGCTCTCAGGATTTATCATGACATAGGACGAATGTCAGATAACAAGATCAACGATGGGGATGACCATTGGATAAAATGATGAAGGACGATCATCAAAGGTGAAGGATGATCACCTAGTAGGGGACGGCTGCTCTGTTGGGGATAAGGATGAGGGACGATCATCCAAAGGTGACAGATGATCACCTGGAAGCGGACGGCTTCCGAAAGATATCACGACATAGGACGAATGTCGAATAGAAAAGGGTTCCAATAATGGAGACTCCGCTGGGGAAAGGATGAGGGACGGTCATCCATAGGTGAAGGACGATCACCTGGCAGGGTACGGCTGCCGAAAGTATCATGACATAGGACGAATGTCAGGTAGAAAAGAGTTGTTTTGTTGGCGATTTGTTGGGGAATGGTAAACACGGACGAGTGTTTACGCTTTCCAAAATAAAAAGGTATAAATCTTTTGGCACTGTGGGGACAGGATGACACGGACGAGTGTCAAAAGAAGTATTATAAACAAGTGTTTGGGCAACCGTGCTGGGGATAGGTGACACAGACAGGTGTCAAGAGAATGTATAAGCATTGGTTTGGTTTATATCTGCAGGGGATGATATGACACAGACGAGTTTCGAAAGTATATATGAACATGTGTTTGTGTTTAAGAGTGCAAAGGGGACGCTTTGGCTTTCTGCTGGGGAAATTGAGATGACACGGACGAGTGTCGAAAAGAATATGTTATGGATAAGTATCTGTTTGTAGAAAGTGTTCTGGCTACTTTACTAGGGAATGATGACACAGATGAGTGTCAAAAGGAGCATGTATCTATATTTGAGAGTGCAAAGGGGACGCTTTAGCTTTTATGTGCAAGGAATGTATTTTGTATATTGATGATGATGTACTGTTATATATATAGGTGACTGGTTCGAACCTGACTTGTGACCATGCAATATGTTTTATTTTTACCGTAATGCTCCGTATTAGACGGAATGCTACGCTCTGGGAAAAAATGATGTGAATGCTATGATTATGCAAAAGAAAACCGGTTCGAGTTTCGGACCCCACTGCTGTGAAGATCTCCGGCTGATCTTCTTGAAGTGACATCCCAAGTGGGGATGAGATCATTGGTAGATCTGACAAAACATATAGTTCTTCCTGGGGGACTAGATCATTGATAGATCTATCATGTGAGGATATATCCCAACTGGGGATGAAGAAGCTTCTGTCACTTTGTTGTGTAAGAACTTCAGGCATTGCTCTTCTGGGAGAGGCTGGAACTCTGTGGGGAGATGATTTCCTGTCTCCGCTGAGGATGAGAGGTCTGGCACTCTGGGGGAAAAGATTCTGCTATCTTTGTTGAGGATGAGATATTTGGTACTCTGTTGGGGAGAGCAAAGATCATTGAACGATCTTCCTAGAGGACTGTGTGAGGACCCTGCTGAGGATGAGGAGACTTGACAAGTCAGCTGGGGAAATGGGCATTTTCTGATGCTGCTTGAAGATGATGTGCTGGGGAAATGTTGCTTTGGCAACTTTGCTTGGGGAAAAACATTCCAGATACTGTTAAGGGAGGAAGTATGCTTGGCATGCCCCATGTCACATATCGAATACCTGTAATCCTGTTAAGACAAAGAAACGCACAAGTGTCCCGAGGCATCCCTTACTGGATTCCATCATAGGAGTTAGATATTCCTGAGAGTAAATACATTTCCTGTAAGCATTTAGATAGAAAATCACATTTGTTTTATGCAAATACTATATCATGGATATTGGACATTTTGCAAACGAAACAAAAATGTACGAGACGGGGTGTGACTGAAAATTCTGCTTTTATTAATCTGGGTGCCCTGAATTGGCAAATACAGTCAAAGGAACAGATCCCCTGGAATGAGTACATTGTTACAAATTGAGAAAAATAAAAGTGCTGGCAATGTTGACGACGCTTCATTGAGCTTCCTTTGCTATGACCCATATGACCTTGACGTTCTTCTTATCCTGCTTTCTGAAGAATGTTGATTCTGACCGATGCTTTATCCTTTCGAAGCTAGCCATGTTGTAAGTGATACAGACGAATTCAGAATGCAGTTGTTCGCTTATTCCCTTATTTTGCGTGAATCTCCCTTTCGGGTTTTCAATCCACTGGGATACCCATTTTTGCCTGAGCTGTCCAATGTGGCTTTTCAACTCAGCGGGTGTACATTTTTTTTATTTTTCCCTTATTTTTTCCCAAGTCTTTTATTCTATTTTTGACTCGCCGGGATGCCCTATTTTTGCCTGGACTTACATTCTGTTTTTATGTCCAGCGGGTCTTTTTATGCGAAGTATTTTTTAACTACATCTGAATTTACAGGGGACAGGAAATTTTCACCATCCATAGTAGTGAGCATCAGTGCTCCACCAGAGAAAAATTTTCTTTACTATGAACGGACCATCGTAATTCGGAGTCCACTTGCCCCTGTGGTCTGTATGAGGAGGAAGGAGTCTTTTCAGTACAAGATCTCCTACTTGGTATTCCCGAAGTCTGACTTTCTGATCGAAGGCTTTCTTCATTCTTTTCTGATATAGCTGCCCATGACAAATAGCATCTTTTCTCTTTTCTTCGATCAGATTCAGTTGATTGTACCGAGAACGGATCTACTCTGCTTCATTCAACTTTACATCCATTAAGGAGGGTAGTTCAACTTCTACAGGTAGGACTACCACCATACATACACAAGCTGATACGGTGTTTCCCCAGTAGACGTTCTAATTGAGGTTTGGTTCCCATGCAAGGCAAATGGTAGCATTTCATGCCAGTCTTTATAAGTAACCACCATCTTCTGCACAATCTTCTTAATGTTCTTGTTAGCTGCCTCAATAGTGCCATTCATCTTTGGCCTGTAAGAAGAAGAGTTGTGATGTTGGATTTTGATGTCCCGGCGCAATTCTGCCATCATTTTGTTGTTCAAATTGGAACCATTATCAATAATGATTCGCTCGGGTACTCCATACCGACAGATGATGTCTCTTTTCAGGAATCAGGCTACCACTTGTCTGGTGATGTTTGCATATGAAACTGCTTCAACCCACTTGGTGAAATAATCAATGGCTACTAGGATGAATCTGTGGCCATTTGAAGCAGTCGGTTCAATCTTTCCAATCATGTCAATGCCCCACATGGCAAAGGGTCAAGTTGAAGACATCACATTCAAAGTATTTGGAGGCACATGCACCTTGTCTGCATAGATCTGGCATTTGTGGCATTTCCTGGCATAGGCACAACAGTATGCATCCATTGGGATCCAGTAGTAACCTGATCTTAACAACTTCTTAGCCATTGCATGTCCTCCAGCATGGGTACCTAAGGATCCTTCATGCACCTCGTGCATCAGCAAGTCTGCTTCTTTCTTGTCAACACATCTGAGAAGCACCATGTCAAAGTTTCTCTTGTATAATGAACCATCGACATTCAGGAAGAAACTACCAGCCAGCCTTCTTAATGTCTTCTTATCATTGGATGATGCCTCAGGTGGGTATGTTTGATCCTCTAAGAAGAACTTGATGTCATGGAACCAAGGCTTGTCATCTTTAGCAATGTCCACGGAGAATACGTATGCTGGTCGGTCTAATCTGGATACTGAAATCCGAGGCACATAGTTTGTAGTTTGAACCTTGATCATGGAGGAAATGGTAGCCAAAGCATCTGCGAACTGATTTTCGTCTCGAGGGATGTACTCAAGTTTGACTGTTGTGAAGAAAGTCAATAATCTCCTCGTATAGTCACTGTATGGAATCAGATGCTCTTGGTGAGTGTACCATTTGCCGTTGGTCTTATTGATTACCAAAGTTGAATCTCCAAATACAGTTAAAGTCTTAATCCTGAGGTCAATGGCTTCCTCAAGACCCATGATACAGGCTTCGTATTCAGCTTCATTGTTAGTGCATGCAAAGGTGAATTTTGCCGAGAAAGGCATGTGAACTCCTTTTGGTGTAATGAGCATTGCACCAACCCCACGGCCATTCATATTGACAGCCCCATCAAACATCATTGTCTATTCTTCTTCTGGGTCAGGCCCTTCAGTGTGAACAGGCTCTTCATGATCTTTTGCTTTTAGGAACATGATGTCTTCATCAGGGAAGTCAAATCTCATTGGCTGGTAATCATCGATGGGTTGCTCAGCCAGATAGTCAGACAGTACACTGCCTTTGATGGCCTTTTGAGATGTCTATTGTATGTCATATTCTGTCAAAATCATTTGCCATCTTGCAACCCTTCTGGTAAGTGCTGGCTTCTTAAATATGTACTTGACTGGATCCATCTTTGAGATCAATAAGATAGTGTGGGTCAACATATACTGCCTTAGTCGGCGAGCAGCCCATGCTAAAGCACAACAAGTTTTCTCGAGCAGTGAATAATGTTGTTCACAGTCGGTAAACTTTTTGCTTATGTAGTATATGGCATACTCTTTTCGACCAGAGTCGTCATGCTGGCCCAACACACACCTCATTGATCCTTCTAATACTATCAGGTACATTATTAGAGGTCTTCCTTCAAATGGAGGCATAAGGATTGGAAGTTCTTGTAAGTACTCCTTGATTTTGTCAAAAGCCTTCTGACAATCTTCATTCCAACTAACCGTTTGTTGCTTTCTTAACAGTTTGAACAGGGGCTCACAGGTTGCAGTAAGATGAGATATGAACCTTGATATGTAGTTCAATCTACCTAAGAAAACCCGAACTTCCTTTTCAGTCCTAGGTGCAGGCATCTCCTGAATGGCTTTGACTTTGTCAGGATCAACTTCAATTCCTTTTTCACTTACAATGAATCCCAGCAGCTTACCGGAACACACCCCGAATGTGCATTTGGTGGGGTTTAGCTTCAGCTGATACTTTCTCAGACGCTTGAATAACTTCAGCCGATTTACCAGATGGTCTTCTTATGTGAGGGACTTGGCAATCATGTCATCCACGTAACATTCAATTTCTTTGTGGATCATATCATGGAATAACGTTACCATAGCCCGTTGGTAAGTAGCACCGACATTCTTCAACCCGAAATACATTACCTTGTAACAGAATGTGCCCCAAGGTGTAATGAAGGTAGTCTTCTCCATGTCTTCGGGTGACATTTTGATCTGATTATACACCGAAAACCCGTCCATGAAGGAAAATACCGAGAACTGAGCTGTGTTGTCGACCAATACATCAATGTGAGGTAAAGGGAAATCATCCTTTGGGCTAGCTCTATTCAGGTCCCGATAATCCACACACATCCGTACTTTGCCATCCTTCTTAGGCACTGGTACAATGTTAGCAACCCACGGCGGGTAGCTAGTCACAGCAAGGAAACCGACGTCCCACTGTTTTTGTACCTCTTCTTTAATCTTCATGTCCATATCCAGACGAGTACGGCGCAGCTTCTGCTTCACTGGAGGATAATCTTCATTCAAAGGCAGCTTGTGCATAACAATGTCGGTGTCCAACCCTGGAATATCTTGATAGGACCATGCAAAGACGTCGACGTATTCTCGAAGCATATCAATAAGCTGTTCCTTCACTGAATCTTGCAGACTGGCCCCGATCTTCACTTCCTTCAAGTCTTCTTCGGTACCAAGATTCACTGTTTCAACCTCCTCCTGATGAGGAGTGATCACTTTCTCTTCTTGCCTCAATAACCTGGCTAACTCTTCAGGTAACTCATAGTCTTCTTCAACCCCTTCATCAACTTGATTAATTGGATTGTCAAAGTCATACAGGGTCATAGCAGTGCTGTTGTCGGTGCAATCTGGAGGATAATCTCTGCAAGGGTTGAGATTTGTTCATTTTAGTGACCAGTTTTAATCTTGTTTAGAAAAAGTGAAAATGAAGTTGTTATTTTGAAAACCTTGCCATTTTATTGTTTTGTACAAAAGTGAAAAATGAAAAAGACAGTGAGCAAAAAAGAGACTCGTTTGCAAAAGATGTCCTGATATTCATTGATTAATCATTAGCACAAAATACAAGATGACCCTATTACAAAATGAGTCCTGACACCTTGGGCAAGATGCAGGACTTGATGCATGCTAAAAGATAGGAAATAATAATTTCTCTGCAGGAGTAACCCTTATAATTTCCTGGGAAGACCAGTTAGAGACTTGGTTCCCCGGGATCCTTGGACGTATCCAGTTCTCCAGGTTGCGGTCGCTTTCTTCCTCGTCTTCCAGATTGTTCACAGCATCTGGGGTGAGCATCCCCCACTGATAAATTTGGGCTCCTTGGCAGCCTCTGATTGATCCTTTCGGATTGGTCTGTAACCTAACCCGAATTTGTCTTCTTTTTTCTCCACCTGCAACAGTTTTCCCCAGCCTCTGGCGTTCCCCTCTTCAACAACCTTCCGGGCTTGCTGATATGACGCGATAGAAGTTCCAGACACATCAGTTGCTTCATTGATGTTAAGGGCTTCGAACCCATGGCTCATTGTCTCATGGATCTCTTCATCCATCTCAATATACTTGTAAGTAGCTAGATGACTGACGAAGATATCCTCCTCCCCACAGATTGTGATGATCTGGCCTTCCCACTCGTATTTTAATTTCTGGTGAAGGGTAGATGTAACAGCGCCAACGGCGTGAAACTAGGGTCTACCCAACAGACAGTTGTAGGCCGGCTGAATGTCTATCACGAAGAAAGTAGTTTTAAAGACTTGTGGGCCAATCACCACGGGTAATTCAATCTCTCCAAGCACTGATCTCTTAGAGCCATCAAATGCTCTTACCACCAAGTTACTTGGACGCAATGCCAAACCATCATATTCCAGCTTCACCAAGGCTTTCTTTGGGAGGACATTGAGCGAGGACCCAGTGTCCACCAGCACATGAGAAAAAACAGCACCTTTGCACTCTAAGGTGATGTGTAAAGCCTTGTTATGATTGCGTCCCTCCGTCGTTAAATCAGCATCTGTGAAGCCCAGTCCATGACTGGTGTTAACATTGGCAACCACTGTTTCTAGCTGATTAACCGTGATCTCTTCCGGCACGTAGGCTGCGTGCAGGACCCTCAAAAGTGCATTCCTATGGGCTTCAGAACACATTAACAATGACAAGATAGAGATTTTGGAGGGCGTCTGATGAAGCTGGTCCACCACTTTGTAATCACTCTTTTTGATTATTCTCATGAACTCGTCCACCTCTTGGTCAAAAGACGTCTTTGAAGTTTCTTTAACAGCTGGCTCTTCGGGTACCACACTCTTCCCGTTTGCTTTAGCAATAGCCTCTGCTTCAGCATCGGGTCTCGGTATTTGTGAGGTGAAAAGGCGTCCGCTTCTGGTGAAGCCTCCGCCTCCCCCAACATTGTCAACTTATTGTGAAGAGGTTGATGAATCTAGAGTGATCTTATTTCCGTCTCAGTGGATATCAGAGTCGTAGTGCCAAGGTATGGCATTACTGCTTTCATAAGGAACGGGTCCAGGTACCGTAATTGTGACTGGACTGATTGCTGCAGCGGAAGGAACTATGATGGTATGCGGGTCGTAATAGATTGTGACTGGAGATCTGACAGTGGGTGTTGCAGTTTGTTGTTGAAAATCGTTGTTGGGATGAACAGTTGTCGGGTCATAATAGATCGTGACCGTTGAGACATCTTCGTTAGCGTTTATTGGTGTTGTAGGCGATTCCGTTGATAAGATGGGCGTTGATGTTGTAGAAGTGAGTGTAACTGAACTTTGGTTTGTTGAAATAATGGATGGAGTGATTGCTGGAGTTGTGGATGAATTAGTGGGAATAATAGTTGTTGCAGTTGTAGGAGGATCTATTGTTGCTGAAGAAAAAGTTGTTGATGTTGTAGACGCTGTTGTGGTAATTTGCAAAATTCCATCTCTGATAAGGCCATATATGCCAAGCCTTAGCCTCTCGCAACCATTAATATCAGTCTTGCACGATTCGCAGCAGGCCTCACAACCTGGGAATACCTGGCATCTTAAGAGTTGAGCTTTGACTTCCGCCAGCGGCGTTTGAATCTGTGCAACACTATCAATTAGTGCAGATGGTTGGTCCTCCTCTATGGCATTAATCCTGGGCCCACCATGACTAGGCATAGGATTTATGGTAACATTTTGGAGGAGGTGTGAAGTTGAGAGCTTTGGAATCGACCAGATCCTGAACCTTCATTTGTAAGGCTCTACACTTCTCAGTATTGTGACCAGGTGCGTTGGAATGAAAGGCACACCTAGCATTGGCATCATAATTCTTCGGGAGATTGAGAGGATCTGGTGGAGCCAACGTCTTTAACTCAACCAGGTTGAGCTTCAGGAGTTGTGGCAGTAGGGCGGCATATGGCATAGGGATGGGGCACCCTATTTGCTTGAGATGGCCTCTGTTGAAAGGGGCGCTGCTGTTGGTTGTTGTTGTTATTGTTGTATGATCTTTGTTGTGGAAAGTGAGGTTGTTGCTGATAGTATTGTTGTTGTTGCTGGTGTTGAGGAAAAAGTGGTTGTTGTGGAGCTGGAGCTGGGATAGTTACGGCTGCTACTGATCTGTGAGAGTATTGGGGCTTGCCCCTGCCTGCATGAATAGCATTTGTTTCACCCGTCCTTCGGGGTCCTAGAAAAGGTTTTCTTGTATTGTTGGAGGAACTTGCACCATTGTCAGAGATTTTGCCCATCTTCAGAAGACTCTCTATTCTCTCCCCAGCTATGACTACATCATCAAAGCTAGTGGAGGAGAATGCAACAAGTCGGTCAATATAAGTTCCCTGGAGGGTGTTCATAAACATATCTGCCATTTCCCGTTCAGACATGGGTGGCTGGACAGCAGCAGCAAGGTGTCTCCACCTCTGAGCATAATCCCAGAAGCTTTCCCTTGAAGACTAAGACATGCCCATTAGAAGGGTTCTATTGGGAGCCATGTCCAGATTGTATTGGTATTGACGGATGAAGGCTTCGGCCAAGTCTTTCCAACATCTTATAGTGGCCCTGGTCAGATGCGAATACCATTCTCTTGATGCTCCAGTTAGGCTGTCCTCAAAATAGAACATCCATAACTTCTCGTCCATGGTATAAGCCTTGAGTCTTCCCAAGAAAGATTGTAGATGAGTACGCGGGCAGGAGGTACCATTATATTTTTCAAAGCACGGGGGTTTGAACTTGTGAGGAATTCTCACCCCATCCACCAGTCCCATGTCTATTACATCAAAGCCTAGGGAATTCTGGGATTCAAGAGACCTCAGTTTCTCAGCAATCTCATCTAGCCTTAGGTCATAAACTTCATCCCTAGCTCCAATAACTGTGAACTGCTCTTCTTGAGGATCCTCTTGCAAGATCCTGCCTCCAGCAGTGTTACCTTGGGCATTCCTTATGACATTAACATCTGGGTTTAGATGAGGCCCAAACTCTGGTGGATCAATGTGAGGCTGCCCGCGATCATTATTGCTAGTACCTCCTGTACCGGGATGGTGTTCATCAGGAGTCTGTCTTTCCACAAATTCCCTCAGTCTTTCCTGGCTCTGAGCTGAGCCAGTCATCACAGCTATGAACCAGGTCATTTGATTCCTCATCTCAACCCTTTCATTTGCCATTTGGGTCCTTACTTCATTCAAGTCCTGCTGCACTTGATCCATCTGAATGCCCGGAAGGTTGTTTCTCGTCGGGTACCGGTGTATTCTGTTGACAGGGAACACTCGTCTTCGAGCAATGTTTCCTGAAACCACAACAAAGTGAGAAACAACAATAAAACAAAGACATACAAAACAAAGAAAAGGTTAGTATGCAATGCAATATGCTTATTTGTCTTCCAAGGGTATCCGGTTTGGCTCCTTGGTTTTAACCCTTCCAGACCTCGAGGGAATGCTGATGATGTTGAGAGATAAAGCCCACCAATAAATAGAACAAACTGATATATTACAAAGGATGAAAATACATAGTTTGTTTACAATACATGCCTGTGGTGGGTCAAAATACAACAATCAAAAGAAAAGTACATCAAAAGAAAGAAATACAAGCAAAAGGATCAGACATCCGATCCAAAATCATCCTCCCTGACTTCCTTCAGCAGGGGCTCAGTCACTGGACCTACGGGATGCTCTGTAATAGTCCTGATGAGGAGGTTCCTAGTAGCAATGGAATTGGTTAGCTTCTTATGCTTGTCCTGATCCTTTGACTTGTTCAACCCCGCCCGGAGTTTCAATTCTGATATCTCTCTCTGAGCTGCTAATAAAGCCTCCTGATGCTTCTTTTCTCCAGCCTCCAGCTGCTCTATCTTAGCCTGAGTCCTTTGGTCTTCTTGTGCACGGGCTTCAGTGATCCTGATCCACCTAGCCTGGCTTTCTTCCAGATAATGCTCTGCCCTAGCTTTCTGAGTCTTTGCCTCCTTGCAAGCATTCTTCAGTACTAACTCCCCTGCCCTTGCCTTCCTGATATAGTCATTTGTCTTCTCAATCTTGGTCAGATGCTCAATCCTGAGTCTTTCTAATCTCTCATTATCTAGACGACTATCATTTCTTTCCCAAAGAGTCTTCTTCAAGGCTTCAGATAGATGATTATTCCTCTCTTTCAGCTTTTCAAACTCTTCCAGGCTAAAATTAGCTGCAGGTTGTACTGTAGAAGGTCCAGGTGTATCTTCCAAAGTGAAAGGCATCCGGGTGATCTGGGCTCTAGTACGGGACCAATCAGAATACTGTGCTGAAGCAATGTTGTTGCACTTTCCAAGGATGGCTGTCCCTTTGGTCTGAATGTTGTCCCAAGCCCAGGCAGCTTGTCTAACAACAGCAGAGTTGGGTTGGATTTCACAGTAGAGGGTCTCAACCAAGTCTTGTCCTCTTGGAGGATGAACCAAAGCATATCCCAATTGTCTCTTAAACAGTAAAGGGTTGTAGTTAATGCAACCTTTTACTCCTATCAGAGGCACATTAGGGTACTGCCCACAGCTGGTAATAATATCCTTGCCCTTGGTGGTCTGGGTGCACCATCTGATGTCATTTGATGTCAAGACAATGAACCTCTTAGCCCAATTCTTCTGCTGATGGGGGTTCAAGAAGGTATCTGATTTTGGCAAGTGTCTGAGCAGCCAAGAGTAATACAGAGGAGCACAACATCTGACCAACTTCCCTCTTTGCTTTTCATTCCTCTTATGGACTGAGTAATATAAGTCTCCCAGCAAGGTAGGAACATGGTTCCTCAACAAGAACAGGTGGATGGCATTCTTACTCATAAACTTGGGCTTATCTGCAAACAATATAACCCCATATTATTGAGGGCTAAAAGTGCACAGACAGCCTTCCATTCTCCTATTGCAGCCTTCAGGGTGGCATGAGAGATTAAGAAGTCCAGATGAAGGCTTAGAACCCCAGCTTTGGTTGTCATGTTCTGCTCAATGAGGGCAGGCTCCAAATGCAATGCCCTAGATATCTCTTCATTTTTGGGAGCAGTCATCTCTGGGTTGAAAGGGATCCCTCTCCTGATAGGAACTCCAATCAACAAGGAAAACTCTTCTAGCAATGGTCCCATATGGAAATCAGGGAATGTGAAGCATCTGAGTGGAGGATCATAAAACTGCAAGCAAGTGTGGATCATGCTCCTCTGAGATGCATCAAGATCCATGACCATGTCCAATATGCCCCCATAGTGCTCTCTGAAGAGTGGGATATGGTCAGGTGTAATGAGGGACTAGACCTGCCTGCTGCCAGTCAAGGTGGGCTCAAAGAAGTGGTAAGAGATGTTGCTCTTTCTTGAAGTGTCCATGCTGATGATGGGTATTGATGAAGAAGCTGAGAACAACTGCCGATGAAGGTCACTGACTGAGAAGCTGGAGGTGAGTCTCTGATGAAGACAAGCTGGAGAAGAACCAATGACAAACTGATGAAAGTGATGGAGAAGATAGCTGAAGCAGGAGTCTAAGCAGCAGAAGGGGTCAAAACCAAACCAAAGATGATATGATTGATAACCTATAAAACAAATAAGAAAATGTTAAATGATGCAAAAATGATGTATGCAAATGATATGCAAAGGTTTGTGATCAAGAACTGGATCTGTTTATCTCTCTTGGTAAAAGTCCATGTATGTTCAAAGGTCCGGATGGAGGCTTAGAAATCCAGTAACCAGGGTGGGGCACTCAAATAAAGAGCCACATGTCTAGGGTAATCACAATAACTGTCCAAAGTGAAGCATTCTTAAAATAAAACAGTAACAGGGTATGATATGGCCAAGGGTTCCTGCAAACCTGTAAACAACCCAACCCCCCTTACAGGTAATGTTCTAGAACAAGGATCCTCAGACTTGGATCAGTTATGAGAAGTGTATACACTTCTAACCCGGAGGTACATTATTTACAATAACCATAAAAGATCATCCTCTAATTCACCCCAGATTCTGGAGGTCAAAATAAAGGTCATCCAGACTTAGCAGGCTTCCCAGATAGCCCTAGCACTACAGGAAATCTGTAGCACAGAGTTCTCAAGAAGAAACCCACATCTGAATCGTGTTTCATATTCCCGCACCAGACCGAAATGGAATGGGAAAGAATATGAAGCCACTCTAGCCTAGGTGTCACTCAGGTCCCAGGTATAGGACCTTAATCTCTCAATGAAACCCCACCCACCAAGGAAACCAGATCCATCATAATGATAATGACAGTATGAAAATGCATAAAAATGTAAAGGAAAGCAATAAATAAAGTTGTACATAAAGCAATAAATAGAGCAAATAAATAAGCACAAGTAGCACATAACACCCCTGTAAACATAAATCAAACAAGCGCTAGGAGAAACCCACGAAAAGAACCAGAAGCCTTGGTTGCAATATAAGGGTCCCCGACAGAGTCACCAAGTTGTTGCTCCCGCTAAGTGACACAGGGTCAGATAGTGTACAGACGCGACGATCGGCGAAAGGAGAAGATGAAATGAACTAAAAAGAGTCATCAGTTAGGCATTTTTATCCCGAAGGAAAGGTAATGCTGCATAAACCTAGAAAAGACATGGATAAGACAGTCGCGAACAAGAGAAACTGAGAAAGGGGGTTGGTTACAACCTGGGAAGGTATTAGCACCCAGATTGTCCGTCGTACTCGACGGGATCCACGCTTGAAAGATTGTGTTTAAAGGGGTAGTGTATGTGTTATCTGTGTGCAAAAGCTGGAAAAGAATGCAAGTGTAAGTGTAAGGGAATGAAGTGAAAGATACTCAGGAATGAGGCTTAAAAGAATAATGCTGGAAAAAGGGGGGAGAGAAAGAGACTTTTGTTCGATAACTGTTAAGTTATGCCTACGTATCCTCTCGTGCAATGAGGAAGTCAGAACACCGTAGTTCGACTCAAAGAGACTGAAAGATAAACTGACCTGATGAACTGTTTGCTTGTTTATGCTCAAGTGTATGACCTGTCTGGCTCAGGTTCTAACTGTCTTGCATTAGACGGAAGAAGCGAGTTCTTGTTTGTGAGTGAAGATGATGAGAAAAGAATCCTGAAGGAGACGATTATTGTTTGTTTTTGTGTTTTCAATCTTTTATTTCTTTTTGGTGTTTGTCATAAGTTAATGAGCTTAAGCCTAAACCAAAGGTTAGTAAACTCACCATATCCTCCCTCTGATTAGGGATAATGAGAGTACCTTAAGTATGAAGTAAGCACCTCACACTTAATTACCATAATGGTGTAGGATTAAGATTATTAACCTACTTGTGATTATTTAGATGTTTTTGGTATTTTTGTTTAGTGTTAAGTAATGAGTTTAAGCCATAATCAAAGATTTAATGGACCCATTACACCATCCTAATAGAAGGATAATAGATGAGCACATTTAAGCTGAGAAAGATACCTCAACTTGATCCATGATTAGGGATTAACCTCATGACAAAACAAGCCTTTATTAGAGTAGATTTTAATTAAGGGTAATGTTAAAAAGTGAATTTTATGGTTTGTAAGACAACTTGAGGGGGACATGTCCATTAACATTAGGGTTAGTCCTTCTTAACCAATTAAGGAAGAATTAGAACCCTAATGCAAGGCCCAAGTTACAAGCTATTTGTCTTAGTGATTATTAAGATGGATTGATTAAGAGATTTAAACACATGAAGGGTTTAACACTTAGGATTAAAGTTATACACTCCATCCTAAGAGAAGGATGCAGGCATAATCTTAATCACAAAGCCTTAAAACCTTAAAGGTTTAGCCTCTGATTATGAGATGAGAAGAGAGACACAAAGAAGACACAAAGGTAAAAACTAAGGGGGGGGGGACTAATCAAAACCCTAATTATTGTCATGCTTGGGTTTTCCTAGGGTTTGTGAGGCTTGCAAGAGATCCCCAAGAGTAGCCACCAAGGAAGAAGCAGATGGAAGGAGGAGAAGCAGAAGAAACAAGCTAACTTACTTCACTTAAGAAGATAAGTTACTTGAAGAAAGAAAGTGAAGGAAGAACATGAATGAGCAAGCTCACTCTAGAGAAAAATCAAAATGCAGCAATGATGCATAAAATAGATGAGAAGAGAAGTGAGAAGTGAAGGCAAATTCACTTCTCAAATTACTTACCACCTGAAATGTTAGCACCAAAAGAAAGGAATGAAATGGAAATTAAATGTATGCAAAGATGCAAACCAAAACCAGAAGCATAAACATGATGAAAATGATGCTATGAGATGATGCAAAGACATGTCAAGTGCTATGGGTGATCATTCAAGAGATGAGAATGCAAATGAAGCATGTAAGAGGCATGAAAGCATATGAAAGTTCATGGGATGGAATGAATACATAACATGGAAAATGGATGAAGAAATGATCAAGTATGATTCTAATGTGTCCTAAGATGTCTTAGATGTCATATGAAGGCTTGAAATGTCATGGAAAGTTCATGTTTGAAAGCATATGCAAGATGTATGCAAATGAACATGAGAAATTAGGGTTTTAATGTAACATGAGATGCAAAAGTCAAAAACAGAAACAAATCACAAGATAAAACATTGAAAATGCACTCAAAGGAACCCTAACCCCATATGATATCACACCCCAAAGGAGGAGACCTAACTCTTAACCTAAAGAAAGTTATGATTTTTCTAAGTTACCTAGGGTTTTAAGGTACCTAAAAGGAGAAAATGCAAACCAAATAAAAAATGCAGAAGAAATTCATGACAAAATTATGCTAGATACTACATGTAAAATGAAGAGCAATGAAAAAAGAATCAAAGTCATACCATTCATGGTTAGGCAGAAATGAATTCTTGAAGTTAGGGTTCAAAAATAGGAATTTTATGAACCCTAAATTCTAGAAAATTGTCAAATATGATTCAAGACCAAAAAGAAATTTGTATGAATGGCATGACAATGTTTCTAAATGTCCTTAGATTCAATATGATTTTTTTTGGGATTTTTAGAAACCTAAATGATATTTTAATTAATTAATTTCCATTAATTAATTAAAATTAACATTTAAATGTTTTAAAAATGATTTTTAAATGCAAAAAATATAAATAAAAATATTTTTGGGTGAAGAAAATTTCTTGAAGTGAAAATGCAAAAGGAAAATATTTTAGTAATTTTCTAACTATTTTAATAAGTTGTGCAAAACAAAATGAGAAAATATGAAATACAAATTAAATAAAACAGAAGTAATCTAATCTAATGGTTTGGATTTAAAGCTGAAGGATTTGGTTTGACCTGACGCATTATCCAACGGCCAGAATTTTAATCCAGTTAAACCTAATTAATTAACAAATTAAACCTAATTAAAAGTTAATGAAATGATCCTAACCATCCATCACATGCGGGAAGATCAAATCCTACGGCCATAATTCAAATTTTGCCCTAACCCTAATTAGACAGCTAATCACTTTCAGGCCACCGGAGAAGAGCTCCGGTCGTCTTCTCCGACAGCCTCCTCCCTTGAAAATCTCAAAACCTCACTCCTAGGTCATTTCTGGAGCTCTAAAGCTCCAGATCAAACCCTCTCATCTTCCTAAACACGAATCTAACCTCAAAATAGATTTATAATGGCTCGATCACAAGATTCGAAGAGAAAATCAAAAAAGGTAAAACTTTCAGAACATGCATACAGGTTCATTTCTCAACCATTCTCAAAAGTAAACACATCATGGTGATCAACAAAGCATGAAGATCAATCTAAATACTTAAAATAGCACTTCTGGAATTTTTTTTGAAGAAGTTACCTGAGCTTGAGCTTCCTCAGTTTGGAGCTTTTTGGCCACTTCTCTTGTGCAAGCTGACTCCAATGACCTTCTTGATGAAGATTTGATGCTTAGAGGAAGTTTCTTTTTGCTGGTTTGTGTGATTGTACTTCAACTGGCCAAGAATCGTGTTTCAGGTTAAAGTTTCTTTGAGGTTTGTTTGATGGTTGCTTTGTGTTCAGTGAATGATTTTGAGATGAATGGTGAAATTTGTTTGGCGTTTGAGTGAGTATTCAAAGAGTTTCGAAGGAATTTGCAAGAGGAGTGATTTTTTGGAATGCTGAGTTCTTGGAGCTCTTGGCTTGTGTGTCTTATGAAAAATGATCCTTGAAGCATGCTTGTAGAGTCCTGGTTGGGCAGAGAGTGGGTGGTGGACTGTGGTGATTGGTATCGGTGTTTTTGCACAAAGTCAATAAAGTTTTTACTTGAGTTATGGGCAATGGTGCAGATGGCTTTTTGGCTTGTCCATGCGCATCATGGATCAAGGAGGTCCATGGAAATGGTTTTGAGGCAATTCAGCAAGTGGAAACAAAGTTATGTATCATTTTACAATTTCATGAAGTTTTGGCCCCTTTGAGATTTCTTGATGTTCAAGGCATGGAATGATACCATTCTTTGGGTAATTATGATCTTAAGGTAATGCACAATGATGTTATGATACATAGAAGTGTGTTTGTAGTCACAAAATAGCTTGGCAAGTGGTTTTGCAAAAAATCCCTCTTTGGTACCTTCTTGAAAATTATGTGATTTTTGCCAACTTTGCCAAGCCATAACTTGAGTTCCATAATGAATTAGGACTCGTTCTTGTACTTTTTGAAAAGGGAATGATCCAATATACAACTTTCATGACCAACAATTTTTCATTTGAAGCATTTTTGGTTGAGAAAGTGGAGGTTGAAAAACTTTCCCAAAATGGAAAGTTTACATTACAAGTCATTTCCATTTTTGGCAACTTTTGGTTTAGCTCACTTTTCTTCAATTTTGTGAACATCTAAGCACTTCAATGATAAAATAAAGATCATATAACTTTAATTTGATGAAAAATCCACTTTGGTTCCATTGTTGGGGGCCTCAGATGCCCTGATTTTACTCTGACTTGCTCAAGAAGTTACCCAGTGAACAGATGACTTCCACAATGAATTTCTTCATCAAACATGGTACACATGATCCTTGTAACATATTGAGACCATTAGAAACAAGAATGACCAAAAAAATTGGAGTTATGGCCTCTAAAACCAAAACCCTAATTTCAGGTCATTTGTGTTGTGAAAACCCTAGCTATGCTTCCATGCTTTGCAAATTCTTGTGATTTTCTGACTTCCTTGATCTTTGTAGGACATAAAGTGATAATTGAACATACATGGACCCTCTTGGAATGATTGGTGGCCTTTGGAGTGGCTCAGATGAATCTTGGATTGCTCTGATCACAAACCCTAGATGCAGATGAACTAGAACTAATACAGTGAAACAAAAATGCAATATGAGATGATATGATTATGTTTATGCAAAGATGAAAGATCAGAAGCCATGGTGTGAACTCAGTGAGGGAAAATTTGGGGTGTTTACAGCTGCCCCTATTCAAAGGTGAAGGACGATCACCTGGCAGGGGACGGCTGCCGAAAGTATCACGACATAGGATGAATGCCGGATAGAAAAAGTTGTTTTGTTTCTGTGGGGATGTAAAGAGGGACGAGTGCTTACGCTTTAAAAAGGTATAAGTGTTTGACAGTGTGTATAGACCAAAGACGCAGACGAGCATCCTTAGAACCATGATACAGACGATTATCGATAGAAACAAACGCTGACACGTGTTTTAGGAGGATGATACGGACGAGTATCAAATGGTTAAGCAAGGAACACAAACGAGTGTTTGATCTGCTACGGAGTAATATATACAAGATACACACGAGTATAAAAGACTTATGTATAGGTATTTATAAGTATTGATCTGCTAGGGAAGTATGTGCAAGACACAGACGAGTGTCAAAAGGATTGAGCAAGGGACACTGACAGGTGTTTGACGGACGAGTATTAAATAGAGTATGTACAAGTATGAACCAGTGTTTGAGAATTTTGTATAAGTAAGATACGGACGAATATCAAAAGGATTATGGAGACTTCACTGGGGAAAGATGACACGGATGAGTGTCGAAAATAGCATGTATAAATATGAACAGGCATCTGTATTTAAGAATGCAAAGGGGGAGGTTTGGCTGTTATCTGCAGGGGATATGAGTTTTATATATTGCTGGTGAAGTGATTTTGATATTTTCAGGTGACTGGCTCAAACTTGGCTAATGATTATGCAAATGTTTGATTTTTGCCGTAATGCTCCGTTTTAGACGGAATGATACACTTAGTTTGGGGAAAAATGATGTGAATGCTATGATTATGCAAATGAGAAAACCGATCCGAGATCTGGATCCTGCAAGGAGAAAGATCTCTGGGTGATCTGTCCGGAGGAAGAACTCCATTGGGGGAAGAGATCATTGGCTGATCTGCAGGGAGAAAGGATCACTGAACGATCTTTCTATGGAACCCTGTGGGGATCCCTGTTGGGGAAGCTTCTGCTTGGGGAAACCTCATGCTGGGGAGGATTGATCTCGGGCGAATCTACTGGATATAGTCTTGCTGGCGACATACTGGGGATGGGAGAAAACCTTGGCGATTATCTGAAGAAAAGGGAAGCTCTGGCAACTTGCTGGGGAGAGCAGTTCAGGCAACTCAGCTGGGGAAAATGGAAGTCCTGGCAACTCTAATGGGGAACAGACAGTCCTGGCGACTGGTTGAGTAATCTGCTGGGGAGGAGAGAACTTCTAGGAAGTAATCTGCTGTAACTCATTCATCCAAGCGATACGCTGGGGATTGATGAATTTCTCAAGAGATCCTCTGGGGGGATAAAAACTTCGCGAGGAAATACTTCTGCCAAGGAGTCCTGCTGATGATGTGATTGATGGCTTGGCTGGGGAAGATGCCTAATATGCCCCATCCTGTGAAAGATTGTCTGCCTTGAGTACCTGCAACCTGTTAAGACAAAGGAAACGAATAAGTGTCTCGAGGTATCCTCAACCGGATTTCATCATAGGAGTTAGATTTGCTTAAGAATTCATATTTCCTGCAAGCATTTGTTGAAAATGGCCTATATGTTTTCATGCAAATGTTGTATTACGAACTCTGGACATTTTGCAAACAAAAACAAAGTGTGACTGAATATTCTGATTTTATTGATTTGTGTGCCCTGAATAGGCAAATACAGTCAAAGAAGTGAATCCCCTGAAAGAAGGAGATTGCTGTAAATTGAGAAAATAAAATTGTTGGCAATGTTGAAGATGACACTCCAGTGAGCTTCTTTGCTATGACCTGTATGACTTGAACGCTCTTCTTATCTTGCCTTCTGAAAAAGGTTGATTCTGAATGACGCTTTGTACTTTCAAAGCTTTCCATGTTATGTGAGTGATACAGACGAATTCAGAAATGCAGTTGTTCGCTTATTCCCTGATTTTGCGTGGATCGCCCTTTTGGGTTTTCAATCCACCGGGATACCCAGTTTTGCCTGAGTTATCCGATGTGGCTTTTCAACTCAGTGGGTGTACATTTTTTTTAGTTTTTCCCTTATTTTTTCCCGAGTCTTTTATTATGTTTTTGACTCGCCGGGATGCCCTATTTTTACCTGGACTTACATTCTATTTTTATGTCCAGCGGGTCATTTTATGCGAAGAATTTTTTAACTGCATCTGAATTCACAGGAGATAGGATGTCATTGCCATCCATAGTAGTGTGAATCAGCGCTCCACCAGAGAAAACTTTCTTTACTATGAATGGGAATTCGTAGTTTGGCGTCCATTTTCCCCCGTGGTCTGTATGATGAGGAAGAAGTCTTTTTAAAACAAGCTCTTCCACTTGGTATTCCCGAGGTCTGACTTTCTGATCGAAGGCTTTCTTTATTCGTTTCTGATACAACTGCCCATGACAGGAGCTGCTAATCTTTTCTCTTCAATCAGGCTCAATTGATTGTATCGAGATCGGACCCATTCTGCTTCATCCAGTTTCACATCCATCATTACCCGTAAGGAGGGTAGTTCAACTTCAACAGGTAGGACTATTTCCATACCATACAGCAAGCTGATAAGGTGTTGCCCCAGTAAATGTTTTGATAGAGGTTTGGTACCTATGCAAGGCAAATGGTAGCATTTCATGCCAGTCTTTGTAGGTGACTACCATCTTATGCACAATATTCTTGATATTCTTGTTGGCTGCCTCAACATCACCGTTCATCTTTGGCCTATAAGAAGAAGAGTTGTGATGTTGAATTTTGAAGTCCCGGCATAACTTAGCCATCATCTTGTTGTTCAAGTTGGAACCATTATTAGTAATGATTCGCTCGGGAACTTCATATCGACAGATGATATCCTTCTTCAGGAATCGGGCTACCACTTGCCTGGTGATGTTTGCATAGGAAGCTACTTAAACCCATTTGGTGAAATAATCAATGTCTACCAGGATGAATCTGTGACCATTTGAAGCAGTTAGTTCAATATTTCCAATCATATTAATGCCCCATATGGTAAAGGGCCAAGGTGAAGACATTAAATTCAAAGGATTCAGAGGTACATGCACTTTATCTGCGTAGATCTGGAATTTGTGGCATTGTCTGGCATAGGCACAACAGTCTGGATCCATTGTGATCCAATATTAACCTGGTCTTAATAAATTCTTTGCCGTTGCATGTCCTCCGGCATGGGTACCGAAAGAACATTTATGTACTTCGTGCATCAGTAGGTCTGCTTCCTTCTTGTCAACACATCTGAGCAAAACCATGTCGAAGTTTCACTTGTACAAAGAACCATCAGTATTGAGGAAAAAACGGTCGGCTAGCCTTCGTAATGTCTTCTTATCATTAGACGATGCCCCAGGTGGGTATGTCTGAGTTTCCAAGAAGAATTTGATGTCATGGTACCGAGGCTTATTATCAGTGACAGTGTCCACAGAGAATACATATAATGGTCTGTCCAGTCTGGATACCAAAATCCAAGGTACATAATTAGCAGCTAGTACTTTGATCATTGATGAAATGGTGGCCAAAGCGTCTGCAAACTGATTCTCATCTCGAGGGATGTACTCAAGCTTAACTGTTGTGAAGAAGGTCAACAATCTCCTCGTATAGTCACGGTAAGGAATCAGATGCTCCTGATGAGTGTACCACTTGCCGTTGGTCTGATTGATTACCAAAGTCGAATCTCCGAGTACATTCAAAGTTTTGATCCTGAGGTCAATGGCTTCCTCAAGACCCATGATACAAGCTTCGTACTCTACTTCATTTCTAGTGCAGGAAAAGGTGAGCTTTGCTGAGAAAGGCATATGGACTCCTTTAGGTGTAATAAGCATCGCACGACCCCGTGACCATTGCAATTAACTGCCCCGTCAAACATCATAGTCCATGCTTCTTCTGGGTCAGGTCCTTCAGTGTGAACTGGCTCTTCACAATCTTTTTCTTTCAAGAACATGATGTCTTCATCGGGGAAGTCAAATATGATAAATTAGTAATCATCAATGGGTTGCTCAGCTAGATAGTCAAACAATACACTGCCCTTGATGGCTTTCTGAGAGGTGTATTGAATGTCATATTCTGTTAGAATCATTGGCCACCTTGCAACCCTTCTGGTAAGTGCTGGCTTCTCAAATATGTACTTGACTGGATCCATCTTTGAGATCAATAAGGTATTATGAATCAACATATATTGTCTTAGTCGGCGAGCAGCCCATGCTAAAGCACATCAAGTTTTCTCGAGCAGTGAATAACGTTGTTCACAGTCGGTGAACGTTTTGCTTAGGTCGTATATTGCATATTCTTTTCGAACAGACTCGTCATGTTGGCCCAACACACACCCCATTGACTCTTCTAATACTGTCAGATACATGATTAGAGGTCTTCCTTCAGCTGGAGTTATGAGAATTGGAAGCTCTTGCAGATATTCTTTGATCTTGTCAAAAGCTCTCTGACAATCATCGTTCAACCTGACTATTTGCTCTTTACTTAATAGCTTGAACAAGGGTTCAAAGGTTGTAGTGAGATGAGATATGAACCTTGAGATGTAGTTCAATCTACCTAAGAACCCTCAAACTTCTTTCTCAGTCTTAGGTGCAGGCATTTCCTGAATAGCTTTGACTTTATCGGGATCAACCTCAATTCCTTTTTCACTTACAATAAAACACAACAGCTTACCAGAACGTACTCCGAATGTGCATTTGTTGGGGTTCAACCTTAACTGATACTTTCTCAGACGCTTGAACAATTTTAATAGATTCACCAAATGTTCTTCCTCTGTTAGGGACTTGGCAATCATATCATCCACATAGCACTCAATTTCTTTATGGATCATATCATGGAATAATGTTACCATAGCCCGTTGATAAGTAGCACCGGAGTTCTTTAGACCGAACGACATTACTTTGTAGTAGAACGTGCCCCAAGGTTTGATAAAAGTTGTCTTCTCCATGTCTTCAGGTGACATCTTAATCTGATTGTATCCAGAAAATCCATCCATGAAAGAGAATACCGAGAATTGAGTTGTGTTATCCACCAACACATCAATGTGAGGTAATTGAACATCATCCTTCGGGATTGCTCTATTCAGGTCCCGGTAATCCACACACATACGCACCTTGCCATCCTTCTTAGGTACGGGTACAATGTTAGCAACCCACGGCGGGTAACTAGTTACAGCGAGAAAACCGGCGTCCCACTTTTTTTGTACTTCTTCTTTGATTTTCATGGCCATGTCTAAGCGAGTACGGCGCAACTTCTGTTTGACTGGCGGAAAATATTATTTCAATGGCAACCTGTGCATGACGATGTCTGTATCCAAACCTGGCATATCTTGATAAGACCAAGCGAACACATCGACATATTCCCGAAGCATATTGATGAGTTGTTCTTTCACTAGAGCTTGCATACTGGCCCCGATCGTCACCTCTTTCACATCTTCCTTGGTACCAAGATTGACAATTTCAACCTCCTCTTGATGAGGAGCAATCACTTTTTCCTCTTGTCTCAACAACCTGGCCAACTCTTCAGACAAATCATAGTCTTCATCAACCCCTTCATCTGCTTGATTAATCGGATTGTCGAAGTCATACAAGGTCATAGCAGTGTCGTTGTCGGTGCAATTTGGAGGATTATCTCTGCAAGGGTTGAAATTTTTTTATTTTAGTGTTTGATTTTATCTTGTTTAGAAAAAGTGAATGGAGTTTATTAAGAAAAACATTTCCATTTATTGTTTTGTGCAAAAATAACAAAAATGAAAGACAGTGAGTGAAAAAGGATCGTTTGCAAAAGATGTCTATTGTTCATTAATCATTCATTTGCACAAAATACATATATGACCCTATTACAAAATGAGTCCTGACACCTTGGGCAAGATGTAGGACTTGATGCATGCTTAAATAGGAAATAATAATTACTCTGCAGCAGTAATCCTTATAATTTCCTGGGAAGACCAGTTGAGGACTTGCTGGCCTGGGACTCTTGGACGAATCCAGCTTTCCAGGTTGAAGTCAATTCAGCCTCATCTTCCACATTGTTGATTGCATCTGGGGTCAGCATTCCCCCACTGATAAACTTGGGAGCTTCAACAGCCTCCTCTTGGACCTGTCGGGATGGTCTGTAACCCAACTCGAACTTGTCTTCTTTAATCTGAACTTGCAGCAGCTTGCCCCAGCCTTGGGCATTCCCGTCTTCAACAACCTTCCGAGCTTGCTTGTAAGAAGAGATTGAAGTACCAGATACTTCAGTTGTTGCTTCATTGACATTAAGGGCCTCAAAACCCTGACTCATCGTCTCATGGATCTCTCCATCCATATCAATATACTTGTAAGTAGCTAGATGACTGACGAAGATGACTTTGGATTGGATGTCTGATTCCTTTTGCTTGTATTTCTCTCATTTTGATGTATTTTTCCTCTTTGTTATATTTTTGACCCACTATGGGCATGTATTGTAAAACACACTATGTATTTTTCATCATTTGTAATATATTTAGTTTGTTTTCATTGGGCTTCTTTTCTCAACAACATCAAGCATCTTCCTCGAGGTATGGAAATGTCAAAACCAAGAACTGAACCGGATACCTTGGAAAGCAAATAAGCATACTGCATTGCATACTGACTTTGTCTTTGTTTTGTAGGTTTTTATTATTGTGTCTAACTTTGTTGTGATCTCAGGAAACATTGCTCGTCGCCGAGTGTTCCCTGTCAACCGCACACACCTGTACCCTACACATAACAACCTTCCAGGCATTCAAATGGAGCAAGTACGGCAGGACCTGAATGAGGTCAGAAATCAGATGACAAACGAAAGTGTAGAGATGAGAAACCAAATGTCTAAGTTTATGGCTGTCATGACTGGCTTAGCCCAAAGCCAAGAAAGACTGAGAGAGCTTGTAGAAAGACAGACACCCGAGGAGCCCCATCTTGGAACAGGAGGAACCAGCAATAATGAACGGGGGCAGCCTCGTATTGACCCTCCAGAGTATGGGCCTCATCTGAATCCAGATGTTAACATCCCGAGGAATGTTCAAGGTAATACTGCTGGGGGCAGAATCCTGCAAGAGGATCCCCAAGAAGAACAGTTTACTGTTATAGGGGCTGAAGATGAGGTATATGATTGAAAGATTGGATGAGATTGCTGAAAAGTTAAGATCTTTGGAATCTCAGAATTCTTTGGGCTTCGACGTGATGGATATGGGTCTGGTAGATGGGGTGGGGATTCCCCACAAATTCAAACCCCCTTGCTTTGAGAAGTATAATGGTACCTCTTTCCCGCGTACTCATCTGTAATCTTTCCTAGGAAGACTCAAGGCGTATACCATGGATGAGAAGTTATGGATGTTCTACTTTGAGGACAGTCTGAATGGAGCTTCGAGTGAATGATATTCGCATCTGACAAGGGCCACCATAAGATGTTGGAAGGACTTGGCCGAGGCTTTCATCCGGCAATACCAGTACAACCTAGACATGGCCCCCCAATAGAACTCTTCTAATGGGCATGTCTCAGTCTTCAAGGGAGAGCTTCCGGGATTATGCTCAGAGGTGGAGACAGCTTGCTACTGTTGTCCAACCACCCATGTCAGAAAGAGAAATGGATGACATGTTTATGAACACCTTTCAAGGGACTTATATTGATAGACTTGCTGCTTTCTCCTCTACTAGTTTTGCTGATGTAGTTATAGCTGGTGAGAGAATTAAGAGTCTCTTGAAGATGGGCAAAATCTATGACAATGGTGCAAGTTCCTCCAGAAGCCCCAGAAAACCTTTTGCAGGACCCCGGAGGGCAGGTGAAACGAATGCTATTCATAACAGCAGGGGCAGGCCCCAATATTCTCACAGATCAGTAGCAGTTGTTACCATCCCAGCTCCGGTTCCACACAACCATTATATCCTCAACAACAACAACAACATCACTATCAGCAACAATCTCATTTTCCACAACAAAGAACGTATAACAACAATAGCAACCAACAACAGCGCCCTTTTCAACAAAGGCCATCTCAAGCAAATAAGGTAATTTACCCTATCCACATGCCTTATGCTGCCTTATTGCCACAACTCCTGAAACTTAACCTGGTTGAGTTAAGGACGTTGGCACCACCGGATCCTCTTAATCTCCCAAATAATTATGATGTTAATGCCAGGTGTGCCTTTCACTCCAACACACCTGGTCACAATACTGAGAAATGCAGAGCCTTACAGATGAAGGTTCAGGATTTGGTCGATTCCAAAGCTCTCAATTTCGCACCTCCTCCGAATGTTAATAGAAATCCTATGCCTAATCAGGGTGGGCCTAAGATTAATGCCATTGAAGAGGACCAGCCATCTACACTAATTGATAATGTTGCACAGATTCAAACACCACTGGCTAAAGTCAAAGTTCAACTTTTGAAATGCCAAGTGTTCCCAGGCTGTGGGGCCTGCTATGAATTGTGCAGGACAGCTAGTAATGGTTGTGAGAAGCTAAGGTTTGGCATAGATGGCCTCATCAAAGATGGAATCTTACAAATTACTTCAACAGCTCCTTCAGCAACTCTTGTTTCAACAACAATGGATCCTCCTACAACACCAACAATTATTCATTCGACAGTTTCTCCTACAACAACAACAACAATCATTCCCACTGATTCATCAACAACACCAGCAATCACTCCGCCCATTATTTCAACAGATCTGAGTTCAACCACTTTTTCTTCTACAATATCAGCACCCATTTTGTCAACGGAATCTTCTACAACACCAACAAACATTAACGAAGATGTCTCAACAGTCACAATCTACTATGACCCAGCAAATGTTCACAACAACAGAAATTTCCAACAACAAGCTACAACACCTCCTGCCAGATCTCCAGTCACAATTTACTATGATCCGCACACCATTACAGTACCTTCATCTGCATCAGTCAGTCCATTTACCATTACGGTGCCTGGACCTGTTCCTTATGAAAGCAGTAATGCCATACCTTGGCACTACGGCTCTAATCTCTACTGCAATGGGGAGAAAATCACTCTGGATTCATCAACCTCTTCACCACAAATTGACAATGTTGGGGGAGGCGGAGGCTTCACCAGAAGAGGACGCCTTTTTGCCTCACAAACACAAAAACCTAATGCTGAAGCAGAAGTTGCTGCTAAGGCAAAAGGAAAGAATGTGGTATCCTAAGAGCCAACTGCCAAAGAAACTCAGAAGACATCTTTTGAGAAAGATGTAGATGAGTTCATGAGAATAATAAAAAGGAGTGATTACAAGGTGGTGGACCAGCTTCACCAAACACCCTCCAAAATCTCCATATTATCATTATTAATGTGTTCTGAAGCTCACAGGAACACATTGTTGAAAGTCCTGCACGCAACATACGTGCCGGAGGATATCACTGTTAATCAGTTAGAGACCATGGTTGCAAATGTCAACACCAGTCATGGACTGGGCTTTACCGATGCTGATTTAACAACGGAGGGGCGCAACCATAACAAGGCAGTGCATATCACCTTGGAATGCAAGGGTGTTGTTCTTTCTCACGTACTGGTAGACATAGGGTCTTCACTCAATGTCCTCCCAAAGAAAGCCTTAGTAAAGTTGGAGTATGATGGCTTGGCATTACGTCCAAGTAATTTGGTAGTGAGAGAATTTGGTGGCTCTAAACGATCAGTGCTTGGGGATATTGATCTGCCTGTGTTGATTGGCCTGCAGACCTTCAAAACTACCTTCTTTGTGATGGACATATAGTCGGCCTACAGCTGTCTGTTGGGTAGACCTTGGATCCACGCCGCTGGCGCTGTTACGTCTACCCTTCACCAGAAGTTAAAATTCGAGTGGGAAGGCCAAATCATCACTATCTGTGGGGAGGAGGACATCTTTGTTAGCCAGCTAGCTACGTATAAATACATAGAAATGGATGGGGAGATCCATGAGACCATGAGTCAGGGGTTTGAGGCCCTTAATGTTAATGAAGCATCTGATGTGTTTAGGACTTCCATCACATCATATCAACAGGCCCGGAAGGTTGTTGAGGAGGGTACCGCTCAAGGCTGGGGCAAGCTGCTTCCATTTGAAAAGAAAGAAGACCGATTCGGGTTGGGTTACAGACCAACTCGACAAGATCAACCAGAGGCTGCAATGGAGCCCAAATTTGTCAGCTGGGGAATGCTAACCCCGGATGCTGTGAACAGTTTGGAAGATGAGGCAAAAGACGAACCCAACCTGGAAAACTAGATACGTCCAAGGATCTCGGGGAACCGAGTCTCAAACTGGTCTTCCCAGGAAATTATAAGAGTTACCCCGGTAGAGTAATTATTATTTCCTGTCTTTAAGCATGCATCAACTCCTGCATCTTTCCCAAGATGTCAGGGCTCATTTTGTAATCGGGCCATCTTGTATTTTGTGCAAACGATCAATTAATGAATATCAGGACATCTTTTGCAAATGAGTCTCTTTTTTCTCGCTCACTGTTTTTCCTTTTATTTTTTGTACAAAAATAAAATGGCAATGTTTTTCAAAATAATAACTTCATTTTCACTTTTTCTAAGCAAGATAAAATTGATCACTAAAATGAACCAATCTAAACCTTTGCAGAGAGTGCCCTCCAGACTGCACCGACAATGACACCGCTATGAATTCGTATGACTTTGACAATCTGATTAATCAAGCCGATGAAGGGGTTGAAGAAGATTATGAGCTACCTGAAGAACTATCCAGGTTGTTGAGACAAGAGGAGAAGGTTATCACTCCTCATCAGGAGGAAGTTGAGACGGTTAATCTTGGTATAGAAGAAGACTTGAAAGAAGTAAAGATCGGGGCTCGTCTGCAAGATTCAGTGAAAGATCAACTTATTGACATGCTTCGGGAGTATGTGGATGTTTTTGCTTAGTCTTATCAAGATATGCCAGGTCTGGACACCGACATTGTTATGCATAAGCTGCCTCTAAAAGAAGATTGTCCTCCAATGAAATAGAAGTTGCGCCGTACTCATCCGGATATGGCAATGAAGATAAAAGAAGAGGTACAAAAACAGTGGGACGCCGGTTTCCTTGCTGTAACTAGTTACCTTCCGTGGGTTGCTAATATTGTACCTGTGCCTAAGAAGGATGGAAAAGTACGGATGTGTATGGATTACCGGGATCTGAATAGAGCTAGCCCGAAAGATGACTTCCCATTACCTCACATTGATGTATTAGTCGACAATACGGCTCAGTTCTCGGTGTTCTCCTTCATGGACGGATTTTCAGGATATAACCAGATCAAGATGTCACCCGAAGACATGGAGAAGACAACTTTCATCACACCCTGGGGCACATTCTGTTATAAGGTAATGCCATTTGGATTGAAGAATGCTGGTGCCACTTATCAATGGGCTATGGTAACATTATTCCACGACATGATCCACAAAGAAATTGAATGTTATGTGGATGACATGATTGCCAACTCCCTCATAGAATAAGACCATCTGGTAAATTTGTTGAAGCTGTTCAAGCGTCTGAGGAAGTACCAATTGAAGCTGAACCCCAACAAATGCACATTCGGGGTACGGTCCGGCAAACTGCTGGGTTTTATTATAAGTGAGAAGGGAATTGAAGTTGACCTTGATAAAGTCAAAGCCATCCAAGAGATGCCTGCACCAAAGACTGAAAAAGAAGTTCGGGGGTTTCTAGGTAGATTGAACTACATTTCAAGGTTCATATCTCACCTTACAGCGACCTGTGAGCCCCTATTCAAGTTGTTAAGGAAATAACAAACAGTCAGGTGGAATGAAGATTGTCAATTCTTATGCCTCCAGTTGAAGGAAGACCTCTAATAATGTACTTAACAGTATTAGAAGAATCAATGGGGTGTGTGTTTGGCCAGCATGACGAGTCTGGTCGAAAAGAGTATGCAATATACTACCTAAGCAAAAAGTTTACCGACTGTGAACAATGTTATTCACTCCTCGAGAAAACTTGTTGTGCTTTAGCGTGGGCTGCTCGCCGACTAAGGCAGTATATGTTGACCCACACTACCTTATCGATCTCAAAGATGGATCTAGTCAAGTATATATTCGAGAAGCCAACACTTACCAGACGGGTTGCAAGATGGCAAATGATTCTCACAGAATATGACATTCAGTACACATCTCAAAAAGCCATCATGGGCAGTGTACTGTCTGACTATCTAGCTGAGCAACTCATTGATGATTACCAGCCTATTAGATTTGACTTCCCTGATGAAAACATCATGTTCATAAAAGCAAAAGATCATGAAGAGCCTATTCACACTGAAGGGCCTGACCCAGAAGAAGAATGGACTATGATGTTTGATGGGGCTGTTAATATGAATGGTCGTGGTGTTTGTGCAGTACTCATTACACCTATGGGAGTCCACATGCCTTTCTCGGCAAAGCTCACCTTTAACTGCACCAACAACGAAGCTGAATACGAAGCTTGTATTATGGGTCTTGAGGGAGCCATTGACCTCAGGATCAAGACTTTAACTGTATTCGGAGATTCAGCTCTGGTAATCAATCAAACCAACGACAAATGGTATACTCACCAGGAGCATCTGATTCCATATCGGGATTATACGAGAAGATTACTAACTTTCTTCACTACGGTCAAGCTTGAGTATATCCCTCGAGATGAAAATCAGTTTGCAGATTCTCTGGCTACCATTTCATCCATGATCAAAGTTCAAGCTGTCAACTTTGTGCCTCGGATTTCAGTATCCAGACTTGACAGACCAGCATATGTATTCTCAGCCGACCTTGCTAAAGATGATAAGCCTTGGTTCTACGACATCAAATGCTTCTTGGAGGATCAAACATACCCACCTGGGGCATCATCCAATGATAAGAAGACATTAAGAAGGCTGACTGGTAGTTTCTTCCTGAATGCTGATGGTTCCTTGTACAAGAGAAACTTTGATATGGTACTTCTCAGATGTGTTGATAAGACAGAAGAAGACTTGTTGATGCACGAGGTGCATGAAGGATCTTTCGGTACCCATGCTGGAGGAGATGCAATGGCTAAGAAATTGCTACGGTCAGGTTACTACTGGATCACAATGGATGCAGACTATTGTGCTTATGCCAGAAAGTGCCACAAATGCCACATTTATGCGGATAAAGTACACGTGCCTCCGAATCCTTTGAATGTAATGTCTTCACCTTGGCCCTTTTCCATGTGGAGCATTGATATGATTGGGAATATTGAACCGACTGCTTCAAATGGCCACAAATTCATCCTGGTAGCCATTGACTATTTTACCAAGTGGGTCGAAGCAGCTTCGTATGCAAATGTCACCAGGAAAGTGGTAGCCCGATTCCTGAAGAGAGACATCATCTGTCGGTATGGAGTGCCCGAGCGAATCATTACTAATAATGGTTCTAACTTAAACAATAAAATGATGGCAGAATTGTGTCGGGACTTCAAGATCCAACATCACAACTCTTCTCCTTACAGGCCAAAGATGAATGGCGTTGTGGAGGCAGCTAACAAGAATATCAAGAAGATTGTGCAAAAGATGGTGGTCACATACGAAGATTGGCATGAAATGCTACCGTTTGCCTTGCATGGGTACCGTACATCAATCAGAACGTCCACTGGGGCAACACCGTATCAGCTTGTGTATGGTATGGAAGCAGTCCTACCTGTTGAAGTTGAATTACCCTCCTTGCGGGTACTGATGGATGTCAAGTTGAATGAAGCAGAATGGGTCCGATCCCGGTACGATCAACTGAATTTGATCGAAGAAAAGATATTAGCTGCGATTTGTCACGGGCAGCTGTATCAGAAGAGAATGAAGAAAGCCTTCGATCAGAAAGTCAGGCTTCAGGAATACCAAGTAGGAGATCTTGTGCTGAAAATATTCCTTCCTCCTCATACAGACCACAGGGGAAAGTGAACTCCGAATTATGATGGTCCGTTCATAGTGAAGAAAGTTTTCTCCGGTGGAGCACTGATGCTCACTGCTATGGATGGTGAAGATTTCCTGTCCCTTGTGAATTCAGATGCAGTTAAAAAATACTTCGCATAAAAAGACCTGCTGCACATAAAAACAGAATGTAAGTCCAGGCAAAAATAGGGCATCCCGGCGAGTCAAAAACAGAATAAAAGACTCGGGCAAAAATAAGGGAAAATAAAGAAAAAAAATGTACACCCGTTGAGTTGAAAAGCCGCATTGGACAGCTCAGGAAAAAATGGGTATCCCGGTGGATTGAAAACCCGAAAGGGCGATCCACGCAAATTAAGGGAATAAGCGAACAACTGTATTTTGAATTCGTCTGTATCACTTACAACATGGCAAGCTTCGAAAGGTTAAAGCATCGGTCATAATCAACCTTCTTCAGATAGCCAGATGAGAAGAACGTCAATGTCATACAAGTCATAGCAAAAGGGAAGCTCACTAAAGCGTCGTCAACATTGCCAGCACTTTCATTTTTTCTCAATTTGTAACAATCTCCTCATTTCAGGGGATCTGTTTCTTTGACTGTACTTGCCAATTCAGGGAACCCAGATTAATAAAACCAGAATTTCCAGTCACAATTCGACTTGTGCACTTTTATTTTATTTGCGAAAATGTCTGATATCCTTGATATAATGTTTGCATAAATACAGATGTGCCTTTTCTAATCACATGCTTACAGGAAATATATTACTTACTCCCGGGAGTGTCTAAATTCCTATGAACGGAATCCGATAATGGATGCCTCGGGGTACTTGTGCGTTTCTTTGTCATAACAGGATTGCAGGTACTCAAAGCGCAACATATGACATGGAGGATTTCTCCCAGCAAAGCTGCCAAATCATTATTTCCTCAACACATCATCCAAACAGCACCAGAGAAGCTCTCTCTCCCCCATTAGAACTTTCAGGCATCACTTCTCCAGCACATCTGTCAGAGCAGCATCAGAAGGGGATCAGTTCCCCAGCTGAGTTGTCAAGTATCGTCCTCAAAAATTACTAGGAAGATCATTCAGTGATCTTTCTCCTCCCCAGCCGAGCGCTAGACAGGGAACCATCTCCCCACAGAGCTCCAGCCTCTATCCAGAAGAGCAATGTCTGAGAATCGCACAACAAAGTGACGAAAGATTCCACAGACCCCAGCTGGGTTCCTCATTATTAAGATTGGTCTATCAGTGGCCTATTTTCCCAAGCAGAGTCATATATCAGATCTACCAGTGATCTCATCCCCAGCTGGGATATTCTTTCAAGCAGAGATCTCCACAACAGCAGGATCCAAATCCCGGATCAGTATCTTTTGCATAATCATAGCATTTACATCATATCTCCCCTCAGAGCGTAGCATTCCGTCTAATAAGGAGCATTACGGCAAAAATCAAACATATTGCATAATCACAAGCCATGTTTTGAATCAGTCACCTGTGAATATCAACACTCCCTCAACAATATACAAAATACCTCTCAAGTTCCTCGGCAGAATGCCAAAGCACCTCCTTTGCACTCCTAAAATACAGATACATGCCCCTTTTGGCACTCGTCCGTGTCATCCTTCCCCAGAAAAGTCGCCAGGATATTTTCTACAAACGGATACTTATACATAACAGATACTTCTTGACACTCATCTGTGTCAATCCCCAGCAGAAAGCCAAAGCATCCCCTTTGCACTCACAAATACATACACTCTTCTTGACACTAGTACGTGTCATCTCATATCCCCTCCAGATGCCTATATGTACACTTTCCTGACATCCGTCCGTGTCACCCTCCCCAGCATGGTTGCCTAAACACTTATTGTAAACCAAACACTTGTTTATAATACACTTCTTTTGACACCCGTCCGTGTCATCTTATCCCCACAGATCTTCATAATATCTTTTACACTCATAAGTTCGTAACTTATACATGTTCTCTTATGATACTTGTCTGTATCATACTCTCCCCAGCGAGTTGAACACTCATTTTGTCTCACTCATGCCTATTTCTCACTCATACAGATACTCGTCCGTATCTTGTATACACCACTTATCTCTCCTCAGATTCAACGCTCGTCCGTGTTCTTTGTTAACCAGTTGGTACTCGTCTGTATCATCATCTCTAAACATGCGCCAACGTTTGTTTCTACTGATACTCATCCGTATCATAGTCTTAAGGATGCTCGTCCGCATGTTTAATCTATACACAGTGTCAAACACTTATACCTTTCCTTTCTTGAAATTAGACACTCGTCTGTGTCCACCATTCCCCAGAAGAGTCCCCAGCAAATCCCTAGTAAAAACCAAAATTTCTTTTCTATCTTACATTCGTCCTATGTCATGATACTTTCGGCAGCCGTACCCTGCCAGGTGATTGTCATTCACCCTTTGATGACCGTCCCTCATCATTCCCCCAGCGGAGTCTCCATTATTGGAATCCTTTTCTATCCGACATTCGTCCTATGTCATGATATTTTAGAAGTTGTACCCTGCTAGGTGATCATCCTTCACCTTTTTGATGATTGTCCTTCATCACTCTACCTGATGGCCGTCCCCATCGTCGATCCTGTTGTCTGACATCTGTCCTATATCATGATAAACCTTGAGAGCAGCCGTACCCTGCTAGGTGATCGTCCTTCACCTCTTGATGATCGTCCTTCATCATGCTTATCCGATGGCCGTCCCCATCGTCGACCTTTTCTATCTGGCATTCGTCCTATGTCGTGATACTTTCGGCAGCCATACCCTGCCAGGTGATCGTCCTTCACCTTGGATGACCGTCCATCATCCTTATCCCCGACAGAGCAGCCGTCCCCTGCTAGGTGATCGTCCTTCACCTTTAATGACTGTCTCTCATCATTTTATTTCTTCAACCTGATGGTCTTCCCCATCATTGCCTTAACCTTTAATCCCCAGAGAAATTTTGTTAATATTTGATGGCCGTCCCCATCAAAGATTCTTTATTTCCCCTGCATGTCGGCCATACCCGTCATTGCTTTATCCCCAGCAGTCGCCCTCTGCTCGATGGTCGTCCTCCATTGCCCACATTTTATAATCATACTTTATTTCCTTTTACAATCTATATCCCTTTTCTTCTTAATCCAGTGAGTGCAAATTTTGGACTGTCTTTAGTATTCAACCACAAGTTATCTTGTTTGCCTGTTAAGCCGTCGCTTACATCCTGCACAGCTAACTCATGCTTGAATAGGGGCAGCTGTAAACACCCCATATTTTCCCTCACTAAGTTCATACCATGGCTTGTGATATTTTCATTTTCATAAGTTCAATCATATCATATCATGTTGCATTTTTGCTTCACTGCATTGGTTCAAAGTCATCTGCATCTAGGGTTTGTGATCTGAGCAATCCATGAGCTATCTGAGCCACTCCAAAGGTCTTCAATCATCTCAAGAGGGTCTATGTATGTTCAAATATCATATTTTATCCTCCAAAGATCAAGAAATCCAAAATAATCACAAGAACTGGCAAGGCATGGAAGCATAGCCAGGATTTAACTACACATATGACCTAAAATTAGGGTTTTGGTTTCAGAGGCCATAACTCCAAATTTTTTGGTCATTCTTGTTTCTATTGGTCTCAATATGATATAAGGATCATACATACCAAGTTTTATGAAGAAATTCATTGTGGAAGTCATCTGATCACTGGGTAGCTTCTTGAGCAAGTCAGAGCCAAATCAGGGCATCTGAGGCCCCCCAACATGGAACCTGTAAACACCCCAAATTTTCCCTCACCCATTTCACCATGGCTTGTGATCATTCTCATATGCATAAGTTCAATCATATCATCTCACATCTCATTTTTGATTCACTGCATAGTTTCTAAGTCATCTGCACCTAGGGTTTGTGATCTGAGCAATCTCAGGGCATCTTGAGCCACTCCAAAGGCAACCAATCAATTCAAAGGGGTCTACATGTGTTCAAGCATCATGTTACATCCTCACAAAGCCAAGAATTCAAAAGAATCACAAGAACTAAGGTTTGAGTGGATGCAGAGCCAGGATTGACTACACAGTTGACTGAAAATTAGGGTTTTGGTTTCAGAGGCCATAACCCCAAATTTTTTGGTCATTCTTGTTTCCATTGGTCTCTATATGGTATAGGGAGTATGCATATCAATTTTCATGAAGAAATTCCATGGGGAAGTCATCTGATCAAGAGTTGACTTTTCAGACAAGTCAGTGTAAAATCAGGGCATCTGAGGCCCCCAATGACCCAACCAATGGGTGATCTTCATCATTTTGAGTGTATATGATCTTTATTTGATCATGGAAGAAGGTTGAAGTTCATAAAAATCAAGAATTTAGGGTTTTTGCAAATGTTGACTTTTTGGGCATAGTTGACTTTTCAAGAATGCATCATTTTAGGTCATTTTTCAAGCCTTGATTCTTGATCCAAAAAGGCTTCAAATGGAAAAACTTTGGTCATGAAAGTTGTAGATCTCATCTTTCCCTTTTCAAAAAGTACAAGAACATGATCAAACTCTTCATGAATCAAAAGTTATGGTGTGACAAAGTTGGCTAAAATCATTGATTTTCAAGGCATGCTTCAAATGGAAATTTTGCAAAGTCATGAACCAAAGCCTTTTGTGACCTCTAATTCATTTCAAACCATGACACAAACATTCCTTAGGCCTTAAAAGTCAGAATTGGATCAAGAATGCCCATGGTTTATGTTTGGTTGGCCAAAGAAATCACATGTGAACCATAAGGCAACAAGTTGCAAAACCACTCATTTCACTCCCTACAAACTATGACATTGGATGCTGACTTTGGCTAGCCTCTCACCTCACCCTTTGCTGCGCAGCCCATGCCATGTACTTGCCTAGATCATGAGCCATGCTTGCCTTACACAAAACTTGACTTTTTGCAAAAGCAAACTTACCAATCACTATAGGCCAGGTCACATCATCTGACCTATAGGATTAAAATACATTATCATTTTGCAAGCATTTTCATGTACAAGGCAAGGCTGAGACACACTCATTCAAGACATACACAAAAACACACCAAGCTGCATAAGCCTTCGAATCTCTCTGCCCAGCCTTAAAACACTCAAACCATTTCCACACTTCAAATCACCATGATCCATTGAGGAGAAACCAGCCAATAACCAGGCCTGAAACCAACCACAAAGCCACTTCACCATTTTCACCTCAGTCTGCATTTCTCTTCGAATCACCTTCCACAGTTTACAAACACCCAAACAAACCTTGCAAAGCTTCTCCATTCACCCTCAGGATCACAAACAACCCCTCACAATGACCTGAAAGTGCCTGAAACTCCATTGCCATTTCTGACTGAGCTTGAGCAGAAGCTTTCGAAACTCATTATCCAACCAACATAAACTCTCCTTGAGCATTCAAACATCATCTGGGGATCAAGTGGAGTGGTTTGCACTAAAAGAAGTGGCCAGAAAGTCATCAGGTTGAAAGCTCCAAATCTCAGGTGGCTTGAAATTTATTTTTCCAGAAATCATTTTTACTGTTATAAACTTGTTCTCTATACTTCCCTGAGTATCCTGGTGTTTTTGGTTTTTGAAATGGTTTCGAACTGAGTATTTAATTAGCTTCTGAAACTTGCGTGCCCTAGTTTTTATCTTCTTCGATTCAGCTTAGTTAGGGAAAAGAAATTTGTTTTGAGAGAGGGGTTTGGTTCGTGAGTGTGTAAGGAACATTTCCCAATTCTTAGTTTTCATTTTTGATACGATTTGAGTGAGTTGGGAAGTTTTCAGGGGAGGTGCTCGCCGGAGAAGACGACCGGAAGTCTTCTCCGGCAGCCTGAATGTGATTAGGGCTAAGTGTCATTAATTAGCGAACTTTGAATTTGGTCCCTTGGATGGACTCTCCCGCGCGTGAATGAAAGGCTGAGATGAGTCATTAGAAGCCCTAATCCTGATTATCCATTTAATTTGTGTTTAAATAATTCATAATTATTAATTAGCCAGATTTGAATCTGGGCCCTTGGATCTGGCGCGCAGTCAACCAGACCAAGCCCAGATCAAATCCTGGCCCTCCATTCTGATTACTTCTCCTTTTATTTAATTTTAATTCATTTTCTTTTCCTTTTACTTGCACAATTAATTAAAAATAGCAAAAAATGCATAAAAATTATGAAACTTTTTCCTCTGAGTTTTATTAATTTTTATGACACAAAAATATTTTTATTTTATTTTTTATCATTAAAAAAGTATTTTTAAATATTTAAAAGATTATTTTTAATTGATTAATGGGAATTAATTAATTAAAAATACATTTAGGTATTTAAAAATTACAAAAAAATTCATGAAATGTTCTAAGACATTTAGAAACATTGTCCAACCTTCAAACCAAATTTCTTTTTTGATCTTGATGCATTTTAAGAATTTTTCATTGAATTAAATCATATTTTGTGCATTATTTTGATCATAAGTTCAAAAAATCATTTCTGCCTATTGGAGAAGAGTTGGACATTGATTCTTTTTGCTTTGTTTTGTGTTTAGCATGTAGTTTCTAGGATAAAATGGTCTTGATTTGATCTTTCAATTTCAATTTGTTTGGCATTTCTTTTGTTAAGAACCCTAAAAAACCCTAATAACTTGCAAAATTCATAACTTGAGATTGGTTAAGAGTTGAGACTTCTCCTTTGGACCTTGGTTTAGTATAGGTTTAGGGTTTCTTTGGGTAGCATTTTCCATTTTTTTATCTTAGGGTTTGCTTCTGTTTTTGGTTTTTGTTTAATGTTTGATCCATGAACCCTAATTTGGGCTTTCATTTGCATCCCTCTTGCATTCTCTTGCATAACATGACTTGTCTTTGCATTTTATGCATGCTTGTGTTTCATTTGACATCTTAAGACATGTAGGAAGCATGTTTGATCATTACATCACATATTTGCCATGTCATTTGCCTTGTATGCTTCATAACTTTTCATGTTCATCCATGCTTCTTAGCTTGCATCATTTGCATCCATGATCTTGTATGAACATTTCCATGCCTTGTCTCATGCTTGTAGCATCTCATAGCATCATTATCATCATCAACATGCTTCTGGTTTTGCTTGGCATCATACCATTTCATCTCATCTTGCATTGCATTGCATTTCTTTCTAACATTTCAGGTGGTAAGTAAACTTGAGAAGTGAATTTGCCTTCACTTCCCATACCTTTTCTTTTCATCTCCCTTGCATTCATTGCTGCATTTTTGTTTGTGTATGAGTTTGAGCTTGCTCATTCTTGTTCCTCCCATTTTCTTTCTTCAAGTGACTTGACTTCTTGAATGAAGCAAGTCACTTTGCTTCTCTTGATCTTATTCATCTGCTTCCTGGTGGCTCCTTTGAAGATGGTTCTTGAAAACCTCACAAACTTTAGGAACAACCAAGCATGACAATGATTAGGGTTTTGATTAGTCTCCCCTCTTAGTTTTACCTTTGTGTCTCTTTGAGTCTTCTCTTCTTACCTCATAATCAGGGACTAAACCCTAAAGGCTTTAAGGCTTTGAGATTAAGCTTATGCCTGCATCCTTCTCTTAGGATGGAGTGTATAACTTTAATCCTAAGTGTTAAACCCTTAATGTGTTTAAATCTCTTAATCAATTCACATAATAATCATCAAGACATCACACTTGTAACTTGGGCCTTGCATTAGGGTTCTAATTCTTCCTTAATTGGTTAAGAAGGACTAACCCTAGTGTTAATGGACAAGTCCCCCTCAAGTTGTCTTACAAACCATAAAATTCACTTCATCATCATACCATTAATTAAAATCCACTTAATAAAGGCTTGTTTAGTCATGAGTTTAATCCCTAATCATGGATTAAGTTGAGGAGCTTTCCTCAGCTTAAACATTCTCATCTATTATCCTTCTATTAGGATGGTGTAATGAGTCTGTTTAATCCTTGATTATGGCTTAACCTCATTACTCAACACTAAACAAAAACACCAAAAACATCTAAATAATCACAAGTAGGTTAATGATCTTAATCCTACACCAAAGGTGATTAAGTGTGAGAATCTGACTTCACACTTAAGGTATTCTCATTACCCCTAATCAGAGGGAAGATGTGATGAGTTTGCTAACCCATTGGTTTAGACTTAAGCTCATCAACTTATGACAAACTCTCAAAAGCAATAAAAGACTGAAAACTCAAAAACAAACAATAATCGTCTCCTTCGGGATTCTTTTCTCATCTTATTCACTCATAAACGAGAACTCGCTTCTTCCGTCTAATGCAAGACAGTTTGCATCTGTGCCAGACAGATCATACACTTGAGCATAGACAAGCAAGCAGTTCATAAGTCAATTCACCTTTCAGTCTCTTTGGGTCGAACTACGGTGTTCTGACTTCCTCATTGCACGAGAGGATACGTAGGCATAACTTAACAGTTATCGAACAAAAGTCTCTGTATATTCCCCCTCCTTCCAGCTTCATTCTTTAGCCTCATAGTCATGAGCATTTCACTCTTATCCTTACACTGACACCATACATTTACACACTTTACATTTCCTTTACACTGACACCTGTACATTTTGCCTTCCAGCCCTTTTGCACACAAATTGCACTGACACTACCCCTTTAAAACACAAATCTCTTAAGCGTGGATCCCGTCGAGTACGGCGGACAATCTGGGTGCTAATACCTTCCCAGGTTGTAACCAACCCCCTTTCTCAGTCTCTCTGGTTCGCAACCGTCTTATCCATCTTTTCTTAGGTTTATGCAGCATTACCTTTCCTCCGGGATAAAAATGCCTAGCTGGCGACTCTATTCATTCTCCAGTGAGTTCACGGCTGTGTGTCCTCATTGTCCCTCTCGCCGACCGTTCGCGTCTGTACCTTCATATGATATGTCTCATTTGTGGGGAGCGACAGCTTGGCGACTCTGCTGGGGATCTTATTTTGCAACCAGGGCTTCTGGTTCTTTTTGTGGGTTCCTCCTAGCGCTTGTTTGATTTGTGTTTACTGGGGTGTTATGTGCTTATTTGTGTGTGTATGTATTTTATTTTTTGATTTATGTACAGTTCGCTTTACTGCTTTCTTTATTGCTTTTTCATTATACCATATTGTCATACTGTACTGCTGGCTGGATCTGGTTTTCCTTTGGTGGGTGGGGTTTTATTGAGAGTTAAGGTCCTATACCTGGGACCTGAGTGACACCTAGGCTAGAGTGAATCATATTCTTTCCCATTCCATTTCGGTCTGGTGCGGGAATATGAAACACGGTTCAGATATGGGTTTCTTCTTGAGAACTCTGTGTTGCAGATTTCCTGCAATGCTAGAGCTATCTGGGAAGCCTGCTAAGTCTGGATGACCTTTAGTATTGACCTTCAGAAACTGAGGTGAATTAGAGGAGGAACTTTTATGGTTATTGTAAACACTGTACCTCCGGGTTAGAAGTGTTTACACTTCTCATAACTGATCCAAGTCTGAGGATCCTTGTTTTAGAACACCACCAGTGAGGGGGTCGGGCTGTTTACAGGTTTGCAGGTACCTTGACCTCAGAATACCCTGTTACTTTGCTTTGTTAAGAGTACTCCATGTTGGACAGTTCTTGTGATTTTAAAACCCTGGGCATGTGGCTCTTTATTTGAGTCCCCCACCTTGGTTACTGGATTTATAGACCCCAACTGGAATTCTTGAACACATTTGGACCTATATCAGAGCATTTTGATCAGATCCAGCTCAGTCACAGACCCTTGCATTTCATTTGCATACATACTCATTGCATCATATTGACATTTGCTTATTTGTGTTTCAGGGTATCCATCTTCATTTGGTTTTGGTTTTGACCCCATCTTCAGTTTTGACTTGTCTTCATCAGCTATCTGCTTCACCAGCCAGCCAGTGGCCCACTTCCTCAGTATTATCATCAGCACCTGTCTCTACTCAGTCTTCAACATCATGGCTCCTAAAAAGAGCAATGTCACCTATCACTTCTTCCAGCCAGACTTATCAGACATCAGGAGGATCCAAACCCTGATCACTCCAGACCACATACCTTTGTTCAGGGAGAGTTATGGAGATATACTGGACATGGTTATGGATCTGGACCCTTCACAGAGGAGCCTCATCCACACCTGCATCCAGTTTTATGATCCTCCACTGAGATGTTTTACTTTTCAAGACTTTCAGTTGGGCCCCTTATTGGAAGAGTACTCCTCATTAGTTGGTATGCCCATCAGGAGAGAAATTCCTTTCAACCCTGAGATGATCTTTCCTGCTAATGGAGAAGTAGCAAAAGCTTTGCATCTGGAACCTGTTTTGATTGAGCAACATATGACCTCTAAGGCTGGAATTCTTGGTTTCCATCTGGATTTCTTAATTTCTCAAGCTAGTCTGAAGGCTTCCCTGGGGGAATGGAAAGCTGTTTGTGCTTTGTTGGCCCTAAGTGTATATGGAATTGTGTTGTTTGCTGATGAGCCTCGATTCATTAGCAAGAATGCAATCCACCTGTTCATTCTGAAGAACCCAATGCCAACTTTATTGGGGGACCTTTACTATTCTGTGCACCAGAGGAATGAGAAGCAGAGGGGGAGATTAGTGAGGTTTTGTGCTCCATTGTTCCACACTTGGCTCCTTAGGCATCTACCCAGGACAGATGCATTTCTAAACCCTCATCAGCAGAGCAACTGGGCTAAAAGACTCACCGTTCTAACTTCAGCAGACATCAGATGGTGCACTCAGAGCACCAAAGGCAGGGATATCATCACCAGCTGTGGACATTTTCCCAATGTGCCTTTAATAGGAGTGAAGGGAAGTATCAATTACAACCCTCTGCTGTTCAGGAGGCAATTGGGCTATGCACTGGTCCACACTCCTAGGGCACAGGACTTGGTGGAGACCCTTTATTGTGAGAACAAGATTAGTTTGGCTGTTGTTAGGCAGGCTGCCTGGGCCTGGGATAATGTTCAAACCAAGGGAGTCACCATTCTAGGGAAGTGTAATAATGTGGCATCAGCACAATATTATGAATGGTCCCGTGCCAGGGCCCAATTCTCTGGGATGCCCTTTACCATAGAAGACATGCCTGAGTCATCTTCAGCACCACCCCCTGCCACCATTAGTTTGGAGGAGTTTGAGAGCTTGAAGGAAAGAAATGAGAAGCTAACCCAGGCTTTGCAGAAGACCCTCCGGGAGAGCAGTGAAGGTATGAGGGAGGTTGAGAGATTGGAGAAGTTGAGAGTGGAGCATTTGACTAAGATTGAAAAGTCTGGGGATTATATCAAAAAGTCAAAGGCTGGTGAACAAATTCTGAAGAATGCTTGCAAAGAAGCCCAGTTCCAGAGAGCAAGGACAGACTTGTATTTGAAGGAGAGCCAAGCCCGGTGGGTCAGGATCACCGAGGCTCGTACCCTGGAGGACAAGAGAGTTCAAGACAAGATGGAGCAACTGGAAGCTAGTGCAAGAGAACAACAAGAAGCCCTGGCAGCAGCCCAGAGGGAGATATCAGAGCTGAAGATCAAAGCAGGAGTGAAGAGATCAAAGGACCAAGGCCAGCACAAGAAGCTAACAGCAGCTGTTACCACCCGGAATCTCCTCATCAGGAATCTCACGGAGCGTCCGGCTGATCCTGTGACCGAAGCACTTCTCAAGGAAGTTCGTGAGGATGAGTTTGGTCTTCGTGTTTGACCATTTGTTTGTTGTTGCTTTCTTTCCATGTACTTTTATTTTCTTGTAATGTATTTTGACCCCTTAGAGGGCTTGTGTTGTAAAATGAACAAGTTGTATTATTTCACCTTCTGTAATATATTTGTATTAGTTTGTTCCATCCGGGTTTCACTTCAAAAGCAACATCAACAGCATCTTCGAGGGTCTGGAAGGGTCAAAACTGAAGGCCAAACCGGATACCTTGGGAACAAATAAGCATAACTGCATTGCATGCTAACCCTTTGTTTGTTTTGTAGGTTTTGTTTTATTGTTGCTAACCCCTGTTGTGATGCTCAGGAACTATTGCTAGGCGCCGAGTTTTTCCCCTCAACCGTCCGCACCGTTATCCAACCCGAAGTAACCTTCCGGGCATTCAAATGGATCAGATGCAGCAGGACCTTACGGAGGTCAGAAACCAGATGGCCAACGAAAGGTTGGAGATGAGAACTCAGATAACACAGTTCATGGAAGTAATGAACAACTTAGCTCAAAGTCAGGAGAGGCTCAGAGCCTTGGTAGAAGGGAGGAATCAGGAGGAGCCCCATGTGGGGACTGCCGGCACAAGTAACAACGAGAGGGTCCAACCTCATGTCAATCCCCCAGTTTTTGGACCCCATCTCCACCCAGAGGCCAACATCCCTGTCAATATACAAGGGACTGCCACAGCAGGAAGGGTGCTACAGGAAGACCCTCAAGAAGACCAGTTCACAGTAATGGGTGCTGGGGAAGAAGCTTATGATAGAAGATTGGATGAAATAGCTGAGAAGTTGAGGTCCTTAGAATCTCAAAACTCTTTGGGCTTCGACGTTATGGACATGGGTTTGGTAGACGGGGTCAGGATCCCCCATAAGTTCAAGCCTCCTTGTTTCGAAAAGTATAATGGGACTTCATGCCCCCGGACTCACTTACAGTCATTTCTGGGAAGGCTGAAGGCCTATACAATGGATGAGAAATTATGGATGTTCTATTTTGAAGATAGCTTGACAGGAGCATCGAGGGAGTGGTACTCTCACTTGACAAGGGCAACCATTAGATGCTGGAAGGACCTGGCAGAGGCCTTCATCAGACAGTATCAGTATAATCTAGACATGGCACCCAACAGGACCCTCCTAATGGGAATGTCACAGTCCTCAAGGGAGAGTTTCCGAGAATATGCCCAGAGATGGAGGCAACTAGCTGCTGCTGTTCAACCACCTATGTCTGAACGAGAAATGGCAGATATGTTCATGAACACCCTTCAGGGAATATATATTGACAGGTTGGCTGCTTTCTCTTCTACTAGCTTTGCCGATGTTGTCATAGCTGGGGAGAGAATTGAAAGTTTGTTAAAAATGGGAAAGATCTCAGACAACGGTGCAAGCTCGTCCAGTAGTACAAGAAAGCCTTTTGCAGGCCCAAGAAGAACTGGCGAGACCAATGCCATCCATTCAAACAGGGGCAGGCCCCAATATGCTCAAAGGTCAATAGCAGCAGTCACCATTCCTGCTCCAGCCCATCCTCAACCAGTCTATCAACCTCCTCAGCAAAACTATCAACAACAACCTCAGTACCATCAGCAAAATCAGTATCCTCCAAGGAATTACAACAACAACAACACCAACAACAACAGTCAACAGAGGCCATTTCAGCAGAGGCCCTCTCAAGCTAACAGAGTGATCGAGCCGATCCCAATGCCATATGCTACTTTGCTGCCACAGCTTCTGAAACTCAACCTGGTTGAGCTAAGAACGTTGGCACCTCCGGATCCCAACAGTCTACCAAGGAATTATGACTCCAATGCTAGGTGTGCTTTTCATTCAAACGCACCTGGCCACAGTACAGAAAAATGCAGGGCTCTGCATATGAAGGTACAAGACCTGGTGGACTCGAAGGCTCTGAATTTCGCACCACCACCCAATGTCAATAAAAACCCAATGCCAAATCATGGTGGTCCCCGAATTAACGCTATTGAAGAAGACAAACCGTCTTATTTAATAACCAGTGTAGGACAGATCAGGACACCATTGGTAGAAATCAAGGCTCAGCTCTTGGAATGTCAGATGTTCCCAGGGTGTGAATTGGGTTGTGCTTACTGCAATATCTCTGTAAATGGGTGCGATAATTTGAGGAATGGCATAGATGGCCTCATTCAGAGTGGCCAGCTTCAGATCACCACATCATTTCCAACAAATCCAGCAATATCATCAGCAGCGGTTTCAGAACCTCCTACAACTGCAGCAACCATTGTTCCTGACAATTCTTCGGTTACGTCAACAAGTACTTCATCCATCATCTCAACTGATCAGTTTACAACAAATTTCCCTGCTACAACTTCCGCTTCACTCCACTTCGAGGCTCCTACAACGACAACATCCATTCTTCCGCCAATATCTCCTACAACTCCAGCAATCATTCATGAAGATGTCTCTACTGTCACCATATTCTATGATCCTGAAAACAACTCTGCCTACCATTCAGAAGGTGCTGCTCCCATCAGAGCACCAGTTACAATCTTTTATGATCCACAAACAATTACAGTCCCTTCAGCAGCGGCAATCAGTCCAGTCACTGTCACGGTGCCTGGACCAGTACCATATGAAAGCAATAGGGCCATCCCTTGGCACTATGGCTCTGACGTGTACTGCGAAGGAAAAAGAATCACTCTTGAAACATCAACACCTGCACCACAAATAGATAATGTGGGGGGAGGCGGAGGCTTCACTCGAAGCGGACGTCTCTTCGCCCCGCAAATTCAAAGACCTACCGCCGAAGCAGAAGCTGCTGCTAAGGCAAAAGGGAAGAGCCCTGTGCAGGAAGATCAAGCTGTTAAAGAAGCCTTGAAGACGCCATTCGATCAAGAAGTTGATGAGTTTATGAGAATCATCAAAAAGAGTGATTACAAAATTGTGGATCAGCTTCACCAGACGCCATCCAAGATCTCTATCCTCTCACTGCTGATGTGTTCCGAAGCCCATCGGAATGCATTACTCAAAGTCTTGCACGCAGCTTACGTGCCTGAAGAGATTACTGTCAACCAGTTGGAAACCGTGGTTGCAAATGTTACTGCTAGCAATGGGCTAGGGTTCACCAATACTGACTTGACAGCGGATGGCCGCAACCACAACAAAGCCTTGCACATAACCATGGAATGCAAAGGAGCTGTCCTTTCTCATGTGCTGGTAGACACAGGGTTATCCCTTAATGTCTTACCAAAGAAGGCTCTGGTGAAGTTAGAATATGATGGATTGGCATTGAGACCCAGCAACCTGGTAGTAAGAGCCTTCGATGGTTCTAAGAGGTCGGTTCTGGGAGAGATTGAGCTGCCTGTGACAATTGGCCCACAGACCTTTAAAACTATCTTTTATGTGATGGACATTCAGCCCGCTACAGCTGTTTGTTGGGTAGACCCTGGATTCACGCCGCCGGCGCAATAACGTCTACCCTTCACCAAAAGTTAAAATTTGAGTGGGAAGGCCAAGTTGTCACAATCTGTGGAGAGGAGGACATCTTTGTCAGCCACCTGGCAACCTATAAGTACATTGAAATGGATGGGGAGATCCATGAAACAATGAGCCAGGGGTTTGAAGCTTTGAATGTGAATGAAGCAGCTGCTGTATCTGGTACTCCAATGTCATCATACCAACAAGCCCGGAAGGTTGTTGAGGAAGGAACTGCCCTAGGCTGGGGCAAGGTTTTAGCTGTGGAGGAGAAGAAAGACAAATTTGGGTTGGGTTACAGACCAACTCAACATCAAGCAAAGGCTGCTGGAGAGCCTGGTTTTGTCAGTGGGGGGATGCTTACCCCTGATGCTATCAACTGTCTGGAAGACGAGCTGGAAGAGGAGCGCAACCTGGAAAGCTGGATTCGTCCAAAGATCCCGGGGAGCAGTGTCTCGAACTGGTCTTCCCAGGAAATTATAAGAGTTACTCGATCAGAGTAATTATTATTTCCTGTATTTTTATAAGCATGCATCAAAGTCTTGCATCTTGCCCAAGATGACAAGACTCATTTTGTAATCGGGCCATCTGTACTTTTTGTGCAAACAAGATCAATTAATGAAATATCAGACATCTTTTTGCAAACGCGTCTTTTTCTTTTTGTTCACTGTTTTTCCATTTTTCTTTTTTGTACAAAAAATAAATGGCAGTGTTTTCAAAATGACAACTTCATTTCACTTTTCTAAATAAGACTAAAATCAGATCACTAAAATGAACAACTTAACCCTTGCAGAGAGTGCCTTTCTGACAGCACCGACAACAGCACGGTTATGACATCGTATGACTTTGACAATCTGATCAATCAAGCTGATGAAGGGGTTGAAGAAGAATATGAGCTTCCTGAAGAGCTAGCCAGGTTGTTAAGACAAGAGGAAAAGGTTATTACCCCTCACCAGGAGGAGGTTGAAGTGATTAATCTTGGTACAGAGGAAGACGTGAAAGAGGTTAAAATCGGGGCCTGCCTGCAAGACTCAGTGAAGAAGCAACTGGTTGATCTACTTCAGGAGTATGTGGATGTGTTTGCTTGGTCGTATCAAGACATGCCAGGGTTGGACACCGATATCGTCATGCACAAGTTGCCTTTAAGAGAAGAGTGCCCACCGGTCAAACAGAAACTGCGCCGTACTCGTCCAGACATGGCTATGAAAATCAAGGAAGAGGTACAAAAGCAGTGGGACGCCGGGTTCCTTGCTGTAACTAGCTACCCGCCGTGGGTTGCTAACATAGTACCTGTGCCTAAGAAAGACGGCAAAGTAAGGATGTGTGTTGATTACCGGGACCTGAACAGAGCCAGCCCAAAAGATGATTTCCCTTTACCTCACATTGATGTATTGGTAGATAATACGGCTCAGTTCTCGGTATTCTCCTTCATGGATGGATTTTCAGGATACAACCAGATTAAAATGTCACCTGAAGACATGGAGAAGACAACATTCATCACACCCTGGGGCACATTCTGCTACAAGGTAATGCCATTTGGGCTCAAGAACGCCGGTGCAACGTATCAACGGGCTATGGTGACATTATTCCACGATATGATCCATAAGGAAATCGAGTGTTATGTGGATGACATGATCGCCAAGTCCCTTACTGAAGAAGATCACCTGGTGAATCTGCTGAAGTTGTTCAAGCGTCTGAGAAAGTACCAACTGAAGTTGAACCCCAACAAATGCACATTCGGGGTGCGATCCGGTAAGCTGCTGGGATTTATTGTAAGCGAGAAAGGGATTGAAGTTGACCCTGATAAAGTCAAAGCCATCCAAGAGATGCCTGCACCGAGAACTGAGAAAGAAGTTCGAGGGTTCTTAGGTCGATTGAACTACATTTCAAGGTTCATATCTCACCTTACAGCAACCTGTGAACCCTTGTTCAAGCTGTTAAGAAAAGAACAAACGGTCAGGTGGAACGAAGATTGCCAGAAGGCTTTTGACAAGATCAAGGAATATCTGCAAGAACCTCCAATCCTCATGCCGCCAGTTGAAGGAAGACCTCTGATAATGTACTTGACAGTATTAGAAGAGTCAATGGGGTGTGTGCTGGGCCAGCATGACGAGTCTGGTCGAAAAGAGTATGCAATATACTACCTAAGCAAAAAGTTTACCGACTGTGAACAACGATATTCACTGCTCGAGAAAACTTGCTGTGCTTTAGCGTGGGCTGCTCGCCGACTGAGACAGTATATGTTGACCCACACTACTTTATTAATCTCGAAGATGGACCCCGTCAAGTACATATTTGAGAAGCCAGCGCTTACCGGACGGGTTGCAAGATGGCAAATGATCCTTACAGAGTATGACATCCAATACACATCTCAGAAAGCCATCAAAGGCAGTGTATTGTCTGAATATCTTGCTGAGCAACCCATCGATGATTACCAGCCTATGAGATTTGACTTCCCTGATGAAGACATCATGTTCATTAAATCAAAAGATCATGAAGAGCCCATTCACACTGAAGGGCCCGACCCAGAAGAAGAATGGACTATGATGTTCGATGGGGCTGTTAACATGAATGGCCGTGGTGTTGGTGCAGTACTTATTACACCCAAAGGAGTTCACATGCCTTTCTCGGCAAAACTCACTTTCAACTGCACTAACAACGAAGCTGAATACGAAGCTTGCATTATGGGTCTTGAGGAGGCCATTGACCTCAGGATCAAAACGTTGACCGTATTCGGAGATTCAGCTTTGGTAATTGTAAACACCCCAAATTTGCCCTCACCCATTCACACCATGGCTTGTGATCATCCTCATATGCATAAACACAAACATATCATCTCATATCTCATTTTGGTTCACTGGATAGTTTCTAAGGCATCTGCACCTAGGGTTTGTGATCTGAGCAATCCCAAAGCATCTTGAGCCATTCCAAAGGCCACTAATCAACTCAAAGGGGTCCATGTGTGTTCTTATGTCATATTCCATCTCCTCAAAGCCAAAATTGCAGAGGAATCACAAGAACTAGGGTTTGAGTGGATGCAGAGCCAGGATGAACTGCACAGTTGACTGAAAATTAGGGTTTTGGCTTCAGAGGCCATAACTCCAAATTTTTTGGTCATTCTTGTTTCCATTGGTCTCTATATGGTATAGGGAGTATGCATATCAATTTTCATGAAGAAATTCCATGGGGAAGTCATCTGATCAAGGGTTGACTTTTCAGACAAGTCAGTGCAAAATCAGGGCATCTGAGGCCCCTAATGACCCAACCAATGGGTGATCTTCATCATTTTGAGTGTATATGATCTTTATTTGATCATGGAAGAAGGTTGAAGTTCATAAAAATCAAGAATTTAGGGTTTTTGCAAATGTTGACTTTTTGGGCATAGTTGACTTTTCAAGAATGCCTCATTTTAGGTCATCTTTCAAGCCATGATTCTTGATCCAAAAATGCTTCAAATGGAAAAACTTTGGTCATGAAAGTTGTAGATCTCATCTTTCCCTTTTCAAAAAGTACAAGAACATGATCAAACTCTTCTTGGATCAAAAGTTATGGCAAGGCAAAGTTGGCTAAAATCATTGATTTTTAAGGCATGCCTCAAATGGAAATTTTGCAAAGTCATGAACCAATGCATTATGTGACTTCTAATTCACTATAAACCAGCACACAAACATCATGTAAGTCCTAAAATTCAGAATGAACTAGGCATTACTCAAGTTTCATGACTTTTGGAACAAGATTTTCACATGTGAACCAAAGTTACAACAACTTGCAAAAGCACTCATAACATTTCACCAACTTGCTGCCTTGAATGTTGGACCAAGCCTGGCCTTTCCCTTCACTTTGCTGCGCAGACCATGCCCTTTGTACTTGGCTAGAAGTTGCCCATGCCCTATCTTACAAGAAGTTGACATATTTGCAAAAGTGGCTACACCTATCCATAAAGCACAAGTCACATCCACTGACCAATGAGAGAGAGTTATGTGGACAATTTGCAAGCTAAACATAGCACAAAGCAAGGCTGAAACACACACATTCATCACATTCACAAAATCACCCCACATTGCATAAGCCTTCGAATTCCTCTCCACAGCCTGAAAACACTTCAACCATTTTCACCATTCAACTCACCTTGTTCCATAGACCACAAAGCACCAAGAACACAAGCCTGAAACAGCCTGAACATCTCACTGCCATTTCTCACTTCATTTTGCAGTTTCATTCGAAACTCTCACCATAGCTCACAAACACACCAACAAACACCACAGACCTTCTCCATTCATCCTCAGGACCACAAACCATCATTCACAATGGCCTGAAACCTCCAGAAACTCCATTGCCATTTCTGACCAAGCTTGAGCAGGAGCTTTCGAAACTCACTATCCAGCCAACACAAACTTCTTTTGAGCATTCAAACATCTTCTGGGGATCAAGTGGAGTAGATTGCACAAGGAGAAGTGGTCAGAAAGTCCTCAAGTTGAAAGCTCCAAATCTCAGGTAGCTCGAAATTATTTTTTCCAGAAATCATTTTTCTTGTTACAAACTTGTTCTATGTGATTCTCTGATCATCCTGGTGTTCTTAGTTTTTGAAATGGCTTTGATTTGAGTATGTAATTTGTCTCTGAAGCTTGCGTGCCCTAGTTTTTATTTCTTTCGATTCAGCTTGTTTAGGAAGAAGAAATGTGTTTTGAGAGAGGGGTTTGATTCGTGAGGATGTGAGGAACATTTCCCAGTTTTCATTTTTCATTTTTGATACGATTTGAGGGGTTTGGGGTTTTCTCAGGGAGGATGCTGGCCGGAGAAGACGACCGGAAGTCTTCTCCGGCCACCTGAATGTCATTAGCCCTAATTATGTCATTAATTGTGGTTTAAATGTGGAGCGTGGGATGGGTTGACTTCCTTTGACCCGCGCGCGTTTTGATGGCCAGGATCTTTCCATTTTGCCCTAATCCATATTTAACTTAATTAATTCAGTTTAATTATTTTAAAATCAGAATTAACCAGGTTTGAACTTGGGCCATTGGATGTGGCGCCAAGTCAACCTTTCCCTGCCCAGAACCAATCTGGTTCGTCCATCCTGCATACTTCCATTTATTTTGATTTTAATTTCATTTTATTTCATTTAACTTGCACATTTATTTTAAAATAGTAAAAAATTCTTAAAAATTATGAAACTTTTTCTTAAAAGTTTTATTAATTTTTAAGACCCCAAAATATTTTTATTTTATTTTTTATCATTAAAAAAGTATTTTTAAATATTTAAAAGATTATTTTTAATTAATTAATGGGAATTAATTAATAAAAAATACTTTTAGGTATTTAAAAATTACAAAAAAATTCATGAAATGTTCTAAGACATTTAGAAACATTATCCAACCTTCAAACCAAATTTCTTTTTTGATCTTGATGCATTTCAAGAATTTTTCATTGAATTAAATCATTTTTTATGCATTAATTTGATCATAAGTTTAAAAATTCATTTCTGCCTATTGGAGAAGGTTGAGACATTGATTCTTCTTGCATTGTTTTGTGTTTGGCATGTAGTTTCTAAGATAAAATGGCCATGATTTGATCTTGCATTTTCTAATTGTTTGGCATTTCTTTTGTTAAGAACCCTAAAAAACCCTAATAACTTAGAAAATTCATATCTTAAGTTTGGTTGAGAGTTGAGAGTTCCCCTTTGGGCAGTGGTTTATTATAGGTTTAGGGTTTCTTTGGGTGCCATTTTCCTTTTTTTGATCTTAAGGTTTGCTTCTGTTTTTGGTTTTGGTTTGATGTTTGATCCATAAACCCTAATTTGGGCTTTCTCTTGCATCCTTCTTGCATTTCCTTGCATAACATGACTTGTCTTTGCATTTTGTGCATTCTTGTGATCCATTTGACATCTTAAGACATGTAGGAAGCATGTTTGATCATTGCATTACATATTTGCCATGTCATTTGTCTTGTATGCTTCATAACATTTCATGTTTGTTCATGCTCCTTAGCTTGCTTCATTTGCACCCATGATCTTGTATGAACATCTCCATGTCTTGCCTCATGTTTGCAGCACTTCATAACATCATAATCATCATCAACATGCTTCTGGTTTTGCTTTGCATCATACCATTTCATCTCATCTCGCATTGCATTGCATTTCTTTCTAACATTTCAGGTGGTAAGTAAACTTGGGAAGTGAATTTGCCTTCACTTCTCATACCTTTTCTTTTCATCTCTCTTGCATCCATTGCTGCATTCCTATTTGTGTTTGAGATTGAGCTTTCTCATTCTTCTTCCTCCCACTTTCTTTCTTCAAGTGACTTGACTTCTTGAATGAAGCAAGTCACTTTGCTCCTCTTGATCCTGTTCATCTGCTTCCTGGTGGCTCCTTTGAAGATTCTTCTTGCAAACCTCACAAAACTTAGGAACAACCAAGCATGACAATGAATTAGGGTTTTGATTAGTCTCCCCTCATAGTTTTTACCTTTGTGTCTCTCTTTGAGTCTTCTCTTCTCATCTCATAATCAGGGACTAAACCCTAAAGGCTTTAAGACTTTGTGATTAAGCTTATGCCTGCATCCTTCTCTTAGGATGGAGTGTATAACTTTAATCCTAAGTCTTGAACCCTTAATGTGTTTAAATCTCTTAATCAATCCACTTAATAAATATCAAGACATCACACTTGTAACTTGGGCCTTGCATTAGGGTTCTAATTCTTCCTTAAGTGGTTAAGAAGGACTAACCCTAGTGTTAATGGACAAGTCCCCCTCAAGTTGTCTTACAAATCATAAAAATCACTTCATTACCATATCATTAAATAAAATCCACTTAATCAAAGGCTTGTTTTGTCATGGGTTTAATCCCTGATCATGGATTAAGTTGAGGAGCTTTCCTCAGCTTAAACATTCTCATCTATCGTCCTTCTTTTAGGATGGTGTAATGAGTCTGTTTAATCCCTGATTATGGCTTAACCTCATTACTCAACACTAAACAAAAAAACCACAAAAACATCTAAATAATCACAAGTAGGATAATGATCTTAATCCTACATCAGAGGTGATTAAGTGTGAGAATCTGACTTCACACTTAAGGTATTCTCATTACCCCTAATCAGAGGGAAGATGTGATGAGTTTACTAACCCATTGGTTTAGGCTTAAGCTCATTAACTTATGACAAACTTCAAAAGCAATAAAAGACTGAAAACTCAAAAACAAACAATAATCGTCTCCTTCGGGATTCTTTTCTCATCACCTTCACTCACAAACGAGAACTCGCTTCTTCCGTCTAATGCAAGACAGTTAGCACCTGAGCCAGACAGGTCATACACTTGAGCATTGACAAGCAAGCAGTTCACAAGTCAATTCATCTTTCAGTCTCTTTGGGTCGAACTACGGTGTTCTGACTTCCTCATTGCACGAGAGGATACGTAGGCATAACTTAACAGTTATCGAACAAAAGTCTCTGTACATTCCCTCTCTTTCCAGCTTTATTCTTTAGCCTCATGGTCTTGAGCATCTTATTCCAGTTCTCACACTGACACTGTATATATCACACTTCACTCCTTTTACACTGACACCTGTACATCTCTTTCCAGCTATTTTACACACAAATTGCACTGACACTACCCCTTTAAAACACAAATCTTTTAAGCGTGGATCCCGTCGAGTACGACGGACAGTCTGGGTGCTAATACCTTCCCAGGTTGTAACCAACCTCCTTTCTCAGTCTCTCTGGTTCGCAAACCGTCTTATCCGTCTCTTTCTAGGTCTATGCAGCATTGCCTTTCCTCCGGGATAAAAATGCCTAGCTGGCGACTCTTTTCATTCCCAGTGAGTTCACGGCTGTGTGTTCTCATTGTCCCTCTCGCCGACCGTTCGCGTCTGTACTTTCATCTGACCCTGTTTCATTTGTCGGGAGCGACAGCTTGGCGACTCTGCTGGGGAAATAAAATCGCAACCAGGGCTTCTGGTTCTTTTTGTGGGTTCCTCCTAGCGCTTGATTGATTTGTGTTTACTGGGGTGTTATGTGCTTGTTTGTGTTTGTATTTATTTTTGTTTATTGTTTTATGTACAGATACTTTACTGCTTTCTTTATTGCATTTATATATATCATACTGTCATTGTTGCTGGCTGGATTTGGTTTTTGTTTTGGTGGGTGGGTGTTTCATTGAGAGTTAAGGTCCTATACCTGGGACCTGAGTGACACCTAGGCTAGAGTGAATCATATTCTTTCCCATTCCATTTCGGTCTGGTGCGGGAATATGAAACACGGTTCAGATATGGGTTTCTTCTTGAGAACTCTGTGTTGCAGATTTCCTGCAATGCTAGGGCTATCTGGGAAGCCTACTAAGTCTGGATGACCTTTTAGTATTGACCTTCAGAAACTGAGGTGAATTAGAGGAGGAATTGTTATGGTTATTGTAAACACTGTACCTCCGGGATAGAAGTGTTTACACTTCTCATAACTGATCCAAGTCTGAGGATCCTTGTTCTAGATCATCACCTGTGAGGGGGTTGGGCTGTTTACAGGTTTGCAGGTACCTTGACCTCAGAATACCCTGTTACTTTGACTTTGTTAAGAATACTCCATGTTGGACAGTTCTTGTGATTCTAAAACCTTGGACTTGTGGCTCTTTATTTGAGTCCCCCTACCCTGGTTACTGGATTTTTAGACCTCCATCTGGAATTCTTGAACACACATGGATCTATACCAAGGCAGTTAATCAGATCCAGCTCAGTCACGAACCCTTGCATTTCATTTGCATACATACTCATCGCATCATATTAACATTTGCTTATTTGTGTTTCAGGGTATCCATTTTCATCTGGTTTTGGTTTTGACCCCATCTGTAGTTTTGACCTATCTCCACCAGCACTTGCTTCAGCTTGTCAGCCATATACTTCAGTTACTTGCACCAGCCAATCAGTGGCTCATCCCTTCAGCATCTTCATCAGCACTCTACTCAGTCTTCAGCATCATGGCTCCAAAGAAAAGCAACATCACCTATCATTTCTTCCAACCAGACTTGTCAGGCATCAGGAGGATCCAAACCCTGATCACTCCAGAGCACATACCTTTATTCAGGGAGCATTATGGGGATATACTTGACTTGGTCATGGATTTGGACCCATCACAGAGAAGTCTGATCCATACCTGTATTCAGTTTTATGACCCCCCATTGAGATGTTTCACCTTTCAAGACTTTCAGTTGGGTCCTCTTTTGGAAGAATACTCATCTTTGATTGGTTTGCCTATCAAGAGGGAAATCCCTTTCAACCCTGAAATGGTCTTTCCCAGCAATGGAGAGGTGGCAAAAGCTCTGCACCTGGAACCTGCTTTGATTGAACAGCATATGACCTCTAAGGCTGGGATCCCTGGTTTTCATCTTGACTTCCTGATTTCCCAAGCTAGTCTGAAGGCCTCCCTGGGGGAGTGGAGAGCTGTTTGTGCTCTGTTGGCCTTAAGTGTATATGGAATTGTGTTGTTTGCAGATGAGCCTCGATTCATCAGCAAGAATGCAATCCATTTGTTCATCCTGAAGAACCCAGTGCCAACTTTGCTAGGAGATCTCTATTACTCAGTACATCAGAAGAATGAGAAGCAGAGGGGAAGGCTAGTGAGGTGTTGTGCTCCATTATTCCATGCTTGGCTTCTAAAGCATTTACCCAAGACAGATGCCTTTCTAAATCCTCATCAGCAAAGCAACTAGGCTAAGAGGCTCACTACTCTCACTTCAGCAGACATCAGATGGTGTACTCAAAGCACCAAGGGCAGAGATATCATTACAAGCTGTGGGCACTTTCCCAATGTGCCTTTAATAGGGGTCAAGGGAAGTATCAATTACAACCCTCTGCTGTTCAGGAGGCAATTAGGCTATGCACTGGTCCATACTCCCAGGGAGCAAGACTTGGTTGAGACCCTCTACTGTGAGAACAAGATTAGTCTGGCAACTGTTAGGCAGGCTGCCTGGGCCTGGGATCATGTTCAAACCAAGGGAATCACCACTCTGGGGAAGTGCAATAATGTGGCATCAGCACAATATTATGAGTGGTCCCATGCAAGGGCCCAATTCTCTGGAATGCCCTTCACCATAGAAGACATGCCTGAGTCCTCTTCAGCACCACCCCCTGCCACTATCAGTTTGGAGGAGTTTGAGAGCTTGAAGGAAAGAAATGAGAAGCTAGCCCAGGCTTTGCAGAAGACCCTCCGGGAGAGGAGTGAAGGTGTGAGGGAGATTGAAAGATTGGAGAAATTGAGAGTGGAACACTTGACTAAAATCGAGAAGTCTGGAGATTATATCAAGAAGTCTAAGGCTGGTGAGCAAATTCTGAAGAATGCTTGTAAAGAAGCCCAGTTCCAGAGAGCAAGGACAAACTTGTATTTGAAAGAGAGTCAGGCCAGGTGGGTCCGGATCACTGAGGCTCGTACTCTAGAAGACAAGAGAGTTCAGGACAGGATGGAACAGATGGAAAAAGCCCTGGCAGCAGCCCAGAAGGAAATATCAGAGCTAGAAATCAGAGCTGGAGTGAAGAGGTCTAAAGACCAAAGTCAGAACAAGAAATTGACTGCAGCTGTTGCAACAAGAAACCTTCTCATCAGGAATCTCACGGAACATCCGGCTGATCCTGTGACCGAAGCACTTCTTAAGGAAGTTCGTGAGGATGAGTTTGGCCTTGGGGTTTGATCATTTGCTTGTTGTTATTCCTATTCCATGTACTTTTGTTTTTTGTGATGTATTTTGACCCCTTAGAGGGCTGGTGTTGTAAAATGAACAAGTTGTATTACTTCACCTTTTGTAATATATTTGTGTTAGTTTCCATCTGGGTTTACTTCAGAAGCAACTTCAACAGCATCATCTTCAAAGGTCTGGAAGGGTCAAAACTGAAGGCCAAACCGGATACCTTGAGAGCAAATAAGCATAACTGCATTGCATGCTAACCCTTTGTTTGTTTTGTAGGTTTTTGTTTTGTTGTTGCTAACCTCTGTTGTGATATTCAAGAATTATTGCTCGCCGCCGGGTATTTCCCCTCAACAGGCCACACAGGTACCCAACTAGAAACAACCTTCCGGGAATTCAGATGGATCAGATGCAGCAAGACCTCACGGAGGTCAGAAACCAGATGGCCAACGAAAGGCTGGAGATGAGAACTCAGATAACGCAGTTCATGGAAGTGATGAACAACTTAGCTCAAAGCCAGGAGAGGCTCAGAGCTTTGGTGGAAGGGAGGAACCAAGATGAGCCCCATGTGGGGACTGCTGGCACAAGTAACAATGAACGGGTGCAACCCCATGTTAACCCTCCTGTGTTTGGCCCACATCTACATCCTGAGATTAACATTCCTGCAAATGTTCAAGGGACAGCCACCGCAGCCAGAGTACTTCAAGAAGACCCTCAGGAGGACCAATTTACAGTAATGGGTGCTGGAGAGGAAACTTATGATAGACGGTTGGAAGAAATAGCTGAGAAGTTGAGGTCCTTAGAATCTCAAAATTCTTTGGGTTTCGACGTCATGGACATGGGTTTGGTAGACGGGGTCAGGATCCCCCATAAGTTCAAGCCACCTTGTTTCGAAAAGTATAATGGGACTTCATGCCCCCGGACTCATCTACAATCATTTCTGGGAAGGCTGAAGGCCTATACAATGGATGAGAAATTGTGGATGTTCTATTTTGAAGATAGCTTGACTGGAGCATCAAGGGAATGGTATTCCCACTTGACAAGGGCAACTGTGAGATGCTGGAAGGATCTGGCAGAGGCCTTCATCCGACAGTATCAATACAACTTAGACATGGCGCCCAACAGGACTCTCCTAATGGGAATGTCACAGTCGTCAAGGGAAAGTTTCCGAGAATATGCCCAGAGATGGAGGCAATTGGCTGCTGCCGTTCAACCACCAATGTCTGAGAGAGAAATGGCAGACATGTTTATGAACACTCTTCAGGGAACATATATTGACAGGTTGGCTGCTTTCTCTTCTACTAGCTTTGCAGATGTTGTCATAGCTGGGGAGAGAATTGAAAGCCTGTTAAAAATGGGAAAGATCTCAGACAACGGTGCAAGCTCGTCCAGAAGTACAAGAAAGCCTTTTGCAGGCCCGAGAAGAACTGGCGAGACCAATGCCATCCATTCAAACAGGGGTAGGCCCCAATATGCTCAGAGGTCCATAGCAGCAGTCACTATCCCTGCTCCAGCTCAACCACAGCCAGTCTATCAACCTCCTCAACAAAACTTCCAACAACAACCTCAGTATCAGCAGAATCAGTATCCTCCAAGAAACTTCAACAACAACACCAACAACAACAATCAACAGAGGCCATTCCAACAAAGGCCATCCCAAGCTAACCGAGTGATCGACCCGATCCCAATGCCGTATGCTGCCTTGCTGCCACAACTTCTGAAACTCAACCTAGTTGAGCTAAGAACGTTGGCACCTCCGGATCCCAACAGTCTACCAAGGAACTATGACTCCAATGCTAGGTGTGCTTTTCACTCAAACGCACCTGGTCACAGTACAGAAAAATGCAGGGCTCTGCATATGAAGGTACAAGACTTGGTAGACTCCAAGGCTCTGAATTTTGCACCGCCGCCCAATGTCAATAAAAACCCTATGCCAAACCATGGTGGTCCTCGAATTAACGCTATTGAAGAAGACCAACCGTCTTATTTAATAACCAGTGTGGATCAGATCAGGACACCATTGGTGGAAATCAAAGCTCAACTCCGCGAAAACCAAATATTTCCAGGGTGTGAACTAGGGTGTCCATATTGCAATGTTTCATGGAATGGGTGTGAGGACCTGAGGAATGGCATTGACAGCCTTATTCAGAGTGGCCTGCTACAGATCACTACATCATTCCCGACAAATCCGACAACTTCATCAGCAACGGTTTCAGACCCTCCTACAACTGCAGCAACTATTGTTCCCGACAATTCATCAGCACCATCAACAAGTACTTCACCTGTCCTTCCAAATGATCAGTTTTCAACAGTTTCTCCTGCTACAACTTCAGCTTTATTCCATTTCGAATCTCCATCAACAACAACAACAGTCCTTCCAACAGAACCTCCTACAACACCAGCAATCAATCATGAAGATGTCTCCACTGTTACCATATTCTACGATCCTGAAAATAACTCCGCCTATCATTCAGAAGGTGCTGCTCCTGCCAGAGCGCCAGTTACAATCTTTTATGATCCACAAACAATAACAGTCCCTTCAGCAGCAGCAATCAGTCCAGTCACTGTCACGGTACCTGGACCAGTACCATATGAAAGCGATAGGGCCATCCCTTGGCACTATGGCTCTGACTTGTATTGCGAAGGAAAAAGAATCACTCTTGAAACATCAGCACCTGCACCACAAGTAGATAATGTGGGGGGAGGCGGAGGCTTCACCCGAAGCGGACGTCTCTTTGCTCCACCAATTCAAAGACCTACTGCCGAAGCAGAAACTGCTGCTAAGGCAAAGGGAAAGGGCCCAGTGCAGGAAGACCCAGCTGCCAAAGAAACCCTGAAGACTCCATTTGATCAGGAAGTTGATGAGTTTATGCGGATCATCAAAAAAAGAGTGATTATAAAGTTGTGGATCAGCTTCACCAGACGCCATCCAAAATCTCTATCCTCTCACTGCTTATGTGCTCCGAAGCCCATCGGAATGCACTACTTAAAGTCCTGCACGCAGCTTACGTGCCCGAGGAGATTACTGTCAACCAATTGGAAACCGTGGTTGGAAATGTTACTGCTAGCAATGGGCTAGGGTTTACCAATTCTGACCTGACAGTGGATGGCCGCAACCACAACAAAGCCTTGCACATAACCATGGAATGCAAAGGAGCTGTCCTTTCTCATGTGCTGGTGGACACAGGTTCTTCCCTGAATGTTTTACCAAAGAAGGCTCTGGTGAAGCTAGAATACGATGGATTGGCATTGAGACCCAGCAACCTGGTGGTACGAGCCTTTGATGGTTCGAAAAGATCAGTTCAGGGAGAGATCGAGCTGCCCGTGACAATTGGCCCGCAAACGTTTAAAACTATCTTTTATGTGATGGACATTCAGCCCGCCTACAGCTGTTTGTTGGGTAGACCCTGGATTCACGCCGCCGGCGCAATAACGTCTACCCTTCACCAAAAGTTAAAATTTGAGTGGGAAGGTCAAGTTGTCACAATCTGTGGGGAAGAGGATATTTTCGTTAGCCATCTGGCTACTTATAAATACATTGAGATGGATGGGGAGATCCATGAAACAATGAGCCAAGGTTTTGAAGCCTTGAATGTCAATGAAGCATCTGCTGTATCTGGTACTCCAATGTCGTCTTATCAACAAGCCCGGAAGGTTGTTAAAGAGGGAACTGCCCTAGGCTGGGGCAAGGTCTTAGCTGTGGAGGAGAAGAAGGACAAGTTTGGGTTGGGTTACAAACCAACTCAACATCAAGCGAAGGCTGCTGCAGAGCCAGGTTTTGTCAGTGGGGGAATGCTTACCCCTGATGCTATCAACTGTCTGGAAGACGAGCTGGAAGAGGAGCGCAATCTGGAGAATTGGATTCGTCCAAAGATCCCGGGGAGCAGTATCTCGAACTGGTCTTCCCAGGAAATTATAAGAGTTACTCATGCAGAGTAATTATTATTTCCTGTATTTTTATAGCATGCATCAAAGTCTTGCATCTTGCCCAAGATGACAAGACTCATTTTGTAATCAGGGCCATCTGTACTTTTGTGCAAACAAGATTAAATTAATGAAATATCAGACATCTTTTTGCAAACAAGTCTTTTTCTTTTCTGCTCACTGTTTTTCCATTTTTCTTTTTGTACAAAAAATAAATGGCGGTGTTTTCAAAATGATAACTTCATCTCACTTTTTTCTAAAGCAAGATTAAAATCAATCACTAAAATGAACAACTTAACCCTTGCAGAGAGTGCCTTCCTGACAGCACCGACAACAACACGGCTATGACATCGTATGACTTTGACAATCCGATCAATCAAGCTGATGAAGGGGTTGATGAAGAATATGAGCTTCCTGAAGAGCTAGCCAGGTTGTTGAGACAGGAGGAAAAGGTTATTACTCCTCATCAGGAGGAGATTGAAGTGATTAATCTTGGTACTGACGAAGACGTGAAAGAAGTTAAAATCGGGGCCTGCCTGCAAGACTCAGTGAAGAGGCAACTGGTAGATCTGCTTCAGGAGTATGTTGATGTGTTTGCTTGGTCGTATCAAGACATGCCAGGGTTGGACACCGATATAGTTGTGCACAAGCTGCCTTTGAGAGAAGAATGCCCACCAGTTAAACAGAAACTGCGCCGAACTCGCCCAGACATGGCTATGAAAATCAAGGAAGAGGTACAAAAGCAATGGGACGCCGGGTTCCTTGCTGTGACTAGCTATTCGCCGTGGGTTGCTAATATAGTACCTGTGCCTAAGAAAGATGGCAAAGTAAGAATGTGTGTTGACTACCGGGATCTGAACAGAGCCAGCCCGAAAGATGATTTCCCATTACCTCACATTGATGTATTGGTGGATAACACGGCTCAGTTCTCGGTATTCTCCTTCATGGATGGATTTTCAGGGTATAATCAGATCAAGATGTCACCTGAAGACATGGAGAAGACAACATTCATTACACCTTGGGGCACGTTCTGTTACAAAGTGATGCCATTCGGACTGAAGAATGCTGGTGCCACATACCAACGGGCTATGGTGACATTATTCCACGATATGATCCACAAGGAAATCGAGTGTTATGTGGATGATATGATTGCCAAGTCCCTTACAGAGGAAGAACACCTGGTAAATCTGCTGAAGTTGTTCAGGCGTCTGAGGAAGTATCAACTGAAGTTGAACCCCAACAAATGCACATTCGGGGTGCGATTCGGTAAATTGCTGGGCTTTATTGTAAGCGAGAAAGGGATTGAGGTTGACCCTGATAAAGTCAAAGCTATTCAAGAAATGCCTGCACCTAAAACAGAGAAAGAAGTTCGAGGGTTCTTAGGTCGATTGAACTACATCTCACGGTTCATATCTCACCTTACAGCAACCTGTGAACCTTTGTTTAAGTTGTTAAGAAAAGAACAAACGGTCAGGTGGAACGAAGACTGCCAAAAAGCTTTTGACAAGATCAAAGAGTACTTACAAGAACCTCCAATCCTCATGCCGCCAGTTGAAGGAAGACCTTTGATTATGTACTTGACAGTATTAGAAGAGTCGATGGGGTGTGTGTTGGGCCAGCATGACGAGTCTGGTCGAAAAGAGTATGCAATATACTACCTGAGCAAAAAGTTTACCGACTGTGAAAAACGTTATTCACTGCTCGAGAAAACTTGTTGTGCTTTAGCGTGGGCTGCTCGCCGACTGAGACAGTATATGTTGACCCACACTACCTTATTAATCTCAAAAATGGATCCAGTTAAGTACATTTTCGAGAAGCCAGCTCTTACCGGACGGGTTGCAAGATGGCAGATGATTCTCACAGAATACGACATACAGTACACATCTCAGAAAGCCATTAAGGGCAGTGTACTATCTGAATATCTTGCTGAGCAACCCATTGATGACTACCAGCCTATGAGGTTTGACTTCCCTGATGAAGACATCATGTTCATTAAAGCAAAAGATCATGAAGAGCCTATTCACACTGAAGGGCCTGACCCGGAGGGAGAATGGACTATGATGTTTGATGGGGCTGTTAACATGAATGGCCGTGGTGTTGGTGCAGTACTCATTACACCTAAAGGGGTTCACATGCCTTTCTCGGCAAAACTCACTTTCAACTGCACTAACAACGAAGCTGAATACGAAGCTTGCATTATGGGTCTTGAGGAAGCCATTGACCTCAGGATCAAGACATTGACCGTATTCGGAGATTCAGCTTTGGTAGTCAATCAAACCAACGGAAAATGGTACACCCACCAGGATCATCTGATACCTTACAGGGATTATACAAGAAGGTTATTGACGTTCTTCACAACAGTCAAACTTGAGTATATCCCTCGGGATGAGAATCAGTTTGCAGACGCCTTGGCTACCATTTCGTCCATGATCAAAGTTCAAGCTGCTAACTTTGTACCCCAGATTTCAGTGTCCAGACTCGACAGACCAGCATATGTGTTCGCAGCAGAAGTTGTCAAAGATGATAAGCCTTGGTTCCATGACATTAAAAGCTTCTTGGAGGATCAAACGTACCCACCTGGGGCATCTTCCAATGATAAGAAGACTTTGAGAAGGCTTGCTGGTAGTTTCTTCCTGAACACTGATGGGTCTTTATACAAGAGGAACTTTGATATGGTACTCCTCAGATGTGTTGACAAGACGGAAGCAGATTCGTTGATGCATGAAGTGCATGAAGGCTCTTTTGGTACCCATGCTGGAGGACATGCAATGGCTAAAAAGTTGTTAAGATCAGGCTATTATTGGATCACAATGGATGCAGACTGTTGTGCCTACGCCAGAAAATGCCACAAGTGCCAGATCTATGCAGATAAGGTGCATGTGCCTCCCAATCCTTTGAACATCATGTCTTCACCGTGGCCCTTCGCTATGTGGGGCATTGATATGATTGGCAAGATCGAGCCAACTGCTTCAAATGGCCACAGATTCATCCTGGTCGCCATCGACTATTTCACCAAGTGGGTTGAAGCAGCCTCATATGCAAACGTCACAAGACAAGTGGTAGCCAGATTTCTGAAAAGAGATATCATCTGTCGGTATGGAGTGCCCGAGCGAATCATTACTGATAATGGTTCCAATTTAAACAACAAAATGATGGCAGAGCTGTGCCGGGACTTCAAGATCCAACATCACAATTCTTCTCCTTACAGGCCAAAGATGAATGGTGCTGTTGAGGCGGCAAATAAGAATATCAAGAAGATTGTGCAAAAGATGGTAGTCACATACAAAGACTGGCATGAAATGCTACCGTTTGCCTTGCATGGGTACCGCACGTCAATCAGAACATCTACTGGGGCAACACCGTATCAGCTTGTATATGGTATGGAAGCAGTCCTACCTGTTGAAGTTGAACTACCCTCGTTACGGGTATTAATGGATGTTAAATTGAGTGAAGCAGAATGGGTTCGGTCCCGATTCGAACAACTGAGTCTGATCGAAGAGAAAAGATTGGCTGCAATCTGTCATGGGCAGTTATATCAGAAGAGAATGAAGAAGGCCTTCGATCAGAAAGTCAGGCACCGAGAGTACCAAGTAGGGGATCTTGTGCTGAAGAGAATCCTCCCTCCTCATACAGACCACAGGGGCAAATGGACTCCAAACTATGAAGGACCATTCGTGGTAAAGAAAGTTTTCTCTGGTGGAGCACTGATGCTCAGCACCATGGATGGTGAAGATTTCCTGTCCCCTGTGAATTCAGATGCAGTTAAAAAATACTTCGCATAAAATGACCCGCTGGACATAAAAACAGAATGTAAGTCCAGGCAAAAATAGGGCATCCCGGCGAGTCAAAAACAGAATAAAAGACTCGGGCAAAAATAAGGGAAATAAATGAAAAGATGTACACCCGCTGAGTTGAAAAGCCGCATTGGACAACTCAGGCAAAAATGGGTATCCCGATGGATTGAAAACCCGAAAGGGCGATCCATGCAAAATAAGGGAATAAGCGAACAACTGCACTCTGAATTCGTCTGTATCACTTACAACTTGGAAAGCTTCGACAGAATCAAGCTTCAATCAGAATCAACTTTCTCCAGAAAGCAAGACGAGAAGAAAGTCAAAAGTCATACGAGTCATAGCAGAAGAGGAAGCTCCTCAAAGCGTCATCAGCATCGCCAGCATCTTGTTTCTCAATTTGTAACAATCTCTTCATTTCAGGAGATATGTTTCCTTGACTGTATCTTGCCAATTCAGGGCACATGAATCAATAAAATCAGATTTTTCAGTCATGTTTCGTCTTGTACATTTTTATTTACAAAGGATGTCTGATGTCTCTAAAAAACTAATTGCATAAGTACAGATGTTTTTCACTAAAAAGAAAGAAAATGAAACACATGCTTACAGGGAATATACTTACTCTCAAAAGTGCTTAACTCCTATGACGGAATCCAGTAAAGGATACCTCGGGACCTTTTGTGCGTTTCCTTATCTTTGCAGGATTGCAGGTATCCAGAACGCAACCTGGGGCATGCAAGTTACGTCTCAGCAAGCTGGCGAATCATTATCAACTCGGTCTATCTTCCACATGGCGCTGGAAGGTGCCCGCTTCCCCAGCAAAGTTGCCAAATCAACATACACTCAATCTCGGCATCCGAAATGCTCTATCCCCAGCTGAGTTGCCACTTGTTGCCCTCCCCAGCTGAGTTGCCTCTCACAATTCCCCAGCCGAGTTGCCATTTCATCCTCAGTTGAGTACAGGAGTCAGGGAACCATCTCCCCACAGAGTTCCAGCCTCTATCCAGAAGAGCAGCGCATAGAAGATCACAACAGAGTGAAGAAAGCTTCTACAAACCCCAGCTGGGTCCCGTATTATAAGGATGTCAATCGGTGACCTGTATCCCCAAACAGATACATCATCAGATCTATCACTGATCTCATCCCAGCTGGGAGGTCCACTTCGGCAGATCAATCAGAGATCTTTGCAGTGACGGGATCCGAATCCCAGTGTGGTACCTTTGCATAATCATGGCATCCGCATCATATTATCCCCTCAAAGCGTAGCATTCCGTCTAATACGGAGCATTACGGCAAAAATCAAACGCATAGCATAATCATAAGCCATGTTATGAATTAACACTTCTGAAGTAACCGTTCATCATCATTGTACAGAAATCCCCACCAGAGTCCCAGCAAAAGCAGTTGCCTCTCCAATCACAAACACCAATATATACACCTTTGGACACCCCTCCGTGTCAAATCACCAGCAGAAAGCCAAAGACATCCTCTTTGCACTCACATATACTTATATATACACTTTCTTGACACCCGTCCGTGTCATATCCCCAGCGCAGTCGCTTACACCTTTACCACCCATATACTTGATAATGCTACTTTTCTCTTTTGACACTCGTCTGTGTCGCTCTCCCCAGCAGATAAACACTTATATATATATACTCACTACTCATTGGTACACTTATACAGATGCTCGTCCGTATCTCGTATATATCATTCATAACCCCACAGATTCAACAGTAGTCCTTGTTCTTTGTTAACCAGTTGGTACTCGTCCGTATCATCATCTCAGAACATTGCGTCTAGTGTTTGTTTCTACATGATACTCGTCCGTATCATAAGTCTTAAGGATGCTCGTCCGCATCCTTAATCCATACACTGTGTCAAACACTTGTGTCTTCTTGAATATAGACACTCGTCCGTGTCTACTATTCCCCAGAAGAGTCCCTTCAGATTCAACACTCGTCCGTGTTCTTTGTTAACCAGTTGATACTCGTCCGTATCATCATCTCTGAACACGTGTCAGTATTTGTTTCTACATGATACTCGTCCGTATCATAGTCTTAAGGATGCTCGTCCGCATCTTTAATCTATACACAATACCAAATGCTTATACTTTCTTTTCTTGGTTGTGAACGCTCGTCCGTGTTCACTATATCCCCAGTAGATCGCCAACAAATTTTCTTTTATCTAACACTCGTCCTGTGTTATGATAACCCTGAGAGCAGCCGTACCCTGCTAAGTGGTCGTCCTCCACTTCTTGATGGTCGTCCTCCGTCATGCTCATCCGATGGCCGTCCCCATCGTTGATTTTTAGCAGCCGTCCCCTGCTAGGTGGTCGTCCTCCACCTTTTGATGATCGTCCTTCATCATTTTATCCAATGGCCGTCCCCATTGTTGATTTTGGTTATCTGGCATTCGTCCTATGTCATGATAAACCCCGAGAGCAGCCGTACCCTGCTGAGTGGTCGTCCTCCACTTCTTGATGGTCGTCCTCCATCATGCTCGTCCGATGGCCGTCCCCATCGTTGACCTTTTCTATCCGATGGCCGTCCCCATCGTTGATATCTTCGGCAGCCGTACCCTGCCAGGTGGTCGTCCTCCACCTTTGATGGCCGTCCCCATCATAATTCCTTTATTACCCAACAGAGCAGCCGTACCCTGCTAGGTGATCGTCCTTCACCTTTGATGGCCGTACCCCATCATCTGTTTATTTCATTTATTCTTTAACCCGATGGCCGTCCCCGTCGTGGTCCCTTTTCCTTTTTTTAGCCCGATGGCCGTCCCCATCGTTGGTTACTTTACCTTTATGAACCCGATGGCCGTCCCCGTCGTGGTCCCTTTTCCTTTTAGCCCGATGGCCGTCCCCATCGTTGGTTACTTTACCTTTATGAACTTGATGGCCGTCCCCGTCATGTTTCATTAATCCTTAGAGAATTTTACAGCTTTATCTTGATGGCCGTCCCCATCACGATTTCATATCCCCAGCATGTCGGTCGTCCCCGTCATCGCTTTGTTTTCCGCACTTTACAATATACTTCATTTTCCTTTTATAATCTATATCCCTTTTCTTCTTCATTTCTGTGAGCGCAAATTTTGGACTGTCTTTGGTATTCAACCACAAGTTATCTTGCTTGCCTGTTAAGCCGTCGCTTACAACCTGCACAGCTAACTCATGTTTGAATAGGGGCAGCTGTAAACACCCCAAATTTGCCCTCACCCATTCACACCATGGCTTGTGATCATCCTCATATGCATAAACACAAACATATCATCTCATATCTCATTTTGGTTCACTGGATAGTTTCTAAGGCATCTGCACCTAGGGTTTGTGATCTGAGCAATCCCAAAGCATCTTGAGCCATTCCAAAGGCCACTAATCAACTCAAAGGGGTCCATGTGTGTTCTTATGTCATATTCCATCTCCTCAAAGCCAAAATTGCAGAGGAATCACAAGAACTAGGGTTTGAGTGGATGCAGAGCCAGGATGAACTGCACAGTTGACTGAAAATTAGGGTTTTGGCTTCAGAGGCCATAACTCCAAATTTTTTGGTCATTCTTGTTTCCATTGGTCTCTATATGGTATAGGGAGTATGCATATCAATTTTCATGAAGAAATTCCATGGGGAAGTCATCTGATCAAGGGTTGACTTTTCAGACAAGTCAGTGCAAAATCAGGGCATCTGAGGCCCCCAATGACCCAACCAATGGGTGATCTTCATCATTTTGAGTGTATATGATCTTTATTTGATCATGGAAGAAGGTTGAAGTTCATAAAAATCAAGAATTTAGGGTTTTTGCAAATGTTGACTTTTTGGGCATAGTTGACTTTTCAAGAATGCCTCATTTTAGGTCATCTTTCAAGCCATGATTCTTGATCCAAAAATGCTTCAAATGGAAAAACTTTGGTCATGAAAGTTGTAGATCTCATCTTTCCCTTTTCAAAAAGTACAAGAACATGATCAAACTCTTCTTGGATCAAAAGTTATGGCAAGGCAAAGTTGGCTAAAATCATTGATTTTTAAGGCATGCCTCAAATGGAAATTTTGCAAAGTCATGAACCAATGCATTATGTGACTTCTAATTCACTATAAACCAGCACACAAACATCATGTAAGTCCTAAAATTCAGAATGAACTAGGCATTACTCAAGTTTCATGACTTTTGGAACAAGATTTTCACATGTGAACCAAAGTTACAACAACTTGCAAAAGCACTCATAACATTTCACCAACTTGCTGCCTTGAATGTTGGACCAAGCCTGGCCTTTCCCTTCACTTTGCTGCGCAGACCATGCCCTTTGTACTTGGCTAGAAGTTGCCCATGCCCTATCTTACAAGAAGTTGACATATTTGCAAAAGTGGCTACACCTATCCATAAAGCACAAGTCACATCCACTGACCAATGAGAGAGAGTTATGTGGACAATTTGCAAGCTAAACATAGCACAAAGCAAGGCTGAAACACACACATTCATCACATTCACAAAATCACCCCACATTGCATAAGCCTTCGAATTCCTCTCCACAGCCTGAAAACACTTCAACCATTTTCACCATTCAACTCACCTTGTTCCATAGACCACAAAGCACCAAGAACACAAGCCTGAAACAGCCTGAACATCTCACTGCCATTTCTCACTTCATTTTGCAGTTTCATTCGAAACTCTCACCATAGCTCACAAACACACCAACAAACACCACAGACCTTCTCCATTCATCCTCAGGACCACAAACCATCATTCACAATGGCCTGAAACCTCCAGAAACTCCATTGCCATTTCTGACCAAGCTTGAGCAGGAGCTTTCGAAACTCACTATCCAGCCAACACAAACTTCTTTTGAGCATTCAAACATCTTCTGGGGATCAAGTGGAGTAGATTGCACAAGGAGACGTGGTCAGAAAGTCCTCAAGTTGAAAGCTCCAAATCTCAGGTAGCTCGAAATTATTTTTTCCAGAAATCATTTTTCTTGTTACAAACTTGTTCTATGTGATTCTCTGATCATCCTGGTGTTCTTAGTTTTTGAAATGGCTTTGATTTGAGTATGTAATTTGTCTCTGAAGCTTGCGTGCCCTAGTTTTTATTTCTTTCGATTCAGCTTGTTTAGGAAGAAGAAATGTGTTTTGAGAGAGGGGTTTGATTCGTGAGGATGTGAGGAACATTTCCCAGTTTTCATTTTTCATTTTTGATACGATTTGAGGGGTTTGGGGTTTTCTCAGGGAGGATGCTGGCCGGAGAAGACGACCGGAAGTCTTCTCCGGCCACCTGAATGTCATTAGCCCTAATTATGTCATTAATTGTGGTTTAAATGTGGAGCGTAGGATGGGTTGACTTCCTTTGACCCGCGCGCGTTTTGATGGCCAGGATCTTTCCATTTTGCCCTAATCCATATTTAACTTAATTAATTCAGTTTAATTATTTTAAAATCAGAATTAACCAGGTTTGAACTTGGGCCATTGGATGTGGCGCCAAGTCAACCTTTCCCTGCCCAGAACCAATCTGGTTCGTCCATCCTGCATACTTCCATTTATTTTGATTTTAATTTCATTTTATTTCATTTAACTTGCACATTTATTTTAAAATAGTAAAAAATTCTTAAAAATTATGAAACTTTTTCTTAAAAGTTTTATTAATTTTTAAGACCCCAAAATATTTTTATTTTATTTTTTATCATTAAAAAAGTATTTTTAAATATTTAAAAGATTATTTTTAATTAATTAATGGGAATTAATTAATAAAAAATACTTTTAGGTATTTAAAAATTACAAAAAAATTCATGAAATGTTCTAAGACATTTAGAAACATTGTCCAACCTTCAAACCAAATTTCTTTTTTGATCTTGATGCATTTCAAGAATTTTTCATTGAATTAAATCATTTTTTATGCATTAATTTGATCATAAGTTTAAAAATTCATTTCTGCCTATTGGAGAAGGTTGAGACATTGATTCTTCTTGCATTGTTTTGTGTTTGGCATGTAGTTTCTAAGATAAAATGGCCATCATTTGATCTTGCATTTTCTAATTGTTTGGCATTTCTTTTGTTAAGAACCCTAAAAAACCCTAATAACTTAGAAAATTCATATCTTAAGTTTGGTTGAGAGTTGAGAGTTCCCCTTTGGGCAGTGGTTTATTATAGGTTTAGGGTTTCTTTGGGTGCCATTTTCCTTTTTTTGATCTTAAGGTTTGCTTCTGTTTTTGGTTTTGGTTTGATGTTTGATCCATAAACCCTAATTTGGGCTTTCTCTTGCATCCTTCTTGCATTTCCTTGCATAACATGACTTGTCTTTGCATTTTGTGCATTCTTGTGATCCATTTGACATCTTAAGACATGTAGGAAGCATGTTTGATCATTGCATTACATATTTGCCATGTCATTTGTCTTGTATGCTTCATAACATTTCATGTTTGTTCATGCTCCTTAGCTTGCTTCATTTGCACCCATGATCTTGTATGAACATCTCCATGTCTTGCCTCATGTTTGCAGCACTTCATAACATCATAATCATCATCAACATGCTTCTGGTTTTGCTTTGCATCATACCATTTCATCTCATCTCGCATTGCATTGCATTTCTTTCTAACATTTCAGGTGGTAAGTAAACTTGGGAAGTGAATTTGCCTTCACTTCTCATACCTTTTCTTTTCATCTCTCTTGCATCCATTGCTGCATTCCTATTTGTGTTTGAGATTGAGCTTTCTCATTCTTCTTCCTCCCACTTTCTTTCTTCAAGTGACTTGACTTCTTGAATGAAGCAAGTCACTTTGCTCCTCTTGATCCTGTTCATCTGCTTCCTGGTGGCTCCTTTGAAGATTCTTCTTGCAAACCTCACAAACCTTAGGAACAACCAAGCATGACAATGAATTAGGGTTTTGATTAGTCTCCCCTCATAGTTTTTACCTTTGTGTCATAATCAGGGACTAAACCCTAAAGGCTTTAAGACTTTGTGATTAAGCTTATGCCTGCATCCTTCTCTTAGGATGGAGTGTATAACTTTAATCCTAAGTCTTGAACCCTTAATGTGTTTAAATCTCTTAATCAATCCACTTAATAAATATCAAGACATCACACTTGTAACTTGGGCCTTGCATTAGGGTTCTAATTCTTCCTTAAGTGGTTAAGAAGGACTAACCCTAGTGTTAATGGACAAGTCCCCCTCAAGTTGTCTTACAAATCATAAAAATCACTTCATTACCATATCATTAAATAAAATCCACTTAATCAAAGGCTTGTTTTGTCATGGGTTTAATCCCTGATCATGGATTAAGTTGAGGAGCTTTCCTCAGCTTAAACATTCTCATCTATCGTCCTTCTTTTAGGATGGTGTAATGAGTCTGTTTAATCCCTGATTATGGCTTAACCTCATTACTCAACACTAAACAAAAAAACCACAAAAACATCTAAATAATCACAAGTAGGATAATGATCTTAATCCTACATCAGAGGTGATTAAGTGTGAGAATCTGACTTCACACTTAAGGTATTCTCATTACCCCTAATCAGAGGGAAGATGTGATGAGTTTACTAACCCATTGGTTTAGGCTTAAGCTCATTAACTTATGACAAACTTCAAAAGCAATAAAAGACTGAAAACTCAAAAACAAACAATAATCGTCTCCTTCGGGATTCTTTTCTCATCACCTTCACTCACAAACGAGAACTCGCTTCTTCCGTCTAATGCAAGACAGTTAGCACCTGAGCCAGACAGGTCATACACTTGAGCATTGACAAGCAAGCAGTTCACAAGTCAATTCATCTTTCAGTCTCTTTGGGTCGAACTACGGTGTTCTGACTTCCTCATTGCACGAGAGGATACGTAGGCATAACTTAACAGTTATCGAACAAAAGTCTCTGTACATTCCCTCTCTTTCCAGCTTTATTCTTTAGCCTCATGGTCTTGAGCATCTTATTCCAGTTCTCACACTGACACTGTATATATCACACTTCACTCCTTTTACACTGACACCTGTACATCTCTTTCCAGCTATTTTACACACAAATTGCACTGACACTACCCCTTTAAAACACAAATCTTTTAAGCGTGGATCCCGTCGAGTACGACGGACAGTCTGGGTGCTAATACCTTCCCAGGTTGTAACCAACCTCCTTTCTCAGTCTCTCTGGTTCGCAAACCGTCTTATCCGTCTCTTTCTAGGTCTATGCAGCATTGCCTTTCCTCCGGGATAAAAATGCCTAGCTGGCGACTCTTTTCATTCCCAGTGAGTTCACGGCTGTGTGTTCTCATTGTCCCTCTCGCCGACCGTTCGCGTCTGTACCTTCATCTGACCCTGTTTCATTTGTCGGGAGCGACAGTAATCAATCAGACCAATGGGAAATGGTATACACACCAGGACCATCTGATACCCTACAGGGATTATACAAGAAGGTTATTGACTTTCTTCACAACAGTCAAACTTGAGTATATCCCTCGGGACGAGAATCAGTTTGCAGATGCCTTGGCTACCATTTCGTCCATGATCAAAGTTCAAGCTGCTAACTTTGTACCTCGGATTTCAGTATCGAGACTTGACAGACCAGCATATGTATTCGCAGCAGATGTTGTCAAAGATGATAAGCCTTGGTTCCATGATATTAAGTGCTTCTTGGAGGATCAAACATACCCACCTGGGGCATCTTCCAATGATAAGAAGACCTTGAGAAGGCTTGCTGGAAGTTTCTTTCTGAGCACTGATGGGTCTTTATACAAGAGGAACTTTGATATGGTACTCCTCAGATGTGTTGACAAGACGGAAGCGGATTTATTGATGCATGAAGTGCATGAAGGCTCTTTTGGTACCCATGCTGGAGGACATGCAATGGCTAAGAAGTTGTTAAGATCAGGCTATTATTGGATCACAATGGATGCAGACTGTTGTGCCTATGCCAGGAAATGCCACAAATGCCAGATCTACGCAGACAAAGTGCATGTGCCTCCGAATCCTTTGAACATTATGTCTTCACCATGGCCCTTTGCCATGTGGGGCATCGACATGATTGGCAAGATTGAGCCGACTGCTTCGAACGGCCACAGATTCATTCTGGTCGCCATCGACTATTTTACCAAGTGGGTTGAAGCAGCCTCATATGCAAATGTTACAAGGCAAGTGGTAGCCAGATTTCTGAAGAAAGATATCATCTGTCGATATGGAGTTCCCGAGCGAATCATTACTGATAATGGTTCCAATCTAAACAACAAGATGATGGCAGAACTGTGCCGGGACTTCAAGATCCAACATCACTATTCTTCTCCTTACAGACCAAAGATGAATGGCGCTGTTGAGGCAGCAAATAAGAATATCAAGAAGATTGTGCAGAAGATGGTAGTCACTTACAAAGATTGGCATGAAATGCTACCGTTTGCCTTGCATGGGTATCGCACGTCAATCAGGACGTCCACTGGGGCAACACCGTATCAACTCGTGTATGGTATGGAAGCAGTCCTACCAGTTGAAGTTGAATTACCCTCTCTACGGGTACTGATGGATGTTAAACTGAGTGAAGCAGAATGGGTTAGGTCCCGATACGAGCAACTGAGTCTGATCGAAGAGAAGAGATTGGCTGCAATCTGTCATGGGCAGTTGTATCAGAAAAGAATGAAGAAGGCCTTCGATCAGAAAGTCAGGCACCGAGAGTACCAAGTGGGAGATCTTGTGCTGAAAAGAATCCTCCCTCCTCATACAGACCACAGGGGCAAATGGACTCCAAATTACGAAGGGCCATTCGTGGTAAAGAAAGTTTTCTCTGGTGGAGCACTGATGCTCAGCACCATGGATGGTGAAGATTTTCCATCCCCTGTGAATTCAGATGCAGTTAAAAAATACTTCGCATAAAAATGACCCGCTGGACATAAAAACAGAATGTAAGTCCAGGCAAAAATAGGGCATCCCGGCGAGTCAAAAACAGAATAAAAGACTCGGGCAAAAATAAGGGAAATAAATGAAAAATGTACACCCGCTGAGTTGAAAATCCGCATTGGACAACTCAGGCAAAAAAGGGTATCCCGATGGATTGAAAACCCGAAAGGGCGATCCATGCAAAATAAGGGAATAAGCGAACAACTGCACTCTGGATTCGTCTGTATTGTCAGCAACTTGGTAGGCTTCGAAAGGATCAAGCTTCGATCAGAATCAACTTTCTCCAGAAAGCAAGACGAGAAGAACGTCATTGTCATACGAGTCATAGCAGAGGAGGAAGCTCCTTAAAGCGTCGTCAACACCGCCAGCATTTTGTTTCTCAATTTATAACAATCTCCTTATTTTAGGAGACTTGTTTCTTTGGTTGTATCTTGCCGATTCAGGGCACATGAATTAATAAAATCTGATTTTTCAGTCATGTTTCGTCTTGTACATTTTTATTTGCAAAGGATGTCTGATGTCTCTGAAAAACTAATTGCATAAGTACAGATGCTTTTCTCTAAAAAAAAATAATAAAAACATGCTTGCAGGAAATATGCTTACTCTCAGAAGTATTCTAAACTCCTATGACGGAATCCAATAAAGGATACCTCGGGACCTTTTGTGCGTCTCCTTATCTTTACAGGATTGTAGGTATCCAGAACGCAACCTGGGGCATGCAAGTCACGTCTCGGCAAACTGGTGAATCATTATCAACTCGGTCTATCTTCTACGTGGCGCTGGAAGATGCCCATTTCCCCAGCGAAGTTGCCAAACCAACATACACTCAATCTCAGCATCTGAAATGTTCTATCCCCAGCTGAGTTGCCTTTTCTTGCTCTCCCCAGCTGAGCTGCCTCTCATAACTCCCCAGCCAAGTCGCCATTTCGTCCTCAGCTGAGTGCAGAAGTCAGGGAACCATCTCCCCACAGAATACCCAGCCTCTATCCAGAAGAGCGGCGCATAGAAGATCACAACAGAGTAAAGAAAGCTTCTACAAACCCCAGCTGGGTCCCGTATTATAAGGATATGTCAACCAGTGACCTATATCCCCAAATGAATACATCTCACCAGATCTACCAATGATCTCATCCCCAGCTGGGAGGTTCACCTCAAACAGATCAGCCAGAGATCTTCGCAACAACGGGATCCGAATCCCGGTTTGATATCTTTGCATAATCATGGCATTTGCATCATACTGTCCCCTCAAAGCGTAGAATTCCGACCAACACGGAGCATTACGGCAAAAAAATCAAACGCATAGCATAATCATAAGCCATGTTCGGAATCAACACTTGTGAATAATAATCATATACTTTCCCCCCCAAAAAATCCTCACCAGAGTCCCAGCAAAAGCAGTTGCCTCATATTCACAAATACCAGCATATTTCCTTTTGATACCCGTCCGTATCATCACTCCCCAGTAAAGTCGCCAGAAAACTCTTTACGAACAAAATCACCCATATCACGGATACTTCATGACACCCGTCCGTGTCATATCACCAGCAGGAAGCCGACAACATCCTCTTTGCACCCACACATACCTATATATACACTTTCTTGACACCCGTCTGTGTCATATCCCCAACGCAGTCGCCTAGACTTTGTATAGCAGATACTTGTTCATATTACACTTTTCTCTCTTGGCACCCGTCCGTGTCATTCTCCCCAGCAGTTAAAACACTCATCTATATATACTCACTACACACTTATACAGATACTCGTCCGTATCTTGTATACACCATCACTTATCTCCCCACAGATTCGACAGTAGTCCTTGTTCTTTGTTAACCGGTTGGTACTCGTCCGTATCATCATCTCAGAACATTGCGTCTAATGTTTGTTTCTACATGATACTCGTCTGTATCGTAGTCTTAAGGATGCTCGTCCGCATCTTTAATCCATACAATGTGTCAAACACTTTTGTCTTCTTGAATATAGGCACTCGTCCGTGTCTACTATTCCCCAGAAGAGTCCCTTCAGATTCAACACTCGTCCGTGTTCTTTGTTAACCCGTTGATACTCGTCCGTATCATCATCTCTGAACATGTGTCAGTTTGTTTCTACATGATACTCGTCCGTATCATAGTCTTAAGGATGCTCGTCCGCATCTCTAATCTATACACAATACCAAACACCTATACTTTCCTTTCTTGGTTGTGAACGCTCGTCCGTGTTCACTATATCCCCAGTAGATCACCAACAAAGCATTTTTCCTTTATCTAACACTCGTCCTGTGTTATGATACCCCGAGAGCAGCCGTACCCTGCTGAGTGGTCGTCCTCCACTTCTTGATGGTCGTCCTCCATCATGCTCATCCGATGGCCGTCCCCATCGTTGATCTTTTTAGCAGCCGTCCCCTGCTAGGTGGTCGTCCTCCACCTTTTGATGATCGTCCTTCATCATCCAATGGCCGTCCCCCATTGTTGATTTTGGTTATCTGACACTCGTCCTGTGTCATGATAAGCCTTGAGAGCAGCCGTCCCCTGCTGAGTGGTCGTCCTCCACTTCTTGATGGTCGTCCTCCATCATGCTCATCCGATGGCCGTCCCCATCGTTGACCTTTTATCCGGCATTCGTCCTATGTCGCGATATTTTCGGCAGCCGTACCCTGCCAGGTGATCGTCCTTCACCTTTGATGGCCGTCCCCATCATATTTCTTTTATCCCCAACAGAGCAGCCGTCCCCTGCTAGGTGATCGTCCTTCACCTTTGATGGCCGTACCCCATCATCTGTTTATTTCATTTATTCTTTAACCCAATGGCCGTCCCCGTCGTGGTCCCTTTTCCTTTTAGCCCGTTGGCCGTCCCCATCGTTGGTTACTTTACCTTTATGAACTTGATGGCCGTCCCCGTCATGTTTCATTAACTCCCAGAAATTTTACAGCTTTATCCTGATGGCCGTCCCCATCATAATTTGACTTTTCCCAGCTGGTCGGCCGTCCCCGTCTTGGCTTTACCTTTTATCCCCAGCGTGTCGGCCGTCCCCGTCATTGCTTTATTTCCTGCACTTTTCCCAGCTAGTCGGCCGTCCCCGTCACTGCCCTTTACCCAACAGTCGTCCTCTGCTCGACGGTCGTCCTCCGTCGCCCGCACTTTACAATATACTTTATTTTCCTTTACTATATATATCCCTTTTCTTCTTCATTTTGTGAGTGCAAATTTTGGACTGTCTTTGGTATTCAACCACAAGTTATCTTGTTTACCTGTTAAGCCGTTGCTTACATCCTGCACAGCTAACTCATGTTTGAATAGGGGCAGCTGTAAACACCCCAAATTTGCCCTCACCCATTTCACCATGGTTTGTGATCATTCTCATATGCATAAGTTCAATCATATCATCTCACATCTCATTTTTGATTCACTGCATAGTTTCTAAGTCATCTGCACCTAGGGTTTGTGATCTGAGCAATCTCAGGGCATCTTGAGCCACTCCAAAGGCAACCAATCAATTCAAAGGGGTCTACATGTGTTCAAGCATCATGTTACATCCTCACAAAGCCAAGAATTCAAAAGAATCACAAGAACTAAGGTTTGAGTGGATGCAGAGCCAGGATTGACTGCACAGTTGACTGAAAATTAGGGTTTTGGTTTCAGAGGCCATAACCCCAAATTTTTTGGTCATTCTTGTTTCCATTGGTCTCTATATGGTATAGGGAGTATGCATATCAATTTTCATGAAGAAATTCCATGGGGAAGTCATCTGATCAAGAGTTGACTTTTCAGACAAGTCAGTGTAAAATCAGGGCATCTGAGGCCCCCAATGACCCAACCAATGGGTGATCTTCATCATTTTGAGTGTATATGATCTTTATTTGATCATGGAAGAAGGTTGAAGTTCATAAAAATCAAGAATTTAGGGTTTTTGCAAATGTTGACTTTTTGGGCATAGTTGACTTTTCAAGAATGCATCATTTTAGGTCATTTTTCAAGCCTTGATTCTTGATCCAAAAAGGCTTCAAATGGAAAAACTTTGGTCATGAAAGTTGTAGATCTCATCTTTCCCTTTTCAAAAAGTACAAGAACATGATCAAACTCTTCATGAATCAAAAGTTATGGTGTGACAAAGTTGGCTAAAATCATTGATTTTCAAGGCATGCTTCAAATGGAAATTTTGCAAAGTCATGAACCAAAGCCTTTTGTGACCTCTAATTCATTTCAAACCATGACACAAACATTCCTTAGGCCTTAAAAGTCAGAATTGGATCAAGAATGCCCATGGTTTATGTTTGGTTGGCCAAAGAAATCACATGTGAACCATAAGGCAACAAGTTGCAAAACCACTCATTTCACTCCCTACAAACTATGACATTGGATGCTGACTTTGGCTAGCCTCTCACCTCACCCTTTGCTGCGCAGCCCATGCCATGTACTTGCCTAGATCATGAGCCATGCTTGCCTTACACAAAACTTGACTTTTTGCAAAAGCAAACTTACCAATCACTATAGGCCAGGTCACATCATCTGACCTATAGGATTAAAATACATTATCATTTTGCAAGCATTTTCATGTACAAGGCAAGGCTGAGACACACTCATTCAAGACATACACAAAAACACACCAAGCTGCATAAGCCTTCAAATCTCTCTGCCCAGCCTTAAAACACTCAAACCATTTCCACACTTCAAATCACCATGATCCATTGAGGAGAAACCAGCCAATAACCAGGCCTGAAACCAACCACAAAGCCACTTCACCATTTTCACCTCAGTCTGCATTTCTCTTCGAATCACCTTCCACAGTTTACAAACACCCAAACAAACCTTGCAAAGCTTCTCCATTCACCCTCAGGATCACAAACAACCCCTCACAATGACCTGAAAGTGCCTGAAACTCCATTGCCATTTCTGACTGAGCTTGAGCAGAAGCTTTCGAAACTCATTATCCAGCCAACATAAACTCTCCTTGAGCATTCAAACATCATCTGGGGATCAAGTGGAGTGGTTTGCACTAAAAGAAGTGGCCAGAAAGTCATCAGGTTGAAAGCTCCAAATCTCAGGTGGCTTGAAATTTATTTTTCCAGAAATCATTTTTACTGTTATAAACTTGTTCTCTATACTTCCCTGAGTATCCTGGTGTTTTTGGTTTTTGAAATGGTTTCGAACTGAGTATTTAATTAGCTTCTGAAACTTGCGTGCCCTAGTTTTTATCTTCTTCGATTCAGCTTAGTTAGGGAAAAGAAATTTGTTTTGAGAGAGGGGTTTGGTTCGTGAGTGTGTAAGGAACATTTCCCAATTCTTAGTTTTCATTTTTGATACGATTTGAGTGAGTTGGGAAGTTTTCAGGGGAGGTGCTCGCCGGAGAAGACGACCGGAAGTCTTCTCCGGCAGCCTGAATGTGATTAGGGCTAAGTGTCATTAATTAGCGAACTTTGAATTTGGTCCCTTGGATGGACTCTCCCGCGCGTGAATGAAAGGCTGAGATGAGTCATTAGAAGCCCTAATCCTGATTATCCATTTAATTTGTGTTTAAATAATTCATAATTATTAATTAGCCAGATTTGAATCTGGGCCCTTGGATCTGGCGCGCAGTCAACCAGACCAAGCCCAGATCAAATCCTGGCCCTCCATTCTGATTACTTCTCCTTTTATTTAATTTTAATTCATTTTCTTTTCCTTTTACTTGCACAATTAATTAAAAATAGCAAAAAATGCATAAAAATTATGAAACTTTTTCCTCTGAGTTTTATTAATTTTTATGACACAAAAATATTTTTATTTTATTTTTTATCATTAAAAAAGTATTTTTAAATATTTAAAAGATTATTTTTAATTGATTAATGGGAATTAATTAATTAAAAATACATTTAGGTATTTAAAAATTACAAAAAAATTCATGAAATGTTCTAAGACATTTAGAAACATTGTCCAACCTTCAAACCAAATTTCTTTTTTGATCTTGATGCATTTTAAGAATTTTTCATTGAATTAAATCATATTTTGTGCATTATTTTGATCATAAGTTCAAAAAATCATTTCTGCCTATTGGAGAAGAGTTGGACATTGATTCTTTTTGCTTTGTTTTGTGTTTAGCATGTAGTTTCTAGGATAAAATGGTCTTGATTTGATCTTTCAATTTCAATTTGTTTGGCATTTCTTTTGTTAAGAACCCTAAAAAACCCTAATAACTTGCAAAATTCATAACTTGAGATTGGTTAAGAGTTGAGACTTCCCCTTTGGACCTTGGTTTAGTATAGGTTTAGGGTTTCTTTGGGTAGCATTTTCCATTTTTTTATCTTAGGGTTTGCTTCTGTTTTTGGTTTTTGTTTAATGTTTGATCCATGAACCCTAATTTGGGCTTTCATTTGCATCCCTCTTGCATTCTCTTGCATAACATGACTTGTCTTTGCATTTTATGCATGCTTGTGTTTCATTTGACATCTTAAGACATGTAGGAAGCATGTTTGATCATTACATCACATATTTGCCATGTCATTTGCCTTGTATGCTTCATAACTTTTCATGTTCATCCATGCTTCTTAGCTTGCATCATTTGCATCCATGATCTTGTATGAACATTTCCATGCCTTGTCTCATGCTTGTAGCATCTCATAGCATCATTATCATCATCAACATGCTTCTGGTTTTGCTTGGCATCATACCATTTCATCTCATCTTGCATTGCATTGCATTTCTTTCTAACATTTCAGGTGGTAAGTAAACTTGAGAAGTGAATTTGCCTTCACTTCCCATACCTTTTCTTTTCATCTCCCTTGCATTCATTGCTGCATTTTTGTTTGTGTATGAGTTTGAGCTTGCTCATTCTTGTTCCTCCCATTTTCTTTCTTCAAGTGACTTGACTTCTTGAATGAAGCAAGTCACTTTGCTTCTCTTGATCTTATTCATCTGCTTCCTGGTGGCTCCTTTGAAGATGGTTCTTGAAAACCTCACAAACTTTAGGAACAACCAAGCATGACAATGATTAGGGTTTTGATTAGTCTCCCCTCTTAGTTTTACCTTTGTGTCTCTTTGAGTCTTCTCTTCTTACCTCATAATCAGGGACTAAACCCTAAAGGCTTTAAGGCTTTGAGATTAAGCTTATGCCTGCATCCTTCTCTTAGGATGGAGTGTATAACTTTAATCCTAAGTGTTAAACCCTTAATGTGTTTAAATCTCTTAATCAATTCACATAATAATCATCAAGACATCACACTTGTAACTTGGGCCTTGCATTAGGGTTCTAATTCTTCCTTAATTGGTTAAGAAGGACTAACCCTAGTGTTAATGGACAAGTCCCCCTCAAGTTGTCTTACAAACCATAAAATTCACTTCATCATCATACCATTAATTAAAATCCACTTAATAAAGGCTTGTTTAGTCATGAGTTTAATCCCTAATCATGGATTAAGTTGAGGAGCTTTCCTCAGCTTAAACATTCTCATCTATTATCCTTCTATTAGGATGGTGTAATGAGTCTGTTTAATCCTTGATTATGGCTTAACCTCATTACTCAACACTAAACAAAAACACCAAAAACATCTAAATAATCACAAGTAGGTTAATGATCTTAATCCTACACCAAAGGTGATTAAGTGTGAGAATCTGACTTCACACTTAAGGTATTCTCATTACCCCTAATCAGAGGGAAGATGTGATGAGTTTGCTAACCCATTGGTTTAGACTTAAGCTCATCAACTTATGACAAACTCTCAAAAGCAATAAAAGACTGAAAACTCAAAAACAAACAATAATCGTCTCCTTCGGGATTCTTTTCTCATCTTATTCACTCATAAACGAGAACTCGCTTCTTCCGTCTAATGCAAGACAGTTTGCATCTGTGCCAGACAGATCATACACTTGAGCATAGACAAGCAAGCAGTTCATAAGTCAATTCACCTTTCAGTCTCTTTGGGTCGAACTACGGTGTTCTGACTTCCTCATTGCACGAGAGGATACGTAGGCATAACTTAACAGTTATCGAACAAAAGTCTCTGTATATTCCCCCTCCTTCCAGCTTCATTCTTTAGCCTCATAGTCATGAGCATTTCACTCTTATCCTTACACTGACACCATACATTTACACACTTTACATTTCCTTTACACTGACACCTGTACATTTTGCCTTCCAGCCCTTTTGCACACAAATTGCACTGACACTACCCCTTTAAAACACAAATCTCTTAAGCGTGGATCCCGTCGAGTACGGCGGACAATCTGGGTGCTAATACCTTCCCAGGTTGTAACCAACCCCCTTTCTCAGTCTCTCTGGTTCGCAACCGTCTTATCCATCTTTTCTTAGGTTTATGCAGCATTACCTTTCCTCCGGGATAAAAATGCCTAGCTGGCGACTCTATTCATTCTCCAGTGAGTTCACGGCTGTGTGTCCTCATTGTCCCTCTCGCCGACCGTTCGCGTCTGTACCTTCATATGATATGTCTCATTTGTGGGGAGCGACAGAACCAAAGTGGATTTTTCATCAAATTGAAGTTATATGGTCTTTATTTGATCATTGAAGTGTTTAGAAGTTCACAAATTTGAAGAGAAGTGGGCTAAACCAAAAGTTGCCAAATATGGAAATGACTTGTAATGTAAACTTTCCATTTTGGGAAAGTTTTTCAACCTCCTCTTTCTTAACCAAAAATGCTTCAAATGATAAATTCTTGGTCATGAAAGTTGTAGATTAGATCATTCCCTTTTCAAAAAGTACAAGAACAAGATCTAATTCATTTTGGAACTCAAGTTATGGCTTTCCAAAGTTGGCAAAAATCACATAATTTCATGTTTCATGCCAAAAGGGATTTTTTTGCAAAACCTCATGCCAAACCATTTTGTGACTTCCAAATGACTCCTATGCATCATTACAACTTGCCAAAATCAGAAATTACACAAATTCACAAAATTCATGCCTTGAATAACAAGAATCATAAGCCATTTTCCATGAAATTCAAGAAAGGGGGAATTCTTGCAAGAGTGATTCCAAAGGGTTTGTTTGGTTTCTAAATGACCTCAAAGCATTACCATAACATCATGTAACATTTCATGACAAGAATTCAGCTTGGAATAGGGCATGTCCATGACCAAAATCTCAAAATGCAACAAGTTGTGAAAATGGCAAAACATGTGACATCTCACCATTCATCCACTTCTTATCATTCTAATTTATCCCATGGCCATCCTTGAAGACAGCTGAACTCAGAGCAGCCCTAAAGTAGCTTCTTCCATGGCCCATGCTTGATGTACACCAACTCTTGACTTTTTGGCCAATTGCCCCATACCATTCCCACAGTGCATGTCAATTCTTCTGACTCTTTCCAATAGTTTATGATTAGTTTATGGATCATAAAACAAGCCTCACATGAGCTCAGACCACACACACAATCAGATTTCACAAAACTTGCAAAAACCTTCATCTCTTCGAAACTCCTTCCACAACCATCAAAATTCAATTTTTCTTCACCAACAAGTCACATATCATCCATAGAGCAAGAATCAACCACTAAAACAGCCTGAAACATCACATACACAAACCTCAAAATCTGCTACACCAGAACTGAAACCACCAAACCAAGCCATACAAGCTTGTTCTAAGCTTCATATCATCTTCAGGAGGTTCATAGGAGTGGATTTGCATCAAAGAAGGATCTAGAAAGCCCAGAATCAGAAGGTTCAATCTCAGGTATAGCTCAAGAACTTTTTTCCTAGAAGCTTTTTTTTAAGTTCTTGAATGATTCTTTGTGCTCCCCTGATCATGGGGATGTGATTATTTTTGAAAATGGTTGAGAAACCATGATGTATGCGTGTTCTGAAAATTTGCCCGTTTTTACGTTTTGGTTCGAATCATGTTCATGATGCAAAATAAATGATTTTTGTTTGGGGATTTAGGTTCAGGGATGTTAGGGGATCATTTCTGGGCAAGAAATTTTGAGTTTAGAAGCTTAGGGAAGAGTTTAGGGTTTGTGCTCACCGGAGAAGATGACCGGAACACTGTTCCGATCATCTGAAAGTAATTTGCCCTAATCCCATTAATTAAGCTGAGTTTGAATAATGGCCTTTAGATCCTAGGTTTACCGCGCGTATGGACGTCCCAGATCACTTGTTTAAACCCTAATCCATCATTTATTTAATTAATTATGATTAATTAGTCAGGACAAATCCCAACCATTCAAAAACGCGCCAGTCAACCACAAAGTCTCAACTTCAAATCTGGACCTCAGGATCTTCATACTTTTCCATATAATTAATTTTTATTGCATTTTTCTCATTTAATCTTCTACGAATTTTTAAAAATAGGAAAAAACATCAAAAATTTCTGAATTTTTTATCCAACCTTTAATTAATTTTCAGAACCCAAAAATATTTTTATTTTTATTTTTAACATTAAAAAATATTTTTAAATCATTTAAATGATTATTTTTAATTAGTTAATGAGAATTAATTAATTAAAAATACATTTATGTATTTAAAAATCACAAAAAAAATTCAGAGAACATTTACAAAGTCATCACACAAATTTCTTTTTGGTTTTGATCATACTTTGACATTTTTCAATTGAATTAGGGTTCTTAAATTTGTACATTTTTAACCCTAACTTAAAAAATTCATAACTTTTGAACCAAAGTGAGTTTGTGAATGATTCTTTTTTCATTGTGTTATGCATGACTTCAAGCATTTAAAAACATTTGTGTTTCATTTTTATCTTTCATTTTCAATTTGTTTGGCATTTTACCCTTAGGATCACCCTTAAAACCCTAGAAACTTAGAAAAATCATAAGTCCTTCTAGGTTAAGCTTCTGACCTCCCCCTTTGGATGGTGAACTAGTATAGGTTTTGAGTTCCTTTGAGTCCATTTTTCAATTTTTTATCTCATGTTTTGCTTCTGTTTTTGAATTGTGCATCTCACATGTTCATATAACCCTAATTTGTATCTTCATTTGCATCCATCTTGTATAAGCTTGCATACATGAACTTGCCATGACATTTTGTGCATCCACATGACATATAAGACATCTTAGGACATATTGAAATCATGTTTGATCATTGCATCATCCATTTGCCATGTTTTGCTTTCATTTCATTTCATGTGCATTCATAAACTTTCATGCCTCTTGTATGCTTCATTTGCATTCCCATCCTTTGTATTATCATCCCTATCTCATGACATACATTTATGGCATCTCTTTGCATCATTAAAATCATAAACATGCTTCTGATTTTGGTTTCCATATTTGCATTTCATTTCTTTTTCATCCCATTTCACTTCCTTTTGCTAACTTTTCAGGTGGTAAGTGTTTGAGAAGTGAATTTGCCTTCACTTCTCATAATCTCTCCTCATCTCTATTATGCATTCATTGCTGAATTTTACTTTTGTATTAGAGTGCGCTTTCTCATTCATGTTCTCTCCTCATTTTATTTTTTCAAGCAACTTGTCTTCTTAAGTGAAGTAAGTTGTCTTGCTTCTTTCTGCTTCTCCTCCTTCCATCCTGCTTCTTCCATGGTGGCTTTTCCTTGAAGATCTCTTGCAAGCCTCATAAATCCTAGGAATCCCCAAGCATGATCACAATTAGGGTTTGATTATTCCCCCATTAGTTTTACCTTTATGTCATCTCCTTGAGTCTCTCTTCTCATCTCTTAATCAAGGACTAAACCTTAAAGGTTTTAAGACTTTGTGATTAAGCTTATACCTGCATTCTTCTATTAGGATGAAGTGTATAACTTTAATCCTAAGTGTTGAACCCTTAATGTGTTTAAATCCTTTAATCAATCCATCTAATAATTACTAAGACATCAAGCTTGTAACTTGGGCCTTGTATTAGGGTTCTAATTCTTCCTTAATTGGTTAAGAAGGACTAACCCTAGTGTTAATGGACAAGTCCTCCTCAAGTTGTCTTACAAACCATTGTCGCTCCCAAAGATTTGCATCCCGGTACAAGCGCGAACGGTCGGCGAAAGGAACAATGAGAACACACAGCCGTGAACTCACTGGAGATGAATAGAGTCGCCAGCTAGGCATTTTTATCCCGGAGGAAAGGCAATGCTGCATAGACCTAGAAAAGATGGATAAGACGGTTGCGAACCAGAGAGACTGAGAAAGGGGGTTGGTTACAACCTGGGAAGGTATTAGCACCCAGATTGTCCGTCGTACTCGACGGGATCCACACTTGAAAGATTTGTGTTTTAAAGGGGTAGTGTCAGTGCAATTTGTGCGTAAAAGAGCTGGAAAAGGATGTACAGGTGTCAGTGTAAAGGAAGTGTGAAGTGTATAAATATATAGTGTCAGTGTAAGGACAGGAGTGAAATGCTCATAATCATGAGGCTTAAGGAATAATTGCTGGAAGGAGGGGGAATATACAGAGACTTTTGTTCGATAACTGTTAAGTTATGCCTACGTATCCTCTCGTGCAATGAGGAAGTCAGAACACCGTAGTTCGACCCAAAGAGACTGAAAGATGAATTGACTGGTGAACTGCTTGCTTGCCTATGCTCAAGTGTATGATCTGTCTGGCACAGATGCTAACTGTCTTGCATTAGACGGAAGAAGCAAGTTCTCGTTTATGAGTGAATGAGATGAGAAGAGAATCCCGGAGGAGACGATTATTGTTTGTTTTTGTGTTTTCAGTCTTTTATTGCTTTTTGAAGTTTGTCATAAGTTAATGAGCTTAAGTCTAAACCAATGGATTTAGTAAACTCATCACATCCTCCCTCTGATTAGGGGTAATGAGAAAACCTTAAGTGTGAAGTCAGCTTCTCACACTTAATCACCATGGAGTAGGATTAAGATCATTAACCTACTTGTTGATTATTTAGATGTTTTTGTGGTTTCTGTTTAGTGTTGAGTAATGAGGTTAAGCCATAATCAAGGATTTAACAGACTCATTACACCATCCTAATAGAAGGATAATAGATGAGAATGTTTAAGCTGAGGAAAACTCCTCAACTTAATCCATGATTAGGGATTAAACTCATGACAAAACAAGCCTTTGATTAAGTGGATTTTATTTAATGAAGAGAGATGAAGAGGATGATGAAGAGAGAGTTATGAGAAGTGAAGGATAATTCACTTCTCAAAGTCACTTACCACCTGAAAGGTTAGAAAAGGAATACAATGCAATGCAAAATGGGATGAGATGACATGATGAGAAACAAAACCAGAAGCATATACATGATGCTAATGATGCTATGAGATGCTACAAACATGAGGCAGCACATGGGAATGATCATACAAGTTCATGAATGCAAATGAAGCAAGTTAGGAACCATGAACATACATGAAAAGTTATGAGGTGCACATGACATACAACATGGCAAATACATGATGCAATGATCAATCATGCTTTCAATATGTCTTATGATGTCAAATGAATCAAATGGATGCTTGAAATGTCATGGAAAGTCATGTTATGCAAGAGAATGCAAGATGGATGCATATGGAAGTCCAAATTAGGGTTTATGAACAATGCATCAAACAAAAACCAAAATCAGAAGCAAACATCAAGATAAAAAATTGAAAATGCACTCAAAGCAACCCTAATCCTATACAAACTCACTGCTCAAAGGAGAGGTTCCAACTCTTAACCTAGTTCATGTTATGATTTTCCTAAGTTTTCTAGGGTTTTAGGGTTCCTTAACAAGAAAAATGCCAAAAAAATGGAAAATGAAAGATCAAATCATGGCCATTTAATCTCACAAACTACATGCTAAACACAATGCAATGCAAAAAGAATCAATGTCCAACTCTTCATGGATAGGCAGAAATGATTTTTTGAACTTTGGATCAAATTAATGCATAAAAATGATTTTAAATCAATGAAAAATTCTCAAAATGCATCAAGATCAAAAAATAAATTTGGTTTGAAGGTTGGACAATGTTTCTAAATGACTTAGAACATTTCATGAATTTTTTTGTAATTTTTAAATACCTAAAAGTATTTTTAATAAATTAATTTTCATTAATCAATTAAAAATAAACTTTTAAATATTTAAAAATACTTTTTTAATGCTAAAAATGAAAATAAAAATATTTTTGTGTTTTAAAAAGTAATGAAACTCTTGACAAAAAGTTTCATAATTTTTAAAACATTTTTGCTATTTTAAATAAATTATACAAAACGAATGAATTAAAATGAAAATTAAATGAATTTAAAACTGAAAAAAGGAAAAGTATTCAAATCCAACGCATGAGATTCAAACTGGCCAGGGCGGGAGTTGACTGCGCGCGGGTTTGGACGGCTCTCATTCAAACTGACTTAATTACACTTAGCCCTAATTAATCAAACCCTAATTACTTTCTGATGACCGGAACAGTGGTTCCGGTCATCTTCTCCGGCGAGACAAACTGCTAACTCTTTCTACACGTTACGAAAATGAAATCTAATTGAACAGAAATGATCCCCACTCACTCACGAATCAAAACCCTCAATCAAAACAAATTTATTTTTCCAGGAATGGCTGAATCGAAGCAAACAAAATCTAGGGCAAAAAGTTTCAGAGACTGATTAAACTCTCATCTCTCCACCATTTTCAAAACTAAAGACATATTCATGATCAGGAAGGCATATAGAACAACTTAAGAACTTTAAAAATGATTTCTGGAAAAAAAGTTCTTGAGCTACCTGAGTTTCGAAGCTTTCACTCTTGCAGCTTTCTGTCCCCTTCCTTTGATGAAAACCACTCCTTGTGACCCCCTGATGATGTTTGGATGCTTAAATGAAGTTTATGTTGGCTTGTTAAGGAGTTTGCACAGCTTCTGCTCAAGCTCAGGTGAAAATGGTGCTTGTGATTCAGGCTGTTTCAGGCAAAGGTGAAGGGTTCTTTATGACCAGGGTGATGAATGGAGAAGGTTTATGAAGTTTGCTTAGGTGTTTGTGGCCTGTGGAATGAGTTTCGAAAGTTTTGGCTTTGAGAGTGAAAAATGGAAGAGTGATGTTCTTGCTTGGTTCAGGCTTATGTCTAGCTGGTTTAGGCTCAATGAAACATGGTGAGATGATTGGTGAAACTGGTTTGAATGTTGGTGGTTTGTGGAGTCAGATTCGAAGAGTTTTGCTTGAGGGAGTGAGTTTGTGAATGTGATGACCTTGTGTGTTTCAGCCTTGCTTCTTGTGTGAAATGGCTAGCAAATGGATAGTATAAACAACTCCAATTGGTCAGATGATGTGACTTGTGCTTTTGTGATTGGTAAGTTCACTTTTGCAAAAAGTCCACTCTTGTGTAAGAGAAGCATGGGCCAAGTTCTAGGCTAGTACAAGCATGTGGGCTGGCGCAGCATGGTGTGGGAGAAAGGCTAGAATGATTCAGCATGCTAGGCACCAAGTGGGTGAAGTGTTATGATGGTTTTTGCAAGTTGTTCTCTTTTGGTTCATATGAAATTTTCTCATCCCACAAGCCATGAAACATGAGAAGTCTTGGTTCAAATCTGATTTTTGGGTCACATGTGATGTTTGTGTAATGGTTAGACATGAATTAGAAGTCACAAATGCCTTGGTACAAAGTTTTTGCAAGTTTCTCATTTGAGGCATATCTTGAAAATTAGTGATTTTTGCCAACTTTGTCACACCATAACTTTTGATCCAAAATGAATTAGATCATGTTCTTGTACTTTTTGAAAAGGGAAAAATGTAATCTACAACTTTCATGACCAAAGTTTTTCCATTTGAAGCATTTTTGGATCAAAAAGCAAGGCTTGAAAAGTGGCATAAAATGACATATTCTTTAAAAGTCAACCATGCCCTAAAAAGTCAACTTTGCAAAAACTTGTAATTTTTGAATTTTGTGAACTTCAACCTTCTTTCATGATCAAATAAAGATCATATACACTCAAAATGATGAAGATCACCCCTTGGTTGGGTCATTGGGGGCCTCAGATGCCCTGATTTTGCACTGACTTGTCTGAAAAGTCAACCCTTGATCAGATGACTTCCCCATGGAATTTCTTCATGAAAATTGATATGCATACTCCCTATACCATATAGAGACCAATGGAAACAAGAATGACCAAAAAATTTGGAGTTATGGCCCCTGAAACCAAAACCCTAATTTTAGGTCATCTACGCAGTCAAGCCTGGCTCTGCTTCCATACCAATCCCAGTTCTTGTGATTCTTTGGCATTTTTGACTTTGAGAGGTTGTAATGTGATATAAGAACAAACATGGATCCCTTTGAAGTGATTTTTGACCTTTGGAATGGCTCAAGAAGCTCTTGGATTGCTCAGATCACAAACCCTAGGTGCAGATGACTTAGAAACTATGCAGTGAACCAAAAATGTGATATGAGGTGATATGATTGTGTTTATGCATATGAAATGATCACAAGCCATGGTGAAATGGGTGAGGGCAAATTTGGGGTGTTTACAACCATAAAATTCACTTCTTAATCTTACCATTAATTAAAACCCACTTTAATAAAGGCTTTGTTTTGTCATGAGGTTAATCCCTAATCATGGATTAAGTTGAGGAGCCTTCCTCAGCTTAAATGTTCTCATCTTTCATCCTTCTATTAGGATGGTGTAATGGGTCCATTAAATCCTTGATTATGGCTTAAACTCATTACTTAACACTAAACAAAAACTCCAAAAACATCTAAATAATTACAAGTAGGTTAATGATCTTAATCCTAAATAATGCTGATCAAGTGTGAGGTGTTTACTTCATACTTAAATTATTCTCAATACCCCTAATCAGAGGGAGGATGTGATGAGTTTACTAACCCTTGGTTTAGGCTTAAGTTCATTAACTTATGACAAACACAAAAAGCAATAAAAGACTGAAAACACAAAAAACAAACAATAATCGTCTCCTCCCGGATCCTTTTCTCACCTCATTCACTCACGAATGAGAACTTGCTTCTTCCGTCTAATGCAAGACAGTTTGCACCTGAGCCAGACAGGTCATACACTTGAGCATAGGCAAGAAAGCAGTTCACAAGTCAAATTTACCTTGCAGTCTCTTTGAGTCGAACTATGGTGTTCTGACTTCCTCATTGCACGAGAGGATACGTAGGCATAACTTAACAGTTATCGAACAAAAGTCTCTGTATACCCCCCTCTTCCAGCATTATTCTTTAAGCCTCATTACCTGAGCAATTCACTTCACATTTCTTTTTACACTAACACTTGTATCCTTTTCCAGCTTCTTGCACAAAAAATAGCACTGACACTACCCCTTTAAGCACAAACTTTCAAGCGTGGATCCCGTCGAGTACGGCGGACAATATGGGTGCTAATACCTTCCCAGGTTATAACCAACCCCCTTTCTCAGTTTCTCTGGTTCGCAACCGTCTTATCCATATCTTTCTAGGTCTATGCAGCATTACCTTTCCTTCGGGATAAAAATGCCTAGCTGGCGACTCTTTTCAGTTCATCTTCATGTTCTCCTTTTGCCTACCGTTCGCGCTTGTACCGGGATGCAAATCTTTGGGAGCGACACATAGCTCACACCAAATCAACTAATTACTCCAATTCCATGACTAACCAAATTAACAATTATCATTCCATGGCCTCCCTAACATAACTAAAATGCCTATTGATTTCAATTGATTGACACTAATTGTTTTATCATACTAATCATGGATAATCTAATACTTTATTTTAACATAATAGTTACTATTTGTTCATTCAAAAGTTCCAATTCAAAATCTCAATTAACTAAATTTCTATACTAAAGTAACTAGCCATTGAGAATTCTCACATCTCGTCTTTATTCTTGGTCCGTTACTATAGCCAATGTTCCATATTATTAACAATTCATGTTTTCAAATTGAACCAAAGTGATGCTAGAGTTCCAATGATATGCACTTGTTACATTCGGTAGGTTATAAGGTGTGGGATCAATTTTCATTTTTATTCACATTCAATTGGCTACAAAATACTAATTTCAATATCACTTTCGTTCCAATATCATATTATGAGACATCACTAGTTCAAATTGGTATGCTACAGTAACAGACACCAATACATATATCAATTTTCAAACAATTAATAAATATATATCAAACATTATCAACAAAATCCAACCATCACAAAATCCTAAAAATTAGGAATTTCAACCTAAATATGTTTCTACCCATCAATACATTATCCTACAATCCCAATAACCATGTGAAGACCCACCCTTACCTTGATTTTACTCTTGGATTCTTGAACTTTGTTCTTGACTTTTCTCCTCTTCTCTCTTCTAGCATATTTTTCCTCTTTCAACTTCTAACCCTATTCTATCTTATTCTCTTCTTTTATCAATCTCACAATTTATTTATTGGGCTTACTAACCCATTATCACACTTTCTAACCACACACCCACTATTGGCCCAATTAAAAATTTCTATCAATTATATTTTATTCCACTAATTAAAATAAATCTAATAAATTAAATAATTCAATTAAATTAATTAATTTGAATAATTAAATTAAATCACATAACTCAATTAATTCAAATAAATCAAATAATTCAATTATATCCAATAATTCAATTAAATCAATTAGCCACAAAATAACACCATTAATCAATTAATATAAATAAATAAATAATTGCTAAAAATCGGGATGTTACATTATACCGACCAATTCCTGTTTCGATTTTTAACTTTGTATTTTATTTCGATATGCGGTTGCAATTTGTATGTTACTTTATTTTTTCTAATTTTCAACGATCCAACGTCGTTAAGAACTAGTTAATTAAAAAATTAAAAATAATAATCTTTTTTTCAAATCCTAAAATAAATAAAAATATATATATTTTAAATTAATGATTAATTAGATTTAAATTTCTTTCTTTTTTATAAAATAAATTATTCATAATAAAAAATCAATTAATTAGTTTCACTAAACAAATATTAAATATTTCCCTCTCTCCAATTCTTTTTCCCTGATTTTACTTTCTTTGTCATTTATAATTCCTAGAACAATTGTATAGGATGCACAAAGCCTTGTAATAGCTAGATTTACTTTTCTCGCACAATTATGTATTTATTCATGGGATGTAATAGCGTAGGACTTTTAATTTCCGCACTTTTATTTTCCGCATCCCCCTAAAAGACTAATGTACCCTCTCCCCCGATGTAATAGCATAGGACTTTAATTTTCTTTTTTTAATTTCTGCAAATATTATTGCGTGGTTAGTAAACTAGGGAGTGCAAAGATTGTATGCTTAAATAAATTGGACCTAAACCATTAATTATAAGATAAATAATTGAAACTGATATTCACACACGTAAGTCGATCGTTTTACGATCGCCATCTGCACCTCTCAGGGTTTCTCCTCTTGGTTGCCTTTAAAACATGGTCAAGTCCCTCGAACATGGGGGTGTCTTAATAAATGTCCCTACAGATTAAAAATCATCATAGTCCCTTCAAGATAAAAGATCATAGTCCTTTAAAAGTTTCCTACGAATAAATGATCTTGTCCCTCGACGACCCTACGAAAATGATGATAGTCCCTTCGAATTACTAAGACACCCCTACATGTTGCCTTCTATGACCATATGATAACCATATGCCCGTCCCTTTAAACGTCCAAGGTAAATATTACTTACTCACTAATAGTAAGGACAGTCTTACCCTTAAAGGAAATAAATAACAAGAAAGACCTTACAAACTTAGGGTAGGTAGCACTTAGTTACTTGCTCACTCTTTCAAAATTCTTTTCACACCCCACTTTTCAAAACATTTTCAAACTAAACGCTTTGTATTTTGTATACATCCATACGAGGATCATTACAAAGTTAAAGACTTTTGAAATATTTTTCTAAATACACCTCCACTATTTTCAAACAAAAGTAAAGTGAGCTAAGTAATTAAGAGCCCATGGATAACCATGGATACAAAGGGTGCTAAAACATTCCCTTTGTATAACCTACCCCCTGAACTCAAATCTTTTTTAAAAGGTCTTTCCTGTTCTTTTATTCCTTTTCCTTATTGGATAAAATAAAAGTCGGTGGCGACTCTTACTATCCGCAACATAGTTTTTGGAAACAAAAACACCCAAGTCAGTTCTCCCATCGTGTTACACTTAGTCCCCTTAGTTTGTCCTTTTGCAACTTGAGTCATTCATTCTCATCTCAAAGATAAACAATAAAACACTTAATAAAGGTTGAGTGTTCTCATACGACAGGAGACTTTGTCGTTGTTTCAGGGCAAGGTGTAAGGCATCTACCACGATGAATAAGTCTTAGTATGAGAATGTTTCACAAACAAAGTCAAAACACTTCTCTAAAATAAAACAACAGACAATAAGCGTCTTTTCCTGCGGGAATTATCTTCTCATCTCATTCACTCTCAACGTGAACTCTCTACGACTTGTCTCTTTGCAAGACGGTAACACACTCGTACCAGACGAGCCTGCAACACCTGAGCATAGGCATAAGCATTTCAATTCATAAAAACACAAATATGTAGATGCAAGCCTCTCAAGTATGCTTTTGATGATAACAACAAATCAATCAAATCTTGGAAGAAAGCAAAAAGGATTATTCAAGCTTCATTCAAAAAGTCTCCATAAAGATCAAGCTTTCTCATTAAAAGGTATATGACATTTCTCATAATCCAATAATGATTATTAAGTGTTCAATATAGGATACACACACATTTGACACTCTCTAAACAAATATTTTTGTGCATGCCTTTGTTACTGATCAAATTGAAAAATAATTTCTTTTCTGGTTTCTGATCAAGTAACTGATTACCCATGGGGTAGTAACCGGTTACTTCAGCCCAGATTTGAAAAATAATTTTAACGTTACATCAAGTAACTGGTTACCACTATTAAAAATTCAGAAATTATTTTTGTTCAAATTTGAATTGTGTCTCTTGTTCTTTAAATTGAGATGATGCACTCTTTCATATTTTGTACCTTTTCCAAAAGGTATATTGCACTCTATATAAACCTTATGTGCAGAATTTTTTGAGACACCTCCTTCAAATTTTTAGGAAACATTTTTTACTCAAAAATTTCAAATTATCAAAATTCATAAAAGTGAACTAAAATTATCATACACTTTAGTGAACACTTAGTCATTATTGTTGAGTGAGAAATATCAATCAAAGGAGAAGATCAACATTGCTTGATATACCAAGACTTCAACTTTTCTACATCTTATTCAAAAATATTATTTCTTGTATTGACTTGTGATCTAGGATTGTTGGACACAAGGGTTTGTGTGGCAAGAGGATTGTTCTTGCATACTTGAATGTTATAGTTGTTAGAAAGTAGGCCTCACCGGTTGATGGTGTGATAGGTTGTACAATCTAAAACTATAGTGGAAAATCTCTTTCAGTTTGGAAAGGGGACTGGATGTACCTTCAGATTGTGAAGGGAACCAGGATAAATCGCCGTGTCTTTTTACTTTCTCCTTTGCCACATTCTTATCTTAACCACATAAAAGAGAAAATCCATCCACCTATAAAATAACCGAGAAAATTTTATTAAGCCTAATTCACCCCCCCCCCCTCTTAGGAAATCTCTGAAACTTCAAAATAAACAGTTCCCGCCTTAGTTAGGCGAACTACGTCGACTCTGATCCTCATTTTCCCGATGAGGTACGTAGGCAGCGGGGTAGGGCCCGTTCGAGGACACTCTTTATTTTTCCTAAACTTTTCCTTTTCTTTTCCTTTTATTTTTCTTAGTTCCCTCTCTCATTCCAGTTCAAGTTAACAGTTCTTTTATTTAGCAGCATCTTATTTCTCACCCTATGAAACAGACAAACAAGCGTGGATCCCATTGGGTACGGCAGACGATCTGGGGTGCTAATACCTTCCCAGGTCGTAACCGACTCCCGAACCCAGATCTTTGGTTCGCAGGACCTCGTCCTTTCCTTCTCTCTTCGGTTTGTGCAACATTACCTTTCCCATTCATTCGGTATAAAAATGCCTAGCTGGCGACTCTACCTTTTTCGCACCACTTTCGTTTTTGTACTAGGATGAAAATCCCAGGAGCGACATGAGCCAATGAGTATTTGCTAACAGAATTTCAAATGATTTCAAGGAACAGTAAAAAAATACACGAACATATATCAATTCTAATCAAAATTAATTATCACTTGTCATCAAAATCTAGCAATCACAAAATCATAAAAATTTAGAGGTTTCATCCTAAATACGTTTCTACCCATCATACATTATCATACAATCCCATTAAATTTATGAAAACCCACCCTTACTTTAATTTCTTGATGAATTTGTTCTTTGTTCTTGAGATCCTCTTATCTTCCCCTCTTTCTCTCCTTAGCCTCCTTCTATCTCTTCTACTCTTCTATTCTTTGTTAAACCCTAACATTTACTCTAAACCAATCTAACTCTTATTGGGCTTACTAACCCACTCACTCACTTACTAATCACACACTCATATTGGCCCAATTAATTAATCTTACTAATTTCTATTATTCCACCAAATAAAAATAAATCAAATAAATTAAATAATTCAAATTAACCAAATAAATAAATTATTTCAAATAAATCAATTAAATCAATTAGGCATAAAATCACACAACTAATAAATTAATATAATAAATAATTCATTACTAAAATTGGGATATTAGAACTCTCCCCAACTTAAAAGATATTCTCCCTCGAAAATTAACTCAAACGAATAACCCATAATAAGATTCCTTCATCTAACTTTCAAGTTCCCAAGTCACATCCTGACTCCAACACACAAGCTCTCAAAAGATCCTCAAGTGACAGAATTGTCCTCTCAGTCTGACCATCAGTTTGTGAAAGATAAACAGAACTCAACCACAACTTCGTACCCAAAGCACTTTGCAACTCACCCAAAATCTCGCAGTAAACCTCTGATCTTTATATGACACAATGCTAGATGGAATACCATGCAAACTTACAATCCCCTCAATATACAACTTTGCTAACATATCCAACGGGTAATCCATTCTCATAGGAATAAAGTGAGAAGATATCGTCAATCTATCCCCAATAACTCAAATAACATCACAATTACTCGGTGTTCTAGGTAAACCAGACACAAAATCCATCGATATGTTATCTCATTTCCACTCAGGAATATATATCACTTGCATCAAACCTGATGGTTTTTGATGCTCAATCTTTGACTTATGACAAGTTAAACAAGAATACATAAACTCTGCAATATCTTTCTTCATACAAGGCAAACAAAATACCTTCCTCAAATCCTGATACATCTTAGTAGCTCCCGAATGAATACTCAATCGACTACGATGACTTTCCTCAAGATTAATCTTCTTCAACTTATTAATATTTGGAACACAAACTCGATCACGACATCTCATGATACCATTCTCATCAATCCGAAAATTACCACCTCAACCTAGATTGATCAAAGTCAATTGATCTTCAAAACTCAAATAAGATTTCTGACTTTCTTGACTATCACCACGAATACCACTAGCAAGCTTCAACATACCAAGCTTAACTCCATAAGAAGTCTCTTCACAAACCAAACTCATATCTCTAAATTTCTCAATCATTTCCAACTCCCTAACCATCATCATCGACATATGTAAAGACTTCCAGCTTAATGCATCAGCTACCATGTTTTCTTTACCCGAATGATAATTCAAACCAAAATCATAATCCTTCAGAAGTTCAAACCATCTTTTTTGTCTCACATTCAACTCTTTCTGATCAAAGAGACACTTCAAACTCTTATGATCACTAAACACCTCAAATCTCAAACCAAACAAATAATGCCTCCAAAGTTTCAACACAAACACAACAGCGGCCAACTCTGTCGGATAATTCCTTGAATCATAAGCCAGAAATTGCTGATGTTGCATCAATACACCTCCTAAACCCATCAACGAAGCATCACAATACACAACAAAGGGTTCTGTCGAATTCAGAAAAATCAAAATAGAAGATGTCGTCAACCTTCACTTAAGTTCTTGGAAACTTTCTTCACACTTTGTATCCCAAAAAAAAGCTTGACTCTTTCTAGTAAACTTTGTCAAGGGCAAAGATAACTTTAAAAAAAAACTTCAATAAATTTCCGATAATAACCTACCAAACCAAGAAAACTTCTAATCTCTAAAACTGATTTCGGAGCTTCCCATTGCGATACAGCCTCAACCTTTGACGAGTCAACTACAATACCTTTACTTTAAATCACATGACCAAGGAAACTCACTTCCTTCAACTAAAACTCACACTTAGAAAGTTTAGCATACAATTAGTTCTCTTTCAATCCAGATGCACAATCCTCAGATGCTGAACATGACACTCTTCGCTCTTCGAATAAATCAAAATTTCATCAATGAACACGACCACAAACTTATCCAAATACAGATGGGAAATTATGTTCATATACTCCATAAATACACCTGGTGAATTAGTCATACCAAATGGCATCACATAATACTCATAATGACCATACCTCGTTCTAAAAGCAGTCTTCTGAATATCTTCAGCCTTTCACACAAATATGATGATGCCTAAGTCTCAAATCTCTCTTACTGGACACACTTGCACCAACCAATTGATCCATTAAATCATCAATTCTCAGAAGTGGATGCTTATTCTTAATATTTTCCTTGTTCAATTTTCTATAATCCACACAAAGCCCCATAGTACATTATTTCTTATTAACCAACAAACTGGTGCACCCCACTGTAACACACTCGGACGACTAAACCTCTTCTTAAGAAGATCTTCAAGTTGACTCTTCAACTCTCTCAATTCCAATACGGACATATGATTTGGAGTCATCGATACCAGTCTAGTTCCAGGAACTAAGTCGATCGTAAATTCCACCTAGCATTCTGGCGGTAAATCACTTATCTCTTCAGGAAAACTTCCGAAAATCATAAACAATTGGAAAAATACCAACTATTCCATTTTCACTAATACTCAAATTTACTAACAACATAAACATATCGGCATCATCTTGTACTAACACATTCACTTGCTGTAAGCACTTGGCTTAACTCCAAAAAGTTCATTGCATACACTATCTAAATTTTCAAGACACATTTATTCCATCTAACAAGATATAGTATACAATCAACAAGAGATTAAGGGTGATCAGTTCCTATATTTGTCAGTAGACAACCGACAATCATGATGGGGCATAAACTATCTTTACCAAACTATAATAGTGTTCTTTGGAATCAGCAGCACATCAAACCAACAATCCACAACTAAAACATCTCAGAGAAGCAAAAGCTTCCCCCACTTGTTTCAATCCTACTCCAGCATACAAGGTTAGAAAAACAAACGAGTACCGACAATGTTTCACACACACATGTCGCGTACTAGGGGACAAACAACATAATACAACTTGGACGGACAAACCGACCTGCTCTGATACCACTAATGTAACACCTTTCTAAACCCCCGTGGAAAATATACAAATAATTAGAGTAATTTATCATACATCTCAAATAAGGGTGTTACACATAATTCAAAACATCACACATACATCTGTCATGCTCAATAACACTTAAAATAAATTCATGCTTTTCAATATACTTTCACATTAGCATGTAGCAGCGGATTCTCTTTAGTCATAATAGATGTACTGAAAGTCTCATACTCATCTCAATCATCATTATCACTTAGGCATAAAAGTCAATACTTCATATCATTCAGATAATATCAACAAAAGAAATAGAGTATACAATCATATATCTCAAAACATGAATCGAAACGTTCCCAGTGTTACACAATCAGAGCATGACTTGACCCAAAATAAATAAGCAACTAAAACAAGCTACTCCAACGACTACCTCGCGATAGAAGCAACTCTAAACTTCGGTACCTGAGCGATTTCGTATAAAACATCATTCCAACAGAAGGGTAAGAATTCATATAATTATTGAAATCATAAGATAATATATAACGTAAGGTATTCAAACATAGTCAAATTATTCTTACACTTCCAAAGTTCATCAATAAGTTATAATTTCACCAATTCCAACAATGTGCATAAACCACATATTCTCATAATTCAATCATAAACACAATAAGACTCAATGCAAGACTCAATGCAACTCATGCATGTGGTACCAATCGCTTGTTATCATTTTTCGGTTTTTACATTTAAACTGAATCTGTCCTATAGACCGATAACACATCAAAAGCTCGTCCTTTAAGCTTTCAAACCCGTTCTCTAGGTTTGGGACAATTCACTAGCTCCCACGGAAATAACAAGCATTGTCTCTTGACAAAATGATGCATGTGCAAGTTCAATAACCCTATGTAATTAAAACCGTCCTCTAATCTTAATATTCTTGTATATCTTGAATAATTCATCACATTTGAATTACCACACAATTACACATTGTCATACCCCAAATTTGTCCTACATATACAATTTTATTTTTTTGTCTAACCATATTCGAAAAATCCAAAAAAATCCATTTTTTATTCTTAAACCAAATTTTTTCTTTTATCATCATTTTTATTGCTATTTTTTTATTATCTTCCAATTTTATTCTCAATTATTTTACATTCCCATCATTATTAGTTATTATTATTATTATTATTATTATTATTATTATTATTATTATTATTCTAATTAATCCCCATTTTTATTTTTTTATTTTGTTTAAAACAAAGCCAAATCATCCAAATTTACTTTTTAAGCCCATTATCTTAAGTCCATTTATAATTTTATTTCTACACAAAAACAAAACAAAAAATCATTTTTACTATCTTTTGTATTCCATCTTTATTATCATTCTTCTTACTATTATTATAATTATTATTATTATTATTATTATTATTATTATTTTATTATTTTTGTAATCATTATTATTTTTATTATTATTATTATTTATATTAGTATTATATTAGTATTTATTATTATTATTATTATTTATTACTATTGTTATTGAAATTCTGGGATCAGATATGTGATGTCGAAACAGATGTTTAGACACTGATATCCTAAGCAATAAATTAATGAGCTAGTAAATTAATTAACACAGAAAATTGTTAACCCAGTTCAGTGTATCTCCACACTTACATCTGGGGGCTACCAAGCCAGGAAGGAAATTCAATATAAGTAATATTAATTAGGGAGTTAAACCAATCAGTTTAATTCTTCACTTAATATCTACCCAAGGCAATTTCTATCTAAGACTCTACTTAGATATGAGTACCTACTCACTCCCCCTCAATCACACAGTGATCTCTAACTTAGAATGATTAATATCAGACACACCAGCTTGATCTTACTTATCAGTTTCAATCAAGACACAATTCACTTTTTGCTTAAAAGCTTATAAAGTGAATAACACACAAATAAAACCTGCTTAAGTAATTAGCTTTACTAACACCATTGACACTCTGCTAAAATTCATTAGCTTTTCTTGAGTGTATCAGTTTCTTAAATAGATGCTGAGTTTGTGGGCTTTTTGCAAATTATCCAGACTTGTAATTTCTAAATCCCACAGTTATCTCCTTGAATAAAGGTGAGTTAGTTTTCTGTTTTAAATCCCACAGTTATCTCCTTGAATCAAGGTGAGTTAGTTTTTCTGTTTCCTTTACACTGGAACCAGACAACTTAACTTCCTAAAGAGGCGCCTTGGAGTGCTCACCCTTTACGTTTACTTCCAGATATTTACTCCTGATTTTAAGCACTTCTGTTGCGTATCATTTAAGGCAGATAGCAGGTTCGCGATGTCAAAACATCTGGTGTGACATCCTGATGTCCAGAACTAAGTTCATAACTTTTACTTTGTTTGTCAAAAATTCTGCCAATTTCTAACATCTACAAACTCCCCCTTTGGCTAATTTTTGGCTAACATATTCTTTTGGATTTGTCAGAGAGCAGCGGAGTTCCTTTCTGTTGGATCATGTGAGAGCTAATAATTTGCCCCCCTCAAACATGTAGTTATCTGAGATGTACACTGCCATGACTTGGCCCAACAGACTTTGATAAGTATCCATTACACCCAGTGACACTTTGATAGGTCCAAAATATACCATTGAAAATTCAACTTAGTTCAGCAGACAGACATTAACATCATTGTTCAACACACACAGATTTCTCCCCCTTGTTAGACATAAATTTTGGGGCCAAACAAAACATTAAAGAAACAGACATAAAAAACATACAATTCAGAACAAACAGACTCCAAACATACATTTTCCACCAACAAACAACTTCACTCTTCATCCTCTGTATCCTCAGACTCATCACCAGCTCCATCATCATTCACAGTAGCCTCTTCCAGCTCCAGTATTTGAATTAGGTCCTCAAGCTTCTTCTTCCTTTCTTCCAGCTCCTTGCAGGTTGTCCTGAACTCTGCAATTAGGGATGCCTTTGATATAGGTGTCTTGACAGCAGAGGTCCCAGCAGATGTCCCACCTGGTGCTTCAACATCTGCAGCATGATGACCTAGGAACAGCTTGTAATGGAAAGACAGTGGACTTTCCCTTTTACAGACAGAGTCCTTGTCAGTAAGGATTCCTGGATACTGGTTGAGAATCACCCCACAGAGTAGTGATGGGAAGGCTATTGGAAGCTTGATGGCTGAGGTTCCTGCATGCTTAAGAGTCTGGTCAAAGATGTATGCTCCATAATCCAGCTTGGTTTGGGTGCCTACAGCACAAATAAACCTCCCAAGCCCAGTGGCTATGGTTGAGGTGTGGTTGGTTGGGACCCAGTTGGCTGTCCCAATTCTGTGTAGCATGGCATATTTCCTGGTTAACAAGCTGACTGAGAGTTTGTCTTTTACTGGCCATGTCTTGACCTGGTTAGCTGTAATTATTCTGCACACTTGATTGTCAGTCTTGCCAAGCTCAGTTGGCCCATCTTCTTCTCTCCCCAGGTACTGATTGATCACCCTAGGAGAAAAGTATACACACCTTCCCCTGACATACACTTTTCTGAAATCCTCAGATTTCCCATCGACACATCCTTCTTGTAAGTTCACTATAAATTCTTTTACCAACAACTCATAACATGGAGAGAATTTAGAGACAGTCTTGAGCAGTCCAGCATTGGAAATTAAATCAATTACCTCAGTACAATCCAAGGCATTACTACCCAAATATCGTTCCAGAGCCACCCTTCTCTGATAGACATATTTCCACATGCTTACGCTGGAGACATGGTGGAAGGACACATTATCCAGGGGTGCTTCAGGGACAGCAGTGGCAGTCCTAGAAGGTGCTGGCCTCTTTCTGGGTTGAGATGTTGGAACATCCTCCTCAACATCAGAATCAGATGGAGTTGTGGCCTTCCTCTTCTGTGTTCTGACCTTACTTCATGGCTTTGTAGGTCCAAAAGCAGTTTTGACCTTGTCCTTCTTAGGGGTTGGCTGTCTTTTCTCAGGGGTTGCTTAAGCAGCTGGCCTCTTATCCTTCCTAGCCATAAGCCTCTTGGCTATGCTAGGATCAACAGCTGCTATGATCTCTATATCAGAATCATCGTCCAGGTTCACATCTGGTGGAGGTTGGGAAGCCTCATTCTCAGCATCTTGATCATCAGTAGGACCTTCTACTCCTTCATCATCATTTGGGGCTTTGTCCTGGCCCTCAGTTGTCTCAACATTGCCTGGGACATCTTGTGGAGCAGGCATGTCTTCTTTAGTTTGGTTGCTTGGAGTTGAGGCAGGCATCCTGTTCAGGGGAACTGACACCCCAGGCACAACCCTTTCTTCTGTCAGGATCCTGGTTACAAGATCTCTGATTGTGGAGTCCACGTAAGTAGAAGCTTTGGGAGCACTGGAAGTTGAAGAGGCTCCCTTACTTTTGCTGAAGACTTGCTCCTTGGGTCTTCTTGCATGGGGAGTCCTGAGCTTTTGGGCGATGGGAATGCTTCTTCTGACAACGTTTATGGGTTTCGCATCCATGGGTACTACAAACAATGGAGTGACGTCCACTACGTCTTCCTGAAGGAGACCCTCATCAATGGAGTTAGGGTTCTGATGTTGTGACATGTTTGCGATTGTAGTGGGGATTCAAAAAGGTTTGATGATAGACTTAGATGGGTTCAGAATCTCAGCTGTAGCATGAAAATGGTTCAGTGGTGCAAATGAGAATGTGAGAAGCTGAAGGCACGTTTGTACATAAATAGAGCCCGCTTCTATTGGAATTTGTAAAACTGGAATACAAACGGTTATTGGCCAGACTAGTGTTGCCACCTGGTGGTCATGCCCCACGATGTCATAAGACATGCTGGCACTTCTCCATAATTGCTATATGTCACATATGCAGATTCCCAATTTACCCCTTAGGTTTTCAAATTGGGTAGCATCTAAGGCCTTGGTGAATATGTCAGCTAATTGCAGCTCTGTGGCTACATGCTCCAATGTGATCACCTTCTCCTCCACAAGGTCTCTGATGAAGTGATGTCTGATATCTATGTGCTTAATCCTGCTGTGTTGGATAGGATTTTTGGAGATATTAATAGTACTTAAATTGTCACAGTACAATGTCATGACATCTTGTGTGACATTGTATTCTGTGAGCATTTGTTTCATCCATACCAGCTGTGAACAACTACTACTAGCTGCAATGTATTCAGCTTCAGCAATGGATAAGGACACACAATTCTGTTTCTTACTGAACCAAGAAATTAAATTGTTCCCTAGAAAGAAGCATCCTCCTGATGTACTCTTTCTATCATCAGCACTTCCATCCCAGTCAACATCACAAAACCCAGTGAGGATGGGTTCACAACCATGAGAGTACATTATGCCATAGTCATAAGTGCCATTTACATATTTCAAGATCCTCTTAACCTGGTTGAGATGGCTCACCTTTGGTTCAGCTTGATACCTTGCACACACTCCTACTGCAAAAGCTATATCTGGTCTGCTAGCTTTAAGATATAGTAGACTTCCAATCATGCTCCTGTACAAGCTTTGGTCCACACTCTCACCTTTGTTATCCTTTGTCAGTTTTAGATGAGTGGGGGCAGGTGTTCTCTTGTGACTTGCATTGTCCATCCCAAACTTCTTGACAGTGTTCTTTGCATACTTGCTTTGGGATATGAACATGGAGTCCTCCATCTGTTTGATTTGCAGTCCAAGGAAGTAAGTTAATTCTCCCACTAAGCTCATTTCAAACTCAGACTCCATTTGAGTCACAAAATGTTTAACCATCCTGTCTGACATCCCACCAAACACTATGTCATCCACATATATCTGAGCAATCATAACCTTTCCCTCTTCATACTTTACAAACAGGGTTTTGTCTATTCCTCCCTTCCTGTATCCATGCTTAATGAGAAAGGTGGTCAATCTTTCATACCATGCTCTGGGAGCTTGCTTTAGCCCATACAGAGCCTTCCTCAGGTTATATACATGATCTGGACAGCTTGGATCAACAAATCCCTTTGGTTGCTCCACATATACTTCCTCATTAAGGTACCCATTTAGGAAGGCACTTTTAACATCCATCTGAAATAATTTGAACTTTAGGATGCAAGCAATTCCTAGGAGTAGTCTGATGGATTCAAGTCTTGCTACTGGTGCAAAGGTTTCATCAAAATCCACCCCCTCAATTTGAGTATATCCTTGAGCCACAAGCCTAGCCTTGTTTCTTGTAACTACTCCCTGCTTATTAGACTTGTTTTGTACACCCACTTAGTGCCAATCACATTATTGCCATCAGGCCTAGGAACAAGATCCCATACTTCATTCCTTGTAAACTGGCCTAATTCTTCCTGCATAGCAGAGATCTAGTACTCATCATTCAGAGCTTCCTTGATGTTCTTAGGTTCTACCTTTGAAACAAAGCAGGAGCCTGAGATCATCTCTCTTGATCTAGTGGTGACACCACTGTTGTGATCACCAATTATCAGTTCTTTAGGATGATCTTTCTAGATTCTGATGGAGAGAAATTTGTTAGATTGCTCTGACTTTGCCTCAGTTAAAGTGAAGTCAAGATTATCACTTTCTATTTTAACTTCAGTTGGATTGTCAGCAGATGTTCCAACATTATCAGCAACATCTGTCTTTGCATAGGTATCATCAATAGTCACATTTATTGACTCCATCATAACCTTGGTTCTGGAGTTAAATACTCTATAAGCTCTGCTATTTATAGAGTATCCAAGAAATATCCATTCATCAATCTTAGGGTCCATCTTCCTTCTTTGATCCCTATCAGCAAGGATGTAACACTTACTTCCAAATACATGAAAGTACTTGACTGTAGGTTTTCTACCCTTCCAGACTTCATAGATGGTGGATAGAGTTCCCTTTCTTAGTGTGACTCTATTGTGGATGTAGCATGCTGTGTTCATGGCTTCATCCCAAAAGTACAGGGGTAACTTCTTGGCATGAATCATAGCTCTAGCTGACTCCTGAATAGTTCTGTTTTTCCTTTCTACAACCCCATTCTGTTGAGGGGTGTTGGGAGAAGAGTACTCATGGTTGATCCCTTCTGCTGAACAGAAGTCTGAGAATTTTTTATTCTCAAACTCCTTTCCATGATCACTTCTTATTCTGATCATACAACTTGCCTTTTCTCTTTGGATCCTATGGCACAGATCTCTAAACACCTCAAACACATCTGACTTTTCTTTGATGAAGCTTATCTAGGTATATCTTGAGAAGTCATCAACAACCACATATGCATATCTTTTTCCACCAAGACTCTCTACCTGCATTGGTCCCATAAGGTCCATGTGCAGTAATTCCAAGACTTTGGAGGTTGTCAGATGTTGAAGCTTTGGGTGTGACATATTGGTTTGCTTACCCATTTGACACTCACCACACACTTTTCTTTCATCAACCTTAAGTCTTGGGATCCCTCTTACAGCCTCCATAGAGATGATCTTCTTCATTCCTCTGAGATGGAGATGACCCAATCTTTGATGCCATAGCTTCACTTCTTCTTCTTTGGCTATGGAACAAGTAGATGTGAGGCTGGAATCTTGGGGTTCCCACATATAGCAGTTATCTTTTGATCTAGCTCCCCTCATGACCACTTTCTGCTCTTTATCAGAAACTATGCACTCAACTTTGGTGAAGTTGACACTGTAACCTTGGTCACATAACTGACTTATGCTGATCAAGTTAGCAGTTAACCCTTTCACCAACAACACACCATCTAGACTTGGTACACCTGAGCAGTCCAGGGTCCCAACTCCCTTGATTTCCCCCTTTGCTCCATCTCCAAAGGTTACATAGCTGGATGAGTGTGACTTTAAGTCTACCAACAGATTCTTCAGTCCAGTCATGTGCCTTGAGCAACCACTGTCAAAATACCAGTCTTCCTTAGCAGATACCCTGAGAGATGTGTATGCTATAGAGGCAACCACCTGCTTGGACCACTTGTGCCTGTTGTGAGGTTTCCTTTGCCTAGAATGTGAGTTCAGATCAGGCTGTCTTCCTCTCTTAGGCTCCCACTACTGGATATATGTATGTCTCCTCTGATGCATCTGCCCTGGGTAGTGTCCATCTCTAGAGTTCCAAGGTTTCCTGGTGAACTTGTTCTTCTGCTTAGGCATGTACTGGTAGCTTTGATCAGTATGATGTCTAGCCTTAGGTATCTAAGTTTTCCTGGTGACCTCTGTCTTCTGCTTAGGAAGGTGATGGGAACTCTGATTGGGGTATCCATGCAGTTTGTAGCAAAAAGTTTTGATGTGACCAAACCTTCCACAGTGATGGCATCTCCACCTTTGATATTTCTTTTTCATCATGTTTTTCTCATGATGTTGAGACATCTGCTTGAACATCTTGTTTGACTTCATAGGATCTGGAGTTGTTTGGCTGGTGCTAGCCTCATAGTTTTTAGCTTTATTAAATCCCAGCCCAGTCCTATCCCCTGAGTGCTTGTTGTTGTCGAGAATGGCATCCAGTGTGTTTGAGCCACTGTTCAGCATTCTGACAGATTTGGACACATGCTCTATTTTGGAGTTGAGTAGGCTGACTTCATTTTTCAAAGTGGCAATGATCTCCAGATGACTTGCCTTTTCAGCTGTTAATTCCTCAATCTGCTTCTTCTGTTGTTCACTTTTCTTGCATACCTCAGTGCTCCTTTCACACAGCATCCTGTAAGATGTTTCAAGCTCTTCATATGTCAGATCCTCATCACTGGATTCCCCTTCAGTTTCACATACTCCAGCTAGAGCAGTGATGTGCTTTGCAGACTCTTCTTCTGACTCACTGCCTGAGTCTTCATCTGACCAGGACACAGAATGACCTTTCTTTTGCTTCTTTATATAGGTTGGGCATTCACTTCTAATGTGTCCATATCCTTCACATCCATGACATTGGATCCCTTTTCCTTGGTTAGTCTTCTCATCATAGTTTGACCTTCTGTTAGAGTCATAAGATCTTTTATTCTCAGAGGTTGAGTTTCTTCCACTTGATCTGGGCCTGTTGTCCAGTTTTTTGATAATTTTGTTAAATTGCCTCCCAAGCATAGCAATTGCATCTGATAGGTTGTCCTCAGAGCCTTCTTCATGACTTTCTTCTTCCTTATCAGTGTTTGAGACCAGGGCTATGCTCTTGTTTTTCTTCACAATAGTATCACTCATTCCCATCTCAAAGGTTTGAAGGGAACCAATGAGCTCCCCAACTTTCATTGTGCAGATGTCCTGAGCTTCTTCTATGGCAGTGACCTTCATGTCAAACCTATTGGGCAGTGATCTGAGAATCTTCCTTACCAACTTTTCATCATTCATCTTCTCTCCCAAGGCACCAGAAGTATTAGCAATCTCCAGGATGTTCATGTAGAACTCACGAATGGTCTCATCCTCCTTCATCCTCAAGTTCTCAAACTTGGTGGTGAGAAGTTGAAGTCTTGACATCTTCACCTTTGATGTTCCTTCATGAGTATTTTTGAGGGTGTCCCAAACATCCTTGGCTAGCTCATAGTGGTGCACAAGCCTAAATATGTTCCTGTCAATGCCATTGAACAAGGCATTTAAGGCTTTGGAATTTCCAAGTGCTGACTCCTCTTCCTCCTTGCTCCACTCTTCTTCAGGCTTCATCACTTTTGCCCCATCCTTATTGTCTTTGACAGGGTGCTCCCATCCTTTGTTAACTTCTTTCCAAGCCCTGCTATCAAGAGATTTCAAGAATGCTACCATTCTTGGCTTCCAATAATCATAGTTGGATCCATCAAAAATAGGTGGTCGATTCACAGATCCTACATCTCTGTCCATGTTCCCAAAATTTTCAGTCCCTAGATCTCACCCAGTTATACAGGCAGGGTGCCTGCTCTGATGCCAATTGAAATTCTGGGATCAGATATGTGATGTCGAAACAGATGTTTAAACACTGATATCCTAAGCAATAAATTAATGAGCTAGTAAATTAATTAACACAGAAAATTGTTAACCCAGTTCAGTGTATCTCCACACTTACATCTGGGGGCTACCAAGCCAGGAAGGAAATTCAATATAAGTAATATTAATTAGGGAGTTAAACCAATCAGTTTAATCCTTCACTTAATATCTACCCAAGGCAATTTCTATCTAAGACTCTACTTAGATATGAGTACCTACTCACTCCCCCCCAATCACACAGTGATCTCTAACTTAGAATGATTAATATCAGACACACCAACTTGATCTTACTTATCAGTTTCAATCAAGACACAATTCACTTTTTGCTTAAAAGCTTATAAAGTGAATATAACACAAATAAAACTTGCTTAAGTAATTAGCTTTACTAACACCATTGACACTCTGCTAAAATTCGTTAGCTTTTCTTGAGTGTATCAGTTTCTTAAATAGATGTTGAGTTTGTGGGCTTTTTGCAAATTATCCAGACTTGTAATTTCTAAATCCCACAGTTATCTCCTTGAATAAAGGTGAGTTAGTTTTCTATTTTAAATCCCACAGTTATCTCCTTGAATCAAGGTGAGTTAGTTTTTCTGTTTCCTTTACACTGGAACCAGACAACTTAACCTCCTAAAGAGGCGCCTTGGAGTGCTCACCCTTTAATTTTACTTCCAGATATTTACTCCTAATTTTAAGCACTTCTGTTGCGTATCATTTAAGGCAGATAGCAGGTTCGCGATGTCAAAACATCTGGTGTGACATCCTGATGTCCTGAACTAAGTTCATAACTTTTACTTTGTTTGCCAAAAATTCTGCCAATTTCTAACATCTACAGTTATTATTATAATTATTTGTATTATTATTTTCACAAATCTACAATTCTCACGCCATCATCACCAAGTACACTCTAGCCTGTCTTTTATTTTTTTCACAACCAAACAAATTCTCAGCACCACTACTCCACACCACACCAATATCTGCAACGATTTTTCCCCACTTTCCACTAACGCAATAAATTTTTACGCAGCAATTGCACAACAACCATTTTCAACCTTATCCTTTCCAAAATTCAGCACACAACTCAGCAATTCTTATCCCAAATGACCCAAATCTTTATGCCCAAGCATCTCTAAAATATCCTTGAATCCTTCTTCTATATAAAAGGGCTCACACTCTCTCAAATTTCAAGCTTTGAAAGTCTAAGGAACCCCTGCAAAAAAAATCCAAAAACCAAGCTTCAAAACCTTTTTCAACCTTCACCATAACCATTCATTCACTATAAATTCACAAATAAACCAAACCTCTTTCATAAAATAGTTCATACGTACCTTCATCTTCAAACCCTTCCATAAAACCAAATAAAAAATTGAAACTCTGAAACAAAAAAATTTGAAAAAAACAAACCATTCGAAAGAATGCGAAAAACAGAAACTCACCTAGACCAATCCGCGAGACAAGAGATACACAGAAATTGAATCATAAACCTTCAAATCCTAAAATCAAACCTTCAAATAGATGGAACCGCAACCAAATTAATCAAAACAAAAAAACGTTCATCGCGAAAACACAATAAACCACCACCTTCATCCTTCGTAAACCCAAAACGAACCAAAACAAATCCGAAAAAGCAGAAATCCTCCATTCACACCCAAACTGTGAAAAAACGAAAATCACTCTGTAAACACCCCAAATTTTCCCTCACTAAGTTCACACCATGGCTTTTGGTCTTTTCATTTGCATAAGTTCAATCATACCACATCATGTTGCATTTTTGCTTCACCGCATTGGTTCAAGTCATCTGCATCTAGGGTTTGTGATCTGAGCAATCCATGAGCCATCTGAGCCACTCCAAAGGTCTTAAATCATCTCAAGAGGGTCTATGTATGTTCAAACATCATATTATATCCTCCCAATATCAAGGAAGTTAGAGAATCACAAGAACTTGCAAGGCATGGAAGTAGAGCAAGCTTTAACTGCACAGATGACCTAGAATTAGGGTTTTGGTATCAGAGGCCATAACTCCAAATTTTTTTGGTCATTCTTGGTTCTATTGGTCTCAATAGGATATAAGGATCATGCATACCAAGTTTTATGGAAACATTCATTGTGGAAGTCATCTGGTTACTGGGTAACTTCTTGAGCAAGTCAGAGCCAAATCAGGGCATCTGAGGCCCCCATCAATGGACCCAAAATGGATTTTTCATCAAAATGAAGTTATATGGTCTTTATTAGATCATTGAAGTGCTTAGGAGTTCACAAATTTGAAGAAATATAAGCAAAACCAAAAGTTTCCAAAAATGGAAATGACTTGTATCATGCCAAAGAGGCATTTTTGCAAAAACAAGATCTAATTCATTTTGGAACTCAAGTTATGGAACTCAAGTTATGGTTTTCCAAAGTTGACAAAAATCACATAATTTCATGTTTCATGCCAAAGAGGCATTTTTACAAAACCTCATGCCAAGCTATTTTATGACTTCAAAGTGACTTCTACACATCATAACATCGCAACACATGACTTAAAACTCAGAATTGGCCCAAGAATCCCAAGATTTCATAACTTGCACATGAAGAAATTCCAAAAGGGGAAAAGTTCAGAAAATTGCAAAACCTCCCACAACTTCCCACAAACTTGCCAAATTGCCTCAAACTGATTTCCATGGTTATCCATGAATCATGTTGCGCCAGACACCCCCTTGTCCTTGGCCTAAAACAGCCCATACCTCAAAGGACACATAACCTTGACTTTGTGCATTTTCACCCATACCAATCACACTATGCCACAACCACTCTCTGAACCAACTGCATTTGTTTATATTAATCCAAAGCAAGCCAAACACAACAAGAACCAAGCCTGAACTCTCCCATAACTCAGCATATACAAAAACTCTCCTCTTTGCATTTTCTATCGAATCTCACAACTCAACCATTCATTCTTCAAACCAACACCACCCTTCATCTCAGCATCAATCACTGATCATTTCCCACCCTTCATTTTTCCCTAAAAGCCATCATACACAAAACACAATTTTCTCCCCCCCCTCCCTTGAACTGAACTTCATCAAACTTCAAAAGGAGGTCACAAATACTTCAGCAAAGCATTCCAGAAGCAAAAGGGAGTCAAGAGGAGTGGGAAAGCACCAAAGGAAAGCCTAGATAGTGCCATTTTCGAAAGCTCCATTTCAGGTAACTTCAAGAACAAATTTTCCAGAAATGATTTTTTAAGTTCTTAGATTGTTCTCAATGCTTCACTGATCACACTGCACCTTTTGGTTTTGAAAATGATTGAGTATTAAGCATGTATGAAGCTTCTGAAATTTCTGAGTAATTTTTCGTTTTGCTTCGAATCTTGATGTTCATGTGAAATAAATGATTTTTGCTTGCTGAATCTTGTTTAGAATGAGTTAGGGATCATTTCTGGAGCGTTTGGTGAGTTTATTTTACGAGTTGAGTGAGTTTGCAAAAGTGGATGGTCGGAGAAGATGACCGGAACACTGTTCTGGTCACCTGAGAGCAATTAGGGCATAATCAGTGTAATTAGGGCTAGTTTGAATTGAGGCCGTAGGATCTTGTTGTCCGCGCGTTTGGATGGTCTGGATTGAGTGTTTAAAACCCTAATCTGAATTAATTAATTGATTAATTAGGTTTAGTAAGATTTGAATGTGGGCCGTTAGATAGCGCGCCAGGTCAACAAGCCCAAACCCAGAATCAACCACAACCCTTGGATTGGCATACTTTCAGTTTATTTAATTTTTATTTCATTTGTTTCTATTTAATTTGTACGAATTTTTAAAAATAGGGAAATAAATCAAAATATTCTAAAAATTTTTATCAAACATTTTATTATTTATCAGAACCCAAAAATATTTTTATTTTTATTTTTTGCATTAAAAAATTATTTTTAAATCATTTAAATGTTATTTTTAATTAGTTAATGAGAATTAATTAATTAAAAATACATTTAGGTATTTAAAAATCACAAAAAAATTCAGAGAACATTTTCAAGCTTAGAAGAATTTACAAACTCACCACACAAATTTATTTTTGATTTTGATCATACTTTGACATTTTTCAATTGAATTAGGGTTCTTAAACTTGAATATTTTTAACCCTAACTTCAAAAATTCATAACTTTTGAACCAAAGTGAGTTTGTGAATGATTCTTTTTGCATTGTGCTATGCATGGTTTCAAGCATCTATAAACATTTTTGTTTCATTTTTATAATGCATTTTCAATTTGTTTGGCATTTTATCTTTAGGATCACCCTTAAAGCCCTAGAAACTTAGGAAATTCATAACTCCCTTAGGGTTAAGCTTCTGACCTCCCCCTTTGGATGGTAACTTGGCATAGGTTTAGGGTTCCTTTGGGTCCATTTTTAATTTTTTATCTTATGTTTTTCTTCTGTTTTTGAATTGTGCATCTCACATGATCATATAACCCTAATTTGCATCTTCATTTGCATCCATCTTGTATAAACTTGCATACATGAATTTTCCATGACATTTTATGCTTCCACATGACATATAAGACATCTTAGGACATATTAAAATCGTGTTTGATCATTGCATCATCCATTTTCCATGTTATGCTTTCATTACATTCCATATGCATTCATGAACTTTCATGTTTCCATTATGCTTCATTTGCATTCCCATCCTTTGTATGATCATCTTCATCTCATGACATACATTTATGTCATCTCTTTGCAGCATTAGCATCATGAACATGCTTCTGGTTTTGGTTTCCATCTTTGCATTTCATTTCATTCTCATTTCATTTCCTTCCTTTTGCTAACTTTTCAGGTGGTAAGTGCTTTGAGAAGTGAATTTGCCTTCACTTCTCATAATCTCTTCTCATCTCTCTTATGCATTCATTGCTGCATTTTACTTTTGTATTAGAGTGATCTTGCTCATTCATGTTCCCTCCTCACCTTCTTTCTTCAAGCAACTTATCTTCTTAAGTGAAGTAAGTTGACTTGCTTCTTTCTACTTCTTCTCCTTCTATCTCTGCTTCTTCCTTGGTGGTACTTCTTGAAGACTTCTTGCAAGCCTCATAAATCCTAGGAACACCCAAGCATGATCACAATTAGGTTTTGATTAGTCCCCCCATTAGTTTAACCTTTGTGTCATCTCTTGTGTCTTCCCTTCTCATCTCCTAATCAGGGACTAAACCTTAAAGGTTTTAAGGCTTTGTGATTAAGGTTATGCCTGTATCCTTATATTAGGATGGAGTGTATAATTTTAATCCTAAGTGTTAAACCCTTAATGTGTTTAAGTCCTTTAATAAATCCACTTTAATAATCACTAAGACATCAAGCTTGTAACGTGGGCCTTGCGTTAGGGTTCTAATTCTTCCTTAATTGGTTAAAAAGGACTAACCCTAGTGTTAATAGACAAGTCCCCCTCAAGTTGTCTTACAAACCATAAAATCCATTTCTTAATCTCACCATTAACTAAAATCCACTTTAATAAAGGTCTTGTTTTGTCATGAGGTTAATCCCTAATCATGGATTAAGATTAGGAGCCTTCCTTAGCTTAAATGTTCTCATCTATTATCCTTCTATTAGGATGGTGTAAAGGGGTCCATTAAATCCTTGATTATGGCTTAAGCTCATTACTTAACACTAAACAAAAACTCCAAAAATATCTAAATAATCACAAGTAGGTTAATGATCTTAATCCTATATCATGGTGATTAAGTGTGAGGTGTTTACTTCATACTTAAGGTATTCTCATTACCCCTAATCAGAGGGAAGATGTGATGAGTTTATTAACCCTTGGTTTAGGATTAAGCTCATTCTCTTATGACAAACACAAAAAGCAATAAAAGATTGAAAATACCAAAAACAAACAATAATTGTCTCCTCCAGGATTCTTTTCTCACCTCATTCACTCACAAACGCGAACTCGCTTCTTCCGTCTAATGCAAGACAGTTTGCACCTGAGCCAGACAGGTCATACACTTGAGCATAGACAAGTAAGCAGTTCACAAGTCAATTCATCTTTCAGTCTCTTTGAGTCGAACTACGGTGTTCTGACTTCCTCATTGCACGAGAGGATACGTAGGCATAACTTAACTGTTATCGAACAAAAGTCTCTGTATATTCCCCCTCCTCCAGCATTATCCTTTAAGCCTCATAGTCTTGAGCTTTGCACTCTTTCCTTACACTGACACTCCTTTATTTCACTTCGCATTTCTTTTGAACTGACACCTGTACATTCTTTTCCAGCACTTTGCACACAGATAGCACTAACACTACCCCTTTAAACACCAAACTTTCAAGCGTGGATCCCATCGAGTACGACGGACAATCTGGGTGCTAATACCTTCCCAGGTTGTAACCAACCCCCTTTCTCAGTTTCTCTGGTTCGCGACCGTTTTATCCATCTCTTTCTAGGTTTATGCAGCATTACCTTTCCTTCGGGATAAAAATGCCTAGCTGGCGACTCTTTTCGGTTCACCCTCATGTTCTCCTTTCGTCGACCGTTCGCGTATGTACCCCTCTTGGCCAGGTGTCATTTGGTGGGAGCGACAGCATGGCGACTCAGCTGGGGACCCATATATTTCAACCAGGGCTTCTGGTTCTTTTTGTGGGTTCCTCCTAGCGTTTGTTTGATTTGTGTTTACTGGGGTGCTATGTGCTATGTGTGTTTATTTATTTTGCTTTATTTATTGCTTTATGTACAGCTTTATTTATTGCTTTCTTTACAGTCTTATGCATATTTCATACTGTCATTGCTGGATCTGGTTTTCTGTTCTGGTGGGTGGGGTTCCATTGAGTGATTAAGGTCCTATACCTGGGACCTGAGTGACACCTAGGCTAGAGTGGTTCATGTTCTTTCCCATTCCATTTCGGTCTGGTGCGGTAATATGAAACACGGTTCAGATGTGGGTTTCTTGAGAACTTTGTGCTACAGATTTCCTGTAGTGCTAGGGCTATCTGAGAAGCCTGCTAAGTCTGGATGAACTGTATTTTGACCTTCAGAATCTGGGGTGAATTAGAGGAGGATCCTTTATGGTTATTGTAAACAATGTACCTCTAGGTTAGAAGTGTTTACACTTATCATAACTGATCCAAGTCTGAGGATCCTTGTTTTAGAACATTACGTGTGAGGACGTTGGGTTATTTACAGGTTTGCAGGAACCCTTTGCCACATCATACCCTGTTACTGTTTTGTTTAAGAATACTTCACTTTTGACAGTTCTTGTGATTAACCCTGGACATGTGACTCTTTATTTGAGTCCCCCACCCTGGTTACTGGATTTCTGGGCCTCCATCCGGACCTTTGAACATACATGGGCCTTATATCAAGACAGATAATCAGATCCAGCTCTTGATCACAAACCCTTGAATATCATTTGCATATATCATCATTGCATCATTTAACATTTGTTTATTTGTTTTTCAGGGCATCCACCTCATTATATATTGGTTTTGGTTTTGACCCCTTCTGTTGCTTAGACCTCTGCTTCAGCTATCTCCTTCAGCACCTCTTTCAGTCTGTCAGAGACTCACCTGTATCAATCTTCCAGAGACTCATCTCCAGCTTTTTAGTTTGTGATCTTCATCAGTATTTGTCTTCAGCTTCTTCACCAGCACTCATGGATGTTCAAGGAAAAGCAACATATCTTATCATTTCTTTGAGCCTATTTTGACTGGTATCAGGCAAGTCCAGTCACTCATCACACCTGACCACATCCCACTGTTTAGAGAGCACTATGGGGGTATCTTAGACATGGTTATGGACCTTGATTCTTCTCAGAGAAGCATGATCCACACATGCTTGCAGTTCTATGACCCTCCATTGAGATGTTTCACCTTTCCTGACTTTCAGATGGGGCCTCTGTTGGAAGAGTTTTCTTTATTGATTGGAGTACCTATCAGAGGAGGGATCCCCTTCAACCCAGAGATGACTGCTCCCAGAAGTGAGGAAATAGCAAGGGAATTGTACTTGGAGCCTGCCTTTATTGAGCAAAGCATGACAACAAAAGCTGGGATCCCTGGTTTACATTTGGACTTCTTGATTTCTCAGGCCACCCTGAAGGCTACCTTGGGAGAATAGAAGGCAGTCTGTGCACTATTAGCCCTCAGCATATATGGGGCTATATTGTTTGCAAATGAGCCTAAATTTGTTAGTAAGAATGCCATCCACTTGTTTCTGCTGAGGAACCCAGTGCCTACATTGCTAGGGGATTTTTACTACTCCATCCATCAGAGGAATGAAAAACAAAGGGGGAAGTTGGTCAGATGCTGTGCTCCCTTGATTTACTCTTTGTTACTCAGACACCTGCCTAAATCAGATGCTTTCCTGAACCCACACCAGCAGAAGAATTGGGCCAAGAGGTTCATTGCCTTAACTTCAGATGATATCAGATGGTGCACCCAGAGCACCAAAGGCAAGGACATTATCACCAGCTGTGGACAATACCCAAATGTGCCTCTGATAGGAGTAAAAGGTTGCATCAACTACAACCCTTTGCTGTTTAAGAAAAAATTGGGTTATGCCTTAGTTCACCCTCCCAGAGGACAGGATCTAGTTGAGACCTTGTACTGTGAAGTTCAACCTAATTCAGCTGTTGTCAGGCAAGCTGCTTGGGCTTGGGACAACATTTAGACAAAAGGGATAGCTATTCTTGGAAGATGTAACAATGTTGCTTCAGCTCAGTACTATGACTGGTCCCGTACTAGAGCTCAGATTACCAGAATGCCTTTCACCTTGGAAGACACACCTGGACCATCTACAGTACAGCCTACAACAACTGTTAGCCTGGAGGAATTTGAAAAGTTGAAGGAAAGGAATGAACAACTATCTCAAGCCCTGAAGAAGACTCTTTGGGAAAGAAGTGACGGTCATCTGGACATTGAGAGATTGGAAAAGCTCAAGATTGAGCATCTGACCAAGATTGAAAAAACAGAGGACTACATAAGGAAAGCAAGGGCTGGGGAACAAATATTGAAGAATGCCTGCAAGGAGGCCAAGATTCAGAAAGCTAGGGATGAGAACTATCTGCAAGAGAGCCAGGCTAGGTGGGTCAGGATCACCGAAGCCCGTGCACAAGAAGACCAGAATACTCAAGACAAGATTGAACAGCTGGAGGCCAATGAGAAGAAGAAGCAGGAGGTTTTGTTGGCTGCACAGAAGGAGATTTCAGAATTGAAGCTTCGAGCAGGGTTAAAGAGATCAAAAGACCAGGACAGGCATAAGAAGCTGACTACTGCCATTGCTACTAGGAACCTCCTCATTAGGACCATTACAGAGCACCCAGTTGGTCCGGTGACTGAGGCACTCCTAAAGGAAGTTAGGGAAGATGATTATGGACTGAATGTCTGATTCTCCTTGCTTATTGTTCTTTCCTTTTGATGTACTTTTCCTTTTGTTGTATTTTTGACCCTCCATGGGCATGTATTGTAAACAGACTATGTATTTTTCATCGTTTGTAATATATTTAGTTTGTTTTCATTGGCCTTTCTCTCAACATCAAGCATCTTCCTCGAGGTCTGGAAAGGTCAAAACCAAGAACCAAACCGAATACCTTGGAAAACAAATAAGCATATTGCATTGCATACTGACTTTTTTCTTTGTTTTGTAGGTTTTGTTTATTATTATTGTGTCTAACTTTGTTGTGATTTCAGGAAACATTGCTCGTCGCCGAGTGTTCCCTGTCAACCGCACACACTGGTACCCTACACGTAACAACCTTCCAGGCATTCAAATGGAGCAGGTACAGTAGGACCTGAATGAGGTCAGAAATCAGATGGCAAACGAAAGGGTCGAGATGAGAAACCAGATGTCTCAGTTTATGGCTGTCATGACTGGCTTAGCCCAGAGTCAAGAAAGACTTAGAGAGCTGGTAGAAAGACAAACACCTGAGGAGCCCCGTCTTGGAACAGGGGGAACCAGCAATAACGAACGGGGGCAGCCTCGTATTGACCCACCAGAGTATGGGCCCCATCTGTATCCAGATGTTAACATCCCGAGGAATGTTCAAGGTAATACTGCTGGGGGCAGAATCCTGCAAGAGGATCCCCAAGAAGAACAATTTACTGTTATAGGGGCTGGAGATGAGGTATATGATAAAAGATTGGATGAGATTGCTGAAAAGTTAAGATCTTTGGAATCTCAGAATTCTTTGGGCTTTGACGTAATGGATATGGGACTGGTAGATGGGGTGAGGATTCCCCACAAATTCAAACCCCCTTGCTTTGAGAAGTATAATGGTACCTCCTGCCCACGTACTCATCTACAATCTTTCCTAGGAAGACTCAAGGCTTATACCATGGATGAGAAGTTATGGATGTTCTATTTTGAGGACAGTTTGACTGGAGCTTCAAGAGAATGGTATTCACATTTGACAAGGGCCACTATAAGGTGTTGGAAAGACTTGGCCGAAGCCTTCATCCGGCAATACCAGTACAACTTAAACATGGCCCCCAATAGAACTCTTTTAATGGGCATGTCTTAGTCTTCAAGGGAGAGCTTCCGGGATTATGCTCAGAGGTGGAGACAACTTGCTGCTGCTGTCCAGCCACCCATGTCAGAAAGGGAGATGGCTGACATGTTCATGAACACCTTGAAGGGAACTTATATTGATAGACTTGTTGCTTTCTCCTCTACCAGTTTTGCTGATGTAGTTATAGTTGGTGAGAGAATTGAAAGTCTTTTGAAGATGGTAAAAATCTCTGACAATGGTGCAAGTTCCTCCAGCAACCCCAGAAAACCTTTTGCAGGACCCCGAAGGGCGGGTGAAACGAATGTTATTCATACAAGCAGGGGCAGACCCCAATATTCTCACAGATCAGTAGCAGCTGTTACTATCCCGGCTCCGGTTCCACAATAACCATTATATCCTCAGCAACAACAACAACAACATCACTATCAGCAACCATCTCATTTTCCGCAACAAATAACCTACAACAACAACAATAGCAACCAACAACAGCGCCCTTTTCAACAGAGGCCATCTCAGGAAAATATGGTAATTGACCCTATCCTTATGCCTTATGCTGCCTTATTGCCACAACTCCTGAAGCTTAACCTGGTTGAGTTAAGGACGTTGGCACCACCGGATCCTCTTAATCTCCCGAAGAATTATGATGTTAATGCCAGGTGTGCCTTTCACTCCAACGCAGCTGGTCACAATACTGAGAAATGCAGAGCCTTACAGATGAAGGTTCAGGATTTGGTCGATTCCAAAGCTCTCAATTTTGCACCTCCTCCAAACGTTAACAGAAATCCTATGCCTAATCATGGTGGGCCTAGGATTAATGCCATTGAGGAGGACCAACCATCTACACTGATTGATAATGTTGCACAGATTCAAACACCACTGGCTGAAGTTAAAGTTCAACTTTTAAGATGCCAAGTGTTCCCGGGCTGTGGGGCCTGCTGTGAATTATGCAAAACTGCTAGTAATGGTTGTGAGAAGCTAAGGTTTGGCATAGATGGCCTCATCAAAGATGGAATCTTGCAAATTACTTCAACAGCTCCTTCGACAACTCTTGTTTCAACAATGGATCCTCCTACAACACCAACAATTCTTCCTTCAACAGTTTCTCCTACAACCGCAAAAACTATCATTCCTACTGATTCTTCAACAACTCCAGAAGTTCTTCCATCCATTATTTCAACAAATCAAAGTTCAACAACTTTTTCTTCTACAACATCAGCACCCATTTTATCAACGGAATCTTCTACAACACCAACAAACATTAATGAAGATGTCTCAACGGTCATAATCTACTATGACCCATCAAATGTTCATCCCAACAACAATTTCAAACAACAAAATGCAATATCTCCTGTCAGATCTCCAGTCACAATCTATTACGACCCGCATACCATCACAGTTCCTTCCGCTGCAGCAATCAGTCCGGTTACCATTACGATACCTGGACATGTTCCCTATGAAAGCAGTAATGCCATACCTTGGCACTACGACTCTGATCTCTACTGCGACGGAAAGAAGATCACTCTAGATTTAGCAACCTCTCCATCACAAGTTGACAATGTTGGGGGAGGCGTAGGCTTCACCAGAAGCGGACGCCTTTTTGCCTCACAAACACCAAGACCCAATGCTGAAGCTGAAGCTGCTGCTAAGGCAAAAGGGAAGAATGTGGTACTTAAAGAGCCAACTGTTAAAGAAACTCCGAAGACGTCTTTTGAGCAAGAGGTAGACGAGTTCATGAGAATAATAAAAAGGAGTGATTACAAAGTGGTGGACCAGCTTCATCAGACACTCTCCAAAATCTCTATATTATCATTGTTAATGTGTTCTGAAGCCCACAGGAATGCACTATTGCGGGTCCTGCACGCAGCCTACGTGCCGGAAGAGATTACAGTTAATCAGCTGGAAATAGTGGTTGCAAATGTTAACACCAGTCATGGACTGGGCTTCACAAATGCTGATTTAACGACGGAGGGACGCAATCATAACAAGGCTTTACATATCACCTTAGAATGCAAAGGTGTTGTTCTTTCTCATGTGTTGGTAGACACTGGGTCTTCACTCAATGTCCTCCCAAAGAAAGCCTTGGTGAAGCTAGAGTATGATGGTTTGGCATTGCGCCCGAGTAATTTGGTGGTGAGAGCATTTGATGGATCTAAAAGATCGGTGCTTGGAGAGATCAATTTACCTGTGTTGATTGGCATGCAGACCTTTAAAACTACCTTCTTTGTGTTGGACATACAGTCGACCTACAGCTGTCTGTTGGGTAGACCCTGGATCCACGCCGTTGGCTCTGTTATGTCTACCCTTCACCAGAAGTTAAAATTCGAGTGGGAGGGCCAAATCATCACCATCTGCGGGGAGGAGGATATCTTTGTTAGCCAGCTGGCTACTTACAAGTACATAGAGATGGATGGGGAGATCCATGAGACTATGAGTAAGGGGTTTGAGGCCTTTAACATCAATGAAGCATCTGCTGTGTCTGGGACTTCCATCACTTTATATCAACAGGCCCGGAAGGTTGTTGAAGAGGGTACCGCTTAAGGCTGGGGCAAGCTGCTACCAGTTGAAAAGAAAGAAGACAGATTTGGGTTGGGTTACAGACCAACTCGACAAGATCAACCTGAGGCTGCAATGGAGCCCAAATTTTTCAGCGGGGGAATGCTTACCCCGGATGTTGTGAACAGTTTGGAAGATGAGGAAGAAGACGAACGCAACCTGGAAAACTGGATACGTCCGAGGATCCCGGGGAACCAAGTCTCAAACTGGTCTTCCCAGGAAATTATAAGAGTTACTCCGGCAGAGTAATTATTATTTCCTGTCTTTAAGCATGCATCAAGTCCTGCATCTTGCCCAAGATGTAAGGGCTCATTTTGTAATCGGGTCATCTTGTATTTTGTGTAAACGATCAATTAATGAATATCAGGACATCTTTTGCAAATGAGTCTTTTCTTTTCCGCTCACTGTTTTTCATTTTTCATTTTTTGTACAAAAATAAAGTGGCAATGTTTTTCAAAATAATAACTTCATTTTCACTATTTTCTAAGCAAGATAAAACTGATCACTAAAATGAACAAATCTAAACCCTTGCAGACAGTGCCCTCCAAACTGCACCGACAACAACACCGTTATGACTTCGTATGACTTTGACAATCCGATCAATCAAGCCGATGAAAGGGTTGAAGAAGATTATGAGCTACCTGAAGAATTAGCCAGGTTGTTGAGACAAGAGGAGAAGGTTATCACTCCTCATCAGGAGGAGGTTAAGAAAATTAATCTTGGTTCAGAAGAAGACTTGAAGGAAGTGAAAATCGGGGTCCATCTGCAAGATTCAGTGAAAGAGCAACTTATTGACATGCTTCGGGAGTATGTGGATGTTTTTGCTTGTTCTTATCAGGACATGCCAGGTCTGGATACCGACATTGTTATGCACAAGCTGCCTCTAAAAGAAGACTGTCCTCCGGTAAAACAGAAGTTGTGCCGTACCGTCCGGATATGGCCATGAAGATAAAAGAAGAGGTACAAAAACAGTGGGACGCCGGTTTCCTTGCTGTGACTAGTTACCCGCCATGGGTTGCTAATATTGTACCAGTGCCTAAGAAGGACGGTAAAGTACGGATGTGTGTGGATTACCGGGATCTGAACAGAGCTATCCCGAAAGATGACTTCCCATTACCTCACATTGATGTATTGGTCGACAACACAGCTCAGTACTCGGTGTTTTCCTTCATGGATGGATTTTCAGGATATAATCAGATCAAGATGTCACCTGAAGACATGGAGAAGACACCTTTCATCACACCCTGGGGCACATTCTGTTATAAGGTAATGCCATTTGGACTGAAGAATGTTGGTGCCACCTATCAACGGGCTATGGTGACATTATTCCATGACATGATCCATAAAGAAATAGAATGTTATGTGGATGACATGATTGCCAAGTCCCTCACAGAAGAAGACCACCTTGTAAATCTGTTGAAGCTGTTCAAGCGTCTGAGGAAATACCAACTGAAGCTGAACCCCAACAAATGCACATTCGGGGTGCGGTCCGGTAAGCTGTTGGGATTTATTGTAAGTGAAAAAGGGATCGAAGTTGACCCTGATAAAGTCAAAGCCATCCAAGAGATGCCTGCACCAAAGACTGAAAAAGAAGTTCGGGGGTTTCTAGGTAGATTGAACTACATTTCAAGGTTCATATCTCATCTTACAGCAACCTGTGAGCCTTTGTTCAAGTTGTTAAGGAAAGAGCAAATTGTCAGGTGGAATGAAGACTGCCAGAGGGCTTTTGACAAAATCAAGGAGTACTTATAAGAACCTCCAATCCTTATGCCTCCAGTTGAAGGAAGACCTCTAATAATGTACTTGACAGTATTAGAAGGATCAATGGGGTGTATGCTGGGCCAGCATGACGAGTCTGGTCGAAAAGAGTATGCAATATACTACCTAAGCAAAAATTTTACCAACTGTGAACAATGTTATTCACTGCTCGAGAAAACTTGTTGTGCTTTAGCGTGGGCTGCTCACCAACTAAGGCAGTATATGTTGACCCACACTACCTTATTGATCTCAAAGATGGATCCAGTCAAGTATATATTTGAGAAGCCAACACTTACCGGAAGGGTTGCAAGATGGCAAATGATTCTGACAGAATATGACATTCAATACGCATCTCAGAAAGCCATCAAAGGCAGTGTATTGTCTGACTATCTGGCTGAGCAACCCATTGATGATTACCAGCCTATGAGATTTGACTTTCCTGATGAAGACATCATGTTCATAAAAGCAAAAGATCATGAAGAGCCTATTCACACTGAAAGGGCCTGACCCAGAAGAAGAATGGACTATGATGTTTGATGGGGCTGTTAATATGAATGGTCGTGGAGTTGGTATAGTACTCATTACACCTAAAGGAGTTCACATGCCTTTCTCGGCAAAACTCACCTTTAACTGCACTAACAACGAAGCTGAATACGAAGCCTGTATCATGGGTCTTGAGGAAGCCATTGACCTCAGGATCAAGACTTTAGCTGTATTTGGAGATTCAGCTCTGGTAATCAATCAAACCAACGGAAAATGGTACACTCACCAGGAGCATCTGATTCCATATCGGGATTATACGAGGAGATTACTGACTTTCTTCACAACAGTTAAGCTTGAGTACATCCCTCGAGATGAAAACCAGTTCGCAGACGCTTTGGCTACCATTTCCTCCATGATCAAAGTTCAAGCTGCCAACTTTGTGCCTCAGATTTCAGTGTCCAGACTTGACAGACCAGCATACGTATTCTCAGTAGACATTTCTAAACATGATAAGCCTTGGTTCTATGACATTAAGAAGGCTGGCTGGTAGTTTCTTCCTGAATGCTGATGGCTCCTTGTACAAGCGCAACTTTGACATGGTACTTCTCAGATGTGTTGATAAGGCAGAAGCAGACTTGCTGATGCACGAGGTGCATGAAGGATCTTTCGGTACCCATGCTGGAGGACATGCAATGGATACGAAATTTCTACGGTCAGGTTACTACTGGATCACAATGGATGCAGACTATTATGCTTATGCCAGAAAGTGCCTCAAATGCCAGATTTATGCAGACAAAGTGCATGTGCCTCCGAATCCTTTGAATGTGATGTCTTCAACTTGGCCCTTTGCCATGTGGGGCATTGACATGATTGGGAAGATTGAACCGACTGCTTCAAATGGCCACAGATTCATCCTGGTCGCCATTGACTATTTTACTAAGTGGGTTGAAGCAGCTTCGTATGCAAATGTCACCAGGCAAGTGGTAGCCCGATTTCTAAAGAGAGACATCATCTGTCGGTAATGGAGTGCCCGAGCGAATCATTACTGATAATGGTTCCAACTTGAACAACAAAGTGATGGCAGAACTGTGCCGGGACTTCAAAATTCAACATCACAACTCTTCTCCTTACAGGCCAAAGATGAATGGCGTTGTGGAGGCAGCTAACAAGAATATTAAGAAGATTGTGCAGAAGATGGTGGTTACTTACAAAAATTGGCATGAAATGCTACCATTTTCCTTGCATGGGTATCGTACCTCAATCAGAACATCCACTAGGGAAACACCGTATCAACTTGTGTATGGTATGGAGGCAGTCCTACCGGTTGAAGTTGAATTACCTTCCTTGAGAGTACTGATGGATGTCAAGTTGAATGAAGCAGAATGGGTCCGATCTCGGTATAATCAACTAAGTCTAATAGAAGAGAAGAGATTAGCTGTGATCTGTCATGGGCAGTTATACCAGAAGAGAATGAAGAAAGCCTTCAATCAGAAAGTCAGGCTTCGTGAATACCAAGAAGGAGATCTTGTGCTGAAAAGACTCCTCCCTCCTCATACAGACCACAAGGGCAAGTGGACTCCGAACTACGATGTTCCATTCATAGTAAAGAAAGTTTTCTCTGGTGGAGCACTGATGCTCACTACTATGGATGGTGAAGATTTCCTGTCCCCCGTGAATTCAGATGCAGTTAAAAGATACTTCGCATAAAATGACCCGCTGGACATAAAAACAAAATGTAAGTCCAGGCAAAAATAGGTGTCGCTCCCAAAAGATGAGACTGGCCCAAATAAGGTACAGACGCGAACGGTCGGCGAAAGGAGGGTGTGAGAACACACAGGAGTGAACTCACAGGGAATGAATAGAGTCGCCATCTAGGCATTTTTATCCCGGAGGAAAGGTAATGCTGCATAGACCTAGAAAGATATGGATAAGACGGTTGCAAACCAGAGAGACTGAGAAAGGGGGTTGGTTACAACCTGGGAAGGTATTAGCACCCAGATTGTCCGTCGTACTCGACGGGATCCACGCTTAAAAGATTTGTGTTTTAAAGGGGTAGTGTCAGTGCAATTTGTGTATAAAGGAGTTGGAAAGGAATGTACAAGTGTCAGTGTAAAAGAAGTGTAGTGTATGAGTGAAGTGTCAGTGTAAGAACAAAGATGAAATGCTCATGATAATGAGCCTAAAGAAAAATGCTGGAAAGAGGGGGGATATACAGAGACTTTTGTTCGATAACTGTTAAGTTATGCCTACGTATCCTCTCGTGCAATGAGGAAGTCAGAACGCCGTAGTTCGACCCAAAGAGACTGAAAGATGAATTGACTGATGAACTGCTTGCTTACCTATGCTCAAGTGTATGACCTGTCTGGCTCAGGTGCAAACTGTCTTGCATTAGACGGAAGAAGCAAGTTCTCGTTTGTGAGTGAATGAGATGAGAAAAGAATCCCGGAGGAGACGATGATTGTTTGTTTTTGAGTTTTCAGTCTTTTATTGCTTTTGAAAGTTTGTCATAAGTTAATGAGCTTAAGCCTAAACCAGTGGATTTAGTAAACTCATCACATCTTCCCTCTGATTAGGGGTAATGAGAATACCTTAAGTGTGAAGTCAGCTTCTCACACTTAGTCACCATGGTGTAGGATTAAGATCATTAACCTACTTGTGATTATTTAGATGTTTTGGTTGTTTTTGTTTAGTGTTAAGTAAAGAGACTAAGCCATAATCAGGGATTAAACAGACTCATTACACCATCCTAATAGAAGGATAATAGATGAGAGTGTTTAAGCTGAGGAAGGCTCCTCAACTTAATCCATGATTAGGGATTAAACCCATGACAAAACAAAGCCTTTATTAAGTGGATTTTAATTAATGATATGATGATGAAGTGATTTTTATGGTTTGTAAGACAACTTGAGGGGGACTTGTCCATTAACACTAGGGTTAGTCCTTCTTAACCAATTAAGGAAGAATTAGAACCCTAATGCAAGGCCCAAGTTACAAGCTTGATGTCTTGATGATTATTAAGTGAATTGATTAAAGGATTTAAACACATTAAGGGTTTAACACTTAGGATTAAAGTTATACACTTCATCCTAATAGAAGGATGCAGGCATAAGCTTAATCACAAAGCCTTAAAACCTTTAGGGTTTAGTCCTGGATTATGAGGTGAGAAGAGAAGACTCAATGAGACACAAAGGTAAAGTCTAAATGGGGGACTAATCAAAACCTTAATTATTTTCATGCTTGGTTGTTCCTAAGGTTTGTGAAGTTTACAAGAGAAGCCTTCAAAGGAACCACCAGGAAGCAGATGAAAGGAGCAAGGAGAAGCAAAGCAACTTGCTTCATTCAAGAAGACAAGTCACTTGAGAAAAGAGAGTGAGAAGAAAAAGAATGAGCAAGCTCAATCTCAAACACATAACAAAATGCAGCAAGGATGCATAAGAGAGATGAAAATAAGTTGTGATAAGTGAAGGCAAATTCACTTCTCAAAGTTACTTACCACCAGAAAAGTTAGTGAAAGAAATGCAATGTAATGCTAGATGAGATGAAATGACATGATGCAAATCAAAACCAGAAGCACATACATGGTGTTAATGATGCTAGGAGATGATGCAAACATGAAACAAGGCATGGGGATGATCATACAAACTTATGGATGCAAATGAAACAAGTTAAGGACCATGATCATACATGAAAAGTTGTGGAATGCAAATGACATACAAAGTGGCAAATGAAAGATGCAATGATAAAACATACTTCTAACATGTCTTAAGATGTCTAATGTATCAAATGGATGCACAAAATGCTATGGCAAGTCATGGTATGCAAGCAAATGCAAGATGAATGCAAAAGGAAGCCCAAATTAGGGTTTATGATCAATGCATCAAACAAAAACCAAAATCAGAAGCAAACATCAAGATAAAAAATTGAAAATGCACTCAAAGGATCCCTAAACCTATACTAACTCACTGCCTAAAGAAGGGGTTCTAACTCTTAACCTAATTAGGGTTATGAATTTCCTAGGATTTCTAGGGTTTTAGGGTACCTTAATAAGAAAAATGCCAAACAAAATGAAAATGAAAGATCAAATCATGCCAATTTAATCTCACAAACTACATGCTAAACAAAATGCAATGCAAAAGAATCAAAGTCCAACTCTCAATGGTTAGGCAGAAATGATTTTTTGAAGTTTGGATCAAAATAATGCCTTGAAATAATTTTAATTCCATGAAAAATTCTCAAAAGACATCAAGATCAAAAAAGAAATTTGGTTTAAGGGTTGGACAATGTTTCTAAATGATTATGAAGGTTTCATGAATTTTTTGGTGATTTTTAAATACCTAAAAGTATTTTTAATTAATTAATCCTTATTAATTAATTAAAAATAAACTTTTAAATGATTTAAAAATATTTTTTAATGCAAAAAATAAAAATAAAATATTTTTGGTTTCTGAAAATTCATAAAAGTTTATATAAAAATTTTCAGAATTTTTAAAATTGTTTTACTATTTTTTATAAAATGTAGAAAACAAATCAATTAAAATGAAAATAAAAACTAATTAAATGGGTGGTAATCAAAATCAATGGCTGGAATTTGAACTGGGAACGCGCACGTTTGACTTGGCGCCACATCCAAGGGCTGAGATTCAAACTCACGTAATTATGATTAGCCCTAATTAATCAAACCCTAATGACTTTCAGGCGACCGGAACACTGTTCCGGTCGTCTTCTCCGGCAAGCTCAAACTCCTAACTCTCTCTACACGCAATGAAAACAAAATCTAACTGCCCAGAACTCATCCCCATTCAAAAACGAATCAAACCCCCCAATCAAACATCATTTTTCATTCATCAATCAGCCAAATCGAATCAAAACATTTTTAGGGCAAGAAGTTTCATAGCATTCATACATCCTAGTTTCTCAACCATTTTCAAAAGTAAACACATATTCATGATCAAGGAAGTGCATAGAAGCTTTTAAGAACTTAAAAACATGTTTCTAGAAAAAAGTTTTGAGATGACTACCTGAACTGAAGCTTTCGATTCAGGAGCTTTCTGGCTGTTTCTTTGGCTTAAATCCACTCCAATGATCCTCCTAAGAAGCTTGCGATGTTTGTTTGAAGTTTGCAATGGCTGGTTTGAGAGATGGCAGGAGTTCTGTTCAATGGCAGGTGGTGATCGTGTTTTTGATTCTTTGAGTTTCAAGCTATGGTGAAGGGTGCTTTGTGATCAGGAAGGTGTGTGGAGTTGATTTGTGAAGTTAGTTTTTATGTTTGTGGCCTGTGTGATGAGTTTCGAATGCTCTTGTAAGATGAGGTGAAAATGAGAATGCTGAGTTATGGATGGTTTCAGGCCTGTGTTTTTGTTGCTTTGGCTTGCTTGTTGTTTGTATAAACAATTGGGATTGGTCAGAAGAAGTGATGTGTGCTTTATTGACTGGTATGGCTCAAGTTGCCAAAATGTCAAAGTTGTGTAAGAGAGGTATGGGCTACTTTCTAGCCAAGGACAAAAGGTGTGTCCTACGCAGCATGATGTGGGGAGATGCCTAGGATGGTTCAGCAAGCTTGCAAGCAAGTGGGTTGTGTCTTATGATGAGTTTTGCAACTTGCCTTGCTTTTGATTCTTATGAAATATCTTGCTCCATAAGCCACAAAAATGAGAAATTTCTTGGCCCATTCTGAATTTTAGGTCTTGTATGATCATGTTGTGAAGTTTAGAAGTCCATGTGATAACTTAATTTGCCTTGAGAAGTGAATTTGCAACTTTGCCTCTTTGGTGGAAAACTTCAAATTTTGTGATTTTTGCCAACTTTGACAAGCCATAACTTTTGATCCAAAATGAATTAGGTCATGTTCTTGTACTTTTTGAAAAGGGAATGATCCATTCTACAACTTTCATGACCAAAGTTTTTCCATTTGAAGCATTTTTGAATCAAAAAGTAAAGGTTGAAAAAGTTGCCTAAAATGGCAATTTCATTAAAAGTCAAACTTTCCCAAAAAGTCAACTTTGCAAAAGACTTGAAATTCTTCAATTTTGTGAACTTCCAACATCTTCCATGATCAAATAAAGATCATACACAATCAAAATGATGAAGAACACCCTTTGGTTGGGTCATTGGGGGCCTCAGATGCCCTGATTTTACACTGACTTGCTTGAAAAGTCAACTCTTGATCAGATGACTTCCCCAAGGAATTTCTTCATGAAAATTGATATGCATACTCCCCATACCACATAGAGACCAATAGAAACAAGAATGACCAAAAAATTTAGGGTTATGGCCTCTGAAACCAAAACCCTAATTTTAGGTCATCTATGCAGTCAAGCCTGGCTCTGCCTCCATACCATTCTCAGTTCTTGTGATTTTTTGACATTCTTGACTTTGAGAGGATATAATATGATGTTTGAACATACATGGATCCCTTTGAAGTGATTGATGACCTTTGGAGTGGCTCAAAAAGCTCTTGGATTGCTCAGATCACAAACCCTAGATGCAGATGACTTAGAATCTATGCAGTGAATCAAAATTGTGATATGGGATGCTATAATTGAGTTTATGCATATGAAAATGATCATAAGCCATGGTGTGAATGGGTGAGGGCAAATTTGGGGTGTTTACAACTGCCCCTATTCAAACATGAGTTAGCTGTGCAGGATGTAAGCAACGGCTTAACAGGCTAACAAGATAACTTGTGGTTGAATACCAAAGATAGTCCAAAATTTGCACTCACAGAATGAAGAAGAAAAGGGATATAGATTGTAAAATAAAATAAAGTATATTGTAAAGCATGGGCGACGGAGGACGACCGTCGAGCAGAGGACGACTGCTGGGTAAAGAGCAATGACGGGGACGGCCGACATGCTGGGAAAAGCGCGGGAAATAAAGCAATGACGGGGACGACCGACATGCTGGGGATAGAAGGGGTTATGATGGGGACGGCCATCAAGCAAAGCTGTAATATTCTCTAGGGATTAATGAAAAATGATGGGGACGGCCATCAAGCAAAGCTGTAATATTCTCTAGGGATTAATGAAAAATGATGGGGACGGCCATCAAGTTCATAAAGTAAAGTAACCAACGATGGGGACGGCCATCGGGCTAAAAGAAAAGGGACCACGACGGGGACGGCCATCGGGTTAAAGAATAAATGAAATAAACAGATGATGAGGTACGGTCATCAAAGGTGAAGGACGATCACCTAGCAGGGGACGGCTGCTCTGTTGGGGTTAAGATGAGGGACGGTCATCTAAGGTGGAGGACGACCACCTGGCAGGGTACGGCTGCCGAAAATATCGCGACATAGGACGAATGCCGGATAAAAGGTCAACGATGGGGACGGCCATCGGACGAGCATGATGGAGGACAACCATCAAGAGGTTGAGGACGACCACCTAGCAGGGGACGGCTGCTCTCAAGGTTTATCATGACGTAGGACGAACGCCAGATAACCAAAATCAACAATGGGGACGGCCATTGGATAAAAATGATGAAGGACGATCATCAAAAAGGTGAAGGACGATCACCTAGCAGGGGACGGCTGCTAAACGTCACGACATAGGACGAATGTCGGATAGAAAAGTCAACGATGGGGACGGCCATCGGACGAGCATGATGAAGGACGATCATCAAGAGGTGGAGGACGACCACCTAGCAGGGTACGGCTGCTCTCAGGGTTTATCATGACATAGGACGAATGTCAGATAAAAAGGAAATTGCTTTGTTGGCGATTTACTGGGGAATAGTAAACACGGACGAGTGTTTATATCCAAGAAACAAAAGGTATAAGTGTTTAGATATTTGTGTATAGATTAAAGATGCGGACGAGCATCCTTAAGACTGTGATACGGACGAGTATCAGGCAGAAACAAATACTGACACGTGTTCAGAGATGATGATACGGACGAGTATCAACTGGTTAACAAGGAACACAGACGAGTGTTGAATCTGAGGGGATTCTTCTGGGGAATAGTAGACACAGACGAGTGTCTATATTCAAGAAGACATAAGTGTTTGACTCAGTGTATGGATTAAAGATGCGGACGAGCATCCTTAAGACTGTGATACGGACGAGTATCAGGTAGAAACAAACGCTTGGCGCATGTTCTGAGATGATGGTACGGACGGGTACCAACTGGTTAACAAAGAACACAGACGAGTGTCGAATCTACGGGGATGTAAATGGCGTATACAAGATACAGACGAGTATCTGTATAAGTAACATAAGTATGAGTGGTGTATAGATGAGTGTTCAATCTGTAGGGGAAGTGACACGGACGAGTGTCGAAAGGAGAAGAGTATAGTATAAACAAATATCTGGTATACAAAGTGTTTATGTTACTGTATTGGGGAAAATGACATGGACGGATGTCAAGGAAGTGTATATATATAAGTATATGTGAGTGCAAAGAGGATGTCCTTGGCTTTATGCTGGGGATATGACACGGACGGGTGCCACAAGGAGTATGTACCGATGTTTTGTGAATGTGAGGCAACTGCTTTTGCTTTTGCTGGGGAACCTGGGGAGTATCCCGTATATTGGTTGATATTCACAAGTGTTTGATTCAGACCATGACTTATGATTATGCTACATGTTTGATTTTTGCCGTAATGCTCCGTATTAGACGGAATGCTACGCTTTGAGGGTGAATATGATGCGAGTGCTATGATTATGCAAAGATAAACAGATCCGGGATTCGGATCCCGTTGCTATGAAGATCTCTGGTCGATCTGTTTGAAGTGAACATCCCAGCTGGGAATGAGATCATTGGTAGATCTGATGGAATGATTCTGCTTGGGGAAATAGATCGATGATAGACCTATTCCTGTAAATGAGGGACCCAGTTGGGGTTTGTAGAAGCTTTCGTCGCTCTGTTGTGATTCCTTCGTGCGTTGCTCTTCTGATAGAGGCTGAAACTTTGTGGGGAAATGGTTCCCTGGCTTTCATGCCCCATGTTGCGCTTTTGAATACCTGCAATCCTGCAAAGACAGGAGACGCACAAGTAATCCCGAGGTATCCCTTACCGGATTCCGTCATAGGAGTTAGACACTCCCGGGAATAAGTATATTTCCTGTAAGCACGTGGTTTTTATTTTTAAAGATAAGCATTTGTATTCATGCAATCAATATTTTAAAGACATCATACATTCTTTGCAAACAAAAATGTACGAGACATTGTGTGACTGAAAAAAATATGTTTTTATTAATTCATGTGCCCTGTATTGGCAAGATACATCAAAGAAACATATCCCCTGAAATGAGGAGATTGTTACAAATTGAGAAACAAAATGCTGGCAATGTTGACGACACTCTAAGGAGCTTCCTCTTTTGCTACGACTCGTATGACTTTTGACGTTCTTCTCGTCTTGCTTTCAGAAGAAGGCTGATTCTGAAAGAGGCTTGATCCTTTCGAAGCTTACCAAGTTGTAGGTGATACAGACGAATCTAGAGTGCAGTTGTTCGCTTATTCCCTTATTTTGCATGGATCGCCCTTTCGGGTTTTCAATCCATCGGGATACCCATTTTTTCCTGAGTTGTCCAATGCGGCTTTTCAACTCAGCGGGTGTACATTTCTTTTTTATTTATTTCCCTTACTTTTGCCCGAGTCTTTTATTCTGTTTTTGGCTCGCCGGGATGCCCTATTTTTGCCTGGACTTACATTCTGTTTTTGTGTCCAGCGGGTCATTTTTATGCGAAGTATTTTTTAAATGCATCTAAATTCACAGGGGACGGGAAGTCTTCACCATCCATAGTGTTGAGCATTAGCGCTCCACCAGAGAAAACTTTCTTTACTACAAATGGTCCTTCATAATTCGGAGTCCACTTGCCCCTGTGATCTGTATGAGGAGGGAGGATTCTTTTTAGCACAAGATCCCCTACTTGGTACTCTCGGTGCCTGACTTTCTGATCGAAGGCTTTCTTCATTCTTTTCTGATATAACTGCCCATGACAGATTGCCGCCAATCTTTTCTCTTCAATCAGACTCAGTTGTTCGTATCGGGACCGAACCCATTCTGCTTCGTTCAGCTTAACATCCATCAATACCCGTAGCGAGGGTAATTCAACTTCAACAGGTAGGACTGCTTCCATACCATACACAAGCTGATACGGTGTTGCCCCAGTGGACGTTCTGATTGACGTGCGGTACCCATGCAAAGCAAATGGTAGCATTTCATGCCAGTCTTTGTAGGTGACTACCATCTTCTGCACAATCTTCTTGATATTCTTATTAGCTGCCTCAACAGCGCCGTTCATCTTTGGCCTGTAAGGAGAAGAATTGTGGTGTTGGATCTTGAAGCCCCGGCATAGCTCAGCCATCATTTTGTTGTTTAAGTTGGAACCATTATCAGTAATGATTCGCTCGGGCACTCCATACCGACAAATGATATCTCTCTTCAGGAATCTGGCTACCACTTGCCTTGTAACATTTGCATAGGAGGCTGCTTCAACCCACTTGGTGAAACAGTCAATGGCGACCAGGATGAATCTGTGGCCATTTGAAGCAGTTGGCTCAATATTGCCAATCATGTCAATGCCCCACATAGCAAAGGGCCAAGGTGACGACATCACATTCAAAGGATTGGGAGGCACATGCACCTTATCCGCATAAATCTGGCATTTATGGCATTTTCTGGCGTAGGCACAACAGTCGGCATCCATTGTGATCCAGTAATAACCTGATCTTAGCAATTTCTTGGCCATGGCATGCCCTCCTGCATGGGTACCAAAGGATCCTTCGTGCACCTCGTGCATTAACAAGTCTGCTTCTGCCCTATCAACGCATCTGAGGAGTACCATATCAAAGTTTCTCTTGTACAGGGAACCATCAGTGTTCAGAAAGAAACTACCAGCAAGCCTTCTCAAAGTCTTCTTATCATTGGAAGATTCCCCAGATGGGTATGTTTGATCCTCCAAGAAGCGCTTAATGTCATAGAACCAAGGCTTATCGTCTTTGACAACATCTGCTGCGAACACATATGCTGGTCTGTCCAGTCTGGATACTGAAATCTGAGGTACAAAGTTGGCAGCTTGAACTTTGATCATGAATGAAATGGTAGCCAGAGCATCTGCAAACTGATTCTCGTCCTGGGGGATATACTCAAGCTTGACTGTTGTGAAGAAAGTCAATAACCTTCTTGTATAGTCCCTATAAGGTATCAGATGATCCTGGTGGGTGTACCATTTGTCGTTGGTTTGATTAACTACCAGAGCTAAATCTCCGAATACAGTCAATGTTTTGATCCTGAGGTCAATAGCTTCCTCAAGACCCATAATGCAAGCCTCGTATTCAGCTTCGTTGTTAGTGCAGTTAAAGGTGAGTTTCGCCGAGAAAGGCATGTGAACTCCCTTAGGTGTAATGAGTACTGCACCAACACCACGACCGTTCATATTAACTACCCCATCAAACATCATAGTCCATTCTCTTTCTGGGTCAGGCCCTTCAGTGTGAACAGGCTCTTCATGATCTTTTGCTTTTATGAACATGATGTCTTCATCAGGAAAGTCAAATCTCATAGGCTGGTAATCATCAATAGGTTGCTCAGCAAGATATTCAGACAGTACACTTCCCTTGATGGCTTTCTGAGAGGTGTACTAGATGTCATATTCTGTGAGAATCATTTGCCATCTTGCAACCCGTCCGGTAAGCGCTGGCTTCTCGAAAATGTACTTAACTGGGTCCATTTTAGATATCAACAAAGTGGTGTGGGTCAACATATACTGTCTCAGTCGGCGAGCAGCCCACGCTAAAGCACAACAAGTTTTTCTCGAGCAGTGAATAACGCTGTTCACAGTCGGTAAACTTTTTGCTCAAGTAGTATATTGCATACTCTTTTCGACCAGACTCGTCAAGCTGGCCCAGCACACACCCCATCGACTCTTCTAATACTGTTAAGTACATTATCAGAGGTCTTCCTTCGACTGGAGGCATAAGGATTGGTGGTTCTTGCAAGTATTCCTTGATTTTGTCAAAAGCCCTCTGGCAGTCTTCATTCCACCTGACCGTTTGTTCTTTTCTTAACAGCTTGAACAAAGGCTCACAGGTTGCTGTAAGGTGAGATATGAACCGTGAAATGTAGTTCAATCTACCTAGAAACCCCCGAACTTCTTTTTCTGACTTCGGTGCAGGCATTTCTTGAATGGCTTTGACTTTATCAGGGTCAACTTCAATCCCTTTCTCGCTTACAATAAAACCCAGCAGCTTACCAGATCGCACCCCGAATGTGCATTTGTTGGGGTTCAGCTTCAGTTGGTACTTCCTCAGACGCTTGAATAGCTTCAACAGATTTACCAGGTGGTCTTCTTCTGTGAGGGACTTGGCAATCATGTCATCCACATAACACTCGATTTCTTTATGGATCATATCGTGGAATAATGTTACCATAGCCCGTTGATATGTTGCACCAGCATTCTTCAATCCGAATGGCATCACCTTGTAACAGAACGTGCCCCAGGGGGTGATGAAGGTTGTCTTCTCCATGTCTTCAGGTGACATCTTGATCTGATTGTACCCTGAAAATCCGTCCATGAAGGAGAATACCGAGAACTGCGCCGTATTATCAACCAATACATCAATGTAAGGTAATGGGAAGTCATCTTTTGGACTGGCTCTGTTCAGGTCCCGGTAATCAACACACATCCTCACTTTGCCGTCTTTCTTAGGCACAGGTACTATATTAGCAACCCACGGTGGATAGCTAGTTACAGCAAGGAACCCGGCGTCCCACTGCTTTTGTACCTCTTCTTTGATCTTCATTGCCATGTCTGGGCGAGTGCGGCGCAGTTTCTGTTTAACCGGTGGGCAATCTTCTCTTAAAGGCAGCTTGTGCATAACAATATCGGTATCCAACCCTGGCATATCCTGATAGGACCAGGCAAACACATCCACATATTCCTGAAGCAGGTTAATCAGTTGTTTCTTCACTGAGTCTTGTAAGCAGGCCCCAATTTTAACTTCTTTCACGTCTTCATCTGTACCAAGATTAATCGTTTCGACCTCCTCCTGATGAGGAGTGATAACCTTCTCCTCTTGCCTTAACAATCTGGCTAGCTCTTTAGGAAGCTCGTAATCTTCTTCAACCCCTTTGTCAGCTTGATTGATCGGATTGTCAAAGTCATACGAAGTCATAGCCGTGCTGTTGTCGGTGCGGTCTGGAAGGCACTCTCTGCAAGGGTTCAGTTTGTTTATTTTAGTGATTGATTTTAATCTTGTTTAGAAAAGTGAAATAAAGTTGTCATTTTGAAAACATTGCCATTTATTTTTTGTACAAAAAGAAAAATGGAAAAACAGTGAACGGAAAAGACTCATTTTCAAAAGATGTCTGATATTTCATTGATTAATCTTGTTGCACAAAAATTACAGATGGCCCGATTACAAAATGAGTCTTGTCATCTTGGGCAAGATGTAAGACTTGATGCATGCTTAAAATATACAGGAAATAATAATTACTCTGCAGGAGTAACCCTTATAATTTCCTGGGAAGACCAGTTTGAGATACGGCCCCCCGGGATCCTTGGACGAATCCAGCTTTCCAAGTTGCGTTCATCTTCCGACTCATCTTCCAAGTTGTTGACAGCATCAGGGGTGAGCATCCCCCCAATAACAAAGTTGGGCTTCTTAGCAGCCTCTGCTTGATCTTGTTGAGTTGGTTTGTAACCCAACCCAAATCTATCTTCTTTCTTCTCCACAGGCAACAGTTTTCCCCAGCCTTGAGCATTCCCTTCTTCCACAACCCTCCGGGCTTGCTGGTAGGATGTCATGGAAGTCCCAAGTACAATAGACGTTTCATTAATATTCAGGGCCTCAAACCCCTGACTCATCGTTTCATGGATCTCCCCATCCATCTCAATATATTTGTATGTAGCCAGATGGCTAACAAAAATATCCTCCTCTCCACAAATAGTAACGACTTGGCCTTCCCACTCAAATTTTAACTTCTGGTGAAGGGTAGACGTAACTGCGCCAGCGGCATGAATCCATGGTCTACCCAACAAACAGCTGTAGGCAGGCTGAATGTCCATCACGTAGAAGGTCGTTTTGAAAGTTTGTGGGCCAATCGTTACAGGCAACTCAATTTCTCCTAGAACTGATCTCTTAGAACCGTCAAAGGCTCTTACTACCAAGTTACTGGGACGTAATGCCAATCCTTCATACTCCAGCTTCACAAGGGCTTTTTTAGGCAAGACATTGAGGGATGACCCTGTGTCTACCATCACATGTGAAAGAACTGCACCCTTACACTCCATGGTAATGTGCAAAGCCTTGTTGTGATTGCGGCCTTCCGTAGTCAAATCAGTGTTGGTAAATCCTAGTCCATTACTAGCATTAACATTCCCAACCACAGCTTCCAACTGATTGACCATGATCTCTTCTGTCACATAAGCTGCATGCAAGACTTTTAGTAGTGCGTTCCGATGAGCCTCGGAGCACATAAGTAATGATAGAATAGAGATCTTGGAAGGCGTCTGGTGAAGCTGGTCCACTATCTTGTAATCACTTTTCTTGATGATTCTCATGAATTCATCATCTTCTTGATCAAAAGGTGTTTTCAAAGCTTCTTTAACAATTTGTTCTTCTTGCACCATGCTCTTCCCTTTTGCCTTGGCGGCAGCTTCTGCTTCAGCGGTGGGTCTTTGAATTTGCGGGGCAAAGAGACGTCCGCTTCGAGTGAAGCCTCCGCCTCCCCCCACATTGTCTATTTGTGGTGAAGAAGTTGATGATTCAAAAGTGACTTTCTGTCATTCGCAGTATAGATCGGAGCCGTAATGCCAAGGGATGGCATTATTGCTTTCATAAGGTACCGGCCCAGGCACTGTGATAGTGACTGGACTAATGGAAGCTGCAGAAGGGACCATGATAGTCTGTGGATCATAGTATATTGTGACTGGTGCTCTGATAGGAGTGGCATTTTGTGAGTTGTAGGCAGAATCATTTGCAGGATCATAATAAATTGTAACTGTTGAGACACTTTCATTGCTTGCTGCTGATGTTGTAGGAGACATTGTTGGAAGGATGGGTGTTGCTGTTGTAGGAGATTCTGAATGAAGGGGTGCTGAAGTTGTAGAAGGGATGTTTGTTGATATTTGGTCCTTTGAAGTAACAGATGAAGCATTTGTTGATGAGATTGAAGAGTTGTTTGGAACAATGGTTGTTGCGGTTGTAGAAGACTCGGGAACTGTTGTTAAGGAGATTGTTGGATTGGTAGGTATTGATGTTGTGATTTGAAGCAGGCCACTCTGGATGAGACCATCTATGCCATCTCTCAAGTTATCACACCCATTCACCGAAATGTTGCAATAAGCACACCCTAGCTCAATCCCGGGAACATTTGACATTCAAGGAGTTGAGCTTTAATCTCCACCAAGGGTGTCCGAATCTGACCCACACTGGTTATCAAGTAAGACGGCTTGTCTTCCTCAATAGCGTTGATTCTGGGTCCTCCGTGGTGTGGCATAGGGTTCTTGTTAACATTTGGTGGTGGTGCAAAGTTTAGAGCTTTGGAGTCTACCAGGTCTTGTACCTTCATGTGCAAGGCCCTGCACTTCTCTGTACTATGGCCAGGTGCATTTGAGTGAAAAGCACATCTGGCGCTGGTGTCATAATTTCTGGGCAGACTGGCAGGATCTGGAGGTGCCAAAGTCCTTAGTTCAACTAGGTTGAGTTTTAGGAGTTGTGGCAATAATGTGGCATAGGGCATAGAGATCGGATCGATCACCCTATTGGCCTGAGAAGGTCTCTGTTGAAATGGTCTTTGCTGATTGTTGTTGCTGGTGTTGTTGTTGTTATAATTTCTCTGAGGGGGATACTGAGTTTGTTGCTGGTAATTTTGTTGCTGAGGTTGATAAGCTGGTTGAGGATGAATTGGAGCGGGAATGGTGACTGCTGCCACAGACCTGTGAACATATTGGGGTCTGCCCCTGCTGGCATGGATAGCATTGGTCTCACCAGTTCTTCTCGGGCCCACAAAAGGCTTTCTTGGGTTGCTGGATGAGCTAGCACCGTTGTCAGAAATCTTACCCATCTTTAACAGGCTTTCAATTCTTTCCCCGGCTATGACCACGTCAGAAAAGCTAGTGGAAGAAAAGGCAGCTAGCCTGTCAATATATGTCCCTTGGAGGGTGTTCATAAACATATCTGCCATCTCCCTTTCTGACATGGGTGGCTGGACAGCAGCAGCGAGCTGTCTCCACCTCTGAGCGTACTCCCGGAAGCTTTCCCTGGATGATTGAGACATCCCCATTAGGAGGGTCCTGTTGGGAGCCATATCCAAATTGTACTGATATTGTCTGATAAAGGCCTCAGCCAAGTCCTTCCAACACCTGATGGTTTCTCTGGTCAGGTGAGAGTACCATTCCCTCGAAGCTCCTGTTAAGCTATCCTCAAAATATAACATCCATAGCTTTTCGTCCATGGTATATGCCTTCAGCCTCCCCAGAAAGGATTGTAAATGGGTCTAGGGACATGAGGTTCCGTTGTACTTCTCAAAGCACGGTGGTTTAAATTTGTGGGGAATCCTGACCCCGTCCACTAAACCCATGTCTATAACATCAAAGCCCAAAGAATTCTGGGACTCCAGGGACCTCAGTTTCTCAGCAATCTCATCTAGCCTTCTGTCATAGGCTTCCTCCCCAGCTCCCATCACTGTGAACTGATCTTCCTGGGGGTCTTCTTGCAGCACTCTACCTGCAGTGGCAGTCCCTTGCACATTAACAGGGATGTTGATCTCTGGGTGAAGGTGGGGTCCATAGACTGGAGGATTAAGATGAGGTTGAACTCTCTCATTATTGCTTGTCCCAGCAGTCCCTAGATGGGGATCTTCCTGATTCTTCCTCTCTACCAGTGCTCTTAATCTCTCTTGGCTTTGAGCCATATTGTTCATCACCTCCATAAATTGTGTCATCTGATTCCTCATTTCCAATCTCTCATTGGCCATTTGGTTCCTGACCTCTGTAAGGTCCTGCTGTACCTGGTCCATCTGTATACCCGGAAGGTTGTTGCGGGTTGGATATCTGTGTGGACGGTTGAGTGGAAACACCCGACGTCGAGCAATAGTTCCTGATTCACAACAGAGTTAGTAACAAAAACAAAACAAATCCTACAAAACAAAACAAAAGGTTAGTATGCAATGCAGTATGCTTATTTGTTTCCAAGGCATCCGGCTTGGCACTTGGTTTTGACCTTTCCAGACCCTTGAGGAAGATGCTTTTGATGTTGCTTGAAAGAACTCAGATAAAACAAACCAACACATATATTACAAAAAGTAAATGATACATAGTTTGTTTCTTTTTACAATACATGCCCTCTGAGGGGTCAAAAATACAACATAAAGAAAAGTACATGAAATGAAAGCAACAACAAGCAAAAGTCAGACACTAAGACCAAACTCATCCTCCTGAACTTCCTTGAGAAGTGCTTCAGTCACAGGGTCAGCTGGACGCTCTATAAGATTCCTGATAAGGAGATTCCTGGTAGTAACAGCTGCAGTTAGCTTCTTGTGTTGACTCTGGTCCTTTGACCTCTTCACACCAGCTTTAATCTTCAACTCTGAGATCTCTCTCTGGGATGCTTCCAGGGCTTCCTGTTGCTCTTTTGCACTAGCTTCCAGCTGCTCAATCTTCTCCTGAGTCCTTTTATCCTCCTGAGTACGAGCTTCGGTGATCCTGACCCACCTAGCTTGACTCTCCTTCAGATACAAATCAGTCCTGGCCTTCTGGAACTGAGCTTCCTTGCAGGCATTCTTCAAGATCTGTTCTCCAGCCCTTGACTTCTTGATATAGTCCTCTGACTTCTCAATCCTAGCTAGATGCTCCACTTTCAGATTCTCTAAACTTTCAATGTCCAGCCGACCATCACTCCTCTCCCAGAGGGTCTTCTGTAGAGCCTGAGTCAGCTTCTCATTTCTCTCTTTCAATTTCTCAAATTCCTCTAAGCTGACAGTTGCTGGAGGTGGTGCTGTGGAAGGCCCAGGCACATCTTCAAGGGTAAAGGGCATCCTAGAAATTTGAGCCCTGGCATGAGACCACTCATAGTACTGAGCTGAGGCTACATTGTTGCATCTCCCAAGGATGGTTACCCCTTTAGTCTGGACATTGTCCCAAGCCCAGGATGCTTGCCTGACAATAGCCAGATTAGGCTTGTTCTCACAATAAAGGGTCTCAGCTAGATCTTGTGCTCTAGGAGGGTGGACTAATGCATAGCCCAGTTTTCTTTTGAATAGTAGAGGGTTGTAGTTAATGCAACCTTTCACTCCTATCAAAGGTACATTGGGAAACTTCCCACAACTTGTAATGATGTCTCTGCCCTTGGTGCTCTGAGTGCACCACCTGATATCATCTGAGGTCAGAGCAACAAGCCTCCTAGCC